>JAUMIR010000010.1:16595000-19095000 GCA_030847615.1 Gambelia wislizenii | reverse complement strand
CGTAAGAGGGGTGCTCCAAAAAAGCGATACAAGGACTCCCTGAAACAACACCTCAGGCTCGGCCAAATTGATCACCAACAATGGGTCCGCCCTGGCCTCACATCGGGAAGCATGGAGACACACTATCCACAGTGCTGCAGCCTTATTTGAGAACTCACGTCGAACAAGTTTTGAAGAGAAACGACAATGCAGAAAAAATCACAACCTGGAAACATCACCCAAGGAGACCTTCTGCTGTGCTTTTTGCAACCAGACTTGTCTATCTCGGATTGGCCTTTTTAGTCATCAGCGCGCTTGCAGAAAGCGTGGAATGAGTCCTTCCTGAATCTTCGTTTGCGAAGAGAAGCCAGAGAGAGAGAGGGAGAGAGACCTGATAATAATAATAATGTCAGGGAAAATAGATTTTGTGATCAGAAGTCTGTCTCCCCCTCCCTGAGTAATTTTTTCACCAGACCATATCAGGCGCCAGTTTGGTTATCAAAGGCTCATAAATCTGTCTGTTTTGTTATTTCGTTCTTTGGGGTTGCAAATAAGAAATCGAAACTTGGAATTGTTCTTTTTCTTTCATTTCTCCAAAAGACTGGGTGTTTAGAGACTATATAACTGGGAGGGGTTACTGGAGCTAGTTTTAGAGAGAAGAGAGCTTCAAGTTTGTGTGTTTTTCTCTCTTGCTTTGAGAGAACCTTTTTATTTAGCTCCTAAGAATCTTTGGAGCACATAGAAAACATGGCTAAATGTTTTCAGTTACTGTTTTTTCCTTTTATCTAATTGTTATTAATAAAAGCCTTAAAGAATTTTGGCATGGACTTATTTTTGCACCAAAGGAGTATTTGTTTGCTCACAAATCACATGCTTTCTCTGCTGCATGTGTTCCTGTTTGGATGAACAGGGAGTGACTACACTCTGCACATTCCTACGACAGGTTATGGGCCCAGGATTGCTGGCTCAGGAGTTTATGAGCCGTGAAGCTCTTATGCTGCAAATTGTTTAAGCCTGAGTTGAGAGGGGCTTTGAACAAGCGGCAAGTGGGCAACTTGTCCCTTTGGTGTGAAGTCTTTTCCCTTTAAAGCTGTTGGAGCTTGCTTTTGTCTACGCCTGGCAAGAGCTGACGACCCCAGCAAAGAGGGGACTGGAAGGTGAGAAAGCCTGCTGTGAGAGCTGCTGAGACCGCACCATTTACAATGCCCTGCTGGTAAGCAACCCCTGTGTGAGGGAAGCAGATATTCAGCTGAGAGGGGCTAGACAGTTTATGGACAATGGCTCAGAGTGTGGCAGTTTTTCCCTTCCAAAAGTTAAATGATAAGAATTATCATTTGTGGGCTGTGAAGATGGAGGCTTATTTGCATCAACAATTAATACACGCTCCTATTTTGGGCCCCCCTGCCCAAGGGGCTTCTTTATTACAACAGCAAGCTGAGGAACGAGCACAGGCGTCCCTCATTTTGGCAATTGAGGACAGTCAGTTGATGCATGTGCGAGGCTGTGCCACGGCCAGGGACATTTGGCAGGCGCTGCAGCAGGTCTATGTTCATGGAGGAACAGGGTCACAGCTTATGTTAACAAGAAAGCTGTATAGACTAAGGCTGCAGCCAGATGGCGATGTGGCCACACACATTTCAACTTTGCGCCAGTATTTTCACCAGTTGCAGGAGATCAATGTGAATTTTACTGAACAAGAAAAATGTAATATTCTCTTATCCACTTTATCAGAAAAATTCGATTCTCTAATATTTTCCTTCGAAAATATGCCAGCAGCAAATATGACCATTAATTTTATTACTGGTCGTTTGTTGGAAGAAGAGGCCAAGTGGTTGGAGAGGAAAAATTCCCCTGCTCAAAAGGCTGTATAGGCAAAGGCCCGCAATTCTACGAATGGTCCAGTAGATGGCTCCAAAGACCCCAGTAAGGGTGAAGTCCCTGCTTTTGCTGTTAAGACCAAGCTTTGTTGGAACTGTGGGAAAAATGGACATCTTTCAAAAGAATGCAAAGCTAAGAAATCAAAAAAAGCCTGCTTCGTCTAGTATGACTGTTTCTGCAGTTGTTTTGCAAGCTGTGAAGGAGCAAACTAGAGATTTATCCCAGTGGTGTCTGGATAGCGGCTGCAACGCTTTCATCTCCAATAATAGAGAACTCTTTAAGGACTTTAAAGAGACTAGCCCCTCAAGTGTGAGTTTGGCTGATGGATCCAAGTCAAAATGTTTGGGTAAAGGTACATGTTTTGTACAATGTTTGAACATGGATGTAAAAAATGTTCAGTATGTTCCTGATTTAAAAATGTGTTTGCTCTCTGTTGTCAAATTGACACAGGAGGGCTGTGAAGTACAATTTAAAGGGAACAAATGTTTTATTTTAAAGGATGGTACTATCATGGCTGAAGGGGTTTTTCATAACCAACTGTATTATATGTATGATAGTATACAGGAGCCTTAAACTAGTACTGTAATGGCAAACTCTCCCTTGCATGATAATTGTGTGCATCTGTTGCATAGGAGATTTGGCCATGCTAGCTTTAAGGTCCTCAGGCAGATGCCTGAGATGGTGGATGGGCTGAGTTTGAGAGCTTGTCAGAAGTACCTGGATTGTCAAATTTGTAAAAAATCGAAATCCAGGGTTCATCCTTTTCCCAAGCATAGTGAGAGAAAGTCAAAAAGAATTCTTGAACTGATTCATATGGACCTGTCTGGCCCCTATCCACCTTCCCTGGGAGGAGCCAAGTACATTTTGGTCTTGGTCGATGATTTCAGTCGTTATTGTTTTCTATTCTTACTCAAGAGTAAGGATGAGACATTTCAGACTTTCAAAAATTAGGTGGCTTATGTTGAGAAACATTTTCCCCAGAAGGTGTCATCTCTCCAGTCAGATAGGGGAGGGGAATTCATGTCAAATGAGTTCCAAAATTGGTTAAAACACAAAGGAATTTTTCATAGACTCACAGCCCCTTTTAGTCCGAGCCAAAGCAGGATTTCTAAGAGAAAAATTGGTGTTTTGCAAACAATTAAAGATAGCCTAATGTTTGATGCAAACATTGAGCAGAAGTACTGGGGAGAAGCTATGTTAACAGCTGCTTATTTGAGTAACCGTGTACCCAGTTCTGTGGTTTCAAATACACCCTTTTTCATGTTTTATGGCAAAAAGCCATCTGTGAGGCATATTAGGACCTTTGGGTCCTATGCATGGGTGAATATCCCTAAGGCAATCAGAAAGAAGGGGGAACCCAAGGCTAGGAGGCTCAGGTTTGTCGGCTACGAACAATAATCAAAGGGCTGGCGTTTCACGTTGGGGGATGGGAGAGTTTTGATTTCTTTGGGGTTGCAAATAAGAAATCGAAACTTGGAATTGTTCTTTTTCTTTCGTTTCTCCAAAAGACGGGGTGTTTAGAGGCTATATAACTGGGAGGGGTTACTGGAGCTAGTTTTAGAGAGAAGAGAGCTTCAAGTTTGTGTGTTTTTCTCTCTTGCTTTGAGAGAACCTTTTTATTTAGCTCCTAAGAATCTTTGGAGCACATAGAAAACATGGCTAAATGTTTTCAGTTACTGTTTTTTCCTTTTATCTAATTGTTATTAATAAAAGCCTTAAAGAATTTTGGCATGGACTTATTTTTGCACCAAAGGCGTATTTGTTTGCTCACAAATCACACGCTTTCTCTGCTGCATGTGTTCCTGTTTGGATGAACAGGGAGTGACTACACTCTGCACATTCCTATGACAAATAATACAGTTACACCATCCATTAAACCTTTCCTCAGAGGCACTGGAAGAGAGGGAAGACTTTTCTTCTCTGCTTCCTGCAAGTTTGTGGCTGGAGCAGACTGAACAGCAATGCACAGATGAAGCCAGCCAGCCTTTTCCTTGGCTCCTGTCATGTGGGCTGAGCACCCTTCAATCCTTCGTGGACCCCCTGTGAGGATATCATGGCCCCCTGGGAGTCTGCAGACGAAAGGTTAAGAACCACTGAACTACTCAGCAGCTCTTGTATTCTAACTACATGATTACTGGGGCACTTGCTGACTGGAGCATAGAACACCCCAACAATCAGTATTAATGACACACTGTCTCTGATCCTGAAGACAGTATAGCCACATCACAAGTAGCTACTTTTGATACTGCCTCATCCCTCATGAATTTGTTCAATCCCCCTTTAAAGTCATCCAAGATATCATAACTATTTGTGGTAGTGAATTCTGTAGTTTCACTGTGTAGTGTGTGAAGAAATACAGTTGTCCCTCCATATTCACAGATTTAAGTATTCACGGCTTGAAAATATTCTTTAAAAAATAATAATCCAAAAAGCAAACCTTGATTTTGCCATCTTATATAAGGGACACCATTTTCCTATGCCATTGAATATAATTGGACTTGAGTATTCATGGATTTTTGTATCCACGGGGGGTGGGGGGTGTCCTGGAACCAAACCCCGGTGAATGTGAAGGGACAACTGTAATTTCCTTTATCTGTCTTGAATCTCCAGGTTT
Organism: Gambelia wislizenii; assembly: GCA_030847615.1. Lineage (NCBI taxonomy): Eukaryota > Metazoa > Chordata > Lepidosauria > Squamata > Crotaphytidae > Gambelia > Gambelia wislizenii. The sequence goes on along the minus strand of JAUMIR010000010.1, from coordinate 19,090,529 downwards.
ACTGGATGACCCCGCTGGGTTCTAGTATTCTGAGATATAGATATAGTCCTATTCATTTTCTCCACACCATGTATAATTTGACACACCTTTATCATGCTCCTCCTTGCTCAATTTTTTCAAAGTGAAAAAACTCAGCATTCTCCTGACCAGTGATATACTCCCTTGGTATATAGGTTGAGTCTTCCTTATCCTAAATGCTTACAACCAGGGGTATTTTGGAATATTTCAGATTTTGGAATACTTTCCTATAGATAATGAGATACCTTGGAGACCCAATTCTAAACACAAAATTCATGTATGCTTCATCTATACCTTATACACATAGCCTGAAGGTAATTTTATACACAATATTTTTTTAAAAAAATTGTTCATGAAACAAAGTTTGTGTGCATTGAATCATCAAAAACCAAAGGTGTCATTATCACAGCCACCCTTGTGAACAATTTTGGATTTTGGAATATCTCCAATTTCAGAATTCCGGATAAAGGAGACTCAACCTGTACTACCTGATGTCATGGTCCTCAGTTGGATATACGGTAAATCAGTCTCCTCCCTATTCTACTAGGGTAGCCTCACACATTCTTGGTCTAGCATTAACAACACCTCCTTCCAAAAAGAAAGCAGGGGGGGGGGCAGGGAGAAGGAAGTGGAGGCAGCAGTAACAGCAAAATAGACAACGGGAAGCTGAAAGGAAACAGTGGAAAATTGCAAATTAATAAATGCAAACTGCAATTCCCAAGCCTTCTTAATGCCAAAATTAAAACCATTGCTGCCAATAACAATAACACAGCCTAAACCCCTTGAATGAAATTGCCCACAATTCAGATTCTGAATACTTCTATTAGGCAAACCATTACATTTTTTCTGAACTTATTCAGCAGGAAGACTGCCAGTTTGGTTACCAGAACCCAGCTGAAATATTTTTTCAACAGGATGTGAGAAAGACAAAACAGAACAGATGCTGTGGGAAAATGATCTTCCTCTTGGTTTAAGACTATGCTTAATTACCTTAAAATGGGAATAATCCATCCCACCCATGACTTACTTCTGCAGATCAATCTATTGATGGGTTAATTTGTAACTGATTTGCTTCAGTTTGAAGAAGTGATGTGAAGCCCCATCTGCAGTTCACCTCCACCTTGGCTAACTCCAAAACTTGAAAGTATTCTCTTTTGGGGGAGACTATAACTCCCAGAGACACACAAATAGGCCATGTAGTTCAAAAAAGTAACTTATCCAAGCTCTGGTTGAATGAAAGGAATGAGGACTGGGCAGCTGTACCTATTTGTAGTACCTCTTTTCTTCCAAAGTGTATAGTTCACTGGGGTCTACTGAACTTAATATTAAGTTATTGAACATTACGACTAACCTGTAACTCCAGAAAACAAGCTGATTTTTGAGAAATCTGGGAGAAAAGGTGAGATGCCAGAGGACTGGAGATGAGCAAACATCCCTCTCTTCAAAAAAGAAAAAGAAGAAGATCCAGGAAACTACAGACCATCTCAATACCAACTGTCTCAATACCAAGAAAAATATTAGAAAGGATTATATTATATAGGAGTCTGTTTGTAAGTATCTTGATTATAATGCAGTGATTAGTAGGAGCCAGTATGGGTTTTGTCAAGAACAAATCCTGTGAGACATTTTTTTTAAATCAGGTCACTAGTTTAGTAGATAGTGGGAATGCTGTGGATGTTATTTATCTGGATTTCAGCAAAGCATTTCATAAGGTCTCTCAAGATAATTTGATTAGCAAACTGACTAAAGATGGAATAGATGGAAACACCATCAAATGGATCCATAATTGGTTGGAAAACCATGCTCAAAGAGTTGTCATCAGTGGCTGTGCTTCAAATTGGAAGGTGGTCTCAAGTAGAGTGCTGCAGGTTTCTGCCCTGGGACTGACTTTCTTCAAAAAATTTATCAATGATTTAAATGATGGGGTGGAGGGATCCTTATCCTTATCAGATTTGTGGGTAGCTGTCCTGGGAGGGGTAGCTAATGCATTGGAAGATAAGAACAGAATTCAAAAAGACCTTGATAAACTAAAAAACTGGACTGAAATTTTTTAAAAATGAAAACCTGGAAGATATGGCCAACAGAGACAAATGCAAAATTCTACATTTAGGCCATAAAAACAAATGCATGGGTATAGGATGGGGAATACTTGCTTCAGCAGTACTATATGTCAAAAGCACCTTGGTATTATTGTTGCTCATGAGTCAGCAGTGTGATGCTGCAGCACAGAAGGCAAATACTATCTTAGTCCACATTAATAGAAACATACCTTCCAAGCTGAGGGAAGTAATAGTCCCCTTATATTCTGTACTGGTCAGGCCTCATCTGGACTATGTCATCCAGTTCTGGGCACCTCATTTTAAAAAGCATATATAGACAAGTTGGAGCAGGTTCAGAGAAGGGCAATGGGGATGCTAAGAGGTATGGAGAACAAAATATATGATGAGAGTTTGAAGGAGCTGTGCATGTTCTGCTTGGTGAAGAGAAGACTGCAGGAAGAGATTATCACACTCTTTAAATATCTCAAGGGCTGCCCCAAAGGCGAGGGTGCAGGCTTGTTCTTTGCTGCCTCAGAGGGTAGAACTAGGCCTAATGGTTTTTAAGTTACAGGAGAGAAGATTTCGACTGAACATTAGAAGGACGTTCTTGACAGCGAAAGCAGTTTGGCAATAGGACCAATTACCTAGAGAGGTGGTGAGGTCTCCTTCTCTGGATGTCTTCAAAATGAGGCTGGACAGCTACCTGCTGGGGATGCTCCAGCTGGAGATCCTTTATGTATTGAGCAGGGCGCTCGGACCTAATGGTCCATAGGGACCCTTTCAACTCTGTTTTTTTGAAATAACAACATAAATAGTAATATTTGTTTTAACCAAGCAACTATGAATACAATCAGAGAATGAAATACAAGTAGCACCCCTGCATCCGCTGATTCATCATCCACTGATTCAATTATCCAAGAATGGCGACAGTGGTGTGTGTGTGTGTGTGTGTGGATGGGGGAGGGAGGGGAGAAAGAGAGATCTCGTTTCCCTGCTCCCTTTGCCCCTGGGATCACTCCCGGGGCAGAAATGGCGATGGGGGCATTTGTTATTATCTATGGATTTTGTTATTGGGGGGGAGGCTGGAACCAATCCCCTGTGGATACAGGGGTCCTACTGTCGTAATCTGAACAAGCAAAGGACTCCAGGCTATTTCTAAATTTGTATCTCTTCATATTAAATTAACACTTGCCACCACCTTTCTCAATGCTGCTTTAGTGGCCACCCTAGGCAACAGACAGGCAGCAGGGAACGGACAAGGCAATCCTTTCTTGGTAGGATTCTCGACATTTCGCCTACCATGTGAGATGTGTCCCTCAGCTGACCAGAGCTGAGGAGAATTTAGTTTCATTGAAGCAGACATGAATGAAGAACTGAGCTGTATGCTGAAACTTGGAAGATATGGCCAGCTGCTAACTCTAAGCTCTATAGATCCTCTTAGTACTGCCATCCAGAAGGAGATGAGATTATCATTCCATGGTCATCATGGCTCCACAGTAAAGGCCACAAGATCCACACTGTGCATGTTTGCCTGGTGGATGAGGGACGCAGGGATGTTTTTAAAAAAATCTGAACATGGGCTATCAGTTGCATAACAGTCATGAGGGTTGGAGAGGGACGGAAAGGATGTTGTATATGGCCAATCAGTGTGCAGTAAGCAGACTACAGGTAGATTGGAGAGGACTCAATCCCCTGTCTTCCTTAGCCACTTTTAAAAGAAGGATATAGAAGGCAGAACTCATTAAGGCAGGAAGCTCAGCTTTATAGACATTTTTGCACTGCAGCTTCCATCATTTTTAAATATCTAAACCACTCTTTAAATAGATTTTCCTTGGGTTTTTTCCAGGCTGTGAGGCCGTGTTCTGGAATAGTTTCTTTCTGACATTTCGCCTGAGCCTGTGGCTGGCATCCTCAGAGAATGGTTGTGTAGGAGTGTGTGTGAAGTTTATATGCTGTGAACCCCTGTTGGGGAGTATATGTAAATTTGTGTGATTGAATGGTTAGTTTCTGGGTATAGAAATGCAAGGCTCGTTAGTGTCTGTTTGGCTAATGGTTGGTTGATGGGCCATTATCTGCTGCGAATCCCTCTGTCCCTGGGTGGAATTCCTTTGTAAGTGTTGAGTTTTAATTCTATTGTATTTCAAAACTGGGAGCCAGATTTTGTTTACTTTTAGGGTTTCTTCTTTCCTGTTGAAGTTGTCCAGGTGTTTGTGGATTTCAATAGCTTTTCTGTGCATTCTAACATGATAGTTGTTGGCCTGGTCTAGAATTTCTGTGTTTTCAAATAGCATTTTGTGTCCAGGTCGGTTTAAATATCTAAATATCTAAAGAGCTGTCACAGAGAGAGGAGGCTGCCCCAGAAGGTAGGACCAGGTCTCCTATATAGCCCAGCCACAACAGGGCTTATGGGAGATACAGCTGGGCATTGACACTAGCCCCTCAAACTTTTCACTGATACAGTCAACCCTCTTTATCCACAGATTTAGTATCCACAGATTCAACCAGCCATGGCTTGAAAATATTAAAAAAAATTCTAAGAAGCAAACTCTGATTTGCCATTTTATATAAGTGACACCATTTTACTATGCCAGTGTATATAATGGGACTTCACCATCCATGGATTTTCATGGTCCTGGAACCAAACCCCAGTGGATACCAAGGGCCCACTGTATAATGCCCTCATTCTAAAGCACAAAAATCAATGTGTATAGGGCCATTGTACTGTCTATTCTCCTTTATGGGTCTGAAACATGGCTCACCTACTGCCACCACTTACGACTCCTCGAACGCTTTCATTAGCGCTGTTTACGCACAATCCTAAATATACACTGGACTGACTGTGATGAATGTTGCTGTCCTTGAGCAAGCAGGGATCACCAGCATTGAGGCCATGATATTGAGAACGCAGCTGCACTGGGCAGGGCACGTTTCTAGGATGGAGGACCATTGCCTCCCAAAAATAGTACTCTACGGTGAACTCGCCACAGGTCAGCGTAAGAGGGGCGCTCCAAAAAAGCGATACAAGGACTTCCTGAAACAACATCTCAGGCTCGGCCAAATTGATCACCAACAATGATCCGCCCTGGCCTCACATCAGGAGGCATGGAGACGCACTATCCACAATGCTGCAGCCTTATTTGAGAACTCACGCCGAACAAGTTCTGAAGAGAAATGACAACGCAGAAAGAATCACAACCCGGAAACATCACCCAAGGAGACCTTCTGCTGTGCTTTCTGCAACCGAACTTGTTTATCTCGGATTGGCCTTTTTAGTCATCAGTGCGCTTGCAGAAAGCGCGGGATGAGTCCTTCCTGAATCTTCGTTTGAGAAGAAAAGCTAGAGAGAGATACTTAAAAGAAAAGAGAGATAACTGTAATGAGTAACTACTATGTATGTGAAGGGCCAAGAAAAAATGGGGGATGTCTAATTTTTTTCTGGAAAAAAACCACCATTTTTCAGAAAACACTACTCTCCCCCCCCGTCATTTTTCCTGATTTTTTTTCTGGACCTTCACATCTGTAATAATTACCTTTAGTTACCTACAAGGAGTTTCTCACCTGTCCCATAATAAGGAGGTAAAAGAATTACATTTCCAAATTTCATGTCTGGGATCTCTGCTCAAGGGATGAGTAATGGGTTTTGAGTTACTTTTCAAAGTTACATTTAAAGGGCATCTTTAGAGGCATTTTGATAGGAATTTTAAAATATTATGCTATTTTCTTGTTAATTCTAATAATTTTCCAAAAAAAGTAATAAAAAGCAATTAGCAGTAATGTAACAAGTAACTCAAGTAGTTACTTTTAAAACACTGCAGTGAATGATGGCAAGGAACGTTTCCCCCAACAAAACAATGAGTAAATAGAATGAATTGTTATTATTTAAAAGTAACTTTTGGAGTTCTGCACCCACATCCATTATCTACCCACCTTCTATTATTACAAGCTATTCATCTCTATCTGCTTTACACAGGATAAACAGTTCTGTTGTTATCCTTTACACCTGAAATGTGGCTTTATAGGCTATAGGATGAAATATTATTGTCTACTACTTGCCACTGCTTGTCTTACTCTTAAAGTAAGACACTGCTTGTCCTATTCTTAAAGGCAGAGCAACAGAAGCAAAATGAAAATTGGTGTTAGTATACTGTGAAAGCAGAGCCTGATGCACACTAGTTTCTGAAAAGGGATATGCAATAATTCAGCCTATCAATTTATTTAAAAACTAGATTTACTTGAATTATGCCTCCTGGAGCAAACAGTAATGCAATTCAAGTTGGAAATCTGTACATTTCTGGACTTGTGATATGTTCCACAAAAGGAAAAACGTGCATATTTGGGAGGAAATGCACAAAATACTATGTACATAATTGAAATGTTCACAAACAGACTTCAGGCAATAGGGTTGTGCAACCATTTACCGAACACTGCCACAATAGCAGTTTTCTGGCTTCACTGGTCATGAGCTTGTCATGAGAGTTATATCTGCTGATATTCCTGTATCTACTCAGCTCTTAAAGGTTTGAATGCACAGCTCTCCAGAACCAACGTGGTGTAGTGGTTTGAGCATTAGACTATGACTGGAAACCTGGGTTCGAATCCCCTCTCAGTCATGGAAACTCACTGGGTGGGTAACCATGAGCAAGTCACACTCTCTCAGCCTCAGAGAAAGGCCAAGGCAAAACTAAATCTTGCCAAGAAAACCCTGTGATAGGTTTCATTAGAGTCACCATAAGTTGGATATGACTTGAAGGCACACAACAAAACAAGGTAAGTTCAACTCTCCTCCTTTCCATCTGGCTACCCCAGAAACAATGCCTGTTATTAAACAAGATGGAGCAGCTCTTCTGCTCCCCTTCCCTTATCACTCTGCAAAGAAAGCTAATTTTTAAAAAGTGACCTTGGAAAACAAAACAGGGGTCAGGTATTACTAAGATCCATAACCAGAAAACAGGGTCAGTTGGAGGGGGACGCAGGTGATTTATTACAAGGACACTTTTCTGCCAAGGAACTTAAAGCATTACATGGTGGCCTAAACCCAATTGCTAATTCCAACTAAAGTAGACCCACTGAATCCATTGATGAATAGTAAATTGTGTAAATCCCATTTGTTCAAATGATCTATTCTCATTGAGACGAGAAATTTAATTTATGCCATAGCTCTTTCCCCGTCTTAGCTTACTCTTACAACGACTCCATGAGGCAGATTAGAATGAGAGATGGTGGCCACCTTAATTCCACCCAATGAGCTTTATGGCTGAGCAGACAATTAAAACTTCTACACATACAGGAGATGGGGTCAGAACCTAAATTCCATTGGTTTTAGCAGGGCTCCCCATATTTCTTCTGAAAGCAGCCCTAATAATCTGGAGAGAGTTAACTTTTAAATAAGTGTACTTAGGATGGCACATTTCTTTTAAAATCCATCTAAAATAGATTCTGCTATAACACATGCCTGAACAGTGTTTTTTTCCTTCAAGTAGCTTCAAGGCCCAGCAATAATGGGATGCAAGTGAGATACTAGAGACTGTCTGGCAGACTTCCTCTGATGGTACCCTCTAAAACAAAGATGGGCAAACTTCAGGCTTGCAGGACCTACTTTGTTTTTTACTAGATTTCTAAAATCCACCAACTGGATTCCAGGCAAAAGAGTAGCTCATGTGAGGAGATGTATGCTTAGAGCTAAACCCAATATTAGAGCCAGAATAAACCGATTTAAAGGAATGAAATGATTTACCCCTTAGGTAACTCCCATTGATGTCAATGCCTCTACTCTAGCTTAGACTATAAAATGAGATGTTTGTTGTCATGTCCCTTCAACCTGACTTCAACTCATGGTCACACTATCCCTGGGTCTTCTTGGCAAGATTCATTCAGAGGAAGGTTGTCATTGCCTTCCTCTAAGAGAGACTGTGACTTGCCCAGGGTCACTCAATGGGTTTCCACGGAGGAGAAGGGATTTGAACTCTGGTTTCCCAGAGTCCCAGTCCAACACTCAAGCCACTGCACTGCACTGCTAGAGTGTCTGAGTACATACCGGGGTTAGGAATTTGTAGTCACTTTGCTGTGTGCCTTCAAGTTATTTTCGACTCATGGCGACCCTAAAGCAAAACTTATCAGGGGGCTTTCTTGGGAAGATTTGTTCAGAGAGATGATGATGATGATGATGACTGCCTTTGCCTCCTTCTGACGCTGAGAGTGTGAGACTTGCCCAGGGTCGCCCACCCCTGGCTGAGCGCGGATTCGAACCCAGGTCGCCGCCACACCACGCTCAGATAGCCACTGTCTCAACCCAACTCCCAAGTCCTTTCACAGTAAAATCAATTCCCGGTTCCTCCTTTTTTTCTGTCCCAACTGTCCAGTTTATGGAAAGGGACTTTTGAGCGGCTGGTTTTGCCCAAAGCTTTGGAGACAAACATCCTCCCCGATCGGCCGGAACCCCTCCCCAGCCTCTCCCAGTGCGCGGGACAGCCCGAGCCACTTTCGGGTTTTGCCCATCCCTGCGCGGCTCCAAGATCTCCACGAGCGGGAGTTTTGCTCGGTCAGGTCGCGCGGCCCTCCCTCTCCTTACCCTTCTGGCCGCTGGCCGGCGAGACATCCAGGCAGGGCAGCAGATGGAGCAGCGAGAGGAGCCCCGGGCGCATCGTCAGGGTGGCGGCGGCGGCAGCGGCGACCCTCCCGCTCCTTGGCCGCGCGCGGCTGGAGAGGCAGCCCGGGCGAGGCACCCGCGGAGCGCCCCTCCGCCTTCGCGCCCCGATTGGCTGGAAGTTGCCAAGCCTCCCTCGGCTCCTGGCCGCGTAAGAACCAATCAGCTCGTGGCTGGCGGGCCTGTTCTGCAAAAAAGGGAGCGGGGTGGGGCCCCGGGGCTGCGTCCAGCCGGCCAGCAGCAGAGGCGGGAGCCAGGCGGGCTTGGATTGCCCATTGGCTGCCGGCCGCGGAAAGAATACTGTACAGTGCGGCCCCCGTATCCGCTGGCTCATTGCCCACACCTCCAGTTATCCGCGGGACACAAAACAGCACCCCTACCATAGAGTCTTCCTAGAAAACGCCCAGGGAGGCATCCTCGCTAGACATTTTCTAGGTCCTCCAAGGCAACTCGAGGTCCTCCAAGGTATTTTAAACCAAAAATTCCCATTATTTTCAATGGCGTTCACTGTATCCACGATTTTCGGTCTCTATGGGGCCCTGGAACCAATCACCCGTGGATACGAGGGTTCTACTGTAGTTCTGTAAGGCGAGAAAGTGATGGGGTTTTTTAAAAATGAAAAATAAGAAACACTTTTAAAAATGAGAATAGAAAAAAAGACCCTCCCACAACAGAAACACCAAAAAACTACAGACATCCCATACCTTCCTCCCCCCATTAAAACTGACTTTCTGCTTCCCTCTGGTTGTTTTTCTACATAAATTAGATTAACATCTCCTCTCCTTAGCAGATAACTTATTAAATCATTCTCTCTTCATATAATATCAAAAGTCATATACCTTTTTCTCAAAATCCCATTATCTTTCTATATAAAACTCTTGGGTATGTTGCCGTTCCCAGTGTGCTGATTGGCCACTTAGGAAACTTCCCAACCAATTAAAGCTCTCCATTGGCTGGCCAATCAAGACACTGGGAGTGGAAATGAGGGTTTACTCACAAGTAAAGGGTTTAGCATGCTGCTCCACAATAGTTTACTCATGAGTAAAGTGTTTAGTGTGTCATCCGGTAGGTTCACGGGGGTTTACTTGTGAGTAAAGAGTTCCCCCCCTCCTCTGGCCTGTTCAGCTGAACCCCACACATGCTGCCAGAGCCGGGTTTCTTGTGGCTGCCTCAGGGCCTGCAGGTTTAAGGAATTTTGGGGGGCAGTGCTTTATTTTTGGGGGCCCATATGTTTACCGCAGGTCAATGTAACCTAACCTATTCACAATACAGGATGTTCAGATTACAGTAGGATCCCCATATCCATGGATTCATTATCCATAGGACACAAAACAGCACACATACCATAGAGTCTTCCTAGAAAATGTGTCCTTTCTAGACATTTTCTAGGTCCTCCAAGGCAACTCTATTTTAAACCAGAAGTCCCATTATTTTCAATGATGTTCACTATTATCCACGGTTTTCAGTATCCACGTCCCTCCCAAACCAATTCCCAGGAGATAAGGGGGACCTACTGTATTACATAATTTGCCACCAATCATTTAGTTTAAAAACTATATTATAGGCACTAACATAATATTTTTTGTTTATTAGCAATTAATGTAATGGTGTAGATTTCCTCAAAGAAAAGAAAGAGTGGACTACAAGCTGAACATGAGTAGCAGTGTGATGCAGCAGCAAAAAAAGCCAATGTGATTCTAGGCTGCATTAATAGGAGCACAGTCTCTAGATCAAGAGAAGTAATAGTACCACTCCATTCTGCTTTGATCAGACCTCACCTGGAATACTGTTTCCAGTTCTGGGCACCACAATTCAAGGATGGTGGGAGGTCTGGAAACTATGCCCTATGAGGAGAGGCTTAGGGAGCTGGGTATGTTTAGCCTGGAGAAAAGAAGGTTAAGAAGGGACGTGATAGCCATGTTTAAATATTTGATGGGGTGTCATACTGAGGATGGAGCAAGCTTGTTTTCTTTTGCTCCAGAGACCAGGACATGGAGCAATGGGTTCATACTACAGGAAAAGAGATTCCACCTAAACATTAGGAAGAACTTCCTGACAGTAAGAGCTGTTCGACAGTGGAATGCATTGCCTTGAAGTTTGGTGGAGTCTCTTCTTTGGAGGTTTTTAAGCAGAGGCTTGGATGGCCATCTGTCGTGAGGGATTTGATTGTATGTTCCTGCAGGGCAGAGGCCCATTGGATGGGATGGCTGTTGGAGTCCCTTCCAGCCCTATGATTCTAGGCTGCATTCAGAGCCTGGGAAAGTTACTTTTGGATTACACCTCCCAGAATTTCCCTGCCAGCACCCTTCTCAAGGTCTGTTTGTTCCTTTTTCAGAATTTTCTAGCACACTGGTTCTTAACCTGGGGTCCACAATGTCCTCACAGGGGGTCCACAAAGGCTTGAAGGCTGCTTGGCCCCCCTCCTTCCTGTAGTGGAGCAGCCACATGAGAGGAAACAAGGCAAAGGCTGGCTGGCTTGGCCTGTACATTGCCATTCATTGCATGTTTGGGGTTCAACTGAACAGGCCAGAGGAGGGGGGAACCCTTTACTCACAAGTAAACCCCCGTGAACCTACCAGATGACACACTAAGCCACAAACTTGCAGGAAGAAGCCAGAGTGCCTCTGAGGGAAAGTTTAATGGATGATGTAATTGTGTTGTTGTTGTTGTTAGCTATTTTTATTAGCTATTACTATTAGGGTTTAAAATCTTAAGTTAAGTCTTGAGGCAACAAAATATATTTAAAGGGGGCCCCTGGTAAAAAAAAAGGTTAAGAACCACTGCTCTAGCCCAATGGCTCTCACATAACACTAATGGTATACTGGTGTTTTAGTGACAACAATAAAACCATTGTTCCCAGTAATATTACTACAAATTTTTATTTATATTCTTTATATTTTTCTGTTAAAAGAGCTAGAGTGTTGTAGAAGTTTCAACATTGCACTATGACTGTGGAGACCAGGGTTTGAATCCTTACTCAGCCATGCATACCCACTGGGTGACCTTGGGCAAGTCACACTCTCTCAGCCTCAAAGGAAGGCAAAGGCACTCCCCCTTTGAACAAAGCTTGCCTAGAAAACCCCATGATAGGCCTGCCTTAGTCAGAAATGAGTTGAAGGCACATGGGCACACACAAATTCCTTTTGCAGGTTGAACTCAGTTGGCAGCAAGGGGAGGAAGCTGAAGACAAAGGGGGGGAAAGGGAGGGAGGAGAGAGAAACCAGGACATTTTAAGAGCAGCTGGAAAGATGGGATGGAGGGGATATATGTGGACTTTGGCTGCCCAATGGGGACCCTTGGAGGGCAGAAGAGGGGGGCACCCTTCTTCCCAGTGGAGGCAAGTGAAGGAGAGAAGAGAAGTCAGACAAGAGAGAGACAGGAAGGAAGGAAAGGGGAGGGAGGAAGAAACAAACAAAGAAGCCCTTTCTGAAGAGAGAGCAGGGGAGAAAGAGAGGGAAAGAGATGATCCTCACACTTCCCTCACCCCCCCCCTCTCTCTCACACACACACACACTCAACACTCTCTGACACAAATAGGAGCACACACCTGGCTTGTGTTGTTGACGATCCCCTGGGAGGAGGGGGCGAGAGAGCACTTCTACATGCCTCAACCGAGGGCTTGCTGTCTTGCTCACTCTTTCTTTCGCTCCAGGGTTGGGAGGGGGCCCCTGCAGCTTGTCCTGCTTTTAAAAAAAAGGACAGCAGGAGGTTTTGGGCTGCTCTCTTGCTCATGCTCTCTCCTGTTTATGCAGGAGAAGGGTTAGGTTGGGGTCCCCAGTGGCTGTGGGGCCCCCGCAGATGCGGATTTGGCGGTATGCTTAAACCGGCCCTTGAGCCCTGCACCGCAATCCCTTGTGGGTTTACTTGGGAGTAAAGCCCAACTGGGCTTCCTTTCCTGAGGAAGTGTCAGAACTTGGTCTCTCCCCACCACCATGAAACATGTTGGAGGAGCAGGATAAGATAACTGACACACATTACATCGGGTACAGCTAGTAAACAATATTACCAATAATTAAACGTATTAATTAACCAATAATTAACAGTATTAACCAATAATTAACAGTATTAATATCCCCATTTTTTTGTTTAATATATTCTATAAATGGTTCCCAATTCTTTATATAAATCTCGTGTGGCTTATTTTTCACTAAATTTGAGAGTTTATCTAATGATGCTAATTCCATAACTTTTTCAATCCATTCTTGATACTTCGGTAATTCACTGGTTTTTCCACTTCCTTACATAGACTATCCTTGCAGCTGTAACTAAGTAACTAATTAAATTTCTATATTTTTTCTGTTTTATCTTTTAAGTTTATCATAGTCAAAAGACAGAACTTAGGTCTCATTTCTAATTTAAGTTTTAATATTTTCTCTATACATTTATAAATTTTAACCCCAAATCTCTTTGCTTTTTAACATTGCCACTACATATGAAAAAATGATCCTATCTGTTTTTGGCATTTGCAACATCTGTTCGATATTCCTTTGTACAGGATTTTTTTAATAGTAATTTTTATTCCAAAATTTTTTATTAAAAAAAACAATAAACATACGTACACTTTTCTCAAACATATATAATAGCAACATAATACACTCCAACATTCCATCTTCCTTCACCTCACTAAACATCACTTTCCCCACTACTTTCTTCTTCCTGTATCACTTCCATTTTCTTTCTTTTCCTTTTCCATACCTCACCCCTTCCATTCCCACAGACTTTCCCTCATCACATTCTTCAACTTCTCTCACCCTCCCACTTACATTCTCATTCATACAGCCTTCCTCCCAGTCAGAGTTGCCTTCAATTATATCTCTTATTCGGCAACCATCTTAATATATCTTTTAAACACCATTCTAATGTTGCTTTATCATTACAGTTAATGTTATGTAACATTTTGTACTATATTTTGTTGTGAAGCTTATCATAGATCTAAACACTCCCCAAGTGGCCATTATTATTATTATAATTATCACTGCTTAATATTAATATTATTAATGCTATTAAAATGTATACCCGTTTGTGTATATATATGTGTGTGTGTGTGTGTGTGTTTACATTTACTTATTTTTTTTGTGAGTCATACATTCTTCATCCCAATAACTGCTCTCATAGCTCCTCTATGAGCGGAGTTTCCGGCCAAAGTGAATTTTTCAGACTACAGCTGGCTAGCTCAGGGGGGATACTGGGTGTTATAGTCAAAAAGGTAGTTTTCCGAAGCTATGCCCATGTAGTACGAAGGGTGGAATCGGAAAGGGAGAGAGATGCCACTACATATTTGGACACTGCTGTACTGTATTTCTGCTCACCGTCTGTTCTCTCTTTTGAACTCGAAATGAGAGGCAAGTCACATTGACATCTGCTATGCAGCTCATCTTAACTATGGGTTTGTGGCCCATACTGGATTTTCAGTACAATTCCGTGAATATATATTTACTTGGAACTCCCAGGAAGCTAAATCAGAGTTATTCTTGAATAAGTGAGTATAGGTGGGCAAAGTGCAGCCCTTCCAGATGTTTCAAAACTGTATTCTTCATTGTTGGCTATGCTTGCTACAAGAGATAGGAGGTGCAGTCCAACAACATCTGGAGAACTGCATTTTGCTCATGGCTGATGTATACCAATTTGAGGGACATTAGCAGGGCTAACCTGGAAAATATTTTTTCTGACCAAAGCAAAAGAATACACAGTACCTTTCCTATTTCACATGCAGAACTGTAATAGCAGTTCAGTTTTATTTCAACACTAGCAATAAGACAGCATCTTATATCATACCACAAGACTAGTCTGGCTAAGTGCTGTGAAGTCAACTTTGACTTATGATGACCTCACAAATGAGAGGCCACCAAGTCACCTTACAATCGACACCCCTGCTCAGTTCTTGCAGGTTAAGGGACATGGCTTCCTTGATTGAGTCTATCCAATTGTAATGTAGTCTTCCTCATTTTCTACTGCCTTCTACCTTAACAAGCATTATTGTCTTTTCTAGTGAGTCATGTCTTTTCATGATATGGCCAAAGTATGACAGTCACAGTTTAGTCATCTTGGCTTCTAGGGAGAGTTCAGGCTTGACTTGTTCTAGGACTGATTTATTGGGCTTTTTAGCAATCTATGGTATCCATAGAAATCTTATCCAGCACCACATTTCAAATGAGTTGAATGTCTTATCAGCTTTCCACACTGTCCAGCTTTCACAATCATAGATATTAGAAAGATGATGGCATGGACCATCCTAATTTTAGTATTTGATTATATATCTTTACACGTCAGGATCTTGTCTACAGTAGTTCCTTCACAGCTGCCCTTCTAAGTCCAAGCCTTCTTCTGATGTCTTGACTGCAACATCCATTCTGATTAATGAGTGAGTCAAGGTGTGGAAAAATTTTAAACTATTTCATAGAATCATAGACTCATAGAATTGTAGAGTTGGAAGAGACCACGAGGGCCATCCAGTCCAACCCCCTGCAACGCAGGAAATCTTGATCAAAGCAATGTCTTTATCTTCTCCTAAAGTTATGTAAATAAGCTGGGATTATTATTTTTGTTTTCTTAATGTTCAACTGTAAACCTGCCTTTGTACTTTGTTCCTTGACTTTCTTCAATAATTATTCCAAGTCTTTGCTATTTTCTGCTAGTAGTATGGTGTCATCTGCATACCTTATATTGTTGATGCTCCTTCTTCCGAATCTAATCCTGCTTTATGTATGATATGTTCAGTATGCAAGTTAAACAGATAGGGTGATAAAATGCAGCCTTGTCCGACCCCCTTACCAATTGGAAACTATTTTGTCCCTCTGTATTCTGGCCTAACAGTAGTCTGTTGGGGATTTCTATATTGGCCATCAGGCAGTGCAGTGGGGTCGTCAGTAGCCAGCCATCTCACTGCTACCCTTCCCGCCACAGAAATGATTATTTGATTATTTGAATTAGGGTGGGTTAACAAGTAACCAATGCCCTCCCAAGCCATAGATTTGGAAGATGTTTTGTCAATGCAAAGTCATCTCCCACCTTATGTTAAACATAAGGTTTAACCTTCCAAATGGTAGCATATAAGCAGTTACTCAAAAACTGGTCCTTGCTGTGGTAACTGTTTGTGATCAGGGAAAACAGTCTGCATATCAGTCAACAGTGGCAACAGTAAACTGCTGTAATGCTTCAATTATTAAAAAAAAAATAGACTAAATGGAAGAATGTGACTTTCCATTAAGGAAAAGCAGAAACTTGTAATCACAGGCAAGAAAAGCCCCTGGTTGCTATTTGTGAGATTACACTGGCCATAGCTATTAAAAAATAAAAAGAAGGATCACATTTTCCCACCCCGCAACAGCAGAGAAGTCATAACACAATACAGGATCAACAAACAATTTATTTATTAATCAATGAGGAAAAAGATAATCCAGCAACCACAAACCACACTTTTTTGGTGCTTGCTCACTGGAATGCAGCAGGCATATTCACAGGATCATGAGGACAGCAATTTCTTTTGGACCAGAAGAGTGACGGATAAGAACAGTGAGTTGAAGTTGCTACATTTGAAAATGTGTGTGTACCTTCAAGTTGCCTGTTGACTTATGGCAACCCCATGTATTTCATTGGGTTTTCTTAGGAAAGGAATACTCAGAGGTGGTTTTGCCAGTTCCTTTACATCTGACAAGCTGATGAGGGGTGTCAGAGAATTAAGAGGAATGATGTGATAGTAAATTTCCCAAGAAGGCAGATTCCAGTCCCACTTTACTCCAATTACTTTTTATGTGCTCGCTCACTGGAATGCAGCAGGCAGGCACTCATTTTAACAGTCTGAGTAGCCATTACTTGAAGAAGAGTCCAAAAATTCAGGCAGCTGTATTGAGTCACACCTCCTACTAGTTTTCATCTCCATCAAAAGCAGATGTTTTAAAAAGTGCATAGGTCCGACCGGACCATTCTAGATTAAGTTGCTACCAAATGCTTTATCTATTTAAATAATGAGTGCCAGTAGTGGTTTGAGCATTGGACTAGGATTCTGGGAGACTATGGTTTGAATCCCCACTAAGCATGGAAACTGGGTGACATGTCACATTCTCTCAGCCTGAGAGGAAGGCAATGGCAAGCACTCCTGAAAAATCTTGCCAAGTAAACCCCATGATAGGGTCTCCCTGGCGTCACTGTAATTCAGAAATGACTGGAAGGCACAAGGCAACAATAACAATTTATTAAAATATTTATATCCTGCCCCACATCATGACATCTCAGGACAGCATATAAATAAAATCATCCTGAACCAATTAAAACAATTTCAAATTTAGAAGAAGAGAATAATTTAAACAGACTGGAAGCATATTAAATAGTCAAATCAAATTAAAATAGTTTTAAAACATAGAATCATAAGAGTTGGAAGATACCACAAGGACCATCTAGTCCAAACCCCTGCCCTGCCGAAATACACAAACAAAGCATTCTTGACAGATGGCCATCCAACCTCTGTTTAAAAACCTCCAAAGAAGGAGACTCCACCACACTCCAAGGCAGCGCATTCCACTGCCGAACAGCTCTTACTGTCAAGAAGTTTTTATCAGTGACTGTCAGCAAGTTCTTCCTAATGTTTAGGTGGAACCGGCAGCTAAAAAAAGCCAAAACGATCCTAGGCTGCATTAATAGTATAGTGTCTAGATCAAAGGAAGTAATAGTGTCACTCTATTCTGCTTTAGTCAGACCTCACCTGGAAGACTGTGTCCAGTTCTGGGCACCACAATTCAGGAAGGATATTGAGAAGCTGGAACGTGTACAGAGGAGGGCGACCCCAACAGCCATCCCATCCAATCAGCTTCTGCCCTGCAGAACACACAATCAAAGCCCTCACGACAGATGGCTATCCAGCCTCTCTTAAAAACCTCCAAAGAAGGAGACTCCACCACACTCCCAGGCAGTGCATTCCACTTCTGAACAGCTCTTACCACCAGGAAGTTCTTCCTAATGTTTAGGTGGAATCTCTTTCCCTGGAGTTTGAACCCATTGCTCCATGTCCTAGTCTCTGGAGCAGCAGAAGACAAGCTTGCTCCTTCCTCAGTATGACTTCCCTTCAAATATTTAAACATGGCTCTCATGTCACCTCTCAACCTTCTCTTCTCCAGACTAAACATATCCAGTTCCCTAAGTTGCTCCTCATAGGGCATAATGGCTTCCAGACCTCCCACCATTTTGGTTGCCCTCCTGTGGACATGTTCCAGCTTCTCAGTACCCTTCCTGAACTGTGGTGCCCAGAACTGGACACAGTCTTCCAGGTGAGGTCAGACCAAAGCAGAATACAGTGGCACTATTACTTCCCTTGATCTAGACACTATACTCCTATTAATGTAGCCTAGAATCGCATTGGCATTTTTTGCTGCTGCATCATACTGCTAACTCATGTTTTGCTTGTAGTCTACTTTCTTTTCTTTTCTTTTCTTTTCTTTTTTTTTGAGGAAATCTACACCATTACGTTAATTGCTAATTAACAAAAAATATTTTGTTAGTGCCTATAATATAGTTTTTAAACTAAATTATTGGTGGCAACTTATGTAATATAGTAGGCTCCCTTTATCCACTGGGGATTGATTCTGTGCGCGCATGGATTCTGAAAACTGTGGATAATAGTCAACACCATTGAAAATCATGGGACTTCTGGTTTAAAATACCATACAGTTGCCTTGGAGGGCCTAGAAAATGGCTATGGAGGACACATTTTCTAGGAAGACTCTATGGTAGGTGTGCTGTTTTATGTCCCATGGATAATGAACCCATGGATATGGGGGTCCTACTGTAATCTGAACATCCCATACTGTGAATAGGTTAGGTTACACTGAGCTGAGATAAACATATGGGCCCCCCAAAATAAAGCATTGCAGGGGGCCCCCAAAATTCCTTAAACCGGCCCTGCCTGCTAAACTTATCTTATATCTTTTTTGATTGGTTCGTTAGTTTAGTAGATGGTGGGAATGCTGTGGATGTCATTTATCTGGATTTCATCAAAGTATTTGATAAGTCCCCGATGATATTTTGATTAGCAAACTGATTAGCAAAAATTTTCTACATTTAGGTCATAAAAACCAAATGCACATGTATAGGATGGGGAATAGGTAGCTTAGCAGTAGAACATGTGAAAAGGACCTTGGGATTATTGTTAATCATAAACTAAACATGACCCAATAGTGTTATTCTGCAGCAAAGAAGGCAAATAGTATTTTAGCCCGCAATAAGAGAAAGGAAGCAATAATTCCATTACATTCTGTGCCAGTAAGGCCCCATCTGGAGTCTTGTGTTCAGTTCTGGGTGCCTCATTTTAAGAAGATATGAACAAGTTGGAGCAGGTTCAGAGAAGGGCAACAATGAATGAATGATACAAGGTGTGGAGAACAAAATATATGAGTGTCAGGGGCTCAAACCTGAATTCCCTTCCCAGGAGCTCCAGGTTAGCCCTCTCTCTGTAGGGTTAGTCCTGAGGGTCCTCACCTCAGGATCCTCCTACAAACCCCAAAAACCATCGATCTGCCACCACCCACTGGGTTTCAACTGGGGGGGGGCTTATTTCCCCCTTGGGACCCCCCCTTTTTCACGCACAACGCAGTGGGAAGTTGTGCGTAGTCTATGTTAATCAGTGGCACTCCTTGCCACTATAGAATCAACTAACTCCCTCCTCCTAACCCCAGAGGAGGTTCACAGTAGCATAGTCAAGAGTAAGGCACGTGGTCAGCATCAGCATAGGAAGATAGAAGTTTACTTTATTCAAGAGAAGTAGTCATGCAGTCTCACATGAGGCAGGATTCTCCCCTACCTCAGGCAGGCAGGCTTAAAGTGATAGCAATACAGAGTATCAAGATCAAAGCATTACATTACTCAGGTTACATTCAATTACTAATTTAGCTACATTCAACCAAAGTAAAGAAATTAAAAAGAATTCCCTAACGCAACTAAACAGGCCCTAATCTCTACTAAATACTTGCAGCTTGTTGCCTTGAGATCTTGTCCAGGCAGCTGGGAGCAAAAGCCAGAGATGGAATGGCTGTGCTCTACCAGCATAGCAGTCTCTGTTCCTTCACATTTTCCAGAATCTCTTTCTCCAAAATCCCCTCATCTCACTCACACTGGTCTCAAACCAAAGCAATAAAACCTCTCCAGATTTCCCGGGCTTAAAGCTGTAATTGGTCAGTCCAGTCACATGGTGTTATGTTAATGATGTCCTCTCATTAGCTCTGTGAAGGTGGTGCTTGGGCCCCTTCCCATTACCCTTTTCTTACCTGATACTATGCTGGCAAGATAATCTGTTTACAAACAAAGAGAGTTATAGTTCTCTAGCAGAATGATGGGAGTTGCACCTTGTGGCACCATGATGGAACTCCATCATGACAATGAGGAAAGGTTAAGGGGGCTGGGCATGTTCAGCCTAGTAAAGAGGAGACTGAGCAGAGACATAATTGCACTCTAAATGTTTAAGGAGCTGTCACAGAGAGGAGGGTGCAAGTTTGTTCTCTACTGTCCCAGAGGTTAGGACCAGGTCTAATGGTTTAACAGGATGGTAGATTTTGATTGAACATTAGAAGAAACTTTTTGGCAGTTAAGAGTTGTTCGACAATTTCCCCAGCTACTGGTCTAGCCTGTTATTTGAAGCATAGTCCTTCAGCAGCCAAGTAATCTAAATGAAATCCAGCACATAGGCACCTAAATCCTACTCAAGTACATTAAATTGCTCCATGTGTTATCGAGACACACTGGAATAGATAGAACCAAGAGAACCTCATACTTCCCTGACTAATCCTTTGAGCTCAATGCCGTATTTTGGTTCATACTTGATAGTCATATCTGCATGCAGTCCTGAAGTCTTGGATGAGATATAGGGTGGGACATAAATATTTTAAATAAATAAACCACATGTTTTAGCCCTGTTGATTCATTGTACTGATTGTGGGACTTGGAGCTGTTATTCCTGCGTGGCAAGGGGTTGGACTGGATGGCCCTTGTGGTCTCTTCCAACTCTACAATTCTATGATTCTATGATTCCCATTGGTGGCACACTGTGGAAACAGCTTCTCCAAAGCTTTGTAATCACAGCTGCTCATTACTTTCCCACATCAGGAGCTACTGGCTTTGCATACAAGTGAGAAATTATGAGTTACAATTATTTCCACCAATAACTTCTATTAATAATACTTCCTCTGATGTGCTATCAAAGCATGCAGAGGTGTGCTTTTTGCTAGTGCAGTATGGTACCAGTAAAGGTGCTTCTGGAAATAATTACTATACAGTCATCCCTCCACATTTGTGGTTAAGGGCGCAGGACCCCTAACAAAAGTGGAAAAACCATTAATATCTGTACCCTCTGGTCATGCTTTGGAGGTACTCTGCCTGGAACCCCTCAAGCATTCCACCATGAGGCACAGCCTGCCAAGCGCCCTGGCACACTTTAGAGTTACAGAAATAGCAAAGATATTAAAGTCAAAAAAGCGTTTAGTTATTTTAAGCTACATTCAGCCAAAGTTTAAAAAAAGAACATAAAGTTCCCTAACGCAATTCTAAACAGTCCCTAAAGATTCTACTCACAACATGCAGTCTTCTGTTGGATTCAGATGGAAGGCTGGGGACAGTAGATGTGCCAGGCTGGCTCAACAGCCTCTTCCATTGTTAAGCTCTGGGCCTAGAGTCTTCATCCCAGACCTTCTTTTGTCTTTCAAACTTCATGGACTGTCTCAAGCCGTGTGCTCACACAAAGCAGTTATACCTTATTAGGAATTCCTGGTTTCAGAGTTGTGTTTGGCCAGTTCTGGTCTGATGATGTGATGTCATTGATGATGCCATCTCAGGAGATTCTGTGGAGGTGGTATTTTAGACCCTCCCCTCCAGTAACCTTTTCCCTACCTGATGGCTTGGTGACAAGACAATACTGTTTGCAAATAATGGGAAATATCATATTTGCAGAATGATGGGAGTGCATCACCCTGCAAGCAGGATGATGGGAAACCCATTATCACACATCCCCCAATGATATTTAATAGACACAAAAAAGAACAATCTGCAGATTAAACCCACCGTGGATTCAAATGTACATTACATGATACATTTGAAGTACATTTGAATCCATGAATGGGAGCACTCCAGCTACTCACTTCTGCCTTCGAAGTGGCGGGATTCCTTCACAAGGCAGAAGCAGATGGCTGGCGGAGCTTGCTGCCACCTCAGCTGCTGCCCTACACCATTTTTAACAGGGACTTACAAAGCTTGCTGCACATTTTCGGTCTCTCTCAGTCTTGTGAGGCTTGCAGAGAGACTGTGAACACGAGGCAAGATCTATAAGTCTCTATTAAAAATGGCATAAGGCAGCAGTGGAGGCGGTGGCAAATAACCCACAAATAATCAAATCCACAAAAGTTAAACCAGCAAATGTGGAGGGATGACTGTAGTTGTCTACCACTGTACTGTGTGGCCTTGTGTGCTCTACAGCAGTATCTTCTGTGAAGCTGAAGAAAAGAATAAGTGTGATATCTATTAATGATTTTTCCTGCTGCTACCTGCTGCAATGCATTGGTCAAAGGAAGTGCAGAAGGGGTAAAGGTGTTCCTCCAATATTGCTGTTTCCATCGAGCCTGAATCACCTTTAGAATGAATGGTCTCAGGACAAAACATCCATAACCCTACTTAAGGCTTGTCTGCCTGTTTCCATGCTATGTAATCCACCCTGGAAATTTTTACTGAAGGGAGCACAAAAATAGTTGAAACCTAAGCAATCAGCATACACTGCTTCTTTTATATTTTATACCATTCCAAAGGCCCAGGCAACCAATCACAAATGAAACATTTCGGATAAAAGCAGTCTCAAGAAAAATCTCAGAGTTTAGGAATGTCAGCCTGGCATTCATACTCATAAGCCATTGGATCAGATTGCAGTTGAGAAAGTTTGGCAGTAGGGCCATTCTGTCAGCCTTACTGAAAGATCAGCTCCATCAAGTTTCTCTTCCCACTGATTTCTCTCCCAGCTGATTGTTATAAACATTACTGCTTAACTTTAAAAATCTGGCTGACTTTGCTTTGCCCCCCACTTCTCCACCACACCTTTTCCTTTTGTGTTATGTCTTTTCAACTGTACACTTCTTTGTATGAACTGTCTTATTTTTATTGATCCTATGTAAGCTGAAGAATGGAGTACAATAACTTTAAATATAGTCACTGTCTCATTCTCTGGAGCACAGTCTCTGAGCAGACAGGAGTGGAGCAGGTGTTTGGGGGGATGGCTTGGTTGCTTGTGTGGGTGTTACTATCACTTTTGTGAGCCATGGGCTCTCCCTAAGCACATGGTCTAAGCAGACGGGGCTTATGTGGAATCATTGACTTGGCTGGGGGAGGAACTAGCAGCCACTAACTCTCTACAGCTGCTGCCTCTCCTCTCTGAGGAGAGAGGAAAAACAGAGCTTGTATTTTTGGAAAGGAGCGTTTTTGTTTAGTTGTGCTGTTTGTAGGTGTGTGTAGGTGTTTTTGTTTGGTTTTTGGACTGTGTGCTCTCCTTGTGCACATAGTCTAAGGGGGAAGTTCTTCTGATGGGTCACTGACTTGTTGTGGGTGAAGCAAGCAGGCTAGTTCTATAAAGCTACAACCTCAGTCTCCAGAATTCAGCAAATAGGAAGGTGAAAACCTGCATTTTTGTGGCGGATTTTGAGGGGACAGCCTGGATAGCTGTGC
This sequence comes from Gambelia wislizenii, assembly GCA_030847615.1. Taxonomy (NCBI): domain Eukaryota; kingdom Metazoa; phylum Chordata; class Lepidosauria; order Squamata; family Crotaphytidae; genus Gambelia; species Gambelia wislizenii. The sequence continues at coordinate 19,067,147 of JAUMIR010000010.1, read as the reverse complement.
TGAGTTGTTGCAGTGACCTGCAAATCTGTATCATGCTTGTTTTCTTGCCAGAGGATCTGCCACGCTATGGTGAAAACTGAAGATAATAGCAAACGCCATCCACCAACTTGCCGCTGCCACAGGAGCCTTCCTGGAGGAAGGGGGAGGTGAGATCTCTCCCCCTCCCTTCCCCTTTCATTCCTGTGATCACTGCAGCAGCGACAGGAGCTCTCCCAAGGGAAGGGACCAGGCAGGCAAGATCCCCTTCCCCTCCCTTCCCCCTTTGCTCCTGCGATCGCCACCGTGGTGACAGGAGCTCGCCCAAGGGAAGGGACAGAGCAGGCAAGATCCCTCCAGCCCCTACCTTCCCCCTTCAACCCTGTGATCACCACGGCAACTAGAGCTTTCCTGGGGGAAGGGACTGGGCAAGCAAGATCCCTCTCCCTTCCCCCGTCATTGCAAACCACAGGTAATTGAATCCGTGGTTGGCAACTCAGCAGATACGGGGTGCTACAGTACCTGCAGCAAGTGCAAGCTGGTTGCTCTGTTGGAGGAGAAGGTACAGCAGCTTATGGCCCATGTATTTACACTTCACCTTATCAGGGAGGATGAAGCCTTTTTTTTAGAAAGGCTGTACTCACCTGGCAGGGCAATAAGTGGTGGATGCCTCTAGGAAGGGCTACAGTTCCCAAACACAGAAGAAGATGCTTGGGAGAATGTAACACACATAAGAGTTAGCCATGTTGGCTAACTGCTGCTCCAGAGACTAGGACATGGAGCAATGGGTTCAAACTACAGGAAAAGAGAGTCCATCTAAACATTAGGAAGAACTTCCTGACAGTAAGAGCTGTTCAGAAGTGGAATGCGCTGCCTTGGAGTGTGGTGGAGTCTCCTTCTTTGGAGGTTTTTAAACAGAGTCTGTCGGGAATGATTTGATTGTGTATTCCTGCATGGCAGGGGTTTAGACTAGATGGCCCTTATGATCTCTTCCAACTCTATGATTCTATGAGTGTCATGATTAGAATAACCCAGCAGTGTGATAAGAATAGGAGAGGAAGAGGAGTAGTGTTATATGTCATGGATATTTACACCTATGAAGAGATCCATGACTTAAGAGGATAGAGGACAGGTTGAGAACCTTTGGGTAAAAAATAAAGGGGAGAGAAGCAACCATGACCTTATTGTGGGGGTCTACTATAGGCCCCCCAGCTAGACTGAAGATTTTGATTAGGTATTTCTAAAACAAATGCCCAATATACAAAATATACAAAATAAACAGATACAGTAGAGACTTCAATTACTCTGATATTTCTTGGTAGTCACTCTCTGCCAAGAATATGAGATTCAACAAATTCCTCAACAGCCTTGGAGACAATTTCACTTTGGGTGGAAGAGGCAACCAGGGGATCAGCTATTTTGGATTTGATCCTAACAAACAAAGATGAATTGGTCAATGGGGTGGAAACTGTAGGATCCTTGGGTGGGAGTGACTATGTGCTCTTGGGATTGTTATACAGAGGAAAGGGGAAGCCAAACATAGATACACACTCTGGCTTCAAGAAAGCTTATTTCAGTAATCTTAGAGTAAGATTACTTCAGTAAAATCTCACTAATACTGGGTGAGATCCCATGGACAGAAATATTCAAAGGGAAGGGAATTCATGATGCATGGAAGTTTATAGAAACATAGAGTTGGTGAGATATTGAAAGCAATGTTGCAAACAATTCCAGTAAGAAAGAACAGGTTTCTTACCTGTAACTTTGGTTCTTTGGGAGGCCATCTTTGAATTCATACAAATGGGTTCTGTGTGCCTGCACAGAGCCTCCTTCAGAACCTTCCAACTGCTGATTTTGGTGGGAACCCCACCCTGTTCCCCCTTAATGCACATGTCCTAATGTGCCTCTGTGTCCACTGCAAGTAGAAATGCAGATGTGGAAACATGGGAGGAGGGCAGGCTTCGTGAATTCACAGATGACTACTTGAAGAACCATGGCTTATCAAGGAACCTGTTCTTCTTTATCAGGGTTTCTGTGAATCACACAAATGAGTGACTAGCAAGCTAACTCACCAGAAGTTTCGATCCAAGTCAATGCAATCCAGAAAGGAGAACTGCATGGCCAAAGGCCATGTTCACCCTGGCACAATGGTCTTCTAGATGGTAGTCAGTAATAAATGTTGGGACTGAGTAGCTGCTCCCCACTGTTCTGGTAGTGGAATCCCCATCACGAATGCCACAGATGTCACATTGCTCTAGAGGAGTGACATCTCAATGCCTCAGGAATTGGTCAGTGAGCAAACTGGTAGGTAAGTATAAAAGTCTATGCAACACACTTTGAAAGTCTCTCAGATGAAACTGGAAAACTCTTTCTCAGTCCAAAGTATCTGAAAAGAGATGCTGGGACTGTCAAAAAGGTGCTGTACTATCTGTGTAGAAGATTAGAACTCTTCTTGCATCCAATAAATGAAGTGCCATCACTAATTGTGAGGAATGGTGCTGTAAGAAAATAGACAATATCCACTCTAGCTGAAGATGAAAAGCTGCAATCACTTTAGGCAAGAACAAAACATATTGCTGCAACACAACTTTGTCCTCATGAAATACTAAAAAAAGGACAGTCAGAACAGTGGGCTATCAATTTGCCTGCACGTCTAGCCAATGTTATGGCAACTAAGAAGGGAGTCTTAAGAGACAGTACAGTTGTCCCTGCACATTCACAGGGGTTAGGGGCACAGGACCCCTGCGAAGGTAAAAAAACCATGAATGCTTACGGTACAGCTGTAGAGGCCCCCATCATGTAGAGGGCCCCTGTCACGACTCCCTCATCACATGGGGGCAGGGTGGGGTGGCTAGAGGCTTGCCTGGGCTTCCGCTGCTGCTGCCTCCCACTTCTCTTGGGCTTCCCGCAGCTGCCTCAGGTAGTCGCCCAGGGGGGTCTGTCACACCACCTGCTGCCTCTGTGCTTCTTTCTCTGAGAGAAGCAATAGCTGTGGGATAGAAGTGGAGAGGGTGGGTGTTAAAGCCGAGGAGGGGGGGTAGATTTGCTTTGGGCCTCTATATGTGTGTGTGTGGCTGGCATGCACTAAATGACCTGCTTGGCTCCAGCTGGGGGTGAGTGAGGGAAGGGAGGGGTGCATGAGGGGAAAAATTGTGCGTTTTGTTCTTTCTCCCCCCCCCCTATACTCTTGTGCTGGGTTTGCTGAGGTGGTGGCAGCCACCACCAGCTGCGCATGGGTCTGTGGGGGAGGCCAAAGGCTCAATGGCTGGGTTTCCATGCGGCCTCCCAGCCAATCCGAACTGGCCCCAAAGCCCACTGAAGCTCTGGCAAATCACCGCCTGCAAGGGCCAAAAGCTGGGCCGCAATCAGGCTGCCCAAACTCCTGTGCTCAGCCCAAAACTGGTTGTCCTGGAGGGCGGGGGGAGGCCGAAGTCAAATCAGCCCCAGCCAAATAAGTGCGCTAGCCACTATCCTCTCCTCTCCAAGTCCATCTTGGGCAGCAACAACTGTGGTTCAGGGCGGCAGACCCGCTTCCTCCTGCACAACCCCTCTTCCAACTCCACTAATATACAAAACTGTGAAATGGAAATACGCAAGAGGGAAGGGACGGCTGTAAATGCAAGTCTACAGTTGCCAATGGCTCAAAGGGGGTTGGGTTCTTAACTGGGCCAACACTACTGAGAAAGACCAAGGAGGGCCCCTCAACAACAGCAGGAGATATATGCACTTTAAACCCCTCAAAAATATTTTAACAATGGGAATCATGAATAGAGCCCTTAAGTGAAGCTAATTCTTGAGGACAATGCTGCCAGATGAACTTTCAGGGAGGAAAAGGAGAGACCTTTCTAAGGTACAAGAGAAAGTCCAAAAAATTCCTAATAAAACATGCAAGTTTCCTAATTCTTGGGATAGCAAATATGGGTCCAATAGAAGGTGGAGATAGTTACTCTGACATTACAGGAGAAGTGGTGCAAACCTAGGCTGGTGAGGCATCCAAGGAACTATCAGAACATAGTTGGATGTGTCCTTTCTTATCTTCACCATCACTTGGGTCAGTAGGGAGAAGAAAAGAAACAGAAAAGAGGACCTCTCCACCAGAACAGAAAGAGAGAGAGGAAGGGAGGGAGGAAGGAAGGAGGCAAGCAGGCAGGCATCTACTAGAATGTTTTATTGTCCCATGTGGTGAATTGCACAAAGATATAAGTGATGTTGGGTACACCAATACCATATATTTATTGGTATTTATCAGTACTCTGGACCTTGTTCTTCTTTGCTCGGTTCAGGTAGAACATGGTGGTCATATGGTCTGTGGCTATCTGTACCACCTTCCCCTGTGGAACGGGTCTGAATGATCTTATCTCCAGTCCTGAAGGAAGTGATGTACCTCTTCCACCAGTTTGATGGCCTGGTGTCTTGACAGAAGCAGTCTCACATGCTGAGAGTCCAAGGTAACCCCAGTGTAATTTAATTTTTGGGACAGTATCAATTGTGAATTGTTCCAGTTGACTTGAAGGCCTAGGTCCTGTAGCAGAGACGTCGGTCTTGTCTATATGGTCAAAATAAAATGAATGGGATGCGAATGTATAGCTGTTTGTTCATACAGACATGCGCACAAATATGTGTCAATTGGAAGGAGGGGAAGCCAAATCCACCACAAAGTTCGCGTGCGCTATTTTTAAAAAAGCTCTGTACGACATGCGAATATGCAATCATTTGAACACTCACATTCCCACAGATATGAACAGGCAGTGTAATCTGATTGGCTGGACAAGCATGGGGGCAGGGCTAGCAAACAGGGAAAGTGCCTGCGGTTGTCATGTTAAATTTTCAACTTAGTGAGGTTCCAGTAAGTCAGTAACACGGCGATCTTTACTCTTTTCTTTGTTTTTAAAATATGATCGCTTGTGCAAACATGGGAAACTGTTTTTTAAAAAAAAAAAAATTGGTGGCAACAGATTTAAAATCACGAGTAAATCACTCACAACCGCCATCTTGACTACAGGGTCATGCAGAATTTAGGGGGGATCTTTTTACTGTGAAGACAGGTTGCATCATTGTGAATGCCTACTTTTTCGGATGTGTTTTTATTTCTCCCTGCTCGTATACATAAGACCATAGAGTAGAAGAGATTCCTCTACAGCTTTGACCTGGTGTCTGCAATTAGTAGCCACTTGTCTATGTAGGGAAAGAGCTGAATCCCTTTTGCTCAAAGAAAGTCCATGATGGCTACTATTTATTTTGTAAAACATCCCCATCTTGCTTGGGTATGGCAAAGTATGGAGTAATAACCCACATCTTTCTAATGGGGGAAAATAGGCTCTATAGCTCCCTTGCCTTAGAAGCATGGCTACCTCTTTGCTAACACAAGTGACAGAGCTGTGACCTGCAACTTCCTATGAGGGGGAAGAGATTTGATTTGGACATGTTAGGCAATGGATATGACCCACTGATCTTTGGTGATAAAGCACCAAACCCTAAGGAGCTAATCAGCTAAAAAAAAGCATAATCCTTCCTCTTCCTCAAAATCCTGGCTGCTTTTTTGGTAAAAATCTGTACAGGCTTCACATCAACCTTCATTTTGTTTACATAGTGTTCTTGTACAAACTCATTTCTCACTTGTTTTCTCACAAAGTAAACTATAACATCCCTAGGTAGCTTCCTCTGTCTTGCTTCCCAGAAGTCCAATCTGTAGGCTTTATCCAGTTCTCATTTAAGGTCTTGTTTTTGTCTTTCTAATAAATCACTCAAGGCATCCACTATTATTTCATAAATATTTTCATTTTGTTCTTCTAGCCATCTAAAATTCAAAGCTCTCATTATTTAAGTTCTAGAAAAACCATTGCATCTAGATCCTGTTCTTTCTCTGAAGTCATTCTTTCATCCACCTCCTCCAATTTTTGTGTTCTGTCTTCTAGGGTTTCCAGTTTCTCATTAATCTGATGAAATTCTGTAGATATTTGGGCTAATGATTTTCTTATATCTTTGTTTAACCATTAGTCCTTCTTTCAGATCTTCCTTCAAATCTTTCTTAGATTCACTCATTAAGTCAGCACTTATCTGACTCATCTCTTCTCTCGATTGTTCTCTCATGAATCTAATTTCTTCTAGAATCATCTGATTCACACCAGTCATCTTGATTGACTAGTACACTGAAGCCTTTATTGGTCCGCTGCAGGTACTCCAGTCCTCCAGGCCATTTTGTCCTCATCAGGATAAACAACATGGCCACAAAGGCAGACATCAACAGACAGGGAGGGATGCACTCTCACTCCTTCATAATAGAGGCCATGTGGAGTGGGCAGAGAAAAGCCTTCAATCCCTACAGGCCAAACATGTTTGGGGGGTCCTGAACATGGAGGCAGACTGATTAAGTTGGACAGATGTTGACAACTCTGAGCAGTCCCTCAACCCAGAGGTCTTCCAGATCTCAAGGAAACTGGGGTGTCCCCTAGTGGATGTATTTGCCTCCCTATCCAACAAGAAGGTTAAGCATTTATTCTTACATTTTTTTCTCCCAGAGAGCAGAAAACTTGCAATTCACTTCATGGCACCTCAGCCAATTGGGTTACTTTATGTCTTCTCCCTTTCCCTCTTCTCAACAAACTCCTGAAGACAGTCAGGCAGGAGGGTGCCCAGCTCATCCTGGTAACCCCCAGATGGCTTTGCAGACCTTGGTTCTCAGACATCCTAGACCTAGCTGTAGAAAATTTTCCATTTCCAGACTTCCTCATCCAGGGGGTGATCTTTCACCCAGACCTGGAGCGGCTTCAACTTCATGTATGGCTACTGAACAGGTGGCTTTCAAACATGAAGGATACCCACCTCAGGTGACAGAGACCTTGCTGGCTTCAAGGAAGCCTCCTACCAACAAGATCTATGATTCTACATGGAGATCCTTCTGCTGCTGATGCATATAAGTTTTTCTCCACAGCTCTCCTCCCGATCTCCCCTTCTTTTTTCCTACAGGACGGTCTGGAGAAGGTCCTCTGTGCCAACACCCTGCATAAACAGGTTTTCATTATCTCCTCAGCTTTCCAAGGGAGTCAAGAAAAACCCTTGCCGCAAGTCTCTCACACTGGCCATTTTCTCCAGAGCACTTCTCCCTGTTCACAGATTCTCCACATGGGGGTCTTTACAAGACTCTGAAGGTCCTTATGCAGCCTCCCTTCAAACCATTAAATTTGCTTCTTTCAAGTATCTCTCACAGAAGTTTCTGTTTCTGGTAGTCATTACTTTTGCCAGGTGTGTCTCAGAACTAGGTGCCCTGTCAGCTACACAAGAGCTGTGTGTTTTCCACAAAGACTCAGTAGATCTACCCTTAGACCCCACCTTCATTCTGGGTTAATTTCTACCTTTCACAGGCCCTAGGATCTCTGCCTCCCTTCCTTCTGCCCCCACCTGCAAGTTCAGTTGGAGTGGTTATGGCACACCCTAGATCTATTTAAAATGCATGTAGGACCTATTTAAAATGCACCAGGGGGTTCTGCCTGTCAGACTCCCTTTTCATATCCACTTAACCTAGGACACTAGGGTGCCGGGTTTCAAAGGACACCCTGGCCAGGTGGATTAAGATTTGCATTTCACCATTGGTTCATGACTCCCAGGCAAATTATGGCCACCAGGCCCACTGCCACCTTCACAGCTTCACCATTAGGGTACCACTCCTAGACATCTGCAAAGCTGCCACTTGGAAATCAGTCTCTTCATTCATGCACTATTACCAGCTCGGCACTCATGTGTTGGCTGACACTTACTTCAGTAGACGTGGGGGTAGTCCAGATAGTGAAATAAATCCTCATAGAATTCGTGGAGAATCCCATGTGTCCAAATGGGATCCTGCAGCATTCCATCATTTTAAGAGGGAGGGGGAGAAAAATCCGAAAACCCCAACGGAAATGTGCATCTCCACCTGTTGGGACAACTGATCGCATAGAATCACATTCCTGAAAAGGACAGCTGATTCGTTGGACGTGCATGAGGGGAGGAGCTTGTTAACAAGGCAGCCCCCAGAACCACCATGTTGGATTGTTGCTGTAGTGATTGTGTGATGAGGCAACAAAACTGCCTTTCATTTTTTCATTATTTAAGCAAAAGATTGCTCTTCCGCACATTGGATTTAGGATTTTTTTTTTTTTAAATACTGTTTGGCATGAGCAAGTTGGGGAGTATAGAACTGCGAGTAGTTCACTCATGCCCGGCATCTTGTTTCACTGACATGCCTCCATGTGAACAGCAAACCTGGATTGTTTCACACACTAGCAACGTTGCAAAAAAAAAAATCATTGAGACAAATGAAAGCTGCTGCAAATCTGAGCCGATGATCTGGTCATGGAGAAATATATCTGAGTGTCATCAGCGTACTGATGACACCGAGCTCCATGCCTCCGGATGATCTCTCCCAGCGGCTAAGTTCCTAACCTGAACTTCCCAAGATTAGGTGAGTTTTCTACCCTGAACTGTAATCCTCCTAGTTAGTTAAGTACCTAGATTTGTTTTGAATATGTAGATTAAGATTGCTATACCTTCAGTAAACTTTTGATATGCATTTTTAAGCAAACGTCTTTATTGTTTTGATTTTGTCTACTTGACTGTAATGCTGGGTGATTTAGACCACATACAAATGCAAACTGAGCTGGGATATTCCTAAGGGCTTGCTCCCTGGACTCTTTAATAAATTATTAATTTTTATTTTATTTATTTATTTTATCTTGCAAAGTACAGTTGTCCCTCCACATTCATGGATTTGGCATTCATGGATTTAAGTATTCACGGTTTGAAAATATTCTTTAAAAAATAATAATCCAAAAAGCAAACCTTGACTTTGCCATCTTATATAAGGGACACAATTTTGCTATGCCATTGCATATAATGGGACTTGAGTATTCACAGATTTGGGTATTCACGGGGGGTCCTGGAACCAAACCCCAGCGAATATGAAGGGACAACTGTATTGTTTTTATCTGATCATTCAGCTGCCCTTCGCCTCTGTCTCAGCTTGGCTGGAACAAAGGGCAATTAAGCTATCATGGCTGAAGCTGCTGCTCCTGGCCTTAACTCTATACTGAATATTGAGAAACTGAATGGCACAAATGATAAGAAATAGGCTTTTTCTTTTGAAACATCTCAAAGCTATGGGACTTTTTCATGTTTTACAAGATGCCAGACCTCAAGCTGTGAGGGTGCAAACTGAATTTGATAAAGATGACCAGAGTCTTGGCTTTCATAACTTTGCCTGTAGATGGACTAGTCTGTGAAATTAAAGGACTGAGAACAGCCAAAGAAGCATGGGATACTTTGAAAAATCTCTGTGATGTTCAATCTTTGGGAAGTAAGGTTGCATTAATAATGGAGTTGGTTAATATGAAGTTATCAAATCCCAAATTTTTGAATGAGCACATTAATGATCTTAGAGCCACATTGGCATACTTGCAAACTCCTGCAGAGGAAATTCCAAAGGCTATGCAAATGGGAATCATCCTAGCAAGTTTACCAAAATTCTACAATCCCATAATAAATACATTGCAATTAAAGAATAATTAACTCTACCGGAAGGTTTTGTTCAGATAAGAGAATTTTACCATAGACAGAACATGCTGCAAAATGATAAGTTTGAATCTAGAAATTCTAATTTTCAGCAATGGGCTAACTTGGCTGAAAAGAAGCCTCATTTTAAACAAACTACTACCTCCTCTCCAAAGACAAATGGCCAATTTAACACTTCAAAGGCAAGGCAGTCATTATCACAGTAGGGGAGATGATCTGCTGAGAAAAATTGCCCAAAGACCAAATTAAGATGCTGAGAGAAGCCAGAGAGGCTATTCTAACTCTAAGCAGAAATTTAACATTGGCCTGGCATATGAGAAAATAATGCAGGTTTCTGGAAATGAATATAAAAATTGCATAATAATCGATAGCAGCGCCAGCAACCACTATATCAATAAAAGGGAATATTTTCAAGATTTTAATGAAGATGTAAATTTCCCTGTGTTTCTTGCAAATGGTGATTTTGTCACAGTACAAGGAACGGGAACTGTGTATTTGCCAGCTAAGACTGGCAAATACAAAACAGAAATATTAAAAATCGTTGATGCATATTTTGCCCCTGAATTAAAAACTACTCTGTACAGTGTAAAAATCAGCACTGCTAAAGGCAACAGAGTAATTTTTAAAAAGAATTCATGTTATGGGCTTTATGGCAAAAGTTTTATTTTTAAAGGTACTCTAAAAGAAGATGATCTCTACCATATGGAGATCAGTGATTCAAATGCAAATGTTGCCACTCAGTGTAAGCACAAAGACTGCATAAATCTATGCATAAGAGATTTGCTCATCGAAATGTTGAATGCATAAAGAAATTGGCTAATCAAGAGCTTTGAAAGAGATTTTCATTTAAAAAACTGTTGTGTAAATTAAAGGTGTGTTGAATGCATTAAAGTAAAATCTACTGTGCCTACACACAAGCCTCTCACAGAGAGACAATCCACTAGACCTCTTGACTTAATTCATTCTGATCTGTGTGGACATTTTGGTCAAAGGTCAATAGGGGGAAACTTTTATTTTTTGACCATTACAGATGATTTCAGCAACTATACACATACTTATCTCCTGAGGGAGAAAAGTCAAGCCTTTGAGAAGTTCCAAGAGTACTTTAATTATGTCACTAATAAATTTGGGTACAAACCCAAAAGTCTAAAGACTAATAATGGATCAGAATATATTAATATTAATACTCAATTTGATGAGTTCTTAAAGGAACATGGCATTAAACATGAGACTACTAGAATTTATAGTTCTCAGCAGAATGGAATTTCAATTCTGAAAGAGATGGCTATTGCAATGCTTTCAGAAGCTAACATGTCTAAAGCTTACTTGTCTGACGCTATTCTCACTGCCACATACTTATGCGATAGACTTCCTACGAGGTCTAGAAATGCTACTCCATTTGAATTGTGGCATGGTGTCAAACTCAGACTGAACCATCTCAGAGTTTTTGGATCTAAGGCTTTTACTTATATTCCCAAACAGAAAAGAGACAAACTGGACTGTAGAAGTAAAGAGGGAATTTTTATTGGCTATGCCAAAGGTGCTTACAAAATCCTGAATCCAGATGAACACACCATGAAAATAACAAATGCTGTTTATGTTGATGAAAGAACTCAATCTAACACTAATCCAAACAAAGAATTCTATTCAGATGTGTTTGCAGTGGAAGAGGATTCCCACCAGCAGCCACAGCGTGTGGAGCTCTTTCACTCCTGCAAGCACTTTGCATCCAAAAGGAGCACCCTCAACCCAGGACTTCAAAGAGGACAGAGAACCGGATGGCACGCAAGGGACGGAGCCAGGAACTCAAGTCCAGGTGAGACAGTCTACGAGGCGTAACAGGGGAGTGCCTCCTTTGAGATTCTCTTATCTAGCCACAAGGGAAAGCCTTCTGCTACCCTCTGACTGGCAAAAGATCAAAGGACTGCCAAAGTCTGATTCTGAGAAATGGGTGAAAGCAGCTACTGAGGAGATGCAATCGCTATATAAAAATAAGACATGGACTTTGACAGAATTGCCAAAAGGCAAAAAGGCAATTGGCTGCAGATGGGTCTTCACAACAAAGCAAAATGCAGAAGGGGAGACTGAAAGATACAAAGCCAGACTTGTAGCCAGACTTGTAGCTAAAGTTTATAATCAGCAATTTGGAGAAGATTTTCATGAAACTTTCTCCCCTGTAGTTACACACACAACTATTAGAACCTTATTGGGTGATGCAGCTTCCGAAAATGCAAGTACAGCATCTAGATGTAAAAACTGCATTCCTTTATGGGGATCTAGATGAGGAACTGTACATAGAACAGCCTCCAGGATTCCAGGTTCCTGGGAAAGAGCATCTAGTGTGCAAACTTGAGAAAAGTTTGTATGGATTAAAGCAAGGGGCCATACAATGGAACGAAAAATTAATTATCAGCTCCTATCAGAAGGATTTACTCCAGGCACTGTTGACAAATGTGTTTACAAAAGATTCAGAAATAATAAATGGACTTACATTGCAAGTTATGTTGATGATTTGATTCTATGCGGTCAAGACAACGCAGACAGTGAAGAGATAGTCCTGAATCTCCAGAAAGGTACAAAAATGACCTTCACTCCCTCTTAGTTCTGAGTGAGACCAGCTGCAGAAGGAGATAACAGTGTGAAGCAGAATGGTCTTGCTCCTTTTTCTTTTCAGTGCCTAGAAAAAACTATACAGTATATATGAAAAGATTATATACTATAACATGAATTGGCAAATACAAACATATTTGCTTAAGTACCCTAAAAACACAAGGTCCTGTCTGATCTTCAAAGCAAAGCAAGGTCAGACCTAGTTAGGACAGATATACAGTACCTCAGTTAATAAACTAGATGTGTTCCTGGACATTACTTCTTTATCAGAAAATTTGGTACCAGAGGAAGAAATAACCTGACAAGAACAGGGATAGGTTCCTACATCACAAAACAGCATGTTTCAGCAACCTTTATATCTGAAAGTAATACTATAATATAGTATGCACATGTAAAATGAAACAACCAGGTCAGGGAAACTTTGCCTAAGTAAGCAAAACATTTTAAATCTTCTGGATACCACTTGAAAGCAGTGCTTTTCTTACTTTGCTTCAGAATGAATGTTTATATTGGAATGCAGCTCAAAGCATTCCTCAATACTGACTACATTGGCTAAGGATGAGAGGAGTTGTAGTCTAACAATATCAGGAGGGCCACATGATTCTTCTTAGCCTCTGTAGGATTGAGAGGTCTAACTGCAGCTGCATCTTGCTATCTCTGACTGGACTCAGATAGGGGTCTCTGTATGTATTTGGACTCTGTGACCATAATAGGTTTTTTTTTAACTACCAGTAAAGCCTTACTGTGTGAAGTTGCTTCTATCTGTGTTCTTTCAAGCTGGCATGGAAGGTAATGGACTAGTGCTAATACGTTGTGCATTCCGCACTCTGCACATGCCTTGGAGACGTATGATTATCTTGCACTGACAATTCAAAGAAACAAAATAATCATAGAATTGTAGAGTTGAAAGAGACCGAGGGCCATCCAGTCCCTGCCACGCAGGAAATCATGATCAAAGCATCCCCAACAGATGGCAATCCAGCTTCTGTTTAAAGACTTCCAAGGAAGGAGACCCCACCATGCTCCGAGGGAGAGTGTTCCACTGCCAAACAGCTCTTACTGTCAAAAAGTTCCTCCTAATGTTGAGGTGGAATCTCTGTTCCTGGAGCTTGCACCCATTGCTCCGTGTTCCAGTCTCTGGAGCAGCAGAAAACAAGCCTGCTCCATCCTCAGTGTGACATCCCTTCAAATACTTAAACAGGGCTATCATATCGCCTCTTAACCGTCTTTTTTCCAGGCTAAACATACCCAGCTCCCTAAGTCTTTCCTCATAAGGCATCGTTTCCAGACCTTTCACCATTTTTGTCGCCCTCCTCTGGATACGCTCCAATTTGTCAATATCCTTTATGAATTGTGGTGCCCAGAACTTTAAAAATCCTTACTATTAGTGCAACTAATAGAAAAAAACCCCAAACAACCAACCCCGGCAGTTCCTGCAGCTCAGCTATCCGAGGAAAGCGATGCCCCCTCCCACACCACCGATCCCCACCCAGACGGAACCAGCCCAAGCACGGCGTCACAAGAGCTATCAGGAACTACAGTACTACCGCGGCTCCTTTAAGAAAAGAGGCGGACGGAAGCGTTGGCGGCCGAGCCGCGGCAGCTCCTGCGCATGCTCCTCCCTCCTCCCAGTCCCCCTCCCCCATCGCCTCGGACTCGGCCGCTCGGAGACGGTAAGGGGGGAGGGAAGAGAGGGCGACGCTGTGGCTCGCAACCACCGCGTCCGCGCTACGGGAGCCGGGAGGGGCCAGGCCGGGAGGCGGTAGACGTGGAGATGAGGGGGTTCGGGGTGGTGGTGGTTAGGCTTAGAGAACGCACGGCCGCCGCCGTCGTACGTGCAGCCGCCGGGAGGGCGGACGTCGCCGCGCTGCTGCGTCTGGTGGGGGGGGGTGTAGTGAAGGTGGAAAGAAGGGGAAAGGGGCGGAGGCTGCGCGTGGGGCCCTGGCTGCTGGGCCTGGAGCGAGGGCGTGGCCACAGGGAAGCCACGCCCCTTTCCGCGGAGCAAACCCCCCCCCCCAGCCCGCCTGGAGGACTGAGGGGAGTTCTGACGGACGGGAGAGCGGCGGAGGCCGCGCGGCTTGTGGGGTTTCTCCCGGTAGCAGCCTGGCCGAAGAGGAGCGTGGGAGGGGTGTCCCTTTAAATAGCTTTTTTATAACAATACTGTAGTTATTATTCCCTCCCTCCTTCCCTGCCATACTGCTGACTGGGGGAGGAATTAGGGGATTTGCCGTGTTTGCTTCGCCCTCTTTCTTCCACGCCTTGTTTCCCAGAGTGGGCGCGGAAAGAAGCCTCCCTCTTTCACTGATCCTGCCTCTCTTTACGATGCGCAAAGTTGAATTTGTTGCTCGCTTGTATACTCCCTATTTTCATTTTTATTCCTCGATGGATTTAATTCAGTGGTTCTTAACCTTTTCTTTCCCAGGGACCTCTTGTAAATATGATCTGTTGCCATGGGCCCCCAAAACTTAACTCAAGATAATAATATCTGATAATATTAATAATAATATTGATAATAAAAATACAATTACACCATCCTTTAAACCTTTGCTTGGAGGCACTGGAGGGGAAAGAAGACTTTCTTCTGCTTCTTCCTGCAAGTTTGTAGATTGAGCGGATTGAATGGCAATGCGCAACCCCAGCCAGCCTTAGCCTTGGCTCCTGTCACGTGGCTGCCCCACTGCAGGGAGGAGGTGGACCAAGCAGCCTTCTAGCCTTTGTGTTTCCCCTGTGGACATTACGGACCCCCGGGTGTCCACAGACCCCAGGTTAAGAACCACTAATATAATTGATATTTTCTTAGGTGTTCCATTTCTTCATCTTCAGTTCCTTGTATACTCTTCTCCCCCTCCCAGACTTGTTTAAAGTGGGTAGATAACTTTACCTCGTTCTTTTTAAAAAATGTCTCTGTAGATTCCTTCCTGAGTAAATTAGTCAATTTATAGATTTCAATAAAATCATATAATTTAAGCAGCCCAAAACAGAACAGAATTTGTTGCTTGTTCTAACACTGTCAAGCTAGAAAGGAAGAGGTTATCCTGAGAGAACTGCAATTTCCCAAAGATGAAAGACAGAGAAATTGATCAAATTTAGAATTTAAGTACGGTGCAGGATTATGGAAGCCATTTAAAAATTATACAGTATAATTCTGGAAGAGGCTTCCTTGCTCTGGCTCTTTTTACTGTTACTAGTACTGTAGTACTGTCACTAGCACAAGGAGTAGCGTAACACAGTTATTCTAGAAGTACTGTAAATGATACAGTTTATCAAGCTTGCAGCCACAGGGCATGGTGATGCCTGCTGGTTTAAATGGCAACATGGAGCTTCAGTGGTTAATATCTGATATGGGATGTATGAGCTCAAATGCTATCCTTGAACAGTCTTGAGATAACCATTTCCTACTTCTTTTAATTAGAATCATAGAATTGTAGAGTTGGAAGAGACCACAAGGGCCATCCAGTCCAACCCCCTGCCACACAGGAACTCTTGATCAAAGCATCCCCAACAGATGGCAATCCAGCCTCTGTTTACAGACCTCCAAGGAAGGAGACCCCACCACGCTCCGAGGGAGTGTGTTCCACTGCTGAACAGCTCTTACTGTCAAAAAGTTCCTCCTAATGTTGAGGTAGAATCTCTGTTCCTGGAGCTTGCACCCATTGCTCCGTGTTCCAGTCTCTGGAGCAGCAGAAAACAAGCCTGCTCCATCCTCAGCGTGACATCCCTTCAAATACTTAAACAGGGCTATCATATCGCCTCGTAAGCGTCTTTTTTCCAGGCTAAACATACCCAACTCCCTAAGTCTCTCCTCATAAGGCATCATTTCCAGACCTTTCACCATTTTAGTTACCCTTCTCTGGATATGCTCCAATTTGTCCATATCCTTTTTGAATTGTGGTGCCCAGAACTGGGCACAGTATTCTAGGTGAGGTCTGACCAAGGCAGAATAGAGCGGCACTATTACTTCCCTTGATCTAGACACTATACTTCTATTGATACAGCCCAAAATCGCATTGGCCTTTTTAGCTGCTGCATCACACTGTTGACTCATGTTCAACTTGTGGTCTACTAGGACTCCTAGATCCCTTTCGCACATAGTCTCGTTCAGCCAGGTCTGTCCCATCCTATATCTATGCATTTCATTTGTTCGCCCTACGTGCAATACTTTGGGGGGGGGGACACAAAAAAAGAGCAATCATTGCAGGCTTTTATAAGTGTTAAAATTGGTGTAATATTGGACTAGGACTCTGGGAGACTAGGGATAGCCATGGAAACCCACTGGGTGACTTTGTGCAAATCACACTCAGCCTCACAGGAGGACAATGGCAACCCCTCTCCCCCAAAAACAAGTCTTGCCAAGAAAGCCCCATGATAGGCTTGCCTTAGGATCTCTATAAGTCACAAATGAGTTCAAGGCACACAACAACAATTATAAAGGAGCTGTTTTGGATTCTTGGGTTACATTCTGTAGCCAGGCAGTGCAGTTTATACTCCTCTTTTAATTCCAGTGGCAGTCATACCAGTTAATTAAAAATGCTGCTTCTAAGGGAGATTACAGTTGTGGAGAAAGTGCTCCTTAAAGAATATTGCAGTTGAGATGCTTCCTTAAAAGTCTTGCCTTCCAGAACCTATCAGTGTTCACATGTTCAGTTTTATGGGGAATTGGTGATCTGGCATCAACATGGGAAGCCTGTTTGTCCTCTTTCTTCTCTGGTTTGATGCCAGCACTGTTCCTGATAATTGGGAAATCCTTCTATACCAGAGAAAATTCTTGGAGGAAAAATATTTATTGGCTGCTAGTTGTGACCTTTTCTTGAAGAACAAAAGTAGACATGCTTTGTCCTGGATTTCCTTCAGATTTGAGGCATACCCTTTCCTAATAGTGGTAACATAGGTATTTCCGTCTCTTCTAACAAAGCCGATGACTCCCCTTGACAATTTATTTCTATATTTTTTAATTAAACTTATGGCTCTGATGCAATTGTACACTTATTTATAAATAAATCATATAGAATTATGTATTACTTCGGTCAGGCCTAGGATTGGGCTATAAGGCTGTAATATTATGCACACTTCCTTGAGAGTAAGTCCCACTAAAATCAGTGGAAGTTCCTTTTGACTGTAGCATCAGGCTGTCTGACTAGATCTTGTTCCTGTTAGAGCTTGAGGATAGCCCTTGATGGCTAAGAGCGACAATGGGTAATATCTTTTAAATTTGTCTTGACACTATTTTTATCTGCTAAGAGGCTTAAGTGATATCTTGAACAAACGTAGATATCAGGAACTAAGTTCCAGGGCAATTCATTCAACTCACATGTCTAACAGACACAAAGGACAGTGTAATGGCTATACTCAACCTCCAGGTTCAGAGGCAGTAGTATGCTTTCTTGGTTAATTTGCTAGAGAACAATGGTAGTAGAGAATATTGCTGCCTTGTCCTGTTTGTGAACTCTGGGGAGGCTTTGGCTACTTTTGCAAACACGGTGCTCAATTAGATCTGGAAACGGAGATTCTGTCACCCTCTAGGTGTGTTGGACTACAACTCCCACAATCCATTATCCTAGGCCATGATGGCTGGTGTGTGGATTAGACTAGATGACCCTAAGGTATCTTCCAACCTAGTGGGTATCTTCATTTAAAAAAATCCAAAGGGAAGCTAGAGGAATCTGGCTTTATTTCTAAGTTGTTCTTAAGACATGTCTTATCAAGCTAGATGAGTAACAGGCTAAGCAAGAGGAATCAGAGAGATAGTAAATTGTTGCTCGAATTCAGTAGCAGAGAACATGCTTTGCATGCAGTTTTCAGCCTCAGTCCCTGTCACTGTAGGTTAAAGGAATCAGATAGCACTTGATAGGAAGACTTCTGCCTGAGATGTAGGAACACACAGATACCAATCAGAATAGACAATGTTGGGATTAGTGAACCAATTACTTGACCTTTTATTAAAGCCAGCTTTCTTTATACTGTATACTTTAGACAGTACCTATTATATTTTGTTACCTGTCTTCTTTTTTCTCACCCCACTGTGTTATTACCATTTATCACCATTTTGTCAGTGTGAGTTACTAGAATTGTCTTCTTTCAAGTCTTTAAATTTGTGTAGTACTATTGTGTAGTACTAATTCTATTGTATCTGTCTAGAAGTAAGCCCCATTGAGTTCAGTGAGACTTAATCACTAGTAACAATAGGATTGCGGTGTCAACTTTTGAGTGTGGAATGGTGGATCTATCATGTCTCTGATGCATATGGACATTAAGGCATAATGTCATGTGAAACCTTCCATTTCACACATGTCAAGTGCTGACATTCTTTAAACTGTTATGTAATATTGTCAGGCAGTGACATGGTTGTGCTATCATTTTTAACCAGAAGAACAAATGTACACAACTCTTTCAAGGCTGTGAGCCTTTCAAGACCTGTCTCTGCGTCTGTGGAATGGTCTTCCTTTAGACCTCCAGCTGGAGGAGGATCTTATCCGTTTTCATTAAGGGTTGAAGACCTTCCTCTTTGATTCACAGGACTGAGCTGCTGTGCTGAGCTAAGGTTGCTGAGATGGGTAGTGACTGGTGGGGTGTTGGGGATTTCATTTCATTTTACTTTATGTGTATTTATAGTGTTTTGTTTTATTGTCTTTGCCTTTGATTGTATATGTTGGTGTTCTGTCCTTTGGTGAAAACATCATCATTATTATTAAACACCATCTTAATTTTAAAGTGGAGGAGAATAAGTTGTTGTGTAGGAAATGATGAAGTCAAACAGCAGAGTATTTATCAGTTACATTTATTTCCTGCTTGTCCTGAAATAAACTCAAGGCTCTTTTCTTTCCTACCTTGTCCTCATAATAACTTTGTGAGGCAGGTTAGAGCTAAAAGAGAGTAACTGTCCTAGATTTACCCAGTGAGTTTCATTGTTCAGTGATCATGGATCCTCCTGATCATGGATCTCCCTAATTTCACTGAATAATTTTTAGCAATGTGTAGTGGTAGTCCACAGGTGTTGATCCTGTGTCTGTGAACAGAGGTGCTGCAGATATGTCTTTATTTTCAATTAAAACACATTGGAGGCTCTAGACCAGTGGTTCTCAACCTGTGGGTCCCCAGATGTTGTTGGACTACAGTTCCCAGGAGCCCTCTGAGGTCTCACCTTGACAGCCAGGTGGTCCTCCCAGTCATTAGACCTCAGAGAGCTCCTGGGAACTGTAGTCCAACAACATCTGGGGACCGAAGTACCTAAAACAAAGCAAAACAAAAAAGTTCTCCATAGCAACTTTACTCCTTTCTTCATCTTTACTAGGGAAACACTAAACATGCATTTTTCAATCTACTTCATAATTATTGCTTTTTAGACCTCTATTTGAATGTTGATTGTGCTGCTGTTTTGGCCCACTTTAGATCAGGCTGCAACCTAGCAGTAGAGAGTTCTGACATACCAATTAAAGACCAAAATACTAGGAGATTTCTGTTTTGGACATGGGTGTTCCTTTGTATTTAATATGGCTAGGAGAGGGAAATTTTATGAGCACCATGTGGCTTTAGTTGTCCCGTAATGCAATTTTGAAGACCTCTAGAGGAGTGGGAGCAGTCATAGGAGTTGCTTTTCTGACTGTTCCCTGTGTAGTGTATGGCCTGGTTTACTGCTTCTTGGGCTATTGTCTGATTAGAGAAGTCTGACAGACAACGTCTATGTGTGCCTATTCACAAGAAAGTCCCACTGAGTTTGATAGAATTTCTTCCTAGTATGTAGAAACTTCAGCCCTCCAGGTGTTTTGGACCAGCTTCCATAAATCTTCACTCTGATCATGCTGGCTGAGGCTTCTGGGAACTAAGTCCAAAGCATCTGAAGGAAGAAAGATTTTCCATCTCTGATATAAAGAATTGCAGACTTGGTTGTCTAACCAGTTAAATACACTCATGGTTAAAGTGATAGTTCTGGAGTCTGATGTGCATAGATATGTCTCATAATTGGTATCATTAGAAAAGACAACCTTGTCTCCTGACTGAGAAAGAAGGGAATGGCTCTGAATAAAATGGTTCATGCCAGCAGCAGTTTTTAGAAATACTTTTTTTTAAAAAAAGAGAGCTTTATAAAAAACAACAACCCAACTATGTAGATGAACCAGTGGCAACCTGTAGCAACCACACTGTTATGTCACATTTCTCTGGTGCAGCAGATTAAACAATTAAAGAAAGAGAAATTAGAGCAACCTGTCCCAATCTGATACCACCCCCCTCCCCGGACTACAACTGTTACAATCCCTCTTTGATCTACAACTAACTTACCATTAGCCATACTATCTGGGGCTTATGAAAGTTGATGTCTAAAATTTGTGGTAGTTATCTGGTTGGTGAAAGATTGATTAGAGAAGTGATTTAAAAGTTATCTGATGCTGCAGTTTTTTTCTCAATGTGCTAGGGGCTAGTATCATATTTGTGCCATATTATTATCTGTTTCTTTCCTGAGAGCTCGCCAGGGGCTGATGGGTTATGGACCAGCATTGGTCCATGCACTGCCACTAGATTCAAGGAAGTAGAGAATGGCTCAATGCCATTAAGAGAAGACTGAAAGGTGCTCGGATGTGATTTCTGTGATCTGTCATACAAATACCTTATACTGTATGTATTTACCTATGGTTTATTTTTATGGTCATGCTAACTATATGTAGCTAGAAACATACGTCCTTCATTCTACTGCCACAAATGGCAATCTGTTCATCTTTCTTGCAAAACAGCAGTCACCAGAACGCAGAGGTGCCTTGTTTTTTATTGTCCATTGCAGCACACTTGTACCCCTAACCTCTTGGACTTCATGTGATCAAATGGCAAATGCTGAAGTGAGCATCCCTGTAGGGGATGTGGTTGTTGTGCCAACTGAAGAAAACGAAGGAGGAAACCCAGAAGATACCAAAACCCAGGTGATACTGCAACTACAGCCTGTGCAGCAAGGGTAAGTCCTGTGCCATTAGAAGGAGTGAACAGATTCTATTCTGTGAAAATGAAGAGTTCAGCACTGGGTGCAGAATTCACATTGCTGAGATGCAATTTCAGAATGCAGAGATAAGCAATGTGAATCTCCGTTAGCAACTGTTATTGGTTCCTTTGAAGGAGCCACTTCAGGGCAAGGGCCAGTCCTCATGGGAGTGATGAGGAATGAGATGCTGGTTAAATTAGTAGTCTTTTAAAACAACCCATCCTGCTGGCAATATGAGTTATATGAACAGCATGGGAGGGGAAGGAGCCCAGGGAACAGCCATTACAGCAATAATGTGTACATGAAGATACGGAGTGGAGAGACAGGATTATCATCATGGGAGGGTGAACAGTCACAGGGTATTGGTTGCCCCCAAATTGTCCCCACTTCAGATAATCTGTGTGACATACCTCTGGGCTGAAAATGCTACTGCTTAGTATCAGGTCAATAAATGGAAAAACAACCACGATCTATGATCTCATCCTGCTTGAGCATGCCAACTTGGTTTATATTAAGAGGCTTGAATGGATGGAATGGGGATAGTGGTTAACCTCTCCCAGGTCTGTCCACCTAGCTCCTCTATAGAGAAGCAGGCAAGGCCTAGCAGGCAGGGAGGTGGAGTTGCAATAGTCTGCAGTAGTTCCGTGTCCCTCACCAGGTACCCTGTGCTGCATTCTACTGGGTTTGAGCATGTGTACTTGAAAATGGGTGGCCACGACAGAATAGAGATTCTTTTAGTGTACCTACCTTGCTGCTCAATAGTCTCCCTTCATGAGCTGGCTGAATTAATTGCTCTTGGTGGTGGTGGTGTAGTCTCCCCAACTTGATGTGTTGAGGGTTTTGACATCCATGTTGAAACCACTCTGCCAGGAGTGACTCAGGACATCATATACTCCATGACAACCATGGAGTAGTAACTGGTGCCACTGATGTTGCATGCCACAATTTAGACCTAGTTTTCTATGCTGGATTGCATGATGGTGATCTTGGTGTGAAGGAGCTTATTATAGTTTCATTGTCATGGATGGATCCCTGCCTGGTGGGGTTTTGATTCACTGGAACTTGGAGCCTCTGTGGGGCAGGGAGACTGATTAAGATGATCTGCCCCAGGTTGCTGATGGATCTGAATTCCTCCTAATCACTCTTGGGGATTTCCCTCTTGCCATGGCAGATGATCCTGTTAAAGCCCTGGCTGATCTCTGGAAGAAATGGAGAAACAGCCACAGTGGTGGACATGATTGCTTCTGAGCATCCCTTCCTACAGAGTGAAGCCAAGCAAGCCTCTTGTTTATGAGGGACCTGATCGTGATAAAACAAGTAGGACAGAACATTGATGGCAGAAAACTCAGAGTGCATCTGACCAAGCACTTTGGAAGGCCTATGCTGTTGCAGCAAGAAGTCAATTTTTTCTGCCACCATTGCATCTGCACAGTGTTGTCCAGCAGAGCTGTCCAGAGTCATTGCGGTATTTTGTGCTCTGTTCCACAGAAACAGAATGCTGACCACTCAGCTATAAAATTGCTCAATCTATTCTGACTTTGATGCTATTTTTGATACATTCCCAGTGGATGTAATCTTGGCTCCTGTTTATGCTATGTTATTGGATATCTTATTGGATATTGGTCCAATTTGTGGATGTGGACATCATCCTTGGGGAGATGAGAGCCAGAGGGGACTGTGCCTGAATGGGTAAGGCTCACTGTATTGGCTCACTGCAGCAAGGCAAGTTCCCATCCTGCCTAAAAGAGGTTGTACTGAGTAAAACCCTCCCTGAACACTACTGTACTAGAGAATTACTGACCAGTTCCCAATATACCATTCTTGGGCAAGGTTCTGTAGTGTCATATCCTTTCATTTTTAGCGGTTCCTAGATGAGATGGGTTTTCTAGATTCATTTTAGTCTGGCTTCAGGCCTGGTTATGGGACAGAGACACAGCTTTGGTCCCCTTGGTAGATTAACCTGCATTGGGAACGGGATAGCGGGTGTGTGTCCCTACTGGATCGCTCACGAACTTTCCATACGACTAAGTGTGGTATCCTTCTGGGTTACTTCTATGGGATAGGACTTAGAAGCACTACCAAGCAGTGCTGAGGGAATTCCTGTTTGTCACCTTGGCCATTGTCCTTTGTCCTCAGAGCTTGTTTTTATCCCCCATGAGGTTATCTAGAATTTGGGAATTTGGTGCCACCACTATGCTGACTGTCAGTAATGGACTGGATAAGTGTAACAAATTGAAGTTGAATCTATACAGGACAGAGGTCAGAGGTCAGTTAATAGGTCACTGATTGCCTAAATTCTCCAACATGTCAGGTTTGTAGCTTGGGTGTACTCCTCCACTCAGCCCTATGCCTGGATGCTTAGGTTTCAGTGGTGGCCAAGAGTGCAATTTGCACAGTTAAACTAATGGGCCAGCTGCACCCATTCCTGGAAATGTTAGATCTGGCTACAGTGACACATTCCTTGATTATATTCCATTTGGGTAACTGTAGCATAATCTACATGGGACTGCTTTTGAAAATGTTTTGGAAATTTCAGCAGGTCTAAAATGCTGTGGCTAGAGTGATGATCTGGACTGGTTTTAGGTACTGTATGACTCCCTTGTTGAAATAGTTTCACTGGATACCGATTCATTTCCAGACACAATTCAAAGTGCTGGTTGTGACCTATAAAGCCCTATACAGCTTAGGTCCAGAGTGTTTGAAGTACCATATGTCCCTATTTGAGCATGTCTGAGTTTTAAGATCCATAAGGGAGGGCTTTCTTATGGTCCCAGCCATCCTCAGTCCCATCTGGTGAGGACACAAGAGAGGTGGCTGCTCCCAGGTTGTGGAATTCCTTCCCATTGTGGGCTAAATTGCCCCCCTTTATGTTCTCCTTTTGACAGTAGGTACATTTATTTAAATAGGCATTTGGTGAAGGGGTTGTTGAAAAGGATTTTTGATGGTGTGTCTGTTTTGTTAATGGTTTTATCTTTTTTAAAGTTATGTCTCTTAAATGATTTTAAACTGTCTTAAATTATTTAAGTTATGAGTGTTTTCCTATGATAGCTAACTTGTTTTTTTAATTTGCATAATCAGGTTTTTAGTTGTTATCTTGTTTTGATTTTTGCTGTCTAAGATGTTGTTTGAAGGAAGTTGAGGTTGGGTTTGGAAATAAGTGATATTAGAACTATTCAGATTTAATGTGAGGATTTCTATTAGAATGTTGAACAGCTTGTGATAACACCTTCCCTATTATTGATATAGTAGTAGTTCTACCTTCTTTTCCTGAATTAACATAGTATGTTTCTTCCTTAAGAAGATTACAAATAAATAAATTGAGTGGGGTTTTTTTTGTTTCTTCTTATTTTTACTTGTGTGTTTTGAATCTTTTTTTTAAAATGCCTATGCTGCCCTCAATATAATACATTTTCAGAGCAGCTTGCACAATAATAAATATAGAAAATGTAGTGAGTTAATAACAAAACTGATAAGCATGAAGTTGCATAAAAACTGGTCTCAACAGAGTTTAACGATTAAAATATAGGAAGATGGCGATAATACTTGCTTGGAACTGAAAATAGAGTAGTGTAGGTGTTACGCTGCCATTCTTTTGGGAGAGAATTCTATATGCAGGGCACCACCATTGAGAAGTCTCTCATTTCTAATGGTGAGAGGCCTTCAGACAATTATCTTAACATGTGGGAAGGTGATGTGGAGGAAGCCATTTCTTCAGACAACCTGATTCCAAGCAACCCCTGGCTCTAAAATCTTAACTTTTTTCACACTGTGTGATTTATTTACTTATGAGTGCTTTTACAACAGGATTTATCAAGAAGGTTCTGAGACCAGTACGGCTGTAGTTGCTGTGGAAACACACACCATACACAAGCTTGAAGAAGGCATTGGTGAGTCTCCAGTGATGCCATGATTTGATAAATTCATCTGAGTTACATGGAGCATAATGGGGAGATGCATCTGATTTGGAAAGAGCAGGACATTGGAGAGGTATTCTTATCTCTGGGAAAACTTGTGTTGTCTTAAAGATTGAGACCTCTCTGGAGCTTTGATGGCTGTCCCAATGTACAGGACTTCAGAGAGGCCACTGCTAGTTCAAACAAAGAAGGCATATATTGGAGCATTTGCTCCCAAAGGTTCTGGGGTGGGGGGTTGGCCATGAACGGGGTATTATAGGCTTTCTTTGTCCCATGTACAAATAAGGTTTACTTAGTGGGCAAAGAAAGCCTACACCTCTGAAACATCCTTGGCAAGGAGAAGTTGGAGATGCCTTTTCAACAAATTACCATCCCAAAATATCTTTGATAGGATGTGGCTTTCTGCCCCACCCCTGCCATTATCCTGTGATAGTCATAGAATCATAGAATCATAGAATCATAGAATTGCAGAGTTGGAAGAGACCACGAGGGCCATCCAGTCCAACCCCCCTGCCACGCAGGAAATCACAATCAAAGCATCCCCGACAGATGGCCATCCAGCCTCTGTTTAAAGACCTCCAAGGAAGGAGACCCCACCACGCTCCGAGGGAGTGCGTTCCACTGCCGAACAGCTCTTACTGTCAAAAAGTTCCTCCTAATGTTGAGGTGGAATCTCTGTTCCTGGAGCTTGCACCCATTGCTCCGTGTTCCAGTCTCTGGAGCAGCAGAAAACAAGCCTGCTCCATCCTCAGCGTGACATCCCTTCAAATACTTAAACAGGGCTATCATATCGCCTCTAAACCGTCTTTTTTCCAGGCTAAACATACCCAGCTCCCTAAGTCTCTCCTCATAAGGCAGGTCTGACCAAGGCAGAATAGAGTGGCACTATTACTTCCCTTGATCTAGACACTATACTTCTATTGATACAGCCCAAAATTACATTGGCCTTTTTAGCTGCCGCATCACACTGTTGGCTCATGTTCAACTTGTGGTCTACTAGGACTCCTAGATCCCTTTCGCACGTAGTCTCATTCAGCCAGGTCTCTCCCATCCTATATCTATGCATTTCATTTTTCCGCCCTAAATGCAGTACTTTACATTTCTCCGTATTGAATTTCATTTTGTTAGCTTTGGCCCAGCTCTCCAGTCTATCCAGGTCATTCTGAATTTTGATCCTGTCCTCTAGGGTATTAGCTACTCCTCCTAATTTGATGTCATCTGCAAATTTGATAAGTATATCCCTAATGGAGGGATATATGGTGCTTCAGATTTCTTCATACCCAGAATGAGCCCGCTCACATCTGAACTGATCCAAGTTGAAGCAAGGTCTATTCAAAGCGCTGAAGCCAGATCCTAATCAATTCTTGTCTTCTGCATATTTCTATAGCCTAATTGTTGTTGGTAATTGTTATTAACTGCTCCAGATTGTATGAAAACAACAAAAACAGAGTTGGTGCAAGACTGCCACATTCAAATGAGAAGTGGCTTGTCATTATGAGAAGGAACAGGGATAAGCTTTGCACTTATGCACTCTCTTATGCATGTGAGAAGAGAAGATTAAAGGCTTCTACTTTTAATTAGTATCTAATTAGTATCAAAACTTTATATTTGATATTTTGTTTACATGCAGCAGGCTGTCTTGTTTCACCATAATTTGCTGCATTTGGGTGAAAGAAGCATCATGTACGCATGCCTCTTGGCCTTTTGGTTTTGGCTGGTGCTGAGGTCCATTTGAAAATCCATTGGAATAAAGCTTTTATTGCATATCATCCCACATTGTGGAATTCCTTATTAGCAGTTTTCAAGCATGCACCAATGCTATTTTACTTCTGGTTCTAAATTCTGTGGGGCAGCAGACAAATTGGAGTTTAGCATGACTTTGAACCCCTGATGAAAATACTGGCTGTGGGTGATGTCACAACAAGGTTCTGTTAGCTTCTGAAGCTGGCCAAAGCACAGGATCAGCAGCAGCTGCTGCCATAGAGATGAGTCAGTGGGAAAATGAAGAGAAGCAGGAGCTTTAATGTAGGGAAGGTAGTAATGAAGGAGGTAGCCAGGAGGCTGAGTAAGGAGAAAGGCATCAAGGGCAGGAATGGAGGAAGTGGTTCTCATTAGAATATTGACTACCACCCAGGTGAGGCAGACATGGGGGAAGAGGGGCAACCTAAGGTGAGTGGAGAGGACCCATGAAGAAATGGATAGATGAATCACACGGAATTCACATGAGAATAAAAGCGGTGCATTTCTCGCACCCACAGCATGGAGGAAGCACAGGGGAAGGTCAGAAGGAGGACAGCATCATCTGAAACGGAGTGCTGTAAGCACGACAGTCTTCTCCTGACTTCCTCAGGGGCTTTTCCCCCTGTTTGAAAAAATCCTAAGTGACCAACCATGTTTTATTGGTGTAATTGTGTTGATATTTTAAATATATACAGTTGCCCCTCCACATTCGCGAACTTAACATTTGTGGTTTTGAATATTCGCGGGTTTGGGGAGGGCCCCTTGCCCTCCCAAAAGCAGCAACACAGGGCCTCTGGAGGCCCCGTGGTGGCCTTGGGCTGGAGGGGGGAGTGCAGGGAAGCCTCCATGGGGCCTCTGGAGATGCTCCGGAGGCTCCCTGAAGGCCTTGGGTGGGAGGGGGGAGGGCCGGGGAGCCTCCATGGGGCCTCTGGAGACGCTCCGGAGACCCCGTGAAGCCCTTGGGAGGGTGGGGGGAGGACCGGGGAGGCCTCCATGGGGCCTCCGGAGACGCTCCGGAGACCCCATGAAGGCCTTGGGCGGGAGGGGGGAGGGCAGAGAGGCCTCCATGGGGCCTCCGGAGATGCTCCAGAAACCCCATGAAGGCCTTGGGAGGGTGGGAGGAGGGCCGGGGAGGCCTCCATGGGGCCTCCGGAGACATTCTGGAGACTCCATGAAGGCCTTCGGAGTGAGGGGTGAGGGCCGGGGAGGCCTCCATGGGGCCTCAGGATACGCTCAGGAGACCCCATGAAGGCCTGGGGAGGGCCGCGGAGACGCTCCGGAGACCCCATGAAGTCCTTGGGAGGGAGGGGGAGGGCCCGGGAGGCCTCCATGGGGCCTCCGGAGATGCTCCGGAGGCCCCATGAAGGCCTTGGGCGGGAGGAGGGAGGTGGGGGAAGCGACTATGGGGCCTCCGGAGTCCCCGTGGTCGCTTTGGTGGGGGAGGGGGAGGGCAGTCATTCATGGAATTTTCACATTCGCGGGGGTCTGGAGAAGCTAACCCCCGCGAATGTGAAGGGATGACTGTATTGTCTCTTGCTATGTTGATATTTTAACTGTTTTAATGCCACTCAGGAATTGTTTCTCAAATATAGAAATATAATGTTCCTGCCAGTTGCTGGGTTAGATGAACCAGTTGTGTAATCAGAGTTTGGAAAAGTTAGTTTTTTTACTATAGTCCTGATATTCCGCAGGCAGCATAGCCGCTAGCTTTGCTGGCTGGGATATTATGAAAGTCCAAAAAGATAACTTTTCAAGTCTATATTTCACACTTCAGACCTTTCTTTATTGAGCTTGCACTTTCTTGCTTTTCTCAATACATGTTTTTCTCCACCTACAGATCCCAGCACCATTGAAACAAACGAGGAAATAGAGATTGCTTACCCCATCACCTGTGGAGAGAGCAAAGCCATCCTTCTCTGGAAGAAATTTGTTTGCCCAGGAATCAATGTCAAATGTGTTAAGGTAACAGCAAGCTGACACTTGGTTTGCCAGCTCTCGTCTTCCTGTTTTCTCTGACTTGGTTTATGATAAGTCCTCTTTTTAAAAATCAATTTAAAAGTGCTGGCTATGACCTTTATAGCCCTCCACAGCTTGGGTCCAGACTATTAGAAAAACTTAGCTCCCTATATGAGCCTGCCTATGCTTTAAGATCTGCAAGGGAGGGCTTTCTCTTGGTCTCACCACCATCCCAGGCACATCTGGTGAGGACACAGGAGAGAGCCTTCTCAATGACTACTTCCAAGTTATGAAACTTGCTTCCCAGGAGGTCCAATTGGCCCCCTTGCTGCTGTCTTTCCACCAGCTGGTAAAGACCTTTTTATTTAAAGAACTGTTTGGTTTTTAGTTTGTTGTAGCAGATAAAGCTTTTAATGGAGGATGTAGTGGTTTTATTTTATGTTTTAAGTGTCTTTTAATGCTGTTTTTAACTTGTAGTTAATACTGTTTTTAACTTGTGTTTTTAAAGTACAATACAAAAGTTTTGTATTTAAGAGTTTTTTTAATTTTATTGTGCTTTTAAAACATTGTACAGTCTTCCCTCCACATTCGCGGAGGTTAGGGGCTCAAGACCCCCGCGAATGTGAAAAGAACACAAATTAAAAAGGCCTCCCCCGCCCGCCCGCAAACACCCCACCCCACCCTTCCAAAGCGGCGATGGGGCTTTTCGAGCCCCATCGCCGCTTTGGGAAGCACGGGGGGGGGGGGGCTAAAAAGGCACCTGGCCACCCCCACCCCTGCCCCCTGCCGTGCTTCCCGAAGGCCAGGGAGGGGGGCGAGCAGGGGGTTAGCCATCCACCCCCCCGCACTTTGAATTCCCAGAGCCATTTCGGGAAGGCTGGGGAGAGGGGGAGGAGGGGGTTGGCCGTCCACCCCCTGTGCTTCCTGAAGTGGTTGTGGGGCTTTGAAGTTTGGGTGCGCAGTTTGCTCAGGGAGCACTCCATTTAAATCTGCTCTTCTCCCTTGTGTGCGAGGGAGAGAAGCTGATTTAAATTGGGTACTTGCTGAGCAAACCACGAATAGGCGAACCACGAAAGTGAAAGCCGTGAATGTGGAGGGGCAACTGTACATCACCTTGGATCCCATGTTGGGAGAAAGTTGGGATATAAACTAAATAAATAAATAAACTTTTAGTGTCATTTGTTTCACTAGAATTTGTGTAGGAGGGTTATTTAGAGCATGTAGACCTCCAGGCAATTGACTTAGCTCTGTTAATACACACACAGAGCTGAAACATGTTTCTTTGTGCCTTATTTATTTATTTATTGGATCCATACCCTGACTTTCTTCCATGCCCTACTTTTAGGCTTCCCTGGAGGCCCCTGTGGGAAGAAAGATGCTGTACTAGATGGACTTTTAATCTGATGCAGCAAGGCTTTTCTTACTCATTTCCCATCTACAGCACATTTGAACGTTTAAATGTTTTAAATGTGTTTTAAGCTTTTCTAAATTAAAGTTTTAATTTGATTGTTTATTTACTATTCTTCTTACATTTTTATTAGCTTTTTAGATGTATTTTGTTTTAATCTATGTTGCAAGCCATCTTGGATCTCATGCCAGAAGAAAGGTGGGATAATCAAGTCAGATCAAATAAATTTAGGTACAGTTGACCCTCCACATTTGTTGGTTTCCCTTTTGCGTATTTGCTTATTTGCAGATTTTATTAATAAGTCCTCCCTAGGAATTGCTAGGTCCTCCAGGGCGATTCTATGGTCAACCTTTGGTGGAAGTTGACCACAGAGTTTTTATTTTATTTATTTATTTATACCCCGCTCTTCAGCCACAAGGCTATCAGAGCGGCTTACAAATTGTTTTAAGCAATAGCTATTTACACATCTAACTGCATTAAACAGTTTCCAATTGTGTTAGCTAATTGCCCCCTGAAGAGGTGTCCTCTCAGGAAAAAAAATAGCGCTTGTAGTTTTAAAAAATATTTGTAGTTTTTCCACTTTTGTGGGAGAGCTACACCCCTAACCCCTGCAAAAGTGGAGGGGCAACTGTATTTTGTGGTGGCCACCTCAAGCAGGAGATTTGGAGTGCCATGAAAAAGGCAGAAATGATTTATTATTTGCTTGATTATTGTGTCTGTTTACTGCCATGGATGGAGAAAGATGCTTATGACATTTTCTGCCTCTTCTGCCAAAATTACTTAGCTGGCCTTGGATACTAGGCACTTTGTCTTAAGTCACGGTGCTATTTGCTGCTTTTCCTAAGGTGGCAAAATGTCTTGAGGAAGCTGCATTGAAAACTTATGTCAAAAGCGCGCTCTATACACGTGATTATCCAGCACTTGGAAACTCATCATCCCAGTCAATTCTGGGAGTGAGATTAAGGTGGGTCAGACATTCAACAGGAGACTTACTTGGCAGTAGAACTGATCCCATTTCAGGTTCAAGTCAAACAACACACCTCATTTCAGTTCTAAGTTAGTGGGACCAGAGTTTGCTTCTAGCCACTGTGATGTCCCTCTGCCAGTTCATAAGGTGTGCATCTTACATTTCCTGTGGTTCAGCCCTGTGATTTACAATCAGAATCCGATTCTCTGAGCATTTGAGGTAGTGTCAGTATCATGAGGTGATTTATAATGGCAGGTCACAACAGTACTACTGCCAACATTTTCATTTATTTGTTAAGATGAACTAAAACATGACCAAGTAGAAAAGAGGACAGAATGTAAGAATGCAAATCACACTCTCGGCCTCAGAGGAGGGCAAAGGCAAACCCCCTCTGAACAAATCTTGCCAAGAAAACCTGAGGGTTGCCACAAGTCAAAAATGACTTGAAAGCACATAGCAACCTATAATGGATGGGTGATGCCTTATTGACATGGAATTGGAGTAAATGGAAATGAGATCCCCTTTTGTGTTCTGTCTTTCTGTTTGTTAGTTCAATGACCAGCTTATCAGCCCAAAGCACTTTGTTCATCTGGCTGGCAAATCTACCCTGAAAGACTGGAAGCGGGCCATTCGCCTAGGAGGAATCATGCTGAGGTAATGGCTTTTTGCCACCATAAGGCATCTCTCACCAAAATTTGCTGCACAGCTCTGGGCAGAATTCATACCCCCAATAAGTCTTACGTCCTTTTCTCCCATTGGTTAAAAGTGGTGCTGAGTCCTTGGCATGAGGTATTTTGAAAAATTAATATTTGAGATAGGATTGAAAGGCCTCACAGAGAATGTCAGAAGGTTGCCTTGGGGCAAACATTTGGGCAATACAGTGAGAAATAGGAAATAATTTATATAGCTTTTCACTTAACATGCAGTGTGGGTGTGCAGCCTCTGCCAAAGATAAATGACTTTCTTTCTGATTGATTGATTGTTGTTGTTGTGTGTGCATGCGTACATGCGTCCCTTTTCAACAAAAAAAAATCTCAAAGCAGTTTACTAATATAAGGTGACTTGAAGACAAGTTCAGATACAATTGACAGTCTTATCAGAGAATAGACTTCTACAGCTACCCTTGGTCAAAGGAACAAACTCTCTTACTGTATACACTGGCTGCCCTGGTCTCAGTAATGTGTCAACAAGAATACCATCCCTGGAAGACCTCCTTCCTCACACCAGGCTAAATCTAGAAATCATCACAATGCCTGTAAGTTATTTTTTGCAAAGAGCAGAGCTCTTTCTCTAAGACTGTGCCAGGAAATGCTGGCTTTTTCAGCTGTACAAGTCATGAAAATGTGCATATGATTGTTTATTATTTTTTCTGCTTTTCATGGTCATAGGAAAGTGATGAATGGCAGAGATAGAGAGCAGTGAAAGTCCTGCTCAGCTTTCCTGATGGCTTCTGAAATACTGTCCTCACACTTTCAAGCTTCTCTTGGCATCCATATGGTATAGAACCTGGCAAGGAAAAAATATGGTTTTCTCACATTGCTGAACAATGTGCCTACTGTTAAATCCTGTTGTTGCATTTTACAGTGAGAATAGCATATAATGCACCCAGTGCTGGGTGTCAACTAATGCATCATGTCACCAATGTTTAATCTTTTGCATTTTTATTTAGACAAGTAGTTTTTCCCCTGAAGATTTTTTTCAGGCCTCATGATTGGTTTGTTTTCCACTCTCTGTGCAGAAAGATGATGGACTCTGGCCAGATTGACTTCTACCAGCATGACAAGGTGTGCACAAACACCTGCCGCAGTACCAAATTTGACCTCCTGATCAGCAGTGCCAGGGCACCAGTGCCAGGTCAACAAAGCCTGGTCCAAACTCCCTCCTCCGCTGATGGTAGGGAACAGGTGAACAGTATTCATTCCTGCCATGGGTCATTGCTTTCTATCATTTCCTCTTGCCCTATCTTCTCATTAAATAACATTTGGAAAGTTCCCAGCACCAAACACATCTGTTCTTCCAGCTTCTTCTTTGCTTGAGTCAACTTTTTCCTAGGAAACAACTGGAAAACCACCACTCTTAAATATATGAATATCTTGAGATCCATGGATACTAAATCCGTGGATACAGAGGGACAACTGTATATGGTGTGTTTAGAGTCTAGTTTGTTTAATACAAATTCTGAACTAATTAAGAAATCT
Organism: Gambelia wislizenii; assembly: GCA_030847615.1. Classification (NCBI taxonomy): domain Eukaryota; kingdom Metazoa; phylum Chordata; class Lepidosauria; order Squamata; family Crotaphytidae; genus Gambelia; species Gambelia wislizenii. The sequence goes on along the minus strand of JAUMIR010000010.1, from coordinate 19,033,873 downwards.
CTTTAAAATGAAAGGCATTTGCCTCTCTCCTCTAATATGGATAAGATTGTGAAATGTCTCCATTCTGTCACTTTACCCTCCCCCCCAATTTTATTCACATTATTGAGAATAGCTGTTCCATTTCTTTGAATTAATATTTTCCTTTTTGGTTATGACTGAAAGATTGGCTGCCACTAGAACAGAAGCAGGTAAAAAGCCTCACACAAATAGAATATAGCATAAACCTGATTGTGGTTCAGTCTCAAACTGGTATATTTTATTCCACAAAGAAGTTATTAGGCTGCAGTTTTTCTACTAGCCTACTGGGGCTGGTAGAAAAGGAATGAACCATTCTGTTAACTGTATTTCTGTGCTGCATGTGGAGGAGGGACTCTTTTTTTTTCAGCAGCCCATCTATGTCTCTTAATATTTAAATTAATTTCAGTTCTGTTGCTTCTGTCAAGTCTTCCCCAACCAGGTGCCCTCCAGAAACTTTGGGTTGTATGTCCCATCATCTCCATTGGTTGAAGATGGGCAGCTTATTGTAGGCAGCTTATCTGGAGGGTATCTGGTCAGGGAAGTCTGATTAAATCTGTTTGAGGATTTCTGATGAGGCCTAGAGTGTGACCACAGCATTGTCCATGGAGTATCCTTACCTGAATTTTCCCTTCCAGGAAGCATCACACAAATTGCAGTATCTGAGGAGAGCATGGAGGAAGGAATTGAATGGAACTCTGCTCTGACAGCAGCAGTCACCATGACAACTGATGAAGGAATCAAGAAGGACCCTGAGGAGATTTCAGGCATGTCCCTTCCATTTTCCTGTTGTCTTCTACTGCATTGGTATAATTGCAAAATACTAGGCTGATACTAGAGATGAAATAATTTGTGGGGCAGAGATGGGTGGGAAATTTCATCCATCTTCCTAGACTTTGAATGTTTATGTAAAACTCCATATATTAAAATCAATGGATCAGGGTTTGCATTGCGCAGGGTTTTTTTTGGTCAAACCATATTCAGAATTTTGATTTCAAAACTTCAAGTTAAAATGCTGAGATGTAAGTGGATTTTGAAAGAGTAGGCTATGTCAGACAGGAAAGCAAACCATGGGACAAAAGCTGGAGTTTCAGGAGTGGGTGGGAGGAAGGGCATGGCTTCAGCAGACAAATAACTTCATTCTGCTAAAGTTTAGAGAAGTTATTTTTTGGATCACAGTTCCCAGAATCCTCAGCCAACATGGTCAGTGACCATGAACCCTGGGGATTCTGGGAGATGTAGTCTAAAAAGTAATGTTTTCATTTTCTGCCTTGCAGTGGCTGTAGATGAAGACCACTCAAATAAATGATCTGTCAGCTAGAGGTAGCCCATTTAGTGCCTTTTGCATTTAATATGAGCTAGCTCTTACAAGTATGTACTGCATGTTACTTAGTGTCTCATCAATATTTGAACTGCCTCAAATATTTCTGTTGAAATTATGTTAAAGCTCTGTTTTCTGTTGATGAAGGCTTTGCCATCTGTGCAAGCTTTTTCCATTTGTGAAAACTGTTCTTGTTTGTCCTTGCTGTCACTGAGGAGTGAAGATGTACAATCATAGAATCAGAAGGGACCACAGGGGGCCATCTAGTCCAACCCCCTGCCATGCAGGAATACACATCAAAAGCACCCCTGAAAGATGCTCATCCAGCATCTAAAGACCTTCAAAGATGGAGTGTCCACCACCCTCCAAGGCAGTCTATTCCAGTGTTGAATAGCTCTTACGGTAAAAAAAGTTCTTTAATAATGTTTAGGTGGAATCTCTTTTCTTGTAATTTGGATCCAGTGGTCATGATCTAGTCTCTGGAACATCAGAAGAAAACAAGCTTACTCCATCTTCCACATGGCATCCCTTCAGGTATTTAAAGATAGTCATCATGTCACTTCTCAGTCTTCTCTTCTCCAAGCTAAACGTAACCCCCTCCCTCAGTCGTTCCTCATAAGGCTTGGTTTCCAGACCTTTGATCATCTTGGTTGACCTTCTCTGGATACATTCAGGCTTCTTGATATCCTTCTTGAACTGTGGTGCCCAAAACCACAGGATTCCAGGAAATCACAAGACTCCTGGTGAGGTCTGACCAAAGCAGAAGTGGCACTGCTACTTCCCTTCATCTGGACACTACACTATGCTCCTGTTGATGTAGCCTGGAATTTCATTGGCTTTTTTTAGCTGCTGCATCACCCTGTTCACTTATGTTTTGTCTGTGGTCTTCTAAGACCCCTGGATCCTTTTCACATGTACTGCTTTCAGGCTAGGTGTCACCCATCCTATATTTGTGCATTTTATTTTTTTTCTGCCTGGATGTAGTACCTTGCAATTGTCCCTGTTGAAATTCATTTTGTTACTTCTGACCCAGCTCTCCAACCTGTCAAGGTCATTGTGAATTCTGTTCCTATACTCTGGGTTATTAGCTACCCCTCATTTGGTGTCGTATGCAGATTTGATAACCATGCCATCTTCTTTGTGGTCTCTGTGAATCTACACAGCTGGGTTTTTCCTGTGCCTGTGCAGAGCACTCGGAACCTTCTGGAATAGTTATATAACTGATTTTTTGCGGTAGCTCCACGCACCCTAATGGTCCCTCTGAGGTGATACTGCTCATTCCCCTCAGTTCCTTTTCGTCCGCCATGTTAGCAGCACACTAAGAACCTTCACTTCCTCTCGGATTGCTTTCTCTTTCGGTTTTCGGCTTTGACTATGGTTGATTTCTCCACTCCTTGACCTTGGAGTGTTTGACTTCATGTTTTCTTCTTGATTTGGACTTGGTATTCTGTGATTTTTCCCTCATCGACCTTGGACTGTCTCCAGCTACTCTTCGCTTGATCCTTTGGCTTCTTTCGTCTTCTCTGGCATCGACTCTGGACTGGTGACCTTTCTCTCTATTAATAATGGCTTCAAAATTGGCCACCTTTAAGTGCTGTGCTATCTGTCAAGCTAAGTTGCCCAGCTCTGACAGGCACACAAAATGCCTTATTTGTCTGGGTGAGGCCCATAATGTTGATGCCTGCCCACGTTGCAAGGTCTTCACCCCTCAGGCCCGAAAAACCCTATGCTGCACCTCAGATCCTTCTTATATGAGAAGGCTTTGGTGTCTCAGACAGCATCTCTGGCATCAGCCTAAGTGGTGCCAAGATCCTCTACTGCTTCGGCAGTTGAATCAACCTCGGCCCGTAAGAAGGGCCGTTTGGGCTCTACGAGTCCCACTAAGAGGAATAGGACCCACTCTGTGAGTCTGTCTGGTCAGCACCATGTATGGTCTGCTCCAACACCGAGGCTACCAGGCTGTCCGGATCAAAATGGGACCATGGTACTTCTTGTCCATCTGTTCTGGATCGAGGCCGTGAGGCATCCCAACCTTTGACCTCCGCACGGATCTATGAGGCTTCCAAGTCTTCTGGTTCGGAGCGAGGTTGCAACACCTCTAAGCCCTCCAGTTTGATCCGGGATCGTGATTCTTCTGCTTCCTCTAGGCATGTAGAGAAGCCAAAGAAGAAGAAGAAAGCAAGATAGTCTCCTCCTCGACCATCAACCTCTTCAGTTGTCTCTGTGACACATGCCTCGGTTCCGATCCATTACCCGACCCTGGAACGGGAGCTGACTCTGACTCCCTTGGTGGAGCTGGTCAATGTGGAGACGATCCAGTTGTCTGAAGGTGAAATATTGTCTTCTCCTCCTAGGTGGGCCCACTCTCCGTCATTGATCATTTCGTGAGAGGAACTTATTGTTGGTGGAAAATCTCGGGTGGAGTCTCCTAAACAGCCTCTGGGCGAATACTCCCAGTCCCGATCTGGGTCACCCACTGTAAGACCTCCCCCTACTCCATCTGTGCATGGACTTGACACTCTTCGTTCCTACGGAGTGTTCAATGTGGCACGAACCTCCTTTATGGATTTTCCATCTTCCCCAATGAGAGGTTAAAGCTACCCAGCTCCCTAAGCCGCTCATCATAGGCCATGGCTTCCAGACCTCCCACGATTTTGGTTGCCCTCCTCTGAACACATTCCAGCTTCTCAATATCCTTCTTGAATTGTGGTACCCAGAAGTGGACACAATATTCCAGGTGAGGTCTGACCAAAGCAGAATAGCATGGCACTATTACTCCCTTGATCTAGACACTATACTCCTATTAATGCAGCCTAGAATCACAGTGGCTTTTTTAGTTGCTGCATCACACTTCTGACTCATGTTCAGCTTGTGGTCCACTAAGACTTCTAGAACCCTTTTGCATGTACTGCCCTCAAGCCAGGTGTCACCCATCGTGTATGTGTGGATTCATTTTTACTGCCTAAGTGTAGTATCCTACATTTATCCCTGTTGAAATTAATTTTGTTAGTTTGGGCCCAGCTTTCTAATCTGTTGAGGTCATTTTGGATTCTGATCCTGTCCTCTGGGGTATTAGCTACCCCTCTTAATTTGGTGTCATCTGCAAACTTGATAAGCATACCCTCTATTCCCTCATCCAAGTCATTGACAAAGATGTTGAATAGCACTGGGTCCAGGACAGAACCCTGTGGCACCCCACTTCTCTCCAGGATGAAGAGGAGCCATTGGTGACCACCCTTTGGGTTCGGTCAGTCAACCAATTACAAATCCACCTAACAGTTGCATTGTCTAGCCCACAGGTTACTAACTTTTTTCAAGACTATTGTGGGGGATCTTGTCAAAAGCCTTCTTGAAATCAAGATACACTACATCCACAGCATTCCCTTCCATCTATCAAGTTTTTAACTCTATATAAAAAAAGAGATAAGATTAGTCTGGCACAACTTGCTTTTGAGAAATCCATGTTGACTTTTAGTGATCATGGGATTCATTTCTAAGTGCTTACAGACCTTCTGCTCTAGAATCTTTCCTAGTATTGATGTCAGGCTGACTGGGTAGTAATTCATAGAATCATAGAATTGCAGAGTTGGAAGAGACCATGAGGGCCATCCAGTCCAACCCCCCTGCCACGCAGGAAATCACAATCAAAGCATCCCCGACAGATGGCAATCCAGCCTCTGTTTAAAGACCTCCAAGGAAGGAGACCCCACCACGCTCCGAGGGAGTGTGTTCCACTGCCGAACAGCTATTACTGTCAAAAAGTTCCTCCTCATGTTGAGGTGGAATCTCTGTTCCTGGAGCTTGCACCCATTGCTCCGTGTTCCAGTCTCTGGAGCAGCAGAAAACAAGCCTGCTCCATCCTCAGCGTGACATCCCTTCAAATACTTAAACAGGGCTATCATATCGCCTCTAAACTGTCTTTTTTCCAGGCTAAACATACCCAGCTCCCTAAGTCTCTCCTCATAAGGCATTGTTTCCAGACCTTTCACCATTTTAGTTGCCCTTCTCTGGACACGCTCCAATTTGTCAATATCCTTTCTGAATGGTGGTGCCCAGAACTGAACACAGTATTCTATGTGAGGTCTGACCAAGGCAGAATAGAGTGGCACTATTACTTCCCTTGATCTAGACACTATACTTCTATTGATACAGCCCAAAATTGCATTGGCCTTTTTAGCTGCCGCATCACACTGTTGGCTCATGTTCAACTTGTGGTCTACTAGGACTCCTAGATCCCTTTCGCACGTAGTCTCATTCAGCCAGGTCTCTCCCATCCTATATTTATGCATTTCATTTTTCTGCCCTAAATGCAGTACTTTACATTTCTCCGTATTGAATTTCATTTTGTTAGCTTTGGCCCAGCTCTCCAGTCTATCCAGGTCATTCTGAATTTTGATCCTGTCCTCTAGGGTATTAGCTACTCCTCCCAATTTGGTGTCATCTGCAAATTTGATAAGTATGCCCCTAATTCCCTCATCTAAGTCATTGATAAAGATGTTGAATAGCAGTGGGCCCAGGACAGAACCCTGTGGCACCCCACTGGTCACATCTTTCCAAGACGAAGAGGAGCCACTGCTGAGCACCCTTTGGGTTCGGCCGGTCAACCAATTACAAATCCATTGAACAGTTAACTTGTCTAGCCCACATTCTTCAAGCTTGTTTGCAAGAATGTCATGGGGAACCTTGACAAAGGCCTTACTGAAATCAAGGTATGCAATGTCCACAGCATTCCCTTCATCTACCAAGCTGGTAACTTTATCAAAAAAAGAGATCAGATTAGTCTGGCATGACTTGTTTCTCTGAAACCCATGCTGACTTTTTGTGATTATGGCATTGCCTTCTAAATGTTCACAGACTCTCTGTTTAATGATCTGTTCTAGAATCTTCCCTGGTATTGATGTCAGACTAACTGGACGATAGTTGTTGGGATCCTCTTTTTCCCCCTTTTTGAAGATGGGAACAACGTTTGCCCTCCTCCAGTCTGCTGGGACTTCTCCTGTTCTCCAGGAGTTCTCAAAGATTATTGCCAATGCCTCTGAGGTTATATTTGCCAGCTCTTTTAATACTCTTGGATGTAGTTCATCTGGTCCTGGAGATTTAAATATATTTAGATTAAGAAGGTATTCCTGTACTACCTCTTTACTTATTTTGAGCTGGATTTCCCCTATTGTGTCCTCTGTTCCATTATCCTCAGGTTGGTCCTCCTTTTCCTTTTCTGAAAACACTGAGGCAAAGAAGGTGTTGAGTAATTCTGCCTTTTCTCTGTCCCCTGTTAGCATTTTGCCATCTTCTCCACGTAGCGGCCCTATCATTTCCTTTTTCCTCCTTTTGCTGCGGACATACCGAAAAAAACCCTTTTTATTGTTCTTAACCTCCCTAGCAAGCCTGAGCTCATTCTGCGCTTTAGCTTTTCTGACTTTACTCCTACACGTGTTCGCTATCTGTTTGAATTCTTCTTTGGTGATTTCCCCCCTTTTCCATTTCCTATACATGTTCCATTCTTCTTCCCGCCCCCCTCCTTTTTAAAGATGGGGACAACATTTGCCCTCTTCCAGTTTGCTGGAACCTCTCTTGTTCTCTAGGAATTCTCAAATATTATTGACAGTGGTTATGAGATTACTTCTGCCAGTTCTTTTAATACCCTTGGATGACATTTATCTGGCCCTGGAGACTTGAACTCATTTATACTGGCCAGGTATTCCTGAACTACCTTTTTACCAATTCTGTGCTGTATTTCCTGTATCATCTGCTCCATTTTCCCCAAGTTGAGCACTGTTCCCCCTTTGGGAGAAGACTGAAGCAAAGAAGATGTTAAGTAGTTCTGCCTTTTCTCTGTCCCCTGTTAACCTTTCACCATCTTCTCCAAGCACTGGCCCTACCATTTCCTTGTTCTTCCTTTTGCTATGGACGTAACAAAACAAAACAAAACAAAACACAAAACCCTTTTTATTGTTTTTAACCTCTCTAGCAAGTCTGAGCTCCATCTGTGCTTTAGCTTTTCTGACTTTCCCCCTCCATGAGCTGGCTATTTGTTTGAATTCTTCTTTGGTGATTTCTCCCTTTTCTCATTTCTTGTACATGTGCTTTTAAAATTTTAGCTCAGTTGAGAGTTCTTTCAACATCCGTCCTGGTTTCTTTAGACACCTGCCATGTTTCCTCCTCATTGGAACTGTTTGAAGTTGTGCCTTCAATATCTCACTTTTAAGAAACTCCCATCCCCCATGAACTCTCTTCTCTTTTAGTATTCCTGACCATGGGGTCACCCCCAGTAATTCCCTAAGTTTTCTGAAATCTGCTTTCTTAAAGTCTAGAATGCGTGTCTGACTATGCTTGGCTTCCCCTTTCCACTTGTATAACAAACTCCAGGAGGACATGGTCACACCCCGCTAGGGATCTCACCACTTCCACAGCATTAACCAGGTCATCCCCATTGGTTAGGATCAGATCTAAAATAGCTGATCCCCTTGTTGCCTCTTCCACCTTCTGGACAATGAAATTGTCTGCAAGGCAAATGAGGAATTTATTGGACCTTAAATTCTTGGCAGAGTTGGACTTCCAACAAATATCAGGATAGTTGGAATCTAATTGTTTCCCCCATTACTACTACAGCTTTCGGAATGTGCAGTCATCTGTTCCAGGAAGGCATAATCCAAGTCCTCGGTTTAGCTTGGAGGTCTGCAGTAGACCCCCACAATGACATCCCTGCTGTTTCTCTCCCCCTTAATTTTTACCCAGATGCTCTCAACCTATCTCCCAAGATTTAAATCATGGATCTGTTCACAGGTGTACACATCCTTAATATATAATGCTACTCCACCTCCCTTCCTGTTTGGGCTATTTTTCTGAAATAGGTTATACTGCTCTGTTAGTACATTCCAGTCATGAAACTCATCCCACCAGGTTTAAGTGATGCCTATTATATCATATTTGTTTTCCTGTGCTAAGAGTTCAAGTTCATCCTGTTTATTTCCCATGCTCTGTGCATTTGTATAATCATCTAAAACCATGGGCCATTTCCCTATCTGCCTTTTAAAGGGTTTATTCCTCCCATTGTTGGGTTGTTGTGTTATTTGCCTTGTTCTCTGTATAACATTTGGACCATTATCTCTAGCACTTGATGAACTCCAGCCTTCAAGAATACTGTCTCCCTCCCCCATAAAACTCAGTTTAAAGCCCTCCTGATAAGATCTTTCAGACTCTTAGCAAAAACATTCCTGCCGACTGCTGTGACCAGTTCATCTCTGTTGGTTAGGATCAAATTAAAATAGCTGATACTCTAATTGTTTCCTCTGCCTTTTGTAAAATAAAGTTATCTACGAGTTAAGCAAGAGATTTGTTGGACCTTACACTCTTAGCAGAAAGTGACTTCCAACAAATATCAGGGTGTTTGAAGTCTCCCATTACTGCTATATCTCTCTTCTCTGTATATCTGATTGTTTGTTTTAGGAAGGCTCCATCCAAATCTTCACTCTAGCTGTCTGTGTGTGTCTGTTATTAATATCACTATATACAATTATTTATTTCATTTATATGCTGCCTTTCTCCCAAGGCTGCTTCCAAAAGCAGTGAATTAAAAACAAGTACAATAAAATTTTAAAAAGTTAAAATCACAGATAAAAACATTTTAAAATCATTTTAATAATGAACGGAAATTTAAAATGATAAAACGTCCAATAAAAAGCCACACACACCCATATATTAAAACCTGCTTAAACAAAAATGTCTTTGCCTACCAGCAAAAGGAAACCAAGAAAGGGGCCAGCCTAGTGGATGTCCACAATGAGGTCCACTTATATTTTTCTCCCTCTTCCTGGGCTATGTCCTTCGACAGGAAGGAGCAATGAAATAACAACCTGTGACCCAAAATCCTTTAACTTCATCCCTAGAGCTTCATAGTCTCCATAGGCTGTATCTTTCATTCCAAGCTATATCAGAAGGAGGGGGTAGTGGTCAGTGGGCTTAATCTTCTCAGCTTTCTGTTACATCATGAATCTTCACCTCTGGGAGACAGCACACCTCTTGAGATACCTTCTCAGGCTTAAACACCTTTGCTTCTGTTTTTCTCAATTGGGAATCATCTACTACCACCAAATATCTGCTCTTCCTCTGGAACAGACATTAGCTCTTCCATTGATAGAACCCTCCAATATCACCTCCATGGCTTCATATGTATGAGGCTCTTGTCCCTGTTCCTGTGCCTCATATTGCTAATTAATAGGAAGGGCTTGGAATCCATTGTGTAGCTCCAAGCTTGAAGCATGGTCCTTTATAATTCTGCTTCTGCATGTGACATTCCTCCAAGCATCTTCCTCCTGTGTTTCATTTGCCTGTGTTTCATTGCCATTTCTTGCCTTTCCAGAGGAGTCTGCTCTACTCTTTCCAAAAAAGCTTCGTCCTCCCTAATAAGTTGAAGTGTAGATGCACAGACCTGAAGCTGCTGCACCTTCTTGTCCAACAAAGCAACCAACTTGCATTTGCTACATGTATAGCATGGCAGGTACTCGGTCAAGAAAACAAACATGGCACAGACGTTTCAGGTCACTGCAACAACTCCGTCACCATCCATGTTCATCGTACCATATACTTAGCGGCACAGCTGTCCAGGCTTTTCCCTAAAAGTTCCCTATGAAATGCCCACAAAATACCTGTTTTCTTTTTCCATACCCCTTAGGGCATGTACTAAGGGAGAGTACACAGCCAAAAACAGAACCACCCATAGAAGCTTCCAAATAGCTCAGGCAAAACAAAACAAAAGCTCACCTCCTCAAAGACCTCCCCAGTTCTAATAAGTACCAAACCCTCCCTCTTCCCCAAAATTGCAGAACAGGCCCTTGTTCTTGTGCTTCCCCAAAGGGGAGACTCCCCGCCCTTTGGTATTGTTCCCTTTGGTGCCGCCAAGTAGTAAAAAAGGATTTTGAGAGCTGAAGTCCAACATACCTTGAAGACCAAAGTTTTAGAACAAGTGATCTAGAATGTAATATGCAAGCAATGGAAGTCCCCTTGCTTTGTTTGTGCTATTTGTGTGAATTTTTTTTTGTCTGATAACAGATGTTCATAATAAATGAAAAGACCATAAGATGATTTTGGTGACTGACAAAGTCACTGTGAGGGAAAAAATAAAATACCCCTTCCCCCAGTTTGTATGCTAGTGCTGCCATGATGGCTGCTCCGGTTACTAATCTTTGAAGGTCCTACTGTGGCCATAAGGTAGAAGCACAGTAAACTTTCAGAGACTATGCAGTGCTTCCTTGTACAGCAACAGGGAAACACTTATTACGGTACTCTGCTTTTATCATGAAATTGTATTTTTTGCAGGATACAGTTTCCTAGATACAACCTTTAAAGTTTTGTATATTTTATTTATTCACTAGATTTATATCCCACTTTTCTCCCAAGATGGGATCCAAGCTTATAATAATTAAAAAATACAGCTAAAAGCATCACAAATACAAATGTTAAATAAGAATTAAATCATCGTTAGCTAAAAATACAATTAAAACACATGAATTTAAAAGCATAAAATCATAAAAATACAATAAAAACAGCACACCAATTAAAATTTGCATTTCAAATGCCTGCCTAAATAAAAACGTCTTCAGCTGCCATCAAAAAGAGAGCAGGGAGGAGGCCAGCCGGACCTTCTGTGGAAGGGAGCTCCACAGTCTGGGAGCAGCCACAGAGAAGGCTCTCTCCCGAGTCCTTACCAACCGCACCTGCGAAGGTGGTGAGACTGAGAGAAAGCCCTCCCCTGCTGATCTTAACACTCGAGAGATACGATCTTTCAGATAGTCGACCCAAACCATTTACAGCTTTAAAGGTCAAAACCAGCACTTTGAATTCTGCCCGGAAACGGACTAGCAGCCAATGCAGCTGTTTCAGTAGGGGGGTCATATGATCCCTGTAGCCAGCCCCAGTCAACAGCCTGGCCGCAACATTTTGGAACTGCTGAAGTTTCTGAACAGTTTCCAAAGGCAACCCCACATAAAGCGCATTACAGTAGTCCAAATAGGATGTAATCAAAGCATGTGTCACCATAGCCAGATCTGACTTGTCAAGGAACAGGCGCAGCTGGTGAACTAGTTTTAACTGTGCAGATGCATTCCTGGCCACAGCAAAAATCTGAGCATCCAGGCTCAGATCCAAGTCCAGGAGCACACCCAGACTGCAAACCTACAATTTCAGGGGCAGTGTGACCCCATCTAGTATATGCCTTCTCCAAAGTAAGTGCCATTGAATTCAGTAGCACTTACTCCTTAGGTGCAGCAGTAATGTATAGGATTGTTCTGTTAGAAGCCAGTTTCCAAAGATGCCTGCTGTTGCATAGTAGCATCTTGATCTTGGCATAATTTCCTACTTAGATTTGTAGTACAGTTGTCAAACTCCTATTGAATCTTTCTCCTTTTTTCTTGTGCCAGAGGACACACTCATGTTCTGGAAAGGAATTGCTGATGTGGGGTTGATGGAAGAAGTTGTCTGCAACATTCAGAAGGAGATAGAAGAGGTGCTGAGAGGTGTTCAGCAGAGACTTGGCCAGTCATCCTTCCAGATTACTGGTGGGTAGAAGGTCAGCAGCAGTCTCTAAGTTGATATGAAGTAATTATCAGTGGATTAAACCTATGCCTTTTTGTGAAATATATTCATGTGTTAAGGGAAGGGATTGTAGCTGAGTGGAAGAGCACATGTTTTACATACAAAAAGTCCCAGATTCAGTCTTTGGTTTCTCCAGATAAGGCTGAAGAAAAATAATGTTTTGAAATTCTGGAGAGCTGCTACAGAGCAAGCTACACAGCATAATAAATAAGTATTTTTCAACTAAGCCATAATTTCTTCCCCACTGCAAAGTAAGCACATACACAAGCCTTATCTAAGTGGAGACCACCACAGACAGGTAGGGAAGATCCCTAACAACAGCAATTTACCCCAAGCACAGAGCCTAAGAAGAACAATTCCACTGGTGTGGATCAGTCCTCCACACACTTACTTTGATGTAAGAAAAAAAAGAGCTTAGCTACATGCAACATATTTAATATATTTATACTTTAACCCTGAGTTTTATCAGTAGTGGGCTATACACCTTTATAATTTGACTCTGCATAAAGGCAACTTCCCATGGTCCTAGTCTATTTTTAAATGCAATTTATAGGCCACCCCACAGTAACAGAGAGTTAATCATATCAAATCCTAAAAAACAAACCCATAAGCTACAGCTCAAAATTCAACAATCCTGTAAAGCAGGAGTGGCCCTTGTAGTATCAAGTGTGGCCCCTGAAGTCCCCCCCACAAGCCCCCAGACCACAAAACAATTTTAAAATATTATTTTGGGCATTTTTTTTGCCCCCAAACTCAAATCAAATGGCTCAAAGCGGCTGCAAAATACAGTGATTTTGCCCCACAGCCCACCATAAACCCCCAAAAGCACATCTTCCAGGTGCATCAGGTTTGCCAATAAGGCCTGATGAGGGAAAAGGGATGAAAATTTGCCCCCACCTCTTCCATAGGTGCCCACTCAACTATAAAGCAATACTAGAATCATAGAATCATAGAATTGCAGAGTTGGAAGAGACCACGAGGGCCATCCAGTCCAACCCCCTGCCACGCAGGAAATCACGATCATGAAACATGCTAGAGTAGGCAGGCAAATAGTGGTAATTGTAATTTTTTAAAAAAAATATTTGCCTCGCTCTGAAAAGGAATAAGCATTTGTTTCACTTGTTGCTGCTGTTGTTTTGTCAGACCTGCAGTGACTTTGCCTGCCAGTGGCACTACATTTCCACAGTGTTGAGATTGTGTGCCCCTGTGAGGCAAGAGGCTATGCTGATGGTAGCACTGCTGCTGGTATGGTCTCCCATGTCAGATAGGCTTTTGCTGAGGAATCACACTAAATCTGCCAAACAGCTCCTAGGCAGCAGCAGTATTGGGGAGTGGGACTGTCAGAGGATCTCTCAGAGACAACAGCAGAGGCACCATAGCTAACACTTGTTACCACTGTGCAGAAGGAGCCACAATAAACCCCCTCTGAGTGTCTTTTACTACAAAACCCTATGATGCAATAACCTAAAATTAAGCAAGAGATAGTGATAGAAGAGGAAACCCCCAGGTTGGAAGGCATTCAGCAAGCTATTGGGGTACAGCAGAGGACAGCTATGAGTAGCGCTATGGCTAAAGACTCAAGCCAAAAAGACGTTCAGCTACTGATCTGCTGAAAGGACATTCAGCTGCTCAAAGGATGTTCAGTTACTGGAAAGGAAAGTCCAAAGCTGCACAACACATATTATAGGAACATGGAATGTGAGAAGAATGAATCAGGTTAGGAAATTAAACATAGACATAGTCAAACAAGAAATGGAACATATAAACATTGCAATACTTGGGGTGAGAGAGCAAAGGACTGGGACTTTTAAAATTTTATTTATTGATTTTTAACACTAACAAATTTACAATCAAAGTAATACAACCATAGTAGTACAATCAAAGAAAGAGTAAAGGGAGAAGAAAAAGAAGGATAAAAAAGACATAAAATAAACACAGTACATCTCTGACCCAGCAATCCTTACTGTAATGAAAAGAAAAAAAAATATTATTCAACTATACAGATCCAATTAATAATGCTATTGAAATTACTAATAACCATAACCACATATTATTACATTATTAGACTTCTTATTGCTCAAAAACTCTATAAATGGTTTCCTTTCTTTCAAAAAAATAATCACTTGGCTTACCCTTTAGAACCACAGTATCTGAAGGGGCACAGGATCGTTACACTGGCATATGCAGTTAATGCCATTTTAGTTTCCATTGCCCAGATATGCTGAAAGAATGGGTCCAGTCAACCTCACAAAAGGCTAGAGGTTTGAATGGAAGTCTAACTCCATCTGACTTTCTGCCTATTGTACCACGTAGATCCTCGACCTGTTTGCATATAACAAATTATCACTTTCTGAAAACATAAGTTACAGATTGGCATGCATAAAAGTATTTGCACTGAGATACTTAGTTTTTGTTCTTTAAGACTACAGTCCTAAATATGTTTTCAAGTTTGTAAGCCCCATAGAACACAGGAATAAAGCCTGTGTTAGATTGTGCTGTATGTCAAGCAGATCTTTATGGGATGGTTTGGATGGAGAATTAAAATATTGCTTTGCAGCTTGCATTTGAGGGAACATACCTCTGAATATAAGTTGGAAAAATGTGAGGAGAGAACTAATGGCCTCATGTCTTGGTTGGAGTGTCTCATACCACTGGAAGAAATCAGGATGCTGGACTAAACAGACCTTCAGTATGATCTATTTGAGCTCCTCTTAAGAGTTTTTTTTTTAATTAGCATTGTCCTCATGGTCCTTCCTCATACTGCTTCTAAGTAGACAATGAGGACCATTGCCTGTTAAGTGCAGGCAAAAGACATCAAGACACCTACAATCACGTCCCTCCTATGAAACAGCATCTTCCTCTTAGGGAAGCATAGAGTAATTTTCAAGAGGACTTTGTGCATCACCATTTTATAAAGAACACTCATAATTCTATTTCTGTGTGTGTGCTAGGGATCTCTGTTGGATCATTCTTAGTGTTGCCACCAAATTATAATTCCAAGAGGTTTTTCTGCTCAAGCTATGACAGTTCCATCTGTTTAAATTTTGTACTGTGAGTGCTTCATAATACAGTCAGTATCAAATGAAACAGCTGCAGAAGGAATAAAGTA
The DNA here is from genome assembly GCA_030847615.1 of Gambelia wislizenii. Classification (NCBI taxonomy): domain Eukaryota; kingdom Metazoa; phylum Chordata; class Lepidosauria; order Squamata; family Crotaphytidae; genus Gambelia; species Gambelia wislizenii. Next base: position 19,018,838 of record JAUMIR010000010.1, on the reverse strand, counting down.
ATCCTAGCAAATGAAAGAGGCCCAAGGTATTTCTACATGGATGCTGGATCTTTTTTAGAATGTAAGAGAATAATTCATGAAAATTTAAAGGAGATACTTCTTTATGCCACATACTGATGGACAACATTGATGGCTTTAAAAGGAGATTGGACAGATTTATGGTGATAAGATGATGGAGAGTAGCTGTCATGATGGAGACTGCCAGAGGCAATATGTCTGTAAATGTCAGATGGTTGGCAACAAGAGATGGATAAGTGCTGTTGCACTCTGTCATTCTTGTGGGTTTCCCATGGGCTGTTTGTTGGCCACTGTGTACACAGAAGACTGGACCAGATAGGCCTTTGATTTGACCCACCATGGGTCTTCTTGTGTTTCTGTAGATGCTGCTGTCTTAAATAATGTTGCTCATACTTTTGGTTTGATGGACACAGTCAAGAGAGTGCTGGACAACAGGAAAAGCCAAACAGATCAGGGGGAAGAGCAGTTCCTTTTCACTCTGGCAGGTATGTTAAAGATTGGGAACATATTTATTGAGATATTCTAAACCCACTTGTTTATAGTACAAGAAGTGTGTTTGTTTCTTGTTTTGCTGTACACAGTGCATTCATCATCACTCAAGATTGCCCTTGTGTTAATACTGCCCCACAACCCAAGTTACTTGCATACCTTTTAAAAATGTGCACTCAAATTCCAGTCATGTGATTAATGTCTTCTTTGGCCATAAACCTGTGGCCATCTTTGCATACCTGTATTGGTTACACACACACCCTCGTATCCATGGAACCAGTATCCGCGGTTTCAGTTACCTGGGGGACACAAAACAGAGGAGACGTACCTCGTGTTGGAAAATGCCTACAGAAGTGTCCTCTCTAGGAATTGCTAGGTTCTCCAGTGCATCTCTATGGTCTCTCTCTCTGACTTTTCTTCGCAAATGAAGATTCAGGAAGGACTCATCCCGCACTTTCTACAAGTGCACTGATGACTTAAAAGGCCAATCCAAGATAAACAAGTTCGGTTGCAGAAAGCACAGCAGAAGGTCTCCTTGGGTGATGTTTTTGGGTTGTGATTCTTTCTGCATTGTCGTTTCTCTTCAAGATTTGTTGGGTGTGAGTTCTCAAATAAGGCTGCAGCATTGTGGATAGTACGTCTCCATGCCTCCCGATGTGAGGCCAGGGAGGACCACTGTTGGTGATCAATTTGGCCGAGCCTGAGATGTTGTTTCAGGGAGTCCTTGTATTGCTTTTTTGGAGTGCTCCTCTTACGCTGACCCATGGCGAGTTCATCGTAGAGTACTGTTTTTGGGAGGCGATGGTCCTCCATCCTAGAAACGTGCCCTGCCCAGCGCAGCTGTGTTCTCAATATCATGGCCTCAATGCTGGTGATTCCTGCTTGCTCAAGGACAACAACATTCGTCACATAGTCAGTCCAGTGTATATTTAGGATTGTGCGTATACAGCGCTGATGAAAGCGTTGGGGGAGTTGTAAGTGGTAGCGATAGGTAACCCATGTTTCAGACCCATAAAGGAGAATAGACAGTACAGTGGCTCTATACACACTGATCTCTATGGTATGTTTGTACAAAGAGCCTTTTATATAGGATTTGGCATTATCTGGTGTTTCACTTAAGCCGAGGATCATATCCCCCGTGGATATGGGAGGCGACCTGTATATCTTTTTTCTCATGTATTCCATTTTGTAGTTTTCTCCATCTATTACCAGTGATGATGTTTTGACTTGTTTTCTCTGAGTGTTTGATATTTAATATAGTGACTTCTTAAAATTTGTGATTGTTGGAATGATTAGTTGTGCATCTTTGGCTTGTGTTCTAGTGCCCCCATTTATGTACACCAACACAATAGTCCTGTTGTGTTATTTACTGTCAAGTCAACTTTGATTTATGGGAACCCCATGAATGAGAGGCCTCCAAGAGCTCCAGTCATCCACTGCCCTAATATTTTTAAATATATATATTGATCCCTTCAGAACACAATGCAGATTTTACATTTCCCTGTGATGTGTCCTTCATTTTAATCATGTCTGTATGTAGCTTGGTAAGGGGAGCACAGTGTTTGGGGAAGGGGTATTAGTTGGTTTTTTCCACCTCCACTTCCTTCCTTTTTTATGTTCTGTAAAAGAATTGGAGTTGTTTCCAGAGACAATCTGTTCCGCCCACCTTTCATCCTTTGGATGGCAGCAATAGCGGCTAAAAATTAATTCCCTGCCAAGACGCTGCTTTTCTATCCTTGTGGAAATATATTTATTTTTCTTCCTTTTTGGGGGGGGGGGGGGTGGCGGCAATTTTCAAACCTTGTTCTCAGCTGACTATACACATTGTTTTTGCAGACCTGGATCGCCAGTTGGAGGAGCAAAAGAAACTGGCCAGGGATCAGAAGATCAAATCTCAGACTGTTCAGAATGTGGTCCTAATGCCTGTCAGCACTCCGAAACCTCCTAAGAGGCCCCGTCTGCAGCGTCCAGCCTCGGCCACTGTATTGAGCCCCTCAGCCCCTATCCAGCAGCCTCAGTTCACTGTCATTTCACCCATCACCATTGCACCCATGGGACAGCAGTTCTCTGTGAGTAACATTCCCATGGCAACCATCAGCCAGGGCTCTAGCCCAGTAACTGTCCACACTTTGCCATCAGGCTCACAGCTTTTTCGCTATGCCACTGTGGTTTCTTCCTCCAAGACCAGTTCCTCTGATACGGTGACCCTTCACCCATCTTCAAGCTTGGCCTTGCTGAGTTCAGCAGCTATGCAGGACAGTGCTGCCCTCGCCAATGTGGCTACCATGGTGAACCCTGTGGAACTGGTGGCCATGGAGGCTGGACTGACTTCTACCATCCAGGCCATGGACGGCACTTCTGAAGATGGACAAACCATCATAGAAATAGATCCAGCACCTGACCCAGAAGCTGAGACAGAGGAATCAGGGGCCAAAGCTGTGATTCTGGGGACAGAACTGAGGACTGAGGAGAAGGTGGTGGCTGAGGTTGATGAGCACCAGCATCAGGTCCATAATGTAGAGATTGTGGTCTTGGAGGACTAGTCAGAAAGCCAGATCATTACATTATTTGATTTATCATCTCTATCTTTTATTTGTTTGATCATTTTTTATTTTTGCACAGCTTTCTGGGTAAGTTCCCATGAATTTTGTTTTTACAAATCCACATAGTCCTCTTAACATGGGAAACCTCTGTTTGTTCTAAACCATTCCTGCAGGGGGTTGTACAGAATATTCCCCTACCACATCCTAACCAGACTGGTAGAAGAGAAGCAAACCCCACTGTTATTGAGATCACTCTGTGAGTGCTTATAGGATATCGACCCAGGGTTGAAAAGACACTTTGTCACCTTGTATATGTTTGGATTATTTCACCTTAAAATTAAATACAGCTGGTTGCTGAAAATTTATCCAATTGCTGGATGAGGGCAATCTTAGGGAATTTCATATTTGCTCCTCAGCTCTCAAACACTGTAGGAAGGGTGCTTACTGACAGTGCTAATATTTTCCTGTTTGGAGGGGAGAATTGCCAGAAGAAACCGTCCTCATTAAAAGCCCCACTACAGTTTATTGTGGCTTTTGTTGTGTTTCTAAATTCTAATTTTTCACCTTTCGGCAGTTCATGTCATCAAACTCTTTTTGCCCATTTTTAGCTTCTGGAATCAGATTCTCAGCTTTTTATTTTCAAACCTTTTCTCGTGGTTTCTTTTTCCATAGGGGCTGTTACAAGACTTTTAATAATGGTTTATGTCTTGTATGCCCATCAGTATGTGCCCGTGCATGCATGTGCACGCATACGTGCCTGTATATGCATACACATACACGGGGGAGAGGGAAGAATCGGACAAAGCATCCAAGAACCACCTGCCCTTCAAGTATAGCATTGATGTCCTGAATGTATCAAGCGTGGATTGTGCTGTTGCATGCTGAGAGAGCTAGACTCAGCAAGCTGGGCATACCCACTTTTTCTTGCATGCTGGGAACCATACTAAGCTCACTAGCTCTCTGTATATACGCGTGTATATATTTGGTGTTTATAAGCTTTTGGGGGGAAAAAACCCTGGTCTGCAAGATTCCAGCTGACACATCGCTTCAGCAATGTGAAAGTGTCTGGTCTCTTTTCTAGTTGGGTTGGAGATATTTATTTCTTTTTCTTTTTATTTTTTTCTGTAAGGAAAGAAGAAAGAATGAAGAAGGGATTTTTCTTCCTTCCCTTTCACTTCTTAAAATTTGGAGTGTGAGAAGGCTTGTAGGAAAATCCATTGGGGTTGAACTATTTTAAACCCAGCAGCTACAGTATTGTGGGACAAGGAGAGACTGCTATATGATTTGGTTTTGCATTAAAGTCATATGGAAGCAAAACAAAAACTTGGTCTCTTATGTTTGTATCATGTTCTCTTCCTCCTCTTTTTATCTATACAACAACCCTGTATGGTGGGACAGGTTAAGAAAGTGTGACTGGGCCAAATCAAGCAGTATATTTCAGGAGGTGTAATCCTCAATTCTAATCCAACACACTAGCTTGTACACCAGGGGTAGGGAAATCATGCAGCCTTCCACATGTTGTTGGATTTGCAAGTCCTAGTATGCCTCACCATTGGCTAGGCTAATTAGAGCTGCTGGGACTTCCAGTCCAATAACGTCGTGATTTCCATGTGTTCTCCCTTTAGTATGAGGAACCTCTTTCAGCTCATAGGTCAAGTTCAGTTTCAGAGAAGTTCTTAGGGTTCCATCCACTGGTGAGTGCAAAAGGATGGGGTCATGCTGTATTGGCTCTTAGTTACTCTCAGTAAGTAAGCCATTTGAGACGCCAAAATTTACCACTGTACTTCTTTGTATATATGAAATTTAAAAACTGTAGTTGTCTTGATTTGAAACTCAGTAACTTTATTACCCCAGATCTTAGTGGTTCATTCTTCATTAATATAACTTGGATGTACTGTCCGCCTCTCATCTCAGCAAGGTATTTTGCCTATTTTCCATAACAAAACTACAAGACTGTGTATGCAGATTCCTTAGCAATCCCCAATCCAGACAGTGACCACTGTCTTGGCAACTTCTATGTCTTTTTGGCCTCAGAACATAATCCTATCCTTAACCTTTGATTCTGAGGATGTTTCCCTTCCATCTTTTCCTGTCCTTCAGACATGCAGGAACATGAGATTGTAGAAACAGCCACACGCACTTAAGAATTGCAATCAGTGTCCAGCAGGGAATATGGAACTACTAGAAAATCAAATTTTAAGGCCTCAGTTGGTCACAGTATTTTGCTGACGGCATCTTTTTCTTTTTTGGCAAGGAAGTATCCATGGTCTTGGTTGCTATTTGCCTGAACCAATCAGGATTAAGCCAATAGTGAATAGGCTTAATCTGTCCCCACATTCCATGACCTGAATGACCCAAGCTAACATACTGGATTTGATCCCATTTACTTTACTTGCATCACTTTTTCCTAACTCTCCCTCCTGGTCTGGGGCACCAAACTTGGGCAACCAGGACAGTGATAAGTGCAGTGCAACCAAGACAAGCAATGCAGAAGGGTGAGACATGCTGGGTGCCTAAAAAGCATTTAATAATAATAATAATAATAATAATATTTATTTATACCCCGCCCCTCTGTTAAAACAATCGGGGCGGCTTACAAAATTTAAAATACAATACAAATAAAATCCCTAAACACCCCCACTCCCACCCTCCCCCATAAAAAAACATTAAACAAATATAAATTAAAACAACTAATCTAAAATCACATTTAAAACTATAAATATAATAAATGGCCAGCAGCCTAGAAGAGGCCAGGATCCCCTGAGGCCGGGATCTAATTAGGAAAGGCCTGTCAATTGATATGGGAAAGCCCGCTACTGTGGTTGTGTTGGATATAAGAAAATGGTCATAAACCAGGTCTAAAAAGATGTGGGGAGTCAACAGAGACAACACTGAAAATACAACAGCTGGACAGCAATGTTATCAGGATCCTTTAATTATTGGGATTGTCAGTTTCACAGAAAAACAGTACCGTGCATGCACCCTCAAAAGCACCTTTTAGTGCCTTTGTTTTAGCCCATATTTTTTTCCTGGTGATGTCAGAGAGGGAAGGAAGAACATGGTGATGAAATCTCTGATGGTGCTGTTGCTATTAAAAGGCCTAGTTACTGAGAAAGCTTGGAAAGTTATGCAAGATGTACTGGATGGCCTCATGAAAGGAAGTTGAAAAGCATTAGAATGAAATCCATGGAGAATCTCTTCTTAGTTGCAAGAGAACAGGTTGCCTATCTGTAAATGGTTCTTTGAGTGGTAATCTGTGAATTGTGATGTGAATCACACATATGGATCATTCTTCATCTGCACCGAGATATTTGAAGCTTCTAGAGCTACACTGTGGTGGTAACACTACCCATTTACCTGCACCATATAAGCTGTGCATTCCCACCGAAACTCAGTTCCAAGTAATTTGGATTTGTAATTGGTTGACCGGCCGAACCCAAAGGGTGCTCAGCAGTGGCTCCTCTTCGTCTTGGATGTGACCAGTGGGGTGCCACAGGGTTCTGTCCTGGGCCCAGTGCTATACAACAACTTTATCAATGACTTGGATGAGGGAATTAGGGGCATACTTATCAAATTTGCAGATGACACCAAATTAAGAGAAGTAGCGAATACCCTAGAGGACAGGATCAAAATTCAGAATGACCTGGATAGACTGGAGAGCTGGGCCAAAGCTAACAAAATGGAATTCAATACGGAGAAATGTAAAGCACTGCACTTAGGGCGAAAAAATGAAATGCATAGATATAGGATGGGAGAGACCTGGCTGAACAAGACTACGTGCGAAAGGGATCTAGGAGTCCTAGTAGACCACAAGTTGAACATGAGTCAACAGTGTGATGCGGCAGCTAAAAAGGCCAATTCGATTTTGAGCTGCATCAATAGAAGTATAGTGTCCAGATCAAGGGAAGTAATAGTGCCGCTCTATTCTGCCTTGGTCAGACCTCACCTAGAATACTGTGTCCAGTTCTGGGCACCACAGTTCAAAAAGGATATTGACAAATTGCAGCATGTCCAGAGAAGGGCAACTAAAATGGTGAAAGGTCTGGAAACCATGCCTTATGAGGAGAGACTTAGGGAGCGGGGTATGTTTAGCCTGGAAAAAAGATGGTTAAGAGGCGATATGATAGCCCTGTTTAAGTATTTGAAGGGGTGTCACGTTGAGGATGGAGCAAGCTTGTTTTCTGCTGCTCGAGAGACTGGAACACGGAGCAATGGATGCAAGCTCCAGGAGCAGAGATTCCACCTCAACATTAGGAGGAACTTTTTGACAGTAAAAGCTGTTCGGCAGTGGAACACACTCCCTCAGAGCGTGGTGGGGTCTCCTTCCTTGGAGGTCTTTAAACAGAGGCTGGATTGCCATCTGTTGGGGATGCTTTGATCAAGATTTCCTGTGTGGCAGGGGGTTGGACTGGATGGCCCTCGTGGTCTCTTCCAACTCTACAATTCTATGATTCTATGATTCCAAGTCCACCATTAATTTCCTGATAGACCAAGGGTTAAGAATATTTAAGGGAATAGAGATGTTGAGCTGTCTACTGGATAAGAATGAGTTTTGCAAATTCCAGACAATCCAAACAGATTCAGACTGACAGGTATAAGGAAAAGAACTGTCAATCTTCTGTAGGATATAAGGGCATAAGAACCACACCTATGTCGCTACCATGATGGTGGACAAAAAGGAACTGAGTTTCAGTGGGAATGCATGGGTTATATGCATATGGGTGAAGAGGAGGAGTTACCACCAAAACATAGCTCTCTCCATGTAGGTGCAGAATGACTCCTGTGAGTCACAGGGGCCATGAAAAAGAATTAAGTAGAATTTCTGTCAGGGAAGGATGGAAAAACTCCCTGTAGCTGTGCTTTCTGGGATGCAGGGGGTGTGCAGTGGACCCTGGTCCTTTGGCAAATGTATATTATCAGACCATAGTGTACTTCTTTCTGAAAGTAATGGTGCTCTTACAGGTAGGGAGGGGGTGAAAAAAAGCTCACTATTGCTGCTTTATTCCTGGCCAATGGATGGAGCCACATTGCTCTATTTGCTGTAATGCTCTTTCTCACAGTGACCCACAGTCCTTGTCTTAGCTAAGAACTTTCTGGAAAACTTTAAGCAATTTCATCTTTTTCCTCCATCTGCAACATGGGAGCATCTATGACCCAGCAGTTTTGTGATAATGAAAAATGAGATTTAGATTAAAATGAAATGTGCAAACTGACATTCAGATCCAAGTCTCTCCCTTTCATGATAATCAACAATAACCTCTTAAGAGATGGCTAGCACATGACATTTAATCTATGCTTCTCTCCAAAGCAAGGGTTGGTAAAGTGTGGCCTATGAGCTGTGTGCATCCCCCAAAGTTGTGTTTAACACCTGCAATACCCTCAGTTGGAAAACAATGGGGAGGATGTCATTTTTATATCCTAAATGCTTATGGAAATGGTGGTGGGATCTTATTTGTTTGGTGGGGGGCTATAGGGGTTCTAACCAATTTATAGCAAGAACAAACAAACTGGAAGTGGAAAATACAGGAAACTAGAAGATGCTATTTCTCCTTTCCATACTTACAGAAAAAGGGCCTGAAAATTGCAGCTCTTACCAAGAAACACATTTTAGGCCATACCATGAACACAGCATCATAGAATTGTAGAGTTGGAAGAGACCACTTCGATAAATAATATTATTTAACCAATTATCTTAAAATAAAAACAAAACAACACATAACATGGTACGGTCCATAATACAATACACAATACATAATGCAATGCCACACTTACTCCCACCCCTCCCTCCCTCCATTTCACTCTTTCCTTTCCTTTCCTGCCCTTATTAAAAATACTTTCTATCTCAACCTGAAAGCATTGTAATCTAAATCTAAACTCCCTCTCTTTATACAAAATGAGTACAATATCTATTTTATTTTTTCTAGCTTTTAAAACTTACAACTAAAGTATAAATCATGATCCTTAACTTTACACCTATTCTTTTACCAATTACCTATCAAAACAATTACCTATCAAGGAGACCTTCTGTTGTGCTTTCTGCAACCGGACTTGCTCATCTCGGATTGGCCTGTTCAGTCATCAGCATGCTTGCAGAAAGCGCAGGATGTGTCCTTCCTGAATCTTCGTTTGCGAAGAAAAGCCTGAGAGACCCATCAAACAAATTGTAAATTCCACACCACTTTCTATTCAAAACATACTGTATTGTGGCTTCATTAATGAAGCTTCAAACCCTAAAATACTAACCTCCCCTCATTCTTTTACAAAGTCAATAACCGGACCCCAAGTACGGTAAGTAAAAAGCTATCCAATGGTTTCCCTTTAATCATTTTTTTTTAATTTTCCCATTTTGGCTATTTCCATCAATTATTCCATCCAGTCCCTATAATCCAGTGTCTCATTTGATTTCCATTTCCTAGCAAAGATTACTCTCGCTGCCGATACCATATACCAAATTGATTTACTTTTTTTTTTCATCTTTGTCTTCTTTGTTTATCATATTTAACAAGAATAATTGTGGTCTTAATGTAAGCTTAATTTTCAAAATCTTATATATCCATTTGTTTACTTTGAACCAAAACCTTTTAACGTTTTTACACCCTCACCACATATGAAAAAATGATCTACTGTATTTGCTTTCCACACTTCCAACATAAATTATTAGCTCCTTTATACATTTTTGCAACTATTTCTGGACTAATACACCATTTCATCATTGTCTTGTACCAATTTTCCTTTAAGGCATATGAGCATGTAAATTTTATTCCTTTTACCCATATCTCTTCCCATTGTTCCATATAGATCTCATGTCCCACATACTTTGCCCAGCTGATCATATATTCTTTCACTTGCTCTTCCTCTGTTTCAAATTTTAGTAATAATTTTTATATCTTGTTAGATGTTTTTCGCCATTGCCTAATACGTTTTCAAATTCATATTTAACTGCCTCACAATGCTATTTCATCAGATCTTCTCTTATTCTTTCTCTAAACTGATAGTATGATAACCATGATAAATTAAATCCTCTCTCTCTCATTCTTGATTCTCTTTAATTTTCCACCCCCTTGCATTTCTTATTAATAAATCTCTATAAGTTAACCAATTATCAGTCCTCAATTCCTTTTTATAAAATGCTTCTTGAGGAGAATGCTAACCTGGAATTTTTGGGTTCAACCCTAAATATTTTATCTATTTTAGCATCTTCCAAAAGTTTTCCATTTTACTCTTGTTTTTTTTCCCCTGGCCATAAAAATTTAGACAATTCTTTCTGCCATTTGGCAGATGGGGCATTTGAGGAAATAATAGGGACTATCTGAAATAGATACATCATCATGGGTAGGATATTCATTTTAATTACTGATATTTTCCCCAGCATTGACAAATTCAATTTTTTCCATCAAGTCATATCTTTTTGAATGCTATCCCATATTTTGAAATAATTATTTTCAAATAATTGTTGAGTTTTCATGAATATATTAATTCCCAAGTAATTTTCCTGATTTACAATGTCAAATCCTGTTTCTTTAATTAAATTATATTTTCCTAAAGTGTTCATATTCTTTACTAAGGTCTTTGTCTTGTCAGTATTTATTTTAAGTCCTGCATATTTACTATATTCCCTCAACTTTGTAATTAATTTTTATACTCCACTGAGGAGATTCTCTAATATAATTACCAAATCATCCACAAAGACCTTAAATTTAAATTCTTCTTTCTGAATGTTTACTCCTCTAATTTCTGTATCTTTCTTAATCTCAGAATTTAACATTTCTAATGTTAAAATAAAACAATTGAGAAAGTGGGCATCCCTGCCTAGTACCTTTTCCAATTTGGATATAATCTGTTGCATTACCATTTATAATTAATTTAGCTTTCTGTTCCGAATAAATTGAGCATATCCATCTAAGATAAATTCCCCCAAATTCCACTTCTTGCATTAATTTAATCAGAAAAGACACATTAAGACTGTCAAATGCTTTCTCAGCATCTAAAAAAATTAAAGTTACTTTAATTTCATTATGGTAGGTAAAATATTCTATTACATTAATCACTGTTAATGTCAACAGGCAAATTATCTCTAATTTGCCTGTTGGGAATAAATCCATTTTGGTCTTTACTAACATATTCATGAATATACAGTATTTCTTTAATCTGTTGGCCAAAATTGAAACAAATAATTTGTAATCTTCATTTAGTAAAGCAATAGGCCTATAATTTTTCAAATTCATAGGGTCACGATTATCTTTAGGTAGCAACACAATATTAGCTTCACTCCCAACTTTTCAGAATGGGATTATTTTGTAAGATACCATTAATAACTATTTGAAGTGGCCAAACCAAAATCTCAGAAAATTTCTTGTAGTAATATGCTGTTAACCCATCAGGACCAGGCAATTTTCCTTTTTCTGCTCTTTTAATAGCCTCTGCTATCTCCTCTGTCAAAATTTCTTTATTTAATTCTTCTCTATGTTTTTTGGCTATTTTTATCCTTCTGAAATTCTGAATATAATCATTTAATTGCTCTAATGGAGCATCCTGTTTTTTATATAGTGTAGTAAAATAATTATAGAATAATTTTTAAATTTCTTTTTCTTTAGTTATAATCCTTTCCCCTTCTCTTAATTTCAGTATCATCTTCATAGTCTTTTCTTTCTTCAATCTGTATGATAGCCACCAACCAGGTTTATTTGCTTCCTCAAAGTTTTCTGCTTAATATAATCCAATTTTATTTTTAATTTATCAATCATTAACATCTTTAATTGTTTTGTAGTATTTTCAAATGGTTCTTGATCCTTTTATTAAATGGTGTACTAATAAGCTCTAGTTCTTTTTATTTCATCTGTGATTTCCTTCATTCTTTCTGTCCTTTCCTTTTACAAATTATATTCAACTGTGTAAAAATTCCTCTAACTACTGCTTTACCAGCATTCCCTACTATACTATTTTCCACTTCCCCATCCACATTTAATTCAAAATACTCCTTAAGTTTATTCTTACAATCTTTTACAATATCCTCTTTATATAATAATCTCTCGTTTAGTCTCCATCTATAATGTTGAACCTTCCCATTGAATAACATCATTACTTGATTATAGTCGGATAGACCTTCAGCTAAAATTTCACTGTTTTAAAGCAATTTGTCATATTGTTAGAAATACAAATCATGTCAATCCTGGATAGGGATTTATGAGAATCTGAGAAAAAAGTGTATTCTTTTTATTATTGTAAGGATCTAGTCAAAACCTTATTTCACTCAGACAAGTCACTAATCAAAATTGATTTATTGCAGAGGTAAAGAAGTGAACAGGTCCAGAATCATTGCCAGAACTGGTTGGCAGAAAGAAAGTGTAGGGTTTAAAATTAGAGGCTTGACTCACTCCCCCACTTACCAATACCTCCTCCCTTTCGTTTCCAAGCCTTCAGCAAATGTGTGACCTTGGAGATAGGCTGTGAGCGGCCTGGGAACTGTAAGTTACATTCCAGTCTCCCTCCCAACATATAAGCAGTACCCAGACACCTACTGCGCATGACAGGAACCTGGCTGGACTTAGGCTAAGTGAGGCCTGGTTCAGACAGGATGCCTGACATTTATCTTCTTTAACCCTCCAGGTATTGACTAGTTGCAATTCTTCTACCAAGTCAAAAAATTCTTTCGCTACTTTACCTTGCCCTTCTTTAATCTTTTTCTGTTCTGAGAATCTATCTAACTAGGGATTCACTATCCCATTAAAATCTCCTAATAGACACCAGTTTTTATACTCTAATTGGACAATTGTATCTTTCAATTCCTTGAAAAATGCATGCTTTTCACCTACTGGGGCACATATCTCAATCAACAATATTTTATCCTCATTTATCCTAATTTTGACAGCCACAAACATTTCTTTCTTATCCGCTAAGATTAATTTGGGTTGAAGTTTGTCCTTAACATAAATCATGACTCCATTTTCTTTGGTTTTGCCCAAAGAGATGAATTCTTCCTCTAACTTTTTCTGAACCAATAAATGGGCATGTTTTTTCCTAATTCTTACCTCTTGTAAACATGTAATATCTGCATGTTATTTTTTAATATAATGGAATATTATACCCCATTTTTTTTTACTGAGTTTAACCCTTTCACATTCCAGGTAATAAATTTATTATAATTTTACTACTTTAAATATTGAATTTAGATGTATTTATTTATTTATTTATCTTTATTCCTTTTACTAAAAAATATTATAATCAGACCTTCCCCCCTACCCATCAGAATATCTTCTCCTCCCCTTCCTTTACTCTCATTCTCTATAACCTTTAACTGTGATCCATCTTATAACTTTTACAATTAAAACTTCTCTTGTTTTTTATTTTATTTTTTCCTTTTCTTCTTTCCTCCTTGTTCACCATCTTCCACCAATCATTCTTCTAAGACTCATTCTTTGTTAGACAAACTTAAATCTAGAAGACTTGTTTCTCCTTGTTTTTTCTTTTCCTCTTTCTTCTCCCGATCGTTCCTCTTCACTTGGTCTTCTTGATTCTCATATCTTCTGCATCCTTCCACATCCTCAGCCATCATTGTTGTATCTTCTTGTTTTCTCCTCATCATACCTAGATCTTTTCTATTTCTTCTAATAAATTCATTCACCTTTCCCATCATGTCAATCTTATAGCTTTCCTTTTTGAAAGAGAAGTGAACTCCTTCCAGCTTATCCCAACTAAAAGGATTTTTTCTCTTTTCAACACTTCCACCAAGAAATTATAATCTTTTCTCCTTCTAAATATTCTAGATGGAATCTCTTTCATAATAGTAAAAAGTTTACTGTCTATCCAGATCCCTTTATGATAGTGCACACCCAGTATGACATCTCTGGTATTCTTCTTAACACATTGAATGACAACATCTCATGGTAGGTTGTAGCATAGTCAAAACTCACACGGATGTGATCAAGCTCTTTATCAATCAGATCTTCCTCCCAATCCAAACATTTAGCCAATTCCACAATAATTCTATTTCTTATAATATAATTAGGCTGTTCTTGTAGCCTTCTAATTCTGAGCCATGATTCTTTTTTTCTTAATTCCGCCACGGCTACTTGATGCTTCAGTCTCTCTGTCTCCATTTCCATTTCTTGGTTTTCTTTTTTCAACATCTGTATCTCCTCAGCATTCTCTTTAACTTCCTTCTTAACTTGCATCAACTAGTTTAGTATTTATATCTTCAAAATTTGTCTTTGTTTCTCTTCTAAATTCTCAAATTTCTTCCATACATTTTGTCAACTATTATGGAATACTCTCATCTGTTGAGGTTCTTTTCCCTTGGGAATTTTGCACATCAAAGGGCCTTCCTCTATTTCTCAATCCTGCAGCCATTTTTAAACTTTATAATATCAAAGATATCTAAATCAATTTTGGGATATCTTTCACTCTATCAACTCTTTCACTTTGCTCTCTTTCCCTTCGCTTCATCACTTCATCACAACTTCCTTCTCTTCCTTTACTACTGCTCTTTCTTCAAAATCACTTTCACTGATTTTCTTCTACTTGCTCAAAGAACTTCAAACAACTTCATCTATCTCTCATTTTCAAACTCAAACTTCCTTCTTCTCCTTCCTCTTCCTTCTCACAGAGATGTAAAATATATATTTAAAAAAAGAAAAAAAGGGGGTATTGTGTATATGTATATAAATGAACATATACCCCAAAGGAGAAAAAAAGAGAAAAGAAAAAATGGAAAAAGAAGGCCAAAATTACAAGTCTACCAATAAGGAAAAGTAATTAGTGCCAAAAAATAAAAGACCAAAAAAAGAAAAAAAAAACCTCATCAAAATGGCAAATATAATTTACAATGTGTGTGTGTGTGTGTATCTGAAGTCCAAAAAAGGGATAGGAATCCAAACCAAAAATGATAGAAAAAACTAATTTGGGTTAGGGAGAAGAGGACTGAAAATTATTAATGAAACATTTTATCAACAATTACGTTGTTGCATTCCTTCACCACAGCGTTTTCAAGGCTGCCTCCTAGTTTTAAGCATACCAATATAGAGATCAGTCATATATAAATGGCACCAGCTATTAGGACAAGGCTCTGCAGGCACAACTTCAGCTTCAAAAAAGGAAACTGCACCAACAAAAAACAAAAGAATAGATGAATAGACCAAATAATTCTTTAAAGAGACCCTTTCACAGGAGTGGAAAGTATTTTAACTTTTTAACTCCTCTTGTTCTTTTTGCCTCTCCTTCCCTCTCCACATACAAAAAAAAAGCAACAGTAACAAAAAAGAAAGCCAGAAAGGTAAAGTTTCAAAAGGAAAAAAACGTTTTCAAAAGAAAAAGAACACCAAAAAGTTTTTTAAAGTGTGTAAAGTTTCAAAGAATCAACAAAAAAGGGAAGCTTGCCAATGCAAAGGAGAAAACCCAGTCACTTTTGATACATTAAACAATATAAATCTGTTCCTTCGCCACCAAGTTGGATCCAAAGCTCTCCTGTAAAGTCCACTGAAGCCACTCTAATCAGCTCAGAAAGCTTACTGATTCTCAGAGGGCAAATGTATTGCTTTACAGGGAGAGATTTCTTGAGATCTGTAGGGTACCTTTTAAATCTTACTGATCTTTGTGCTCTTCAAGAGATTCAGTGGCTGTTTGCAACTGAGTAAGTGCGATTGTCACCCCACTCACTCCACAGACGGCTGTCCTGCTGCATCACGGCCCAGTACTTCTCACCGAATGACCTTCAGCCAGAAAGCATTCAAAGTACCCAGGTTTTCTGCCTCGGGCGGTGTCCCCTGGGTTCCCTAGGTCCTGGGAACCTCATTACTCAGGGTAAAAAGGTTTTATGCTCCCCCAGCTGCCGTCTGCAAGAAAAGAGGGATCAGTGTTCTGGTTTGATCCTTCTTTTGCCCACTCCAACCTTAACCAGAATCATGAACATCCTATGTAGTAATTAGTTCTCTCATTTTTAAAAATTATTGTTAATCTTTCTGATTTATTACAAGTCATAAAAAAAACACAGAACAGAAAAGGTACAGATGTCCAATTAAGTAAGAACATTTGGTATCATGACAGTACAGTCGGCAGGATCGTCAAGTTGACAGCATAACCCTGGTTAGGTCCACATTGGTGGAATTAGGAAGTAATAACATTGACCTCTCATGCTTGCAATGAAACTGAGTTTTCAAGAATGTCCGCCCATAGGTTTAGATGTGTTGAAGAAGGTGTCACAGCTGGAGTCTTGGAGTTAACATAGTCAACAAGTGGAAACCAACATTCAATAAAGCTTTTTGAATGTCTTTGTTTTTGTGTATCCATTGCATCCACCAATTTTTCTAAAAGCCAAAGATTCCATAGATGCTTCCACCAATTATCCATACTGACTTCTCCCATTTTCCATATGGAGGCAATTTTCATGCACGCAGGCACAAGGAGAAAAGAGATCAAAGGTTGGTGTTTCAAGCCTTTGTTCCCTCCAATATAGGTGGACAACAGAAGGAGTAATGGGCAGAAATTTATCACTTATTTGGTAATCATCTCTAGTTGTCTAACTATCTCATGCCAGAATCTATTAACTGTTGAGCAATCCAGCCACATGTGCCAATATGTCCCGGTATGGCACAACAGGCTGGCACTCTTAACCATGTTTGTCAACTGTACCGGGGTCATATACCACCCATGGAGGAGTTTTAAACTTATTTTTGTAGCCCAGGCAGACCTTGATTTAAAAGGGGGAGAAGACCGCAAGTGAAACCAAGCTGATTCAGGTATGACTATTCCAAGGTCCATTTCCCAGCTTTCTTTAAGATTTTGTGTGGTGCCATAGGTGTGTTCCACTAAAGTAGAGTAAATCAAGGAAGCTAGCCCCTTAGTATTGAAGTCAGGAGCAGTACATTTCAACTTGTATGAAGTTAATGGGTGCGGAAAAGTGTGTGTGTGCCCATCAACTTAGAGCCAAAAGAGATAATTTATTTTAAGTGGTGACAGGAGACAGGGTGTGGATGTAGCTGGGAGATCAGTGCTTCTCTGGGCTTTAGTTTACCCTGTGAAGACAGATGTTGAATAAGGAAAATGCTTCTTGTTTCCCAGTCCTTACATTGTTTTATTCTGTCTAGATTGTAAAAGTTAGGATCATGTAAGAATAAAAATTCACTGTAAATCAGACCAAACCCCGAGATCTCCCTGCTGTTAGTTTGTGAATGGCCTGCTTCAGTTCTGCCACTGATATGGGTTGTGTTAATGTCATTTTATGTTGTTCTAAGATGAGTTTAATTGGTAACGCTTGCACAAATTCATCTATTTTTTTCTGCCGAGGTTAACTGGGCAGAATAGAGGGAGGTGTAATAGGAAAAAAAATCTTTTGTGATATCCGACAGAGAGGTCTTTATCTCTCCACAACTAGGTTTAATTGTCAGAATCACTCTACTTTCTGCTTTTTTTTCTTTTTCTTTTTGCTATTCTAGCAAGGAGTTTGGAGGATTTTTTATCATTTTTGTAAAAATAAGCTTACATATACTTCATTGCAGATTGGATCTTGTATGAATCTAGGTCATCAAGCTCTGTTTTTCCCCCCAGTAGTAATTGATATTCCTCACTGTTTTGGGTGATTTTATGTGATTTTGATAAAGTATCAATATCTTGTAGAAGAGTTAGCCTACGCTTGTCCCTAGATTTTTTTTCTGTCTGGGTCCTTCCTATATAAGGTTGCCATGTAGGACCACTTTCAAGGTGTCCCACAGAAGTGCAGTTGTCATCCCTTCTGTCATGTTATCCTGGAAAAAATCTTTAATCACTTTTTTGACAGTGAGTTCAAATTGATTGTGATGACATTGAAGGAAATAATTCTAAAGGTACTCATTGCAGAGGAGACAAAGCTTTAGGAAGACAACAGGAGGGATATGGAAGCCAAATCTCAACTTCAGCCACTTGACGTTGTTAATTGAGGAAAATGGGTGATACCGAGAAACATGTGAAAATTTAGAACCGTTGTAATAGATAACATAATTTAAAACATTCAAAGTACTATCAAGGGGAAGGGAAGATGATTCAAATTTGAATTTCCAATTAATACTTACAAAGTTGATCTCCCCTGCATGTTGGGGGTGCTACAAAGGCATCTAAACTATTCTGAGTTAGGAGGATAGCAGAGCTCATTGATGAAACTTAAGAAATGTAACACATTGATGAAAAAGATAATTGTTGTCAAGAACAAATAATCGGAATCTTGCTAGAAAGTTCCTGGTGTTGTTTCAGTGGAGTTCCAGTGGAGCAGATCTTTTCTGTAAGCTGTCAGCCTGCATCTGCATCATGATAGCTTGATTGGTGTCCAGAGGCAGGAGTTCCTTTCCACTGGGACATGACAGGGGGCAGAGTGACACTCTTGGTGCTGGATCTTCTGCCAATATGAAGTCTCAAAGTGACAGTTGTTAGGAACAAGTACAAGCTGGCAAAATGGCAGGTCATCAAAAAATTGCTTTGGCACAGATAGCCGCAGATGGGAAAGGGAAAAGGCCATAGAACTCTGGGCAAGATAAGGAACTTATTGATTTCTTCTATGATAGTAGTGAAGAGGTAGGCTTAGTTTTTTTTCTTTTTTCCTGGAAACTGTGTGCCAGTCAGAGTCACGATCCTTTGGAGATGAAGGGGTTACAGGCATGACAGCTGGCTCTTTCTGATCTGGTGATTTTTGCGGTAGGCAAATATCCATTGCTTTGAAGGCAGCGGCGCAGTGGTTAAATGCCAGTACTGCAAGCCACCACGTCACAAGTTCGATTCCAGCGGGCTCCAAGGTTCACTCAGCCTTCCATCCTTTCGTAGGTCGGTAAATTGAGTACCCAGCTTGTGGGGAGCAATTAGCTAACACATATTGGAAACTGTTTAATGCAGTTAGATGTGTAAATAGCTATTGTTTAAAACAATTTGTAAGCCGCTCTGATAGCCTTGTGGCTGAAGAGCGGGGTATAAATAAATAAATAAAATAAATAAAAAATAAAAGATCCATAGTTGATGCTGACAAGACAACTGATCCATGGAAGATTATGATTTTAAAAGGAAAACCCCATCTATATTTAATTTTCTGTGCTCTGAGTAAGGCTGTGTAGGGTTTGAAAGACTGATGCTTCTTGAGTGTTTCCACCAACAGGTTGTGGAAGATGGAGATTTTGTGTTCCTTATATGACAGATCAGGAATGGATGAGATTTTAGTCATCACTAGGGTCTTCATGATGAATCTTGTGAAGAGCATGATTATATCCCATGGATGCTTGTCAGCAGATAGTTGCAGACCTAGGGAGCAGTGAATCCTTTCAATGACCTGGGCATCGATGTGGAGCTCAGGGCAGAGAGTATTCAACCAGTCCGCAATGGTGTTTAGAAGTTCTGAGGGTATCGACTCAGGGACCCCTTTCAGATGAATATTCTGGAAACACTCCCTATTTTCAAGATCATCTAGCTTGTTTTGTACTAGGAGATTAGTGTCTTTCAGTCTGCGGAGACTTTGGTTGTGTGTATTCCCAAATTTGACTGTTGGGAAAATGCAATGTCCGTTCCCACTCTGCTTAGCCAAGCAGTGAGATTTGTTTCAGAGTTTGCAGCCAAAACGTGGGCTTTGGGCAAAACTTACATACCTCTGGTAAAGGAATTCAATAAAGGCTAAAAGTTCCTTTCATAGCCTTTATTGTAAGAAAAAAGGTAACAAGTCAAAATAAAGTACAGAAAGCATTCATCCCTGCTTCTGTATCCTCCAAGGCTTCTTGAGAACTAACAGAGGAAAAATGGAGCTCCAAGTGCCTGGCACCAAAATCCCTTCCTGCTTATATATTGAAAATTCTTTTAACCTCTTTTAGGAGAAATGAAAGCTAACTACCTTCATTTCTGCTTACCTAACCCTGAAGGACAAAACAGAAACTAAAACACCAAAAGACAGATTTATAGCCCCAACAAGACTAGTTGGCGCCTTTTTGCCTGGTGATTAAAATTACCCAAAGGGGGGCATAGATTTCTAATCACAACACTTATTTTCCCTTACATTGACATAGTGCTAGTTGTAGTTGCCTCTTCTGCGTTTTGTAAACGAGCAGTAATTGTAGAAAGTTGCATGCTGATCAGTATTGGAGCTTGGCTCAAGGCTTGTGTCCAATCCTTTTGGAGATCTTTGACCAGGTTTTCCCTGAGGTGTTCCAGTAGATCAGGGAAGGAGAGATCTGTCAAAGCTGGCGATTCCGGCTTCCCACCCTTGATGGGTCTGCCCGGGCCTCATGTCATGAGGGAGATTGACAGTTTGTCCTCACTGTCTGTTGTCACCTTGAATTCTTTTGATGGGACATAAAACTCCATAATTGAGTGGTCAGCCAACCGTTTAGGTATTGACATAAAGATGATCGATTGTTTTCAGTAAAGAATAACTCAAAATCTTGCTAAGAATTTGAAAGTTTTATCCAGTTGAGTGGAGCTCTTTATCTAAATGTCCACCATCATCTGTGGCTGGCCACCACTTCATTAGTTTTCTCATTGTTACCTTGGAACTGGATGGCTGTCAGTGGCAGGATAGTGGAAAAAAGTCCTAGGTTTTTGTGCTGACTGAAATAGGCACATGGTATTGTTGCCATGGAAGCTACCATACTATGTCTGGCAAATTTTTCATTAAGTCAGAGCACTCTTCTCTGTCTGAGGCAAGAGGCTATGCTGATGGCAATGGTGATGCTCGTAGGGTCCCTCATGTCAGACAGGCTTTTGCTGAGGAGCCAGACTAAATGTTGCCAGACAGCTACTGAGCAGCAGCAGTAGTGGGGGGGTGAGACTGTCAGAGGCTCTCTCAGAGACAACAGCAGAAGCACCATGACCAACACTGGTTACCTCTGCAGAGAAGGAGGCATGGTAAACCCCTTTTGGATGTCTTTTACCATGAAAATCCTATAATGTGACAATCCAAAATGAAATAAGAGATAGTGCCAGAAGATGAAACTCCAGTCTTGGAAGGCACTCAACAAGATACTGAGGAAGAGCAGAGGGAAAGTACTATTGGTGCTGTGGATAATGATGCAACTGGACTCAAGCTGAAAGGAGGTTCAGCTACTGACATACTTGAAGGGGAAAAGAAAGTACAAAACTACACAACAGATATTATAGGAACACAGAATATGAGAAGCATGAAGTCAGGGGAAGCTACATGTTGTAAAAAAAGATTGGTTGGAAGATTGGTCGGAAGATGGCGGCGTAGACAGACGTATATTTGCTTCACTCCTTTTTACCTGCCTTTTCTTCTACTTTATGAGTAGTATATCTTAAGAAAAGTGCTACCAATTCAACTGATAATTTTGCCTCTCTCATGGGGAAGTCTTTGAACTTGTTGAACTTGTTGACAACACTTTTAAATTAATACCGGGAGGAAAAAGAGGAGGGGTATGTTAAAGATAAGCCTGCTAGTTTAGCCTGATCTTTCTGTGGGGCTGGAAGCTGAAACAAGTATTGCTTATTCAACAAGGCATGCTGAATACAACTCACTGCCACAGTCCTAGCTGCTGGGAGCTTTATAATTATCTGGAACTTTATAAATAACATTGTTTGCAAAGAACTTAAGAATTTAAGAGTATTTTTGATAACCTGGGCTGCTTGAAGATTGGGACTGTTTGTTCTTCCCCTTGCCTCAGCATTTCCCCCTGGGAGCATATAAGTAAGCCTGCCTTTTACTTTTTGTTGGCCTGGGCTTCTCTTAAAGACTTTATGAGCCAAGCAAGCAAGGATTTTACCTCAGAACTGCTCTCTTCCGCAGCAGCAGCAGTGGTGGCAGCTGCAGCGTGATGCCGAGGGCGAGGCGGGGACCCCAAACACCCAGGGCCTTTACAAGACCCCAGCTCTTCTTTTTCCCCCTCCTCCCCAGCAGTAGTGGTGCTGGTGGCAGCGCAGCACAGAAGGTGAGGAGAGATCACCCAGTGTCTAAGACCCAAATAGTCTCTAACATTTGGGATTTCACGTTGGTGGTAGTATTCCACTATATAGAGTTGTTGAAGCCCCCTCTTGGCTCCTCCCATATGATCCCCCCCATGCACTTCAGTCCTCTGGGAGGAACCTGTTGCAGCCTATGAAAACTAGGCTGTCACAGACATCCCTGAGGGCCTTCTTTTATACGGTTCCCATACTTTGGAATGGCCTGCTGGAGGAGTTCCGTCTTATCACTACTCTTGATAGCTTCAAGAAAGAGCTAAAGACAGATCTCTTCTGGCAGGCCTTCCCAGAATAACTTCCCGGCTCAAGTGGAGCTGATTGCTTACCTGCCCCCCTGATGCTATTGCCATTATTTATTTATTTATTTATTTATTGCATATTGTATTGTATTTTATCTTTGTTTTAATTCTCTATTAGTTTAATTTAGTTTTAAGGGGTGGGAGGGTTAGGATTGGGAAGGATTGTTTTAACTGCTCTGTTTTAATCTTGTTGTATGCCACCCCGGTTGCTGAGCAGAGGGGCGGGTTAAAAATAAAAATTTATTATTATATTATTATTATTGGCAGCAGTGGGAAGGTGTGGGTGCGAAACTTACATATTGCCTATCATGGGACGAAGGAAGCGCCATAGGGACGCAGAGACTAATTCACCCCCAATGGCCAAACAACCCCAAATTGTGGATTTTTATAATTACCAAGTCCCTACTGAGAACTGCTTTTCGGCTCTAGCAGGTTATAGTAATGATAGTGAAGATCTCAAGACAGACAAGGCATCCAATCGATCTAGTGTAAGTGTAAATCACCCAGGCGACCCTATTTGTACCAACAAGGAAAAGGTAATAGGAGAGAGGGACACTGAGCTGTTGGATTTGTTTGACTGTTTAAATTCTACACAACTTGTGGCCATAACAGTTGAGCATATCTATAAGGAACTTGGAATGCTCAGTCATAAAATGGACATTTTTACTAAGAAACAGGAAGTGTTAGGATCTTGGAAGCACACTAACAGTGAGACAGGCTTGGATAAACTCTTTTTCAATAAGCCTACTTTGATGTTCCATAAGATAGGAAAGCCTGCAAAACTGGTGTTAATTCCCACTAAAGTTTGCTTGGATATTTACAGCATATTTACAGAGGAACTGTGCCTCCCTGGAACACTCTTCAACTCGCCCCATGAGGCTCTTAAATACTCTACTGAAAATAGAAGTAAAATACCTAGATCTTCACACAGTAGAAATGCTGCCCTCTTAGAGTGACCAAGCAAAAGTTATATTAAGCTTCCACACTGACTGTATACCTTTAAAGCTTCTACATCTAAGAACCAAATTAGCATTTAAAGGTATATTTCCCAGACACATGTTCCATAACAACATTATATTGCCCCTTGTCACAAGATCAACACATGTCCAGCCGAGCCCAAGAAGCTCAAAAGAGTATGAGTTGGAAACATACAATCTGACTTTGGAACATAATCCTATAGCTAATCCCCCTCATTCCCCATCCAAGATCAATGAGAAATCATGAAGAGTGCCGAACAGTTGCTGAATAATAATGGCAATTTGCCCACGAGCAAAAGTCATCAACTGGAGATCTTACACCCCACACAGGACTGATTTGATATCTTGACCAAAGATACTCTATCTAACCCACCTCCATTGTTACCCACGGGAGCTATCACCATGGATGAGGCCCATCAGTTATCAGGTTCTGCAACGAGGGATGTGGTATCACATGAAATAGAGCTAGATCTCCACTCTTCCAGAGTATTATCTTATGAATCACACAGTGTTAAGGCTGTGAAAACATGGGCACAGGAGCTAGCTGAGCTAGCCCAATGTTTGGACCCTGACCCTGCAAAGATCCCAAATTGCTGTGATCCTGACATGGTTGGAACAGAACACAGGAAAAATAGCAGCTTGGGAAAGAATGGTAGTATTTTCATTGACCATTTGGGCCAATTGAACGATATTACTTCAGATTGACTAAGTGGGCATGATAGGACATTAAATAATATTCATTTTCTAACATGGAACATTGCAGGATGGAGAAATAGAGCTGCCAGAGGGGATTTGATTAATTTTTTGTCGGAATTTCATATAATAGCCATCCAAGAAACTTGGCTCAGCTCTGCTAATGAGCAGGCAAACTTACCTGGATTTAAATCCTGGTTCAGATTAGCAAAGAAAGAGAATAACAAAGGAAGGGCCTCTGGAGGTTTATGCTTACTAGTGAATGAATCTTTGGGTTGGCAGAGTGAAGAATTAGTAATGGAATCAACCCCACATTATATTTTGGTGGTAAAATTCCTTTTCAAACATATGATTTTAATTTGCTTGAATGTTTACTTGCCACCAACTACCTCACCTTTTTTCTCTAGTGGCATGTGGGCAGAGCTGGAAAATTTAATAATAGAATTAAATTTGAAATACCTTAGGGCCATCAAAGTTATTATGGGGGACTCCATGCTAGGGTGGGGTCTTCCCTACAGGAGTTTGTTCAAAAGGGGATTGTGCCGGCCAATTATCTCCAAAATGAATAATCATGGCACTCTCATGACTGGATAAGAAACCAAGCAGGTTCCTGGTTTATTTTGCTGGTGTATACAGTTGCCCCTCCACATTCGCGACTTTCACATTCACGGTTTCGATTATTCACGGAAAGCCGCCTGCCCCCCCCCGCTCTCCACACTGTCCCTTCCCAAGGCAGTGAAGAATTTCTCACGAAGCCCGTCACTGTCTTGGGAAGGGGGAGTGGAAAGCCTCCCTCCTTCCCTCCTGCTCTACATCCCCGTCCCTTCCCAAGGCAGCAAGGGGAGTGAGTGGCGACAGGGGCTTCTGAAGCCCCTGTCACCACTTTGGAAAGGGCGGGGGTGGGTAGGAGCAAGTGGCAACAGGAGCTTCTGAAGCCCCCGTCACCACTGTGGA
This sequence comes from Gambelia wislizenii, assembly GCA_030847615.1. NCBI lineage: Eukaryota > Metazoa > Chordata > Lepidosauria > Squamata > Crotaphytidae > Gambelia > Gambelia wislizenii. Next base: position 18,993,959 of record JAUMIR010000010.1, on the reverse strand, counting down.
AAGGCTGGGGAGTGGGAGCAAGTGGCAATGGGGTGGGTTGTTGCAGGCAGGTGGGGGAGGACTATTAATATTCATGTTTTTTTCACATTCATGGGGTCTTCTGCCCCTAACCCCCACAAATGTGAAGGGACGACTGTAATTGTAATCTTCAGTTGTTGGGGGGCATTGCTGATAGCTACGTTTATCCATTTATGTTTCATTCCAGATTTTCCAGCAGTGTTTTTGACTACATTTGTGTTTCATCTAGAAACACAGATTTATTTTCAGATATTGATTCTTGTGAGGGAGGACAGTGATCACCGACCTATCACCGTCACTTTTCTAGGTTACTCAGTTCTTAGACCCTGTAGCCCTGGAACAGAAAATTTGCTGGGGAACTTGGAGGATGGGCAGGTCAGGAGGCTCAAATGGAGCAAGGCTGACACTGAATCATTTGCCAAGTTTTCAACCTCCGAGCAGATCAGGTCAGATTATAGATCCATAACATTAGGCTGTATAGATAGGAATGAACCCCTCCTTTAACAATCTTTGTTGTTTATTGAGAAAATTTCTAATTGATGAGGCCCCACATAGAAAATCCCAGTTTTCTGGACCTACTTGGTTTGATTTTGATTGTCTTAGAGCTGGGTATGCCAGCTGTCCACATTATTGTACCAGTTAGGTTTTTCCCCTCTTTACTTACTTTATTCTGGTCACAAGGCTCAGGAAGCCATAAAACAAAGGGTTTGGGACATTAGTGCTCAATCTGACATAGCCTCATTGGCTGGTTGTAAATCGTTGCTCTGGTTAGCTAAAACTAAAACTGTGTTTGGCCTAGAAAAATATCTTAGGTTACACCTAACTCAGAAGTTGAGAACTGCTTTCAGTAGAGCTAGATTTGAGCAATTGAATTCCACTGTAAGAATAGTACGATTTCAAAAAATACCCTTTCATGAAAGAACATGTATTTGTGGTGCTCCCACTGTAGAGGATATTACACATATCTTGTTTGATTGTTGTATTTATGATAACGAGAGGTCCCATTTTTTACAACCATTTTTGGTTAGAATGAACAACTGGGATCTTGCTGTTAAATTGTCCCACTTCCTTGTTGGAGAGAATCTACAACTAGTGCGATGTACTGCAAAATTTATCATAAAAGCTGCCCACCTAAGAGATCAGTTTATAATGCAAAATGGGGTTCTGTGCCATGGTGACAAGTTTATTTAAATCTTCCTATAGAGCTCCTTTAACCCCCTCGTTTTAGCTTGTTCTATTTCACATGACATTTTATTTTCTCTTGTACTTTATTTTATCTAATTTATTTTATCTAACTTTTATGTGTTTCTTCATAACCCCAATTATAGGGTTTAATTTCCTAGTTAATTTTATATATGAGTTTTAGACATTATCTAATTCATTTTTGTATGTACTTCGATATTCAGATACTTTGTATTCTATTCTACTGTTGATATGGTCAGTTGACTAATCAATAAATGTATTATTGTAAAAAAATTAATGGAATGTATGAACATTGCAATACTTGGGATGAGCAAGCTAAAGTGGACAGGAGGTATAAAGACATTTTGAGTCAGATAATTACACAGTGTTCTACTCAGGAAACGAACATCTAAGAAGAATGGGGTGGCATAAATAGTGAGGAGAGATGTAGCAAAAGCAGTCAAAATCTGATCGAATCATATCAATAAGGCTTTGGGGGAAAACCCATCAATATAACTATAATTCAAGTTTATGCTCCAACTACAGAGGCAAACGAAGAAATCACTCTTGAAGAAATGGGTGTGCTGCAACATTTGATTGTCCTGATGTGTAACCTGTACTCAGGACAAGATGCTTCTACCAGGAAAAAATATGGAGAAACAGAATGGTTTTCAATCTGCAAGGGGATCAGGCAAGGCTGCATTTCATCACCCTGTCTGTTTAACCTGTACAGTAGGACCTCCGTATCTACTGATTCAATTATCCACTGGACACAAAACAGCACACCTACCATAGAGTCTTCCTAGAAAATGTGTCCTCTCTAGCCATTTTCTAGGTCCTCCAAGACAACTCTATGGTATTTTAAACCAGAAGTCCCATTATTTTCAATGGTGTTTGTTATTATCCACGGTTTTCAGTATCCACGCCCCCGTTCCAGAACCAATCCTCAGTAGATACGGGGGTCCTACTGTACATTGAATGTATCATAAATAAAGCAGAAGTGGACTTGGAGGAAGAAGGTGTAAAAATAGGAAGAAGGAACACCAGCAATTTAAGAATGCAGATGACACCATACTGCTAGCAGAAAATAGCAAAGACTTGGAACAATTACTAAAGGAAGTCAAGGAAGAAAGTGCAAAGGCAGGTTGACAGTTGAACATTAAGGAAACAAAAATAATAACCACAGTTGGTTTACACAACTTTAAATAGACAATGAAGACATTAAAATAGTTCAAGATTTTCCATACCTTGGCTCTGTCATTAATCAGAATGGAGGCTGCAGTCAAGAAATCAGAAGAAGACTAAAGGACTTGGAAGGGCAGCTATGAAAGAACTAGACAAGATCCTGAAGTGTAAAGATATATTATTGAATGCTAAATTAGGATGGTCCCTGCCATCCTATTTCCAATTTCTATGTATAGTTGTGAAAGCTAGACAGTGAAGAAAGCTGATAACAACAAAATCAACTTATTTGAAATATGCTGGAGAAGAGTTATACAGATAACATGGAAAGCTAAAGAGACCAATAAATAAGTCCTAGAGCGAATCAAGCCTGAACATTCTCTAAAAGCCAAGATGACTAAACCAAGACTATCATACTTTGGACATATCATGAGAAGACAGGACTCACTAGAAAAGAAAATAAAGCTTGGTAAGGGAGAAGGGAGTAGAAAAAGAGGAAGGCTACATTACAACTGGATAGACTCAATCAAGGAAGCCACGGTCCTGAGTCTGCAAGACCTGAGCAGGGCTGTTGAGAATAGCGTGACTTGGAGGTGTCTCATTCATGGGGTTGCAATAAGTCAAAGTTGACTTGATGTCAGTTAACAACAAAACAAATTTGTCTCCAGTCTTAAATTATTATTCTTTTGGGTAGAGTAAAGATGTAAGATCCAGTGCATGGGATTGGGGCTGTCACAAAGCAGTGATGAGCTGTGCTCACAAAACTCTGGGTTAACCTCAACCTTGCAAGGCAGAACTGCCACCACTTTTATAATATCCACTCAGCTTGGGCCAGGGAAAACCCATACCTGCTCTGGGCCAAGGGACTGAACCAACATCCAATGGTCTACAACCTTGAACAAATAACCATCTTTAAACCTTGGTAACCAAAAAGAAGGACTGGATTCAGTATTAAGAGCAAACACACCCACGTATAACCAAATTAAAGAAATGGATTTATTTACAAGGAATTGGGAAGAGGGATAGACACACACACACACACACAGAGTGAATATTTGGGAAATATCATAATACAATTCTTTGGGGAAAAACAGGACAAAATTGTGTAATTACCTGATTGAATCCCAGCTCTCATTCCAAGCAGTAAGGCAAGGACAAAATAACCCATGGGGTCTCAACAAAAGACATATGAACATGGGACATGGGGCTAAAGCTACTTTCATATTCATAAACCGTAGCAACCAAGATGGTTCCAACTGACCAAACAGAGAGCCTGAAGCCCAGAGCTTTATTGCTGTTAGCTGACATGTAGTTTACCATGTAAAAAGGGTTGAAAAAATCCCAACTGCTATGACCTTGGTCAAACCAAACCAAAGCATTTCAGGTGCAAGCAATAATGAGACCTGAATCCTCAGGCTGTCATGGAATTAGAAACTGCCCAAATATCACAGAAAACAAATTTGTTTTGCAGGGGAATCATAAACTTCTCTCACTGATGTCAGTAGCAGCCAATCATCGACTGTACCATTAGGAAGAATAAGACAGTTTCAGTGTCAGATTGTAGGTATACCGAGAAGAAAGACAATTTATCATTATTGTATTTTTACTGCCATGGATGGGGGAGGCACTTGTGGGATATTCTGTTCCATGTGCCAAAATATGTTAATTGGCTTTTGGTACAATGAATCTTGAATTTGGTGGGCAAGGACACCATTTGCTGCTCTTTGGCTGCTGACACACTGCAGAAATAATGCAGTTTGACTATAATTTTAACTATAGTGGCTCCATCCTATTGAATCCTGGGATTTGTAGTTTGTTGCGGCACCAGAGCTCTCTGACAAGAAGACTAAATATCTCACAAAACTGCACATCGCAGGATTCCATAGCATTGAGCCATGGCAGTTAAAGCGGTGCCAAACGTCATTATTTCTGCAGTATGTCAGCAGCCCTTGACAGCATAATGCCTTGGTCCAGCCCTTCTGGGCACTTCGGTCTGTCTAGACCTCAGCAAAAAGCATCCTCTCCTCCCTGATAGGCTTGACCCCTCATCAGAGGAGGGTAATAATAATAATCATAATAATATCTAGGCCAGAAGGGCAGACTTGTTTGTTCTTCTACATGAGAGACATCAGTAACATTATTTTTTTTACATTTTATTTTTTATTGTATATCAGTATAATATATACATAGTAATCATCTTACAGTGTATCTTGCGATATACCAATTATCCATATCAAATATCGGTATCAGTTTTTCCTGCTATATTAAACCTCAAAAATTGTTCTATGACTTCCTACTTGGTTGACATTTGATGATTAATCAGACTCACAATAAAAAACATACACAACCATAATTGACTTTGTCTATTTCTAAGTTATTTACCTATATGTTAGGACTCTATTCCGTGTTATGTTCGGGATTTTTACCTATATCAGTTTGCAATCTTGTAGTTCACCCTTTTTTTGCCAATATTCCAAAATCGGTTTCCATTCTTTTCTCTATATGCTCTCTTTTTTATTTCACAGCTTATTTGTCAGCATATCCAGTTCAATCATGTCAATCAACTTATTTTTCCATTCGTTGATAGTCGGGCGATCTTTCAATTTCCACTCTTTGGCTATAATTAGTCTAGCTGCCATGATCATATAAAGTATTACCCTCCAATAAACATTACTTTTCCCTTCTTCTTCCTCTTCTATGATGTTTAATAAATACAACTTAGGAGTGAAGGTCAGGTTAATTTGTAGAATTTCCTGTATACTTTCATGAACTTGTCTCCAGAAATCCTTGATTTTGGGGCATCGCCACCACATGTGTATCAAGGATCCTTGATTCCTTTCACATTTCCAGCAGTTACTCAAAACCTTTTGGTTCATCTTATTTAGTCTAACTGGCGTATAATACTACCTGAAAACTACTTTAATATAGTTTTCTTTTAGATTCTGGGCTGCAGTGAAGGCAAAGGATCTTTTCCTTGCTTTTCCCCACTCCTCTAAAGAGATGGTGCCCCCAATATCCAGTGCCCACTTTATCATATATTCCTTTATTTGATCTTGTTCTGTAAATCTTGTCAGCAGTAATTTGTAGAATTTTGAAATGGCTTTTTTGTTGCCTTCTTCTAGCAGTAATTTATCCAAATCGTTATGTTCTTTTTCAAACCCAACTGTTCTCAAATCTTCCAAATACCTATCTTTTAATTGCATATGGGCGAACCAGTTTAGATTGTATTTTTCCTGCAGTAACTCTTTTTTCTCTAATCTTAATACGTTGTCCTCCCCTTTCCTTCCGATATCAGAGTATCTTAACCAGGAATCCATCTTGGACCACCTTGACATGAAGGCTTCTTGAGGGGAGATCCATAACGGAATTTTAAAATAAAACATCTCCTTAATTTTTTCCCAAGCCTTCATCAAGCCTTTCCTCACACAGTGGTTAGTAAATCCTCTGTTGGCTTTCTCTTTTCCATAAATTAAGTAAGCATGCCAGCCAAATCTGGCATCATGACCTTCCAGGTTTAATAGCTTCTTATTTTCTAATTTTACCCATTCCTTTATCCATACCAGTGCTGATGCTAAATAGTATATTTTTAAATCTGGAAGATCACAGCCACCTCTAGATTTTGAGTCTATCAGGTAGGACCGTTGAAATCTTGCCTTCTTTCCCCCCCCCATATGAATGTTAAGATGTCTTTTCCCCATATTTTGAAAGCCTTGTCGTTGTTCAAAATAGGTAGATTTTGGAAAAGATACAAAATTTTGGGTAAGATGGTCATTTTTACTGCAGATATCTTTCCAAGCAATGATAGGCCTAACTTGCTCCATCTTTCCAGCTCCTTTTTTATTTCTAACCAAGTGTTTTTGTAATTATTATCAAATAGCTCCACATTACGTTTTGTTAACCATAGACCTAAGTATTTTACTTTGCTGCTAATTTTGCACCCTGACAACTCTACCAGTTCTTCCTCTTCTTGTTTACTCAAGTTTTTGGTTAGTATTGTTGTTTTATCTTTATTAATTCTAAACCCTGAAAATTCTCCAAACTCTTTCATTGAAATTAAGCACTCTTGTATTTGGTCTTTTGGATTTTCCATAAAAATAATCATATCATCAGCGAATGCCCTTAGCTTGTATGTGAAGCCTTTTATCTTTGTACCTGGATTTTTTTTTGTTTTTTCTTATTTCTCTATTCAAAACTTCCAGTACCAAAATGAACAAAAGTGGTGAGATTGGGCAACCCTGCCTAGTGCCTTTTTGAATTTTAAATGTACCTGTTTTTTTGTTGTTTACAATGATTTGTGCTGATTGTTCTGTATATATTCTTTCTATTCTCCTACAAAATTTATCTCCCAATCCAGATCTTCTTATCACCTCTATCATAAAGTCCCAATATATGCTATCAAAAGCTTTTTCAGCATCAATCAGCATCAACCCCACCTTTTTTTCATTGTGTATCTCGTAGTATTCTAACATATCCAGCACTGTTCTTACATTGTCGCTTATTCTTCTACCAGGAATAAAACCATTTTGGTCTTCACTTACAAGCTCTGAAATTATAGATTTCATTCTGTTTGCCAAGATCATTGTGTAGATTTTGTAGTCCAGGTTTAGGAGTGAGATGGGCCGATAGTTTCCGATCTCCTTTCCATCTTTCCCTTCTTTTGCAATCACTACTATATTTGCATTTTTCCATGTATCAGGTATCCCATTCTGCTCTATGTCGTTGAATGTTTTGTAAAGCGGGAATGGCAGTTCATTTTCAAATTTTTTATAAAATATTGCTGTGAATCCATCTGGTCCAGGGGCCTTGTTCATTTTCAAGTCATGTATAGCCTGTGAAATTTCTGCCATTGTAATTGTCGCATTCAATTTTTCTGTCTGTTCTTTCTTTAGTTTCTGGAATTCCTGTTTCTCTAGATAATTCAGCATTCTTTGTTGTTCCGCTATGCTTCTCACATCACAATTAAACAGGTTACTGTAATACATTCTAAATGCTTCGCTTATCTCATCTTGCGTTGTTAAACTTTTCTCCCTGTGTTTAATTTCTGTTATCAGTTTTTCTTCTATATCTTTTCTAATCCTATATGCCAGCCATTTGCTTGATTTGTTAGCGTATTCAAAATTTGCTTGGCGAGCTTTTTTCATTTGCCTTTCCAGCACCGACATAGTTTCTAAATTTAACTGAGTTTGAATTAATTTGATCTGCCTAATCAATTTAATTTGAGACGGGTCTTCTCTTAGCTTATCTTCTTTTCCTTTCAGTTCTTTGATTAGGAAGTTATATCTGGTGGAATATTGTTTTTTAACCTCTGTTCCTTTTTTTATTAACTGGCCTCTGAAAACCGCTTTTGCGGCATCCCAGACAGTTTTCATCAAACATTGGTTATTATCATTTTCTTTGAAATATAAAGTTATCTCTCTTTTAAAGTTTTCCACAAATAGTTCATTCTTTAGTAGGTGTTTGTTTTCTTTCTCTCTGTCTTCAATTCCAACTTTATTGGAAAGTGATCCGATGTGACTTTTGAAAGGATCTCCATGTCCCGAATCAACGGTGTGAGACTCTTTGAAACTAAGAACATGTCAATTCTGGACATGGATTTATATCTTTCAGAATAAAATGTATATCCTTTATTCTTCTTGTATTTCTTGGACCATACATCTTCAAGTGTGTATTCTTCCATTATTTCGAAGAAGCTACCTGGCAGTTTCTTCTGCAACCCTGCGTTCTTTCTATTAGAGCTATCTGTTCTTGGATCTAATACTCCGTTGAAGTCTCCCATCATAACCACCTTTCCACTTATATGTTTTCCTATCTGCTCATGTAATTTCCTGAAGAATTTCTCTTGTTTTCCATTGGGAGCATATACCCCCACTATTGCAATTTTTGTTTTGGGAAGAGTTACCTCCACTGCTATATATTCACCATTCTGATCTTTAAAAAGTTCTTTAGTAGAGTATTTCTGATTTATATATAGTGCAACACCTCTCTTTTTCTTTTGGGAGTTTGCAGAGTAAAAACCCTGCCCAAGTTTTAAGTTTTTAAAGAATCTAATATCCTGTTGTTTTATCTTGGTTTCCTGTATACAGGTTATGTCCGCTTTCTGCCTTTCCAAGAAGTGAAAGACCTGTCTTCTTTTATACTCAGAATTTAGACATTTCACATTCCACGAATTAATTTTAATGCTCATGGTCTCTTGGGTCTTCTAGAGCTTCTTCCTCCTTCTCACTTTCTAGTTCTTCTTCTCCTCCTGATTCTTCTTTATCCTCTATATCTCCCGTCAATACCGTTTCTGATTCTTCTTCTTCCTCTTCTGTTTGTTTCCCTTCCTCTTCTTCTTTCTCATATACCTTTTTGTTACTTCTTCTTGAGGATATGTTTACTTCTTCTCCTTCCACTTCACCTTTCTCTTTGTGTTCACTGCAATCATTATATTGTTTTTTCTTGTCAAATCTTTTACAAAAGTCAGTAGCTTTCTGAACAGAGTCTATTTTGTATCTCCTTTGTTTATACGTAAACGAAATACCTTCAATTTTATTCCATCTGTAATTCACTCCACTTTTCATTAGAAATTGTGTTATTAATCTGTAATCTTGTCTTTTTTTTTAATATGGTAGTTGGTACATCCTTAAAAAAATTTATTTCCTCATCTCCTATTTTAAAGGGTCCTCTGTAGCTTTGCTGCAGTCCTCTTTCTTTTATTTTCGTCTTAGTAAATTGAATTACTATATCCCTCGGCAACTTCTTTTCTTTAGCTGCCACTGAGTTTATCCTAAATAGTTTCTCCGTTTCTTCCCCAAGATACTCTTCAGAATAATCAGTAAATTTAGCTAAGGCAGGAATTATCCTTTCGAATAAGTTTTCGTTTGTTCTTTCTGGTAGTGCTCTTAACTTCAAGCACTTCTCTCTATATCATAACTCCTGATTTAACAGTAGCGTTTCTTCTCTAATTTGCTTTTCTTGTATTTCATTGGTTACTTTTTTTTATTCTTGGGTCTTACTTTTCAATGTTTCTATTTCCTTTTTCATACCTTCCACTTCCTTGTTTATCTTATCCAATTTCTTACTCAGTATCTCAGTTTCTTTTTTGTAATCTTGTTTGATTTCTTTCCTAATATCCTTCAACTCCTTTCTTATTTCTTGTTTAAAAGTCCTTAATTCCGTCCTCAGCTCATCCAGTATTAAAGAATGCAATTCTGGTGGTTTTGGTAGTTCAAGCGAGGGTCTTCTCATTGTTGTTGTTTGTGATTGAAGTTGAGCCGTTGTTTTCCTTGTACTGTATGCCATTTGTCCCCTCTTTTCCTTCTCTGTTATATCACCTTTATTTATTTATCCAAAATTTTTATTGGGCCTTACACGATTTCTTATTTCTTCCTTTGTCCTTCCTTTGCCCTTCCTTCGTATGTTCTTCAGAACTCTCAGTATATATTTTTATTCAATCACACTTTATTTTAGGTTTATCTGATTTTACTTCTGCTTCTATCTCACCAATTTATAAACAAATTACCGTCAAAAATTGATTAATAACTGGGTACATTAATTGTACATTAATTACCCTCTCCCCCCTAACAAAGAAATCAATAATCAACAACACTGTAGCACTTAATAATTCATTGACAATAGAGTTCAATAAATGTCGGAAAAGCAAATCATCAGACTTAAGCTTTTCAGATGTTATATTATTTATATATATTTATATCTTCCACGATTTAAATTTATATTTTTAGCCTAATATCCCTATTGCAATTAAGAGTTCATTACAACTTTTCACAAAAAAAAAAAAAACACTCTTTCAGGATAAATTGATAACCTGTCAAAGAATTCATTAAATTTGTTAAGCTTTGAGTCAAAGTTTGTCACAGATAATGGCAATTGATTGACTTAGGACTTGTACACATTAGTTCATCACCTATTAATTCCTATTTCATAACTATTGCTAGTAATTTACAATAGATTGTCCAAATTTCCCCCTTTAATCAATTTGTACCAATTTATATCCAATTTTCCCTTATGATGCTGCAATTAAGTATATATACAATACATTAGTATGTTGATTAATAATTAATGTAACATTATTAGAAGCACCACCCAAATATGAATTTGGCAAGCCTACTGATGTCAAGACGAGGTTAGAGCATGTGCTTCAAGTCCCTCCTGTCGTGCAAATTAAGGATGTGACCCTAAGAAGTACTCACTTGGGAATAAAGTCCACTGAACTCAGAGGACTTACTTTGGAGTAAACATGCTTAAGCTCAAGCTATGAAGTACTTAGGTAAGCCTGGCAATCCTGAAATCCACGATACTCCCTTACATACAAATGTGAATGTCACAGTATACATTTTGTTACCATTATTACTATATAGTTAATTCTAATTAATTTCTTTAACCAATAATAAAAGTATGACTACATTATGACCGTAATTCAAGTGATAAATTCACTCCTTCTGTGGTGTAATTGTAACTTATAAAAACAGGGAAGAAACTTGTGGTGTCTTAAAGACTCACCAGTTTTATGTGGCATAGGTTTTTGTGGACTGCAATCAGCTTCATCACAGAATCATAGAGCTGGAAGAGACCTCAAGGGCCATCCAGTCCAAGCCCCTGCCATGCAGGAATACACAATCAAATCATTTCCAACAGATGGCCATCCAGTCTCTGTTTAAAAACCTCCAAATAAGGAGACTCCACCACAGAGGCAGTGTACTCCACTTCCGAACAGCTCTTACTGTCAGGAAGTTCTTCCTAAAGTTTAGGTGGAATCTCTTTTTCTGTAGTTTGAACCCATTGCTCCGTGTCCTAGTCTTGGGAGCAACAGAAAACAAGCTTGCCCCCTCCTCAGTATGACATCCTTTCAAATATTTAAACATTGCTATCATGTCATCTCTTAACCTTCTCTTCTCCAGACTAAACATGCCCAGCTCCCTAAGCCGCTCCTCATAGGGCATGGCCTCCAGACCTCCCACCATCCTGGTCGCCCTCCTCTGGACACATTCCAGCTTCTCAATATCCTTCCTGAATTGTGGTGCCCAGAACTGGACACAGTATTCCAGGTGAGGTCTGACTAAAGCAGAATACAGTGGAATTATTACTTCCCTTAATCTAGACACTACACTCTTATTAATGCAGCCTAGAATTGCATTGGCTTTTTTAGCTGCTGACTCATGTTCAGCTTGTCGTCCACTAAGACTCCTAGATCCTTTTCACATGTACTGCCATCAAGCCAGGTGTCATCCTATATCAGTGCATTTCATTTTTACTGCCCAAGTGTAGTATCCTACATTTCTCTCTGTTGATATTAATTTTGTTAGTATTGGCCCAGCTTTCTAATCTGTTGGGGTCTTATTGGATTCTGAGCCTGTCCTGTTGGGTATTACCTACCCTTCCTAATTTGGTGTCATCTGCAAACTTGATAAGCATCCCCTCTATCCCCTCATCCAAGTCATTGATAAAGATGTTGAATAGCACTGGGCCCAGGACAGAACCCTGTGGCATCTCGCTGGTCACTTCTCTCCAGGATGAAAAGGAGCCATTGGTAACTTGGGTTTGGTCAGTCAACCAATTACAAATCCACCTAGCAGTTGCATTGTCTAGCCCACAGGTTACTAACTTTTTTTGCAAGAATATCATGGGGGACCTTGTCAAAACCTTACTGAAATCAAGATACACTACATCCATTGCATTCTCTTCGTCTATCAAGTTTGTAACTCTATCAAAAAAAAGAGATAAGATTAGTCTGGCACAACTTGTTTTTGAGAATCCATGTTGACTTTTTGTGATCACGGCATTCCTTTCTAAGTGGTCCAGGCTGCACCCTTGTGGGCTGGGGTGCAGTCCATGAAAGCAAGTTATGCCACATAAAACTACTTAGTCCTTAAGATGGTTCAAGACTCCACCTTCTTTTGATTGGAATACATTAACCCTTGTAGTGTTTTGTCACTCATAGTTATGGGGGCATAGTTTCACTAAATATGAAGGAATATCATAAAATTCAAGTGCAAGCTCAGGCTGCTGCCTTGTGCTTGGTTGTGGGTGTTGAAGCTACGACGACATGGATGGGAGGAGGATTTTGTATGACAGACCAGTGGCTTGTAGCATTCAAATTTTCATGTTTTTCTAAAGGGAGGACTAAAAAGTGTGCATTTCAAAGTTTTTATTTGACTTTTAAATTACAACTGCATATAAAAATTATTATTCAAAGACATAACCGTGTTAGTCTGTAGCAGCATATAAAAGATTCTTGTAGCACCTTTTGAAACTAGGAAAAAGAAGGTTGTAGCATAAGTTTTTGTAGACTCAGGGTGCATCTACATTTTTGAAATAATGCAGTTTGTCACCATAGCGCCATCCTATGGAATCCTGGCATTTGTAGCTTTACAAGGTCTTTAGCCTTCTCTGCCAAAAAGTGCTGGTGCCTCACCAAACTACAAATCCCAGGATTCTACAGGATGACACCATGGCAGTTCAAGTGGTGTTATATTACATTATTTCTACAGTGTAGCTGCACCCTCAGTCTACTGATGCAATAGACTGAAGTACTGTGGTTACTCCTGAAAAACAGGTAAGTAGTTAGTAGAAATCAAAATGATAACAGTTTTTAAAAGTAAGGTCAACAATTCTGAATACGATCCAGTTAGATCAGTGGTTCTTAACTTGTGGTCTGCGGATCCCCAGGGGGATGCAATGTCATCACAGGGGGTCTGCAAAGGCTGCTTGGCACACCTTCTCCCAGCAGCGACATGGCCATGTAACAGGAGCCAAGGCAAAGGCTAGCTGGCTTGGCCTGCACATTGCCATTCAATCCACTCCAGTCACAAACTTGCAGGAAGAAGCAGGAGAAAAGTCTTCCCTCCCCCTCCAGTGCCTCTGAGGGAAGGTTTAATGGATGTAATTGTGTAAATGTATTATTATTATCACCATCAGGTTTTATTGTCATTATTATTAGGGTTTTAAGTCTTGAGGTAAGTCTTGGAGGGCCCACAGCAACACAAGATATTTAAAGGGTAAAGAAAAGGTTAAGAACCACTGCAATAGACTGAAGTAGTTACTTCTGAAAAACAGGTAAGCAGTTACTAGAAAATCTGTAACGATAACAGTATGTAAAAGTAACATCAACATTTCTGAGTATGATATATTTTGATAATCGGGTACATGTACTCTTGCCCTTTAACTGGATCATAGTTGCTCAGTAATTGTGTGTGTGCAGGCTGTTGGATGAGTGCACCCTTTTTTTTAAAAATGTCTTTAAAATTTCCCTAAGGTCTCCGTAATAGAGATGTAAAAACATCTGTAAGGCACTCTAGGAATGCTTTGTATGAAGCCTTCCAAGGGCATAGAAGGGAGCCATAACAGTTTTCTCTTAATCTCCAGGTTGAATTTTTATAGCAAGCCAAAGAAGCTTCCCATGGAGCTCCTTGCACTGAATTTGGTCAAGAGTTCAGTTTAGTGCAGCATTTGTAAGCAGAATTCCAGTGTGTGTTATTTATGAAAACATAGATTTCTGGAAATTTTGAAACCATGGAAAAAACCCGTTTTTCTTCTGTTTTTCCCCAGAAGAAATGGAAATCTTTAGAAAAATTGGGAAAATGCAACATTAGCACTTTTTATAGATTGATAGTCACTCTGTTACTTTAGGAACATAAAATATGACTATGTACAATTTGATTTGGCATAAAAGGATCACCATTGGTATATTAAAAATACAGTGTATTCAAACAATTATAGATGAACACCTTGTCTTAAAAGATTTTATTCATCATACTAAAATAAAACATTCTGTAATCCATTTTCTTCCTTTTTTTCAATACAGTGTATTCAAACAATTATAGATGAACACCTTGTCTTAAAAGATTTTATTTATCATGCTAAAATAAAACATTCTGTAATCGATTTTCTTCCTTTTTTCAATACAGTGTATTCAAACAATTATTGTATTCAAACAATTATAGATGAACACCTTGTCTTAAACGATTTTATTCATCATGCTAAAATAAAACATTCTGTAATTGATTTGCTTCCTTTTTCAATTTTTTTGAATTTTTCCTGCATTTCTCTGGGGCTGCATCCACACTACACAAATAATCCAGTGTGAAATTGGATTATTTGTCATGGCTCTTTCTTATGGAATCCTAGGATCTGTAGTTTGTTGTGGCACTAGCATTGTTTGGCAGAGAATGCTAAAGACCTTGTAAAACTACAAATCCCAGGATTCCATAGGAAGGAGCCATGACAAATACAGTAATCCAGTTCCAAAGTGGATTATTTGTGTAGTGTAGATTAGGCCCTAAATTTTTCCCCGGCCTTCCCAGCTCTTCTCCCTGACTCTGCGTGGCCCAAGAGCAAACCCGCCGGCGGCTCCTACCGCCCCGCTGCGCATGCTCGTTCAGCCTGGCAGCCAGGAAACCATAGAGAGAAAAGGGTGGTGGCTAGAGCGTCGCCACCCCAGCGAGGCGGTGGCAGGAGGAGGCGGGGCTACGGGCGGAGCGAGCCACTCAGAGTCCGCCAGGAAGCCGAGAGCCTAGCCGCGCGGTGCGTGTCTCTCCTCCTCCTCCTCGTTTCCTCGGACAAAGCCTCCGCGCGGCCGCCGTCAGGAATACGCCGCAACCGCCGCCCTCTTGCCTCTCCCCACCCCCGCGCCCCTCGCCGCCGTTCACCTCAGCACCCCGACGCCAACGCGGAGCCATGTCGGCCAGCAGCCTCTTGGAGCAGGTGCGGAGGGAGGAAGGAGGGTAGGGAGGAAGGGCTCGTTGGGAGGCAGGGAGGCGGCCCAGGGTTGGGGGCGCCACGCTTGGGAAAGGCCCCGGATTTGGGGCCTAGTTCGTGACGGGGAAGCGCGGGCAACCCCCGCAGCCAGGCCGCCCGCGCGCCCGCCCCGTTTCCCTCCGAGACGCGAGGAAATGGCTGGACTTGACGGGGATTCGCCTGAGGAGGGGAAACGGGGCGGGCGGGCGGGCGGGCGGAGAGGCCTAGCCTAGGCTGGGCGTCTCGCTTTTCCGTTTCTCGGCCGGGCCTCTTTCTTTTCGCCATCTCATGACTCGCGTCTTTCCCCCCCCCCTTTCTCTCTCCCCCCTCTCTCTCTGTGTCTCCCACGCCGTGGCATCGCCGTCGCTCCTAGAGACCTAAGGGCCAAGGCACCAAAGGTGAGTGAGTGAGGGGCACACAGCCCTATGGGGATGCTAGAGGGGGGGCATCAAAATGATAATCTTGAACAAAATGATAATCTTAAGATAATACGGGGTTATGATTTAATGCAACCAATAAGTAGTCAGAGTGGTGGTGGGGAATTGGGCATCTTTAAAAATATGTCTGTTAGAATTGAAGAAAATTGTTATACATTGGTATGGAGATGGTACTTGACATCACTAAGATTACATCAAATATTGTTGTCCCTTCACATTCGCTGGGGTTTGGTTCCAGAGGACCATTGCCTCCCCAAAATAGTACTCTACGGTGAACTTGGCATGGGTCAGCGTAAGAGGAGCGCTCCAAAAAAGCAATACAAGGACTCCCTGAAACAACATCTCAGGCTCAGCCAAATTGATCACCAACAATGGTCCGCCCTGGCCTCACATCGGGAGGCATGGAGACGCACTATCCACAATGCTGCAGCCTTATTTGAGAACTCACGCCGAACAAGTCTTTAAGAGAAATGACAACGCAGAAAGAATCACAACCCGGAAACATCACCCAAGGAGACCTTCTGCTGTGCTTTCTGCAACTGGACTTGTTTATCTTGGATTGGCCTTTTTAGTCATCAGCACACTTGCAGAAAGCGTGGGATGAGTCCTTCCTGAATCTTCATTTGCGAAGAAAAGCCAGAGAGAGAGAGAGTTGTCCCTTCACATTCACTGGGGTTTGGTTCCAGGACGCCCCCCCCCCGAATACCCAAATCCTTGAATACTCAAGTCCCATTATATGCAGTGGCATAGCAAAATGATGTCCCTTATATAAGATGGCAAAATCAAGGTTTGCTTTTTTGGATTATTATTTTTTAAAGAATATTTTCAAACCGTGAATACTTAAAACCCTGAATGCCAAATCCGTGAATGTGGAGGGACAACTCTAGATCAAAGTTATTCAATGTTATGTTGGAGGGGATGTCAAGAAAAAGGCACTTATGTCCACATGTGGTGGAGTTGTAAACATGTACAGAAATTATGGCAAATGGTATTTAAAGAAATAAGAGATAAAGCAGGACAAGATTTAGAAATGTGTCCTGATATTGCATTGTTATCAATCAATCAGTTTATTCATAGAGTCCATAGACCCATCAAATAACAGACATGATGTACATTAATAGATAAAACCATAATAGAAACCAATAAAATTAGGATACTTATTGATAGAGTTTTTTGAAGCTCATCCAACTTATTCAACTATTACCTTCCCTCTCATTGGTCTTAATGACCACAGATAAGAACTTAGCAACTGACAAGGTAATATTAGGACATTTATCCTCTAGTAAGAATTTAACATAGAACCTCTCCAAATGGCCAGGTAGATGACATAACAAGGGAGAAGTCAGTTGTTTACGGCTCTGAGAATGAAGGACATAGGATAGTAGGATATGAGACACGGTTTCCACCTCCTGCGACCCACATGGACAGAGCCTTGATGCAAATGGCAGCCCCACATATCTACCATACAACATTGCTGAAGGAAAAACATTACATCTGGCCTTCATTGTTATCAAATTGTGATAAGGTTAATTGTATCCAAGTTATTAAGGATTTGATTATAATTTTTTTATAGGGAGATGGTAGACAACACCCCCCCCCCAAATCCGGGCTGTGTTTTATTCCACATAAAGCGCGTGCCTGCATTTGCTTCCTTGCTTGTTGTGCCACCTAAGAACTGTATGTGGCTCCCTGCATGGGCACACACGTTCATGTTTCTTTTGTGGGAGGGAAAAAGAGTATCCCCCCCCCCATAGGCAACATAGATGTGGGAAGTCATTGTGCTCATAGAGCAGTGGTTCTTAACCCTTTTCTTACCAGGAACCCCTTTAAATATCTTGTTGTTTTGGTCCCCCAAGACTTAACTCAAGATTTAAAACCATCATCATAATAATACACCATCAATTAAACCTTCCCTCAGAGGCATTGGAGGGAGAGGTAAGATTTTTCTCCTGCTTTTTCCTGAAAGTGTGTGGCTGGAGTGGTTTGAATGGCCATGTGCAGGTCCAGCCAGCCTTTGCTGTCACATGGCCACTCCACTGCAGGGAGGAGGTGGGCCAAGCAACTTCTGTGAGGACATTGCAGACCCCTGGGGGGTCCATGGACCCCAGGATAAGAACCATTGTCATAGAGCTTAAATTTTTTTTGCCCCTCATTATGTATATGTGTTTGGTGCCACAAAGTCCAGAATTGTCAAATTAGTTGCTGGGAGGACAGTGTTAATTTGCCTGTCTGAGAAAGAAGGTTCAATGTGCTAATAGGCCCTTTAATTTGGCAGAACACAAAGTTGGGTGCTTAGGAGTTAACGCTTAGGGCTAATTGCAAAACTTACTCATAGTTAAAGCAGGGTGAAATGTATTTTTAAAAAGCGGTAATGTTTTGAGTCTTGAAATGGACAAAGGGAGTATTATGTTTTTTTCTCTAAACTAGGACTACAACTCCCATCTACTCCAGCTAGCAAGGTCAGGTAATGTAGTCCAAAAAATCTGTAAGGCACTCTAGGAATGCTTTGTGTGAAGCCTTCCAAGGGCATAGAAGGGAGCCATAACAGTTTTCTCTTAATCTCCAGGTTGAATTTTTATAGCAAGCCAAAGAAGATTCCCATGGAGCTCCTTACACTGAATTTAGTCAAGAGTTCAGTTTAGTGCAGCATTTGTAAGCAGAATTCCAGTGTGTGTTACTTATGAAAACATAGATATTAAACGGCTTAATTTGTACTTCAGCCTCCAAACTTGGTTCCAGTGCCAGGGATAAAGAAAAGTGAGCCTATTCTCTTTACTCAAGAGAAGTGCTAAGCAGACTTTACATAGGTGAGATTAGGGGACATTTTTTCCAGGTAATTTTGTCAGATCCTCTCCTCAGGGTATCTTGTTAGAAATAAATACAGCGTTCATATTGGTACTGTGTAATCATTGTTACAAATTTTTGTCTTTAGTGCAAAATGGATCAGTACATCAGAAAGATGGATTAAATGATGATGATATTGAACCTTACTTGAGTCCTCAGGCCAGACCGGTGAGTGCAAAAATGTACCTATTTGTTTACTAGTGGTGCACAATATCTGTTATTTAGTCCTTTTTCTACTATCATCTAGATAGAATCATAGAGTTGAAAGAGACCACAAGAGCCATCCAGTCCAATCCCCTGCCATGCAGGAATACACAATCAAATCATTCCCGACAGATAGCAATCCAGCCTCTTTTTAAAAACCTCCAAAGAGGGAGACTCCACCACACTCCAAAGCAGTGTATTCCACTGCTGAACAGCTCTCACTGTCTAATGTTTAGATGGAATCTCTTTTCCTGCTGTAGTTTGAATCCATTGCTCCGTGTCCTAGTCTCTGGAGCAACAGAAACCAAGCTTGCTCCATTTTCAATATGATATCCAATCAAATATTTAAACATGGCTATCATGTTCCCTCTTAACCTTCTCTTCCCCAGGCTAACCATATCCAACTCTCTAAGCCGCTCCTCATAGGGTATGGCTTCCAGATCTCCCACCATTTTGGTCACCCTCCTCTGGACACGTTCCAGCATGTCCATATCCTTCTGGAATTGTGGTGCCAAGAACTGGACACGGTATTCCACGTAAGGTCTGACTAAAGCAGAATAGAGTGGCATTATTGCTTCCCTTGATCTAGACACTATACTTCTATTAATGCAGCCTAGAATCGCATTGGCTTTTTTAGCTGCTGCATCACGCTGCTGACTCATGTTCAGCTTGTGGTCCGCTAAGATTCCTAGGGGCCGTTTACACGGCAAAATAAATCCTCTAAGAATTCACCAAGACTCCTAATAGTTCCCACATGTTTCGGTTCAAAGTTGCCTTATTCAGAAGGAGGTGAGCCAAAAAACCCACAAGTCGCGCGGTAAAAGCTTTCGCAGTTTTCCCCGACTTTTAAAAAAAGTTTTAGAAGGTTGCACAGTATTGGCTGTGTGCATTACCAGCAACAGTTGCGAAGCAGGGGCTCAAAGCAGAGCTAAGATGCCATTGGTCATTGGTCAGAGGGGGCGGGCTTGAAAGGGATGGCTTGCAAAACTTTACTGCCATTTTTTCACCTCAGCGCTTTCTCCTTCCCTGTTCTGCTGCTGTTGCTGTCATTGGGTCTCAGCCTTCGTGTGGGAGGGGGTGGCCGGAGGCCCAAGGACAGCAACAGCGCCGTACTGTTGCTGTTGTTGGGTCTCGGCCGGTGTAGCGGCAACGCCGCTCCCGAGGCCTGCCTAAGGCCAGTGCCTTTGATGTGGGGGGGAAGGGTGACCGGAGGCCCAACGACAGCAATGGCGCCATGTCTTTGATATCGTTGGATCTTGTCCGAGCCCCCATCCTATGCTGTGCCAGAGGCCTCCAAGGCCAGCATCTTCAATGGGGGGGGCAGTCGGAGGCCCAACAACAGCAACAACCGTGCTGTTGCTGTCGTTGGCACTCAGCCATGCCCACGCCCTAGAGGCCCCGGGCCCACCTTTCTCCTGCTGCTGCCTCTCCCTCCTGCCTTGCCCTTTTCTTCCAGGTTTGCAAGCAGTGAACGGGGAAGAGGGGAGGGGATTGAGGAAGAGGCTGCAGGAGAGGAGAGTCAGTCCCATCACCTGCCTTTTCCCAGCTGTTGCCTCTCCCTTCTCTTCCTCGTTTGCAAGCAGCGAACAGGGAAGAGAGGGGGGAGATGGAGGAAGAGGCAGCAGCTGGGGAAAGGCGGGCAGTGGGACTCTTGAGTCCCATCAACCACCTCTCCTCCGCTGCAGCCTCTTCCTCTCCTTCCCTCCCCCTCTCTCTTCCCCGTCGAGGAAGAGAAGGGAGAGGCAACAGCTGGGGAAAGGCGGGCAGTGGGACTCTGAAAGGTGGGCTGCAGCCTCTTCCTCCATTCCCTCCTCTCTTTTCCCTGTTCGCTGTTTGCAAAGGGGTAGAGAAGGGCAAGTAAGGAGAGAGGGGCAGCAGTGGGGGAAAGGGTGGGTGATGATGAGACTGACAGTCCCATTGCCAGGTGTCACCCATTCTGTATCTGTGCTTTTCATTTTTACTCCCCAAGTATAATATCCTACATTTCTCCCTGTTGACATTCATTTGGTTAGTTTTGGCCCAGCTTTCTAATCTGTTAAGGTCATTTTGAGTTCTGATCCTGTCCTCTGGGGTATTAGTTACCCCCTCCTAATTTGGTGTCATCTGCAAACTTGATAAGCATCCCCTCTATTCCCTCATCCAAGTCATTGATAAAGATGTTGAATGGCACTGGGCCCAGGACAGAATCCCGTGGCACCCCACTGGTCACTTCTCTCCAGGATGAAGAGGAGCCATTGGTGACTATCCTTTGGATTCAGCCCATCAACCAATTACAAATCCACCTAACAGTTGCATTATCTAGCCTGCGTGTTACTAACTTTTTTGCAAGAACATCATGAGGGACTTTGTCAAAGGCGTTACTGAAATCAAGATACAGTAGCACCCCACCATCCACTGATTCGCCATCCACTGATTTAGTTATCCGTAGATGGTGACAGCGGGGGAGGAAGGGGATTTCGGGAGGTGGAGGTGGCCTGCTGGCGATTGTGGGGTACATGGAGGCAGTGGTGGCAGAGGCCTGGGAGGCCGTGGCGGCCTTTTGGTGGCGGTGGGCTCACTGGGTGGTCGAGGAGGAGGAGGCTGGGCAGCTGTGAGGTCGCTTCTTCCCTCCACCTACCCGCCTGCTCGCTCAGCTGCTGCCCAGCCAAAACAACCTCGCGCCGGGCAGTGGAAAGAGATGACCTTGCCGGAGGCAGGGTTTCCAGCATGGTGAGCGAGTGGGTAGGTGGGTGAAAGAGGCGATCTTGCACGGGGGTTGTGTTGGGCCAGTGGCCAGGTAGGGTAAGGAGAGAGGAGGCAACCTTTTGGGGGGTGGATTCTGGCGCAGTGAGCAGGGGAAGGAGGTGACCTCATGGGGGAGTTCCAGCGCTGTGGCAGTGGCGTTAGCTGTTATCCGTGAGTTTTGCCATCTGCGGTGAGGCCCGGAACCAATCCCCTACGGACGATGGGGTTCTACAGTACACTACACCCACAGCATTCCCTTCATCTATCAAGTATGTAACTCTATCAAAAAAAGAGATCTAGCTTTTCAGTATGTTTCTCTGGCTTGTCAGATACATTCAGCTAATTCACTGACAGGATTGTTACACTTGCTAATGCCTTGCAGCTGTTCACGTGGAACCAACTGTAAATATGTAGTGTACTATGGTAGAAGCACTTGGTAACAATTTGTTGAATTATGTTTGAATATTGATTATTGCCTTTAAACATAATAGTATTTCCCCATATCTAATAAAGAGTCTCATCTCCCCAAAGAGCTGTTCTCGAGAGGGTCACATGTATACTGTTTTGAATTTTCTATAGAAAGTGTGGGATATTCATAATTTCTATATTGGCTAATAGTAGTTATATGAAAAACCAACACTAGAATTTTGGCCAGTTTTTTTTTTTTTTTTTACTAGGATCAAGACTACAATAATTATGGTGTTTCCTAAGGAAAAAAGTCCCATTGAAGTTTTTTTGTACTTACTGCTTATTATACAAATTTAGAATTGTGGTGCAGATTAGCTAAACACTCCTATTCTAAATGTATTTTTTAAAAAATAAATTTTATTGG
This sequence comes from Gambelia wislizenii, assembly GCA_030847615.1. Lineage (NCBI taxonomy): Eukaryota > Metazoa > Chordata > Lepidosauria > Squamata > Crotaphytidae > Gambelia > Gambelia wislizenii. The sequence continues at coordinate 18,971,804 of JAUMIR010000010.1, read as the reverse complement.
CTTCTTTAAGAATTAAGTTTGCAGTAAATGTGTTTAAAGTTAAATCAAAGTACTTTGCCCTAACTAGTGATAGATCTTAACCTATTTCCAATCATACCCATTATATTTATCTTCTAGAAGATTTCTGTTCTCTTATCCATCATAAAAGCAGAATGACTTAGTCCTGGTAGACTGTGTGTAGAACGTATTCCCTTATCTAAAAAGTAAACTGGTTTAACTTATTTAGTTGTGAGTAGGAGGAATGCTTAAAGATTCAGTCTCTTGATTTGAAGATTCAGATCTCATCCCTAAACCTCAATATCAGTTTAATTTTGGATATTTCAGTGTCATGACAAATACCTTTTCTTACTTCTGCAAGACTTCAAACTCTCATTGGGATCTACTGGGAGAGAACTCCATTGCTATGGAGCAGTATCTGAGTATACGGTTGGACCCCATATCCGCCAAACCAATACCTGCAGTTTTAGCTATCCAAAGCTGAAAAAACAGGGACACATACCATAGAATTGCATCTTCTAGGTCCTCCAATGCCATTCTATTGTATGCTTGTCCTGGAAGTCCTTTAATTTTAATAGGATTTGCTATTATCCGTGTATCCATGTTTTCAGTATCCATGGTAAATCTAGGAACCAAAGCTCTGCAGATACAGGGGTCTGACTGTATATTGCAATGTCCCTTGGTGGATTTTAATAACCACTGGCATAGTCATGTCGACATTGCTCATCGGTATTTGGAACTGTGTCAAGATGTAGGGTGAGTATGACCCCTGGGCTGCTTAAGGTTTCTGGCATCTTTAAGTATCTTGAATTGATCATACAAGCATATGTGATTCTAAAGTATATTGTAACCTGTTTACAGCAGATTGGTTGCAGTTACAGAGCAGTCATGAAGGGCAGGTAAATTATATTATGAAGTCAGTCTTCAGAGAAACTAAAACTGAAGGAGTAGTTGTCATGTTTGAATCAGGTAGAAAGAATAGCAGATTCTTTTCAGTGTTTGACTTCGTAAAAAGTGTTCTTCTGTCACTGAAGCTCTAGCAAAATCAAGACATCTAAGGATGCTCCATTCATGTAAACCTGAAGGACTGCAGTGCATGCCATACCTCATTAATGCTGTTTGTTCCTGTTTTCCTGAAATCACTCAGGGCTTCAACCTTATCCTGTTCCCCACTTACCTTCACTATCAAGAAAATTGACTGCAGGACTTGTAGTGGGTGAAATGGAAAGAGCTGGATGTTGGCAGCACACTTACAGCACCTCTCCATTTAATCTTGCTTAGTGGCAAGATTGTGTATGTACATGTTAACCAGAATAAGGAGTGGGAATCCAGTCATGGCTTGCAGAAAAGGTTATAGTGAGGAAGAGGGAAGGGTTGGTCATAAGACCTCCTTTAGAAGTGCAGTAGTTTTTAACCATTTTGTGTCGTGGTCCCCTTTGAGAATTTTATGAGCAATATGAACCCCTCCCCAGAAAAATGCACTTAACCACAATTTTGGAAGTACCGTAGGACCCCCGTATCCACTGAGGATTGGTACTGGGGGCCCACGTGGATACCGAAAACCATGAATAATAAATAGCAAACACCATTGAAAATAATGGGACTTCTGGTTTAAAATAACATAGAGTTGCCTTGGAGGACCTAGAAAATGGCTAGAGAGGACACATTTTCTAGGAAAACTATGGTAGGTGTGCTGTTTTGTGTCCCGTAGACAATGAATCAGTGGATATGGAGGTCCTACTGTAACACGAAATAAATGTTTAAAAGCCATGTTTTTGTACTTGGTTCATGGACCTCCTAAAGTAGGGGTGGGCAACTGTGGGAGGCTAGGAGACCTTTAGGGAGCTGCACTCACCCACACCTGGTGGGGAAAAAAATTTAAAAAAATGTTTTGCCGCCAAATGCCCTCTAATATTAGAGTATTAGTATTAGGCACGGGAGAGGTATATTTTCAAAACAGACATGGCCAGAGGTCACTTTTGGTTTACTTCTGGTCTTTAAAAAGGCCATTTCTGGGCCTAATATAGGACAGGGGCTCCAGAACAGCCTCTTCAGCATCCCCTCCTCAGGCGAATCCTGCAGAGATGCAGGAAAGAAAGATAATCAGCTTTGTAGTCTGCTTGATCCAGGGTGACTGACAGTTGTTGGATGTTGTGTATGTATGTATGTGTGTGTGTGTGTGTGCTTTCAAATCACTTGTCAACTATTTTCTTAACCAGGGAATACTCAGGTGGCTTTGCCAGTCCTTCCTGTGAAATATAGCCTATAGTACCTGTATTTGTTGGAATCTCCCATTGAAATACTAACCAGGGCTCACCCTGCTTAGCTTCCGAGATCAGACAAGATCTGTTGCCTTTAAGGTATTTAGGCCCCTATCCAACATTAAAATCATATACTCTAATACTAAGAAAATACTAATGCTCTAATACTAAGAAAAATGCACAAAGCCAGCCAAGACTGTGCCTCTAAACTGGGTTGAAAAACTGGCCTGAATGCTTCATGTAGCCCCCAGGGTCAGTTGCCCACCAGACCCTCTGGCACCACTGAGGCTCCATACTACCCAAAATTGGAAATGGGCAGAGATCACCCAAGATTGGGCAATTACTCAGATAACTCAGAAACACCCTCCCCCATGAAGACAATTGGACTAACATGGAAACCAAGCAGTATTCCAGTTTTGTTTGGAGCTGCTTCTCAGCTAATTATTTATTTATTTTTGAGGGAGAAGCCCACCACACGGGTAAAAATTAACCTTTGTATCCTTCACACTTGTCCACCCTTTCTTTAAATGTTAATTCCATAATCTACATTGGTGCCTATAAGAAGAGATGCTCTGTCCACAAAGCAGATGTTAGTGTAATCTTAATAGGATTGAAGTAATTCAATCTTTGGGTATAAGTAACCCAGGTGATTAGCTAGGCCTAGGTATTGGTAGTGAAACGCTGCAATGTCATAGCCCTTAGTGTCTACATTAAATGTTAATATTGCCAAAGTTGGAAGAAGTACTGTCTTTGTACAAGGTGTAAATGTCTTCATTTTCTTTAAGTAAATCAAGGGGATTTATGCTGATTAAGTTATTGCCAAGGATAATATGTAGTGCTGATTGGTCAAAATCATCTTGATGCTTCAGTATTTTGGCCAGATACTGGCTATTGCGATTTGTGACATATCTTATTCCATCCTCTTCTCTGAGAGTTCCGCAATAGATTTGATTCTACTATATAGACAAACCATCCACATTGGCCCATATCCATAATGAGTTGGAGACAGGATGACATATTTGCTTCTTAAAACCACCTCTGTATTTCCTCTGTCTGTATAGGTGGTGGTAGCCTCTAAGTCTTCTGGTATGCTTGAGAGAACTATTTATGCTTTTAAAGCAGTTGTCTCTTTCAAGAGCTGCTTGGTTCTTGAAGTTCAAAAGTATTTCCTAGAAGAAAAACATACAAAAGTTGCGCATTCTGAAATGAGTTGTTAATGTGATGCCATCCAGGCGGTTGATAAGTAAGCCACAATTACAGGTCATAACAGGGTTGTACAAGTTTGTCCTTTGAAAGACAGTTGCCCAATAGACTAAGAGCAGCTAATCAAAGTGGTTTCTCATTTCCCCACTCTTTCTGTATCAGTTCAGTCACTGGAAAAGCCCAAACTGTACAGTGGGAAAGAATCTGTATGATTGCTATAGAAAACAGCACTCATGCTTGTCACCCCTTGGTAGTAATTTTAAAGAGGGATGATGAAATATTTTTGTTAGTTATAGTTACTATACCCATGTCAGGGATGATGGGAGTTGTAGCTCTTCACCTCTGGCTCAAACTCACCACCTTGTTATGCAGCAGAGCTGACCAGCTTAGATCAGTGGTTAATGCTTTCCTTCAAAGCAGCAGAGTTTCAGAGAATAGGCTGAAGATCCTGACAAACTCTCCAAGCCTTCTCACTCTTCTCCAGGTGTCTCCAAAACGTCTCCAGGATTCACTCAGGCAACTCAGTAGTTTTATATAAAACCTACTTTATTCTTCTATATAAATATACTATATGGTCAACAAATCACAATCTCTACACACTACTCCACAATATCTCCAAACTACTCCACCTCTACTCAACAACAATACATTGGCAAACATTGCAATTTTATAGCCATTGTTTATCACCACCCACTACTAGTTAGTTTCCACCCAGTGGGTGTGTACTTCCATTCTGATTGGTCCACGTAGTTCCACCCATACTTAAGACCAACCCATGTATTTCAACATTTCACCTTGTACACTTAATGATTCTCAGGTGTTTCCATTCTGCATTCAGTACCTCTGTCCTTGGCTCTCAGGACTTCTAGATTACATTAGCAGTTTCACCTGTGTAGCTTCATAATTGCTCTTGCTTAGTCATTGTGACTTTCACATACATATTTTATTTCTTTCACTGTATGTCCCATGTTGCATTTTCCTTAACAACCCATGTTGTACCTCGGTGTGAAGCATAATGGGAACGAACAAACTAATAATTATTTAAATAAAGTTTGACATGAGAATGAATTGCAGCGTTCCTGCATTCCCTGTAATATTCTGTTTGTGTGTAAGTGAATACATGATTTGCTCAAGGAGCCAGAATACTGAATTTGATTTTAAAAAAATAATAACAGCTATTATGGTGCAGTTTGGGGCATTAGTGGGTCTACTTCACAGGGTTAAAGTGAAGAAATGAGGTTAATTTTTACTATCTTTACAAGCTTATTTATGGACATGATAGGTTATAAAGCATAAGAGTGCAGTTACAAATATAGATATGTTTTTAATTTTTATTTAGTTATTTATACCCCGCTCTTCAGCCACAAGGCTATCAGAGTGGCTTACAATTTGTTTTAAGCAGTATGCAAGAGAAAGAAATTGCTGATGTTTTGAGCTTACTATTCTGGATAATTATGTTCCACAGACTAGAATACCTAGTTGCCTCTCATGTGTTAGTGAGGTAAGAGTACTATCAAAGTTAAACACAAAGAAGGTATGCTTTTTACAGCTTCTGCACAGGGGTTACTGCCAATGAAGTGTTGCTCTGTTTTCATATACATAAAGCTTTCATTTACATTAAATGTGCATCTTGCAGGGAGCTATGTAAACCTCTTTGCTACAATGGCTGCTATTCTTTCAGTGCAGTGGGTGGGACTAAGTGCGGAATGATATGTCACGGCTTTCTTTGAGTTGGGTGCCCTAAAGTTTGAGCTCCTATTTTAAGTTAGCATTTAGTCCTGGAGCTAGTTTTTAGCACTTGTGAATCCCAAGTCCTGGAAGTTTTCAGGTGCATCTTGCCCATTCCTGGTTTAAGCAGTGTGAGAATGTGAGATTTGTTGAATGAAAATATTCATACTGGCAGAGAGACAACATAGCTTATTGCTGCTCCTAGTTCATATAACGGAGTGGTGTTAACTAATAGACTTTGAAATTGGTGGTTGTTGCATCAGACAAGTAAATCAGGCTGAGATGCATAAGTGAAGTTTCTTCAGAGAAGGAACACTTTTTTTCCTGTGGGGATAATGCTTTCATTTCTGTTGGCAATATTTTATGTTACAGATTAGGGTTCAAAATACTGTATCTTTTAACTGTGGTATCTATTTCTTGAGTAAGTTAGAGTTGCTAACTTTCAAATGTGGGAGGTGGTTTGATGCAAATCATTTTCCCCACCCTAGCCTACAAGCTTTTTTAGCCTAAAATACTGCTTTGGAATTTTCTATGGAAGTATGAGAGCCAGCATGGTGTAGTTGTTTGAGTGTTGGACTACGACTCTGGGAACCAGGGTTTGAATCACTACTCAACCATATAAAACCACTGGGTGACTTTGGGCAAGTCACACACTCTCAGCCTCAGAAGACCCTGTGATATGGTGACCCTAAGGCAGCCCTTGGTCAGAAACTACTTGAAGGCACACAAGAACAACAATAACAAATAGAATACATATAAATAACTCAGTTCAGTATGAACTTGAAAGCAAGGATCATTTGAAAATAAATGACACATGAAATTGTATAAAAATTCATGGGAGCTCAGCAGCACTATAACTTTTATTTAAGCGGAAGCAATAAGTGGAAGATTGGTAAGCTAATCTTTCTTAAACTGCAGACATCATTTGAAACAATGTTTTTTATAATATAGATAACTACAGGTGAGATACAGTGAATTTGGTATTGTGAGTGATCAGCCTTTAAACATTTGTTGCCAGCAACAGTGTTGGGGTAGGGGAGAAACTGTCTGCTTTTTGTTATTGGTGAAATGTGCTGAAATAAATAACCCTCAAGTGTTTCTTGAAGTGTCAACCAGATTTTCACATTTTAAAACATTTGAGCCATTTTAGATTTTACTGTATTCTTGGATCATAGGCTCGTATGTTTAAATTGTACAAAATCTTTAAAAGGCAAAAACAAAGTTGAAAGTCTGTATCCAGCTTTAATTTTGCTTAGAACTCAAAAAATTAACTTTGGGGGGGGGCAACATAGCTCACAGAATCTCCCAGTCAGCCTTAATGGAGATTCTGAGAGTTGTAGTAAACCCCCCCAAAAAACTTTTCCAAGTTCTGCTTTCCCATTTGTGTTTCACGCACTGGGTTAATATCCCGGCCCAGGACTGGCACTTTGTTTTTGATATGCTGCACAAAAAGGTTCCTCTTTCTTGTCTTAATCCGGTAATAGTTATCATCTATACTCTCATTAGCTACCACTTGTATTTTCTCGGTATTGATAGGCTAACTAATCTTTATTAGTTGTATCAATGGTGCATGGTACGTTCCTTAAGGACCTACTTTGCTTTAGATTTATCTATCTTAGAAATACTTGAATGTGTACAGTTAATTACGGTACAAGAAAATGTTCTTCAGTTAGTAAGCTTGTAAAAGAAGCAAATACAAGCTAGTGTTTTCAGCATATGCTGGAATTACTTGACTTGAATTGCCATGCATGCACATAAGTTTAAACATAAGCAGATAAAATTCACTTGCATGATTTTTATGCAATAAAACAGCATATTCCAGCAATTGGGCTGTTGGATATATATCTCTGTCAAGAATCTAGGGGGTATAGGGGGATGATGACCAAAAGTTATCATGCCTTTGAAACATTTTGTTTTTATAGACAGCTTTTTGGTCCAACTGCTAACAGATAACTAGTGTTATCTTTAGTCCTTATGTATGAATGTGTTGTAGGGTGGGGTGTGAATAACATTACTTAAAATGGATGTTACTACATATTCCACCAACCACCTATACTTTGGTAAAATACTATATATATTAAAAGAACAAACCACCCACTCTATATTTTTGTGCCAGAGTATTTTTTTGAAATTTCTTCTTTACACTTAGATATAATTTGGAATACCATTATTTGGGAGAGAGGGTTACACTAAAATAGAATATCCTTACTGGTAATGACAAATTTGAAGGATTCTGTCAAGAAGGATGACTTGGGAGGAATGCATATGAAGGCATTTAATATAATTTGCATGCTGCATTGGGCTGTTTTATCTGATTATTCAGTCTTGCTTTTCTGTTCCAGAACAACGCATACACTGCAATGTCGGATTCCTACCTGCCGAATTACTACAGCCCATCCATTGGATTTTCCTACTCCTTAGGGGAAGCAGCTTGGTCTACTGGGGGTGATCCACCCATGCCCTACTTAACATCTTATGGACAACTAAGCAATGGAGAGCCTCACTTTCTCCCAGATGCCATGTTTGGACAGCCAGGGGCTCTTGGCAGCACACCATTTCTTGGACAGCATGGCTTTAACTTCTTTCCAAGTGGGATTGACTTCTCAGCTTGGGGCAATAACAGTTCTCAGGGGCAATCAACTCAAAGTTCTGGATATAGCAGTAACTATGCTTATGCACCAAGCTCACTGGGTGGAGCCATGATTGAAGGACAGTCTGCTTTTGCAAGTGAAACCCTGAATAAGGCACCTGGCATGAATACCATAGACCAAGGGATGGCAGCCTTAAAGCTAGGCAGCACTGATGTAGCAAGCAATGTCCCAAAAGTTGTTGGCTCTGCTGTTGGCAGTGGATCCATTGCCAGCAATATTGTAGCTTCTAACAGTCTGCCCCCAGCTACCATTGCTCCTCCAAAACCAGCATCCTGGGCTGATATTGCCAGCAAGCCTGCAAAACAACAGCCCAAGCTGAAGACTAAGAATGGCATTGCAGGATCAAGTCTTCCACCACCCCCCATAAAACATAACATGGATATTGGAACTTGGGATAACAAAGGGCCAGTGGCAAAAACCCCTTCCCAGGCTTTAGTTCAGAATATTGGTCAGCCCCCAACCCAGATATCTCCCCAACCAATGGGTCAGCAGATGAGTAACAGCCCACCAGCTGTACAGCCTTCAGCGGGACAACCACCACAACCCTTGCCGCCACCACCACCACCCCAGCCAACTCAGCTGCCAGTGCAGCAACAGGCGGCTCAGCCAGCTCGCTGGGTTGCACCTCGTAACCGTGGCAATGGATTTGGCCAAAATGGAGTGGATGGTACTACAGTTGGACAGTCTCAAGCCACTTCTGGTTCTGCCCCTTTAGAGCCACATCCAGTCTTGGAGAAACTGAGATCCATCAACAATTATAATCCTAAGGATTTTGACTGGAACCCAAAACATGGCCGGGTTTTCATCATAAAGAGTTATTCTGAGGATGATATCCACCGTTCCATTAAATATAATATCTGGTGCAGTACAGAGCATGGTAATAAGAGACTGGATGCTGCTTACCGCTCAATGAATGGTAAGGGTCCTGTTTACTTACTATTTAGTGTCAACGGCAGTGGTCATTTCTGTGGAGTTGCAGAAATGAAGTCTGCTGTGGACTACAACACATGTGCAGGTGTGTGGTCCCAGGACAAATGGAAGGGACGCTTTGATGTGAGGTGGATTTTTGTGAAGGACGTTCCTAACAGCCAACTGCGGCACATTCGCCTAGAGAACAATGAGAATAAACCAGTGACCAACTCCAGGGACACTCAAGAGGTGCCTCTGGAAAAGGCTAAGCAGGTGCTGAAAATCATTGCAACCTACAAGCACACCACTTCTATCTTTGATGACTTCTCACACTATGAGAAACGCCAGGAGGAAGAAGAAAATGTGAAAAAGGTAACTGCTTAGCTGCTAGGATTTAGTTGTGACAAAGTGAAGTGACAATGGGAGGGTTAAGTCTGGTTGTACAGGGTAGAGCTGATCACTAGCAGGGTCCCACTCTGGGGAAAAGGTGGCATATGAATAAAATAAAAACGGGATATCACTGTTGTTTATGATTTGTAGTACAGAGTTACCTCAGTTAATGCAATAGATAGGTTCCTGTGCGTTAGTTCTTTAACCAAAAAATTGGTACTTGAGGCAGAAATAGCAGGGATAGTTTCCTAAATCACCAAAAAAGAAAAGAAAAAAGGGCAGTTCAACATGTTTCAGCAAACCTTTTTTAACCATAGATTAACAATATGTATATTGTTTGTTTATGTATTTATTTAATTTCCTTTATGTTCTTTGTATTATAAGGGACATGTAAAATGTAACAACCAGGTCAGATAATTCCTGTATAAATAAACAAAATATTTTGAGTGTTCTAGAGACCTGTTGAAAGCTTCTTCCAAAATGCATCAATGCATGACTTTTTGTTTCACCAGTCTTCACTTTTCTTATGCTTGCCATTTTGATGGCTAAACTTATAAAACAGGCTTGTTTTCTCTAAGTGTGTGATGGGAAAATGCAGGTCAATGACAGAGATGTAGGCCAGAATTCAAAGTGTTACTTTAGACACTTTGACTTCTGAAATAGCATGTGCCCAAATTATGTTAATGTATTACTTATGAAACTCAATTTCAAAAGACTGTGTGATGTTGTTGCTGTTTGAGAATCACAAGTCCAAACTTGGTTTAATCATGTCTAGTTGCATAGTAGTTTGCATTCAGGTCACTGAGAGATATCTGATATATTTGGTGTATTTAAGTTAACTATTTGGCAGACACACTGAGTGTTTCTCCCTTTTCACTGGGATCTAAACCAAGTCATGCCTTAATAAGTTAAATTTATGTTAGTTATAACTAAGTTGTCCCACTGATTGTGCTAGTTTTAAACATGATTAACTTAGTCTGAAGCAAACACTAAACACTAAAGCTAAAAACTGCTACGATCCTATTAACTGAGTAATGTATATAACCACCTGTGGGTACCCAGCTGCCTTAGTGAATATAATCTTATCTGAAAATTGGGACCCCAATGTGATTTTTATAGGAGTGGAGCATGTGTGTCGTCAAAGTATAATTAGTAAAGAAGTGAAAGTAGTGTGGACAAAATAGAGTTGTGGCCACCTGTAGATCTAACAAATGATGCAGCGAGGAGGAATAGCAGACAAACACGAACATATATATTTGTTTAGAAGCAAGTGGGTATATTGTTCTTGCTGGTTCCAGGCATTACTTTAATAACATACAAAATGTTAAAAGCTCATACGGTTGTTGAAAAGCATGCTTTTAACTTAAAAGGTCTGGGAGTTCTTTCTTTTTGAAGATGGGGTTGGTGGACTGGATGGCCCTTGAGGTCTCTTCCAACTCCATGATTCTTTGATTCTCTGGAGCAGTGGGTTCTCACATGGAATGATAAAAGAAGAATATTTGTGTCCCTAGAGAATTCATTAAGCAAAAGTGATCTTTTTAAAGATGGCTACATACCAAGGTGCTACTTTGCAAAGTACAGTCACCCCTTGGTATCCACGGATTCTTTATCCATGGATTTGGAAAAATAAGAGAATCAGTGCTGTGTGTCTAATGGGTTGTCTGTGCAGCAAAAATACTCCTCCTAGAATTTGAGGAGAATACGATTTGTCTTAACGAGCTCCCACATCAATCCACCATATTTGGAAGGAGAGGGGCCAAGACACCAAATACGCTATGGGAAAAGCTTTCGCGGCTTCTCCTGTATTTTTTTAAAAACTCCAAAGGAAATGCACATTCCCACTTATTGGGATAACCGATTCTCTTTGCTGCGTATTCCCGATAAAGAGTAAAAGTAGAAAGCTGATTGGTCGGATTTGCGCAGGGGGATGAGCCTTCTGGCAAGGCAAGTGCCCCAAACCACCATGTTGGATTTTCTCTGTAGCAGTAATGGGCTGAAGAAGAAAAAGCCTCCTCCTATTTATTTAAGCAGAACATTGCACTTCTGCACCTTGGATATGCTTTTTTTTTTTTAATACTGTTTGGCATTGGCAACTGGTGACAATAAAAATGTGAGTAATTCACTCATGCCCACCATCTTGATTCGTAGGCATGACCGTTTGAACACAGATAGTTTAGCCTGCCTGAGATCATGCCAAAAAATAGTTGAGCCAAATGAAAGCTGCTGTGAATTGGTATGTGTGCACATCAATCTATATTTTATAGCCTCATATAGACAAGTCTTGAACCTCTTCAAATTGGCTGGTTATCAGTTACTCCCACATTAATGATAGAATACTTAGTTTTCAATATCAAAACAATTAAATGCCAATTCACCTTTTATTTTTGAGGCTTTACTCCTAAGAACTTCTTGTTTCCACAGTGGTAAAATGATGTTAAGAGATTCTGTAGGTGGTAGGTGGCAGGAACAATCCTGTACAATTGGGAAGCTAGGACCGCCCAGCTCGAAGCAGGAAGAAGACCTTTGACCCGGAAGCTAGAGTCTTTGTTCTCCTCTCTCTCTTCCACGCGGTCTTTAAGCATATTACAAGATTTTGTGAAACTGTAGCATTTTGCCAGTATGTAGAAACTATGGTTGCAGTCCTTACTACAGGAATTAATATTTTCAGGCTGCTCAGTTTTTCCAGCCTTTTGGAATCCAGGCATATGTTTTATTGCACAAACCAGCCTCTTGTTGCCATGATACTCTAGATCAGGTGTAGGAATCATGTGGCCTTCAGGATATTTTTGGATTGCAAGCCACAGTAGTTCTAGCCAGCAAAGGTTGAGTTGAGGGATACTGGAATTGCAAGGTGGGAATCATTTGCACTACGTGAAGTTGAAGGCTTTCACAACTGGCACCCATAGATTTTCCTTGTTTTTTTTTTCCAGACTGTGAGACTGTGTTCTGGAAGAGTTTCTTTCTGACGTTTTGCCTGCATCTATGGCTGGCATCTTCATGCTGACAAAACGTCAGAAAGAAACTTCCACAACACGGCCTCACAGCCCAGAAAAAAACCGAAGGAAAATCATTTGTACTACATTCATTTGCTGTAGCAAGCCAAGGTTTGTCTGTGCCAAAGTATGACAAGCGCCGTTTGCTGTTTAAAGCATTGGGGGTTTCTCTGCTTCGCAGGGGGGCTCCAGATGCTTGGGGGCTACACTTTGGGGTCTGGTGGGTCTGAGTTAGGGTGATCTGTAATTTCTAGTTTTCAAAGAATCATATTACATTTGAAAAACAAAACAAGAGCAGCAATAAATTGAATCAGCAAATTATTAAAGGCTTTTAAAGTTAATATCAGAACTGTAAATTGGGCTTGCAGTTGAATAGGCATCAAACGCAGATGATGCAAAACCAGTATGGTGTGTTCCATTAGGTTGGATACAAATGGAGACGGTTTAATTTACCATTACGTTAGCTAGATTTTCTACAGCTTCTGCCCTCCCTGCTCCCTAGGAGATGCAATGTATATTAATGTGTTGTTGTTGTCTGCCTTCAAATTGTTTCCAACTTATAGTGACCCTATGGCAAACCTATCATGGGGGTTTCTGAGGCTGAGAGTATGTGACTTGCCCAAGGTCACCCAGTGGGTTTTTGTGGCTAAGAGAGGATTTGAACCCTGGTCTCCAGAGTTGTAGTCATACTCTCAAACCATTATGCCATTAGGCTCATATAATGCTTTCAGTCCTTAAATGTATTTCTTTATGTAGGTCTTTCGCTTTTGAACAAAGAAGATTTTATTAGGTTTATTTTATTAGGCTTAGATGCTTTTCTAACTAGATTTCTAGATTGTATCTCAGGTTTTATGTGATAGTAATTGCCATGTCTTGAGTGAGTTACTGACTTGTATCCAGAGTTGTGTTTACATGAGTAGAAGGTATCGTACTTCCCTTTGCACACAATGCCACTCCCGAGACACCTCATCAGCTACAGCATCATCCCCAAAACTACCTTAAGGACTAATCCTCTCATATTATAGAACATTGTGTGCAAAGTCTAAGGGGACTTGCAAAATCTTGGGCCCTGTTTGTATGAGCAGATGCACAAATGCACCTCCCTGGATAAAAGCTCTTGGCATAGCTCAGACTTGAGATGCATACAGTGGTTTGGCTATTAGAACTATGTCTTGGGTTCTCATATTCCAAGAGAGCATTCATTATATGTGCACTGAGACAGATTTATTTTTATTTTTTTATTTTTTGTGCAAAGGGGGTTACTAATTCTGATCTGAAGGCAGGTCACAATTTTCTTAATTTGGAGTGTCACAGCACTCTGTAGTTTGCCAGAATAAGGAAAATAGATGAGTAAATCAGCACGTTAGGGGAAGAATATGTAACCCCAAACCATGGTTGTAGTGGCTAAACTGTGGTTTGATTTATACATGTGGATTGAGCTGGTTTGTTAGTTAAACAGTAGAAATATTAAGACAAAGTGACTGACAAGAGAGTGTTACAGGTAGATGCAGGACAAGATAGTCAACAGTTAAGTTACACGAAACATATATTAACACTAATATATAATAGCATATCTTCTGTGGTTAGAGTCAAAACCAGAGAACAATAATGGCAATTCATAGACATATTCCATTTTTACCACTTTTATGAATAATTTTCTAACACTTTCTCAAAGTATGTTATCAGGAAGAAAACAACTGTTAAAATATAATTCATAAATTTACACAACCATCTAAATTAAAATTAGGGGTAAACAGTGAATGGTGTTTTTGCTTAACCCCAAATTCATAGTGGAATAAAGACTTCTTTTGGGCTGATCTACACAAGCCCAAAAAAACCATAGTGTCTCACAGTAATAAGTCGCAGCAGCTGCAACTTGTCTTAATGGTCTTTTTCTCCCAGCAGCCCCCATAAGCTTTGCAGCCACAGATGACAGGAAATGAGGCAGTAGCACAACAATGGTGGTGGGGAGCAAACTGGGGAAGGGTGAGAGAGACCTGCCACCTTCCTTGGTCCCTGTCTACCTTCCCCATCCCGGTGAAGGTGATGGCAGTGGCGGCCGGGGCTGGGTGCGTGGGTGGCAATAACAGCCATCCATCTCCCTTCTCCATCCCTGATGGCTGGGGTGGGGGAGGGAAATGGCAGCTTCTGGCACTTACCCTGTCAGCAAGCCATGCCCCATGCTTCTGCAGCCAATCAGGGTCATGCTACCTTAAGGATGAGACGGCGATTCCTAACGGGCAGAAATGCACACCCCTGTTGGGGTTTTAAAAAAACCTGCAAAGGCTTTTTTCTGTGGATTTTGCCCTTTTTACCCCCCCCCCTTTCTTCAGAATACCTCAGCAATCTGGTTAAGAATGTTCATCTTCCCCTCACATTCTGTGAGAGGTAGTTTCACTGTTTAGACAACCCCTTTGTCTCTAAAATGAGACCAAGGAAGAATACAATTTGCACTCCTAGGGGCTATAGCTCTGGTGCTTTAGCCAAGAGTCTGTGCTGCTAGCAGAATCTAAAACTGGCTTCCCAAAAGATGGAACAGATGGCAGATCTTAGAACTCTGTGGATTCAGATGGGAGGCATTGAAGTGAGGCTCACACTACATAGACCTTTAAGAACTTTGTGTCTCAAACAGATTACCACTGCAGATGCATTTCCACAGATGTGATGTATTTTCAGGAGCTTGCATCTGTTGACAAGGCCAGCATTCTATACTAGCTGAAATTTTTAGGCTACTTCAGAAGCATCTAACCTCTTGTAGTGCTATCTGGATAGTTCAGGACAAAATGAGTCTGAAACACTAAACAGGTTACAACTGCTGGGTTATGCTTGCTTTTGATAGGCTGTACTGTCACCAGCCTTCAAAGTTTGTGCCCAGGGAATTGTCAAATATTCTTTTCATTAAACTTTGGATTGATCTGTGACTTAAAGCTTATCTGAACATTCCTTAAGCTTTATGTGGGAACAGAGTCTGCTCTGTTGTCATCCCTGCCTTGACACCAGATGTGATAACCAGCTGACATGGTGTTCTGAGTAGCTTGAAGGGATCAGTAATGCTTGAGTAGTTGAAGGATACGCCTGATCAAGTGTTTCTGCCTAGCTGCCTGGGATTAATCTATTCTGTTGAAAGCATTTTGCTCTCTGTCACACTATAGTAAGTAAAAAACAGCATTGCTATCTCATCCATTCTTCCTACCTTTGCATCGCCAACCTGAGTGGCCTGCAAGACTGATTTTCAGACATGAAGCAGCATTGATCTGTTTGGGTTAATTGACACTTACCTTTTCACTTTCAGAGATAAAATTATCAAGTGAGCAGCTAAGGCAGTTACAACTATCACATTTTGAGTTAAAAGTGCTACTAACATTTTTACTGCATCATTTCTCTAGAGCTTTTCAGTGTGTAAGTGAACCTCATTTTCCCAGCAACCCTGTGGAGGTTAGTTAAAAAAATACTGTTTTTAAAAAATATTTAATAATACTGTATTTCAAAATATTAGTTCATGGAATTTTGCACCTAAAACTCCAGATGAAACAGACATAATATTTTTTGCATAGGCTTGGTCTTTTGTATTTAAACACTGGGGGGAGTCTTTTAATGAAGCATGACTTTTTAAAGGTTGTTTGTAACATAGGGAAAGACAGGAAGACTCAACCTGCCATTTCTTCTAGAGGCATAGGTGGATTCATTGAAGAACACTTCTGAGTAGATTGTATGAATACACTTCTTCCCTGAAGATGCAAACATTTGGGGTCTGTACAATTTAGTAGTCAGTTGATGTACAGGTAGCAGTATGCATAGCAAGTACTGCATAGCCACCTAATAGTCTCCCCCACCTCCTGCATTATAGAAGAGGCAATTGTGAAAAAATGTGTGCAATTTCACAGGGTTGTGTATGATTGTACTAATTTTTTAATCTTTATGGCTAAGTGACATTCAGAGGAAAGCATAATTATTATCTAGTTAAGCATAACGAGACATAGTTGTTTAGTAATTAGACGATGGAACATGCATGGGGGAAGAGATCCAATGGAAGGTATATTTATGTGCGTAAGGTGTATGTTTTACTGCTAAAATAGATGAAAATGTGTTAACTTAAGGTTTACCTAGACACTTTTGGGATATTTGGGCTGTTAAAAATTGAACTCAGTTGAATGTTCATGTAAAGAATAGCTTCCTGTTAAGTTTCTGTCCTGTTTAACAGGAAAAGCAATATAATTTAAGACTTTGCATTAACTATTCCTTTTTTTCTTTTTCTTTTGTATAGGAGCGCCAAGGCCGTGTCAAGTAAATAACTGGATCCTTCCTCAGAAACTGCAGCAGAGGTGTTGCATCTTGGGTATCTTTCAGAAAGGAAGAAAAACTATACCAGAGAGAATTAGGACTTATTTCATTGACTTCATACAAACTCTTACAAACTTACTGTTTAAAAAATGTATTGGAATTTCACAAGAGACATAGGACTTAAAACAAAAACAGCCCTTCTAGGTAGAGTAGAGGTGAAAACTGTCCCCTTCTTTTGGCTTTGGTTGTGATTTCAGAGCATAAACTTTGTTTTGTCCCCCCCTCCCCCTCTTTTTACTATGTTATCGGATTTTAAAGTCCAACAGTGGCATATGCCTTTTTCTCTAATTTTTAAACCCTGCTGCTTCCCTGGTTTCCTGGCCTTCTGAATCCCTCTTCCCATTTTTTTTTAATTGCACTTGGAACACCGAGTTGTGACTTTCTTTTGGACATCTTCCATGGAAAGTGGAATGGATAACTTTTTTTTCCATGGACTGGAAGAGGAATTTTATGAAGAATTTGAGGGTTTTTTATGCCTAGAAGATCTGAATGGAATTTGTCTACAAGGTCATGTCTGAGGGGTGGTTCATTTTCTCTCTCAAAAGTCAAATACAGAAAGTGCTAAGAAATGTTCTGTTCTTGTGCATTATATGGATTACAGATTAAGTCTGGCTTGATTTGATTTGAAGGCTGAGAACAGTGGTAAAACATGTTTGTTTACAGGAAAATTAATTTTGGAAAAAAAATATTGTAATGTGTAGTGAATGTTTCTTCAGTTTTCTTGTTAAGCCAATGAGGAATGGGCGCTGCCTTTCTTTCACCATTAATCACTTCTCAATAATAAACGTGAGATCCTGTTGAGCATCACTTCTTGGCCCCTTAGTTTTTAGTGTGTAGGTTTCTGCTTCACTGCATGTACATAGCTATGTGGAGGCTGCATATGAGGAATAAATTTAGGTATAATGATCTGTAATGAGCCTTTCCCACCTCTAATGCATCAGCTATGTCTAGTCTCTTTCATTTTTGTAACTGGCATTGTTGGGAGCAGTTGAATACCTATATGAACACCAAAGGTAATCCTTGATGTCAGGTAAATGGCATTAATTACAACTGTGTTTCTGTATTTACAGGCCAGATATTTTCAGTTGCAGACCTGTATATTGCTGTGTTGGTTTCTTTTGATATTATTGGCTGGTTTTACTTGTGAGATGAGGTATTCCTGTTTATGTGATTATGAACGCTTTTGCTGGTAGAAACCTATCTCAAGCATAGAGCTCTGTCTGATGTAGCTGAGGTTCATAACCACTCTTATCACATCTGGGCAAAGTTGTCATATCGAACAATACTAGTCTCTCGCTTCCTGAAGAATTTAGATTAAAGCTGGTGAGTTGGAATGGGAGACCAAGAATAAGAGGGCTTGATCAGGATACTATGACAGAAATAGACTGACTCTGAACTACAGCCCTGTGAATTGATGTACAGAGTTGCTGGTTGTGCCTTTGTGTTTAATACTACTATGAGTTTCTCTATGTTCCTGTTTTGACAGAAACAATTCTTTTTTCCAAGTTACACAGAGACTGTTTTACATGTAGTGGTGCACTCAAATAGATTAAAAACCCTATGAATAATGTATGCAAAATTGTTCTCGTAAAAACTCTACAGAAATTTGAGCAAATGCAATGCAACCTCTGACTTTATCAACAGAACTAAATTAGTAAAAGAAATCTGCTCAAAGCACTTATTAAACTCTAAAATAGGTCTTGGTACTTGGTTGTCTTCCACTATTACTTGATGACTGTGTTGCACCTCATCTCCTGCAACAAAAGCTTAAAGACAACCAAATAAACATAGGACACCACATGAGACCCTGCACTGCTTTTCCCTAGGGAGTAGTTGGAGAAAAGATAATGGACCATGTGTGGTTGGTGCTGAACTAATAGATGTTCTGGTTTTTTTTAAATAAAACAAACAGAAATGTCCCTTGTCCATTTTCTGTTGCTCCTCCATAGTTTCTCTGTTTTGAGGGTGCTTCACAGAAGGATATTAAGGTGGACAAAGACCATGATATTTCTGAGGTATATTATTTTCATATTTGACAACCTTTCCCTCATTGTATCTATCAGTCTCAATATTTATTTGGATACCAAGCCAACTTTTTTGCTAAATGTACACAACCAACCTATTTTCAGTTTTAGCTTATGGGGTAAAGAATTCTAATACTTTCTTTGTTACTCTTGGGTTTCCTATCTTTATTTTGAAAGTTTCTGGCCTTCTTGATTGAGAACCTTAGCTTAGAAAACAATAGTAGAGAAGCAAAGAATTATTTTAGAATGCCCAAATCATGTCTTGAGAATCTTCTATGGCTGTAATCATTGTCTCTTCTTCCTCCTCATTTTTTTCACTCTCCAGCAGAACAATTTCAGAATAATATTCTAGAATTATATTGTTTCAAATATCTGTATTTCATCTGGGATGAAACTCAACATGGATTTCCATCCACACACTAGCCAGATCCAGGCATGTTTCATGTCAGGAAGCTTGTGCATTATGAAATTTGACAGACCATAGCCTTCTGTGACACATTTGTCATGTCCTGTATTCATTATTAGGAATGTGCGTTTTTCACTTTGTACTTTGTTGCATTTCTCAAAACCTCACCTGTATCCGCTCCTGTCCCTTCCTGTGATTGTTTAATGATGAGTTTTTTTTCCTGCATAGAAATTTGTATGTAGTTTCCATAACGTAAACACCTCTGTACACATTTCCTACACTGACTAAAGTATGTTTTTGTGTATTGTTAAACTGTGCATTTTTAACCATTCCCCTTTTTAAATGTATGCATGATTCCACACTTACTTTATTTCTCAAATGGATTACAAACCTCTCAGCATGTGGATCTTTGAGACAAGGTGCCTTTGTCTCACAACAAGTTTTGGGAGTTGTGAAATTGATCATTTTAGTGGGAATTTTGACTGAATTTTCTATTCTTTCTATACATGACCATAATATGAGATATAGAAGGTGTTCATATTAGTGTGGACTGTGTTTGAGTTGTGGATCCTTAGTATGCTAAGTGTCTTAGCTCATTGTTCCTTAAATCCACTGAGTTTCTTGCTCCTGTGGTATGAGATCTGCCTCTTCTCACTTCTGCTAAGCATTAAAGCACCTGTGGTGAGGTGATCTGTGCAGGTTCACTTTGCATATGAGAACTAATAATGAAAGATCAGTATTGTATTTGTAAAAGTATATGGAAGTAAAATGTCTGACTTTTAATCCTATCAAGTGGGTTATTTGAATGTTTCCCTCCCCCAAAAGACATTACTTGTGATGAAATCCTTGATGCATTAGGAGGGGAACATATTGTATTAAGCATTCCATATAATTGTCAGCAACTTGTCTATTTCAGTTGTCCTTGTGGTGTTAACTAAGTCCTAACCAGGGGCCCATCTACACGAGGGGAAAAAATCCCAAATACCTCGTAGTATTGGCATCTTGCAGCAGCAGCAACATGTCCAAACTATTTTTCTGGCCTCTGAAGCCCCCATAAACCTCACATTCCTCATGGCAGCCACGAGTGATTTACTCGATTAGTAATTCACTGCCACCAGTTTTTTTTTTATAAAAGTGGTCTCAAGGTGCACTGATGCAATAGAGCGATGCTCCAAAGCAAAGCAGAAAATATTGATCCTTTTTATCGCATTAGCGAGCTATCACTAAGGCAAAAATCCAACATGGCGGCAGTGGGTGCTTGCCCACCCCGTTCTTGCCCAGCCAATCAGCTTTGTGCTTCCCTTTGAGTTTTTATTGTACTATAGTCCAAATGAGCAAAAATGTGCACCGACCTCGCAGTTTGTGAAAAAGTACAGGGAAACCTGCGAAGGCTTTTACCCCATTGTTTTTGTTGATTTGGACCCCCCTCCTTCCAAATAGTGTGGATTGGCTCTGGATCCTGTTTAGACGGGCCCCTGGACATGACAAGAGGACTGCTTGAACTTTGAAAACAACAACACATCCTTGAAACAGTTTTCCATGACTTTGTATGTTGTTTTGCCTACTGTGAAAGTGAACTGGGCTCTAAATTTAAAGCTTTTCAGGACTTACATATTCTGTGTATGATCAGAATTATGTGTATATTGTGCACTGCAGAAGTACAGAAATTAATGTTAGATGAGTACTACCAGGAAATTGAATTTCTAGGCTTAGAGTTGGAAAAGTACATGCGTTTTTATTTTATTTTAAATAATTAGGAGATTTCAGGACTTGTGGCTTTGTGATTGCCCTTCGCCTCTCCCCATGAACAGCAACCCATGTCTTTATTTAGGAAGTAGACATGCCCTGCCTTTCAGATAAATTTAAGATTTGTTATACAGTTGGAAGTGTGAGCCAGTCAAACATGCACTCTGGATCTCATGAAAGCTGATTTCAGTAAACTTAGGGAGATATTGGGTGAGCTCCCATGGCCAGAAATGCTCAAAGAGAAGGGAATTCATGATGCATGGGCGTTTCTTAAAGATGAGATTTTGAAGGCATAGTTGCAAACCATTCAAAGGCAGCAGAAAAATGGAACACATCTGAAGAAACCAGATTTGATGTTCAAAGAACTTTCAGATAAGCTGAGATAAAAAAAAAAAAGTACCTTATAAGAAATGGAAGAAGGGGGAAACCACCAAAGAGGATAGCCAGTATGTGTAGGGAGAAAGTGAGAGAAACTAAAGCTCAGAATGAGCTCATGTTTGCTAGATAGATTTTTTAAAAAGATGTATTGGCTATGTACAGGGGAAGAATAAGGAAACAGTAGAGCCACTGCTTAGAGGAGATTACAAAATGTAATGGGAGAGAGAGGACAGACTCTTTGACTTTGGCTCATTTTCCCCAAAAGGAGAAAAATTGTGAAACAGTGCTCTGAATAGTGAAAATTGAGTAAATAATGCAGTACAGTTATCCCTCCGTATCCACGGATTTGGTATTCACGGATTTAAGTATTCATGGCTTGAAAATATTATTTAAAAAATAATCAAAAAGCAAACCTTGATTTTTTTTATATATAAGGGACACCATTTTGCTATGCCATTGCATATAATGGGACTTGAGTATTCACAGATTTTGGTATCCACAGGGGGGTCTTAGAACCAAACCCCAGCTAATATGAAGTGACAACTTGTAATAAGACTACAGCCCAGAATAGGTAAAGATGTGTTAAAGGAATACCTAGCTACTCTAAATGAAATTTAAGTCTCCAGGGCAGGGGGAATGCATCCATGAGTACTAAAGGAACTTGCAGGTATATTCTCAGAGCCACTGTCAATCATCTTTATTAGAGAATTATTGGAGGAAGGCAAATGTTGGCCCTATCTTTAAAAAGTACAAAAAAAGAGGACCAGAGCAACTGCTGACTAGTCAGTTTTACGTTGATTCTAGGAAAGGTTGTACAACAGATAATTGAAGTTAGCCTGTGTGCATTTAGAAAGGAATGCTGTGATTACTAAGAGACAGCATGGGTTTCTCAAAAACAAGTCATGCCAAACTAATCTGACCCCTCTCTCGCTCTTTGTTAATAGAGTTACAAACTTTGGTAGATCAGGCAAGTGTTGTGGATGTAGTATCTAGGTTTCAGTAAGGGTTTTGACAAGGCCCCTCATGACACCCTTGCAGGCAAGCTGGTTAACTGTAGGTTAGAAAGTGCTACACAGTTTCTTTGATCTGTAATTGGTTCACAGACCAAACCCAGAGAGTACTCACCAGTGATTGTTCTTCATCCTGGAGAGAAGTGAATAGTGGTGTGCCTCAGGGTTCTGTCCTGGGCCCGGTGTTTAACATTTTTGTGAATGACTTGGATGATGGAATAGAAGGCATGGTTATTAAATTTGCATATGACACCAAATTGGGGGTAGCTAATACCCCAGAAGGCAGGATCAGAAATCAAAATGACCTTGGCAGATTGGAGAGCTAGGTCAGAATTAAAATGAATTTCAACATAAATTAATGTAAGGTACTACATCTAGGCAGGAAAAAAATAATGGCACAAATCTTAGATGGGTGACACCTGGCTTGAAACCGGTGAATGTGAAGAGGATTTAGAGGTATTAGTAGACCACAAGCTAAACATGAGTAAATATGATTTAGCAGCCCCCCCAAAAAAAAGATTTGAGAGATGACATGCTAGCTATGTTTTTTTTACCATCTTTTGATTGAAATTATATAGGAAAAAAACACTAATATGGGAGGAAAAGAATAATAATCATTTGTATATTACATCTTCAGATAACTATATACCTTAAATCCTTATTCCTTAAATATCACCCTTCGAAAGTACCTTCCTTAATTCTCTCTGGCTTTTCTTCGCAAACGAAGATTCAGGAAGGGCTCATCCCACGCTTTCTGCAAGCGTGCTAATGACTAAAAAGGCCAATCCAAGATAAACAAGTCCAGTTGCAGAAAGCACAGCAGAAGGTCTCCTTGGGTGATGTTTCCGGGCTGTGATTCTTTCTGCATTGTCGTTTCTCTTCAGAACTTGTTCGGCGTGAGTTCTCAAATAAGGCTGCAGCATTGTGGATAGTGTGTCTCCATGCCTCCCAATGTGAGGCCAAGGCCGACCATTGTTGGTGATCAGTTTGGCCGAGCCTGAGGTGTTGTTTCAGGGAGTCCTTGTATCACTTTTTTGGAGCGCCCCTCTTACGCTGACCCGTGGCGAGTTCATTGTAGAGTACTATTTTTGGGAGGCGATGGTCCTCCATCCTAGAAACGTGCCCTGCCCAGCGCAGCTGTGTTCTCAATATCATGGTCTCAATGCTGGTGATCCCTGCTTGCTCAAGGACAGCAATATTCGTCACATAGTCAGTCCATTGTGTATTTAGGATTGTGCGTATACAGCGCTGATGAAAGCGTTCGAGGAGTCGTAAGTGTAGGCGATATGTGACCCATGTTTCAGATCCATAAAGGAGAATAGACAGTACAGTGGCTCTATACACACTGATTTTTGTGCTTCACCTCAGGTGTTTGTTACTCCAGACTCTTCCTTAAATCAGATCCTGAATATTAATGCAATTATCTTAATTATCTTAATTCCCCTGTTGTACCTCTGCATTTGTCCAAGTCCGAAGTGAAATATTTTCTGTCCTGTTAACCCAGTTCTTGTGCCTATATTTCGTCCTTCTTTTCTTAAATATCTAATCTATATTTTATTCATTTTAGGTTTGTTTCCTTTATTGGCAAATAATCCATATAATTTTTTCTTTTCCTTTATCCCCCCCCCCATTTTTTTCTTATAGCAACCATAGATTATATATATATTTCCAAATATTTTAGTATTTTATTCCAGTCATATATTTTTTTAATTGAGCCATCCCTCATCAAAATAGTTAATTTGTCAATTTCAAGCATTTCTAAGATTTTTATATACCATAGATTTATTGGTGGAATTTCATTTTTCTTCCAATATTGGGCATATAATATTCTTGCTGCAGATAACATATATATTAACATTTTCCCCTGTTTTGTTATCAGATCTTGCATTATATTTAATAAATAGGTCTCTGGTATCCTTTGTAAATTTACTTCTAATATTTCTATTGTTTTTTGGTGTATTTCCTTCCAGAATGATTCTGCTTTGAGGCAACTCCACCACATGTGGTAGAATGCTCCCTTATTACTTTGACATTTCCAGCATACATTACTTTCTTTTTTATATATTTTCGCTAATTTTTCTGGTGTTAAATACCATCTATAGAATAGTTTAAAGTAATTTTCTTTTAATTTCGCTGGAGTATTTTAGTCCTTTTGACCCTGATCTTTCCCATTGGTCTAATTTTATTGGATAACCAATATTTTGTGCCCATAGAATCATATAGGTTTACTGGTTTTTTTTTCACTTTCTGTACCTAAAAGTAATACACTTATATAATTTAGGCATCAATAATGATTATTGAAGTCTTTATTTTCTGATTTTTTCTTGCCAAAGATATGCATGAAATCTGTAAATTGAGATCTGCTTCTCCTAGTGCTAACAATTTTTTGTTTTCTAAATTTATCCAGTTTGTCCAAGAAAAGTATGCTGCACAGTAATATAATTTTATATTTGGATGGCCAAGGCCACCTCTTTCCTGTGCATCTTGCGTCGCTGTTCATCTAATCCTTGGCTTCCTTTCTGCCCAAATACACTTGGATATTTCCTTCTGCCATTCTCAGAATGGAATATTATTTTGTAAAATCAGAAACATCTGAAATAAATATGTCATTCTTGGAAGGATATTCATCTTTATTATGGCAATTCTCCCTAACAGTGAAATATTTAAGTTAGTCCATCTTTCCAAGTCTTCTTTTATTTTTATCCAAGTCTTCTTATAATTATCATAAAGATCTAATTTTTTTCTTGATATTTGAATACCTAAATATTTTGCTTTCTTTACCACTTTAAAATTTGAGATTTTTGTAATTCTGTTTCTTCTCCTAATTTTTTGCAATCATCATAGTTTTTTCTTCATTTATCTTGAATCCTGCATATTTACCATACTCTTTTATTGTTGTCCCTAACTGGTTAATTGAGTGCATTGGATCTTATAACACTATCACAGTATCATTGGCAAAAGCTCTTACTTTATAATGATATTTTTGATTCTAGGGGCTTTTGATTGTTTTCTCTTATACAGTCCCTTCACATTCGCGGGGGTTACGTTCCACGAACCCCCACGAATGTGAAAAATCTGTGAATACTGTTTGCCCCCTCTCCCCTGCCATAGCGACCATGGGGCCTCCGGAGGCTCCATAGTCGCTTTCCCCCGCCTCCCCAGGGCCTTCGCGGGGCCTCCGGAGGGTCTCCGGAGGCCCCGCGGAGGCCTTCCCAGCCCTCCCCAATCCACCCCCGGGGCCTCTGGAGGGTCTCCGGAGGCCCCGTGGAGGCCTTCCCAGCCCTCCCCAATCCACCCCCGGGGCCTCTGGAGGGTCTCCGGAGGCCCCGTGGAGGCCTTCCCAGCCCTCCCCACTCCCTCCCCAGGGCCTTCGCGGGGCCTCTGGAGGGTCTCCGGAGGCCCCGCGGAGGCCTTCCCAGCCCTCCCCAATCCACCCCCGGGGCCTTCGCGGAGCCTCCGGAGGGTCTCCGGAGGCCTTCCCGGCCCTCCCCAATCCACCCCCAGGGCCTCTGGAGGGTCTCCGGAGGCCCCGCGGAGGCCTTCCCGGCCCTCCCCACTCCCCCACAGGGCCTTCGCGGGGCCTCCGGTAGGTCTCCGGAGGCCCCGCGGAGGCCTTCCCGGCGTTCCCCAATCCACCCCCAGGGCCTTCGCGGAGCCTCCGGAGGGTCTCCGGAGGCCTTCCCGGCCCTCCCCAATCCACCCCCAGGGCCTCTGGAGATCCTCCGCAGGCCCCGTGGAGGCCTTCCCGGCCCTCCCCACTCCCCCACAGGGCCTTTGCGGGGACTCTGGTAGGTCTCCGGAGGCCCCGCGGAGGCCTTCCTGGCCCTCCCCAATCCACCCCCAGGGCCTCTGGAGGGTCTCTGGAGGCCCCGCGGAGGCCTTCCCGGCCCTCCCCAATCCACCCCCGGGGCCTTCGCGGAGCCTCCGGAGGGTCTCCGGAGGCCTTCCCGGCCCTCCCCAATCCACCCCCAGGGCCTCTGGAGGGTCTCCGGAGGCCCCGCGGAGGCCTTCCCGGCCCTCCCCACTCCCCCACAGGGCCTTCGCGGGGCCTCCGGTAGGTCTCCAGAGGCCCCGCGGAGGCCTTCCCGGCGCTCCCCAATCCACCCCCAGGGCCTTCGCGGAGCCTCCGGAGGGTCTCCGGAGGCCTTCCCGGCCCTCCCCAATCCACCCCCAGGGCCTCTGGAGATCCTCCGGAGGCCCCGTGGAGGCCTGCCCAGCCCTCCCCACTCCCTCCCCACGGCCTTCGCGGGGCCTCTGGAGGGTCTCCGGAGGCCCTGCGGAGGCCTTCCCAGCCCTCCCCAATCCACCCCCGGGGCCTTCGCGGGGCCTCCGGAGGCCCCGCGGAGGCCTTCCCAGCCCTCCCCACTTCCCCCAGGGGCTTCGCAGGGCCTCCGGAGATCCTCCGGAGGGCCCGCGGAGGCCTTCCCGGCCCTCCCCAATCCACTCCCAGGGCCTTTGTGGGGCCTCCGGAGGCCCCACGGAGGCCTTCCCGGCCCTCCCCACTCCCCCACAGGGCCTTCGCGGGGCCTCAGGAGGGTCTCCGCAGGCCCCGTGTGGTCCTTCCCAGCTCTCCCCAATCCACCTCCAGGGCCTTCGCGGAGCCTCCGGAGGGTTTCCGGAGGCCCCGCGGAGTCCTTCCCGGCGCTCCCCAATCCATCTCCAGGGCCTTTGCGGGGCTTCCGGAGGGTCTCCGAAGGCCCCGCGGAGGCCTTCCCAGCCCTCCCAACTCCCCCCCCCCAAGGTCTTCGCGGGGACTCCGGATACCCTCCGGAGTCTCCGCGGAGGCCTTCCCAGCCCTCCCCACTCCCCCACAGGGCCTTCGCGGGGCCTCCGGAGGGTCTCCGGAGGCCCTGTGGAGGCCTTCCCGGCACTCCCCAATCCACCCCCAGGGCCTTCGCGGGGCTTCCGGAGGGTCTCCGGAGGCCTCGCGGAGGCCTTCCCAGCCCTCCCCACTCCCCCACAGGGCCTTCGCGGGGCCTGC
The DNA here is from genome assembly GCA_030847615.1 of Gambelia wislizenii. Lineage (NCBI taxonomy): Eukaryota > Metazoa > Chordata > Lepidosauria > Squamata > Crotaphytidae > Gambelia > Gambelia wislizenii. Next base: position 18,944,786 of record JAUMIR010000010.1, on the reverse strand, counting down.
GGAGGGCCTGCGGAGGCCCCACGGAGGCCTTCCTGGCACTCCCCAATCCACCCCCAGGGCCTTCGCGGGGCTTCCGGAGGGTCTCCGGAGACCCCGCGGAGGCCTTCCCATCCCTCCCAGGGCTTTCACGGGGCCTCCAGAGGCCCCGTGTCGTGGTTTTGGGGGGGTCCCTCCCATAACCGCGAATACTCGAAACCGCGAATGTGGAGGGACAACTGTATTTCTTAGTAAAATGTCTAAAACTAAAATAATTAATAACAGAGATAGTGGGCACCTCTGACGTGTACTTTTCTCTGCTCAAATCTGTTCTGTTTTTTCTCCATTTATCAGGATTTGTGTTTTTTGGTCTCTATATATCGCCTTTATGCCATTTATAAAATTCTCTCCAAAATCAATTTTTTGTAGTAACTTTGCCATAAAATCCCAATTTATTTAATCAAAAGCTTTTTCTACATCAAGCAATATTAACATAATTTTTTTTCCCATTATGTTCATAGAATCCAGTCAAATTACATCTACTTTCTCTTTTATTTGTCTTTTTGGAAGAAATCCTGTTTGATCTTCTCCAATCCAATCCTTAAGAACCTTTTTAAAATCTTTGTGCAAGAATAGTTGCATATAATTTGTAATCTGTGTTTACAATTGGTCTGTAATTTTTAGGATCAGTTAAATCTTTTTCCTCTTTTGGTATTAATGTTATGTATGCTTCTCCCCATGATAATGGTTTATTATTTCCAGTTAAGATTGTCTTCATCACTTGTTGTAATGGTTTTGATATCTCTTGCACCATCTTTTTATAGTATAATGAGGAAAAACCATCAGGTCCCGGAGTTTTATTCAGTTTGGATTTTTAAGCAGCTTCTATAATGTTCATTAATTGTATAGGTTGAGTAAGTATTTGTTGTTAGGGTTCTGTAATTTTGGGTAAATTTTGTCCATATAATTTTTAAAACCCTCTTCATCTTCTTTTATTAGTGTTTGTTGTTTGAACAAATTAGTATAATATTTTTGAAATATATTTTTTATTTCTTGTTGATTTGATGTTATCTTCTGATCATCTATGATCTCTAATATTAATTTCTTTTCTTTTTGTCTTCTCAATCTATATGCTAACCATTTGCTCGGTTTGTTAGCTTGTTCAAAGTAAACATTTTTTGCCTATCTTAAACTTTTTATCCATATCTTTGACTAATAATATTCATAGTTGTTTTTGTAAAAATAATATTTCATCTTTTATTTATTTCTTCTTTTGTTTTTGGATTAATTCTTGTTCTTTTTCCTTAATTATTTTTGTTATTTCTTTTATTTTTTCATTTATTTTTCTATAATGTATTATACTTGGTTGTCTAAAAAGCCCTCTCATCACATGTGCATTCCATACTGTCTGAGTTGGTGTTCCTTTTCCTAGGTTTTCTGTAAAGAAATGTTTTACAGTCTGATTAGCTTCACCCCATATCTTATCTTTAAGCAAAAAATCATTAATCTGCCGTATTGTTTCTTTTTAAAATATATTCATTGTTAATCTTACTGGATTATGATCTGATTGTGATTTTGGTAGTATTTCTACCGCTTTAACAAATTGAGTCATAGTTTTAGATATAAGGACATACATATCTATTCTAGAAAGAGTCTTGTGAGGTTCAGAATAGAAAGTGTATTCTTTTACTGTTTTGTTTCTAAATCTCCAAATATTTATTAAAGATGAGGAATTCATTATTTCAAAAAATGATTGTGGTAATTTACCTTGATATTTTTTTGTTTTAATAATAGTAGACTTATCTATAGACAAATCTATTACCCCATTCAAATCTCCACACAAAATCAATTTCTCATAGTTGTACTTTAATAAATCTTTTAGCAGTTTATTTTAAAATTTGTGTTTATTTTATAATGGTGCATAAATTCCCACTAACAGAGCAGTAAACTGGCATTTTTATTTCAACCCCTATATAATAACCTTGTTGATCTCTTCTTTAATATGTGCACCAGAGTATCTTTAAAAATTGTTACTTCCTCACTATCAATTAATAATATATTGGTGTAACTTTTTTGTAAAATTTGATCCCTTTTTTAGCTTTTACAAAATACTCTACCAAATCACTAGGTAATTTTTTTGGTAGCTATTTTGGAGTTAAGATAATACATCTTATCCATAGCTTCCTCCATCTTTTCAATTGAACTTCCTATTAATTTCACCAGTGCTTTAATAACTGTTTCTTGAACTATCTCTTTATCCTGCTCTGGAATACCTTGTATCTTTAGACAATGTTCCCTTAATTTCAAATCTGTTAATGCTTTGGCATCCTTGTCTTTTTTCCATTCTGATTTTAATACCTTTGTTGGGTTTTTTTGGTAAATTTTTGGTTGTATCCTGCAGATCTTTCACATCTTTTAGTATTATTTCCATATCCTTAGTTACATTATCCACAGCCTGTTTAAGATACTGAATTTATCAACTAATTTCCTGTTTTATTTCTGTCGCTGTTATCTATTTTTTTTTTTTTGCTGAATTTCTGATCTTAATTCCTAATTTCATTTGATGTCATTATAGTAGTGGGTTCTGTGTCTATTGATGCCCTTCTTTGGGACAGCTTGTTGCTGAGCCTGGCTCACTGCTCTTGTTACCGGTATCATATTTTATTATTTTCTTATTACACAGTATGCAATTGCTTTTAGTGCATTATTGATAACTTCCACTTAGATCTTCTTATCAATTAATTCTAAGTTCTATATAAATTATCTATAGTTTAAAAAGCTTTGTATATATCTGCATTCCAAAATAATATCTTATCAATTCTCTAGAAATGTAATCCTATTTTAACTTAAACCTTAAGTAATAAGTACATATTTAAAGCTTACAATTCTTATTATTTATGAAAATAATTCAGTTGGTTTTCCTCAGTTCCCCAGATGTTGTCCTCTCATCCCTTATTTAAATTGCTGATGTCAAATATATTCAACACGTTCGTTTTCTCAAACTTATTCATTTGTTTTATAAATAGTTGGTAATGCAACCTAATCAAAATTTAAATTAAGGCCCAATATACTAAAAGATTGCCCCACTCTCAAGTTCCAAATCTTACTGTATTTTAGCCTCTTGTCCTATTTTCCAGTTCACAACTCACCATTAAATATATTAATGAATATATAGTACAGTAATATATATACAGTTGTCCCTCCACATTCGCGAACTTGACATTGGCGGTTTTGATTATTTGCGGTTTTAGGAGGGCCCCCCGGGCCCCCCCAAAACCGCAACACAGGGCCTCTGGAGGCCCCGTGAAAGCCCTGGTAGGGAGCGGGGAGGCCTCCACGGCACCTTCGGAGACCCTCCGGAGGCCCCGCGAAGGCCTTGGGAGGGAGGGGGAGGGCCGGGGACACCTCCATGGGGCCTCCGGAGACGCTCCGGAGGCTCCTTGAAGACCTGGGGAGGGGGTGGGGAAGGCCGGGGACGCCTCCATGGGGCCTCCGGAGACGCTCCGGAGGCCCCATGAAGGCCCAGGGAAGAGCTGGAGAGGGCTGGGGAGGTGATCATAGGGCCTTCGGAGACGCTCCGGAGGCCCCATGCAGGCCCGGGAAAGGGGTGGGGAGGGCCAGGGAGGTCTCCATGGGGCCTCCGGAGACGCTCCGGAGGCCCCATGAAGGCCTGGGGCAGGCGTGGGGAGGGCTGGGGAGGCCTCCACGGAGCCTCCGGAGACGCTCCGGAGGCCCCATGCAGGCCTGGGGAGGGCGTGGGGAGGGCTGGGGAGGCCTCCATGGGGCCTCTGGAGACGTTCCGGAGGCCCCATGAAGGCCCGGGGAGCGGGTGGGGAGGGCCGGGGAGGCCTCCATTGGGCCTCCGGAGCGTCTCCGGAGGCCCCATGCAGGCCCGGGGAAGGTGTGGGGAGGGCCGGGGAGGCCCCATGAAGGCCCGGGGAGCGGGTGGGGAGAGCCGGGGAGGCCTCCATGGGGCCTCCGGAGACGCTCCGGAGGCCCCATGCAGGCCCGGGGAAGAGGTGGGGAGGGCCGGGGAGGCCTGCATGGGGCCTCTGGACACGCTCCGGAGGCCCCATGAAGGCATGGGGAGGCGGGGGAAAGCGACTACAGGGCCTCCGGAGGCCCTGTTGTCGCTTTGGCGGGGGAGGGGGAGGGCAATTGTTATTCCCGGATTTTTCACATTCGCGGGGGTCTGGGGAACCTAACCCCCGCGAATGTGAAGGGATGACTGTATAGAAATTATATTTCTAAGTTGTTTGTAAATATTGTCAATTTCTGTCCTAATCTTGCTCACTCCAAAACAATTACAGTGCCTTGATTAGTACTACAGAGTTTTTGACAACAGAATACACTGTGACCCTTATTTAAACATACAGACAAACAAGCTACTCTCGCATTGCCTTCCTACAGAAGCCCCAGCTCTCACTCAGCATCTTCCCAATGAAGTTCTCGACCCTTCGTGCTCCCCTCATGCCTTCCTTGCTCCGGATGGTATCCTGTTTTTCCTTTATTCAATTCCTTCATCATTTGTCTGCAGATTTTGCTGTGGAACTTTAGTTGAATCAGGTTTCTGAATCTTTGATTGCCACTCGCTTTTTAATAATTTTTAAAAAGATGGTTGCGATCCTTTGCTGGTGCTTCCCGGTGCACAAAACTAGGTTAAGTCTGCTCCGTCTCCTCCTCCCGTTTTCACTGATGCTGAAGGCTGCGTCTGTGAATCCTAGACAGGCAACAGGTCAGCCCGAGCCCCTTTTGATTCCCTTTTACCATAGGGAATTTTAGTTACTTTGCTGACACAGAAATGACCAAAAACCGCTGTTTGAGAGGTGATTCTCTTGCTGCCACGTTAAGAGAACACCCGCTCAGGTCGCCATTCCACCGGAAATCGATAGCTATCTTTTAAGTATCGGAAGGGATTCCATGTAGATGATAGCAGAAGCTTGTTTTCTGCTGCCCCAGACTAGAACACAAATCAGTGGAATCAAATTACAAGAGAAGAGATTCCACCTAAACGTTATAAAAAACTTTTTTTTTTTTACTGTAAGAGCTGTTGGACAGTGGAATAGGTTGCCTTGGCGGATAGTAGACTCAGCTTCTTCGGAGGTCTTTAAACAAAGTTTGCATGGACATCTTTTAAATATGTTTTGGTTGTGCATTGGCAAAGGGTTGGACTAGTTGGCTCTTGCAGTCCTTTCCAACTCTAAAAATCTATTATGCTATGAATCTGTGATTTTTCTTATGGTGTGCATCATTGTGTAAGAAGAGTGGGGAACTTGTAGGCCTCCAGATGCTGATAAACTCCACTTGCTTCTTCATGTTCTGTATAACTCACACATATGGGTCTAGTCTGTGTCTGCAGAGTGTAGCTCAGAGAACTGCTATAGCTAATACAGAGTGATTTTGGCAGTAACCTTGTCCCCCTACAACTGTGCATGTATTGGTGTTCACACTCCTGCCTCAGTTGTTTTTTTGTCTTCCGCAGCATCAGCATTGCAAAAGAACCTCTTCAGCTGCAGGCCTTAAGACTTAGCTTATTTTCTCCTGTCTACCTCCTTCTACCCTTCTTGTCATGGGTTAGGAAAGGAGAAGTTTCAGCAGAGAGGTGGGGTGGGGGGACTAGTAATGCTGTGCTCTCTGGTGCAAACCTTTTCTTCTCCAGCTAGCCCCAGCTTGTACTGCATTTTGCTCTGGAGGCCCAAGGCCTCCATCTCACCTGCTGCTGCATCCTCAATATCTGAGAAGTGATTTCTAGTCTAAAAAAGAGTGTGAAAAGCTGCCTGCATTGGAAAGGCCTAGTGCCTCTCAGTTATGGTGTACCTCCATTCTGGTTCTGCCCTGCTTTTCTGCACCATTGTCTTATTGCAGCAGCAGTGCCCACCAGTGCTCCCCAATCTGTGTGCAGCAGCAGTTTTTTCTGGCAGATTTTTGACCCCACAATCCAGGAGGAACTGGGTTGCCTTGCTCCTTGGTGGGTTTCTGGAATAGATGGGGTTCAATACTCACAAACAAAACCAAGAAAAGAACTGAATCACTTTCCTTTCACCTTTATGCTGACATAATATTTTCCCCAAAATTAACATTTTTTGGGGGGGTTGGGGAAACGACTGGTGCAGCACTCCACACAACCATGGATTTCCTTGAGAAAGATGCAGTTTCTATCTTTTAAAAAGTGTTTAGTTTTACAGACTTGGATCTTGACTATTTATTAGTGTGTAGTTGTCACTGAGATAATTCATATACATTTGAAACCTCCATCTTGGACTGTGTTGGAATCTTCTTGTCTGGTGATTGGTTTGGGTTTGTCCTGTAGTTGTGGCGGTTAGAGAACTTCAGCGTCATGGCAGCAGTGTACCTTTTTCTCATGTGAAATTAACCTTACAGAGTAATCCAGATTTGCACATTGAGAAGAAGCCTTTTTGTTGGGAAGTTTGGACTGGTAGAACAATGATATCTTGCAAAAAGTTGGTAAAGTGTTGGTAAAGGACGATGCAATTCTTAGGTGGATTTCCTCTTTAGCTTGGAGAGAAGTTACTAGTGAGGTCACTTGTTCTACATTTTTATCAATGACTTGAATGATGGAATAGAGGGCATGCTTATCAAATTTGCTGATAACACCAAGTCAGGGCACCTCTAATGTCCTAGAGAACAGGAGTAGGATTTAAAATTGCCTTAACAGATTGGAGACTTGGACAAAAAGCTAACAAAATGACTTTGAACAGAGATAAATGTAAGGTACTACATCTGGGCAGGAAAATGAAATGCACAAATATCACACATAGCTTGAAAAGGATCTTGAGGTGGGGGGCTTAGTAAACCACAAGTAAACAGGAATCAGTAGTGTGATGCAGTAGCCAAAAAAGCTAATGCATTTCTAAAGTGCATCAACAGGGAAAAGTATAGCATCCAGATCAAGGGAAGTAATAGTACCACTCTATTCTGTGTTGGTCAGAGCTCACCTGGAATACTGTGTCCAGTTCTGGGCACCAATGTTCAAGAAGGATATTGCCAAGCTAGAACATGTTCAAAGGACTCTGGTAAAAAGCTTGGAAATGAATCTCTATGAGAAGTTGCTTGGGGGAGTTGGATATGTTTAGCTTGGAGAGGAGAAGATTGATAGGTGATATGATAGCCATAATATCTGAAGGGAAGTCATGTAGAAATGAAGCAATTTTTCCCTGCTGTTCCAGAGATTAGAACAGTGGTCCCCAAACTTTTTCAGGCTACTGTCTCTCTTCTTCTTGGATGACAACCCTAGTGCCCTTATGCCTATTTCTTGATATTAGGTCTACTGTTCTACTGCAAATTCAAAACAACCAATCCAGCACAATAAAGTTAAACAAGTGTATGTATTCCACAAGTACAGTAAAACTTTTTAAAACAATTTATTTAATGTTTTTAATAATATAAAAATAATGTTAAGCCAAGGCCAGCTAAAGAGAGAGGGGCGAGGGTGGGGGGGAGCAGGGAAGGAGGAAACTTTATTATTGGAAATTTGTTGTGGTAGTTCTTGTTGGGTGCCTTCGAGTCATTTCCGACTTATAGCGACCCCAGGGTGAACTTATCACAGGGTTTACTTGGCAAGGTTGGTTCAGAGGATGCTTGCCATTGCCTTCCTCTGAGGCTGAGAGAGTGATATTTGCCAAATGCCACCCAGTGGGTTTTCATGTCTGAGCAAGGATTTGAACCTTGGTCTCCAGAGTCGTAGTGCAATGCTCAAACCACTATACCACGAAGGGGATTTATTACCCATGGAAAATGCTTCCTTGCTGCACTGAAACCCAGATGTTTAGTACAGTAGGATCCCCATATCCACGGGGGATTGGTTCCTGGGGTCCCATGGATCATGAAATCTGCAGATTTCCCCCTGTGAATGCCCCCCTGTTGCCGTTGCCACCATGGGAGCCATCCTGGGAGGATAAGGGAGGCAAGATTTCCCCTCCCTTAGTCTCCCCCCCCATCGTCATTACCACCATGGGAGCCATCCTGAGGGGGGGGAGAAGGGAGCCAAGAACTCCCCTCCCTTTGCCACCACCCCCCATTGCCATTGCTGCCACGGGAGCCATCCTGGGGGGTGAAGGGAGAAGGGAGGTGAGAACTTTCCTCCCCTCCCCCGTCCACCCCCTTCACTGTCGCCAACTGTGGATAATTGAATCAGTGGATGACAAATCAGCGGATATGGGGGTGCTACTGTAATACTGTAATAATGTTCATAATACAGTCACACCCTCATATCCCCAAACCCAAAGGGTAGTCACCAATGGCTCCTCTTCATCCTGGAGAGAAGTGATTACTTCTGTCCTGAGCCCTGTGCTATTCAACATCTTTATCAATGACTTGGATGAGGGAATAGAGGGGATGCTTATCAAGTTTGCAGATGAGACCAAATTAGGAGGGATAGCTAATGCCCCAGAGGAAAGGATCAGAATTCAAAATGACCTCAACAGATTAGAAAGCTGTGCCAAAACTAACAAAATGAATTTCAACAGGTAAAAATGTAGGATACTACACTTGGATGGTAAAAATGAAATGCACAAATATAGGATGGATGACACCTGGCTTAAGGGCAGTACATGCGAAGGGGATCTAGGAGTCTTAGTGGACCACAACCTGAACATGAGTCAGAAGTGTGATGCAGCAGCTAAAAAAGCCAATGCGATTCTAGGCTGCATTAATAGGAGTATAGTGTCTAGATCACGGGAAGTAATACTGCCACACTATTCTGCTTTGGTCAGACCTCACCTGGAATACTGGAATGTCCAGTTCTGGGCACCACAATTAAGGAAGGATATTGAGAAGCTGGAATGTGTCCAGAGGAGGGTGACCAGGATGGTGGGAGGTCTGGAAGCCATGTCCTATGAGGAGCAGCTTAGGGAGCTGGGTATGCTTAGTCTGGAGATGAGAGAAGGTTAAGAGGAGATATGGTAGCCATGTTTAAATATTTGAAGGGATGTTATACTGAGGATGGAGCAAGCTTGTTTTTTGCTGCTCCAGAGACTAGGACACGGAGCAATGGGTTCAAGCTACAGGAAAAGAGATTCCACCTAAACATTAGGAGGAACGTCCTGACAGAGCTGTTTAGAAATGGAATACAGTGCCTCGTAGTGTGGTGGAGTCTCCTTTGGAGGTTTTTAAACAGAGTCTGGATGACCATCTGTCGGGAATTATTCGATTGTGTGTTCCTCAATGGCAGGGGGTTGCACTGGATGGCCTTTGTGGTCTCTTCCAACTCTATGATTCTATGATCCTTTAGGGTTTGGTTCCCAGACTTACTACAGATACCAGAAACTGGATAATAGTGAATCCTATTAAAATAAAGGACTTACGGTAAAAACATACCACAAAGTTGTATTGGAGGAAGACTCTCTAGGCATTTTCCAGTGCAACTCTATGATATTGTGTCCTGTGGATAACTGAAATCATGGATATTGGTTCAGTGGATATGGGATCTGACTCTATAGAGGTGACTAAAAGAAGATTTCTGTGTCATAAATAGGTAATGTTGCTAGTCTCCTTACAAAAACCAGACATTATATTTAACAAAAATGTTAAATTTCTCCTTTCCAAACCGTTATGTGGAAGCAGTCGTCTATAAATTTGTCATGGTGTGCATTCCCTGCCCAGCTGAGTCCCATCTCTCTTCTTGTGGTGCTTATCACATGGTCTGGATGCTTCCAAAGCTCAAAATAACACCTGTCAAATCCCTGTACTCCCATGAGGAAGAGGAATGCATTGCAGTGACCAAAAATATTGGCTGGCTATGAGACCAATTAGAATGTGTGGATACACCTAAATATCTAAATTGCTGGCCAGTTGTATAAATTGGACAGCGAAATTTTGTGGCATGATTCGACTGGAGAAGGAGGGCTTCTTTTCTGTAGCATTATTGTGGTCTATAAATGCCTGTCCTTCTAGTACTGTATTGTGATCTGTAGATCAGTGGGCTGTAATCAAAACAAAACCATGAGGATTGGTGTCTCTACTGTAGCTCACAGTAAGGTGACACTTCTGGCAGAGGAGGACCACCATTGACACAATTTGCATGCCTCTGCAGATGTGTGCAGGGATAATAGAAATTTTGCTTATTACTTCATCCAACCTGACCATTCTGAGATCATAGAATCATAGAATCATAGAATTGCAGAGTTGGAAGAGACCACGAGGGCCATCCAGTCCAACCCCCCTGCCACGCAGGAAATCACAATCAAAGCATCCCTGACAGATGGCCATCCAGCCTCTGTTTAAAGACCTCCAAGGAAGGAGACCCCACCACGCTCCGAGGGAGTGTGTTCCACTGCCGAACAGCTCTTACCGTCAAAAAGTTCCTCCTCATGTTGAGGTGGAATCTCTGTTCCTGGAGCTTGCACCCATTGCTCCGTGTTCCAGTCTCTGGAGCAGCAGAAAACAAGCCTGCTCCATCCTCAGCGTGACATCCCTTCAAATACTTAAACAGGGCTATCATATCGCCTCTAAACCATCTTTTTTCCAGGCTAAACATACCCAGCTCCCTAAGTCTCTCCTCATAAGGCATTGTTTCCAGACCTTTCACCATTTTAGTTGCCCTTCTCTGGACACGCTCCAATTTGTCAATATCCTTTCTGAATTGTGGTGCCCAGAACTGGACACAGTATTCTAAGTGAGGTCTGACCAAGGCAGAATAGAGTGGCACTATTACTTCCCTTGATCTAGACACTATACTTCTATTGATACAGCCCAAAATTGCATTGGCCTTTTTAGCTGCCGCATCACACTGTTGGCTCATGTTCAACTTGTGGTCTACTAGGACTCCTAGATCCCTTTCGCACGTAGTCTCATTCAGCCAGGTCTCTCCCATCCTATATTTATGCATTTCATTTTTCCGCCCTAAATGCAGTACTTTACATTTCTCCGTATTGAATTTCATTTTGTTAGCTTTGGCCCAGCTCTCCAGTCTATCCAGGTCATTCTGAATTTTGATCCTGTCCTCTAGGGTATTAGCTACTCCTCCCAATTTGGTGTCATCTGCAAATTTGATAAGTATGCCCCTAATTCCCTCATCTAAGTCATTGATAAAGATGTTGAATAGCAGTGGGCCCAGGACAGAACCCTGTGGCACCCCACTGGTCACATCTTTCCAAGAGGAAGAGGAGCCACTGCTGAGCACCCTTTGGGTTCGGCCGGTCAACCAATTACAAATCCATTGAACAGTTAACTTGTCTAGCCCACATTCTACAAGCTTGTTTGCAAGAATGTCATGGGGAACCTTGTCAAAGGCCTTACTGAAATCAAGGTATGCGATGTCCACAGCATTCCCTTCATCTACCAAGCTGGTAACTTTATCAAAAAAAGAGATCAGATTAGTCTGGCATGACTTGTTTCTCTGAAACCCATGCTGACTTTTTGTGATTATGGCATTGCCTTCTAAATGTTCACAGACTCTCTGTTTAATGATCTGTTCTAGAATCTTCCCTGGTATTGATGTCAGACTAACTGGACGATAGTTGTTGGGATCCTCTTTTTTTCCCTTTTTCAAGATGGGAACAACGTTTGCCCTCCTCCAGTCTGCTGGGACTTCTCCTGTTTTCCAGGAGTTCTCAAATATTATTGCCAATGGCTCTGAGATTATATTTGCCAGCTCTTTTAATACTCTTGGATGTAGTTCATCTGGTCCTGGAGATTTAAATTCATTTAGATTAAGAAGGTATTCCTGTACTACCTCTTTACTTATTTTGAGCTGGATTTCCCCTATTGTGTCCTCTGTTCCATTATCCTCAGGTTGGTCCTCCTTTTCCTTTTCTGAAAACACTGAGGCAAAGAAGGTGTTGAGTAATTCTGCCTTTTCTCTGTCCCCTGTTAGCATTTTGCCATCTTCTCCACGTAGCGGCCCTATCATTTCCTTCTTCCTCCTTTTGCTGCGGACATACCCCAAAAAACCCTTTTTATTGTTCTTAACCTCCCTAGCAAGCCTGAGCTCATTCTGCGCTTTAGCTTTTCTGACTTTACTCCTACACGTGTTCGCTATCCGTTTGAATTCTTCTTTGGTGATTTCCCCCCTTTTCCATTTCCTATACATGTTCCGTTTAAAACTTAGCTCCATTGAAAGTTCTTTAGTCATCCATCCTGGTTTCTTGAGACACCTCCCATTTTTCTTCCTCAATGGTACTGTTTGAAATTGTGCCTTCAGTATCTCCTTTTTGAGAAAGTCCCATCCGTCTTGAGGTCTCTTCTCTTTTAGTATTCCTGACCATGGGATCACCCCCAGTATTTCCCTGAGTTTATTGAAATCAGCTCTCCTAAAGTCAAGAATGCGTGTCTGACTATGCCTGGCTTCTCCTTTCCATTGTATAACAAACTCCAGGAGAACATGATCACTCTCACCTAAGGATCCCACCACTTGCACCCCATTAACCAGGTCGTCTCTGTTGGTTAGGATCAGATCTAAAATAGCTGACCCCCTTGTTGCCTCTTCCACCTTTTGGACCATGAAATTGTCTTCCAGGCATGTAAGGAATTTGCTAGACCTTGTAGTTTTGGCTGAGTTAGATTGCCAGCAAATATCAGGATAGTTGAAGTCACCCATCACTACTACATCTCTCCTTTCTGCATGTATGTTCATCTGTTCTAGAAAGGCAACATCCAATTCCTCCGTCTGATTTGGGGGTCTGTAGTAGAGTCCCACAATAACATCCCTGTTGTTTCCCTCCCCTTTAATTTTTATCCAGATGCTCTCCACCTGGCTTCCAGTATTGATGTCATGGATCACTTCACTGGTGTAAATATCCCTGACATATAATGCTATTCCTCCTCCTTTCCTGTTTGGCCTGTTTCTCCTATAAAGGTTATACCCCTCTATTCCTACATTCCAATCATGAGACTCGTCCCACCAGGTTTCAGTAACGCCTATTATATCATATTTGTTTTGTAGTGCAAGGAGTTCAAGTTCATCTTGCTTATTTCCCATGCTCTGTGCATTAGTGTAGAGACATCTGAGACCATGTGTTCCCTTTACTTGCTCCCTGTGCAAGTTTTTTTGCCTCCCACTGTTGGGTCCTTGCGCTGTTTGCCTTGTTCCCTCTATGATAGTTTGACTATTTTCTCCAGCCCTTTTGCCTTCCAGAATACTGTCTCCCTCCCCCATTTGACTCAGTTTAAAGCCCTCCTGATCAAATTCTTGAGACTGTTGGCAAAAATGTTTCTTCCAACTGTTGTAAGATGCACCCCATCTCTTGCCAAAAGTCCCCCCGCATGGAAGCACAGTCCATGATCCAAGAATCCAATTTGTTCTCGGCGACACCATCTACGGAGCCAGTTGTTTACGTCGGCTATTTTCCTCTCCCTTCTTGGACCATGCCCTTCAACTGGCAGAAGAGACGAGATGACCACCTGTGCGTTCATTTCTTTCAGCTTCCTCCCCAGGGCCTCATAATCTCTTCTGATCTTGGGAAAGCTGTGCCTTGCAGTATCATTGGTTCCCACATGGACCAAAAGGAAGGGGTAATGATCCGTAGGCTTGATGAGTCTTGTCAGCCTCTCGGTCACATCACAGATCTTTGCCCCAGGGAGACAGCACACCTCCCGAGTCATCTTGTCAGGCCCACATACCACTGCTTCTGTACCCCTCAGCAAGGAGTCCCCCACCACCACCACACGCCTCCACTGAGGCTTCGCAGCTGCTGTTCCTTGCGGTGGTCCTCTCAAGGTCCCCTGCTCTACCCCTGAAGTCTGTCCATGCTGTTCTTCCTCGTTGTCCTTGAGATAGAATGGAGAATAAGAGGTACTCAGTTTTCAGGTTGCTGTGCTCAAGCCAGCATACTTTTATTATACCAAGCAATCCATAATATTTTGCCCTGGATGTTTGTGTTGAAAAAAAACTCCCAACAACAATCTTAAAATGTTTTCTTAGAGTTTGTAAACTAGAAGGCAAAACTATGTGTAGAAAGTACTGTACATAAAATTACTTACAGTCCTCCCTCCACATTTGCGGATTTCACTTTTGCAGATTTGCTTAGTCACAGATTATTTGCTCCACCTCCACTGCTTTCCTATGCCATTTTTATCACTTCAACAACACTAGTGTCGCTGGGAAGAAATCAAACTGGCTTGAGGGGAGGAGGGGATGGGATGGGGGATTACAAGGATGGAGAATAGTTTGCATTTGCTCACTCATTTGCACAGGCTGGCAGGAAGGGGATGGGATGGGGGGATCATGAGGAATCATAGAGTTGTAGAGTTGGAAGAGACCACGAGGGCCATCCAGTCCAACCCCCTGCCACGCAGGAAATCTTGATCAAAGCATCCCCGACAGATGGCAATCCAGCCTCTGTTTAAAGACCTCCAAGGAAGGAGACCCCACCACGCTCCGAGGGAGTGCGTTCCACTGCCGAACAGCTCTGACTGTCAAAAGGTTCCTCCTAATGTTGAGGTGGAATCTCTGTTCCTGGAGCTTGTATCCATTGCTCCGTGTTCCAGTCTCTGGAGCAGCAGAAAACAAGCTTGCTCCATCCTCAGCGTGACACCCCTTCAAATACTTAAACAGGGCTATCATATTGCCTCTTACCCGTCTTTTTTCCAGGCTAAACATACCCAGCTCCCTAAGTCTCTGCTCATAAGGCATGGTTTCCAGACCTTTCACCATTTTAGTTACCCTTCTCTGGACATGCTCCAATTTGTCAATAGCCTTTTTGAATTGTGGTGCCCAGAACTGGACACAGTATTCTAGGTGAGGTCTGACCAAGGCAGAATAGAGTGGCACTATTACTTCCCTTGATCTAGATACTATACTTCTATTGATACAGCCCAAAATCGCATTGGCCTTTTTAGCTGCCGCATCTCACTATTGAGGAGGTTGAGTGTGTTTGCTCGCTCTGGTGTGCTTGCTCACTTGGGCAGACAGAAAGGAGGAAAAGATTGCAGAAGCAACAACATCAAGCTTCAAGTCATTCCCCCTGCCCCCCCCCACAAGCATTTTCTTCTTCTAGTACCTCTTCTCTTGGCAAGGGAAAGGGAATGCAGGGAGCACCAGTGCAGCTCCAGCCTGCCAATCAAGTCCTGGCAAAGCTTACAAATCTTAAACGGTCTCAAATTTCAAAGCTCATTTTCCCTGCTGCCACTTCTCCCCACCACCACCACATGCACTAACTCCTGCTCCAATCAGTCAGTCTGCCCCCACATGGCACCACTCTGAGCTGCAGAAGCAATGCCATGTGCCCAAGCCTCACAAGAGTTTCCTAACTGCTGCCACCACTGCTAGCAAAATGTGGCTAAGGGAGTGAATGCACACAGGCAAACAAAGTGCCTGGTGCAAAGAGCAGGAGACACCTCCACATGAAGCAATCAGCAAGGCTCTAAGGGTCCCCAAAAAGAGAAGTTTCATGGAACCATCATCCTCACCCACCCTGCTGCACCTTTTTCATCACCATCCCCTACTACACCCTTTTCCCTCACCACTGCCCTGGAGCTTTCCACCGCCTCCACGGGGGCAGTACCATTCACTTTGGAAATCACTGGACTAGAACATGAACCAGTGGATTCAAATTATTACCATTATATATAATGGGGCTTGAGCATCCACAGAGGGGCATGGAACCAAAACCCAGAGGATACCAAGGGCCCACTGTACAAGAAAAGTAATTCCACTTAGACATTAGGAAGAACTTCAAGTCTGAGTATAATAGACTGCCTTGGAGGATGGTAGATTTTCCAAGTGGTTGTAGAGTGTGGTCAGAGGTCCTTAAAGAGAGATTAGATTGTCCTCTTTTGGGAGCGCTTAACCTGTGTATGTCATGGCGGGATTGGACTAGATGGCCCTTATGGATCCTTCTAACTATGATTCTATGATAAGTCTTACTGTGAATTTGTTGGCCAGGATTTTGTTGTTAAATTTTGCCAGCTTCTCCTGAAATACAGTATCTTGAATTACAGTAGATGTTGCTATATAGGTATGGTTGTGCAGCACTGACTGTCCATAGACAAATGTAATTTATAGAAGAGAACCCCCCTGTTTTGTGTATATTGGACTCCGCAACATTTATTTAGCAAAGGTTTGGACATGTCTGCTAACTGCTGGCACTCTGATTTTTCTCATACAGTCATCCCTCCACATTCGTGGGGGTTAGGGTCTTGAGGCCCCTGCGAATGGAAAAACGGCAAATAAAAAAAGCTCCTCCTGCGACCCCCCCACGGGAGGGAGGCAGCGGGAGGCAGGGAGTCTGGCCAGCCTGACCTGCCTCTCCCTGACCTTCCTGCGGGGACTCCAGGCCTTAGAAGCCCCGGAGCCCCCTCTGGAAGGCTGGGGAAATCAGCGGGTGGGCGGGAGTGAAGCTGCCCGGCCTTTCCCCGGCCTTCCTGAGGGGACTCCAGGGCTTAGAATCCCCGGAGCCACCTCTGGAAGGTCAGGGAAGGCAGCGGGCGGGAGGAAGGGAAGTTGCCCGGCCTCTCCGCAGCCTTCCTGAGGGGACTTAGAATCCCCGGAGCCCCCTTAGGAAGGCCGGGGAAGACAGCGGCCAGGAGCGAGGGAAACTGCCCAGCCTCTTTGCGGCCTTCCTGAGGGGGCTCCGGGGCTTAGAAGCCCTGGAGCCCCTTAGAAAGGTCGGGGAAGGCAGCAGGCGGGAGGGAGGAAAGCTGCCCGGCCTCTTCCCAGCCTTCCTGAGGGGACTCCAGGGCTTAGAAGCCCTGGAGCCCCCTTAGGAAGGCTGGGGAAGGCAGCAGGCAGGAGTGAGGGAAGCTGCCTGGCCTCTCACCGGCCTTCCTGAGGGGGCTCTGGGGCTTAGAAACCCTGGAGCCTCTTAGGAAGGCCAGGGAAGGCAGCGGGCAGAAGTGAGGGAAGCTGCCTGTCCTCTCCCCGGCCTTCTTGAGGGGATGCCAGGGCTTGGAAGCCCCTGAGCCGCCTCTGGAAGGCCGGGGAAGGCAGTGGGCAGGAGCGAGGGAAGCTGCCTGGCCTCTCCGTGGCCTTCCTGAGGGGACTCCTGGGCTTAGAAGCCCCGGAGCCCCCTTAGGAAGGCAGGGAAAGGCAGCGGGCAGGAGTGAGGGAAGCTGCCCGGCCTTCGTGAGGGGACGCCGGGGCTTAGAAGTCCCTGAGCTGCCTCTGGAAGGCCGGGGAAGGTAGCGGGCGGGAGTGAGAGAAGCTGACCAGCCTCTCCGCGGCCTTCCTGAGGGGTCTCCTGGGCTTAAAAGCCCCGGAGCCCCCCTTAGGAAGGCCGGGGAAGGCAGGAGCGAGGAAGCTGCCTGGCCTCTTCCCGGCCTTCTTGAGGGGACTCCGGGGGCCAGCGAAGGCAGCGGGTGGGAGCAAGGGAACCTGCCAGGCCTCTCCCTGGCCTTCCTGAGGGGACTCTGGGGCTTAGAAGCCCCGGAACCACCTCTGGAAGGCCGGGGAAGGCGTGGGCAGGAGGTTGCCCTGCCTCTCACCAGCCTTCCCGAGGGGGCTCGGGGCTAAACTGTGAATAATCAAAACTGCGAGTATGAAAGCCACGAATGTGGAGGGGCAACTGTACTTCTCTCAGACATATTGTCTAGTCACGCCAACTAGTAATTTCCCTTGCGGTTAAGTCATCAGTCAAATTACCTTTTTTGTAACAATTTTTAATTTTGTGGATTTACTCTTGTAACATTTAACAAAAATGTAACATTTGTCGACCTCACCAAAGCCTTCGACACTGTGAGTAAGAAAGGTCTGTGGCAGATCCTGGAAAGACTAGGATGTCCCCCCAGATTCCTTAAAATTATTATCTTGTTACACGAGGGCCAGCACGGTCAAGTCAGATATGGCAATGCTCTTTCAGAGCCCTTTCTAATAACTAATGGAGTGAAGCAAGGTTGTGTTCTTGCTCCAACTTTATTTATAATCTATTTGAGCATGATGCTCCGAAGGGTGCTACGGCAGAGCTCAAAGAAGAAGATGGCATCTATGTACGTTACCTATCGATGGTAGCTTGTTTAACTTAAGCCGGCTGAGGGCTTGCACTAAGACTCTAAACTATCTAGTTTGTGAGCTGCTCTTCACTGATGATGATGCTCTTGTTGCCCACACAGAAGCAGCTCTGCAGCGCCTAACATCCTGCTTCGTAACAGCTGCAGAGCTGTTTGGGCTGGAAGTCAACTTGAAGAAAATGGAAGTTCTCTACCAGCCTGCACCACAGGATAAACACCACCATCCCCACATTGCCGTTGACAAATCTGTGCTTAAGTCTGTTCAGCAGTTCACCTACCTGGGAAGCACCATTTCCTGAGATGCCAAGATTGACAGAGATAGCACATTTGGAAGACTACAAAAGAGTCTGGAGTAATAAACACCTGAGGCGAAGCACAAAAATCAGTGTGTATAGAGCCATGTTACTGTCTGTTCTCCTTCACTGGTCTGAAACATGGGTCACCTATCACCACCACTTACGATTCCTCAAACACTTTCATCAGCACTGTATATGCAGTATCCTAAATATACACTGGACTGACTATGTGATGAATGTTGCTGTCCTTAAGCAAGCAGGGATCACCAGCACTGAGGCCATAATATTGAGAACACAGCTGCGCTGGGCAGGGCACGTTTCTAGGATGGAGGACCATCGCCTCCCAAAAATAGTACTCTATGGTGAACTCGCCATGGGTCAGCATTAGAGGGGCGCTCCAATAAAGCGATACAAGGACTCCCTGAAACAACATCTCAGGCTCGGCCAAATTGATCACCAACAATGGTCCTCCCTGGCCTCACATCGGGAGGCATGGAGACACACTATCCACAATGCTGCAGCCTTATTTGAGAACCCACGCCAAACAAGTCTTGAAGAGAAACGACAACGCAGAAAGAATCGCAACCCGGAAACATCACCCAAGGAGACCTTCTGCTGTGCTTTCTGCAACCGGACTTGTTTATCTTGGATTGGCCTTTTTAGTCATCAGCACGCTTGCAGAAAGTGTGGGATGAGTCCTTCCTGAATCTTCGTTTGCGAAGAAAAGCCAGAGAGTGAATTATTTGCCCCCATCTTGAAATTATTCTTAGGTCTATGCAAATGAATTCTCTGTGTCTTTTCAGTAGCTAAAAGTACCATCTAGAACAGTGGTTCTTAAGTTGTGGTCTGGGGACCCCCAGGGGTCTGTGATGTCCTCACAGGGAGTCCACAAAGGCTTGAAAGTTGCTTGGCCCACCTCCTCCCTGCAGTGGAGTGGCCACGTGACAGGAGCCAAGGCAAAGGCTGGCAGGTTGGCTTGGCCTGAGCAATGCCATTGAATCCGTTCCGGCCCCAAACTTGCAGGAAGAAGCAGAAGAAAAGTCTTCCCTCCCCCTCCAGTTCCTCTGAGGGAAGGTTTAATGTGTGGTGTAATTGTGTTCTTCATGTTGTTAATAATAATAATTTGGTTTGACTTTTAACTTTTCTCCTGAATATGATTTTTGCACATTATGGAGATTTTCACACGGGCCCAAAATGCCCCGTTACTGCCCTGCCACCTCCTCTCCCGCTCCTGCCACGGAATAACATAAATCTTTCACGCACTTACCTTAATTCCATGGCAGGAACGGGCTCCCCCTCCCCTCACTGGCCAGCCGTAAATGCAGCCGTCATAAGGCTGCTTTTACGACCGGCCGTCTGAAACGTTATCACGTGATAATGGCCGGACGGTAAATTTAAAAAAATAAACCTCCCCAAACATAAAATGAGTTCACGAAGCACAAAAACACACTTTAAATCACACAATCAAAACAGGAAGGGTAAAATAAAGGGTGCCACTTACCAGGATGTCCAGATCATACCAGGAAGTGCTCAGAATGA
This sequence comes from Gambelia wislizenii, assembly GCA_030847615.1. Taxonomy (NCBI): domain Eukaryota; kingdom Metazoa; phylum Chordata; class Lepidosauria; order Squamata; family Crotaphytidae; genus Gambelia; species Gambelia wislizenii. Next base: position 18,925,074 of record JAUMIR010000010.1, on the reverse strand, counting down.
ACCTCCCCTCTGCAGCTGTCATTTCGGAACAGGAACGGGGCTGCTGTTCGCACACCATGATTGCGTGGTAACGATGGAATGGGAGGTCTATTCACGATGAAAAATCATGATTACATTGTTCCGGAACAGTCACAGGAACAGGATGGATGCAGGACAGAACGGGGTCAACGTCGTCCGAAAGGGAAAATCTTTCCCAACCCTGTTCTGTTCCTGCCGTGGGATATATAGCCTGTGTGAAAATCTCCTAAAAAAGAGAGAACAGAAGACCATCAGCAAGTGATGGAGAGACAAGCTCTCATGGCATGACTGTTGGCCAAGTTGCCCTGTCCCTCTCAGCCATGTTGGCCCTAAAGGATCAATCTGGTAAAACTACAATTATCGTCCAGTTAGTCTGACATCAATACCAGGGAAGATTCTAGAGCAGATCATTAAACAGAGAGTCTGTGAACATTTAGAAGGCAACGCCATAATCACAAAAAGTCAGCATGGGTTTCAGAGAAACAAGTCATGCCAGACTAATCTGATCTCTTTTTTTGATCAATTTATCAGCTTGGTAGATGAAGGGAATGCTGTGGACATCGCATACCTTGATTTCAGTAAGGCCTTTGACAAGGTTCCCCATGACATTCTTGCAAACAAGCTTGTAAAATGTGGGCTAGACAAGTTAACTGTTCAATGGATTTGTAATTGGTTGACCGGCCGAACCCAAAGGGTGCTCAGCAGTGGCTCCTCTTCGTCTTGGAAAGATGTGACCAGTGGGGTGCCACAGGGTTCTGTCCTGGGCCCAGTGCTATTCAACATCTTTATCAATGACTTGGATGAGGGAATTCGGGGCATACTTATCAAATTTGCAGATGACACCAAATTAGGAGGAGTAGCTAATACCCTAGAGGACAGGATCAAAATTCAGAGTGACCTGGATAGACTGGAGAGCTGGGCCAAAGCTAACAAAATGAAATTCAATACACAGAAATGTAAAGTACTGCATTTAGGGCGGGAAAATGAAATGCATAAATATAGGATGGGAGAGACCTGGCTGAATGAGACTACATGCGAAAGGGATGTAGGAGTCCTAGTAGACCACAAGTTGAACATGAGCCAACAGTGTGATGCAGCAGCTAAAAAGGCCAATGTGATTTTGGGCTGTATCAATAGAAGTATAGTGTCTAGATCAAGGGAAGTAATAGTGCCACTCTATTCTGCCTTGGTCAGACCTCACTTAGAATACTGTGTCCAGTTCTGGGCACCACAATTCAAAAAGGATATTGACAAATTGGAGCGTGTCCAGAGAAGGGCAACTAAAATGGTGAAAGGTCTGGAAACGATGCCTTATGAGGAGAGACTTTGGGAGCTGGGTATGTTTAGCCTGGAAAAAAGACGGTTAAGAGGCGATATGATAGCCCTCTTTAAGTATTTGAAGGGATGTCATGCTGAGGATGGAGCAGGCTTGTTTTCTGCTGCTCCAGAGACTGGAACACGGACCAATGGATGCAAGCTCCAGCAACATGAGGAGGAACTTTTTGACAGTAAGAGCTGTTCGGCAGTGGAACACACTCCCTCGGAGCGTGGTGGGGTCTCCTTCCTTGGAGGTCTTTAAACAGAGGCTGGATTGCCATCTGTCGGGGATGCTTTGATCAAGATTTCCTGCATGGCAGGGGGGTTGGACTGGATGGCCCTTGTGGTCTCTTCCAACTCTGCAATTCTATGATTCTATGATTCTATACTTCAGCTGCCAAAGCACCAGTTAAAGAGTCCATGAAGGCAGAAGCCTTGGCTTTAAAAAAAATGCTTGGGTTTTGTGAGCAAACTACTCACAGCCAACTCCAAGAGGGACAGAAAGGACAAAATTCGGAAGGTGAACTCCTATGTTTTCCATCAGCTTTTCCTCTTCTCCCTCTGCTTGTTTATTATTGTCATCCTCCCCCCAAAAAGGGAAAAAATATCAAAGGGTGAAGGCATCTCACAAGAAGGGCAAAATCAGGTCTGACCTAATGTTAAGCCTGCTATACTAAGCGCTCTTTGTCCCTTGAGCATATTTGTCAGGACAGGCAAGTTCCTGGGGGAAAGGTTGTGTTGCCCAATCAATATCTGTCCACATCTTTGGCAAAGATGTCAAATTTTCTGAATGAAATCCACAAAGAGAGAGAGAGTGCGTGCGTGCAGCTATTACCTAGGATTTTTAACAAGGCATTAATGTTTTGAAAACAACCAAGCCTTAGTGGGTCTCTGACATAAGCCTCAGGACCCGCCCCCGCCCCCCATGGATGCAGTAGTGCCCTTGATCTTTTTCTCTAAACCTGTAGATATGGAATGGCAGGAACAGGACATGGACAGATGTGCCCCATTCCTGGCCAAAAACATTCCTTTGCATTTTAGGCTTAAATCAGACCTAGAAGTCTGAGGTTTGTTAAGGTGTTTGAAGGGGTGTCCAGGGGGACCTCCAGGAGCAGCAGATATATTTTTTCCAGATGGTTTTCAGAGTAGAATGGGGGGGGGTGTTAGGGGATCAGGTGTGGTCTGCAGGCCATACTTCTCTGCATTAAGACCTCACTTGTCATACTTTGGGCTCTGGTTTTTCTTCCCAATAAAAGTCTGAGCATCTTCAAGACAGCCTATATAAATTGTTCAGGGCTGTGCTTCTGGAGTGATGGCCTGATGGGGCCTCTTACTGGCTGGTGGATCAGGCAAATGTGCTAAGGCAAAAGTGGACTCTGAGGCCCTATACAAGTACTGAGAGCTTTGGTTCCTAGATCTCCAAGAGTTCTGGTTTTTTCCATGGACAGCACTGATGGATCCAAATCTGCTGATCAAGGGACCCCTATAATCATCCATATCTGGAATTACTTCATCCCTCTGCCTGGGGATTAAGCATCAGTGGCTTCTAGACTTAGACGAAAATATAGTGGACACCCTCTTAACCTCCAGAAGTCTACTTACTATGGTTCAATATTTACTGAATTGACCTAGTCTATTTTGTTTATTCATATGGGGGGGGGGGTAAGGGCTTCTCCCCAACATGCAAGGTTGTTGAAGCTGTTGGAGTTTCCACATCTGGGCTGAAGCAGAGTCTAGTGCCCAACATTTCTAAGTGCCAGGCAGTGGCATTAGGTAGCATCCTGGAGGCAATAACATGGCTTCAACTGGTGAAGCTCTTGAGAGGAGATGCAGTGGTGGTCATCCACTGCTTCTCCTGTGATCTCACCTTTTGAGCATCTTTTGAACAACTTGGTTCTGTTCCCTGCAAGATACTAACATGCAAGGTGGTTTTCTTGTATGATTCTGTGCACTGACCTATCTTCTATGCTGAAGGTGAATTAACTTTCCAAAGGAGTCAAGGTACTATACTTCTTCTGTGCAGGTCCATCTCAGCCTATGGAGAAACTCTAATGTAAGTTAGCTGTGCAGAGAAGCTCAGGATTTCCATTAGGCAAATGGCAGATTCCAAGAGGTTGGACAATCAATTGTCTCACAAACCCAGGGATCAGGGGCCACAGGTGTCACAAGCAGCCACTGAGATGAGAACGCACAGCACTGCCAGTCTACTCCACAGATGAAACCATCCTCTGTCCAGGGTATGGCTACCTTGCTGGTCCTTTGTTTGCAGGCTCTCCTGGAGGATATCTTGTGGTGCCACATAGGCCACCACCTCTACATTTGACTGACACAAAGTGGACAGGTACGTTTCTGATGAAGCATTCTTTGGTTACTGTGTGCTACAGCATGGTAAATCACCTGCCCATCCAGGGTATATTTCTGTTTTTCATCCCATCCTTGTTGGTTTCAGTCCTCCACTGACCAAGAATGAAGAGTTGGGATTTAACAGTAACGTGTCCTCCTTGTCAGCTGAGTCTTGCCACTGATCATAGAATCATAGAATTGCAGAGTTGGAAGAGACCACGAGGGCCATCCAGTCCAACCCCCTGCCATGCAGGAAATCACGATCAAAGCATCTCCGACAGATGGCCATCCAGCCTCTGTTTAAAGACCTCCAAGGAAGGAGACCCCACCACGCTCCGAGGGAGTGTGTTCTACTGCCGAACAGCTCTTACTGTCAAAAAGTTCCTCCTAATGTTGAGGTGGAATCTCTGTTCCTTGAGCTGACTTGCTTTTTGCCCCTGAAACAGGGACAGAGATTGTTTCATTTCCACTTTTGCACATTAAAGACTGTTTTGTTAAGGCTTTCTGTCCTCGCCACTTTGCTTATATATTTAAAGTTTCCTTTGGAGCAATGGTTCAAAATTGTGTAACTGAAGGGGGACTCATCATTCCTGGACAGAACATGAAAAAATCTTGGTTTTGCTGTCATGAGTTAGAAGAGTTAAACCTTTCTTATTGGAAACTTTGTGTCCTGACCAGAGGTATACAAAATAGGAAGTCCAGCTTTCCATGCAGAAGTATTAACATCCCTACTTATATGACACATTTTTGCTCTTTTGGCAATCATTGACATTCATGGTGCAGAGATAAGAGGTTACATATTGCAAAATGCATATATGACAGAAGTCTCAATGTGCGGTGCCAGAATCTACCATGAAGTAGTTGTTGGGGCATGCAAGATGTTCCTCGAAACTATTTTGAAATGTCCAGCAAGAGAGTGTGAAGTGTACATAGGCAGTTTTGGTTTCCAGTACAGTCGCCCCTCCACATTCGCGAACTTGACATTCGCGGTTTTGATTATTTGCGGTTTTGGGAGGGCCCCCCAAAACCGCGACATGGGGCCTCCAGAGGCCCCGTGAAAGCCCGGGGGGAGGGCCTGGGAGGCCCCCATGGGGCCTTCGGAGACACTCCGGAGGCCCCGCAAAGGCCTTGGAAGGGAGGGGGAGGGCCGGGGAGGCCTTTACGGGGGCCCCGGAGACGCTCCGGAGGCCCCATGAAGGCCCGGGGAGGGGGTGGGGAGGACTGGGGAGGCGATCATGGGGCCTCCGGAGATGCTCCGGAGGCCCCATGAAGGCCTGGGGAAGGGCTGGGGAGGGCCGGGGAGGGCTCCATGGGGCCTCCAGAGACGCTCCGGAGGCCCCATGAAGGCCTGGGAGGGAGCGGGGAGGGCCGGGGAGGCCTCCATGGGGCCTCCGGAGATGCTCCGGAGGCCCCATGAAGGCCCGGGGAGGGGGTGGGGAGGGCCGGGGAGGCCTCCATGGCGCCTCCAGAGCATCTCCGGAGGCCCCATGAAGGCCCGGGGAGGGGGTGGGGAGGGCCGGGGAGGCATCCATGGGGCCTCCGGAGATGCTCCGGAGGCCCCATGAAGGCCTGGGAGGGAGCGGGGAGGGCCAGGGAGGCCTCTATGGGGCCTCTGGAGACGCTCCGGAGGCCCCATGAAGGCCCGGGGAGGGGGTGGGGAGGGCCGGGGAGGCCTCCATGGGGCCTCCAGAGCATCTCCGGAGGCCCCATGAAGGCCTGGGGAGGGGGTGGGGAGGGCCGGGGAGGCCTCCAAGGGGCCTCCAGAGCATCTCCAGAGGCCCCACAAAGGCCCTGGGAGGGAGGGGAGAGGGCTGGGAGAGGCCTCCGCGCGGCCTTGCTAGGCCCCGCGAAGGCCTGGGAAGGGAGAGGGAGGCCCAGGAGAGGCCTCCGTGGGGCCTTGCTAGGCCCCGCGAAGGCCTGGGAAGGGAGGGGGAGGGCCAGGAGAGGCCTCCGCAGGGCCTTGCTAGGCCCCGCGAAGGCCTGGGGAGGGAGGGCCGGGGAGGCCTCTGCGGGGCCCAGCGAAGGCCTTGGGGGGGGAGTGGGGAGGGCCGGGGAGGCCTCCGCGGGGCCTCCGGAGACTCTCCGGAGGCGCCGTTGAGGGCTTGGGCGGGAGGGGGGAGGGCTGGGGAGGCATCCACGGAGGCCCCATGGTTGCTATGGTGGGGGAGGGGGAGGGCAGTCGTTATTCGTGGATTTTTCACATTCGCGGGGGTCCGTTCAACCCCCACGAATGTGAAGGGACGACTATATATGTGTTTCAAAGCTAAGGCACGAGAGCCACTCAGATATGCTATTGTGCCCTCATCTAGACTTGCTTTGTATTGCTGCTGATAGTGCATATTCTAATTTATTTGTGGCTTTGCAGCATCCAATTTGAACATCAAAAGCTTCAAAAACACTTACCAAAGTGGCTTGGATTTCTGAGGCAAAATAGAAATCTCCCTGCCCCATCTCCCTGTTCACCTGTGTTTTTCTTCTGTGTTCTTGCCAACCATAATTCAATGGGAAGTATAAAGCTAATTTCAAACAATACAATCAGTATTTATTTTAAAGCAGTGCATTCCTATTAGCACAGAAACACATTTTCTGGCAGGCATGGTATGTCTGCCTCCTCCACCCACCTGTTTTTGTGCATTATACTGCAAGACAAGCATTTTTCACTTAGTTCAGTTAATTTCTGAAATGTTAAGATAAAGGCAGAGGTAGGAATCATGCAGCCCTCCAAGCAATGGTGGTGAATGCTGGGAGCTGCAGCCAAACAACATCTGCAGGGCCATATGATTCCCACCTCTTGCTAGAGGGAAGAGTATAGGAGGAATGAGTCTAAAAAGTAAAATTGTATTAAAAAATTCCAGGGATCTAGCCCTTTTAAAAAGAAATAAAAATATCTTCTTTAAAAGGAGTTAAAAATCACTTACTTTCAGATCCATGCAGAGTGACTTAAGAATGCAGACAAGCTCAATTAACATTTAAAAGTGTATTCAGAGGTCTGTGATCACCCAGTTAAATTAGACTCATTACAAAAACAAAGGAGTCAGTTTAAAAATGCAAATCAAAAGTTTACTGAAGGTATATCAATCTCAATCTACATACTAAAACAAACTTTAAAAAGGGTTCCTAACTAACTAGGAAGATTTAGGATAGAAAGACTCACCCAGCCTTCAGCTGTAGAAGGCTACATGCTGATTTGAAAAGCAAACATCATAGCATGGCTTCATAGCAGCATGGCATCCATGGCTAGGCATCATAAGATGGCAAAGACAAAGATAAGATGGCTACAGCCGCATGGAGACTCTAACTTAAAAGAGAACTTGCAAAGAGCAATAAAATTTAAATTAGGTCATGTGTTGAATGACCCAGCACTCCAGTTGGCTGGAAGTGCCCAGTGAAATAAGAGAAAGGGAGTTTGGGAGAACAGAAGCATGCAGGGAAAAAACCTAGACTTATCTTAGGATGTGAATGGGGTACACAAGATTGCTTTTACATTACAATAATTATTTCCCCACATACTACATTCCCCTTCTCAATCGTAAGGTACTCCATGAACAATCTTCATTTCTTCTCGTCTCAGGAAACTGTCCTTAGGAAGAGGCTTAGTTAAAATATCAGCTATCCTTTCTTCTGAGTTGCAGTACTTCAGTTGAACAAGTTGACTGGCACATCTCTCTCACCTTGTGGAAAGCAATGTATGTTCTTCTTCAGAGGCTTGTCACTCTGAGAAATTTTGATACAGCTTTGATTGTCTTGCATCAGAATGGTTGGCTTGGGTTCCTCTATCCAGAAGCAAATTCTGCAGCCATTTGATTTCATCACAAGCTGTTTTTGCTGAGACGCACTCAGCACCTGTGGAACTGTCTGCCACTGTACTCTGCTTCTGACTTGTCCAACTTACTGCTCCACCATCGTAAAAGATTATGTTTCCACTGGTTGATTTTCTCTCCACCGGATCATTGCCCCAATCAGCATCTGCATAGGCAATCAGTCGTGGCTTGTCACATGCTGGCAGCATCAGTTTGAAGTCAGCGGTCGATTTTAAATATCTTGACATTCTTTTCACTGCAGTAAAATCTCGAAGAGTAGGAGAATTAACCATTCTACATAAGATGCCAACAGCATTTGCAATATCAGGTCTAGTGAAATTCGCTATGTACAGAAGTTTTCCAACTGCAGTTCTGTACTTTTCACTGTCTCTAAAAGGTTCAGATGCCTCATTGTTCTTTAAGAAACCTACTTCCATTGGAGTTTGAGCATCTTTTGCATCTTTTAAGCCAAGACAGTCCAGAATATCTATAATCTTTTGCTTTTGATTAAGAAAGAAGCTTCCATCATGGTCTCTTTCAATTTGTACTCCAAGATAGTGTGAGATGTCTCCCAGACTTTTAATATCTATTTCTTTCTGGAGATTCAGGAGTATCTCTTGACTATCTGATTTGTCTTAACTGCACAGAATTAAATCATCAACATAACTTGCAATGTAAGTCCACCTATTGTTTCTGAATCTTTTGTAAACGCATTGGTCAACAGTGCCTGGAGTAAATCCTTCTTTGATAAGGAGCTGATTTAACTTTTCGTGCCATTTCTTGGCTGCTTGTTTTAATCCATAAAAGCTTTTCTCAAGTTTACATACTAGATGCTCCTTTCCAGGTACTTGGAATCCCGAAGGCTGTTCCATGTACAGTTTCTCATCTAGATCTCCATAAAGAAATGCTGTTTTCACATCTAGATGTTGTACATGCATTTTCTTGGAAGCTGCAACAGCCAATAAGGTTCTAATAGTTGTGTGTGTAACTACTGGGGAGAAAGTTTCATGAAAATCTTCTCCAAATTGCTGATTGTAACCTTTAGCTGCAAGTCTGGTGTTATATCTTTCAATCTCTCCTTTTGCATTTTGCTTTCTTGTAAAGACCCATCTGCAGCCAATTGCCTTCCTGCCTTTTGGCAATTCTGTCAATGTCCAAGTTTTATTTTTATATAAAGATTCCATTTCCTCCATTGCTGCTTTCACCCATTTCTCAGAATCAGACTTTGGCAGTCCTTTGATCTTCTGCCAGTCAGAGGGTTCCAGAAGGCTTTCCCCTGTGGCTAGATAGGAGAATCTCAAAGGAGGCACTTCCCTGTTACCCCTCGCAGACTGTCTCACCTGGACTTGAGTTCCTCGCTTTGCCCGTGGCGCGCCGTCCAGTCCTCCATCCTCTGGTAAGTCCTGGGCTGAGGGAGCCCCTTCTGGATGCGAAGCACTTGCAGGAGGGTGAAAGAGCTGCACATGCTGTGGCTGCTGGCGAGAATCAGGGTCTTCTTCCACTGCAAACACATCTGAATAGAAATCTTTGTTTGGATTAGAATTAAATTGAGGTCTTTCATCAATATAAACAGCACTTGTTATTCTCATTGTGCGTCCATCAGGGTTTAGGATTTTGTAAGCACCTTTGGCATAGCCAATAAAAATTCCCTCTTCAATTCTACAGTCCAGTTTGTCTCTTTTCTGTTTCAGAATGTATGTATAAGCTTTAGATCCAAAAACCCTGAGATGGTTCAGTCTGGGTTTCACACCATGCCACAATTCAAATGGAGTAACATCTCTGGATCTGGTTGGAAATCTATTGTTTAAGTATGTGGTTGTGAGAATTGCCTCAGACCAATAAGCATTAGACATGTTAGCCTGTAAAAGCATTGCAGCTGCCATTTCCTTTAAGGTTCGGTTCATTCTCTCTGATAAACCATTTTGTTGAGGACTATAAATCCCAGTAGTCTGGTGTCTGATGCCATGTTCCTTTCAGAACTCATCAAAATGAGTATTGACAAACTCAGAGCTTGTTGCAGTGGGTGGAGCTTCTGTGAGTTTGCATTTTTTTAAAACTCCTGGGAGAGGCTGCTTGTTGCAGAGGGTGGAGCTTCTGTGTGTTTGAATTTTTTTAAACTCCTGGGAGAGGCTGCTTGTTGCAGAGGGTGGAGCTTCTGTGAGTTTGAATTTTTTTAAACTCCTGGGAGAGGCTGCTTGTTGCAGAGGGTGGAGCTTCTGTGAGTTTGAATTTTTTAAAACTCCTGGGAGAGGCTGCTTGTTGCAGAGGGTGGAGCTTCTGTGAGTTTGAATTTTTTAAAACTCCTGGGAGAGGCAGCTTGTTGCAGAGGGTGGAGCTTCTGTGAGTTTGAATTTTTTTAAACCACAAAAAACAAATGCACAAGTATAGGATAGGGATACTTGGCTCAGCAGTACTACATGTGAGAAGGACCTTCGGATTATTGTTAATAATAAATTGAATATGACTCAGCAGTGTGATGCTGCAGCAAAGAAGGCAAATGCTATCATAGCCTGCATTAATAGAAACATAGCTTCCAAGTTCAGGGAAGTAATAGTCCCCTTATAGTCTGCGCTAGTCAGGCCTCATCTGGAGTATAGTGTTCACGTCTGGGCACCTCATTTTTAAAAGGATATAGACAAATTGGAGCAGGTTCAGAGAAGGGCAATGGGGATGCTAAGAGGTATGGAGAACAAAACATATGAGGAGTTTTGTTCTCCTCAGCTGGACATGTTCTGCTTGGAGAAGAGAAGACTGAGGGGTGACATGATTGCACTCTTTAAATACCTCAAGGGCTGCCGCAAAGTGCAAGCTTATTCTCTGCTGCCTCAGAGGGCAGAACTAGGTTTAAATGGTTTTAAGTTATAGGAGGGTAGATTTTGATTGAACATAAGAAGGGTGTTCTTGACAGTGGATTTCCAGTTTGGCAATGGAACCAATTGCCAAGAGAGGTGGTGTGATCTCCTTCTCTGGTCATCTTCAAAAGGAGACTGGACAGCTACCTGCTGGGGATGCTCCAGCTGGAGATCCTGTATTGAGCAGGGGGTTGGACTTGATGGCCTATAGGATCCCTTCCAACTCTATTATTCTAGTGGCATGCATAGAATCACAGAATTGGAAGAGAGCACAAGGGCCATCTAGTCCAACCCCCTGCCATGCAGAAATACACAGTCAAAGCACGGCCGACAGATGGACAACCAGCCTCTGATTAAAAACCTACAAAGAAGGCGACTCCACCACACTCCAAAATAGTGCATTCCACTGCCAAACAGCTCTTACTGTCAGGAAGCTCATCCTGTTTAAATGGAATCTCTTTTCCTGTAGTTTTGAGTCCATTGCTCCGTGTCCTAATCTCTGGAGCCACAGAAAACAAGCTAGCTCCATCCTCAGTATGACATTCCTTCAAATACTTAAACATGACTATCATGTCCACTCTTAACCTTCTCTTCCCCAGGCTAAACATACCCAGCTCCCTAAGCTGCTCCTCATAGGGCATGGCTTCCGGACCTCCCATCATCCTGGTTGCCCTCCTCTGGACATGTAGCCAGGATTCTCTTAGTGCTTCTTTCATTTTCTTTCTAATTAACAGCTTGTAATGCTGTTTTAAGAGTTGTAATGTGGGTGGAATGCACTTAGCACTACTAAACTGTTTAAATTGACATACAAGGTGTTTCTTGGGAATCTTGCACTCCTGCTCAAACCAAGGCTTCAAGTTAACGTTATATGGCGGGGAAGACTAGTGGCACAAATGTTTCTTAACAGCATCTCTTACACTCTGAGAGATAACTCTTGTTAAAGCTGAATTGTTGTCTCATCATACAATCATAGAATTGCAAAGTTGGAAGAGACCACGAGGGCCATCCAGTCCAACCCCCCTGCCATGCAGGAAATCTTGATCAAAGCATCCCCGACAGATGGCAATCCAGCCTCTGTTTAAAGACCTCCAAGGAAGGAGACCCCACCACGCTCCGAGGGAGTGTGTTCCACTGCCGAACAGCTCTTACTGTCAAAAAGTTCCTCCTCATGTTGAGGTGGAATCTCTGTTCCTGGAGCTTGCACCCATTGCTCCGTGTTCCAGCCTCTGGAGCAGCAGAAAACAAGCCTGCTCCATCCTCAGCGTGACATCCCTTCAAATACTTAAAGAGGGCTATCATATTGCCTCTTAACCGTCTTTTTCCCAGGCTAAACATACCCAGCTCCCTAAGTCTCTCCTCATAAGGCATCGTTTCCAGACCTTTCACCATTTTAGTTGCCCTTCTCTGGACACGCTCCAATTTGTCAATATCCCTTTTGAATTGTGGCGTCCAGAACTGGACACAGTATTCCAAGTGAGGTCTGACCAAGGCAGAATAGAGTGGCACTATTACTTCCCTTGATCTAGACACTATACTTCTATTGATACAGCCCAAAATCGCATTGGCCTTTTTAGCTGCCGCATCACACTGTTGGCTCATGTTCAACTTCTGGTCTACTAGGACTCCTAGATCCCTTTCACACGTAGTCTCATTCAGCCAGGTCTCTCCCATCCTATATTTATGCATTTCATTTTTCCGCCCTAAATGTAGTACTTTACATTTCTCCGTATTGAATTTCATTTTGTTAGCTTTGGCCCAGCTCTCCAGTCTATCCAGGTCATTCTGAATTTTGATCCTGTCCTCTAGGGTATTAGCTACTCCTCCTAATTTGGTGTCATCTGCAAATTTGATAAGTATGCCCCTAATTCCCTCATCCAAGTCATTGATAAAGATGTTGAATAGCACTGGGCCCAGGACAGAACCCCGTGGCACCCCACTGGTCACATTTTTCCAAGATGAAAAGGAGCCACTGCTGAGCACCGTTTGGGTTCGGCCGGTCAACCAATTACAAATCCATTGAACAGTTAACTTGTCTAGCCCACATTTTACAAGCTTGTTTGCAAGAATGTCATGGGGAACCTTGTCAAAGGCCTTACTGAAATCAAGGTATGCGATGTCCACAGCATTCCCTTCATCTACCAAGCTGATAAATTTATCAAAAAAAGAGATCAGATTAGTCTGGCATGACTTGTTTCTCTGAAACCCATGTTGACTTTTTGTGATTATGGCATTGCCTTCTAAATGTTCACAGACTCTCTGTTTAATTATGTGCTCTAGAATCTTCCCTGGTATTGATGTCAGACTAACTGGACGATAATTGTTGGGATCCTCTTTTTTCCCCTTTTTGAAGATGGGAACAACGTTTGCCCTCCTCCAGTCTGCTGGGACTTCCCCTGTTCTCCAGGAGTTCTCAAAGATTATTGCCAATGGCTCTGAGATTATATTTGCCAGCTCTTTTAATACTCTTGGATGTAGTTCATCTGGTCTTGGAGATTTAAATTCATTTAGATTAAGAAGGTATTCCTGTACTACCTCTTTACTTATTTTGAGCTGGATTTCCCCTATTGTGTCATCTGTTCCATTCTCCTCAGGTTGGTCCTCCTTTTCCTTTTCTGAAAACACTGAGGCAAAGAAGGTGTTGAGTAATTCTGCCTTTTCTCTGTCCCCTGTTAGCATTTTGCCATCTTCCCCACGTAGTGGCCCTATCATTTCCTTCTTCCTCCTTTTGCTGCGGACATACCCAAAAAAACCCTTTTTATTGTTCTTAACCTCCCTAGCAAGCCTGAGCTCATTCTGCGCTTTAGCTTTTCTGACTTTACTCCTACACGTGTTCGCTATCTGTTTGAATCCTTCTTTGGTGATTTCCCCCCTTTTCCATTTCCTATACATGTTCCATTTAAAACTTAGCTCCATTGAAAGTTCTTTAGTCAACCATCCTGGTTTCTTGAGACACCTCCCATTTTTCTTCCTCAATGGTACTGTTTGAAATTGTGCCTTCAGTATCTCCCTTTTGAGAAAGTCCCATCCGTCTTGAGGTCTCTTCTCTTTTAGTATTCCTGACCATGGGATCACCCCCAGTATTTCCCTGAGTTTATTGAAATCAGCTCTCCTAAAGTCAAGAATGCGTGTCTGACTATGCCTGGCTTCTCCTTTCCATTGTATAACAAACTCCAGGAGAACATGATCACTCTCACCTAAGGATCCTACCACTTGCACCCCATTAACCAGGTCATCTCTGTTGGTTAGGATCAGATCTAAAATAGCTGACCCCCTTGTTGCCTCTTCTACCTTTTGGACCATGAAATTGTCTTCCAGGCATGTAAGGAATTTGCTAGACCTTGAAGTTTTGGCTGAGTTAGATTGCCAGCAAATATCAGGATAGTTGAAGTCACCCATCACTACTACATCTCTCCTTTCTGCATGTGTGTTCATCTGTTCTAGAAAGGCATCATCCAATTCCTCCGTCTGATTTGGGGGTCTGTAGTAGAGTCCCACAATAACATCCCTGTTGTTTCCCTCCCCTTTAATTTTTATCCAGATGCTCTCCACCTGGCTTCTAGTATTGATGTCATGGATCACTTCACTGGTGTAAATATCCCTGACATATAATGCTATTCCTCCTCCTTTCCTGTTTGGCCTGTTTCTCCTATAAAGGTTATACCCCTCTATTCCTACATTCCAATCATGAGACTCGTCCCACCAGGTTTCAGTAATGCCTATTATTTCATATTTGTTTTGTAGTGCGAGGAGTCAAGTTCATCTTGCTTATTTCCCATGCTCTGTGCATTAGTGTAGAGACATCTGAGACCATGTGTTCGCTTTACTTGCTGCCTGTACAAGCAAGTCTCAGGTGGCTTAGCTGAGATAAGCTTGCTGCAGAGTAGGGAGGCTTGATCTGAATTAAGAAAAGCTAAGCTTCATTCAGGTACCTTCCTGGACTATCTGATTTTTTTGTATCCAGAGTCAGGCATCAGATCAGCATCAAACTTCTCTGGAAGATGAGTTCCTTGATGCCTTACACTGAAGGTGACTCACTGTTTCTAGCAGTTCATGTGAAACTAAGACTAAATAAATTGTGCTCGCTCCATGTCGTGACCAGTATGTAAACTCACCAGGAATATTACTTTGAACCACTCCATTGAGGATAAAATGTCACAAGTTGAGTCAACTGGAGATTCTTCCAATTACATTTTGGGTCTCTGTACTGACAAGGAGGTAGTGTATTAGCTGTCTCCTGTACAATGGTCATAAAGTGTGAATACAAAGCATTTTAACACAGGCCAATTCTAGCACTTAAAATCACCTGCTGTCACTGCAAAAGCATTAAGGAATTTTAGAAGATTAGCTATATATTCTTTGAGATTAGACCTGATTTTTGTGAACTCTAGATTAGAAACCCTGTGAGGGAAGACAAACATTAATGAATAGAAGAGTGCAGTGACTAAAGTTCACAATCCAAGCCAATGCTTATTGATTGCATAGATCTAATTTAACTAACTACCATGGCACTACCTTTCTGCTGTGGTGGGATGGCCTGCTGCTGTGAGGCAAGAGGCTATGCTGACAGCAGCAGTTCTGTTAGTAGAGTTTCCCATGTCAGACAGTCTTTTGCTAAGGATCTAGACTAAATGTGCCAAACAGCTACTGGGCAGCATCAATAATTGGGGGGGGGGGGTAACACTGATGGAAAATCTGTCAGAGACAACAGCAGTGGCGCCATAGCTAAAACTTGTTAGTACTGCACAGAAGGAGGCAGAGTAAACACCTTTTGAATGTATTTTACCCTGAAAACCCTATGATGAGACAATCCAAAATGAAATAAGAGATAGTGCCAGAGGATTATACTCCTAGGTCAGATAGAACTCAGTGATCTACTGGAGTAGAGCACAGGACACCTAGGTGTAGAGTTGTGACTAATGATGCAACTAGACTCAAGCCAAAACAACATTCAACCCTTGACATGCTCAGTGGTGAAAGGAAAGTCCAAAGCTGCACAACACGTATTATAGGAACATGGAATGTGAGAAGCATGAATCAGGGGAAGGTAGACATAGTCCAAAAAATGGAATGTATAAACATTGCAATACTTGGGGTGAGTGAGCAAAGGAATGGGGCTTTTTAATTTTTGTTTATTGATTTTAACACTAACAAACTAATTTACAATCAAAGTAATACAATCATAGTAGTACAAGTAAAGAGAGAAGGAAAAAGGAAAAAGAAGAGAAGGACAAAATAGACATATAACAAACAGTACGTCTCTGACCCAGCAATCCTCACTGTAATGAAAATATTACTCTACCATTACACTTGTAATATGCTTTCAATATAGTGTGTACCCCTTGAATTTCAATTCTCAACAACAACCTTGTATGGTATACTTCTTGGATTTCTGACAATAAAGTTTTCTGATGGACAGTCTAACACTCTTAAGTGGTGCAGCACACTGACTCCCAGCCATATTTTATAAACAAAAATAGGGGGCTAAATTTGGACATAGACATATCGTATTTTGTGGTCAAGCCACAACGGTTCAACTTGCTTCCCCACCAGATCTACCTTGCACCTCCTTTATCTGTCAAGTTCCAAGTGAACCAAACCCTATTGTCATGCCCTCCCCTGGATTCTGGGTTTTAGAGTCAAGTCTCCTGGAATCCCAGGTAGGCCTCGACATGAGTTTGGTTTCCTCTGGAGCTCTGGAGCTCCCCCCCCCCCTACAGGCCCATCAGTACTGGATTCCATCCAGCCCACCTTAAAGGCTGGGAAAGAGAATCTTCTGCTCAGCTTCAAGGACAACCACCTGTGCTGGCACCCCCTCCCTTTTGCTCCTACTAGCTTTTCCCAGGGGCTGGGGAATATCGAAACCTGTTGCTTTTATCTACTGTTGAGTACTAGGCTGGCCAGAACTGGCTTTGAGGTGATACCGTATGCATATCCTTGCTCAACAAACCATGTTACCTTGCATGCGTGTTGAGTTAATGTGTGTGCGTGACCTGGTTCATCACACCCTATCTTGAAAGGCTTTTGGTATTTGATTTCACTGTGCAGATTATCTTGCTTAACTTTCTTTGCACAAGCCAACCCAGTTTGATACTGTTTTAGTGTAACTGTGGACCTTTAGAAGGTTGCTTTACTGTTTTGATTCATGCATACTTGTTTGCTGCCTTGAATATTCCTAGAGGAAGGTAACACTGAAAAGCAAGAACTGAATAAATGTCTTACTGTTACATTGACTCCACTTCTTTTTTACATCCTATGCAGGCTTCCTTTTCGTTAAGTGCAAATTGCAGAAGGAAAACAGACAGGGTCTGAAAACATGAAAGTTAACTGCTCAATTAAAAATTGCCTCAGAAAAAGATAGCAGCTTCATCCTAAAAGGTGTAAAAAAACAAATTCTGAAATCAAATGCAGCTTCATAGACTTTTCATAGCACCAGGGCCTTAAAATGAAGAAATAATTGGGCAACTGCTTTTTTAAAAGAAAGAGGGGGAATGCTCAAAGACTTTGTCAAGTGATCTGCACTGTTGTATAATATGATGGTATCTAATCCCAAATAAGCTGTCAAAAATGTCTCAGAATATTTCAAAAGTTGGGGATGTCAAGATAAGGAAGGCTCCTATTTTTCATGTATGGTGGACTTGTAAGAAGGCAAAAAAATAAAAAAATACTGGTTTAAGATTCATATGTTAATCCAAAAAAAATTAAAAGTAGATTTTTGTAATGTTACCAGAAATGTTTCTGTTGAGCATTATGGATAAGGGATTGGACAATAAATACAATACACATTACTTCTTTGATACATGACAACAGCAGCAAGAATATTGTTTGTTCCAACTTGGAAACGGAGTGAAGCACCAACAAAAGAAAGTGAGTTAGCCCAAATTGCCAAATTAACATGAGTTCTAAAGGATAAGCCAATTGAAGATGTTTTTGAAAGAAAGGAAACTGCTTATGAAATCAATAAGAAATCTAATGATGTAATAGTGTTTTGTTATGATTATTAGTAATTTCAGTAGCCTTATTTAGTTAGATGCAAGGTCTGTGTATTAAATAACAGGACTGTGTTTCTAGCTTTCAGACAAATCGGGGAGAACTGATTGTGAATGCTTGAGTTGTGACCTCAAACATGTCTGAACCTGCATGACAAACATCAACCCTCTCCACTGTTCAGTTAATTGTCAGTTGTCATTTAAAGCAGCTGTGTTGTCTGTGGTATGCCGGAAAAATACTAAGTTTAAAAGAATTTTTAGTAACGTTGAACAAAACACCAAGGGAATCTTTTCAAATGCTTATAAGGTCTGTCTATTAAATAACAAGACTGGTACAATAATCCATCTTTATTTATATGTATTACAATTCTAATGCTTGTCCCCTTCAATATACTCCCTGTTCACATTTACACTCACATCCAGTCTTGTTTTTCACCGGTTGAAGGCGTGGAGCAGATCAGTTTCAGTCAGCTGTTTCAACACATCTGCCATTTTCTTCTCACTGCATCAATTGACTCAAAATGTGTTCCTTTAAGCACTGATTTCCCTTTCAGAAAAAGAAAAAAGTCTCATGGTGCCAAATCTGGCAAATATGGAGGATGTTCAAATGTAGTAATGTGTTTATTGGCCTAAAAATGCTTCACAGAAAGTGCTGTGTGAGCAGACACATTACTTGATGAGTGAAATTCTTCTATAAGAATGAAATCATTTTTCTACAGTTCTTGCCTTTTTTCCTCTGACTCTTTCTCTCAGCTTTGTTAAAACTTCCTTATAATAGTGCTGGTTCGCTTTTCTGCCTTCTGGAACCCATTCTGCCAAAATTGCCCTTGATGTAACCCCCCCACACACACCAATGGGCATGGCTTTGAATGTGGAGTTGCTTTTTTTAAAAATTTTTTTATAAATTTTATTGCAAAATGTCATACATAAATTCCAACATTCTCATTATACATAAATTTACAAAACAACACAACACAAAACAACACAACACCAAACACATAAAATAATAACACAATATCCAACTAACAAATAACAACAATATATCAATCATACAGTTGAACAATAACATAGATGAAAAAACTTCCTTCCATTTTTTCTTCTTCTTCAAGTGGATTATTTCACACTTCGTTCTCATCCCTATTCTTGATTGCTTTGTTAAGTTTCTGTTTCCTTTCTTTGATTGTCACAATAACTTGTTATTCTATGTTTACCGTTGTTTTTTCTCCCCCTATTTCTTTCCATAGAAGTATCAAGTTCTTCCAAACCTCACAGTCCTTTAAGGTTTTCCTTTCATCCAAGATTATTGTTAGTCTGTCCATTTCATACATCTCTAATAGTTTATATTTCCACTCTTCCGATTGTGGGACTTCCGCACTTTTCCAATTCTTCGCGATTACTATTCTGGCCGCCGTTACCATATATAGTATAATCTTGCTATAGATTTTTAGGTCTTGTTTACTTATACCTTGTAATATATTTAACAAATATATCTCTGGTTTACACAAAAATTCAATTTTCAGATGTTTACAAATATTTTTATGTACTCCTTTCCAGAACCCTCTGACTCGTTTACAATTCCACCATACATGAAAGTATGTGCCCACAGCTTTACCACACCTCCAACATTTATTTGATGACTTTTTATATATTTTTGCAATTTTGTTCGGCGTAAGATACCATCTGAAGATCGACTTAAAGAAATTTTCCTTTAATTCATTACTTCTTGTGAATCTAATATTTTTGATCCATGTGGTCTCCCAGTCCTCTAGGGGTATCTGATTCTTACAATCTTGGGCCCATGCAATCATGTATGGTTTTATTATTTCATGCTCCAGATTCAGTTTCAGGATTTCTTTATACATTTTTGACATAAATTTCTCTTTCTCATCCCATATTATTTTGTCCACTTCATTCATTTCTTCTTCTATTCCCTCCCCAGCTATATCTCTCTTAATTTTTTCTGTTATCTGCCTGAGAAGAAACCAATGACAGTGAATGTTTTCTTTCTTCAGCTCTTCCTCGGATTTCATTTTATATGTTCCATTATCTTTCTTTAGAATCTCTCTATACCTTAACCATCTGTCTTTAACCAGATTTTCTCTTTTATGAAAAGCTTCATGGGTTGGTACCCAAATGGGTATCTTCCAATATAATTTTTCTTTGTATTTTAACCAAGTTTTTAATAATGCGCACCGGATGACATGATGAGTAAAATCTTTATGTACCATATTCTTTTTATACCAGATGTAAGCATGCCACCCAAAGTGCGAATTAAAGCCCTCTAATTGTAACAATCTCGTATTCTCCAGCTGTATCCATTCCTTAATCCATAGAAAACAACTTGCTTCATAGTAGCTTCTGATATCCGGGAAACCTAGACCTCCCCTTTCTTTGGCATCATATAGTACCTTTCTTCTAATTCGTGGCTTCTTATTGGCCCATACAAATTCAAATATGTCTTTGTTTACCATATTGAAGCAATTCTCATTGTATAGTATTGGAATATTTTGAAACAAATATACTAGTTTGGGTAACACCACCATTTTTATCATTGCCATTCTGCCCATCCATGATAAATTTAATTTATTCCACCTTTCTAATTCTCCCCTTGTATTCCTCCATCCCTTGATATAATTATTTTCATATATATCTATATTTTTTTGTGATAATTATTCCTAGATATTTTGTTTTCTTTTCCACCTTAAATCCCGTAATCTTCTCTAATTATTGTTCTCCCCCTTATGTTTTTTGTAATTATCACAGTTTTATCCTTGTTTATCTTTATTCCTGCAAGCTGGCCATATTCCTCGATGGTCTTTAATAACACTTCTATGTTCTCTATTGGATTATCTAGGACATAAACCATATCGTCAGCAAACGCTTTATATTTATAATGATGTTCCTGTATTTTGATCCCTCTTATTTCTTGGTTTAATCTAATTTTCCTATTCAGAATCTCCAATACTTTAATAAACAATAAGGGAGATAGGAGGCAACCCTGATGTGTACCTCTCTTTATCGGACATATTTTGGATTTTTCCCCATTGATTAATATATGAGCTTCTTGTTTCTTATAAATCTTATCAATCCAATCTGAATAGTTTTTTTCCAACCCCCATTTCTCTTATTACCATCTTCATAAACTCCCAATTGACGTTATCAAAAGCCTTTTCGGCATCTATAAATACCATTACTAGTTTTCTTTCATTGTGTTTCTCATAGTACTCCACCACGTTTAATAATGTTCTCAAGTTATCCTTCGTATTTCTGCATAGTAAGAATCCACTCTGATCTTCATATACCCATGATATTAAAACTCTTTTCAATCTTTCTGCTAATACATTTGTGAAGATCTTATAATCAATATTTAGTAATGAGATTGGTCTATAGTTTTCCATTCTTGTCTGATCTTTCCCTTCCTTGGGTATAAGGACAATATTCGCTTTCCTCCACGTGTCTGGTATATCTGTCTGATTAATCTCATTTAGAAGTTTATGTAAAGGATCTGTAAGTTCTTCTAGAAATGGGTTATAATATAGTGCCAAAAAACCATCCGGTCCAGGGGCTTTGCCATTTTTTAGTTTTCCTATTGCCTCCCTGATTTCTTTGATAGTTATAGGTTCATTTAAACCTTCTGTT
Organism: Gambelia wislizenii; assembly: GCA_030847615.1. NCBI lineage: Eukaryota > Metazoa > Chordata > Lepidosauria > Squamata > Crotaphytidae > Gambelia > Gambelia wislizenii. The sequence continues at coordinate 18,904,119 of JAUMIR010000010.1, read as the reverse complement.
TGGCTTTCTGATATTTGTGGAATGTTTTCTTTCTCGAGTAAAATGTGGGCTAGACAAGTTAACTGTTGAATGGATTTGTAATTGGTTGACCGGCCGAACCCAAAGGGTGCTCAGCAGTGGCTCCTCTTCATCTTGGAAAGATGTGACCAGTGGGGTGCCACAGGGTTCTGTCCTGGGCCCAGTGCTATTCAACATCTTTATCAATGACTTGGATGAGGGAATTAGGGGCATACTTATCAAATTTGCAGATGACACTAAATTAGGAGTAGCTAATACCCTAGAGGACAGGATCAAAATTCAGAATGACCTGGATAGACTGGAGAGCTGGGCCAAAGCTAACAAAATGAAATTCAATACGGAGAAATGTAAAGTACTGCATTTAGGGCGGGAAAATGAAATGCATAAATATAGGATGGGAGAGACCTGGCTGAATGAGACTACGTGTGAAAGGGATCTAGGAGTCCTAGTAGACCACAAGTTGAACATGAGCCAACAGTGTGATGTGGCAGCTAAAAAGGCCAATGCGATTTTGGGCTGTATCAATAGAAGTATAGTGTCTAGATCAAGGGAAGTAATAGTGCCACTCTATTCTGCCTTGGTCAGACCTCACTTAGAATACTGTGTCCAGTTCTGGGCACCACAATTCAAAAAGGATATTGACAAATTGGAGCGTGTCCAGAGAAGGGCAACTAAAATGGTGAAAGGTCTGGAAACGATGCCTTATGAGGAGAGATTTAGGGAGCTGGGTATGTTTAGCCTGGAAAAAAGACGGTTAAGAGGCAATATGATAGCCCTCTTTAAGTATTTGAAGGGATGTCACGCTGAGGATGGAGCAGGCTTGTTTTCTGCTGCTCCAGAGACTGGAACACGGAGCAATGGGTGCAAGCTCCAGGAACAGAGATTCCACCTCAACATGAGGAGGAACTTTTTGACAGTAAGAGCTGTTTGGCAGTGGAACACACTCCCTCGGAGCATGGTGGGGTCTCCTTCCTTGGAGGTCTTTAAACAGAGGCTGGATTGCCATCTGTCGGGGATGCTTTGATCAAGATTTCCTGCGTGGCAGGGAGGTTGGACTGGATGGCCCTCGTGGTCTCTTCCAACTCTGCAATTCTGATTCTACGATTCTATAATTCCTAATTTTTCCCTGTATTTCACTTGTACTTCTATGTTCCTTGTAGATTCCACAGACGTATTTGTAGAAACCCTCCATAATTTCTTTTTGTTTTGTTAATCTTTCATCATTTATCCTAATCTCTGTTATTACTTTTCTCTCTCTCTCCTTTCTAATCTTCCACGCCAACCATCTTCCTGGTTTATTTGCGTGTTCAAAATATTTTTGGTGAGCATATTTCAATTTCTGACCAATTTCCATATTCATCTCTATATCCAGTTGTTTTCTTAACATTTTAATCTCTTTTCCTATTTTCTCATCACCAGGCTTTAATTTGTCTGCTATTTCTTTCTGTCCTAATTCCTCTATAATTCTATTTATTTTTTTCCTTCTTTCCTTTCTTTCTTATCTATCTCTTGTCTTAGTAATTCTCCCCTCACTACCGCTTTTCCCGTGTCCCAGACTGTATTCATTGTTATCCTCTTATCCATGTTTTCCATGAAATACTGTTTTATAATCTTTTTTGTTTGTTCTATTATTTTGTCTTTTTTCAATAACATGTCATTTAACTTCCACTCGAAAGGATTTTTCCTCCTACCCATTTCCATTACTACCGGTGCATAATCTGATATTGTTCTTTGCATTATTTCAACTTTTTTACCTCTTTTTGTAATGTTTTAGATATCATAAACATATCAATTCTGGACCAGTTCTGATGCCAGTCTGAGTAGAAAGTATAATCTTTTTCTGTGGCATGTCTATGTCTCCATATATCTATTAATCCCAATTGTTCTATTAACTCCTTTGCTGTATTTGGAGAGTTCCCTGTTTCCTTTTCTTAATTTCCCTATTGGATCTATCTTTTCCTGAATCACACACTGCATTCCAATCACCTGCTATAATAATATTAGGGTAGGACTTCCGGTCGGTAGTGGAGCTGTGGGCGGCTGGGTTTAGCTCGGAGGAGCGACCACAGTCACTAGTCAAGGGTCTTTTGCTGGCTAACTAAATTTACTATCAAGCCAGAAAGGTTTTTTCTTGTATAAGGAAAACCAGAGTGGGCTCGAAATTGGCTTATTTCCAGAGCAAGTGCTAACCTCCTTACTCTTCCCTCGGGAGGGGTAGGGAGAGGCACAAACACTGAGAAAGCCGCGGAGCTGAACAACGCCCTTGACTGGAAATCCCCTGGTTGTTTAAAGGGGAAGAGAGCAGCTTCACCAACTTTTTTTTTTAAAAAAAGCTTAAATTAAGGAACAATAATAATTAAAGGACTGAATGAAGAAGATCTTTTGTGTCAAATCTACACAGTTTAACTAACCTGTATAAGAGAAGGACAAGGAGGGCTTGGAACTAAGTTGCAGCCGAAGCACGGAGAGGAGAGGGCAGAGTAAGGAAGAAAGCAAAAGTAACAGTGTGAAGGTGCCTGGGAGCAGTAGTTTCTGAGAGAACGCGGACGGAGGGAGAGAAACCTGGAAGAGGCGGTGAGGAGCAGAACAGAGGGAGTAAAAGCATAGTAGCGGTGGTGAAGTCAGAGGACTGAGATGGAGATGGAGACAGAGAAAGCAGTATACTAGAAATTGAGAAAAGAAAGAGGGTGAGTTGCGAGGCGAGGGGGCGCAGGAACCAGACGGGAGATACCAGAACTGAGAAACTGTGTCATTGAAGGAAAAAAAAGAAGAGAGGTAGCAGGAGTTGACTGTAATCTGGATAACACAAAAGAACAATCAAAATGAAGAGGTATTATAAAGTGAAGAAAGGGACAGTAAGAATATTGAATACAACTGGGACATTATAGGTGAATATATTGCTCAACAATTGATTGAATGTTATAAAAAGGAGTGGCTGATATTTAAGGTTGAAGGAAGGAAATTGACAATCTATAAGTCATATAATATAGCATAACCTTTAGCAAACTGTAATTGCTTGAAATTAATTGTTTATTAATTGTTTATTGTTTATTGTACAATAATTAATTTGAAAGCTATTAGGGGGGATGATAATATAGGTTTCTGTAATGATGTGGGTATTTAGAAAATGAAAATAGACATATAAAGCAACTGTTGTAGAAAGGTATTGTGGGTAAAGTCTATTGTGGATTAATACAATTGCTTTGAGTTATAATTTTAAAAAAACCAAACCAAAATTACAACACTGAATTCATTTATCATTTGTATTTACCATATATGTATTATATTTACTAACTCCTCCCAACTGGAGTTTGGTTGTGGGCTATATATTATAGCCAACGAGAAAATCTAAAATGTAGACTATATAATAAAAAAAGGGGGGGATATGCCTGTTAAAAGAAACACACAAGTTCATACATTGACAACTAGAAGATTGTCAACAGAAACACCAGATGTACAACAGCTATTACTACAGGAATTTAGGAGGTTTAGAGAGGAAATGACTCAGGAAATAAAGGATATAAGAAAAGATATAAAGAAAGAACTAGAGGATTTTGGAAAAAAGCTAAATAAGATAACAGAGGATGTAGAACAATTAAGCGGAAAAGTGGAAACCTTAAATGTTAAAACTAGAAATTTAGAAAAAACAACAGAGCTTTTGGGAAATGAACAAAGAACAAAGTCAGAAAAGAGATTAAGAAACCCAAATGAGACTAAGAGAAAAATGTCTAAAAATAAGAGGACTGACAGAAATAGAAGAGGAGGATTTATATGAAAAGTTAATCCCAGGGTTAGCAGAGTATATACAAATCTCTACAGAAAGGATGGAAATGGAGGTGGATAAAATTTTTAGAATTAATTCAAAAGTAGCAATAAAAAAGGAAGGTACCAAGAGATATAGTGGTATATTTTATAAGAGGGAAGATAAGGAATCAAATCTTGGAAAAAAATTATGACAAAAAGTTGATTATCAAAGAGGAGGAGTTGGCAATCTATAAGGATATCCCGGCAGAAATACTGAAAAGAATGAAAGACTATCAATTTATTACATCTAAATTACAGAAAAAAAGGAATACAATACAGATGGGAAAGAGTAGAAGGAATATCCTTTACTTATTGTCAAAGAAGGTACAAGATAAATACAGTTTAAAAAGCAAAAGATTTCTTAACAAAATACGAAAAAGATGTGGAAATTATAGAGAGAATGAAAAATGGTAAAGAATCTCAGGGAAAACAAGACTTATTAAAGGAAGATAAAAGGAAAAGAAGTAAGAGAGAAGAAGAAGAACAAGAGGAAGAAATTGAGAAGATGAGAGGGGACAAAGAAACAGTTGGGGTAACGGAGGAAGAAGACGAGATAACACTACAAGACGACGAAGAAGAAGTAGAAGAAGAAGAAATGGAAGAAGAAAGAAATGAATCAGAATTAGAGGATGAAGACGGAAAAGAAGAAGAGAATGAAGAAGAGGGATAGATGAATAGAGGACAAATATAGATATAAAAGAGAATTTTATAAAATTAATAAGAACAAAAAAATGGTACTTAGTGTAATATCATGGAACATAAGAGGGATGAATTCCCCACATAAAAGAAATCAAGTATTTCATTACCTGGAAAAAAACCAATGCAGATTTAATATGTATCCAGGAAACTCATATAAAGGAAAAACATAAAGACTTGCTAAAAAATAGGAAACTAGGACAAGAATTTATAAACTCAATTGAAAAGAAAAAGAAAGGTATTGTGATATACGCAAAAAGGAACTTAAAATGCGAAAGAAGTATTGAGAGATGTAAAAGGAAGATATATTGGAATAGAGATGAATATCATGGATATGAAAACTTTAATACTAGGGTTGTATGCACCATCAGAAAATCGAGCTAAATTTTATAGAGACATCTTGAAAATAGTATTGGAAAGGGATTTTGATAGCATAATTTGCCTGGGCGATTGGAATGGGGTAATGGAACCTCTCAAAGACAGATCATCAGAGAAAAAGATAAAAGAAAAACAAGGTAAATTACCATCATCTTTTTTTGATTTCAGAGAGAATCTATCTATGATAGAAGTGTGGAGATATCTATACAATGATACTAAAGAATACACATATTTCTCTGATAGACATAAGTCTCTTTCGCGTATTGACATGTTTTTGATATCAAAAAATATGGCCGGGTATATAAAATCTATGGAAATATGTCCAAGGACATTATCAGATCATAACATGATAAGGTTAAAAATAAGAGAAAGAAAGAAAAGTTATGATTGGAGATTAAAAGAGACACTAATACAAGATGAAAGTGTACAACAAAGAATAAATTTAACTTTGAAGACTTACTTTAAAGAAAATAAAGAAGGAGAAGTGTCGCTTCAGAATGTATGGGAAGCTAGTAAAACAGTGATCCAGGGAATATTAATGCAAATAGATTGTGAAAAAAACAGGAAAATAAGAGAAAAATGCAAATAATACAAGATGCATTAAATCAGAAAGAGAAAGAATTAAGAGCATACCCAGCAAACGGAAAAATAATACATGAAATAAAAATTCTTCAAAGTCAAATAAAAATGGATACAGCACAGGAAATAGAAAAAAAGACAAGATTTGTGAAACAACAGTACTATGAGCATAGTAATAAGTTGGGAAATGGTTGGCATATAAAATAAGAAAAACTCAAGAGAAGCAACAAATATTGAAAATAAAGGAAAATGAGAAAGTGATAACAAATCAAGATAAAATAAGAAAAGCCTTTCAGAAATATTATACAAATCTTTTCAAAGATGAACAATTAAATAACAAAATAACAGAAAAGGTATGGAAATATCTGGAAAGTTTAAACAAGTGTAAAATAAGCCCACAACAAAAAGAAGAACTAAATAAGAAAATTACAATAACAGAGGTAGAACAAGCAATAAAAACTTTGAAGAATGGAAAAACACATGGTCCCGATGGCTTCTCTGCTAGCTGTTATAGTATTAATTCCAAAAGAAAATAAAGATCAGGAGGAAATGAAGAACTATAGACCAATATCTTTGTTAAATACGGATTATAAAATATATGTAACGGTTCTAGTGGAAAGATTAAAGAAAGTTTTGAAAGATTGGATAGATCACGATCAAACGGGTTTTCTACCAGGAGAAACAATACTAGAAGAATATTGAATCTTATAGAATATTTTGAGAAGCATTCTGAGAAAAAACTCGCTTTAATATTCCTAGACGCTGAAAAAGCGTTTGACAGCCTGAAATGGATATATTTGGAGGAAGTATTGAAGACGATCGATTTAGGGGAAAGCTTTATACAGGGTGCAGCAGCAATCTATCAAAAGCAAACAGCACAATTAATAATTAATGGACAAAAGACTTCACAGATAAAAACAAGTAGGGGAGTGCGACAGGGATGTCCCCTATCACCCCTATTGTTTATAATGATACTAGAAACTTTATGTAAGAACATAAGAGAAGACAAAGAATCGTTGGAGTAAAGATTAAGAGACAAGAATATAAGATCTCAGCTTTTGCAGATGATATGGTGTTAACTTTAGAAAATCCCTTAATATCAATTAGAAATGTTAAAGAAAAATTGTGGGAATTTGGGGAAATATCAGGAATAAAAATAAATACAGAAAAAACGGTGATAATAGTAAAAAACTTAACCAAAAAAGACCAAGAGGAATTTATGAAAATAACAAATTATAAAATACAAAAAAACAAAAAACAAAAACACCAAGATATCTAGGAATACAAATTACAAACAATAACTTAGATTTGATAGAAAACAACTATAATAATACCTGGAAAGAAATAAAGGGGGACCTTGAAAAATAGAGAAAATTAAACCTATCATTAATGGGAAGAATATCAGTGGTTAAAATGATGGTATTACCAAAGATGCTCTTTCTATTTCAAAACCTACCAGTCTTATACAACAATAAGCTATTTAAAATCTGGGATAAAGAGTTGTCGAAATTTATATGGGCTAACAAAAGACCAAGGATAAAATGGAAAGTTTTACAGGAGAATAAGGATAAAGGTGGTTTGGGAGTCCCGAATCTAAAAATATATTACAATTCCTCAGTTTTGTCTTGGTTATGTGACTGGTTTTTGTTAAACAATGATAGAATAATAACACTAGTAGGGGCTGATACAAGATTTGGATTACATGCATACCTCTGGTATGAGAAGGATAAAATCAATAAAAGTTTTAAGAACCATATTATTAGGAAGGCGATGTTGAACGTTTGGAAGAGGGTAAGAAAGAAATTATATGGAGGGCTTCCATTATGGGTATCATCTCAGGAAGCATTCAGAAGAACAGAAATGTGGAATAGAGAAATATGGTGGACATACCATGATTTGTTAAAAGTTCAAGGAAGCGTAATTAGCTTAAAAACAAGTGCAGAATTGAAGGAAGACCAAATAGAGTGTAACTGGTTCCAGTACAGACAGATAGTAGAAAGATTTAAAATGGACATCAAGCTTTATGGAATAGAACAGAAACAAACCGAGTTAGATAAGGTGATAACAGAACAAAAGGAATAAAAATATCAAAAGCATATAAAATCTTGCTAACCTTGGAATTAGAATCCGAATACATCAAAGAATATATAATTAAATGGGCCAGAAATATTGAACATAGTATTCAGTTAGATGATTGGGAAACATTATGGAAGAAAGATATTAAATATACAGCTTGCACGGAACTGAGGGAGAATTGTTATAAAATGTTATATCGCTGGTACATGACCCCACAAAAACTAGCAAAAATTTATAAAGAAAAAGAAGCAAAATGTTGGAAATGTGGAGAAGCAGAGGGATCTTTTTATCATGTGTGGTGGTCATGTAGGAAAGCGAAACAATTTTGGAAAAATATTTATAAATATACTAAAAATATATTAAAAATTGATATTGGACTTAAACCAGAAATATTTTTATTAAGCATGGTAGGGGGAAACGTTCCGAAAGATTTAAGAAAACTGACCTTCTTCATAACTACCACAGCTAGAATAGTCTGGGCTAGACACTGGAAACAAAAAGAAATTCCAAAGATAGAGGAATGGATGATAAAATTGGAAGAGGTAGCGAAAATGCAACAACTCACCTCATGGGTAAAATATAAGACAACTAATAAATTTAGGAAAGAGTGGAAGAATCTAACGGATTTTTGGAAATCTGAATGGAATGAATACTTGACAATATGGTTTACTGAGTAATGGGAAGATTATAAAGGTGCAACAATAAAGTAACTATAAAGGAAGGAAAAACCTTGTCTAATATGAGTACAGGATACAAATAATAGAAGAGAATAGAAAAGAAGAAAGAAGCGCAAGGAATCCTGTCAATAACTACTGTGTAGAACAAGGAGATATAGATATATGGAATTAGATATATAAAACTATGTATAGAATTATGTATAGAAAAGAAAAGATTAAAAAGATAGAAGTAATAAATTCAGGTCCTTGACAAAAAGGAAGTTATTTTGTATGTAAATGTATGTAAATGTAGTAATTTTTTGTAAAATGTGTTATTACGGGTGATGGGTGGTAGTTGTGGTTTGTGAATTAGATATATGTTGGTATGTGTGTGAATGTTTTTAATGTACTTTACTTTTTCTTTTTTAATAAAGAGTAATAAAAAAATAATAATATTAGGGTAATCATAATTCACTATTTCTGTCAGCTATTCCTGAAAGAATCTTTTCTTATTCTCTTGGGGAGCATATAGTCCTATTATCAATATTTCTTTACCAAATGCTTTAACTTCTACACCAATGTATTGTCCCTTTTTATCATTAAATATCTCTTTAGATTCATATTTTTTGTTGACATATATTGCCACTCCTCTCTTTTCTTATCATATTTGGTGGAATACAATTCTCCTAATTTTGGATTCTTTATTAATCTTATGTCTTGTTCTCTAATATGTGTTTCTTGTAATACAGTAATATCTATTTTTTGTTTCTCTATATAATGGAATATTATTCTTCTTTTCTCAGGACTGTTTAATCCTTTCACGTTCCACGTCCAGAATTTGTCTTTCATCTTTTATTGCTATCTCACTAGTTTATTCTGTTTTCTTCTTATTCTTAATTTCCCTCTAGCTGTCTCCCCTCTGTCTCTCCTTCTTCTTCTTCGTCTTTGTCTTCCCCATCACATTCTTCATCCTCCCCCTCTACTGCACCCTCATCCATACTAAACTCACTTGGTTCGTCCCTTAATATTTCCGTTTCTAGTTCTTGACTTTCTTTATCCTCATCTTCACTCGGTTCTGAAGTTTGTCCTTTTTGCTCTCCTTTAGTTAACAACTGTCCCTTATTCTTTTCCTGGTGTCTCTCTATCATTCCTTCCTTTTCCTTTTGTTTCTCTTTAACTTTCCTGTAGTCATTTTCTCCTTCCTTTCTATGAGTTATTTCACTCCTCTCCCAGTTTTATAACTTTTTCTTCTTCTTCTCCTCTTCCGTTCTCTTTCCTTCCTCTCTCTGTTGTTATCTTAATCTTGTTTAGAAATTCTTTTGCTTTCATTACTGTATTTATTTTGTAGCTTTTATAATTATAAGTACAAGATATCCCTTCTATTTTGTTCCATTTGTATGGAATATTTTCTAATTTCAACACCAGGGTCAAGAATCGATAAACTTGTCTCTTTTTTAATACTTGAAGTGAGATGTCTTTGTAGATTTTTATATCCTGGCCTTCAATTATCAGTGCTTTTTTGTAGCTCTCCTGAATTACTACACCCTTTCCCCTTTCCCTTGTAAAATACACGATTATATCTCGCAGTAATTTCTTCTTTTTGGCTATCCACGAATCTATTCTATAAATTTTATCTACCTCCCCATCCAATTGCTGCGGGGACCACCCTATATATTCTGCTAATGTCGGTATAGTCCTGATCTCCAAATTTTTGTTTCTTTGTTCACTTAGGCCTCTTAATTTTATACATCTCGACCTAATTTTTATTTCATGTACTATTCTTTGGGTGCCTTCATATTCTTCTTGTCTCTAGTGTTTTAGTTTTCATCTCTAAACTTTTTTGTTTTACTTTGCATTTCTTGTATCTCCCTGCTCATCTTTGTGATATCTCTTGTTACCATTTCTAGTTGGTTTTCAAATTTGTCTAATTGTTTTTGTAGATCTTTCCTGATCTCCTCTTTTAGCTCCTTCATTTCTGATTTTATACTATTACTTAATTTTTAAAATTCACACAAAAGCAGTTGGTTTGTATCCGATATTTTAGCTGCCATTTCTAAAGAAGGCCTTCTAGAAGTTTGAGCTTGGCTTTGTCCCTGTGCTGTTGTCTTCCTAGTGCTGGGCATCTTTTATCTTTCCCACCTCTTCTTATCACTCTCAATTTTACTCAATCTTTACCTACCGCATCTCAGCTCAATGCATAGTTTTGTAATCTTAAATGTAAATATGTAGTATTCCCTCTTTCTTTTCAAAAGATTGTCCCGAATCCAAAATATTAATTTATGAATGTTATCAATATCAGATCGCTTTTTAACCTTCTATTTGTTCACTTTCTATTGTATCTATCAAATTTCCCAATTATGAATTTTCAAATATCAATTAAGAATAAAGCATATCACCATATAGCTATACACACCCTTGCCCACAAAATTGCATAGATACACCTTGGGTATGTATTAATGTGTATCATTCAAATATTTATCACCAGGTCTATCTTCTGTATACATGTAAAGCATCAGATTTTTATCCAACAATCTTAAACAACATTGATCTTTTGGTTTTTTGCTAATCACATCAACCCAGTATAACACTTGAAAATATGTTAATGAAGTAAGATGAAATAGCAAATATAGATTAATTATTAATTAGATATAATAAACATGGGTTGATGTCAATCCTCTTGATCAGTTTTGAATCCACTGAATCCAGCCTGTCAAATATGATTAGATCCAGGCTTAGCCTTCTCCTCTCTTCTCTTCTGTGTTTCTCCTTTCTCCTCCCTTCTCCTTCCCTCTCTCCTCTCTCTCCTCACTCTTCCCTCTTTTTTCTTTCACTTCTGTATCTGTCCCTTATTTTCCGTATTTTGCTTATATTGTTTTTTACATTTTCTGAAGCAGTCTATAGCGGTCTCCTCTTACATTCTCTGACTCAGTTCTTAGTTACACTCAAGTATAACTGTTTCCTCAACTCTTCTAGTCCTTTCTCTCTCTTTCTTTCCTTCCCTTTGAGTTTGGCTACATTTCATTACTCTGCTTTCCTCCAGTGCTTCTCACACTGGGTATCCCCTCCCAGACATTAATATTCAATTCCGTCTGGTTTTCCACCCAGTTCCCAGTCTGTGTTTACTTAGTCCAAACAGATATTATCAAGGGATTTCTCCACTTGGGTACATAGAAACATCTTACTTTACTTCCTCATCTCCTTTAAAGTGGTGGTGACAGTGTTGCTGTTTGCCAGCTGCTCTTGTTTGTAGGAGCGGCTGACGCCCTTCTCAGCCCGTTCACGGCTTGCTGTTCCTCCTTCTCCCGTTGTTCCTCCAATGTTCCTTCTTGTCGCTGGGGCTGGAATTGGGGTCGCCTTCTTAAACCACCCTTACCCTGGTGATTTCACCCCCGCTTTGTTGTTTTGGGGAGTTATATCCCACAAACAGAGCGGAGAGGTTTGCGAGCTCTGCGGAACCCCTCCTCCTCAGTCGCCTCTCCACCGGAAGTTCTCCATTTCTCAAATGTGGACTTGCTTTGATGTGCTTTTTCCATTCTTGGTGATGATGGTGTTTTCCAGTGCATTGAATGTTGTTTTGTCTCAGGATCATCCTGGAAGATCCAGGTTTCATCGCAAGTGATGATTTTTTGAAAAAGGTTTGGGTCCACCTCAAGTCGCTGCATAATGTCAGTGCAAATTTCCTTGCAGCATTCTTTTTGCTCTGGTGTGAGAACCCAAGGGACCATCTTGGCACAAACTTTTCTCATGTTGAGATCCTCATGCAAAATTTTCCACACAGTGTCTTTGTCAATGCTCACAGCTTCAGCTGTCATTCAGACACTGAGTTGGTCGTCTCCTCAAACAATCTGGCTGATTTTTTCTACAATTTCTTGGGTTCTTCAAGTGGAAGGTTGTCATTGTCTTCCACATTCTCACGTCCTTCTCTGAATCTTTTGTGCCATTCAAACACACATGCATGATACATGCAGTTTTCTCCATAAGCTTCAGCAGGAGCCTTCCCTGAAATATAGCCTACAACACCTGGTATCTGTTGGTGGTCTCCCATCTAAGTACTAACCAGAGCTGACCCTGATTAGTTTCAAAGATCAGATGGGATCTGGTGCCTTTAGGATTTTTAGGTCATGATATAGTTGGCTTAAAATCTCATCAGCAGTAACCAGCATAGCTCATGGAAACAATGGTGGGAGCTGAACACAGCAGCTGGAGAGGTAGCAGGTTTCCCATTCCTGCTTTTCATAGAATCACAGTTAGAAGGGACCCTATAGGCCATTGAGTCCAACCCCCAGCCCCTGCCCAATTCAGGATCTCCAGCCAAAGCACCTCTAGTAGGTAGTTGTCAAGGCTTTTTTGTTGGGGGGGGAACGATGTCCAGAAAAGGAGACCACACACCCTCTCTAGGTAATTGGTTTCATTGCTGAACAGCTCTGCCAAGAACTTCCTTCTAATGTTCAATTGAAATCTACCCTCCCATAACTTGAAACCATTAGACTTTGAGCAGCCCTCTGGAGCAGCAGAGAACAATCCTGTACCTTCCTCTCTGTGACAGCCCTTGAGGTATTTAAAGAGTGTCACCCTTCAATCAGAATGCTGAATATGCCCAGCTCTCCTCCAACCTTTCCTCATATGTTTTGCTCTCTATACCTTGTATCATCCTTCATGCCCTTCTCTGAACCTGCTCTATATCCTCCTTAAAATGAGATGCCAAGAAACTGAATGTGGTACTCCAGATGAGGCCTGAATAACACAGAACATAGTGGGACTATTACTTTCCTTGACTTGGAACTACAGTTCTATTTATGCAGGCTGAAATATTATCTGCCTTCTTTGCTGCAGCATCACACTGGTGGGTCATAGAATCATAGAATCATTGAATTGCAGAGTTGGAAGAGACCACGAGGGCCATCCAGTCCAACCCCCTGCCACATAGGAAATCACGATCAAAGCATCCCCGACAGATGGTCATCCAGCCTCTGCTTAAAGACCTCCAAGGAAGGAGACCCCACCATGCTCCGAGGGAGTGTGTTCCACTGCCGAACAGCTCTGACTGTCAAAAAGTTCCTCCTAATGTTGAGGTGGAATCCCTGTTCCTGGAGCTTGCATCCATTGCTCCCTGTTCCAGTCTCTGGAGCAGCAGAAAACAAGCCTGCTCCATCCTCAGTGTGACACCCCTTCAAATACTTAAACAGGGCTATCATGTTCAACTTATGATCAACAATAATCCAAAATTCATTTCCACATGTAATACTGCCAGGTATAACCCATTGGGTTTTTGTGGCCTAAATGCAGAATTTTGCATTGATGTATCTTGAATTTCATTTTATTAGTTTCAGCAAAATTTTCTAGTTTTTCAAGTCTATTGGAATTCTGTTTCTATTTTCCAGTGTGTTAGCTACCCCTCTGAGTTTTGTGGTATCTACCCCATCATCTAAGACTAGTAATTAATAAAAATGTTGAAGTGTAATGTTCTCAGGACATAGCCCTATGGCACTCCACTTGAGACCACCTTCCAATTTGAAGCACAGCTATTGATGATAACTCTTTGAGTGTGGTTTTCAATCAATGATGTATCCATCTAACAGTGTTACCTTCTATTCCATATTTAATCAGTTTGCTAATCAAAATATTATGGGGAACCTTATTAAATGCTTTGCAGAAATCCAGATAAATGACATCCATAGCATTCCCACAATCTACTAATTGGTGACCTGATTTTTAAAAAATGATATAAGGTTAGTTTGGCAGGATTTTTCTGAACAAACCCTTGGTGGCTCATACTAATCAATGCATTGTCATCAAGACACTTGCAAACAGATTCCTGCATAATCCACGCTAATATTTTTCCTGGTATTGAGGTCAGGCTAACTAGCCTGTCATTCCCTTGATCTTCTTTGTTCCCTTTCTGCAATATGGGGCATACTAATTGATTGTTTTTGATTAGGGCTTTATTCAGCTCCTCTGGCCAGAATGTTAACAGCAGTATGTTAGAGCCATAAATCTATGGTACATCACACATGGACTTGTAGATATTTTCAATGGGTTTTGTTCATGGTTTATTCAACATATTATTCATGGATTGCAGCAGACATGACACTCTTGACTCCCCTTTTCTGTTAGGATGCCAGGACCAGCATTTCATCTTTGTAATAGGTCTCAGGTTCCACCTCTCTGTACTGTTTAACTTAAAAAGAAACTTGTTGAAAACCAGAAGTGGACTTGCAGCTGTTTCCTGAGCTCTTGTTTGTTTTCTTTTGTTTTTGGCATTTCGGGCATTCTGTGTGGCCTCTGAATGTCCTAGAAAAAAATAAAAATAAAATAAAAATAAAAAATAGGCACCTGGAGCAGGTTAGATTGCACAACCCTTGTCTTAAAAAAAATTGTCCCCATCTCTGGTCTAATGTGTTCTGAGATCTGTAAAAGACAAGCAGTATAAAAATGTCGTATAATAGTGGCAGACCAGTTCACTATTATCTTTTTCCCTTTTCCTTTTCCTTTTTTTTTTTTTTTTGGCCACCTGGGGATAGGTGGATGGGGAGTAATCCTGTGTTGCAGGAAAACCAGGACAAACTCAGAACGAAATTCTTCCAGCATCTCAAGTTTGTCTGAATTGCAAACAGAACTTGTGATTCTGAAGCAGACCAGCAGAGGGACACCTTTGATTACTTTTTAAACGTCCCACGTGGTGTAGTGGTCTGAGCCCTGGGCCTACTTGAGGAGACCTACATTTGAATCCTTCCTCAGCCATTGATGCTCACACTCTTCTCAGCCATAGAGAAAGACAACGGCAAACCTTCTGTGAATAATTCTTGCCAAGAAATCAGTAAGGATCGGTCACCATAGGTCAGAGTTGACTTGAAGGCACATAACAAGTACTCCATTTCAATCAGGGGGAGGAACCTGTGATCCTCCAAATGGATTCTAATTCCAACCAGCTACTAATAGTCCAATAGGGGGATGACGGGATCTTTGTTTCTACCTCAGTGTTAAACAGTGCAGTGCAATACTCTTCAGCAGAAAACCATTAAAAACAAACAAACAACTAAGGCAGTTGTAGCTTCAGGAGTGATGGAAGTCTAAAGATAACTTTTAACCTCCCTTCACTTCCAGCATCTCTAATTCAAGCAACATTGTTCTTCTAAGCCACAAAGTGGCAACAAAAAAAATGTTTGAATCATAAGATCACTTTCTCCTAAGAAAGAAGATCCTCCCTAAAGTCTTTGTAGTGTATGGCTGATCCTGAACTCCTAAAGTTGGTGCCAGTGCAGTGCAGACTCTCAAAGTTTCTATTAAGCTGATGAGGCTTCAAGAACGGCCCTACTGGCCAACTGCATGTTTGCTGCCTGAGGACCAACGAGGCTAGTTAGCAGAAAGTAAGAAGAATTGGTCAAAGTTACTATGAACACAAAGATGTGAAATGCTCACAATCTGTATTACTAGAGGGACAAGACTGGTGAAATCATGCTGTGGCAATTGCAGTGGCAGACCAAAAGTGATGCGGGGAGTGAGCTCTGCCCTGGGTGCAAAACATAAGGAGATTGGATGCAATGGCAGCGCCTCCCTCCCCCTCCTTCACTGAGGCACCAGGAAAAGGAAGAAGGGCTTGGCTGCAAGGAAGGTGAATTGAGCAGCAGATACCTGCAACTAAAGATGTAAAGGCCCAGAAAAAAACTGGAAAAAATCAGGAAAAAAGTTTTTTCCCCCTGAAGCCTTGTTTTTTTTTTTCTGAAAAATTGAAAAAAGGAAGAAAATCAATTATGGAATGTTTTGTTTTAGCATGATGAAAAAAATCTTTAAGACAAGGTGTTCATATATTCTCCAAATCATTTCTAAACACTATGTACAGTATCAGGTTATTCTAATTTCTGTGCACTGAGGACAAGCAAGTCCTAGATTACAAACTGAACTCTCCAGTGCAAGAGCAAGATGCATTTCTTCCTTTTAATTTTTTTTTTGCCTGCTCCACAAAAACTAGCAAAACTAAAGAGGTTCCATACAGTTCAGGAGATTGTTGCTCTATTAATTACAAATAAAAATAAAAATAAAGTAAGTTCCGTTTGTAAATTCCGTTTGTAATAATTGTTTGAATACACTGTATTTTTAATATACCAATTGTGATAATTTTATGCCAAATCAAATTGTACATAGTCATATTCTATGTTCCTAAAGTAACAGAAAGCCTTTCAATCTTTAAAATGTGCTAGTTGCATTTTTTTTCCCAAAAAATCTCAATTTTTAGCCAAATAAGCCCAGGAAAAAAACAGATTTTTTTTTACATAGTTTAAAAATTTCCAGAAATTTTACATCTCTACTTGCAACCTGCTTCAAGGCAAGTTGATCTCCACCCCTCCCTCCCCTTCCCCTTGGAATTTCCTTGAATAAGGCAAAAAAGAAGGAAGGAGATCCATGAGGTGATGGTAGGTGTTGCTTCTTTTTGAAAATGAACCATCCATCCTCAGAGAAGTAGCCCTGCTAGTCTGTGTTGCAGCAGAAGGGGGGGGGGGAACCAACAGTCCCTTTAAGACTAACAGACTTCTATTTCAACATGAGCATTTGTGGATATCAATCCACTTCCTCATATGCAATGACTGAGGAAATGGATTGATATCCACAAAAGCTCATGCTACAATATAAATCAGTCTTAAAGGGGCTGTAGATTGCTTCCACCCTCCCTTTTTTCTTTTCATTCATCCTGAAATGGGAGTTATAATTTTCTTTATTTCAGTGCCTCTTCTTCCCTGCAGAATGATGAGTACAGAGGAGATTTCAAGAGTTGGGGGCATTATTGGTCTGGGTTCAGGGTTTTTCACTGGTGCAGACAAACCCTTTGTTATTCTCAAACTAATTTCCTGTTTTGAAATTGCTTTCCTTCTCTCCCTGCACTTGCTGAAGTACATAGTATTACACGTGCAATACATGTGCATCTTTGGGGAAGAAACTTGTATTCTCCGGTTTGTTTTATGTTAGTGTACATGTGAACAAGGACTTGCAGTAATAACATCCTCCCACCACATTCAGGTGGATATTATGGAAAGATCCTCAGCAATTGAGCCTGACACACAGGATAGCCACCTGGCACTAGCCTTAGTGCTAATGTGCATGGATTTTAATGCATGTGCATGAAAAACTAAGTGCATCTGGTCTGCTTCATTGAGGCCTCTATAGAAACACCTGGGAGCATGGGTTGGAAGTTGAAGAGAATTAACTTGGATAGCTCACAATCACAAGCTCCCCTCAACAGGCTAAACCTGATCAAAATATGTATATTAGCTTACCACGGATAGGTTGCAGAAAATAGAGACTGTTATTTATTTAAGAATGTTTCATGCTACTTTTCATTAAAAAAAAAAAAGAACTCTGAGACTGGTTTACAATTAAAACAGATACAATAACCCCAACTGGGGGGAGAGAGAATAACATTTTTATTTTAAAAAATCCCTATAAATTAATCCATTTAAAACAAACAGTTTATTAAAAACCAGGAGTAAATAGAAATAAAGTAAATTGTCAGAAAAATGTGCAGGCAAATGAATGGGTTTTTAACTGATGGGAGAACACCCAAACTAGAAAACACATTCAGGGGTAGCCATTTTGGCCATGTAGCAAAACAAAATCCAGAATCCACCAAAAAGCGATACCTTTATTGGCCAACTAAACTGCAAAACACATGATGCAAGCTTTCAAAACTCTACTGGCTTCTTCATCACGCAGAAGATGTAAAAAAAGAAAAGTGACAGTGTTAGTGTGATGTACCAGAAACAGACACTCACATTAACTCAATAAGATTTCTTTATTAAGCAAGGAAACGTGGGTCAGTAACATAGGCAAAGCCAGAACTAAACACAACCTAGTACAACCTCCAGATAAACCCTTACAGTGTGAGAATGGTATGTGGGGAGGGCTGTAGGAGGGCAGCCACCTCCAGGTGCTGTGAACTTGAAGCTTCCCAGGGAACAGCGTTCCCAGACCCAAAAGGTGGGCTGGCTGCCGTTCACAGATAGAGAGTCCCAGGCAGGGAAAGCAGGCCATGAACCAAACTCATGTCAGGGTCTTCCATGGAGTCTGCTCTAATACCCAGAATCCAGGGATGAGCATGACATACCACCCCCGCAAAGAGAAACCCCCCTGTCTAGAACGAAACCCACATCCAGAGAAATAAGTCATGCCAAATACAGGAATTCCCCCTCCCATTCAGCTGGGCTTATCAGGGAAGCGAGCATGGAACTTCCTCAATAAGCGTGGAGCATTGATGTGTTCAACATTGACCCATTCTGCATGACCCATAGGCAAATGCTTCCATTTAACCAGATACTGCAAAGAAACCCTGTGCACCCGAGAGTCCAGCACATTAGAGATTTCAAAGTGTTGATCATTGTCCACCATGATAGGGCAGGGCGTCGTCTCAGGAACTCGATGACGTTGATCCAGAGGGCACGCAGGTTTGAGCAAACTAGAATGAAACAGGGTGGACGTTACAATACAACTTGGGCAAGGACAGTTCAAAAGCCACAGGGTTGATTTCCCTAACAATGGGGAAAGGTCCAATGTACTTAGGCACCAACTTTTTCAAGGGCTGCAAGCTCTTTAGGAATTTGGTGGAAAGATATGCCAAGTAGTGTCACTTTTTTGTCAGCGTACTCTTTGTAGCGGGCTTTTGCAAACTCCAGGGCCTACACAACTCTCGGCCATGCGTCCTTGATTTGAACGCTCCACTGAGTCACCGGAACTGGGTCTTTGGACGTCCCCTCTCCCAAAGGCAGAGGGTCAAAGTCTTGTCCTGAAACAATTTTAAATGGGGACAAGCCTGTGCTTTGGTGTATGGTGTTATTTTATGCCACCTCTGCGAAGGGTAATAGGTCAACCCATTCAGACTGCTGGAAGTTGACATAACACCTTAAATGCTGTTCCAAAAACTGATTCACACGTTCACTTTGGCAATCACTTTGTGGATGATGGGAGCTGCTCATCCCCAGCTCAATTCCTAATAGTCTTGTAAACGCCTTCCAGAACTGGGAGGTGAATTGAGTTCCCCTATCTGAGATGATCTTGGCAGGAGCCCCATGTAGCCCATAGATGTGTTGTACAAATAGCTTAGCCAGCTGGGGGGGGGGCAGTCGGGAGTTTCTTGCAGGCCACAAAGTGAGCTTGCTTGGAAAACAAGTCATTCACCACCCAAATAACAGTCTTTTTCTTACTCTCTGGCAACTCCACAATGAAGTCCATACTGATGACCTCCCAGGGTTTAGTGGGGGTTGGTAATGGTAACAGCAAGCCTTTTGGTTTCCCTCCGGCTCTTTTGCCACCGCACACGTATGACACCCCTTTACATACTCATCCACCTCCCTTCGCATTTTGGGCCACCAGAATTGCCGTCGTGTTAAGTGTAACGTTTTCACATACCCAAAGTGACCTGCACTCTTCACATCATGGCACTGTTTAAGGATGGCAGTTCTCATAGCCTCGGGGACATACATGCGTTCCCCCTTCCAAGCCAAACCTCCTCGCAGTATTACTACCCCTTTGTGAAAAAGGAACCAGGGGTCATGGGACAGAGCGGATGCCACCTGAGCCCGCCACTTACCCCCAATGTCCTCTGTGATGAGAGGGAAGGCTCCAAGGAAGATGGAGCCAATGCCACAGTGGGGGTCATGCCCTTTGCAGGCGGCCCGTCAGGCTCTCCCGCTAAGCCTTGTTCTGGGCCCAAAGAGGGGCCGGCAGTGGTCTCCTGACGTTTGGCTTGGCTGTGTGTGAGAACTGCCAATCCCAAATGGGAGGGGGAGAAGACAATGTCTATCACCTCCCTCCGCTCACTGTCATGTTGAGGGAGCCTGGACAAAGCGTCAGCTAAGAAATTCTTTTTCCCCAGGAGAAACTTCAGGGTGAAGTTGAACCGGTAAAAGAAACTGGCCCACCTAATTTATTTAGGGTTCAAGCGCCGTGGGGTTTTCAAAGCCTCCAAGTTTTTGTGATTGTCCAAACCTCAAAAGGTTGGGAAGATTCTTCCAGCAGATGGCGCCAAGTTTCTAAGGCCAATTTGATCGCCCCCCCCCCTCTTTCTCCCACACTGGCCACTTTCGTTCAGTTTCATTGAACTTCTTTAACAGACAAGCACAGGGTCTGAGCTCCCCCTGTCATCCCGCTGTAACCCCCAGCGCCACGTCAGAGGCGTCCACTTGAACCACAAAAGGCTGTTCGGGGTCAGGGTGTTTATGGATGGGTTCAGAGGTGAAAAGCTTCTTCAGCTTGTCAAATGCCTTTTGGCTTTGGTCAGTCCACACAATCTTTTGGGGAGGCTTCGCTTCCTTCCCCTTCCCAGTTCGTTTCTTTCCCCCCACACCCTTGGTTTTCAACAGGTCAGTCAAGGGCAAGGCAACCTCAGCAAAGTCAGGGATGAAGGACCAGTAAAAGTTGGCAAACCCTAGGAAGCTTTAAAGCTGCTTCCTGGTCCTGGGAGTCTCCCATGTGAGGACTCCCTTAACCTTCTCACGGTCCATTTCAATCCCGCTGCTAGAGATGCGGTACCCCAAATAATCCAAGCGGCTCTGGTGGAATTCGCATTTTGACATTTTGGCATACAAGTGATTCTCCCCCAGTTTACTAAGCACTTTCTTCACCAGCTTAACATGGGATGTGTAGTCCTCGGAGTAAATAAGCACATCATCCAAATACACCAGTACCCCTTTGTACAAAAATTCTCTAAGCACATCATTAATCAAGTTCTGGAAGAAGTTCTGGCCCCACTTAATCCAAATGGCATTACGCAAAACTCAAATGCCCCTAGCTGGCAATTGAAAGCAGTTTTCCACTTATCACCTTCTTTAATTCGCACTCTATAATAGGCCTCCCACAAGTCCAGCTTGGTGAATATCTTCCCCTTGGCTAAATGAGCCAGGATATCTTTCATTAAGGGGAGGGGGTACTGATTTGTCGTACTGATAGCATTTAAGGATCTGTAATCAATACAGAGATGAAGAGAAGAATCGTGTTTGCATCTAAACAACACCGGAGCCCCCAAGAGGGAGGTTGTACGTCTGATGAATCCCCTGGCCAAGTTTTTATCTATGAACTCCCAGAGGGCGTTCATCTCCGCTGGGGTCATGGAGTAAATCTTAGGTTTGGGCAGCTCTGCCTCAGAAACTATCTCAATTGCACAGTCAAACGGCTGGGGGGGGGGGTAGAATGTCACATTCCTTCTCTTCAAACACAAACTGCCACTGTTTATACGCCACCGGTAACCCTTTCATTTCCCCTTCAACCAGAGTGGCTTTAAAGTTCCAAGGCTTGGCCTCTTGAGGGATCCCCCCCCCCCAGTGAGGCCTCACACACTCCGTGTTCCTGCACATACAAGGGGTCTGTAAAAATCACAGTTTCCTTTACCCAGTCTATAGTGGGGTTGTGAAATTTCAACCAGTTCAAGCCCACTACTGCAGCTGGGACTAAACCTGGTGCTATCACAAACTGGAGCTCCTCCTGATGATTTCCCATCTTCATCTGTACTGGGCCAGTCATCCACCCTGCGGGGGCCCCTTCATCATTCCTCCATCCATTTGAGACAGCCACACTGGCTTGTCTAGCTTAATGGTGCCCACTGAAAGTTCACTGACCAGGGAGAGGTGAATTAACACCTGGGTACATCCGGAACCACCATTAACATTACTTTTTGGGGGACCCCAATATTTGCAACCCCTATCTTGGCTTTTAGGAAAAAAAGGGCCCTTCACCCCACTCACCACAGCACTTGGGCGCCCTTCAGGATGAGCCCGCCCTCGGGCACTTAGTAGGGCAGGCTGGATCCGTTTCCTGCCAGCTCAGCATCTGAAGAGGACCCACTGTTGTCTGGTTCCTCTGAAGACTCTCCCGCCACATGGCCTGAAATCAAGGTGCACACCGCTGCTTTGGCCTTTGGCTTGAATGGCATCTTGGGTGCTGTCGGCTTCCCATCTGCCTTCTTGGGCCTCTCTTCTGCGGGGTTGTTTCTCTGGGCATTTGGCTATGCAGTGTCCACCTTTCCCGCAGTGAAGGCACAAGCCTTTCCACATCCTTTGCTCCCTCTCTGACTCCTCTGCTATGCCTCCAGCTCATCGGGCCGCCTTAGCATTCTTCCCTTTGGACCCACTGGGCTTTCCGCTGAGCCCCTGGCATTGCCAGGCCAGCTTGACGCTGTGCCTCAGGGTTTCCACCTCCCCAGCCACCAGCACCCACCCCAGGAGGGTTTCTGGGTTCCCTTGGACCAACGCCCACTCTAGGATGTCCACGTTAAGACCATCCTGAAAATACTGCACCTTAGTGGTTTCGGTCCAGTAGGGAATCTGGCTGGCCAGGCGGCGAAATTCAGAGGCATATTCAGCTATGGGTCTCGAGCCTTGACACAGTCGCTGGAGTTCTGTGCGTGCATGCCTCACCCTCAGGGGGTCTTCGAACTGAGCTCGGAGGGCCATCATGAAGTCATGGGAACTCCCCAACTCTGGAGCCCCCATGTCGTAGAGCCCCACCAGTCATTGCACCGCCTCTCCCTCCAGTTGGTTGGAGACATACTGCACCTTCTCAGCCTCTGTCTGGAACTCCTCCTCCCATTGGGACATGAACCCCATCACCTGGGTTAAGAAATATGGCAACTTCACAGCGTCCCCATCAAAGGTGGCCTTTAGGTCTCGATGCTTGAGCCCACGAGGTCTCTCCTGTGGCTCGACCGGGCCAGCCCCCGCTGGGGGTGCTGGACCAGGAACCTGCAGGACAGGGCCCCCAGCAGGTGCGGTGGGGACCCCTCCTGGAGGGGCTGGGACCCCCCTGGAGGAGCTGGCAAGTGGGGGTCCTGGAGAGGTTGGCCTCCCCCCAGAGTGGCAGGTTGCTGAGGCAGTCTCTGCAGGATCTCCAGGAGGCTTGTCTGCATGACCTCCATCTGTTGCTTCAGCTGCTGCACCTCTTTCTCCAGTTCTGGGTGAGGAGGCCTCGCCCCAGGCTCTTGGTACCCCTCGGTTAGGGGTCTATCCCTCTGTTAGGACCTGCGTTCCTCCCAACCTCGCTCCTCTGGCCAGAGCCAGCTGGCTCCCATGGGCATTCCTGCTCCAAGCACTGGAGTCTCGGAGAAGGGTAGGCTGCCCCTCATCAGGGCTTGCCTGGCTCCCAGCTCCATGAGGTCAGGAGGGGGAAGGGTCAGCCTCCCAGCCCTCCGTCTGGCTCGGCTCCGCTCTTTCTCTGGCTCACCTGCACCATCCTCCGGCAAGCCGGCTCCCTGGTCATTGCCTGTGGCCAGGTCTTTCTCCGTCTGAGTTCCAATCTCTGTGTCGTCAGACATCGCAGGTAGGAATCAAAAATTTAGTAGGATTGGTGAGTTCTGGCTTACTGTGATGTACCAGAAACACACGCTCACATTAACTCAATAAGATTTCTTTATTAAGCAAGGAAACGTGGGTCAGTAACATAGGCAAAGCCAGAACTAAACACAACCTAGTACAGCCTCCAGATAAACCCTTACAGCATGAGAATGGTATGTGGAGAGGGCTGTAGGAGGGCAGCCACCTCCAGGTGCTGTGACCTTGAAGCTGCCCGGGGAACAGTGTTCCCAGCCCCAAAAGGTGGGCTGGCTGCCGTTCAGAGATAGAGAGTCCCAGGCAGGGAAAGCAGGCCAGGAACCAAACTCATGTCAGGGTCTTCCATGGAATCTGCTCTAATACCCAGAGTCCAGGGATGAGCATGACAGTTAGAATCACAGGCCTACATGTTGTCTCAGATGTTGCTTGTGTTGTTGTTCATGTGAGCTATCTCATGCAGGCAGAGGGCACTCTTGCCTCCTGCCATGTGATGTGTTGAGACAAAGGACTGTAAAATTGAACTCCTGCAGCAGAAAAGCGATCTCTTGCTATCCAGCATGATTCTGACCCTTTGTGAAGCCAGGGCTCCTTTGTTAGCCAGAGATCATTGGATTATACAAGACGTCTTTGTGCTGCTACATATGGAAAAAAACTTTCAGGTGCTATATAGGTAAAACTTAGTGATAGCATTAGCATTTATATTTCTATACCACTTATCAGTGCAAAGCACTCCCTAAACAGTTTACAATGTTTTTTAGCTAATTGCCCCCAATAACTACTGCAGTTACAGAACTACGGAAGAATGGAAGGCTGAGTCAACCTTGGAGCCCTGTAGGATCAAACTCACAATGTTGTGGCTGCAGTACCTGCATTTAATCACTGCACCACCAGAGCTCCAGGTCTCCTAACTTAGTCAGTTATAGTCCAAAAAAGAGGCTTTACCTTTGTTGGAGGTAGAAACCTCAGAAAATTTAGTCCTAGACCATATTTCCCTCTTGTTTAGGAGTCCCCTATTGTGGCAAAATGAAGTATCTTCAAATCTAGGAAACACATTCAGGAGTAGCTGTGTTGGCCATGTAGCAAAACAAAATCCAGAATCCCCCCTCTCTCTCTGGCTTTTCTTCGCAAACGAAGATTCAGGAAGGACTCATCCCGCGCTTTCTGCAAGCGCGCTGATGACTAAAAAGGCCAATCTGAGATAAACAAGTCCGGTTGCAAAAAGCACAGCAGAAGGTCTCCTTGGGTGATGTTTTTGGGTTGTGATTATTTCTGCGTTGTCGTTTCTCTTCAAGACTTGTTCGTCGTGAGTTCTCAAATAAGGCTGCAGCATTGTGGATAGTGCGTCTCCATGCCTCCCGATGTGAGGCCAGGGCGGACCACTGTTGGTGATCAATTTGGCCAAGCCTGAGATGTTGTTTCAGGGAGTCTTTGTATCGCTTTTTTGGAGCGCCCCTCTTACGCTGACCCATGGCGAGTTCACCGTATAGTAGTATTTTTGGGAGGCGATGGTCCTCCATCCTAGAAGCGTGCCCTGCCCAGCGCAGCTGTGTTCTCAATATCATGGCCTCAATGCTGGTGATCCCTGCTTGCTCAAGGACAGCAACATTCGTCACATAGTCAGTCCAGTGTATATTTAGGATTGTGCGTAGACAGCGCTGATGAAAGCGCTCGAGGAGTCGTAGGTGGTGGCGATAGGTGACCCATGTTTCAGATCCATAAAGGAGGATCCACAAAAAAGCAATACCTTTATTGGCCAACCACCTGATTACAGTGTGGAAATCATTCCACATAGAGGATGTCAAAATAGAGCAGGTGTTCTTTTGCATGGCAACAAATGAACATCACTAGACTGTGGTAGTAGTTAGGGACAGGAGAAACCTATATGTCAACTGATTGTCCACTGTTCAGGACTAAGGACAGTGCAGTATTTTGGCAGGTTCTGTAAATGTTTTAAATGGAAGGAAGAGTATATTGTTATAGAGGCTTATTTAATGTATTTTAATTTTTAATTAATCTGTTATATTTTATTTATATACTGCCTTTCTCCCAGTGTGGGA
The DNA here is from genome assembly GCA_030847615.1 of Gambelia wislizenii. NCBI lineage: Eukaryota > Metazoa > Chordata > Lepidosauria > Squamata > Crotaphytidae > Gambelia > Gambelia wislizenii. The sequence goes on along the minus strand of JAUMIR010000010.1, from coordinate 18,878,550 downwards.
CCCATGGTGGCTTACAAAGGCTGGAGCAAGATATTGGCATGCCCAGGGTCACCACACAACATTCGTAGGTACCTACCAGGGCTCCATCACCTCCTGTCCTAGAGCTCAACATGGACACCTGCCATCTTTTTATTAATCTTACCAGTTCCAGGTGGTTTTGAATCAGGACCAGGAAGCTGAAGTGATTTGCAGGCCATTGTGTGGGAAAACCATAACTGCTCACTCACGAATATGGTGTTGGAAGTCAGCTTGAGTCTTTTGGAGTTGTCTCTTTCATACATTTCTTCCCCCACTCCCTTCCTCCTTTTTATGCTTCATAGCATCATAGAGTTGGAAGATACCACAAGGGCCATCCAATCCAACCCCCTGCCATGCAGGAATATCCAACCAAAGCACCCCCGGCAGATGGCCATCCAGCCTCTATTTAAAAACCTCCAAAGAAGGAGACTCTACCATAATACAAGGCAGTATATTCCACTGCCAAACAGCTCTTACTGTCAGGAAGTTCTTCCTAATGTTTAGGTGGAATCTCCTTTCCTGTAGTTTGAACCCATTGCTCCATGTCCTAGTCTCTGGAGCAGCAGAAAACAAGCTTGCCCCATCCTCAGTATGACGTCCCTTCAAATATTTAAACATGGCCATCATGTCACCTCTTAACCTTTTCTTCTCCAGGCTAAACATATCCAGCTCCCTAAGCCACTCCTCATAGGGCATGGCTTCCAGACCTTTACTGGACATGCTTCAGGAACTACTACTTGGAATAATATGCAGCTACTTCTTTCAATAACAACAACAACAACAACAACAACAACAACAACAACACAGTCAGCCCTCAAGTTTCATGGGGGTTAGGGGCACAGCCCCCCCCGAAAGTGGAAAAATCACTAATATCTAGATCCTCCAGACCAAATTTAACATGGACAGAGAAGTCCCTGTCCTGGTGTGGTGGCTGGACTAGCTGCATGCACTCCCTCCCTCCCTCCCTCCCTCTCTCACTTGTGTGGGTGGGTAGGGGGAAGGGGATGGGGCAGGAGAGGGAGAGAGAGGAGGGATAAAGGTCCACCCCTTCCCACTCCTGCCTATGCAAGCAAGAGAAGTGCACATACGCCCTCCTTGCGCTCCCCACCCTATCCCCCAACTGCATGAGTGAGTGAATACACGCACCCTCCCACCTCATGTTCCCCACCCCTTCCCCCATTTGTCCATGCAAGTGAGAGAAGGAATGCATGTGCCCTCCCTTCTTGTGATCCTGCAGATGATCCCCTTCCCCTATGTGCCCACATGAATGAACGAAGGAACAGAATGCCTCCCCTCCCCTCATTCCATCCCCTTCTCCTCCACCTGAGGCCTAGCCACTCCACCAGTTTGATTTCCTCCCATATGTACCAGTTGTCCCACTGCCTGCAGGGTGATGCACTCCCATCGTTCTGCAAAGACCACAGTTCCCATTATCTGCAAACAGTGATTGTCTTATCAGCATGGCATCAGGTAAGGAAAGGGTCTACAACACCAGCTCCACAAACTCTCCTGAGATAGCATCATCAATGACATCAGATCACCTGAGGCAGGCTTGACCAATCAAGAATGCCAGAGTGGGAGTTCCAAATAAGGTATAACCACTTTGTGTGAGCACATGGCTTGAATCAGAACATGAGGTATGAGAGACAAAGGAGGGTCTGGGACACAGACACCAGGCCCAGAGCTTGACAATGGAAGATTCTGTTGAGCCAGCCTGGCACATCTACTGGCTCCAGCCCTCCATTTGAATCCAACAGAAGACTACATATTGTGAGTAGAATCTTTAGGGGTTGTTTAGATGTTGTGTTAGGGCATTTCTATTTGATTTTTAAACTATGGCTTTTGCTATTTCTGTAATTCTGAAGTGTACTGGAGGCATGGAAGGTGCCTGCCCTCATGAGAGATTTGCATGACTTGAACTTGTTTGAATAAAATAAGCTTTTTCTAATTTTCCTATATGCTGATGTTGCACATGCCTTTATTTCTTGGTCATTGCTACATTTCCCTCTATCTGGGGATAGGAGGAAGGAGTTGGTGGGTTCTACAGTGGTGAGCAGTCCCACTGGTTATCCAGCCTCCCACTGGGCTGGTCATAAATATCTCAGTGGGTGGTGGCAGTGTTTTGGCCTGTAGGGGGCACCCTTGAGTGAGGCCACTCAGGGTTACCTTTACAGGGAAGATAACTCTGGGGGTTCCAAGCCAAGAGCCCCCAGATTAGCTTGACATGGTGGTGTTATTTAACCCACTGTTAAAATGGTATAGGGTGACGGTGGCAGTGGCAAATACAGTAGTCTGCGAATAATCAAATCCCCAGATGCTTAACCCCAAAGTGGGAGGGATGACTATAATTGTAATTCCACTGCAGGTTGGTTCCATTTGTGAAGACACTCAGCTGAGTCCAGTTTTCTCTCCTGTTATTAATGTAAAATTCTTCTTTTATGGGTGTGCAAAAGCAATTGGTGGCTCCTAGGCACAGCTCTTCCCCCTCCCCTTAGCCCCTGCTTGGGTGTGCACCTGGGCACTGTCCAGGTGTCCTTGCACACCAGGGGGAGGAGAAGGGACTACTGGACAAAGATGGAAGCTGCTTCTTTGTTCCCAGGCACACAAGGTCAATCTGGTGGTGTGGCCTGCAGGGGGGACATGCCCCCCATCCTGCAGTGGGCCCCCAGGCCAGGATCTTTGGTGGGCACCCTACCTACTGCTAAAGTTAAGGATAGCGAGATGCTCTACAGGATTTAGGATAAAATTTAAAATAAATCAGTTTAAATGATGATACCAAAGTAATATTTATATTTATTTTTTAAAAATTAAATGGATTTACATAATAAAAACTTACAATAATATCACGTTGAGCCCCCAAGCTAGAACCCTGTCAGCCCCTCCCAGTGGGGGCCATGGGGGGGAGCCTTTGCATACCTAATGCAAAGGTGTTGCACACGGAGGCATAAAATATCTCCTTCCACAATATCTTTAAAAGTATTGACCTTGGCATAACTGAGAGTTACCCCAGCAGAAGCTACATACAGGACTCTAAGACTAAAAAACCTCTTGTGGATAACAACAGTTCCATACTTTTTGAAACAAAAAATATCTTTCCACAATGGAGTTCAAAAGAGCATACAGAAGTATTTTCTGACCACCAGATATGACTAGAACACCCATCACCACTAGACAGGAGACATAATTGTCAGTAGGTTTTTTAAACAGCAATGGCTTTTAAAATAGTAATTACTTTACTTCAAAATGTGGTAGGTCGGGTCTTTGCTCCTCATTCTACTGCATGAGAGCCTTGGTCTTCTATCACAATGTTACTATTTCTCCCATGACTATGTTTTGCTTTGCCAATTAGTTCAATGTAGGTAGGTGAGAGAGAAGTACCTTGCAAATGATGCTGATTATATACATTGCACCCAGCTTTGTAGAAATGCCATCTGATCCACACAATCATGGCATTACAGAGCAACTTTTTTTTCTTCTCTTAATAAAAGACATGTGGCTTTAGAGAAAGGATGGCAAAAGTGCATCCCATGGGCTGCTTGCCACCCCTCTACTGCTTTTGTGGCCACCAAAGTTCAAATCTATTTCAAAAAGTCCAAAACTATTTCCCTCCAAATGTCCCCAAAGCATGGGGGCAATTTTGCCATGTTTTTAGGACCCACCCCCCACTATTTGAAGTCCAGGAAGCAGTCCAGAAGTAGACTTCTTGTTGTAAAGAGGGTTTCCCCTGAGCCTAAAAGAACCCAGGGGGGCAAAGATAGCTAAATTGCTCCACCTAGTCCCCTAGAAGATGTTTGGGGGCAATGTTTTCTTGAATTTTTCTGTGTTCAGGGGACAGCAGTGGGTGAAACCCTCCAAGGTGTCCTTAGGCGCTGCTTTACAGCATAAAATATGTATACTAAGCCTATTGATGCACACTATCTGCAAGTATTCAAAAAAAATGCAGTGGACAAGGAATGAGGTTTGCACTTGGTCCAGATATGGCATCATGAGAATGGCAGCACTTCTTCTCCTTTATAAAACTGAATGTCCTTATTATGGCAAGAAAGTCTTGAAGACACTTGGCTCAACATCTCAAAAAAGGCAGCATGTGTGCATGTGGGAAGTGACATTTCTGCATAGTTTTCTGTGCCTCACTAAAGATATGGCAACTAGATGGTTTTATGTCCAAAGTGCCAGTGAAACACTTGGATATCATTTATTTACAGAGGAGTGCAGACTTTTCAGGATTTAACCATTCCAGTCACAATGGACACAAGGTCTTTGCTCTTTGATTGTCAAAGAGAAAAGGCTACTGAATATAATCCTATAGCATTCCAGGAACAGAAAGTGGGTAGGATGAGTTTGCATTAGTGAGGGTGTTAGTGCAGTAAAATTATCTACTGCGGTTGCTCTCTTAACCTTTTCTTTACTAGGGACTCCCATGAAATATATTTTGTTGCCGCGGACCCCCCTAAGACTTAACTCAAGATTTAAAACCCTAACAATAATAACAGTAAATAATAATAATAATACAGTTACACCATCCATTAAACCTTCCCTCAGAGACATAACAATAACAATAATAATAATAATAATAATAATAATACAATTACACCATCCATTAAACCTTCCCTCAGAGGCACTGGAGGGGGAGGGAAGACTTTTCTCCTGCTTCTTCCTCCAAATTTGTGGCTGGAGCAGATTGAACAACAATGCACAAGCCAAGCCAGCCAAGCCTTGCCTTGGCTTCTGTCACGTGGGCTGAGCAGCCATCAAGCCTTCAAGGACCCCCTGTGAGTACATTGTGCCCCCCTGTGGGTCCACAGACCACAGGATAAGAACCACTGATCTAGTGGATTAACAGTTCAGTGAACCATTTGAACTTATTGTAGATAAATTTGTGAGGGTGGAGAAGAGGGGGTACCACATTCAACAAGGTGTGTTTTTTTGTAATAGGATGAACTGGAGTGTGGGTGGTGCAGCTCAATGCAGCTGTGCTGCATTGGTTTGTAAATCCGCTCCACAGCAACTACCAACATAGTCTTGATGAACGCTACTTTCACTGCAATAAGTTAGATACACAGAATGTTCTTTGTGATGTAGCAGATGCCTCCCGTATGCAATCTGGTCATGTTTGCAAATTAAGTGGGGTGTGGGTTCAATTACATAAGTGCAGCATTTGTTTAGGAGGAGGTGGCGGCTCTGGTGCATAAAAGTTCAGAAGCACTTTTAAAAAGAGTCTAACCAAGGCCAAATAGTATTTTGCTTTTAAACCATTGCAGCCAAAGTAGAGAGTCCTTGCCCTGTACACCTCGAGAAAGTTGGGCTTGTGCCCTTGGGGTAGGATTTATTGTTCAGTTGACTTATTTGGAGGCATATGTGAGTGTTTTTGTTTGTTTTGGGAAGTACAGCTGGCCCTCTGTATCCACAGATTCTGCATCCATGGATTCAATCATCCACAGCTTGAAAATACCCCCCCCCAAAAAAAAAATCCAAAAAGGAAAGCTTGATTTTTACATTTTATATAAGGGATGCCTTTTTTGTATTACTTGAGCATCCACGGATTTTGGTCTCCACAGGAGGTCCTGGAACCAAACCCCAGTGGATACCAAGGCCTCACTATATTCTCTCCCTGAGTTCATGGTCTAAGAGGGCAGGGCTTCTACTGAGTTACTGACCTGGTTGGGGTGGAGCTAGCAGCTGCTAGATCTATATAGCTGTTGCCTCAGTCTCTGAAGCTCTGAGTCTCTGAGGAGGCAGAAGAAGGCAAGCTTCTGTTTTGGGGGTCAGGGATGATTGCTTGGCTATGCTGTTGAGAGGCTTGTATGTGTCATGCCCTGTGTGTGTCATGCCCTGTGAGCCTGATGAGGCTATAGATTTAGAGGAGTAGGAAGACATGGTAGAGAACAGCCCTAGGGACCCTGACACAGGTTTATCTACACCTAGAGGCTGTCTGCCAGCCTAGAGGTTCAAGCAGAAGAAGATCCTGATCCAAGTGGGTTGGCATCAGTCCCAGCAGAGAGTCCTGCCCATTCAGATAACAAGAAGAGAGGGATTGCCTCTACCATCATATACCCAGCAGCGAGCTAAAAAGGAAGCTCAAAGGAAGTCTCTGAGACTTTATGAAAAAAACCCTGCTCGTTAAGAAACACCTGAATAAACCTTAATGGCTTTATATAGGCTGGGAGAGGCAATGGAGGCTTTGTCAGAGATCAACTGATTTTCCTGGTGAAAGCTTCCTGCTGACTTTGGTGCCTGGATTCTGGTTATCTTGACTTCTGTTACCCTGACTTGTGCTTAGACCTTGGAGTGTCCCTGACTACTCTGCTGCCTGCTCATGTTGATCCACGGACTGCTTTGGACCATGCTGACTGATTTCCGTGAGCCTCAAACCTTTTGGACTATGTTGCTGGACTAAATCTTTGACTGTGTTCACTTTCCTGTGAGCTAATTAACAGTTGGCTCCCTTCCCAGACTAGTGCTGTTTACACTTTGCTGGTACCTAGTTGCTTTCCGGACAGTGTGTGCGTTTGGGGCCATTTACTCTTCATGAACACATGCTGTAAGGGGTTGAAGTCACTACTGAGTCACTGATTTGGTTGGGGACATAGCTAGCAGCCACTAGCTTTATATAGCAGCTGCCTCAGCAATCAGGAAAAGCAACGTGGGCATTTTTTCCTGGGTGTTTGAAGAGGAGGCTTAGAAAGCTGTGCTGCTGTCTGTACAAGATGAGGAACATGGATGGCGAATTGAATTGTTGCACTGACCCACAACGTCTATGTCCTGTTTGTTTTCTTGCTAGAGGGTCTCCAAGACTATACATGCAGCAAATGCAAACTGGTTGCCCTGTTGGAAGAGTAGGTGATGTTGTGGATGGGGAAGACACAGGGGATACTTCTAGGGGGGGGGACAATTCCCAAACACTTGAAAGAATGTGACACACAGAAGCAGACCTATCAAAGCCACTTTGCAAGTTTGGAGGAAAAGAACTGTAGCTGGCTGCCTTCAGGTGTACTGAACAATACTGTCCCACTGCAAGTGTTGAAGAAATGCCAGCAAAATGTTTTGATTTTAGCCCTGTTATATGGAAGGATTTCATAGAACCATACAAGCTGGAAGGGACTGCAACAGCCATCTAGTCCAGCCCCCTGCCATGCAGGAATATACAAATGTCTCTTTAAAGACCTCCAGTGGAAGCAAGTTGACCATCCTCCAAATCCGTCTCTTCCACTGCTGAATAACTCTTACTGTCAGGAATTACTGTTGTCCCTCTGTATCCACGGATTTGGTATCCACAGATTTAAGTTCACAGCTTTAAAATATTCTTAAAAAAGAATAACCCAAAAAGCAAACCTTGATTTTGCCATCTTATATAAGGGACACCATTTTACTATGCTACTGCATATAATGGGACTTGAGTATTTATGGATTTTGGTATCCACAGGGGGTCCTGGAACCAAACCCCAGGGAATATGAAGGGACAACTGTACTGGGATTCAGTGAATCAAGGTGATCTGGTATATTCCCTATCTGCCATCTTTGATATGTTTTGGGTTAGATCTCCCACCATCCAGGTCATCATGACTAATGGACATGAATTATGGGAGTTGTAGTCCTAGGCCTTTGGAGGGTGTCAAATTGGAGAAGGCACCACAGAACAGTTCTCTAAGTTGTGGATTTAAGATTGAAGGGAAGGTACAGACCAGCCTTGTAAATGATCCCAGAAGGTATTAGTTTCCAGCTGCTGCCTTTCTGTATTCCTGGTAGAAGAAGAGACATTTCTATTCCCATGGTTCACTGGGAAACTAAGTGGGTTGGCAGGTGAACTGCAGAACAGGCTTACCTGCCTGCATGATGCCAACTGCTACCAGGTAAGTTGCTAAAGCAGCTTTTCTTGACCTTTTTACCTTGGTGGAACCCTTGAAACAATTTTCAGGTCTCAGGGAACCCCTGCCTAAAAATTATTATATCTACAGCTAAAAAAATTGTTTATTTTTTTTCAATCTCAATATCTTGCAGAACCCCTAGCAACTTCTTATGGAACCCTAGGGTTCCAGGGAACCCTGGTTGGGAAACCCTGTGCTAAAGAGAAGACTGGTACAGAGCTAGATTTTATATTATAGCTGCTTTGATGTGAATGTGTTTATTTGTATAGTCTGGTAAGCCTGAAACTGTGATGTACGCAGAACACAAACTCAGGGTTCTTCAATAAATCTCTTTATTAGAAGAGAAGCTTGCGTAAGGAACAGTTCCAAAGCTGCTACTGAAGTAAATGTAAACTATCCAGAGATATTAAGGCATCAAGCGTGAGAACAGACACGGGGGAGCAAGAGTAGCTGGGGAGCGTGGCCTTGAGTTCCTGGTAGGACTTGCGTTACCATGCCAACCAGGAGGCCTGGCTCATCTCTCAGGCATTCCCAAAATCCTGAGAAAATACTAGCTACATGTCAGGGCCTCCATGAATTCCACTCCAATGCCCAGAATTCAGGGATGAGCCTGACATACTGCCCCCCTGAAGACCAACCCTCCCCCTTTCTCAGCCCGGCTTATCGGGAAAGCGGGCATGAAACTTTCGCAATAAGCGTTTGGCATTGACATGCTCAGAAGCAACCCATTCCGCATGGCCCAAAGGCAGGTGTTTCCACTTTACCAAATACTGTAACCCTCCCCGGTGAAGTCTAGAGTCCAGAATCTCAGAAATTTCAAAATGTTGTTCCTGATCCACCAGGATCGGCTGAGGAGCAGGTTCTGGAACCGGATGGTGTTTGTCCGGAGGGTTCACGGGCTTGAGCAGGCTGGAATGAAACACAGGATGTATATGACGGTATAACTTAGGCAAAGACAGTTCAAAAGCTACAGGATTTACCATCCTAACAACACGAAAAGGCCCAATGTATTTGGCTCCCAACTTCTTAGAGGGTTGGGGACACTTAAGGAATTTGGTGGACAAATAAACCATATCTCCCACTGCATATTTGGGGGAAGGATCCCGTTTCTGATCAGCATAATGTTTGTAGCGTGCTTTGGCAAAGTCCAAGGCCGAGATTACATGAGGCCATGCATCCCTGACCTTTTGACTCCACTGGGAGACCGAAACGGGGTCAGAGTTGGGGGACCCCGCCAACAAGGGGAGGGGACCGAAATCATGCCCAGACACAACCTTGAACGGCGAGAGCCCAGTGCTCTGGTGAGTGGCATTATTGTAGGCCACTTCAGCAAAAGGTAGAAGATCAACCCAATCAGATTGTTGGAAATTCACATAGCATCTTAGGTATTGTTCCAGAGTCTGATTCGTTCGTTCCGATTGTCCATCCGATTGGGGATGATGGGAGCTGCTGAGACCGAGCTCCACCCCCAGAAGGTTTGTGAAAGCCTTCCAAAACTGCGAGGTAAATTGTGCCCCCCGATCCGACACAATCTTGGCCGGAATGCCATGAATCCGATAAATATGCTGAATGAACAATTTGGCTAATTGGGAGGCCGTGGGGAGTTTCTTACAGGCTACAAAATGCGCTTGCTTTGAGAACAAATCAGTCACCACCCAAATAACCGTCTTTTTCCTACTCTCTGGTAATTCCACAATAAAATCCATGCTAATGACCTCCCAGGGCTTGTTTGGGGTAGGTAGAGGGTGGAGCAAACCTTTGGGCTTCCCTGACCCCCCTTTTGACACTGCACAAGTGGTACACCCCTTCACATATTCCTCCACCTCTTTCCTCATACGGGGCCACCAAAACTGTCTCCGGGCCAAATGTAAAGTTTTGAGATACCCAAAATGTCCCGCACTCTTGACATCATGGCACTGTTTGAGAATACCCGCTCTCAAGACTTCAGGAACATACAGGCGATCCCCTTTCCAGGCCACCCCATCCTTCACAGTCACCTCATTGGGGTGAGCCAGGAACCACTGGTCCAGGGGCAGTTCCGAGGCCAATTGAGAATGCCACCCTCCTTTCTCCCCTTGAGAAACAGTGGGCGTGGCAGAGCCATCCGCCGTAGGGGATACTGCCCGGGTCCCCGGATCGGGGGAAGGTGGTTCGGGGTTCAAGGGCTGGGGCACCGGTCCAGGTGCCAAGGGGGAATCACCGTCAATTTCTGTAGGACCCGGCACCTGAGCAGGGCTAGCAGTGGATTTCTGTTCCTTGGCTTTGCTCCGAGTGAGGACAGCTAGCCCCAAGTGGGAAGGAGAAAAAACGGTATCAATGACCTCCTTGCGCTTACTCTCATGCTGTGGTAGCCTGGACAAAGCGTCAGCCAGAAAATTCCTCTTCCCCGGGATAAATTTCAAGGTGAAATTAAATCGGTAAAAGAAACTGGCCCACCTGACCTGCTTGGGGCTCAAACGCCTAGGGGTAGCCAATACTTCCAAATTTTTATGATCAGTCCAAACTTCGAATGGTTTGGGTGAGCCCTCCAGTAGGTGGCGCCACGTCTCTAGTGCCAACTTGATGGCACCTGCCTCTTTCTCCCACACCGGCCAATTTCGTTCCGTGTCATTGAACTTTCTGGATAAATAGGCACATGGCCTCAAATCCCCTTCCTCCCCCTTTTGCAACAGAACACCACCCATAGCCACATCAGATGCGTCCACTTGGACCACGAAGGGTTGGGAGGGGTCGGGGTGTTTGAGAATAGGCTCAGAAGTGAAAAGGGATTTCAATTTGTCAAATGCTTGTTGGCACTGTGGTGACCACACAATTTTTTGGGGAGGTTTGTTCCCTTTACCATGCTTGGAACCTTTGTCTTTCCCTTCTTTGGTTTTTAACAAATCAGTCAGGGGAAGGGCTACCGACGCAAAGTCAGGGATGAAGGACCGATAAAAATTAGCAAACCCCAGGAAGCTCTGCAACTGTTTCCTGGTTCTAGGGGCTTCCCATGCCAAGACCCCCTTAACCTTTTCTGGGTCCATTTCAATCCCTTTGTTTGAGATGCGGTACCCTAAATAATCCAGACGGCTTTGGTGGAACTCACACTTGGACATTTTCGCATACAGATGATTTTCCCCCAACCTGGCAAGCACCTTTTTCACCAGTTTCACATGGGACGTGTAGTCCTCAGAATAAATCAACACATCATCAAGGTATACCAACACCCCTTTGTACAGAAATTCACGTAAAACATCATTAATTAAGTTCTGAAAAATGCCAGGGGCCCCTTTGAGGCCGAAAGGCATGACGAGGAACTCAAAAGCCCCTAGGGGGCAATTAAATGCAGTCTTCCACTCATCCCCCTCCCGAATCCGTACTCTGTAGTAGGCCTCTCGCAGATCCAGCTTCGTGAAAATCTTCCCTTTGGAGAGATGGGCTAATATGTCCTTCATCAAGGGCAGGGGGTACTGGTTGGAGACACTAATCGCGTTTAGCCCTCTGTAATCCTGAATCAAACGAAGCCCGCCATCAGCCTTGCGCCTAAACATCACCGGGGCCCCCACAGGCGAGGTTGAGGGCCTAATGAACCCTCGGGCTAAGTTTTTATCTATGAACTCTCGGAGCGCCTCCATTTCAGCTGGTGTCATGGAATAAATGCGAGGTTTGGGTAGGCTGGACTCCGAGAGTATCTCAATGGCACAGTCAAAAGCCCGGTGGGGTGGCAAAATGTCACATTCCCTCTCCTCAAACACATATTGCCACGCCTTGTACTCCACTGGCAGCCCTTTCAGCTCCCCTTTTACTAAGGCAGTTGTGAAATTCTGCGGCTCATCCACCAGGGGGCCCCCCTCCCCTGGGGATCCACCACCCGCCCCGTGCTCCTTGATACACAATGGGTCTGTAAAAGTCAGTGTTTCTTTTATCCAGTCTATGGTAGGGTTGTGGTACTTTAGCCAGTTCAGACCCACAACTGCCGCGGGGACTAAACCTGGAGCAATCACAAACTGCAGTTCCTCCTGGTGGTTGCCCATCCTCATGTGCATGGGGCCAGTTATGCGCCGGGCGGGGCCCCCCTTCATCATCCCCCCATCCATCTGAGACAGCCACACAGGCTTGTCCAGCTTGACAGTATCAACGTTCAGTTCACGGACTAAGGAGGGATGCATAAGTACTTGGGTACAACCAGAGTCAATCATTAACATAACTTTGCGGGTGGGGCCCTCCCCTCCAACCCCCACTCGCGCTTTGATAAAGAACGGGCCCTTCACTCCACTCACCACGGCATCCGGGCGCCCTTCCGGATTAGCCCGCCCTCGGGCGCTCAGTAGGGCGGGCTGGGCCCGTTTCCCGCCGGCTCAGCGTCGGAAGAGTAGGACCCACTATCCTCGGGATCATCTGAGGACTCCCCTGCCGCCTGGCCCGCTGCCAGGGCCCTGGCCGTCGCCTTGGTCTTGGGTTTGGAGGGAGTCTTGGCGGACCCGGATCTCCCCTCGCTCCGCGCTGGCTTGGCGGCGGCGGGTTGCTCCCTTGGGCTCCTCTCTGGGCACTCCGCTATGCGGTGTCCGCTCCTCCCACAATGCAGGCACAGCCCCTTTCTCATCCTTCGCTCGCGTTCGGATTCCCCGGTGGTGCCTCCCCCAGAGCGAGCCGACTTGGTCTTCTTCCCGGGACCCCCAGCGGACTTCCCCTCCGTCCCGGCCTGGCGGCGCAACATCTTGATGCTGGCCTTCACCGACTCCACTTCCCCAGCTAGCCGTATCCACCCCATGAGGGTTTCGGGGTCTCCCTGGAACTTGGCCCACTCTAGAATGTCAGGGTTCAGGCCCTCCTGGAAAAACTGCACCTTGACCTCCTCTGGCCACTCTGGCACTTGGCTGGCTAGGCGGCGGAACTCAGCTGCGTACTCGGCCACTGGCATCGTGCCTTGCTTCAGGCTCCTAAGCTTGCTTCGAGCCCGCTTCCCTCTTAAGGGATCGTCAAACTGGGCCCTGAGAGCCATCAGGAACTCTTGGTAATTACCTAGTTCAGGGGCTCCCATATCATACAGACCCACCAACCACTGAGCCGCCTCTCCCTCCAGTTGGTTGGACACATATTGCACTTTCTCAGCCTCAGACTGGAACTCCCCTTCCCACTGGGTCATGTAACTCACCACTTGAGTCATGAAGTAGGGTAGTTTTGCTGGATCCCCATCGAACTTCGCCTTCAGGTGCCGGTGTTTCCAGCCCCGGGGTCGCTCCTGCGGCTCAACCGGGCCAGCCCCCACCGGGGGAGCCGGTCCAGGAGCCGGCAGGCCAGGTACAGCTGGGGGCTGAGCGGGGACTCCATCCCCGGGTGCCTGGGCAGCCGCAGGTGGCGCTGGGGGAGGCTGGGCCCCTCCGGGTGCTGGTGGATCTGGAGGGGTTCTGTGCAGGAGTTCTAGGAGCACCTCCCGTATCTCACCCATTTGCTGTTTCAGTTGAAGAACCTCGGTTCCAACTTCTGCCAAGGAAAACTTCGCTTCTGGCTCTCTAGGCCCCTCACCCTGGGGTCTGTCCCACCGGGACCGGCGGTCTTCTCGGCGTCCGGCCCCTGCCCATGGCCAGGCAGGGCCCAAAACCTCTCGCACTGGAGTGCCGAAGCTTGGCAGGCTGCCCCTCCCTGGAGCCAGCTCCATCCCCAGCTCCCAGGGCTCAGTGGAGGGTCGAAATACTGCAGCCCTCCGGCGGTCTCGGTCTCGGCTGGCTCCTCCAGCTGCGGCAGCTACAGCACCCCCCTCTGCCCCAGCCTCCTGCTTCGAGGCCTCGGCTTCTCTGGCGCTGGCTGCAATCAGATCTTGGTCCGTCTGTGTGCCAGTCTCTGCGTCGTCAGACATTGCAGGCAAAGGCTCCACAGTTTCAGGACAGAGAAAAAAATAAAAGTAGGGAGTAGCAGCTTTCTGTGATGTACGCAGAACACAAACTCAGGGTTCTTCAATAAATCTCTTTATTAGAAGAGAAGCTTGCGTAAGGAACAGTTCCAAAGCTGCTACTGAAGTAAATGTAAACTATCCAGAGATATTAAGGCATCAAGCGTGAGAACAGACACGGGGGAGCAAGAGTAGCTGGGGAGCGTGGCCTTGAGTTCCTGGTAGGACTTGCGTTACCATGCCAACCAGGAGGCCTGGCTCATCTCTCAGGCATTCCCAAAATCCTGAGAAAATACTAGCTACATGTCAGGGCCTCCATGAATTCCACTCCAATGCCCAGAATTCAGGGATGAGCCTGACAGAAACAGAGTAGTGATTTCTCTGTGGGTGGTGATCTGACATCTTCTTTTGCAGGTTATAGGAACACATGGGAAATAGACAAATTCAGGGAAGATAAGGCTATCAGTGACTACTAGTTGACAATGGCAATGCTAGCTAAGGAATTCTGAGAGTTGTAGTTCCCAAAAGTAATTTTTCCAAGCTCTGTCCAGGATCAGAAGTAGCATACCTCTCAGTACAAGTTGCTACAGAACAACTAGTTGTGCAGAACATCAGGTTTTGGGTTTCCCAGAGGTATTTGATGGGCCACTGTTAGAAATTAAAACCTGGACTAGATCATAGAATCATATAGTTGGAAGTAGCCTCCTGGGCCATTGAGTCCAGCTCCCTGCTCAGGGCAGGATCTCCAGATAAAGCATTGCCAAACTGTGGGCTTGTCTACCTGTCTTGGCCCCTTCTCTGAGCTCTGCAGTCCTGATGATGCAGGGCTTTTGCTTCTGGGCAGTCCTCATGACCCCTGTGGCAAAGATGGGGCCACAATGGGGGAACAATAGGGTAACAATGGGGTAGGGCCTGATAAAATGTTTTAAAATAGTACCTGTTTAAACCTGTTCCAGCCAGTAAAAAAAGATCAGGTCCTGTGTGATCTCAGAGCCCATTCTGGCATGCCAGCTGATCGCTGCAGCTGCCCTCTGCCCTCTGCTTCACTCTTCCATAGCCAGGAAGGGGCCCCCACAGCATGTGACGGAGGCTGGTCACAAGCAGGGGGCCTTGCTCATGTGCTGCAGGCCTGCTTCCTGATGTCAGAGAGTGTGATGTGGAGGGCAGAGGTGGCAGCTGCAGGGATGGGACAGCCAGAATGTTCATCTGGACTGTAGCCCATTTCATGTGGGTAACGGGGGAGGAATGGGCAAAATCCGCAGGCCCATGTAGATGAGCCCTGTGTTTGATCTGATTCAGCAAGGGATTTTCTTATGTTGTTAACAATCAGTGGAAATAAACCTGGGTGGACTTACCTTATGGGGCTGTGGTTGGTGTTAAAATGATGGGCAGTGCCTCAGACCAAATGGTTACTCACTAAATCCCTGGTGGTAGGGATTTAATGTGAATTAGGAGCAATTAGTCTGTTGCAAAACATGCATATAAGTTAATAAAGCTGTAGCCCCAATTTATCCTAGCAAATTCCACCTATTTATTTGCATAACACTTTAGAAACTATCATAACAAGGGCTTTTCAAACAACTGACTGGGTCCCAAGATCTGAGTGTGAAAAACAGATTGTATACCTTGGAATCCTAGATGCAAAAAATCAAGTTGAATCAAGGATAACCTAGTGGAAACTATTGTTTCACAATCTGTTAAATTTTCTTTAAGATGGAAACCAGAAGCTGTCTTGCACCATACAGCTGTTGCAAGGATACAGCAAGGATTGGAAAGTACCACTGATGCTTAGAATACTGTGTTATTGCTTAATAATGGCATTTCCCTCTTATTGCTATTCTCTGTTTGCATAGACGTGTGTAGAGACCACCTGATCACTTCCTTGGATGTCTTTGATCCTTCTATGATTACTTGAACTGGAAGAGTGTCAGTTTTGGCATATAGTGTACATCAGTCTTGTCCATGTTATTACTGCTCCCAACATTACAGGAGCCCTCTGTACCAGACCAAGTAACATCATAGATTTTCCTTGGGGTTTTCCGGAATGTGAGGCCGTGTTCTGGAATAGTTTCTTTCTGACGTTTTGCCTGCATCTGTGGCTGGCATCTTCAGAGAATGGTTGGGTAGGAGTGTGTGTGGAGTTTATATGCTGTGACCCTCTGTTGGGGAGTTTATGTAAATTTGTGTAACTGAATGGTTAGTTTCTGGGTATAGAAATGCAAGGCTCGTTAGTGTCTGTTTGGCTAATGGTTGGTTGATGGGCCATTATCTGCTGGAACTCCCCTGGGTGGAATTCCTTTGTAACTGTTGAGTTTTTATTCTATTGTTCTTCAAAACTGGGAGCCAGATTGTGTTTACTTTTAAGGTTTCTTCTTTCCTGTTGAAGTTGTCCAGGTGTTTATGCATTTTAATAGCTTCCCTATGCATTCTGACATGATAGTTGTTGGCCTGGTCCAGAACTTCTGTGTTTTTAAATAGCATTTTGTTTCCAGGTTGGTTTATAACATGTTCTGCTACTGCTGATTTTTCTGGCTGGCCCAGTCTGCAATGTCTCTCATGTTTCTTGATTTGTGTTTGCACACTGCGTTTAGTGGTCTCTATGTAAACTAATACCTGGACAACTTCAACAGGAAAGAAGAAACTTTAAAAGTAAATAAAATCTGGCTCCCAATTTTGAAGAACAATAGTGTCAGGCTCATTCCTGAATTCTGGGTGTTGGAGTAGAATTCAGGGAGGACCCTAACATGTAGCTGGTTCAGGCCTGATTTCTTCTCAGGCCCTGGAATGTCTTGGAGTGAGGCCAGCCTGCCTGGTAGGCATGGGAACACTGGCCTCTCCAGCAGCTCAAGGCCGATGAGGCCAGGTGCAGACATAGAATCATAGAATCATAGAATCATAGAATTGCAGAGTTGGAAGAGACCACGAGGGCCATCCAGTCCAACCCCCCTGCCATGCAGGAAATCACAATCAAAGCATCCCCGACAGATGGCCATCCAGCCTCTGTTTAAAGACCTCCAAGGAAGGAGACCCCACCACGCTCCGAGGGAGTGCGTTCCACTGCCGAACAGCTCTTACTGTCAAAAAGTTCCTCCTAATGTTGAGGTGGAATCTCTGTTCCTGGAGCTTGCACCCATTGCTCCGTGTTCCAGTCTCTGGAGCAGCAGAAAACAAGCCTGCTCCATCCTCAGCGTGACATCCCTTCAAATACTTAAACAGGGCTATCATATCGCCTCTAAACCGTCTTTTTTCCAGGCTAAACATACCCAGCTCCCTAAGTCTCTCCTCATAAGGCATTGTTTCCAGACCTTTCACCATTTTAGTTGCCCTTCTCTGGACACGCTCCAATTTGTCAATATCCTTTCTGAATTGTGGTGCCCAGAACTGGACACAGTATTCTAAGTGAGGTCTGACCAAGGCAGAATAGAGTGGCACTATTACTTCCCTTGATCTAGACACTATACTTCTATTGATACAGCCCAAAATTGCATTGGCCTTTTTAGCTGCCGCATCACACTGTTGGCTCATGTTCAACTTGTGGTCTACTAGGACTCCTAGATCCCTTTCGCACGTAGTCTCATTCAGCCAGGTCTCTCCCATCCTATATTTATGCATTTCATTTTTCCGCCCTAAATGCAGTACTTTACATTTCTCCGTATTGAATTTCATTTTGTTAGCTTTGGCCCAGCTCTCCAGTCTATCCAGGTCATTCTGAATTTTGATCCGGTCCTCTAGGGTATTAGCTACTCCTCCCAATTTGGTGTCATCTGCAAATTTGATAAGTATGCCCCTAATTCCCTCATCTAAGTCATTGATAAAGATGTTGAATAGCACTGGGCCCAGGACAGAACCCTGTGGCACCCCACTGGTCACATCTTTCCAAGACGAAGAGGAGCCACTGCTGAGCACCCTTTGGGTTCGGCCGGTCAACCAATTACAAATCCATTGAACAGTTAACTTGTCTAGCCCACATTCTACAAGCTTGTTTGCAAGAATGTCATGGGGAACCTTGTCAAAGGCCTTACTGAAATCAAGGTATGCGATGTCCACAGCATTCCCTTCATCTACCAAGCTGGTAACTTTATCAAAAAAAGAGATCAGATTAGTCTGGCATGACTTGTTTCTCTGAAACCCATGCTGACTTTTTGTGATTATGGCATTGCCTTCTAAATGTTCACAGACTCTCTGTTTAATGATCTGTTCTAGAATCTTCCCTGGTATTGATGTCAGACTAACTGGACGATAGTTGTTGGGATCCTCTTTTTTCCCCTTTTTGAAGATGGGAACAACGTTTGCCCTCCTCCAGTCTGCTGGGACTTCTCCTGTTCTCCAGGAGTTCTCAAATATTATTGCCAATGGCTCAGAGATTATATTTGCCAGCTCTTTTAATACTCTTGGATGTAGTTCATCTGGTCCTGGAGATTTAAATTCATTTAGATTAAGAAGGTATTCCTGTACTACCTCTTTACTTATTTTGAGCTGGATTTCCCCTAGTGTGTCCTCTGTTCCATTCTCCTCAGGTTGGTCCTCCTTTTCCTTTTCTGAAAACACTGAGGCAAAGAAGGTGTTGAGTAATTCTGCCTTTTCTCTGTCCCCTGTTAGCATTTTGCCATCTTCTCCACGTAGCAGCCCTATCATTTCCTTCTTCCTCCTTTTGCTGCGGACATACCCAAAAAAACCCTTTTTATTGTTCTTAATCTCCCTAGCAAGCCTGAGCTCATTCTGCGCTTTAGCTTTTCTGACTTTACTCCTACACGTGTTCGCTATCTGTTTGAATTCTTCTTTGGTGATTTCCCCCCCTTTCCATTTCCTATACATGTTCCGTTTAAAACTTAGCTCCATTGAAAGTTCTTTAGTCATCCATCCTGGTTTCTTGAGACACCTCCCATTTTTCTTCCTCAATGGTACTGTTTGAAATTGTGCCTTCAGTATCTCCCTTTTGAGAAAGTCCCATCCGTCTTGAGGTCCCTTCTCTTTTAGTATTCTTGACCATGGGATCATCCCCAGTATTTCCCTGAGTTTATTGAAATCAGCTCTCCTAAAGTCAAGAATGCGTGTCTGACTATGCCTGGCTTCTCCTTTCCATTGTATAACAAACTCCAGGAGAACATGATCACTCTCACCTAAGGATCCCACCACTTGCACCCCATTAACAAGGTCGTCTCTGTTGGTTAGGATCAGATCTAAAATAGCTGACCCCCTTGTTGCCTCTTCCACCTTTTGGACCATGAAATTGTCTTCCAGGCATGTAAGGAATTTGCTAGACCTTGTAGTTTTGGCTGAGTTAGATTGCCAGCAAATATCAGGATAGTTGAAGTCACCCATCACTACTACATCTCTCCTTTCTGCATGTATGTTCATCTGTTCTAGAAAGGCAACATCCAATTCCTCCGTCTGATTTGGGGGTCTGTAGTAGAGTCCCACAATAACATCCCTGTTGTTTCCCTCCCCTTTAATTTTTATCCAGATGCTCTCCACCTGGCTTCCAGTATTGATGTCATGGATCACTTCACTGGTGTAAATATCCCTGACATATAATGCTATTCCTCCTCCTTTCCTGTTTGGCCTGTTTCTCCTATAAAGGTTATACCCCTCTATTCCTACATTCCAATCATGAGACTCGTCCCACCAGGTTTCAGTAACGCCTATTATATCATATTTGTTTTGTAGTGCAAGGAGTTCTAATTCATCTTGCTTATTTCCCATGCTCTGTGCATTAGTGTAGAGACATCTGAGACCATGTGTTCCCTTTACTTGCTCCCTGTGCAAGTTTTTTTGCCTCCCACTGTTGGGTCCTTGCGCTGTTCGCCTTGTTCCCTCTATGACAGTTTGACTATTTTCTCCAGCCCTTTTGCCTTCCAGAATACTGTCTCCCTCCCCCATTTGACTCAGTTTAAAGCCCTCCTGATCAAATTCTTGAGACTGTTGGCAAAAATGTTTCTTCCAACTGTTCTTCCAACATCTTCCCCCGGCTTCTCCCCCTTGTCTGTGGTGTCCTCCCTTTTTCTGCATTTCTCACTCTGGGTGCTTTTATCTACAGCCCTGCTTGCCTGTAACTCAGTTTCGGCTTTTCCAATGTTCCTGACACATGAATCCATGTCAGTAAAGTAATTTATTGAATGCATGTGAGCGTGTGTTCTCTGTACATCACAGAGTAAAAACTCACACTTACAAAGGAATTCCACCCAGGGACAAGGGGAGTTCCAGCAGATAATGGCCCATCAACCAACCAGTAGCCAAACAGATACCAATGGGCCTTGCATTTCTATACCCAGAAATTAACCATTCAATTACACAATTTTACATATGCTCCCCAACAGGGTATAACAGCATATAAACTCCACATACACTCCTACCCAACCATTCTCTGAAGATGCCAGCCACAGATGCAGGCAGAACATCAGAAAGAAACTATTCTAGAACACGGTCTCACAGCCCAGAAAAAAACCCAAGGAAAATCTATGGCTGCTGGCCGTGAAAGCCTTCGACTTCACAAGTAACATCAGTTAAAAGAGAACCGAGAGACAACTATATTTTATTTCCTTCATCCATTATATATACTTCCAAAGGGAAAATCAGGAAAGGAAGAAAGATTAATTAATAGAGATAGACATATTGTTATATTTATATATATCGTTTCAAGTTTTGTATTGGTTCAAGTTTTGACTTAAAATAATAATTGACTGACCCCTGTTCCTCAGATAATAGAGCCCCAACTTTAGTTGACCCATTGAAAACAACAGACATGCACAATTATTTCCAGAAGGAATGGGGCAAACTACATGTGAGGTAAGGTTTCTCTGATCAGGTCTTCCAGTGTTTGTTTTAACCCTAGGTATTGGGTTGATGTTGTGGGAACAGAATGCTAGACTAGATAAGGCATTTGCTCAGATCTAGCAGGGCTCTTACCACATTCTTTAAGGCAGGTATGTGTGGCTCCAATTTTGATCAGAGAAATGCTGCTGGTTGGTGGTATTTTCACCATAGAATATCATCACTGGAAAGTATTATGATTATGATTATTATATGTGCCTTCAAGTCACTTGTTGACTTATGATGACCACATGAACTCTAGAGGGTTTTCTTAAGCAAGAAATACTCAGAGGTGGTTTGCCATTGCCTTCCTCTGAAATATAGCCTACAACATTCTTTGGCGGTCTCCCATCCAAATATTAATGAGAGCCAATCCTGCTTAACTTCCAAGATCAGATGGGATCTGGTGACTTTAGGATATTTATTTAGCTCCTGAATAAGAAAAAAAATAATTCAGAGGCTGTATTGCCTTCCCCCAACCCCAAGAAGCTAATAGTACAGTTGTCCCTCCACATTCGCGAACTTGACATTCGCGGTTTCAGTTATTCGCGGTTTTGGGAGGGCCCCCCCGGGCCCCCCCAAAACCGCGACACGGGGCCTCCAGAGGCCCCGTGAAAGACATAGAGGGAGCGGGGAGGCCCAGGGAGGCGTCCACGGGGCCCCCGGAGGCGCTCCGGAGGCCCCATGAAGGCCTGGGGACGGGGTGGGGAGGGCTGGGGAGGCGATCCTGGGGCCTCCGGAGACACTCCGGAGGCCCCAGGAAGGCCTGGGGAGGGCTGGGGAGGCGATCCTGGGGCCTCCGGAGCGTCTCCGGAGGCCCCAGGAAGGCTTGAGGACGGGGTGGGGAGGGCTGGGGAGGCGATCCTGGGGCCTCCGGAGATGCTCCGGAGGCCCCAGGAAGGCTTGGGGACGGGGTGGGGAGGGCTGGGGAGGCGATCCTGGGGCCTCCGGAGACGCTCCGGAGGCCCCAGGAAGGCCTGGGGACGGGGTGGGGAGGGCTGGGGAGGCGATCCTGGGGCCTCCGAAGCATCTCCGGAGGCCCCAGAAAGGCCTGGGGACGGGGTGGGGAGGGCTGGGGAGGCGATCCTGGGGCCTCCGGAGACGCTCCGGAGGCCCCAGGAAGGCCTGGGGACGGGGTGGGGAGGGCTGGGGAGGCGATCCTGGGGCCTCCGGAGCATCTCCGGAGGCCCCAGAAAGGCCTGGGGACGGGGTGGGGAGGGCTGGGGAGGCGATCCTGGGGCCTCCGGAGACGCTCCAGAGGCCCCAGGAAGGCTTGAGGACGGGGTGGGGAGGGCTGGGGAGGCGATCCTGGGGCCTCCGGAGCGTCTCCGGAGGCCCCAGAAAGGCCTGGGGACGGGGTGGGGAGGCGATCCTGGGGCCTCCGGAGCATCTCCGGAGGCCCCAGAAAGGCCTGGGGACAGGGTGGGGAGGGCTGGGGAGGCGATCCTGGGGCCTCCGGAGCGTCTCCGGAGGCCCCAGGAAGGCTTGAGGACGGGCTGGGGAGGGCTGGGGAGGCGATCCTGGGGCCTCCGGAGACGCTCCGGAGGCCCCAGGAAGGCCTGGGGACGGGGTGGGGAGTGCTGGGGAGGCGATCCTGGGGCCTCCGAAGCATCTCCGGAGGCCCCAGAAAGGCCTGGGGACGGGGTGGGGAGGGCTGGGGAGGCGATCCTGGGGCCTCCGGAGACGCTCCGGAGGCCCCAGGAAGGCCTGGGGACGGGGTGGGGAGGGCTGGGGAGGCGATCCTGGGGCCTCCGGAGCATCTCCGGAGGCCCCAGAAAGGCCTGGGGACGGGGTGGGGAGGGCTGGGGAGGCGATCCTGGGGCCTCCGGAGACGCTCCAGAGGCCCCAGGAAGGCTTGAGGACGGGGTGGGGAGGGCTGGGGAGGCGATCCTGGGGCCTCCGGAGCGTCTCCGGAGGCCCCAGAAAGGCCTGGGGACGGGGTGGGGAGGCGATCCTGGGGCCTCCGGAGCATCTCCGGAGGCCCCAGAAAGGCCTGGGGACAGGGTGGGGAGGGCTGGGGAGGCGATCCTGGGGCCTCCGGAGACGCTCCGGAGGCCCCAGGAAGGCCTGGGGACGGGGTGGGGAGGGCTGGGGAGGCGATCCTGGGGCCTCCGGAGCATCTCCGGAGGCCCCAGAAAGGCCTGGGGACGGGGTGGGGAGGGCTGGGGAGGCGATCCTGGGGCCTCCGGAGACGCTCCGGAGGCCCCAGGAAGGCCTGGGGACGCGGTGGAGAGGGCTGGGGAGGCGATCCTGGGGCCTCCGGAGATGCTCCGGAGGCCCCAGGAAGGCCTGGGGACGGGGTGGGGAGGCGATCCTGGGGCCTCCGGAGCGTCTCCGGAGGCCCCAGGAAGGCTTGGGGACGGGGTGGGGAGGGCTGGGGAGGTGATCCTGGGGCCTCCGGAGACGCTCCGGAGGCCCCAGGAAGGCCTGGGGACGGGGTGGGGAGGTGATCCTGGGGCCTCCGTAGACGCTCCGGAGGCCCCAGGAAGGCCTGGGGACGCGATGGGGAGGGCTGGGGAGGCGATCCTGGAGCCTCCGGAGACGCTCCGGAGGCCCCAGGAAGGCCTGGGGACGCGGTGGGGACGGCTGGGGAGGCGATCCTGGGGCCTCCGGAGACGCTCCGGAGGCCCCAGGAAGGCCTGGGGACGGGGTGGGGAGGCGATCCTGGGGCCTCCGGAGCGTCTCCGGAGGCCCCAGGAAGGCTTGGGGACGGGGTGGGGAGGCGATCCTGGGGCCTCCGGAGACGCTCCGGAGGCCCCAGGAAGGCCTGGGGATGGGGTGGGGAGGGCTGGGGAGGCGATCCTGGGGCCTCCGGAGCCTCTCCGGAGGCCCCAGGAAGGCTTGGGGACGGGGTGGGGAGGGCTGGGGAGGCGATCCTGGGGCCTCCGGAGACGCTCCGGAGGCCCCAGGAAGGCCTGGGGACGGGGTGGGGAGGCGATCCTGGGGCCTCCGGAGACGCTCCGGAGGCCCCAGGAAGGCCTGGGGACGCGGTGGGGAGGGCTGGGGAGGCGATCCTGGAGCCTCCGGAGACGCTCCGGAGGCCCCAGGAAGGCCTGGGGACGGGGTGGGGAGGGCTGGGGAGGCGATCCTGGGGCCTCCGGAGACGCTCCGGAGGCCCCAGGAAGGCCTGGGGACGGGGTGGGGAGGGCTGGGGAGGCGATCCTGGGGCCTCCGGAGACGCTCCGGAGGCCCCAGGAAGGCCTGGGGACGGGGTGGAGAGGGCTGGGGAGGCGATCCTGGGGCCTCCGGAGACGCTCCGGAGGCCCCAGGAAGGCCTGGGGACGGGGTGGGGAGGCGATCCTGGGGCCTCCGGAGACGCTCCGGAGGCCCCAGGAAGGCCTGGGGACGCGGTGGGGAGGGCTGGGGAGTCGATCCTGGAGCCTCCGGAGACGCTCCGGAGGCCCCAGGAAGGCCTGGGGACGGGGTGGGGAGGGCTGGGGAGGCGATCCTGGGGCCTCCGGAGCGTCTCCGGAGGCCCCAGGAAGGCTTGGGGACAGGGTGGGGAGGGCTGGGGAGGCGATCCTGGGGCCTCCGGAGATGCTCCGGAGGCCCCAGGAAGGCCTGGGGACGGGGTGGGGAGGCGATCCTGGGGCCTCCGGAGCGTCTCCGGAGGCCCCAGGAAGGCTTGGGGACGGGGTGGGGAGGGCTGGGGAGGCGATCCTGGGGCCTCCGGAGACGCTCCGGAGGCCCCAGGAAGGCTTGGGGACGGGGTGGGGAGGGCTGGGGAGGCGATCCTGGGGCCTCCGGAGCGTCTCCGGAGGCCCCAGGAAGGCTTGGGGACGGGGTGGGGAGGGCTGGGGAGGCGATCCTGGGGCCTCCGGAGCGTCTCCGGAGGCCCCAGGAAGGCTTGGGGACAGGGTGGGGAGGGCTGGGGAGGCGAAACTGGGGCCTCCGGAGACGCTCCGGAGGCCCCAGGAAGGCCTGGGGACGGGGTGGGGAGGCGATCCTGGGGCCTCCGGAGTGTCTCCGGAGGCCCCAGGAAGGCTTGGGGACGGGGTGGGGAGGGCTGGGGAGGCGATCCTGGGGCCTCCGGAGACGCTCCGGAGGCCCCAGGAAGGCCTGGGGACGGGGTGGGGAGGCGATCCTGGGGCCTCCGGAGACGCTCCGGAGGCCCCAGGAAGGCCTGGGGACGCGGTGGGGAGGGCTGGGGAGGCGATCCTGGAGCCTCCGGAGACGCTCCGGAGGCCCCAGGAATGCCTGGGGACGGGGTGGGGAGGGCTGGGGAGGCGATCCTGGGGCCTCCGGAGACGCTCCGGAGGCCCCAGGAAGGCCTGGGGACGGGGTGGGGAGGGCTGGGGAGGCGATCCTGGGGCCTCCGGAGACGCTCCGGAGGCCCCAGGAAGGCCTGGGGACGGGATGGGGAGGCGATCCTGGGGCCTCCGGAGACGCTCCGGAGGCCCCAGGAAGGCCTGGGGACGCGGTGGGGAGGGCTGGGGAGGCGATCCTGGCTCCTCCGGAGACGCTCCGGAGGCCCCAGGAAGGCCTGGGGACGGGGTGGGGAGGGCTGGGGAGGCGATCCTGGGGCCTCCGGAGACGCTCCGGAGGCCCCAGGAAGGCCTGGGGACGGGGTGGGGAGGCGATCCTGGGGCCTCCGGAGCGTCTCCGGAGGCCCCAGGAAGGCTTGGGGACGGGGTGGGGAGGGCTGGGGAGGCGATCCTGGGGCCTCCGGAGACGCTCCGGAGGCCCCAGGAAGGCCTGGGGACGGGGTGGGGAGGCGATCCTGGGGCCTCCGGAGCGTCTCCGGAGGCCCCAGGAAGGCTTGGTGACGGGGTGGGGAGGGCTGGGGAGGCGATCCTGGGGCCTCCGGAGACGCTCCGGAGGCCCCAGGAAGGCCTGGGGAGGCGATCCTGGGGCCTCCGGAGACGCTCCTGAGGCCCCAGGAAGGCCTGGGGACGGGGTGGGGATGGCTGGGGAGGCGATTCAGGGGCCTCCGGAGACGCTCCGGAGGCCCCAGGAAGGCCTGGGGACGGGGTGGGGAGGCGATCCTGGGGCCTCCGGAGCATCTCCGGAGGCCCCAGGAAGGCTTGGGGACGGGGTGGGGAGGGCTGGGGTGGCGATCCTGGGGCCTCCGGAGACGCTCCTGAGGCCCCAGGAAGGCCTGGGGACGGGGTGGGGATGGCTGGGGAGGCGATTCAGGGGCCTCCGGAGACGCTCCGGAGGCCCCAGGAAGGCCTGGGGACGGGGTGGGGAGGCGATCCTGGGGCCTCCGGAGCATCTCCGGAGGCCCCAGGAAGGCTTGGGGACGGGGTGGGGAGGGCTGGGGTGGCGATCCTGGGGCCTCCGGAGACGCTCCGGAGGCCCCAGGAAGGCCTGGGTAGGGAGGGAGGGAGGGCATTGGAGACCTCCGCGAGGCCTAGGAAGGCCCCGCGAAGGCCTGGGGAGGGCGGGAGGGAGGGCCGGGGAGGCCTCCGCGGGGCCTCGGAAGGCCCCGCGAAGGCCTGGGGAGGGAGGGAGGAAGGGCCGGGGAGGCCTCTGCGGGGCCTCGGAAGGCCCCGCGAAGGCCTGGGGAGGGATGGAGTGAGGGCCTTGGAGACCTCCGCGGGGCCTAGCAAGGCCCCGCGAAGGCCTGGGTAGGAAGGGAGTGTGGGCCGGGCAGACCTTCAGGGGCCTAGGAAGGCCCCGCGAAGGCCTGGGGAGGGAGGGGGGAGGGGTGTCGCTATTCGTGGTTTTTTCACATTCGCGGGGGTCCACGGAACGGAACCCCCACGAATGTGAAGGGACGACTGTATCTTGCAGTTGGATACCTATGTATGTATCTATTGCAGAAGCAACAACATTAAGATCAGGAGGAGTTTTAACTTTTGTCGGTGTTTAAATCCCTCCTTCTCCTAGTACTGCTGCTGCTACAATCAAAATTGGAGTCTTGAAACTATTTTTAAGTAAAATGAAAATAATGATTACATTCAGGAAATCTGATCATGAATCTCCCATATCATCAAGTCACTAGTGCTAATCAGAGCCACACCTGCACACACCCTCCTTTTCATGGTGTACACCAGTGGCATTTAGTCACAGCTCTGAAGGAAATTCTTTTATGGCTTACAGCTCTCTGAATCTCCCCGCAAGCCTAGGTATTGTTGGCTTGGATATTTAGAGAGTTGTTTTTCATTTCTGATTGTTACTTAGATCATAGGCATGGGGATGGGAGAAAAGGGCATTTAATCCTAGTCAGTATGGCTTCACCTCCTTACCAAATGCGGTCAGTTCCATACTCTCAAAATATCATGCGTGTGAATGATATGAGAATGAACAGCAGGTCTTTATTAAGCAAGATGCTAAGTCATTTTTAGAGTATGGTTCAAGCCATAGGAAAGTGCTTTGTTTCTTTGTTATTGACTTACACCAGCAAAATTGCAAAGAGAGAAAAATGAGTGCTGGAAGCTTAGTCGGGATGATCTTTTGATCATAACAGATTTTGTCACTGGAATACATTCAGCACTACAGCGAGCCGAATGACATGTTCTGCAGCATTACATGTTCTGCAGCATTACAACCCATTGTGGACCAGGAGATCAGGTCAAGCTGTAGATGGTGTATGAAAGAAACATTGTAGAACAGGTAATACTGGGGGATACTGGGAGTTTTAGTCCAAAAATTGGTTTTTTCCCCCTAGAACTCTAGCAAAAGACTTTCATAATCTTGCCATCAAAGAGTGCTTCATTAGAAAAACAGAAGATGTAATAGAGCCTTGTTCATGAAAATTATATTTTCTGTCACAGAGCTAGAGGCCTCCTCCTTTGTGAAAGGCACATGTGGGACCAAAGTTATGTATCAATTCTTGTCCCAGCCTCTCAATCTTTTAAAAAAATGGTCTAAGAGCAATTTTGTGGTTTGATATCACACTTTAAAGCAAAAACATAGGCTGTATGCTTCTCTTTCCTAGGGTTTTTACAGGCCGGGGTAGAGGGGTGAGCATCACACAAGGTGGAGCATTACTGTATTCCAACATGTAGCCTTATCTTGAGGGTGGGGGAGGGCTGCCATTTAGAAGGCTTATAATGAGCTGTCACTCCATCTCTAAGGATGCAGATGGTTTCACATATGCTTGAATGGTTTATTAGACTGATTTCCTTAGCATTGGGATAAATTCTATCCCTGCGTGGTCCCTTGGCAATTTAGAAAAAACGATAGAATGTACAGGATATAATATATAGAGGGGGGGGAGAGAAAAGAGAGCATAAACTAAAGTTGCTGGATATGATTTCGTTGATGTATTTTTCATTCAAAGTGACCTGTTTGAAAGCAAAAGCCCATCTGTGAAAGGGAAATTCATTGAGTAGTATGTTTCAATGAATCATTCCCAAAATTATGGGCTGTCCTATTTGTTCCAGGGAGTTGTTTAACTAGGGCGTTCTAAAAATAGGAAAGTTCATTGTATTTGATGAGGCTGTGATGTCCTATGATAAAGGATAATAATGTCTTTCAAGGGATTTCTAACAATCCAGTTCTTTAGATTACTTCAAGAAATCAGGGAATGGAAAGGTTTAATTTTTTTTTTAAAAAAAGAGCTGGTAGAAGCATTTAGAAACCAGAAAGCACTCTGGATTTAATATAATTATATTTCAAACACACACACACATCACACACACACACACACACACACACCACTTACTTCTAGGTCAACTGACATCAAGGTGTGTTTTTCCTTTGTGCAAGATCAATGTCTTATGCTAATCAACACGCTAATTAGAGTCTCTAACAAAAGGATTTCTAACCTTCCAGTCCTCTACTGGTTTACTCAGAAATAATTCTATATTCTGTGGGCCTTATCCCCAAGTAAATGCACTCAGGATTTTATGTATTTTTTTCTCCTTCACTTGAATAAAACAGAAAAGCCCCACACAATAAATGGAACAATAAATGCTACTGATTCAGTAAAGAATGGCACACTTTCCTGGTTTATTATGGTAAAAAGAGATCTAATTTGAGGAAAGAACAGTATACAACAAAGACATGCAGATCTGTTTAAAAGTGTTCCTCTAAAAAATCTGTGGGAAGGTAATGAGTCTAAAAAAGAAAATTGTATTAAAAATTCCAGGATCTAGTCCTTTTAAAAACAACAAGAATTATTTCCTTTAAAAAGAGTTAAAGTCATTCATTCACTTTTGACTTCATGTTCATGCAGAATGCGCTTAGGAATGCAGACTTGTAAGCTCAATTATCATTTAAAAGAAAAGTGTATTCAGAGATCTAGGATCCCCCAGTTAAATTAGACTCATTACAAAACAAAGGAGTCAGTTTAAAATGCAAATCAAAGTTTACTGAAGGTATATCAATCTCAATCTACATACTAAAACAAACTTAAAAAGAGGTCCCTAACTAAAGGTATTTAGGTAATAAAACTCACTCAGCCTACAGCAGTAGGGCGGGCTTCCGATGCATCATGGCATGCTTTCAGATGAGGATGGCAAATATATCTTAAGATGGCTAAGATGGCTCCAGCCTCATGGAGACTCAAACTTAAAAGAAGGAAGTTACACAAAAGCAATAAAATTTAAATTAGGTCATGTGTTGAATGATCCAGCACTCCAGTTGGCTGGAACTTCCCAGTGAAATAAGAGAAACAGAACTTGGGATAAACAAAGGCATGCAGGGAAAAACCCTAGGCTTATCTTAGGATGTGAATGAGGTACACAAGATTGCTTTTACATTACAATGATTATTTCCCCACATACTACAGTCCCCTTCTCAATCGTAGGGTACTTCAGGAACAATCTTCATTTCTTCTCGTAGTCTAAGGAAACTGTCCTTAGGGAGAGGCTTAGTTAAAATATCAGCTATCTTCTGAGTTGCAGTACTCCAGCTGAACAAGTTGACTCTGGCACATTTCTCTCACCTTGTGGAAGGCAATGTCTATGTTCTTCTTCAGAGGCTTGTCACTCTGAGAAATCTTGATACAGCTTTGATTGTCTTGCATCAAAATGGTTGGCTTGGGTTCCTCTATCCCAAGATCCAGAAGCAAATTCTGCAGCCATTTGATTTCATCACAAGCTGTTTTCACTGAGACGCACTTGGCACCTATGCAACTATCCGCCACTGTACTCTGCTTCCGACTTGTCCAACTTACTGCTCCACCACCGTAGAAGATGATGTTTCCACTGGTTGATTTTCTCTCCACCAAATCACTGCCCCAATCAGCATCTGCATAGGCAATCAGTCGTGGCTTGTCACATGCTGGCAGCATCAATTTGAAGTCAGCAGTCGCTTTGAAATATCTTGAAATTCGCTTCACTGCAGTAAAATCTCGAAGAGTAGGAGAATTAACCATTCTACATAAGATGCCAACAGCATTTGTAATATCAGGTCTAGTGAAATTCGCTATGTACAGAAGTTTTCCAACTGCAGTTCTGTACTTTTCACTGTCTCTCAAAGGTTCAGATGCCTCATTGCTCTTTAAGAAACCTACTTCCATTATAAGCTTTTGATCCAAAAACCCTTAGATGGTTGAGTCTGGGTTTCACACCATGCCACAACTCAAATGGAGTAACATCTCTGGATCTGGTTGGAAGTCTATTGTATAAGTATGTGGCTGTGAGAATTGCCTCAGACCAATAGGCTTTAGACATGTTAGCCTGCAAAAGCATTGCAACTGCCATTTCCTTTAAGGTGCAGTTCATTCTCTCTGATAAACCATTTTGTTGAGGACTATAAATCCCAGTAGTCTGGTGTCTGATGCCATGTTCCTTTAAAAACTCATCAAATTGATTATTGACAAATTCAGTCCCATTATCCATCCTCAAATTTTGAATTTTATAATTAAATTTATTAGTGACATAATTAAAGTACTCTTTGAACTTTTCAAAAGCTTGACTTTTCTCCCTTAGGAGGTAGCAATGACAATATTTGCTGAAATCATCTGTGAGGGTGAGGAAATAGAGGTTTCCACCAACTGATTTCTGTCTAAATGGCCCACAGATGTCAGAGTGTGTCAATTCAAGAGGTTTAGTAGATTGTCTTTCTGTGAGAGGCTTGTGTGAAGGTGCAGTAGCCTTGACTTTAATGCATTCCCCACACCTTTCATTCACACAACAGTTCTTGAAATGAAAGTCTCTTGATTAGCCAATTTCTTTATGCATTCAACATTTCTATGAGCAAACCTTCTATGCCATAAATTTATGCAGTCTTTGTGTTTACACTGAGTGGCAACATTGGCATTTGAGTCACTGATCTTCATGTGATAAAGGCCATCATCCTTTAAAGTGCCTTTAAAAATCAAATGTTTGCCATGAAGACCATAACATGCATTCTTTTTGAAAACTACTCTGTTGCCTCTTGAGGTGCTCATTTTGACTGAATAGAGGGAGCTCTTGAGCTCAGGCGCATAGACAGCATCTATAATTTTCAATATCTCTGTCTTAGCTCCCAATTTCATAGGAAGATACACAGTTCCAATTCTGTGTACTGTGACAGAATCTCCATTGGCTAGAAACACAGGGAATTTTACTTCTTCATTAAAATCTTGGAAATATTCCCTTTTATTGATAAATGTGTTGCTGGCACCGCTGTCTACGATGAAGGAATTTTTATATTCATTTCCAGAAGCTTGCATTACTTTTTCATAAGCTAATCCAATGTGAAATCTCTGTTTAGCATCAGCTCCTGTATATCTATGGCCTTTTGCATGTTCTTGCCTCTGGCCAGTCATCCCTTGCTGTGAGAATGACTGCCTGTTTCCCTTTGAAGCCTTAAATTGCACCCCATTTGGCTCAGAAGAGGAGGGGGGCTTTGAGTGGGTAGCATTCCCTTTAAAATGTTTCTTTTCTTTTTCAGCCAAATTTACTTGCTGGTTAAAGTTAGAATTTCTGGATTCAACTTTCTCATTTTACATCAAGTTTTGCCTATGTTGAAATTCTCTTATTTGAATATAGGCTTCTGGTAGGGTTAAATCATTTTTCAATTGCAAAAGTATTTATGATGGGATTGTAAAACTTTGGTAAGCTTGCTAAGAAAATCCCAACTTGCATAGCCTTTGGAATCTCTTCTCCAGGAGATTGCAATTCTGCTAATGTAGCTCTGAAATCATTAATGTGTTCATATAGACATTTTGGATTTGATAGTTTCATGTTCACAAGTTTAATCATCAATGCAATTTTACTTTCCATGGATTGAACATCACATAAATCTTTCAAAGTGTCCCAAGCAGCTTTTGCTGTTGTCTTATCTTTGATTTCAGAAATTAATCCTTGATCAGTTGTTAAAATTATGTAGGCTAATACTTTTTGATCAATCCTATCAAAATCATTCCTCTCTCTTCCCTGAGGAGGTCTGGGATTGTATAAAACATCAATAAGTCCCATGACCTTCATGTATGTTTCAAAAGAAAATGCCCATCTTCTATAATTTGGACCAGTTTTTCCATGGCTAAAAAGGCAGGCACGCCAGGAGGATTTGACTCAGCCATAATTGCTTTACAGCTTTATTGCTTTACTGCCTTTGTCTTCAAGCTGAGAGAGAGACCAAAAACAGCAACTCTGATGTGATCAGACAAAAGGAAAAAACAAAACTTTTGCAAAAAAACAAAAATTAAATTGAGCATTTAAGTCTTTAAATCTGGGAAACAATAACCCTCTTTTGTGGGAAGGTAATGAGTCTAAAAAAGAAAATTGTATTAAAAATTCCAGGATCTAGTCCTTTTAAAAACAACAAGAATTATTTCCTTTAAAAAGAGTTAAAGTCATTCATTCACTTTTGACTTCATGTTCATGCAGAATGCGCTTAGGAATGCAGACTTGTAAGCTCAATTATCATTTAAAAGAAAAGTGTATTCAGAGATCTGGGATCCCCCAGTTAAATTAGACTCATTACAAAACAAAGGAGTCAGTTTAAAATGCAAATCAAAGTTTACTGAAGGTATATCAATCTCAATCTACATACTAAAACAAACTTAAAAAGAGGTCCCTAACTAAAGGTATTTAGGTAATAAAACTCACTCAGCCTACAGCAGTAGGGCTGGCTTCCGATGCATCATGGCATGCTTTCAGATGAGGATGGCAAATATATCTTAAGATGGCTAAGATGGCTCCAGCCTCATGGAGACTCAAACTTAAAAGAAGGAAGCTACACAAAAGCAATAAAATTTAAATTAGGTCATGTGTTGAATGACCCAGCACTCCAGTTGGCTGGAACTGCCCAGTGAAATAAGAGAAAAGGAACTTGGGATAAACAAAGGCATGCAGGGAAAAACCCTAGGCTTATCTTAGGATGTGAATGAGGTATACAAGATTGCATTTATATTACAATGATTATTTCCCCACATACTACAAAATCCCTAACTGCTAATAACAAAAACGAATAGATCCACTGTTAGCCTACCTAAAATAGACCCACTGAAATCAATGGGGCTTAAGTCAATTGGGATGAACAAGTCTCATTCATGTCTATCTACTCTAGATAGGCCTAACGTTCCATTTAGCTGGATCTATGGGAAGCAACTTTTTACATTGTTTAGTTATTCGTCTACTTTATAAAAAACGGAATCAAAATACTGTACTTGGCTGCCAGCAACGACGACGACAAAAATAACAGCAACATTCTCTCTCTCTCTCTCTCTCGGCAGAGATGCTCCTTTTTGTTTAAAGGCCAAGGCTTTAAATTCATTTCCTCCGATCACCCAGATGGGACTAGAAGGGTGCCAGGGCCAGTTTAAGGAATTTTGGGGCCCCCTTGCAATGCTTTACTTTGGGGCCCCCATATGTTTATCTCAGATCAATGTAACCTAACCTATTCACCGTACAGGATGTTCAGATTATAGTAGGACCCCTGTATCCACTGATTCATTATCCATGGGACACAAAACAGCACACCTACCATAGAGTCTTCCTAGAAAATGTGTCTTCCCTAGCCCTTTTCTAGGCCCTCCAAGGCAACTCTATGGTATTTTAAACCAGAAGTCCCATTATTTTCAATGGCGTTCACTATTATTCATGGTTTTCAGAATCCACGCCCCCCCCCCCGAACAAATCCCCAGTGGATAAGAGGGGCCTACTATATTACATAATTTGCCACCAATAATTTAGTTTAAAAACTATATTATAGGCACTAACATAATATTTTTTGTTTATTAGCAATTAATGTAATGGTGTAGATTTCCTCAAAGAAAATAAAGAGTAGACTACAAGCTAAACATGAGTTAACAGTGTGATGCAGCCGCAAAAAATGCCAATGCGATTCTAGGCTGCATTAATAGGAGTAGTGTCTAGATCAAGGGAAGTAATAGTATCACTCCATTCTGCTTTGGTCAGACCTCACCTGGAATACCGTTTCCAATTCTGGGCACAACAATTCAAGAAAGATACTGAGAAGGATGGTGCAAGGTCTGGAAGCCATTACGCCCTATGAGGAATGGCTTAGGGAGCTGGGTATGCTTAGCCTGGAGAAGAGAAGGTTGAGAGGGGACATGATAGCCATGAAAGTATTTGAAGGGATGTCATACTGAGGATGGGGCAAGCTTGTTTTCTGCTGCTCCAGAGACAAGGACATGGAGCAATCAACTCAGACTACAGGAAAAGAGAATCCATCCAAACATTAGGAAGAACTTCCTGACAGTAAGAGCTATTTGGAAGTGGAACACACTGCCTTTGAGTGTGGTGGAGTCTCCTTCTCTGGGTTTTTTAAAACATAGGTTGGATGGCCATCTGTCAGGAATGCTTGGATTGTGTGTTCCTGCAGGGCAGAAGCCGATCAGATGGGATCGCTGTTGAGGTCCCTTCCAGCCCTATGATTCTATGATTCTAGGCTGCATTTAGAGCCTGGGAAAGTTACTCTTAGATTACACCTCCCAGAATCCTCCTGCCAGCACCCTTCTCAAGGTCTGGTTGCATTGTTCCTTTTCCAGCATTCTCTAGCCCAGTGGTTCTTAACTTGGGGTCCGCAATGTCCTCACAGGGGGTCCACAAAGGCTTGAAGGCTGCTTGGCCCACCTCCTCCCTGTAGTGGAGTAGCCATGTGACAGGAACCAAGGCAAAGGCTGGCTGGCTTGGCCTGTACATTGCCATTCAATCCACTCCAGCCACAAACTTGCAGGAAGAAGCAAGAGTGTCTCTGAAGGAAAGTTTAATGGATGGTGTAATTGTATTGTTGCTGTTGTTAGCTATTATTATTAGCTATTATTATTAGGATTTAAATCTTGAGTTAAGTCTTGGGACAACAAAAGATCTTTAAAGGGGGTCCCTGGTAAAGAAAAGGTTAAGAATCACTGCTCTAGGCCAATGCCTCTCACATAACACTAATGCGATACTGGTGTTTTAGTGACAACAATAAAACCATTGTTCCCAGTAATATTATTCCAAATTTTAATTTATATTCTTTATATTCTTCTGTTAAAAGAGCTAGAGTGTTGTAGAAGTTTCAGCATTGCACTATGACTGTGGAGACCAGGGTTTGAATCCTTACTCAGCCATGAATACCCACTGGCTGACCTTGGGCAAGTCACAATTTCTCAGCCTCAAAGGAAGTCAAAGGCAGACCCCCTTTGAACAAACCTTCCCTAGAATACCCCATGGTAGGTTGGCCTTACTCAGAAATGACTTGAAGGCACATGGGCAAACACCCACAAATTCCTTTTGCAGGTTGAACTCAGTTGGCAGCACGGGGAGGAAGCTGAAGAAGACCAAGGGGAAAAGGGAGGGGAGAGGAACCAAGACATGTTAAAAGGAGCTGGAAAGATGGGCTGGAGGAGATCTATGTGCAAGGAAGGAAAGGAAAGGAAAGGAAAGGAAAGGAAGAGAAAAGAAAAAAAGAATGAAAAAAGAAAAAAGAAAGAAAGAAAGCCCTTTCTGAGGGACACAACGTTCAAATTCCCTGTCTCTCTCTCTCTCTCTCACACACACACACTCACCCTCTCCTACGTGCCTCTCCCTCCAGCTTCTGCCATGGAGGGCTGCTGTTTCTTTCTCTTTCTCTTTAGTTTTGGAGATGCTGTTTTGTTTGTTTTTTTAAAAAAAGCCAGCAGGAGGTTTTTGGAGGAGGAGGGTAAGAGGGTGCTTCTCCCAGCTGTCTCCTGGCTGTCTCCTTCATCAGATTAAGGAGGCCAACACGGGGCCCTCTCTTGACCTCAGGGCCCCCTCTTGACCTCGGGGCCCCCTGCCAATGCTGATTTGGCAGACAGGTTAAACCAGCCCTGAAGGGTGCAAAAAAAAAGGAGGGGTGCTTTCAGAAACAGCTCCTTAAAGGAGCGGGGAAGAGGGCGACCTGCTGAGTCTCCCACAGTCTTTGCTGGAGGATGGCGGTCTCTGGGAGCCCTGGTTGGGGGCCGGGTGGCTGCCCTCTCCGCAGCCGGACCGGTGCCGCCTCCCGCCCTTTCCAGCCACCCAGTTCCATCGCAGGGAAGGGCTGCGCTGAGGCGACTCCTCCACATCACTCCTCCAGAGAGAAAGAAGGCAGGCTCTTCCTTACCAAGAAAACGAACCCGAAGCCCCTCCACCTCCCCCCGCCCTGCGCCATGCAAATCTATGGGAGGGCGCCTCAGTGGCCTTTGGATCAGATTAAGGCTACGGCCCTATAGATGCGGGGTTTTGCATCTATAGGGCAAACCAATCTAAACGGAACTCAAGACCTGCTTCAGCGTGGACATGCCAAGCTGGGGCGCCCTGGTGCTGCCTTAAACAAGATCACCACCCCCTCTCTTGGGGAGGATCGGGCCCTCCGGGAGGAGGAAAGACGGCAAAGGAAGCTTAAAGGACACACACACACACACACACACACTGGCGGGAGGGCGGAGTGACGGGGCCCAAATTGTCGGCCCTCCCTGTCCGATCGGATACCCTTGGTGGAAAGAGCCCCCCTTCACGATAACCACTCTCCGGATCGCTCCGGTTCTTTTCCTTTGGGGTTTTGTCAGGGCCGGTTTAAGGAATAAAGCAACGCTTTATTTGGGAGGGGGCATATGTTTATCTCAGGTCAGTATAACCGAAGCTAGTCACGGTACAGGATATTCAGATTACTACTAATAATGTTTTTGCAGGGGGAGGGTTACGACGCCCCCCCACGATGCCCCCCCCTGCGGGTGCGGGTGCTGCGGGGCCCTCAAACCCTCCCGGAGATTCCTGGAAGTCCTCCCAGCCGGCGCCGCTGCTCCTTCCCGCCGCCTTCCGTCCTTGAGGAGGGGGAAGGTCGCGGAGGCAGAGCCCCCCCCCGCCGAAACGAGCCCGAGCGGTGCGCGCGCCCGCCTGGCCTGGGTGGGGGTGGGCGGGAGAGGCGTTACGGGTGCACGAGCGACCGGGAGCAGCGGAGGGCGGGCGGTCTCTGCCTCCACCCGTCTGTCTGTCTGTCTGTCTGTCTCTCTCGATCAGCCTCTCTCAACCTTTTTACCCGGTGGAAACCTTGAAACAATTTCCAAGGGAACTCTAAGGGAACTCCTGCCTAAAAATTATTAGAGCTAAATTACTAGATTAGATTACAGCGCCAGAAAGGAAAAAAACCATGTATTTTTTAGCCTCAAGATCTGGCGGAAGCCCTCTTGCGGAACCCGAGGGTTGATCTAGAGACCGATATTATAGGAAGGAAGGAAGATGGGACAAACACAAAACAAAATGTCAAGGGGCTTTGAATCCCTGCCCCTATTTCTGAGCCCCCAGGCGGGGGCTTGGTTTTGGAAGGTGGCCTTAAGCCTGGCGGGAAGGGCCTGGAGACGCGGCGGCGGCGGCGGCGGCGGCCGGGGAGCTGCTCCAAAGAGGCCGCCCCAGCCGGGCGCGCGCGGGGCCGAGGGCTGCGGGAGCTCTCCGTGGTCCTGAGCAGCACCGCTTCCTCCGCCGGGGCCGGGCTCGGGTGCCTGGGCGGCCGACCCCCTTCCTTCTGGCCAAGCCGCCGCGCCTTCCCAGGCCAAGCGGCGGCCCCAGGGGCTCCCGGGCGAGGGGGGCTCCTCGGCCTCGGCGCACAGCTCGGGCTCGCGGGACGGACGGCGCGCGGGGAAACGCCTCCCCGCTTCTGATTTTGGCCCATCTTCGCAATTCCCACGGCGGGATTTAGATGCCCGCCTCAGAGAGGATGGAGGAGGACAAAAGAGCCCCGGAAGAGCACCAAGCAGCCTTCCTTGGCGCAAGCGGGGGCGGTGTGAGGGGGAAAGGAGCCCCGCCGCCCCTCCCCCTCTCAGGCTGGCTTAAGCTGCGCGGGAGACATACGCGGGGGGGGGGGACCAACGGACGGGGCCCGCCTGGACCCCTCTTCCCGCGGCAGCAATGGCGGCCTCCGCCTCCTCCCCCCCGGAGCTGCTCACCCCCCCCAACAGGCTGGGCCTGGGGAATCCGCCCCCGCCCCCCGCGCTCCGGCCTCGGTGTTGGTTTTGGGGGTCGCAGGAGAAGGCGCAGCTTGGAAGGAGCGGGGGGGTGTCAGGGGCCAGCCTCTGTGTCGACCAGGTCGCCTGGGACCCCGCCCCCCCCCCGCCTTGGCCACTCCGGCGCAGCCCGGTCCGCACCGGAGGGAGGGAAGGCAGAGGGGCGCCCGAGCACGACCGGCCTGCCCCCCTCCCTCCTTCCCGGCAACCCACATTTGGGCCTCTGTGAGCGGGAGGGAGGGAGGGGAGGTCCGAGCATCTCTTGGCGCAGCGATGGAGCCAGCCAGCTAAGCCCTGAGCTCACCGCCACGGCCACCAAGCGGTAATACCCCTCGCCCGCCCGCCCGCCCGCCCGCGAGCACAAGAGCCAGACCAACCCGCCGCCAAACCGTCCACGCAAACGGATTCACGGCAGGCGTTCTTCACAGACACGCGCGCGCGCCCGGACACGGGTCTGCAGGCACCCCCAAAGCAATGACCGTGCAGGAAAAGCAAACAAGGGGAGGGCGCTTTATTCTCTCCCTGCCTTACCAGTCACAGAGGGCTTTCCCCCAGCAAACCTTTCTCCCTGCGCGCGACCGATCCACGGAGCCGGCGGGAAGGAAGCCTCTCCTCCCACCGGGGGCCCCTTCCGAGAGGGCGGCAGCGGCGGCGGCAACGGCTCCCCTGGGCCGGGAAGGCGGGCGGGCTGGACGTGGCTTCTCTCTTGGCATTCACCGCGTGCCTTAATTGTATTGAAATTAAATCAAGGTCCGCTGTGAACACGAAGGGCTTAAGCCAAGCAGGAGAGGAGAAGGGAGGAAGGCGGGCGGGCAGGCCGGCCGGGCGGGTGGCTCTTGCAGGCGCGGAATTCTTCCGATTCGCGGGCATCGGCGGCTCCCCCGCCTCTGCTGTGCCGCCGGTGGGCGGATTAGCCCGGCGCCCGTCTGTCCTCTTCCTGACGCCGTCGCTTCTGGAGACGAAGCCGGGCCGAGGGAGGCCAGCGCGGGAGCAAAGGCGGCGGGCGGGGAGAGGGCCAGGCCAGGCCAGGCGGGGGCGAAAGCCCGGCTGCCGTCGGGGGGCTCTTGCTTCGTCTCCTTCTCGCCGTCCCTCCAAAGACTTGCCTTCCCGTTCTTCGCTGCTTGGCAGGTCTTTGGCGCCTCCGCCTCCCATGGCTTTCCCAAGGCTTCCTCCACCAGCTCTTTCGACGTCGCTGCGGCGAATCGCTGCTGTTATGATCCCCCCCTCCTCCTGCTGCTGTCCTACGGCGATGCCTCTCCGCTCTCCTCTCCCGCCTCGGAGCTGCTCCGCCAGAACCCGCGTGCGGGGGGGGGGGGCGAAGCGCCTCTCCCCGCCTTGCCAAACACTCCTCGGTTGCCGGGCTGTGGGCGGCGGAGGTCCACCGGAAAGGAGAGAAGCCACCGAGGCCGGAAGCAGCGTGAGTCTCTCTGAGACCCTCTGAGCAGGCCGTCCCGGGCAGGCTTTCCAGATTCCCCTTCCCTGGGCTTGGCTGGCGAGGGAGCGAGCGGCAACCCACGCGGCTCCCAGGGAAGAGCCGGCGTAGCCCTCCCGCGTCAGCCAACCTGGCCCTCCGCCCGGGGAGGCCCCAGGGGGATGTACCCAGGCCAGAGCCTTCCGGGATGGGATGCCGTCCTCCTCGGCCAGAAGCCCCGGGGTCGTGGCCACCTCCTCCCCGGACTCCGGCAGAGGGATGCCCGCGCCGGCTCTTGCCTGCCGGGCCAGGCGGAGGGAGCAGGGAGGCGCGAGAGGGAGATCTCCGGGCATCAGCCGAGCGACAGACCCCCCGGCTCCTTCCCACCCCCACCCCGCGCTTGGCTCGCCCTCTTGCGCCCACCCACCAAGCCGCCGCCGGGGAGGCCAAGGCCCCGCGGGGGACCATTGACACCCTCCCTCCCTCCCCAGCCGCAACCCAAAGGATGCTGAGACCAGGCTCGGCGGAAGAGCCGGCCGATGCCTCCGGTGCCATGCGGGGCTCTGGGGGCGACGCGCAGGCCCCGCAGAAAGCAGGGCGGCGGGGACGGGCCGGAGGAGGCGCCGCGTGCGCGCGCACGCACAGCTTCGGGGGGGGGGGAGGGAGGGGGAGCAGCATTTCCGAGAGAGAGAAGCGGCGAGAGGGGCGAGAGCACCCGAGGAGAGGCCTTTGGGATGCGGAGTGGCTGGGTCCAGGATGGAGCATCGGGAAACGACGCTATTTGGGGGCGGGGGAGGAGAAAGAGGTGGATCAGTGGGGGTGTTTTGTGATTTATTTGTTTGTTTAGTGCTCCGGAAGATGTCGAAGAGATCGAAAGAGAGGGAGGTGCCTAAGCCGGGCAAGGTCGGAGGATTCAATAGAATTGTCCCCTGCTGGCTTTTAAAAAAATCTACAGAGCATGAAACTCATACACCCACACACAGAGAGAAACGCACACACTACACAAATAATCGAGGCTCCTTCCTATGGAATCCTGGGATCTGTAGTTTTACAAGGCCTTTGGCCTTCTCTGGCAACAAGGGCTGATGCCTCACCAGTCTACCAACCCCAGGATTCCACAGGAAAGAGCCATGACAAATAATCCATTTTCAAACTGGATTGTTTTTGTAGTGTGGATGCACCCAAAAGATCCAGAAAAACTGTCCATTCCATCGAAGCTACTGAAACCTACCCAACCAGCTCTCTCTCTGTCTCTGTCTCGATGCCCCCCCCCCAAATGAGGTGGAGTTGGGGAAATACAAGCGCAAAGGTGTCTAAGAGCCCCCCTCTTCCGGGGAGGTCGTTGGCCTCGAAGAAAATTGCGTCCCAGCGAAAGCCAGCGAGTGGGGAAGGGGAGCTGGCATCATCGAAAGGGATCAGGATTCTGGAAGGACGAGAAAGGAGGCCAAGGGGGGAAGGACGGCACGCGTAGGGACTGACACACGAACACCCATCCGCCCGGCCCCCCCTTAAGCTGGAAACGGGGCGGGGGACGCGCGGATGGACCCGACGCGTGTGGTGTCCTTCCCCCTTTGTGGCTCATTCTCCAGCTCAGCCCGCTCTTTAATGACTGGACGGCATTCTTTGGGCCCCCAGTACGAACAGATCTTCCGCCCCAGGAAAGAAAACCCAGGGGCAGCTAACCCCCGGGATGGGTCTAAGCTCCCCCCCCCGAGCCCTTGGGAGGCGAGTGTGTGCCCCTTTGGCCAAAGAAAATCTGAACCCGTCGGAAGTCTTCCTCCCCCCCGCCCCAAGTCCAGCCACGGGTCTGTCCCTTGGGGGCGGAGGGAGAATCAAACAACCCAGCCCGGGTGGGCGTGCGTGGGGCGGGGGAAGGCGAGGCTCCGTCGGGGCTGGGGGGCTGGACGGGGCCTGGGACAGCCAGGAGCGGGCAGCTCCCTGCCCAGAGACTCAAGCATGGGGGGGGGGAGACGGTTGGCAGGTTCAGGGAGGGACTAGAGGGACCCACAGGAGACAGGCCGCGAGCCCACGCACTCCTCGTGTGACCCTCGGACCGAGCGGCGGCGGCGGGGGGGACAAAGGAAGGGAGCCTCCTCCAGCCCGG
This sequence comes from Gambelia wislizenii, assembly GCA_030847615.1. Classification (NCBI taxonomy): domain Eukaryota; kingdom Metazoa; phylum Chordata; class Lepidosauria; order Squamata; family Crotaphytidae; genus Gambelia; species Gambelia wislizenii. Next base: position 18,837,204 of record JAUMIR010000010.1, on the reverse strand, counting down.
AGCACAAAGCTGGGGGCGGTGGCTGCGACCCTTGGGCTGATTTCCCGGGAAGAAGTCCCACTGAATTCAATGGGGCTTCCCCCCCGTGTCCCTCCCCCCCGTTAGACGCTGGGCGAGGTCTGGGTTGGGAGGCAGCGCAAAGAGCCGGAGTGGGGGGGGGGCTCAGGGCAAGGCCTTCGCAGTCCGACCCCGAGAGGGTTGACTCGAAAGGAAACCCGGGGAGTTGGCAGGATCGTGGGCAGCCCCGATTATGTCACCCCCAAGAGAGGTCAGTGCCCTTACCGGGCAGGGAAAAGAGACTGCCCTTCGGAGACTGCAGATTTTGGGGCGGTGCTGTGCCTTCAAGACATTTCCGACTTCTGGCGAACCGAGCAGGGCAGAATTTCTTCGGTGGTGGTGGTGGTGGCGGCCCTTGCCTTCCTTTGAGGCTGAGAGAGTGTGACGTGCCCAAGGTCACCCAGTGGGTTTCCACGGCCGAGCCGGGGAATGGGACCCTGGCCTCCCCGCCTCCTAGCCCGGCCCCAGCCGAACCCAGCGCCCTGGCCTCTCAGGGGACCCACTCCGGCGGGAACGCGCGGGCCGGGGCCGGGGATGGGGAGAGGAGAGCCCCGAAGAGCCAAGCCGGGAGGCCGGGACACGCGCGGGCCTTTCTTCGGCAACCCCGGGGCTCTCGGCGGAGGACGAGCCCTTCGCCGCCGCCGCCGCTTCTCCCTCCCGAACATTTTTGGCCGGCTCGTCCGTTTCTTCCCGCCCGTTCTTCCCGCGGCTCCAGCAGAGCCAAGGCGTCCCTGCGGATTTCGGCCGGGGGCGGGGGCGAGAGTCAGCGAGGAGAGCCAGCCCCCAGCGGGGGGGGGGGCGCAGCAGCAGAGGCCGAGGGCCCCCGACCCCGCCGCCGGTTTTCCAGACGGGAGGCCGGGGATCGAGGGCCGCCCCGCGGAGGCCAAGGCAGGGGGGCTCAGTTGGGCGGGCAGCCCGTCGCCTCTTGCGCCAGGGCTGCAGCTGCACTACAGAAACCATCCACTTTCACCCCGCTTTAACCGCCGGGGCTCAATGCTATGGGACCCTGGGGTTTGCACTGGGTTGTGGCACCCGAGCTCACTGACAGAGAAGGCTAAACTACAAATCCCGGCATTCCATAGCATTGCGCCATGGCAGTTAAAGCGGGGTCAAACCAGATGGATTCTGCAGTGCAGATGTAGCCAGGCTGGAATCCGCCGCTGGGCCTTGGAAACCCACTGGGTGACCTTTGGCGAGTCACACCCTCTCAGCCTCAGAGGAAGGCTGGAACAAACCTTGCCAAGAAAACCCCGTGAGAGTGGGAAGCGGGAAGCGACGGAAGCACAGGAGAGCGACAACCACCCAACCCAGGATCGCCTCCCCTTCTTTCCTAAAAATCCCAAAGGGAGGAGCCTGTAGGAGTAATGAGTCTAAAAATAAAATTGTATTAAAAATTCCAGGGATCTAGCCCTTTAAAAAAAAAACAATAAAAATATCTTCTTTAAAAGGAGTTTTAAAAATCACTTACTTTCAAATTCATGCAGAGTGGCTTAAGAATGCAGACAAGCTCAATTAACATTTAAAAGTGTATTCAGAGGTCTGTGGTCTCTGATCACCCAGTTAAATTCTCTCTGGCTTTTCTTCGCAAACGAAGATTCAGGAAGGACTCATCCCGCGCTTTCTGCAAGCGCGCTGATGACTAAAAAGGCCAATCTGAGATAGACAAGTCCGGTTGCAAAAAGCACAGCAGAAGGTCTCCTTGGGTGATGTTTTTGGGTTGTGATTCTTTCTGCGTTGTCGTTTCTCTTCAAGACTTGTTCGTCGTGAGTTCTCAAATAAGGCTGCAGCATTGTGGATAGTGCGTCTCCATGCCTCCCGATGTGAGGCCAGGGCGGACCACTGTTGGTGATCAATTTGGCTGAGCCTGAGATGTTGTTTCAGGGAGTCTTTGTATCGCTTTTTTGGAGTGCCCCTCTTACGCTGACCCGTGGCGAGTTCACTGTAGAGTACTATTTTGGGGAGGCGATGGTCCTCCATCCTAGAAACGTGCCCTGCCCAGCGCAGCTGTGTTCTCAATATCATGGCCTCAATGCTGGTGATCCCTGCTTGCTCAAGGACAGCAACATTCGTCACATAGTCAGTCCAGTGTATATTTAGGATTGTGCATAGACAGCGCTGATGAAAGCGCTCGAGGAGTCGTAGGTGGTGGCGATAGGTGACCCATGTTTCAGATCCATAGAGGAGGATAGACAGTACGATGGCTCTATACACACTGATTTTTGTGCTTTGCCTCAGGTGTTTATTGCTCCAGACTCTTTTGTGAAGTCTTCCAAATGCACTATATGCATTTGCTAATCTATGATCGATCTCTTTGTCAATCTTGGCATCTGAGGAGATGATGCTTCCCAGGTAGGTGAACTGCTGAACGGACTTGAGCACAGATTTGCCGACGGCAATGTGGGGATGGTGGTGTTCGTCCTGTGGTGCAGGCTGGTAAAGAACTTCTGTTTTCTTCAGGTTGACTTCTAGCCCAAACAGCTCTGCAGCTGTTGCAAAGCAGGACGTTAGGCGCTGCAGAGCTGCTTCTGTGTGGGCAACAAGGGCAGCATCATCAGCGAAGAGCAGCTCACGGACTAGATAGTTTAGAGTCTTAGTGTGAGCCCTCAGATATAGATGCCGTCGTCTTCTTCAAGCTCTGCCATAGCCCTTTGGAGCATCATGCTAAAGAAGATTGTAAATAAAGTTGGTGCAAGAACACAACCTTGCTTCACTCCATTAGTTATTAGAAAGGGCTCTGAAAGAGCATCGCCATATCTGACTTGACCACGCTGGCCCTCGTGTAGCAAGATAATCATTTTAAGGAATTTGGGGGGACATCCTCGTCTTTCCAGGATCTGCCACAGACCTTTTCTACTTACAGTGTCAAAGGCTTTGGTGAGGTCGACAAATGTTACATAGAGACCCTTGTTCTGCTCCCTACATTTTTCTTGCAGTTGCCTAAGGGCAAATACCATGTCTGTAGTACTCCTATTGGCTCTGAAGCCACATTGGCTTTCAGGGAGAAGTTCTTCTGCAATAGCAGGAACTAATCTGTTCAGGAGTATCCTTGTAAGGATTTTTCCAGCAATAGAGAGCAATGTTATGCTTCGATAGTTTGAGCAGTCGGATTTTGCTCCTTTTTTCTTGTACAGGGTGATGATGACTGCATCTCGGAGGTCTGATGGCAGTTCCCCTTTTCCCCAGCAATTCACAAGGAATTCGTGGAATTTTTCGTGGAGTGCATGACCTCCTTGTTTCCAAACTTCAGGTGGGATTCCATCAATCCCAGCTGCCTTGCTGTTTTTCATCTGCTGTATGGCCTTAAGGGTCTCTTCCAAAGTGGGAGCTATGTCCAATTCATTTTTCATTGGTTTTTGTATCATATGTTGGATAGCTGAGGCTTGGACTACTCGGTTGGCGCTAAAGAGACTTTGAAAATGTTCAGCCCATCGATTCAGGATGGAGGCTTTATCAGTAATTAGCGTTTGGCCATCTGTACTGTATAAGGAGCTTTGGACCTGATAAGTAGGTCCAAACACTGCTTTAAGAGCTTCATAAAATCCTCTGTGATCACCCAGATCTGCACAGCGTTGTGTCTTTTCTGCTATATTGATCCACCACTTGTTCTGCATGTCTCGGAGTTTTTGTTGTAGTTTACTACATGTGAGGCGGAAAGCTGCTTTTCTTACATGACAGGTTAGCTGGGCGAGGTATGCCTGGTGAGCAGCTCTCTTCCTTGCCAACAGCTCCTGGATCTCTTGGTTGTTTTCATCAAACCAGTCTTGATTTTTCTTGTGGGAGAACCCAAGGGATTCTTTTGCAGACTGGAGGATACTGTTTTTGATATGTTGCCAAAGCACTGTAGGAGAAGGATCTGTAGGATGGTCTTCAAGTTTCGTTTGTAGGTTTGCCTGGAAGTTGTCTCTCATGGTAGCTTGTTGAAGATTGTTGACTTGGAGTCTCTTCTTTAGGATGCCACCCCTCTTAGGTTTGAACTTGAGATGAAGATTTAGTTTACATCTGACGAGGCGATAATCTGTTTGGCATTCTGCACTGGGCATCACTCGGGTATGACGGACATCATGAATGTCTCTCTGATGGATTAGAACATAGTCAATGAGGTGCCAATGTTTGGATTGGGGATGCATCCAGGTTGTCTTCAAGCTATCTTCTGCTGAAAGATTGTGTTTGTAATAGTCAGCTGTTGTTCTGCACAGAACTCTAGCAGGAGGCGTCCGTTATCATTGCAATTTCCAACACCATGCTTGCCTAAGACACCTTTCCAGGCTTTGGAGTTCTTTCCTACTCTGGCATTGAAGTCACCAAGGATAATAATTTTATCTTCTACAGGGACTTTTTGTATGAGTTGGCGTAGGTCTGTGTAGAATTTGTCTTTCTTTACAGGGTCGGCTTGCATAGATGGGGCATATATACTAAAGAGAACAACATGTGGGAGGCGTAAGGAAATAATGCGATCAGAGTGTCCTGTTGGCAAGGTTTTGAGTTTGGAGGCAATGGAGTTTTTAATCATAAAGCCTACTCCTGAAAGATGTTTTTCGGTTTTGGGTTTGCCAGACCAGTAAAGTGTGTAGCCGGCACCATGTTCTTTAAGGCTGCCTTCCTCATGGAAGCGAACTTCACTAAGAGCAGCGATGTCAATATTAAGCCGTGATAGTTCATGGACTATTAGGGCAGAACGACGCTCAGGCCGTCCACTATCTTCAGAGTCTTGCATGGTTCTGATGTTCCAGCATGCAAGTGTCAGTTTATTTACACCTTTGGAGGCCGGTGTGTGCCTTTGTTTCTTTGCCTTGGTTTGACCGCATCAAAAGATTCCCGTTGGCCGCGGCTAGCCAACCAGGTAGTTGGGGATGAGCTTTCGTTAGGCCACCTTTTCTAGGCCCCTCTCCATATGGAGCAAGCAGTGCTCTCCTTAAAAAAGGCTGCTTGGTCATTCAGGATGCTGCCGAACAAGACTGTCATCTCCCGGGTCAGCCTCGAGCGACCAATGTCCTGAACCGCCTGCATGCAGGGTTGGGGCTGCGGCTTCCAGTGCATCTTTACACCTGCTGGTTTCATCCCTCACCAGTTGCTACAGGGCTTTTTTGGAACTGGATTTGTCCTTCGAGCCTGTGCAATGGATTTTTCTGGTGGAGCGCAGCGTGCACAGAACTGGCCTCACCCTTTAAACCAGAGATTCATCTGCCGTGGCCTTGCAGGCATGGACGTGGCAGCGAGGTCCTCGGGCCGTAGGTTTGATTAGAGTTTCCTTCTCTTAGATGGTTGACCTTACAGGGTTGGACGAGCACCATCTGCCCGGGTTTGGGATTAGAGTTTTCCTTCTCCTAGGACGGTTGCCACAAGGCTAGAGAGCCCATCCTGCCCTTTGACGCTCTTTGTCAGACCCTTCGATTTTGACCTGTCTGGCATGGGAGACCCTACCAGTGGCTATTATGCCACTGCCAGCATAGCTCAAAACATCATTAGGGTACGCAAGCCTCTCTCCCACAACAAGGGGGCGTCAATGGAGAGGACCCAATTAAATTAGGCTCATTACAAAAACAAAGGAGTCAGTTTTAAAAGATGCAAATCAAATTTTACTGAAGGTATATCAATCTCAATCTACATACTAAAACAAACTTTAAAAAGGGTTCCTAACTAACTAGGAGGATTTAGGGTAGAATGACTCACCCAGCCTTTAGCGGTAGAAGGCTACATGGTGATTTGAAAAACAAACATCATGGCATAGTTTCATAGCAGCAGCATGGCTAGGACATCATGGCAAGGACAAAGATGGCAAAGATAAAGATAAGATGGCTACAGCTGCATGGAGACTCTAACTTCAAAAAGACTCACAAAGAGCAATAAAATTTAAATTAGGTCATGTGTTGAATGACCCAGCACTCCAGTTGGCTGGAAGTGCCCAGTGAAATAAGAACAGAAGCATGAATGGAAAAATTCCTAGACTTATCTTAGGATGTGAATGGGGTACACAAGATTGCTTTTACATTACAATAATTATTTCCCCAAAATACTACAGAGCCCAGGCAGGGGAGGGCAGAGGGGGGGGGGTTGCTGAGCCTTCTCTGTCTCCCCTCCCATCCCAACCACCGCTCCGGCCTGTTCCCCGCCCCAGCATAGAAAAAAGGGAGTCCGTCCGATCCAGGCGCCCAGCGGGAGGCAAGGGGGTGGCAGGAAGGCAGGCAGGCGGAAATAATAATCATAATATAATATGACTAATAAGATTTTTTTCTCTGATGGCCAGGTATCTATTCAGAAAAGGCCTGCCAGAAGAGATCTGTCTTAAAAGCTTTTAAAAAGCTATTTAGGCTGGTAACGTGATGATCTCTTCCAGCAGGTCTTTCCACAATCTGGGAGCAATAGCTGGAAAGGGAAGGAGGGAAGGGTGCCCCCTGGCAGGAAGGGGGCTCTGTGTGGAGGGGGGTTCTGTGCAATGGGGGGGGGGGGTCATGGCCCTCCCTGCATGCTAGCAGGGCGGGTCTGGGGCAAACGGAGGCGGTGGCAACCCCCCCCCCAGGAGAAGGGAGCTGCTCTCCCCTCCCCCGCCAGCCAGCCTGGCCACCTCGCTGCCGCAGGGCCACCCCCTGTCCGTCTGTCTGCCTGTGTGTGAGGGGGTCCCCTAGAGGGCAACGCATCGGCTCATCGGCCTCCCCTGGGCCCCGAGAGAGAAGGCGGGCGGAGGAGAGGAAGAGGCCGAGGTCTCCACGCAGGATGGAGCCAGGCCGTGGCCAGCCACCTTCTTGGCTGGACGCCCGATTGCCTTCGAGCGCCAAACCCCATCCCAGACTTTGGGGGCTATGCCGCCTTAGCCCAGCCTCGAAGCAAAGCCGTTTAAATCGTGGGGAGAAAACGAGTAACGTCCGTCCCAACGGACTTTCAGTGGGTTTATTCGCTGGATGACCTTGGGTCTAGATCCAACAGCGAATCGATCAACTAATCAGCCAATTAATTGATTGATTCCCCCACTCGATTGATTTGCCCTCAGCTTTCTTTGTCGTTGTCGGGATTCTCTTATTTTCTGTTGCGAAGTAGTTTTTGTATGGTTTTCCCAATGGTAGTTGATTGTAAAATAGAGATCAAAATATGCATTGAGGGGGGAAGGAAACCACACAATAATCGAGATCTTTCCCCCATCCCATGAAGAAACGTGAAAAGCAGAAAACAGTAATGTTTATAAAACATTCCTTTCTGCAAATACCTGACTGCATGAATACAGTCGGAGCTTAAATCTGTTTCTATTTCCCACCGCCATTATTCACCCATTTCTTGCTTTTATTGCGAATAGCAACGTTTTCCCCCTGTATAGTTCGATTGTTTTGTCAAGCTAACTATAAACTACTAAGACTGCAATCCTACTGAGGATAAACCCAACTCAGCTTCAATAGGGACTTACTTTTGAGAGAGGATTGGCTGGGGATTTACCACCCCGACCGTGGGTCTATTCCCATTTAGTCTGTCGTTCCGCTTCTCATAGGAACCTCCCACTCTCAATTTAATACCACGCAGGAGACCCGGGTTCGAAGATCCCGCTTGGCCATGGAAACCCTTGGGCAAGTCACACTCTCTCAGCTTCAGAGAAAGGCAACGGCAAATCTGAACAAACCTTGCCAAGAAAACCACCGTCATAGATTCACTACACAAATAATCTAGTTTGAAACTGGATTATTTGCCAAGGCACCTTCCTATGGAATCTTGGGATTGGTAGTTTGGTGAGGCACCAGCACTCTTTGGCAGAGAAGGCTAAAGACCTTTTAAAATTACAAATCCTGCAATGCCATAGGAATGAGCAGTGGCAAATAATTCAGTTTCAAACTGAATAATTTGTGTATACTACTCTACGGAGAATTCGCCACGGGTCAGCGTAAGAGGGGCGCTCCAAAAAAGCGATACAAGGACAACATCTCAGGCTCGGCCAAATTGATCACCAACAGTGGTCCGCCCTGGCCTCACATCGGGAGGCATGGAGACGCACTATCCACAATGCTACAGCCTTATTTGAGAGCTCACGCCGAACAAGTCTTGAAGAGAAACGACAACGCAGAAAGAATCACAACCCAGTAACATCACTCGAGGAAACCTTCTGCTGTGCTTTCTGCAACTGGACTTGTTTATCTCGGATTGGCCTTTTTAGTCATCAGCGCGCTTGCAGAAAGCGCGGGATGAGTCCTTCCTGAATCTTTGGTTGCGAAGAAAAGCCAGAGAGAGAGAGAGAGAGAGAGAGAGAGAGATTCAGTCTTAAATCCGAAACGACTTCAAGGCAAATTTCCACAACATGTTCTCACACTCTACTACTCAGAAGTCAGTGTGGTTGTTTCCAACAAACCCCGCTCCTCCTGGGTAAGTGGCTACCACAATGTTGTTTAGAACAACTACTGTTCTAAACAACTTTAATAAAAGAGAGAGGGGGTTTAAGACACAAAAAGACAAAGAGAAAGATGAATTAAAAGTTTCTGAATGTCCTGAATGTCCTGAAAGAATCTCTAAAGCCGAGCTCAACGCCGTAACGTCCTTTCTGCCCACCCAAGGCTCTACAGAGGAGGCGAGAGGGGGCGAAGCTCAGAGTCGCGCCTGCTGCTCATTCGCTCTCCGGCGGGGACTGCTCCTGCCTGGGGGCGGGTCCTGGGAAAGAAATGGTTCGGCTGCCCGTCCAGCCTCTGGCCGGGTCTGTTCAGGACTGAAGGGAGGGGCGAGGGGCGGGGGGGGGGCGGCAGCAGACGGCGACGTTTTCCCGACTCTCGCCTTCTCCTCTTCTCTCCCCCGTCCTCACAAAGGCCATCTGGCCCGCCTGTCTGCTAAGAAGGGACTAATCTCCCACAGCCCCCGCGCCTAGAATATAGGGAAAAGGGCTTAAGGTATTTCCCTCGAAAGAGGAGGAGGAAAAGCACACTGTCGCCCTCCCAGGTCTCCGCAGAACATACCCAGCCAGGACTGGCTGCAGAAGGATTTGGAAAGGGGCATCTAGTCCAACCCCATTCTGGCACGCAGGAATACACAGCTGCAGCACCCTTGAAAGAGGTCCATCCAGCCTCTGTTTAAAGGCCTCCCTCCAAAGAAGGAAAGCCCACCACCCTCCAGGGTGTTTAGGGGAAGAGCTAATTTTGCATTACAGGAAAATCACAGGGCCCCCTCCCGGTTGGCTAGAAACCCCCGCTTCTCTTGTTCGGAATTGAGGAGGGGAGATGATCTCTCATTAGTGCCCCCGACGGCGCTTGGGTTCATCCCTTTTAAAAGGCCTCGGCGCTGCGCCATAGCGCTTTTAGCTGCAGCCTCCCGCCCTTTAAAAGCCGTCTGTTAAAAAAAATAGTTAAAGTCTACCGGGTAGGAGAAAGTGCAGAATCAAGATTTACATTTCCCAAGGGAAGCCACAAAATTGTTCCTGCTGGGTTAAGTTTATTTCGTAAGCGTCCCTAAAAACACACTTTTTGCCCCCCTTTCTCCCGCTACGTCACAACCCCACTTTGGGAAAAATAGATTTTTTGCAGGATAGCTTCAAGACTTCTCCAGATGCACATGGACGTTGTCGTTGAAAAAAGAAGAAGGAAGTGTCCTAGTTACAGTCACCCTAAGGGTCTGGAGGTGGAAAATGAAGAGTTGAAATTAGAGGCGGAATTTAGGGGGAGAGAGAGAGAGAGATGGGATGGGATTTTCTCTGATGACCAGGTTGGATCCAGTGTTTATTTATGCATAGAAGGTTCCGTTCAGTTCAACAGAGCAGGGATCTCAAATGGGGGCCGAATGGGGTATTGGGAAATGTAACATTCTTCTTGCACCCCCTACTTAGTAAGTTTAGGAAATTCCTTGCATGCTTAAGTTCCTACCCCCCTTCTCATCTCAAACTATCTTAGTTATTCGGAACTATGGGGTGACCATTCAGTCATTCATCGCATGGCCTCCTAATTTAAATACTTTATTATTCTTTGTTCCCCTATTGGGGTGTGCAGCCTCACCATGAGGTTCTTCATTCCCTTTTATCCCTTTCCTACCATGCATCTGACCACCATACATGAAGAAAAGAGATGAGCTCTCACTTAGCTGCAATCACCCTTTTTTCTGAAGAAATATGGATGTTACTGCTGTAATACTTAGAAACTTCTGATTTGTTTTATCTTATCCTAACTTGAACCTCCCAGGATTGGGTGAGTCTATTACCCTGAAATCCTCGTAGTTAGTTAAGGACCTAGACTTGTTTTGAATATGTAGATTGCTATATATGTAGATTGCTTCAGTAAAAGTTTTGATATGCATTTTTAAGCAACCATCTGTATTGTCTTTAATTTGTCTGAAGTGGCCTTAATGATTGGGTGATTCAGAACACATACAAACGCAAATTGAGCTTGTCTTCTGCTCTCTGCTAACTCTGCTTACTTTAAAAGAAACTTTTCTTAAGAAGATATTCCTAAAGGGCTTGCTCCCTGGAATCTTTAAGAAATTTTTAATTTTTATGTTCATACACCCCAATGTGGGGGAAATAGCCCATGTAGATAAAGCCACAGTTTCTGTAGTGCAGTCCAGGTAATGCTGATAAGTAACTACTGGCCAGTCCATATCGCCCTTGGGATAGCCCATGGTTTTATCCAAAAGAATTAAAGCTTTTTAAAAAAGTTAGGTCTTCAAACAAATGTACAATTTTTAAAAAGTAGATAATTGGGTTCAAACAGGACCAGATCCTCACCATACCCAGTTGAATAGGCTCCTTCAAGCATCTCTCTACAGTTTGTTAGTCTGTTTGGTAAACAATGATATCCTGTCTTTTGATTTCAAAAGATCCACAATTTGGTTTACATGCCACTGAAAGCACATAACAAATAAAAAGAGTAATCAAATGGAGTAAGACACAATAATCAAATGGCAAAGAAAAAGCTGGCAACTTAGACTTAATTAATTAATTAACAGCAGAACAACCAGCAGGAATAGCCTGGAGGAGGGATCCCTGTATATATTTACAATAATAATCAGAAAACTCAGAGCACATTGAATAATACTGATTTAACACTGTCATCAACATCAGGCATGGGTAGTGCTTCCCATCGTTCAAAACATCAGTTGTTCAGTCATGCAAGGTATGATGGGGATGTGTTTAGAAGCAGCACTTCACAATTTGTTCTGAATTGGCTGGACTTATCAGGGAAATGCAGTGTCTCTCCCTGGGAATCTGATCAGAACTTGGAAACATTTTGCTTGGGAAAATCATTTTGGATGACAACCCCCAGAGTCCTACCAGTGATCTTGCTGACTAAGGGGTTCTAGGAGTTGTACTTCAAAAGGCAAATTTTCCACACTCTGAGTCTGATGTGAGGTAGCAGTTCTGCTGTCTTGGAAGAGGGCCTGCTGTTTGTTCCCATTAATGCTCTGCTTGCCTGTGCCTAAACTAAGGCCAGTATGACAGCAACACCCAAGGCTGGCCCTACCATTAGGCAGAGTGAGTCAGTGGCTGTAGGTGGGAAATACTGGGGGCAGTTGTGGCAGCCCCCCAGGAGGGCCCTCTGCCTCCTTCAGCCATTCCTTTCTTTTGGATGAGAGATCGGTGCCCCACAGCTTCTTTTGCATATCCTGAAGTACTCTGCTGGCCTCAGATGGGATAGAGAACCTTATCCCACCACCAGTGTTTGAAGAAAAGTTCAACTGCCAGTCTGGTTTTCTTGTCTGTACTGAATCAAAGTGGTGAGGCATTTTGTCCATTGATTTAGGCAGCTAATCATATTGGGTTGCCTTAATAATATTGTATGTTTCCAGTGTCTCTCATTGGAAGCAAATTGGATTTAGGTAGGAGCCTCTGGAATGTCTCACTGCTGTGTAAACCATAAAATTTATGGAGGCGATGTATTTTTCCCTTTTGACTTTGACCATTTGACTTAGCTTCCCAGGCACTGATGCTAGATTATAAACTCCAGCTTTGAATCCATTGCAGCCTTCTAAACACAAAGAAGTGAATTCTAGAGAAGGAGCTGAGGGAGAGGATGGGGTAAAACTTGCAGTAAAATGAAAGGTGGAATGAACCAACAAGGTTTGTTAGCTGGAGATCCTGCATTGAGATGAGGCCTGACAAGCACAGAATATAGTGGGACTACAATTTCCCTTGACTTGGAAACTATGGTTCTATTCATGCAGGCTAAAATATTATTTGCCTTCTTTGCTGCAGCATCACACTGCTGGCTTATGTTCAACATATGATCAACAATAACTCCAAGGTCTTTTTCACATAGAATCATAGAATTGCAGAGTTAGAAGAGATCACAAGGGCCATCCAGTCCAACCCCCTGCCATGCAGGAAATCACGATCAAAGCATCCCTGACAGATGGCCATCCAGCCTCTGTTTAAAGACCTCCAAGGAAGGAGACCCCACCACGCTCCGAGGAAGTGTGTTCCACTGCCGAACAGCTCTTACTGTCAAAAAGTTCCTCCTAATGTTGAGGTGGAATCTCTGTTCCTCGAGCTTGCATCCATTGCTCTGTGTTCCAGTCTCTGGAGCAGCAGAAAACAAGCCTGCTCCATCCTCAATGTGACACCCCTTCAAATACTAAAAAAAGGGCTATCATATCACCTCTTAACCATCTTTTTTCCAGGCTAAACATACCCAGCTCCCTAAGTCTCTCCTCATAAGGCATGGTTTCCAGAACTTTCACCATTTTAGTCGCCCTCCTCTGGACACGTTCCAATTTGTCCATATCCTTTTTGAATTGTGGTGCCCAGAACTGGACACAGTATTCTAGGTGAGGTCTGACCAAGGCAGAATAGAGCGGCACTATTACTTCCCTTGATCTAGACACTATACTTCTATTGATGCAGCCCAAAATCGCATTGGCCGTTTTAGCTGCCGCATCACACTGTTGACTCATGTTCAACTTGTGGTCTACTAGGACTCCTAGATCCCTTTCGCATGTAGTCTCATTCAGCCAGGTCTCCCCCATCCTATATCTATGCATTTCATTTTTTCACCCTAAGTATAGTACCTTACATTTCTCCGTATTGAATTTCATTTTGTTAGCTTTGGTCCAGCTGTCCAGTCTATCCAGGTCATTTTGAATTTTGATCCTGTCCTCTAGGGTATTAGCTACTCCTCCTAATTTGGTGTCATCTGCAAATTTGATAAGTATGCCCCTAATTCCCTCATCCAAGTCATTGATAAAGATGTTGAATAGCACTGGGCCCAGGACAGAACCCTGTGGCACCCCACTGGTCACATCTTTCCAAGACGAAGAGGAGCCACTGCCGAGCACCCTTTGGGTTCGGCCGGTCAACCAATTACAAATCCATTGAACAGTTAACTTGTCTAGCCCACATTATTAATTCTATTTATTCTATCTATCAATCTCAATTAATTTCTATGAAATAAGAATTCATAAATGAACTTGCTGGATATAATGAGTGTAGTACTGCTCAGCCAAGTATTCTCCATCCTATACCTGTAATTTGGTTTTTGTGGCCTAAATGTAGAATTTGGCATTTGTCTCTGTTGAATTTCATTTTATTAATTTCAGCCCAGTTTTCTAGTTGATAAGAATTCCCTCTACCTTATCATCTTAATCATTGATAAAAACCAGAACAGAACTATGCAGCACTCCACTTGAGACCCCCTTCCATTTTGAAGCACTAACACTGATAACAGCTCTTTGTGCACAGTTTTCCAACAAATTAAAGATCCATCTGTTGGTGTTTCAAACTATTCCATATTTAGCCAGTTTCCTAATTAAAATATCATGGGTGACCTTATCAAATGCGTTGTTGAAATTCAGATAAATGAGATCCAGATAAATGTGATAAAGAGCATACCATTTACTAAACTAGAGACCCAGTGGTTTCTAATAATCCCTATGCTGTGATCAAGATAACTGCAGAAATTATACATGAAGATCAGAATGGATTTCTTCCAAATAGGCAATTAAAAATATAACGCAAGATTTGTATTTGATGTGATAAAATATTATGAACATCATAAAAAACAAGCGGCCCTTCTCTTTCTGGATCCAGAAAAGGTATTTGATTATCTTAATTGGGAGTTTTTATTTGGGATACTAAAAAAAAGAGAGAGTTGGGAAAATGTATAAATGGGGTAAAAGCAATTTATAGCAGCCAGGAGGCACAAATAATAGTTAATGAAGAATTAACAAAAAATGTATAATTCAGAGAGGAACGAGACAAGGGTGCCCCCTATCACCGCTTTCATTTATATTGTCATTAGAAATTTTATTAAAAATTTAAGGCAAAAAGAAGAAATTAGAAGGTTAAAAATTAAGAACCAAAATGTATAAGCTAAAAGTGTTTGCCATGATCTGATGGTAGTGGTGGAAGAACCACAGAATCAATAAAAGAACTATTAGAGATATTAAAAGACTTTGGAATGGTTTCAGGATTTAGAGTTAATAAGGATAAAACAAAATAATAACAAAAAACATGAAACAAGAAGGACAAGCAAAATTGGAACAATTAACAGGATTTAAGATAGAAAAAAAGTTAAATACCTAGGGATAGTTATAAATGAAAAAAATCCCTATTATTTCAAGACAATTACAATAGGATTTAGAAAGAAATTAAGAAAAAAAATAAGATAATTTAAAATTGTCCTTATTGGGGAGAATATCCGTAATAAAAATGAATGTCTTGTCAAAAATGTTATTTCTATTTCAGTGAATACCTATCATACAGAATGATATACCATTTAGAGATTTGCAAAAGGAGCTTTCAAATTTTATATGGAATGGGAAGAAACCTGGAATAAAATATAAGATATTACAAGACGCAAAAGAGAGAGGAGGTCTGGTAGTACCGAGTTTAAAAATCTATTATGAAGTATGCTGTTTGGTTTGGGTATTACAATGGATTAGACTGGGGAACGAAAGACTATTAAAATAGAAAGGACATAATAATAGATTTGGATGGCACGGCTATCTATGGTATAATAAAGTTAAATAGAATAAAGATTTTAAAAATCACTATGTTAGAACTGCCATCCTAAGAGTATGGGAGAAATACAAACAGCGATTGTATACTAAAATTCCAGGGTGGGTTTCAAGTCAGGAAGTCTTCCATATAACTGAAAAAACTCTAAGGAAAAATGATTGAGATATGATGTATTGACAGAGGAGGGAAACCAGCACAGGATCAAAACAAATGAAGAATTGTTGAAAGATGGGTATGTTATAACTATAGACAACTAATAGAGAGATATAAGCTAGATCAGAAAAAATGTGATTTTAAACAAAAGAAATAAAGTTTTGAGATACAATTTTGTGAAAAGGAAGGTCATTTAATTAGTAGATTATATAAGATGTTATTAGCACAAGATAAGGAGGAAGAATAAGTTAAAGACTACATAACTTAAATGGTCACAAAATGTGGGTAAAAATATTGAAATGATTCAGTGGGAGAAAATGTGGACTAAAGGAATTAAGTTTATGCTTACTCTATCATATAATTTAAAAGATTTTTAAAAATAGGTAAAATATACAAAAGTTGTAATAATAAGTGGTGGAAGTGTAAAAAGTAGGAAGGAACATATTTTCATTTATGGTGGAGTGTGATATATCAAAGATATTTTTGGAAATAAATTCAAGAAAAAATTGGGAAAATATTAAAAATTAAAATTCCCCTTAAACCAGAATGTTTTTATTGGGCTTTTTTTTAAAGAGGAAGTTAATAATGAATATAGAATGTTATGTTTGTATATGGTAACAGGTGCAAGGTTATGCTTTGCCAAAATATGGAGAAATGAAGATATACCAAATGTAGAAGATTGGATGGTGAAAGTTTATGAAATGTCCAAGATGGACAAATTGACAATACTGTTGAAAGGGGACCATATAGATAATTTCTTAAAAAAATTGGCAACTATTTCTAATGCATATTAAAGAAATAAAAAAAGGAATACCTCCCATTGGTTTTGATAATTAAGTAAGATGTTTAAATTAGATACAGAAATATAATTATTTTCAATATATGATAATAGTGACATAAATGTAAATAATTGATAGGTAAGAATAATTAAATAATAAGCACTGGTTATACTGCTGAATGAGATATACTATCTGGGAGGCTAATGGGAAGTGTTTTTAATGTATGTATGTTATATGTTATATGTTATAGATTGTATGGGTGTTTAGTTATATTTAAAATATATAGTAATTAATTTTGGACATTGTTTGTTAAGTGGTATGTACAGTTGCCCCTCCACATTCGCGAACTTAGCATTCGCAGTTTTGAATATTCATGGTTTGGGGAGGGGCCCCCGCCCTCCCAAAAGCAGCAAAACGGCGCCTCTGGAGGCCCCGTGTAGGCCTTGGGCGGGAGGAGGGAAGGCCGGGGAGGCGACCACGGGGCCTCTGGAGATGCTTCGGAGGCCCTGTGTAGGCCTTGGGAGGGAGGGGGGAGGGCCGGGGAGACCTCCACGGGACTCCGGAGACGCTCCGAAGGCCCCATGTAGGCCTTGGGAGGGAAGAGGGAGGGCCGGGGAGGCGACCACGGGGCCTCCGGAGATGCTCCAGAGGCCCCGTGTAGGCCTTGGGCAGGAGGAGGGAGGGCCAGAGAGGCAAAACCCAGCTTGGGCCCCACATACCTTCAGGATCCCGTCTGGCATGCTGGTCCTCACTGCTGCCACCATGCAGCAGCCACTCTACACCAGGCAGGAGTTCCACAGCATGTGACCAAGGCTGGTCATGTGCAGGGGGCCTTCAGTCACATGTTGTGGGGCCCCTTCCTGGTGTCCGAGACAGCAGAGAAAATGGCTGCTGCAGGTCCGGGCCAGTGTTCCTCTGTGGACTCTGGCCCATTTCGTCAAGGTAATGGGGGAAGGACGGGCCAGTTCCTGAAGATTTGAACTCATTTAGGTTAATTATGTGATCCCTGACTATCTCCCTGCCAGGGAGAAGAAGGAGAGCAGCTTCTGGACAGCCATTCTGACTGGGGAGATTGAATTTTTTTTAAAACTGTTGGGAGAGGCTGCTTGTTGCTGAGGCAAGCGCCTAACGGCACGCGAATTTCAGTAACCAAACAAAAATACAGCATACCTAAAAGTACAGCTTAGCATTCTCAGCATTAACTAAGAGTTCTTAGATTACCTAAAAGCTCTCACCATGGACACTAAGGGGACTGCAGCAGTCACTTGCAACACTTGTGCGATGTTTGTCTTCTTGTCTACAGACGTGGAGAACTTCACATGCACCAAGTGCAAGCTGGTAGCCCTCTTGGAGGAGAAAGTACAGCAGCTGGAGACACGGGTAGCTACACTTCAACAAATTCGCGAGCAAGAGGTTTTCCTGGACAGAACAGAACGAACAGTCTTGGATGGGGACCGCACAGAGGATGTGGCTGTGGAGGAGAGGGTCACTTCACAGACACAGGAAGTAGACAGCTGAAGGAATGTCACACACAGAACAAGAAAATCCAGGGATTCTTCAAGCAGCGTGCAGCTACAGAATCGATTCGCAGCCCTTTCCCTTATCAAGGACAACAAGGAAGAATAGCATGGACAGACTTCAGGGGTAGAGCAGGGGACCTTGAGAGGACCACTGCAAGGAACAGCAGCTGCGAAGCCTCAGCGGAGGCGTGTGGTGGTGGTGGGGGACTCCTTGCTGCGGGGTACAGAAGCAGTGGTATATGGGCCTGACAAGATGACTCGGGAGGTGTGTTGTCTCCCTGGGGCAAAGATCTGTGATGTGACCGAGAGGCTGACAAGACTTGTCAAGCCTACGGATCATTACCCCTTTCTTTTGGTCCATGTGGGAACCAATGATACTGCAAGGCACAGCTTTCCCAAGATCAGAAGAGATTATGAGGCCCTGGGGAGGAAGCTGAAAGAAATGGACGCACAGGTGGTCATCTCGTCTC
The DNA here is from genome assembly GCA_030847615.1 of Gambelia wislizenii. Lineage (NCBI taxonomy): Eukaryota > Metazoa > Chordata > Lepidosauria > Squamata > Crotaphytidae > Gambelia > Gambelia wislizenii. The sequence continues at coordinate 18,819,326 of JAUMIR010000010.1, read as the reverse complement.
TTCTGCCAGTTGAAGGGCATAGTCCAAGAAGGGAGAGGAAAATAGCCGACGTAAACAACTGGCTCCGTAGATGGTGTCGCCGAGAACAAATTGGATTCTTGGATCATGGACTGCGTTTCCATGCGGGGGGACTTCTGGCAAGAGATGGGGTGCATCTTACAACAGTTGGAAGAAACATTTTTGCCAACAGTCTCAAGAATTTGATCAGAATTTGATTAAACTGAGTCAAATGGGGGAGGGAGACAGTATTCTGGAAGGCAAAAGGGCTGGAGAAAATAGTCAAACTGTCATCGAGGGAACAAGGCAAACAGCGCAAGGACCCAACAGTGGGAGGCAAAAAAACTTGCACAGGCAGCAAGTAAAGGGAACACATGGTCTTAGATGTCTCTACACTAATGCACAGAGCATGGGAAATAAGCAAGATGAACTTGAACTCCTCGCACTACAAAACAAATATGATATAATAGGCATTACTGAAACCTTGTGGGACGAGTCTCATGATTGGAATGTAGGAATAGAGGGGTATAACCTTTATAGGAGAAACAGGCCAAACAGGAAAGGAGGAGGAATAGCATTATATGTCAGGGATATTTACACCAGTGAAGTGATCCATGACATCAATACTGGAAGCCAGGTGGAGAGCATCTGGATAAAAATTAAAGGGGAGGGAAACAACAGGGATGTTACTGTGGGACTCTACTACAGACCCCCAAATCAGACGGAGGAATTGGATGATGCCTTTCTAGAACAGATGAACACACATGCGGAAAGGAGAGATGTAGTAGTGATGGGTGACTTCAACTATCCTGATATTTGCTGGCAATCTAACTCAGCCAAAACTTCAAGGTCTAGCAAATTCCTTACATGCCTGGAAGACAATTTCATGGTCCAAAAGGTGGAAGAGGCAACAAGGGGGTCAGCTATTTTAGATCTGATCCTAACCAACAGAGATGACCTGGTTAATGGGGTGCAAGTGGTGGGATCCTTAGGTGAGAGTGATCATGTTCTCCTGGAGTTTGTTATACAATGGAAAGGAGAAGCCAGGCATAGTCAGACATGCATTCTTGACTTTAGGAGAGCTGATTTCAATAAACTCAGGGAAATACTGGGGGTGATCCCATGGTCAGGAATACTAAAAGAGAAGAGACCTCAAGACGGATGGGACTTTCTCAAAAGGGAGATACTGAAGGCACAATTTCAAACAGTACCATTGAGGAAGAAAAATGGGAGGTGTCTCAAGAAACCAGGATGGATGACTAAAGAACTTTCAATGGAGCTAAGTTTTAAACGGAACATGTATAGGAAATGGAAAAGGGGGGAAATCACCAAAGAAGAATTCAAACAGATAGCGAACACGTGTAGGAGTACAGTCAGAAAAGCTAAAGCACAGAATGAGCTCAGGCTTGCTAGGGAGGTTAAGAACAATAAAAAGGTTTTTTTGGGGTATGTCCTCAGCAAAAGGAGGAAAAAGGAAATGATAGGGCCACTACGTGGAGAAGATGGCAAAATGCTAACCGGGGACAGAGAAAAGGCAGAATTACTCAACACCTTCTTTGCCTCAGTGTTTTCAGAAAAGGAAAAGGAGGACCAACCTGAGGAGAATGGAACAGAGGACACAATAGGGGAAATCCAGCTCAAAATAAGTAAAGAGGTAGTACAGGAATACCTTCTTAATCTAAATGAATTTAAATCTCCAGGACCAGATGAACTACATCCAAGAGTATTAAAAGAGCTGGCAAATATAATCTCAGAGCCATTGGCAACAATATTTGAGAACTCCTGGAGAACAAGAGAAGTCCCAGCAGACTGGAGGAGGGCAAACGTTGTTCCCATCTTCAAAAAGGGGAAAAAAGAGGATCCCAACAATTATCGTCCAGTTAGTCTGACATCAATACCAGGGAAGATTCTAGAGCAGATCATTAAACAGAGAGTCTGTGAACATTTAGAAGGCAATGCCATAATCACAAAAAGTCAACATGGGTTTCAGAGAAACAAGTCATGCCAGACTAATCTGATCTCTTTTTTTTTGATAAAATGACCAGCTTGGTAGATGAAGGGAATGCTGTGGAAATCGCATACCTTGATTTCAGTAAGGCCTTTGACAAGGTTCCCCATGACATTCTTGCAAACAAGCTTGTAAAATGTGGGCTAGAGAAGTTAACTGTTCAATGGATTTGTAATTGGTTGACTGGCCGAACCCAAAGGGTGCTCAGCAGTGGCTCCTCTTCGTCTTGGAAAGATGTGACCAGTGGGGTGCCACAGGGTTCTGTCCTGGGCCCAGTGCTATTCAACATCTTTATCAATGACTTGGATGAGGGAATTAGGGGCATACTTATCAAATTTGCAGATGACACCAAATTAGGAGGAGTAGCTAATACCCTAGAGGACAGGATCAAAATTCAGAATGACCTGGATAGACTGGAGAGCTGGGCCAAAGCTAACAAAATGAAATTCAATACGGAGAAATGTAAAGTACTGCACTTAGGGCGGAAAAATGAAATGCATAAATATAGGATGGGAGAGACCTGGCTGAATGAGACTACGTGCGAAAGGGATCTAGGAATCCTAGTAGACCACAAGCTGAACATGAGTCAACAGTGTGATGTGGCAGCTAAAAAGGCCAATGCGATTTTGGGCTGTATCAATAGAAGTATAGTGTCTAGATCAAGGGAGGTAATAGTGCCACTCTATTCTGCCTTGGTCAGACCTCACCTAGAATACTGTGTCCAGTTCTGGGCACCACAATTCAAAAAGGATATTGACAAATTGGAGTGTGTCCAGAGAAGGGCAACTAAAATGGTGAAAGGTCTGGAAACGATGCCTTATGAGGAGAGACTTAGGGAGCTGGGTATGTTTAGCCTGGAAAAAAGACGGTTAAGAGGCGATATGATAGCCCTGTTTAAGTATTTGAAGGGATGTCACGCTGAGGATGGAGCAGGCTTGTTTTCTGCTGCTCCAGAGACTGGAACACGGAGCAATGGGTGCAAGCTCCACGAACAGAGATTCCACCTCAACATGAGGAGGAACTCTGACAGTAAGAGCTGTCCAGCAGTGGAACAAACTCCCTCGGAGCGCGGTGGGGTCTCCTTCCTTGGAGGTCTTTAAACAGAGGCTGGATTGCCATCTGTTGGGGATGCTTTGATCAAAATTTCCTGCGTGGCAGGGGGGTTGGACTGGATGGCCCTCGTGGTCTCTTCCAACTCTGCCATTCTATGATTCTATGATTCTATGATCTCCTTATCAATCTCGATTTGCAATCTGGATTCCCTGTCAAAGTCTCTGGTTATACATGCCAACACCCAGTTCTCTTTTTTGAGGAAAACCTGAAGCAAAATAGGTGTTGAGCAGTTCTGCCTTTTCTTTGTGATCTGTTAGCATTTTACCATCCTTGCTGAGCAATGTTCCCACCATTTCCTTCGTCATGATCTTGTTTTGAACATGTTTGAAAAATCCTTTCTTGTTGCTTTCTGCTTTTCTAACCAGTCTGACCTTATTTTGAGCTTTAGCTTTCCTTAAATTGTTCTTGCAAGCTTGAGCTACACATTTATACTCTTCCTTCGTGTTTTATCCTTCCTTCCTTTCCTTATACGTGCTCTTTTTTTCTTTTCACTTCCTCCTCAAGTTTGCTGTGCTGCCACATTGGTTTTTCAGATGTGATTTTTTGTGATTTTAGCAACTCTTTTTTCATGAACTTCCAACCTTGCTGGGTGTCTTTTTCCTTTAGCAGCTGTACCCGTGGGAATACTGGCCTGGTAAAATCAGCTTTCCTGAAATCCAGGTTCTGTGTTTGAGCATACTTTTCTTTGGTCTGTCTCACAATCATAAATTCTAGCATCACAAGGTCACTTCGTTCTAAAGTGCCAAGTGCTTTGATTCCAGTGATCAACTCCTCCCTATTGGCTGAGATCAAGTCCAGCATTGTCGATCCCCTTGTTCCTTACTTTACCTTTTGAAAGAGGAAATTATCTGTAAGGCACATCAGGAATTTGTTGGACAGCCTACACTTAGCAGAATTAGGACTTTATCACACTACATTGTTATAGTGCTATTATTCCACTTTAAGTGCTCTGGCTGCCTCCTGTGGAATTCTGGGGATTGTAATTTAGTGAGGCCTAAGAATTCATTGGCTGAGAATGCTAAATGCCCCTCCCTAAGCTGCAAATTCCAGGATTCCACAGGAGGCAGCCAGAGCAGTCAAAGTGGAATAATAGCACTATAACAATGCAATGTGATAATCTCCTTAGTCTCTTACCAATATCAGCATATTTGAAGTCCGTCGTAACTACGAATTCTTGCATCTGGGAGATTTCTGAGATTTGTTTCAGAAAAGCATAGTCCACCAACTTTTCTGGGTATGGTGGCATGTAGTAAACACTACTGCAATATTGTTTTTAATTCTTTCTCCATTGATATATACCCCAATGTTCTCTACTGGTCCACTCTGATCACTTGTGTGGATTTCTGTACAAGTGAATTTGTCTTTGACATATAATGCTACTCCACCTCCTTTTCTACCTCATCTGCTTTTTAAAAGAGGTTTAATTGTTATATTCCAATCATGGGAGCCATCAAGTATCTGATATACCTATGAGACTTATCACATGCTGAATTAAAGTGGCAGGGCAGTCGGAAGGTTCCGTCTTCCATGCTGCCTTACTACATGATATCATCACTCTTCCATTCCGGTCACTTGGGAGACCAAGGGGTTGTCTAAATGGTGAAAATAAACCTAATGGAATTCACCGGGAATCCTACCTGTCTAAATGGGACCTCGCATCAATGCACAGTATTCAGAAGAAAGGGGATCCAAAAGGGCAAAAACAACGCTGGAAAAGCCTTTGCAGCTTTTCCCATATATTTGTTTTAAACAGTGAGGGTATGTGCATTCCTGCTTGTCAGGACAAGCTATTTGCTTTGCATCACTTCCTCATACAAGAGGATGCGCAAACCTGATTGGCTGGATGAGTGCAGGAGACAGGGCTTGCTAACAGGGCAAGCACAAACTGCTACTATATTGAATTTTTGCCTTATTGATCACTTGCTAAGGTGATAAAACGGGATGTTAAGGTGTTTTTTCTGCTGTCCTTTTAACTTGGAAAATCGCTTTATCGCTCCAGCACACCTTAGAAAACTTTTTTTTTTAAAAGTTCGGTGGTGGCAAAGTACTAATGTAAGTAAATCACTCATGGCAACCATCAGGAATGCGAAGCTTCTGGGCCAAAACCCACCATTAAGACAAGTCGCTGCTGCTGTGAAATGCCATAACTATGAGGTACTCCATTTCTTTTCTGCTCATATAGACTAGCCCCAAGGTAAAACTGTGTCTTTTTGCTGGAAAAATCTGTTAGCAAAAAGACATAGTTTTACTTTGGATTCCACAGAACCCAAACACCAGAACACTGGAAGAACAACAATGTCATGTGGTAGGGCAGCATGGAAAAGAGAATCTTCCAGCTGCCCTGCCACTTTAATTCAGTGTGTGATAAGCCTGTTAAAAAATCATATGTTATGCACTTTCTGCACTAGGGCTTCAAGCTTCCCTTGTTTGTTTTCCAAACTCTGTGCATTGGTATATAGACATTTAAAGCCTTGTTTGTTCTCACCTTCAATTTTACTGAGAGTTTTGCTGTGGTCCCTATCCTCTCCCTCTAGAATTCACATCCTTGTGTTTAGAGCTTGCCTTTGGATAGGTGTTTGAGCTATCATCTCCAGTCCCCCAGGGATTTAGTTTGAAGTCCTCTTGATCAGTTGTTCACCTGCAGTATCTTCCTATCCCTGTGTGATTCTCTATCTTGCACTGGTAGAATTGGCAAGAGTACCACCTGTGCCTCTAAGCTTGCCATGTCCTGGTGTGGATACTGGATATAGTGGTTGTTCAGGCCATGGGTTGGCCTGGCAGGCCCGTTCACCATGCCAGGCCTTGACATGAGTCCGAGGCATGATGGGTACATGTTGCAGTTGGCTGGGAATCCTTCTACCCGTTGCAGCGGTGTTATCTCTGGTGCCTGGGAACCAAGGTTGAATGCCCGCTCACTGGTGTGAGAACATCCTGTTTCGAATATGGGCTCATTAAACTGGGAGGTGTGTGTGTAAACTGAAACTGAATTGTGGGTTATCATCTGTGTGTTTTACCTGGTACCCTCAGAGCTGGCTTTGGCATGTTACCACATACTACACTATCCTGATCAATAAACCGTTTAGTTTGAATGGAAGTTGTCTCAGCAAGTGTGTGTTAGCGAGTTCACCACAAAGCTCTTCACTGTCCTGCCAAGGCTTCATAGTCCAAGCTGACCTGCTCAAAAGTGTTCTTTGCAATGTCGTTGCTGCCCATGCAAATCAGGAGAAAGGGGTATTGCTCTGTGTTCTTGATGAATTTTGGCAAGCTACTGTGGGTATGTGAGCCACGAAGACAGCACACTTCCTAGTTCATTTTGCTCCACTAGCACACAGTTCCATCTATACCTCAGAATAATGAATCCCTTACTACCAGAACCGTTCTTTACTTCTTGCTGCAGCTGGTGATTAGATTGGCTCCATCCTTGGTGTGCAATGCCTCTTGTTGCAGATCTCCTGTTTGCGCTTCTTCACCACTGTCATCCACAAGAAGATGTAGGAAGCAATTACTTAGAGCAATTCCAAATCCCATACTAATGGTCTGCTTCTGACCGTGACTGTCCTTCAGGGAGCTCTCTCAGTGTTACAGTCCTCTCAGATTTCATTGGCAATTTCTTCCTGTTGGTTCTATAAAATTAATTCTCCAGGAAATCCTCGGTGCTGAAGAGTATCAACTCATAGCTGCAGTGAATTGATCTTCTCTTCCAAGAGAGCCAGCAGTTTGCATTTGCTGCAAGTGTAGTTAGAGGGGTTTTCTGGCAAGAAGATAAACATTGCACACACATTGCAGCAGACAATGACAAATCTTTCTGCCTTTATCCCTACATTTGTATTTTTCACTCCTTTCAGACTGTAATAACTTGCTGATATAACTGTGCATGCTGCAAGATGCACACTGCTGGCCCTCAGAGACTGAGCTCCAAAGACTGAAGCAGCAGTTGTATAGAAATGTGGCTACTAGCTCCGCCCCAAGCAAGCCAGTGACTCAGCAGAAGTCCCGCCCCCTTAGTCCATGTGCTCAAGGAGAGCGCATGGCAAAAAAACAAAAACCCAAAAGCCCTCACACAAGGCTTCAAAAAACACAGTAAAAGAATCAAAGATGGTACCCAAAACATAGCTCACCTTTTGCTCCTTAGAGAAAAATCTTTGCCCCCAATGCCTCCTAGGGAGTGTGGTGGGTAATCATGCCATGTTTTTGGCCCTCTCTGGGTCACTTTAGGCCCAGGAGAGGCCCTTTTTAAATGAGAGCTGACCCAGAGATGCAGCTGTCTGAGGTCATGTGGGAGGTCCTGATCCCTGAAAGTTGCTCACCCCTGCTCTAAATAATTGTTCTTTTGAAAGTTCCTCAACAACAACAACAATTTATTCATACAGTCTAGACCCATCAAACAAGATCAAGATGTACATTAATACATAAAACCAGGTTGGCATCCATATATACAAAAATCAATAAAATTAGGATACTTATTGGTAGACTTTTTGGAGCTCAAGGCATTTTCACCTTTTAACTTCCCTCTCACTGGTCTTAATGACCACAAATATGAACTTAACAACTGACAAGGTTGCATTAAGATATCTATGCTCTAATAAGAATTTGATATAGAACCACTCTGAATGGCCAGGTAGATGGCTTTAAAAAGGTAAAATCTGTTGTTTACAACTCTGAGAATGAAGGGTGCAGGATAGTAGAATGTTAAACCGTTTCCACCTTCTATGACCCACTCCTTGAAAGTTCTTCCAAGTCTGCTGATACCTTCCTGCCCTGGGGCTACACACAGGAACTCACATTCCATAGGAAAAAGAAAGAATTAGCATCTTTGATTCTGCAATGTGGTTTGTGTTTACAAAGCAAGAATGTAAATCTTTGCTGTGAAGATATAACCCATCTGTACATGCATACATACACTTGTTTGAGAATACATGGAAAGCTTTGCTGGATCAGACCAAAGGACCACAAGGCAAGCGTTCTTTACCAGAATTCTAGCAACATACAAGAACAAGGCAGTCCCCCCCAAAATGACCAGTGGCAGGGCCATCCAAAGACATTTTGCTGCCTAAAGCAGGGCAGCAAATTCCCCCTCCTTCACATTCACTCAAGAGCTCAAAATCCAAGTGCTTAGTACCCAAAGCCAGCTAAGTTATTTTGGAACATGAGTCAGAAAATCCTATTACTGTTTCTCCCTTGGTAGTAAAAAGAAATAATGACTGAAGGCTTATCTACACAGGCCAGGATACACCAGCTCCCTGTCGACATATCCTGCCTGTGGGTCAGACCTGTTCCTCCTCCATTCCCTCCACAAAATGGGAGGAAGTCCAGACGGGCACACCGACCTGTCACTGCAGCTGCCACTACCACTGCCACAGTCTCCCTTACTTTCTGAAAGCTAGGAAGCCAGCCTGCAACACGTGACCAAGGCCCCCTGCATGTGACCAGCCTTGGTCACATGCTGCGGGACTCCTTCCTGCTGTGGAGGAATGATGGCAGACCGGCAGCTGCAGCAATGGGCTGGCATGCCGGAACGGGCTCCTGTGGTCATACGGGGCCTGATATGTTTTTTGCTGGTGGGAACAGATTAAAGTAGGTAATATTTTGAAGTGCTGTATGTATTTTGAAGCTGCCCAGGGGAAGAACGGGGCAAAAGCTCTGTGTCATCAAGACTGGGGGCAAGACAGAGGTACATTGCCTATGTTGATAAGCCAATAACAATTTGCTGGTCTTCCAAGACACCCAAAATCTGCTACCTGGGGTGGCTGCCTCATTGGGCCTAGTGGGAGGGCCAGCCCTGACCTGTGCATATTCTCTCGCCTTTCACAGATAAAAACTGGGACATGTGTGGCCACAGAATATCAGAGTGAAGGAAGAATACACAAACTAGAAGAGGCTGCAGCAGTTTGCTTTTGCTTGGGAAGGGCAAGATTTCACCCCTACCCTTGTCTCCCAACCACAACTCTGCACTTGAGCTCAGTTTGCAACAACTGAAGTAAGCTGAGGACAAAGGGGGGAAGGGGGAGGGGAGGAGAGAAACCAGGGCATTTAAAAAGCAGCTGAAAAAGTGGGTCGACAGAGTATTAATTGGGACTATCCCTCCCAAACTGGAACAGTTGGAGAGTACACCTGTGCGGTCCACTTGTGGACCATGACCTAGATCTTTTGCTCACTCCTGATTCAGGTTTTAATCCTACATACATTTACCTATTTGCATTTCTCCTTTCAACACAGTGGGACCTATTGTTCTGGGGAAATGTGCATTACTATCCTCATTTATTATATTTTGAATGACATTTGGGATTTTTCTATACTTACCTCCCTGGAAGTAAATCCTACTGTGCTTGTGGGGCTTACCTATGTGAAAATAAGGCATGCAGACCATTAAGGTGCTTGATGTCAAGCTGTCTCATACAGGCCATTGCTGTTTCCCCCAACCTATCCTTTCCCAGCTGATGTTCAATCAGGGTTGTTTCTCCCCTCTTCCCTTGATACCAAGTGTCCCTCTCATCTTCTAAAACAAATGAAGATGGGGAAATGGGAGCCAAGGGAGGGACACAGCTGCAATGCGTATGAGCTTCATTTTATGAGTTTAATGAGAGGGTGGAGGGGGGTTGGTTGGTCTTAGAGTGAGGGTGGTGATTCTCTGATGGGGCATTGCTTGTGGTTCTTACCTTTTGATTATCTGAGCTTGTGGAGTTTCATTAACTGTAAATACAGAAGGGCTCTCTAAAAGTAAACAAAACAAAATTCTGTGGTGCATCACAATTTTAGTAACCCTTGCACAGAACATTAAAATACACAGAAGAGAAGAATTTTGGTTTTGAATTCTTTTTCACTGTATTCAGTGCAAATCATAAGAAGCACTGGTAGGGAGTAAATATCCAATCTGGTTTACCCTAACAGGGCAGCAGTGTTTCTGCACATGTACATGTGTGCATGTCTGAGAAAGAAAGAGAGAAAGAGAAAGAAATAAGGATGGTGAAATCTGTCAATTTAATTCTGGAATTTAAAAATCTCTACTTCTTTGTGTCCCATATATAAATAAACTAGCTGTACCTGGCGTAACATATGCCCTTATAGTTGATTTGAAAGGTTATATATTAATGCGACAAATAATCATACTCTTGACGTGTTTCCTAAGCAGCTAATCACCAGAGTGGGAAGAGAAACATACTGAAGCGTTTTATGTATGGAGATAACAGTGTATGTTACTCTTGGTATACCTAGTTAAAGGAAATTAAGACAGACGTCTGTAGCTAAAGGGGTTGCTCCTAGATTTGGGTGAAATGAGGAGATCCTTCCCTCTCACTTCATTGCAAAGACTGGTTAAGGAAAGATTTCACTGAGCCCCCTTGCTTCTAGGCAGAAAACGGAGGCTGAGCAGAGCAGAGGGTGTGCCCTGGCTCCACAAGGAGGGAGGGAGGGAGAAGGAGAAAGCTAGCTAAGTAAAACCCACAGGCTCTGTGCCCAGAGAGTCTTTGCAAAGATGCCACCATGAATCCATTCATCCTTGGAAATTGTGGCTGCAGATTTGCTGAGCTGGAGATTTGCACCCGGGTCTTCCGTCTTAGCTAGAGTGGGGCGTCCCTTGCAAAACTGAAAAGAAGAGGGAATTTCAGCTTACCTGGTTGCATGACATTAGTCCATATCTATATATAGTGCTTTGATAGTGTCTTCCTGCATGGCAGAACGAGGTTGGACTGGATGACCTTTGAGGATCCCTTCCAATTTTATAACATTTCTAAGCTCTGCTCTACACATTCCCCATTCCTTGGAGTGATGGGTAAGGTTGCCAAATTAAGAGCTGGAGAGGGCTTCTTTGCCATGTAGAGGTTGCATAAAAGTGAGAATTTCAGCAGGGGTTGCTTTTCACACAACCAGGTAAGAAGCTGCACTTGTTAAAATTCCCCCCATTTCCAAGACAGGTATATTCTAAACACACATCCCCCCATGCTACAGACACATCCACACCCCATGTTACACCCCCATGCTACACACACACACACACACCACACAACATCCCCCCATGCTACATCTCCCCCTACACACACACACACACCTCGCTGGAAAGCCTCTCTGCCGCTACCGTGTTTACAAAGGACTTAAACTTCCACATGATTCCGCTCCCAGTGTGCTGATTGGCTGTCCAAGGGAGAGCTTTGATTGGTTGGTAAGTTTCCTAAGCAGCCAATCAGCACACTGGAAATGGTAACATGCCCAAGAGAATTATATATAAAGATGTATGGATTTTTGGTGACTTATTAAACAAACGGAGACAAAATATTCACCTATGTGCACTTGCCAGATTTAATTGTTGTTGTGTGCCTTTCAAGTCATTGACGACTTACAGTGACCCTAAATCGAACCTATCACAGGGTTTTCTGAGGCTGAGAGTGTGTGACTTGCCCAAGGTCACCAGTGGCTTTTCATGGCTGAGTGGGTGGCTGAGCGGGGATTTGAACTCTGCCAGATGCAATAGCTGTCTGTTTCCAGCATGTTGTGCCAACCTACCATGAAAGTACTAAAGATCAGGAGCCTTTCAGGGGGGAAAAAGAACTGTCAATCCTAATCCAGCTCCACAAACATGGCTGGATGCACAAAGATTTAAAGGCAAAACATTTAAGCAGTCAAATCCCTGGATGGAGAAATCTGTCATTCTCAAACTTGTCTTCAAATGCAGCAGGACTGGCTTAGCACCATGGTGTACTAGAGCCAGGGTTCACAGGGCCACAGAACTGGGATTTTTTGCTTAGTGGGGTGATTATGTCAACAGCCATACAGCTGTCCTCCCTAAGGAGTCCCTATTTCCTTTGCAATCTTCAAAGTGTGTGTGTTCGGAGGGGCATTTTCCCAGCAACCCTTTTGTAATGCGAACACCATTTGCTTTAAAAAAGAACTGCTTCTCAGGGAAATGCAGACTCCAAGAACTGATTTGTTGTATGGCATGGAATATCAGGAATAGTAAAAGAGAAGAGACCTCAAGACGGATGGGACTTTCTCAAAAGGGAGATACTGAAGGCACAATTTCAAACAGTACCATTGAGGAAGAAAAATGGGAGGTGTCTCAAGAAACCAGGATGGATGACTAAAGAACTTTCAATGGAGCTAAGTTTTAAATGGAACATGTATAGGAAATGGAAAAGGGGGGAAATCACCAAAGAAGAATTCAAACAGATAGCAAACACGTGTAGGAGTAAAGTCAGAAAATCTAAAGCACAGAATGAGCTCAGGCTTCCTAGAGAGGTTAAGAACAATAAAAAGGTTTTTTTGGGGTATGTCCGCAGCAAAAGGAGGAAGAAGGAAATGATAGGGCCACTACGTGGTGAAGATGGCAAAATGCTAACAGGGGACAGAGAAAAGGCAGAATTACTCAACACCTTCTTTGCCTCAGTGTTTTCAGAAAAGGTAAAGGGGGACCAACCTGAGGATAAAAGTACAGAAGCCACAACAGGGGAAATTCAGCACAGAATAAGCAAAGAGGTAGTACAGGAATACCTTCTTAATCTAAATGAATTTAAATCTCCAGGACCAGATGAACTACATCCAAGAGTAGTAAAAGAGCTGGCAAATATAATCTCAGAGCCATTGGCAATAATCTTTGACAACTCCTGGAGAACAGAAGAAGTCCCAGCAGACTGGAGGAGGGCAAACGTTGTTCCCATCTTCAAAAAGGGGAAAAAAGAGGATCCCAACAATTATCGTCCAGTTAGTCTGACATCAATACCAGGGAAGATTCTAGAGCAGATCATTAAACAGAGAGTCTGTGAACATTTAGAAGGCAATGTCATAATCACAAAAAGTCAACATGGGTTTCAGAGAAACAAGTCGTCTCTTCGTCTTGGAAAGATGTGACCAGTGGGGTGCCATAGGGTTCTGTCCTGGGCCCAGTGCTATTCAACATCTTTATCAATGACTTGGATGAGGGAATTAGGGGCATACTTATCAAATTTGCAGATGACACTAAATTAGGAGGAGTAGCTAATACCCTAGAGGACAGGATCAAAATTCAGAATGACCTGGATAGACTGGAGATCTGGGCCAAAGCGAACAAAATGAAATTCAATACGGAGAAATGTAAGGTACTGCATTTAGGGCGGAAAAATGAAATGCATAAATGTACGACGGGAGAGACCTGGCTGAATGAGACCACGTGCGAAAGGGATCTAGGAGTCCTAGTAGACTACAAGTTGAACATGAGCCAACAGTGCGATGCAGCAGCTAAAAAGGCCAATGCGATTTTGGGCTGTATCAATAGAAGTATAGTGTCTAGATCAAGGGAAGTAATAGTGCCACTCTATTCTGCCTTGGTCAGACCTCACTTAGAATACTGTGTCCAGTTCTGGGCACCACAATTAAAAAAGGATATTGACAAATTGGAGCGTGTCCAGAGAAGGGCGACTAAAATGGTGAAAGGTCTGGAAACGATGCCTTATGAGGAGAGACTTAGGGAGCTGGGTATGTTTAGCCTGGAAAAGAGACGGTTAAGAGGCGATATGATAGCCCTGTTTAAGTATTTGAAGGGATGTCACGCTGAGGATGGAGCAGGCTTGTTTTCTGCTGCTCCAGAGACTGGAACACGGAGCAATGGGTGCAAGCTCCAGGAACAGAGATTCCACCTCAACATGAGGAGGAACTTTTTGACAGTAAGAGCTGTTCGGCAGTGGAACGCACTCCCGCGGAGTGTGGTGGGGTCTCCTTCCTTGGAGGTCTTTAAACAGAGGCTGGATGGCCATCTGTCGGGGATGCTTTGTTCGTGATTTCCTGCATGGCAGGGGGTTGGACTGGATGGCCCTCGTGGTCTCTTCCAACTCTGCAATTCTATGATTCTGTGATTCTATGAAGTCATGCCAGACTAATCTGATCTCTTTTTTTGATAAAGTTACCAGCTTGGTAGATGAAGGGAATGCTGTGGACATCGCATACCTTGATTTCAGTAAGGCCTTTGACAAGGTTCCCCATGACATTCTTGCAAACAAGCTTGTAAAGTGTGGGCTAGACAAGTTAACTGTTCAATGGATTTGTAATTGGTTGACCGGCCGAACCCAAAAGGTGCTCAGCAGTGGCTCCTCTTCATCTTGGAAAGATGTGACCAGTGGGGTGCCACAGGGTTCTGTCCTGGGCCCAGTGCTATTCAACATCTTTATCAATGACTTGAATGAGGGAATTAGGGGCATACTTATCAAATTTGCAGATGACACCAAATTAGGAGGAGTAGCTAATACCCTAGAGGACAGGATCAAAATTCAGAATGACCTGGATAGATTGAAGAGCTGGGCCAAAGCTAACAAAATGAAATTCAATACGGAGAAATGTAAAGTACTGCATTTAGGGCGGAAAAATGAAATGCATAAATATAGGATGGGAGAGACCCTGCAACTCAGGTCAAATAGAAACAACAGAGCATGTATTACTCCAGTGCTCATACTACAGGGACATACGTCTCAGACTTATATCACCCCTGTTGCATAAATATCAAGGGCACACTGGACAATTCTACATCAACTTGTTGCTTTCAGACACCAACCCAGGAACAACTTAGAATGTTGCCAGATTCTGTGCAGCTGCGGTTAAAATTCGACAGACAATGTCCTCAGCAGTAAAATGGTGTCAACCTAGTCTTGTTATACTGGAGCTAACATTTTAAATACTGCTTTTAGCCTGTTTTTATCCTGTGATTTCACCTTTATTTTGTATCCACTTTTTACCTGTGCTGGTCTATGACCGTAATAAAGATTCTTCTTCTTCTTCTTCTAGTAGACCACAAGTTGAACATGAGCCAACAGTGTGATGTGGCAGCTAAAAAGGCCAATGCGATTTTGGGCTGTATCAATAGAAGTATAGTGTCTAGATCAAGGGAGGTAATAGTGCCACTCTATTCTGCCTTGGTCAGACCTCACTTAGAATACTGTGTCCAGTTCTGGGCACCACAATTAAAAAAAGGATATTGACAAATTGGAGCGTGTCCAGAGAAGGGCAACTAAAATGGTGAAAGGTCTGGAAACGATGCCTTATGAGGAGAGACTTAGGGAGCTGGGTATGTTTAGCCTGGAAAAAAGACGGTTAAGAGGCGATATGATAGCCCTGTTTAAGTATTTGAAGGGATGTCACGCTGAGGATGGAGCAGGCTTGTTTTCTGCTGCTCCAGAGACTGGAACACAGAGCAATGGATGCAAGCTCCAGGAGCAGAGATTCCACCTCAACATGAGGAGGAACTTTTTGACAGTAAGAGCTGTTCGGCAGTGGAACACGCTCCCTCGGAGCGTGGTGGGGTCTCCTTCCTTGGAGGTCTTTAAACAGAGGCTGGATTGCCATCTGTCGGGGATGCTTTGATCAAGATTTCCTGCGTGGCAGGGGGGTTGGACTGGATGGCCCTCGTGCTCTCTGTAATTCTATGATTCTATGATTCTATGTGTTTTGGACGCTTCTTGGAAGCAGTACCCATACAGTTTGTCCTAATGAGTGACTACACATCAACATTTTCCACAACATCACTGAGAGCTGCAGTACAGCAACATCCCAACGGCCTCATGCTTCCAACCCTTGTCATATGGCAGTGATAGGCAACCTTTTGAGCTTGGTGTGTCAAACTTCGCAAAAAAACTGAGCACAACTCGTGTGGTGTGTCACTTTGAGGAAAAAACATTATTTCGCAATATTTATAGTTTAAATAACATAAATGTATAATTGTTATACCGTTGTCCCTCCACATTCGCGAACTTGACATTCGCAGTTTTGATTATTTGCGGTTTTGGGAGGGCCTCCCGGGCCCCCCCAAAACCGCGACACGGGGCCTCCTGAGGCCCCGTGAAATCCCTGGTAGGGAGCGGGGAGGCCTCCACGGGGCCTTTGGAGACACTCCGGAGGCCCCGCGAAGGCCTTGGGAGGGAGTGGGGAGGGCCGGGGATGCCTCCATGGGGCCTCCGGAGACGCTCCGGAGGCCCCATGAAGGCCTGGGGAGGGGGTGGGGAAGGCCGGAGACGCCTCCATGGGGCCTCCGTATACGCTCCGGAGGCCCCATGAAGGCCCGGGGAAGAGCTGGAGAGGGCTGGGGAGGCGATCATGGGGCCTCCGGAGACGCTCCGGAGGCCCCATGCAGGCCCGGGAAAGGGGTGGGGAGGGCCGGGGAGGCCTCCATGGGGCCTCCGGAGACGCTCCGGAGGCCCCATGAAGGCCTGGGGCGGACGTGGGGAGGGCTGGGGAGGCCTCCATGGAGCCTCCGGAGACGCTCCGGAGGCCCCATGCAGGCCTGGGGAGGGCTGGGGAGGCCTCCATGGGGCCTCCGGAGACGCTCCGGAGGCCCCATGAAGGCCCGGGGAGGGGGTGGGGAGGGCCGGGGAGGCCTCCATGGGGCCTCCGGAGATGCTCCGGAGGCCCCATGCAGGCCCGGGGAAGAGGTGGGGAGGGCCGGGGAGGCCTCCATGGGGCCTGCGGAGCGTCTCCGGAGGCCCCATGATGGCCTGGGGAAGGGCTGGGGAGGGCTGGGGAGGCGCTCATGGGGCCTCCGGAGACGCTCCGGAGGCCCCATGCAGGCCCGGGGGAGGGCTGGGGAGGGCCGGGGAAGCCTCCATGGGGCCTCCGGAGATGCTCCAGAGGCCCCATGATGGCCTGCGGAAGGGCTGGGGAGGCGCTCATGGCGCCTCCAGAGACGCTCCGGAGGCCCCATGCAGGCCCGAGGAAGAGGTGGAGAGGGCCGGGGAGGCCTCCATGGGGCCTTTGGAGCGTCTCCGGAGGCCCCATGATGGCCTGGGGAGGACGTTCAGAGGGCTGGGGAGGCGCTCATGAGGCCTCCGGAGACGCTCCGGAGGCCCCATGATGGCCTGGGGAGGGGGTGGGGAGGGCCGGGGAGGCGATCATGGGGCCTCTGGAGATGCTCCGGAGGCCCCATGAAGGCATGGGGAGGCGGGGGAAAGCGATTATAGGGCCTCCGGAGGCCCTGTTGTCGCTTTGGCGGGGGAGGGGGAGGGCAATTGTTATTCGCGGATTTTTCACATTCGCGGGGGTCTGGGGAACCTAACCCCCGCGAATGTGAAGGGATGACTGTATATAATTGTATTTAATAAACCAAAAATAGATTGACAGATGAAGTTAGTAGCGCTTACTTGGGCCTGAAGTGTACAAAATACCAACCTTCAATTGAAGATTTAGCCAATGAAATTCAGCAACAAAAAAGTCACTAACAGGCAGGTTAGTTAAAGAATTCCCCCTCCCCCTCACTTATCGTAGTTCACGGCACCCCACACAAGCTAAATAATATCAAGACCAACAAAAGAAACCGACTGACAGATGAACAAAGAAATCACTAAGCAGGTAAGTTAAATAATTAGTTTCTTTTGTCGGTTTTGATATTATTTAACGCTGAGAATAAGGCCTCACAAAAGTATGTAGAGCGAAAAATTGTGAGGAAAACCATTGCTGTATTTTTCAGGGTGCTAAAAGTGTCCGGTAGTCGGTTCCAGGCACTCCAGAATTCCTGTTCGTAGTGGCACTCCTCTTGATTCTCCAAGCGGCGTCCCCTGCTGCGTTCCGCTGCTCCCTGCTCTGCCGGCAGAAGTGAGGGCAAAGATCCCGGCTTAACTGGAAGTCCCAGAACTAGACGCTCTGTGCCGGACTTCTGTTGTTTTGGCCTACAGACCTCCGGCACAGTGTGTCTAATAGGGGAGGATGAAACATTTGCGACTAGAATCTTGGAGTTAGAGTCTAAATCTAAGGACATTTTCAGACACAAAAAAAGTCATCCTGAGGGATCAGGAGAGGTACACGGCTGTTCCACGGCAGGGGGCCAGTTTCTGACGATGCCGTCCCTCTCGCGTTACCCGCCGTGTTCCTTCCGTGGCGCATGGAAGGAAAAGGTACCACTTTTTACTCACAGAAGTTCTTTGTGAATAAAAAGTGGTGCCTTTTCCTTCCATGTGACACGGAAGGAACACAGAGGGTAACGTGAGAGGGACGGCGTCGTCAAAAAATTGGCCCCCTGCTGCGGAACAGCCGCATACCTCTCCCGATCCCTCAGGATGACTTTTTTGTGTCTGAAAATGTCCTTAGAGTTAGATTCTAACTCCAAGATTCTAGTCGCAAATGTTTCATCCTCAGGAGCAGCAAATGTTTCACCCTCGGCTACTCCACTTGGCTGTGCAGGAGCCAAGGATGAAACATCCTTCTCAGCATGCGGCCGCGTGTCATCAAAAATGGCTATGCGTGTCAGTGCTGACACGCGTGTCATAGGTTTGCCATCACTGTCATATGGTGTTGATCCAACCAGAAGAAGGCTCTTTTGCCAATACTTACCACTGCCCAGAAGGGGGCATGCCCCGTTTCATGGCAGAGGCAGTAACATTAGAAAGAGCAGGACGACTGACTCTGCAGTGCAGCAATGAAGAGGGAGGTGCTCTTGTGGATGTCTCCTGTTGTCATCGAGCTGAAGATAATTTTTTTTTGTGTTAAACAGCAGCTCAAGTACCTGGGGGCTCATATCTAGATACTGTCAGGCAAGAAGACACCTTCTTCTCTAGCAAAATACACTTTCTTCTCTGTCTCACTATCCCAACTCAAGAAAATGGAGGGGATTTATATTATTTAGCTATATATTATGAAGATTTATGAAGATTTATTTATGATATTATGAAGATATATATTATGAAGATTGCCGGCGGCAAATCTGTGCTTAAGTCCGTTCAGCAGTTCACCTACCTGGGAAGCATCACCTCCTCAGATGCCGAGATTGACAAAGAGATCGATCACAGATTAGCAAAGGCATATAGTGCATTTGGAAGACTTTACAAAAGAGTCTGGAGTAATAAACACCTGAGGCGAAGCACAAAAATCAATGTGTATAGAGCCATTGTACTGTCTATTTTCCTTTACGGGTCTGAAACATGGGTCACCTATCACCACCACTTACGACTCCTCAAACGCTTTCATCAGCGCTGTCTATGCACAATCCTAAATATACACTGGAGTATGTGACAAATGTTGCTGTCCTTGAGCAAGCAGGGATCACCAGCATTAATGCCATGATATTGAGAACACAGCTGTGCTGGGCAGGGCACGTTTCTAGGATGCAGAACCATAGCCTCCCCAAAATAGTAGTCTACGGTGAGCTTGCCACGGGTCAGCATAAGAGGGGTGCTTCAAAAAAGCGATAGAAGGACTCTCTGAAGCAACATCTCAGGCTCGGCCAAATTGATCACCAACAATGGTCCACCCTGGCCTCACATTGGGAGGCATGGAGACGCACTATCCACAATACTGCAGCCTTATTTGAGAACTCACACCGAACAAGTCTTGAAGAGAAACGACAACGCAGAAAGAATCACAACCTGGAAACATCACCCAAGGAGACCTTCTGCTGTGCTTTCTGCAACCGGACTTGTTTATCTCGGATTGGCCTTTTTAGTCATCAGCGCACTTGCAGAAAGCGCGGGATGAGTCCTTCCTGAATCTTTGTTCGCAAAGAAAAGCCAGAGGGATATTATGAAGATCTAAAACAGCAACACAGGCTATTTGCAGAAAGGCTTCTGCTGTCCCATCAAAGACTGCAGAGAAAGACTGCACTTTCTTCCTTTCACATCTATCTAGAAATGGGCTAGGATACCTCAGAAACTTTATGGCACTGTCAGTGGCACTATCAGGGTAGAACTTTAGTGCCTAGAAGTGGAACCTGTTTGGCAAAATGAGCTGGAAGCCCCCCTCCCAATGTAGCAAGGCTCACTTACTGTATTTAGAAGTGAGCAAAGCCATATACCCCCTCCCCCAAAAGACTGTTACAGTTGTCCCTCCATATTCACAGATTTGGCATTCATGGATTTAAGTATTCACGACTTGAAAATATTCTTTTAAAAATAATAATCCAAAAAGCAAACCTTGATTTTGCCATCTGATATAAGGGACACCATTTTGCTATGCCATTGCATAGAATGGGACTTGAATATTCACGGATTTGGATATTCACGGGGGGTCCTGGAACCAAACCCCAGCGAATGTGAAGGGACAATTGTACATCCAGAGCCTCATATTACTTAACCGCATTACTGGCCCTTGACCACTATCCTTGGAGTACACTGTGGCTTGTAGTTCAAGCAGCAGAAGAGTTGTCACTATGGACAGAATACTTTGCAGCCTTCTTTCTGGCTGCTTCTCCCTAAATGGAAGCCCTTCTCCCTTATGGCCAAAGAGATCAACTGTGGTGTTGTCTATACGAGGCAATAAAATGTGGATTGATGCACACTAATGTCAATTCACAGTAGCTTTCATTTGTCTTAACGATATTTTGGCAAGATTGCAGGCATGAGAAGCTATTCACGTTTGTTATTCAAATGGGCATGCCTGCAAATCAAGATGGCAGGTGCGAGTGAATTACTAGCATTTTTTGTTGCCAGTTGCTGCCACTGAACAGTATTTTTTTAAAGCATATCCAAGGTGCAGAAGTGAGATATTCTGCTTAAATAAATGGTGGGGGGCTATTTCATTGTCTGAGCACACAACTGCCATGGCGAAAATCCAACATGGTGGTTTCTGGTGCTTACCTTGTTAGCAAGCTCTACCCCCTGTGCATCTCCAGCCAATAATCTTTCAACTTCTGCTCTTATTGGGAATGCGCATGAATGCAAATCGGTTGTCCTAACGAGCAGGAATGTACATTTCCTGTGGAGCTTTCTCAAAAATTCAGGAAAAGCCACCAAGGCTTTTCCTGCAAAGTTTTTGCTGTTTTTATTCCCTCTCCTTCTGAATACAGTGGATTGATGAGGGATTTCATTTAGACAAATTGTATTCTCCTCAAATTCTTATGAGGGGTATTTTTGTTGTATAGACAACCCCTGTGTCTTTTTGCTCTCCTAGGTCTAAAGGCACAGGACTTTTTCAGATGGGCTAAGAAAACCCATGGAGGTCGGGAGGAGGACGGTGCTGTCCCGCTTCCAGTGATCGATTTCACACGATGCCGCCCTCCTCCCATCCCTCCTCCATGCTTCCTCTGTGCTGGAGGGATGGGAAAGGTGCCACTTTTCATTGACTGAAGTTTCCATCAATGAAAAGAGACACCTTTCTCGTCCCTCCAGCATGTAGGAAACACGAATGAAGGACGCGAGGAGGACAGCATTGTGTGAAATCGATCGCTGGAAGTGGGACAGCACCATCCTCCTCCCGACCTCCGTGGGATTTTTTTAGCCCATCTGAAAAAGTCCACAGTCTTAACAGTCCTGCATGAGGACAGTTCTGTCATCCACAGGATCCACCAACAGTTCCCTCGTGGGGACTGGAATGCAAGATATAAGCAGCATAATATATTTTAATTTATTTATTTTTTAAATCCAGCCTGGCATGCTTCCAGCATACCCATGTCCTTCTCAGCACCACGGATATCCCATCTATCAATAAGCTCCTATATCATGACTAATATATATATATATATATGTGTGTGTGTGTGTGTGTGTGTGTGTGTATGTATATATATATATATATATATATATATATAGTTTACGGCAGTGCTACTCAAAGTGGTGGCCCCTGGACTGGTGCTGGTCCCTGGTGAATTTCCAGGAAAGAAAAAAATCCCACCAACAGTATCTACTGGGCACATATATAGTGCTGGTCCCTGACACACTGGGGGAAAAAATAATTTCCAGTCCCCCACATCAGAGAGCCCGAGAAGCACTGACTCAAGGTTTCTACGACGCCTTTTTAAAACTAGGATTGTTGCCGCACTGCAGAAATAATGCAGTTTGATACTGCTCTCACAAAATTAGAAATCCCAGAATTCCATAGTATTGAATTCTGCCATGAGGCAGTTAAAGCGGTGTCAAGCTACATTATTTCTGCAGTGTGGCAGCAGCCTAAGACAGTATACAGACAAATCAGAAAATTTGTTCATATTCAGGGTAAAAAGAATGTGAAATTAACAAAAATTAACAGGAGAGAAACTAAAATGGACAGATTTGTCAATTTGGGCCAAGAGATTTGATTGCTTAGCTCATCCAGATCTGGGTTTGAATCCTTGTAGATTTAAGAAGGTTGAAGTTACTTTTGGGGGATTACAACTCTGAGCAGCTTCCAGTGAGCATGTGCTACTGTGCTGGCTGGGAGATTCAGGGAACTGTAGTTGAGATTCTGCGAAAGTAGTCACAAATCATGTTCCCCCCTGCTCATGTCAACTTTAGTCTTTTTCTCTCTCTTTTTTATAGGCTTATGCATGGGCATGCAAACAGCCTAGGAAAGTGTTGTTTTTTTTTAATATCGCTCCAAGGATTATGGGAATTCTAGTCCAAGAAGTAACTTTTCCAAGGTGCCTCTCTCTCAGTTCATCTCTATATATAGGCCTCTATGTGATGGCTGCTTGCAGGAGGCTGGAAGGAAAGCAACCTACAAACTCTTCTCCTTTTCCTCTCACTGCTTGTGGGAGCAAGAGGCTGCGCTTTTCCCGCCCCCCTCCAGCCAATTAGCAAAGAGGCTGGGCCGCCACAATGCAGCGCTGTATGTGTCTATCAGCGGGGAATCACAACTGGCTTGACCTTGATTGATTGGGATACAAATCCACTTGACAGCAATTAATTTTTTGAATTAACTGCCTCCCTTTCTTCTCAGGGCCATGCCATCCTTTCTTCTCTCCCCCACCCCACCCCACCCCACCCCACCCTCCATCCTCCTCCACCGGGCCCAACTGGCCTCTCTGCACCCAGGCCTGGCCCAGGCAGATGAGAATCTAATCAATATTTGTAATTCATTTCTTTGGAGTGCAAGGCTATCAATCATGCTGTCACAGCCACAGGGCCCTCCCCCTCTGGCAGACTGGCTGAAAGCAGGAAGAATGGGGACAAATCGGTGTGTGTGTGAGAACAATGGGGGAAGACAATCTGCTGTAAAGGACATCACTTTAACAACAGTATGACAAAATGCTATAATATTTTACTATGCTACAACTGAGATGTATGCATATACACACACAACACACACACACACACACACACACACACATTTTTAAAGCAACCCTTTTCTACACTGCTGGGGGGAATCTCCACTCCCCACACTTTCTTTCCACCAGCACTTCTGGTGGAAATAATTTCTTTACTCATCAAAGCGCATTGAGTTGTCCTCACCCCCAATGCCCTCGTTTGCTCTCAGAAATGTCAACCTCCAAGGAAATCTGATTGCCTACATGGCAGTATGATGTCATCCTCTATTCTACAAGTTTGCCCCCCCCCCATTGACTTCACATGATTGCTGTAAAATTCCAGAGCACACAGAAGAGAACCATATAGTCAACTGGAGGAACACCGGGATATAAATCTCATAAAATAAACCTAATATTCACAGGGCTTTAATGGTTATAAATGGGAACAACACTTTGAATCCCATTTGGAAAGACGTAGGAAGCCAATAGACTTGTTCAGTAACTAGTGACATACATTCTAGTGGCCCAGTTGCACTCAAATGAACCCTCTATGAACCAGCCCAGGCCCTGAGATCTTCAGGAGAGGCCCTTCCCTCAGTCCCACCACCATCTCAAGTATGGTTGGCTGGGACACGAGAGAGGGCCTTTTCAGTGGCTGCTCTGAGGCGCTGGACTCCCTTCCCAGGAAGGCCAGAGTGACCCTCTCCCTGTTTTCTTTCCAGTGGCAGGTCAAAACCTTTTTATTCAGGTAGGCTTTTTAAAGAACAGGTGAGGTGTGGGGGGCTGTGTGGTTTTGCTGAGTTGTTTTTAAAAGCTTTTAATCGTTTTTTTAAAAAAAGTTTTAAATTCTTTAAAGTATATTTTATTCTTTTAAATATTTTGATGTTGTTTTAATGATGTAAGTGATTTAATTCTGTTTTAATGTGCACTTTTTGTATGTTTTAATTGTGTGTTTTTAAAATTGTGAGCCGCTTTGGGTCCCAGCCTTGGGAAAAAAGTGGGCTATAAATAAAGATAACAACAACAGCTCCTGCGACATTATTGCACCAACTGCACTTTCCAAGTAGTCTTGAAGGGCAGCCACACATATTTTTTTTTTTATTTAGTTATTTATACCCCGCTCTTCAGCCACAAGGCTATCAGAGCGGCTTACAACTTGTTTTTTAAGCAATAGCTATTTACACATCTAACTGCACTGAACAGTTTCCAATGTGTGTTAGCTAACTGCCCCCACAAGCTGGGTACTCATTTTACCGACCTACGAAAGGATGGAAGGCTGAATGAACCTTGGAGCCCGCTGGAATCGAACTTGCAACATGGTGACTTGCCGTACTGGCATTTAACCACTGCGCCACCAGGGCTCCATAAAGTACTCCACCAGGGTACATAAAGAACTCTGCAGTAATCTAACCCAGATGCAAGCAATGCATTGTAACAGAGCAGCTGTATAGAAGGAGGAATTTGGATGCAGGTATAGATTCTCAAGTGGGGGTTAAGATTATTTATTTATTTATTTATTTATACCCCGCTCTTCAGCCACAAGGCTATCAGAGCGGCTTACAATTTTTTTAAGCAATAGCTATTTACACATCTAACTGCATTAAACAGTTTCCAATGTGTGTTAGCTAATTGCCCCCACAAGCTGGGTACTCATTTTACCGACCTACGAAACGATGGAAGGCTGAGTGAACCTTGGAGCCCTCTGGAATCAAACTTGCAATGTGGTGACTTGCAGTACTGGCATTTAACCACTGCGCCACCAGGGCTCCTGATTGTACCTATTGCAATTCCTTCTCCTGCTTAAAAAACTCAAAGAAAACTCCCAAAATTCTGTAGTTCTCTATCATATCTGGTTGACTTTGGTGTCTATTTCCCTCTCCTCAAAGACAATTGTACACTTGTGGAATGTTCAAGTGCAATTGGTACTGTCTGATATGACCATATTATGCCAGTATTTTGGCATCTGCATTGGCTACTGTTCCATTTTCAGCCTCATTTCAAGTGTTAGTTTTAACCTTTTAGCAGGATACAAAAGAGGAAAGGCAGGTGGCTACAAGAGAAGGATCTTTTCAGTAGTGGCACTCCATTTATAAGGTGCCTCTGCCAGCTCATCTTGACCCTTCAAATCTTCTTTCTACTAGGTAAAACTGTTCTCCCAGCCTTTTAAGAA
Organism: Gambelia wislizenii; assembly: GCA_030847615.1. Lineage (NCBI taxonomy): Eukaryota > Metazoa > Chordata > Lepidosauria > Squamata > Crotaphytidae > Gambelia > Gambelia wislizenii. Next base: position 18,794,171 of record JAUMIR010000010.1, on the reverse strand, counting down.
CTTTTTAGATTGTTGTACTTTTCCATTTTTGCTGCTGGTTTCATGTTGCCTCATTGTTTATAAAGTTTGCTGCTGGTTTCATCTTGGGTTGTTTATGTACTGTTTTTTAAAGTATTTATTGTTTTGTATTATGTGTTTTAATTTACAGATTAAACCACTAGAGATGTTTGGTTATTAGGTGCTCTAAAGTGTCCTAGACAGATACATGGAGAGATGAATAGAAGACTACTGTTTCTCTCCAAGAGCTCAGTCCTCCTTTCTAACCAAAAGATTGTTTTGGAGGAGCTAAAAGGCATTACCCTGATGTCTGCAATGCTATTTTTCTCCCCATCTCTCCCTTTGAAGGGCTAGATTTGGAGAAACAGTGTGATGTGGCAGGTGGAACAGGAGCTATGTACATTGGCATACTATGCCATACGTACTATGTACATACCCTAAATGATCAGGGGTCCTGAGGACCCTCCAAATAGTGATATTAATTTGGGGAATTAATATACTTAGTTTGGCTATGTGAGAGGGGGCAACAGATAGCAGGACCTTTTGACCTATATATACTGGTAGTAGGGAGGAGATGTTAAGCTAGATAGTACAATTATTTAATCTTTGGTTGGGAAAACAATAATAATAATATTCACACACACACACACAAAGAGAGAGAGAGAGAGAGAGAGATGCTTCAAGCATTTACGCAAGGCTAGCGAATAAAGTAGGAAATATTAGGACAGAGGAATAGAGAAGGGAGGCTGTTTTCGGGTGATACTGTACCGATCTGAGGAGATGAAATTGCAGAATCATAGAATCATAGAATTGCAGAGTTGGAAGAGACCACGAGGGCCATCCAGTCCAACCCCCTGCCATGCAGGAAATCACGATCAAAGCATCCCCGACAGATGGCCATCCAGCCCCTGTTTAAAGACCTCCAAGGAAGGAGACCCCACCACGCTCCGAGGGAGTGTGTTCCACTGCCAAACAGCTCTTACTGTCAAAAAGTTCCTCCTCATGTTGAGGTGGAATCTCTGCTCCTGGAGCTTGCATCCATTGCTCCGTGTTCCAATCTCTGCAGCAGCAGAAAACAAGCTTGCTCCATCCTCAACGTGACACCCCTTCAAATACTTAAACAGGGCTATCATATTGCCTCTTAACCATCTTTTTTCCAGGCTAAACATACCCCGCTCCCTAAGTCTCTCCTCATAAGGCATGGTTTCCAGACCTTTCACCATTTTAGTCACCCTCCTCTGGACACGCTCCAATTTGTCAATATCCTTTTTGAATTGTGGTGCCCAGAACTGGACCAGCAGAGTTGGGGTCCTGAAGCCGGAATGGCTACACAGCCTGACATGGAGTCAGTAGGAAGATAGTACAGTAGTACAGTAGGAACTGTACGCACTTGAGTCGGGTTTTGGAATGGTTTTTATACCCAATAATTTCCTTCAGGGGATGGGCTTTAGAGTGCAAGACAATAATAAAAATTAATAATAATAATAATAATAATAATAATAATAAAATTTATTTATATACCGCCCTTTGGTAACCCAATCATGGCGGTTAACAACATTAAAATACCATACAAAGTAAAACAGTATACTCACCTCCCTCCTTAAAAAGTTATTAAATCAATTTACAAATTAAAACAACAATTAAAACAGTTAATAAAAATTAAAGATCTCTGCTCAGAGTGGATACTATTTCACTAGTTTTTCTCCTGTACATGAAACCTCCCAATCTGCATCATTTACTCTAGGTATCAGACTTGGGGCTTCAAGGGTTAGGCTAATCAAGAAACTAGGGGGTTGCAGGTAAAGAAATTACATTAGCTAAATGGCTCAGAAGCCCCTGATCAGCATTGAATTCAAACAGCCCCTTCTCTCTGTCTGCCAAGGGACTTCCCAAAGCTTGTGGTGGCAGCCTACAATGCTTCTCGGAGGTTCTCATGGTAAGATAATGGACACCCTGGATATGCTAACAACCCTTAATGGGCTGATACTTTGTAATTGAACAGAGGAAGCAACTCTCTTTGTTTGGGAGAAGGTAGAGGTATGAGGGCTCTTTACAAACTTGAGTATCTCAGCTTAGGCTGATGGGATTAGCCAGATGTTCAGGCAAGAAGTTGGCTTGCATTACCTTTCTTTGGAATTTGGGCTGGCCTCTTCTAAAGTGCATACCTGACTGAGTCTCAGTGCTAGTCCTTTGGAATTCCTGGTTCTTGGGGAATTCCCAGTTTACTGGCCACACTGTGTGGAAGGCCACATTTGGCTAATTTATTAAAGATTGCAAATTATTACAGATATGAGGCAGTGGGTGTCAGAGAAGGTAACAACATCAAATTCAGAATTACCTTTGATGAAGACTTACATTTTTAGTTAGGCAAGTCTGGCATGCCATTGATTCTGGTAGATAAAATAAACATGGGATATATCTGTGGGATACTGAGGAACTGGGAAGGAATTATATACCAGTCTCTCCCAGCCTGACATCCTCTAGCTCTCTACCAGTGTATCATCTCTATCCATTCTGATCAGGGATGCCAGGAGTCCAGTACATCTGGAGGATGCTGGGTTCGGGAAGACAGGTTCATTGGATGACAGTGAAACAAAAGAATAAAGCAGCATTCAGCAGGACCCAGGAACCAGAGGGGGCTGGAGCCTCGCCCCTAAAATTGGTCCTGAGGTCTGCCCCCTTTCACATATACTTGATCACCTGCTGTGATCAAGGTTGACTGATAGCTTATATAAAATTTTCCCAACCTAATGCTCTCCAAATCTGTTGGACTGCAACTGTCACTATACCACCACCAGTAGAATCTTCAGCCCAGAATCTAGTTCTCATGGTTCTGGATCTGTTCCAATGTATGCACTACAGATGTGTGTGAGAATATGCAACTGTGATAGATTTGTATTCTGGGCTCCTGGGCTCCAAATCTTTTAAATGGCCAAAACCACTCAAGACACACCACATCCATGACATAATATTACATTTCAAGATAATATTCAACCCTTCTCTCTGTGATGATGTTCATGCAGATATCAAAACATCCTCATTCTTTATGGCTGTTTACAATGTTTTTTGACTGAAGGTTTTCACTTTGTTGTCTTTGAGTTTAAGGTCTATATTTTATTTTTTTCTTATCCAATATCATTTCATTTGGCTTGGGTTTGATTCTGTTTTATAATCTACTTTTCTGGTCCATGCCAGTGATATCATTACACTTCTATAAATGAAAGACTTGGGGCTTGAGAAATTCAGGTTCTAGCACTTACTTAGCTGTGAAACTCACTGAGTGACCTTAGTCCTGTCATTCTCCATCAACCCAACCTACTTCACAGTGATAATCAAATGAAGAGAAGGATCATGTATGCTGCCTTGAGCTCACTGCAGAAAGAAATGTAGCACTCAAACAAATAGATAACAATAGTGAAGGTTTAAGGAACCCTAGCCAAATCCATATATTAATTTTTAGGGGAAACTGTATGCTGGCCTCATCAGGAGTACTGCATTCAGTTTTGGGTGCCACATTTATAAGAAGGATATAGACAAGTTTGAGTGAGTAAAGAGAAGGGCAACGAGGATGATAAGAGGTATGGAGAACAAAACATATGAAGAAAGGCTGAAGGAGCTGGGCATGTTCAACTTGGTGAAGATAATACTGAGGGATGACATGGTTACACTCTGTAAATACCTCAAGGGGTGTCACAGAAAGGAGGGGGCAGACTTATTCTCTGCTGCCCCAGAGGGTAGGACCAGGTTTTCAGTTACAGGGGGTAGATTTTGACTGAACATTAGAAGGAACTTCTTGACAGTAAGAGCGGTTTGACAATGAAACCAATTGCCTAGCGTGGTGGTGGAGTCTCCTTCTCTGGACATCTTCAAAAAGAAGCTGGACAGCTACCTGCTGGGGATGTTTTAGCTGGAGATCCTGCACAGAGCAGGGGGTTGGATTAGATGGTCCATGAGACCCCTTCCAGCTCAATGATTCTATGAGTCTATGAAGCTTTCTTCTATCAACAGCAACATTAGCAACAAAGACCAGTGAGAAATTTCTCATGTTCCAGTTCTGTAACTGAGTTTTAAAATACTTCCAGTTAAGTCAGAATTCAGGCAAAAGGGTCAGTCAAAGTGAATGTACAGAGCAATATGGAACAGAATGGAACGTGTTATAGTGATGGTAGAAATATTTTTACTGATATAAAGATATAGGAATATCTTATTCCTATTGCCTCACTATAAAAGGCTGCAAACCCCCAGGTTTTATTAGGTGGTGGTGGCAGCAGCAACAAAATTTCTGCCTTGGCTTCATTAAAGTGTTCTTCATTATACAGGAAGAGGAGCTGTAACCCCACTTCCAAGGCACCCCAATTCTGGAATGTTAGCATTGGCTATAGGCCTCAGAAACTGGCCAACTTGGTTCATTACTGTGCCCTTGTACAAGGGAAAAGACAGGATGGTCTCAGAAAAGGTCATTTCTGTTTTTTCCCTGGAAAGGAAGGCCTGAAGCTAAGAAGCCAAAAGGAGACACATTCCACATAAATGGGAGATTAATGGATGGAAGAAACCCTTTTGTGCTTGCTGATTGTGAAATTTCCTCTTCTCAGCTCCCAACCTAAAAGAAGTTGCTCAAAGCTGTTAAAATCCAATCATTGGACATTAAGAAACACATTTAGCATCTTCCTCACCTTTTGTCAAGACCAGAAAACTCATTGTGCAATCCATGAAGGCTCATGGAATCCATTGTTTCAACCCATGAAGCAACCAATCCCCTCAGGTGTATTTGGAGGTATAAAAGACCCTCCAAAGCATGCCTCATTTGCGCATATCCAGTAACGGGGACACTCTGTTGCTATGTGCTGCCACATGCAGTTTCCTCCATCCACTCTGCCCGATTGACTACAGGACAGGTAATATTATCCCAGGAAAATCCTCTTGCTGCCCCCTATCCAAGTTTTCCTGCAGTTTCTTTCTATAGCCCTGAGTGAATGCTTCTTCTGGGTGAATGTGTGTATGTTTGGTGTTATTTTTGAACTCCTTAATAAAAAAAACCCATACTTAATTTTAAATGTGTAATGTATTTCATCCAGACGAGTACTGGTATAATTGGTTTTCAGATTCCCTTGTTACCCCCTCTTTTGCATAGCTAAGTCGAGTTGCTGCTAATTTCCCCAACATATTAGAAACTCGATATTTTCTTGGAATTTTCCAAGGAGCATTTTGGGTAACAGAGCCATAGTAGTAAGTAGGATAGGTAATAAGTCTGCTTCTTGATTTCACAACCTGTGAGGTCATACATAACTCACAGGGGTCAGGCGAGGCACAGCTGCGATATGTGCTTTGCTTACTCATGCTTAATGAATAGAAATGAAAGTGCATTATTCTACAGTCTCCCCATCATGTGCTAGTTTTGCTCTGCATGGCTTTGTGTTTGTACACCCTGTCTGCTCCTTGTTTTGTTTCATTAGATCAGGAATGGGCCAAAGGTAGATCAGGATCTAGTGGTAGGTCTTTGGGCAATTGGCAGAAGTATGGTATGTATGACATTCATTACTAAATAATAAAAATTGCAGCAGGAACAAGTCTTCACAGCCACATCTAAAGGCTATACTGCTGACATGAAGAAGGCTTGGAGTAACCAAGAGTAGCTTATTGTGTGAATGGACTGTGAATTGCATTCAGTTCTGATACTCAAGTCAACCCAAGTTCCTGGTCTCAGAATTCTTTAATTTTAATCATATGTTTTTTCCCACCAGGCTCAAGTTTTTTTTTTTTTAAAGTAGACCTGGTAGACCAGAAGCTGCCCCACAACTGGTCTGGGGGATGCATCTACACTGTAAAAATAATGCAGTTTGACACCACTTTAAGTGCTGCAGCTTCATCCTATGGAATCCTGGGATTTGTAGTTTTATAAGGTCTTTAGCCTTCTCTGTAAAGTGCTGGTGCCTTGCAAAACTACACATCCCAGGATTCTGTAGCATGGAGCCATGGCAGTTAAAGTGGGGTCAAACTGCATTATTTCTACAGTGTAGATCAGTGATAGGCAACCTTTTGAGCTTGGTGTGTCAAACTTCGCAAAAAAACTGAGCACAACTCGTGTGGTGTGTCACTTTGAGGAAAAAAACATTATTTCGCAATATTTATAGTTTAAATAACATAAATGTATAATTGTTATACCGTTGTCCCTCCACATTCGCGAACTTGACATTCGCGGTTTTGATTATTTGCGGTTTTGGGAGGGCCTCCCAGCCCCCCCCAAAACCGCGACACAGGGCCTCCTGAGGCCCCGTGAAATCCCTGGTAGGGAGCGGGGAGGCCTCCACGGGGCCTTTGGAGACACTCCGGAGGCCCCGCGAAGGCCTTGGGAGGGAGTGGGGAGGGCTGGGGATGCCTCCATGGGGCCTCCGGAGACGCTCCGGAGGCCCCATGAAGGCCTGGGGAGGGGGTGGGGAAGGCCGGAGATGCCTCCATGGGGCCTCCGGAGACGCTCCGGAGGCCCCATGAAGGCCCGGGGAAGAGCTGGAGAGGGCTGGGGAGGCGATCATGGGGCCTCCGGAGACGCTCCGGAGGCCCCATGCAGGCCCGGGAAAGGGGTGGGGAGGGCCGGGGAGGCCTCCATGGGGCCTCCGGAGATGCTCCGGAGGCCCCATGAAGGCCTGGGGTGGGCGTGGGGAGGGCTGGGGAGGCCTCCATGGAGCCTCCGGAGACGCTCCGGAGGCCCCATGAAGGCCTGGGGAGGGCGTGGGGAGGGCTGGGGAGGCCTCCATGGGGCCTCCGGAGCGTCTCCGGAGGCCCCATGCAGGCCCGGGGAAGAGGTGGGGAGGGCCGGGGAGGCCTCCATGGGGCCTCCGGAGCGTCTCCGGAGGCCCCATGATGGCCTGGGGAAGGGCTGGGGAGGGCTGGGGAGGCACTCATGGGGCCTCCGGAGACGCTCCGGAGGCCCCATGAAGGCCCGGGGGAGGGCTGGGGAGGGCCGGGGAAGCCTCCATGGGGCCTCCGGAGATGCTCCAGAGGCCCCATGATGGCCTGCGGAAGGGCTGGGGAGGCGCTCATGGCGCCTCCAGAGATGCTCCGGAGGCCCCATGCAGGCCCGGGGAAGAGGTGGAGAGGGCCGGGGAGGCCTCCATGGGGCCTTTGGAGCGTCTCCGGAGGCCCCATGATGGCCTGGGGAGGGCATGCAGAGGGCTGGGGAGGCGCTCATGAGGCCTCCGGAGATGCTCCGGAGGCCCCATGATGGCCTGGGGAGGGGGTGGGGAGGGCCGGGGAGGCGATCATGGGGCCTCTGGAGATGCTCCGGAGGCCCCATGAAGGCATGGGGAGGCGGGGGAAAGCGATTATAGGGCCTCCGGAGGCCCTGTTGTCGCTTTGGCGGGGGAGGGGGAGGGCAATTGTTATTCGCGGATTTTTCACATTCGCGGGGGTCTGGGGAACCTAACCCCCGCGAATGTGAAGGGATGACTGTATATAATTGTATTTAATAAACCAAAAACAGATTGACAGATGAAGTTAGTAGCGCTTACTTGGGCCTGAAGTGTACAAAATACCAACCTTCAATTGAAGATTTAGCCAATGAAATTCAGCAACAAAAAAGTCACTAACAGGCAGGTTAGTTAAAGAATTCCCCCTCCCCCTCACTTATCGTAGTTCACGGCACCCCACACAAGCTAAATAATATCAAGACCAACAAAAGAAACCGACTGACAGATGAACAAAGAAATCACTAAGCAGGTAAGTTAAATAATTAGTTTCTTTTGTCGGTTTTGATATTATTTAACGCTGAGAATAAGGCCTCACAAAAGTATGTAGAGCGAAAAATTGTGAGGAAAACCATTGCTGTATTTTTCAGGGTGCTAAAAGTGTCCGGTAGTCGGTTCCAGGCACTCCAGAATTCCTGTTCGTAGTGGCACTCCTCTTGATTCTCCAAGCGGCGTCCCCTGCTGCGTTCCGCTGCTCCCTGCTCTGCCGGCAGAAGTGAGGGCAAAGATCCCGGCTTAACTGGAAGTCCCAGAACTAGACGCTCTGTGCCGGACTTCTGTTGTTTTGGCCTACAGACCTCCGGCACAGTGTGTCTAATAGGGGAGGATGAAACATTTGCGACTAGAATCTTGGAGTTAGAGTCTAAATCTAAGGACATTTTCAGACACAAAAAAAGTCATCCTGAGGGATCAGGAGAGGTACACGGCTGTTCCACGGCAGGGGGCCAGTTTCTGACGATGCCGTCCCTCTCGCGTTACCCGCCGTGTTCCTTCCGTGGCGCATGGAAGGAAAAGGTACCACTTTTTACTCACAGAAGTTCTTTGTGAATAAAAAGTGGTGCCTTTTCCTTCCATGTGACACGGAAGGAACACAGAGGGTAACGTGAGAGGGACGGCGTCGTCAAAAAATTGGCCCCCTGCTGCGGAACAGCCGCATACCTCTCCCGATCCCTCAGGATGACTTTTTTGTGTCTGAAAATGTCCTTAGAGTTAGATTCTAACTCCAAGATTCTAGTCGCAAATGTTTCATCCTCAGGAGCAGCAAATGTTTCACCCTCGGCTACTCCACTTGGCTGTGCAGGAGCCAAGGATGAAACATCCTTCTCAGCATGCGGCCGCGTGTCATCAAAAATGGCTATGCGTGTCAGTGCTGACACGCGTGTCATAGGTTTGCCATCACTGGTGTAGATGCACCCTAGCTCTGTGATTTTTAGCCTTTTGTTTTGGACATGTTTTGGACTCCAACTCTCAAAATATCTAGGTATTGGTCATGCTGTTTGAGTCTTCAGCTCCTAGAAGACCCAGGGTTGAGGACAACCTAGAACAGTAGCTCTTAAGCTTTTCTATACTAGGGACCCCGTTCAAATATCTTTTGTTGCCACAGACCCCCAAGACCTAACTCATGATTTAAAACCCTAATAATAACAACAATAATACCTGATAATAATAACAATAATACAATTATACCATCCATTAACCTCAGAGGCACCCTCAGAGGCACTGGAGGGGAGGGAAGATTTTTCTCCTGCTTCTTCCTGAAAGTTTGTGGCAGGAGCAGATTGAATGGCAATGCAGAAACCAAGCCAGCCAGCCTTTGCCTTGGCTCCTGTCACATGACCACTCCACTGCAGGGAGGAGATCGGCCAAGTAGCCTTCAAGCCTTCATTCACCCCCTGTGAGGACATCGCAGACCCCTGGGTGTCTGTGGACCAAACGTTAAGAACCACTGGCTAAATTATGGGCACTAGAGCAGTGGTAAACTCAGGACTGTCAAAGCCATGCCCCCAGTAAGAGTTACTAGCCACACCCCTGGGGTTTATGGTTTAGATTTCCATCACAAAACAAACAAAGCATGGAGAGGGTGGAATCTCAGAGTACAAGAAAAGGCTGTTGCAGATTATATATCTGACTGCACAGATCTGACTTGTAAAACTCATCAAGCTTTAGTTAGTCGGCTGACATACCGGCATTGGATTTTATTTAGATGTGTGATAATCTTGAACAGAAAGTAGTAGTAGTAGTAGTTTTTGTTGTTATGCCTTTTCCCCAGTTTGGGACTCAAGGTGGTTTACACCAATCATAACAAATATTCATCTCATACAAAAGTTTTAAATGCACTTGAACTATCAATAAAATGAGAAACAATTGAAAACAACAAGTACACAACATAGCCTGTTTCCATTGAGCAATTAGTCTTTCAAGACCTGCCAAAGCAATTGGCTTCACTTGCTTGTGGAAAGACAGCAAGGAGGGCAGACTAAACTCTCTAGGAAGGAAGGGCCAGAGTTTGGAAGCCCCTACCAAGAAGGCCCTCTCCTGTGTTCCCACCAGAGGTATCTGTGAGAATGGTGGGACAGAGAGAAAGGCCTTCCCAGAAGATCTTAAAATATGGGCAAGTTCATATGGGAGAATACAGGCCTCCAGATAACCTGGACCTGAGCAATATAGGATTTTAAAGGTTGGACTGGATGACCCTTGTGGTCCCTTCCAACTCTACAATTCTATGATTCTATAAGAAACAAGATCCAAACCTGAATCCAGAGTTCTCACTGCTCCAAAACTAACAAAATGAATTTCAACAGGAAGAAAAGTAGGATACTATACTTGAGCAGTAAAAATGAAAAACAGATATATAGGATGGGTGACACATGGCTTGAGGGCAGTACATGCGAAAGGGATCTAGGAGTCTTAGTGGACCACAAACTGAACATGAGTCAGCAGTGTGAGGCAGCAGCTAAAAAAGCCAATGTGATCCTAGGATGCATCAATAGGAGTATAGTGTCTAGATCAAGGGAAGTAATAGTGCCACTGTATTCTGCTTTGGTCAGACCTCATCTTGAATACTGTGTCCAGTTCTGGGCACCACAATTCAAGAAGGATATTGACAAGCTGGAACATGTCCAGAGGAGGGTGACTAAAATTGTGGGAGGTCTGGAAGCCATGCCCTATGAGGAGCAGCTTAGGGAGCTGGGTATGTTTAGCCTAGAGAAGAGAAGGTTAAGAGGGGATAAGATAGCCATGTTTAAATATTTGAAGGGATGTCATACTGAGAATGGAGCAAGCTTGTTTTCTGCTGCTCTGGAGACTAGGGAGATTTTCACACTAGCTATCTCTTCCGTTGCAGGCATGGAACAAGGTCGCTGAAAGATTTTTCTTTCAGACAACATTCACCCCCTTCCGTGCCCTCAACGTTACCATTCTGTTTTCTCCCTGTGGTATTGTATTCACAGGGAGAAGTCATTAATGACCACCCGTTCCATTTCTGTCACAGAATCACAGGTGGTCTGAAAGGTGTCCCATTCCTCTCCCGCAATGACAGCTGTGGCGGGGGGAGGTCCGTTCTGGACACTTCCGGGCAGGAATGGGACACCCAAATAAGTGGCACCCCTTCTCCTCTCCCTGGGTTACTTGCATTTTTTAAAATTTATTTTTATATTTTGTTTCTTGTTTTGATGTTTGGGGGTGTTTTTTTTATTTTTGAATTTGCTGTGTGGCCGTTCTCGTGCAAATGGCCAGGATTTGAGTTCCCAGTCATAAATGCAGCCTTACGATGGCTGCATTTAGGGCCAGCTAGCTTGGGGACGGGGAGGACGTTTCTGCCGCAGAATGGAGGTAAGTATGCAAACATTTTTCTCCATTCCATGGCAGGAACGGAAGAGGGGGTGGTGGGGCAGTAACAGGGCATTTTGGCCCCATGTGAAAATCTCCTAGGACATGGAGCAATGGACTCAGACTACAGGAAAAGAGATTCCATCTAAACATTAGGAAGAACATCCTGACAATAAGAGCTGATTGGTTGTGAAATGCACTGCCTGGGAGTGTGATGAAGTCTCCTTCTTTGGAGGTTTTAAAGCAGAGGTTGGATGGCCTTCTGTCAGGAATGCTTTGATTGGCTATTCCTGCATGGCAGGGGGTTGGACTAGATGGTCCTTGTGGTCTCTTCCAAATCTATGATTCTATGAAATCCTGTCATATTCTTAGGCAGCATAAACTGAAAAATACCCATTATCACAGAATAAGTAGGGACCAAATTTACATTACATTACTTGAAACAGCCCCCATCCCTGGCTCTTTACAGACACAATGGTGCCAGAGAATAAATTTGTTTTTGCTGCCTGTATTGCCATTGAGCAGTCCCTCAGATAGGATCCAGTCTGTGTTTGATCAAAACCATTTTGAATTTTCTGCCAATGTGTTGCTTTAGTCACTCTCTCATTTGTTTGACCACTGCTACCTCCCAGGAAAACCAGGGGACGGTTTGGTTCCACTCCATAAGAGGGGATGCTTGGGAGTGATCATGTCCTGGCAATTTCCCTGTTTCGAAGGTTGACCAGGGCTTTAACAGAGTTGTCTGCCAAGGCAGCAGGAAACTCCCCAAGTACCATCTTAAAGGGTCTACCCCTGCCAAGGTTCTTTGGACGTTATCAGATGTGGTAAAAATTGCATGATTACAACATCAGGGCAGCACAAATGGGCCCCGCTATCATATGACATTGTCATCTTTGCATTCTTACACTGTTCTCCAGCCACAAAAAAGGTGTTATTTACAATTCACGGGACAAGCCGTCAATAGATCATCAATAGCACTTTTTTTGTGCTATCCATGGTGTGAGAAACCATGTCCCGACATAATTACGAGATGACATTGTGAACCAGTGGTCCTCTTTCCCCCCTCCCCTTTCCCAGTGAGAAAACTTCCAGGTGAGAACGCAAAAACAAAGCACAGGAAGCTCTTTTAATGAACTGTCCCATTTAGTTTGCATGTTTTTAGGTTTGTTTCAGTGCTTGTGTGTTCATTTAATTGGTTAATTAAGATTTTTTGGGAGTTTTAAGCTCACGTCTTCTTGTGAGAACCACTGAAATCTCACCCATGCCAAATTGCGGAAGTAAACTCCCGTTCTTAAAGTACTAGTGGTCATTGTGCAATAATGGAGCTGCCGGACTCACCTCACCCTTGCCAGCGGCTCATTTGTGGGGCAGTCCAGAGCCCCCCAGTTTTCACCCCTTCCCACATGGCTGGGAAAGGCCGGAATGGGTGCCGGCATGCTCCTCCGTCTTCTTCCTGGCTGGTACAGCAAGCCGGGAAGGGATTGGAGTAATGGCCAATCAAGGAGAGGCTTGCGTTGCCCTGATTGGCCAGTTTGAATGGACTCCCAGCCAATCAGAGGCGAAGTCAGGCCTTGTCCTCTGATTGGCTGGGAGGTGGGACCTTGCTGCATTTGCAGCAGGTTTCCACTCAGGTCTGGCAGTCAGGAATAAATAAATAAATAACAGTGCTGAACCAGCCAGTGGCCCCTTGAGAGCCGAAGAGAGCAGATCGCAAAAGCCTTGGAAGCCAGGAAGACAGGCAGCAAGTGGTGCTTGGAGAGCCAGAGCAAGTGGCACTGGCCAGAGCAAGCATCGGAGAGGCATCCCAAGGCAGCACAGGTGGCGGCACCAGGTAAGTAGTGGTGGCCAGAGCAAGCAACAGCAAGGCATCCTGAGGCAGCACGGGAGGCAGCGGCATGGGTGCCGGCAGCACCAGGCAAGCAGTGGTGAGGCATTCTGAGGTGGCACAGGCAGTGGCATTAGAGGCAGAAGGCGGTGTGGCGCCACAAGCAAAATCATACTCTGTGGCGACAGAAGAGAGGAGGTGTCGACTGAGGTTTCAGGGCTGCAATGGCAGCTTGAAGAGGGCAGTGGACCAGGAGGCCTGGGACCCGGCAATAATGAAAAGGATGTGGAGGCTGGGTGGTGCAGCAGGGTTAGGCCTCTGACCACTTAAGTGAAGGGCTGAACCTGTGGGGTGGCGGCAGCCATGGAGGAAGGCCATGGTGGCTGCCAAGACTGAAGGGCATTGGCAAAGGGAGTGACAGAGGAAGGCCAGGTGGCTGGGAACAGGGGCGTCTAGGGAAGCAAAGGGTAGCCTTCAAGAGCTCAAGGCTTTGAGAGCTCAAGGCATTTGAGAGCTGAAATCACTGGCTAGCAATAGGCTAGCACTAGAGAGCTTAAGTCACTGGCTAGCCAAGGCTAGCTATCAGGAGCTTAACTCACAAGCCTGCCAGCAGCCGGGGGCTTGTCTACAGAGGCCAAGAGCTGTCACCCCGACCAAGGGCGCAGGGCTTCACAGGACATCAAGGGGTGATCATGCCACCCAAAAACGGGGCGCAGCCTAACAAGTCTCTCACATGGGGCCAGGCTGGGAGAACCCCTAGGTCTTGGCAGCCCTAGCACCAAGGGGAAGGAGGGTGACACCTGCGAGGGAGGCCCCAGAGCAGGTGTCCGGGAAAGCCACCAAGTCAATAGTTGATAAAACAGCCCGGCTCAGCAACAACTCAGTTCCAAGACACAGTACCTTGTGTTGTCAATAGCAGTCCAGAGAGTCAGGAGTCCAGAGAGAGCGAAGAACAATGAGGCAGTCTGAGGTCAAAAGGGTTCCGGCAGGTGGGTCAACAAATACAGTCCAGGGTCAAGATAATCCGAGGTTTCAAGAAACAAGCTTCCAAGAGCCAGAAGAGTCAAAGGAAGAGGCTTCCTCCAGGGAACAGGTAGCCTTTGACAAGGAATCCAGCTCTCCCTCAGCTGCTTATGTTGGCCCCAGCTCCCACTCACAGCTGCTTAGTGATTAATGAGCGTCTTTCTTTTAGCCTCTGAGAGCGTTGCAGCCTCTCCCTTTCTGCTTTTCTTTGGCTAAAGGTAGGTACCTGCTCCTCCACCTCTTGCTGTTGCTCAACTATGTCTCCCAGGCTTGGATCCTGTGCTGGGGGAGGGCTAGGCTGCTGAGTCCTGGATTCTTCTGTATCTGGCAAAGCAGAGCTAGATTCAGACTCAGACTCCTCATCTTCTGACTCCTCAGAGTCCTGGCTGGCCATGACAGCAGGTGGGCAATGCTGGCATTTCCATCTGGGCTTTCCTGGAAGACACCAACCCGCCTGACCTGGAGGAATTATCACAAGCAATCACCCTCATAGGTGGTCAGGCTGAAGGCTTGCCAGGCCACCAGCTCGGGTGCTGCAGTGCTATCTCAGATCTCTGAAAGGAGTACCAGCATGGAGTTGCACACATCGAGGGGCAGTGTGGAGGCTGTGGATAAAGCAGTGCGGATGGTGGAGAGATGGAGGCGACATTGTTCACCATCACATAGTGACATCAGCGTTGTCTCTTCCTCCACCGACCATGAGGAGAGGGCAAACAGGAGGAATGGAAGGAAGACAGACAAGAGAGGGAAAAGGAAGAAGCGATCCAGGTGCAGGAGGAGGAAGGAGTCAGACAGCGAGGGATCATCAGGTGAGTCATCTGAGGATGACATGGACTGGTCCAGGTATTGGCGGGTGGAGCTTTGGTCCTGGGACTTCCTCCTTGGGCGCTCAAGGTACACACTCAACAGGATTCACCTACCACTGGCCCCACGCGCACTTCGAAAATGGGGCAGCTTCCCCTGGGGCTCCAGACCTCACTCTGTTTCAGGACAACAAGGACACCCCCTCAGGATCCATTTGGACAAGAAGACTTGAGATAAGATCCTCAAGGGATATTATGTCAATGTCTTTTCCCTCCTCAAGCCAGAAGGGGAAGAGGGAGGTGTGCCTAAGGCTGACAAGAAAGCCTCTGAGAAAACAAAGGGGGATCCTGTTGAGTGCTCCTTCAACAATTGGCTGGCAGGGTACACGGTTTTCATGGGGGTTGTACAGATGGCATATCCTGAATGGGGATGGCACCTTGCCAACCATCAAGGGCATGTCCTCAAGGCCAGGGCGCTGGCAGGGGAGGCAGCTGCCATTGAGTACGACATTGCCTTTTGTAAGCGGGCTTCGCACAATGAGGGCACCAGGTGGGATCTCATCAATGACAAATTGTGGCTCGTCATTGTGGGGCCCCACATAATAATAATAATAATAAATAATAATAAAATGTATTTATACCCTGCCCCTCTGCTAAAACCAATCAGGGTGGCTTCCAACAATTAAAACATCTAACTAAAATCACATTAAAAACAAATGTACACAAGATTTTAAAAAGGCCAGAAGACGCAGCTCTTGAGGTCGGGATCTAGTCAGGAAAGGCCTGCCGAAAGAGATCCGTCTTTAGTGCTTTTAAAAAGCTACTTAAGCTCATCATCTCACAGATCTTGTTCGACAGGCCATTCCATAAATTGGGGGCGATTACCGAAAAGGCCCTCTGGGAGGTTGCGGACAGCCTAGATTTTTGTGGCTGAAGCAAATTCCTCCCAGCGGACTGGAGTACGCAGGGAGGATTGTATGGGAGGAGGCGGTTCCGAAGATAAGTTGGACCCAAGCCATTTAGGGCTTTAAAGGTAATAACCAACACCTTATACTGGGTCCGGAAACTGATAGGCAGCCAGTGGAGAGATTTCAATACTGGAGTTATGTGATCTCTCTGAGATGTTCCCGAGACCACTCTGGCTGCCATATTTTGTACCAACTGAAGTTTCCGGACCAAGCACGAGGGTAGCCCCATGTAGAGCACATTGCAGAAATCTAGACGAGAGGTTACCAGCGCGTGCACCACAGTCTTGAGGTCCCTTACTTCCAGGAAAGGGCGCAGCTGGCATATCAGCTGAAGCTTATAACAAGTGCTCCTGACCGTCGCATTTACCTGACTAGTCATCTGAAGTGATGAATCAAGGAGCACCCCCAGACTGCAAACACAGTCCTTAATGGAGAGCGTGACCCAGTCCAGGACTGGAGGTTGCAACCCAACTCCTGGTTTAGGGGCCGCTACCGTGAGCACCTCCGTTTTGTCCAGATTTAATCTCAATCTGTTTTTCCTCATCCAGCCCATTACTGCTTTAAGACAGTCATTAAGAGGAGAGACGCTATCGGAATTTGAGGCTGATGATCGGGACAAGGAGATATAGATCTGGGTGTCATCAGCGTACTGATAATACCCAGCCCCATAACTCCGAATAATCTCACCCAGCAGCTTCATATAGATGTTAAACAGCATCGGGGACAGGATGGCGCCCTGCGGAATGCCACTAGTAAGCTCCTTTCTGCTGGAGCAGCTGTCCCCAAGCAGCACCCTCTGGGACCTGCCCGAGAGGAAGGACCGGAACCACTGGAGCACAGTGCCTCCGATTCCTAACCCACTCAGGCGATCTAGGAGGATGCTATGATCTATTGTATCGAAAGCTGATGAGAGGTCTAGAAGCACCAACGGGACACATTACCCCATCAATGCTTAGACACAGATCATCGGTCAAGGCAACCATGGCAGTCTCAACTCCAAATCCCGTTCTGAAGCCAGTTTGAAATGGGTCTAGATAATCAGTTTCATCCAAGACCACTTGGAGTTGAAGAGCAACTGCCCTCTCGATCACTTTGCTCAAGAATGGTAACATAGAAACCATCCTATAGCACATAAGAGGTAAGACAGAAGGTACCAAGGCTTTGTGCATAAAAAGATCCACACTGCCTAGTCTGTTGGTAGTAAAACCAAGGTAAGTGCTTCAGGGCACACTGTAAATTTGAGCACAATTGTGAGACTTGCTACAGAATGCACCTGAGAATCAATTGTTCTTGCCCTCCTTTGGGTCAGCAGTCCTTTGAGACTGGCCGCCCTGCTGCCTCTGGTGGGAAAAAGGAACCAGGGTCAGGAAGCAATGCCAGACAAAGAGGTGCCAAGCACAATTGAAGGTAGGGTAGGGGCGACTGGGGGGCATGGCTTTCACACAGGACCGGCTCCAGTCAATGCTCCCTCTTTTATCCCTCTACCCCAACAAAAAGGCAGCTGCCTTTTTAGCTGATGGTTCTGCCAATGGTTTTTGGATTCCAGCGGTTGGCCCCAGGGAGGCATGTGATTCTGGTAACCTTAAGTCCACCTCAGAATTACCAGAGGTAGTAGCACGGAAAATTGCCAAGGAATGTGAGGCTGGGACCCATGTGTTTGTGCCAACGAACAGCAGCTGTCATCAAAGTGGCCTTTATTGCCAATATATACATTCATATATTCTCACATTAGTGTCTATATTCATGTATTCAATATATTATTTGCACATATATGGTGTCTGTGTTATGTGAGGAAAGGGCTGCAGGGGGACACCTGCATCGACACACAATTCTGTGGTGTTTCTTTTGCATGATTTCAGCTACATGCAATAACAAGTGTTATATATTGGAAAATATAGTTTGCAGTCCAATAAGTGGAAATGGTTTTGCTACTGAAGGGTTAACTAAGAAGCCATATAAGATGAGCTGATGTAACTTCCTGAAGTTTTGCTATTGGAGTTCTGGGGCAAAGGGGAGTTTCTAAGTTTCCTACTTTGTTCCAGAAGCCATGCTCTTTACAAACCACATGGCCGTTGAAGGGAGAGGACCCCAGGCGGGGAGTCCTGAGTATTGTTTTTGTAACAATGTAGGTTTTAAAAATTTTTAAGTAGTTTTCATTTATTTTGATGGTGTTTCATGTACCTGCCATGAAAAAGCTCTCCAACTGGGAGTAAAGATGTTTTTGTACTTTTAAACTAACTTTTGAGTCTTGAGTGGTTATTTTGCTAGTTAAATGACTTGGGAAAGACAAAAAGTGTTTGGTTATTTACTAAGCTGTGGTTTTCATATGTACGCTAAGAATCTAATGCTAAATGCTGCTGCATTTGTTTTGAACTCTGCTAAATTGGCTGTATTCTCCACTAGCGTGTGAAGTACCTGGGGAGGAAGCTGAAAGAAATGGACACACAGGTTGTCATCTTGTCTCTTCTGCCAGTTGAAGGGCATGGTCCAGGAAGGGAGAGGAAAATAGCCGACGTAAACAACTGGCTCTGTAGATGGTGTCGCCGAGAACAATTTGGATTCTTGGATCATGGGCTGTGCTTCCATGAGGGGGGACTTCTGGCAAGAGATGGGGTGCATCTTACGACAGTTGGAAGAAACATTTTTGCCAACAGTCTCAAGAATTTGATCAGAATTTGATTAAACTGAGTCAAATGGGGGAGGGAGACAGTATTCTGGAAGGCAAAAGGGCTGGAGAAAAGAGTCAAACTGTCGTAGTGGGAACAAGGCAAACAGCGCAAGGACCCAACAGTGGGAGGCAAAAAAACTTGCACAGGCAGCAAGTAAAGGGAACACATGGTCTTAGATGTCTCTACACTAATGAAGAGAGCATGGGAAATAAGCAAGACGAACTTAAACTACTAGCATTACAAAACAAATATGATATAATAGGCATTACTGAAACCTGGTGGGATGAGTCACATAATTGGAATGTAGGAATAGAGGGGTATAACCTTTTTAAGAGAAACAGGCCAAACAGGAAAGGAGGAGGAATAGCATTATATGTCAGGGATATTTACACCAGTGAAGAGGTCCATGACATCAATACTGGAAGCCAGGTGGAGACCATCTGGATAAAAATTAAAGGGGAGGAAAACAACAGGGATGTTATTGTGGGACTCTACTACAGACCCCCAAGTCAGACGGAGGAATTGGATGATGCCTTTCTAGAACAGATGAACACACATGCAGAAAGGAGAGATGTAGTAGTGATGGGTGACTTGAACTATCCTGATATTTGCTGACAATCTAACTCAACCAAAACTTCAAGGTCTAGCAAATTCCTGACTTGCCTGGAAGACAATTTCATGGTCCAAAAGGCGGAAGAGGCAACAAGGGGGTCATCTATTTTAGATCTGATCCTAACCAACAGGGATGACCTGGTTAATGGGGTGCAAGTGGTGGGATCCTTAGGTGAGAGTGATCATGTTCTCCTGGAGTTTTTTTTTATACAGTGGAAAGGAGAAGCCAGGCATAGTCAGATACGCATTCTTGACTTTAGGAGAGCTGATTTCAATAAACTCAGGGAAATACTGGGTGTGATCCCATGGTCAGGAATACTAAAAGAGAAGAGACCTCAAGACGGATGGGACTTTCTCAAAAGGGAGATACTGAAGGCACAATTTCAAACAGTACCATTGAGGAAGAAAAATGGGAGGTGTCTTAAGAAACCAGGATGGATGACTAAAGAACTTTCAACGGAGCTAAGTTTTAAATGGAACATGTATAGGAAATGGAAAAAGGGGGAAATCACCAAAGAATTCAAACAGATAGCAAACACGTGTAGGAGTAAAGTCAGAAAATCTAAAGCACAGAATGAGCTCAGACTTGCTAGGGAGGTTAAGAACAATAAAAAGGTTTTTTTTGGGTATGTCCGCAGCAAAAGGAGGAAGAAGGAAATGATAGGGCCACTACATGGAGAAGATGGCAAAATGCTAACAGGGGACAGAGAAAAGGCAGAATTACTCAACACCTTCTTTGCCTCAGTGTTTTCAGAAAAGGAAAAGGAGGACCAACCTGAGGATAATGGAACAGAGGACACAGTAGGGAAAATCCAGCTCAGAATAAGCAAAGAGGTAGTACAGGAATACCTTCTTAATCTAAATGAATTTAAATCTCCAGGACCAGATGAACTACATCCAAGAGTATTAAAACAGCTGGCAAATATGATCTCTGAGCCATTGGCAATAATCTTTGAGAACTCTTGGAGAACAGGAGAAGTCCCAGCAGACTGGAGGAGGGCAAACGTTGTCCCCATATTCAAAAAGGGGAAAAAAGAGGATCCCAGCAATTATCGTCCAGTTAGTCTGACATCAATACCAGGGAAGATTTTAGAGCAGATCATTAAACAGAGAGTCTGTGAATATTTAGAAGGCAATGCCATAATCCCAAAAAGTCAACATGGGTTTCAGAGAAACAAGTCATGCCAGACTAATCTGATCTCTTTTTTTGATAAAGTTACCAGCTTGGTAGATGAAGGGAACGCTGTGGACATCACATACCTTGATTTCAGTAAGGCCTTTGACAAGGTTCCCCATGACATTCTTGCAAACAAGCTTGTAAAATGTGGGCTAGACAAGTTAACTGTTCAATGGATTTGTAATTGGTTGACCGGCCGAACCCAAAGGGTGCTCAGCAGTGGTTCCTCTTCGTCTTGGAAAGATGTGACCAGTGGGGTGCCACAGGGTTCTTTCCTAGGCCCAGTGCTATTCAACATCTTTATCAATGACTTGGATGAGGGAATTAGGGGCATACTTATCAAATTTGCAGATGACACCAAATTAGGAGGAGTAGCTAATACCGTAGAGGACAGGATCAAAATTCAGAATGACCTGGACAGACTGGAGAGCTGGGCCAAAGCTAACAAAATGAAATTCAATACGGAGAAATATAAAGTACTGCACTTAGGGCGGAAAAATAAAATGCATAGATATAGGATGGGAGAGACTTGGCTGAACGAGACTATGTGCGAAAGGGATCTAGGAGTCCTAGTAGACCACAAGTTGAACATGAGTCAACAGTGTGATGCGGCAGCTAAAAAGGCCAATGCGATTTTGGGCTGTACCAATAGAAGTATAGTGTCTAGATCAAGGGAAGTAATAGTGCCACTCTATTCTGCCTTGGTCAGACCTCACCTAGAATACTGTGTCCAGTTCTGGGCACCACAATTCAAAAAGGATATTGACAAATTGGAGCATGTCCATAGAAGGGCAACTAAAATGGTGAAAGGTCTGGAAACGATGCCTTATGAGGAGAGACTTAGGGAGCTGGGTATGTTTAGCCTGGAAAAAAGACGGTTAAGAGGAGATGTAATAGCCCTGTTTAAGTATTTGAAGGGGTGTCACGCTGAGGATGGAGCAGGCTTGTTTTCTGCTGCTCCAGAGACTGGAACATGGAGCAATGGATGCAAGCTCCAGGAACAGAGATTCCACCTCAACATGAGGAGGAACTTTCTGACAGTAAGAGCTGTTCGGCAGTGAAACACACTCCCTCGGAGCATGGTGGGGTCTCCTTCCTTGGAGGTCTTTAAACAGAGGCTGGATGGCCATCTGTCGGGGATGCTTTAATCAAGATTTCCTGTGTGGTAGGGGGTTGGACTGGATGGCCCTCGTAGTCTCTTCCAACTCTACAATTTATTGAAGTACAGTGCGGATGTTTAAACAGGGAGAACATAATTACCCTGGTATTTTAAACAATTTCCAATAGGTCACGGGCCCAGTTTATGATTTTTAAGCTGCATATTTTTTATTTTGAATTTTGAAGAGTTTTGGATTTTGTGTTTTTGCTTCGATAACCAAAACTTTTTGTGGTTTGTTATTTTAAGAGTAAAGAAAAGCGTGGTTTTTCACCCTTTCCTAAGTGAAGCTGATTTTAAACAAAAGGCTGAGAGCTGGCAGAGAGAAAGAGTTTTTTAATGGTCCTGAGTCATACAGGAAGTAAAGGAGAGTCATTTGCTGCTCATTAACATAACAGAGAGAGAAAGGCTTGCCTGTCTGTGTGTGAGTGAAAAATGGCGATTGAAGATTTGAAGCAGAGTAACAGCCTCAGAAAGCGGGCATTTTTACAGTGGAAAGAAAAGATTTTAAGAGAGTTTGAAGCAGCCGAAGTTATAGATTGTTTACAGAAATTACAGTCAGATGATCCAATGAGTGAGAAGATTGGAGGGCCACAGATGCTAGAGCATGATTAATTTTGTTTAAGAATTTAAAGCATGAGCAGTTTTGTGAAGTTTTTAATTGTGATACAGCCCAGGAAATGTTATGCAAGTTGGAACAGAGTTATGGTGAAGAAGTGGCAGGGAGATGTATGGATGAACAAAGTTACATTGCAAACAAAGAGAGTAAAACTCCCCCCACTAACAGCCAAAAGGAAACTCGTTGTTTTAAATGTAATCAAGTTGGGCATTTTGCCAGGATGTGTAGAGCAAGTGGAGAGATTTTAGCCAGAGGGGGCATCATTTTCCCTAAACTAGTAACAAAGCATTTCAACAAAGGACCATGCTTGCTCAGAGTGAATTTGCTGAACCAGTTTCTGTGAAGAGTGGACAGTGTGTACAAAGGAATTCAAACAAAGACAAAGAGAAAGTGAGCATGTTTGCTTTAAGAAAAGTTTTCCATGCTATGGACAATAATGATAAACAAAATAAGAGAAATAATGGAAAAATCGAATGGGTAGTTGATAGTGGGAGTACAGGTCATTGCACAAATTCTGAAAGCAATTTCATAGAGTTAAATAATAATAATAATAATAATAATAATAATAATGGACAGTTGCAAATTGCTGATGGATCTAAAATTCCTATACAGGCAGTTGGGACTTGTAAATTGAATCTTGCAGCACATGATGGATGTGAATCACAAATACTGGAGAATGTTGATTATGTTTTAGGACTTCAAGCAAATCTTTTGAGTGTTCCTGCTTTGGTGGCAAGAGGATTTTCTGTATTGTTTCAAAGAGATGTGTGCACTGTATTTAATGACAAAAATGGAAACATATACTTAAAGGCACATAAGGATAATGATGGTCTTTTAAAGTTTTTTACTCCTCCAGATAAACAAGCCTATGTAGTGCAAACAAGCAGTACTAATGAAGAGAGCATGGAAGTGTGGCACAAACGTTTTGGGCACCGTGACTGCAATGCACTTATGGAACTTCAAGAGAAAGGTTTGGCAACAGGAATCAAGGTAAAAAAGCAACAGAATAGTAACAATGCAGAGAGATGCATAGCGTATGTTGAACAAAAGGCAACAAGGCCTTCATTTCCAGAGAGAACTGAGAAAGGGTCTAACAGAGTTCTGGACCTCATTCATTCTGATATAATGGGACCAATGAGAGTGCCCTCATTTGGAGGAAATAGATATGTACTAATCTTCATAGATGATTTTTCCAGATACACTGTGATGTACCTGCTCAAACAAAAGAGTGAGATGTGTGATGCACTGCGTGCGTATGTTGCCATGGTGAGAAATATGTTTGGAAGAAATCCCAAAGCTTTTAAGAGCGATCAAGGTGATGAGTACCTCTCAAATGATACACAACAATTCTTGAGAGAGAATGGAATACAACATATTAAGACTGTTTCTTACACTCCACAAATGAACTCTGTTGCTGAAAGGAAATTTCATACACTAATTGAGATGACAAGATGTCTTTTTGCTAATGCTGGACTACCTAATAGTATGTGGGGCAATGCTACAGCTAATTACTTACAGAACTGCCTACCCACAAAAGGCAGAGAGAAAACACCTTTTGAGATTTGGCATGGGAGACCCCCATCAGTTAAACACATTAGAACATTTGGGTGTACTGCATATGAATATGTTCCAAGGGAATTCAGAGGAAAACTGGATCCAGCAACTGAAGAGATGATGCTGATTGGATATGAAAGTGGCACAAGAAACTACAGAGTGATGAACTTAAAAACTGGTAGAGTATATAGCAGATGTGGTATATTTTGATGAAAGCAGAAAAATTGATTTAACAGGAACTGTGATTGATTTTCAAGAAGAGGATAATGTTGATTTCTATGAACAAGAGGATAACATGTCTGTGATTTCAGAAGCAGATAATGAGTATTTTGTGCAGCATTATGTTTCAGAGAATCGTGTGGGAGCTGATCTGATCAATCTGGATGGTGGCGAAGCAGATGCTGAACAGGAAGGAAGCCACCAGGATCGGAATCAGGAACCTCCCAGGTGTGAACTCAGACCTAACAGAGGAGTCCCTCCTGAGAGACTTGGCTACCTTGCAGGGGTGGTGTCACACGAGAAGTCAACAGAAGGAGGAGATGGTGAGAAAATGCCTAAGATGAGGCAACAAAGCATATGGAATTGATTTCTATGAGACTGTTTCTAAGTTTGGCTGCATCCAAACAGATGGATGTCAGAAATGTTACTATGAAAAGTGAGAACTTGCATACAATACTGGAGAGTTTGGGTTTTAAACAAGGAGAAACAAATAAAAGGCTGTATAGCAAAGTCCAAAATGAACTGTTTACATATGTGCTGATTAATGATGGTGATGTGCTTATTGCTACTCAGAGAGATGCTAACTACAAACAGATTGTGAAAAGTTTGAAAAGAATTGCTGAACTGGAGGAACATGTAGATGTAACAGTATTTATGGACATTGAAACTGAAAGAGAAGAAGATGGATCTTTCCTACTGAGTGAGAAACAGAGAATTACTGACTTGTTAGAGCTTCTAGGATTGCAAGATGCACATCAAGTTGCCACACCAATGATAACAGAATTCAACAAGAGTAATGAGTACAGTGAACTTTTGCCAAACAATAAGATGTACAAGAGAGCTATTGAGGAACTGAAATGTTTAACCAGAGGCACCAGGCCTGATATTGCCTATGCTGTTAGAGTTCTTAAGGAAAAAGTAGATGCACCAACACAGAAGTTTTGGAATGGAGTGAAGAGAATTTTGAGATATTTAAAGGGATCCATAAATGTACAGTGAAGATTACCAGCTAATGGTAATCCAGATCTTGTTTGTTTTACAGATGCAGACAGGGCCAGATTCAGAAGGGATTCAGTACCCACCAGTGGTTGCCTGTTCATGTATGGGGATGGACCAATCTGCTGAGATAGTGTTAAACAGAATGTGGTAGCTTATTCTTCTACAGAGGCAGAATATGTTTCTGTGGCACATGCATGTAATATGTTAAAATTGCTTGATGATTTGTTTGTTGACTTTTGCATTTCAGGACAAAAGCCTGTGACTGTATTTGAGGATAACCAGAGTTGTATTAAGATATGTGAGAGTGGGAAGAAAGGGTGCTCAGCAATGGCTCCTCTTCATCTTGGAAAGATGTGACCAGTGCAGTGCCACAGGGTTCTGTCCTGGGCCCAGTGCTATTCAACATCTTTATCAATGACTTGGATGAGGGAATTAGGGGCATACTTATCAAATTTGCAGATGACACCAAATTAGGAGGAGTAGCTAATACCCTGGAGGACAGGATCAAAATTCAAGATGACCTGGATAAACTGGAGAGCTGGGCCAAAGCTAACAAAATGAAATTCAATACGGAGAAATGTAAGGTACTGCACATAGGGCGAAAAAATGAAATGCATTGATATAGGATGGGGGAGACCTGGCTGAATGAGACTGTGTGCGAAAGGGATCTAGGAGTCCTAGTAGACCACAAGTTGAACATGAGTCAACAGTGTGATGCGGCAGCTAAAAAGGCCAATGTGATTTTGGGCTGCATCAATAGAAGTATAGTGTCTAGATCAAGGGAAATAATAGTGCCGCTCTATTCTGCCTTGGTCAGACCTCACTTAGAATACTGTGTCCAGTTCTGGGCACCAAAATTCAAAAAGGATATTGACAAATTGGAGCGTGTCCATAGAAGGGCAACTAAAATGGTGAAAGGTCTGGAAACCATGCCTTATGAGGAGAGACTTAGGGAGCTGGGTATGTTTAGCCTGGAAAAAAGATGGTTTAAGAGGTGATATGATAGCCCTGTTTAAGTATTTGAAGGGGTGTCACGTTGAGGATGGAGCAAGCTTGTTTTCTGCTGCTCCAGAGATTGGAACACGGAGCAATGGATGCAAGCTCCAGGAACAGAGATTCCACCTCAACATTAGGAGGAACTTTTTGACAGTAAGGGCTGTTCGGCAGTGGAATGCACTCCCTCGGAGCGTGGTGGGGTCTCCTTCCTTGGAGGTCTTTAAACAGAGGCTGAATGGCCATCTGTCGGGGATGCTTTGATCGTGATTTCCTGCATGGCAGGGGGTTGGACTGGATGGCCCTCGTGGTCTCTTCCAATTCTGCAATTCTATGATTCTATGATTCTAAGTGAACCCATGAAACAAGTATATAAAGACTGAGTTTCATGATGTTAGAAAGCTGGTAACTGAAGGTGTGATTAAAATGAGATATTGTCCAACAGATGACATGACAGCGGACATCCTGACAAAGCCACTGCCAAGAGATGCCTTCCAGAGACTATGTGCAAAGTTTGGACTTATATCTCACTTATTGGATTGAGAGGGGGTATTGGAAAATATAGTTTGCAGTCCAATAAGTGGAAATGGTTTTGCTACTGAAGGGTTGACTAAGAAGCCATATAAGATGAGCTGATGTAACTTCCTGAAGTTTTGCTATTGGAGTTCTGGGGTGAAGGGGAGTGTCTAAATTTCCTCCTTTGTTCCAGAAGCCATGCTCTTTTACAAACCATACGGCCGTTGAAGGGAGAGGACCCCAGGCGGGAGTCCTGAGTATTGTTTTTGTAACAATGTAGGTTTTAAACATTTTTAAGTAGTTTTAGTTTATTTTGATAGTGTTTCATGTACCTGCCATGAAAAAGCTCTCCAACTGGGAGTAAAGATGTTTTTGTACTTTTAAACTAACTTTTGAGTCTTGAGTGGTTATTTTGCTAGTTAAATGACTTGGGAAAGACAAAAGGTGTTTGATTATTTACTAAGCTGTGGTTTTCATATGTACGTTAAGAATCTAATGCTAAATGCTGCTGCGTTTGTTTTGAACTCTGCTAAATTGGCTGTATTCTCCACTAGCATGTGAAGTACAGTGTGGATGTTTAAACAGGGACAACATAATTACCCTGGTATTTTAAACAATTTCCAATATTATAATGTCACAATGTTCCTGCTATCTTCATTCGCGGAATTACAGCATTTTTAGATGCTAGTCTGATAATGTCTTTAGTCTCAGCAAGCCTAAACCCCACCAAATAGTGATCTGTCTGTGACAATGGATTTTGTATACAGCTCTTCCGCTCCCAGATCACAGTCACCTCTCTGGGCACATAAAACAAGGACCAAAAACTGAAAAACCAACTGCATATATAATATAGTTATGTCAATCTATGAGCCTCGTATATTTTCCAAGAGAAATTGTAGTCACATATGAAATGTCTGTAGCAGTAAAATGATCATAAAGAAAATAACTATTTCTGTTATTTTTTTTTTCAATAACTCTACATAACAGTAATAAGCTACTCTTGTTCACAGAGGATGTTACTCGCTCAGATTTTTATGACACAATTAACATTAGCTTCAGTTCACACACGATCCGCAAGGTGTCTAAGTTACAATCATGATAAACATTTACAATCATCCGGCATTAGATACCTTTTAGCAACAAATTTACAACCTGCGTGTTTCTGCTCGATGTAGAATCTCAAAAATGGGAAACAATTGTGACCAAACAACATGAAAGTTTTCTACTTGGCTTAATCCAAACAGTGCCAAGAGGATACTTTACCGTTATGTAGAGTTATTGAAAAAGTATATTATAACAGAAATCATATAAATAGTATATATAATAGGTTCATAGATTCACATAACTATATTATATATGCAGTTGGTTTTCTAGTCCAAGTTGTTGGTTCTAGTACTATTTTTGAGGTGGGTTCTGGCGTTTATCCCTTCTTTGCATAGAAAAAAAAGGTTCAGCGTGTGCCCAGCCACATGAGTGGGTCCAATGTCACTTGGGACAAACCCATGCTTTGTCATGACAGACATGAAGGGGCTTACCACATTCTGAAATAAAGTGGCAGTGCAGCAGGAAGGTTCTGTCTTTCATGCTGGCTTACAGCACAACGTCGTCATTCTTCTGTTCCAATCCCTTGGGAGACAGAGGTAAAATGGTGTCTTTTAGCTAACTAGAAAAACCTGTTGGCAAAAGACGTGGTTTTACCTCAGTCTCCCATGGGACCAGAACAAAAGAAAACCAGAAGAATGACAACATCATGAGGTAAGGCAGCATAGAAGATGGAACCTTCCTGCTGCATTGCTGTTTTACTTCAGAGTGTGGTAAGCTCTGAAGTCCTGTGCCAATCCCAAGAGTGCAGTCTCAGCATGGATATTGAAGTTACTCATCATTACAAGCTGAGGGAACTCCAGCACCAACCCTGAAACCATTCAGCTAGCTCAGGAAAGGACACTGTCGAGCAGCAATGTGGACAGTACAGAACAGAATCCCTAATTTGTCCTGGTTACCCACATTAAAATACACACACTTGTGCCCCGTCTATAAGAGGGGGGAAAATGTACTGCCCTGCAATAGTAGCAAGTTGCAGTCTTAAGGGTGGTTTCCTCCCCAGCAACCCCCATAAGCTTTGCATGCAAAGATAACAGCTGAGGAAGGGAGAAGAGGGTGAGAGAGCCCTCCTCCTTTCCTCAGTCTCTAGGGGATGGCAGTGGCAGGAGGGCAACTGGGGAAGGGAGAAGAGGTTGACAGAGTCCTCCTCCCTTCCTCAGTCTCTGCAGGGGTGGTGGCAGTGGCAGGAGGGGGGAAACCAGGGAAGGAAGAAGAGGGTGCGAGAGCCATCCTCCCTTCCTCAGTCTCCGCTGGGGCAGCAGCCACATGGGGGGCAGGGAACTGGGGAAGGGGTAGAGGATGGTAGCCGCCTTCATCCCTTCCCCATCCCCAATTGCTCAGGGAAAATTAATGGTGGCTGCAGGTCCTTGCCCTGTCAGCAAGCCCCACCCCCACGCTTGTCCAGCCAATCAGAGGCATGCTATCTCTAGTATGGGACAGTGATTCTGATCTAACCACTGTCCTAATGAGAGGAAATGTGCATCCCCATTGCAGTTTTCAAAAAACTACGGGGAAAGCTGTGAAGGCTTTTTTTAACCCCCTCCCCCTGAATATGTTGAAATGCCACAGGATCCCATTAGGACAGGTAGCCTTTTCCTTGCATTCAACGAGGAGTATTTTCACTGTATAGATGGCCCCTTGGACCCAGAAAACTGCTGAGTCAAAACTGCTGAGTCAACAGCAAACTCCTCAAGAGCCACCAGGAATCCATCCAGCTCCATAAGCCTCCTGGGGTAGACCATCTTAGTCAGCCCCCCATACCTTAAGAGACTCCAAGTCCTAGCAAATCTAAACCACACCAGGTAGTGATCTGTCCACAACAACAGTTATGGAAAGTTCCTTCACACACAGGTCACCATCATCCTGCCTAACACAAAAAAACTAGGTTCAGCATGTGTCCTGCATCATGAGTGGTACCAAGGACAGAACCCTCATTGCCATGGATGACATGAAGTCCTGAGCTGCTTCCAAGGAAGTGGTATCCACATGGATGAAGCCCACCAGCACAACAAGACAGGGGATACCAACATCACTGCCAAGGCCAACTCAGCCAGCTCAGGAAGGGAGATTGTTTAGCACTGGGGTAGGAGAATCCCAATTCTTTCCTTGCCATTCACCTTCAAATACTGTTAACCTATAACTTTTAAAAGTGACTTTAATGTTTATAAGGGCCTCACTAAATGGGTGGAGGAGGAAAAGGTCAATAACTGCTACCTCATGCTTGGTTTGTGGTTGTTGGGGTGATGCTGAGGTGAATGGAGAAAAGTGCTTTTTCAGCACAGGTCAATAGCTTGTAGCATTCATGTGCTTTTTAAAATTAATAAATGTAACTATTTAGATACTTTTGATGAATAGGAAATTAATTACTTTTCTATATCTGTAATACAACTACTTTAGGGATATTGGATCAAGAACTGTAACTGATTATTTCTTCCTAAGATCCATGCATTCCAAAATAAGTTTTAAAACCATAGAATCATAGAATCATAGAATTGCAGAGTTGGAAGAGACCACGAGGGCCATCCAGTCCAACCCCCCTGCCACGCAGGAAATCTTGATCATGATAACTGGATTTCTTGTTTCTGACACCTAAGTGGGAAAAGCCCTTAGTTCATCAAAGACTTGGAGACTCATTTATTGTCACTTGCAAATTTGGAAGGTTCTCTTTTAAGTCTTTAAACAGTATGTAGTTAAATCAAGTGCAACAGGGAAGGAGTTAGTAGCAGCCCAGACCAACCAGAGCAGATCCCCACTTACTTGCATAGTAAGTTGTGTTTGCAGATGATTGGCGAGGAGTTTTTAGTAACCAAGCTTCTCAGTTACAGATAAGGAGTGGGGAGGACTTGCAGCTTTTACATATTGGACAAACAGCTTCTGTAATCCCTAATCATTGACCATGCTGCTTGGAGTTTCTGGAACTTGTAGGCCTAATCATGTGGAAGGCGACAGTTTCCCCAGCCTTTGGATGTGGTGCTGATTTCTTTTTTGCTCAAGTTTTTTTTAATGAATTGCTTTAATTGTGTTTAACTGATGAGTTTCCTTGTTTTTGCTATAATTTTATATTTATCTGATTTTTTTTTTATTATTAGCCAACATGAACAAAATTTTTAGTTGAACCTTAACAGTTCAGACAAATCTGTTGCCAGTCAGACAAATCAATCTGAAAGGAATTTAGGGGTGCAAACATTTACTAGCCACTCATGGTTAATTATTTCCATTGCAGAAGCAAATGGATATAGGGTTAATAGCGTTAATAGGGACTTCTTCAAGTGGTCACGGTTATAATATAATATAGTATTATATAATATTATAAAACTGTGACCACTTGAAGAGGCCCCTATTATACAGTGATACATTATATTTAGTATATCTCAATAATCTTACTTACCAGAGCCTTTAAAGGTATACTGACACTCTTGTCTTCATAACTGATTGGGCAGAAATATTTGAATGTCAATGTAGTACTGTCTGCTTATGAGGTGGGAAGTACAGACCTTCTGGCCTACATCCCTCACCTGGTTTTATTGTCCTGAGAATAAGCGTCACTGAAATGTAGAAATTTGCCTTTGAAATGAGACACAAAGGCACTGCATGCTTTGTTTGTACAATGACTAGCACCCCTGAAAGCCTCTTGGAAATGCTAATCTACAGGTTCCCCACTATATCTGCAGGGGATACTTCTCTGACTTACCACAAAAACATGAAACTGCAGGTAATACCAACCCCCCCCCATAGAATAATGCTGAAGGACCTAGGAAATGCCTAGAGAGACCATATTTTTGGATGACCAATAATTGAAACTGTGGGTACAGGTCCTGACTAAAAAAACACTTCAAACGTCTTCCTAACTTCGAACACTCTCAAGTATCCCCCACTCCTGCTAAACTTGAGATCTTTTACTTCAGCCATCCCCATTCTGCTGTCCTCCAGATGTATTGGATTATAGCTCCTAGTCACAAAAATGTAGGAGTGAATATTGATACAAATTTATCATGGAAGAACCTTTCCTTTTTATAAGATGCATGAAGTGGTACCTTAAGTTAGCAGATTGATATACGTAAACAGTGATAAAGTAGATGGGTGGTAACACAGATACCCTTTCATAGATAAGCCGATTAATACATATAGGTTGCAGTCCTGTTGGTGACACATACAGGTGCAATTGCAAATTACACATGAGCATGTGTATTGTTGTTGTTGTGTGCCTTCACGTCATTTCCAACATATGGTGACCTTAAAATGAACCAATCATGGTCTTTTCTTGGCAAGATTTGTTCAGAAGAGTGATTCCAACCCTGGGCTCCAGAGTCATAGTCCAACACTCAAACCACTACACCACACTGGCTCCCATGTTGTTGCTGCTGCTGCTGCTGCTACTGCAGCTGCTGTTGTTGCAGACAAGCATATCCAGCCCCAACAACATCCTGGCCATGCCCCCAACCTCTTTGTTGGCTGGGCACCCCCTCCATGGCTGTTTAGTAGCCAGGTTGGGCAGGGGGTGTCCAGGGGACATCCTGTAGCTGTATATATGATGAAGCAGGTGCCCTTCTAGGCTTCTACTCTTTATAGCCCAGCCACTGAGGCCGGAGCTAGCATGCCTAGGAAGAGGGGGAGGGGATGCAATGACACCCAGGTGATAACAGCATCTTGGCCAGAATGTGATAACAAGATACTCTCCTTATTCATGCCATGGGAAATGGCCTCAACTTCTTGATGAACCTGATGTTCAGCTGCAGTGGTGTGTAGTGGCAAATTGTGAATTGCAGGTTCTTAGTGTAACAGTCCATATAGCAATATTCTCAAAGACAGTACAAAAATGAAGGCAGCAATGTCATGTATCTATCTATGTATCCATCTGCCTACCTGCTTATCTACTTATTCCTATTTCTAGCAATTGTCATTTTAACTTGGAGCAGGACTATTGTTAAGCTCATGGAATGCAAGAGAAGCATTACAGATGTCAGACTGATGTTTATTTATTATTTTGTCTCATGACTGTCCTGTTAGTTCAACATATCTGGAGACTACCAGGTTAGGCAAAGCTGTTTTTACTAGAGGTGCCAATTAGGTTTACCAGGTCTCAGGGTAACAACTGAAATCACAGAGAATTGCTATGCTTGTCTGGGGCTGCTGACACACTGCAGAAATAATACAGTTTGAGACCACTTTAACTGCCATGGCTCAATGTTGTGGGATTCTGGGATTTGTAGTTTTGTGAGATATTTAACTTTCTCTGTCAGAGAGCTCTGGTGCCCCAACAAACTACAAATCACAGGATTCCATAGGATGGTGCCCTGATAGTTAAAGCGATGTCAAACTGTATCTGCAGTGTGTCAGCAGCCTGGGGGGTTGTTTAGATGATGAAAAAAATCCTCAAGGAATGCAGGCAGAATACCTTTTGTCCAGATGAGCTTCTGCCAGGATTCACCATATTGGGAAGGAGGGAGGCTAAAAACTTGAAGTAGTTCGTGATAACAGCTTTCGTTGTTTCTCACATTTTTTTTTAAAGTACGTGAAAATGCGTATAACAGGCTATCTGAACAACCAGTTTGAACTGAGGCACATCCAGGAAGACAAAATGTGATTGGTGGATGTGCAATGAAGCAGCGGGAGCCACCATTGTTTTTGGATACATGATTGAGCGCACGATTGAGCGCTATTTTCAAGTGGCAGAGCCAAAAAAAAAAAATGTTTGTAAGCAGATGATCGCTCTTCAGCATCTGTCATTTAACGGCAAAAAAAGTGGGGGAAGGGAGGGAACTTTTCAGGAGATAATAAGGCAGGTAGTTCACTTGCATGTAGTTCACTGGTAGTTCACCAGGCATGCTCCGTGTGAACTGCAAACTCAGATAGCATTCCATGCCAGCGATCTTGCGAATGATTCATGGGGACAAATGAACACTGCTGCAATACTGAGGTAATATGCTATTTTCCACAATTAATTCTCCCGTCTAGCTGAGCCCTGGGTCTCCCAAGTACAGAGAAAAACTGAGAGGAACACTGCCAAAGGAGACTTTCCTCTTAGTAACACAAATGAATAAATGCAATACCTGTTAAACTAATTTCAAAGTCATCTTTAACTCTCTTCTGTATTTTAGGATCCAGTATTTTAGAAATGACTATATATTTATTACATAGCTAAAATTAATTTGCATGCTAAAATTAATATGTGCATATGAATAATAGTAGCATTTCCTCATATTGGATTGGGTTTTTCAGTCATCTACATATACATATTGCCCATAATATTTATTTAGGAGGTAGCATATGAAGTTGTATTTTTTTCTATGTCATAGAATCATAGAACTGTAGAGTTGGAAGAGACCACAAGGGCCATCCAATCCAACTCCCTGCCTTGCAGGAATCACGATCAAAGCATCCCTGACAGATGGCCATTGAGCCTCTGTTTAAAGACCTCCAAGGAAGGAGACCCCACCACACTCTGAGGGAGTGTGTTCCACTGCCAAACAGCTCTTATTGTCAAAAAGTTCCTCCTAATGTTGAGGTGGAATCTCTGTTCCTGGAGCTTGCACCCATTGCTCCGTGTTCCAGTCTCTGGAGCAGCAGAAAACAAGCCTGCTCCATCCTCAGCGTGACATCCCTTCAAATACTTAAACAGGGCTATCATATCACCTCTTAACCATCTTTTTTCCAGGCTAAACATATCCAGCTCTCTAAGTCTCTCCTCATAAGGCATCGTTTCCAGACCTTTCACCATTTTAGTTGCCCTTCTCTGGACACACTCCAATTTGTCAATGTCCTTTTTGAACTGTGGTGCCCAGAACTGGACACAGTATTCTAGGTGCAAATATTTTTATTTTTTATAATGTGCAAGATACCAAAATATAACAATATAACAAAAAAGAAAACATTAACATATGACTAACAGAAAAAAGAAAAAACATACCACAGATAGAAATTGTATTTTTTTTTAAAATGAACTCTTACGTGCCACTTTTCAACAAAAACAGTTCCTGAAAGTGGTTTACAACATTTTAAATAAATAAATAAATAAATAAATAAATAAATAAAGCAATGTAGCAATAAACTAGACAAAATGATCAGGAATATAAAACAAAGAAACAAGAGGCATCGGGTATTATTAACATGGGTGGCCAGAGTTGTACCAGTGTAGATTCTGCAACTGCTCTGTCTGTCTCTCTGTCTTGTACACTTCTGCACTGCTAAGAGGGATGCTGGGGGAACCTTTAAATGACCAGAGGCTTTTGTGGAAGAGGAAAATAAAAGTGAAAAAGTGGCAGAACTGTTGAAGATAATTAAAGTTATTTTCAAGGCATGTGTAAAACAGCAATACCATCATCACTCATGCCTTTTTCTTTTATCATCACCACTCTTTTCCCGGAATATCTAAATTCTCCTGCAGGGAGCTCTTCTGAAAAAAAGCATTTTATATAAACTGGGCAAAATACATGCAAGGTTATTGCTTTGCATACTTTCCCACCCTTGAGCAGATGTATTTTTTCTTTCCTAGTAGGAAAACGAAACACAGCACTGGATTTGTGTATCATATGAACTGACCTATATATAGGCGAGCATAAAGCCCCATTGAGATTATTCCTGTCACCTATCCCCCACACCTGAGCTCATCGCCATTGCAGAGGAAACATGTCTGCAGCCCTTGCTGAAACAGGAACAATTGCCTAAAGCATTTTTTTTGAAGATTACATTGTATGTGCACATGTGTGTATGCATGAAAATGTATGTGTTTCTCCTTGAAAATCAGAATTCCTATCTGAACCTGAAGATGCTTCAAAAGCAATAGAAAATAATTTTCAACAAAGCTAGGAGGGGAAAGTTCATGTATGTACTGGTGTGAACATGTGGCCAATTCTGCTTTTCGGATTTGCTTCCAGCAATTTAACACTGATATAATCCTTTATAGCATTCCCATTTAAGGAAGCTCTTTAGCATTTCCATTTAAGGAATCAGTGTTTTTGCTTTCTTTTGGTTTTAAAATGTAAAAGGATCATAGAATCATAGAGCTGGAAGAGACAAGAATGACCATCCAGTCCAAGCCTTGCTGTGCAGGAATACACAATCAAAGCACTTCCAGCAGGGACTTCCATGTTGAAATGGCATTGTAAAGCTTCATCTCACCACAGTTCTGCAGTGAGAGGGGTGCTAGATGTGGCAATTGCAGGTTTGGGGTGTCTCAAACCTGTGGAAATTGCCTCCCACCCATTGGAGGCACAGAGGATTAAACGTGTGTTCGTAGTTTATGGCATCCCAGCGACATAAACTACCGTTGTTGCATCATGGATGGAATGGAGGAGATTGAGAAGGAAATATCAAAGCCCAGCCGCATCACAGTTACTGAACAGAAATCAACACTGTGCATTAAACCTCCTGATTAACACCACGAAAAGCCTGTGGGGCCATTTAACTTCCAGCACTGCTGCTTCTGCAATTTGAAGTAGAGAGTAAACCAACTCTGGACTAAAATTGTATAAAAGGATTGTAAGATAGTAAGGCTGAAGTTTTGAAGGAGTTAATTGAGAAGAAAGATTTTGTTGTTTACACTTCCTGAAGACAAAACAAGGTTGTCATTGTGCTGCTAGGGGAAGAAGCAAATGGAGGAGTTTTGTTTCTGGGTGAAAGATCACAGAGCATACCGGTGCTTTGATTGTGTATTCCTGCATGGCAGGGGGTTGGACCAGATGGCCCTCATGGTCTCTTCCAACTCTGTGATTCTATGATTCTATGAGTCCAAGGTATATAGTAGAAGAGTGAAAGAGAGACAGACACCTAGTAGCCAAGAAGACTAACTACAACCAAAAGGAAAGAAAATCCTGTTTGTAGTCTGAGAACTGTCAAAAATGGCTTCAGGAGTTAGATCCAAGACAGCACAAGGAGTACCAAGCCAAGGAGCAAGAAGGACTTACAGTGCAATCCTAAACATATCAACTCAATAGTAAGCCCTGCTGAGTTCCATATGGCTTACTTCCTAATAAGTGTGCATATCAGGGGTGAGCACACATGATTCATAGGCCACATTCCTCCTCTGGCTGTTTTTGTAACTCCTACTAGGGTAGCCACAACCCTCACCGCCAAATTCATGGCAGTGGCAAATTGCCACTCTCTTTTCATAAAGAAGGTGTGCCAATGGTGTGCACTATATTTTCAGACAAATTCCTGGAGACTTCTGGCAGGGTCATTGTCTGTAAAAATAAAGTCTTGTAGTACATGTAGTTTACATGTACAAAAGCAGTGACCTTGGAGATTATAGACGAGGAAAACATCCCAGGACAGGAACGACAGGAGACCGCTAAAAGGCTTACCTTTCAGACGATGTCGTCCCTCTCCTGTGATGCTCCCATTCTGCTCCTGTTCCCCCCCACATCCTCTTATTCATGGGAGAATCTGTCAATAAGAATCCCGTTCCATTATAATAACGGAATGACAGGCGAGTGAACAGATGCCCTATTCTGCTTGCGAAATGACATCGGAACATGACATCAGCGGGAGGTCTGTGTCAAAGACTTCCGGGTTCAATCGGGACACCCAGGTAAGTGAAACCCTCCCCCCCCCCGGTTACTTGGTGTTTTTTTTTTTTCTGTTTTGGGGCATGGGTTGTTCTTTGTTTTTTTTTTTACGTTTGGTTGGTGTTTTATTTTTAAATTTCCCACGCAATCATTCTCTCGTGAGAACGTGTGGGATTTGGCTTCACTGTCATAAAAGCAGCTTTAAGACAGCTGCATTTACTGCAGGGAAGCCGAGGGGAGGGGGAGCCGTTTCTCTCCTGCTTTAAGGTAAGCATTTGAAAAGTTTTTTTTTTTTAATGTTACAGGGATGGGAGTGGGTCGGGAGTGAGTCGGGTGGGGGGGGGAAGCGGGACAGGCACAGTTTTAGGGACCCATGTGATAATCTCCTTTGACTTTGCGACCAATGCAACAGCCAATCTATCAGCAGTGAGTAATGGAGTGTATGCTGTTGTTGGTTTTGGAGGGGACTAATGCAGTCTTCCCACACCCTGAAGTTGCTACCTCCCAGTGTATACAATGGCAGCTTAAGTGTTTATTTGTTTTTTGTTTGGTTGGTGGGTTTTTTTGTTTTGCTTTTTGCTTTTTTATACCTGAGCCGACCCTGCTGGTTGGAAGCTGTAGTCAAAAAAGTAATCTTTTCAAGCTCTGACATTAATGTCTATACTGAGCTAAACACACCAATGTTCTGACTTGATATAAAGCAGCTTCATAAATGGCAGATATATCCATGCCCCCCCATCCTGAAGAGGGCCCCTAGGCATCTTTGGCAGGCCCCCTACCAACTGCTAAGGTTAAGGGCAGCAAGATGCTCTACAGGATTTTGGATAAAAATTAAAATAAGTCAGTTTAAATGATGACACCAAGTAATATTTATATTATTTTTTAAAAAAACTAAATGGCTTTACATAATAAAAACTTACAATAATATCATGCTGTGGCCCACTCCTAATCCCAGGTGCCAGGGTCACTTGTCAGCCCCCCCTTGTGCCATCAAGCCAGGTCCTTGACAGCCCCCCCCCTTGTGGGGGTCATGGATATATCTATGATGTCAAGGTGAGATCACAGTTGCTCCCCATATGAGCCTAAAGCAGGAATCCAACTTGTATAATGGTCAGCTGTCAGGGATAAAAGGAGATGGGATCAAGCAACCTCTGGAAGGCCACAGGCTCATCACCTCTAAACTGCAGTCTTGCGCAGAACTAGTTTGGAGTACCAGGATAGCTACTTATACATTGCCCCAAAAAAGAACACAGAGATTTATAAACTTTGTACATGCTAACGGCAAAATGGTTAATCATGATGATAATTTAACTAGAAATATATTACATCTCATCACAATGAGAGAGATTCTGGCCAGGTCAGCTGTGTGCCTGCTGCTGACTCTGGTGTTTATGTATTCATTGTGGAGGGGCAATTCCATGGCCCGTACTGCTTTCCTTTGTCTGGTTCTTTGCCTTTAAAGCGGAGTTGGAATAAACAACCCTTCCAACAGAGGACTGCCTTCTGACAAATAGGACAGAGGCCACCCTATCCAAGGACTAGTACTTTTTATGGTTGTGTGCTTTTACAGCATCACTCTCTGTACTCTGGGCTATGGTGCAGTGCAGAAGTTTTTTGTTCTTATTTCTCATTTAAGTTACTTCTTTTGGAGCCCAGCTGAGAGGATGCTGCCTTTTAACACTGGGCCTCGCCTCCTTCCCTAGCTGCTGATTACAGGTAGCAATTAAAACAAACATCAGATTCTGAGAGTGCTTCTGTTTTGTTTTGTTTTGTTTTGTTTTGTTTCCCCAGAGCTGCATGGAGCCAGCATGGTATCGTGCTTTGAAAATAGGACTGTGGGAGACCAGGGGCTTTTCTACACTGACCAGAATACTCCACATTCTGGCCGGAGTATTCTGGCCTAGATAACCCCCATTATCACAACGAAATCGGCAGAAGTCCACACGTATATACCAGCCTTTGAAAAACTCCAACTAATGTGGCAACTGCATCTAAACTCAAAGTGAATAGGAGAACCTAGTTGGGAAAGGTATGTGGCAGATGATAGCAGCAGCCCTGATGTCCTGATGTTTATACCTTGGTTCTACTACACAACGGAACAGGATTTAAAACAGAGTGCCTGAAGTTAGCTCCACTAACAGTTCCAGACAAATCCAGACTGTCAAGTTTTGCTAAAAGTGCTGGGAGAGATATACAATTGGCTGTCTGTATCCCGGATTCAAAAAAGCAAACCTTGATTTTGCAATTTTATATAAGGAGCTTATTGCACTCCGAAGAAAAGCATCAAAGCAATAGGAAGTTCCATCTTCCCTGCTGCCTTACCCCATGACATCAGTGTGCATTTGTTCAGTTCTGTGGGAGACTGAGGTAAAACCACATCTTCTTTCTAACCAGAAAAACCTGTTAGCAAAAAGATGTGGTTTTACCTCGGTCCCCCACAGGACTGGAACAAAAGAAAGTTGGAAGAACGCCAACGTCATGTGGTAAGGCAGCAGGGAAGGTGGAATGTTTCTGCTGCTTTGACGCTTTTCTTCGGAGTGCGGTAAGCCCCCAAGGGACATATTTTTACTATGCTATTGTATACAATGGGACTTGATCGTCCATAGATTTTGGGGGTCCCTGGAACTAAACTCCGGCAGATACAAAGGGCCCACTGTAGCTGTGCATCCAAGTTCTTCAGCTTCCTACCCAGAGCCTCATAATCCCTTTTGATATTCTGAAGGCTATGCCTTGCAGTATCATTGGTTCCCACATGGACCAAAAGGAAGGGATAATGGTTAGTAGGCTTCACAAGTCTCGTCAGCCTCTCTGTTACATTGTGGATTTTTGCCCCTTGGAGACAGCGCACCTCTCAAGATATCTTATTGGGCCCACAAACTACTGATTCCGTACCCCTCAGCAAAGAGTCTCCTGCCACCACCACACGCCTTCTCCAAGGATTGGCAGAGGCCAATCTGTGTGCTGAACTGTCCAAAGTCTAATGCACGTTCTCTGCGGCCTGGCTCTGCTGCTCTCCTTTCTGTTCCTTGTCATCGCTTGACAAGGGAGAAAGCTTGAAACCAGTTCTGTAGTGCCAAACTTGTAGAATGGCCCCTTCTCCTTCTATGAGTCACATTCTTCTAAACATCAGCCTCCTGTGTATCAGAACTACCCTCCTCCAGAGAGACATCCCCTGTGTGTTCCTGAACCAGGACCTTCTGCTCTGTTCTGCTCTGTCTTAGAAAACCTCCTGCTCCCTAATATGCTATATAGTGGTTAATCAGGCCTCAACTTGCTAGACCTTCTCTTCCAAAAACACATCCAACTTGCACTTGCTGCACATGTAGCTCTGCACATCCACAGTCAAGAAGACAAATATACCACAGCTGTTGCAGGTGACTGCAGCAGTTCCCTCACTGTCCACTTTTCTGTGGGCTTTTCTATATGAGGCAATAAAATGTAGATTGAAGTGCAGTAGCACCAATTTGAAGCAGCTTTCATTTGTCTCCATGTTTTTTGGCAAGATCGCAGGCATGCAAAGCTATCTGCGTTTGCTGTTCAAATGGGCATACCTGTGAATCAAGATGGCAGGCATGAGTGAATTACTCATGTTTTTCTTCTCCCCAAGTTGCCACTGCTGAACAGTATTTTTCTAAAAAAACCACAAAAACAAAAAAAACCCCACCTAAATCCAAGGTGTGGAAGTGTGATCTTCTGCTTAAATAAACAGAAAAAACAAAAAACAAAAAAAGGAGACTGTTTCATTGCCTTAACACATGATCGCTATGGTGAAAATCCAACATGGCAGTTCCGGACATTGCCTTGTTAGCAAACTCCACCCTCCGCACACATCTGGCCAATCAGCTATCAACTGCAAGAATGTACAGCAATGCAATTTGGTTGTCCTAATGAGTGGGAGTGCACATTTCCCCTCAGTTTTTTAAAAACTTGAGAAAAGTCCCAAAAGTCTTTTGTAGCAAAGTTTTTTTGTTTTTTTGTCCCCCCCCCTCCTTCCAAATACCGCGATTCAATGTGGGATCTCGTTAGGACAAATGGAATTCTCCTCAAATTCCATGAAGAGTATTTTCACCGTTTAGGCAAGCCCTGGGACATAGCAGAACAAAGATGCAAACAAAAATGCCCTCAGAGTAGGTGGGAATGAAGAGGTACAATTACTTCCTGGAGTTCCCAGGAATGCCCCAAGTGGGAAAAACATCATTTGGATCTTAGGGCCAGTCTAGATGAGGGAATAAGATGTGAATTGAGGTGCAGAAATGCCAATTTGCAGCAGCTGTCATCTGCCTCAATGATTTTTTTTTTGCAAGCTTGCTGATGTGTGAAGCTCTCCATGTTTCCTATTCACATGGAGGCATGCCAGCAAATCAAGATGGCAGCTACGAGTGAATTGCTCATGGTTTAGTACTCCCCAACTTGCCCCCGCCAAAGAATATTTTTTTAAAAAAAACTAACTCCGAGGTGCAAAAAAGCGATTTTCTGCTTAAATAATAATAAAAAAAGGGGGGGGGAAATCATATTTCATCGCCTCAGTGCATGATCGCTACGACGACAATCCAACATGGCAGATCCATGATCTGCTGGTTTACCAAGTTCCGCCCCCTGCACATGTCCAGCCGATCAGCTGTCCTCTTCAGCAATGTGATGCAATGCGATTCAGTTGTTCTAACAGGAGAGGGTGTACATTTCTGTCCCGAGTTTTTTAAAAACTCAGGAAAAGTCCCCCTGACTTTTGCTCCCCCTCCCTCCGAAAAGGACAGAATGCCACGGGAACCCATTTGGACACATGGGATTCCTGTGGATTCTAAGAAG
Organism: Gambelia wislizenii; assembly: GCA_030847615.1. Classification (NCBI taxonomy): domain Eukaryota; kingdom Metazoa; phylum Chordata; class Lepidosauria; order Squamata; family Crotaphytidae; genus Gambelia; species Gambelia wislizenii. The sequence goes on along the minus strand of JAUMIR010000010.1, from coordinate 18,752,562 downwards.
GTTTTTTTCACCATCTGGACTACCCCTCTGAAATAGTTGTGCTATGTACAGCTAAAGAACCTGTGACATTTCAGCACAAATGCCCCATCTGGATCTGCCCTATGGAGATTATCAGACACAGCAAAAAGTACCTTATCAGAATGCCAGGATGACATTACTGTCCTGCAAACAGGACCCACTTTCAGATGACATTGTCCTCGTCACATTCTGCTCCTGTGCTGCAGGAGTTAGTAAGGCAGTGGCTTTCATTGACGGGAGCTCCCTGTCAATGAAAAGTGCCACCTTACTAATTGCTGCAGCACAGGAGCAGAACACGACGAAGACATCTGAAACTGGGTCCTGTTTGCAGGACAGTAATGCCATCCTGGCGTTCTGATAAGGTACTTTTTGGGCACATCTTATAATCTCCTATGACTCATTAGCCACAGAGATGGAAACTTTGCATGCAAAGCATCTATTTAACACTGTTAGTTAAAATGCCAACGTTCATTTGCTTTTCTGATTCTAAATTGTCCCTAGTGAAACAGATCCCCCCCCTGCCTGTTTTTAAGCATTTTGACTTGCTTGATTAGAGCTCACAAAAGGAATGGGAATGTGGGTAGGCAGCCATAGCTTTTTAATCTGTGGAGAGCCAAAGTAACATGGCAGATACAGCAATTTAACTACAGCTTGCAAATGGAAACTGTTGTACATTCTCTCCCTCTTCTCTCTCTCTGCAGCTCTTCATTCCTCCCTCTTTCTCCTGATGTTGACTGTAGTTTCATGCTTCACAGGACTGATTTCCTCATAAGACAGGATGAGACCCTTGTCTTAGGAGACACAGCAGGGTGGGGTGGTAGATCAGGGTTTGCAGAGTCTGCATTGCTAACATGAATGCAATAGCAAAAGACTAAGGAAGACAAGCCAGTGTGGTGGGGGGTATTGAGGAGAGAAAGTAAAAAGTAGATTACCAGGCTGTTAATGGAAGCGCTTGACAACAATTTCAACAGCTTCTATAATTCGTTCTATGATTCCTCATTTCTTCCATTTCTCGCAACTCCCCCTCCCCACAAAAGCAGCAGAAGAATAAATGTTTATTCTCAGGCTTTGGTATATGCTTTCATTGTTGTCATTGGCCTCTGTTCAATTGGAAGGGAAAAGAAAGGGGGCAGCTTCATTTAGAAAGCAATGCATTTCAGAGTCTGCTTTTCAATTTGTTTACATGAGCTGACAATCAAATTCTTTCTTTCTTTAATTTAGCAGACTTTGGCTACTTTTGGTTAGAACCAGTTACCAGGGGAAGCCCAAAGCACCATTCAAAGTGGCACACCAAGCACAGTGCATCAGAATCCCCCTGATTTGAAGGCATTCATCCATGTGCGGAATGACTTCTGAGCACCTTCAGAATTAGAGAGCAGGATACTTGCCCCTACTCTCTGTGTCTCATGCAACACCATGAGCAAAGGTTGGGAAAGCTACTTTTAGGAATATTATTCCCAGAATTTCTGAGCTACTTGGCTGGAGAATTCTATCAATTGTATTTAAAAAACACACCAATCTTGGGGGTGCATCTACACTGTAGAAATAATGCAGTTTGACCCCAGTTTAACTGCCATGGCTCCATCTTACAGAATCCTGGGATCTGTTGTTTTGTGAGGCACCAAGAACACTTTGGCAGAGAAGGCTCTCTCTCTCTCTGGCTTCTCTTCGCAAACGAAAATTCAGGAAGGACTCATCCCGCGCTTTCTGCAAGTGCGCTGATGACTAAAAAGGCCAATCTGAGATAGACAAGTCTGGTTGCAGAAAGCACAGCAGAAGGTTTCCTTGGATGATGTTTCTGGGTTGTGATTTTTTCTGCGTTGTTGTTTCTCTTCAAGACTTGTTCAGCATGAGTTCTCAAATAAGGCTGCAGCATTGTGGATAGTGCGTCTCCATACCTCCCGATGTGAGGCCAGGGTGGACTATTGTTGGTGATCAATTTGGCCGAGCCTGAGGTGTTGTTTCAGGGAGTCCTTGTATCGCTTTTTTGGAGTGCCCCTCTTACGCTGACCCGTGGCGAGTTCACCGTAGAATACTATTTTGGGGAGGCGATGGTCCTCCATCCTAGAAACATGCCCTGTCCAGCGCAGCTGTGTTCTCAATATCATGGCCTCGATGCTGGTGATCCCTGCTTGCTCAAGGACAGCAACATTCGTCACATAGTCAGTCCAGTGTATGTTTAGGATTGTGTGTAAACAGCGCTGATGGAAGCGTTCGAGGAGTTGTAAGTGGTGGTGATAGGTGACCCATGTTTCAGATCCATAAAGGATAATAGACAGTACAATGGCTCTATACACACTGATTTTTGTGTTTCGCCTCAGGTGTTTATTACTCCAGACTCTTTTATAAAGTCTTCCAAATGCGCTATGTGCCTTTGCTAATCTGTGATCGATCTCTTTGTCAATCTTGGCATCTGAGGAGATGATGCTTCCCAGGTAGGTGAACTGCTGAACGGACTTAAGCACAGAGTTGCCGACGGCAATGTGGGGATGGTGGTGTTCATCCTGTGGTGCAGGCTGGTAAAGAACTTCAGTTTTCTTCAGGTTGACTTCCAGCCCAAACAGCTCTGCAGCTGTTGCGAAGCAGGATGTTAGGCGCTGCAGAGCTGCTTCTGTGTGGGCAACAAGGGCAGCATCATTAGCAAAGAGCAGCTCACGGACTAGATAGTTTAGAGTCTTAGTGCGAGCCCTCAGATGGCTTAAGTTAAACAAGCTACCATCAGTACGGTAACGTATATAGATGCCAACGTCTTCTTTGAGCTCTGCTGTAGCCCTTTGGAGCATCATGCTGAAGAAGATTGTAAATAAAGTTGGTGCAAGAACACAACCTTGCTTCACTCCATTAGTTATTAGAAAGGGCTCTGAAAGAGCATCGCCATATCTGACGACCGCGCTGGCTCTCGTGTAGCAAGGTAACCATTTTAAGGGATTTGGGGGGACATCCTAGTCTTTCCAGGATCTGCCACAGACCTTTCCTACTCATGGTGTCGAAGGCTTTGGTGAGGTCAACAAATCTTACATAGAGACCCTTGTTCTGCTCTCTACATTTCTCTTGCCGAGAAGGCCAAAGACCTTGTAAAACTACAAATCCCAGGATTCCGTAGGATGGAGCTACAGCATTTTAAGAAGTGTCAAACTGCATTATTTCTACAGTTTAGGTGCACCCCAGGTCACAAGTGATAACATCCTATCATTTAATGACAGCATTTTATAGATGGGAGAAACATCTAGTCCCTATATAAATCAGCCCTCTTCAGTCTACCACAATTTCCCTATATGTTTGACTATAGATCTAATGAAACCCCAAATAGCATGGCTGTAGTATTGGTGGAGTGATGGGAGTTGTAGTCCCATCCTTCTGCATGCTGGCTCCAGCTCCGGGAAGGCTACACTAAGTCACATGGCTCAGTTTGGCTTCTCTTGACTTTTTAACTTGTGAGCTGCACAACTTTAATCACAGATTGTATAACTGAGCAGTGTAGTTCTTGTTGCGATTGGCCACAGTCTTCATTTTGTTAAGATGGAGGTAGAGGAAACAGTAAGAATTACAGCACACTCCTGTGAATTTCATCTCAGAGGTGAACCCCACTGAATTTAATGGGGTCTAATCCCAGGCTGATGTGAATGGGATTGCTATTTTAATTGGGCTGCATTGTGCTGTGTGCAACTTACAACCCTAACCTCTTTCCAACACCAGGGATGAAAATAATGTGGGCCTCCAGATGTTCTTGGACTGTGACTCTCAGCATTCCTCACAATTGGCTATACCGGCTAGGGCTTCTGGGGACCTGCAGTCCTAGAACATCTGGTGAGCCACATAATTTTCACCCTTATGCTAGACAGTAGTCTGAATCCTGTTGATAGTCCCAACTAGAATAAAGCCACTGAACCCTACTGTTGTGTGGCAAATTGACACTTATGTAAATCTGATTTATTCAGGGAGTCAATTCTAGTTGGGACAACAAATAGTATTCAGGTCATTAAGTCCCTCTGAAGTCAGAATGACTTAATTCTGGGGTTGTCTTAACAGTGAAAAAACTCCTTACAGAATGTGAGGAGAACCCTACCTGTCTAAATGGCAAGCTGTGTTAGAATAGAATAGAATCTTTATTGCGGTCATAAACCAGCACAGGTAAAAAGGGATACAGAATAAAGGTAAAAACATAGGATAAAAACAGGCTAAAAGCAGTATTTAAAATGTTCCTTCAGATTACATAGCTCCAGTATAACAAGATTAAGTTGATACTATTCTACTGTGGAGGTTGTTGTCTGTCGAATTTTAACCGCAGCTGAACAGAATCTGGCAACATTATAAATTGTTCCTGGGTTGGTGTCTGAAAGCAACAAGTTTATGTAGAATTGTCCAGTGTGCCCTTGATATTTATGCAACAGGGGTGAAATAAGGCTGAGATGTATGTCCCTGTAGTATGAGCACTGGAGTAATACATGCTCTGTTGTTTCTATTTGGCCTGAGTTCCAGGGGCACAGTCTGTCTGAGAAGGGGATCTTCTTGTATCACCTTCAAGGACAGCTGCAGGGAGGGCACGGCACCGTGCAAGAGTAAAGGCCCTTCGATGTTTAGGTATTTCAAGTGTTGCTAAGTATGCCAAAGGAGAGGCCAGATGTCTGTTGGAGTCAGTAGCAATGAAGGTTGGAGTACTGGCTAGATCCAGTTGTCACTCTATATCTGCTACCTGTTGTTTGATAGTAGCTTTTGCCCTATCATATCCCAGGCTAAGCAGAAGATCTGGAGAAAGGCCCAGTGTTGAAATTTTAGTCATCACTGTCTGTTTCCAGCTGGATTAGAAATCATCACTTAAGGTTAGTGAAGCAAGGCCAGTGGGAAAGAGGGATAGTCTGAGCCAGTAGCTGAGTATGGTCACCCACACTCTGGCCTCCACTTTCATAAATCCTGACTCTAGTCTCAGAGCTGTGTTACAGACACATTTTGGAGTTTGGAAAGCTGCTCTTAAAAATTTGGATTGGACAAGTTCTAATGGAGCAGGGTTGGAGAAGGGTCCCAATTGGGATCCATAAAGCAGTTGAGCTACTGGTTTGGCTTCAAAGAGTTTGAGCACTGCAGGTAAATAGTGGCCTCCTCTTGTCTTAAGAAATTTGAGAATGGCTGTTGCACTCCTCTGCACATTGCAAGCCGTGTTGTTTTGCCACTTTGTAAAGCGGGGGGGGGGAAATGTAAAAAAACTACGTGGGAAAAGCCTTCGTGGCTTTTCCTGGGGCTCAGTTAAACAGTATAAAAAAACGTGAAGAATTCGCTAAGAGTTCTAATTGTTTACATGTTTTGCGACTCTAAATCGCCTCTTTCAGAAGGAGGGGTGGGAAAAAACCCATCTGTAGCGTATTTTAGGACTTCGTATTTTTTCCCGTCTTTTTTAAAAAGAACCGAAAATTATTGCTAAACCGATGATGTGAACTACCTTTGCGTTTTTAAATCGATTCCTAAAAAAGTACTGGAACCGCAGAGCTTTGCCATGATTGGTTGAACTCACCAGGGAGGGGTTTGGACAAGGAGGGGATGGAGGAAAGATCCATCCACTGTTGTTTCCAGCCACGGAAAAGACTGTGAGAGCTGTGTGTGTGTGTGTCTTTCCTCCCTCACTCCTTGGTCTCTTCGAGCTTGGCTGCAGCCAGCTGAAGAATTCCTTTCAGTCTCTGTGTGAATGTTCTTCGTCTCCCCTCCCTCCCTCCTCCCTCTCTCTCCCTGTATGCTCCACCAGCTGATCTATCGACTTTTGTGTGTGCATGTTTGTGCACGCTCGCAGTGCTGGCATGAGAGAGGGAGAAAAAACAGTCTACTGACATAGGAGAAATGCACAGCAAAGAGAATTCTTTTCCTACCATCCTTTGTCATTAATCCTTCCCACTTCCTGGTCTCCCTGCTTTTTAGTTGCTTTCTGGTTTTCTCGCTGAGATCAAGCTGTGAAAGGTGATACTGTTGCTTTGTATACAAATCCCTTCTGAGGAAGGCCTGCAATTAAAGCCCTTTCAGAGGAACTATTCCCCCCAACAAGCCCCTCCTGCTTCAACTGTGTGTGTTTTCAGTGAGTGGCTTTAAGAGGCAGGCAGGCACGCCCCCTGCATCTTTGCCATCTGAACTGAGAAGCGAAAAAATAAACAACACAACTGAATCCCCTATAAATCATATGAACTATCCGTCACTGCTGCGAAAAAGCGCTAAACCGCAAATTGCCGCATTAAAAACTGTCGTTTAACTGACCCCCTGGAGTTTAAAAAAAAACTGCAGGGGGAACGTGCATTCCCCCTTGTTGGAACAAGCAATTAGATATGAATCACTTTTCCTATGAATGTAGGGGTGGGGCTTGCTAACAGATGCAAGTGCTTGGCATCACCATGTTGATTTTTTGCCTTAGTGAGTGAGTGCTAAGGCGATAAAATGGGGTGCTGTGTTCCCCCTTTTTCTGGAAAGGCAAAATATCGCTCTAGTGTACAGTTGAAATAGGTTTTTTTAAGTTCAGCGGTGGCAGATTACAGTAGGTAAAAACGTGAGTAGTTCACTCATGGTCTCCATCTTGACTGGTGGGCATGCGAAGCTTTGGGGGGGCATAAAACCATTAAGACAAGTCACAGCTGCTGCGAAATACCATTACTGCGCGCACTCTGGGTTTTTGGGGCTCGTATTTTGGGCTCGTCAGACTAACCATGCTTACTTAGAATTGCACTGTTAAGTTTGAATGAAAGGCTTTGGACTTCCTCCCTCCCTCTCTCTGAACACTTATTTGGGCCGTTATGTAACAGTAAATCAGAATGCACCAATGGAGCCTGAAGTCCTCCAGATGTTGTGGACCATCTAATTCCTGCCATCTAATGGCCATGCTTGCAGAGGCTGTTCAGCGTTGTAGTTGTGATATATCTCCACAGGGCCACACTTTTTCTACCCTGCTTTACCCTCTGTGTGCCCAACAAATAACCATTATTATCTTTTCAAAGGGAGAGTGCTTGTTTGTAAAACCCAAGAAATGGCAATTCCTCCATATGGCAAACTTTGCGACAGAAAACACCTTGATGCGAAATAAAGAAGATTTTCCAAGGAACAAAGAAGCAGCAGTAACAACTATTATTTGAAAGCATTGCTTTCAGAAAGTATTTGGCCAACTGTTCCAAAAGAGACAGCATGTCAAAAGAGATGTCTTAAACCGTTGTTGGTATTTTTAGTCATTGTATTTATAAAACTGCTCTCCCTTGAAGTCCCCTTTGGGGGGAGCAAAACATGACCCCCATCTTTATTTTTAGCCTTTCACCCATTCCCAGGCATTTTTACCTTTCAACCATTTTGGCTCAATTGTTTGCTCTTTAATAATTGTTTGTTTTTTAAAAAACATAAGGATGATGAAATCTTAGCATTAACACATTCCTAAGGCCTGAAATGACAATGGGAAGAACACTTTATATACAGGCAAAAAAGCTTGGTAGCAGGACATTTTTAAAAGAGGGAGAGAAGAGAAGAGAAGAAAGGATAGGAAGGGTTGAAGAGCTACTGTCTCTTTAATTTGCTTTCTGCTGCTTCCAGATTTAGGTCAGGCTCATGTATTTGATACTGAGAGCAAATCCTGCTCTAAAACCTATTCAATTAAAATGCAGTAAAGCGAAGGGATTATTCCTTTGGCTTCCATGCATCACTGTCTCCCATCAAGCCACATTACTCCACATCTGGTGTTTGCCATGCGGCTGAATGGATCCTGAACTCTTTCCAACCTGGCAAAGAGAAGATAGATCACTTGGTCCATTTCAAAGGCATTCCTGACATTTGTGAATTGCTGTGAGTTGCAGCATAATTCCTTCCCTCTCCATCTCTCTCTCCCAGAACATTTTTTTAAAAAACCTGACTCTACCGCTGTGATACCTATGGTTGTGATTTCCTGTCACAATATGGGGGGAAAAAACTTTTCCAGGCTGTGCACCGGCATGCATATGGGGTGATTCAGTCCCATGGATTTACCTGTTTTTGGAATAACAGGATTGCAGCCTACAAATACAACCTGATGTTTCAATAATAAACTAAAAAGAAATGCTTCACGCTACCAACCCTATTCTCTCACTAAGGCTACTTGGTTACCCTTATCTTTTCATCTGTTATAAATTACTGATAGTTTCTCTATGCCTATTGGCATATATGTAGGGTTGCCCATTTCTTAGCTAGATCGTATTGTGTGTGTGTGTGTGTGTGTGCCTTCAAGTCGCCTGTCAACTTATGGCGACTCCATGAATTTCATAGCGTTTTCTTAGGCAAGGAATACTCAGAGGTGATTTTGCTAGTTCCTTCCTTTGGAACAGAGCCTACAGCACCTAGCTGTGCATTTAATTGTGGCACAGCTGTGGCATAGAGACAATTTCTTTTTACCTGCTAGTAACTGCAAGTCATGCAGCTACTTGAGGGTTAATTGAAAAATTATCCATTTCTGGTATTGAGCAGGGGTGCAGAACCTCTTCCCCTCCCCTGTTGCTGGACTACTGCTATCATCAGCTACAGTCAACCTGGCTGATGGTTGGGCTGATGGGAGTTATAGTTACACAACACCAAGGGTTACGGAAGCTCTGCACCTGGTGAAGAGATATTTATTTAGTGGCTTGACACAAGGATGTTCTTTGGAAACAGGGAGTCATAGTAAGCTGGTGATAATGTTGCTGTGTGCCTTTAAGTCATTTCTGACTTATGGTGATCCTAACGACACCTTATCATGGAGTTTTCTTGGCAAGATTTGTTCAGAGGGGGTTTGCCTTTGCCTATCTCTGAAGCTGAAAGAGTGTGGATTGCCCAAGGTCACCCAGTGGGTTTCCATGGCCAAGCAGGAATTCAAACGCTGGTCTCCTGAGTTGTAGTCCAATGCTCAAACCATGGCCCCCCAAGGTGGGGGGCTGACAGGGCTCTAGCCTGGGGGCCTGGAATTAAGAGGGGGGGCAGTGTGATATTATTATAAATTTTTATTTTTACATGTCCATTTAATTTTTTTTAAAAAAATAAATATAAATATCACTTTGGTGTCATCATTTAAACTTACTTACCGTATAGTCTGGCGTATAAGACGACTGGGCGTATAAGACCACCCGCCCCCAATTTCCAGCCAAAAATCTGGGCTTAAGCATATATTCGCCAGATAAGACCACCCCCACCCCCAATTTGGCTGGCTGGGGGAGCCTTGCCAGCTGATCCTCTTTGTTTCCCAACTCATGAGGATCTTCTCGTGAGTTGGGAAAGCGAACGGGATCAGCTGGCAGGGCAACATTCGCCCCTCTCTTCAACCTTCCAGTCAAACTGGACTCGAAGGTGGAGGAAAGGGGCGAAAATGCCCAGTTTGCCTCAGCAGCCCCCTTCCCTCCGTCTTGGCTCTTCCAAAGGGGACCAAGGCGGGGGAAGCAGGGGTGGTTGCGACAAACCCCTAGATTCACCCCCTCTCCCCACCTTCAAGGAAGGTGGGGAGAAGGGGCAAACATGCCCCATTTGGCTCCACAGCCCCGATCCCTCCTTCTGGGCTCCCTTCTGAAGGGAGCCCAGAAGGAGGACGTGGGGCCGTGGAGCCAAACCCCGGGATTCGTCCCCTCTCCCCACCATCAAGGAAGAGGGAGCGAATCTAGGGATTTAACTCCGCAGCCCCGATCCCTCCTTCTGGGCTCCCTCCTCCCGCGATTCCCCAACCCACAGTAGGCTGCCCAGCCTCCTCGTGGGTTGGGGAATGCGGGATGGCCAGCTGGCTGGGGGGGGGTCTCCCTCCTCCCTCTATTCCCCAACCCATGAGTAGGCTTGCCAGCCTCCTCGTGGGTTGGGGAATGAGGAATGGCCAGCTGGCTGGGAGGGGGGGTTCTCCCTCCTCCCTCTATTCCCCAACCCACGAGGAGGCTGCCCAGACTCCTCTTGGGTTGGGGAATGTGGGATGGCCAGCTGGCTGGGGGGGTGGAGGGAGGGGGCTTCGGTGAGGGTGGAAGGGTGGCTGGAGGGAGGGGGCTTCACAGCCACCCCCCTCCCCGAAGCTGCAATCTCCAGTGGGATCGCGGCTTTGGGGAGGGGGGTGGATGGACAGAGTGGTGCTGGAGGGAGGGTAGATGGGTGGCTGGGGGGAGGGGGCTTCACAGCCACCCCCCCTCCCCAAAGCTGCGATCTCAAGTGGGATGGTAGCTTTGGAGAGGGGGGGTGGCTGGAGGGAGGGTGGACAGGTGGCTGGGGGAGGGGCTTCGCAGCCACCCCCCTCCCCAAAGCCGCAATCTCCAGTGGGATCGCGGCTTTGGGAAGGGGGGTGGATGGACAGAGTGGTGCTGGAGGGAGGGTAGATGGGTGGCTGGGGGGAGGGGGCTTCGCAGCCACCCCCCTCCCCAAAGCCACAATCTCCAGTGGGATCGTGGCTTTGGGGAGGGGGGTTGGATGGGCGGAGGGTGCTGGAGGGAGGGTAGACGGGTGGCTGGGGGGAGGGGCTTCACAGCCACCCCCCCTCCCCGAAGCCACGATCTCCAGTGGGATCGCGGCTTTGGGGAGCGGGGGTGACTGGAGGGAGGGTGGACGGGTGGCTGGGTGGAGGGGGCTTTGCAGCCACCCCTCCTCTCCGAAGCTGCGATCTCCAGTGGGATTGTGGCTTTGGGGAGGGGGGGTGGATGGACAGAGGGTGCTGGAGGGAGGGTGGACGGGTGGCTGGGGTTAGGGTCTTTGCAGCCACCCCCCTCCCTGAAGCCATGATCTCAAGTGGGATCGTGGCTTTGGGGAGGGGGGTGGCTGGAGGGAGGGTGGACGGGTGGCTGGGGGGAGGGGGCTTCACAGCCACCCCCCCTCCCCAAAGCCACGATCTCCAGTAGGATCACGGCTTTGGGGAGCGGGGGTGGTTGGAGGGAGGGTGGATGGGTGGCTGGGGGGAGGGGGAGAATCCCGGGGTTTGGCTCCACGGCCCTGCGTCCTCCTTCTGGGCTCCCTTTGGAAGGGAGCCCAAAAGGAGGGATCGGGGTCACGGAGCAAAACGGGGCATTTTCGCCCTTTTCCTCCACCTTCAAGGAAGGTGGGGGGAAAGGGCAAATCTAGTGGTTTGCCTCAGCCGCTGCAGAGGTGATCAAGCGGCGGCCGCGGCAAACTGCAACTTTCGCCCCCCTTCTCTGTCTTCTGTTGCTCCCCAAAGGGGGAGAAGGCAGAGGAGGGGGCGAATGAACTGCAAAACACTTTGCTTCACCCCCCTGCCCCATCTCCTGCCTCTTTGCTCCGTTTGTGAAGAGGCAATATATCCGGCGTATAAGACGACTGTCGATTTTGGAGGGCACTTTTGAGTGCTCAAAAGTTGTCTTATACGCTGGAATATACTGTATTTTAATTTTTATCCTAAATCCTGCAGAGCATCTCATTGCCCTTAACATTAGCAGTAGGCAGGGGGCCTGCCAAAGATCCTGGCCTGGGGGCCTGCTTCAGGATGTGGGGGCCATGGCTCAAACCACTACACTATGATGGTTCTCACTGGTGATAATGGTTCCCTTTTTATGATCAATTTATTGAGGGCTTATCTATATGAGACCAAAAACCCCATAGTGCTCTGCAGTAATAGCAAGTTGCAGCAGCTGCAACTTGTCTTAATGGTGTTTTTGCCTGCAGAGGCCCCCATAAACTTTTCATCCAAGATGGTGGCTGTGAATGATTCACTCGTGTTAGTACTTAGCCACCGCCAAACTGTTTTTTAAAAAATTATGTCTAAGGTGCGCTACAGCCATAGTGCTTTTTCAATTTAACAGGGCAGCAAAGCAAACTATAAACACCCTGTTTTATTGCCTTAGTGATCACTTTTTAAAAAAGCAGCTCTGGGTGCTTGCCCCTCCCCCACACATGTCCAACCAATCAGATTCGCACTCCCTGTACTACTGGACACTGATTCATATTGAATCACTCTCCTAACGAGGGGGAATACACATTCCCCACACTGTTTTTGAAAAAGTCTGGGGAAAGCTGCAAAGACTTTTCCTCTCGAGTTTCAGTTATTTTTGGCCCCCCACTTCTGAATACAGCGTAATGCTGCCAGATCCCGTTACATCATGTCATCTTCTCCTTGAATTCCATGAGAAGTATTTTAACCATTTAGATGACTCCTAACAGTGGAAGGAATCTTAGCACCCATTAAAGTTTTTTAAAAAGTGTATTTCTGGAGGGTGGGAGGACAGACAATGAGCACCAACAGAAACCTTTGGAAGGCATGCCTCTTTGTTTAACTCCTCACATGAGAGTAGCATCACTTTCGCCTCCCATTTTGGATTCCTGTCTTCTATGGATTTAGGCACCAGGGCTGCATTGACTGGGGCTTGCAAGCCTCAATGAACAGTTGGAGCAGAAGATGTTCGAGGGAGCCTTGGGTCCTTGAACTGGAAGACAGCTTCATGACTGGCTGCTGGTGATGTCATAGCCCTGCCCACATTTTCCCAAACTGTGAGTTCATTTGCATGCAAGGCTTCCACTATGCCTAGATAATAAACAATGGAAAATACACACACATACACAAAATAACTGACACATAAAACAAATCAATTTGAAACACAATTAAAAAGCACAGCAAAGAAAAGAAACAGATAGCAGAATTGCTTAAATGCCAAAGGTCCACCCAAATAAAAATGTCTTTGGCTAATGTTAACAGGGAATCAGACTCACTTCCCTTAGCAGGGATTCCAAAGTCTGTGAGGTACCACTAAAAAGCCCCTCTCCCAGATCTCCATAGAAGTTGCCTTCAAAGGTTTTGGTTTTACTACATGAACATTTTCGTATGTATTCTCTGTTAATCTTTGAACTTTTTTTGGGTGGCGAGTGTAATGGTATCCAAGGAGCTTGTCTGTCTGAGGCAAAAACAACAACAACACCTGGAGTGTCTTGTAGTAAGGGCATTTTGCAGCAGCTGCAAGTTGAGTGGGTGAGTTTGAATTTTTTTTTTAAACTGTTGGGAGAGGCTGCTTGTTGCTGAGGGGATGGGGCTTCTGTGAGTTTGAATTTTTTTAAACTCTTGGGAGAATGTGCTTGTTGCTGAGGGGGCAGAGCTTCTGTGAGTCACATCTGTGAGTCACTAGGAGGTGGAGCTGGGAGCCTAGCTCTATATAACTCCTTGCAAAGGCTTTCCAGGCCAGTTTCCTGCCAGGGAGAAGAAGGAGAGCAGCTTCTGGACAGCCATTTTGAGTGGGTGAGTTTGATTTTTTTTTTTAACTGTTGGGAGAGGCTGATTTTTGCTGAGACGCGCACCTACTGGCGCGCGAATTTAAGTGACCAAAGAAAAATACAGCATACTTAAAAGTACAGCATAGAGTTCTCAGCATTAACTAACAGTTCTTAGATTACCTAAAAGCTCTCACCATGGACACTGAGGGGACTCACCATGGACACTGAGGGGATGTTTTTCTTCTTGTCTACAGACGTGGGGAACTTCACATGCACCAAGTGCAAGTTGGTAGCCCTCTTGGAGGAGAAAGTCCAGCAGCTGGAGACACGGGTAGCTACACTTCAACATATTCATGAGCAAGAGATTTTCCTGGACAGAACAGAACAAACAGTCTTGGACGGGGACCGCACAAAGGAAGTGGCTGGGGAGGACAGGGTCACTTCACAGACACAGGAGGTAGACAGCTGGAGGAATGTCACACACTGAACAAGAAAATCCAGGGATTCTTTGAACAGCTTGCAGCTACAGAATCGATTTGAAGCCCTCTCTCTTACCAAGGACAACGAGGAAGAACAGCATGGACAGACTTCAGGGGCAGAGCAGAGGACCTTGAGAGTAGCACCACAAGGAACAGCAGCTGCGAAGCCTCGGGGGAGATGCATGTTGGTGGTGGTGGGACTCCTTGCTGTGGGGTACAGAAACAGTGGTTTATGGGCCTGACAAGATGTCTCGGGAGGTGTGTTGTCTCCCTGGGGCAAAGATCCATGATGTGATGGAGAGGCTGACAAGACTGGTCAAGCCTACGGATCATTACCCCCTCCTTTTGGTCCATGTGGGAACCAATGATACTGCAAGGCACAGCTTTCTGAAGATCAGAAGAGATTATGAGGCTCTGGGGAGGAAGCTGAAAGAAATGGATGCACAGGTTGTCATCTCGTCTCTTCTGCCAGTTGAAGGGCATGGTCCAGGAAGGGAGAGGAAAATAGCCGATGTAAACAACTGGCTCCATAGATGGTGTCTCCAAGAACAATTTGGATTCTTGGATCATGGGCTGCGCTTCCATGAGGGGGGACTTCTGGCAAGAGATGGTGTGCATCTCACGACAGTTGGCAGAAACATTTTTGCCTACAGTCTCAAGAATTTGATCAGGAGGGCTTTAAACTGAGTCATATTGGGGAGGGAGACCGTATTCTGGAAGACAAAAGGGCTGGAGAAAATAGTCAAACTGTCATAGAGGCAGGGGCGGTTTAAGGAATTTTGGGGCCCCCTGCAATGCTTTATTTTGGGGCCCTCATATGTTTATCTCAGGTCAATGTAACCTAACCTATTCACCTTACAGGATGTTCAGATTACAGTAGGACCCCCGTATCCATGGATTCTTTATCCATGGGACACGAAACAGCACACCTACCATAGAGTCTTCCTAGAAAATGTGTCTTCCCTAGCTGTTTTCTAGGCCCTCCAAGGCAACTCTATGGTATTTTAAACCAGAAGTCCCATTATTTTGAATGGCGTTCACTATTGTTCATCGTTTTCAGAATCCACGTCCCCCACAACCAATCCTCAGTGCATAAGAGGGGACTACTGTATTACATAATTTGCCACCAATAATTTAGTTTAAAAACTATATTATACGCACTAACATAATATTTTTTGTTTATTAACAATTAACGTAATGGTGTAGATTTCCTCAAAGAAAAGAAAGAGTGGACTACAAGCTAAACATGAGTTAGTAGTGTGATGCAGCAGCAAAAAATGCCAATGCGATTCTAGGCTGCATTAATAGGAGTAGTGTCTAGATCAAGGGAAGTAATAGTATCACTCCATTCTGCTTTGGTCAGACCTCACCTGGAATACTGTTTCCAGCACTGGGCACAACAATTCAAGAAAGATACTGAGATGGTGGGATGGTGGGAGGTCTGGAAGCCATTATGCCCTATGAGGAACAGCTTAGGGAGCTGGGTATGCTTAGCCTGGAGAAGAGAAGGTTGAGACGTGACGTCATAGCCATGTTTAAATATTTGAAGGGATGTCATATTGAGGAAGAAGCAAGCTTGTTTTCTCCTGCTCCAGAGACTAGGACATGGAGCCATGGGTTCAAACTACAGGAAAAGAGATTCCACCTGAATATTAGGAAGAACCTCCTAACAGTAACAGCTGTTCAGAAGTGGAATACACTGCCTTTGAGTGTGGTGGAGTCTCCTTCTTTGGGTTTTTTTAAACATAGGTTGGATGACCATCTGCCAGGAATGCTTGGATTGTGTGTTCCTGCAGGGCAGAAGCCGATTGGATGGAGTGGCTGTTGGGGTCCCTTCCAGCCCTATGATTCTATGATTCTAGGCTGCATTCAGAGCCTGGAAAAGTTATTCTTGGATTATACCTCCCAGAATCCCCCTGCCAGCATCCTTCTCAAGGTCTGATTGCATTGTTCCTTTTCCAGCATTCTCTAGCCCAGTGGTTCATAACTTGGGGTCCGCAATGTCCTCACAGGGGGTCCACAAAGGCTTGAAGGCTGCTTGGCCCACCTCCTCCCTGTTGTGGAGTAGCCATGTGACAGGAACCAAGGCAAAGGCTGGCTGGCTTGGCCTGCACATTGCCATTCAATTCACTCCAGCCACAAACTTGCAGGAAGAAGCAAGAGTGCCTCTGAGGGAAATGTTAATTGATGGTGTAATTGTATTGTTGTTGTTAGCTATTATTATTAGGGTTTTAAATCTTGAGTTTAGTCTTGGGGCAACAAAAGATATTTAAAGGGGGTCCCTGGTAAAGAAAAGGTTAAGAACCACTGCTCTAGGCCAATGCCTCTCACATAACACTAATGCGATACTGGTGTTTTAGTGACAACAATAAAACCATTGTTCCCAGTAATATTACTCCAATTTTTATTTTTCTTTATATTCTTTATATTCTTCTGTTATATTTCTTTATATTCTTCTGTTAAAAGAGCTAGAGTGTTGTAGAAGTTTCAGCATTGCACTATGACTGTGGAGACCAGGGTTTAAATCCTTACTCAGCCATGAATACCCACTGGCTGACCTTGGGCAAGTCACACTCTCTCAGCCTCAAAGGAAGGCAAAGGCAGACCCCCTTTGAACAAACCTTGCCTAGAAAATCCCATGGTAGGTTTGCCTTAGTCAGAAATGACTTGAAGGCACATGGGCAAACACAAAAATTCCTTTTGCAGGCTGAACTCAGTTGGCAGCAAGGGGAGGAAGCTGAGGAGAAAGGGGAAAAGGGAGGGAGGGGAGAGACCCCAGGAAACCATGTTAAGAGCAGCTGGAAAGATGGGCTGGATCTATGTGGAAGGAAGGGAAGGGAAGGGAAGGGAAAGAAAGAAAGAAAGAAAGAAAGAAAGAAAGAAAGAAAGAAAGAAAGATCCTTTCTGAGGGAGACAGCACTCAAATTCCCTGTCTCTCTCTCTCACACACACACTCACCCTCTCTGTACCTCTCCCTCCAGCTTCTGCCATGGAAGGCTACTGTTTCTTTCACTTTCTCTTTGGGTTTGTGAGATGCTGTTGTGCTTTTAAAAAAAAGCCAGCAGGAGGTTTTTGGAGGAGGAGGGGAGGAGGGGGCTCCTACTGGCTGTCTCCTGGCTGTCTCCTTCATCAGATTAAGGAGGCTAGTACAGGGCCCTCTTGACCTCGGGGCCTCCCGCCAAAGTTGATTTGGCAGACAGCTTAAAACGGCCCTGCATAGAGGGAACAAGGCAAACAGCGCAAGGACCCAACAGTGGGAGGCAAAAAAACTTGCATAGGCAGCAAGTAAAAGGAACACATGGTCTTAGATGTCTCTACACTAATGCACAGAGCATGGGAAATAAGCAAGATGAACATGAGCTCCTAGCACTACAAAACAAATATGATATAATAGGCATTACTGAAAGCTGGTGGGATGAGTCTCATGACTGGATTGTAGGAATAGAGGGGTATAACCTTTTTAAGAGAAACAGGCCAAACAGGAAAGGAGGAGGAATAGCATTATATGTCAAGGATATTTACACCAGTGAAGTGATCCATGACATCAATACTGGAAGCCAGGTGGAGAGCATCTGGATAAAAATT
This sequence comes from Gambelia wislizenii, assembly GCA_030847615.1. Classification (NCBI taxonomy): domain Eukaryota; kingdom Metazoa; phylum Chordata; class Lepidosauria; order Squamata; family Crotaphytidae; genus Gambelia; species Gambelia wislizenii. The sequence continues at coordinate 18,735,352 of JAUMIR010000010.1, read as the reverse complement.
AAAGGGGAGGGAAACAACACGGATGTTATTGTGGGACTCTACTACAGACCCCCAAGTCAGACGGAGGAATTGGATGATGCCTTTCTAGAGCAGATGACCACACATGCAGAAAGGAGAGATGTAGTAGTGATGGGTGACTTCAGCTATCCTGATATTTGCTGGCAATCTAACTCAGCCAAAACTTCAAGGTCTAGCAAATTCCTTACTTGCCTGGAAGACAATTTCATGGTCCAAAAGGTGGAAGAGGCAACAAGGGGGTCAGCTATTTTAGATCTGATCCTAACCAACAGGGATGACCTGGTGAATTGGGTGCAAGTGGTGGGATGCTTAGGTGAGAGTGATCATGTTCTCCTGGAGTTTGTTATACAATGGAAAGGAGAAGCCAGGCATAGTCAGACACGCATTCTCGACTTTAGGAGAGCTAATTTCAATAAACTCAGGGAAATGCTGGGGGTGATCCCATGGTAAGGAATCCTAAATGAGAAGAGAACTCAAGATGGATGGGACTTTCTCAAAAGGAAGATACTGAAGGCACAATTTCAAACAGTACCATTGAGGAAGAAACATGGCAAGTGTCTCAAGAAACCAGGATGGATGACTAAAGAACTTTCAACAGAGCTAAGTTTTAAACAGAATATGTATAGGAAATGGAAAAAGGGGGAAACCAGCAAAGAAGAATTCAAACAGATAGCGAACACGTGTAGGAGTAAAGTCAGAAAAGCTAAATTGCAGAATGAGCTCAGGCTTGCTAGAGAGGTTAAGAACAATAAAAAGGGTTTTTTGGGGTATGTCCGCAGCAAAAGGATGAAGAAGGAAATGGTAGGGCCACTATGTGGAGAAGATGTCAAAATGCTAACAGGGGACAGAGAAAAGGCAGAATTACTCAACACCTTCTTTGCCTCAGTGTTTTCAGAAAAAGAAAAGGGTGACCAACCTGAGGATAAAGGAACAGAGGACACAATAGGGGAAATCCAGCACAGAATAAGTAAAGAGGTAGTACAGGAATACCTTCTTAATCTAAATGAATTTAAATCTCCAGGACCAGATGAACTACATCCAAGGGTATTAAAAGAGCTGGCAAATGTAATCTCAGAGCCATTGGCAATAATCTCTCAGAACTCCTGGAGAACAGGAGAAGTCCCAACAGACTGGAGGAGGGCAAACGTTGTCCCCATCTTCAAAAAGGGGAAAAAAGAGGATCCCAACAATTATCGTCCAGTTAGTCTGACATCAATACCAGGGAAGATTCTAGAGCAGATCATTAAACAGAGAGTCTGTGAACATTTAGAAGGCAATACCATAATTACAAAAAGTCAACATAGATTTCAAAGAAACATGTCATGCCAGACTAATCTGATCTCTTTTTTTTCTGATAAAATTACCAGCTTGGTAGATGAAGGGAATGCTGTGGATATCACATACCTTGATTTCAGTAAGGCCTTTGACAAGCTTCCTCATGACATTCTTGCAAACAAGCTTGTAAAATGTGGGCTAGACAAGTTAACTGTTCAATGGATTTGTAATTGGTTGACCGGCCAAACCCAAAGGGTGCTCAGCAGTGGCTCCTCTTCGTCTTGGAAAGACGTGACCAGTGGGGTGCCACAAGGTTCTGTCCTGGGCCCAGTGCTATTCAACATCTTTATCAATGCCATGGATGAGGGAATTAGGGGCATACTTACCAAATTTGTAGATGACACCAAATTAGGAGGAGTAGCTAATACCCTAGAGGCAGGATCAAAATTCAAAATGACCTGGATAGACTGGAGAGCTGGACCAAAGCTAACAAAATGAAATTCAATACGGAGAAATGTAAGGTACTGCACTTAGGGCGAAAAAATTAAATGCATAGATATAGGATGGGGGAGACCTGGCTGAATGAGACTACGTGCGAAAGGGATCTAGGAGTCCTAGTAGACCACAAGTTGAACATGAGTCAACAGTATGATGCGGCAGCTAAAAAGGCCAATGCGATTTTGGGCTGCATCAATAGAAGTATAGTGTCTAGAAAGGAAAGTAATAGTGCCGCTCTATTCTGCCTTGGTCAGACCTCACCTAGAATACTGTGTCCAATTCTGGGCACCACAATTCAAAAAGGATATTGACAAATTGGAGCGTGTCCAAAGAAGGGCGACTAAAATGGTGAAAGATCTGGAAACCATGCCTTATGAGGAGAAACTTAGGGAGCTGGGTATGTTTAGCCTGGAAAAAAGATGGTTAAGAAGCAATATGATAGCCCTGTTTAAGTATTTGAAGGAGTGTCACGTTGAGGATGGAGCAGACTTGTTTACTGCTGCTCCAGAGATTGGAACACGGAGCAATGGATGCAAGCTCCAGGAACAGAGATTCCACCTCAACATGAGGAGGATCTTTCTGACAGTCAGAGCTGTTCGGCAGTGGAACACACGCCCTCGGAGCGTGGTGGGGTCTCCTTCCTTGGAGGTCTTTAAACAGAGGCTGGATTGCCATCTGTCGGGGATGCTTTGATCAAGATTTCCTGTGTGGCAGGGGGTTGGACTGGATGGCCCTCGTGGTCTCTTCCAACTCTGCAATTCTATGATTCTATGATTGTCTTAATGGTGTTTTTGTCCTCATAAGCTTCGGATGCAAGATGGCAGCTATGAGTGATTTACTCACGTTTGTACTTACCTCAATTTGCCACCGCTGACCTTTTTTAAAAAAAACACACACACACGGATGTCCAAGGTGCAATAGAATGATTTTTCCATTTAACAGAAAAGCAAAAAACAAAACCCACCCCATTATTTCACCTTAGTGCTTGCTCGTTAAGGCAAAAATCGAACATGGAGGCAGTGGGCGCTTGACTTGTTAGCAAGACCCGCCCCCTGCACTCACCCAGCCAATCAGCTTTGCACTTCCTCTCTATGGGAAAGCAATTAATATCGAATCGCTTGTTCCAACAAGCAGGAATGTGCATTCCCCTCACTGTTTTTTTGTTTTTTTTAAACTCTGGGGAAAGCCAGGAAAGCTTTTCCTGTGGAATTTTTGACACACACACCCCCCGCTTCCTAATATGGCAAAAAGATGCGGAACACAATTAAAATAGGTAGGATTCTCCTCACATTCCATGAGGAGTATTTTCACTGTTTAGACAACCCTAGGCTACCTGTTCTGTTCAAAAAAGTAGTGATGCTTCTAAAAGTGGAACTATGTAGAAGCAGGCTAACAATGGTCTGAACCACTCTATGGGCCTTTTAATAGGTGCTGCTACTCACAGTCTCGGGATGGGTGACCTAAATTATTGAGCCCAAGCGTCAGTGGGATCTAAGGTACCTTTCTAAAATGATTCCACTTGACAGATAACATAAGATTTGTGTTCTGTCTTGCATTTGTGATTGATGAAGAAAGAAACTGAAATGTTAAGGAGCCAGTGCTAACAGCCAACGCTAAGAAAAGGAAGAGGAGGGAAAGGAGGAGGAGGGTAAAGATGGTCATGGTAGCAAAAATAATGACATCAGCTGTTTCATTCTAAAGAGATGAAGGAAGAAGACAATGTACGTATTTGAAATTCAGTTGGAGCTCAGGACTTCAATAATTTCTTACTATTTTCACAGGTGGCGCAGATTAGCTGCAGTAAACAAACCATGGTTCAGGTGGCTTGAGTAGCAAGAAATTGGGTCCTACACATTTCTAGGCTGGATCCACACCAGCAAAATATTTCACCTTACCTTGACTCTAGTGTTGTGGGAACACACGAGGTTCCCCGATTTAATACACCCTCTTTTTACTCCACACTTTCATGGAAAAACTGGCTTTTTTAGATGTGTGCCCAGTGCTCTGAAATGGGGCAGTGGCACAATCAGCATGCCCTTCTATGAGGATCAGTACAGCTTTCTCCATAGAGATGCCACAGTACACTTGAAGCATGTTGCTTGCAGCATGGGATTGTCTGGGTTTCAATAGGGCAGGCTCCCAGCATGCAGCAAGTGTATGCACCCCTCCCTTGCAGGCTCTGATGAACTTTCCTCTAGTGGCCTAGGTACCGTGGATGAAAGGAATTTCAGGGTTGCATTGGACAATGGAGTTTTAGGTATGTGTTTGTGTCCCCCTCCATGTAATTGGAAACATGTTCCATGGAGCGCAGCAAACCAACATGATGGTTGGGTTGGTGCTTACTATGTGTGTGATGGTAAGGTATCTGACTTCCAGGACCTCAATGACACCTTAATCACTAGGAGTGCTGTGGCTTAGCATCCTGATACAGCGTTATATGATGGGGATACGTCTTCTTTATCTTCCTCTGCAGGAAGTAGCTTCTCCTCATGTAACTGTCCATCAGGGATATCTTCTCCAGAACATGGAGCAAGGCATGGGGAGTATCCACCATTTGATGCTGTGAGTGCATTGGAGGGGATATCCACATCAAGTGAGCCAGGTAGCCTCCCTTTTTGCAATGACAAAATATGAGTATATTAATATAGCATTGAATATCACTGGCAAACCCCTTTTAGCAATGACAGAATATGCAGATATCTGTGAAATAAAATATTGCTGGTAGATTTTGCAGTGATAGATTATGCAGTTATCTGCACTTTCGTAGATTTTAACACACACACACACACACACACTCCCCACACTGTGCATGACATTTTGTTTTATTTAAGTATTTCTGCTTGCTTTGCTTCATCAATCCACCACACATCTCCCTATCCTCACCAGAAACGCAAAAGCATCTTGTCCCTTTCACCCACTAGTCTACAACTTTAGAGGGATGGTAGAGCCTACAAATGTTTGTGAGTGTATGCACGTGTTGTGTGTATGTTCCTGAAAGCACCCTGGTAGCCTCAGGAAATTCTTCCTTCCCAATTCCATACTATACTTCCCAATCTGACATTGAATGTGGGCTGAATGGCCTTGTTAGGAATTACCTGTGCATGAAATCCACCTTCAAATGCTCCCCTTCACAAGGGCCAGCCACTTATCCCCTATGCTATATCAGCAATTTACTTTCTTGCTTTTGGTTCATTGCTATGTGTTGCCCTCCATATCACCAGTGCCATCTTAATGCACGGACATGCTGGGCAGTTGCCAGGGAGCCCCACGAGCATAGGGGCCTCATGCTAATCTATGCACAGACCAGAATTTAACACTAATTTTCTGATCACCCTCTTCAACATTCAAATCTCCCACTAACTTACTAGAAGGAGAAAAACTATGACTTGTAGCAGAGAGTAAGCATGTCTGCATTCATGAGAATAAAGAACAGAGAAAGAGAAAAGAGAGGAGGAGGAGGGACAGGTGGTTGGAGGGGGGTCCTGACTGAGGAACAAAGCAAGGGATGCACTGGGGAAACCCTGCTAGAAGAGGCAGAAAGGCCAATTGGTGGCTGAGAAAGGAAGGCTTGACCCGCCTCCTCACTTCTGCCTAGAGCGGCTGCCCACGCAGCCAGGAGTCGCTGAGCAACTCTTCTCTCTCTCTCTCTCTCTCTCTCTCTCTCTCTCTCTCTCTCTCTCTCTCTCATATACACACACGCACACACACACTCCAACAGCCCCACCAAGAGGGTGCCTCCTTCCAGCCCTCCAGTCTGCACTTTCTCCCTCTACCAGAGGCAGAGGCTGCCCACCCATGCCCTGCCTTTCTTCTCCTTCCTGCCATTCCCATTGGCCCAAGGCAGAGATGCCAGCTTCCTGGGGAGTCACCCCTCTGAGACATTGCTTTTGCTTCCCCCTACTCCTTTCTCACACTGGAAGGTGTTTCTCTCCTCTCTTCTTTTTCATTCTTATCTGCTGTTTTACACATCAGGGATTCTGAAGTCTGGATGGGATGTTACTTTGCTCCCTATGAAGCTGTATACCAGGAAGAGGGTCAAAACACTGATTTTGTTGGAGGTACCAATAAACACAAGTTTATTTTATTGATAATTTACATTTTTATTCCTGTGAGTGGTTGTGTAGGCAGGGCCCAGTGCATTGCTTTGCCCAGGGGCCTATAATGCGGTTAAGACAGCCCTGCATATCACATATAGTACCTTTCTGTGGCAGATAATGGCATGCCTAACCATGCAGCCACACTTCCTCCAGAAAAACGACTCCTCAGGAAAAAGAAAGTGCCCAAGAATGTGGAGGACAGTATTGACCATTTGATTGCACATTCCAGAGCTCAGATGAGGGAGCTGATTGGTTATTTTGAGAGGGCAAAGAGTCCCTTGACTATATGCAGATGGAGGATGAGCATGCTAGGAGAGATCTTGAGACAGGCTTATCACCTGCATTGAGCAGCAGACAGCACTAATGTGTAACCTTTTCAAATGCATGGAGGAATCCATGCTCAAGTCACAGGGCCCTGACCCTGGGAGATGTTTCAGGTTTGCCAGACAACAGCCAGAACCTTGTAGATGCTCCCCTGCCCCCTTTGCAGCACCGTAGATTGCTGAGTGTGGTTGCTATCAAACCTCTGCACTGGTTGCACCTGTTGCCAGTTCATGGATGTAAGAGCTAAAAAGCATCCAACCACATACTTACCCAAGTATAAGCCTCGTCTAAAAAAACCCGGATTGCTCTGCAGTAATGGCAAATCTCAGGAGCTGTGATTTGTCTTAATGGTTTTTTGGCAAGTGAATTACTCGCTTTTTAATTTACCTGAATTTGCCACCGCCAAACTTTTTTTAAAAATCCTATATGTGATAGAGCGATATTTCACCTTTACTAAAAAGGGAAAAAAAAACCCACCCTGTTTTATTGCCTTAGTGCTCACTGGTTAAGGCAAAAATCCAACATGGTGGCTGCGGACACTTGCCTTGTTAACAAGCCCCGTCCCCTGTGCTCATCCAGCCAATCAGCTTTGCGCTTCTGCTCATATGGGAAAGCAATTCAAAGTTTATTGCAATTATGGAGTTTTTATATTGTAAGCTGCCCCAATTGTGTTGCAGAGGGGTGGGATAGAAATACATTTTATTATTGTTGTTGTTGTTGTTATTATTATTATTCCCCTCGCTGTTTTTTTTAAACTCTGAGAAAAGCCACGAAGGCTTTTCCCATGGAATATATGGCGTTTTTGCCCCTCCTCCTTCCGAATATGGTGAAATCATGTGGGATCCCATTAAGACAGATAGGATTCTCCTCACATTCCGTGAAGAGTATTTTCACTGTTTAGACAACCCTGACGTCTCCCCTGATTAGCAATGGGTTTTTTGTCTTACATTTGTCCCAGGTATATGAAATTGTTGCTATTTTTTGCTGCATGTTTTTCTTCTTGTGAGTACTTTCTGGTTTGGATAAATGACTGCTGCTGCATGGCATTAAAGTTGTCCTCATTCTTTCTGCACTAGCCCTTCCAATGTGCCCAGGTGTTCTCTGTGTTGCCCTCCCCACATCGTTTGTTATGTATTCTGGGTGATTGGTTGACACACATGCAAGACTGAAGGACATCAGATGTTGCGTAAATATGTAACTATTCACAAACTGTTTATTGCACTATTTACAAAAGTGTTTTTTGATGGTTAAATCGTGTGTAATCATTTAGAAATCAAAACACAACAGAATAAACATAATAATTAACATGATTATCATAGCAATATTTTTTTTTAAATATAGATTTTTAAAAGCTAGTGTGGTCCCTGCCACTCCTGGAGGAGTGGAACCATATTATTCATTGTCTGCTCCACCCTTCCAAAACTCTCCTCCAGGGCATGGACCCTCTGCTCCTGTCACTGTACTGAAATGCAAAACAATGGAAAGTATGGCTGTCAAAGGCTGGTTAGGTTTGATTTGATGGTGCCCTTTGGAGGCATGCTTTGCAGCTACAAAGCAAGGTTTAAATTACCTTGCCTCCTCTCCTGACCCTGAATGGCAATGAAGTGGGCAAGAAGGGAGGAAGGTACTTGCCCTGGTTACCTTCTGCTCTCTTCAGCCTTCTCCCTCCTAAGGCTTTCGGGGTGGCCACCACCATCTGTAGGGCACAAAAAAAAAAAAAAAAAAAAAGAGAAAAGGCTCAATGAAGTCATTTTAATAGGTTTTCCCGGAACAAGCAACGTTGCTCTGGCTGTGGATTGTGGGAGCTGCAGTACAGGTGACATGCTCCTTTATTAAGCTGTGCCTTACTGCAGCATACTCTGGTGGGGGCAGGAGGGAAGATGTATCACTAGGAGGTTTCTGTCTTACCTGGTGCAATGCCTGGTGGCTCCTCTGGTTTAACAGCAGCACACAACTTCCCCTCCTTCTCTGCGCTTGGCAGCAGGGCACCCCTGTGTGCAGATGGACTCTTTCTCTGGCCTCCTGTGGAGACATAACAGAGGGCACTGCTTGACATCTCCTTGTTGGCTGTATGTGGCTTATGGGAGCAGCAGACCATGAGACATGCCAGTGTGGGTGCTTTTGCAGCAATGCAGCAGATCACAGTCATGCCTGTTGGTGGAAGGGCGGCCAAGGGGAAAGGGCATACATCTCACCTGATATGGGGCCCATGACCTCCTCTCCCACCGCAGAGCCTCCCCCCCCCCACCGGAAGCCTGAGGTTGAGGAAATGCCAGCCCCCTCCACGGTATGGAGTGATTGTGCTCTTTGTCTTTGTCATATAACCAAGAAAAACAAGACAACATGCTAACTATAGAAGTTATCTCCCAATAGTCTGTATAAGGCTACCTGTTGCATCACAGTGCCATGCAGTCCATTCCTAGGTGACAGTGTGAGTGAGTGGGTTCAGTTCAAATGTATACTCAGCCATGGAAAGCCCACTGGGTGATCTTGGGCAAGTCCCACAATATGTGCCCCAGAAAAAGGAAAAGCAACACCATGAATGAACAAATACGGGCAGGGGAACCCCTTCATAATACCACATTAGCCTCACCATGACTACTTAATTAATGTCTGTAATGTCATTAATTGGTCATTCCCCTGGCTTTGTGCATCTGGGATTATGCAGATGGTTGAGGTGACAACGTATTTCCTACTGGTGCCACAAATTTACCAGATGGAAGTCGATCCCACCAACTGGGTCTCTCCACTCTCACTCATAAGGCATAGAGCCCCTTGAAAAATTGAGGCCTATGAACAGGGTTCCCCCCCCCACTGCAGGTCTCAAGGGCCTCAAAGAAATAGGTCTTCAGTGCCTTACTTTTTGTGTGGCACTGGACCGCAGTCCTGTTTAAACCCCATTGTCTGAAGCCACAGGCAGCAGAAACAAAAAAAGTGCTGTTTCTTTCTGTTGGTGCTGCTCATAATGCAATGAGCAGCACCAACCTCCAGCAAGGAGTCCAGCATGATGCTTGTCTCCTGATGTTGCCTTAGGCGATGTGGCAGAGTAGTCAATGGCCAACCGGATCACCAATTGCCTTCCTGCCATGGCAATGGTTATGGCAGGACTAATCAGCAACCAATGCTCATTAGCCAGAACATTTGAAGAAATTGCAATGATCAATGCTCAAAAAACACCCACCCACTTCATGTAAAACATCTATCCCTTTCCCAAATGGCAGGACATACAACAATCCACAATATTCCATTTAATCAAATATGTGAATGAACAAAGCCTTGTGGCAGGATACTTTTGCCTCTGTTGTCTGGTATACAGACTCTGAATGGTATCTGTGTACCTGATAATGGCGACAAACTCTTCCTGCTGGAAGGCTTTCTTTAATCAAAAGCTTTGCAATGGCAAACATTTCCTGCAATTGTTGGGTATACAGACTCTAAAGGGAATATGTATACCCAACAATAGCAGGAAAGGTTTGCTGTGGCAACTCTTCGTTTATTCAGAAAATTGAGTTAGCAGAACATTGTGATTTCTGAGTCTCCCATTAGGAGAAGCAGATACTTTTGTCACAGGCAAGAAACACTTTTGTTTAGAATTTTTATTTTTACACATGTCCAAGCAAACAACAGAAATGAGGGAAGAGCCACAATGCCCCCTACCCAACACCAGTGAAGGCACAACAGAATAGAGGTTTAACCAAAAATCTTCTTTATTAACACAAGGGGAAATGCACAAGGCAACCCCCAAGCATCACACAACCAGCAAGTATAACAAGCATCTCCATATCGCTCCCGCAAAAACAAACATGATGGAGGAGAAGCTCAGTCTACATCCTCCCTGTCCAAAAATATTTGGCCAACGCATCCCAAACAGCCTCCTCTTCACTTTTTCCCTCACTCTTCCTTATTGGCCATTGGGGCTCCAAGAGTGTCCAGCATCTACTCTTGCCCACATTTTGGGGTTCTTTCAAGCACCTACCCTCATCTTGCAGAAGTTGTGCAAGATGGCACAAGCTGTAATTACAGAAGGAACATTCTCTTTGGCAACCTCCAGCGAAGCAGCCATGAATTGCCACCGGGCTTTCAAATGCCCAAATGCCCTTTCCGCCACATTCCTTGTGAGATTCAGGCACTTATTGAAATGCATCTGTTTGTCTGTCAACATACTCAGATACAGCTTCATCATCCCCTTTCTAAGTGGGCACACCTGATCAGAGAGGAGTAGTGGACCAATCTACTGCCTCCCCCACAGTTATCATTGGGTTTCCAGGACCAAAGACCCCTGCCTGCATGTATAGTGCAGAGTTCTGGATCCTGTGGGCATCATGATTTTTCCTGCTTCAACCCACCTTCCCATCAATAAAACACTCTGTGTGATCCATGGTCCCATGCAGCAGGATGGAGTACATGTGCTTTCAGTTAGTAAATTGCCCTTGTCCGAATGGAGAAATAATCTAGCAATGGCACCCATCCACTACCCCCACCACCTTCAGAAATCCTAAAGCAGCGAAGCCATCCATCATCTGCAAAGAAAGAAGGGGGGCAGGGAAGAAAAAAATAACAAAGTGAATATACAAATCCCTGTAACTCACATAGCAAATGGGGGGGAGGGGAATGGAAAAACAGATAACTTATGAGAATATCCAATTCTATGGGTACACACTACAGAGAAAATGGAAGAAGGGAAAAAGTCAACTTATGCAAATATCTGTAAATCTAATTAACAATGCTGCACTGAGAAAAGAGGGGAAGGGCAAGAAAAAGACAGTATATGCAAATGGGAACTATGCTGCTCTATGAATCTATGGAAATGTCGCCATTAAAATACACAGCTCATGAGCATTTCCCAGAAAAATGGTCCAAGGCAGAAGAACCTATCCCATAGCCAGGAAGACTTCAATGAAAATTTCAGCAGCTGTGGAGCAGCCAGTGCCAAACTGGTGGGCTGCAAGATGATAAACTCAACAGTTTGAGAGCACCCAAACAGTGAGAATGACTCCTTTCCTCAGGGATGGCTCTGCTCATGAGCATATCTAGTTTCTGTACTTATAGACAAAGTGCATCCACAATGGTGAAAATTGTGGCTTGAGGCATATGGAAATTTTCAGCCCATTTCTCATATTACCAGACTGACATGATAAAAACTTCCCACCACTCCTCACTGCATGTGTAAATCCACCAGTGCTGAAAATATCTGGGCTCCTGAGAAATGGCCTTGGTCATGGTTACCATTCCCAATACTGGGCCCAAACACCCAGCAACAAACAAGCATGGTGTCGCAGAAGACATCTCACATGCACTTTTGCTCATCTGTGAAGGGCAATGTCCAGGTGATCATGCTCCAAAATAGTCATTCGCAGTAATGCACACACTTCCAGGATCAGCCCCAGTATGTCCTCCATTTCAGTCCCCCAGAGACAGTGAACGTCTGCGAAGATGATCAGAATGGCAGAGGGACCTTCCCAGGTATACATGCTATCAAATTGGAGTGCAGGTGGGTGGTACAAGAAAGGCTATTAGTTTATTTGAGTTTATGCAGATATACATATATATGCATTCATGCCAGAAAGGGAATAAATGCAGCTGATCCAGTCATGTGAACTGAAATAATCTGATACAGCGAACACATGAACAATAGTAGAAAACACCCTTTAGTACCAATGTAACTACAGAAGGGAGAAATGTGTGGCTGTCAATAACAAATTGAGTCCAGGTTATAATTGGTAAGTGTGGCATTAACAGGGCTGAACCAGGTCAGAAAACTGCACACTGGAACTGAATTTTTTTGCTGGTGTGGATCCAACCATAATCAGGCAGATCAAAGCCTGGAAAGTCTACATTTCAGCAAGAAGCAGGGTCCAAGGAAGAGACATCATGCAAATAGATCTTATTGGTGTCAACTGCAGAATTCTACCTTAGGTTATGCAGAATTTAGATTACCTTGAGGCAGAAGAAAACTCCCCCCCCCCTTTTAGTGAGAAATAAACATGTTGGATGTAAGAGAATTGAAAGGATTCTGAGAGGTGTGTGTTTTTTGTGGGCCAACTGGGTAATTTTGCTCTTCTTTGTCACACTAAATACACGCAGGCTCCCCCTGCCTCCCCACTATGGAGAGCTATGATGTACAAGTATAGATGATATTAAATGTATATGATGATATAAGGAAAAAGGATAGTAGTTCCTCAAGCCATCTTTTTTGGGATGTCACTGTAGTGTTATGGTTAGATAATTGGATAATAACTTTGGAGATCTTTGTTCTAGTGTCCACTGAACCAGGGCTAGCCACTATCTCTCAGTCTGACTTACCTACCTCACAGTACTGTTGTGAGGATAAAGTGGGGAACCGAAGGCTTGCATACATCACCTTCATGTTTGTTCATTGCAAGCAACTTCTTCGCAACCAAACAGGCAAATATATATGTGGATATCATCAGATGACCAATACAGAAATCAAATAGATCATATAATTGGCACCCGAAGATGGAGAAAATCCATTCTTTACCAAGAGAAGAGTAGGGGCTTGTCTACATTGGGCAAATAAAATGTCCTCCTTCTGTCCCCACAGCAATCAGCCCAGATGATGCAGGGCCAGTCCCTGATTCTGGTGAGAACTCTCTTCACAATGTCTGGCCAGTTCAGCACCAAACCCAGAATTAACAGCACCAGGGTTACAGGCCACTGTATATCAACACTATGTGAGGAATTGGATACCCAGTTCTCAAAAAGTTTTTTTATGTGAATCTAGTTGTGTATTATATCAATAATACAATAGTAAAATTTTTAAATCTTTACATGCTATGTATACTTTATAATGTTCTACAAGACATATATAATACGTACAATCACTTCCACAAAACATATATATGATACATACAAACACTTCCACAATAATAAATACCAACATTTGCAGTCCAAATTCTCTGAGTCCTTACAAGTACCTCAACCAGAAACAAGTCTTCTCTTGCTGGAATTCAACAGATGTATTGTCACCACACCTTTTTGTTGGAACTCAACAGATGTAGTATCACCAGATGATATGATGCAAACTTCAATGGGCACCAAACCTGCACTAAACCACCCTTAAAATAGGAGTTAAAAATTTACCATTTGCTCTGGATTTTATAGGAAAACCTAGTACACTCTGCAGTGACACTGGTGGAATGTCTTCACATGCCTCCCCAGTTGCCTGGCGTGACCACCACTGGTGCAAATCACATCCTCTGAGGTCACAATGAGCCAAGTGATCAATGCTGGGTGTCTTGATTCTGGCCTCAGAGGATATGCCTCACGTCAGCAGCAGTGGCAGGCAACACAGTGGGGATGCATGTGAACACATCCACCTCGTGCCAACTTGGAGTGCACCGGTAAGTGTGTGTGTGTCTGCGGCAGCTCTGGGGCCAGAATGTCAGGCTCATCCCTGAATTCTGGGAATTGGAGTGGAATTCATGGAGGACCCTGACATGACGCTGCTTCCCTTGCCTAGGCCTCTGGAGTTTTGGAGAGAGGCCAGCCCGCCTTATTGGCCTGGGAACACTTCTCTCCACAGGGGCTCAAGGTCAGATCTCCCAGGTGCATCTTTCCTCCCTGAATGCCTTTCTCACGCTGTAGGGTTTATCTGGGGGTTTGCTCTAGCTGTATTCAGTTTCGGCTTTGTTCTATGTTCCTGACACACGAATCCTTGCCAATAAAGAAATTTATTGATTGAATGTGAGCGAGTGTGCTTGGTACATCACAGTAAGCCGAAACTCTTCTTCAACACCCAATCCTTTTGAGAGGTTCTACCTGCAATGTTGGAAGATGTGGAGGCTGGAACCCAGATGGAGAAAGACCTGGCTGCAAGTGGTGACCAGGGAGCTGGTGCCCCGGGGGAGGGGGCCAGTGCGTCGGGGGAGGTTGCAGGAGCTTCTGAAGAAGACGCGAGCCAGACCCGCTGGAGGGCTGGGAGGTTTACTCATCCTTTCGACCTAATAGAGCTGGGAGCCAAGCAAGCCCTGGGGAGGGGCAGCCTGCCACTCTCCGGCACTCCAGAGCGAGGAGCTGGAACAGCCCTGGGAGCCAGCTGGCCCTGGTCAGATGACCGAAGCTGGGAGGAACATTGGTCCCGTTGGTGGGACAGGCCCCTGGCCGAGGGGTACCGAGAGCCGGGGGTGCGGTTTTCACTGGCAGAAGTAGGAGCTGAGGTCCAGCAGTTGAAGCAGCAAATGGGGGTGATGCAAACGAGCCTCCTAGAGATCCTGCAGAGGTTGCCACCGCCACCACCCGCCCCTGGAGGGACCCAGCCTCCCCAAGCTCCACCAGCGGCCGGCCCAGCACCCGGGGCAGGGGACCCTGCTGTGCCTGCTGAGACCCCGGGGCCTAAAGCATCGAGACTTAAAGGCGACCTTTGATGGAGATGCAGCGAAGCTTCCATACTTCCTGATCCAGGTGGTGGGGTTTATGTCCCAGTGGGACGAGGAGTTCCAGACGGAGGCTGAGAAGGTGCAGTATGTGTCCAACCAGCTGGAGGGAGAGGCAGCGCAGTAGTTGGTGGAGCTTTATGATATGGGAGCCCCAGAACTAGGAAACTTCCATGAGTTCCTGCTAGCTTTGCGGGCCCAATTTAAAGACCCCCTGAGAGTGAGAAGGGCCGGGCAGATCTCAGACAACTGAAACAAGGTTCAAAGACCGTGGGAGAGTATGCCACTGAATTCCGCCGCCTGGCCAGTCAGGTGCCCGACTGGTCAGAGGCCATAAAGGTGCAGTTTTTCCAGGATGGCCTGAACGCAGACATCCTCGAATGGGTGTTGTTCCAGGGGAATCCCGAAACCCTCTTGGGGTGGGTACGGCTTGCCGGAGAAGTGGAGACGCTGAGACGGAGCATCAAGCTGGCTCGGCGCCAGCAAGGATCCAAGGGGAAGACCACCGGGTCTACCAGAAAGAAAGGTAAAGCGGCCCGCCCAGGTGGAACCTCATCAGGAGAGTCAGAGAGGGAGCGAAGGATGAGAAAAGGCTTGTGCCTGCACTGTGGAAAAGGGGGCCATCACATAGCTGAATGCCCAGAGAGGAGCCCTCGGGAACCAGCTGTAGCCGAGAAGCCCCAGCGCAGCGAAGGGAGGTTGTTGACATCGAGGACCCCACTCAAGCCCAAGCCTAAAACAGCAGTACAGGCCTTGATACCAGGCCACGTGATAGGGAAGTCTTTGGAAGACCCAGATGACAACGGATCTTACTCTTCCGACGCAGAGCCAGCAGGAAACGGCTCCAGCCCGCCCTGCTAAGCGCCCGAGGGTGGGCTAACCCCAAAGGGTGCCTGGATGCTGTGGTGAGTGGGGTGAAAGGCCCTTTCTTCATAAAAGCCAAGTTAGGGGTTGGAAAAGGGGGGCACCCGAAAAGTAATGTTAATGGTTGATTGTGGATGTACCCAAGTCCTAATGCATCCCTCCCTAGTCAGTGAACTGGACATTAGCACTATTAAGCTGGACAAGCCAGTGTGGCTGTCACAGATGGATGGGGGGATGATGAAGGGGGTCCCTGCCAGGCGAATGACTGGTCCAATATGCATGAGAATGGGGAATCATCAGGAGGAACTACAATTTGTGATTGCCCCAGTTATTTCTCGCTGCAGTGGTGGGACTAAACTGGCTAAAGTTCCACAACCCCATCATAGACTGGGTAAAAGAGACAATGACTTTCGCAGATCCTGTGTGTGTACAGGAGCACGGGGTGGGGGAAGTTCTCCCAAGGGAAGGAGCCCCTCTAGAGGCCAAGTCGCAGATCTGCACAACCGCTTTAGTCCAAGGGGAGCTGAAAGGATTGCCGGTGGAATATAAGGCATGGCAATATGTTTTTGAGGAGAGGGAGTGCGACAATTTGCCACGCCACAGACCCTTTGACTGTGCCATTGAGATACTTTCTGAGACTAAGCTACCCAAACCCAGGATTTATTCCATGACGCCGGCTGAGATGGATGCCCTCCGGGAGTTCATACACAGAAACTTGGCTCAGGGGTTCATCAGGCCCTCGACCTCACCTGTGGGGGCCCCTGTGATGTTCAGGCATAGATCAGATGGGGGTCTTCGTCTAATCCAAGATTACCGGGGGTTAGAATCATAGAATCATAGAATTGTAGAGTTGGAAGAGACCACAAGGGCCATCTAGTCCAACCTCCTGCCATGCAGGAAATCACGATCAAAGCATCCCTGACAGATGGCCATCCAGCCTCTGTTTAAAGACCACTGGGCTAGAGAATGCTGGAAAAGGAACAATGCAACCAGACCTTGAGAAGGGTGCTGGCAGGGGGATTCTGAGAGGTTTAATCCAAAAGTAACTTTCCCAGGCTCTGAATGCAGCCTAGAATCATAGGGCTGGAAGGGACCCCAACAGCCATCCCATCCAATCAGCTTCTGCCCTGCAGGAACACACAATCAAAGCCCTCACGACAGATAGCCATCCAGCCTCTGTTTAAAAACCTCCAAAGAAGGAGACTCCATCACACTCCCAGGCAGTGCATTCCACTTCTGAACAGCTCTTACCATCAGGAACTTCTTTCTAATGTTTAGGTGGAATCTCTTTTCCTGGAGTTTGAACCTTTTGCTCCGTATCCTAGTCTCTGGAGCAGCAGAAAACAAGCTTGCTCCATCCTCAGTATGACATCCCTTCAAATATTTAAACATGGCTCTCATTTCACCTCTCAACCTTCTCTTCTCCAGACTAAACATACCCAGTTCCCTAAGTTGCTCCTCATAGGGCATAATGGCTCCCAGACCTCCCACCATTTTGGTTGCCCTCCTCTGGATACGTTCCAGCTTCTCAACATCCTTCCTGAATTGTGGTGCCCAGAACTGGACACAGTCTTCCAGGTGAGGTCTGACCAAAGCAGAATACAGTGGCGCTATGACTTCCCTTGATCTAGACACTATATTAATGCAGCGTAGAATCGCATTGGCATTTTTTTGCTGTTAAATGCAATCAGCGTTTCAAATCAGTACCCCCTGCCCTTGTTGAAGGACATACTAGCCCATTTGTCCAAGGGGAAGATATTTACCAAACTTGACCTGAGGGAGGCTTATTACAGGGTACGAATCAAGGAGGGGGACGAATGGAAAACTGCTTTCAATTGCCCCCTGGGGGCTTTTGAATTCCTAGTAATGCCTTTCGGGTTAAGCGGAGCTCCAGGCATTTTTCAGAACTTGA
Source organism: Gambelia wislizenii (assembly GCA_030847615.1). NCBI lineage: Eukaryota > Metazoa > Chordata > Lepidosauria > Squamata > Crotaphytidae > Gambelia > Gambelia wislizenii. Next base: position 18,717,971 of record JAUMIR010000010.1, on the reverse strand, counting down.
TCAATGATGTGTTGAGAGAATTTCTGTACAAGGGGGTCTTGGTGTATTTGGATGATGTATTGATATATTCTGAGGACTATACATCCCATGTGAAACTGGTGAAAAAAGTGCTTGCTAGACTGGGGGAGAACCATCTATATGCTAAGATGTCAAAGTGTGAATTCCACCAAAGCTGCTTGGACTACTTGGGGTACCGCATCTCAAATAAGGGGATCAAAATGGACCCGGAAAAAGTCAAAGGGGTGTTGTCATGGGAGGCCCCTAGAACCAGGAAGCCGCTGCAGAGCTTCCTTGGATTTCCTAACTTTTACCGGTCCTTCATCCCTGACATTGCGATGTTAGCCCTCCCACTGACTGATCTATTAAAAACCAAAGATGTGGGGAAGAAAACCTGAAAAGGAACGGGGAAAGCAGGTTAGGTGGGCCAGTTTCTTCTACTGGTTCAACTTCACCCTGAAATTTATCCTGGGAAAAAAGAATTTCGTAGAATCATAAAATCATAGAATTGCAGAGTTGGAAGAGACCATGAGGGCCATCCAGTCCAACCCCCTGCCACGCAGGAAATCACAATCAAAGCATCCCCGACAGATGGCCATCCAGCCTCTGTTTAAAGACCTCCAAGGAAGGAGACCCCACCAAGCTCCAAGGGAGTGTGTTCCACTGCTGAACAGCTCTTACTGTCAAAAAGTTCCTCCTAATGTTGAAGTGGAATCTCTGTTCCTGGAGCTTGCATCCATTGCTCCGTGTTCCAGTCTCTGGAGCAGCAGAAAACAAGCTTGCTCCATCCTCAACGTGACACCCCTTCAAATACTTAAACAGGGCTATCATATCACCTCTTAACCGTCTTTTTTCCAGGCTAAACATACCCAGCTCCCTACGTCTCTCCTCATAAGTCATGGTTTCCAGACCTTTCACCATTTTAGTCGCCCTCCTCTGGACACACTCCAATTTGTCAATATCCTTTTTGAATTGTGGTGCCCAGAACTGGACACAGTATTCTAGGTGAGGTCTGACCAAGGCAGAATAGAGCGGCACTATTACTTCCCTTGATCTGGACACTATACTTCTATTGATGCAGCCCAAAATCGCATTGGCCTTTTTAGCTGCCGCATCACACTGTTGACTCATGTTCAACTTGTGGTCTACTAGGATTCCTAGATCCCTTTCGCATGTAGTCTCATTCAGCCAGGTCTCCCCCATCCTATATCTATGCATTTAATTTTTTCACCCTAAGTGCAGTACCTTACATTTCTCCGTATTGAATTTCATTTTGTTAGCTTTGGCCCAGCTCTCCAGTTTATCCAGGTCATCTTGAATTTTGATCCTGTCCTCCAGGGTATTAGCTACTCCTCCTAATTTGGTGTCATCTGCAAATTTGATACGTATGCCCCTAATTCCCTCATCCAAGTTGTTGATAAAGATGTTGAATAGCACTGGGCCCAGGACAGAACCCTGTGGCACCCCACTGGTCACATCTTTCCAAGATGAAGAGGAGCCATTGCTGAGCACCCTTTCGGTTCGGCCACTCAACCTATTACAAATCCATTGAACTGTTAACTTCTCTAGCCCACATTTTACAAGCTTGTTTGCAAGAATGTCATGGGGAACCTTGTCAAAGGTCTTACTCAAATCAAGGTATGCGATGTCCACAGCATTCCCTTCATCTACCAAGCTGGTAATTTTATCAAAAAAAGAGATCAGATTATCATAGAATCATAGAATTGCAGAGTTGGAAGAGACCACGAGGGCCATCCAGTCCAACCCCCCTGCCACGCAGGAAATCACAATCAAAGCATCCCCGACAGATGGCCATCCAGCCTCTGTTTAAAGACCTCCAAGGAAGGAGACCCCACCACGCTCCGAGGGAGTGTGTTCCACTGCCGAACAGCTCTGACTGTCAAAAAGTTCCTCCTCATGTTGAGGTGGAATCTCTGTTCCTGGAGCTTGCACCCATTGCTCCGTGTTCCAGTCTCTGGAGCAGCAGAAAACAAGCCTGCTCCATCCTCAGTGTGACATCCCTTCAAATACTTAAACAGGGCTATCATGTCGCCTCTAAACCGTCTTTTTTCCAGGCTAAACATACCCAGCTCCCTAAGTCTCTCCTCATAAGGCATTGTTTCCAGACCTTTCACCATTTTAGTTGCCCTTCTCTGGACACGCTCCAATTTGTCAATATCCTTTCTGAATTGTGGTGCCCAGAACTGGACACAGTATTCTAAGTGAGGTCTGACCAAGGCAGAATAGAGTGGCACTATTACTTCCCTTGATCTAGACACTATACTTCTATTGATACAGCCCAAAATTGCATTGGCCTTTTTAGCTGCCGCATCACACTGTTGGCTCATGTTCAACTTGTGGTCTACTAGGACTCCTAGATCCCTTTCGCACGTAGTCTCATTCAGCCAGGTCTCTCCCATCCTATATTTATGCATTTCATTTTTCCGCCCTAAATGCAGTACTTTACATTTCTCCGTATTGAATTTCATTTTGTTAGCTTTGGCCCAGCTCTCCAGTCTATCCAGGTCATTCTGAATTTTGATCCTGTCCTCTAGGGTATTAGCTACTCCTCCCAATTTGGTCTGGCATGACTTGTTACTCTGAAACCCATGTTGACTTTTTGTGATTATGGCATTGTCTTCTAAATGTTCACAGACTCTCTGTTTAATGATTTGCTCTAGAATCTTCCCTGGTATTGATGTCAGACTAACTGGATGATAATTGTTGGGATCCAATTTTTTCCCCTTTTTGAAGATGGGGACAACGTTTGCCCTCCTCCAGCCTGCTGGGACTTCTCCTGTTCTCCAGGAGTTCTCAAAGATTATTGCCAATGGCTCTGAGATTATATTTGCCAGCTCTTTTAATACTCTTAGATGTAGTTCATCCGGTCCTGGAGATTTAAATTCATTTATATTAAGAAGGTATTCCTCTACTACCTCTTTGCTTATTCTGTGCTGGATTTCCCCTGTTGTGTCTTATGTACCTTTATCCTCAGGTTGGTCCCCCTTTACCTTTTCTGAAAACACTGAGGCAAAGAAGGTGTTGAGTAATTCTACCTTTTCTCTGTCCCCGGTTAGCATTTTGCCATCTTCTCTGCGTAGTGGCCCTACCATTTCCTTCTTCTTCCTTTTGCTGCGGACATACCCAAAAACCCTTTTTATTGTTCTTAACCACTCTAGCAAGCCTGAGCTCATTCTGTGCTTTAGCTTTTCTGACTTTACTCCTACATGTGTTCGCTATCTGTTTGAATTCTTCTTTGGTGATTTCCCCCTTTTTCCATTTCTTAAACATGTTCCGTTTTAAACTTAGCTCTGTTGATATTTCTTTAGTCATCCATCCTGGTTTCTTGAGACACCTCCCATTTTTCTTCCTGAATGGTACTGTTTGAAATTGTGCCTTCAGTATCTTCCTTTTGAGAAAGTCCCATCCGTCTTGAGGTCCCTTCTCTTTTAGTATTCTTGACCATGGGATCATCCCCAGTATTTCCCTAAGTTTATTGAAATCAGCTCTCCTAAAGTCAAGAATGCGTGTCTGACTATGCCTGGCTTTTCCTTTCCATTGTATAACAAACTCCAGGAGAACATGATCACTCTCACCTAAGCATCCCACCACTTGCACCCCATTAACCAGGTCATCCCTGTTGGTTAGGATCAGATCTAAAATAGCTGACCCCCTTGTTGCCTCTTCCACCTTCTGGACCATGAAATTGTCTTCCAGGCAAGTCAGGAATTTGCTAGAGCTTGAAGTTTTGGTTGAGTTAGATTGCCAGCAAATATCAGGATAGTTGAAGTCACCCATCACTACTACATCTCTCCTTTCTGCGTGTGTGGTCATTTGTTCTAGAAAGGCATCATCCAATTCCTCCGTCTGACTTGGGGGTCTGTAGTAGAGTCCCACAATAACATCCGTGTTGTTTCCCTCCCCTTTAATTTTTATCCAGATGCTCTCCACCTGGCTTCCAGTATTGATGTCATGGATCTCTTCACTGGTGTAAATATCCCTGACATATAATGCTATTCCTCCTCCTTTCCTGTTTGGCCTGTTTCTCTTAAAAAGGTTATACCCCTCTATTCCTACATTCCAATCATACGACTCATCCCACCAGGTTTCAGTAATGCCTATTATATCATATTTGTTTTGTAGTGCTAGGAGTTCAAGTTCATCTTGCTTTTTTCCCATGCTCTGTGCATTAGTGTAGAGACATCTAAGACCATGTGTTCCCTTTAATTGCTGCCTGTGCAAGTTTTTTTTTGCCTCCCACTGTTGGGTCCTTGCGTTGTTTGCCTTGTTCCCTCGATGACAGCTTGACTATTTTCTCCAGCTCTTTTGCCTTCCAGAATACTGTCTCCCTCCCCCATATGACTCAGTTTAAAGCCCTCCTGATCAAATTCTTAAGACTGTAGGCAAAAACGTTTCTGCCAACTGGTGTGAGATGCACCCCATCTCTTGCCAGAAGTCCCCCCTCATGGAAGCGCAGCCCATGATCCAAGAATCAAAATTGTTCTCGGTGACACCATCTACGGAGCCAGTTGTTTATGTCGGCTATTTTCCTCTCTCTTCCTGGACCATGTCCTTCAACTGGCAGAAGAGACGAGATGACCACCTGTGCATCCATTTCTTTCAGCTTCCTCCCCAGAGCCTCATGATCTCTTCTGATCTTGGGAAAGCTGTGCCTTGCAGTATCATTGGTTCCCACATGGACCAAAAGGAAGGGGTAATGATCCGTAGGCTTGACGAGTCTTGTTAGCTGCTCCGTCACATCACGGATCTTTACCACAGAGAGACAACACACCTCCCGAGACATCTTGTCAGGCCCACAAACCACTGCTTCTGTACCTCGCAGCAAGGAGTCTCCCACCACCACCACACGCCTCCTCCGATGCTTCTCAGCTGCTGTTCCTTGCGGTGGTCCTCTCAAGGTCCCCTGCTCTACCCCTGAAGTCTGTCCATGCTGTTCTTCCCTGTTGTCCTTGATAAGGGAAAGGGCTTCAAATCGATTATGTAGCTGCAAGCTGTTCAAAGAATCCCTGGATTTTCTTCCAGCTGTCTACCTCCTGTGTCTGTGGAGTGACCCTCTCCTCCCTAGCCAGTTCCTCTGTGCGGTCCCCGTCCAAGACTGTTTGTTCTGCTCTGTCCAGGAAAACCTCTTGCTTCCGAATCTGTTGAAGTGTAGCTACCTGTGTCTCCAGCTGCTGGACTTTCTCCTCCAAGAGGGCTACCAGCTTGCACTTGGTATATGTAAAGTTCCCCATGTCTGTAGCCAAGAAGACAAACATCGCACAAGTATTGCAGGTGACCGCCACAGTCCCCTCAGTGTCCATGGTGAGAGTTTTTAGGTAATCTAAGAACTGTTAGTTAATGCTGAAAACTCTATGCTGTACTTTTAAGTATGCTTTTTTAGGGGGGATTGGTTACTGAAACTCACGCACTGTTAGGCGCGTGCCTCTGCAACAAGCAGCCTCTCCCAGGAGTTTTAAAAAATTCAAACTCACAGAAGTTCCACCCTCTGCAACAAGCAGCCTCTCCCAGGAGTTAAAAAAATTCAAACTCACAGAAGCTTCACCCACTGCAACAAGCAGCCTCTCCCAGGAGTTTAAAAAAATTCAAACTCAGAGCAGGGGGAGCGAGGACGTCGGACAGGCTCTAACGGGGTTCCGTGGGGACCTGTTGTTCAGAAGCAGCAAAGGGGGGTCTGATCAAAGGACCACCCCAACTACATGCCTGGGAAAGTATGTTAATATTGGGGCTTGCAGTAGCTGTCTAAATTGGATCTTGGGGGGAAAAGGGAAGATTCCCACCCTCAAGTACAAGTTGGCAGGCTGAGCAGCCATTGCTGCCTCTGAAGCCTTAAGGCATTAGTCCTCATTTCTCCACCCTACTTTTGTGCGTGACATTGTTAAATAATACAAATGTGGTGGAAATAACCCAAAGAAGTCAACTTTACCTTCAACAGTTGGCTCTCATCTAGAGTCTATTAATGAAAAGCCTCTGGTCAGAGGAAAGTACTTGTATAGTGGATATTTATAAGCTTTCTCCTCTTCCAAGTTTCCTTTTCTTGTAACAGGAAATAAAATAACAGGCTGGTATATTAAGCGATATTGTTCAAAACAGGATAGAGATAAAAGGGGAAAGGGGAAGATAAAGGGTGATAAAATAAAACAATAAAATAAAGGGGAAAAGTAATAGAACTGCGTCATGGCTTGCTAATTAACTCCAAACAGCTGTGGGAAAGAGAAAGAGGAGGAGAAGGAATGGACAAGGAGGATAAGAGAAAGCAAAAATCTGGAGTGGAGTGGAGAAGGGAGGAGAGTGCTGTGACTGAGAGAAGGTCCCAAATCGTGGACTGGATTATAACTGTGAACTGTGAACTGGATTATAAACATTGTGGAGTACACTGAGTGGGAAGTGTAGAGACCAGTTGGTACACAAGCTTTATATGTACAAAAGCACTGATTGCCACAGAAACTTCGGCATCCAGGTTCAAAGCTGAGTCCAGGAGTACACCCAAACTGTGAATTTGTGTCTTCAGGGGGAGTGCAATCCCATCTAATACAGGCTGAATCTCGAGTCCCTGATCAACCTTTCGATTGACCAGGAGCACCTCTGTCTTTTCTGGATTAAGTTTCAATGTCAGTCTCTTCTCACTGCCACCCCTGCCCTGCCTAGTGTTCTCTTCTCCAAATTGAGGGTATGCAGTTCCATCAGCCATAGGGCTAACGAAAAGAGTGAAACGGAGCAGACAGAGGCTGGTGAGAGTGGTGGAGTGACGGAGGCAGACAGAAGGATCTAAGAGCATGGGATATAGCAGACGGAGGCTGGGGGGAGCGGAGGAGTGACGGGGGCAGACGGAGAGTGCTGGGAGCGTGGGACGGAGCAGACGGAGGCTGGTGGGAGCTGAGAAGTGACGGAGGCAGATGGAGAGTGCTGGGAGTGTGGGACGGAGCAGACGGAGGCTGGGGAGAGCGGAGGAGTGACAGGGGCAGACGGAGAGTGCTGGGAGCATCGGACGGAGCAGACGGAGGCTGGTGATAATGGAGGAGTGATAGGGGCAGACAGAAAGAGTTGAGAGTGTGCCTAACAGCTCCGGGACTAAGATTAAGACTTCGATAGAAGACCAACTAAAATAACATAACAAAACAAAAACAAAAGAACCCTTCAACTTAAAATATCAACAATAATAAATCCAGGGATTCTTCCAGCAGCTTGCAGCTACAGAATCGATTCGAAGCCCTTTCCCTTATCAAGGACAACGAGGAAGAACAGCATGGACAGACTTCAGGGGTAGAGCAGGGGAACTTGAGAGGACCACCGCAAGGAAGAGCAGCTGCGAAGCCTCGGGGGAGGCGTGTGGTGGTGGTGGGGGACTCCTTGCTGTGGGGTACAGAAGCAGTGGTATGTGGGCCTGACAAGATGACTCGGGAGGTGTGTTGTCTCCCTGGGGCAAAGATCCGTGATGTGACGGAGCGGCTAACAAGACTCGTCAAGCCTACGGATCATTACCCCTTCCTTTTTGTCCATGTGGGAACCAATGATACTGCAAGGCACAGCTTTCCCAAGATCAGAAGAGATTATGAGGCCCTGGGGAGGAAGCTGAAAGAAATGAACGCACAGGTGGTCATCTCGTCTCTTCTGCCAGTTGAAGGGCATGGTCCAAGAAGGGAGAGGAAAATAGCCGATGTAAACAACTGGCTCCGTAGATGGTGTCGCCGAGAACAAATTGGATTCTTGGATCATGGACTGCGCTTCCATGCGGGGGGACTTCTGGCAAGAGATGGGGTGCATCTTACAACAGTTGGAAGAAACATTTTTGCCAACAGTCTCAAGAATTTGATCAGGAGGGCTTTAAACTGAGTCAAATGGGGGAGGGAGACAGTATTCTGGAAGACAAAAGGGCTGGAGAAAATAGTCAAACTGTCATCGAGGGAACAAGGCAAACAGCGCAAGGACCCAACAGTGGGAGGCAAAAAAACTTGCACAGGGAGCAAGTAAAGGGAACACATGGTCTCAGATGTCTCTACACTAATGCACAGAGCATGGGAAGTAAGCAAGATGAACTTGAACTCCTTGCACTACAAAACAAATATGATATAATAGGCGTTACTGAAACCTGGTGGGACGAGTCTCATGATTGGAATGTAGGAATAGAGGGGTATAACCTTTATAGGAGAAACAGGCCAAACAGGAAAGGAGGAGGAATAGCATTATATGTCAAGGATATTTACACCAGTGAAGTGATCCATGACATCAATACTGGAAGCCAGGTGGAGAGCATCTGGATAAAAATTAAAGGGGAGGGTAACAACAGGGATGTTATTGTGGGACTCTACTACAGACCCCCAAATCAGACGGAGGAATTGGATGTTGCCTTTCTAGAACAGATGAACATACATGCAGAAAGGAGAGATGTAGAAGTGATGGGTGACTTCAACTATCCTGATATTTGCTGGCAATCTAACTCAGCCAAAACTACAAGGTCTAGCAAATTCCTTACATGCCTGGAAGACAATTTCATGGTCCAAAAGGTGGAAGAGGCAACAAGGGGGTCAGCTATTTTAGATCTGATCCTAACCAACAGAGACGACCTGGTTAATGGGGTGCAAGTGGTGGGATCCTTAGGTGAGAGTGATCATGTTCTCCTGGAGTTTGTTATACAATGGAAAGGAGAAGCCAGGCATAGTCAGACACGCATTCTTGACTTTAGGAGAGCTGATTTCAATAAACTTAGGGAAATACTGGGGATGATCCCATGGTCAAGAATACTAAAAGAGAAGGGACCTCAAGACGGATGGGACTTTCTCAAAAGGGAGATACTGAAGGCACAATTTCAAACAGTACCATTGAGGAAGAAAAATGGGAGGTGTCTCAAGAAACCAGGATGGATGACTAAAGAACTTTCAATGGAGCTAAGTTTTAAACGGAACATGTATAGGAAATGGAAAAGGGGAGAAATCACCAAAGAAGAATTCAAACAGATAGCGAACAGTGTAGGAGTAAAGTTAGAAAAGCTAAAGCGCAGAATGAGCTCAGGCTTGCTAGGGAGGTTAAGAACAATAAAAAGGGTTTTTTTGGGTATGTCCGCAGCAAAAGGAGGAAGAAGGAAATGATAGGGCCGCTACGTGGAGAAGATGGCAAAATGCTAACAGGGGACAGAGAAAAGGCAGAATTACTCAACACCTTCTTTGCCTCAGTGTTTTCAGAAAAGGAAAAGGAGGACCAACCTGAGGAGAATGGAACAGAGGACACAATAGGGGAAATCCAGCTCAAAATAAGTAAAGAGGTAGTACAGGAATACCTTCTTAATCTAAATGAATTTAAATCTCCAGGACCAGATGAACTACATCCAAGAGTATTAAAAGAGCTGGCAAATGTAATCTCAGAGCCATTGGCAATAATCTTTGAGAACTCCTGGAGAACAGGAGAAGTCCCAGCAGACTGGAGGAGGGCAAACGTTGTTCCCATCTTCAAAAAGGGGAAAAAAGAGGATCCCAACAACTATCGTCCAGTTAGTCTGACATCAATACCAGGGAAGATTCTAGAACAGATCATTAAACAGAGAGTCTGTGAACATTTAGAAGGCAATGCCATAATCACAAAAAGTCAGCATGGGTTTCAGAGAAACAAGTCATGCCAGACTAATCTGATCTCTTTTTTTGATAAAGTGACCAGCTTGGTAGATGAAGGGAATGCTGTGGACATTGCATACCTTGATTTCAGTAAGGCCTTTGACAAGCTTCCTCATGACATTCTTGCAAACAAGCTTGTAGAATGTGGGCTAGACAAGTTAACTGTTCAATGGATTTGTAATTGGTTGACCGGCCGAACCCAAAGGGTGCTCAGCAGTGGCTCCTCTTTGTCTTGGAAAGATGTGACCCGTGGGGTGCCACAGGGTTCTGTCCTGGGCCCAGTGCTATTCAACATCTTTATCAATGACTTAGATGAGGGAATTGGGGGCATACTTATCAAATTTGCAGATGACACCAAATTGGGAGGAGTAGCTAATACCCTAGAGGACAGGATCAAAATTCAGAATGATCTGGATAGACTGGAGAGCAGGGCCAAAGCTATCAAAATGAAATTCAATACGGAGAAATGTAAAGTACTGCATTTAGGGCGGAAAAATGAAATGCATAAATATAGGATGGGAGAGACCTGGCTGAATGAGACTACGTGCGAAAGGGATCTAGGAGTCCTAGTAGACCACAAGTTGAACATGAGCCAACAGTGTGATGCGGCAGCTAAAAAGGCCAATGCAATTTTGGGCTGTATCAATAGAAGTATAGTGTCTAGATCAAGGGAAGTAATAGTGCCACTCTATTCTGCCTTGGTCAGACCTCACTTAGAATACTGTGTCCAGTTCTGGGCACCACAATTCAGAAAGGATATTGACAAATTGGAGCGTGTCCAGAGAAGGGCAACTAAAATGGTGAAAGGTCTGGAAACAATGCCTTATGAGGAGAGACTTAGGGAGCTGGGTATGTTTAGCCTGGAAAAAAGACGGTTTAGAGGCGATATGATAGCCCTGTTTAAGTATTTGAAGGGATGTCACGCTGAGGATGGAGCAGGCTTGTTTTCTGCTGCTCCAGAGACTGGAACACGGAGCAATGGGTGCAAGCTCCAGGAACAGAGATTCCACCTCAACATGAGGAGGAACTTTTTGACAGTCAGAGCTGTTCGGCAGTGGAACACACTCCCTCGGAGCGTGGTGGGGTCTCCTTCCTTGGAGGTCTTTAAACAGAGGCTGGATGGCCATCTGTCGGGGATGCTTTGATTGTGATTTCCTGCGTGGCAGGGGGGTTGGACTGGATGGCCCTCGTGGTCTCTTCCAACTGTGCAATTCTATGATTCTATGATTCTATGATTCTATGATATATATATTTTTCAAAAAAGAGGTAAAGGAACGGTTAGCATATTAAAAGCAAAGGGATCTGTATGTTGATTGGTATGTATAAGATCATTATTAAGGTTTAAGTGACCCCATAGTTATGGGAAATTTGTGTAAGGAAGTACAAAGATAAGGAAGCATTGATTATAAAGAAGTATCATTATAGGCACATTCAGTAGAATCATAAGTATATAGTATAAGTATATAGATCCACGGATGGCCTCTGGTTTGAGACCAAGGGCATACACTACCTCCCAAGTGTCAACAGTAAGAAGAACTTCTATAGACATGCCGCCCAAACAAACAGATATAAATGTCCAGATCTTGGAAGAACTTAAATCTTTTAAACGAGAGATAAAGGAAGAAATTAGGAATCTGAAAAAAGATATCAAGTTAGATTTTGATAGAATAGAGAAGAGGCTGGATAAAATGACAACGGAGATAAAAGAAATTAAAGGGGAGGTAGAAAATGTGAAGAATAGAACTAGAAATTTAGAAAATGAAACATCAATTATGAGGAAAGATTTGGATAGTGTAAAACAGACCAACCTCTCCCAAGAGATAAGATATAGAGAGAAATGCGTTAAGCTGAGAGGCCTACCGGAAATAATGTATGAAAAATTACAAGAAAGACTAATACCGGCATTGGCAAACTACATGGAAGAACCAGAAGGTGTTTTGGAAAGTGAGACTGACAGGATGTTTAGAGCCAGCTCAACAATTGCAAAAGAAAAGAAACTGCCTAGGGACATTGTAATCTCCTTTATGAGGATGAGGTATAGAGAGAAAATCATCCAAACAAACTACATGCGAAAATTAATGATTGAGGGACAAGAGATTCAGATATATAAAGATATTCCAGCAGAGGTTCTTAAAAGACGATATGAGTACAAACATCTCACTCAAAAACTGACAAGGCTGGGCGTGAATTTCAGATGGGACAAAACAGAGGGAATCTCCTTCACATATAAACAGAAAAGATATAGAATAAACTCAGCCGATAAAGTAAAAGAAATGATGAGTAGACTTGAAGAGGATGAAAAGAAGGATGAAGATAGGAGAAAGAGGAAAAGACACAGAGAAGGGGGAAGGCAACATCCAAAAAACAGTGAGAAAGCAGAAGATCTAGAAGACAAAGAGGAGAGCGATAATAGCTCAGAGGAAGGGAAAGAAGTATCACAACAAGAACTTGATAAAGAAGGAGATAAGGAGGAGGAGGAAAAAATGGGAAAGCTGAAGGAGGAAATGAAGAAGAGGATGAGGAGGAATAAAAAATGACATTAAACATAATATCATGGAATGTGAAGGGCCTCAATACGTCAATCAAAAGACGGAAAGTTTACCATTATTTGGAAAAAAGCAAGGCAGACATAACTTGTCTCCAGGAAGTTAGAATACGCCAAAGTGAGAGCAAATATCTTAAAAATTTTAAATTAGGCCAAGAATTTGTGTCTCTATCACCTAAGAAGAAAAAGGGGGTGGTAATATATGTAAATAAAAAAAATGAAGTAAAGCAAATACTTAACGATAATGAAGGGCACCTGGTTGGAATAGAGTTAAATTTGAATAATGAAAAAATATACATAATTGCAATCTATGGACCATTAGAGAGAAAAGAAAGATTCTACAGGGAACTACATACACAGATGACCAAATTTGAAAAAGGGCTGATAATCTTAACTGGAGATTTTAACGGCGTGTTAGATGCAAGAAGCGACAGATCGGGAGAAGATACGAGGAAGAACCAGGGCAAACTTCCTAAGGTATGCCTAGACTTAATGGAAGAATTCCAACTAGCAGATTTATGGACGGCCAAGTATTCGATGGAGAAAGGATATACATACTACTCGGAAGCCCACAAGACGATGTCGAGGATTGACATGTTTTGGACATCAAAGACCTTGCTGTCAAGGATAAAGGAGATGGTGATAATGCCAAAAATGATATCTGACCACAACCTGATAAACCTGAAAATGACACTTTTCAAAAGAGAATACTCTTGGAGGTTTAAAGAGGACCTAATGAAGGATGAAGAGTTCGTGGTAAAAATGAAAAGAAGGATAAGTCAATTCTTCGAGGAAAATAAAAAAGTAGGCATAAAAATGAAAATAGTGTGGGATGCCTTTAAAGCCACTATTAGAGGGATACTCTTGCAAAAAAGCTAGAGCTAGGAAGAATAGAGATCAGGGGCTCCTACAAAAATTGAAGGAAAAAGAACAGAGACTGAGAGAAAGACCGCAAAACAAAGTACTAATAAAAGAAATAGAATTGATAAAAAGATCTATTAATACAACGATGGTAGAAGAAATTGGAGAGAAGATAAAAAATAAAGCAGCGGACATTTGAACAAGCTAACAAGACGGGGAGATGGTTATCCTATAGACTGAAAAAGGAGAAAGATAAGAAGATGATTAATGAAATAAGAGTGGAAGGAGAAGTCTTAACGCTCCAGGAGGATATTAAGAAGGCCTTTGTAAATTACTATGCTTCTTTATATAAAGAAGAAAAACAGGGAGAAGCTTGGGTTAATAAGATGAATAATTATATAAAAGAAAATAACTTTGCTCGACTACCGGAAGACCATGAGCTGAAACTTTCCCAGCCCTTTTCTATGGGAGAACTAACCAAGGTAATCCAGGATTTAAAAAGGGGCAAGGCGCTGGGACCAGATGGTTTTACGGATACGTTTTATAAGATGTTTGAGCAAGAAATAGCAAGTCACCTTCTAGAAACGATCAACCTGATCCACAGAGAAGGGATGCCAGACACATGGAAGATGGCAAATGTCACTGTAATTTGGAAAGAAGGCAAAGAAAAAACTGATCCCAAAAACTATCGCCCGGTATCCCTTTTGAATGTGGATTACAAAATCTATGCCAGTATGTTATCAAATAGAATAAGAGGTATATTAAAAGAACTAATTCACACTGATCAAAGCGGTTTCCTTCCAGGAAGGTTGCTTTCAACTAATATCAGATATATAGTTGACACATTAGAATTTCTGGAGAAGAATAATGATCGCAAAGTGGCTATAATATTTGCAGATGCGGAGAAGGCCTTTGATAACATCAATTGGTGCTGCTTGATCAGAACAGTGGAGGAATTGGGATTCAGGCACTTTATGACAGCCAATATAAGGCAAATATATATGGAACAAAGAGCCTCGATTCTTATAAACGGTGAAAAGACGCAAGAGATCCTAATACAAAAAGGAACTAGGCAAGGATGCCCTCTGTCCCCGCTGATTTTCATAACAGTGCTTGAGATTCTATTGAATAAAATTAGGGATGACAAAAAGATACAAGGACTAAAAATTAAGAACTATGAATATAAGGTCAGGGCATTTGCCGACGACGTAGCAATCATATTAGAAAACCCCATTGAAAATGTGAGTCACTTAATGGAAACCATAGCAGAATTTGGTACATATGCTGGATTTAAAATAAAGACAAAATGATAGTCCTCTCAAAAAATTTATCCAAAAAGGAGCAAGAAATCTTAAGCGAAAGATCTAAATGTAGATTAGAACAGAAGGTGAAGTATCTCGGGATATGGATATCTAGCAGGAGCTTGGATTTATACGATAATAATTATGAAACAACCTGGAAAACAATCAAGGGAAACTTAGCAACTTGGTCTAAATTAAACCTCTCACTAACGGGAAAAATTGCAGCGATTAAAATGTCTGTCCTCCCTAAATTAATGTTCCTGTTTCAAAATTTGCCAATTATAATGAACGACAAGCCATTTAAAACCTGGAAGAGAGACTTAAGTGACTTTATATGGAACGGTCGGAAAGTGACTTTATATGGAACGGTCGGTGGGGTGGGGTGGTGTTTGGGGATTTTATCTGTATGGTATTTTAATTTTTGTAAGCCGCCCCGATTGTTTTAACAGAGGGGCGGGGTATAAATAAATATTATTATTATTATTATTATTATAAAGTGGCAAACATTAATTGAAAAATCAGAAAAGGGAGGATTAGATCTGCCGGACCTACAAACCTACCACAAGGCATGCGTAGTAGTTTGGTTAAGTGAATGGATAAAACTAGGAGATCAAAAACTACTAACTTTAGAAGGAGCCGGATTAAGGCTGGGTTGGCATGCCTATTTAGGATATAACAAGGCTGCTATACACAAAGATTTCGCCAATCATATTGTACAAAGAGCACTGTTGCAAGGCTGGAACAAAATATATAAGCATTACTTTGGGAAGATGCCGAAATGGATATCGCCGGTAGAGGCCTTTCTTGGAAGATGGGGTTGTTTAGGCAAAACAGATAAATGGATCGTCAACAAGGAACTGTTTAAGAAGGAAGGAAAAGGAAAGATGGGAATAAAGACGAGAGAAGAATTACAACAGGAGGGATGGCAATTTAATTGGTTCTCGTATCAACAAGTATACAGCAGGTTCAAGAAAGATGAAGGTGAACACGGTTTTATGGAGGAGGAGATGGATTTTGAAAAGATCATATGGGATGATAGAAGAAAGAAGATAGCAAAACTATATAATTGCTTCATTACCAGACAGCTTGAAACAGAAACAATAAGAGAAGCTATGATTAAGTGGGCTAGAGATGTTGGAGAAGAAATTCATTTGGAAGAATGGGAACAAGCATGGAGGCAAACAAAAAAGTTCACAGCATGTCAAGACTTGAAAGAAAACTGTTTCAAGATATGCAACAGATGGTACTTAACCCCAAGCAGGATACATAAGATGTATGGACAGAAAGGGAAGGAATGTTGGAAATGTGAAAAAGAAGCGGGTACACTCAGACGTATGTGATGGGCTTGCTCGGTTATACATAAATTTTGGCAGAAAGTACACAAGATAATACAGAATATGTTTAATATCAAATTTGAATTTAGTCCAAAGTTATACCTCCTGAACATGACTTCAATATTGGCAACACGAGAAGACAGAAAGTATTGGCGAATAATACTATACTTATGTACGGCAGCTCGGTTGGTTATAGCGGCGAAGTGGAGAAATAAAGAAGAACCCTTAATAGAAAATTGGCTGACGAAGGTACTAATAATGAGAGAAAACGATAAACTAACTAGAATATTAAACCAGGAATTAGTAGAAAAGACAGAAATGGAATGGCAACCTGTGATTAGTTATTGCAGGAAAAGATGGAATATTGATAGAGATATAGAGATATAAAATATAATATAAAATTATCGCAACATGGAATATAGATAAGATGTATAAGGGAATAAGACACGGATGTAGGAAACGAGAAAGGAAGGGAAGAGGAATAAGGAGCGGGAAGAGAATTACAGAAAGAGATGAGAGGAGATTAACATAAGAAAGAAAAAGAAGTTACAATTGAACGACGCTATTATTGGGTTTAGGAAGGAAGAAATTAAGCTAGATACAGAACAAAATCTTGGTGTTATTTCGTACGGTGGAAGTCATTCTGTTTTTCATCTTTTAAACTGATAGAATAATAAATGTAGAATGATGTTAATGTTAAATGTATATGTATGAGTCTCAATGAAATAATAAAAAGTAATATATATATTAAAAAAATTCAAACTCACAGAAGTTCCACCCTCTGCAACAAGCAGCCTCTCCCAGGAGTTTAAAAAAATTCAAACCATGATTCATGTAAGCATAAAAAAAGTCTTAAAAATAAATCTTCACATGTCACCCAAAATTTATTTACTGTCTATTTGACAATGATATAAAAAAAGAATACACAAAAATTTAATTTTACATGATACTAGCAGCAAGAATAAGCTACGCTGGATACTGGAAAATGGAAAGCTCTCCTACAAAAGAGAGTGGTCAATAAAATTGTTAGAAATTATCTACCTAGACAAATTAACACAAATAATTAAAGAAAATAGCTTAGAAACTTTTGAAGATGAATGGAAGAAATTGAAAGAATTTCTAGGGGAAATCTGGGGCAATGGGATAAATCTAGGAATTCTTATATGAAGATTAGTAAGAATTTGTAGAATTGTATCTGTTCCAATGAGCTTGTTTCAATAATTGTTGCAATAATAAAAGAAAATTGAAATAAGTTAGGACATCAAAAAGTCAATATTAAATGTAAGCGAAGAGTACTTAATGGGAAGTATATAACTGGATGAAAGAAGAAGAGAGATGAAGGTGGGGTGGGGAAAGGGAATGTGGTGTGAATGGAAGAAATGTGAGGATTTAGGAGAGTTAAATGTGTCTTTATGTGGTATTTTGTTTTATGATCGTAAAAAACATGGGAAAGCGATTCATTGTCAAAACACTTGTCTTAATGAGTGAAAAATGCACATATCACTGGAGCTTTAAGTCAGGAAAAGCCTTGAATGCTTTTCTCAGGTAGTTTTTCCTCTTCTTGCCCCCCCTTCACAATACGATGAGACAATGTGGGATCCCATTAAGACAGCTTGTTTTCTGAGCGAATTCTGTGAGCGGTATTTTCACCATGTGGACAACCCCTGGGATTAGCCTCAGGGGAAGGAAGGGAGAAAACTGGAGGAAGAAACATCAGTAATTTAAGTTAGGCAAATCACATTACTTTACTATCAGAAAATAGCAGACTTGACATTTAAAATAGGAAGAAGACACTAGATTGCTAGCAGAAAATAGCAAAGACTTGGAATAACTACCGATGAAACTTAACAAAATGCAAAAGGAGGATTACAGATGAATATTAAGAAAACAAAAATAATGACCACAGAACATTTACATAGTTCTAAAGTGCCTGATGAAGACATTGAAGTAATTAGATTTTCTTTACTTTGGCTCAATCATTAGCCAAAATAGAGACTGTAGTCAAGAAATTAGAAGAGGAATAAGATTTAGAAGGGCAGCTATGAAGGAACAAGATAAGATCCTCAGGTATAGAGAGGCATCATTGAATATCAAAATTAGAATCATCTGTGCATAACTTTTCCAATTTCTTTGTATGATAGTGAAAACTGGAGAGTGAAGAAAGCTCACAGGAAAAGAATAACACCCTCGTGGCACCATAATATGCAAACGTCTTCATGGCTGACTTGGAACAATGCTTCCTCAGTGTATGCACGCTAAAACCTCTCCTCTGCCTATGATTTCTTGATTATATCTTTGTAATTTGACCACATATAAGCAATCACTTGAGAAGTTCCACCAGGATTTCAACAACTTCCACCCTACCATCAACCTGAGCCTGGAACAATCCACACAACAAATTCACTTTCTTGACACCACTATGCAATTGCACAATGCACTTCTAAGCACCACTCTCTATTGAAAATCCACTAGTCGCTATGCATACTTACATGCTTCCAGTTTCAACCCAGAACACACTACCAATTGTTTACAGCCAAGCCCTCCAATACAACTGCAACTGCTCAGACCCACAGAACAGAGATGCTTGGATTTACAACAGGCATTTCTCAAATTACAATACCCACCTAGGAGGTAAAGAAACAAATCAACAAGGCAAGGCCAGGAACCATCTGCTGCAAGACAGACCAAAACCATAAAATGACAGAACACCCCTTGTGGTCACCTACGGTCGCCAGCTGAGAGTGGTCTAGTGCATCAACAAGCTACAACCAATTCTAGAGAATAACATAAGCCTCTCACAAGCTTTGGGAGACAGACCTTTATTGGCCTACAGACAGCCTCCAAATCATAAACAACTTGATTTACAACAGGATACACAGATGGTAATACAGGGACAAGACTCTGCCTCAAACCCAGATGCCAAATCTGTTCCCACATGTACTCTGGGAGCAATATTACAGGGGCCAATAACATCATTCCCCCTTCCTTTTGGTCCACGTGAGAACCAATGATACTGCAAGGTACAGCTTTCCAAAGATCAGACGAGATTATGAGGCTCTGAGGAGGAAGCTGAAAGTAATGGAGGCACAGGTTGTCATCTCGTCACTTCTGCCAGTTGAAGGGCATGGTCCAGGAATGGAGAGGAAAATAGCTGATGTAAACAACTGGCTCCAACACCGGGAACAATTTGGATTCTTGGATCATGGGCTGCAGTTCCATGAGGGGGGGACATAGGATGGGGTGCATCTCACGACAGTTGGCAGAAACGTTTTTGCCAACAGTCTCAAGAATTTGATCAGGAGGGCTTTAAACTGAGTCATATGTGGGAGGGAGACAGTATTCTGGAAGGCAAAAGGGCTGGAGAAAATAGTCAAATGGTCATTGAGGGAGCAAGGCAAACAGTGCAAGGACCCAACAGTGGGAGGCAAAAAAACATGCACAGGGAGCAAGAAAAGGGAATACATCATCTTAGATTTCTCTACACTAATGCTCAGAGCACGGGAAATAAGCAAGATGAACTTGAACTCCTAGCTCAACAAAGCAAATATGATATAATAGGCATTACTGAAACCTGGTGGGATGAGTCACATGGTTTGAATGTAGGAATAGAGGGGTATAACCTTTATAAGAGAAACAGGTCAAACAGGAAAGGGGGAGGAATAGCATTATATGTCAGGGATATTTACACCAGTGAAGAGAGCCATGACATCAATACTGGAAGCCAGGTGGAGAGCTTCTGGATAAAAATTAAAGGGGAGGGAAACAACAGGGATGTTATTGTGGGACTCTACTACAGACCCACAAGTCAGATGGAGGAATTGAATGATGCCTTTCTAGAACAAATGACCACACATGCAGAAAGGAGAGATGTAGTAGTGATGGGTGATTTCAACTATCCTAATATTTGCTGGCAATCTAACTCAACCAAAACATTAAGGTCTAGCAAATTCCTTACTTGCCTGGAAGACAATTTCATGGTCCAGAAGGTGGAAGAGGCAAAAAGGGGGTCAGCTATTTTAGATCTGATCCTAACCAACAGGGATGACCTGGTGAATTGGGTGCAAGTGGTGGGATGCTTAGGTGAGAGTGATCACGTTCTCCTGGAGTTTATTATACAATGGAAAGGAGAAGCCAGGCATAGTCAGACACACATTCTTGACTTTAGGAGAGCTGCTTTCAATAAACTCAGGAAAATACTGGGGGTGATCCCGTGGTCAGGAATACTAAAAGAGAAGAGACCTCAAGATGGACGGGACTTTCTCAAAAGGGAGATACTGAAGGCACAATTTCAAACAGTACCAATGAGGAAGAAACATGGCAAGTGTCTCAAGAAACCAGGATGGATGACTAAAGAACTTTCAGCGGAGCTAAGTTTTAAATGGAACATGTATAGGAAATGGAAAAAGGGGGAAATCACCAAAGAAGAATTCAAACAGATAGCGAACACGTGTAGGAGTAAAGTCAGAAAAGCTAAATTGCAGAATGAGCTCAGGCTTGTTAGAGAGGTTAAGAACAATAAAAAGGGGTTGGTTTGTTTGTTGTATGTCCGCAGCAAAAGGAGGAAGAAGGAAATGGTAGGGCCACTACGTGGAGAAGATGGCAAAATGCTAACCGGGGACAGAGAAAAGGCAGAATTACTCAACACCTTCTTTGCCTCAGTGTTTTCAGAAAAGGAAAAGGGTGATCAACCTGAGGATAATGGAACAGAGGACACAATAGGGGAAATCCAGCACAGAATAAACAAAGAGGTAGTAGAGGAATACCTTCTTAATCTAAATGAATTTAAATCTCCAGGACCAGATGAACTACATCCAAGGGTATTAAAAGAGCTGGCAAATGTTATCTCTGAACCATTGGCAATAATCTTTGAGAACTCCTGGAGAACAGGAGAAGTCCCTGCAGACTGGAGGAGGGCAAACGTCCCCATCTTCAAAAAGGGGGAAAAAGAGGATCCCAACAATTATCGTCCAGTTAGTCTGACATCAATACCAGGGAAGATTCTAGAGCAGATCATTAAACAAAGAGTCTGTGAACATTTAGAAAGCAATGCCATAATTACAAAAAGTCAACATGGGTTTCAGAGAAACAAGTCATGCCAGACTAATCTGATCTCTTTTTTTTGATAAAATGACCAACTTGGTAGATGAAAGGAACGCTGTGGATATCGCATACCTTGATTTCAGTAAGGCCTTTGATAAGGTTCCTCATGACATTCTTGCAAACAAGCTTGTAAAATGTGGGCTAGACAAGTTAACTGTTCAATGGATTTGTAATTGGTTGACCGGCAGAACCCAAAGGGTGCTCAGCAGTGGCTCCTCTTCATCTTGGAAAGAGATGACCAGAGGGGTGCCGCAGGGTTCTGTCCTGGGGCCAGTGCTATTCAACAACTTTATCAATGACTTGGATGAGGGAATTAGGGGCATGCTTGGTGGAGATGACACCAAATTAGAGGAGTAGCTAATACCCTAGAGGACAGGATCAAAATTCAAAATGACCTGGATAGACTGGAGAGCTGGGCCAAAGCTAACAAAATGAAATTCAATACAGAAAAATGTAAGGTACTGCACTTAGGGCGGAAAAATGAAATGTATAGATATAGGATGGGGGAGACCTGGCTGAATGAGACTACGTGCGAAAGGGATCTAGGAGTCCTAGTAGACCACAAGTTGAACATGAGTCAACAGTGTGATGCGGCAGCTAAAAAGGCCAATGCAATTATGGGCTACATCAATAGAAGTATAGTGTGGCCTCACCTAGAATACTGAGTCCAGTTCTGGGCACCACAGTTCAAAAAGGACATTGACAACTTGGAGCGTGTCCAGAGAAGGGCAACTAAAATGGTGAAAGGTCTGGAAACCATGCCTTATGAGGAGAGGCTTAGGGAGCTGGGTATGTTTAGCCTGGAAAAAAGACAGTTAAGAGACAATATGATAGCCCTGTTTAAGTATTTGAAGGGGTGTCACGCTGAGGATGGAGCAGGCTTGTTTTCTGCTGCTCCAGAGACTGGAACACGGAGCAATGGATGCAAGCTCCAGGAACAGAGATTCCACCTCAACATTAGGAGGAACTTTTTGACAGTAAGAGCTGTTCGGCAGTGGAACACACTCCCTCGGAGCGTGGTGGGGTCTCCTTCCTTGGAGATCTTTAAACAGAGGCTGGATTGCCATCTGTCGGGGATGCTTTAATCAAGATTTCCTGCATGGCAGGGGGTTGGACTGGATGGCCCTCGTGGTCTCTTCCAACTCTGCAATTCTATGATTCTTTGATTCTATCACTCACAACATCAGAGGTGCATTTACTTGCTCTTCATCCAATGTAGTATATCCCATCTTCCGCCAGCAATGCTCTATACTGTACATTGGAGAAATAGGACAGTCTCTATATAAGAGGATTAATGGACACCAAGCTGACACTAGATATGGCAATGCCTGAAAACCAGCTGCAGAACATTTCAAACTTTCTGGACATATAGTAAGGTTTTCACAGTTTGTGGTCCTTGAAGAAGGAAATTACAAAGGAAAACTAGAAAGAGAAACAGCTGAATTGAATTATATTCACAAATTCCAATCCATTAGCAGAGGTATGAACAAAAACAATGGTTTCAAAGCACATTATATATTTTAATACAAGAGTCCTTACACATATAACAAAAGGAATCTTCTTGGAGAGAGTTTTGAACCCATGGAAACTGATTTTTGGTAAGCAGTCTTATTGCTTTCCCCACGTCAACACTAACTGACCACTATAAAGATCAGAAAGACCTGTATCAGTTTGCCCAGTCCTTTGAAAATTTAGGGCAAGGGACATGATTTGCATCTTAAAGGATCCTATTATAATTCTATACTACTCTCACAACTGTATAGATATGCTTTATGCCTGAGGCCTTAAATACCACTCATTACTGCATCTGAAGAAGTGGGTTTATATCCAAAAAAAACACATGCTAAAATAAAAACCAGTTAGTCTTAAAGGTGCTGTCACAGTTCAGATTTTCCCCCCTCTCCCTTTTTTCCATTTGAAATATGGTGCTGAAGGAGAGTTCTACAGATATTGTAGACTGCCAAAAAGACAAGTGGGTCAAAGAGTACATCATACCTGAACTCTTACTAGAGCCAATGTGACTAACATGAGATGACCTGATTGCAAATGGTGATAAGCCAGAGGATGACCATGTTACAGATGGACTGAGTTAGAATCATAGAATCATAGAGTTAGAAGAGACCACAAGGGCCATCTAGTCCAACCCACTGCCATGCAGGAATACACCATCAAACCATTCCCGACAAATGGCCATCCAGCCTCTGTTTAAAAACCTCCAAAGAAGGAGACTCCACCACACTATGAGGCAGTGCATTCCACTGTCGAACAGCTCTTACTGTCAGGAAGTTCTTCCTAAGGTTTACATGGAATCTCTTTTCCTTTGTTTGAGTCCATTGCTCCATGTTCTTCTCTCTGGAGCCACAGAAAACAAACTTGCTCCATCCTCAATATGACACCCCTTCAAATATTTGCACCTCATTGGCACCTCATTGACTATGTTCTAGTCTGCCAGAGAAATATTTGCGATGTCCGTCATACTCGAGTGATGCCCAGTGCAGAATGCCAGACAGATCATCGCCTCATAAGATGTAAACTAAATCTTCATCTTAAGTTCAAACCTAAGAGGGGTGGCATCTTAAAGAGGAGACTCCAAGTCAACAATCTTCAACAAGCTATCATGAGAGACAACTTCCAGGCAAATCTACAAACGAAACTTGAAGACCATCCTACAGATCCTTCTCCTACAGTGCTTTGGCAACATATCAAAAACAGTATCCTCCAGTCTGTGGAAGAATCCCTCGGGTTCTCCCACAAGAAAAATCAAGACTGGTTTGATGAAAACATCCAAGAGATCCAGGAGCTGTTGGCATAGAAGAGAACTGCTCACCAGGCATACCTCGCCCAGCCAACTTGCCATGTAAGAAAAGCAGCTTTCCACCTCACATGTAGTAAACTTCAACAAAAACTCCGAGACATGCAGAACAAGTGGTGGATCAATATAGCAGAAAAGACACAACACTGTGCAGATCTGGGGGATTCTAGAGGATTTTATGAAGCTCTTAAGGCAGTGTTTGGACCTGCTTATCAGGTCCAAAGCTCCTTATACAGTACAGATGGTCAAACATTAATTACTGATAAAGCCTCCATCCTGAATCGTTGGGCTGAACATTTTCAAAGTCTCTTTAGTGCCAACCGAGTAGTCCAAGGCTCATCTATCCAACATATGAAACAAAAACCGATGAAAAATGAATTGGACATAGCTCCCACTTTGGAAGAGACCCTTAAGGCCATACAGCAGATGAAAAACGGCAAGGCAGCTGGGATTGATGGAATCCCACCTGAAGTTTGGAAACACGGAGATCATGCACTCCACAATAAATTCCACGAACTCCTTGCGAATTGCTGGGAATACTGCCATCAGATCTCCGAGATGCAGTCATCATCACCCTGTACAAGAAAAAAGGAGCAAAATCCAATTGCTCAAACTATCAAGGCATAACCCTGCTCTCTATTGCTGGAAAAATCCTTGCAAGGATACCACTGAACAGATTAGTTCCTGCTATTGCAGAAGAACTTCTTCCTGAAAGCCAATGTGGCTTCAGAGCCAATAGGGGTACTACAGATATGGTATTTGCCCTTAGGCAACTGCAAGAAAAATGTAGGGAGCAGAACAAGGGTCTCTATGTAACATTTGTCGACGTCACCAAAGCCTTCAACACTGTGAGTAGGAAAGGTCTGCAGCAGATCCTGGAAAGACTAGGATGTCCCTCCAAATTCCTTAAAATGATTATCTTGCTACATGAGGGCCAGCGCGGTCAAGTCAGATATGGCGATGCTCTTTCAGAGCCCTTTCTAATAACTAATGGAGTGAAGCAAGGTTGTGTTCTTGCTCCAACTTTATTTACAATCTTCTTCAGCATGAAGCTCCAAAGGGCTACGGCAGAGCTTGAAGAAGAAGACGGCATCTATATACGTTACCGTACTGATGGTAGCTTGTTTAACTTAAGCTGTCTAAGGGCTCGCACTAAGACTCTAAACTATCTAGTCCATGAGTTGCTCTTTGCTGATGATGCTGCCCTTGTTGCCCACACAGAAGCAGCTCTGCAGCATCTAACATCCTGCTTTGCAACAGCTGCAGAGCTGTTTGGGCTGGAAGTCAACCTGAAGAAAACTGAAGTTCTTTACCAGCCTGCACCACAGGATGAACACCACCATCCCTACATTGCCATTGGAAAATCCGTGCTCAAGTCCGTTCAGCAGTTCACCTACCTGGGAAGCATCATCTCCTCAGATGCCAAGATTGATAAAGAGATTGATCACAGACTAGCAAAGGAGCATTTGGAAGACTTTACAAAAGAGTCTGGAGTAATAAACACCTGAGGCGAAGCACAAAAATCAGTGTGTATAGAGCCATTGTACTGTCTATTCTCCTTTATGGATCTGAAACATGGGTCACCTATCTCCACCACCTACGACTCCTTAAACACTTTCATCAGCACTGTCTATGCACAATCCTAAATATACACTAGACTGACTATGTGACGAATGTTGCTGTCCTTGAGCAAGCAGGGATCACCAGCATTGAGGCCATGATATTGAGAACACAGCTGTTCTGGGCAGGGCGCGTTTCTAGGATGGAGGACCATCGCCTCCCCAAAATAGTACTCTATGGTGAATTCGCCACGGGTCAGCGTAAGAGGGGCACTCCAAAAAAGTGATACGACTCCCTGAAACAACATCTCAGGCTCGGCCAAATTGATCACCAACAATGGTCCGCCCTGGCCTCACATCGGGAGGCATGGAGACGCACTATCCACAATGCTGCAGCCTTATTTGAGAACTCACGCCGAACAAGTCTTGAAGAGAAACGACAACGCAGAAAGAATCACAACCCAAAAGCATCACCCAAGGAGACCTTCTGCTGTGCTTTTTGCAACCGGACTTGTTTATCTCAGATTGGCCTTTTTAGTCATCAGCGCACTTGCAGAAAGTGCGGGATGAGTCCTTCCTGAATCTTTGTTTGCGAAGAAAAACCAGAGAGAAATATTTAAACATGCCTATCATGTCACCTCTTAACCTTCTCTTCCCCAGTCTAAACATACCCAGCTCCCTAAGCCTCATAAGGCATGGCTTCCAAACCTCCCACCATTTTGGTTGCTCTCTTCTGAAAATGTTCCAACTTGTCCATATCCTTCTGGAATTGTGGTGCCCAGAACTGGATACAGTATTCAAGGTGAGGTCTGACTAAAGCAGAATAGAGTGGCACTATTACTCCCCTTGATCTAGACACTATACTCCTATTGATGCAGCCTAGGCTTTTTAGCTCCTGCATCACACTGCTGACTCATATTCAGGTTGTGGTCCACTAAGACTCCTAGATCCTTTTCGCATGTACTGCCATCAAGCCAGGTGTCACCCATCCTATCTCTGTGAATTTCGTTTTTACTGCCGAAGTGTAGTATCCTACATTTTTCCCTGTTGAAATTCATTTGGTTAGTTTTGGCCCAGCTTTCTAATCTGTTAAGGTCATTTTGAGTTCTGATCCTGTCCTCTGGGGTATTAGTTACCCCCTCCTAATTTGGTGTCATCTGCAAACTTGATAAGTATGCCCTCTGTTCCCTCATCCAACTCATTGATAAAGATGTTGAATAGCACTGGACCCAGGACAGAACCCTGTGGCACCCCACTGGTCACTTCTCTCCAGGATGAAGAGGAGCCATTAGTGACTACCCTTTGGGTCCAGCCCGTCAACCAGTTACAAATCCACCTAACAGTTACATTGTCTAGCCCGCATCTTACTAACTTTTTTGCAAGAATATCATGTGGGGCTTTATCAAAGGCCTTACTGAAATCAAGATAAACTATATCCATAGCATTCCTTTCATCTACCAAGTATGTAACTATATATAAAAAAGAAGAGATAAGATTAGTCTGGCATGACTTGTTTTTTAGAAATCCATGCTGACTTTTAGTTATTACGGCATTCCTTTCTAAGTGCTTACAGACTGTCTGTTTAATGATCTGCTCTAGAATCTTTCTTAGTATTGATGTCAGGCTCACTGGGCGGTAATTAATTGAGTCTCCCCCCCCCCCTTTTGAAGATGGGAACAACATTTGCCCTCTTCCAGTCTGCTGGGACCTCTCCTGTTCTCCAAGAATTCTCAAAGATTGCCAGTGGTTCTGAGATTATTTCTGCCAGTTCTTTTAGTACCCTTGGATGTAGTTCATCTGTACCTGTAGACTTGACTTCATTTATACTGGCCAGGTATTCCTGAACAACCTCTTTACCTATTCTATGCTGCATTTCCCCTACTGCATCACCTGCTCCGTTTTCTCCAGGTTGAGCACTGTTCTTTTGGGAGAATACAAAGGCAAAGAAGGTGTTGAGTAGCTCTGCCTTTTCTCTGTCCCCTGTTAGCATTTTGCCATCTTCTCCCCACAGCGGTCTTACCACCTCCTTGTTCTTTCTTTTGCTACAGGCATATGAAAAAAGCCCTTTTTCCCTATGGTCCTATAAGTAATTACACATGAAAAGCCTGTTTGAACAAAAAGGGTTTTGTCTGCTGGGGGAAGGAGAGCTGAGAGGGGGCCAACCTAGCCTCCCATGGCAGGGAATTCTGGAGCGTGGGTGCAGTCACTGAGAAGGACCTCTGCTTTGGCCCGACCAAACAAGCCAGCACATACAGGGTACTAGGCTGATGAAGGATAATACAGTATAATTAGAATTAAGTCACTTCCCCATTCATCTTTGCAAAGCTTCACTGCATCAGGTCTCAGAATTATTAGTAAGGTAGGATAACTACATTTTGCTTCCTGATTGTCTTTGAATGGCTGCTTCAATTGTTATATGTTATAGATTCCTTTCATGGTAATTTCCCTGCAGGAAAATCCAGAGGTGGAGCTAGCTGTGTCAATTTGTGGAAGCAAAACCAACAAAGCATCTTGTGGAACCTTGAAGTGGAACACATTTACAGTGGCTTCATCATCTGTGGATCTGAGTCCAGTTCACCAGATGCATAAAAGGGTACAGATGCAAGGCATCTGATGGGCTTTGTTCCGTATAAGTGTATGCTACTAAAAGCCTCTTTGGCTTTCAAGAGACACAAAACTGTTTATCATTTATGTAGACATTTAAGACTTCAAGAACATCAGAAAATAAGTAAGAAAAGTGTAAAATTAATACCCTCCAGCACACTGTCTTTAAGACCAAACATTGTGAAGATGTTAGCATGCAGAATAGGGGTGGGCAACTGTTGGAAGCTAGGGGGCTACATTAGTCCCATAGGAGACCTTGGGGGCCACAACTCTTACTGTACTACACCCTCAAAAAACTCCAGAAAATTTCTTGGCCCACAAATGCACCCAATACCCTCTACAGGGTGTGGGTGGCATTTTCACCACATTTCAGCCCCCCTTCCCTGCCACCATTTTAGGCCCAGAAGAGGCCTTTTTTAGAAACAGGAAATGGCCAGAAATCACCTGTGGTTTACTTTCAGTTTTTAAAAAATGGCCCAGCCATGTGCCAGCTGTACATTTTAAAGATAAGGAGCCTCATGGGAGGAAAAAAGGACATGGCAACCCAAATGCAGCATTGACAAACTTATTGACAGAAGTATTCAAATCCAGACCCTGAAGAGCCAACACATTAAACTGAAACTCAGTTTTGCTTTTTATCCACATTCAAAAATTCTAATCTAAAGTTCTTTCCATCCTGAAGATAAAGACATGGGTGGATTTTGGCAAATTATCATTAAAAAAAGAACTGAAATTAAATTCTCATCCATCACTAAACACTGTCTGAGCAGAGATTGTGTGCTCAGCCATACCTGTCTTCCAGACCTCCAAGTGTACAACACTAGCAAATACTGGTCCAGCAGATGATGTCATTGCTCCTTTTGTGAAAAATGTACTGGAGCTGCACTCCTGCATCTTCGTGCACCACTATACCCACTGATGCAGATAGGCCACGCTGGCATCATCCAAGGAACCCATGTTTTAAGAGGTGTGTGCACAAGGACTTCCATTCCTTTCTGGCTGTGCTTCTTCCACAGAGCTTTCTTTCTCACTTGGCCTGCAACAGCTTGACAAAGATGACAGAAAGAAAATGGATGTGGGCACTGCTTAACTCCCATTTTGCAAAGCCACATCTTCACATCTTCAAAATGCCTGCAGTCATTTTGGCTTGATCATATATCTAGGTGGAGTTTGTTTTAATATCTTCAGCAACTTCAATTTACAATAACTTTGTCATTCAAGGTCTTTTTTTTTTTAAAGGTAACAGAATATCTGAAATAGGTGAAGGTAGGGAAGGAAGGCATTGATTCTTTGTGTGCCCCATTAATACATTATTTCTGAAGAACTACTTGGGAAAATAAATAAGATCCAATTCATGATCTTGCCCCTCCAGGCTGTTTTTCTACATCGTGATTCTAAAAGAATAGGACATGCAATTCTGAGCCTGCAGAAGACAGGTGGGCAGAAACTAGATTTGATCTATTAGTAGATCGCTTATTGATTTGCATTAGATCAGCAAGGGTTTTCAGCAGCAACCAAAGAAAGGTGTGTGTGTGTGTGTTCATTCTTAAACTAGGCTGTTGAAACAAAGCACACTGAGGAGAAGAAGGAAAGAATCAAATATGCATTTTTGTATGAAAGGACTGTAAGCTGAGTTCGGCCTCTAAAAAATAGAATTTCCTGGGCCACACATGTGCTCAGGGCCACCCTGTTTTTTAAGCCTAAACTCATGTGAGCTCTCATCTGCCTGCACCACTATTTCCCTTTTGGATTTGTTGAATGGAAGAGTGAGAAAAATAGATCCCACAAAGCCTGCCCATCCTTGCTATAGAATATTGGCTTAGGCTGAGCTACATAGAATAAGAAGACTGCTAGGAGGGGAGTGAGGTGGAGGTGGGGGAAGCTAGATGATCTGTTATTGGCAGAACGGAAGACAGCTATGAAATACCTTGAACACTCAAATTTAAGGTGCAAGGCTCAAGGTTTCTGGTCTTGTTGTAGGACAAGATAAAAGAAAGCAGAGTGCTACTGAATTGTCAAGAGCTAGTGCTAATGGGTGCGGGGGGGGGAAGGGTTGTGAAAGTGGGGAGATGTTCCTGCTGATCACAATGCAAAGAGGATCTATAGGAAATCTGCAGATAGTAAAGAGCAGGCAGGACAATAGCATTCAGAAGTGCTGCATGGTAATAGGAATTTGCACAGTCATGCCCTCCTACTATTGTATATAAAGGATGAAGGAAGGAGTTAGCTTTTCTTGATACATGTACTGATCTTTTTATAAATATGGAAATGGTGAAAGGCTTGCTTGGAAAAAGTGCGATAGTACACGTGCTGTGTGAGGAAATCTGAATCTGAGGAGATGAGCAAATTACTCTAACAGCTGTTGAAGATGCACTATAGGTCTGTCCTTCTGGACGTAGGTCTCCTATGCATATAGAAAATACATCTTTGGCTGTACGGTTTTATAGATGGCCTATGTTTAACATTCCTGCCTCTTGCAGCATGTATGCATGCCTTCACATACATGCACATACACATTCTCTTCAAGTATCTCAAAACACCTGTCCAAGCCCCATTCCCAAAATTCTCCATTAGCACTTGAAACAATGGGGCATTTAATAAAGGACAGTGTATAGTCATACTCCCCCTCCCCAAATGCATCCCTATGTTCTCCCTCCCCCTACTTTCACCCCCCCAACACCTGCTGAATCATAATTACCTTAATGTCTGAACTGCAGAACACTCCAAGCTGTTTCTTCTTGGTGGAGAGAGGGAGAGAGAAAGGGAGGAGGGAGGAGACAGCTGGCGTACAGACAAATAAAACCACGTGTGAGAATGGTCTTAACAGTGAGCTGATGGGTGGCACCCAGGCTGTCAGTGTTGCCTTTCCAACCAGAATGAGGCCACCAGCATGGTTAGGTGTTCACAGTTGCCCTAGTGTGTGTTTTATGTGTCACTGTGTGTAAATCTAACCCTTTTCTGACAAGGGACTGAAAGCACCCTCTGCCACCTCATGCCAAAAAAGGACAATAAAGTATACCTGTACCTAAGTCCCTGGATGGAAGAAGAAAAACCTTAGATGCTGCTGAAATTTTGATCTGTTTACAAATAAGGGCCCTAAACCAGAGAGCAGGTGTGGAATTCCTTCTAAGGTATCAGAGGTTTCAGGTATCCAAGATAACTGTTGATTAACAGAGGAATTATAAATTTTTTTAAAAAAAACCTTTTCACTCTATCCACATCAGCAGTATTATTGCGATATTACAAATAGCACCAAAAAAAAATTAATAAATCCTCCCCTTTTACTGTAGGTTTGTTTCGTGCTGACTGATAAAGAAAAATGGATCAAGACCTAATGACTTTGAATTGTACCCAGCTGTATTTATACCATCTCTGGAAAGACTGTAGAAAATTAGAAAAGGTAAAGGTCAGTTCAGAAGATTTTTAAAATAAATTTTTCAGGGATTGTAAGCAAAACTTAAAATGAAAAGATGCAGCTAAGCGTAAGAGATCACGGGTTGATTGTCAAATATATTTTCAATACAGAAGGCAGCAACTTTTCAAATGCAGCAATACCTCTGTGTGTAAATACATGTGCACATATTCATGTAGGTGCATATATGAAGCATGTTTCAGTTTAAATGAGCCAGTTTTAGCCAACTGTTTGGTGGAGAATTTAATGCTTTAATTAAAGAATGTCTGAAAAATACTTTCTTTGGAAATGTGACTTTTTAAAAAAGGGCAGATGCTCAGTAAAATGTATTTTATTTTGTCAAAGGACAATTTTTGAAACATAGGTTCTTGTGTGAAATTATATATCATTTAAATTATAATAAATACCAGAGCTTGAAAATGTTTGCTTTTTTGGACCAGAACTCCCAGAATACTCCAGCCAGTATGGCTACTGGCCATGAAAGCAAGTGGGACTTGTAGTCCAAAAAAGTAACATTTCCCATCTGTAATGAATACAATATGTACTTTATGAAAATAATTTAAGCCACAATTCTATGGTCTTTGGGAGACATCTCTTTGTCTATGGGATGTCCTGCTTCTGTCCCTCAGTGCCAAAAAGAACGAGATCCAACACTGGAGGGTGAAGTCCAACTTTGTACACCCCCTCCCAGCTGCTGTGGAAATTGCTACTGTTTTGACATTAGTGGAAGCAGAAAGTGCAGATGTTCTGTCAAAAGGCGCCTGTCTCATCCCACTAACATGCCCCTTGAACTGGTGGAAATACACATCAGCCCTGGAGTTGGTATACATGATTTCCCTCCTATTGCAATCAAAGGGAGTAAGAAATTTGAACAGTAAAGGACAAAACAAAGCAAAGAGTGGCAGGGGAAAGAGAAAAAAGCTGTTCCTCCTATCCTCCCTCTCACCAGGCATTGAATAAGATAGTTCTTCTTCGTGGTCTCTGTGAATCCACACAAAAGGGGTTAATCCTGCGCCTACAGTTACAGGTAAGCAACCTGTCCTTCTCCTGCCTTCAGATTTCTCCCCAGTTAGAGCTGGATTTACATGAAGCCTAAATAGGCTAGAATTTAGGGCCTGAGGGCTTGTCTATATGAGGCTATAAAATGTGGATTGATGCACACTAATGCCAATTTGCAGCTTTCATTTGTCTCAATGATTTTTTTTTTTTTGCAAGATCACAGGCATGCAAAACTATCTGCATTTGTTGTTCAAATGGGCATGCCTGCAAATCAAGATGCTGGGCGCAAGTGAATTGCTCATATTTTCATTGTCACCAGTTGCCGCCATTGAACAGTAGATTTTTTTAAAGCATATCCAAGGTGCAGAAGTGCAATATTCCACTTAAATAAATAGAAAAAAAGAGGAAAAAAAGACTGTTTCATCACCTTAGCACACAATCAGTATGGTTAAAATTCAACACAGAGGCTCAGGGCACTTGCCTTGCCAGCAATCTCCACCCCCTGCACATGTGTAACCAATCAGCTTTCCACTTCTGCTCTTATCAGGAGTGCACAGCAAACAAATCAGTTGTCCTAATGAGCAGGAATCAGCATTCACTGCTGAGCTTTTTAAAAAATATGTGAAAAGCCATGTAGGCTTTTCCTGTGAAGTTTTTGGCATTTTTGGTTCCCCTCCTTCTGAATATGGCAGATTGATGCAGGATCTCATTAAGACAAGTCATATTCTCCTCGAATTCTATGAGGAGTATTTCTGCTGTATAGACAACCCCTGAAAATAGGAAGAACTTCTGAATCAATAATTTCTTTCCTGCATTAGATTTCAAATTTCACACACATGGAGAAATAATGCATTTGGGGCCTCAGCTTTGGTATAGTTTAACTAGTATAAACTGGGGCCTCAGCACCTAGCCCTGTTCCCACTCGCAGGTGGTACTGCACTTACATTTTGTGTTACTTTTCAAACTCCACTTTCCTTTGGATACATTACAAATTTCCCAGATTATCAAATAGGCAATAAAAAGCCAAGGAAAATAAGTAGCCATTTGTTGCTCTTTTATGATAGCCCAGATCTGTTGCCTGAAGAGGCTGTTACACTTTGCCTGGGTGTTGTCTAGACGAGGCAATATACAGTAATGTGGATTGCTGTGCATTAATGCAAATTCACAGCAGCATTCATTGGTCTCTACAGTCCTTTGGCAAAATCACTGGTATGCTAAGCTATCCATGTTTGATATTCACACACAGTCATGCCTGCGAATCAAAATGGTAGCCGAGACTAGAGCATGTTATTATTCTCCACAAGTTGCAACTGCTGCACAGTGTTGTGTGTGTTTTTTTTAAAAAAACTGTAAATCAAAGGTGTGCAAGTGTGACCTCCTACTTAAAACAGCGGTTTCGTTGCCTCAGTGCTGTGAAAAAGTGCGTAATCACTACAACAAAACTCCAAAATGACACTTCTGGCCAGCAAGCCCAGAAATGGCACATGTCTGACCAATCAGATTCCCACTTCTGCTCCTCTCTGAGAATACATCGTGATTCGAATTGGATGTCCAAATGGGCAATAATGTGCAGTTCTATGCATTATTTTAAAAAGTTTGGGGAAAGCTGCGAAGGCTTTTCCCGCATAGTTTTTGGAGTTTATGCCCCCCCTTCCAAATACAGTGAATCAGCACAGGATCTTGTTGGGATAAAAGGTATTCCCTGAGAATTCTATAAGTATTTTCACCATTGATGTAATCACACCATCCATTAAACCTTCCCTTAGAGGCACTGGAGGGAGAAGGAAGACTTTTCTCCTGCTTTTTCCTACAAGTTTGTGGCTGGAGTGGATTGAATGGCAATGCGTAGGCCAAGCCAACCAGACTTTGTCTTGGCTCCTGTCATGTGGCCACTCCACTGCAGAGAGGAGGTGGGCCAAGCAGCCTTCAAGCCTATGCAGACCCCCTGTGAGGACATCACGGAGCGCTGGGGGCCCCTGGACCACAAGTTAAGAAAAACTCCCCGGTGGCAGAACTGGACCTAACCATAGGAACTCTGGTTCTCCAGCTTCTTCCCAACAAGAGCAATGAAAAATCTTTGCATATTTTATCCCTTTCAATTATTTTTTACACTTTGGAATCTTTTTCTGGGGGGGGGGAATATGTTTGCATAAAATCTGAGGAGGGTGTTGGGGTTTTTTTTGGCATAGTATTTTATGCAAAATACACTGGTTACCACACATAAAAAGGTTTACTTTTACACAAAACCCCTGTTTTCATGCAAAACAACAACAACAACAACAACAACAACGGGAAAGGCAGAATTACTTAAGACCTTCTTTGCTTCAGTCTTCTCCCAAAGGGGGAACAGTGCTCAACCTGGAGAAGATGGAGCAGATGATACAGTAGGGGAAATACAGCACAGAATTGGTAAAGTGGTAGTTCAGGAATACCTGGCCAGTATAAACAAGTTCAAGTCTCCAGAGCCAGATGAACTTCACCCAAGGGTATTAGAAGAACTGGCAGAAATACTCTCAGAACCACTGGCAATAATCTTTGAGAATTCCTGGAGAACAGGAGAGGTCCCAGCAGACTGGAAGGGGGCAAATGTTGTTCCCATCTTCAAAAAGGGGGAAAAAGAAGACTCAATTAATTACCGCCCAGTCAGCCTGACATCAATACTAAGAAAGATTCTAGAGCAGATCATTAAACAGACAGTCTGTAAGCACTTGGAACAGAATGCCGTAATAATTAAAAGTCAGCATGGATTTTTAAAAAACAAATCATGCCAGACTAATCTTATCTCTTTTTTTGATAGAGTTACAAACTTGATAGATGAAGAGAATACAGTGGATGCAGTATATCTTGATTTCAGTAAGGCTTTTGGCAAGGTCCCCCATGATATTCTTGCAAAAAAGTTAGTAAGATGCGGGCTAGATTATGCAACTGTTAGGTGGATTTGTAATTGGTTGACTGACCAAACCCAAAGGGTAATCACCAATGGCACCTCTTCATCCTGGAGAGAAGTGACCAGTGGGGTGCCACAGGGTTCTGTCCTGGGTCCAGTGCCATTCAACATCTTTACCAATGACTTGGATGAGAGAATAGAGGGTATGCTTATCAAGTTTGCAGAGGACACCAAATTAGGAGGGGGTAGCTAATACCCAACAGGACAGGCTCAGAATCCAATAAGACCTCAACAGACTAGAAAGCTGGGTCAATACTAACAAAATGAATTTCAACAGGGAGAGATGTAGGATACTACACTTGGGCAGTAAAAATGAAATGCATAGATATAGGATGGGTAACACCTGTCTTGATGGTAGTACGTGTGAAAAGGATCTAGGAGTCTTAGTGGACCACAACCTGAACATGAGTCAGCAGTGTGATGCAGCCGCTAAAAAAGCCAATGCAATTTTAGGCTGCATTAATAGGAGTCTAGTGTCTAGATCAAGGGAAGTAACTGTGCCACTGTATTCTGCTTTAGTCCGACCTCACCTTGAATACTGTGTCCAGCTCTGGGCACCACAATTCAGGAAGGATATTGAGAAGCTGGAATGTGTCCAAAGGAGGGCAACCAGGATGATGGGAAGTCTGGAGGCCATGCCCTATGAGGAGCGGTTTAGGGAGCTGGGTATGTTTAGTCTGGAGAAGAAAAGGTTGAGAGGTGACATGATAGCCATGTTTAAATATTTGAAGGGGTGTCATACTGAGGATGGAGCAAGCTTGTTTTCTGAGGCTCCAGAGACTAGGATATGGAGCTATGGGTTCAAATTACAGGAAAAGAGATTCCACCTAAACATTAGGAAGAACTTCCTGACAGTAAGAGCTGTTTGGAAGTGGAATGCACTGCCTCGGAGCATGGTGGAGTCTCCTTCTTTGGAGATTTTTAAACAGAGGCTGGATAGCTATCTGTCGGGAATGGTTTGATGGTGTATTCCTGCATGGCAGGGGGTTGGACTGGATGGCCCTTGAGGTCTCTTCCAACTCTATGATTCTATGATTCTATGATTTTGTGCAAACTAATTTTTCACAAAATGTCCCAATTGGGAAAAATATCAGGGCAACTGACCATTTTTTTCAAATGTTAAGTCATTTAAGAACAAGAAAAATTGGAAATATTCTTTACATCCTTACCCTGTAGCTTTGCTCATAAGCGTAAGTAAGCCCTTACTAGACAGCTTTGAGCCCCTTTTATTTTTTTTTATTTTTTATGAGAAATTATGCCTGTGATGTGATGAGTGGGGATGAGCATGCTAGCTCTACCCAAAGGTTAGAAATTGGTTAAAAGTGTCTACTTCAATTTGTTACTTTGTTACTTTTTGCATAATTTTGCAGGCTTCAGGGGCATTTTCAGCTAGTTTGTACAATCATTATGTTTAAAACTAGCACAGTGCTAACAGTTGTGATAACATTTCCTCCCAAACGCAAATAACTTTAACAAATTAATTTTTGGTTAACATTAATGCTTTCTTAGTGCTGACATTTCACATTTCCAAGCTCTGGTTCCACCCTTTTGTTGCCTCATTCCACCCACACAATCCTCTACTTCTTCCTCCCACCCTAGAGGTCTCAATTATACATGATGTTTCTGTGAGTAGGTAAGACTCCCCAGTGTTGAAGTTCACCTTTCCAGGATCAGGGCCAAGAACCCTACCAAATCCACACTACACAAATTTTGAAAGTGGATTATTTGCCATTGCTCCTTCCTAGGGAATCCTAGGATTTGTAGTTTGGCAAGGCACCAGCACTCTTTGGCAGAGAAGGCTAAAGACCTTGCAAAACTATGCATTCCAGGATTCAATAGGAAGGAGACATGGCAAATAATACAATTTCAAACTGGGTTATTTGTGCAGTGTGGATTTGGCCAGAGGCAGCCACTCTGCAGATGGTGCAGATTTGGAGTGTCATGAAAAGATAACACATAATTAGTTATTTGTTTCATTATTATTTCTGGCAGAGATGAAGACAGGCACTTCTGGGATTTTCTGCCTTTTGTGTGGCAAAATCATGCAGCTAACTTTGGATAATATTATCTTGATTTGGGTGGAGGGGCACAATTTTTGTGCAGTAAAATGGCTTGGCCCAACCTCTGCAAAGTGATATGGTCAGTGATGGAGGGGAAGGGGCCAATGGGTTCATTCTCCCTCTCTCAATCCACTATCACACTACTGTACACTGTTATAGCATTATCATTCCACTTTAACTGTTATGCCTTCCTCCTGTGGAATTTTAAGGTTTGTAATTTAGTGAAGCCTAAGAGCTCTCTGGCTGAGAATGCTAAATGCCCCTCCTAAACCACAAATCCCAGGATTCCGCAGGAGGCAGCCATAGCAGCTAAACTGGAATAATAGCATTGTAACAGTATAATGTGATAAGGCAGTGTCAGACATATGATGGTAACAGGTATAGGGAAGTATGCCTAAGTAGGACTTCGGACCTTGCGTCACCTATGAATGGCTGCATTTTAAAAGTGCTGATTAGCAAAACCAATGGTCAGATCTTTTGCCAGATTGGGTCTGCTCCTCACACAGTGGTGGGATTAAGGTGTGGAGAGGCCAAACCACGCCAAGTGACACCATTGGGAGGAAGAATGACACCAGCCTTAGTGACACCACAGTCCCCACTGTTGGAAAAGATAGCCGCATTCTTTCCCCCACACTCTCTTACTGTTAGAGAGACCCCTGCTGGTCTTCTTGTGTATATAGGTCTCTCCCCTCTCAGCCTCTGTAGTTAACATGCTGGCTTCTTTTTCTTGGGCAGCCATCTTCTCCTTGTCTAAGCTGGTGAGTCAGGATGACTCTCTCTCCTTCATCTCATTCAGTTAAGTAAAGTTTCTTGAGTTATTTAAACCTAAAGCTGCATGCCTCCTTTTATTATATATAGTTCAAAGGCAAGACAATACATTTGAGTCACACTTCTAAACTGTACTCTGCTGGAGGAAAATTTAAAAAGAATTTAACTTTTTAGAGTTCCCAACACAGGGCAACTCTAATTCCCCCACATCTTACTCATCCATTTATCTGAATGCCTGTGGGTCTTGCTGTCTTCATGGTGCATATTTTAGACTGAACAGCCCCAAATGGCTTGTTCTTTGCAATTTCACTATGTCAGCTGTTGGATGTCTTTGGTCCTCTGAGAAGAGAGAACTGAGATTACACAGGATGTTCAATGCAGCCAGGGTCTCCGGAGGCCCTGTGAAGGCCTTGGGAGGGAGTGGGGAGGCGGGGGGGGGGGGGAAGTGACTGTGGGGCCTCTGGAGGCCCCACAGTCACTTTGGCGGGGGAGGGGGAGGGCAGTCGTTATTCATGGAATTTTCACATTCGTGGGGGTCTGTGGAACCTAACCCCCGCAAATGTGAAGGGACGACTGTATACTAAAGACTCTAGAGACAAGGTATATATACATATAAAGAGAGAGAAAGAACAAGCCATTGGAAATACTGAAATCAAAGGGAAAGAAGAGAGTACATTCTTTTTGACACCATTAACATGAGTAATGTCTCTGTGTGTGTGTGTAAGCTCGTGCATATGTGTGTGATTTCTGTAGTGCCAACAGAATTCTCTCACTCCTCTTCTATATATTTTTCTTTCCAGTATTTCTGTAATGCCATTACTGAACCCAGTGCTATGGAGAACAGCTGGCTAAGAAAGAGAAACTGGGAAAATGAAAACTAAAGGAGACAGAAGCCATTTTGATTAAGACTGTAAATCAACACACTGTCCTAATTTTCCACCTGCCAAGTAATAATATCTCTCCTTTGAGCTTAGTGCCCCTCCTTTTCTACATCATTTTCTGAGCCTGTTGATAGTGACCTAAATTGCTTGCACTGGGATTTTAATTCATTTTCAGTAGCAGTAATCACTTGAATTTAAAGATTCTTTTCCACTCCCTTCCTCAACATGCAGTTTTCCCTGCAATTTAATCCACAATACAATTTCCCCACTGATGGGTCCTTTTTAATGACACCGGCACTCCCATTACAAAACACACCCCTTCCCTCCCCCATGGAGTTTCCTTTATGTGTTTCATGTTGATTCAATATTATTGGAGATTCTAGTGAATCAGAGCTGTCAAGTATGGCTGTGAAGGGGCCACAGAGGAGAGTTTGACTTTGCAATGTCCATATTTCCTTGTTTGAAAAATGTAAATGTTTTGATTCATGGATTAATCTACTTATCTTTCCCCATGCTTCCTCCAGTATGGCATAGGTTTGGCAAAAGGACATAAGAGAAAATAGTTTATCTGTGATTTCAACTATCAGGAACCAAGATCCTGCTTAATTCTGGAGCAGAGCTTGTGAATTATGAAGCTCTGTTTGTGCATTGTGAAACTCTGCTTCTGGAGCAAAGCTGGTGAAGAGCTTGCTACTATCCTAGTGCAGGAAACGAAGGACTTTTTCGGATGGAAGAAAAGTAACGCAAGCAGCGTCGGCAGGTTGCGATGCTGCTGCGCAAGAGGGCGCCAGTTTCGAACGACGCTCTTCCCAGCAGTACTGTTGCAGTACCGCTGGGGCATTTGAGCGTGATATTTTTCCTTCCCAGCATCATATTTTACTCGCGATCACTGATCGCTGATTGCGAGTAAAATATGACGCTGGGAAGGAAAAATATCACGCTCAAATGTCCCAGCGGTACTGCAACAGAACCGCTGGGAAGAGCGTTGTTCGAAACTGGCGCCCTCTTGTGCAGCAGCGTCGCAACCTGGCTCTTTTTTTGATAAAGTTACCAGCTTGGTAGATGAAGGGAATGCTGTGGACATTGCATACCTTGATTTCAGTAAGGCCTTTGACAAGGTTCCCCATGACATTCTTGCAAACAAGCTTGTAGAATGTGGGCTAGACAAGTTAACTGTTCAATGGATTTGTAATTGGTTGACCGGCCGAACCCAAAGGGTGCTCAGCAGTGGCTCCTCTTCGTCTTGGAAAGATGTGACCAGTGGGGTGCCACAGGGTTCTGTCCTGGGCCCAGTGCTATTCAACATCTTTATCAATGACTTAGATGAGGGAATTAGGGGCATACTTATCAAATTTGCAGATGACACCAAATTGGGAGGAGTAGCTAATACCCTAGGAGTAGCTAATACCCTAATACCCTAGGATCAAAATTCAGAATGACCTGGATAGACTGGAGAGCTGGGCCAAAGCTAACAAAATGAAATTCAATACGGAGAAATGTAAAGTACTGCATTTAGGGCGGAAAAATGAAATGCATAAATATAGGATGGGAGAGACCTGGCTGAATGAGACTACGTGCGAAAGGGATCTAGGAGTCCTAGTAGACCACAAGTTGAACATGAGCCAACAGTGTGATGCGGCAGCTAAAAAGGCCAATGCGATTTTGGGCTGTATCAATAGAAGTATAGTGTCTAGATCAAGGGAAGTAATAGTGCCACTCTATTCTGCCTTGGTCAGACCTCACTTAGAATACTGTGTCCAGTTCTGGGCACCACAATTCAGAAAGGATATTGACAAATTGGAGCGTGTCCAGAGAAGGGCAACTAAAATGGTGAAAGGTCTGGAAACAATGCCTTATGAGGAGAGACTTAGGGAGCTGGGTATGTTTAGCCTGGAAAAAAGACGGTTTAGAGGCGATATGATAGCCCTGTTTAAGTATTTGAAGGGATGTCACGCTGAGGATGGAGCAGGCTTGTTTTCTGCTGCTCCAGAGACTGGAACACGGAGCAATGGGTGCAAGCTCCAGGAACAGAGATTCCACCTCAACATGAGGAGGAACTTTTTGACAGTAAGAGCTGTTCGGCAGTGGAACGCACTCCCTCGGAGCGTGGTGGGGTCTCCTTCCTTGGAGGTCTTTAAACAGAGGCTGGATGGCCATCTGTCGGGGATGCTTTGATTGTGATTTCCTGCGTGGCAGGGGGGTTGGACTGGATGGCCCTCGTGGTCTCTTCCAACTCTGCAATTCTATGATTCTATGATTCTATGATTAACTCTGCTAAGCATAGGCAGTCCAACAAATTCCTGATGTGCCTTGCAGATAATTTCCTCTTTCAAAGATAGAGGAAGGAACAAGGGGATCAACAATCCTGGACTTGATCCTAGCCAATAGAGAGGAGTTGGTCACTAGAATGAAAGAACAGTTGTCCCTCTGTATCCACAGATTTGGTATCCATGGATTAAGTATTCACGGCTTGAAAATATTCTTTAAAAAATAATAATCCAAAAAGCAAACCTTGATTTTACCATCTTATATAAGGGACACCATTTTGCTGTGCCATTGCATATAATGGGACTTCAGTATTCATGGATTCTGGTATCCACGGGGGTTCCTGGAACCAAACCACAGCGAATATGAAGGGACAACTATAGTTGGTACTTTAGGGGGTTGAGTTGAGACTGGTTTGGCAAGCAGAGAGCAACCAAAAAAAAAAAAAAAAGTTTATTTCTGGATACATTGGAAGCAAGGGAATGACCAAGGAAACTTTGGGGGTACTACTCATTGGGCCCACTGCTTAGTAAGGATGGTAAAACGCTAACAGATCACAACGAAAAGACAGAACTATTCAATGCCTACTTTGCCTCAGTTTTCTTCCAAAAAAGAGAACTGTACTTCCACGCATCAGCAGGGACCTTCACAAGGGATCCAGATTGCAATCAAAATGGACAATAACATAGCCAGGAATCACCTCGTTAACCTAAATGAGCTCAAATCTGAAGGGCCAGACAAACTGCATCCCAGAGTCCTGAAGGAACTTGCTGATATACTCTCTGAACCACTTGCCACCATTTTTGAGAAATCTTGGAGAATGGGTGAGGTGCAAGAGGACTGGAGAAGAGCAAACATTGTCCTTCTTTTCAGAAAGTGCAAAAGAAGAAGAAGATGATGATGATGATTCAGGGAACTACAGGCCAGACAGCCAGACCTCAATAACAAGAAAAATATTAGAATGGATGATAAAGGAGCCTGTTTGCAAGTCCTGTATCTCGGCGACAATGCAGTAATTAGTAGGAGCTAGCATGAGTTTGTCAAGCACAAATCCTGCCAAACTAATCTTACATCTTTTTTTGATCAGGCCACTTGTTTACTAGGTGCTGGGAATGCTGTGGATGCCATTTATCTAGATTTCAGCAAAGCATTTCATAAAGCATTTCATTATATTTTGATTAGCCAAAATTAGCAAACTGATTACATATTGAATAGATGGGAACACTGGCAGATGGATCCACAATTCATTGGAAAACAATGTTCAAAGCATTAGCTGTGCTTTAAACTGCAAGGCCTGTAGGGAAGTTCCAAGTGGAGTGCCACCAGGTTGTGTTCTGGGGCCAACACTCTTCAGTATTTTTATCAATGACTTAGACAATGGGTTAGAGGGAATCTTTATCAAGTTTTAGAAGATGCTAAACTGGGAGGGGTAGCTAACACACTGGAAGATAGCAACAGAATTAAGAAGGACCAGATGGCTCTTGCGGTCCTTTCTCAAAGTCTCCCAGCCCTTATGGTCATTGCTAACAGGAAAAATACTAGTGTATTTGATCCAGACAGTTCTAATCTGGATCAACCTACACTTATGATCCAAGGAGACAGGAACAAAATGGCAGACTGGAGTGTACCAGTACAGACTGAGGTGGGGGTGGGGGTGAATCCATTTTTTAATATGTCCTCTAGTAAAGAATACTGCAAATAAAATTTAGTCCACTAGAGAGAAAGTTCTAGACCTGTCCCCTTCCTGCTAGGCTAGCTTTCTACATGTAGGGATCAGAAAGTCAGAGCTTGTAACTGACTTTTAAAGAGTAATTAGTTCAGTTACACTTCCAAGGCCTAAACTGTTCTTTACTGTTATGTCTGCAATTGTTGAATCATATGTAGAATCAGAGTTGGAAGAGGCTTCATGGGCCATCAAGTCCAACACCTTGCTCAGTGCATGATCTCCAGCTAAAGCATCCCCAACAGAAAGCTGTCCAGCCTCTTTCTGAAGAGGTCCAAAGAAGGAAACCCACTATTGATTATCTATTAATCATTAGTGGCTAAAATTGTAACACTTTTAGTTACTTTTTCAAGCCATCAGAATCCTATGAGCTCACAATGTGACTAAGCAGTGAGGCTACATGCACTCTGTAAATAAAAGTAACTAAAAACAAAAAGTTACACTACACAAGGAGTAATTATCCCTTGTCAATTACAGTTGTCCCTTCACATTCGCGGGAGTTAGGTTCCATAGACCCCTGCGAATGTGAAAATTCCGCGAATAATGACAGCCCTCCACCCACCCTCCCCAAGCGACCCCGAGGCCTCCGGAGGCCTCACGGTCGCTCTTCCCGGCCGCCCCCCGCCCTCCCCAAGTGACCCCGAGGCCTCCGGAGGCCTCGGGGTCGCTCCTCCGGGCTGCCCCCCGCCCTCCCCAAGCGACCCGAGGCCTCGCGGTCACTCTTCCCAGCCGCCCCCTGCCCTCCCCAAGTGACCCCAAGGCCTCCGGAGGCCTCGCTGTCGCTCTTCCCGGACGCTCCCCGCCCTCCCCAAGCGACCCCGAGGCCCCCGGAGGCCTCGTGGTCACTTTTCCCGGCCGCCCCTCGCCCTCCCCAAGCAACCCAGAGGCCTCCGGAGGCCTCACGGTCACTCCTCCGGGCCACCCCCCGCCCTCCCCAAGTGACCCAGAGGCCTCCGGAGGCCTCGCAGTCACTCTTCCCAGCCGCCCCCGCCCTTCCCAAGCGACCCAGAGGCCT
The DNA here is from genome assembly GCA_030847615.1 of Gambelia wislizenii. Taxonomy (NCBI): domain Eukaryota; kingdom Metazoa; phylum Chordata; class Lepidosauria; order Squamata; family Crotaphytidae; genus Gambelia; species Gambelia wislizenii. The sequence goes on along the minus strand of JAUMIR010000010.1, from coordinate 18,674,165 downwards.
CTGGAGGCCTCGTGGTCATTTTATCTAGCCGCTCCCCACCCTCCCCAAGCGATCCAGAGGCCTCCGGAGGCCTCGTGGTCTCTCTATCTGGCCACCCCTCGCCCTCCCCAAGCAACCCAGAGGCCTCCGGAGGCCTCGTGGTCACTTTTCCCGGCCGCCCCCTGCCCTCCCAGAGCGACCCAGAGCCTTTGGAGGCCTTGTGGTTGCTCTATCTGGCCGCTCCCCGCCCTCCCCAAGTGACCCAGAGGCCTCCTGAGGCCCCGTTGTCGCTCCCCTCGCCACTTTCCCTGGACTCCCCTCGCCTCCCCGGCCCTCCCCACCCCCTCCCCGGGCCTTTATGGGGCCTCTGGAGTGCCTCCGGGGGCCCCGTGAAGGCCTCTCCAGCCCTCCCCACCCCCTCCCCAGGCTTTCATGGGACCTCCAGAGCGCCTCCGGGGTCCCCGTTAAGGCGCCCCCGCCCTCCCCACCCTCTCCCCAGGCCTTCATGGGGCCTCTGGAGCACCTCCGGGGCCCCCGTGAAGGCCTCCCCAGCCCCTCCCAGGGCTTTCACGGGGCCTCCAGAGGCCCCGTGTCGTGGTTTTGGGGGGCCCCGGGGGGACCCTCTCAAAACCATGAATAATCAAAACCGCGAATGTCAAGTTCGCGAATGTGGAGGGACAACTGTACAATACTACATACCATCCCCCCCTAAAGTATCTGTGGGGGATATTTTATTGGACTTACCATGTATAAGTGAAACCATGCATAATAGCAAACCCTATTTAAAAAAGAACTTCCTGTACAAAAATGCCATAGAGTTGCATTGGAGGACTCTCTAGGCATTTTCCAGCATGACTCTATAGTGTGTGTCCCTATTTTGTTTCCCATGGATAACTGAAACTGCAGATATTGGTTCACAACATTGTCACTTTATTTTTTTATTTTTAAACATCTTTTGTCTGATAAAGAAGCCAGTAGAGCTTCAAAAGCTTGCATCATGTGTTTTGCATTTGGTTGGCCAATAAAAGTACAGTCGCCCCTCCACATTCGCGAACTTGACATTCGCGGTTTCGATTATTCGCGGTTTTGCGAGGGGCCCCAACGGCCCCCCCCAAAACCGCAACACGGGGCTTCCAGAGGCCCGGTGAAAGCCCTAGGAGGGAGCGGGGAGGGCAGGGGAGACCTCCACGGGGCCTTCAGAGACCCTCCGGAGGCCCCGCGAAGGCCTTGGAAGGGAGGGGGAAGGGCTGGGGAGGCCTCCATGGGGCCTCCGGAGACGCTCCGGAGGCCCCACGAAGGCCTGGGGAGGGAGGGGGGAGGCTGGGAGAGGCCTCCATGGGGCCTCCGGGGACGCTCCGGAGGCCCCATGAAGGCCTGGGGGAGGGCTGGGGAGGCCTCCATGGGGCCTCCGGAGACGCTCCGGAGGCCCCACGAAGGCCCGGGAGGGAGGGGGAGGGCCGGGAGCGGCCTCTGTGGGGCCTTGCTAGGCCCCAAAAAGGCCCGGGGAGAGAGGGGGGAGGCTGGGAGAGGCCTCTGCGGGGCCTTGCTAGGCCCCACGAAGGCCCGGGGAGGGAGGGGGAGGGCCCGGAGAGGCCTCCGCGGGGCCTTGGTAGGCCCCACGAAGGCCCGGGGAGGGAGGGGGGAGGCCGGGAGAGGCCTCCGCGGGGCCTTGCTAGGCCCCACGAAGGCCCGGGGAGGGAGGGGGGAGGCTGGGAGAGGCCTCCGCGAGGCCTTGGTAGGCCCCACGAAGGCCTGGGGAGGGAGGGGGGAGGGCCCGGAGAGGCCTCCGCGGGGCCTTGGTAGGCCCCACGAAGGCCCGGGGAGGGAGGGGGGAGGCTGGGAGAGGCCTCCATGGGGCCTCCGGAGACGCTCCGGAGGCCCCACGAAGGCCCAGGAGGGAGGGGGGAGGGCCGGGAGCGGCCTCCGCGGGGCCTTGCTAGGCCCCACGAAGGCCCGGGGAGGGAGGGGGAAGGCTGGGAGAGGCCTCCATGGGGCCTCCGGAGACGCTCCGGAGGCCCCATGAAGGCCTGGGGGAGGGCTGGGGAGGGCCGGGGAGGCCTCCATGGGGCCTCCGGAGACGCTCCGGAGGCCCCATGAAGGCCCGGGGAGGGGGTGGGGAGGGCTGGGGAGGCCTCCATGGGGCCTCCGGAGATGCTCCGGAGGCCCCACGAAGGCCCAGGAGGGAGGGGGGAGGGCCGGGAGCGGCCTCCGTGGGGCCTTGCTAGGCCCCACGAAGGCCCGGGGAGGGAGGGGGGAGGCTGGGAGAGGCCTCCATGGGGCCTCTGGAGATGCTCCGGAGGCCCCACGAAGGCCCTGGAGGGAGGGGGAGGGCCGGGAGCGGCCTCCGTGGGGCCTTGCTAGGCCCCACGAAGGCCCGGGGAGGGAGGGGGGAGGCTGGGAGAGGCCTTCGCGGGGCCTTGCTAGGCGCCACGAAGGCCCGGGGAGGGAGGGGGGAGGCTGGGAGAGGCCTCCATGGGGCCTCCGGAGACACTCCGGAGGCCCCATGAAGGCCTGGGGGAGGGCTGGGGAGGGCCGGGGAGGCCTCCATGGGGCCTCCGGAGATGCTCCGGAGGCCCCATGAAGGCCCGGGGAGGGGGTGGGGAGGGCCGGGGAGGCCTCCATGGGGCCTCCGGAGACGCTCCGGAGGCCCCATGAAGGCCTGGGGGAGGGCTGTGGAGGCCTCCATGGGGCCTCCGGAGACACTCCGGAGGCCCCATGAAGGCCTGGGAGGGAGAGGGGAGGGCCGTGAGAGGCCTCCGCGGGGTCTCCGGAGACTCTCCGGAGGCCTCGTTGAGGGCTTGGGCGGGAGGGGGGAGGGCTGGGGAGGCATCCACGGGGCCTCGGGAGGGTCTCCAGAGGCCCCGGGAAGGCCTAGGAAGGGAGTGGGGAGGCTGGAGGAAGCGACTATGGGGCCTCCGGAGGCCCCATGGTCGCTATGGTGGGGGAGGGGGGCAGTCGTTATTCGCGGATTTTTCACATTCGCGGGGGTCCGTGGAACGGAACCCCCGCGAATGTGAAGGGACGACGGTATTGCTTTCTGTGGATTTTTGATTTTGTTCTGTTCAATATTGTTTCTTTATTTAAGCTGTGGCTTTTTGGCTGTTCACTATTCAGTCTTTTCCTCTCCGGTTTCACTCTTCCCCATCACCTTTCTGGAAAAATTTGTATCAAAACAAAGGAGTTACAAGCCCAATTAATAGAGCAAATAGAAGGAAAGGAGAAGAAAGAAGGAAAGGAGAAGAAAGAACGAAAGCTATGGGTGTAGGGTCCCCCTCCCCCCGTTTTCTTTCTCAGCTGGCTAGAGTGTTATTAGGCACTCACAAAGAATCCTTATTAAACCGTTTCTGACATCAATGCAGAAATTATAGGACATGTGTGTTCATTCACTCACTCAGGTGACAACGGAGCCTAGACTGCCACGTGATGGGGGATGGGGGTGGGGTGGGAAACATAAAAGAGGTTCTGGAAAGAGCAAAAGAAGATGGCAGGTTGCTAGTAAATACTTGTTTTCCTACCTCCCTCTTTAGGGAAAAATGCAGTTTAGTACAGGGGGAAGAGCCAGCATGATATAGTGGTCTCAGTGTTGGACTATGACTCTGGAATGAGGGTTCAAGTCCCCACTTGGCCATGGAAACCCACTGGTGACCTTGGGCAAGTCAGCCTCTCTCAGCCTTGGAGAAAGGCAAAAGCAACCAACCCCCTCTGAAGAAATCTTGCCAAGAAAACCACGTGATAGGGTCATCATAAGCTGGAAATAACTTGAAGCCACATAAGAACAGTGGAGGGAATCATGTGATCCTCCAGATTTTGTTGGACTATAAATCCCATCAGTCCCAGCCAGCATAGCCAATAATGACAAATGCTGAGAGTTGGTGTTGTCCATTTATTTACATCCTGCTTTCTTCCCAATATTCCAGGCAGTTCAAATAATTAAAACAAGTGCAGTTAAAAGCATTTACAAAACAAAAGTAAACATGTGTAGGTAAAAACATATACAAATTTAGTGTTAAAATACAGTTAAACTACCCATATAATTAGAAGGCTTTAAAACAAATTCACCATGGATATTATCAGACGTGGGGGAAAAAAGCACCCCAACCGTGTTAGAAGTATGCGACGGGAACAGAAAGGGTGACATTATCAGATCCCCACCTCCTCAGCTGTTCCCGGGGTGTAGAGCTGCCACGGACAAGGCTTCCCTTTTCCCTTATTCACAAGCCGCCAGTAAAAAGGGATGCCCTTACTCACGCCCACACTACACCCCCAGGATGCTGAAGGATGACATCATCTGATAATATCCCCCATTCCTGTTCTCATCATTATCTTCTAACATGGTTTTTGCTGCGTCTGATAATCTCCTGACAAAGGTTCTAAGTCAGCAAAATAGCACACTGTTAAAAGCCCTTGTAGTCAATTCCAAAAAACCCATCAGACCAGTAGAATGACAGCAAGGAGGGAGCCATTTTAACCTCCTCAGCTTCCAAAGTCTGGGAGCAGCCACTGAGAAGGCCTTATCCCATGTTACTACCAAATGTGCCTGGGAAGGTGATGGGAGCAATAAATGGGCCTTCCCCAAATTGTTTAGAGCTGGGTCAGCCTCATATAGAAAGATTGTTAACTGTCGTCAAGTTGACTTCGACTTGTGGTGACCCTATGAATGAGAAACCTGCAAGTCACCCTATCATCAACAGTCCTGCTCAGGTCATGCAGACTCAGGGGTGTGGCTTCCTTCATTGAGTCTCTCTATCTGTAATGTGCTCTTCCTCTCTTCCTACAGTCTTTTACCTCACCAAGCATTATTGTCTTTTCTAGTGAGTCATGTCTTCTCGTGATATGGCCAAAGTTACAACAATCTCAGTTTAGTCATCTTGGTTTCCAGGGGGAGTTCAGGTTTGATTTGATCTAGGACCCATTTGTTGGTCTTTTTAGCAGTCCATGGTATCCGTATAATTTTTCTCCAGCACCATATTTCAAATGAGTTGATTTACTTCCTGTCAGCTTTCTTCACTGTCCAGCTTTCACAACCATATATAGAAAATGGAAATATGGCACAGTATGCCATATGGTATGGCATGAACAATCCTAACTTTAGTATTCAGTGTTATATCTTTACACTTCAGAATCTTCTGCAGTTCCTTCTATGCTTCCCTTCCAAATCCTAGTCTTCTGATTTCTTGACTACAATCTCCATTTTGATTAATGACTGAGCCAAGATATGGAAAATCTTGAACTATTTCAATGTCTTCATTGTCTGTTTTAAAGTTATGTAAATCATTTGTGGTCATTATTTTTCTTTTCTTAATGTTCAACTGTCAGCCTGCATTTTCTTTCTTGACATTTTCAGTAATCATTCCAAGTCTTGGCTATTTTCTGCTAGTAGTACGGTGTAATCTACATATTTTAAATTGTTGATGTTCCTTCAGTGTACAAGTTAAACAGATGGAGTGATAAAATACAGCCTTGCCTGGCCCCTTTACCAATTTGAAACCTTTCTCTTTCTCCATATTCTGTACTGATGGTAGCTCTTGTCCTGAGTACAGGTTATGCATCAAGACATTCAGATGTTGTCACACATCCATTTCTTTAAGAGTGATCCAGAATTTTTACTGATCTACACAACCAAAGGCTTTGCTATAATCTATAAAGCACAGGCTGATTTTCTTCTTTGGTGTGCTCCATTATCCAACATATATTTGCATTATGATCCTTAGAGTCTCTTCGTCTTCTGAACCCAGCTTGGACATCTGGTATTTTTCACTCCATATATGGTAAAAGCCTTTGTTGTAGAATTTTAAGTATCACTTTCCTTTCATGGGAGATTAATTCACTGGTCCAGTGGTTACTGCAATATCTAGTGTCCCTTTTCTTGGGGATTGGAGTATATATTGATCATTTCCAATCTGTAGGCCATTGTTTTGTTTTCCATATTTGTTGACATATTTTAGTTAGAACTTGAGTAGATTTTGTCTCTGTTGCTTGAAACAGCTCTATTGGTTCATTTCCTACTTCAGTTTTCTCACCTGTCTGCATTGAATGAGGGATGAGGAACTAAGAGTCCAAACTAGTTTTATTAAGATGTCCAGACTTGTTTTCCAGCTCTGTAGATCTAGAAGAGAGGGAGAAGAAACTCCTTTCATCTTATCCAAACTCATACTTGTCCACTGAAAGCTGCAAATGTGACTTTTTAAAAATTATTTTTGAACAGATGGGCAATGCAGCTGCATGTAACTCTGGGGTTGGAAGAAGATAGGAAGGAAGAACGTGGAGGAAGAATGGCTACCTGTGAAAAGACATTGGAATTAAAAATGGGAATATCTCAATAATTCAGAAGTCTGAACCAAAAGTCAAATAAACAGGTAGATCAGGATGAAGCATCTATAGGTCTGTGAGGACCTTAGTTGGAATGATTGGTAGAGAATAGGAGGAACAGTGAGTGAAATACAAAGTAATAGAAATTCAGCTAAAATATATTTAAGAGAAATTCCAACAAACTAGGGGGTTGTTTACATGGGCAAATATTCCTCTAAATATACCGCTAAGATAGCTCATAGTTCCCACGGATCGCAGCACAGCATCGCCTCATTCAGAAGGGGGGAAGGTAAAACACCCAAATATAGCGTGCCAAGGGATGTCGGTACTTTTGCCAAGTTATTTGCAATGTACTGCATTATTGACAGTGTGAACTAGCATTCCGCTAAGGGTTAAAGCAGAGCTGCATTGTGATTGGTTGATGATGCAGGGGTGGGCTTAAAAGAGGGGCAGGGAGGGAGGGAAAGACAGTAGCGATTAGAGGAAACTTAGCAAAAGTCCTGTCTGCTATTTTGCAAGCCAGTTTGCAAACAAAAAGGATTCCCAACAATTTTCATTCAGGGAGCATTCCTTCTCATCCTCTCTGCTGTTTTGAAAGTATGTAAAAGCTCAGTTCGTCAACTTTTTTCCTGTGCATGGGGGAGGGAGAGAAACCATTTCTTTTTTTTTTCCCCACTTTAAATTTCTCTTTTATTTGATAGTAAGTAAACCAACTACCTTCCCAATTTAACTGTTCTCTGGATTTCAATACATATTCCTCATTACTGTCTCTTATTATTATGTCTTCATATCTCCTACACTGTGCCCTATCTTTCCATCTACCAAAAAACGCTTCCTGCGTTGATATCCAACAAGGGATTCCACTGTAAAATTTCGCCTTTATTTTCTTCCATGTTATTAATAATGCCCTCCGCACATAATGATTATTAAAGTCCTTATTTATTCTATCATTTCCATACCCAAGATATGCGTGCCACCCGAACCTTCCAAAATCAGCACTTTTTCTTCTTTCAATTTAATCCAGTCCTCCACCCATATTAACACAGCTGCGTAATAATATATTTTCAGATCTGGTAGCTCGCATCCTCCTCTACTTCTAGCATCTGTTAAGTACGCCCATTTAATCCTTGATTTCTTTCCATCCCAAATAAACTTAATTATGTCTTTCCTCCATTCTTCAAACGGTTTTTCATTTATTATTATCGGGAGATTTTGGAAGAGATAAAGCAGCCTCGGTAATACTATCATTTTGCATACTGCTATCCTCCCTAAGATAGATAGCTTTAAATTCCTCCATTTATCCAAATCTTCTTTTATCTCTTTCCAAACTTTTTTTATAATTATTTTCAAATAAATCAGTGTTCCTTTTGGTTAGCCATAAACCTAGATATCTCACCTTCTTCTCCATTCCACATCCCGCTATTTCTATTAATTCATTTTCTTCCTGTTTCGTCATATTTTTTGTTAACAGCACAGATTTATCTTTATTTATTTTAAATCCTGAATGTTTTCCAAATTCTGTTATTGTTTGCATTAATTCTTCCATACACTCCTTCGGCTCTTCCAAAAATATCACCATGTCGTCTGCGAATGCCCTTAATTTAAATACATGGCCTTTAACTCTCACCCCTGGGATCTTCAAATTTCCTCTTATATTTCTGTTTAAGACTTCTAAGACTATAATAAATAGGAGTGGTGATAGAGGACACCCTTGTCTGGTGCCCTTTGTCACCTCCATCTTTTCTGTTCTTTCTCCATTTATTACTATCTGAGCTTTCTGATTTGTGTATATTTGTTCTATTCTTTTCCTAAAGCTTTCTCCCATCCTCATTCTCTTCATTAACTCCATCATGAAGTCCCAGCGAACGTTATCGAAATCTTTTTCCACATCTACGAATAACATGGCCAGTTTTTTTTCACCATGAAATTCGTAGTACTCCAGTATATCTATTACAACCCTTGTATTATGTCTCATTTGCCTACCCTTCAAAAAACCATTTTGATCTTCATGTATTATGTCTGTCAATATGTTTTTTAACCTTCTCGCTAAAATTGGTACATAAATTTTATAATCTGTATTGAGTAGTGAAATTGGCCGATAGTTTGCTACTTCCCTTCTATCCTTCCCTTCTTTTGGTATAAGTGATATGTTCGCCTCTAACCAAGATTCTGGTATTCCTTCTTGCTCTATTCTATTCAACACTTCCTGTAATGGTATAGCTAGTTCATGTTCTAGTTTTTTTATAGTAAACTGCCAAGTATCCATCCGGACCTGGAGCTTTATTTTTCTTAAGACCTCTTATTGCAGTATTTATTTCTTCCACTGTTATAGGCGCATTAAGTATTGAAGCTTGTTCTTCTGTAAGTTTAATTATGTCTTGTCTATCTAAATATTCCATCAAATCTCTTTTTCTCATCTCATCTGTTTCTCCTCCCTCAAATAATTGTTTATAGTATTCATAGAATGCATTCTTAATTTCTTCTTGATTCGTAGTTCTATTTCCTTTATTGTTTATTTCCAAAATTAATTTCTTTTCCCTCTCTTTCTTCAGTTTATATGCAAGCCATTTGCCCGGCTTATTCCCATATTCAAAGTATCTCTGTCTTGTTCTTTTCAATTGTCTTTCAACCACAGTCAATGTTTCAATATTTAGTTGTTTTTGTATCAACTTTATCTGTCTAATCACTTTTTCTTTTTTGGGGTCTTCCCTTAATTCTTCTTCTCTTTTTTTTTAATTCTTCCAGCAAGAATATGTATCTATCCGATCTCAATTTCTTTACCTCTGTTCCTCTCTTAATAAACCTCTCACTATTGGTTTACATGCGTCCCATATCGTTCTCATCTTACAATCTTTTCTTGTATTTTCTTTAAAGTAATGTTTTATCTCTTCTCTTAATTTCTCTAAGAATTTCTCATCTCTTAATAAAGATTCATTTAACCTCCAATTGTATTTTCTCTTATTAATCTCTATTGTTGTTTTAATTGGGTGATGGTCTGATGTTACTCTACCCATAATCTCCATCTTCGATACATTCTTCATTATCTTGTTTGATGTCAGCATTAAATCAATTCTTGACATCATTCTATATTGATCTGAATAGAATGTAAAACCTTTCTTGTCCTTGTTTTTCATTGACCACACATCCACCAAATCTAATTCTCTCGTCATCTCAAAGAATTCTTTTGGCAATTTACCACTTATTTTGATATTCTTTTCTTTTGATCTATCCATTTTGGGGTCAATAACCCCATTGAAGTCTCCTAGGATTATAAGATTATGTCCTATGTAATCTTCTAACTTCTTACATAAATTCTTGTAAAATTTGTTTTGTTTTTTATTAGGTGCATATATTCCTACCACCACTACTCTTAAATTGTTAAGCTGGACTTCTATTCCTATAACTTGTCCTTCTGTATCCTTGAATAATTCCTTTGCTTTGTAGTCCTGCTTTACATATATTGCTACTCCTCTTTTCTTCTTCTTTTCTATTGCCGAGTTAAACATTTGTCCCAGCTTTGGGTTACGTAAATATTTACTATGTTCTTCTTTTATCCTCGTTTCTTGAATGCATATGATATCTAATTTTGATTTCTCTAAAAAATGAAATACTTGTTTCCTCTTATATTCCGAATTAACTCCTTTTACATTCCATGATCCAATATTAATCTTTGTTCCCATTTTTTATTATTTATTTATTACTTATTATTTCTTCTTCTATCTCTCTTTCCTCCTCCTCACTATCAGACTTTCTATTTTCTTCTTCTTCTATTTCTTCAGTCTCTTCTTCTTCTGGCTCTGCCACCCCTCCTATTATCTTTCCTCTTCTACTTTGTTCTTCATCATTATCCATTCCCCGTTGTTTGTATCTCTCCTCTCTATTTTCTTTATTTTCCTCTCCCTCTTTTCTTTCTTCATTTGTCTTTGTATTATTATTTTTCCCTCTATCAAACTTTTTACAAAATTCCCTGGCTTTCTGTACTGAGTCTATTTTGTATCTTTTCTGCCTAAATGTAAATGATAACCCTTCTACTTTCTCCCATTTATAATTGATACCATTCCTAGTTAATGTTTGCGTTATAAACCTATACTCCTGCCTCTTCTTTAATATTGATACTGGGATATCCTTAAAGATCTTAATCTCTTCTCCTTCTATTTTAAATATTTCTCTATAACTTCTTTGCAATATCTTCTCTCTAGTTCTTGATCTTGTTAGTACTATTACTACATCCCTTGGTAGTTTCTTTTCTCTTGCCACCTGGGAGCTCACTCTAAACAGTTTATCCACCTCATTGTCCATTCCTTCTACAGTGTAATCAATAAATCTTGCCAAATGTGGTAATAACCTTTCTTCCAAATTCTCATTCATTTTTTCATATAGGCCTCTCAACTTCAAACATTTTTCCCTGTACCTTAACTCTTGATTCAATATTAGTAATTCTTCCTGTCCTTGTACCTCTTGTACATGATCAATTAATTTATCTGTTACTCTTGAATTCTCCTTTAATTCTTTAATCTTAATTTCTTGAGTTTTCAGCTCTGTTTTTACCTCCTCCAGTTCCTTATAGAATTTTTCCATTTTCCTTCCTAAAATTTCTGTTTCTTTTTTATAGTCCAGCCTTATTTCTTTTCTTATATCTTTCACTTCTGACCTAATTTCTTCTCTAAAACTTCTTAATCCCGTTCTTATTTCTTCCATTATCATGGCTTGCATCTCAGCAACTTTCATTGTTTCGATTGATCCTCTCCTTGTTGCCATTTGTGGTTGAATCTGTGTTCCTGTTTTCTTTAATCCAGAGGCCATTCCCTTCCTTTCCCTTCCTCCACTCTGCTCTATCTTATTGAAATTTACTCTCCTTGTATATCAATATAATTCTAATTCTTCACCTTCTCTTTTTTCCATTCATCCACCCCTGCAAATTATTGGGGCCTGTCTGGAGCTTTGTTATTACTTTATATAAGTATTTGTAATTAGGCTTCCTTTTATATCAATATAATTCTGAATACAAAATAAGTATTTGTAATTAGGCTTCCTTTTATATCAATATAATTCTAATTCTTCACCTTCTCTTTTTTCCATTCATCCACCCCTGCAAATTATTGGGGCCTGTCTGAAGCTTTGTTATTACTTTATATAAGTATTTGTAATTAAGCTTCCTTCCTATCCCCCCTAAGTAAAGAGCAGCATTGCCCTTTTCCCCTCCTGTTTCCTTTCCCAATATTCACCCCCCCTTTTTATACGCTATCCTCCACACACTTAAATCTAAATATTTCAAATCTATCAAATATCCAATATTACAGGTAACCCTCCATTTAAATAATCCATAAACCTCCTATCAATTTCCAGTAATCAGTACAGTTTCCAGTATCTCTATTCCAACAAAAGCACTATAAGATCACCAGTTCTACGATTCTATAGTTATATATAATTTTAATATCTTCTATTCCTATCCTCCATGCACCAATTCCAAATTTTGGAATATGCTTTTGAAATCCAGAACCCCCTGAGCAACTTCAGCACATAGCTTTAAAAGTACCCAAGATCTGGCCCTAAATATGTTAGTTAATAACACATTCAAAACTCACAACATCTCTTCATAGCTACACTGTTTCAAATTACATAGTCTCTTCAATTACCTCTTCAATTCCACAGATATACCCCCCCCACACACACAATATTCTAAACACAGTTCAGTAGAAATATCCAATCTGGGTTATCTCCCTTGTTCTCTAAACATAATTAAAGGTGTCTCACAAACTGCTCCCAATCTTTTCTTCCTCAGCTGTTTTCCAAAATCTTACAAAATGAGTCAGTCTGCTTACTTCAGCTTCTTTCTTCTCTTTGCACGGGACTCAGAATGTCACAAATTTAAGGTGGCTCCACAAACCGCTCCTGATCTTTTCTTCCTCAGCTGTTTCTATCTCTCAGCTGTTTCTGTTCCTCCACTGTTTCTGTCTCTCAAAAGGCTTAGAGTCTTTTTCCAAAATCTTACAAAATAAATCAGCCTGCTTACTTCAGCTTCCTTCTTCTTTCTTTTCTTAACACAGGACTCAAAATATCACAAATTTAAGGTGGCTCCACAAACCGCTCCTAATCTTTTCTTCCTCATCTGTTTCTGTCTCTCAGCTGTTTCTGTCTCTCAATAGGCTTAGAGTCTTTTTTCAAAATCTTACAAAATAAATCAGCCTGCTTACTTCAGCTTCTTTCCTTTCTTAACACAGGACTCACGATATCACAAATTTAAGGTGTCTCCACAAACTGCTCCTAATCTTTTCTTCCTTAACTGTTTCTGTCTCTCAGCTGTTTCTGTCTCTCAATAGGCTTAGAGTCTTTTCCCCAAATCTTACAAAATAAATCAGCCTGCTTACTTCAGCTTCTTTCTTCTTTCTTTTCTTAACACAGGACTCAAAATATCACAAGTTTAAGGTAGCTCCACAAACCGCTCCTAATCTTTTCTTCCTCAGCTGTTTCTGTCTCTCAGCTGTTTCTGTTCCTCCGTTGTTTCTGTCTCTCAGTCAATTTCTATTTACCAATCAGTTCCATTACGCAGGCACTCTTTCCTTCCACTCTCTAACTTATTTTCTGACACTTTTAAAATTACCAGTTATTTTTTCCTGTGTCCCTTTTTTTTTATTACTTGATAGTTCTTGGTTTTTTTCCCTTCTTCTCTCAGTCTTTGCTGTCCGCTCCTATAGATTGTTCTTCTCCCTTACTTCCCCATTAGGGGAAAGTAGTTCTTCCTCCTTTCTCCAGTTGAGACAACTTTCTTTTATTTCTCTCCTTTCCGTTTTTCCTAATCTGGAGTCTTATCAAAAATAAAGAAGTAAGCACTATACTTGCTTGCTGGATCCTAGTTCGTTTCCCTTTCGGGTCTCTCTTTCCCTCTTTAAGTGGTTTCAAATAGGCTGATGTCCAAGGACTCCAAACTTGGCATTCAAGCCCTTCGCTCCAGTTCTCCCCCTTTGTTAAGACTTCAGACCTCCGTCTTTCGTCTTTCCAAAGGAGTCCTGCCAGAGCCCCGTCGGGCACTTCCTTAGCCCCCTTTTTTCTTCCCAGAATAGGGGGAATTTAGGTTATTGGAACCCTTTTTGCCAAAGTTTGGATGGAACTGGAGCAGAACTTCTCTCTCACATGTGCGACGCCGTCTTGCTCACCACCGGAAGTCGTCGGAGAGAAACCATTTCACGAAGGGCTGTAGCAAGCTGAACTGCTATTTTCTCTCTCTCTCTCTCTCTCTCTCTGGCAAGGAGGAACACCTTCCGTTTGAATTGTGGAAAGGGAGTGGGGGGGAGGGGGACTGCCTCTTAGCTGTTATTCCCCCCTCTCTCTGGCTTTCCTCTATTTGGCAGAAAATGCTGTTAAGCAAGGAAGAAAGCCTTCCCTTTGAATTGTGGAAAGGGAGTGGGGGGACTGCCTCTAAGCTGTTAAGGACACGGAGTTGGGGCAAGGGCAGACATTCCTATGGCATTCCTTTCCCTCTCCAGTGCTTGGCCATGCCCCCAGCACTTTTGGCTGTGTGAACCTCAAAGCGGAAAAAATCAAAGAGCCACAAAATATAGCTGTGTAAACATATACCGTGTAAACTACCCACCACTGATGCAGGAAAGCACTAAAGCGCAACTTAACACAATAAAACCTGCCGTGTAAACCAGCCCTAGGTGAGAAGTTTGGGAATATGCAACTGAAAACGCTAATCAATTTAGGTTAATGGAATTAGCAACAAAAATGAAGTGTTGTGTTGTATATTTTTAATATATAAGAAAATTGTTACCAGTCTGATATATCGATTCATCAAGTGATATTGTTGACATGCTTTTGTTAACATTGATGCAGAAATCATGGAACAGCAGACCCACGGATTGGAAAGTGAATTTTATTACACCGGTGGGCCTGACTGGAATATCTTCCAAAGAGTCAGAACCCCGAGTCATGACTACAGAAAACCTTTATACAGTTTAATGTCCATATGCAAAAACAATTCCCCCCTCCCTCTCTTTCGTGTCAGCAATTTCTCTACAAAAATTGTTGATAGTTCAGAAAGTACAAGGCAAAATAGCTTAGGAACATTTAGGTACAGTTTGACCGCTAATAGAGAAAGAATTTGTTTACCTTAGCTTATCATATGTTTTTGGAACATAGAGTTGATTAGCAAAGAACATTGACTTGACTAGGCCTGAGTTAAAGGAAAAAGACTTTGCAGACTTCCAGAGTCTCATGGGCTGTCTAGTCTGACCCCAAATAGTAATTGTAAGTAACAGCATTCAGCAAATAGACATTAGAGTCTACATGGCCTCTACATTTCCCCCCTTTAAATGCATAATTGTGAAACAATTATAGCATTTACCACCCTAAGAAGATACTAGCAACTCATTTAACATCATTTTGAACCATCAAAGCATAAAATGCAGCTGTTCTATTGGCAGTTCTTTGAAAAACATTAACCAAACATTGAAATAAGCATGGAACACAGAAACATAACAAAATTAAAGTTATTATTACTGGTAAAGCCATGGAAAACAGTCCTTTGAGCCAATTAGTTGGAAGCCAATTAGTGAGCCAATCAAACCACGTGTTTGCATTTTGCTGTATATTGGTTACAATATTATGTAGAGTAGCAATTTGAACACTAACAGCATGGCTGTTATCAATTAAATTGAAACAACAAAGTTTCTAGTGAGTTTCACAACCTAAATGGTGAAGTAGGAAGAGGTAATCTATGCCAGCCCGGTTTTCTAAGATAGCATTTTTCAGGTCACGCTGTTCTTTGTTTAACAGGGCTAAAGCATGGGAAGTCGCATTAATATTCTTAATTAGAGCACATGCCAATCTATTAATCTCCATGCCATCATATAAGGCCAAACCTGGGACTCCCACCAATGACATGGATAAGGCTAACATTTCTCCATCAGAGAAAAGATGCAAATGGTTATTGCAGTCCTCAGCAAGTTGTAGGCCCTAGGATGACGTTGGGCTTGTGCTGGCCAGGGTGGAAGTACTGAAACTAGATGGGTTAAGCAAAATGGATGACTGTCTGACAAATTTGCAGGGATATAAGGCCATGTGCGAGAACCACGAGTCCAAAACCAGCCATGGGGAAAGAGTACATGGGCAAAATAAAAAGAGATGTTTTGAACAGAGCTACAATGGAAGGAGGGACCTGGAATAGCTTTACATCATTTGGTATATTTAGAACAGTTAAGCATCCTAGCACATGTAGCATTTACGGCTGCCACCCTAGGGGTGTGCAAAGCAAATTCAATAGGGGGTAGACACTGTACCCTAATAATGACTATGGGAATAGGTCATATTTATGTGAAAATTAGCATGGGCAAACATTGTATGATTACGTATTACCTCTGGGTGATGACATACAGGTACAAGACAGGTACTTATTAAACGATTAGCAGGTAAATCACTAGGCAGACAGAAATGATCTACTCCTGAGATATTAGCAAGATGCACCCAATAGTTATCAGCCATACGCTGTGAGAAGAACCCATCACCCAGAATAGAGCTTTCCCCAAATACAATTCCCATCCCAAAGAAATAAACACAAGGTATGATAGTATTCATAGTTATCTTCTATGGAATCTGGCCGTACGTGGAGCCACTGTTTCCGGTAAGTGGCAGTAGGGCCTAGTTCCGTTTTCTTTCCTCTCCAGTTGCAAGTCTGGTTGTACAAACCACACAGCTTCCAGGTGTATGTGGTGTATAACCTAGCTTGAATCTTCGTGCTGCTGCCTCAGAGTGATCTGTAAAGGGTTATTAGGATTACCAGCCACTGTCCACCCCCCTTTAGCCCTCTTTACTCGGGTCCAATGTATCCAGGGTTTAATACTAACTATTTTTACTACTGTAGGGGTGGAAAGGATGACAATTATAGGGCCTTTCCAATGGGGTGTCAAAGAGTCATTTTCCCAAACTTTAACTTCTGTAATAGGAATTAGGGCATGTTTTTCTAACACATATCAGCATTGGGCTTGCAATACATTATCTAGTATTTGCACCTCTTGTTGCAAACTAACATTTACTAACTCTTGTATGTTCCCCCCTTAGCCCAACCAAAATCTGGGTGACCTACCATACCTTAATTCAAATGGGGACAAGCCAGCAGTCTTATGTGGGGTATAATGAATCCTAAACAGGGCCAAGGGCAGTATTTTCTGTCCACTTTTGCTTGGTTTCCTGGCACAGCCTCCTGATGAGTTTTGATAGTCTGATCCATCCTTCCCGCTCGTCTGGAACTCTGAAGACAATATGCACAATGTAAAGTCCCCTGGATTTAGGGTGCCCAGTCTGGTATATTCAATGAGCTCTGCTTCTGCCATTCTGATGAAAGGAGCCTCTGCAAATACCTCTGCTTGTGTTTTCTTCTGCCAGTTGTCTCCTCCCTCTTCCATTTCAGTCTCTCTCTTCTTCTTCCATCTGGTCTTTTGTGTTCAAGCTGCCAATGTCCTTCTTGTCCACACCAGGCACATTGATTCCTTCTCTGCCTCTTCCAGGCTTTTTCTTTCATCTCCACATCTCCATGTCTTCTTTCACGCTGCTCCACCAGTGCTGCTGTGAGCAACTCCAGCTTCTTTTCAATTTTCCTGTTCTTCTCTCACTTTTCTTCCTCGTCTCTATTCACATACTCTACACCTTCTGTTCACATGCACAATACCTTCTGGGTTACTTCCAACAATGCCTTCATATTTTTCCTGCAAACCTTCATAAGTCCGTAACAAAGTCATGTTAACCATCCTCATGTTATTCAGGGTTGAGGAGGTATACTGGTGATAGGTATCTAGAAGGCACTCAAGTTAGGCTCCAGGGGCTTCAGGGGCTCCCTCTAGTACTTTTGAGACTTCAGTCATGTTAACTTGCTTTTTTTTATCCCATCATGGCTTCTAATAGTAGGGTCTGATATTGGATGAGGCACTTTATCTGTTCCAGCTCATAAGGATCCCAGCGGGGTTGCCCTGGTGGCACTCTCTCTCGCATCCTCCTTTGAGCATCAGCATGATTCTTGGGAGCTCTGGCCAAAGCTATCTGCTCCTGCTTGTTGTGTAATGTATCACCTCTCTTCAGTGGTGAATAGGGTTAATAGCTGTTGTTGGCAATCTAGCCAATTTTGCATATGTGAAGCCATAGGGTTAGCACATAGCTCTATTATCTCTTGAAGCTTCTCTGTATATGAGGTGTAGTGGATTTCCCAATTCATACAGTTCCAGGTCATTAGGGAAACCTTGTGCTAGTCAGTTGGAAGTCAGGCAGTTGCCCTGTAGATCAGGGGCTGAATGGGTAACATATCTTGTTTAAATAACTGGGATGACTGTAACTGTGTCTTCCTCTGTGGAGGAATTCACATTCCTGTATTTTCTGCTTTGTCTGTTCTGGTAGGGAGGCTGGAAGAACCAGTGCAGCATGGGCAGTAAAATGAGGATCACAAGCAGGCATGGATCCTTTCTCTTTAGTTAAGGGATCATCCTTTGGCTTATCCAATAAGATAGCTGGTGGTGAAGATTGTTTTTTTCCTTGGGCTAAGTTTGCATAGCTGCTGGAATTTAATTGTCAGCTCAGGATGCATCTGTAGTACTGGGCATTTTAATCTTTGCAATATAAGAATCAATGTTTCTACAGACAGTTGGCAGAATTCATAGAAGGGCTGAGTAGCGTTATGGTAAAATATACTGTCAGCAAGTTATCTCTGTTTTCTCCCTGTCCCAGAGAATAGTTTACATTTAGATTTTGAGGAGCTATTTTGTTTAGTTCAGATTTCTGTGGTGTCTTAGAGAGTGAAGAAGCTGCCATTGCTGCCACTGAGAAAAGTCAGTAAATTCTCATCTGGGTTCTAGCATTATTGCTGGGGCTAAGCTGAATTCTCTTCTTGCCATTGGGTGGCATTTTAAGTATATGAAGTGATAATACCAGATAGTGATGGGAGGACAGTTCAGAAGTTATTAGTCGCCATCTTGCCCCTCCTTTCTTCATAATAAGGCTGCTGGTGCTGCGCTTCCAGTGTAATTGTACGGTGGGGGGGTGTCATTGGCCCTATCAGGTCATTTCCCCAGGGAATCTAACACTGGCTTTAAGTTATTGGCCAATTTTCCTTTTCTAATTACCAGAATCTTGGCTTGGGATCTCTTGGCACTTTTCAATCACTGGGGGGGGGGGGAGATTCAATAGGATATCAACAGTATAGCTTTTGTAGGAATTATCTGCAAATAATAGATTTCATTCCTGACAACTCTTGCCAATTGAACTACTCTAAAAAACCCATTTAGATTTTACATTCTACTGTAACATTTTCCACATTTCTATTCCTCCATAAGGGAAGAATATGTTGAAACACCCAAAAGCTGTTATATTTTATTTATCAGCCATTAAAATTGTTAAACGTGCTTCTAAGTGACACACCCTTTTAAGGATATTTGGAGCTTACATACTTTACTGAAACTCGCAGAAGCAATATACAGGTAACTACATATACATACATACTCTCTCTCTGGCTTTTCCTCACAAACAAAGACTCAGGAAGGACTCATCCCGCTCATATTGTATAAAAAACTTAATTACTTAAAAAAACTTTAAAAACTATAATTTACCCTTCTAGACAATATCAAAAATCAACATATTTTGATGTTATCCCTAAAAGCTTTTCATAGTGCTGTTATTTCTCAAGATGATACAAAAAAACTCCACAATTGAAAATATTAGCTTTTTAGTGGACATTATAATCAATATGCTAAATGTTAAGCAAACAAGCTCCCAACTGTACACAAAGTCTTCCAACATGACAAACTGGAGGATATATGCTGAAATTCACTGCCCTGCTCCTTTCTTAAACTCTCTTAGTATATAAAATTTTTCACAATCATAACAGCATGTCAGATTATTTCTCTTCTTTCTTTTACTGCATTTGACAACTCTCACAATTCTTGGGATCTTCTCCATCAAGCCTAATCTATTCCTTCTCAATTTCAACCTTGCAATTATAATATGCTTTCTGGGTCACATGTTTCTGTGGGGGTATTTAAGGACCACTATATCTCCTGAGTCAATATTTTTCCTACTTAATGACCACATTTGACACCTTAAAACATTACACCTTACACATTGAACAATTAACCATTTAAACAAAAAAGACACTTAAATGACTTATATACCAGACCAATAATTACAGTCTTCAAAACAAAAACAAACATAAAAATCAGCAAGACACCACATGTATATTCTTTTTAAACATACCTAAAATACATTTACACATTCATAAATCAAGCATATGACTTCCCCCTCCTTCTTCCTATCTGTTGGTCTGATTAATTCTCTGACCATTACTTCACACTTATTTCTGTTGCTGCTTATACTGTTTTAGCTAAGCTTGTTTTCATTACCTTTCTCTCTCTCTTTTTTTTTAATCTTAATCCACAGAGATCTTTATTAAATCTGATTTGGATGTTCTGGGTCCCCAACATTTACAAAATACACACACCAAATTTTATCTAACTTCAAAGATACTCCACTGGGCCATCTTACTATGAAAGAGGGCTTAATCAGGACAATTTTTTCAACAAACAACTCTAGGGATGCAAATATTGCTTCCTCCACCACCCATATCCACCCTCCTAAAATAGACACAGACAAGAGACACAAGGGAAAAACAAAAAAATGCATGGACAGTAGATAAGGGGTCCTATTGCCTAAACCGAGATGAAATGGACACCAGTATCAAGAACTGCAGCAGTCATGCATACAAACTCACACACACATTGCATATATTCAATTCACGTTCAATTCACAAGCATTCGTTCCTACCTCCCACTTTTCCCAAATTGCCCCATATTACACTATTACCACTTTCTCAGTGCTTCAATGGTACAACGGTTTCACCAGTGCGCCCTCACTGCGTCTTATCTGGGTACTCGGGTTGCCCTTTAGGGGGTGATCAAGCCCCTCTTCCACTCTTATGGAGTGGGTCACAATATTTCCCTTGTTTACTTGCCTGTTTTCTTTGGAGGTAGGGCTCAGTTTCCTTCTCCATTTACTGGGTTCTCCTTGTGCGCGTTGCTGTTCAGACAGCCATGGCACAGACTCCTGTTCTTCCAACAAATGGTTGGTGGCGCCCAGAATGGGTGTGTGTGCTCATGGCCCCTTCCCAGCCACGGCAGTTAGAGCAGGCAAATGCCACCTCCTGTTCCATCACCTGCTGCTTCAAATCCCGGACGAGCCCCCATTTATGATGCAGAAATCATGGAACAGCAGACCCACGGATTGGAAAGTGAATTTTATTACACCGGTGGGCCTGACTGGAATATCTTCCAAAGAGTCAGAACCCCGAGTCATGACTACAGAAAACCTTTATACAGTTTAATGTCCATATGCAAAAACAATTCCCCCCTCCCTCTCTTTCGTGTCAGCAATTTCTCTACAAAAATTGTTGATAGTTCAGAAAGTACAAGGCAAAATAGCTTAGGAACATTTAGGTACAGTTTGACCGCTAATAGAGAAAGAATTTGTTTACCTTAGCTTATCATATGTTTTTGGAACATAGAGTTGATTAGCAAAGAACATTGACTTGACTAGGCCTGAGTTAAAGGAAAAAGACTTTGCAGACTTCCAGAGTCTCATGGGCTGTCTAGTCTGACCCCAAATAGTAATTGTAAGTAACAGCATTCAGCAAATAGACATTAGAGTCTACATGGCCTCTACAACATGAAAAAGTATTATAACTTAATAAAAATAATGATATAAAAAAAGAAAGTATGGATCGGTTAAATCCAGAGCTTTTAAAAAGCTACGTTTCATAGATTACAACTCCCAGAATCACTTTAGGGGCCATGTTGGCTGGGGCTTGTGGGACATATAGAACAAAAATGACTTCTCAAAGCATAAGGGAGCTACTGGAATGATTCGCAGTCAATCTGTAAGGATTTCTGTGAAGAGAAAAGCTGGGCCTGTCTGGTTAGAGGTTAGAGGCAGCCAATCACAGCTCAAGGAATACTGCCAAGTTGGGGGGGGAGGAGGAGGAGGCTTGCATGTAAAAGAGACAATCGGAAAAAAGATGGAATAGAATTGGGGCAATCAGAATCAGGGTGAAGATCTGAATAGGGTTTGGGGAACTGTGAATGAGGAAAGAGTTCAGGGATTTCTTGTTTGACTTAATTGTTTTACGATAAACCCTTTCTTATTTTATTTATTTTATTTATTAGAATATTTATACTTGGCCCTTCAGCCACAAAGGCTCTCAGAGCAGCTTACAAATTGTTTTAGCAATAGCACTTACACATCTACACTGTTTTATAGTGTTCTAGGCACTCTCTAAGTGGTTTGCAGTGTGTGTTAGCTAATTTCCCCCACAAACTGGGCACTCATTTTACTGACCTACGAAAGGATGGAAGGCTGAGTCAACCTTGGAGCCCTTAGGATCAAATTCACAATGTTGTGGCTGCAGTACTAGCATTTAACCAATTTTCTATAATTGTGTCTGGCTGTTCCATTTAAGAATTGATAAGGGGACTTCTCATGCTTAACACATATAACCCACTGATCCTCACAGTCATTAGTCCATAATAAGGATCATCTTGAGGCCTGAGTACCAGATTCAGGGAGGGACCTTGAGGGTAGAATCATAGAATCATAGAATTGCAGAGTTGGAAGAGACCACGAGGGCCATCCAGTCCAACCCCCTGCCACACAGGAAATCACGATCAAAGCATCCCTGACAGATGGCCATCCAGCCTCTGTTTAAAGACCTCCAAGGAAGGAGAACCCACCACGCTCCGAGGGAGTGCGTTCCACTGCCGAACAGCTCTTACTGTCAAAAAGTTCCTCCTAATGTTGAGGTGGAATCTCTGTTCCTGGAGCTTGCATCCATTGATGAGATGAGCCACAGGAGCCCAAGGGTTGAAACTGCTGGGCCAGCTAAGAGATGGGTTCCATCACCATTTCCATTTTCTCATTGGGTAATAAGAGCAGCAACAAAATTATTCCTGAGGTAATGATTCTTGGATGAGAATTAATGAGGTAATGATTCCTGGATTCGAGAACTGATCAGCAAAGCAGATCACTTAGAATATTGTATCCAGTTCTGGGCACCACAATTCAAAAAGGATATTGACAAATTGGAGCGTGTCCAGAGAAGGGCAACTAAAATGGTGAAAGGTCTGGAAACGATGCCTTATGAGAGACTTAGGGAGCTGGGTATGTTTAGCCTGGAAAAAAGACAGTTAAGAGATGATATGATAGCCCTGTTTAAGTATTTGAAGGGATGTCACGCTGAGGATGGAGCAGGCTTGTTTTCTGCTGCTCCAGAGACTGGAACACGGAGCAATGGGTGCAAGCTACAGGAACAGAGATTCCACCTCAACATGAGGAGGAACTTTTTGACAGTAACAGCTGTTCGGCAGTGGAACACACTCCCTCGGAGCGTGGTGGGGTCTCCTTCCTTGGAGGTCTTTAAACAGAGGCTGGATTGCCATCTGTCGGGGATGCTTTGATCAAGATTTCCTGCATGGCAGGGGGGTTGGACTGGATGGCCCTCGTGGTCTCTTCCAACTCTGCAATTCTATGATTCTATGATTTGTAGCTTACACAGAAAGTGATGCTGGTATCTTAAGAGGTTAGGAATGAAGTTGTCAGGGAAAATAGATATTGTGATTAGAAGTTTGTCTCTCCCTCCCTGAGTAATCCTTCACCAGAGTATAAGGCGTCAGCTCGTCTATCAGAAGCTCATAAATCTGTCTGGTTTTGTTATTCTGTTCTTTGGGGGTTGCAAATAAGAAATCGAAACAGAAATTGTTTCTTTTCTTTCGTTTTTCGAAGAGACTGGGTGTTCAGAGGCTATATAACTGGGAGGGGTTATTGGAATTAGTTGAGAGCTTCAAGTTTGTGTATTTTCTCTCTTGCTTTGAGAGAACCCTTTTGTTTAGCTCCTGAAAAGCTTTGGAGCACATACAAAACATGGTTAAATGTTTTCTGTGATTGTTTCCCTTTTTATTCATTTGTTACTAATAAAAGCCTTAAAAGGATTTGGCATGGACTTATTTTTTGCACCAAAGGAGTATTTGTTTGCTCACAAATCACACGCTTTCTCTGCTGCATGTGTTCCTGTTCGGATGAACAGGGAGTGACTGCACTCTGCACATTCCTACGACAGAAGTGACATAGCAATTTGGCATATATATTATATTTTACTTATACTAGCTACATATATAATGCTCTTGGGTATGTTGCCATTTCCAGTGTGCTGATTGGCCACTTAGGAAACTTACCAATCAATCAAAGCTCTCTGTTGGGCAGCCAATCAGCACTCTGGGGGGCAGAAAGATGTGGAAGTTTAAGTCCTTTCTAAACATGGTGGCGGCAGAGGGGCTCGCCGTTGTTGCATGCATGGTGGGTTTGAGTAGCATAGGGGGTATGTAGCGTGGTGTGTGTGTAGCAATGCATGTGTGTGTGGTATGTGTGTGTAGCATGGCATGTGTGTGTGGTGTGGGATGCAGTGTGTGTGCAGCACAGGGGGTGGCATGTGCATCAGCATGGGGGTGGCGTGTGCATGAGGCATTGGGATAGTGTATGTTTGCAGCATAGTGGTGGTGTGTGTAGAGTGGGGGTGTAGCGCGGGGGGTGTAGTGTGGGGAATGTAGCATTGGGTGTATTATAGCATGGTGTGTGTGTGTAGCATGCGGGGTGTAGTGTGGGTGTGCAGCGTGGAGGGGTGCAGCGTGGGACGTGTGTGTATGTGTGATTGCATGGTGGCAGCAGAGAGGCCCCCACGTCCTGGTATGTGTGGTGTGTGTGTGTAGTGTGATGTGTGTGTGTATGTGTAAGGGTGTACGAGCATAAAAATTAAAAATGTATTAAAGATTCCAGGGAGCAAGCCCTTTGGAAATACAGTTGCCCCTCCACATTCGCAGCTTTAAGATTCGCGGTTTTGACTATTCACGGTTTGGGGAGCGCCCCCACCATCCAAAAAACTGTGATGGGGTCACTGCTCCTGGGGGGGATTAGGTGGGAGGAAGCAGCGATGAGGCTTGCCAAGCCCCATTGCTGCTCCGGGGGGGGCAGGAGGGGTGGGAGGAAGCAGCAACGAGGCTTGCCAAGCCCTGTCACTGCTCCTGGGGGGGCGGGAGTGGGTGAGAGGAAGCAGTGACGAGGCTTGCCAAGCCCTGTCACTGCTCCTGGGGGGGCGGGAGTGGGTGAGAGGAAGCAGCAACGAGGCTTGCCAAGCCCTGTCACTGCTCCTGGGGGGGCGGGAGTGGGTGAGAGGAAGCAGTGACGAGGCTTGCCAAGCCCCATTGCTGCTCATGGGGGGACAGAAGTGGGTGGGAGGAAGCAGCGACAAGACTTGCCAAGCCCTGTCGCTGCTCCTGGGGGGGCAGGAGTGTCAGGGAAAATAAATGTTGCGATTAAAATCCATGGGCCTCTTTTAGATAATTTTAATCACCAGGCAAAAGCAGCCAGCTAGTTTTACTAAGAAGTTGTACATCTATCACTTTTGGCACCTGTTTTCTGTTTTGCCTCTTCAAGGCTAGATAAACAGAAATGGGAATGGTTACTTTTGTTTCTCACAGCAGACTAAATGCTTTGTAAGTATTTCATTATAAAAGCGGGGGTCGGGGGTCGGTGCCATGTAATTCAAGCTCCATCTTTCCCTGCTAGTTTTGAAGAAACTTTGGAAGACACAGAAGCAGAAATGAATGCTCTCTGTATTTTTTGTGTGACTTGTTAATCTTACAATAAAACTATGGAAGACTTTTAGCCTTTATTGAATTCTTACCAGAGATATGCATCTTTTGCTCAAAGCCCATGTCTTCTGCTGAAACTCTGCAACAGTTTCACCGCCTTGCCAGGCAGAGTGAACGTTGTATTTTCTACAGCAGGAAGTGGGTGGGAGGAAGCAACGACGAGGATTGCCAAGCCCCATCGCTGCTCCTGTGGGGGCGGGAGGGCGGTGGCGTGACCTAGTTTTTATTCATGGATTTTTCACATTAGCAGGGGTCTCACGGCCCTAACCCCCGCGAATGTGGAGGGACAACTGTATCTTCTTGAGAAAAGTAAAAGTTTACTGTAGCAGAGTTAGGCAGAGACACAAAACGAAGAAGACTCAATTAGCATTGGTAAGTACTGTAATTCACTCAGTCATTAAAGCCACTTAAACAAAATAAAGACAAGAAAAAACTTTTCTTTAAAAAAAATAATAAAGCATTTACTAGTAACTCTTGCAATCTACATATTCAAAGGCAAAGGTAGCGTCTTTAACTAACTATAACTAAAGGATTTCAGGATAGAACTCACCCAGTCCAGTGAAATCAGCTTAGGATAAAGGTAAGCAAGGCAGGATTCCCTAAGTTTTACTTGCAGTACCATCTATATTTCTTTGTTCTTTGTCATTTGGTCTACTAGGACTCCTAGATCCCTTTCGCACGTAGTCTCATTCAGCCAGGTCTCCCCCATCCTATATCTATGCATTTCATTTTTTCGCCCTAAGTGCAGTACCTTACATTTCTCCATATTGAATTTCATTTTGTTAGCTTTGGCCCTGCTCTCCAGTTTATCCAGGTCATCTTGAATTTTGATCCTGTCCTCCAGGGTATTAGCTACTCCTCCTAATTTGGTGTCATCTGCAAATTTGATAAGTATGCCCCTAATTCCCTCATCCAAGTCATTGATAAAGATGTTGAATAGCACTGGGCCCAGGACAGAACCCTGTGGCACCCCACTGGTCACATCTTTCCAAGACGAAGAGGAACCACTGCTGAGCACTCTTTGGGTTCGGCCAGTCAACCAATTACAAATCCATTGAACTGTTAACTTGTCTAGCCCACATTTTACAAGCTTGTTTGCAAGAATGTCATGGGGAACCTTGTCAAAGGCCTTACTGAAATCAAGGTATGCAATATCCACAACGTTCCCTTCATCTACCAAGCTGGTCATTTTATCAAAAAAAGAGATCAGATTAGTCTGGCATGACTTGTTACTCTGAAACCCATGTTGACTTTTTTGTGATAATGGCATTGTCTTCTAAATGTTCACAGACTCTCTGTTTAATGATCTGCTCTAGAATCTTCCCTGGTATTGATGTCAGACTAACTGGATGATAATTGTTGGGATAATTGTCTCTTTTTCCCCCTTTTTGAAGATGGGGACAACGTTTGCCCTCCTCCAGTCTGCTGGGACTTCTCTTGTTCTCCAGGAGTTCTCAAAGATTATTGCCAATGGCTCTGAGATAATATTTGCCAGCTCTTTTAATACTCTTGGATGTAGTTCATCTGATCCTGGAGATTTAAATTCATTTAGATTAAGAAGGTATTCCTGTACTACCTCTTTGCTTATTCTGTGCTTGATTTCCCCTGTTGTGTCTTCTGTACTTTTATCCTCAGGTTGGTCCGCCTTTACCTTTTCCGAAAACACTGAGGCGAAGAAGGTGTTGAGTAATTCTGCCTTTTCTCTGTCCCCTGTTAGCATTTTGCCATCTTCTCCGCGTAGTGGCCCTACCATTTCCTTCTTCCTCCTTTTGCTGCTGACATACCCCAAAACCCCTTTTTATTGTTCTTAACCTCTCTAGCAAGCCTGAGCTCATTCTGTGCTTTAGCTTTTCTGACTTTACTCCTACATGTGTTCGCTATCTGTTTGAATTCTTCTTCGGTGATTTCCCCCCTTTTCCCATTTCTTATACATGTTCCGTTTAAAACTTAGCTCTGTTGATATTTCTTTAGTCAACCATCCTGGTTTCTTGAGACACCTCCCATTTTTCTTCCTCAATGGTACTTTTTGAAATTGTGCCTTCGGTATCTCCCTTTTGAGAAAGTCCCATCCGTCTTGAGGTCTCTTCTCTTTTAGTATTCCTGACCATGGGATCACCCCCAGTATTTCCCTGAGTTTATTGAAATCAACTCTCCTAAAGTCAAGAATGCATGTCTGACTATGCTTGGCTTCTCCTTTCCATTGTATAACAAACTCCAGGAGAACATGATCACTCTCAGCTAAGGATCCCACCACTTGCACCCCATTAACCAGGTCATCCCTGTTGGTTAGTATCAGATCTAAAATAGATGACCCCCTTGTTGCCTCTTCCACCTTTTGGACCATGAAATTGTCTTCCAGGCAAGTCAGGAATTTGCTAGACCTTGAAGTTTTGGTTGAGTTAGATTTCCAGCAAATATCAGTATAGTTAAAGTCACCCATCACTACTACATCTCTCCTTTCTTTATGTGTGTTCATCTGTTCTAGAAAGGCATCATCCAATTCCTCTGTCTGACTTGGGTGTCTGTAGTAGAGTCCCACAATAACATCCGTGTTGTTTCCCTCCCCTTTAATTTTTATCCAGATGCTCTCCACAAGTTGAACGTGAGTCAACAGTGTGATGCGGCAGCTAAAAAGGCCAATGCAATTTTGGGCTGCATCAGTAGAAGTATAGTGTCCAGATCAAGGGAAGTAATAGTGCCGCTCTATTCTGCCTTGGTCAGACCTCACCTAGAATACTGTGTCCAGTTCTGGGCACCACAATTCAAAAAGGATATTGACAAATTGGAGTGTGTCCAGAGGAGGGCGACTAAAATGGTGAAAGGTCTGGAAACCATGACTTATGAGGAGAGACTTAGGGAGCTGGGTATGTTTAGCCTGGAAAAAAAACGGTTAAGTGGTGATATGATAGCCCTGTTTAAGTATTTGAAGGGGTGTCACGTTGAGGATGGAGCAAGCTTGTTTTCTGCTGCTCCAGAGATTGGAACACGGAGCAATGGATGCAAGCTCCAGGAACAGAGATTCCACCTCAACATTAGGAGGAACTTTTTGACAGTAAGAGCTGTTTGGCAGTGGAATGCACTCCCTCGGAGCGTGCTGGGTCTCCTTCCATGGAGGTCTTTAAACAGAGGCTGGATGGCCATCTGTCGGGGATGCTTTGATCGTGATTTCCTGCGTGGCAGGGGTTTGGACTGGATGGCCCTTGTGGTCTCTTCCAACTCTGCAATTCTATGATTATATGATTCTATGATTCAGAAAGGATGAATACGGGTAAGTGAGAGCTTAGCTCCCATCTTCATGCATGCTGAGTTAGATGTGTGTATGTCTCTCATGAGAGGCTTCTCTCAGAAGAGAGAGAACAAAGAGCAATAAAACATTTAAATCATAAGGTCGTGTGATGGATGACTTAACAGGTCACCCGATATCATATAGCTTGCATAAGCAGAGATACTTGGACAAGCCTACAAATAACTAAGATAGTTTGAGAATAGAAGTGGAGGAACATTTAGCATGCAAAGGAGTTCCCTAATCTTAGCAAGTGGGTTTGTGTGCAGAAAGAATGTTATATTTCCAACAGTATGTGTGATTGCATGGCAGCAGCGGAGGGACTCTTGCATCCTGGCATGTGGTGTGTGTATGTGTAGTGTGGTGTGGTGTGTGCATGCGTAGTGGCGGCGGGACTCTCTCATCCTGCCACATGTGGTGTGTGTGTAGCATGGTGTATGTGTGTCTTTGTGTGGTGTGCTGTGTGTGTCTGTGTGTAGTGTGCTGTGTGTGTATATATGCAATTGCATGGCAGTGGCACAGGGCCCCTCGCATTCTGCCGCATGTGGTGTGAGTGCAACGTGGTGTGTGTGTGTGCTGTGTATGTGCATGTGCGATTGCATGGTGGCGGCAGAGGGGCCCTCACATCCTGGCGCACATGGTGTGTGTAGCATGTGTGTGTTTGTAGTGTAGAGTGTGTGTATAGCGTGGTGTGTGTGTGTGAAAGGTATATAGAAAATTGGGTTAAAAGTGTAAGAATTATAAAGAAAGCTAGATAGTATTGATTGTTAGATAGAATATTGAATGAATTGAATGAATTGTAAAGCAGACTGAATATTGGGAAAATAATAATTAGAAGTTAATAACTGATATAAGAATAGTCAGTAATGATTATTAGTTAAAAGAATTGACTGAGCTGAGTATTGATTGAATTAAGGAGCCCTGGTGGCGCAGTGGTTAAATGCCAGTACTGCAAGTCACCACATTGCAAGTTCAATTCCAGAGGGCTCCAAGGTTCACTCAGCCTTCCATCCTTTCATAGGTTGGTAAAATGAGTACCCAGCTTGTGGGGGCAATTAGCTAACACACATTGGAAACTGTTTAATGCAGTGTAGATGTGTAAATAGCTATTGCTTAAAACAATTTGTAAGCCACTCTGATAGCCTTTGTGGCTGAAGAGCGGGGTATAAATAAATAAAAATAAAAAAAGATGATATCCCTGGAGATACCACCACCCACTGACTTTAAATCCCTATGACCAGTAACTCAGTGGAAGTTACTGAGAAAATTTAACTTGCACTGACTCTGCGGACACACACACACACCCAAACACAGGCACGTGAAAGAGTATGGAGGGAAGGAGATCTTTTAAAGGAAGCTTTATTCTAAGCAAGCAATCTATATTAGCAACAAGGTATCGGAAAGGCACCTTCCTTCAGGCATTCTTAGCTGTAGTTACAAGTTACAAACTTCAGCCTAGGTCATATTTAGCCAAGGTTACAAAAGAAACTTAATTCCCTAATGTGTCTAATTAGCATTTCCTAGGCTACTCATGATGCAGATGGAGTTCTCATCTAGATGTTCGTGGGGGCTGGGAGCCTGGGCACCTTGGCCCAGTCTACTACCAAGCATCCCCCTAAGTGGTACAGGCATTCCTCTCTGTTGTTTGCCTTTGTTCATCTCCCAAAAACTTCTTCCGTTGGGTATCACTGGGGAAAATCACCACTTTAGGGATTGTTGGACTCTTGGGGGAACCCAGATTTTGAGGCGACTCGGAGACAATGGTTTCTGATGAGGAAGAAGTAGCCACTGGATTTTGTAGGACTGGATTTTGACAATGGTCTTTCTTATGCTCTGTGCTCTTTCTGGCGGGAGGCTCACCAAACCAGATCTGTGTTGACTGAGGCTCCAAGAGCTGAATTTTCTTAGATGGAGTGAGGTGGCTCTTTCCATGATTGACCAGAAAACCATGGTAATGTAAGGATTTGAGCAAATGTTACACATTTATTGATTTTATTTATTTATATCCCGTTCTTCAGCCACAAGGCTATCAGAGCAGCTTACAAATTCTTTTAAGCAATAGCACATTTACACATCTACACTGTATTAAGCAGTTTCCAATGTGTGTTAGCTAATTGCCCCCACAAGCCGAGTACTCATTTTACCGGCCTACGAAAGGATGGAAGGTTGGGTGAACCTTGGAACCCTCTGGAATTGAACTTGCAACATGGTGACTTGCAGTACTTGCATTTAACCACTGCACCACCAGGGCTCCTCACCCTGTTGCAGGGATGCCGAGTGCAGCAGCAGATAGTCCAAATACAGGTAAACGTGGATGTAGTCTCTCCTCCAGTCTGCCACCAATGCCACCGTGACCTTGGTGAACATCCTGGGCACCATGGTCAAACCAAAGGATAGGGCCCCGTACTGGAAGTGCCTCCCAGAGTAGGTGAAGTGGAGGAACCTGTGGTGCACTGGACAAATCTGAATATGCAAATATGCCTCAGTTAAATTGAGGAAGGCTAAGTACTCGCCCAGCTGGATCACCTAGAGGATGCT
Organism: Gambelia wislizenii; assembly: GCA_030847615.1. Taxonomy (NCBI): domain Eukaryota; kingdom Metazoa; phylum Chordata; class Lepidosauria; order Squamata; family Crotaphytidae; genus Gambelia; species Gambelia wislizenii. Next base: position 18,643,331 of record JAUMIR010000010.1, on the reverse strand, counting down.
CTTCAGAGTCTCCCTTTTGAAGCACTGCTTCCTGATGAACCTGTTCACCTTTTGCAGGTTCAGGATCTCACACAACTATTGGGGAGCCAGAAAGATAATTGAATGACATCCCTTGAGTTTCTGCAAATGAGGAACCTCTTCTATCGGCACAATTCTGAGTAGGTAGCCGATGGCCTCCAGGAGTAGCTGGTGTTTGTAGAGGTTCTTGGATGCAGGTGAGGGTACAAATGCATCCAGGGGAGGGTTTGGATGCATTTGATTCTGTAGCCCTGGCTGATGGTGGTTAGGACTGGTCTCAGGTTGTTTGCTGCCAGACTCTGACAAATTCCTGGAGCCTGTCCCCCTACTGGGGGGGGGGTCGACATCATGCTTGCTGGTTTTTGCACTGGCCTTTGTTACCTGGACTGGTCTGCAGTCTGGCAGAGTTGTAGTATGGTTACTGTCTGGACTGGGGTCTCTATTCCCCCCCACTGAGGCTTGTATCCTCTGAAGTCTCTTGGCTTTGAAGAGGCACTAAACTGGGATGGACATCTGTTCCTTGAGGAATGATAGGACGAATGGTGATGTCTCCAGTCCTCTTTTCTCCTCCCATGGATCAGGTCTTTCTACTTTGCTCTCAACCAGCCCTGGGTTGAAAGACCCTCCAAAGAGCTTGGTCCACATGGTGGACCACATGGTAAAGAGCAAAGACAATGTTATGCTTGGCTTTGGTGTCCACACTCTAGTTCTTTAGCCAGACCTCGCATCTCACTGCCATGGCAGCAGCTTGTGCCCTGGCACTAAACTGGATCACATCCAGACTGGTGGCAGCCATAAAAGCAAACACCTTCAGCAGTTTGTCGATCCCCTGTCTGACTTTAACCTGCTCAGGGGGGATGATTTTAATGAACTCCTTTTCCCAAAGGAGGGCTGCCCTTGACATGATGGAGACAGAGGTGGAGGCCCTTAATACCAAGCAGACAGCTTTATGAGCCCTCTTGAGAGTTCTCCATTCTCCTGTCCTCAGTCAACTTCAGGGAGTCCTCTCCATTTTTAGCACAGACCGAGGAAGAGACTAGGATGATGACAGGCCCATTGACCAATGGGACCTGAAGCTTGGACATCATGAAGCTTGGGAATGTGTACCACCTTTTGGCATAGACTGGGTTAGGCCTCTTGGCAGCAGGCTTACTCCACTCTTCTCTAACTAATGCCATGAACTTGGCAGGGAATGGTACCTCTAGTGAGGTGGTGCTGGCTTTTGGAAAGTATTCGCCACTGCATTGGGGTAGATCAGAGTCTTGATATTCATGTGTCTGGACTGGCATGCTGATTCCCAGAGCTTTATTGGCCTTCTTTAACAAGACATTATGGTCTTCTGACTCCAATGGGTTGACGCTGGCCATGCACTGCCAGAGGAGAAAAGTTCTAACCCCTCCCACATGGAGGCCACCCACTTGGATGAGGCACCCTTCACATGGCCAAACCGGTGGGATATCCTCCCAAGTTTTGTGATGTCCAAGCTTCAGGTTCCTTGATCTATTGTTCTGTTGTCACCCTAGTCTCTTCTTCGGTCTATGCTAAAGATGAGGAGGACTCTCTCAAGTCAAATGAGGACAGGACAATGGAGACAGCTCTCAAGAAGGCTCATGAGCCTTAGGGTTGCCATAAGGCAGAAACAACTTGAAGGCACACAACAACAAGATACTGTACATAGTTGTACATAAAAATCTACCTACTACAAAGTTTTTAGGAATAATGTGGGAAGGGATTAAATTTAGAAACACTTTTTCTTAAATATTTTATTCATCATTTAAAAGAAATTACAGTCAGACCCCCATATCCGCAGAACCAATATCTGTGGTTTCAGTTATCCACAGGACACAAAACATGGACCCATACTATAGAGTCATCCTAGAAAATGCCTAGAGAGGTATCTTCTCTAGACATCTTCTAGGTCTTCCAGTGCAACTCTATGGTATATTTGAAGCAGGTTGAACAACGGCTAGAGCGCAACTGGCGGAAAACTCGACTCTTATCTGACAGGACTCATCATAGGAACTTTCTTTGGTCCTATAGAGAGGCAATACATGCAGCACAGAGATCCTTCTCCTCTGCACGTATTGCGTCTGCAGAGTCACATCCAGCAGAGCTGTTTAGGGTGGTAAGGGAGATGACTCAGGTTATACCTGCGCAGAACCCGTTGCTTAACCCAACAACAGCCTGCGGTGACGCGCTTAACAACTTCTTTGCAGATAAAATCTCTCAGATAAGAGCCGACTTAGATGCTAGTATTTTGACAGAAACAATTGACGTGTTCAGCAACTCCGTTGATGTAAGTTTACTGGATCAATTTCAATCTGTGAGTACCGAGGATGTGGACAAGCTACTTGGTAGGGTGAGGAAGACAACCTGCCCTCTCGATCCTTGCCCTTCAAGGCTGGCCATCCAGGGTGTGTGTGCCTTGATGGTGTTCCTTAAGGACATCATCAATACATCCCTCAGAGAAGGGTGTGTTCCATCCTGTTTAAAGGAAGTGGCCGTTAGGCCGCCCCTGAAAAAACCTTCCCTGGACCCCCTGGACATGAACAACTATAGGCCGGTTTCTATGTTACCATTCTTGAGCAAAGTGATTGAGAGGGCAGTTGCGCTTCAACTCCAAGTGGTTTTGGATGAAACCGATTATCTAGACCCATTTCAAACTGGCTTTAGGACAGGATTTGGAGTTGAGACGCCATGGTTGCCTTGACCGACAACCTGCGTCTAAGCATCGACAGGGGTAGTGTGACCCTGTTGGTGCTTTTAGACCTCTCAGCGGCTTTCGATATGATAGATCATAGCATCCTCCTAGATCGCCTGAGTGGGTTAGGAATTGGAGGCACTGCGCTCCAGTGGTTCCGATCCTTCCTCTTGGGCAGGTCCCAGAGGGTGATGCTCGGGGACAGGTGCTCCAGCAGAAAGGAGCTTACTTGTGGTGTTCCGCAGGGCGCCATCCTGTCCCCGATGCTGTTTAACATCTATATGAAGCCGTTGGGTGAGATTATTCAGAGTTATGGGGCTGGGTGTTATCAGTACGCTGATGACACCCAGATCTATATCTCCTTGTCCCCATCGTCAGCCTCGAATTCCGATGGCGTCTCTCCTCTTAATGACTGTCTTAAAGCAGTAATGGGCTGGATGAGGAAAAACAGATTGAGATTAAATCTGGACAAAACGGAGGTGCTCACGGTAGTGGTCCCAAAACCAGGAGTAGGGTTGCAACCTCCAGTCCTGGACAGGGTCATGCTCTCCGTTAAGGACTGTGTTTGCAGTCTGGGGGTGCTCCTTGATTCATCGCTTCAGATGACCAGTCAGGTGAATGCGGCGGTCAGGAGTGCCTGTTATCAGCTTCAGCTGATATGCCAGCTGCGCCCTTTCCTGGAAGTAAGGGACCTTGAGACTGTGGTGCACGTGCTGGTAACCTCTCGTCTAGATTTCTGCAATGCGCTCTACATGGGGCTACCCTCATGCTTAGTCTGTAAACTTCAGTTGGTACAAAATATGGCATCCAGAGTGGTCTCGGGAACATCTTGGAGAGTCCATATAACTCCAGTATTAAATCTCTCCACTGGCTGCCTATCAGTTTCCGGGCCCAGTATAAGGTGTTGGTTATTACCTTTAAAGCCCTAAATGGCTTGGGTCCAACTTATCTTCGGAACCGCCTCCTCCCATACAATCCTCCCTGTGCACTCCGGTCCTCTGGGAGGAATTTGCTTCAGCCACAAAAATCTAGGCTGTCTGCAACCTCCCAGAGGGCCTTTTCGGTAATCGCCTCCAAATTATGGAATGGCCTGCTGAACGAGATCCGTCAGATGACGAGCCTGAGTAGCTTTAAAAAAGCACTAAAGACGCATCTCTTTCTGCAGGCCTTTCCTAATTAGATCCTGGCCTCAGGAGCTCCTGGCCTCTTTTAGTCTGCTGGCTATTTATTATTTTTTAATGTGATTTTAGATTAGTTGTTTTAATTTATATTGGTTTAATATCTTTTTATGGGGGAGGGTGGGGTGGGTGGTTTTTAGGGATTTTTATCTGTATTTGTATTGCCCCCCCCAATTGTTTTTAACAGACAGGTGGGGTATAAATAATAATAATAATAATAATAATAATAATAATTTAACTGGAAGTCCATCATCTTAATAGAGTTCATTTTTATCTACAGTCTCCGGTATCCACTGTAAGCCTGGAAACTCCACGGGGGTACGACTGTATTCCACAATCCATTTCCCGAGCCTGGCGGAGGGCTGGAAGGCTGACACATCCCCTCGACCTCATGGAGCTGGGAGCCAGGGAAGCCCTGGGGAGGGGCAGCCTACCCTTTTCTGAGACTCCAGTGCGTGGAACTGGAATGGCCATGGGAGCCAGTTGGCTCTGGCCAGAAGAGCGAGGTTGGGAGGAATGCAGGTCCCAACGGTGGGATAGACCCCTAACTGAGGGATACCGAGAACCTGGGGCGAGACCTCTGTGCTCAGAACTGGAGGATGAGGTACAGCAACTGAAGCAACAAATGGAGGTCATGCAGACAAGCGTCCTGGAGATCCTGCAGAGACTGCCTCAGCAACCAGCCCCCCCAGGAGGAGGCCAACCTCCCCAGGACCCCCAGTTGCCAGCTCCAGGAGGAGGAGTCCCTGCTGCACCCACTGGGGCCCCTGTCCCGCAGGCTCCTGGTCAAGTACCCCCTGTGAAAGTCAACATGGGTTTCAGAGAAACAAGTTTCCTGCCAGAGAGAAGGAGAGCAGCTTCTGGACAGCAAGTTTCCTGCCAGTTTCCTGCCAGGGAGAAGAAGGAAGCAACTTCTGGACAGCCATTCTGACTGGGGAGATTGAATTTTTTTAAAAACTATTGGGAGAGGCTGCTTGTTGCTGAGGGGCTTGAACTTCTGACCTTGCCCTTTTACCATCAAGAGCCTTCCTGTGAGTCACACCTGTGAGTCACACCTGTGAGTCATTAGGGGGTGGAGCTGGGAGCCTAGCTCTATATAAGTCCTTGCAGAGGCTTTCCAGGCCAGTTTCCTGCCAGAGAGAAGGAGAGCAGCTTCTGGACAGCAAGTTTCCTGCCAGTTTCCTGCCAGGGAGAAGAAGGAAGCAACTTCTGGACAGCCATTCTGACTGGGGAGATTGATTTTTTTTAAAAACTATTGGGAGAGGCTGCTTGTTGCTGAGGGGCTTGAACTTCTGACCTTGCCCTTTTACCCTCAAGAGCCTTCCTGTGAATTTCAGTAACCAAACAAAAATACAGCAGACCTAAAAGTACAGCTTAGCATTCTCAGCGTTAACTAAGAGTTCTTAGATTACCTAAAAGCTCTCATCATGGACACTGAGGGGACTGCAGCAGTCACTTGCAACACTTGTGCGATGTTTGTATTCTTGTCTACAGACGTGGAGAACTTCACATGCACCAAATGCAAGCTGGTAGCCCTCTTGGAGGAGAAAGTACAGCAGCTGGGGACACGGGTAGCTACACTTCAACAGATTCGTGAGCAAGAGGTTTTCCTCGACAGAACAGAATGAACAGTCTTGGATGGGGACCGCACAGAGGAAGTGGCTGTGGAGGAGAGGGTCACTTCACGGACACAGGAAGTAGACAGCTGGAGGAATGTCACACACAGAACAAGAAAATCCAGGGATTCTTCCAGCAGCGTACAGCTACAGAATCAATTTGAAGCCCTTTCCCTTATCAAGGACAACGAGGAAGAACAGCATGGACAGACTTCAGGGGTAGAGCAGGGGACCTTGAGAGGACCACCGCAAGGAACAGCAGCTGCGAAGCCTCAGCGGAGGCGTGTGGTGGTGGTGGGGGACTCCTTGCTGAGGGGTACAGAAGCAGTGGTATGTGGGCCTGACAAGATGACTCGGGAGGTGTGTTGTCTTCCTGGGGCAAAGATCTGTGATGTGACCGAGAGGCTGACAAGACTCGTCAAGCCTACGGATCATTACCCCTTCCTTTTGGTCCATGTGGGAACCAATGATACTGCAAGGCACAGCTTTCCCAAGATCAGAAGAGATTATGAGGCCCTGGGGAGGAAGCTGAAAGAAATGAACGCACAGGTGGTCATCTCGTCTCTTCTGCCAGTTGAAGGGCATGGTCCAAGAAGGGAGAGGAAAATAGCCGACGTAAACAACTGGCTCCGTAGATGGTGTCGCCGAGAACAAATTGGATTCTTGGATCATGGACTGCGCTTCCATGCGGGGGGACTTCTGGCAAGAGATGGGGTGCATCTTACAACAGTTGGAAGAAACATTTTTGCCAACAGTCTCAAGAATTTGATCAGGAGGGCTTTAAACTGAGTCAGATGGGGGAGGGAGACAGTATTCTGGAAGGCAAAAGGGCTGGAGAAAATAGTCAAACTGTCATCGAGGGAACAAGGCAAACAGCGCAAGGACCCAACAGTGGGAGGCAAAAAAACTTGCACAGGGAGCAAGTAAAGGGAACACATGGTCTCAGATGTCTCTACACTAATGCACAGAGCATGGGAAATAAGCAAGATGAACTTGAACTCCTAGCACTACAAAACAAATATGATATAATAGGCATAACTGAAACCTGGTGGGACGAGTCTCATGATTGGAATGTAGGAATAGAGGGGTATAACCTTTATAGGAGAAACAGGCCAAACAGGAAAGGAGGAGGAATAGCATTATATGTCAGGGATATTTACACCAGTGAAGTGATCCACGGCATCAATACTGGAAGCCAGGTGGAGAGCATCTGGATAAAAATTAAAGGGGAGGGAAACAACAGGGATGTTATTGTGGGACTCTACTACAGACCCCCAAATCAGACGGAGGAATTGGATGTTGCCTTTCTAGAACAGATGAACATACATGCAGAAAGGAGAGATGTAGTAGTGATGGGTGACTTCAACTATCCTGATATTTGCTGGCAATCTAACTCAGCCAAAACTACAAGGTCTAGCAAATTCCTTACATGCCTGGAAGACAATTTCATGGTCCAAAAGGTGGAAGAGGCAACGAGGGGGTCAGCTATTTTAGATCTGATCCTAACCAACAGAGACGACCTGGTTAATGGGGTGCAAGTGGTGGGATCCTTAGGTGAGAGTGATCATGTTCTCCTGGAGTTTGTTATACAATGGAAAGGAAAAGCCAGGCATAGTCAGACACGCATTCTTGACTTTAGGAGAGCTGATTTCAGTAAATTCAGGGAAATACTGGGGATGATCCCATGGTCAGGAATACTAAAAGAGAAGAGACCTCAAGACGGATGGGACTTTCTCAAAAGGGAGATACTGAAGGCACAATTTCAAACAGTACCATTGAGGAAGAAAAATGGGAGGTGTCTCAAGAAACCAGGATGGATGACTAAAGAACTTTCAATGGAGCTAAGTTTTAAACGGAACATGTATAGGAAATGGAAAAGGGGGGAAATCACCAAAGAAGAATTCAAACAGATAGCGAACACGTGTAGGAGTAAAGTCAGAAAAGCTAAAGCGCAGAATGAGCTCAGGCTTGCTAGGGAGGTTAAGAACAATAAAAAGGGTTTTTTTGGGGTATGTCCACAGCAAAAGGAGGAAGCAGGAAATGATAGGGCCGCTACGTGGAGAAGATGGCAAAATGCTAACAGGGGACAGAGAAAAGGCAGAATTACTCAACACCTTCTTCGCCTCAGTGTTTTCAGAAAAGGAAAAGGAGGACCAACCTGAGGAGAATGGAACAGAGGACACAATAGGGGAAATCCAGCTCAGAATAAGTAAAGAGGTAGTACAGGAATACCTTCTTAATCTAAATGAATTTAAATCTCCAGGACCAGATGAACTACATCCAAGAGTATTAAAAGAGCTGGCAAATATAATCTCAGAGCCATTGGCAATAATCTTTGAGAACTCCTGGAGAACAGGAGAAGTCCCAGCAGACTGGAGGAGGGCAAACGTTCCCATCTTCAAAAAGGGGAAAAAAGAGGATCCCAACAATTATCGTCCAGTTAGTCTGACATCAATACCAGGGAAGATTCTAGAACAGATCATTAAACAGAGAGTCTGTGAACATTTAGAAGGCAATGCCATAATCACAAAAAGTCAACATGGGTTTCAGAGAAACAAGTCATGCCAGACTAATCTGATCTCTTTTTTTGATAAAGTTACCAGCTTGGTAGATGAAGGGAATGCTGTGGACATTGCTTACCTTGATTTCAGTAAGGCCTTTGACAAGGTTCCCCATGACATTCTTGCAAACAAGCTTGTAAAATGTGGGCTAGACAAGTTAACTGTTCAATGGATTTGTAATTGGTTGACCGGCCGAACCCAAACGGTGCTCAGCAGTGGCTCCTCTTCATCTTGGAAAGATGTGACCAGTGGGGTGCCACAGGGTTCTGTCCTGGGCCCAGTGCTATTCAACATCTTTATCAATGACTTGGATGAGGGAATTAGGGGCATACTTATCAAATTTGCAGATGACACCAAATTGGGAGGAGTAGCTAATACCCTAGAGGACAGGATCAAAATTCAGAATGACCTGGATAGACTGGAGAGCTGGGCCAAAGCTAACAAAATGAAATTCAATACGGAGAAATGTAAAGTACTGCATTTAGGGCGGAAAAATGAAATGCATAAATATAGGATGGGAGAGACCTGGCTGAATGAGACTACGTGCGAAAGGGATCTAGGAGTCCTAGTAGACCACAAGTTGAACATGAGTCAACAGTGTGATGCGGCAGCTAAAAAGGCCAATGCAATTTTGGGCTGTATCAATAGAAGTATAGTGTCTAGATCAAGGGAAGTAATAGTGCCACTCTATTCTGCCTTGGTCAGACCTCACTTGGAATACTGTGTCCAGTTCTGGGCACCACAATTCAGAAAGGATATTGACAAATTGGAGCGTGTCCAGAGAAGGGCAACTAAAATGGTGAAAGGTCTGGAAACCATGCCTTATGAGGAGAGACTTAGGGAGCTGGGTATGTTTAGCCTGGAAAAAAGACGGTTTAGAGGCGATATGATAGCCCTGTTTAAGTATTTGAAGGGATGTCACGCTGAGGATGGAGCAGGCTTGTTTTCTGCTGCTCCAGAGACTGGAACACGGAGCAATGGGTGCAAGCTACAGGAACAGAGATTCCACCTCAACATGAGGAGGAACTTTTTGACAGTAAGAGCTGTTCGGCAGTGGAATACACTCCCTCGGAGTGTGGTGGGGTCTCCTTCCTTGGAGGTCTTTAAACAGAGGCTGGATTGCCATCTGTCGGGGATGCTTTGATCAAGATTTCCTGCGTGGCAGGGGGGTTGGACTGGATGGCCCTCGTGGTCTCTTCCAACTCTGCAATTCTATGATTCTATGATTCTATGAAGTCATGCCAGACTAATCTGATCTCTTTTTTTGATAAAGTTACCAGCTTGGTAGATGAAGGGAACGCTGTGGATATTGCATACCTTGATTTCAGTAAGGCCTTTGACAAGGTTCCCCATGACATTCTTGCAAACAAGGTTGTAAAATGTGGGCTAGACAAGTTAACAGTTCAATGGATTTGTAATTGGTTGACCAGCCGAACCCAAAGGGTGCTCAGCAGTGGCTCCTCTTCGTCTTGGAAAGATATGGCCAGTGGGGTGCCACAGGATTCTATCATGGGCCCACTGCTATTCAACATCTTTATCAATGACATGGATGAGGGAATTAGGGGCATACTTTTCAAATTTGCAGATGACACCAAATTAGGAGGAGTAGCTAATACCCTGGAGGACAGGATCAAAATTCAGAATGACGTGGATAGACTGGAGAGCTGGGCCAAAGCTAACAAAATGAAATTCAATACAGAGAAATGTAAAGTACTGCACATAGGGCGGGAAAATGAAATGCATACATATAGGATGGGAGAGACCTGGCTGAACGAGACTATGTGCGGAAGGGATCTAGGAGTCCTAGTAGACCACAAGTTGAACATGAGATCACCCAAGGAGACCTTCTGCTGTGCTTTCTGCAGCTGGACTTGTTTATCTCGGATTGGCCTTTTTAGTCATCAGAAAGCACGGGATGAATTCTTCCTGAATCTTTGTTTGCGAAGAAAAGCCAGAGAGATATGAATGTATCCTGCCCATTGATTAAAGTCTGTTTAAGCAATATTTTGCACACATTTGAAATGTGCAGATTTTCCATGCATACTTGTGTGCATTTTTTTAAAGACTTGTCTACCACCGTCCATCAAAAGGTCTGGGTTCCATAGAGCAAACATGTCAATTCTACGAACAGTTGAGAACCATGAACCAAGACCAAGTCCACTGAATTCATCATACATCCCTATGCAAAAAAGAGCACCCACAAGAACAAATGTAGCCAACCAGCATGTATGATGATGGTCCATCCAAGGCTTGATCACCCTCTTATTTGGCTACCTATGCGAGACTTGTCTTCTGGTTTAAACAAAATATTTGTATGGTGAACTTCAGTCTTGCTCCTTTTTTGTAAACAGAAGTGGCCTCCTAGGATGGCTGTGTTAATACACTAAGATGGTACCCTTGCAAGAGTTTTAAGACACACACGCATGCACACATACACACACAGTGTGTATAATAGGACAGAAATTAGAACAGGCATAAGTTAATTTCTGATCTATTCCAATGACCATCAGGTGTCGATGTGAGCACATTCTATGCTCACCCTTCTGTTGGCTTCTCTTTTTTTGCCCTGGAGTGGGTGGGTGGTTCTATGTATGGGAGAGGGTATTGCTTGCTGATTTCCCAGCTGTTCTTCCCAAGAGAGTGTCATCCTGTTTACATTCTGAACATGTGCCAAGGGTCTGTACTATGGAATGATGTCTTGCTGATTGGGGATGGGGTATAACTCACTCTCCATGGCAATAGAAAATGTTGCTAGAAGACAGCAGAGGAATAAAAGCCTGGGATGGATGCCCAGTGGCCTTGCTACCCCCCCCCCTATGCTACCCCCCCTCCTCATCTTCTACACTCTCCCCAAGTTCCTTTGGAGTAAAATTATTTTGGAAATATAGCAAGCAAAATTAGAGCCTTTACAAAGTTGGGAAGGAGTTCTGGGCACCACAATTAAAAAAGGATATTGACAAATTGGAGCATGTCCAGAGAAGGGCAACTAAAATGGTGAAAGGTCTGGAAATGATGCCTTATGAGGAGAGACTTAGTTTAAGTATTTGAAGGGATGTCACACTGAGGATGGAGCAGGCTTGTTTTCTGCTGCTCCAGAGACTGGAACACGGAGCAATGGGTGCAAGCTCCAGGAACAGAGATTCCACCTCAACATGAGGAGGAACTTTTTGACAGTAAGAGCTGTTCGGCAGTGGAACGCACTCCCTCGGAGTGTGGTGGGGTCTCCTTCCTTGGAGGTCTTTAAACAGAGGCTGGATGGCCATCTGTCGGGGATGCTTTGATAGTGATTTCCTGCATGGCAGGGGGTTGGACTGGATGGCCCTCGTGGTCTCTTCCAACTCTGCAATTCTATGATTCTATGATTCTAAGTGGAGGACCTGGGAGTAGCTAAAAACTGGGCATCTTTTTTTTGCTTATTTGTTTTGCATATGAAGGACACCCTATTTATACCATTCTAACCTGTAAACACAAGGGTCTCCACCAATGCTGCAAAAGTTGGGGCATCTTGCATGGTTCAGACTGTGGCTGTAAAATCCGTACTTACAGATAAATTATAAACTATATTGTTAAAATAAGCAAAGCTTGGGAATCAGCAGTGTCATTTTGTATGGAAGGACTTTAATCTAGTTCAGTAGTTCCAGAAACCAAAGAAACTGAAGTAACTGATGGAACAAGTAAATAAGCAAAAGAAGAACATACGTAGAAAAAGTCATACCCCCTCCTTTATGAAGCAAATGTAACTCTTAAACAGTCAAATGGCTAATTTCCCCAACCTACTAAGGAGATTTTCAGACCGCGTTTCAGCGTGCCTAGCGCGGGACAATGAAGAAAACTGTCAGGAAAAGAATCAACCCATTTGAAATGGGGTGCTGGAGATGAGTTCTACAGATACCAAGGACTGCTGATAATAATGGCTCTTAGAGCAAATCAAACCTGAACTCACATTAGAAAGAAAGATGACTGAACTAAGGCTGTCATGTTTTGAACATATCATGAGAGGACCTGATTCACTGGAAAAGATTATCATGCTCATAAATATGAAGACAGTAGGAAGACTGCGTTACAGATAGATTGAATTAATCAAGGAAGTCACAGCACTGAATTTGCAGGACGTTTGCAGGGCTATTGGTGACTGCAGCTCTCAGAGATCTCTCATTCATTCACAGCCTATGCTGCAGTGATTAAGAAATTATACTACTCTGCCATCATTATGTCTGCAGTGTTGTCCAGAAGAGCTGTCTCAAGTGGTTAGGGGGCCTTCTGCACTCTGCCCTGCAAGAAAAGAAAGCAGACCACTCAATAGCAAGCTGTGAAGAATTTGCAAGACACTTTGCAGGCAAAAATCACTTGGATCTGGTCTGACCTGGATGTTATAGTTGATACAGGTGCACTGAATATATCCTTGGCTCCTTGTTGCCCTGTGATATTGGAAACATTTCAATTTGTACAGCCTGAGTTCTTGGAGACATGAAAGCCAGCATGCGTGCCCTTCCTGACTCTTATAAATGTCAAAGGGTGACTAGCTGATTGGGTAAGAGGAGTAGATAATGCATCACAGCAGCATCCTATCTAAAAGAGGCTGTGGTCAGGCCATTACTGAAAAAACCTTCCCTAAACCCCATCAGATTGTAAAATAATTCTATTCTCAACCTATTCCAGCCAGAGTTTCTCCTGCATAAGGGCTAGTATTTTTTTCATAAGTCTTCCCCCTTCTAGCCACTGACATTCTGTAAAACAGCTAAGCTTTTTCAGGAAGGAGCTTCCAGTTCTTGTGCTTGTATTGCTTTGATCACAATTTGCAGGACTGGCAAGAAGCAAAACAGTACAGCCCAGGCTTGCAGGGTACGATGTTGCTGAAGTAGGTATTGTATGCATGTTTCTTTGGACTTTAAGAAAAAATGATCAGGAAGACCTTTTTTCTCCATCTGTACAAGGAAAATCTCTTTAATAAGCAATAAAAATATGTTATTACATTGGTAAGTAGTAGTAGTAGTAGTAGTAAATATTTACTATGGTCATAGACCAATACACAAAAACAACAACAAATGCAAATATATACATTTAAAAACATTTAGAACACTTAAAAGTAAAACATAATAGAATTACATATTACGTATTGATTACTTTAAAAAAGCAGTTCTGGGTAGGAATTTAACTATCAGAAAAGGCATCCCTCTAACCCTAGAGGGGACCAACAATCCATTATGTACTGATCCTTGGTGTTAATCATCACTTACCTGGCAGAGGAGATATCATGATCACATGGGTAAGTAAATTTTTTAATTTAATTTAATTTTAATTTACAAGTATTTATCAGCAGTTTATAAGGCAGACAGGGGAACATATGGCCCTTCAAATGCTGGATTCTATAGATTTTCCTTGTTTTTTTTCCGGGCTGTGAGGCCGTGTTCTGATGTTTCGCCTGCATCTGTGGCTGGCATCTTAAATCTATGGATGCCAGCTATAAAAGCCTTTGACTTCACACTGGATTTTGTCTCCCATAATACCTCACCATTGGCTATGCCCTTAGTTAGCTATGCCACTCCACATGCTATAAAATGTTCCCAGCCTCTATTCTAAGGCAAAATAACAAGATGGATTACAAATGCATCAAATAGCAAATCAGTTATGAGAAGTGGAATATTCCTGCATGGCAGGGGGCTGGAGTGAATGGTCCTTGTGGTCTCTTCCAACTCTATGATTCTATGTGCATAGTACCCAAAGATAGCCAAGTTATTTTGGCTCATGAGATAGAAAATATTGTAACTAGTGCTCCACATAGTAAAAATACTGTACAATAATAACAAAATCAATAACAAACAATTTGCTTCCCTGTCTTGACACCCAATATCTGTTTGCCTAGTGGTTTGGCTGACCCTGCTAGAAAATCACTTACACTGATGAAATTCCATCTCTTGTAAAGTAATTCTAGAGGTGTTTATTTTACTAGATGAAGATGAGGATAGATCACATTGATTCAAGATGCAGATCTAGCCAACTCAAGTTGGCCTCCTCTGATTGGATGTTGTGAAGGTTTATCATTATCACAGGTGTGTGACAGCCCCTGGCATTGGCCCGTCCATGGTCTAGAGCAACAGGCAAAATTGCAAACTCCTGACTCGTACTGGTCTATGACCATAATAAAATATTCATCATCAAACTGACTGACTGTGTTCACATTACTGTGTCTTGGCTTGATACACTGAAATATATATGAACTTATTGTTTGGCCATACAAGAATGTGAGCAAGTAAGTGAGCAAAGAAGCCAGAACATTATTTGTATAATACTTGGAAAATAAATGCACCCTTCAAAAATGTTTTTCCCCATTTAATCCCAGCCAGGAAACTATAGTTAACAGATTTGGAAACAAACATGATATTAATCCATGATATGAAGTTGACTGAATATCCTGGGTCCTGAATAGCTTAACCGTAGGTCACACTGACTTGTTACCCAAATTACTGAGGTCCATGGAAATTCCATGCATGTTTACCAAAAATCAGTGTTTCTGTCAGGAATTTTTAATTAGCTCAAATAGTGGCTGTGAGAGGTCGGGTAACTGCGGTATCTTTTGACGTATGTATACCGGTACTCAGTAATGAGACTCCAAGCCATGGGATAAAATAAAAATGGTTTTTATTGAAAAATAATCAGGGGAACACATGGATGCATACACACAGGCTTCAAGCACTCACAAAAGGCTATCAAAGAAAGTAGGAAGTATTGGGATAGAAAAATAGAGTTATAAACACTCCAAACCCTTCCTTTATTTTCTACTGTCCCAGTGTCAATGAGGGCCAACCTTCAAACAAACAAGGTTTGCCACAGGCTCTGTATTTTAAGATGTAGTTCCTTATTTAACACTGTTATCCATTTGTCAGATGAACCAGTATGACAAAAAATAGCTTTAACTGAATACATTACAATGAGAGTATAGTCAAATGAACACTGTTAACATTTCAGCACTTGTAATTTGTCATTTTCTTATGGTGTGCCTTATTTGGGAGCTCTTTGTCTGGTGACTAAAATCCAGAGTTGAAGGCCGATTTGAGAACTACTGTTGCTGAATGAAGAAGCTAATTTACACTTGGGCTTAATTCCCCCCCCCCCTCTCTCTCTCTGGCTTTTCTTCGCAAATGAAGATTCAGGAAGGACTCATCCCGCGCTTTCTGCAATCGGGCTGATGACTGAAACGGCCAATCCGAGATAAACAAGTCCGGTTGCAAAAAGCACAGCAGAAGGTCTCCTTGGGTGATGTTTTTGGGTTGTGATTCTTTCTGCGTTGTCGTTTCTCTTCAAGACTTGTTCGTCGTGAGTTCTCAAATAAGGCTGCAGCATTGTGGATAGTGCGTCTCCATGCCTCCCGATGTGAGGCCAGGGCGGACCACTGTTGGTGATCAATTTGGCCAAGCCTGAGATGTTGTTTCAGGGAGTCTTTCCAATTTGAAACTGGATTATTTCCCATTTGAATCCTATTGAATCCTGGTTTTACAAGGTCTTTGCCTTCTCTGCCAAAGAGTGCTGGTGCCTCACCAAACTACAAATCCCAGGATTCCATAGGAAGGAGCCATGGCAAATAATCCAGTTTAACCTGGATTATTTTTGTAGTGTGGATGCACCCTTGGAGAATAAATGTTCCTTTCAAAAACAGCCAGACTGGGTAGGAATGGACTGCAGGTCAGACCTTTGAAGGGAGAGCACAAGACTTTAGGTTTGCAACTAGCTATTAACAGTTTGATATTTCTCTCACTTTTTTGAGTAATTCTCAGAACTGGAATGTTAGGATACATGTTTTTATTGTTTCCTCTTTCCTTCTTTTGAAGTATTGCCTTTTCCCTCCCTTCCTTCCTTCTTTCCTTTCTTCATATTCTGGCTTTCTCCCCCTCCCTTCTTTTTGTTCCATGATGCTTTGCACCTCAGCAAGCTGATGCCATATAAAAAGAGTGTCTGTTATGCTGCCCATTCTTCTGATGGTGGCAGAAGGTGTGGGGGTGGTGGGGAGAACCTGGCACCAGTGGAAAACAAAATCCACCAGGCTTCTGAAAGCAATGGCTCCTCTTCATCTTGGAAAGATGTGACCAGTGGGGTGCCACAGGGTTCTGTCCTGGGCCCAGTGCTATTCAACATCTTTATCAACGACTTGGATGAGGGAATTAGGGGCATACTTACCAAATTTGCAGATGACACCAAATTAGGAGGAGTAGCTAATACCATGGAGGACAGGATCAAAATTCAAGATGACCTGGATAAACTGGAGAGCTGGGCCAAAGCTAACAAAATGAAATTCAATACGGAGAAATGTAAGGTACTGCACTTAGGGCGGAAAAATGACATGCATAGATATAGGATGGGGGAGACCTGGCTGAATGAGACTACGTGCGAAAGGGATGTAGGAGTGCTAGTAGACCACAAGTTAAACATGAGTCAACAGTGTGATGCGGCAGCTAAAAAGGCCAATGCGATTTTGGGCTGCATCAATAGAAGTATAGTGTCCAGATCAAGGGAAGTAATAGTGCCGCTCTATTCTGCCTTGGTCAGACCTCACCTAGAATACTGTGTCCAGTTCTGGGCACCACAATTCAAAAAGGATATTGACAAATTGGAGCGTGTCCAGAGGAGGGCGACTAAAATGGTGAAAGGTCTGGAAACCATGCCTTATGAGGAGAGACTTAAGGAGCTGGGTATGTTTAGCCTGGAAAAAAGACGGTTAAGAGGTGATATGATAGCCCTGTTTAAGTATTTGAAGGGGTGTCACGTTGAGGATGGAGCAAGCTTGTTTTCTGCTGCTCCAGAGATTGGAACACGGAGCAATGGATGAAAGCTCCAGGAACAGAGATTCCACCTCAACATTAGGAGGAACTTTTTGACAGTAAGAGCTGTTCAGCAGTGGAACACACTCCCTCGGAGCGTGGTGGGGTCTCCTTCCTTGGAGGTCTTTAAACAGAGGCTGGATGGCCATCTGTCGGGGATGCTTTGATCGTGATTTCCTGCATGGCAGAGGGTTGGACTGGATGGCCCTCGTGGTCTCTTCCAACTCTGCAATTCTATGATTCTATGATTCCATGTTTTATATTCTCTAGCTTTCTTTATGCCCCTTTCTGACATCCAGAATCTCTTGTGGGTAAAGTGGACATCTGAAGGGGTTTGGGCAGGTGCTGGCCTGAAGGAAACGGGGAAACTGCACATACAGCAAAGGGGTAAGTTTTTCCTTGTCCTCTATTCTTTCTCTCTGTGTGCATTTTAAATAAACCAACTAGTTGCTATGAATGTTTGTATCTTTCCACATTTGGGGAGAGTGGCTGGCTTTCTGGGTTCCACCAGACAGGCAAAGCAGCCAGACAAATCTGGGGATTGGGGAAAGGAGGGAGAGGGTGGTATAGAATTACTATAGTTGGGATGAAGGTTGGCAAGAGAGCTGTGAAACAGAGTGAGAGAAAGAGAGAGAGAGAGAATAAAGCTGGCACAGGTTGGAGGTCTGCAAAGGAAGGGTGAGGTAGCATGGACAGTGTAGGTTTGGGAGGAGAATGGTGAAACACAGAAAGGTAGAAGTGGGGTGACGAAATTGCATGCTACTAAACTGATCATTGGTTTGTGCCTATATGCTAGTGTGTGTGTGTGTGTGTATTTACTATTTCTACTTGTGTATGTTGGTTGGTCTGTTTGTTAATTATTATTATTTTCGGTGGAGGGGGGATTCACATTGGGGAATGCATCCATTTCTATGCTGATTGAATTGAATTCGGGCCAAGGAAATTATGTAGCCTGCTTGTCTTGTTTGGGAAAGGGGGAGTAAGTGTGTGTTAGAGAGAGAGACTGGGAAGAACTGGATGTGAGCTGCCAAGCTGCCTGGCTGCTTTGGCAATGAAATGTTGAGCAGATCCAAGTGGGCACCCATCCCTTCTGATTCCTCTTGAGTATCTGTCTTTTCCCCCTCGGTGCACCATGTGGCTTATGAGTAGTTCAGAACAGGTAAGACAATTAAGGACCAAAGTACCCATTCTTGGGCCCCATCATCTCTTCTATTTTGGATGCCATGCGACAAAACCTTTGCAGTCCAAGTGAATATGGAATTTGAGTTGGGTATGATGTAGTATGGGGTTTGAAGAAAAAGAAGTTTGAGCAGGAATTCAGCTTCCTTTGTTCTGCCTTCCAGAGCATAGCGTTTTCTTATTCTGCAGAAAATTAAATTTAGCAATGTGTGTAGTGTTCTATGTGGTCTTGAATTCACTGACATTGCAGTTTTTCTAGAGGCCACCACCCTATTTTGCATCTTCTTCTTTTGCCCATATATTCCCAAGATGAGGTAGAACCCCCAAAATGGCTGCAATTTTGCAAGTTTTGAATTTCCAGCAAAAGCACTGCAAATTGGATGGATGGGTGGGTGTGGTCCAAAAGGCCAGAATGAAAGCTGGGAAGTAGTTTCAGCTCTCCAACAGGGGGCAACTTACACAGCCTGGAACTCTAGGCTAAGTCAGACTTGCAAAAAGGAAGGAAGAGCCTTGCCTTTATGGCTAGCAACAGCTTGCTGTGACACTGATTATATATATATATATATATATATATATATATATACACTGTAGTGGTCAACTTGCTTGCTTCTCTGTCTCTGCCTGGATACATGTGAGAGAAAGATCCTAGGAAACAAAAGAATGCTTTGATGTGATCACCTCACCCTCTCAACAGGAATTTGAACATTGCCAGACTGCATCTTCCAATTGTCTTTATTTTGAAAGGGTCAGCCCAGAATTTCTTACCTCTTGTAAATATCACCCTAGTTTGTTGTTAATTCAATGTTTCTTTCTTCCTTGGAGGTCTTTAAACAGAGGCTGGAATGCCATCTGTCGGGGAGCTTTGATCGTGATTTCCTGCATGGCAGGGGGTTGGACTGGATGGCCCTCGTGGTCTCTTCCAACTCTGCAGTTCTATGATTCTATGAATGCACACACATGAACATTTTCCCAGGGATAGTCATGTTAGACAGTTGCAGCAAAAACAACAAAGAAACTTGCAGCACTCTGTAAAGACTAAGGGGCTTATCGCATGCTTAAGAAAAGCAGCAGTGTAGCCAGAAGGTTCCACCTTCTGTGCTGTCTTACTGCACAATGTTGTTCTTCTGTTCCAGTCCCATGGGAGACCAAGGTAAAACCATGTCTTTTTGCCAAATGGAAAAATCTGTCAGCAAACAGACACGATTTTACCTCAGTCTCCCATGGGACCGGAATGACAGAACACTGGAAGAATGATGTCATGCAGTAAGGCAGCACAGAAAGCAGAACCTTCCAGCTTCCCTGTCGCTTTACTTCATTGTGCAATAAGACTCTAACAAAGTTTTATGTGGCATAAATGGACCACTTCACCAGCTGTGTTGCCTCCATTGGCAGATTATTCTACACAAGCCTGAGAGGTGGAACATGTACAGGTATACCTCAGAGAACAAAATAGTTGTGTTCCCAGGCATTACTTCTTTAATAGAAAATTTGGTACCATAGGCAAAAATACCGTGACAAGAATAGGGATAGGGTTCTACATGATAAAAAAAAAGAAGAGCAGTTCAACATATTTCATCATTTTTTTAAAAAATTCAAAACTAACAATATGCACATGTAAAATGAAACAACCAGGTCAGGTAAACCTTATATAAGTAAACAAAAACAATTTGAACCTTCTAAAGACACATCTTGAAGGTTTCTTCAAAAATGCATTCAAAGATTTTTCTTTCTTTCACCTTCCTCATCATGTTTTCTTTTCTTATTATTTTCTTATAATCATTTCCACTTTTCTTATAATTTCCATTCTGATGGGAAAACTATGCTTTTTTACATGCTGGGAGTAGCTGGTGAGTCATGCTATTCTCCTGTTTCTCCCTGTTTTGCTTTTCACGCGTGTTCAGTAAAGGATCCTGAAGGCAGCTGCTCTTTACCTTGTCTGTTGTAAGAAGGCATATGCAACTATAGTAGGATTGGCTAGAGTAGAATCGCATTCTTTCCTAGATCAGGTTTTATTGCATTGTATACTGCAGACATGCTGCTGCAAATTGCCACTGAAGTCTGTCTCCAGTCCTTCTTCACCATCTTCCCAATGCTGATTCTGCTCAAAAAAAGTCTAGCTAGCAGTGAAGAAGAAGGAAAAGGGGTCTGGGTGGGCATAAAAAGGCTAACAAAGCATTTGTCAGATGGTTATGAATGCAAAAAGTCTCTCTCTCTGGCTATTCTTCGCAAACGAAGATTCAGGAAGGACTCATCCCATGCTTTCTGCAAGTGCGCTGATGACTAAAAAGGCCAATCCGAGATAAACAAGTCCAGTTGCAGAAAGCACATCAGAAGGTCTCCTTGGGTGATGTTTCCAGGTTGTGATTCTTTCTGCGTTGTCGTTTCTCTTCAAGACTTGTTCGTAGTGAGTTCTCAAATAAGGCTGCAGCATTGTGGATAGTGCGTCTCCATGCCTCCCGATGTGAGGCCAGGGTGGACCATCGTTGGTGATCAATTTGGCCAAGCCTGAGATGTTGTTTCAGGGAGTCCTTGTATCACTTTTTTGGAGCACCCCTTTTACGCTGACCCGTGGCAAGTTCACCATAGAGTACTACTATGGGAGGCGATGGTCCTCCATCCTAGAAACATGCCCTGCCCAGCGCAACTGTGTTCTCAATATCATGGCATTAATGCTGGTGATCCCTGCTTGCTCAAGGACAGCAACATTCGTCACATAGTCAGTCTAGTGTATATTTAGGATTGTGCGTATACAGCGCTGATGAAAGTGTTCAAGGAATCATAAGCGTTGGTGATAGGTGACCCATGTTTCAGACCCGTAAAGGAAAATAGACAGTACAATGGCTCTATACACATTGATTTTTGTGCTTCGCCTCAGGTGTTTATTACTCCAGACTCTTTTGTAAAGTCTTCCAAATGTGCTATATGCCTTTGCTAATCTGTGATCGATCTCTTTGTCAATCTTGGCATCTGAGGAGATGATGCTTCCCAGGTAGGTGAACTGCTGAACGGACTTAAGCACAGATTTCCCAACGGCCATGTGGGGATGATGGTGTTAAAAAGTACATACATTGAAAATGGCATTCAAAGTGGTAATTAACTAACAGTACTTGGATGGTAATAAACACGTACCCACCCCAACTGCCCTGATTTGGCAGAGACAGCCCCGATTAACCCTCTGTCATCTCACGTTTTGAACAGATTTTAAAATGTTTCAAGTGCTTTTGTCCTTCTTTAATTTCCCCCCTTTGTCCTCAGCTTACTTCAATTGTTGCAAACTGAGCTCAAGGTGCAAAAGTAGTTTGCACATAATTAACTCATTCGGGGGGAGGGGAGAGGACAGGATAGAACGGACCCTAGAAATTCCCAATAGGCTCAGGCAAAAGCCAACTGCTGAGGCCTCACCTACCTTATATGTTCTTCCTCAGTATTAACTTTGGCCATCTTGACCACACTCTGATGTAGCTTGGCAACATGCCCCCCAGGTTTCATCTGTGAAATGTTGGAGGATATGTAAACATAGATGAATTGATTGACACAGTTATTATGATACAAAGCTTTTCTCCCTGTTTAGATCATAAGAGATCAAGTTGAGTCTCTCAATGAATCGTTTTTGCACATAGGATCAGTAGGATCAGAAGTAACTGAAATGTGACTCTGGGCCAAGATGGCTGACCATTAGCAGCACAATTTGGTGCTGCTCCAGTTCTGCTGTTTTATTTTTGCATGCATCTTTAAGCTTATAAAGATAGGGAAGTTTCCATAGGAGATGTTTTTGCAAACTCCTAGACTTCTCTTGGTCAACTCTTGATGGTTTAGGGGGGTGTTTGGTTGAGATGTGAGCTCAGGAAAATACATCATATCTCACTGCAAAGCTGAAGACTCATCAAGATTTATGAGATCAGTCCAAATGAACACTTATTTATGAACAAGGTTTATAATATTTCAAAGGTCTCTGTAGGATCTAAATTACTGAAGGAAAAACACCCCCAGCCAACTGGTGAACATCCACAGCTGTGTGAACATGAACTCTCCGGACTTTTTCGGACGTGAAATTACCACGCAAGAAGGCTCGTAACAGGTGCGACGCTACTGCACGGCAGGGGGCCTGTTTCATACGACGCCATCCCCCTGCCGAAATCAGCTGTGTTAGTTCCGTGAGAGACCGGAGCCAGCCGCGCCATATTTGGCCTTTTTTTATTCACGGAAGTTGCCTGTGAATAAAAAAAGGCCAAATATGGTGCGGCTGGCTCCAGTCTCTCGCGGAACTGACACAGCTGATTTCAGCAGGGGGACAGCGTCGTACGAAACAGGCCCCCTGCTGTGCAGCAGCATGGCACCTGTTACGAGCCTTCTTGCACAGTAAGTTCATGTCCAAAAAAGTCCTATGTCATAAATCTTGGAATAGATCTGTCTCCACTTTATATTAAAAGACTTTAAAAGTATTTAAAATGGAAACTGCTAAATGAGACAGACAAAATACAGCTCAAAAATGGGAAAATAAATTAACTAGCAATTTGGCTGTGCAATTAAAATTGAGCAAGTACCATTCCTGAAGTTGGAATTTTAATGCAGTGAACAATTTATTTGCTATTTATTGTTGTAAACATGAGGAGGAGAAGCTCAAAGTCCAGGCAAAATGGCGCTGACTCTGCATTCACTAAAATGCACGCTCTGATTGCTGGTATGTCCAAACAGATCACACAGCTGAATAAATCTATAGCAGATGTTAGGCATGATGTAAAGGAGATGCTGGATGAGAAGTTGAATATGTTAAAAATAGAGTTTACGGAGCAAGTTAAATTAGAGATTATTGAACAAATAAATAATGTTAAAGAATATTTTGAAAAGAGGTATAGGGCTTGTCTACACGGGCAGTTTACCCCATCTTACCCCTATCTTAGAACCCTGCAGTCCTGACGACACAGGGCTTTTGCCCCATTCTGCCCCTGGGTAGTCCTCACCACCCCAGGGCAAGTGCAGGGCTCAGACAGGGCTAAAACGGAGTAGGGCCCTTTACCACATTAAAAAAAAATAATACCTGGCTTACTCCATTTCCGCCAGGAGGAAACAGACCCGGCCCCAGGTGTGCACAGTAGTCTATCTTGGCAGGCAGGCCCTTCCTGCTGCTGCCAGTCTCCCTGACTCTCCCGGAAGGCAGGGAGGAGTCCTGCAGCATGTGACCAAGGCTGGTCACATTCAGGGGGCCTTGGTCACATGTTGCAAGCTGGCTTCCTCACTTCTGGGAGAGCCAGGGAGACTGCAGTGGCAGTAATTTCAGTGATGGGCTCACGTGCCCATCAGGGCTTCCTCCCGTTTGGAGGCAGCAATGGGCCTGGTCTGTGGCCAGAATACACCAACAGGAAGCCAGCATATCCTGGCCTGTGTAGATGAGCCCATAGTTTTTGCGTTTTTAAATCATATGACCTGACCAGGCTGTAGCTGATTTTTAAAATCTTAGCTATTGTGGTGCAATGCAAGTATTGCTATGATGTAATTTTTTTTGTATCTTTATATAGAGTATTTTGATGGTGAGTAGCTTCAGGATTGTGTATACAAGTGATTGAAAAGTGTGGAATGATTGGAAGAGACTGTATTTTCCTATGGATGAAGACTGGCTGAGAGACTGAGAGGAGAGCCAGATGCTTTGGAATGGTGTGGTATAAATAAAGATGAAAAGAGATAGTGACAGAGTTTGAGGAGGACAGTTAAGAACTGAGAGACACCATGTGTAAGAAAATATATTTAGATGTATAGTTCTTAGATCTGTATAGGAAGCCCCACTTGTCTGATGGGTTAGGGCCTGCAGCCCTGTCAGAAAGTGGAATTGGTTGAAAAGTGGAACCCAATTTTGGGGGGTTTTTTAGCTTACAAATGCAAATGTTTTAGTAACTTCCTGGAGAGAATGCTACATAGTTTGTCACTGTAGTCTGTGTGGTATATAGTCCTTAGTGGGTTCTTCACCCTCAGGGCCCGTCTATATGAGGCAAAAAAAACCAATGGATTACTCCACAGTAATGGCAAATCACAGCAGCTGCGATTTGTCTTAATTTTTTTTGGCCCCTGTATATCACTGTATACCCTCCAGTGAAGATGGCGGCCACGAGTAATTACACATGTTCTACCTTACCTGAATTTGCAGCTGCCAAACCTTAAAAAAATTCCTATGTGTGATAGAACGATAATATTTCACCTTTACTTAAAAGAAAAACAACAACACCCCATTTTATTGCTTTAGCACTCGTTTGCTAAGGCGAAAATAGAACATTGAAACTCTGGGCGCTTGCCTTGTTAGCAAGCCCTGCCCGTTGTGCTCATCTGGCTGATCAGCTTTGCGCTTCTGCTTGTATGGGAAAATGATTCAAAGCAAATAACTTGTCCCAACGAGCAAGAATGTCCACCCCCCGTCGCTGTTTTTGACATTTTTTGCCCCCCTCATTCCAAATACAGCATAACAATGCAGGGTCCCATTAAGACAGGTATGATTCTCCTCACATTCTGTGAGGAGTATTTTCACCGTTTAGACAGCACCTCAGGCTTTTTGGAATGACATCCTGTTGCTTTCATTTCTTGAGAAAGATGATGCCTCTCTGTAGCTGGGCAAGTGTCTTAACAAGGTTGATGGATTCCCATTCCATCAACTGAATTTGGTGCTTTCCATGGAGATAGAATTCAGTTCAAAGACATAGCTGTGTTAGTCAGCAATATCAGTATGTACAGGGATCTTTTAGTGTGATGTACACAGAACACAAACTCAGATATCTTCAATAAATTTCTTTATTGGAAGAGAAGCATGTGTAAGGAACAGTGGCAAAGCTGCATACTGAAGACCAAGCTTGCAATCAGGACAGATAAGGTACCCCCAGCGTGGGAAAGCAGAAGGGGGGGGTGAGAACTTCAAAGCTCACCTCGGAGGAGAGGAGAGAGATCTGCCAGGCCATCTGGCCGACCTTGAGCTCCCGGGACGAACAGCGTTCCCATGGAAACCAACATCTCCCAAACATTCCGGAGGCCCAAGGCAAACCATGAAAATGTCAGGGATCTCCACGAACTCCACTCTATGCCTTAGAATTCGGGGATGGCCCTGACATACTGCCCCCCAGAAGACCAACTCCCCCCCTCAGCCAGGCTTATCGGGAAAGCGGGCATGAAACTTTCGCAACAAGCGTTTGGCATTGACATGCTCAGAAGCAACCCACTCCGCATGGCCCAAAGGCAGGTGCTTCCACTTTACCAAATACTGTAACCCTCCCCGGTGAAGTCTAGAGTCCAGAATCTCAGAAATTTCAAAATGTTGGTCCTGATCCACCAGGATCGGCTGAGGAGCAGGTTCTGGGGCCGGATGGTGTTTGTCCGGAGGGTTCACGGGCTTGAGTAGGCTGGAATGGAACACAGGATGCACATGACGGTACAACTTAGGCAAGGACAGTTCAAAAGCCACAGGATTTACCATCCTAACAACACGAAAAGGCCCAATGTATTTGGCTCCCAACTTTTTAGAGGGTTGGGGGCACTTAAGGAATTTGGTGGACAAATAAACCAGATCTCCCACCGCATATCTAGGGGAAGGGTCCCGTTTCTGATTAGCATAATGTTTGTAGCGCGCTTTGGCAAAGTCCAAGGCCGAGATTACATGAGGCCACGCATCCCTGACCTTTTGACTCCACTGGGAGACCGAGACGGGGTCAGAGTTGGGGGACCCCTCCAACAAGGGGAGGGGACCGAAATCATGCCCAGACACAACCTTGAACGGTGAGAGCCCAGTGCTCTGGTGAGTGGCATTATTGTAGGCCACTTCAGCAAAAGGCAGAAGATCAACCCAATCAGATTGTTGGAAATTCACATAGCATCTTAGGTATTGTTCCAGAGTCTGATTCGTTCGTTCCGATTGTCCATCCGATTGGGGATGATGGGAGCTGCTGAGACCGAGCTCCACCCCCAGAAGGTTCGTGAAAGCCTTCCAAAACTGCGAGGTAAATTGTGCCCCCCGATCCGACACAATCTTGGCCGGAATGCCATGAATCCGATAAATATGCTGAATGAACAATTTGGCTAATTGGGAGGCCGTGGGGAGTTTCTTACAGGCCACAAAATGCGCTTGCTTTGAGAACAAATCAGTCACCACCCAAATAACCGTCTTTTTCCTACTCTCTGGTAATTCCACAATAAAGTCCATGCTAATGACCTCCCAGGGCTTGTTTGGGGTAGGTAGAGGGTGGAGCAAACCCTTGGGCTTCCCTGACCCCCCCTTTTGACACTGCACAAGTGGTACACCCCTTCACATATTCCTCCACCTCCTTCCTCATACGGGGCCACCAAAACTGTCTCCGGGCCAAATGCAAAGTTTTGAGATACCCAAAATGTCCCGCACTCTTGACATCATGGCACTGCTTGAGAATACTCGCTCTCAAGACCTCAGGAACATACAGGCGATCCCCTTTCCAGGCCACCCCATCCCTCACAGTCACCTCATTGGGGTGAGCCAGGAACCACTGATCCAGGGGCAGTTCCGAGGCCAATTGAGAATGCCACCCTCCTTTCTCCCCTTGAGAATCTGTGGGCGTGGCAGAGCTATCCACCGTAGGGGTCACTGCCCGGGTCCCTGGATCAGGGGTAGGTGGTTCGGGGTTCAAGGGCTGGGGCACCGGTCCAGGCGCCAAGGGTGAGCCACCGCCAACTTCAGTTGGACCCGGCACCTGAGCAGGGCTAGCAGTGGATTTCTGTTCTTTGGCTTTGCTCCGCGTGAGGACAGCTAGCCCCAAGTGGGAAGGAGAAAAAACGGTATCAATGACCTCCTTGCGCTTACTCTCATGTTGTGGTAGCCTGGACAAAGCGTCAGCCAGAAAATTCCTTTTCCCCGGGATAAATTTCAAGGTGAAATTAAATCGGTAAAAGAAACTGGCCCACCTGACCTGCTTGGGGCTCAAACGCCTAGGGGTAGCCAATACTTCCAAATTTTTATGATCAGTCCAAACTTCAAACGGTTTGGGTGAGCCCTCCAGTAGGTGGCGCCACGTCTCTAGTGCCAACTTGATAGCACCTGCCTCCTTCTCCCACACCGGCCAATTTCGTTCAGTGTCATTGAACTTTCTGGATAAATAGGCACATGGCCTCAAATCCCCTTCCTCCCCCTTTTGCAACAGAACACCACCCATAGCTACATCAGATGCGTCCACTTGGACCACGAAAGGTTGGGAGGGGTCGGGGTGTTTGAGAATAGGCTCAGAAGTGAAAAGGGATTTCAATTTGTCAAATGCGTGTTGGCACTGTGGTGACCACACAATTTTTTGGGGAGGTTTGTTCCCTTTACCGTGCTTGGAACCTTTGTCTTTCCCATCTTTGGTTTTTAACAAATCTGTCAGGGGAAGGGCTACCGACGCAAAGTCAGGGATGAAGGACCGATAGAAATTAGCAAACCCCAGGAAGCTCTGCAACTGTTTCCTGGTTCTAGGGGCTTCCCATGCCAAGACCCCCTTAACCTTTTCTGGGTCCATTTCAATCCCTTTGTTTGAGATGCGGTACCCTAAATAATCCAGACGGCTTTGGTGGAACTCACACTTGGACATTTTCACATACAGATGATTTTCCCCCAACCTGGTAAGCACCTTTTTCACCAGTTTCACATGGGACGTGTAGTCCTCAGAATAAATCAACACATCATCAAGGTACACCAACACCCCTTTGTACAGAAATTCACGTAACACATCATTAATTAAGTTTTGAAAAATGCCAGGGGCCCCTTTTAGGCCGAAAGGCATGACGAGGAACTCAAAAGCCCCTAAGGGGCAATTAAATGCAGTCTTCCATTCATCCCCCTCCCGAATCCATACTCGGTAGTAGGCCTCTCGCAGATCCAGCTTCGTGAAAATCTTTCCTTTGGAGAGATGGGCTAATATGTCCTTCATCAAGGGCAGGGGGTACTGGTTGGAGACACTAATCACGTTTAGCCCTCTGTAATCCTGAATCAAACGAAGCCCGCCATCAGCCTTGTGCCTAAACATCACCGGAGCCCCCACAGGCGAGGTTGAGGGCCTAATGAACCCTCGGGCTAAGTTTTTGTCTATGAACTCTCGGAGCGCCTCCATTTCAGCTGGTGTCATAGAATAAATGCGAGGTTTGGGTAGGTTGGACTCCGAGAGTATCTCAATGGCACAGTCAAAAGCCCGGTGGGGTGGCAAAATGTCACATTCCCTCTCCTCAAACACATATTGCCAAGCCTTGTACTCCACTGGCAGCCCTTTCAGCTCCCCTTTTACTAAGGCAGTTGTGTAATTCTGCGGCTCATCCACCAGGGGGCCCCCGTCCCCTGGGGATCCTCCCCCCGCCCCGTGCTCCTTGGTACACAATGGGTCTGTAAAAGTCAGTGTTTCTTTTATCCAGTCTATGGTGGGGTTGTGGTACTTTAGCCAGTTCAGACCCACAACTGCCGCGGGGACTAAACCTGGAGCAATCACAAACTGCAGTTCCTCCTGGTGGGTGCCCATCCTCATGTGCATGGGACCAGTTATGCGCCGAGCAGGGCCCCCCTTCATCATCCCCCCATCCATCTGAGACAGCCACACGGGCTTGTCCAGCTTAACAGTATCAACGTTCAGTTCACTGACTAAGGAGGGGTGAATGAGTACTTGGGTACAACCAGAGTCAATCATTAACATTACTTTGCGGGTGGGGCCCTCCCCTCCAACCCCCACTCGAGCTTTGATAAAGAACGGGCCCTTCACTCCACTCACCACGGCATCCGGGCGCCCTTCCGGATTAGCCCGCCCTCGGGCGCTCAGTAAGGCGGGCTGGGCCCGTTTCCCGCCGGCTCACCGTCGGAAGAGTAGGACCCACTATCCTCGGGATCATCTGAGGACTCCCCTGCCGCATGGCCCGCTGCCAGGGCCCTGGCCGTCGCCTTGGTCTTGGGCTTGGAGGGAGTCTTGGCGGACCCGGATCTCCCCTCGCTCCACGCTGGCTTGGCGGCGGCGGGTTGCTCCCGAGGGCTCCTCTCTGGGCACTCCGCTATGCGGTGTCCGCTCTTCCCACAATGCAGGCACAGCCCCTTTCTCATCCTTCGCTCACGTTCGGACTCTCCGGTGGTGCCTCCCCCCGAGCGTGCCGTCTTGGTCTTCTTCCCAGGGCCCCCAGTGGGCTTCCCCTCCGTCCCGGCCTGGCGGCGCAACATCTTGATGCTGGCCTTCACCGACTCCACTTCCCCAGCTAGCCGTATCCACCCCATGAGGGTTTCGGGGTCTCCCTGGAACTTGGCCCACTCTAGAATGTCAGGGTTCAGGCCCTCCTGGAAAAACTGCACCTTGACCTCCTCTGGCCACTCCGGCACTTGGCTGGCTAGGCGGCGGAACTCAGCCGCGTACTCTGCCACCGGCATCGTACCCTGCTTCAGGCTCCTAAGCTTGCTTCGAGCCCGCTTCCCTCTTAAGGGATCGTCGAACTGGGCCCTGAGAGCCATCAGGAACTCTTGGTAATTACCCAGTTCAGGGGCTCCCATATCATACAGACCCACCAACCACTGGGCCGCCTCTCCCTCCAGTTGGTTGGACACATACTGCACTTTCTCAGCCTCAGACTGGAACTCCCCTTCCCACTGAGTCATGTAACTCACCACTTGAGTCATGAAGTAGGGTAGTTTTGCTGGCTCCCCATCGAACTTCGCCTTCAGATGCCGGTGCTTCCAGCCCCCGCTGGGGGAGCCGGTCCAGGAGCCGGCAGGCCAGGTACAGCAGGGGCCTGAACGGGGACTCCATCCCCGGGTGCCTGGGCAGCCGCAGGTGGCGCTGGGGGAGGCGGGGCCCCTCCAGGGGCTGGTGGAGCTGGAGGGGTTCTGTGCAGGAGTTCTAGGAGTACCTCCCGTATCTCACCCATTTGCTGTTTCAGTTGAAGAACCTCGGTTCCAACTTCTGCCAGGGAAAACTTCGCTTCTGGCTCTCTAGGCCCCTCACCCTGGGGTCTGTCCCACCGGGACCTGCGGTCTTCTCGGCGACCGGCCCCTGCCCATGGCCAGGCAGGGCCCAAAACCTCTCGCACCGGAGTGCCGAAGCTTGGCAAGCTGCCCCTCCCTGGAGCCAGCTCCATCCACAGCTCCCAGGGCTCAGTGGAGGGTGGAAATCTTGCAGCCCTCCGGCGGTCTCGGTCTCGGCTGGCGCCTCCAGCTGCGGCGGCTACAGCACCCCCCTCTGCCCCGGTCTCCTGCTTCGAGGCCTCGGCTTCTCTGGTGCTGGCTACAGTCAGATCTTGGTCCGTCTGTGTGCTAGTCTCTGCGTCGTCAGACATTGCAGGTAAAGGCTCCACAGTTTCTGGACAGAGAAAAAAAATAAAAATGGTGTATGCAGCTTTCTGTGATGTACACAGAACACAAACTCAGATATCTTCAATAAATTTCTTTATTGGAAGAGAAGCATGTGTAAGGAACAGTGGCAAAGCTGCATACTGAAGACCAAGCTTGCAATCAGGACAGATAAGGTACCCCCAGCGTGGGAAAGCAGAAGGGGGGGTGAGAACTTCAAAGCTCACCTCGGAGGAGAGGAGAGAGATCTGCCAGGCCATCTGGCCGACCTTGAGCTCCCGGGACGAACAGCGTTCCCATGGAAACCAACATCTCCCAAACATTCCGGAGGCCCAAGGCAAACCATGAAAATGTCAGGGATCTCCACGAACTCCACTCTATGCCTTAGAATTCGGGGATGGCCCTGACATTTAGCACCGTTGAGACTAAGGACATTATGAGATACAGCAAATGTGGCGCAATCATGACACCAGAATGCAAAAGGATGCCAATATCAGATGATGTTGTCCTTTCACGTTCCACTGGCGTTTATGGTCTCATTTCTTTTTATTGATGGCTGAAACTGTCAATAGATCGCACGTTCTGTTTTGGTGCCGGCATTGCCGGTGTGCACAAACTCGGGCCATTTAGATCCCATCACTGCAGTGGGAATGGCTGGTCCGGCGTGAACACTTCCAGGTGAGATCGGGACATCCAGGTAAGTTTCATTCCTTTTATGACCCTGCCTGGGTTACTTGGGACCTTTAAAGTGTGTTTAGGTGCTTGGTGTAACTTTTTATGTGTTTATTTTGTTTTTATTTTTAAATAAAATAAAGAAGTGAAGTGAAGGAAGAGGAAGTGAACGGGGCTGCATTTGCCGGGAAAGGGAGGTAAATGCAAGGGGAGCATTCTTTTGCTGGCATAGAAATAGTTTTTTTATGCTGGGAAAAGAACGTTTTAAAGGGATCATCTGATAATCTCCTAAGAGAAGGAAGTTGTAGCATTAGCTTTCAGAGACTTCAGTCTATTTCCTCAGACTCTTTTTGTTCGCTGTACAGAATGTTGATCAGGTGGCTGGTGAGGTGGTGTATCTGCTTTCCCCTTTTCTCACTCTTTTGCTGTTGATGCATGATCAATAAGGGATTTTGGAGGCAATTGCTGTTTACCTTGTCTGTCTCACACACACAACTACAGTAGGACCAGTGTGAGTAAAATCCCATTGTTTCCCAGCTCAAGATTTATTGCATTGTTTACTATAGACATGCTGCTGCTATCTGATACTGAAAGCCTTTTTTCCCAGCCCTCTTCACCATTCTCCCAGTGCTGATTCTGCTAAATAAAATTCCATGTAGACAGAGGACAAGGAGGAAAAGTAGGGGGTGGGCAGGCATAAAAAGACTTTGTAAAAAGGAGCTTCTTTGCCAGAGGCTTTGTTACATGAGGTATGCCTGTATACTGGCTATTTCGGATCAGTGTTTACTAACAATTCTAAGGCAGAAACATAGTAGTAAATGTTGTAAAATATGCAGAGCGCGTTCACTCTCTGCCCATCCAAGCAGAGATGCATGCAGTGAAATAGCGTGGGCTTTTAGGCAAAGCCATGCACACCTCTGGTGCAAAAGAAGGAGGCTATATTAATTTTCTTTATGGCTTTATTGAAAAGTAAAAGAAAGTAAAATAAACAACAGAAGACATTCATCCATGCTTCTGTATGCTCCAAAGTTCCTCAGGAGCTAAGAGAAAAGAAAGGAGCCCCCAAAATGCAAGAGGCTAAGCTAACTCCAAAATCCCCTCCCAGTTATATACTTCTCCCAAAACATTCAATCCTTCTGAGAAGCAGCAGGAACCAGAAACCTCAGTTTCGTTTCTTGCTTTCCAACTCTGAAGGACAGAGAAAACATACCAACAAAAGACAGATTTATGAGTTCTAGTAGACAAGCTGGCTTCTTCAATGCCTTGGTGAATAAAATTACCCAAAAGGGGGAGATAAACTTCTGATTACAATATCTATTTTCCCTGACAGTAGACTCTAACAGACAGACAAGCAATGCCACAATTAATGTTCTTAATTTGCAGGTTATGCTAACTAATTTGCATATTCTGAAACATGGGCTACCCAGATTTGGAAAACTAGAATATGGCAACTCTAGGTTGGATGGGCCATGGTATTCCATGTCCCTCCCCAACAGTGCATTTCTTGCTTCCTGTCTCTACTAAAGTATGACCCTTTCTATTTTTGCCCCACCTGGGGTCTCTGAAGTTTGGCATCAGTTGTACCTTTTAGTCCAACACATCTGCAAAAGATTATGAGGCTTACTGCACACCAAAGTAAAGCAGCAGGGCAGCCAAAGGTTCTATAATAATAATAAATAATAATAAAATTTTATTTCTATCCCGCCCCTCTGCAACGCAATCAGGGCGGCTTACAATATAAAACTCCATAGACACAGTACCCTAGCCCACCCACCCCTTAAAATAATATTAAATTATAAAAGATTAAAACATACAGTAATTAAAATATATAAATTAGACAGAAAAAAAATAAAACATACAATAGGTTTAAAAATCTAATTGCAGCTCAAAAGGACAGCCGAGTCTTCTGCTTTCTGTGCTGCCTTACTGCATGACATCATTGTTCTTCTCTTCCAGTCCCTTGGGAGACAGAAGTAAAACCATGTATTTTTGCTAATCGAAAAAAATCTGCTAGTAAAAAGATGTGGTTTTACCTCCATCTCCCATGGTACTAGAACAGCAGAATACTGGAAGAATGACTACGCTATGTGGTAAGGCAGTACAGAAAGCAGTATCTTCTAGCTGCCCTGATGCTTTACTTTGGTGTGTGGTAAACTTCTATGACGCTGCAGAAAACAATTGTCTATATGTGGTTTGCCTTTGATTTCCTACTGAGGCCAAAATGGAGTGGGCAATTGCAGCAGCTTCCGGAAGCTCTTAAGAACCTGGCTTGCCTGGATGGCACAGCAGATTTCATGCTCAGGTGCAATATATCCCCTAGGGCAGTGGCTCTTAATCTTTTCTTTTTCAGGGACCCCCTTTAAATATCTTTTATTGCCATGGACCCCCCAAGACTTAACTCAAGATTTAAAACCCTAATAATAGTAATAATGTGAAGTCGAAGGCTTTCATGGCCGGCATCCATAGATTTTCCTTGGGTTTTTTTGGGCTGTGAGGCCGTGTTCTGGAATAGTTTCTTTCTGGCGTTTCGCCTGCATCTGTAGCTGGCATCTTCAGAGAATGGTTGGGTAGGAGTGTATGTGGAGTTTATATGCTATGAACCCCTTTTGGGGAGTACAGTCGTCCCTTCACGTTATCTGGGGATAGGTTCCCCAGACCCCCGCGAATGTGAAAAATCCACGAATAATGATTGCCCTCCCCCTCCCCCGCCCAAGCAACCATGGGGCCTCCAGAGGCCCCATAGTTGCTTTCTCCGGACTCCCCAGTCCCTTCCTAGGCCTTCATGGGGACGCAGGAGACCCTCCCAAGGCCCCGTGGAGGCCTCCCCGGCCCTACCCCCTCCCTCCCAGGGCCTTCACGGGGCCTCCGGAGGGTCTCCGAAGGCCCCGTGGAGGCCTCCCTGGCTCTTCCCCCTCCCTCCCCGGGCCTTCACGGGGCCATCACGGTTTTGGGAGAGCGGGGAGGGCCCTCCCAAAACCGCAAATATCCAAAACCGTGAATGCTGAGTTCACGAATGTGGAGGGGCAACTGTATATGTAAATTTGTGTAATGAATGGTTAGTTTCTGGGTATAGAAATGCAAGTTTATTATATTACTATTATTATATAACAACAACAACAACAACAATAGATGATGATGGTGATGATGATGATACAATCACACCATCCATTAAACCTTCCCTCAGAAACACTGGAAGGAGTGGGAAGACTTTTCTCTTGCTTCTTCCTGAAAATTTGTGGCTGGAGCAGATTGAATGACCATTTCCTTTTTCCTTGGCTCCTGTCATGTGGCCACTCCACTGCAGGCAGAAGGTGGGCCAGGCAGCCTTCAAGCCATTGCAGACCCCCTGTGAGGATATCGTGGCCCCCTGGGGGTCACCAGACCACAGGTTAAGAACCACTGCCCAAGTGTGTGGTGCTATGGAGCCCAGGAGTTTCCTGTTACTGCACTGTTAAATAAACACTATATTTCCAGTTACAGCTCTGTCTAAGGACAGTTAGTTAATTGTTTGTCACAGGCTTCAGCTGCACTCCTCTGACTGTTTTCCCAGCTGAAGTCTCCCTTCTCAGTATGTCTTCCTGCTGACTTAACTCCCACAGGAGCTTCCATTTTGATTCCAGAAGATGCATGCCTTGAGTGGTTAGTTGGAAATGTGTTATTTGAACTCCAGAAAGATTTGGAAAAGGAATGTACAAATCCCTCTCTCCCTCTTTCTTTTCTTTGCCCTTTATTCTGTCAACAATAACAAAAATATATATATATCCACCATTCCAGGGAGGAACACAGATGACAGTATCTGGTGCATGATTTGTCCTTGCCTTATAGTCAGATTTGAATATACAGTTGTCCCTTGACATTCGCGGGGGTTAGGTTCCACGGACCCCCGCGAATGTCAAAAAACCGCGAATATTGATTGCCCTCCCCCCACCCTCCCTCCCCGGGGCCTTCACGGAGCCTTCAAAGGCTCCGTGAAGGCCTCCGCGGCCTCCCCCCACCCTCCCCAGGCCTTCACGTAGTCTTCCAAGGCTCCGTGAAGGCCTCCCCCCAACCTCCACCCTCCCTCCCTGGGGCCTTCAGGAGCCTTCGAAGGCTCCGTGAAGGCCCCCGCGGACTCCCCCCACCCTCCCCAGGCCTTCACGGAGCCTTCCAAGGCTCCATGAAGGCCTCCCCCCACCGTCCACCCTCCCTCCCCGGGGCCTTCACGGAGCCTTTCAAGGCTCCGTGAAGGCCTCCGCAGACTCCCCCCACCTTCCCCAGGCCTTCACGGAGCCTTCCAAGGCTCCGTGAAGGCCCCTGCGGCCTCCCCCCACCCTCCCCAGGCCTTCACGGAGCCTTCCAAGGCTCCGTGAAGGCCTCCGCGGCCTCCCCCCACCCTCCCCAGCCCTTCACGGAGCCTTCCAAGGCTCCGTGAAGGCCCCTGCGGCCTCCCCCCACCCTCCCCAGGCCTTCACGGAGCCTTCCAAGGCTCCGTGAAGGCCTCCGCGGACTCCCCCCACCTTCCCCAGGCCTTCACGGAGCCTTCCAAGGCTCCGTGAAGGCCCCTGCGGACTCCCCCCACCCTCCCCAGGCCTTCACGGAGCCTTCCAAGGCTCCGTGAAGGCCTCACCCCATCCTCCCCCCTCCCTCCCCAGGGCCTTCATGGAGCCTTTCAAGGAGCCTTTCAAGGCTCCGTGATGGACCCCGCGGACTCCCCCCACCCTCCCCAGGCCTTCACGGAGCCTTCCAAGGCTCCATGAAGGCCTCCCCCCTCCCTCCCCGGGGCCTTCACGGAGCCTTCAAAGGCTCCGTGAAGGCCTCTGCGGCCT
Organism: Gambelia wislizenii; assembly: GCA_030847615.1. NCBI lineage: Eukaryota > Metazoa > Chordata > Lepidosauria > Squamata > Crotaphytidae > Gambelia > Gambelia wislizenii. The sequence goes on along the minus strand of JAUMIR010000010.1, from coordinate 18,607,505 downwards.
CCCCCCACCCGCCCCAGGCCTTCACGGGGCCTCTGGAGGGTCTCCAAAGGCCCCGTGAACGCCTCCCTGGCCCTCCCCGCTCCTTCCCAGGGCTTTCAAGGGGCCTCCGGAGGCCCCTTTTCGCGGTTTTGGGGGGGCCCGGGGGGCCCTCCCAAAACCGCGAATAATTAAAACCGCGAATGCTGAGTTCGCGAATGTGGAGGGGCAACTGTAATTTCTTTTCCTATTGGGTTGCAGTACTGCCTGTCCTGGACTCCTGCCTTAGAAGAAAAAGTAAATTCATTCAGGCCATTGATGGACAGAAGATTACTTCAGGTGGACTTATGCTGATGTACTGAAGAGGTTATAGACTCCTCATCATTGTCACTGTTGTTGTTGTTGCTGTTGTTGTCTGTTACAGCCAAAACAACAAATAGTTCTGTGGCTGAGTAAACTGCAGTCAACAAAAGTTTATTCCAAGTACAATCTGTTAATCTTTTATGCTGCCACAATGGCCTTTGTTGTTATTAGTGATTCTCATTCACTTTATATCTTTATATTTTTGTCCGCCACCATAGCTGTCACTGCTGCCACCACCACAGACTTTAAAGCACTGGAGGCAGTTCCCAGCTTAAGGGAGAGGCTTTCTCCCTTCCCCTGACTCAGCAGCGCTGCCTCCGTCTGCTCTCCTGGGTGCCAGTTACACGACAGAAATTGTCGCGTTGCCTACCGGGACAAAGTGATCACGAATCCGTCCCTCGCTGTTTATACGATTTTTGTCACTGATAAGGATATCCCGTTTGGTCCCGTGACTGATATTTACACGTACAAGGTCCCGTTTTTAATTTTAGATTCTGAGATGGTTTATCCCGTGATTTTATTGTTTACATGCATTGGATGTTCCATGAATTTTTTTTTTTTTTTGTCTGTCAATCAAAGATGCGATTACTCGTTTTTTCAAATTTTGGCCTACGTGTTTCCGGTCCCTTTTCCCGCCACGAATGCAGCGATTGGCCAAACTTTAAACAAAGAATGACATCACATGTGCTTTTCATGCATCTCATCATTCCTGAATGGCAACATGGAGGTGGCAACTTCAACTGCTCTGTCTACCGCTGCCCGTTTGCGCTTATCTCTTTTAGCTCTTAAGAGGCGCGTAATCCTCATGCATAGAAGAAGGATGCTCCTTATTTTCCTTCTTCTTCTCCATTCCCAAGCTATGGAAGTAACACTTTCAAGGCCACAGGTCATGTACTTTGCTGCCATCGATTCCCCAGAGGTTTTGAGATTTGTTCGCCCAGACCGGAGGAAGCGACGTTGGTGGGTGTACCCGACAACGGACGAGTGGTGGGAGAAATTTGTGATGAACATCTGGTCTGATGAACGTTGGATACTGTACTTTAGGATGCCAAGGTTCCTATTTATGCACCTTGCCGAGCTACTACGTTCTGAGATTGTAAAATCGGACACTAACATGAGAAAAGCCATTCCTGTGGAGAAGCGATTCGCTGTTGCCGTTTTCCTGCTCGCCCACCGATGCTCGTATGGAGCAGTTTCCCAGTTGTTTGGTATTGGCAGATCTACTGTGTGCAAGATTTTTGTGGAGGTCGTGCTCGCAATGGAGAAGTTACTTCTTAAGCGCACAGTGTTCCTCGGAGACAACAGAAAGGTAAATTTTTTTTATAATGAGTAATCGTGTAATCGAATTTTCTGTAAGACTTTCACAGTACTTATTAGGCAGTACCCATGTATAATACTGTACTGTAAGTTCTTGAAGGTTCACCCGTAGTGATTGTGCACATGACATGTATACTATGGCCAAAAAAAAAGGATTTTTTTCCCTTAACACTAATGTTTATTCGAAAAATCTTAATTCCGAACTCTCACCGTCTCCATTTTTTTATTTGTTCTTTTTGTAGGTAATGGATTCCTTTGCAGCAATGGGATATCCTCAAGTGGTTGCTTGCCTGGATGGGTGCCATGTTAATATAATCCCCCCAATATGCCAAGGGGACGAATTTATAAACAGAAAGAATAGGTACAGCGTTCTTCTTCAAGGGACTTGTGACCACCGTGGGGTTTTTATTGACGCGGAGATCGGTTGGAGCGGGAAGAATCACGATGCCCGAATGTTAAGGAACTCTGGTTTTTTTGAGACTATGGAGGCAGGGATATTTGTACCTGGGAATCCAACACTGACAATAATGGGGAAGCCGGCTGTACCACCTACTCTTGTAGATGGGGCATATCCAATAAGAAATTGGCTGTTGACACCGTATAGGGGGACTACAAATCCCAAACAGAGACTGTACAATAGGTACCATAACAAGATAAGATCGACGGTGGAGAGGAGTTTTGGCCGTTTAGAGGTGAGATGGAGAGCATTAAAATACTGTATCGAGGTTGCAGAGGAGAATGTATGCTCTGTAATATGTGCATGTGTTATTCTACATGTGAAACCAAGGGCAGTATACTAGACGATCCTAACCGGCGTGTGCAGAGGTTTGTCCTTGACACGCTTGGAGCCCCAATGGTAAATAATGATGCTAGGGAGAAGGAGCGGGGGGAGGCGGTACGTAACGCTTTAAAAGAATATTTTTGGGGGAACATCACCATGTGGACGGGGAGTAAGTTTATGCATGATTCTCAATTTCCTACATGTACTTGATGATTTCTTCTTATGCCCAATAAAGTTAATTCATCACTTTATGTTCCTGCTTTTTATTTTCATGACAGTATGTTCTTAATACCCTTCTTAAAAGCTGAAAAGCCATTGCCTTTACAGGTTTCTGTTATGGAATATATAGCATGCAAAACAATAGGAGTGGAAATTATCTCTGAAAAGTAGGCCAAACTTGATACAAATGAATGGTAAGGCAAGCTACCTGAACTGATACATTGTTGCAGCTCTGGCCGTTGAAGGAAGGGATTACTCTTTCTGGTAAAGGATCCAGACTGTGCCTTATAGCCTCAAAGAGTATCCTCCGCAAATAAACCAATCGATTAGCACAAAGTACTTAAATTATGAACTGTTTTGAAAGCTCAAAACTCGATAGGCTTATTGCAAAAATTTAACGGTCAAAGCGCTAAGTTATAAACTTGAGTTTTCGCATCCCGCCACATGGCGTTATGATGGCCAAAGGGGGGAGAGGACGTATCCGGCCGGAACGGCGCATCACCTACTGGGGCACCAGGGAGACCAACTTGATGTTGGAGTCCCTGGCCCAGCAGGTTGGTGCGCCGGACTGGCTGATGCGGTCCTCCAACCGGAGGAACCGCAACTTTTTCTCCGAGGCAGCGTGGTTCCTCCGGTCGAGGGGCTACTTGCATACTGGCCTCCAATGCCGCTCAAAATTTAAGACCCTTAAGGGCAAGTTCTTTGCGGCATTGGAGGCCAGTGATGGTAGCCCACCCCCCCCGTAGGCGGCTGCCGTTTTATGCCGTCCTGCACGACATGTGGGTCCGTGCAGGACGGCCAAGCTGGCGCGACAGGCTCCCCAGAGGTAAGCACATCCCAGACATAAATTGCTATAATGGGTATGTGTGTGTATGTGTGTGTGTGTGTGTTATTTCTTGTTATGATACAATAATACCTTCCCCTTCTATGTGTTTATACAGCGGTCCGGCTCCAGAGACGGGCCGCTGGGGAGCCTGTCTCTGAATCATCATCAGGAGAGGAACAGGCAGGCCCTGCACCTGTTGCACACACACCCCAAGGTAACTTTCGCAACAATTCAAAATTCCCCTAATATTAATGTAATGAGAATAATGTATTGGACAGTTTATACCTGTGGGAATTGAAGTGCTGCTTCATTGTCTTTTAAGGTCCCCAAGATGCCCAGGAGGCAGCTGCTCAGCTGGCTGGCCTCAATATAATCGCAAGAATTGAGGAGCTAGGTAAATAGTTCTTATTAAATGAAAAGTAAAGCTAAGTAGTATTCGCATAGTTCTGTTGCAGGACACTAATACTTTATGTTTGTTTAACATTGCAGGGCGCACACTAAGGGAGGAGATAAGGGACCTTGGAAGGAGGGTGCAAGCAATTGAGGAAAGGCTTGCACTGTAAATAATGTAAATATTGTAAATTGTGGTGTTGTAAATATGTGTAAAAAAAGCTGTTATTAATGTTTTATGTAAATATTGTAGATAGTATCATTGAAAATAGCCCTGTTCCACTGTAAAGACTTTAAATACCCGCATCCTTGTAAATATGCCCTTCCCTTGATGAACACCCCTTCAAACTGTAAATAATGTATATATATATGTGTGTGATTGTAAATATTAAAAAAAAAGTTTATTGAAAAAAAATAAATTGTTTAATGTTTGCACAACATAAAGCCTGTTTTTTTCAATGTATTACCATAAACTACACAGTTGCACAGATGTAGAACAATCAAGGAAAACAATTTTTTAAAAAATATTTTCATTTTTGAGGTAGATAACTGCTGTAAAAAATTACAGGTAATTATGATAACCGTTCATTCCCTCCCACTCAAAACTTTGAGAGATATCTTACTGTAAAATAATGCCCCTACAGTGACAAGGGAATTTTTTTTTAATCACCCTTGTTGGTCTGAGCGCATTTGAAGTACTAGGAATTTTTTTGTGTGTGGGAGTATCACCCTTTTCTACAACAGAATTTTCCTTTTCTGCATCAGAAACATTGTTATTGGTGTTATTTCTCCTTTCAATGGCACGTTTTTTTACACTACCAATTGATCTAATATGAGAAACCAATTCACCAAAAAGGTCATTCTGCCGTTGAATTTCTTTTAACATCCTCTCTGATTCATCAACAGAATGCTCATAGAATTTTTCTAGGTAACCATGCAAAGACTGTGTTTGCTCTTTGGAAATTTTTTCTATCCGGGAAGCAAACAAATCTGCAACAGATCTTGTATTCACCATCATCTGTTCGACATCAGAGGAACATTTTTTTCTCCGAAATAATGCCAACCTCTCAGCGGGGGATAAAGTGGCAGTCGGATTACTCAAATCTGCGGCTGTTGGAAAACAAAAAAATAAGTCAATGTATTTTTTTGGGCCACAGCAGTGAAAGTTGTACGTAATTCCCAGCCCAATACTGCTTGGACGCGTACCATTTCTTGCAGGTGTTGTTGACCAAACAGTGTCAATTTCCTCCACAACAGCAGTAGTGTTATCCTGGGTTTCATTTACCACCCCATTTTCCTCTCCCTCCTCTGTTAGGGTTAGAGTCACAGCTGCATCCTCAGAGTTCTGGGTGGGAGATATTTCTGGTTTAAAAGTAGAAGACAGAAAAAACAACTGCGTTACTCCTATGAATAAAGTTATGCAGTTTAGATAACATGTAGCTGTGGGTATGCCACAGTGTAAGAGGGGGGCATGTAGTTTACATCCTTGTTTATGGCAAGTACTGGAGGCGCCATTGCAAACGTGCAAAGGTGCACGCATCCCTTTTTAGTCCCAGGGCACAGAAACAAAAGAGTGCCATTTGGCTTTTACAGCCCTCATTAGCATAAAAAAAAGTTGGAAACACTGCACAGCACTCCCGAAATTCAATGTTGTAAACATGGAGAAAGAAGGCTACGTTTTCTAACATAAAAATATGCACAGGTACTGTTAATCATAGTAGCAAGAAACATTAAACAAGTATTTGTTAGAAGAGGTTTAATCGAAAAATTAAGCATCCGTGTTTGCACATTTATTCCCAAACCTCACCAATCAATTTTACATTGAAAAACCAGCAGTGAAATACTCGGGCTGCATATTAGTGACCCAAAAAGGGGATACCAGCATCGTGTTAGCTATGATCATTTTAAAATAAATTACAATTGCACACCAATGAAATTCACATAAAGGATTAATCGATTTTTCACATGCATTGTACATAGAGAAAAAAAAACTCACCCAGGGGTTGCGAAAACAGTTCCTCAGAGAAACCCTGTAGCATCTCTTGGGAGGATGGAGGGAATCCCTCTTCTTCTGAGATGATGGGGGCGTGATGGGGAACTGCTGACCCTCGCGGAACCCACACAATGTCGGTGGTGCTTCCTAGACGCTTCGGATGGTAGTTGGCATCCCCACCAAGAATGGCATGCAGTTCTTTATAAAAGGGCATTGTAGCCGCGTTGTTTCCACTTTTTGAATTGTGATCAGTTACCTGGCGGTAATTTTTGCGCATCAGTTTAGTCTTCGTGCGGCACTCTTCTGTGGTGCGGTCATGCCCTTTCTTTTCATTTCCTCAGCAATCTTTTCAAACAAATCAATATTTCTGTGTGAGCCCCTGAGCTGCTCCTGCACCTTTTCTTCGCCCCATATAGCCAAAAGATCAACTGTTTCGTTGTAGGACCACGAGATCCCACGGCCACCTTTTCTGGGACGAGGTGCACTTTCGGCGACCATTGCCGCAACTGCTAACAGGTAAACGTGCAGCAGCAAAATGGAGAAGCATCAACTTGAAATTTTAGGGATGGCCAAAAAGGGGGCAGGTACACCACCTACTAACTGGCCAGAGCCCGCCCACGGGTAGGGCAATTTCCGGCATATGGAATCCCACCTGAAGTATGGAAACACGGAGGTCATGTACTCCATGATAAATTCCACGAACACCATGTGAATTGCTGGGAAAAGGGGGAACTGCCATGAGATCTCCGAGATGCAGTCATCATCACCCTGTACAAGAAAAAAGGAGCAACATTCGACTGCTCAAACTATCATGGCATAACACTGCTTTCTATTGCTGGAAAAATCCTTGCAAGGATACTCCTGAACAGATTAGTTCCTGCCATTGCAGAAGACTTCTTCCTGAAAGCCAATGTGGCTTCAGAGCCAATAGGAGTACTACAGATATGGTATTTGCCCTTAGACAACTGCAAGAGAAATGTAGGGAGCAGAACAAGGATCTCTATGTAACATTTGTTGACCTCACCAAAGCCTTCGACACCGTGGGTAGAAAAGGTCTGTGGCAGATCCTGGAAAGACTAGGAGGTCCTCCCAAATTCCTTAAAATGATTATCATGCTACACGAGGGCATGGTCAAGTCAGATATGGTGATGCTCTTTCAGGGCCCTTTCTAATAACTAATGAAGTGAAGCAAGGTTGTGTTCTTGCTCCAACTTTATTTACAATCTTCTTCAGCATGATGCTTCAAAGGGCTACAGCAGAGCTTGAAGAAGAAGACGGCATCTATATACGTTACCGTACTGATGGTAGCTTGTTTAACTTAAGCCGGCTGAGGGCTTGCAACAAGACTCTAAATTTTCTAGTCCGTGAACTGCTCTTCACTGATGATGATGCCCTTGTTGCCCACACAGAAGCAGCTCTGCAGCGCCTAACATCCTGCTTCGCAACAGCTGCAGAGCTGTTTGGGCTGGAAGTCAACTTAAGAAAACTGAAGTTCTTTACCAGCCTGCACCACAGGACGAACACCATCATCCCACATTGCCATTGGCAACTCTGTGCTTAAGTCCGTTCAGCAGTTCACCTACCTGGGAAGCATCATCTCCTCAGATGCCAAGATTGACAAAGAGATCAATCACAGATTAGCAAAGGCATATAGCGCATTCGGAAGACTTCCCAAAGAGTCTGGAGTAATAAACACCTGAGGCGAAGCACAAAAATCAGTGTGTATAGAGCCATTGTACTGTCTATTCTCCTTTACGGGTCTGAAACATGGGTCACCTATCGCCACCGCTTACGACTCCTCGAGCGCTTTCATCAGCGCTGTTTACGCACAATCCTAAATACACTGGACTGACTATGTGACGAATGTTGCTGTCCTTGAGCAAGCAGGGATCACCAGCATTGAGGCCATGATATTGAGAACACAGCTGCACTGGGCAGGGCATGTTTCTAGGATGGAGGACCATTGCCTCCCAAAAATAGTACTCTATGGTGAACTCACCACGGGTCAGCGTAAGAGGGGTGCTCCAAAAAAGTGATACAAGGACTCCCTGAAACAACATCTCAGGCTTGGCCAAATTGATCACCAACAATGGTCCACCCTGGCCTCACATCTGGAGGCATGGAGATGCACTATCCACAGTGCTGCAGCCTTATTTGAGAACTCACACCGAACAAGTCTTGAAGAAAAACGACAATGCAGAAAGACTCACAACCAGGAAACATCACCCAAGGAGACCTTCTGCTGTGCTTTCTGAAACCGGACTTGTTTATCTTGGATTGGCCTTTTTAGGTATCACCGCACTTGCAGTAAGCGCAGGATGAGTCCTTCCTGAATCTTCGTTTGCGAAGAAAAGCCAGAGGGAGAATATACAGGTTGAATATACATATACAAAGTAGAATATACAGTACATATCTCTCATCCAGAAATCCAAAATGCTCCAAAATATAAAAATATTTAAATAAAAAATAAAAGTAAAAAGTAAAAAAAAAAAATAATTAAATTTTTTATAAATTCACCTTTAGGCTATGTGTATAAGGTGTATATGAAACATAAATGAAGTTCATGTTTAAACTTGGTTCCATCTCCTGGATATCTTGTTCTATATACAAAGATTCCAAGGCCTGTCTAAATGGTGAAAATAATCCTCATGGAAATTGCATGGAAGGCAATATGTCTAAATGGACATTTGCAGCTGTGCATCTCATTTGGAAGGAGGGCAGGCAAATCCACCATAAAGCTCCAAAGGGAATCCTTCAGAGCTTTTCCCAGAGGTTTTAAAAAAGCTCCATAGGTGATGTGAATGTCCAGTCGTTAAGACAGTCACATTTGCATTGATGTGCTGAGGCAGCACAAGCTGATTGGCTGTACAAGCATGGAGGTGGGACTTGCTAACAGGACAAGTGCCCACAGCTGCCTTTTTCCCCCCACCACGTCCCAGCGATTGCTAAGGCGATAAAATGGGGGGGGGTGTCTTTTTTTTCACTTGAGGCCACCATCTTGTGGCTAGAGGGCATTAAAGGATATAGGAGCAGTAAAACCATTAAGACGAGTCACAGCTGCTGCAAGTTGTCTTTACTGCGGGACACCTCTCTTTTGGAGGGGCTCGTATAGATGAGCCCCAAGATCCAAAATTGAGTCCCAAGCATTTCAGGGGAAAGATACTCAACCTGTATATGAAGTGTTAATGCACTTCATATTGGTGGGCAAGTGTGTGTGTGCTTTTTAAAGAGCAACCACAGGGTGGGAGCTCAATCAGGACTGGGGTCACAGCACATGGGGGTGTTTCGCCCTTTCCCCCTGCACTATGGTCCTAATAGCCCCCAGGTGCTATTACTGCTTAGAAGAAAGCTGCTGTTGGCACCACTTTGAATCCTTACCTATGGAGAAGGCTCCCCAAAAAAGCACAATAAGAAGTGAATCTGTCTCCTGCATGTACTAGGTTGTTATGGCTTTTTTAAACATATCCCAGAAGGTCTGCATGTGGAATAACATTCCTATGTAATATCTCTCACCTATTTCTTTCACCCCATCTAAAGTCTGAAGGGTATAGTCCAGTTTAACCTATCACTGGTATGTGTGGACCAGCTCTAAAACTCTATGGCAATCTTTCCCAACCCTGGTCCTGATATGTGGTTGTACTCCAGTGGTTCTGGGAGCTAGGAATTGTAGTTGAACTCTATGAAGGTTGGGAAAGGCTGCTCTGGAGAAGAAGCAAGGCATCTCTCTTCCAAAATGTTGATATTGTTCCACCTCTTTGGCCCTGTAGCCTCCCTGGTTGCTCATCAGAGACTTCTCACTAGAATCTAGACCAGCAACATCAGGAGGGTGTGACAGAGTACATCAATTAATGAGAGGCAGCACTGCATTTTATTAAAAACAATGTAGCAAGACGCTGCCCCCTTTTCTCCAGCTTGTTACTAAATCTTCTGTCCTCAACTTGTATCACTCAGTTTTGCAGATTATCGGAGGCGGCTGGGGGGGATTTGTGAGTGTGAGTGTAGGAGATTATCTGTCTGCAAAAATATTATCCTTGTCTGTTGTCTACATACTGGGTGTTTATTCAATATAGATAAGGAAAAAGAGAATCACTGACGCCATACCCACAAATACACAAGCACATATACATTTCTCTCTGGAAATACTAATCTGAATATATCCATAAGGATTTACAATTAGTGTGCCTGTCTGATTTCTGGGATTTTCAGGTAAATTGATTGTATATGTGTTTGGGATTTTTCAGTATATATCTGGCCTGCTTGTGGACCAATTTTTTGAAATCCAGTTTATTTATTAAATTGAAAAACTGCCTTTAGGAGATAAGCCTTCTCAAGGCTGTTTACAAAATAACAAACACAAAGCAGTTTTAGTTGTATATTTTTATTTAAACAGGAACATATACAGGTTGCCGCCTATATCTGTAGAACGAATATCCATGGTTTCAGTTCTCTGTGGCTGAAAAAATAGGGACGCATACCATAGAGGTGTCCTCTCTAGGAATCACTAGGTCCTCCAATGTAGGTATGTACCAGTCCTTTATTTTAATAGGGCTTGCTATTATCCGCAGTTTCATTTATAAACAGTAAGTCTGGGAAGGTGTCCTTTACAGGTACAGGGGGCAACCTGTACTATATAAAATTGTTTTATGTTTATTTCTTTTTTTTTCTTTTGGAAATCATCTGAGCAGACCTCTGTGTCTAATTACTGTGCCAGGCAAATTATTTAGATGTATGCTGCCCTTCAGATAACTTGATGTCAGGCTGTTTAGGGTCTGAGAACATGTAGCTCCTGTGCTTACATAAAGACACATGGGGCCACTCAGTCAGGAAAAGCAAGTTTTTCCTGAGATTCTCAAGGTAAATAATCTTGTAAATCCATGATATGTTTAATTTTTTTGTATAAGAGTGTGATGTGGTAGTTAGAGCAGAAGTGTGAAACACGTGTGCTGGCTATGAGAGCACATTGACAAAACAGCTGACCTGCATTTGGGGCTGGAAAGTCTAGTAATAAGATTAAGGCTGCTGACACATAGCAGAAATAATTCAGTTTGACAAAGCTTTAACTATCATGGCTTCATTCTATGGAATCCTGGGATTTGTAGTTTGTTGTGGCACCAAAGCTCTCTGACAGAAAAGGCTAAATATTTTACAAAACTACAGATCCTGGAATTCCACACCATTGAGTAATGGCAGTGAAAGTGGTGTCAAACTGTATTATTTTTGCAGTGTATCAGCAGTCTAAGATATGCCTTGCCCTTATGCTGTGCCAAGTATAGGAGCTCTCACTGCATTATTGTTTGGTGGGTAAGAGGTAATGGAGGCATTACTTTGCATTTACAGGCCTTTTCATAATCTGAGGTCATAACCTGTAGCTCACTTAGCCTGAATAATATACAGTCGGACCCCCGTATCCACAGAACCAATATCCACAGTTACAGTTATGCACAGCTGAAAAAATAGGGACACATATCATAGAGTCACACTGGAAAATGATCCTCCAGCACAACTCTATGGTATGTTCATACCAGAAGTTCTTTATTTTAATAGGGTTTGTTTGCTATTATCCACGGTTTCTGGTATATGCAGTAAGTCCAGAAACTGAACCCCCTTGGATACAGGGGTCTACTGTATGTACGGTAGGACCCCAGTATCTGCTGGGATTGGTTCTGGGGAGGGGGGCGTGGATACCAAAAACTGTGGATAATAGTGAACAACATTGAAAATAATGGGCCGTCCAGTTTAAAATACCATAGATTTGCCTTGGAGGACCTAGAAAATGGCTAGAGAGGACACATTTTCTAGGAAGACTCTATGGTAGGTGTGCTGTTTTGTGTCCCATGGATAATTGAATCAGTGGATAATGAATCAGTGGATATGGGGGTCCTACTGTACTTTTCTTACTGGCAAGCACATTAGGAGCCTGCCTTCCCCATATACTTGGCCATGCATGCCTGTACATTTTTCTTTTAACAGAATGGAATCACTGCATTTAGCTATCTGAGGCATTAACCCTTTTACCTGATTTTGCTGCACAACCTTTCAAAAAGACTCTTTCCTCTCCTCTCACTGGTTCATTGGTTAGCTGCTAAGCAAGAGCCTTCCATGGCCCACTCTCACCACATCTCCTGCACTGGGCTGAAACTGCAGCTGAGATGCATCTAATTATAACCCATCTTTCAGCTTAATCTTTTCCAGTCTGGACTGAGAGACACTACCTAGAACAGACAGTGTTTGGATTTCTAAAGCCTTAGCTACTAAAGTTGATAAAGTAGAGATATAACCTAAGACTTTTTCAGATCACAACCCAGTTAGTTTAACCTTTAAAAGGAAAAAAAAAAAGATTTTTCAGATGGAGACTGAATGAAATATTGTTAACAGAAGGAAAGAGAAGTGGATGATTGTAAAAAGAAGTTAAAATAAGTTAATAAGGCGTGCCTTATTGGATAAGGCTATCTGGGATACAACAAGGCAGTAATACAGAAAGACTTCAATAAGCATATGGTAAGGAGAGCATTGTTGTCAATCTGGAATAAAATACAAAAACAGTATTTTGGGAAGATACCAAAATGGATATCTCCGGTCGAGGCATTTATTGGAAGATGGGGTCAAATTGGCAAACCAGATAGATGGATCACATACAAAGAACTGACCAAAAAAGAGAATGATGGAAAGATAGAAATAAAAACAAGGGAAGAACTACAACAGGAGGGATGGCATTTCAACTGGTTCTCTTATCAACAAGTACTTAATAGGTTCAAAAAGGATGAAAAGGAGTTTGGCTTTCTAGAAAAAGAGATAGATTTTGAAAAGATCATCCGGGATAATAAGAAAAAGAAAATTACAAGACTATATAACTTATTCATCTCGGAATACCTTGAAACAGAAGAAGTAAGGGAATCAATGATAAAATGGGCTAAGGACATCAGAGAAGAAATACAAATGAAAGAATGGGAAGAAGCATGGAAGAAAACGAAAAAATTCACGGCATGTCAGGATCTGAAAGAGAATAGCTTCAAAATAAATAACAGATGGTATTTAACCCCAGCCAGATTAAGTAAAATCTATGGTTCAAAAGAAAAAGGTTGCTGGAAATGCCACAAAGATATAGGCACGCTTAAACATATGTGGTGGACTTGCCCAACCATTCAAAAATTCTGGATAAAAGTTCATAAGATAATTTAAAAAATATTCAATATTGAATTTGAATTAAATCCGAAGATGTACCGTCTCAACATAACCTCAATTTTGACAAGGGGAATAGAGGGAAAATACTGGCGAATACTACTATACCTATGCACGGCTGCTCGCATGGTTATTGCCGCACAATGGAAAAATAAAGACGAACCATAAATAGAAAATTGGTTAAATAAGATACTAATATGAGGGAGAACGACAAATTAACCCGAATAATAAATCAAGATGTGGTAGCAAAAACAGAAACAGAATGGCTACCTGTAATACACTACTGTAGGTTAAGATGGAATGTGGATAGAGATATTGAGATATAAGGTAGAAAAAACAACAAAGTAGGAGTACACAAATATGAGAAGAAACAAGAAACAGGGTTAAGAATCAAGACATTTTTGCCAACAGTCTCAAGAATTTGATCAGGAGGGCTTTAAACTGAGTCAAATGGGGGAGGGAGACAGTATTCTGGAAGGCAAAAGTGCTGGAGAAAATAGTCAAGCTGTCATTGAGGGAAAAAGGCAAACACCGCAAGGACCCAACAGTGGGAGGCAAAAAAACTTGCACAGGGAGCAAGTAAAGGGAACACATGGTCTCAGATGTCTCTACACTAATGCACAGAGCATGGGAAATAGGCAAGGTGAACTTGAACTCCTAGCACTACAAAACAAATATGATATAATAGGCATTACTGAAACCTGGTGGAATGAGTCTCATGATTGGAATGTAGGAATAGAGGGGTATAACCTTTATAGGAGAAACAGGCCAAACAGGAAAGGAGGAGGAATAGCATTATATATCAGGGATATTTACACCAGTGAAGAGAGCCATGACATCAATACTGGAAGCCAGGTGGAGAGCATCTGGATAAAAATTAAAGGGGAGGGAAACAACAGGGATGTTATTGTGGGACTCTACTACAGACCCCCAAATCAGACGGAGGAATTGGATGATGCCTTTCTAGAACAGATGAACACACATGCAGAAAGGAGAGATGTAGTAGTGATGGGTGACTTCAACTATCCTGATATTTGCTGGCAATCTAACTCAGCCAAAACTTCAAGGTCTAGCAAATTCCTTACATGCCTGGAAGACAATTTCATGGTCCAAAAGGTGGAAGAGGCAACAAGGGGGTCAGCTATTTTAGATCTGATCCTAACCAACAGGGATGACCTGGTTAATGGGGTGCAAGTGGTGGGATGCTTAGGCGAGAGTGATCATGTTCTCCTGGAGTTTGTTATACAATGGAAAGGAAAAGCCAGGTATAGTCAGACACGCATTCTTGACTTTAGGAGAGCTGATTTCAATAAACTCAGGGAAATACTGGGGGTGATCCCATGGTCAGGAATACTAAAAGAGAAGAGACCTCAAGACGGATGGGACTTTCTCAAAAGGGAGATACTGAAGGCACAATTTCAAACAGTACCATTGAGGAAGAAAAATGGGAGGTGTCTCAAGAAACCAGGATGGATGACTAAAGAACTTTCAATGGAGCTAAGTTTTAAACGGAACATTTATAGGAAATGGAAAAGGGGGGAAATCACCAAAGAAGAATTCAAACAGATAGCGAACACGTGTAGGAGTAAAGTCAGAAAAGCTAAAGCGCAGAATGAGCTCAGGCTTGCTAGGGAGGTTAAGACCAATAAAAAGGGTTTTATTTGGGTATGTCCGCAGCAAAAGGAGGAAGAAGGAAATGATAGGGCCACTACATGGGGAAGATGGCAAAATGCTAACAGGGGACAGAGAGAAGACAGAATTACTCAATACCTTCTTTGCCTCAGTGTTTTCAGAAAAGGTAAAGGGGGACCAACCTGAGGATAAAAGTACAGAAGCCACAACAGGGGAAATTCAGCACAGAATAAGCAAAGAGGTAGTACAGGAATACCTTCTTAATCTAAATGAATTTAAATCTCCAGGACCAGATGAACTACATCCAAGAGTATTAAAAGAGCTGGCAAATATAATCTCAGAGCCATTGGCAATAATCTTTGAGAACTCCTGGAGAACAGGAGAAGTCCCAGCAGACTGGAGGAGGGCAAACGTTGTTCCCATCTTCCAAAAAGGGGGAAAAAGACGATCCCAACAATTATCGTCCAGTTAGTCTGACATCAATACCAGGGAAGATCCTAGAGCAGATCATTAAACAGAGAGTCTGTGAACATTTAGAAGGCAATGCCATAATCACAAAAAGTCAGCATGGGTTTCAGAGAAACAAGTCATGCCAGACTAATCTGATCTCTTTTTTTGATAAAGTTACCAGATTGGTAGATGAAGGGAATGCTGTGGACATCGCATACCTTGATTTCAGTAAGGCATTTGACAAGATTCCCCATGACATTCTTGCAAACAAGCTTGTAAAATGTGGGCTAGACAAGTTAACTGTTCAATGGATTTGTAATTGGTTGACCGGCCGAACCCAAAGGGTGCTCAGCAGTGGCTCCTCTTCGTCTTGGAAAGATGTGACCAGTGGGGTGCCACAGGGTTCTGTCCTGGGCCCAGTGCTATTCAACATCTTTATCAATGACTTGGATGAGGGAATTAGGGGCATACTTACCAAATTTGCAGATGACACCAAATTAGGAGGAGTAGCTAATACCCTAGAGGACAGGATCAAAATTCAGAATGACCTGGATAGACTGGAGAGCTGGGCCAAATCTAACAAAATGAAATTCAATACGGAGAAATGTAAAGTACTGCATTTAGGGCGGAAAAATGCAATGCATAAGTATAGGATGGGAGAGACCTGGCTGAATGAGACTACGTGTGAAAGGGATCTAGGAATCCTAGTAGACCACAAGTTGAACATGAGCCAACAGTGTGATGCGGCAGCTAAAAAGGCCAATGCGATTTTGGGCTGCATCAATAGAAGTATAGTGTCTAGATCAAGGGAAGTAATAGTGCCACTCTATTCTGCCTTGGTCAGACCTCACCTAGAATACTGTGTCCAGTTCTGGGCACCACAATTCAAAAAGGATATTGACAAATTGGAACGTGTCCAGAAAAGGGCAACTAAAATGGTGAAAAGTCTGGAAACGATGCCTTATGAGGAGAGACTGAGGGAGCTTGGTATATTTCGCCTGGAAAAAAGACAGTTAAGAGGCGATATGATAGCCCTCTTTAAGTATTTGAAGGGATGTCACGCTGAGGATGGAGCAAGCTTGTTTTCTGCTGCTCCAGAGACTGGAACACAGAGCAATGGGTGCAAGCTCCAGGAACAGAGATTCCGCCTCAACATTAGGAGGAACTTTTTGACAGTAAGAGCTGTTCGGCAGTGGAACACACTCCCTCGGAGTGTGGTGGGGTCTCCTTCCTTGGAGGTCTTTAAGCAGAGCCTCGATGGCCATCTGTCGGGGATGCTTTGATCAATATTTCCTGCGTGGCAGGGGATTTGGACTGGATGGCCCTCGTGGTCTCTTCCAACTCTCCAATTCTATGATTCTATGAAAGGGAAGAATAAGGAATAAAGAATGAAAAGATGGATAAGAGGGATGAGATGGAATTAGCAGAAATCAACGTATATAGTAAAAAATAAAAACAAAAAAAATCCTAAAAGATAAATAGACTATTTTAATGAATAGAGAGGAAGACGGAAGAAAGTTTACATAAGTAGAACAAATACTTTGGGTTATTTATACAAGGGAAGTCAGGTTATCACTATTATTATTGGTGTTGAAATGTACATGGTCCATTTTTTGTTTTTGTTTTTTTTGCTTCTGTAAATCTTGCATAGCTTATACAATAAAAAGTAAAACATAAAAAAAATTAAGTTAATAAGGGTACAGATGTTAGGATGGCTTGGGATACGAGTAAGGAGGCTGTCAAGACTCACCGGCGGCCAATTTGCGGGCTGGTGGGGTCCCTGGCGATCGCCCTCCATGTGGCCAGGAGGGTAAGCATGGGCGCCACCATTCCAGGAGGGCATCATCTTCCTGGCCTGCCTCTCTGGGGGCCCGGGAGGAAGACCGTGAACCAGCCAATTGGGTAACGTCTTTCTCTCCTCGATTGGCAATTTATCACTCCTCCTGGCCAATCAGAGGCTGGGGTGGCCCTGGGCCTCTGATTGGCTGGGAGGCGGGACCTGCCGCTTCAGGCGGCAGGTTTTCCATCTGGTCCGGCGATTGGGTATATATTCCCGACCACTCTGCCGGACCAGACAGTTGGCTCGCTGCGAGCCGAAGAGGAGCCTTCGGGGAGGATGAAGAGGAGCCTTCGGAGGAAAGGGGGCTTTGGTGGTTCAGCGAGGGATCGGGACTGAGGCGGCGAGAGATCGGGACTGAAGTGGCGAGGCTGTGGCGAGGCGCACAGGACCAGAGGCAGCCGGGCAGTGAGGTAGATCAGTGAGAAACATTCTTGGGCCAGCCCCAAAGGTGGCCGGACGGCTCTGTTGGGGCGGCCAGGAGCACGCCGGACGCTTGGAGCCTCCCGGTTCAGCGGCAGAGCTGCGTTGGGGCAAGAAGCCCTGGGAGGGGTGCTTGTCGGGCAGCGCGCAGCTGAGGTTGTTTGGCTTGCCCCCTCCTTCTCCCACTGGGCACACCCAGGCTGAGGCTATCCATGCTTCTACCTCCTACCACTGACACACTACCAGTTTGTGAGCATAATGCAGGCTGCCTTGTGGCAGTTAGGTTATCCGGCAGGTGAGTATGGTGGTCACTCATTCCAGATTGGTGCAGCAACAATGGCGGCAGCAGAAGGCCTGACAGCTCAGGCAATTCAATGGTTGGGCATGGGTTCTGACCCAGACTCAGGGATCATGCGGTCTCCGTCAAGTTCAGGTTCAAAGCCAAGTTCTAGTTCAAGGTCACGAAGACCCAGGGGAGGGAGGTCTGGTGGACACATGCCACCTTGGGGTGTGTCATCGGGAACCCCTCCCCCTTTTAGAAGAGTTTGGATCACCTGTTTGGGTTACCAAAAGGGGGGGGTGTAGGCGGGTGGGTGAGCCAGAGACCTGCAGACCCTACCCCACCTTTTGGGGCGGATGACTGCTGGCAGGCAGGCCAACAGAGATCTCATCAACCAAGCAGATGGGTTGGCTGATGGTAGGATTTGAACCCATGCCCATATGCCAACCAGGGCAACTGTCATCAAAGAAAGTTGCAGCCAGTTATTGCCAACATTCATCATATTTCAACTTTCATCTTATATTCCTTTGTATTCAATATATTTTCTGCAAGTACACTTGTATCTGTGTTTATTGAGGGGGTGGTCAGGGCGACGGGAGGGGACCCATCACACCTCAGCATGCAAAGCTTTTGTGAGAGAATGTTTCATCCTGTACAATTTTGAACTTAAGAAGAAAATACGAATCTGATTCTGGATGAGATAAAAAGAAAGGAAGTAGAATTATTTATTTATTTTTATTTATTTATACCCTGCTCTTCAGCCACAAGGCTATCAGAGCGGCTTACAAATTGTTTTTAAGCAATAGCTATTTACACATCTACACTGCATTAAACAGTTTCCAATGTGTGTTAGCTAATTGCCCCCACAAGCTGGGTACTCAATTTACCGACCTATGAAAGGATGGAAGGCTGAGTGAACCTTGGAGCCGGCTGGAATCGAACTTGCAATGTGGTGACTTGCAGTACTGGCATTTAACCACTACAGCTCTGGAAGGGTACTCATTTTACTGACCTAGGAAAGAAGTCCCCATCAAAGAAAAGTATCTTGGACCAAATTAAGATTTTGCAGAGGCAATTTTCTATGTTAATAGTGGGAGAGATGGAAATAAGGACTAAAAAAAAGTGAGTTTGCAAACAAACCAGGAAAGTAGTTGACATGTAAATTGTAGTTGACACGAAAAAGAATTGTAGTTGACAGGAAAAAATAAGAAAAGCAATATTAGAGTTACAAGAAGGTAGCACAATAGTAACATATAATGTTAGGATAAAGAAGTTATTTTATCAATATTATGCTTCACCAGGGCCGGTTTAACCTGGCTGCCAAATCAGCATTGGCAGGGGGCCCCGAGGTCAAGAGGGGCCCCCGTGTTGGCCTCCTTAATCTGACGAAGGAAGCCCTCCTCCTCCAAAAACCTCCTGCTGGCTTTTTTTAAAAAACAAACAAAACAGCCTCTCCAAAACTAAAGAGAAAGAGAAAGAAACAGCAGCCCTCCATGGCAGAAGCTGGAGGGAGAGGCACGTAGGAGAGGGTGAGTGTGTGTGTGAGAGAGAGACAGGGAATTTGAGGGTTGTCTCCCTCAGAAAGGGCTTCTTTCTCTCATCTTTCTTTCTTTCTTTCTTTCTTTCTTTCTTTCTTTCTTTCTTCCCTTTCCTTCCTTGCACATAGATCCCCTCCAGCCCATCTTTCCAGCTGCTTTTAACATGTCTTGGTTCTTCTCCCTTCCCTTTCCCCCTTGGTCTTCTTCAGCCATCCAACCTATGTTTAAAAAAACCCAAAGAAGGAGACTCCACCACACTCCAAGGCAGTGTATTCCACTTCCAAACATCTCTTACTGTCAGGAGGTTCTTCCCAATATTCAGGTGGAATCTCTTTTCCTGTACTTTGAACCCATGGCTCTCTGTCCTAGTCTCTGGAGCAGCAGAAAACAAACTTGCTCCTTCCTCAATATGACATCCCTTCAAATATTTAAACATGGCTATCACGTCACCTCTCAACCTTCTCTTCTCCAGGCTAAGCATACCCAGCTCCTTAAGCCGTTCCTCATAGGGCATAATGGCTTCCAGACCTTGCACCATCCTTCTCAGTATCTTTCTTGTGCCCAGAATTGGAAATGTTATTCCAGCTGAGGTCTGACCAAAGTAGAATGGAGTGATACTATTACTTCCCTTGATCTAGACACTACTCCTATTAATACAGCCTAGAATCGCATTGGCATTTTTTGCTGCTGCATCACACTGCTAACTCATGTTTAGCTTGTAGTCTGCTCTTTATTTTCTTTGAGGAAATCTACACTATTACAATAATTGCTAATAAACAAAAATATTATGTTAGTGCCAATAATATAGTTTTTAAACTAAATTATTGGTGGCAAATTATGTAATATAGTAGGCTCCTCTTATCCACTGGGGATTTGTTCGGGGGGGGGGGGCGTGGATTCTGAAAACCATGAATAATAGCGAACGCCATTGAAAATAATGGGACGTCTGGTTTAAAATACCATAGAGTTGCCTTGGAGGGCCTAGAAAAGGGCTAGGGAAGACACATTTTCTAGGAAGACTCTATGGTAGGTGTGCTGTTTTGTGTTCCATGGATAATGAATCCATTGATATGAGGGTCCTACTATAATCTGAACATCCTGTACGGTGAATAGGTTAGGTTACATTGATCTGAAATAAACATATGGGGGCCCCAAAGTAAAGCATTGCAGGGGGCCCCAAAATTCCTTAAACCGGCCCTGTGCTTCACTACTACTACTACTACTAATAATAATAATACAGTTGCCCCTCCACATTCACAAACTTAGCATTTGCGGTTTTAATTATTCGCGGTTTTGGGAGGGCCCCCCCAGGCCCCCCCAAAACCGCAAAAAGGGGCCTCCGGAGGCCCCTTGAAAGCCCTGGGAAGGAGCGGGGAGGGCCGGGGAGGCGTTCACGGGGCCTTTGGAGACCCTCCAGAGGCCCCGTGAAGGCCTGGGGCGGGTGGGGGGAGGCCGCGGAGGCCTTCACGGAGCCTTCGAAGGCTCCGTGAAGGCCCCGGGGAGGCAGGGGGGAGGCCTTCACGGAGCCTTCGAAGGCTCCGTGAAAGCCTGGGGAGGGTGGGGGGAGGCCGCGGAGGCCTTCACGGAGCCTTGAAAGTCTCCGTGAAGGCCCCAGGGAGGGAGGGTGGAGGTTGGGGGGAGGCCTTCATGGAGCCTTAGAAGGCTCCGTTAAGGCCTGGGGAGGGCGGGGGGAGGCTACGGAGGCCTTCACAGAGCCTTGAAAGGCTCCGTGAAGGCCCCGGGGAGGGAGGAGGGTGGGTGGGGGGAGGCCTTCACGGAGCCTTGGAAGGCTCCGTGAAGGCCTGGGGAGGGTGGGGGGAGTCCGCGGAGGCCTTCACGGAGCCTTGAAAAGCTCCGTGAAGGCCCCGGGGAGAGAGGGTGGAGGATGGGGGGAGGCCTTCACGGAGCCTTGGAAGGCTCCGTGAAGGCCTGGGGAGGGTGGGGGGAGGCAGCGGAGGCCTTCACGGAGCCTTGAAAGGCTCCGTGAAGGCCCCAGGGAGGGAGGGGGGAGGATGGGGGGAGGCTCCGTGAAGGCTCCGTGAAGGCTCCGTGAAGGCCTGGGGAGGGTGGGAGGAGGCCGTGGAGGCCTTCATGGAGCCTTGGAAGGCTCCGTGAAGGCCCCAGGGAGGGAGGGGGAGGGTTGCAGAGGCCTTCACGGAGCCTTGGAAGGCTCCGTGAAGGCCTGGGGGGGTGGGGGGAGGGCAATCAATATTCGTGGTTTTTTGACATTCGCGGGGGTCCGTGGAACCTAACCTCTGTGAATGTCAAGGGACAACTGTAATTTATTTTTAACCCACCCCTCTGCTTGGCAACCGGGGCGGTGTACAGCAAGATTAAAACAACAGCAAGTAAAACAATCCTTCCCAATCCTAACCCTCCCACCCCTTAAAACTAAATTAAACTAATAAAGAATTAAAACAAAGATAAAATGCAATAAATAAATAAACAAATAAACATCAAGAAATTTATTTAGGTAAAGTGGACAAATACTTAGGTAGGCAGAATCTACCAAAGATTACAGTAAATCAAAGACAAATTATGAATGGTCCAATAACAGTGAAGGAGATCTGCGATGTGATTTTAAAAACCAAAACAGGAAAGACTCCTGAGCCAGATGGTTTGCTGGCTCTTTATTACAAGTGCTTTAAAGAGGAGTTACTATTACCTCTGCAACAAATGATGAATACTATTCTGCAGTATAGAAAGATTCCTGATAGTTGGAAAGGAGCTAATACCCAAAGAGGATCAGACTTGACATTAAACAAAAAATTAGAGACCAATACCATTTACTGAATAACTATAAGTTGTTTATAATGATTACAGCAGAAAGACTGAGAATTTTTACAGGACTTCATTGATAGGGATCGATGTGAATTTCTAACTAAAAGACAACTTAGAGATAATATTAAAATTGTGCTGAATATTTTGGAATGCTTACAATTTAATGAGAAGCAAGCTGCATTGATTTTTTTTAGATTCAGAAAAGGCCTTTGACAATTGTTTAGAGTGCTGGAGGAAATGAATTTTGGAGATAACTTTATTAAATGGGTCAAATCAATTTACAATTTACCTAAAGCTCAGATAATTGTTAATGGAGAATTAGCAAACCCTGCGAGATTCAAAAAGGAACAAGACAAAGTTGTCCACATTCTCCACTTTATCCCAGCCTGTATTGGAAACTCCCAGGATTTGCGGGGTGGGAGGGACTCTTCAAGGGATTTAAAAGTAGGGGCTATTACTGGAAATTCACAAGAAAAATACCAGGACAGGAAGAGCATTGCACATATATCAAAATAACCACCCAATAACTACAGCTAACTCTGGACATATCCCAAGACTTTGGGCCAGTCTGGAGAAGCACCTGCAGAATCATGTTTCTTCTTGAGCTATCTGATGTGTGGGACTGGTAATTATTTTTTCCAATGGGCCAGGGACCAGCACTAAAGTTGTGTCAGCACAATTGTTTCTTTCTTTCCTGGAAATTTGTCAGGGACCAGCAATTTGGGTATCACTGATGCAGAAGATCAGTTATGAGGACCTTCTAAAACCCTCTAGAAGGAACCAAGATCCAACACAAGGTAGGGCATAGAATCATAGAAACGGAAAAGCTGCTTTAAATCTGTGAGAGTCTCAATGATTTCTCACTGGGACTGCACACCAAAGGAGAAGAAGCATAATGTATGATAAATACACATCATCCCTGTATCCACAGGGAATATGTTCCTGGACTTACCGTTTAGAAGTGAAACCATGGAAAATAGCAAACTTCCACAGAATACCATCAAATTGCGCTGGATGAACTAGAAAATGCCTAGAAAGTGCATCTCTCTAGGCATCCAGAGGTCCTCCAGTGTGACTCTATGGTCAACTTCCAGCAGACGTTGACCATAGAGTTGTGCTGGAGGACCTCCAGATGCCTGGAGAGACCTTTCCCCCCAACCACAGTTAAATGAAACTGCAGTTACCAACAGTGTTGGCACTAAAGCAGTGTTGGAAACTGCTTAATGCAGTGTAGGTGTGTAAATTGCTATTGCTTAAAACAAATTGTAAGCCACTCTGATAGCCTTGTGGCTGAAGAGTGGGGTATAAATACCTAATTAAATTAAAATAAAAAAAATAAAGGAGTGCAGAGAGTCTGAACCACACCAGGTGACACCGTTGGGGAGAGGGGTGACACCAGCCTTAGTGACACCGATACCACAGATACAGAGGGCAACCTGTATAGATATAGAAATAGATACAGATTAGATATAGGTATAGATATAGATGTAGATACTATACTGTGCTATACAAATGTCCTCTTCCTCATTTAATTGTGTGTAGATTTACTGGTATGTAAAAAAGCAGTAGAGGATCTGGTCCCCAATCCTGGTGCTGATTTTGATTTACTAATTTTTTTCTTCTAACACCAGATGTAGAGAACCTGTGGCCCTCCAGATGATGTTGGGCTACAGATCCCATCATCCCTGACCATGGAGCATGTTGATTGGAGCTGATGGGAGTTGGAGTTCAACTATGTTTGAAGAGTTGCAGGTTTGCAGGATTCTCTGTGTTTTTGAATGGAACCCCAAGATCCATTAAGTGGGAAACATGTAGCCTGCAGGGCCATTTTTGTGACCCCAGGGACCTCCAAATTTTAATTTTCTTTAAAAACAATTTAAGCCCTAATGCTCAAACACACACACCCCACTGTAGTGTGGAAGCAATTTCAAAAGCCTCTCCCAGTTCTAAAATGGTCCAGAAGGGCCAAAAACATGGGGAAATCATTCCCATGCCTCCTAAGAGCATTGGAGGTATTTAGGGCAAAAAATTAAAATAAAATTTAAAAAATCAAGGGTCGTGGCCCTCCAAGGTCCCCGACCTCCAACAGTTGCTGAAGTGGAGATTTGTGCAAATGACATACACTCAAAATTACAGAATTCTGAGCCTGGAAATTTGCTTTGGGTGCTAGAAGTGAACAGAGCTCATTCTGCACAAAAATCTGGGAAAGCCTCTGTATGAGACCTTGGAAAGCCACTACCAGTCCAAGTAGACCAGGCCATGCTTTTTGTGGATGATGGGAGTTATACTCCAATGCATCTGGAGAGCCCAAATTGTGAAAAGTAGGAGCAGAGAATACTGGGATAAATGTCCAGATAGTATGACCTGATATAAACCTGTTTCCTGTGATGCTAGTTTGTTTAGTTCTTCTTAGATGGTATATGGTACAGCAACTTTACACAAGCCAAGCAGGTCTTGCACCAAATCCACACTACTTAAATAATCCAGTTTGTAACTGATTTATTGGCCATAGCTCCTTTCTATGGTATCCTAGGATTTGTAGTTTTACAAGGTCTTTACCCTTCTCTGCTGAAGAGTGCTGGTGCCTCACCAAACTACAAATCTTGGATTCCATAGGAAGGAGCTATGGCAAATAATCTGGTTTCAAACTGGATTATTTGTGTAGTGTGGATTTGGTTGGTCTGTTTATTGGCTGGATGGAAAACTGCCTTGAATTGGGTGGTAAATAAATAAGACGATCTCTCCATTCCATACTGACTCTTCAAGTAATGTTGAACAGGGCATAATGCATTGCCATTTCAGTAAGCTCAGGCAAAAGAGATGGGCAAGACTCTTAAACCAGGGCTATCTTTCAAATCCGTTTTCTAAGGAATGACCATTTCTATACTCAAGAGTTTGTAAACCCGCCTCTACTTTCAGGCCTGTAATTGCTCGGGCTTCTGTCTTTTTAAATGGCTTCTAATGCCCTACTGGAGCACAGGGTGAGGTGGTGGGAGAAATGAGGATGTGGGATGCTCTGCTGGGGTTAGAAAGAGATCCATGGCAAAGAAGAGGGCAGTGGAAATTTTTGGTCATTGTATGTATGTATGTGTGTGTGTGTGTATTTGAATAACTAGGAGGTAGGGGTTGGAGCGGAAGGCCTGCTTGAAACCCGCCTCATGTCAATGCTGAGTGACAGCAGGAGGAGAATCAGAGGCCTGGGGAAGTCTGAGCATTTTGTAATGAAGCATCATTTTAATGAGGAGATTAACATTCTCTGTGTGTCACTTGGCAGGGGCAATCTTCTGAGCTTGTAATTGTGTGTTTGTGATTTAATGAGTAACGTGTGTCTGTGTAGATGACATATTAGAGGGAAAGAAGCATATGAGAGAGACAGAACTGGGCTTGGGTTGAGCCACTGATGGATCTTTCAAAGTTGGAGGGGGTTACTTCTTCCCCACCCCCCCAGTATAATTCTCTGTTGTATTTAGCATACCTGGTGGGGCAGGACCTCAGTGAAATCTGTTCTCTCTCTCTCTCTCTTTGTATGCATATGTGAAGTACAGGTTGAGTATACCTTATCCGAAATTCTTGGCACCAAAAGTGTTTTGGATTTTGGGGGGGGATTTTGGAATATGTGTATATACATAATAAAATATCATGGAGATGGGATCCAAGTCTAAATACGAAATTCATTTATGTTTCCTTTAGACATAGCCTGAATGTAATTTTATACACAATATCTTTAATAATTTTGTGCATATGAAACATAGTTTGTGTACATTGAACCACAGAAAGCATAGGTGTCACTATCCCAGCCACTCACGTGGACAATTTTGAATTTTGGAGCATTTTGGATTTCTGAATAAAGGATACTCAACCTGTATTAACAAAATAGTACCTCCTAGCAGTTGCTGAAGTTTGGCAAAATTCAGTACACCTCAGTTTAGGTCCTCTGTGTACAGAAATGGAGCAGTAATAGTAGCAAGGCAGATCCTTCTGCATTTACGGCAGTCCCTGACACATGTATACCCTACTTTTTCCCAAAGCATGCCCAGTTATCTTTGTTAAGGGCTGCATGCTAGGGCTAGAATGAGGGTGGGGGAGAGGGTTAGCCAATCCATTTTTCTCTCTGAGGTAAAGGTATTCTTCCCTCCCATTCCATGTATAGTGGGCCCTTGGTATCTGCTGGGGTTTGGTTCCAGGATTCCCCATAGATACCAAAATCCATGGATGCTCGAGTCCCATTATATACAATGGTGTAGCAAAATGGTGTCCCTTATATAAAATGGCAAAATCAGACTTTGCTTTTTTGATTTTTTTAAAAAATATTTTCAAACCATGGATGGTGGAATCTGTGGATGCAGAATCCATGGATACGGAGGGCTGACTGTAACTTTGTTGTTCAGACAAGTCCCTGGTCTAAAGTCTTAAAGCCCTCCATCTCTTCAGGAAAGTCCAATAGCCAACCTTGGTGGATAGTGCTAGTTTGAAGTTCATCAGTGGCCAGAGATTTGGCTAGCTCATATAAGAGCAACCAGACATAGAACCCAAGGTTTTCCTAGCTCTGTTCCCCCCTCCCCCCATTCCTTTTTGTCTTCTATTCACCTCACTCAATTTCTGGTTTTCTGCTGACCTCTGATAGGTACCTACATTTCCACCTTAACAAATCTAATTTAAACAAATGATGACATCAAAGTAAACCAATGAAAAGTGCCACTAAGCCAGACCCAGAGTTTGGAAATTTCTACTACAACTCCCAGAATCCCCTAACCAACATAGCTACCTTTGACTGGTCTGTTTGTATATAGACAGATATTTGACTGAGAGTGATGACTGCTTGCAAGTGGCCAGAAGAAAAATGATCCACAAGTCATTTTCCCAGTTCAAGGATTCTGAGAATTGTATAGCAAAAAGTAACGTTTCCAAACTCTGGTCAGAATACTCTCTCCCCTTCAGTATATATCAGGGTTGGACAACTTCCTTTGGTCTGGGGGAGGACAGTTTTATTATCTGTATCAATGTAAGATGTGCCCTTTTCCCCACCAATTTGGGGAAGTTCATATAAAAATTCAGACTGAACAAATGTTTAGTCTCCATCTCTGCCTTCTTTTGGGGCCAGGCAAAGATTTATTTATTTATTTATTTATTTATTTATAAATTTTTTTGCTATAGTTTTGTGAGCTAAGCATCTTCTAGACATTTTTACTTCCATCCTGTTCTGTTGTTATTGCTTGTCTTCTTGCTTTTATTTTAATCCATTTTACAACATCACTATTTGAGGCTTATATAGCAAAGCTTTCTGGAAATGTGAGCTGGAAAAGACAACCTAGAAACTCCCTAATTAAAATAGCCCCAGAGCTCCAGTTTTGGCACTTTTGGTCAGATCATCTTACCCAAGACCCTGACAGGGTTTGTTGGGGACACACGTGTGTACAAGCACACATGCACAGATTTTAAGGAGGCCCTGTTTCTGTTCCTCTTGGTGAACAGAACCTGATCCTTAACAAAGGCAGGCAGAGTGAATATAGATAGTTATTCCTTCAAGGCCATACATGTACTGTGAGATGGGGGAAAGGGGGGATTGGGAGGGGGAGATGGGTTAGTTTCCCTGGCAACTTTCTATCAGAACAATTGGCAGCTAGGGAGCAAAGGTCATTGACAGAGACAGGTGCGCAATCTCCCCCACACCCTTTTTGAAATGATTCATTGCTGTGAGCAATTTCCCCCAGCTGCCATAACAGGGACAATTAAGGGCAACCCAGCTTAAAATTGATGTGCTGTGTGAACATTGGTGTGTGTCTCAGGAGAAGGCAGGACACTGGGGGGGGGGTGTTCTCGGCAAAGCAGGTTGAAAGCAGTTCTCTGACAAGGGTGGCAGCTTGCGTTTTTTGCAGGCTATAGAGGCACCAGATTCCATCTGACCTTGGAAGCTAAGCAGGGTCATCCCTGGTTTGTATTTGGATGGGAGACCACCAGTGAATACCAGGCATCATATATTTCAATGGAAGGAACTGGCAAACCACCTTTGGATAATCCTTGCCTAAGAAAACCCTGTGAAATTCATGGGGTCATCATGAGTTGACAGGCGACTTGAAGGCACACACACACAAACACATCAAAGAACTGAAATCAAGGCCAAGCAACCAGGGTGATTTGGAACAACTTGTTTTTTCCTGAATTGACTTGCCGAAAGCTTAAGTTGCCCATGACCCTGTCATCTTAGAGTTCTTTTGGTTGGAGGACAAAGCGTTGTTCAGAGAAGGAGGAGAGATGTGGTTATTCCCCTTCTATAATTTCTTTTAAGTGCCCTACAGTGGAATGTCAAGAAATGAAAGGGAGTGACAAGTTCAAGCGGCTCAGCACAGCTGTGCCACCCATGAGCCTCAGCTGCACAGTGTCAACCCTTCTTCCGAAATTGGGTGCCCTCTGGATGTGTCAAACTAGAGGTCCCATCACCACCGCCAGCATGGCCATTGGCCCAATAATTGAAATCTGGCACAGCGGAAGGTGTCTGGTTGAGGAAGGCCACTGTAGCAGGGCAGCTGACAGAAAAGAAGCTAGGTGCTGTTTGTGGGGTGGGTGGGTTAGATCTCCTGATGGTGCTGGAGATTTGTATTTCCTGAAGGTGCTGTGTGGTGGTTCTGAGTTCAATGCAACCTAGTTGCTGTTCCAATATTTGGGCAGAACCTCTCCTTGAAACTGAAAAGCCTTGCACCTGGTGCTGCACTATCACTGAATGCTTCCATGACAGATATTGTCAGTTATGGACTGGGTGTTTTCAATAATGTGTTGGTTCTCTGTGCTCAAAAATAGAGAGACCCTTTTCATCTGTGTATTAATTTTTAGTTTCCAGAGAAATTTGAGAGGAGAAGGGGCAGTCAAAAGCAGTATGCATGAAGTGGTATAATCCATTCCACTACCTCAGCTTTTTGCCACCACATTCTCATTTTCTCTACTTCTGTAGACCGAGTTTTAGTTCTGGTATCTTTTCACTCTGATTGAGCTGAAGCCATCCATATAGGAAAGGGGAAACTCCAAAATCTTCGGCTGGGAAGAGGTAGAGCTTCTGGCTCCCCAAAATCTACCTGAATAAAGCTGCTTCCCACCAATGACACTTCCTTTCCGTGGTGGTGGGATTGTGTGCTCCTGTGAGGGAAGTAGATGTATTGAAAGCAGTAAGGTTTCCCATGTCAGCCAGGCTTTTGCTGAGGAGCCACACTACATGTGACAAACAGCTACTGGGCAGCAACATTGTGGGGTGTAACACTCGCAGAGGATCTCTCAGAGGCAATGGCAATGGCACCATGGTGACCACCTGTTAGTACTGTGCAGAAGGAGGCACAGTAAAACCCTTTTGAATGTCTTTTATCATGAAAATCCTATGATGAGAGAACTAAAAAATGAAACAAGAATTAGGGACAAAAGATGAGACTTCCAGGTAGGAAGGCACTCAATGAGCTACTGGGCAAGAACAAAGGGCAACCCCAAGTAGCGCTGTGGATAATGATGCAATTGGACTCAAGCTGAAAGGGCATTCAGCTATTGACATGCTCAGAGGTGAAAGGAAAGTCCAAAGCTGCACAACCCATATTATAGGAATATTGACTGTGAGAAACACGCATCAGGAGAAGCTAGACATAATAAAACAAGAAATGGAAAATATAAACATTGCAATACTTGGGGCGAGCAAGCTAAAATGGATAGGTATGGAACATTTTGAGTTAGCTCTTTTTACTTAGGAAATGAAAATCTAAGAAGAAATGGGGTAAGATGTATCAAAAGCAGTCAAAGGATATGATGCAAAGTCTGACCGAATAATATCAGTAAGACTTCAGGGAAAGCCCATCAGTATAAACATAATCCAAGTTTATGCTCCAACTACTGAGGCAGAAGAAGAAGAAATTGAGATATTCTATACTGAAGTCCAGGAGGAAATTGTCCAGACACCAAAATGGGAGCTTGTTAATCATAGGTGAGTGGAAGGCAAAAGAAGAAAACAGGGCAGAATCAAAGATTGTAGGAAAATTCGGCCTAGAATCAAGAAATAAAGCAGAAGAGTGACTGACTGAATTTTGCAAGGCCAACAGTTTGTTGATCACAAAAAGGCTCTTCAAGCAACCTGAGGCAACTCTGTACATGGATATCAACTGATGGCTGATATAGAAATAAAAAAAGACTACATAATTGGAAACAGAAGATGGAGAAGTTCTATTCGCTCTGCAAAAACAAGACCGGGAGCAGATTGTGGCACAGACCATGAACAGCTAATATAAATATAAAAAGTAGAATGAAGCTAAAGAACACTAAACCAACCATCATGTCAAAATACAACCTGAAGAACATTGCAATAGAATTTAAACATAATGTAAAAAATAGATTTGTTCTATTAAGCCAAATGGACTGGGATCCAGGAGAACTCTGGACTGAAGCCAGGGACATTTTCAGGAAGGAGTGCAAAAAGACACTATCTGCAGCCAAAAAGAAAGAGAAGCCTCAATGGATGACAGATGAAACTCTTCAAGCAGTTACGGACAGACGAGAAGCAAACACATTCCAAGAAATGGGGTGCCAAGGATTGCAGTAACCACAGGACCATGGGATTAATTTCCAATACAAACAAAGTGATGCTCAAAATTCTACAACAAAGATTTCTATGAAGCAAGAAATGACAGATGTCCAAGCTAGATTCAGAAAAGGAAGAGGCACTAGGGATCATACTGCAAACACATGTAGGATAATGGAGCACACCAAAGAATTTCAGAGGACAATCACCCTTTGTTTTATAGATTATGACAAGGCCTTTGATTGTGTAGATCATGAAAAACTATGGATTGCTCTTAAACAAAGGGTGTTCCACAACATTTAATTGTCCTGATGCACAACCTGTACTCAGGACAAGAGTGAGGACAGAATACAGAGAAATGGAATGGTTTCCGATTGGCGAGGGGGTCAGGCAAGGCTGCATTTTATCACCCTATCTGTTTAAATTGCATGCTGAATGCATCATACATAAAGCAGGATTAGGCTGAAAGGAACGAGACATGAAAATTTGAGGAAGGTACATCAACAGTTTAAAATATGCAGATGACATCATAGTACTAGCAGAAATTAGCAAAGACTTGGACTGATTACTGAAGAAATTCAAGGAAGAAAGTGCAAAGGTAGGTTTACAGTTGAACATTAAGAACAAAAATAAAGACCACAGATGATTTATATAATTTTAAAGCAGACAATTAAGACTTGAAATAGTTCAAGATTTTCACATCTTTTCTCAGTCATTAATCAGAATGAAGACTAGGACTTGGAAGAACAGTTTTGAAGGTACTAGACAAGATAATTGAATGCTGAAGTTAAGATTATGCATACCATTGCTTTTCCATTTTCTGTGTTTGGTTGTGAAAACTGGACAGTGAAGAAAGCTGATAGGAAGAAAATCAATTCATTTAAGGTGTGGTACTGGAGAAGAGTTCTATGGATACCATGGACTGCTTAAAAGATCAATACAGTAAATGGGTGAATACTTCCTACAAGCCAGATGACTAAACTGAGACTGTCGTACTTTAGATCTATCATGAGAAGACATGGCTCACTAGAAAAGACAGTAATGGGTAAGGTTTAAGGAAGTAGGAAAAGAGGAAGACTGCATTATAGATAGACTTAATCAAGGAAGCTACAGTCCTGAGCCTGCAAGACCTGAGCAGTGCTCTGGATGATAGCATCACTTTGAGGTCTCTCATTTATAGGGTTGTCATAAATCGAAGTTGACTAATCATAGAATCATAGAATTGTAGAGTTAGAAGAGACCACAAGGGCCATCCAGTCCAACCCCCTGCTATGCAGGAAATCACAATCAAAGCATCCCTGACAGATGGCCATCCAGCCTCTGTTTAAAGACCTCCAAGGAAGGAGACCTCGCCACGCTCCGAGTGTTCCACTGCCGAACAGCCCTTACTGTCAGAAAGTTCCTCCTAATGTAGAGGTGGAATCTCTGTTCCTGGAGCTTGCATCCATTGCTCCATGTTCCAGTCTCTGGAGCAGCAGAAAACAAACCTGCTCCATCCTCAACGTGACACCCCTTCAAATACTTAAACAGGGCTATCATATTGCCCCTTAACCGTCTTTTTCCAGGCTAAACATACCCAGCTCCCTAAGTCTTTCCTCATAAGGCATGGTTTCCAGACCTTTCACCATTTTAGTCACCCTCCTCTGGACATGCTCCAATTTGTCAATATCCTTTTTGAATTGTGGTGCCCAGAACTGGACACAGTATTCTAGGTGAGGCCTGACCAAGGCAGAATAGAATGGCACTATTACTTCCCTTGATCTAGACACTATACTTCTATTGATGCAGCCCAAAATCACATTGGCCTTTTTAGCTGCCGCATCACACTGTTGACTCATGTTCAACTTGTGGTCTGGTAGGACTCCTAGATCCCTTTCGCACATAGTCTCGTTCAGCCAGGTCTCTTCCATCCTATATCTATGCATTTTGTTTTTTCCACCCTAAGTGCAGTACCTTACATTTCTCTGTATTGAATTTCATTTTGTTAGCTTTGGCCCAGCTCTCCAGTCTATCCAGGTCATTTTGAATGTTGATCCTGTCCTCTAGGGTATTAGCTATTCGTCCTAATTTAGTGTCATCTGCAAATTTGATAAGTAAGCCCCTAATTCCATCATCCAAGTCATTGATAAAGATGTTGAATAGCACTGGGCCCAGGACAGAACCCTGTGGCACCCCACTGGTCACATCTTTCCAAGACGAAGGAGCCACCCTTTGAGTTCAGCTTGATGGCAGTTAACAACAAAAGCTGATTATTTTGTTCAAAATCCTATTAAATTGCAGTGGAGCAGCACATCCAACTGGATACTGGATCACATATCTCTTGTCAGAAGTGAAATCTTTCCAGAGTTGTCTGTTTCTTCAACTAGGCCATGGCACTGTGGAATGAATGGCTTTGGAAATCAGTATGCTTTCAAAAAGTAGGCACCTCTAGAAAGAGCAGCAGCTGGAGGCATATGCTGGGTGACCATTTTAATTTCTGGTATTTGCTTGCAAATACAGTGAGGGGCTCCTGTTCATTGCTGCTACTGCTGCTGGCTGGATGATTTTGGGACATGCCATCAAAAAAGTAACCTTTCTCAACTTTAGTTTTTAAAAATATTAAATATTTTACATCCTGTTTGGGGGGAAATGGCAGGATTTGGGGGGATTAAGGGCTGAATGGATGGCTCACCCATCTCTCATTAACAGCAATCCCTCTACTGGGGTGTGAGGTGCCCAACAACACTGATTCCTCTGCTAGCCATCCTATGAAGCTGCATTAGCATTTGACTTGTACATAGAATACTTCTTCTTAAATGCACCTGCACACTCTACATATGAAATCTGGTTCTATTCTATTCATATATTTATTAAATTTATACCCCACTTTTCTCCTGGCTGGGGGGGAGGGAGAATCCAAGTTTTCCATTCTGCAGTATCCAAATGAGAAGCATCATAGGAAAGTTGGAGAGATTTTCCATGACCCCAGAAACAATGATATGGAATTAAATTAGTGTTCAGCCCACAATTGACTATAATTTATCCATCCTGGCTTCTGTGCTCCTCACCCTAACTACATCTGTAGGAATTCCCTGTGACATTATTAATTTGCTTGTCTGCTAAGCTACCAGGTTAGATTTTCAGATGTATTCCTAGTTCCTAGTGTTGCCAACAAGAAATACTGTATCAGGGCTTCTGACAATGAAGCCCCTCAACTATCTGTATAGACTTCTGTCTATTAAGTAATGTGACTGATACAATAACCCATCTTTATTTGTATGTATTACAATTCTAATGCTTGTCCCCTTCAATATACTCCTTGTTCACACTCACACACCAATGCAGTCTTGTTTTCCACTGGCTGAAGGCTTGGAGCAGATCAGTTTCTGTCAGCTGTGTCAACGCGTCTGCTGATTTCTTCTTTACGGCATCAGTTGACTCAAAACATGTTTCTTTAAGCACCGATTTCACTTTAGGGAAAAGAAAAAAGTCACATGGTGCCAAATCAGGTGAATATGGAGGATGTTCAAGTATAGTAATGAATTTATCAACCAAAAACTGCTTCACAGAAAGTGCTGTGTGAGCAGGTGCATTGTCTTGATGAAGAATGAAACCACTGTTCCACAGTTCTGGCCTTTTTTTTCTGACTCTTTCTCTCAGCTTTGTCAAAACTTCCTTATGATAATGCTGATTCATTGTTCTGCCTTCTGGAACCCATTCTGCAAAAATTGCGTCCTTGGTGTCCAAAAAAACAATGAGCATGGCTTTAAATGTGGACTTACTTTGATGTGCTTTTTTCATTCTTGGCGATGATGGTGTTTTTAAAATGCATTGGTTGTCATTTTGTCTCAGGATCCTACTGGAAGATCCAGGTTTCATCACAAGTGATGATTTTTCAAAAAGGTTTGAGTCCGCCTCAAGTTGCTGCACAATGTTGGCACAAATTTCTTTGCGGCACTCCTTTTGCTCTGGTGTGAGAACCCTAGGGACCATCTTGGCACAAACTTTTCTCTTGTTGAGATCCTCACGCAAAATTTTCCATGTAGTGTCTTTGTCAATGTTCACAGTTTCAGCTATCATTCAGACACTGAGTCGGCAGTCTCATTGAACAATCTGGCTGATTTCCCCCCACAATTTCTTCGGTTCTTGAAGTGGAAGGTTGTCCAGGTCGTTCATCGTCTTCCACATTCTCACGTCCTTCTCTGAATCTTTCGTGCCACACACACGAGACATGCAGTCTTTCCCGTAGGCCTCAGTAAGCATTTGAAAATATTCCGTTGCTGTTTTGTTCAATTGTACAAATTCAATTGTACAAAAAATGTCAAATTGACACATTGCTTGACTTTTAAACTTGGCATTTTTCCTGCACACAACAGACATCACAGCTGCTTTAAATGCTGACTGACAATTAACTGAACAGCCGGGAGTGTTGGTGTTTGTCATGCAGGTACAGAGATGTTCAAGGTCACCACTCAAGCATTCACAATGTTCTCCCTGATTTGTCTGAAAGGTAGAAACACAGTCTCATTATTTAATAGCCAGGCTTCATATAGACACTCTCATGATCATAGGCTTGATAATCCTAAAATATATCCTGTTATTCAGTGACCAATGGGGTGTCTTTGGCTACATGGCAGCATCACTGAGCACAGAATCCTTCCCTGTCTTAGGGATACCAAACTGACAAGCAGTCCTGCTCAGTGCCTTCAGGCTTGCTTCTAGTGGCCCATTAAACATGGTAAAGTATTCCCCACCAGGGAGAAAATATTAAATAGGCCCCCTGTCTCAGAGGGCAGGAGGACAGCATGCTGCTTCTAGGAACAATCTGCTATTTATATATTCTGTTCTTCTATGGAGCCTAAATAATGCACACATGCTATCTATGCTCCCTGGAGAAGCCCCTAGAGCTCAGCCCGTCCAAGACTTGTATGTGACAGAAGAAATATCTTAGCATTTATTAATAGCTCCAAGGAAGGCATGATCCCTTATTGTCTAGAACCACCTGGGATCTTGTCTCAGTAGTTCAGTGGCATTGTCTTTTCCTCCAGGAAAGCCTTTCCTCCCTTACTTGCAGGCCTGTGTGAAGGAACAGATCAGGAGAAGAGTGGAAACAGAATCATAGAATGACAGAATCACAGACTTAAAACGAACCCCAAAGGCCATATAGTCTAGTCCCCTGCCATGCAGGAACACACTGCCGAAGTGCTTCTGAGATATGCCATCCAACCTCTGTTTAAAGACCTCTAATGAAGGTGAGTCCAGAACCCTCCAACTCAGTCTATTACTCCATCAAATAGTTCTTACCATCAGGAAGTTCTTCCTAATGTCTAAACATTAGAATCTTTTATCTTATACTTTGAATCAATTGCCTCATGTCCTAGGGCTTGTCTAGACAAAATGGTATACTGTGAGTGGGTGTGTTTTTTCGCCCATTCACGGTGACGCTGTTTTGTCTCCACCATTTTTTCACCTATTCACATCCATTTGCATCTATTCAGATAGAGTGGCCACACACCATGAACATACCATGAAAGCATACCCAACAGATGGCCATCCATCCTCTGTTTAAAAAAACCCCAAGAAGAAGATTCCACCACATTATGAGGCAGTGTGTGCCACTGCCAAACAGCTCTTACCATCTGGAAATTCTTCTTGATGTTTAGATAGTATCTCTTTTCCTGTAGTTTGAATTCATTGTTCTGTGTTCTAGTCTCTGGAACTGCAGAAAACAAGCTTGCTCCACCCTCAATATGACATCCCTTCAAATATTTAAACATGACTATCATGTCTCCTCTTAACTTCGTTCTGATAAAGGGCAATACAGTAAAAATGCAAGCGATGCAAATCTGGATGTCTACATGTGCGAAAATGTGCATCTATGCGCATTTTCCAAAAAACTTCGGGGAAAACCATGAATCCTTTTACTGAGCAGTTTGTGGAGTGTTTAGCTCCCCTCCTTCCGAATACCACTAATCTTATTCAGATCACGCTGGGACACATCGCATTCTCTGCAAATTCTATGAGAACTATTTTCATCATCTGGACAACCTTCTAGGACAGTCTGTTCTTCTTTGCCCAAAAAGGCTTCATCCTTCCTGATAAGTTGGAGTGCAGATGTATAGGCACTTACTGCATGTATAGTTCCTCACTTCTTCAGGAAAGAACACAAACAGCACAGATACTGCAGGTCACTGCAGCTGCTCCCTCAGCATCCATGTTCAGTCATCCTATCTAGGCAACATCACAGCACTCTGGGACTTCCCCTCTAACTGTCCCATGAAACACCCACACAAAACAGCAGCTGTCCTTGTCCTGTGATCCAAGCTCCAGAGATGAAAGGAGCACTTGCACTAGAACTTTTATGAACAGAATTCGTGGCTGCTAGCTCTGCTCCCAACAAAGTCAATGATTCTCTCCCTCTTGGAAGAAGTCCCACCACATTAGACTATGTTTTCGGGCAGAGCACATGGCCCAATGCACACAAAGGCACACAAGCTCAGCCAAGTGATGATCCTTAATCCAAAAGACATAAACTCACCTTTATCTCTTCCGTCAATCCTACACAGGATTGTCCTGTTAGCTAGGCTTCTGTTTGCTGAGCTCCAGAGACTGAGGGAGGGAGCTGCTGCCTAAAGCTAGTGACTGCAGTTGTTTCAAAATGTTTCTGTGTTGGATTCAAATGTAGGATTGTCAAAGGCTGCTGAGATGTATGTTCCATGTTGCAGAACCTGGAACCTTTGTTTGTTTCTTCTTTGGGTTGGTGGGTTTTTTTTGGGGGGGGGCAACGTTTGGACCTCTACTGCCTGAATCACCCAGCCAGGCTGGCCAGAAGATTGTGACAGTTGTGGTCCAAAAGAGTAACTGTTCCATACTCTGCTCTATGATAGTTAACATTAGGTATATGCTTTCGGGATTCTCATTGTACTGGATGCAAAGCAATTTCACATGTCACTCTAGTAAGAATCACCCAAATATA
The DNA here is from genome assembly GCA_030847615.1 of Gambelia wislizenii. NCBI lineage: Eukaryota > Metazoa > Chordata > Lepidosauria > Squamata > Crotaphytidae > Gambelia > Gambelia wislizenii. The sequence goes on along the minus strand of JAUMIR010000010.1, from coordinate 18,570,020 downwards.
TGGTCTGCTGTGATGTAAATTCCTGTTCACATCTTGCTTTGACCTTCCAGTTCCTGCTTCATCTTGGTGCCTTCTTTCTCCCCTTTGTAGTCACCATTACCACATGATCCCAGTAACAGCAAGGACTAGCTTCTGTGCCCTTACAGAAGGTCAAACTGTAGAACCACAGTAATTTCTCTTTCCTTTCCACCCCAACACATTAGATTTGACCTATTTTTTTTTCTTCCCATGATATTAGAACAGGGGTCTGGAACATGCAGTGACCAACTTTTGGCCTTGAATTTAAGGGAGATTTAGCTGCAACAAATGTTGCATATTTTTAGTGGTGCTCACATCCACACAGATGTAACAACACACACGTACTTCTCTCTCCCTCTCAATCTCTCTCTCTCTCACACACACAAACACTCCCCCCCCCTGACATAAATGCAAACACACACTTCAAACCAGCAGGAATTTCCTGGCTCACCTTTCAATTATCTTCACACAACACACACACACAGAGAGAGACATCCAGCCTTCAGGGATTCCCTCTGTGCACTGACTTCCTTGACTTGGCATCTGAATTTCAGACCTTTGTAAATAGGGAGAAATTCAATAAGGGAGCCAGGAGGATAAAAAAAGAAAAGAAAGAAAAAAGCTTGAATAAGGGAGTTCCTGGAAAATAAGGGAGAGTTGGTCAGTCTAGGAACATAGAATCATAGAATCATAGAGTTGGAAGAGACCACAAGGGCCATCCAGTCCAACCCCCTGCCATGCAGGAACACACAATCAAATCATTCCCGACAGATAGCCATCCAGCCTGTTTAAAAACCTCCAAAGAAGGAGACTCCAGCACATTACAAGGCAGTGCATTCCACTTCTGAACAGCTCTTACTGTCAGGATGTTCTTCCTAATGTTTAGGCGGGATCTCTTTTCCCATAGTTTGAACCCATTGCTCTGTGTCCTAGTCTCTGGAGCAGCAGAAAACAAGCCTGCTCCATCCTCAGTATGACATCCTTTCAAATATTTAAACATGGCTATCATGTCATCTCTCAACCTTCTCTTCTCCAGACTAAACATGCCCAGCTCCCTAAGTTGCTCCTCAAAGGGCATGGCTTCTAGATCTTTAACCATTTTGGTCGCCCTCCTCTAGACATGTTTCAGCTTCTCAATATCCTTCTTGAATTGTGGTGCCCAGAACTGAACACAGTATTCCAGGTGTGGAACATGCTTTTGGCCTGCAACTCCCATCAGCCCTAGCCAGAAATTATATTAGTGAAAAATGATGGGAGCAACATGTGAAAGGCCACATGTTCCTTATTCCTGCAGTAGAATGAGAATTCATGTGTTGGTGTCCTTTCCCCTGAGTCAAATAAGGCATCCATTTGGTGATGAAAGGCACTCCCAAATCCAGAACATATGAAGCTGACTTAATGTTGAATGTGTCAGTGGCTATTGGCTATGATAGTTAAACAGAAGTTTAGTTTCTGTATCACATCATCTTATTGACTGGGATGGGGAAGTGTGGGTTTTCCAGTTATTTTGGAGTATACCTCCAAGTAATACTTTGCCATTGGCCATATTGGCTGGGATTTCTAGGACTTGAAGTCTATAACATCTAGAGAAATAGGAGTTTCCCTTTGTCTGTAGTGTTGTAACCTGCCCTGACAGGCCCCCACCTTTTAATACCTCAATAATTGGCAATATTTCAATATCTCATTTAATACCTCAATATATTGGCTTATAAGTGACATTCCACATGATTAAAGGTCAGGGCCGGTTTAAGGAATTTTGGGGGCCCCTGCAATGCTTTACTTTGGGGCCCCCATATGTTTATCTCAGATCAATGTAACCTAACCTATTCACCGTACAGGATGTTCAGATTATAGTAGGACCCTCGTATCAATGGATTCATTATCCATGGAACACAAAACAGCACACCTACCATAGAGTCTTCCTAGAAAATGTGTCTTCCCTAGCCCTTTTCTAGGCCCTCCAAGGCAACTCTATGGTATTTTAAACCAGAAGTCCCATTATTTTCAATGGCGTTCACTATTATTCATGGTTTTCAGAATCCACGCCCCCCCCCCCGAACAAATCCCCAGTGGATAAGAGGGGCCTACTATATTACATAATTTGCCACCAATAATTTAGTTTAAAAACTATATTATAGGCACTAATATAATATTTTTTGTTTATTAGCAATTAATGTAATAGTGTAGATTTCCTCAAAGAAAATAAAGAGTAGACTACAAGCTAAACACGAGTTAGCAGTGTGATGCAGCAGCAAAAAATGCCAATGCGATTCTAGGCTGCATTAATAGGAGTAGTGTCTAGATCAAGGGAAGTAATAGTATCACTCCATTCTACTTTGGTCAGACCTCAGCTGGAATAACATTTCCAATTCTGGGCACAAGAAAGATACTGAGAAGGATGGTGCAAGGTCTGGAAGCCATTATGCCCTATGAGGAACGGCTTAGGGAGCTGGGTATGCTTAGCCTGGAGAAGAGAAGGTTGAGAGGTGACGTGATAGCCATGTTTAAATATTTGAAGGGATGTCATATTGAGGAAGGAGCAAGCTTGTTTTCTGCTGCTCCAGAGACTAGGACACGGAGCCATGGGTTCATACAGGAAAAGAGATTCCACCTGAATATTGGGAAGAACCTCCTGACGGTAAGAGCTGTTTGGAAGTGGAATACACTGCCTTGGAGTGTGGTGGAGTCTCCTTCTTTGGGTTTTTTTTAAACATAGGTTGGATGGCTGAAGAAGACCAAGGGGGAAAGGGAAGGGAGAGGAACCAAGACATGTTAAAAGCAGCTGGAAAGATGGGCTGGAGGGGATCTATGTGCAAGGAAGGAAAGGGAAGAAAGAAAGAAAGAAAGAAAGAAAGAAAGAAAGAAGCCCTTTCTAAGGGAGACAACCCTCAAATTCCCTGTCTCTCTCTCTCTCTCTCACACACACACACTCACCCTCTCCTACGTGCCTCTCCCTCCAGCTTCTGCCACAGAGGACTGCTGTTTCTTTCTCTTTCTCTTTAGTTTTGGAGAGGCTGTTTTGTTTGGTTTTTTTAAAAAAGCCAGCAGGAGGTTTTTGGAGGAGGAGGGTAAGAGGGGGCTCCTCCTGGCTGTCTCCTGGCTGTCTCCTTCGTCAGATTAAGGAGGCCAACACGGGGGCCCCTCTTGACCTCGGGGCCCCCTGCCAATGCTGATTTGGCAGACAGGTTAAACCGGCCCTGTTAAAGGTAGACCAGGGACCCCCAAAGGAGGAGCCAAGTGTTGCTCAGAAAACGAAGAAAGTAGCCTGAAAAAATTCTAAAAAGAGACACCCAGGAAAGGATTATGCGAAGTCCCCTGGAACTGATTAGTTAGGTAGAAATGTGCTAAATCTTCCTGGGCAATCTCTGGAAGTGATTCATTCACTAAACCCATTAAGGTGGCTGAGCACACTTTGCTTGCAAAACTGGTTTTTCCTCACACCTGATCCTAAAACAATAGAGGTTTGCCTCAGACCACTCAGTTTTAATGTTCCAACCATTAGCAATCATTAACCCATCCAGAGAATCCATTGTCCAACCTTAGGAAACTCCAGCAAATATTATATTCCACTCAGACTCACCCTTTCAGGAGAAATATCGACTGTACTATGACCCTAAAACACAGCCAAAGTGTGCACAGATCCCCTTCCTTCCAACTCCACATCAGCCTGTATCACCACTCTTCTCTTCTGGACTTGATGCTGCTGGTTTTATGCATGAGCCTCGGAATCTCTGCTCTTTGGATTGGTACAGTATTACCCACTTACCCCTCAATCTATTCCTCTATCCAAATACTTCCTACTTTCTTCATTGGCCTTAAGAAATAGTTGATAGGTGGGACAATTACCTTCCTAACAAAATAAAGAACAGAATATTGAACTAAATGGACCATTGATCTGATCTATTTATTGGTCTTTATCTCAATATCCTGCCTTTCCTCCAATGGGCTCTTCTTCCCCGTTTTAACCACATTTTAACCCTGTGAGGTGGGATAGACTGAGAGACTGGCCCAAGTTCACCAGGAGAGCTAGAGTACATATGGGGATTTGAACCTGGGTTTCCACAGTTATAGTACAACCCTTTAACAGTTATATTGTGCTGATACTTGGATTCAGCAGAGCTCCTCTTAACCTCTTCATGAGTCAGGCCACTGGACCTTCAAACCCAACACTGCTGGATCCAACTGTTCTAGAGGACCACCGCAAGGAACAGCAGCTGCGAAGCCTCAGCGGAGGCGTGTGGTGGTGGTGGGGGACTCCTTGCTGCGGGGTACAGAAGCAGTGGTATGTGGGCCTGACAAGATGACTCGGGAGGTGTGTTGTCTCCCTGGGGCAAAGATCTGTGATGTGACTGAGAGGCTGACAAGACTCGTCAAGCCTACGGATCATTACCCCTTCCTTTTGGTCCATGTGGGAACCAATGATACTGCAAGGCACAGCTTTCCCAAGATCAGAAGAGATTATGAGGCCCTGGGGAGGAAGCTGAAAGAAATGGATGCACAGGTGGTCATCTCGTCTCTTCTGCCAGTTGAAGGGCATGGTCCAAGAAGGGAGAGGAAAATAGCCGATGTAAACAACTGGCTCCGTAGATGGTGTCGACGAGAACAATTTGGATTCTTGGATCATGGACTGCGCTTCCATGCGGGGGGACTTCTGGCAAGAGATGGGGTGCATCTTACAACAGTTGGAAGAAACATTTTTGCCAACAGTCTCAAGAATTTGATCAGGAGGGCTTTAAACTGAGTCAAATGGGGGAGGGAGACAGTATTCTGGAAGGCAAAAGGACTGGAGAAAATAGTCAAACTGTCATCGAGGGAACAAGGCAAACAGCGCAAGGACCCAACAGTGGGAGGCAAAAAAACTTGCACAGGGAGCAAGTAAAGGGAACACATGGTCTCAGATGTCTCTACACTAATGCACAGAGCATGGGAAATAAGCAAGATGAACTTGAACTCCTCGCACTACAAAACAAATATGATATAATAGGCATTACTGAAACCTGGTGGGATGAGTCTCATGATTGGAATGTAGGAATAGAGGAGTATAACCTTTATAGGAGAAACAGGCCAAACAGGAAAGGAGGAGGAATAGCATTATATGTCAGGGATATTTACACCAGTGAAGTGATCCACGACATCAATACTGGAAGCCAGGTGGAGAGCATCTGGATAAAAATTAAAGGGGAGGGAAACAACAGGGATGTTATTGTGGGACTCTACTACAGACCCCCAAATCAGACGGAGTAATTGGATGTTGCCTTTCTAGAACAGATGAACACACATGCAGAAAGGAGAGATGTAGTAGTGATGGGTGACTTCAACTATCCTGATATTTGCTGGCAATCTAACTCAGCCAAAACTACAAGGTCTAGCAAATTCCTTACATGCCTGGAAGACAATTTCATGGTCCAAAAGATGGAAGAGGCAACAAGGGGGTCAGCTATTTTAGATCTGATCCTAACCAACAGAGATGACCTGGTTAATGGGGTGCAAGTGGTGGGATCCTTAGGTGAGAGTGATCATGTTCTCCTGGAGTTTGTTATACAATGGAAAGGAGAAGCCAGGCATAGTCAGACACGCGTTCTAGACTTTAGGAGAGCTGATTTCAATAAACTCAGGGAAATACTGGGGGTGATCCCATGGTCAGGAATACTAAAAGAGAAGAGACCTCAAGACGGATGGGACTTTCTCAAAAGGGAGATACTGAAGGCACAATTTCAAACAGTACCATTGAGGAAGAAAAATGGGAGGTGTCTCAAGAAACCAGGATGGATGATTAAAGAACTTTCAATGGAGCTAAGTTTTAAACGGAACATGTATAGGAAATGGAAAAGGGGGGAAATCACCAAAGAAGAATTCAAACAGATAGCGAACATGTGTAGGAGTAAAGTCAGAAAAGCTAAAGCGCAGAATGAGCTCAGGCTTCCTAGGGAGGTTAAGACCAATAAAAAGGGGTTTTTTGGGTATGTCCGCAGCAAAAGGAGGAAGAAGGAAATGATAGGGCCACTACGTGGGGAAGATGGCAAAATGCTAACAGGGGACAGAGAGAAGGCAGAATTACTCAACACCTTCTTTGCCTCAGTGTTTTCAGAAAAGGAAAAGGAGGACCAACCTGAGGAGAATGGAACAGAGGACACAATAGGGGAAATCCAGCTCAAAATAAGTAAAGAGGTAGTACAGGAATACCTTCTTAATCTAAATGAATTTAAATCTCCAGGACCAGATGAACTACATCCAAGAGTATTAAAAGAGCTGGCAAATATAATCTCAAGCCATTGGCAATAATCTTTGAGAACTCCTGGAGAACAGGAGAAGTCCCAGCAGACTGGAGGAGGGCAAACGTTGTTCCCATCTTCAAAAAGGGGAAAAAAGAGGATCCCAACAATTATCGTCCAGTTAGTCTGACATCAATACCAGGGAAGATTCTAGAGCAGATCATTAAACAGAGAGTCTGTGAACATTTAGAAGGCAATGCCCTAATCACAAAAAGTCAACATGGGTTTCAGAGAAACAAGTCATGCCAGACTAATCTGATCTCTTTTTTTGATAAAGTTACCAGATTGGTAGATGAAGGGAATGCTGTGGACATTGCATACCTTGATTTCAGTAAGGCCTTTGACAAGGTTCCCCATGACATTCTTGCAAACAAGCTTGTAAAATGTGGGCTAGACAAGTTAACTGTTCAATGGATTTGTAATTGGTTGACCAGCCGAACCCAAACGGTGCTCAGCAGTGGCTCCTCTTTGTCCTGGAAAGATGTGACCAGTGGGGTGCCACAGGGTTCTGTCCTGGGCCCAGTGCTATTCAACATCTTTATCAATGACTTGGATGAGGGAATTAGGGGCATACTTATCAAATTTGCAGATGACACCAAATTGGGAGGAGTAGCTAATACCCTAGAGGACAGGATCAAAATTCAGAATAACCTGGATAGACTGGAGAGTTGGGCCAAAGCTAACAAAATGAAATTCAATACGGAGAAATGTAAAGTACTGCATTTAGGGCGGAAAAATGAAATGCATAAATATAGGATGGGAGAGACCTGGCTGAATGAGACTACGTGTGAAAGGGATCTAGGAGTCCTAGTAGACCACAAGTTGAACATGAGCCAACAGTGTGATGCGGCAGCTAAAAAGGCCAATGCGATTTTGGGCTGTATCAATAGAAGTATAGTGTCTAGATCAAGGGAAGTAATAGTGCCACTCTATTCTTCCTTGGTCAGACCTCACTTAGAATACTGTGTCCAGTTCTGGGCACCACAATTCAGAAAGGATATTGACAAATTGGAGCATGTCCAGAGAAGGGCAACTAAAATGGTGAAAGGTCTGGAAACCATGCCTTATGAGGAGAGACTTAGGGAGCTGGGTATGTTTAGCCTGGAAAAAAGACGGTTAAGAGGCGATACGATAGCCCTGTTTAAGTATTTGAAGGGATGTCACGCTGAGGATGGAGCAGGCTTGTTTTCTGCTGCTCCAGAGACTGGAACATGGAGCAATGGGTGCAAGCTCCAGGAACAGAGATTCCACCTCAACATGAGGAGGAACTTTTTGACAGTAAGAGCTGTTCGGCAGTGGAACACACTCCCTCGGAGCGTGGTGGGGTCTCCTTCCTTGGAGGTCTTTAAACAGAGGCTGGATGGCCATCTGTTGGAGATGCTTTGATCAAGATTTCCTGCGTGGCAGGGGGGTTGGACTGGATGGCCCTCGTGGTCTCTTCCAACTCTGCAATTCTATGATTCTATGATCTCTGACAGGGATCTTTTCCAGACCTCTTTCTATGATCCTTTTTTACTGGGAAATATCAGGGATTCAACCTGGTTTTAGTACTGCATTGTGGTCTTTCCTCCATCTTTTTGTTTTCAGGAACTGTACTGAAGTAACCTAAAAAAGATAATCTCTGCCAGAGGTGTTATTGGACTGCATCTCCCAACATCTCTCATCATTGACCATGCTGGCAAGGGCCAATACAGTCCAACAATATCTGGAAGACCATAAGTTCCTCATCCCTGATTTATACCCTAGATGCCTTCCATATGCATCAAACCCTAGTGCAGGTTTCCCCAGACTGGTGACCTCCAGACTGTGCTGCAACTCCCATCATATCCAGCAAAGCTCAGAGAAAGAGCCATACTGGCTGGGACTGATGAGAGGTGCAATTCTGCTACTTCTGGAGGGCCACAAGTTTCCATTCCTGATTCCTAGCTGCCCTCACAAGTTCTGGTACATCTCCCATCATCCTTAGCTGTTCAGAGAGAGACACCAAGATCCATACAGGAATAGGTGGCTATAGTAAAATACATCCAGAGGGTGCCACAATACTAGCTGTCCTAAAGCTTGACTACACAGGGGGTAAAAATCCAGATGAAATTCGAACTGCTCTGGCCTGGATTTAAGCACCATGCCTGCCAAAGCCCAAATCTGCATTTGGATGTTTACCCCCAGTGAAGCACTTGGCTTCCATTCAAAGCTCTTACACACACTTAAGGCTTGACTCTAACCTTTGTGAAAGCAAAGCCGTAGTGCTAGTCGCTCTCTCTGAAGTCAAAACAGGTGGCTAGCCTCGCGATGGCAGGCAAGGGCAGTCTTTTCTACTTCAGAGAGAGCGACGAGTGCTGGGGCTTTGCTTTTCTGGTGCACGGTTGCTCTTTCTGAGCTCCATGGAAAGCAAAGCCCCAATGCTAGTTGCTCTCTCTGAAATCAGAACAAGCAACTAGCCTCACAATGACAGGGGCTTACCAGGTGTTCTGACCTCAGAGAGAGCACTGGGGCTCTGCCTTTGGAATGAGAAGTGGTACTGAGGAGGAGGAAAAATGGTGGTGCCTCAGGCAATGCTGGTCCTTCCTTTCCTCCCCCAACCCCAAATCCAGTGCAGATGGATTGTTCACACAACAGCAAACTCTGGAGAAAAACCCAGATTAAGGGAGTATTTGTGATGTACAGAGAATACACGCTCACATGCAATCAATAAATTGCTTTATTGACATGGACTCATGTGTCAGGAACATTGGCAAAGTCGAAACTGAATTACAGACAAGCAGGACTATAGATAAAACACCCAGCATGAGAAATGCAGAAAAAGGAGGTCACCACAGGCAAGGGGGAGGGAGATGGGGAAAGAAGATGTTTGAAAATGTCTGCACCTGGCCTCAAAGGCCTTGAGCTGGCGTTCCCATGCCTACCAGGCGGGCTGGCCTCACGCCAAGACATTCCGGGGCCTGAGAAAGAGCCAGGCCTGAACCAGCTATATGTCAGGGTCCTCCATGAATTCCACTTCAACACCCAGAATTCAGGGATGAGCCTGACATACCGCCCCCCCCCCCGAAGACAAACCTCCCCCTTAACCAGGCTTATCAGGAAAGCGGGCATGGAAGTTTCGCAACAAGCGTTTAGCATTAACATGGACAGAATCAACCCATTCAGCATGACCCAGAGGCAAATGTTTCTACTTCACCAAATATTGTAACCCTCCCCGATGAACCCTTGAGTCCAACACCTCGGAGATTTCAAAATGTTGATCGTGGTCGACCAGAATAGGTTGGGGTGGAGGACCCGTGGTCAGATGGTGCTGGTCTGGAGAGCACGCCGGTTTGAGCAAGCTGGAATGAAACACAGGGTGCACATGACGGTACAGTTTAGGTAAAGACAGTTCAAACGCCACTGGATTTATCACTCTAGTAATAGGAAAGGGTCCAATGTATTTAGCCCCCAACTTCTTGGAGGGTTGGGGGCTCTTAAGGAACTTGGTGGACAAATAGACCAGGTCCCCTACGGCATATCCCGGGGTGGGATCCCTCCTTTGGTCAGCATGGTGTTTGTAGCGCGCTTTGGCAAAGTCCAAGGCAGAGATTACCTGAGGCCAGGCGTCTCTGGCTTTTTGACTCCACTGGGTCACCGAGACCGGGTCTGTGGGAGTCTCTTCCTTCAGAGGCAAGGGACTGAAATCCTGTCCTGAGACAACTTAAAGGGAGAAAGCTTTGGTGGATGGCATTATTATAGGCTACCTCGGCAAACGGCAAGAGGCCAACCCAGTCAGATTGTTGGAAATTTACATAACACCTCAGGTATTGTTCAAGAATCTGATTAATACGTTCGGTCTGTCCATCTGTCTGGGGATGATGGGAGCTGCTGAGCCCTAGCTCCACCCCCAGAAGGTTCGTGAACGCCTTCCAAAACTGGGAAGTGAATTGGGACCCCCTGTCAGACACAATCTTAGAAGGGACACCATGGAGGCGATAGATGTGTTGAATGAACAACCTGGCCAGTTGGGTGGCCGTTGGAAGCTTCCTGCAGGCCACGAAATGCGCTTGTTTAGAGAACAGATCAGTAACCACCCATATAACAGTCTTTTTCTTACTTTCAGGTAACTCTACTATAAAGTCCATACTGATGACTTCCCAGGGTTTGGTTGGGGTAGGCAGAGGTTGGAGCAGGCCTTTGGGCTTCCCTGACCCACCCTTAGCCATAGCACACGTGGAACACCCCTTCACATACTCCTCCACCTCCTTCCTCATTTTTGGCCACCAAAACTGCCTTCGGGCCAAATGTAGAGTTTTGAGATACCCAAAATGCCCAGCACTTTTGACATCATGGCACTGCCTGAGGATGATTGCTCTCAGGGCCTCAGGGACATACAGACGGTCCCCCTTCCAGGCCAGGCCCTCCCTCACAGTCACCTCCCCGGGGTGGGCCAAGAACCATGGGTCCTTGGGCAGGGCCGACGCTAGTTGGGACTGCCACCCACCCCCATCATCCCGTGGGAGGAGGGGCTGTGGTGAGAGCTCTGGCGTGGGTGGGGCAGCAATGGGCTTAGCCTCTGGTGGGGGAGCGTCATCTTTGGCTGCCATGGACTCAAACTCTGGCCCCACTGAGGGGCTGGCTAGTGATTTTTGCTGCTTGGTTTTACTATGCAAAACTGCCAGCCCCAAGTGGGAGGGGGAGAAAACAGTATCAATGGCCTCTTTTCTCTTACTCTCATGTTGCGGCAGCCTGAACAAAGCATCAGCCAGGAAATTCCTTTTCCCTGGGATAAAATTCAGGGTGAGGTTGAACCGGTAAAAGAAACTGGCCCATCTGACCTGCTTAGGACTCAACCGTCTAGGGGTGGCTAACACTTCCAAATTCTTGTGGTCTGTCCAAACTTCGAAAGGCTTGGGAGACCCCTCCAGCAGGTGGTGCCATGTTTCTAAGGCCAGTTTGATTGCACCCGCCTCCTTTTCCCACACAGGCCAATTCCGCTCAGTTTCATTAAATTTCTTAGACAGGTAGATACATGGTCTGAGCTCTCCCTCCTCCCCCCTTTGCAACAGCACCCCTCCCATAGCAACATCGGACGCGTCAACCTGGACCACAAAGGGTTGGGAGGAGTCAGGGTGTTTGAGAATAGGTTCTGATGTGAACAGAGCTTTCAACTTCTCAAAGGCCCGTTGACACTGATCCGTTCACGCTATTTTTGGGGGAGGTTTTTCCCTCGTTCCTGCCTCCTTACCCTTATTCACCACATCTTTGGTTTTTAACAAATCAGTCAGAGGAAGGGCTACCGTTGCAAAGTCAGGGATGAAGGACCGGTAAAAATTAGCAAACCCCAGGAAGCTTTGCAATTGCTTCCTAGTTCTAGGGGCTTCCCATGCCAACACCCCTTTGACTTTTTCTGGGTCCATTTCTATCCCCTTGTCTGAGATACGGTAGCCCAAGTAGGCTTTGATGGGATTCACACTTTCACATTTTGGCATACAAATGGTTTTCACCCAACCTTGCAAGCACCTTTTTCACCAATTTCACATGGGACGTGTAGTCCGCAGAGTAAATCAACACATTGTCTAGGTACACCAATACCCTTTTGTACAGTAAGTCTCTCAAAACGTCATTAATAAGGTTCTGAAATACCCCTGGGGCCCCTTTTAATCCAAAAGGCATGACCTTGAACTCGAAAGCCCCCAAAGGGCAATAGAAAGCAGTCTTCCATTCGTCCCCTTCCCTGATCCGCACTCTGTAATAAGCCTCCTGTAGATCCAACTTAGTGAAAATCTTTCCTTTGGACAAATGGGCTAATATGTCCTTCCTGAGGGGCAGGGGGTATTGGTTGGAGACATTAATTGCATTTAACCCTCGGTAGTCCTGAATTAAACGAAGACCCCCATCTGATTTGCGCCTGAACATCACAGGGGCCCCCACCGGTGAGGTTGAGAGCCTAATGAACCCCCGCGCTAAGTTCTTATCAATAAATTCTCGTAGTGCCTCCATTTCAGCAGGGGTCATGGAATAAATCCTGGGCTTGGGTAGTTTAGTCTCAGAGAGTATCTCGATGGCACAGTCAAAGGGCCTGTGGGGAGGCAAAATGTCGCACTCCCTCTCGTCAAAAACATATTGCCACACCTTGTACTCTACTGGCAGGCCTTTCAGTTCTCCTTTAACCAAAGCAGTCGTGTAGTTCCTTGAATCAACCGCTAGAGGGACCCCTTCCCTAGAGGACGCTTTCCCCACCCGGTGGTCCTGCACACACACTGGGTCTGCAAACGTCAGTGTCTCTTTTCACCCAGTCAATGGAGGGGTTGTGAATGGAGGGGTTGTCAGTTTCGGCTTACTGTGATGTACAGAGAACACACGCTCACATACAATCAATAAATTGCTTTATTGACATGGACTCATGTGTCAGGAACATTGGCAAAGCCAAAACTGAATTACAGACAAGCAGGACTATAGATAAAACACCCAGCATGAGAAATGCAGAAAAGGGAGGTCACCACAGGCAAGGGGGAGGGAGACGGGGGAAGAAGATATTTGAAGATGTCTGCACCTGGCCTCAAAGGCCTTGAGCTGGCGTTCCCGTGCCTACCAGGCGGGCTGGTCTCACGCCAAGACATTCTGGGGCCTGAGAAAGAGCCAGGCCTGAACCAGCTATATGTCAGGGTCCTCCATGAATTCCATTTCAACACCCAGAATTCAGGGATGAGCCTGACAGTATTCCCAGAGTCTGGTGCAGATAGGGCTGTACATCAGGTGGCATTGTCTCACCAGGTTTGGGGAAAAGGCTGCACGTTGTGTGGCATTATTGAGCCAGATTTCGTGGGGGAGAGGGTTCAGAGGTTTTCACTGGTGTAGACAAGCTTTCACAGAGGTTAGAGTCAAGCCACAACTTTGTATCAAGAATTCCCACAGTTGTGGAAGAAGAGCAGTGACCCTTCTTGTACATGAAGGTTTTGCATCCAAGAAGTATATTTCCCACCTTAACGCTTTCCCAGCAGTGGAGAAAAACTGATGCAAAAGGAAAAAGACATTCATAAAGACCTTTGGCCTCTCTACATTCTCTTTTATCACAGGCACACTTGCAGACCTTCTTGCTTTTCTTTCCTTTTTCTCCCTCTCTTCTCTTTCCTTCCATGTAAAGCTGACTTCCACTGCTCTTTTTCCAGCTGCCATTTTTCTGCCAATGCCAGGCCCAGCTGAGTTCCAATTAATTAACTGTGTTGTCTTATCGGTTCTCTTGCACGTGCCGGGTGTGAATTAACTCTGCCTGTGATAAGCCTCATTGTCTGAACCCACCTTTTCTCTCAAATTTCCCTCCCAACACATGCATACTTCCCCACAAGCACAATCCAGTTTCCATTTGCTGGAGCATCCAGAGCTGAGGGCAGTGCAGACAGCTCCTTTGGAGTGGGCAGCATTGTTAATTGCACTGAAAGAGAAAGCTGAAAAGGTGGGCTGCATTCTCTCTCCCTACAGTTTCTCTCAGAATAGATCTTAGCTACACCTCTCCCTAGCTCCTTTTCCAACCTTTTACCTCCCTAGGGGAAACCTCCTTCCCCATGCAATTAGTTAGGGAGTAGAAATCCATTTACACTGAGTCCAGGCTTGAGAGGCTCCCTGATAAAATGGGCAGGCAGGAGATGTCAGGTGGTAGCAAGCCCATCTCTCCTAAAGGAATGTTTTGAGAGTTGTCTTAATGGTCAAAATAATCCTCATAGACAATTCGCTTGGACTCCTACCTGTCCTAGTGGCATTCCACATTGGATCACAGTATTCAGAAGGAGGAGGACCAAATCAATCGTAAACTCCACCGGGAAAGCCTTCCGTAGAGAATGTGCATTTCTGCTCATTTGGACAATCGGATTCACATTCATTTGCATTTACGATTATCTGTAGGCCCATAAATGTATAGTTTTGCAATGCTTTGACTTCAGCTAGATCTTGAACATGAAAGGACCATTATTTAGGCTGCAGATGAAGATGTTGGCCTTTAGATGTTGTTGGATTCCAACTGCTATCATCCCTGTCCATTAACTGTTCTTGCTATGGCTCTGGAGGGCCATGCAGTCCTGAGTTTAGCTTAGGGGGCTTTGTATGCAGAAGATCCCAGTGACAATCTCTAGAATCTCCAGTTAAAAGCATCAGGTAGCAAGTAAGGGGAAAGTATGCCACTGTACATTACATCTTGGCCAATTGTGTATATTAGTTTCTGGGGAATGTGAGATGGAGAGTGTAGTTGCACTCATGTCCTACTGGTGGGACACACTTTTTAAAGAAAGAAAATTGGATGAAAAGAGGAGAGCCGTTTTGCACTAAATTGCCATTTCAGACATCCTGAAAGTGAAATTGCCAGCCTGAAACAGTCCCCTGGTTTCAGAAAAATCAGTCATGAAGTGGAGCAAAACCAGCCCCCTGGTTCTCCAGGGAGCTGGTAGTGATGAAACAAGTGAGAAAGTGGCTAGAGGGCGTTGACAGAGAACTCAGAGCGCATCCTATTGAACAAAGGCTTAAGTTCATCTTAGGGCCTACTCTAGAGCAATACAGTCAGCTGAGGCAAAATTCTATTCTGCCTCTATTGTGTCTGCAGGGAGCCAGCCAGTGGAGCTGTTTCGTGAGTTCAGAGGTCTTTTGCATACTGGCTTGAGACAGGAAAATCTACCTCACTCATCAGCTTGTTGTGAACAATTTGCCTGGTACTGTGCAGATAAAATTGCTCAGATCTGCTCTGACTTGGATACTATGATTGATACAAATCCAGTGGATGTAACTCTGGCCCCTACAATGGATACTTTTCAATTTGTGCAACCTGAGGATGTGGACAGGATTCTTGGAGAAATGAGAGCCACCATATATGTGTGTGTTAGATCCTTGCCCTTCCTGGCTTATTTAAAAAAGCCAGAGGAGGTCTGGCTAAATGGGTAGAGGGAGTGATTAATGCAGCCTTTCTCAAGCTTTTTACTCTGGAGGAACCCTTGAAATAATTTTCAGGTCTCAGGGAACCCCTATGTAAAAATTATACCTACAGCTCCCTTTTTTTAAAAAAAATTACAGAAACCGTGGAAAAAATAGATGCTTATTATATTCCACATTGCTAGCAATATATATTTGATAATTGCTGGGTCAAAAATTTCTATAATATAAATATAAATATAAATATAAAATCTCTCCAAAGTAAGACAGTCTCAGTTTAATCATCTTGGCTTCTAGGGAGAGTTCAGGTTACCATGGTCTGCTGCCAGAAGGAGCAACATAGAATCATAGAATCATAGAGTTGAAAGAAACCACAAGGGCCATCGAATCCAACCCCCTGCCATGCAGGAATACACAATCAAATCATTCCCGGCAGATAGCCATCCAGCCTCTGCTTAAAAACCTCCAAAGAAGGAGACTCCGCCACACTATGAGGCAGTGTATTCCACTTCTGAATACACAGTCTTCAGCTCTTACTGTCAGGAAGTTCTTCCTAATGTTTAGGTGGAATCTCTTTTCCTGTAGTTTGAACCCATTGCTTCGTGGCCTGGTCTCTGAAACAGCAGAAAACAAGCTTGCTCCATCCTCACTGACTCTGACCCAAAGACTGAGGTCTGACCCACACATTCAGTTACCAGACCCACAGTTTAAGAACCTTTTCTCTATAATGACTCCTTTACTGTAATGGTTCTGCCCTCTCCAAATCTGGTTTAAAAAGAATAAGCCCTAAGTCACTTTTATCAGAGTTCTCCCATCCACAGCTGGCGCCTGGGTAGTTGACTGACCAGGGGGTTACTGGTCAGGGGGTTACTTGCTTCTGGACAGCAAGTTTCCTGCCAGTTTCCAGGCCAGTTTCCTGCCAGGGAGAAGAAGGAGAGCAGCTTCTGGACAGCCATTCTGACTGGGGAGATTGAATTTTTAAAAAAAACTGTTGGGAGAGGCTGCTTGTTGCTGAGGGGCTTGAACTTCTGACCTTGCCCTTTTACCCTCAAGAGCCTTCCTGTGAGTCACACCTGTGAGTCACACCTGTGAGTCACTAGGGGGTGGAGCTGGGAGCCTAGCTCTATATAAGTCCTTGCAGAGGCTTTCCAGGCCAGTTTCCTGCCAGAGAGAAGGAGAGCAGCTTCTGGACAGCAAATTTCCTGCCAGTTTCCAGGTGAGCTTCCTGCCAGGGAGAAGAAGGAGAGCAGCTTCTGGACAGCCATTCTTACTGGGGAGATTGAATTTTTTTTAACTGTTGGGAGAGGCTGCTTGTTGCTGAGGCGCGCGCCCAACAGCGCACGAATTTCACTAACCAAACAAAAATAAAACATACCTAAAAGTACAGCTTAGCATTCTCAGCATTAACTAAGTGTTCTTAGATTACCTAAAAGCTCTCACCATGGACACTGAGGGGACTGCAGCAGTCACTTGCAACACTTGTGCGATGTTTGTCTTCTTGTCTACTGACGTGGAGAACTTCACATGCACCAAGTGCAAGCTGGTAGCCCTCTTGGAGGAGAAAGTACAGCAGCTGGAGACATGGGTAGCTACACTTCAACAGATTCGGGAGCAAGAGGTTTTCCTGGACAGAACAGAATGAACACTCTTGGATGGGGACCGCACAGAGGAAGTGGCTGTGGAGGAGAGGGTCACTTCACAGACACAGGAAGTAGACAGCTGGAGGAATGTCACACACAGAACAAGAAAATCGAAGGATTCTTCCAGCAGCTTGCAGCTACAGAATCGATTCGAAGCCCTTTCCCTTATCAAGGACAACAAGGAAGAACAGCATGGACAGACTTCAGAGGTAGAGCAGGGGACCTTGAGAGGACCACCGCAAGGGACAGCAGCTGCGAAGCCTCAGCGGAGGCGTGTGGTGGTGGTGGGGGACTCCTTGCTGCGGGGTACAGAAGCAGTGGTATGTGGGCCTGACAAGATGACTCGGGAGATGTGTTGTCTCCCTGGGGCAAAGATCTGTGATGTGACCGAGAGGCTGACAAGACTCGTCAAGCCTACGGATCATTACCCCTTCCTTTTGGTCCATGTGGGAACCAATGATACTGCAAGGCACAGCTTTCCCAAGATCAGAAGAGATTATGAGGCCCTGGGGAGGAAGCTGAAAGAAATGGATGCACAGGTGGTCATCTCGTCTCTTCTGCCAGTTGAAGGGCATGGTCCAAGAAGGGAGAGGAAAATAGCCGATGTAAACAACTGGCTCCGTAGATGGTGTCAACGAGAACAATTTGGATTCTTGGATCATGGACTGCACTTCCATGCGGGGGGACTTCTGGCAAGAGATGGGGTGCATCTTACAACAGTTGGAAGAAACATTTTTGCCAACAGTCTCAAGAATTTGATCAGGAGGGCTTTAAACTGAGTCAAATGGGGGAGGGAGACAGTATTCTGGAAGGCAAAAGGGCTGGAGAAAATAGTCAAACTGTCATCGAGGGAACAAGGCAAACAGCGCAAGGACCCAACAGTGGGAGGCAAAAAAACTTGCACAGGGAGCAAGTAAAGGGAACACATGGTCTCAGATGTCTCTACACTAATGCACAGAGCATGGGAAATAAGCAAGATGAACTTGAACTCCTCGCACTACAAAACAAATATAATATAATAGGCATTGCTGAAACCTGGTGGGACGAGTCTCATGATTGGAATGTAGGAATAGAGGGGTATAACCTTTATAGGAGAAACAGGCCAAACAGGAAAGGAGGAGGAATAGCATTATATGTCAGGGATATTTACACCAGTGAAGTGATCCACGACATCAATACTGGCAGCCAGGTGGAGAGCATCTGAATAAAAAGTAAAGGGGAGGGAAACAACAGGGATGTTATTGTGGGACTCTACTACAGACCCCCAAATCAGACGGAGTAATTGGATGTTGCCTTTCTAGAACAGATGAACACACATGCAGAAAGGAGAGATGTAGTAGTGATGGGTGACTTCAACTATCCTGATATTTGCTGGCAATCTAACTCTGCCAAAACTACAAGGTCTAGCAAATTCCTTACATGCCTGGAAGACAATTTCATGGTCCAAAAGGTGGAAGAGGCAACAAGGGGGTCAGCTATTTTAGATCTGATCCTAACCAACAGAGATGACCTGGTTAATGGGGAGCAAGTGGTGGGATCCTTAGGTGAGAGTGATCATGTTCTCCTGGAGTTTGTTATACAATGGAAAGGAGAATAGTCAGACACGCATTCTTGACATTAGGAGAGCTGATTTCAATAAACTCAGGGAAATACTGGGGGTGATCCCATGGTCAGGAATACTAAAAGAGAAGAGACCTCAAGATGGATGGGACTTTCTCAAAAGGGAGATACTGAAGGCACAATTTCAAACAGTACCATTGAGGAAGAAAAATGGGAGGTGTCTCAAGAAACCAGGATGGATGACTAAAGAACTTTCAATGGAGCTAAGTTTTAAACGGAACATGTATAGGAAATGGAAAAGGGGGGAAATCACCAAAGAAGAATTCAAACGGATAGCGAACACGTGTAGGAGTAAAGTCAGAAAAGCTAAAGCGCAGAATGAGCTCAGGCTTGCTAGGGAGGTTAAGAACAATAAAAAGGGTTTTTTGGGGTATGTCCGCAGCAAAAGGAGGAAGAAGGAAATGATAGGGCCGCTACGTGGAGAAGATGGCAAAATGCTAACAGGGGACAGAGAAAAGGCAGAATTACTCAACACCTTCTTTGCCTCAGTGTTTTCAGAAAAGGAAAAGGAGGACCAACCTGAGGATAATAGAACAGAGGACACAATAGGGGAAATCCAGCTCAAAATAAGTAAAGAGGTAGTACAGGAATACCTTCTTAATCTAAATGAATTTAAATCTCCAGGACCAGATGAACTACGTCCAAGGGTATTAAAAGAGCTGGCAAATATAATCTCAGAGCCATTGGCAATAATCTTTGAGAACTCCTGGAGAACAGGAGATGTCCCAGCAGACTGGAGGAGGGCAAACGTTGTTCCCATCTTCAAAAAGGGGAAAAAAGAAGATCCCAACAATTATCGTCCAGTTAGTCTGACATCAATACCAGGGAAGATTCTAGAGCAGATCATTAAACAGAGAATCTGTGAACATTTAGAAGGCAGTGCCATAATCACCAAAAGTCAACATGGGTTTCAGAGAAACAAGTCATGCCAGACTAATCTGATCTCTTTTTTTGATAAAGTTACCAGATTGGTAGATGAAGGGAATGCTGTGGACATTGCATACCTTGATTTCAGTAAGGCCTTTGACAAGGTTCCCCATGACATTCTTGCAAACAAGCTTGTAAAATGTGGGCTAGACAAGTTAACTCTTCAATGGATTTGTAATTGGTTGATTGGCCGAACCCAAAGGGTGCTCAGCAGTGGCTCCTCTTTGTCTTGGAAAGATGTGACCAGTGGGGTGCCACAGGGTTCTGTCCTGGGCCCAGTGCTATTCAACATCTTTATCAATGACTTGGATGAGGGAATTAGGGGCGTACTTATCAAATTTGCAGATGACACCAAATTGGGAGGAGTAGCTAATACCCTAGAGGACAGGATCAAAATTCAGAATGACCTGGATAGACTGGAGAGCAGGGCCAAAGCTAACAAAATGAAATTCAATACAGAGAAATGTAAAGTACTGCATTTAGGGCGGAAAAATGAAATGCATAAATATAGGATGGGAGAGACCTGGCTGAATGAGACTACGTGCGAAAGGGATCTAGGAGTCCTAGTAGACCACAAGTTGAACATGAGCCAACAGTGTGATGCGGCAGCTAAAAAGGCCAATGTGATTTTGGGCTGTATCAATAGAAGTATAGTGTCTAGATCAAGGGAAGTAATAGTGCCACTCTATTCTTCCTTGGTCAGACCTCACACAATTCAGAAACGATATTGACAAATTGGAGCGTGTCCAGAGAAGGGCAACTAAAATGGTGAAAGGTCTGGAAACCATGCCTTATGAGGAGAGACTTAGGGAGCTGGGTATGTTTAGCCTGGAAAAAAGACGGTTAAGAGGCGATATGATAGCCCTGTTTAAGTATTTGAAGGGATGTCACGCTGAGGATGGAGCAGGCTTGTTTTCTGCTGCTCCAGAGACTGGAACACGGAGCAATGGGTGCAAGCTCCAGGAACAGAGATTCCACCTCAACTTGAGGAGGAACTTTCTGACAGTCAGAGCTGTTCGGCAGTGGAACACACTCCCTCGGAGCGTGGTGGGGTCTCCTTCCTTGGAGGTCTTTAAACAGAGGCTGGATGGCCAACTGTCGGGGATGCTTTGATCAAGATTTCCTGCGTGGCAGGGGGTTGGACTGGATGGCCCTCGTGGTCTCTTCCAACTCTGCAATTCTATGATTCTATGATTCTGTGGTTCTACTTGGATTACTTGGAAGGTTCCCCCAACTGGCTAAGAGCTGTACAGTATTGCATTTCTCTTTCTGTTGTTCTGAATTTTTTAAAAATCCCTCATTTTGCATTTGTACCTTTAAATCAGTTTTATGAAAACCAGTGTCTTGTGTCCTCAGTTCTGGCAAAGGATAAGGGTCCGTGGCTGCTTGCAGGAAACAAACTCAATCACACACACACTTATTCCTTGCCTCCTCCCTGACATGAGGGAGCTTCATTAGCACATCTAAGGCAAATCAAAAGCTGGGAGGGAGAGCAAGGTGTTTGGCACATAAACATCCTTTCCCCTCCTTGACCCAAAGAGGCCCCTTTGGCTCTGTTGGTTTGAAAACATTCACACACACACACACACACACACACACATTCCTCCTCCTCTTTCTCTGTTGTTGAGGGGAGAGATAAGCCGTTTCAGCTGACCACTTTTCCATGATTTATTAATTTATTACTATTTTCTCATGGAACCCCTTGTGATTTCTGGAGGAACCCTGGGGTTCCACGGAACCCGGTTGAGAAATGCTGGGTTAATGTCTCGTTAAAATAGGGTAGAGTTCCAGCTTGCCTGAAGGAGGTGGTTATAAAACCTATACTAAAAAAGCCATCCCTGGATCCCAACATTTTGGATAATTATCGCCCAGTATCTAATATTCCATTTTTAGGCAAGGTTCTAGAGCATGTGGTGGCCTCCCAGTTCCAGAGGTTTCTAGGTGAAACAGATTATCTATATCCATTTCAATGTGCTTTCAGGCCTGGTTGTGGGACCAAGTCAGCTTTGGTCACCACTGACCTTGATAGATGGATGACTTATGCAGGGAGCTGGACAGGGGGAGTGTGTCCCTGTTGAATCTACTGGACCTCTCAGTGGCTTTTGATACCATCGACCGTGGTATCCTTTTAGGCTGCCTTGCTGGGATGGGACTTGTGGGTACTGTTTTACAGTGACTCCATTCCTTTCTGGAGGGCCGAACCCAGAAGATGGTGGTGGGGGACTCCTGTTCGACCCCTTGACCACTGGCCTCTGGGGTTCTTCAGGGATCAGTTCTTTCCCCCTTGCTGTTTAACACATACGTCTAACCGCTGGGAGAGGTTATCCAGAGTTTGGGGGTTTGGTGCCAACAGTATGTGGATGACACCCAGCTCTATTACTCCTTTCCACCACAAGCCAAGGAAGCTGTTTCGATCCTAAACCTGGCATCAGTAATGGACTGGATAAGGGTGAACATCCAGACAAGACAGAAGTGCTTCCTGGTCACTCGAAAGGCAGATCAGGGAATAGGGATCCAGCCTGTGCTGGATGGGAATTACACTCCCCCTGAAGACACTGGTTCGCAGCTTGGGGGTGCTCCTAGATTCAACTCTGAGCCTGAAAGTCCAGGTATTAGTAGTGGCTAGAAGTGTATTTGCACAATTAATGTTTGTGCGCCAGCTGCACCCGTTCCTTGAGACATCAGATCTGACCATGGTGACACATGCCTTAGTTACATCCAAGTTGGATTACTGTAACACACTCTACATGGGGCTGCCTTTGAAGAGTGTTCGGAAACTCCAACTGGTTCAAAAAGCTACAGCCAGATTGCTAACAGGAACTGGCTACAGGAATCATACAACCCGCTTGTTACAGCAGTTCCACTGGCTTCCAGTCTGGTTCCAGGCACAATTCAAAGGGCTGGTTATGACATTTAAAGTCCTACATGGCTCAGGTCCAGGTTATTTGAAAGACTGTATTCTCTCTTATGAACCATCCCAGGCTCTTCAATCTGCTGAGGAGGCCCCTCTCTCTATCCCACCACTCTCACAAATGGGAACTCAGGAGAGGGCCTTCTCAGTGGTTGCTCCCAGACTCTGGAACACAGAGAAGTCAGATTGGCACCCTCCTTGCCTTCCTTCTGGAGCCAAGTACAGTAGGACCCCCATATTCATGGGGGATTGGTTCCAGACTATGTGACAAATGTTGCTGTCCTTGAGCAAGCAGGGGTCACCAGCATTGAGACCATGATATTGAGAACACAGCTGTGCTGGGCAGGGCATGTATCTAGGATGGAGGACCATCGCCTCCCAAAAATAGTACTCTACAGTGAACTCGCCACGGGTCAGCGTAAGAGGGGCGCTCCAAAAAAGCGATACAAGGACTCCCTGAAACAACATCTCAGGCTTGGCCAAACTGATCACCAACAATGGTCCGCCCTGGCCTCACATCAGGAGGCATGGAGACGCACTATCCACAATGCTGCAGCCTTATTTGAGAGCTCACACCGAACAAGTCTTGAAGAGAAACGGCAATGCAGAAAGAATCACAACCCGGTAACATCACCCGAGGAGACCTTCTGCTGTGCTTTCTGCAACCGGACTTGTCTATCTCGGATTGGCCTTTTTAGTCATCAGCACGCTTGCAGAAAACGCGGGATGAGTCCTTCCTGAATCTTCGTTTGTGAAGAAAAGCCAGAGAGAGAGAGAGAGAGAGAGAGGTTCCAGGGCCCCCCGCGGATAATAGCTAATGTCCCCATTGCCATTCCTGCCATAAGAGCGATCCTGGGAGGGCGATCCAGGGGGTGAAAGGAGAAGGGAGGTGAGATCTACTCCTTTCCTCCTTCCCCTGTCAACCTCCCCCCCCCCGTCACTATCTGCAGATAATTGAATCAGCGGGTGGCAAATCAGTGGATATGGGGGTGTTACTGTAAAAACTTCCCTGTTTCAGCAGGCCTTTGCCAATCTTTGCAGTGCTGGGGCATATGTGAGTGTTGTGTGTGTGTGTGTTTAGAGTTTTTTGTTTGGTTCTGTTGTAATGTTAACATGCCCTGTCATCTCAATGAAACTCTTTCAGCATCCACTCAAGGTGGGAACTGAACTGTGTCACTGCACCTCCCATCATCCACTTATTGAGAAAGTGCTGCTCTGGAAGTCTTGTGGTGCATTACAACAATCCACAATTACTACCAGTACTGCAACTCCCGGCATTCACTTGAAAAGGACACTGAGCCATGTGGCTGCCCCTCCCATCATCCATCCCCAATTTTGTGCTGGCCAAAACTGAGAAAGACTCTTGTCTCAATGACACAATAAGGCCAACACCTTAAATGCACTAAAACACTTCCATGTTGAAGAAGCAGAGCAAGTCAATACTTCCACAGAGCTTATGTGGAACAGCTGCAACAGTTTTATACAAAATTTACCGGCTGGCATCATGTAAATGATTTACAATGGTTTGAGTCCAACATAGGCCATTGAAACTCACTTTTTTGGTCATTGCATATGTTGGAATTCTCTACTGACCAAAAGCACCCCCCAAACCCACCTGATAAGCCACTTAGCCCCCCCACAACACGGCCATTTCTGGGTTGTCATTTCTAGCAGTTGATCAGCAGCGATGTGTCTAGCAATTTTCCTGTTGCTGGACATGCTGCAAGGACCTCAGAAGTCCCTTCAGGTGCCTGTTGCAGCATATACAGCTAAAGGAAAATGGCTACATACAGAAATGGCTGTATTGTGGAGGCTGCGTGGCTCACAAGGTGAGTTTTGGGGTGGGGGTCCATAGCTATAGATATAGCTAAGGAGATGTAGCTACATGAGAAATGTATGTTGTCCAGACTGGACAGTCCAGTGGAGATGACCAATAAAAGAGTGAGGAGGCAGAAGTATTCAGTAGCAAGAGAAAGTTTCCACTTATTTGGACTGGCTCACTATCCTTAACATTCACCACAGTCACCTGTAGCTTGACTGCATCACTGTAGGGTTCCTTATTGGGGCAATCTTAGATGTGTCTCTTTTATCCACACTTTTCCAGTATTCACAGTATATTAGACTACAGCAGTATTAGCTTCAGTATGTAGGGTGTAAGTAGCTTTAACTGTGGCAATAAACACCTGAGGCAAAGCACAAAAATCAGTGTTTATAGAGCCATTGTACTGTCTATCCTCCTTTATGGGTCTGAAACATGGGTCACCTATCGCCACCACCTATGACTCCTCGAGCGCTTTCATCAGCGCTGTCTATGCACAATCCTAAATATACACAGGACTGACTATGTGACGAATGTTGCTGTCCTTGAGCAACCAGGGATCACCAGCATTGAGGCCATGATATTGAGAACACAGCTGCGCTGGGCAGGGCACGTTTCTAGGATGGAGGACCATCGCCTCCCCAAAATAGTACTCTACAGTGAACTCGCCACGGGTCAGCGTAAGAGGGGCGCTCCAAAAAAGCGATACAAAGACTCCCTGAAACAACATCTCAGGCTCGGCCAAATTGATCACCAACAGTGGTCCGCCCTGGCCTCACATCGGGAGGCATGGAGACGCACTATCCACAATGCTGCAGCCTTATTTGAGAACTCACGACGAACAAGTCTTGAAGAGAAACGACAACGCAGAAAGAATCACAACCCAAAAACATCACCCAAGGAGACCTTCTGCTGTGCTTTTTGCAACCGGACTTGTTTATCTCGGATTGGCCTTTTTAGTCATCAGCGCGCTTGCAGAAAGCGCGGGATGAGTCCTTCCTGAATCTTCGTTTGCGAAGAAAAGCCAAAGAGATATAATTTTATATACCACCTTTGAGGGAAAGATGTATGAATACTCTGCTTTGGGGACATCTGTATTAACTGGAATGATTTGGACTGGGGTGGTGAACATATGGCCCTCCATTAAAATTATTATTTGCAAATACACATACGGAAATTAAAATGAAGAAAAGTATAAGCCAGTTCACAATGACATAAATAAGGATCAGAAAGTTGTAAGTTATTATCATTATTGTCATTTATTTATATAGCACCATCAATGAACTTGGTGCTTTAAAATAAAAACCAAAAACAATGGGTCCTACTAAAGGCATGCAATCTAAAATATATGTGTATACACATACAGAGGGAAGGAAGATATAATAAGGTATAAAACTATGCAATACTGTTGTAGAACAAATTATTCAGATAAAATGCAAAAAATACAATATAATACAAGGCAAACTGACCAATACAGTGGGCCTATGGTATCCACTGGGGCCAAGTTCCAGGACCTCCCATGGATATCAAAATCTGTGGATACTCAAGTGCTATTACATACAATGGTATAGTAAAATGGTGTCCCTTATATAAAATGGCAGAATCAAGGTTTGCTTTTTAAAATGTTTTTAAAAAATATTTTCAAGCCGTGGATGATGGAATCAATCGATGCAGAATCCATTGATACGGAGGGCTGACTGTATATGTAATCAAAATATACAAGATCTCTCTCTCTGGCTTTTCTTCGCAAACGAAGATTCAGGAAGGACTCATCACGCGTTTTCTGCAAGCGCGTTGATGTCTAAAAAGGCCAATCCAAGATAAACATGTCCGGTTGCAGAAAGCACAGCAGAAGGTCTCCTTGGGTGATGTTTCCGGGTTGTGATTCTTTCTGCGTTGTCATTTCTCTTCAAGACTTGTTCGGCATGAGTTCTCAAATAAGGCTGCAGCATTGTGGATAGTGCGTCTCCCGATGTGAGGCCAGGGCGGACCATTGTTGGTGATCAATTTGGCCAAGCCTGAGATGTTGTTTCAGGGAGTCCTTGTATCACTTTTTTGGAGCGCCCCTCTTACGCTGACCTGTGGCGAGTTCACTGTAGAGTACTATTTTTGCGAGGCGATGATCCTCCATCCTAGAAACGTGCCCTGCTCAGCTCAGCTGTGTTCTCAATATCATGGCCTCAGTGCTGGTGACCCCTCCTTGCTCAAGGACAGCAACATTCATCACATAGTCCAGTGTATATTTAGGATTGTGCGTATACAGAGCTGATGAAAGCGTTCGAGGAGTTGTAAGTGGTGGCGATAGGTGACCCATGTTTCAGACCCGTAAAGGAGAATAGACAGTACAATGGCTCTATACACACTGATTTTTGTGCTTCGCCTCAGGTGTTTATTACTCCAGACTCTTTTGTAAAGTCTTCCAAATGCACTTTATGCCTTTGCTAATCTGTGATCAATCTCTTTGTCAATCTTGGCATCTGAGGAGATGATGCTTCCCAGGTAGGTGAACTGCTGAACGGACTTGAGCACAGATTTGCCAATGGCAATGTGGGGATGGTGGTGTTTGTCCTGTGGTGCAGGCTGGTAAAGAACTTCTGTTTTCTTCAGGTTGACTTCCAGCCCAAACAGCTCTGCCGTTGCTGCGAAGCAGGATGTTAGGTGCTGCAGAGCTGCTTCTGTGTGGGCAACAAGGGCAGCATCATCAGTGAAGAGCAGCTCATGGACTAGAAAGTTTAGAGTCTTAATGCGAGCCCTCAGACGGCTTAAGTTAAACAAGCTACAATTAGTATGGTAACATATATAGATGCTTCTTCATGCTGAAGAAGATTGTAAATAAAGTTGGAGCAAGAACACAACCTTGCTTCACTCCATTAGTTATTAGAAAGGGCTCTGAAAGAGCATCTCCATATCTGACTTGACCACACTGGCCCTCGTGTAGCAAGATAAGCATTTTAAGGAATTTGGGGGGGGGGGACATCCTAGTCTTTTCAGGATATGCCACAGACTTTTTGTACTCACAGTGTCGAAGGCTTTGGTAAGGTTGACAAATGTAATATAGAGACCCTTGTTCTGTTCCCTACATTTTTCTTGCAGTTGTCTAAGGGCAACAAGATTATAAAACAATATCAAACTAAAATTCCAAAAGCTTTGGAAAACAACATTTTCAACATATTTAATGACAATGAGGGAAGGAGCAGTCCACAAATGTTCAGGGAGGCAATTCCAAGAGTATAGGGCAGCGAGTAAAAAAAAGGACCAGGCCAAGGAAGAGGAAAGCCTTGGTTGGGTGAGAAGCCTAGAATTCCTAGAATGCTGATCTTGAGTAGGCTGGTAAAAAGAAATAAGGTTTGAAAGATTGGTGGGCAGAGAGGAGCTAGGTTGTGTACGGCTTTCAGCATTAAGACAAGAAGCTTATAATGAAACCTAGAAGGATTAGTAAGCAACGATGAAATATCAAAAGTGGGGTAACATGTTCAAAACAGGCCAAAAACATCATCTTAGCAGCAGAATGTTGAATGGAGACCAGAGGACTAAGGTGAGATAATGGAAGACCAGGGCGGGGGGGGGGAGAGAGATTACAGTAGTCAAGGTGGGAAATGACTAAGGCATGAATTAAGATCTTGGCAGAGGAAAAATAAAGAAAAAGTCTGTTATTATGGTTTTCAATCTTGAGTTTTAAGTCTTGGAGGGCCATGACAACAAAAGATATTTAAAGGGGGTCCCTAGTAAAGAAGAAGTAAAGAAGAGGTTAAAGAGCCACTGAGCTAGATAATAGAAGACTAGACCCACCCCACCTCTTGGCAATGAGAAAAGGAGACTTCTCCAAAAGAGAGGGCAGCTGAAGTAGCAGTATCATGGGTAGGGAGCCACATTTCAGTGAGAGCAAGTAAAGCAAAAGGTCTGAAGAGAAATAAATGATGAACAGGAGCAACTTTAGGAGCAACTGAGCAACAGTTCCATAAATAGCAAGAAAGGGGAAGGTGGGAAGAAGGAAGGGAGTGGATAGGAATCAGATTAGAAGAAATGGAAGAAACAGGATCCCCAACAAAGGGGGGGGGGAAGGAAATTTTAAAAAGAGTTACCAATGAAAGGATAAACATAACCAAAAAAGAAAACAGATAAGTTACAAAGAAAAGTATGGAACACTTATATCACTAGTAATGGAACCAGGATTCTCAGCTGGCTGATAAACAGCACTACCTAGGGGGTCGTTTCCACGGCAAAATAAATCCTCAAAGAATGCGACAAGAAGCCTGATAGTTCCCACGCATCTTGAAGCAACAGCGCCCTTTTCAGAAGGAGGGGGTGCAAAAAACCCATAAGTTGTGCAGTATCAGCTTTCGCTAGTTTTCCGCACTTTTTTGATTAAGTTCGCGAAAATGCACATACTTTATCGTGGGAACTAACAATCGTGTAAACTGCATCTGCCTTTTCGAATTACTGTGAGCAGAGCTGAATCCTGATTGGTTGGAGTGCTTTATCCGAATAGACTGAGGGGTTGGAGAGAAGAAATTCACCCTCCTTCTGCTTGCAACCCACTTTGGAAAACGGAGCCCTTCCTGTCTATCTTTTGTGGGGTGGGGGGGGTGGGAAGATGCTTCACTGCTTCGCTGGGGTGTGTGTGGGGGTGTGTGGGGTGTGTGTGCTGGAAAACAGCCGATCGCATGTTCGTTCTTTTGTTTGTTTGTCCTTCCACTCACTTGCCTTTATTCAAGCCTTCGGAGGGAGGGAAACCAAATGAGGCAAGCCCTAGTTCTGTGGTGTGTGTTTGTGTGTGCATGCATGAAGGGAATCTGCTCCACTATGCTTTTGCTTGTTCATGCTTTCATTGACTCCTTTCTTTACAAAAGCCTTTCAGGGCTGGGGAAGACGGGGGAGTTTGTCAGATCGCTCTTTCGATTGCTTGTTTGTTTGTCCTTTTCTTTCCTCTCATTATTTATGGTCTCCATGACCCCCTCCTTGCTCCCTCCCCGCCTCCTGCCTGACTTTAATCATCTGGAGGCGATTCCCCCCCACCTTTGCCTGTGTGAATTAAGCAAAACAGAAAGTGTCTGGATCATTCAAAAATGCCAGGCATCGTGTGATTTATGCGCTCCTGATACGAAAGGATGGTAATCCGGAATCTGGCGAACTTTTTCCTGTCGTGGAACCGGCCCCCTAGTTTCCTTGCAGAAGATGCTGGAGCAGTTCTGGTCTTGTTTTATTCCTCCAGCACCCACAGATGACGCAGCTGGGTGTGGGAGGGCAGTACCTGGGCCTGAGTCTACCAAGAGGCAGTCAGAAGCAGTCAGTAGGCCACAGGAGAGGTAAATCTTTGCAAAGATAGCAGTAGCTGGCTGACACAATGTGCCTTGTACACTCTGGAGATGTGCCTCTTCCTCCCTCACAGGTCAACCCAAAACAGTAATGTAATCAGACTATATGATGGGGAAAGTGGCCAAATGACACCTATAAGATACACAGCCAAAGGTAGATAGGGCATTGACACCTTTAGACCACTGAGTGATGGATATTTAGTGTTTGTCTTTCCACAGTATGAATATTTTTACACCTGAAAGGGCATGAGCAGTTCCTTTATGCCATCTTTCCACACTGCAGACTATACTCTTGCAATGCGGAGAAGTATAATATAGCAGCTGTGAACGTCAAGGAATTCTCTAAGACAAAACTAATAAGAATCATAACTTACAAACAAAAAGAAACCACACAGAGTAAAACTGTATTGCATGTCTTTATGAGGCATTCTCTATATTGCAACAACATCTGGCTGAACCAGCCAGCCAGTTCCTTAAAAGGTATTATGCCAAATTCTTGCAGAAACAATCTCAGTAGATTTGAGAGACAATAAGGAGGGGAATGGCAAATCTCCTCTGAACTAATGTTGCCAGGAAACTCCATGATAGGGTCATCATAAATCAGCAGTGTGATGCTGCAGCTAAAAAACCAAATGCAATTCTACTCATTAATAGGGGTAGAAGATCAAGGGAAGTACGGTAATAGTGCCACTGTATTCTGCTTTGGTCAGACTTCACCTGGAATACTGTGTCCAGTTCTGTGTCCAGAATTCAAGAAGGATATTGAAAAGCTGGAAAGTGTCCAGAGGAGGGCAACCAAAATGGTGGGAAGTCTTGAAGCCATGCCCTATGAGGAGTGGCTTAGGGAGCTAGGTATGTTTACCGTGGAGAAGAGAAGTTTAAGAGGTGACATGATAGCCATGTTTAAATATTTGAAGGGTGTCATACTGAGGATGGAGCAAGCTTGACTAAGACACAGAGCAAAGGTTAAGAGCCACTGGTCTAAAGTACTTTCAAGAGTTTTAAAGTTTACTTCTTTGGACTGGAATCTTCCAGTTAGCATGGCTGGCTGGGGGATTCTGTTAGTTGTAGTCCAAAAAGCAACACTCTGGTGCTTTCTGAAGTTTGTTATTCAAAGCTTTATGACATTTAGCAATTCCATGCTCCAGCCACAAGAGGGAGTCATCTTTCAGCACTGGGCTGTTGGTTCCCAAACTTTCACTACAATGATGGTCAGTTCAGCAGCATATATATAGGCAAAAATTTCCAGGACTGTCTCCTCTCCAAGATGACCAACTTGGAATGACCACCCCTTTGATTCTGATGATCTTGAATATTGTTGGTCTATATATTTTTCTTTGGGCTTTACTGCCTCTCAGCCATCATCACACAAATTGGTCTAGCCCATCTTTTGGCATACCTCTGCCATAACATAATTGTAGAAGGAAAACTGCAGGTTGTCCATTGCCTCTTATTTTCTCTCCTGCAAAATTGCACAAGATCACCTTTCTGTAGAATTAGGAAAGATTGAGAAGAACGGTGAAAAAGGGATCTTTGTTGCCCCTGTGTGGCCACTTTAGGACACTGCAACCGTTGTTCCTGCTCCCACTATGGTATTTTGTGCCTGAGGAAATCCTCATGAACACAAACAAACCCACTGTCGTCATCCTCATAGAATCATAGAGTTGGAAGAGACCACAAGGGCCATCCAGTCCAACCCCCTGCCATGCAGAAATACACAATCAAAGCATCCCTGACAGATGGCCATCCAGCCTCTGTTTAAAAACCTCCAAAGAAGAGACTCCACCACACTCTGAAGCAGTGCATTCCACTATTGAAGAGCTCTTACTGTCAGGATGTGCTTCCTAATGTTTAGGTGGAATCTCTTTTCCCATAATTTGAACCCATTGCTCCATGTCCTAGTCTCTGGAGCAGCAGAAAACAAACTTGCTCCATACTCAGTCTGACATCCCTTCAAATATTTAAACATGGCTATCATGTCCCCTCTCAACCTTCTCTTCTCCAGACTAAACGTGCCCAGCTCTCTAAGCCGCTCCTCATAGGGCATGGCCTCTAGACCTCCCACCATCCTGGTCGCCCTCCTCTGGACACGTTCCAGATTCTCAATATCCTTCCTGAGTTGTGGTGCCCAGAACTGGACACAGTATTCCAGGTGAGATGAGTGTCTTCCAGGTGTGTTGCACTGCCTACACCGTCACCAGGGGTGGGCAAAGTGCAGTTTGCATGCTGTGTGTGGTCTCTGAACATACACATACCCCACTATGTATGTATGTGTTTGTGTGTGTGCGCGCGCGCTTGTGTGTGTGTGTGTGTGTGTGTGTGTGTGTATTAGACTAACCAACTCTCCCTTATTTCCTGGAATCTCCCTTATTCAAGCTAATTTTTTTTTGTCCTTCCAGCTCCCTTATTAACCTATTTCTCCTGTATATTTACAAAGGTCTGATATTTAGATGTCAAGGGCAAGGAAGTCAGCTAACAGAGGAAGCCCATGAAGGCTGGCTATTTCTGTGTGTGTGAGAGAGAGAGAGAGAGAGAGAGGGAGAGGGAGAGGGAGAGGGAGAGAGAGGTATATGTGTATTGTTGCATCTGTGTGCATGTGAGAAAGGGAAGTGTATGTTTGCATGTCTCTGTAAGAGGGGGGAATGGGGTACGTGTGTGCTTTTGCATCTCTGTATATAAAAGAAGGTTTTTGATTTGTGTGGGGGTGAGCGTGTGTCTTTCTGTGTCTGTTTTGATAAGATATCTGTAAGGGTTCTTTCAGTTTTCTTTAAAGTTAGTAGTGGTGCTTGGGCTCTTTTTAGCATAGTTTTTGTTGCTGTTCTTGTTGTTGCTGTTTAAGTGTCCTGGATAATGCATACATACACAAACATACAAAGCCAATCAAAAAATTAAACAATATGCCTGACCATTAAAGATGTAATCCTATACCAATGAACATTTGCTGGAATGACACCACAACACTAAAAATGCACAAAATTTGTCATGACCAAATCTCCCTTAAATTGATGGCTGAAAGTGGGTCACCCTTACACACACACTTTCTGTATATATAGCCCCCCAAACTGGCCAAATCAACTAAAAACTGGCCACAAATGCAGCCATTTCCTTCTCTCCAAGAGTCCCTAACACACACACACACCCTCCAAAAAAATGGCAGAAAATTAACCAAAATGGCAGCTGGAAGTGACACGATGTGACTTCCAGCATACGAAAATGTGGCTATGTGGGCCATAGAGCAAAAATTAGCCTCCATCCCCTCTCTGTAGTTGGCCACCCCTGTCCTACACACCCTGATAGCTTTGTTACTGCATTCCTCAGAAACTGTGTTTATTTGTTATTTTTATACCCTGGCTTTCCTCCCCTGAGTTCAAGGCAGCAAACACAGCTCTTCTTCCTCCTCACTTTTAATTCTTACACCAACCTTGTATGGTAGGGTAAGCAGAAAGAGAAACTTAGGACTTTTTCAAACAGGGGGGGGGAAACCCACCTAGGTCGGGAGGAGGACGGCGCAGTCTCGCTTACAACGCTCGGTTTCGGATGACGCCATCCTCCTGCTGACCTTCCCCCATGCTTCCTCCGTGCTGCAAGCATGAGAAACGTACCGATTTTATTAACAGAGAACCCCCGTCAATAAAAAGTGGTGTGTTTCTCACTCCCCCAGCACGCAGGGGGTAGGACTAGATGGCCCTTGTGGTCTCTTCCAACTCTGTGATTCTATGATGCATAAGGGGGAAAGGAAGGGGAGGGGAAAGGAAAGATTAAGAAAAAAATTAACAAAGACTTATGGCAGCTTCGATTTATTATAGCATAAGCTCTTGTAAACTAGATGCTTCACTTCCTCACATGCATGAAGTGTTACACAAAGGTGCAGCTATAATTGCAGTAAACTTTTTTGGTCTTCTTCATACCTCTGAGGAATCATCATATAGGCCATAAAAACTCCTGCTACCTAAAAACGGTGTTAGTCTACAGAACTCTTTATTGGTTTCAGTGGCAACCCCACTGAAACTTTTTTTAACGCAGGCACCATTCCTGAATGTTACAAAGTTCATAACAACATCCACCCAAATGCAAGCAGACATCCGTTGGTTCAAAGAGAGGAAGAAGTGGTGGAAAATGCTGATTTCTGAGCTGACAAAGACCCCCTCTTTCTGCTAGTCTGGATAATGTGTGGGAGGGGCAAAGTCCCATGAAGCTGTGCTATCCTGGACAAAAGGTGCGGGGAAGCCTGGAAAATGAGACTTCTTGAACTTTGTACAGACATTCTTAGAGCTTGGAAAAGTTGCTTTTTTCACCTGGAATTCCCCCTGCCAGCATGACCATTTGAAGGAAACACAGAAATCAGAAAGGTATCACCATTCTAACTAGATGTTACCAAATCTGACTAGCATTGTGTTCCAGAGTTTCATGCCACATCCCCACTACCCCTAGCCATCATCACTCACCAGTGATGCTGGGACTGAAGCTGGGCAAAGCATGTGCCAAGTGATCAAAGGAGCTCTTTGCACTTCATGCCAAGAAGGGATTCGAAACTTTGCATCTTTTCCACAATTTGTTCCGCTTCTGGTTGCCATGGGATGTCATGGGAATGGGGTACTTAAGGAGCGGAAGGAAACTGCACTCTCCAAGTGCTGCAGACTCAGACTGCATCTGCACTGCAGAAATAATCTACTTTGACCCTGCTTTAACTGCCATGGCTCAATGCTATGGAATTCTGGGATCTGTAATTCTGTGAGTTATTGAGCCTTTTCTGTTGGAGAGCTCTGGTACTACGACAAACTACAGATGCAGCCTCCGTTACTTGGCCTACTTCAAGCTTCTCTTCTTCACAGTTCTGAGAACTAGAAACTTGGTGGTTGTCTAAATGGGGAAAATAACCAACATGGAATTTGCTGGCAATACGACCTGTCTAAATGAGATCCTGTATCAGTCCACTGTATTTGGAAGGAGGGGGGCCCCAAATGGCAAAAACACAGCAGGAAAAGTTTTTGTGGCTTTTCCTGTCATTTTTTTTAAAAACAGTGAGGGTTTGTGCATGCCTGCTCATTGGGACAAGTGATTTGATATGAATAGCTTTCCCGTAGAAGGGGAAGTGCAAAGGTGATTGGCCAGGTGAGCACAAGGGTCAGGGCTTGCTAACAACGCAAGAGCCTGCTGCTGCCATGTTAAATTGAAAAATCACTTTAGCACACCATAGACATTGGTGTGTGTGTGTGTGTGTGTGTGTGTGTGTGTTAAAGTTCAGTGGTGGCAAATTGAGGTAAGTACAAACACAAGTAAATCACTCCTGGCTGCCATCTTGCATGTGAAGCTCATGGGGGCTTATGGGGGCAAAAACACCATTAAGACAAGTTGCTGCTGCTGTGAAATGCCATTACTGCAAGGCACTCCAGGTTGTTGTTGTTTTGCCTCGTATAGATGGGCCCTTGATTTCTTTTCATGACTGGCAAGATTTCTAAGATTCTAACATTCTGTCCCCTAGTACCAAATTCATAATAGTGGAGCTAAGAAACGAAAGGGCTGCTGAGTAAAGGGATTTTAATGGATGGCTTCTTCCTTTTCAATGTGCTTTAAAACTGTTTTTCATTCAAATGAGTTTTCATAGTATGATTTGTTTAATTGTCTTTTAAAAGTATAATTTTTGTTTTTATTTGCACTTTTTCTTAGTTGCTTATCTCACCTGCTTTACAATCCAGTTTGGAGGTAATGGTAAGACGTAAATTCAAATAAATAAACAAACAAATGAATATTGGCTGGATGAGGCAAGGAAAGGAGAGTTGTAGATGAGGACGGAATAAATGTTCCAATGAGGCTTTTGAGCAGAGTTAATGTTTTGCTTTTAATATCCTGCTGGCAGTGCCAGTTAACTGAATTGTTCTTATGTATCAGGGAGATTCATGTATACATGCATATGTTTTCCCACTCTTTGACAGGAGTCATCTAGGAAGTAGCTGGGGCAAATAACTACTCAAAGTGTGGAGGCCAAGCATGCTCTGCTACACTGAGGTTTACCACCACCAGCAACAGTTTATGTGTGTGTGCCTTCAAGTCGCCTATCGACTTATGGAGACCCCATGAATTTCATAGGGTTTTCTTAGTCAAGGAATACTCAGAGGTGGTTTTGCCAGTTCATTCCTATGAAATATAGCCTACAGCCCCTTGTATTCATTGGCAGTATCCCATCCAAGTGCAGTACTAACCAGGACTGACCCTGCTTAGCTTCCAAGATCAGACAAGATCTTGTACCTTTGAGGGTATTTAGCATAAAAATCCTGATGGATCTGGCATCCTGAAAGGCTCTGAAGTTGCCTACCCTATTGGCAAATGAGACATCCCCAATGGGAGTATACTTGAGTCATGGCAATTGGAACTCTTGAGCAGTTGTCATGGAAACCAAAGCAGCCTCTCAGCCTCTTAATTCAACTGTAATTTAGCAACTAAAGCTTTTGTTTCCTCCTTTTGTGTTTGCAGGGTGGGTGGGCAGACATCAGGCCACTTTCACCTCAAGGTCTACCATTGGATCCAAGCTCAACACAGAGGCTCAAGGCAGACAAACAACTAGAAGAACTGAGGGACACAGGGACCTCTGAACTCCTGTCTCTGTTGCACTGTCAAAACTGAACATGTAGTCCATTCATACAAAAATCCATGCCTGGATTTCCCATAAACTGTTTTTGTTTTATCAGTTTAATTAGAGGTGGGAGGAGGCTTTTCTTCATTGCTTTTTTTAAAACAGTTGAAAGTCAAAATACACACCCTTCAACAATTACTTTTTTAGACTACAATGCCTGGCATAAGGTGGTAGAGGGATACTAGGTGTTGAAGTCAAAAAGTAATTTCAAAGCTCCATAAATGCACATTATCCAAAGGTTCATCAATAGAAAGATGTGACCAGTGGGGTGCCACAGGGTTCTGTCCTGGGCCCAGTGCTATTCAACATCTTTATCAACGACTTGGATGAGGGAATTAGGGGCATACTTACCAAATTTGCAGATGACACCAAATTAGGAGGAGTAGCTAATACCCTGGAGGACAGGATCAACATTCAAGATGACCTGGATAAACTGGAGAGCTGGGCCAAAGCTAACAAGATGAAATTCAATACGGAGAAATGTAAGGTACTGCACTTAGGGCGAAAAAATGAAATGCATAGATATAGGATGGGGGAGACCTGGCTGAATGAGACTATGTGCGAAAGGGATCTAGGAGTCCTAGTAGACCACAACAGTGTGATGCGGCAGCTAAAAAGGCCAATGCGATTTTGGGCTGTATCAATAGAAGTATAGTGTCCAGATCAAGGGAAGTAATAGTGCCGCTCTATTCTGCCTTGGTCAGTCCTCACCTAGAATATTGTGTCCAGTTCTGGGCACCACAATTCAAAAAGGATATTGACAAATTGGAGCGTGTCCAGAGGAGGGCGACTAAAATGGTGAAAGGTCTGGAAGTGATGCCTTATGAGGAGAGACTTAGGGAGCTGGGTATGTTTAGCCTGGAAAAAAGATGGTTAAGAGGCGATATGATAGCCCTGTTTAAGTATTTGAAGGGATGTCACGTTGAGGATGGAGCAAGCTTGTTTTCTGCTGCTCCAGAGACTGGAACACGGAGCAATGGATGCAAGCTCCAGGAGCAGAGATTCCACCTCAACATTAGGAGGAACTTTTTGACAGTAAGAGCTGTTCAGCAGTGGAACGCACTCCCTCGGAGCGTGGTGGGGTCTCCTTCCTTGGAGGTCTTCAAACAGAGGCTGGATGGCCATCTGTCAGGGATGCTTTGATCATGATTTCCTGCATGGCAGGGGGTTGGACTGGATGGCCCTCGTGGTCTCTTCCAACTCTGCAATTCTATGATTCTATGATTCTATGCTAACCAACCTTCTGCCAACCCATTAAAGGACATCACAAAATTTGAGGAAATGGGGTGGGGATGGTGGCTTGATATACAGTGCACAGACTTTGAATGTATAGAGTTTGGTTGTTTTACTAAACATTTGGGATCTACTAATTGAAGTCCTGTGCAAAATGGCTCATTAGAGACATGGAGCAGAAACAACTTTACTTATAATTAAGGAATACAGGAGTTCCTCTGAGCATGTGGTCATCTCATGAACTGTATTCACAATAAATTCATTCCTTCCTAACCCCCATGCAAGCTTTCAAAAAGTTCAGCAGCCTGTTTTAAAGGAAAATAAAAAGGATTGCCCCTCTACGTTGCTATTGCCAAAGCAAGTTTTGAGGATGTACTAAAAATCACCCAGAGTAGGCACAGGAACAGAGCTTGATAAAGTTAGTTTGGGGAATACAACTATTAGACTACTAGCATGGGATGAGTAGGAAAATGTGAACATTGCAGTTGTCTAAATGGTGAAAATAATCCTCACGGAATGCAAGGAGAATGTGAGTTGTCTTAATGGCATCCCGCATTGTTTTGCCATATTTGGAAGTCTTCACAGCTTTTTCCAGAGTTTGAAAAAAACAACAGGGAGGAATGCGCATTCCTGCTCATTGGGACAAGCAACATGAACTGATTCACTTTCCCATACAAACGAAAGTGCAAAGCTGATTGGCTGGATGAGCATGGGGGGCAGAGCTCGCTAACAAGGCAAGCACCTGGAGCTGCCATGTTGAATTTTCACCTTAGTGAGTGAGTGCGAAGGCGATAAAATGGGGTGTTTTTTTCTTTTTTGTAAAGATGAAATATTGCTCCAACACATTGGGAATACCATATATTCCAGCGTATAAGACGACTGGGCATTTAATACGAACCCCAACTTTTCCAGTTAAAATATAGATTGGGATATAATCGCCACATATAAGACTACCCCCTTATACGGCAAGCGATGCACCTTACCGGTGATTGGCTGGTTGTTGTATACAAAGGCTGCTTGGATTGGTCAGCTCTCCCTGCCTGCCTGATCTTGCTCCTTCGGGAAGGGCGGAGGGGTGGCTGGCTGGACAGGGGTGGGGAGGCTTCCCATCCACCTCCCACACTTCCCAAAGCGATTATGGGGCTGGGGAGCCCTATCATGGCTTCGGGAAGCGTGGGGGGTGGCTGGCAAGCCTCCTCCCATACAGCCAGCCACCCCTCCACCCTCCTGAAGCCGTGATGGGGCTCTCCAGCCCCATCGCGGGTTGGGGAAGCGCTTGGGGTGGCTGGCAAGCCTCTCCCCACCCAGCCAGCCAAACCTCCGCGCTTCCCCAACTCACGATGGGGCTGGCGAGTTGGGGAAGAGCGGGAGGTGGCTGGCAAGCCTCTCCCTACCCAGCCAGCCAGCCCTCCACTTCCCCAACCTGAGATGGGGCTCACCAGCCCCATCGCGGGTTGGGGAAGTGCGTGGGGTGGCTGGCAAGCTTCCACCCACCCACGCAGCCCTCCACTTCCCCAACCCGCGATGGGGCTCGCCAGCCCCATCGCGGGTTGGGGAAGCGTGGGAGGTGGCTGGCAAGCCTCCCTCCACACAGCCAGCCAACCCTCTGCTTCCCCAACACGCAATGGGGCTCGCTAGCCCCATCGTGGCTTCAGGAAGAGCGGGGGGCGACTGGCAAGCCTCCCCCAGTCCAGCCAGCCACCCCTCCGCCTTTCTCGAAGCCTGTGATGGGGCTCAGAAGTTTCAGCACCTGCCCTATCCAGCTTATAAGGCGACCCCCAACTTTTGAGAAGATTTTCTTGGGTTAAAAAGTCATCTTATACGCCGGAACATACTGGTAGGGTTGTTTTTTTTAAGTGTTCAGCATCAGCAAATTGAGTTAAGTAAAGATGTGAGTAATTCACTTGCAGCCACCGTCTTGATCCGCAGGCATCTGAAGCTTATTCCTGAAAAAACAAACAAACACATTACTGTGGAGCAATCTGCTTCTTTTCCCCTCGTATAGACAAGCCCTTTGTGAAAACTACTTTAGCCATGATCCAGTTGTCCAGGGTAGCTATGCCAGCCTAAGTGACAGCACTAGCAGAGTAAAATGTGAAATGCAGGTGCCATGGCAATGGAGGAGATGGAATAGGAAGTCATCTCTCTGTGTCAAAAGAAATGTGTCCTGCTTGCTCCCAAGTTTCCCTTAAGCTGGCGACAAAAATGGCTTTCTCTGCCATCTTGCCACTGATGTGCCCTGGACTGGTACAATGGAGCATTACACCAGCATAAGTCATCAGAGGATTCTGGCCATTGTGATTCCTGGGACCTTGAGGTCCTCCAGCTGATGTCAGGTGCAAAGGAGTACAAGTGGGCATGTCTTAAGCAGTATGCTGAGCACCTGTTTGGCTTAGAAATTTGTGCTCAGTACCTGAACCAAGCTTGCAACTCCCTTTACACCGAAACTCACTCTTGTATCTGGCTCTCCCTATTCTTTTTCTGCTGTGTAATTTCAAGCGGCAAGAGGTTTGTTTGTTTTTTAGTTCTTGCATTTGTTAGGCAACTGGGAGTCAACTGTTTAGGTAGCTACTACTGCCTTTTGTCTACCACTAACTGGATGGAAGATTTTCTGGTATCACAGTTGTGACAGAGGAATTTACATCCAGAGCTGCTGCTTGGTGCTTGGAGATATATACAAGCTGTGTAGTAGCTGCTAGCCTGCATCTG
This sequence comes from Gambelia wislizenii, assembly GCA_030847615.1. Classification (NCBI taxonomy): domain Eukaryota; kingdom Metazoa; phylum Chordata; class Lepidosauria; order Squamata; family Crotaphytidae; genus Gambelia; species Gambelia wislizenii. The sequence continues at coordinate 18,530,048 of JAUMIR010000010.1, read as the reverse complement.
GTGGAGATTGTTTTCAAGTGACCAAATAGACAAGCTGTTGCAAATTGGAATATAGTTCTCTATTATTTCATGATGAATCAATTCCTGTGTGAATTCTATCCATACTCTACCTGAAGGATGGGGGACATGTGTCCCTCCAGATGTTTTAGACTGTAACTTCCACCATCCCTCACCATTTGCTGTGCTCTCTAGGGATGATGGCAGTTGTAGTCCAAGAATCTCTGGGAGGCTGCATATTACTTAGGCTGCTGTAGTTCTAACTTCTTCACAAGATGACAGTTGGAGCAAGCTGAAATTCCCATTAAATTTGGCCAAATTGGCATCATAGCTTGCCCTGTTCGTGCTTCCCTCTGTAGGATTTATCTTTTGGTCACCATGACCGAAAGAGAGGCTGTCTGGAAATATGAGAAATTGCTCTTTTGACCTCATGGATTTCTACAGCTGTGATCTGTGGCAAAAACTAAGACCTTGTTTTCTTCCTTACCAGTCTACCTTCTGAAGTGTTAAAGGCACAGCAACAAAGGCATTGGTCAAAATTTTGTTGGTGAATTAAGGTGCAGCTACACTGTAGAAATAATGCTCTTTGACACCACTTTAATTGCCATGGTACCATCCTACAGAATCCTGGCATTTGTAGTTTTGTGAGGTACCAGCACTCTTTGGCAGAAAAGGCTAAAGACTTTGTAAAACTAGAAATCCCATAGCTATAGCACTTGAAAAGTAGTGTCAAACTGCATTTGTCTGAATATGCCAGCCACAGATGCAGGTGAAATGTCAGGAATAAACTCTTCTAGAACATGGCCTCACAGTCTGGAAAAAAACCACAAAAAGCCTATCAAACTGCATGTACACTACAGAAATAATCCAGTTTGACGCCACTTTAACTGTCATGGCTCAATGTTATGGAATCCTGGGATTTGTAGTTTGTTGTGGCACCAGAGCTCTCTGACAGAGAAGGCTAAACATCTCACAAAACTATTGATCCCAGCATGCCATAGCATTGAGCCATGGCAGTTAAAGCAATATCAAACTGGATTATTTCTGCAGTGCAGATGCAGCCTTTGACCATGTAAGTTCTTGGGGGAGGGCTTGTGCAAGGAGGTGTCCAGTATCCTCTTTCTGCAATGCCTTTGCCCCTGCCACATGAAGGCAGCCAAATTGCTCCCAGGTGCAGCTCTTCTCCTTCTAGCTACTGATTAGTCAAAGGACTGCATCTAGGCACTGCCAGCAGCACAGCACCCAAGTGCACTCGTATATAGTCAATTGGTGGTTAGAGATGGAGCTGTGCCTGAGAGCCATCCAGTTGCTGCGTAGCTGGGGAAGAATGAGCACCCTCAGTCCCTTAAAGCACCAGCAGAAATGTGCAATCAAAGTATAACATTCCACCAGTGCAATAGGATCTTGGCCCATGGTTCCCACCATTTCTCCTTCACTGCCATCAGGGAACATGTTTCTTACTCTCCTCTTCCCATTAACAAGTTAACTGTTCAATGGATTTGTAATTGGTTGATCGGCCGAACCCAAAGGGTGCTCAGCAGTGGCTCCTCTTTGTCTTGGAAAGATGTGACCAGTGAGGTGCCACAGGGTTCTGTCCTGGGCCCAGTGCTATTCAACATCTTTATCAATGACTTGGATGAGGGAATTAGGGGCATACTTACCAAATTTGCAGATGACACCAAATTAGGAGGAGTAGCTAATACCCTGGAGGACAGGATCAAAATTCAAGATGACCTGGATAAACTGGAGAGCTGGGCCAAAGCTAACAAAATGAAATTCAACACGGAGAAATGTAAAGTACTGCACTTAGGGCGGAAAAATGAAATGCATAAATATAGGATGGGAGAGACCTGGCTGAATGAGACTACGTGCGAAAGGGATCTAGGAGTCCTAGTAGACCACAAGTTGAACATGAGCCAACAGTGTGATGCGGCAGCTAAAAAGGCCAATGCGATTTTGGGCTGTATCAATAGAAGTATAGTGTCTAGATCAAGGGAAGTAATAGTGCCACTCTATTCTGCCTTGGTCAGACCTCACTTAGAATACTGTGTCCAGTTCTGGGCACCACAATTCAAAAAGGATATTGACAAATTGGAGCGTGTCCAGAGAAGGGCAACTAAAATGGTGAAAGGTCTGGAAACGATGCCTTATGAGGAAAGACTTGGGGAGCTGGGTATGTTTAGCCTGGAAAAAAGACGGTTAAGAGGCGATATGATAGCCCTGTTTAAGTATTTGAAGGGATGTCACGCTGAGGATGGAGCAAGCTTGTTTTCTGCTGCTCCAGAGACTGGAACACGGAGCAATGGGTGCAAGCTCCAGGAACAGAGATTCCACCTCAACATTAGGAGGAACTTTTTGACAGTAAGAGCTGTTCGGCAGTGGAACACACTCCCTCGGAGCGTGGTGGGGTCTCCTTCCTTGGAGGTCTTTAAACAGAGGCTGGATTGTCATCTGTCGGGGATGCTTTGATCAAGATTTCCTGCGTGGCAGGGAGGTTGGACTGGATGGCCCTCGTGGTCTCTTCCAACTCTGCAATTCTATGATTCTATGATTCATTCTTTATGAACTATCAAGGCCCAAGCTTTGACATGCCATGGTGTGTGTGTGTGTGTATAAAATTTTTGGAAGAGCAGGTTGTCATTATGATAGTCCCCATAGCCTGTCATAACTTCAAGGACAGTCCAATATTTCAGGCAGTTGTGCCATCAGCAAGCACATTCAGAACAGTTGTCATTTTCACAAATAGGGGTTTTCTTTTTTTTGTCAAGCCAAAAAGTCTTGATTGTCCACTCAAAACCAAACCACTTTGTGTAATAACAGAGGTAACTCACAAGAGTATATTGTCACTGGGAAAATCTACACCCACTAGGCTCTGATTAGTTTCACTCTGTTACCACCCTTGTTTGGGTATATACTTTTATAAGAACTCTCAATCTTGAAGGAACATTCCAGTGTGATAAGCAGACTGTGGCCCTCAGTTATGACTCCCAATTCTCACTCATGGTCATGAAATGGAGAGCAGGGACAATTTTTTTTGGGGGGGGGGGGAGTGGAATCCTAGTGACTCAGATTTTTTCCCAACCCTACCTGGGATCTAGCTTCTGACAAATGCACAGGTCGCCACCTCCCCAGATCTCTAGGGGATCCATTCCCAGACTTACCGTCTATAAATGAAACCATGGATAATAGGCAACCCTATTAAAATAAAGGGTTTCTAGTACAAACATACGATAGAATTGCATTGGAGGATCTAGTGATTCCTAGAGAGAACACCTCTCTAGGCATTTTCCAGGGTGACTCTATGGTATGTGTCCCTATTTTTTCAGCTGGGGGGGGGGAAACACTGTATCTTAGTTGTTGTTTTTTTAAAAAATACACAGGCATACCTCTGTTACAAAGACTCTGATAAAGAAGCTCCTTTTTACAGTCTTTTTATGGCCAACCCAGCTCCCTCTTTTCCTCCTCGTCTTCCCTCCACCTATGGCGAAAATCCAACATGGCCGTTTGGGGCACTTGCCTTGTCAGTAAGCTCCGCTCCCTGTGCACAACTGACCAATCAGCTTTCCACTTCTACTCTTATCAGGAATGTGCAGTAAAACGTTTATCCCAATGAGCAAGAATGTGCATTTCCTGTGGAGCTTTAAAAAATATATGGGGAAAACCACAAAGGCTTTTCCTGCCAAGTTTTTGTCGTTTTTGTCCCCCCTCCTTCTGAATACAACGGATGACTAGCGGATCTCATTAAGACAAATTGTATTCTTCTTGAATTCTCTGGGGAAGTATTTTTGTCGTATTTTGGAAGAAGCTTTCAAGAGGTCTCTAGAAGGTTAGAAATGTTTTTGTTTAGTTATGCAAGTTTTGCCTGACTTGTTTGGTTCACTACACACGAGCATATTGTTAGGTTTAATAAAAAATCTGCTAAAACATTCTGAACTGCTGTTGTTGTTTTTCCAAGGTATAGGAACTTAACTCTGTTCTTTCCATGCTATTTCTGCCCCTGGTACCAAAGCTTCTATTTAAAGAAGTAATGCCCAGCAACACATGTACTTCATTAACTGAGGTATACCTGTATAAAAGGTTGACTGACTGAACCCAAAGGATAGTCACCAATGGCTCCTCTTCATTCTGGAGAGAAGTGACCAGTGGGGTGCTATAGGGTTCTGTCCTGGGCCCAGTGCTATTCAACATCTTTATCAATGACTTGGATGAGGAAACAGAGGGTATGCTTATCAAGTTTGTAGATGACACCAAATTAGGAGGGGTAGCTAATACCCCGGAGGACAGGATCAGAATCCAAAATGACCTCAACAGATTAGAAAGCTGGGCCAATACTAACAAAATGAATTTCAACATGGAGAAATGTAGGATACTACACTGGGGCAGTAAAAATGAAATGCACAGATACAGGATGACACCTGGCTTGATAGCAGTGCATGCAAAAAGGATCTAGGAGTCTTAGTGGACCACAAGATGAATATGAGTCAGCAGTGTGATGCAGCAGCTAAAAGCCAATGCGATTCTAGGCTGCATTAATAGGAGTATCGTGTCTAGATCAAGGGAAGTAATGGTGCCACTCTATTCTGCTTTGGTCAGACCTCACCTGGAATACTGCGTCCAGTTCTGGGCACCACAATTCAGGAAAGATATTGAGAAGCTGAAACGTGTCCAGAGGAGGGTGACCAGGATGGTGGGAGGTCTGGAAGCCATGCCCTATGAGAAGCAGCTTAGGGAGCTGGGCATGTTTAGTCTGGAGGAGAAAAAGTTAAGAGGGGTCATGATAGCCACATTTAAATATTTGAAGGGATGTCATACTGAGGATGGAGCAAGCTTGTTTTCTGCTGCTCCAGAGACTAGGATACGGAGCAGTAGGTTCAAACTACAGAAAAAGAGATTCCACCTTAGGAAGAACTTCCTGACAGTAAGAGCTGTTTGGAAGTGGAATACACAACCTCATAGTGTGATGGAGTCTCCTTCTTTGGAGGTTTTTAAACAGAGGCTGGATGGCCATCTGTCAGGAATGATTTGATTGTGTATTCCTGCATGGCAGGGGGTTGGACTGGATGGCCCTTGAGCTCTCATCCAACTCTATGATTCTATGAAAAGAAAAATTCATTAAGACAAGCTGCTGGGTTCACTATTAAAGTACACATATTATCATTTCTGGCCTACAATCTGTTCTTTTTAACTCATACAGGGTCCAGGGAATGAACTAGTTTCTTCAACCAGAATTTGAATTTTGCATGCTAACAATATGGCTGCCAAGACTCTCCGGCGGCCAATTTGCGGGCTGGTGGGGGTACCCCGAAGATCACCCTACACGTGGCCAGGAGGGCAGGCATGGACGCCGCCATGCTGGGGGAGCATCCTCTTCCCAGCATGCCTTGCTTAGTCAGGAAGAGGATCATAATTCAGCCAATCAGGGAGAGGCTCTCTCTCCCTGACTGGCTGGCTTATGTGACCTCCCAGCCAATCAGAAGCAGGGATGGCCCTAGGTTTCTGATTGGCTGGGAGGAGGGGCCTGCTGCTACAGGCAGCGGGTTTTTCCTCTGGTCCAGTGGTCGGGTATTTATTCCCAACCGCAGAGCTGGACCAGTCAGTGGCTCGCTACAAGCTGAAGAGGAAGGACGAAGGAAGAGCTCTGGAGCTGGGGTGCAGAGCGGAGCTGGTAGAAGCGCTTTGGTGGCACAGCAAGGTGCCGAAGGGCCTCTGGTGGTGGCAGTGAGGTGGTGAAGGGCCTCTGGCAGCGGCAGTGAGAAGACAAAGCGAAGGGCCTCTGGGACTGGGACCACAGCGGCAGGGCAAGCGGTGCTGGGGGGCAATGTGGTGGTGGCGGTGGAAGCATGAGGCAGCGGCCATGCTCAGCAGCATCAACAAGGAACCAGGAATTGACCCAGGCTGTCACACTCCTTGCTGAGCAGGTGGTAGAGCTGAAGGCCAGAGGAAGTGCTGACACGGAGGCTGCAGGTTCATCTCAGTCATCAGAAGGCAGCACCAGCACCAGATTGCAGTCCTCAAAAATCAGTTTTGAAGGGTCCACGCAATCGGCAAGGACGGCGGGGGGGGGGCAGAGAAAGGACCACTCTCCATTGCAAAGCGACATCAGCATAGTGTCCTTGGCAGCCTCCTCTTCAATGGAGCAGGAAGACAGGGCAACAGGGGGAAAAGGGTGGAAAGCGAGCAAGCGGGACAAGAGGAAAAAGCATTCGAGACATAGGAGAAAGGAGGATTCAGACAGTGAAGGATTGTCAGGTAAGTCAACTGAGGATGAGCTGGATCAGTCGGGGTATTGGAAGGTGGTGGTTCTGGTCCCTGGGCTGCCATTGTGGGTGATGAAGGCATGGAATCAACAGGATCCTTCAGCCTCCACCCCCACCAGAGCTTGGAAAGATGGGGCAGTCTCGCCTGGGGCCACAACCCTCAACTTGTTCCAGGACAATGAGGATCCACCAGGGATCCATCTGGACAAAAAGACTTGAGATAATCTCCTCAAAGGGTATTATGTCAATGTCTTTACTCTCCTCAAACCAGAGGGAGAGGAGGGAAGTGCCCCCAAAATGGACAAAAAGACGTCTGACAAGGCCAAACCGGATCCTGTTGACCACTCATTCAGCAATTGGTTAGCGGGCTGCACTGTTTTCATGGGGGTTGTACAGATGGCATACTCTGACAGGGGGTGGCATCTGGCCAATCACTTGGGAAATGTGCTCAAGGCCAAGACGCTGGCGGGTGAAGCAGCTGGCATTGAATATGACACTGCTTTTCAAAAGAGGGCCTCGTGGAACGCTCGAGCCAGATGGGATCTCATTAATGACAAGCTGTGGCTTGTCATTATGGTACCCCACATCAAGGGCAGGTTGGATGCGGCCAAGCCCCTGTGCAAAAAATAACCCATGGCGCTTAGTCTGTTGGGAGTAAAACCAAAGCAAATGTTTTCAGGCACACTGTAAGTTTGAGCACAATTGTGAAAACTGCTATGGAGCCCATCCCTGAACCGGTTGCTCCCGTCCCTCTTCCAGTCAGCAGTCCTTTTGGACCGGACACCCTGCTGCCTCCACCATCAAAAAGGAAGCAGGGTCTGGGAGCAATGCCGGTCAGGGGAGAAGCAAACACAACTGAGGGGGAGGATGGCCTTCACACCAGTCAAGTTGCAGTCCACGCTCCCCCTCTTAGCCATTTACCCTGACAAATAGGCGGCTGCCTATTTAAAGGATGGTTTCTCCAAAGGCTTCAGGATCTCCACCCTAGGCCCCAGGGAAGCGGCAGAATCCGGCAACCTCAAGTCGGCAGCTGAGCTACCTGAAGTGGTGGCTGCCAAGATTGCCAAGGAATGTGCAGCTGGGAGGATGGCGGGCCCCTTTTCAGCTCTGCCCATGCGCAACCTTCAGGTTTCTCTTCTGGGGGTGGTGCCAAAGAAGGTGCCAGGTGAATTCAGGCTCATTCATCAGCTGTCCTACCCGAAGGGGGCGTCGGTCAATGATACTATACCACCAGAGCTTTGCTCAGTCTGATACGCATCATTTGATCATGCCATCAAGTTGGTCAGGGCCTGCGGTCCTGGGGCCCTCGTGGCAAAATGCGACATTCAATCTGCATTCCAGTTGCTGCCGCCGGTCCATCCAGAAGACCACTGCCTGCTGGGATTCAAATTTCAGGGGCAATGTATTATGACATGGCCTTGCCTATGGGATGCTCCATCAGCTGTTTTGCATTTGAGGCCTTCAGCACGTTCCTTGAATGGGCCCTGTGGCACAGGACTGGTTCTCCATTTGTCACCCATTACCTTGATGATTTCCTAATGATGGGGTCGGCCAGTGGGCCGGATTGTGGGTTTCTGCTTAATTCCTTCCAGGTGCTGGTGCAGGAGGTTGGCATGCCTTTGGTCCCCAAGAAGACAGGGGGCCTTCTAACAGCATAGTATACTTGGGGGTCTTGCTGGACTCCGTGGCTGGTATTTCTTGCCTTCCAGAGGACAAACTGGAAGGGATCAGGGAGCGACTGCACCACCTTCTCACTAGGGACAAGGCAATGCTGAAGGAGGTGCAGTCTCTCTTGGGCCATCTTAATTTCACATGCAGAATAGTGGCCCCCGGCAGGGCATTCTGTGCCAGGTTGGCCGGCATCATGAAAGGTGTCTAGTCTCCACATCACCACATCTGGCTCACAAAGGGTGAAAGAGGACCTCAAGGTGTGGCTACAGTTTCTGGAAGAATACAACGGAATCACATTTTGGCAGGGGGAGAAAACCTTGGGGGCAGGGTTGCAGGTGCATTCAGATGCAGCAGGAAGCTTTGGGTTTGGGGTGTTCTACAATGGCCATTGGTGTGCTCAGGAATGGCCTTCTAAGTGGAGGGCCACCACTATTATCCGTGACCTAACTTTTCTTGAGTTCTTCTCCATTTTAGTTGCAGTGATCTTGTGGAACGATGAGTTCCGGGACAAGGAAGTGTGCTTTTGGTGTGATAATCAGACAATGGTCCAGATTATCAACAGGCAGTCCTCAAAATCTGTCAGGGTTATGAGGCTGGTCTGGAAATTTGTGTTAACCTGCTTATCATCAAATTTTACCTTCACTGCATGGCACATTCCTGGTGTGGATAACGAGATCGCTGATGCATTGTCTCAATTCCAGGATACCAGGTTTCGAGAGCTGGCACCGGAGGCAGATCCAACACCAGTGGCCTTCCCGGACGAACTCTGGCACCTTGGGAAGGAGAAGTAATTCATGGAGTCATCAACTCCCTGGCGCCTTCAACTCAAGCCAGCTACACCAGTGCAGTTCATCAGTTCTTCCGTTTTCGGCATCAGCAAGGCTATGGGAGCTCCTGGCCTGCCTCAGAAAGGGAGGTATTGCATTACATCACCTCCTTGAAAGAAACGAGCCTGGCACCAAGATCAATATTACTGCACCTGGCGGGCATTTCCTTCTTCATCAAGGTAGCTGGACAGGGTGACCCATGTGCTCCTTTCCTGGTCCGTAGGGCAGTCAAGGGCTGGCACCAGTTGGAGCATCACAGAGAGGACATTCGCAGGCCAGTATTCTTCAGCCTCCTACGCAGACTGCTGGCCACTCTTAACAAGGTCTGCTGGTCCAGGTACGAGGTGCTGCTTTTCCACACAGCATTTGCTGTCACTTTCTTCACTGCCCTGCGCATCGGTGAGCTGGTATGTAATTCCAAGACAGACGGGTCCGGGTGGGCACTCCAACGGAGAGATGTGTCATTGGAAGAAGAGGCTCTTGTGCCTCCAAGAGCGATCAACGCAGGAAGGGGGCATCTCTGTGGCTGCAGAGTCTGGGCCTATCTTCTACATGCCCAGTGATCCTCATGTGCCATTTTTTGCGAAAACACCTGGATGCACTAGGCACTCTGTTCATCCATGAAGATTTGTCTCCACTGACATGTTACCAATTTGTTAGCATGTCACGGGCCGCTTTGTGGCAGCTGGGTTGTCCAGCGGACGAGTATGGGGGACACTCATTCCAGATTGGCGCAGCAATGACTGCAGCGGCAGAAGGCCTGGTGGCTCAGGCATTACAGCAGCTGGGCAGGTGATGATCCAGAGCATACACTGCTTGCATTCGACCGGAACTCAATTTTTCTTTGGTTTAGGTCCACCTCTGGGGCGTCTCTTCATTCAGAAGACTGGCTTTCTTTGGTGGCAGCTGCAGGGTTGGCGGAAGACGAGCAGGGAGAAGGGGGGCTTGTCTTTTGTGGTGGTTGGCATGGGTTCTGATCCAAACTCAGGGGTCATAGGGGTCTCTGTCAAGTTCAAGTTCAAGGTCACCGAGACCTGGGGGAGTTCCAGAAAATGCATGCCACCTTGGGGCATCTTGTCTGGGAACCCCTCCCCCTTTCAGGAAGTGTCAGATCACATGTTCTGGTAGCCCACAGAGGAGGAACAGAGTTCGGCAGTCAAGCCGGAGGCCTGCATAGAGGCTTTCTATGGAGGCTTTCAGGGCACATGACTGTCGGCAGGTGGGCCAACAAAGAACTCATCGACCAGACAGGCGGGTGGGTCGATGTTCGGATTCGAACCCATGCCCATGTGCCAACCTGAGCAACTGTCATCAAAGAAATTGTGGCCATTTATTGCCTATATATACATACATACACACACACACACACACAGTTGTCCCTCCACATTCGTGGGGGTTAGGGCTGCAAGACCCCCACAAATGTGAAAAAAAGTGAATAAAAAATAGGTCATGGCACGCCCTCCCGGAACCCCCCCCTGCCCTCCCAGAAGCAGCAAAGGGGTCTTCTAAGGCCCCCATCACTGCTCCTCTCCACCACCCTCCCCACCCTCCCAGAAGCAGCGAAGGGGGCTTCTGAGGCCCCCATGGCTGCTCCTCTCCACCACCACCCCACCCTCCCAAAAGCAGTGAAGGGGGCTTCTGAGGCCCCTGTCGCTGCTCCTCTCCAACCCCCCACCCTCCCAGAAGCAGCGAAGGGGGCTTCTGAGGCCCCCATCACTGCTCCTCTCCACCACCACCCCGCCCTCCCAGAAGCAGCAAAGGGGGCTTCTGAGGTCCCCGTTGCTGCTCCTCTCCACCCCCTACCCATCCTCCAAAAAGTGGCAATGGGGCTTCTAAAGCCCCGTTGCCACTTTTGGGAGGGGGGGCTCCCAAAAACAGCGAATAATCAAAACTGCGAGTGAATGTGGAGGGGCAACTGCACACACACACATCTCTATATCATCTTTAATGTACAATAGATTTTATTTTGTGTCTATGTTCATTGTGGGGGGTTAGGGTGAGGGGAGGGGACCCTGTCAAACCTCAACATGCAATAAACTAAAATTATTTTGAATGTGGATTGCTGTGTAGCCAAAATGACACCATTTATGTGTACAAGGGAAAGATCAGCAAGCTTGGGAAAACACAGAATTTGCAAAACTACAAACTGTGTGTGTGTGGGGGGGTGTAGTCCAAAGAGGACTGGCCATGCTCACTGACCATGGAATGCCTTCACTGATCTACCAAGGAATTTGGCAGGTTTACCTTTGTAATGTGTTTCCAGAAGCTGCCAGCTGGGGGAGCTGCTACATTAACCTGAGCTTAACTAAGGCAGAAAAGAGAAAAAAGAAAAGCGCATCACCAAACCTCTCCCTCCTGGTTGGCATGGATTAGGCTCAGGGGGCAGGACAAGAAGAAGCAAACCATTCCATGTTAACCTCTGAAATGTTAACATGAAAGGGACTCTCATCCTGTTTGACCAGGAGTTGGTGCAAAAGTAAAACCAGGGCTGGTTTAAGGGCCCTGCAGCACCTGCAGCCGCACATTGCCCATCAACATTCCTTAAACCAGCCCTGAATAAAACACCTCAGATTATGGCTTTGGGACCATAAAGGACTGAAGAATTCTTTGTCATCTGAAAAAGTATTTTATTTCTCAGATTCTGGGAACTTTAGTCCACAGAAGTAACTTTTCCAAGCTCTCTTGAAAATACCTTAGGCCACCCATTTCCCCTCTATACTGTTTCTTCCCCTCCTGTTACTTACCAGGTTAGCCAAAAGCCGATGATCCCACCCAGTCAGGGATCATGTAAGGAATAGGATGACATAACAATGCTCCATAATCAATCTGTTTTGTCTATATGATGGCAATATAGAAAAATAAACTACCATCCCCCCCCCAATGAGAATGGGTGGTTTTTTTTATATACCACTCCTTCTCCAGAGGACAGGATCAGAATTCAAAATAAACTTAGCAGACTAGAGAGCTGGTCCAAAACTAACAAAATGAATTTCAACATGGAAAAATGTAAGGTACTACACGTAAGCAGAAAAAAAATAAATTGCACAGATATATGATAGGTGACATCTGGCTTGACAACTGAAAGGGAACTAGGAGTCTTAGTAGACCACAAGCTGAACATAAGTCAGCAGTGTAACGCAGCAGCTAAAACAGCCAATGTGATTCCAGGCTGCATCAACAGGAAACTAGTGTCTAGATCGAGGGAAATAAGAGTACCACTCTATTCTGCTTTGGTCAGACCTCACCTGGAATACTGTGTCCAGTTCTGGGCAGCACAGTTCAAGAAGGATATTGACAAGCTGGAATGTGTCCAGAGGAGGGTGACCAAAACGGTGGGAGGTCTGGAAGCCATGCCCTATGAGGAGCGGCTTAGGGAGCTGGGCATGTTTAGTCTGGAGAAGAGAAGGTTAAAAGGTAACATGATGGCCAAGTTTAAATATTTGAAGGGATGTCATATTAAGGATGGAATAAGCTTGTTTTCTGCTGCTCCAGAGATTAGGACATGGTGCAATGGACTCAAACTACAGGAAAAGAGATTCCACCTAAACATTAGGAAGAACTTCTTGATGGTAAGAGCTGTTTGACAATGGAATAAATTTCCTCAGAGTGTGGTGGTTTTTAAATGGAAGCTGGATGGTCATCTATTGGGCGTGCTTTGGTTGTGTATTCCTGCACGGCAGAGGGTTAGACTGGATGGCCCATGTGGTCTCTTCCAACTCTATGGTTCTATCATTCTATGATTCAGCTCCATTCTAGTTTGAGAAACAAAGAACATTCACTTGTTGATACTGCTGAACATGCTTCCCCATGATTAATCATCCTCCACTTCAGCTGCTGTGTGTGGATTAAAGGCCAATGTACTGGGATTCTCCATAGCCACATTCTACATTCCCGGGATACATTGGTTGCTCTCTTGCAACCATTAGACAAAATTACTGGCAAATTCCTTTTTTTCAAATCTGGAGAATTGAGCAAGCTACCTGACAGGTGATTCATAAAAGGAAGTATATTGGAAAACACGTGCAGGAGGGTGGCTCAGGACGTAGGAGCAGCATGAGTCAGGGAGGCAGTGAAATGCCAGCTGTTAGCTCTCCCACTGACTGTGTTCAGTGGCACCATCAGGGTAGGACTTTGAGGCAGAAATCTAGAGCCCCAGTCAGCAGAATGATCGGGAGCCCATCCCCCAAGACTTACCGCAGTTTAATGTTAATCAATTCACTTTATATTCTAAAGAGTGACATTACTATAATGTCCAGGGTCTAAAATCACCTAAGTCTCCCACAGTCCTGGTTCACGAGAGGCCAAAGGTACCGGTATTTGGACGTTTCTTTGCTTTCAAACTCAGCTGTTCAGGATATTATAAAGAAATAGCTTTGTTGTTAACTGTAATCAATGTTACTTCGACCTATGAATGAGAGACCTCCAAGGCATCCCATCAACAGCCCTATTCAGGTTTGCAGACTCAGGGCTGTAGCTTTCTTGACATAACACTACACAAACCAGTTTGAAACAGGATTATTTACTATGGCTTCTTCATATGGAATTATAGGATTTGTAGTCTGGTGAGGCACCAGCACTCTTTGGCAAAGAAGGCTAAAAACCTTGTAAAACTAAAAACCCAGGATTCCATAGGAAGGACCCATGGCAAATAATGCAGTTTCAAACTGGATTATTTGTGTAGTGTGGATTAGACCTGAGTCAATCCATCTGTAATGTGGTCTTCCTCTTTTTCTACTGCCTTCTACCTTACCAAGCATTATTGTCTATTCTAGTGAATCATGTCTTCTCATGATATGTCCAAAGTATGAGTGATCTTGCCTTCTAGGGAGAGTTAGGCTTGATTTATTCTAGAACCCATTTTTTGGTCTGGTCTTTTTGGCAGTCCACAGTATCCATAGAACTCTTCTCCAGCACTACATTTCAAATGAGTTGATTATCTTCCTATCAGCTTTCTTTACTGTTCAGCTTTCAAAACTGTACATAGAAACTGGAAAAAACAATAGAATATATAATCCTAACTTCAGTATTCAATTATATATCTTTACACTTGGGGATCTTGTCTAGTTCCTTCATAGCTGCCCTTCCAAATTCTATTCTTCATCCAATTTCCTGAGTGCAGGTTCCATTCTAATTAATGATTAAGCCAAGGTATGGAAAATCTTGAACTACTGCAATATCTTCATTGACTGTTTTAAAGTTCTGTAACTTATCTGTGGTGATTGTTTCTGTTTCTTAATGTTCAACTGTAAACCTGCCTTTGCACTTTCTTCCTTGACTTTCTTCAGTAATCATTCTAAGTCTTTGCTATTTTCTGCTAGTAGTATTGTGTCATCTGCATATCTTCAATTTATATTTTTGATCTCAAAAGTATTATGTAACAGTATTTTAAAAACTGAGGTCTTACCAAATACTTTTTCAGATCATAATCCAGTGTTATTAACCTTAATAGTGGCAAATAAAAGAGATTTTAAATGGACACTATATTAAACTTTGCTACAAGATGAAAATGTGTTAAATAAGGCAAAGCTGGCTTTGAAATATATTTTTACGATAATATAAACAAGGAACAGATATGAGAATACTATGGGATATCAGCAAAGTTTTTATGAGAGGCTTTTTCATACAGCAAAATGTAGAATTAAAAAGGAGGATTGGTGCAAACACAATTTGTTTTAGATGAGATTCAAGTAAAAGAGAAGGAATTAAAGAATATTGGGATATTCAAAGGGAAACTAGAGAGGGATGTCCACTGTCCCCCCTACTTTTTTTATATTGACTTTAGAAGTCTTAAACAATGCTATTAGGGAAGAAGGAAATATGCAAGGAATAAACATTAAAGGTTTGGACTGAGGGCCTTTGCTGAAGGCCTAGTGATTGTAAAGTTCATTGGGTCACCAAAGACCTGTTGCTGTCTATCTGCATAAATTACATCACAGGTTTGTTATGAGGATCAAATGGAGCATGAAGAATAATGATTACTGAGTTCCTTGGAGAAAGTGTGCATATATATATATATATATATATATATAGTGATGTACCAGACACACGCTCACATTAACTCAATAAGATTTCTTTATTAAGCAAGGAAATGTAGGCCAGTAACATAGGCTAAGCCAGAACTAAACACAACCTAGTACAGCCTCCAGATAAACCCTTACAGTGTGAGAATGGTATGTAGGGAGGGCTATAGAAGGGCAGCTCCCTCCAGGTGCTGTGGCCTTGAAGCTGCCCGAGGAACAGTGTTCCCAGACCCAAAAGGTGGGCTGGCTGCTGTCCAGAGATTGAGGCCCAGGCAGGGGAAACAGGCCAGGAACCAAATTCATGTCAGGGTCTTCAATGGAGTCTACTCTAATACCCAGAATCCAGGGACAAGCATGACATACCCCCCCTGCAAAGAGAAACCCCCCTCCCCAAACCCGAGCCCACATCCAGAGAAAAATGCCAAGCAAAAAACAGGAATCCCCATCCCCTTTCAGCCAGGCTTATCAGGGAAGCTAACATGGAACTTCCTCAATAAGCGAGGAGCTTTGATGTGTTCAACATTGACCCATTCTGCATGTACCATAGGCAAATGCTTCCATTTAACCAGATACTGTAAAAAAAAACCTGTGCACCCAAGAGTTCAGGACATCAGAGATTTCAAAGTGTTGATCATTGTCCGCCATGATAGGGCGGGGTGTCATCTCAGGAACTCGATGACGTTGATCCGGAGGGCACGCAGGCTTGAGCAAATGCAGCACTTGGGCGCCCTTCAGGATTAGCCCGCCCTCGGGCTCTTAGTAGGGCGGGCTGGATCCGTTTCCCGCTGGCTCAGCATCTGAAGAGGACCCACTGTCGTCCGGTTCCTCTGAAGACTCTCCTGCTGCGTGGCTTGAAATCAAGGCGCACACCGCTGCTTTGGCCTTTGGCTTGAACGGCGTCTTGGGTGCTGTCGGCTTGCCATCTGCCTTCTTGGGCCTCTCTTCCATGGTGTTGTCCCGTGGTTGTTTCTCTGGGCATTTGGCTATGCAGTGTTCACCTTTTCCGCAATGCACAGAAAGCCTTTCCACATCCTTCGCTCCCTCTCCGATTCCCCCACTGTGCCTCCAGCTGGTCGAGCTGCCTTAGCTTTCTTCCCTGTGGACCCACTGGGCTTTCCACTGAGCACCTGGCATTGCTGGACCAGCTTTACGCTCTGCCTCAGGGTTTCCACCTCCCCAGCCAGCTGCACCCACCCCAGGAGGGTTTCTGGGTTCCCTTGGACCAAAGCCCATGCAAGGATGTCTGTGTTAAGACTATCCTGAAAATACTGCACTTTAATGGTTTCGGTCCAGTCGGGGATCTAGCTGGCCAGGCGGTGAAATTCGGAGGCATATTCAGCCATAGAATCATAGAATCATAGAATTGCAGAGTTGGAAGAGACCACGAGGGCCATCCAGTCCAACCCCCTGCCACACAGGAAATCACGATCAAAGCATCCCCGACAGATGGCCATCCAGCCTCTGTTTAAAGACCTCCAAGGAAGGAGACCCCACCACGCTCCGAGGGAGTGCGTTCCACTGCCAAACAGCTCTTACTGTCAAAAAGTTCCTCCTCATGTTGAGGTGGAATCTCTGTTCCTGGAGCTTGCATCCATTGCTCCGTGTTCCAATCTCTGGAGCAGCAGAAAACAAGCTTGCTCCATCCTCAATGTGACGCCCCTTCAAATATTTAAACAGGGCTATCATATCACCTCTTAACCGTCTTTTTTCCAGGCTAAACATACCCAGCTCCCTAATTCTCTCCTCATAAGTCATGGTTTCTAGACCTTTCACCATTTTAGTTGCCCTCCTCTGGACACGGTCCAATTTGTCAATATCCTTTTTGATTTGTGGTGCCCAGAACTGGACACAGTATTCTAAGTGAGGTCTGACCAAGGCACAATAGAGCGGCACTATTACTTCCCTTGATCTGGACACTATACTTCTACTGATGCAGCCCAAAATCGCATTGGCCTTTTTAGCTGCCACATCACACTGTTGATTCATGTTCAACTTGTGGTCTACTAGGACTCCTAGATCCCTTTCGCACGTAGTCTCATTCAGCCAGGTCTCCCCCGTCCTATATCTATGCATGTCATTTTTCCGCCCTAAGTGCAGTACTTTACATTTGTCCGTATTGAATTTCATTTTGTTAGCTTTGGCCCAGCTCTCCAGTCTATCCAGGTCATTCTGAATTTTGATCCTGTCTTCTAGGGTATTAGCTACTCCTCCTAATTTGGTGTCATCTGCAAATTTGATAAGTATGCCCCTAATTCCATCATCTAAGTCATTGATAGAGATGTTGAATAGCACTGGGCCCAGGACAGAACCCTGTGGCACCCCACTGGTCACATCTTTCCAAAATGAAGAGGAGCCACTGCTGAGCACCCTTTGGGTTCGGCCAGTCAACCAATTACAAATCCATTGAACAGTTAACTTGTCTAGCCCACATTTTACAAGCTTGTTTTCAAGAATGTCATGGGGAACCTTGTCAAAGGCCTTACTGAAGTCAAGGTATGCGATATCCACAGTGTTCCCTTCATCTACCAAGCTGGTAATTTTATCAAAAAAAGAGATCAGATTAGTCTCGTATGACTTGTTACTCTGAAACCCATGTTGACTTTTTGTGATTATGGCATTGCCTTCTAAATGTTCACAGACTCTCTGTTTAATGATCTGCTCTAGAATCTTCCCTGGTATTGATGTCAGACTAACTGGACGATAGTTGTTGGGATCCTCTTTTTTCCCCTTTTTGAAGATGGGAACAACGTTTGCCCTCCTCCAGTCTGCTGGGATTTCTCCTGTTCTCCAGGAGTTCTCAAAGATTATTGCCAATGGCTCTGAGATTATATTTGCCAGCTCTTTTAATACTCTTGGATATAGTTCATCTGGTTCTGGAGATTTACATTCATTTAGATTAAGAAGGTATTCCTGTACTACCTCTTTGCTTATTCTGTGCTGGATTTCCCCTATTGTGTCCTCTGTTCCATTCTCCTCAGCTTGGTCCCCCTTTTCCTTTTCTGAAAACACTGAGGCAAAGAAGGTGTTGAGTAATTCTGCCTTCTCTCTGTCCCCTGTTAGCATTTTGCCATCTTCTCCGCGTAGTGGCCCTATCATTTCCTTCTTCCTCCTTTTGCTGTGGACATACCCAAAAAAACCCTTTTTATTGTTCTTAACCTCTCTAGCAAGCCTGAGCTCATTCTGTGCTTTAGCTTTTCTGACTTTACTCCTAAACGTGTTCGTTATCTGTTTGAATTCTTCTTTGGTGATTTCCCCCTTTTTCCATTTCTTATACATGTTCCGTTTAAAACTTAGCTCTGTTGATATTTCTTTAGTCAACCATCCTGGTTTCTTGAGACACCTCCCATTTTTCTTCCTCAATGGTACTGTTTGAAATTGTGCCTTCAGTATCTCCCTTTTGAGAAAGTCCCATCCGTCTTGAGGTCTCTTCTCTTTTAGTATTCCTGACCATGGGATCATCCCCAGAATTTCCCTGAGTTTATTGAAATCAGCTCTCCTAAAGTCAAGAATGCATGTCTGACTCTGCCTGGCTTCTCCTTTCCATTGTATAACAAACTCCAGGAGAACATGATCACTCTCACCTAAGGATCCCACCACTTGCACCCCATTAACCAGGTCATCCCTGTTGGTTAGGATCAGATCTAAAATAGCTGACCCCCTTGTTGCCTCTTCCACCTTTTGGACCATGAAATTGTCTTCCAGGCATGTAAGGAATTTCCTAGACCTTGAAGTTTTGGCTGAGTTAGATTGCCAGCAAATATCAGGATAGTTGAAGTCACCCATCACTACTACATCTCTCCTTTCTGCATGTGTGTTCATCTGTTCTAGAAAGGCAACATCCAATTCCTCCGTCTGATTTGGGGGTCTGTAGTAGAGTCGCACAATAACATCCCTGTTGTTTCCCTCCCCTTTAATTTTTATCCAGATGCTCTCCACCTGGCTTCCAGTATTGATGTCGTGGATCACTTCACTGGTGTATATATCCCTGACATATAATGCTATTCCTCCTCCTTTCCTGTTTGGCCTGTTTCTCCTATAAAAGTTATACCCCTCTATTCCTACATTCCAATCATGAGACTCGTCCCACCAGGTTTCAGGTTTCAGCCTATTATATCATACTTGCTTTGTTGTGCTAGGAGTTCAAGTTCATCTTGCTTATTTCCCATGCTCTGTGCATTAGTGTAGAGACATCTGAGACCATGTGTTCCCTTTACTTGCTCCCTGTGCAAGTTTTTTTGCCTCCCACTGTTGGGTCCTTGCACTGTTTGCCTTGTTCCCTCTATGACAGTTTGACTATTTTCTCCAACCCTTTTGCCTTCCAGAATACTGTCTCCCTCCCCCATGCCGCCCTCCCCGTGCTGCCCCATGCCACCCTCCCCGTGGCCCCGTGGCCTGTGGGAGGGTGGCACGGGGCAGCACAGGGTGCAGGGAGGGCAATGTGAGTGCAGGGAAGGCAGCATAGGGTGCAAGGAGGGCGGTGCGAGTCTGGGGAGGGTGGCACAGAGTGCACAGAGGATGGTCCAAGGGTGGCATGGGGTGGCACGGGGTGTGGGAAGGGTGGTGTGAGTGTGGGGATGGCGGCACATGGCGGCATGAGGTGCGGGAAGGGCAGTGCGAGTATGGAGAGGTTGGCACAGGGTGTGGGGAGGGCGGTGTGAGTGTGGGGAGGACGGCACATGGCAGCATGGGGTGTGGGGAGGACAGTGCAAGTGCAGGGAGGGCAGTGCAGGGAGGGTAGTGCAAGTACGGGGAGGGCGGAACATGGCGGCACGGGGTGTGGGGAGGGCGGTGCGAGTGCAGGAAGGGCGGCACAGGGTGGCATGGGGTACGGGGAAGGTGGTGCGAATACGGAGAGGACGACGCGGGGTGTGGGGAGGGTGGCATGAGCACAGGAAGGGCAACATGAGGGAGTGGCATGTGTATCATGGGGCGGTTGTAGCGCACGGGGGGACAGTGTATGTTACACCAGGTATAGCTAATATATATATAATTCTCTTGGGTATGGTGCCATTTCCAGTGTGCTGATTGGCTGCTTAGGGAACTGACCAACCAATCACAGGTCTGTTGGGCAGCCAATCAACACACCGAGATCAACCATGTAGATCTCAAACATAGTGGCTGGAGCTGGAGAGTGAGTAACACAGGAGTGGATGTGGTGTGTGCGTGTGTGTTCTGGAGTGCAGGGGGTGGGATGGGAAGGGCAGAACAAGCAGTGGGAGGGGCAGAATGAGCGGGGGAGGGGCAGAACGAGCAGTGGGAGGTGGCAAGGGGCAGAACGAGTGGCGGGTGGGTGAGTTAAACCCACCAGCCTACCTCAAAGGGTTGTCATGAGGTCTCCTGGGCCTTTGGGGGGAGCTTTTTATGGCATATGGTTTCCCAATCCAGCTAGTATATATATATTGCTCTTAGATATGTTGCTGTTTCCAGTGTGCTGACTGGCTGCTTAGGGAACTGACCAACCAATCAAAGCTCTGTTGGGCAGCCAATGAGCACACTGGGGGTGGGACCATGTGGAAGTTGAAATCCTTTGTAAACATGGCCGAGGCAGAGAGGGTGTGAGTAGCATGAGGGGATGTGGCATGGTGTGTGTGTGTGCAGCATGTACAGGGTGTGGGGAGGGTGGCACGAGCAGAGGCAGGGTGGCACAGGGTACAGGGGAGGCAGCACGGGGTGCAGGGAGGGTGGTGAGAGTGCAGGGAAGATGGCACAGGAAACAGGGAAGGCAGCACGGGGTGGGGTGAGGGCGGCGCGGGGCATGGGGAGGGCAGTGCAGGCGTGGGGAGGGTGGCATGAGCATGGGGAAAGCAGCATGGGGTGGCACAGGCCACAGGGAGGGTGGCATGGGGCAGCACGGGGAGGGTGGCATGGGGCACAGGGAGGGCAGGGCATGAGGAGGGTGGCATAAGCGCAGGGAGGGCAGCACTGGGCGGCACAGGGATGGTGGCGCGGGCTTAGGGAGGGCGGCACAGGGGAGTGGCATGTGTACCGTGGGGGGAGGAACACTGTATGTTACACAGAGTATAGCTAGTAATAAATATTACCATATACAGTACTGTGATCAGGCCAAAATTCTATTCCAACCCAAAAATAACAGCACCGGGGTTACAGACCACTGTAAGCCAAAACTATAAGAGGAATTGTGTGCGCAGTTCTCAAAGGTAAAGTATTACAACAATGATGCAACAGTATAACTTTTAAGTATCTGTGTACTATATATACTTATGATGATCTACAGAACATATATGTTACATACAATCACTTCCACAAAACATCTGTATAAAGCAAACAACCACATCCACAATAATAAGTCCCGACACTTCCAATCCAATTCCTCTGGGTCCTTGCCAATACCTCTACCAGCGATGAATCTTCTCTTGGTGGAATTCAACCAGTGTGTTTTCACCACGCCTTTATGCTGGAACTTCACAATGCTGTTATCACCAATTAATGTACAAAGAACTTCAATGGGAGGAATGTATCATGAACCCATATGTCACACAGAAATTCTCCAGGTCATGAAGGCAGACGGAATTGTAGATGCACTCCCTTAATCTGTTTTATGGCTTGCTTTTAGACTTGTGATTTACAGCAAGCTGATACCGCAGACGATTCACCTCTAGAGCCAATTATAGTAAATCGTTTCGTAGTTGAACTTTCTCAATGCGGATTTATCTATAACAAATATTAACACACATAATTATTTTTGTCTATCACCACTGCTAGTTCTAAGGGAAACATCTATGCTTACCATGTACTTTCATGGAGTGTCCTTCACAGCTCTTTTCCATTCCGCTGCTAGTAAGGCTGGTAACTGTTTGAAGTTTTTATGGGTATCCCCTCTATTGAATGGCTAAATGACTCATTCCTAAAGCTATTACCCTAATTAACCTTTAGCCCAATTCCTCTCATCTCTTAACCCTGGAAGACAGAGATGGATCTACTCTAGAGAAGACGCTCCCCCAGCTCTATTCATTCATAAGAACTGTCTTCATGCACAATCTAAATAGGATTCATTTATAAAAAATTAACAAAATCCAATTGATCATTCAATCCCCCTGGTTTTCTAGAATTTAATCTGAAAATCCAATAGGCTTCTCTCTGATGCAGTAACCTCTGTATAGAGTCTTTATCTTTGTGGAACAAACCCCAATGCAGCTGTTCAATCACACAGAATCTAAATGATGCAGGATCATGGTTTTTCTCCAAAAAATGATCCACTAAAGGACACCCCACATATTTTGTTCTAATTTTACTGCGATGTTCGCCAATTCTTAATCTTAAATTTCTTGAAGTCAATCCTATATAAAGAAGCCCACATGGACATATTATTATGTAAATAATATATTTTGAATTACAGTTTGTGAAATCTTTTAAAGGAAACTGTTCTTTTGTAGTGGGATGTATAAAAGTCTTAATGTTTAAGGACTGTGGACAGCTAGAGCAATGGCCACATTTATAGTGTCCAGTGATAGATGGTTGTATCCTTATATTTGACTGAATATCAGAGTGAACTAGAAAATCTTTGATGTTGCGTGTTCTTCGTAGGCTAATAAGAGGTGGTTCTGAGCATCCCTGTATGTGTTCCACCAAATGCCAATGTTTATAGATGATTTTTTGGATTTGTGATGCACCCTGGTTAAAAACTATGGAAGATATAATTCTATTATTCTTAGGCTTTTCTTTGTGAACAAACAATGATATTCTATCTTTGGCCATAGCTCTTTGTTTAGCTATTTTTATAACCCTTTGAGGATAAGCCCTAGATGTGAGTTCTCTTTGGTATACGTCAGCTGCTGCCTCAAATTGCCTTTCTTCAGTGGAGTTTCTTTTCAACCTCAGAAACTGTGAGTAAGGTAAATTATCCCTGAGATGTTTAGGGTGATTACTAGAGTAATGCAGTAGTGTATTTCTATCCGTTGGTTTTTTATAATTAGCTACTGCTATTCTGGAATCTTTGATGTATACCATAACATCTAAAAAAGGTATGTTAGTACGATGATAATGACATGTGAACTTTATATGTTCACTGATCGAATTTATCCAATTAAAAAAATTCTAAACTAGTGTATAATCCTCAAAAAGAATAAAAATATCATCAATATAACGAGTGTAGATTTTGAAGAACTTGGCATATTGATTTTGTTCAGGATTTAGAATGTATGTGGTTTCTAGATCGGACATGTATAAGTTTGCAATTGATGGGGCTACGTTGGATCCCATAGCCACGCCCTTAATTTGTACATAAAACTGTTGGTTAAATCTGAAATAATTTTTCTCCAGGATGACATCAAGTATGTCTAAAAGAAAATGTGTTGGTGGGTTTTTTGTTCCCTGGGAACATAATGCTTTTTCCACTACCTCTCGGGCTCCTTCATGCGGTATGGAAGTATACAGTGAATTCACATCTAAGGTGACTAAGCATGTATTGGGGTTTATTGTTAAATTTTCTATTTTCTGAATAAAGTGTGCTGTGTCTTTAATATATGACTGAGTTTTGCATACTACAGGGGACAAAAATGAATCTAAGTATTTTGCAAGCGGTTCTGTGAGTGAGCCTGATCCTGATAAAATTGGTCTACCCTTTGGGGGGAAACCCGGCTTATGTATCTTGGGAAGAGTGTAAAAAACAGGAATTCTTGGATTTTCTTCCATCAGATATGCCCCCGTAGTTGAATTAATGTAACCTAACATGATCCCTTCTTGTACCATCACCCTAATTACTTTTTTAATGGAGTTGGTGGGATCTCCTGAAATGGGTTTATAAGTTTGATTATCATTCAGTTGACGTGTAACCTCGGCTACATAATCCTTCCTGTTCTGTAGAACAATGGCTCCTCCTTTGTCCGCTGGTTTAATAATCACATCCTTTTGGCGGGCCAAATTTCTAAGAGTACTATATTCTCTGAAACTAAGATTATACCAGGGCCGTGACAGTGTGTCTTCAAATTTTTTAATATCTCGTAATACCACTGCCTCAAAAGTTTCTATACAATGGTTGGACTCTGCAGGCATAAATTTTGAAGAACGTTTAAACACATTAGGTTGGAATTGAGTATCCCCATAAAGATATCTTAATTTAATTTGTCTGACCAATTTAAAAATGTCAATTCTAGTTTGGAATGCATTATACCTCGGGGTGGGGACAAACGAAAGACCTTTGCTCAAGACATTGTATTCCAATTCACTAAGATTATAATCTGATAGATTCACAATTAGGTTTTAGTTCTTTTCCTTTGGTAGGTTCGCTGATAGTTTTTTGTATTGTTGGCAGTTGTACGTTGTGACCGGCGGAGAGAGGAGGTGGGTTGTGCAGAAAAATGTTCCTCTCTAAAATCTCCCCTACTAGAACTCTCTGAGGAATATCCATCTGTAGTTTCTCCTTCTGAGAAGGAATGATAATTTTTATCAGCAAATCTTACTTTCTTGAAAGGGGTATCCTTTAACCAGGTATATACCCTTTCATTTTTATAATCTGCCTCATCCCTCTTAAATTTCTTTATTTTAAAAGACCTCAGTTCTTCAGTGAAGATTTTAAGATCTTTATCTATCTGTTCTAATTTCTTATTGAAATCTTGTGATGGAACATCCTTAGTGAGTTTCTCCAATTCTGAATCAATTTTAATTTTTGTAAGTTGTAATTCTGTGTTAAGTCTTTGAATCAATAAGAGCATAAGGTCAAATGAACACTTATTTAAAATAGATGCCCACTTGTTTTTAAACTCCAAATCATTATTGAACAGGCCAGGACCTTTTTGAATTCTAAGTCCTCGTGGGATATATTCAGCCTTACAATACTGGGCTAGGGTAGAAGCATGTAAATCCATGCGTATAAATTGTTTTTTTAGTTTCTCAAATTCCTGCCAAGTATCTGTATTGATATTAGACCCTGATTCATCGAATAGCCCTCTATCAGAAAGAATCTGCAGTTTGTCCTCATCATTAAAAGCAAATGCACTTTTCCACTCTGCCATGCTACAAGATAAGCCAACCCAAAAATAACAGCACCAGGGTTACAGACCACTGTAAGCCAAAACTATAAGAGGAATTGTGTGCGCAGTTCTCAAAGGTAAAGTATTACAACAATGATGCAACAGTATAACTTTTAAGTATCTGTGTACTATATATACTTATGATGATCTACAGAACATATATGTTACATACAATCACTTCCACAAAACATCTGTATAAAGCAAACAACCACATCCACAATAATAAGTCCCGACACTTCCAATCCAATTCCTCTGGGTCCTTGCCAATACCTCTACCAGCGATGAATCTTCTCTTGGTGGAATTCAACCAGTGTGTTTTCACCACGCCTTTATGCTGGAACTTCACAATGCTGTTATCACCAATTAATGTACAAAGAACTTCAATGGGAGGAATGTATCATGAACCCATATGTCACACAGAAATTCTCCAGGTCATGAAGGCAGACGGAATTGTAGATGCACTCCCTTAATCTGTTTTATGGCTTGCTTTTAGACTTGTGATTTACAGCAAGCTGATACCGCAGACGATTCACCTCTAGAGCCAATTATAGTAAATCGTTTCGTAGTTGAACTTTCTCAATGCGGATTTATCTATAACAAATATTAACACACATAATTATTTTTGTCTATCACCACTGCTAGTTCTAAGGGAAACATCTATGCTTACCATGTACTTTCATGGAGTGTCCTTCACAGCTCTGTTGCATCATTGTTGTAATACTTTACCTTTGAGAACTGCGCACACAATTCCTCTTATAGTTTTGGCTTACAAAATTCTATTCCAGTCATGAAACATTTAGGCAAACTTGCCTATTCTCTGCCTCCTTTCAAACATTGTTAAGAGCCATTCTACACATTCAAAAGTATTATGTGGTACAGTATTCCTCCCAGGCCCATATTACCTCAGCCTATAAGTGGAGAAGCCTATGTTTGAATGCTCCCTTGTGTCAAAAGCTCCCATCACATGAGTCAGAAAATAAATTCTCACCTCATTTCCCACTACAGTTGTGGATTTATTTTATTTTATTTTATATTTTATTTTATTTTATATTTTATTTTATTTTATATTTTATTTTATATTTTATTTTATATTTTATTTTATATTTTATTTTGTATTTTATTTTGTATTTTATTTTATATTTTATTATTTTTTGTGGGAGAGTAATCAAACCTGTCTCCTGTTTTAGCTGTTCTCTAACTCCAAGAGACCATCCACCTGTTATTAGGACCAAAGCATTGCCCTGCTGCTTTTTGCCATTGAATCTATCTTGAATAGTTTACTTCTAATCAATTTTATCTTATGTTCTTTCAGAGCAGATAGTTCTTGTTGAGACTTCCTGAACAAATGATACCTGGGGCTTAAGAGAGAAAATACAAGCTTTGCAAATGTTGTACTACTGAGTCAGACCAGAGCCCTTTGCAACTGTACTAGCAGTGCAAGCCTATATGTGTTTACTTATAAACCAGTCACACCATGTGTCACGGGCTCAAACCTGAGTTCCCTTCCCAGAAGCTCCAGGTTAGCCCTCACTGTAGGGTTAGTCCTGAGTATCCTCACCCCAGGATGCTTCCTACAGCCCCAAAACCATCCAGTAGCCGCCGCCGCCACCCACTGAGTCAAACTGGGGGGCTTCTTTCCCCTTGGGACCCCCCCCCTTTCTCACGCACAACACAGTGGGAAGTTGTGCGTAGTCTATATTAATCAGTGGCACTCCTTGCCACTACAGAATTAACTAACTCCCTCCTCCTAACCCCGGAGGAGGCTCACAGTAGCATAGTCAAGAGTAAGGCATGTGGGAAGCATCAGTATAGGAAGATTAGTCAGTTTACTTTATTCAAGAGAAGTAGTCATGCAATCTCACATGTGGCAGGATTCTCCCCTACCTCAGGCTGGCAGGCTTAAAGTGATAGCAATACAGAGTATCAAGATCAAAACATTACATTACTCAGGTTACATTCAGTTACTAATTTAGCTACATTCAATCAAAGTAAAGAAATTAAAAAGAATTCCCTAACGCAACTAAACAGGCCCTAATCTCTACTAAATACTTGCAGTTTGTTGCCTTGAGATGTTATTCAGGCGCTGGGAGTCAGCCAGAATGGAACGGCCTTGCTCTACCAGCATAGTAGTCTGTGTTCCTTCACATTTTCCAGAATCTTTCTCCAAATCTCTCTCATCTCACTCACACTGGTTTCAAACAAAAGCAGTTAAATCTGGCTTAAAGCTGTAATTGGTCAGTCCACTCACATGGTGTTATGGTAATGATGTCATCTCATTAGCTCTGTGAAGGTGGTGCTTGAGACCTTCCCCATTAACCCTTTTCTTACCTGATACTATGCTGGCAAGACAATCTGTTTACAGACAAAGGGAGTTATAGTTCTCTAGCAGAATGATAGGAGTTGCACCTTGTGGCAACATGATGGAACTCCATCATGACACCATGTTCACTGGGGTTAGCAGCTTGTTAAGTGTGTTAGAGTCTATGCTTAGAGTCTATGCTTGCAGTCCTGTGCATATTTACCTGGGAGTAAGTCCCACATAAAACACTGGGAGACTTCCTTTGCATATGC
The DNA here is from genome assembly GCA_030847615.1 of Gambelia wislizenii. NCBI lineage: Eukaryota > Metazoa > Chordata > Lepidosauria > Squamata > Crotaphytidae > Gambelia > Gambelia wislizenii. Next base: position 18,502,716 of record JAUMIR010000010.1, on the reverse strand, counting down.
AAAGGGTTCTGAAGCACAATAAATACCAGGAAGGATATGCTTATCTTGTGAAATTCTGGACCAAACTATCTTCTACAGTTCTTCCCACCACTTGGGAAAGTTACTTTGGCCCTTTCTGCCCCTTGTCAGAAGGCAGCTTCAAAGGGCTAGAGAGCTTTTGGCACAAGGGAGCATTCAAGCATAGAATCCACCAGCTGCAGGTTAAGATGGTATAGTCCCAGGAGAAAGGCAATGCCACATGACTCTTTTAAATGTGGTGAATGCAAACCTAGCCATTTAATCACCAGGGAAGAGGGGGAGGGAGGCATCCAGGCAGCATCCAGCTGCAATACTTTAGGCAGGAGCAAAGAGCTGATGTCATAATCTTCCCTCAACTACAAAACTGCAACCAGATCCTCCCAGTCACTGCCTGCAATTCCCTGGCCACATGATCTAGCATACTCCAACTGTATGGGGGGGGGGTTGTTGTACAAGGAGGTAAATACTTCCTTTCACAATGTCCCCAAAAGAACACATGTTTACACAACCCCAGATTATGGAAGTGTATGACACCAATAGGATTCCAATCCAAGAATTCTGGGAGTTCCAGTCCCAAAAGCTATTGTTTCTATACTATGACTAATCCTGTCTTGTTACAAGCTTTTATCCACACTGTCTGTGGAAAGTATGCAAAGTAGTTTAATCACTAATCCAAATTGATCCAAATGATTGCTTCTGATTATCAGCTTACTGAATCGCTCCTTCCTGTTGAAGAGGGAGAATAACATTAGAAGTGAACAACTGGCTCCACAGAGTTGGCTTCTTGGTGCAAGAGATGGGGTGCACTTCGCAGCAGCTGGTAAGGTAAGAATATATTTGCTAGGAGTCTTGCAAATCTGATCATGAGGCCTTTAAACTGAATTACATGGGGAAGGGAAACAGTATTCAAGAGGGCACTAAGTACTGGGTACAATAGCCTCCATGATACAGGGGGAATCTGCCCAACAGTGGGCAGAAAAACAGCAACATGTCCATCTGGAGATAATGGTCCATGGTCCTGGATGTCTCTACACCAAAGCACAGAGTATAAACAGAATATAAACAGGATAAACTTGAATTCTTAACACAGAAAGACAAATACAATTTAATAGGCATCACTGAAACTTAGTGTGGTAAATATCATTATTGGAATTTGTTATACAGAAGAAAGGGGAAGCTAAATATAGTCAGACATATACTGGAGTTCAAGAAAGCTGATCTCAGTAAGCTTAGGGAAATTCTGGATGAGATCCCATGGTCGGAAATGCTCAAATGGAAAGGACTCCATGGTTCATAGGTGTTTCTATATTGAAAGCACAGTTGCAAACAATTCCAAAGAGGAAGAAAAGTGAGAGGTTTCTAAAGAAACCAGGGTGGATGTACAAAAAACTTCCAAATGAGCTGAGAAAAATGTAAAAGACATGTATAAAAAATGGAAGAAGGTGGAAACCACCAAAGAGGAATGCAAACTAACAGCCAGGGGAAAATAAGAAAAGCTAAAGCTCAGAATGAGCTCAGGTTCAGTAGAGAGGTTAAAAATAATAAAGGGGAGGGGTATTGGCTGTGTTCAGAGCAAGACGAAAATGAGGGAACAGTAGGGCCACTGCATAGAGAAGATGATGAAATGCTAATGGGATACAATTCTGGGCTGCAATTTCCGTGCTTAAAATATGGTGCGGCCGCTTCCAAAGCTTCACGGACGTGCAACGAAGGATCCTGGAAGAGGGACGGTGGCGTCCTAAAATGACCCCCTGCTGCGCAAGAGCGCAGTTCCTCTCCCGGGACCTCCTCCCGCAGTAGGTACTGTTAAACGGTGTCTGAAAATCTCCATAGTGTCCAGGTCAAGGGAAGTAGTCTCCTACTCTATTTTGCTTTGGTCAGACCTCACTTGGAATCCTGTGTCCAGTACTGTGTCTGGGCACCACAGTACAAAAAGGATATTGACAAGCTGGAACATGTCCAGAAAAGAGTGACCAAGGTGATCAAGGTCTGGAAACCAAACCTTATGTACAACAACTTATGGAGCTGGGTATGTTTAGCTAGGAGAAGAGAAAACTGAAATGTGACATTATAGCCATCTTTAAATATCTGAAAGGATGTTGTGTAGAAGAAGGAGTAAGCACATTTTCTGTGGTGCCAGAGACTAGAACACAAATCAATGGATTCAAATTACAAGAAAAGAGATTGCATCTAAACATTAGGAAGAGCCTTTTGACTGTAATAGCTGTTCAACAGTGGAATAGATCACTTGGAGGGTAGTGGACTCTCCATCTTTGGAGGTCTTTAAGCAGAGGGTTAGATGGGCATCTTTCAGGAGTGCATTAGTTTGTGTATTCCTACATGGCAAAGGGTTGGACTAGATGACCCTTGTGGTCCCTTCCAACTCTTAACATGCTACAATTCTATTATTTTATAGCAAAAGAGGAAGGTACCCTCCAGCTCTCCCACGTGGGCTTCAAGCATATACAGTCAGCCCTCTGGATCCACAGAGGTCTGGTTCCAGGATCCCCCACAGATGGCAAAAAATGCAGATGATCACGTTTTATTAAATAGCAGTGACGTGTCTACATGCACGTTGTTGCTGTTTTAGGTATGATCTGCAGGCAGTTGAAATTGTGGATCAGGAGACCATGTACTGGGAGGACCCACTGTATTTCAAACATATATGTAAGAAACCTGATTACCTACCAAATCAGAGTACTGTATTTGACCATCATGCTCAGCTTTGACTACTGCGACTGGCAGCAGCTTTCCGTAATTTGGGGCTGAGGATTTTTCCTCTGTTGCCTGATACCTGATTTTCTTTAAAAGAAAAAGAACTGATGGACATAGAACAGTGCTGAGGAATGTGTGGTCCTTCAAATGTAGTTGGACTGCAACTCTCATGATCCTCCAGTATGGTGGCTGGGGTTTCTAAAAGTTGTAATATGGAACATTTTGAAGCCCAACGGTTTCCCACATTCCCTTTGGATTTCTACAAGATTAGCTAAGGGAAGCACATTCGCACTTCATGAGTCTACAGCTTCCAGAACACCCAGTGAACATGGCCACTAGTTAGAGATTTGGGTAACAACCATTTAAAAATAACTTTCCCAAGCTCTGCTTAAAGGTACCAAATACACACCATTTGAATAGCTTAGGCCACACTAATTGCTGAAGGAGATAACAGCTTCACACATCAAGATCCACACACTGTGGCACTATATTTCCTTCTCCTGGTGCCACATGTTTTTAAAAAATCTTAGGGCCCTGGCTTGTGTGCTTCTCTCTCAGTCTCTCTTTCTCTGCCTGCATCTGGGTGCTGGGTCAGGTGGGTGGCTGTTAATGAGGAAACAACAGGAAGCACTGGGTCTTTTATTAGCTATTTTGCTGTGCCTCACAGCTGGAGGTGAGTAATCTGATCTCTGCGGTGTCCTGTTTGCCACTCTGGCAGCAGTAAGCCACAGTTACTCTCATCCTACTGTTCACCTGGTGCTGGACCCAGCCTACATTGACCCTGTTGCTTGACACCCGCACTCAGCCACCCTTCCTCTCCACCCACATTCTGTGAAGACTGAAGCTGCTGACCAAGTTCTAACACCCAGTTCCTAGGTGTTGTACGACTCTGCCACCTACTCATGTCCTGTCTGAAGAAAAGCTCCCCAGCTGCACATCTTAGAATCTGCTAAAATGCTGCTGCTTATGGTGTGTGTTATAAGTAGTTGGTTTGTCTCCAACTGTCCCTAGATAAGAGGAGTAGGCCTCAATTAATCACCAACCTCTTCCTCCTTGATACATTTTAAGCAGCAGTGGTACCATCACAATGGAAACCCACTGGGTAACCCTGGGCAAGTCACACACTCTCAGCTTCAGAGCAAGGCAAAGGCAAACCCCCTCTAAACAAAATCTTGCCAAGAAAACCCATGATGGGTACACTTTAGGGTCACTGTAAGACAAACAACTTGAAGGCACACAACAACAACAAACCATCACAATAGGACTTGGAAGCAAATGCCTGAACATCCAGTCAGTAGAATGGTTAGAAGATAAAATGCAGCAGGAGAGCTGGAGCTTATCACGTTTTGAAATCAGGGAAGCAAGACATTTTACTATTGAACTGTGGGGCACAGGTAGCCAGATGCAAAAGGACTTGTGCCAATTTAAGTAAAAGAAGAAATTCTGGCAGGCATAACTTGGCATGCAAGACCATTTAGGCACAAAAATGTAACCTGCAAATAAATGAAATTATAGAACAAAAAATAAGGCCACTGCCTACCCTCCTCTTACTTAACATCTTTGTGCTTGGGAATAAAGATCTGAAATATAAAAAGTTGATAGTTTTCCTTCTTGCTGTCACTAGACTGGAAATTGCTAAAAGCTGGAAAAGCGGAAATCTGTCAACAGAGACCTGGTGGAGATGAGTACAGGACAACTGGTTGATGGAAAAACTTGAGGACAATTTTTGTGGGGGCGGGGGGGGGATGGCTGACTGTAACAAGGGGGTCGTTTCCACGGCAAAATAAATCCTCAAACAATGCGACAAGAAGCCTGATAGTTCCCATGCATTTCGAAGCAACAGCACCCTTTTCAGAAGGAGGGGGTGCAAAAAACCCATAAGTCCCGCAGTATCAGCTTTCGCTAGTTTTCCGAACTTTTTTGATTAAGTTCACAAAAATGCGCATAATTTGTCATGGGAACTAATGATCATATACCTTTTCGAATTACTGTGAGCAGAGCTGAATCCTGATTGGTTGGAGTAGAGGGGTTGGAGAGGAAAAAATTAACCCTCCTTCTGCTTACAAATTTGCTCTGAGCCCTTCCTGTTTGTTTCAAACACAGGCTTTGGGGGTTGGGAAAATGATCGGGAGGAGGACCCCATGCTTCACTGCTGTGAGAGTGTGTGTGCGCGTGCATTCGTGTATGCGGGAGAGACAGACGATCGCATGTTCGTCCTTTTGTTTGTCTGTGCTTCCATTCACTTGCCTGCATTCAAGGCTTCAAACAATCAGGAATGAGGCAAGCTTCTGTGGTGTGTGTGTGTGTGTGTGCATGAAGGGAAAGGAAGCAGTCCACTCCAGCATGCTTTGGCTTGTTCATCTTTTCATTCACTCCTTTCTTTGTAGAAGCCTTTCGGGGCTGGGGAAGGGGGGGGGTTGACAGATCGCCCTTTCGATTGCTTGTTTGTTTGTACTTTTTCTTCCCTCTCATTATTTATTCCATTCACTTGCCTGCATTCAAGGCTTCAAACAATCAGGAATGAGGCAAGCTTCTGTTTTGTGTGTGTGTGTGTGTGTGTGCATGAAGGGAAGGGAAGCAGTCCGCTCCAGCATGCTTTTGCTTGTTCGTCTTTTCATTCACTTCTTTATAGAAACCTTTCGGGGCTGGGGAAGATGGGGGAAGTTGACAAATCGCTCTTTCGATCTTTTGTTTGTTTGTTATTTTCTTTCCTCTCATTATTTATGGTCTCCATGACCCCCTCCTTGCTCCCTCCCCGCCTCCTGACTGGCTTTAATCATCTGGAGGCGATTCCCCCCCCACCTTTGCCTGTGTGTACTATACGGAAAGCAGAATTCCTCATCTTTTGAAATGCTGGGGAGTCGTGTGATTTATGCTCTTCTCATGCGAAAGAACGGTAATCTGGAATCTTGCAAACTTTTTCCTGTCGTGGAACCAGCCCCAAGGTTCCTTTTACTGAAAAGTGGTTCCCCTTTGTTGAATATGTTAATGCCCACCTGCAAAAACGTTCACCTCCTTCACAGGATCAGGATTTATGGAATGATGCCTTGCATAATGTTTAGTTATTATAGCTAATGGGAAGGCATGTTGTAAATTGTCTTTTTTTAATCAAAAAAATAATCCCAAAAAAATAATTGGAGTGTGTCCAGAGGAGGGCGACTAAAATGGTGAAAGGTCTGGAAACCATGACTTATGAGGAGAGACTTAGGGAGCTGGGTATGTTTAGCCTGGAAAAAAGATGGTTAAGAGGCAATATGATAGCCCTGTTTAAGTATTTGAAGGGGTGTCACGCTGAGGATGGAGCAAGCTTGTTTTCTGCTGCTCCAGAGATTGGAACACGGAGCAATGGATGCAAGCTCCAGGAACAGAGATTCCACCTCAACATTAGGAGGAACTTTTTGACAGTAAGAGCTGTTGGGCAGCAGAACGCACTCCCTCGGAGCATGGTGGGGTCTCCTTCCTTGGAGATCTTTAAACAGAGGCTGAATGGCCATCTGTTGGGGATGCTTTGATCGTGATTTCCTGCGTGGCAGGGGGTTGGACTGGATGGCCCTCGTGGTCTCTTCCAACTCTGCAATTCTATGATTCTATGAACACAGTGGGACTTTTGAGTCAGGACTTTATCAGACTATAACTTTAAAGCATTCTTTTGCTAGCATTAAAAAATCCATTGTTAAGCCAGAAAAAGAACGCTTCCCCCCCCCATGCACTTACCTCCAATCCCAGTGAAGGCAGCTCTGGCAATGAAAGAGGAAGTGAATGGAGCTCTGTTCACTTCCTCCTTTGAAATCCCGCGAAATATAGCGAGACTTCAGTGCACGGGAAATTCAAAACAAACAAACAAAAATAACATGAAAAGGGTTTTTAAAAGCACAAAAACACACTTTAAAACTTACAAGTAACCTGGTGAGGGTCATTACAAGTTCGTCACTTACCTGGATGTCGCAATCTCACCTGGAAATGTTTGTGCCAGACCAGCCTGATGGGGTAAGTACAGTGAAAAAAAGACACAAGGTTTCACACGCTGGCTATGCTGGCAAAAAAACAGCAGGGGGATCAATTAATGGCTTAAGCCATCAATTAAAAACTAAGGGTTTGGGGCAGAATATAGCCACCAAAGGGCGACGTTGTCTGATCTGCATGCCCTTTCGCAGTTATGTGGCATCGTTATGACGCTGTATTTGATGTGTCGATAAAGTCCTCATTATGCTTGCTAGATGCTGTGTGAAGGCTTGCCTTTTCTTGTCCTGAATCTCATGCAATTTAGCTTCATTAGATAACTTGTGGAGGAGAGAGGGGGAGAAAAACATCTTCACATCCACTTTCTTCACACTGCATAATTTTAGCCATTTCTATCAGGTTCTCTCACATGCCTTTTCTTTCTCAATTAAATAGGCTAGGATAAGAGCCCAAGCCCACTGCAACTAGCAAGCTAGTGCAATTCATACATTGAACTTCCTATGTTTAGTGCAGTGCTCTAATCATGCTTTTTTTCTCCCAGACAGGATGGGCAACTTGTGGACCTCCAAATGTTGTTTGTGTGGGCTGAGTGTAGGCTTGCCTTGGAGGACTCATTAGCATTTGTTTGGTGAGCTGCTTGTGTTGAGAAGAAGTGAGTCAGAGACTGCTGAGAGGAAGTGGTTGAGAGGCAGAGGGAGGAGCTAGCAGCCAGTAGCTCTCTATATTGCTGTAGCATCAGTCCCAAGAACAAGGCATACAGAAGAAAGGCCAACAGGGATGTTTGGCGTGGGTGTTTAGCAGGGGAGTTTGAGGGGGAGGCACAGATTTCTGTTCTAGTGCCTACTTCAGAGTATTCAATATGGACAGTGATGGAACTCCTGCCACCTGCAGCAGCTATGGGATGTTTGTCTTCTTAACTATGGATGTACAGAGCTACACCTGCAGCAAGTACAAGTTGGCTGTGTTGTTGGAAGACAAGGTCCAGCAACTTAAGGCCCAATATTAATACTACTACTACTAATAATAATAATAATAATTTATACACCACCCGGTCAGGGAAAATAGTTTTTGAGATCAGGAGTTTGTCTCCCCCTCCCTGAATAATTTTTAGCCAGACATGCGTGGCGCCATTTTTGGCTATTTAGAGGGTAATAAATCTGTCTGTTTTGTTATTCTGTTCTTTAGGCTTGTATATGAGAAACGAAACTTAAGATTACTTTCGTTTCTCCCAAGGACTAAGTGTTATGGCCTATATAACTGGGAGGGGTTACATTGTTTTGTTCCTGAGATAGAAGAGAGCTTCAAGCTTGTGTGTACCTCTCTTGCTTAGAGAGAACCTAGAAAACATGGTTAAATGCTTTCTGTTATTGTTTTCCTTTTTATTTAATTGTTATTAATAAAAGCCTAAAAGAATTTTGGCATGGACTTACTTTTGCACCAAAGGAGTATTTGTTTGCTCACAAAGCACACGTTTTCGTTGCTTATCCCCTGTTCGGATGAACAGGGAGTGACTGCGCTCTGCACAGATCTATGACAGGTTATGGGATGCCCAGGATTGCTGGCTCAAGAGTTTATGAGCCGTGAAGCTCTTATGCTGCAAATTGTTTAAGCCTGAGCTGAGAGGGGCTTTGAACAAGCGGCAAGTTGGGCAACTTGTCCCTTTGGTGTGAAGTCTTTTTCCTTTGAAGCTGTTTGGAGCTTGCTTTTGTCTACGCCTGGCAAGAGCTTACAACCCCAGCAAGGAGGGGACTGGAAGGTGAGAAAGCCTGCTGTGAGGACTGCTGAGACCGAACCATTTACAACGCCCTGCTGGTAAGCAACCCCTGTGTGAGGGAAGAAGATAATCAGTTGAGAGGGGCTAAAGAGTTTATGGACAATGGCTCAGAGTGTGGCAGTTTTTCCCTTCCAAAAGTTAAATGATAAGAATTATCATTTGTGGGCTGTGAAGATGGAGGCTTATTTGCATCAACAATTGATACACGCTCCCATTTTAGCCCCCCCTGCCCAAGGCGCTTCTGTATTGCAACAGCAGGCTGAGGAACGTGCAAAGGCGTCTCTCATTTTGGCAATTGAGGACAGTCAGTTGATGTATGTGCGAGGCTGTGCCACGGCCAGGGACATTTGGCAAGCACTGCGGCAGGTTTATGTCCATGCTGGGACTGGTTCACAGCTTATGTTAACAAGGAAGCTGTATAGACTAAAGCTGCAGCCAGATGGCGATGTGGCCACACACATTTCAACTATGCGGCAATATTTTCATCAGTTGCAGGAGATTAATGTCCATTTTACTGAACAAGAAAAAGCTCATATCCTTCTATCAAGTTTATCAGAAAAATTCGATGCGTTAATATTCTCCTTCGAAAATATGGCAGCAGCAAATATGACCATTAATTTTATTACTGGTCGTTTGTTGGAAGAAGAAGCCAAGTGGTTGGAGAGAAAAAATTCTGCTCAAAAGGCTGTACAGGCGAAGGCCCGCAATTCTACAAATGATCCAGTAGATGGCTCTAAAGACCCCAGTAAGGGTGAGGTCCCAGCTTTTGCTGTGAAATCTAAGCTTTGCTGGAACTGTGGCAAAAATGGACATTTTGCAAAACAGTGCAAAGCAAAAAAAGGCAAAGAAAGCAAAAAAAAAGCCTGCTTCATCTAGTATGACTGTTTCTGCAGTTGTTTTGCAAGCTGTGAAGGAGCAAAATAGAGATTTATCCCAGTGGTGTTTGGATAGCGGCTGCAATGCTTTTATCTCCAATAATAGAGAACTCTTTAAGGACTTTAAAGAGACTAGCCCCTCAAGTGTGAGTTTGGCTGATGGATCCAAGTCAAAATGTTTGGGTAAAGGTACATGTTTTGTACAATGTTTGAACATGGATGTAAAAAATGTTCAGTATGTTCCTGATTTAAAAATGTGTTTACTCTCTGTTGTTAAATTGACACAGGAGGGCTATGAAGTACAATTTAAAGGGAACAAATGTTATATTTTAAAGGATGGTACTATCATGGCTGAAGGGGTTTTTCATGACCAACTGTATTATATGTATAATAGTGTACAGGAGCCTCAAACTAGTACTATAATGGCAAACTCTCCTTTGCATGATAATTGTGTGCATCTGTTGCATAGGAGATTTGGCCATGCTAGCTTTAAGGTCCTCAGGCAGATGCCTGACATGGTGGATGGGTTAAGTTTGAGGGCTTGTCAGAAGTACCTGGATTGTAAAATTTGTAAAAAATTGAAATCCAAGGTCCATCCTTTTCCCAAGCATAGTGAGAGAAAGTCAAAAAGAATTCTAGAATTGGTTCATATGGACCTGTCTGGCCCCTATCCACCTTCTCTGGGAGGAGCCAAGTACATTCTGGTCTTGGTCGATGATTTCAGTTGTTATTGTTTCCTATTCTTACTCAAGAGTAAGGATGAGACATTTCAAACTTTCAAAAATTGGGTGGCTTATGTTGAGAGACATTTTCCCCAGAAGGTGTCATCTCTCCAGTCAGATAGGGGAGGGGAATTCATGTCAAATGAGTTCCAAAATTGGCTAAAACAGAAAGGAATTTTCCACAGACTCACAACCCCTTTTAGTCCTAGTGAGAATGGGATTTCTGAGAGAAAAATTGGTGTTTTGCAAACAATTAAAGATAGCCTGATGTTTGATGCAAACATTGAGCAGAAGTACTGGGGAGAAGCTATGTTAACAGCTGCATATTTAAGTAACCGTGTACCCAGTTCTGTGGTTTCAAATACACCCTTTTTCATGTTTTATGGCAAAAAGCCATCTGTGAGGCACATTAGGACCTTTGGGTCCTATGCATGGGTGAATATCCCTAAGGCAAACAGAAAGAAGGGGGAACCCAAGGCTAGGAGGCTCAGATTTGTCGGGTACGACCAATCATCAAAGGGCTGGCGGTTCGCGTTTGGGGATGGGAGAGTTTTGATTTCCAGGAATGCTGAATTTGAGGAGCAGGCCAACTGGTCTCATGTCCATGCTAATTTAGATGTGGTTTTGCCTTCCTTTGTTGGTGAAAATCAGCCTGAGCAGCAGCAGCAGCCTGTTGGGTCAGGCACTGATATTTCCCCAGACTTGAGAGGAGAGGGTTCAAAGCATGAATCCTTTGATGTGGGGAGTGATTCAAATGCAGATTCTGACAATGATCAGGCTCAGCCTGTTGTCCCCCGTCGCTCTAACAGAGAGACAAAGGGAGTGCCTCCTCTAAGATTCACAGCACAAAATGTAAAAGTTTGCCAGGTGACTTTTGAACCTGATAATTATACTGATGTTTTAAAGTTGCCAAAAGAAGAACAACAGAAGTGGCAAGAGGCAATGGAAAATGAAATGGAATCCATCAAAGGCCATGATGTTTTCGTATTGTGGCATTGCCACAGGGGGAAAAGGCTGTAGGTTGCCATTGGGTATATAAGAGAAAGCAATTGCAGGATGGGGGTGTTAAATACAAAGCACGTTTGGTTGCAAAGGGGTATTCACAGATACAGTATCAAAATTATGATCAGGTTTTTGCACCCACTGTTAAAGTACAAAGTGTAAAGATTGCTTTATCTATTGCAAGTTTAAACCAACTTAAAGTCAATCACTTTGATGTAGAGACTGCATATTTAAATGCTCCATTGGATGAGTGCATCTATATGGAGCAAGCCCCTGGGTTTCACAGTGGAGGAGCAGACCAGGTTTATTGTCTCAATAAAGCCTTGTATGGTCTCAAGCAAAGTGGCCGATGTTGGTACCTTTGTTTGGATGAACAGCTGAAAAATGTTGGTTTTCAGAACAGTATTGCTGATCCATGTTTGTATACAAGGGGTGTTAATCAGAATTATGAAATCGTCGTCGCTTTTGTGGATGATTTCTGCCTGATTACACAAACTGATGTTCAGGTGCAAAGGTTTAAACAAGAATTGGGTTCAAAATTCAAATTGAAGGACCTTGGTCAAATTAGAAACTATTTGGGAGTAGATTTTCAGAGGTTTGAAAATGGTGATTTTAAAATGAGTCAAGTTCAAAAGATTGAAAGAGTTTTGGATCTTTGTAACATGTCTCAATGTAAACCTGCACGAACTCCTATGTGTTGTGATTTCATAAATGTCACAGATTCTAGGCCATTTGAACATCCTGAACTTTTTCATTCTGTAATTGGAAGTTTATTGTATATTGCAAGATGGTCACGTCCAGATATACAATATGCTGTAAATGTTTTGTCTAGAAAAGTGTCAAAACCAACTCAACATGATTGGCAAGGTTTGAAACGCGTATTAAGATATTTGCGTGGAACTTTGAATTATGGTGTAAAAATAAGTTCACAAGGTTCTCATGAGTTGGAAGCATTTTGCGATGCCAGTTTTGCCAGCGAAATCCAAAATAGATATTCTGATTCAGGGATGATAATTTTTTATGCTGGCACTGCCATACACTGGGGGTCAAAAAAGCAATCCACTATTGCTTTAAGCTCGGCAGAGGCAGAATTTGCCGCATTGTCAAGCGTGGTAAATGAGCTGATTTATCTAAAACAAATTTTTAGTGATTTAGGTATGCCAATTTCAGGAGCTGTTAAAGTTTTTGAAGACTCCCAAGCATGTATAGCGATGGCAACAGCACAAGGTGTTAAAAGCAGAACAAAACATGTGGCTGTAAAATTTCAAAATGTTAGAGAAGCTGTTCAAAATGGTTTAATTGATTTGGTGTATTGTCCCAGTGAAGAAAATATAGCAGATTTATTTACTAAAGCATTGGGTAATATTAAGCATGACCTTTTGTGTCATAAACTGGGTATAATATGTCAATGTCTGGATGAAAAAATTAGAGGGGTGTCAGGGAAAATAGTTTTTGAGATCAGGAGTTTGTCTCCCCCTCCCTGAATAATTTTTAGCCAGACATGCGTGGCGCCATTTTTGGCTATTAGAGGGTAATAAATCTGTCTGTTTTGTTATTCTGTTCTTTAGGCTTGTATATGAGAAACGAAACTTAAGATTACTTTCGTTTCTCCCAAGGACTAGTCAGACACGCATTCTTGACTTTAGGAGAGCTGATTTCAATAAACTCAGGGAAATACTGGGGATGATCCCATGGTCAAGAATACTAAAAGAGAAGGGACCTCAAGACGGATGGGACTTTCTCAAAAGGGAGATACTGAAGGCACAATTTCAAACAGTACCATTGAGGAAGAAAAATGGGAGGTGTCTCAAGAAACCAGGATGGATGACTAAAGAACTTTCAATGGAGCTAAGTTTTAAACGGAACATGTATAGGAAATGGAAAAGGGGGGAAATCACCAAAGAAGAATTCAAACAGATAGCGAACACGTGTAGGAGTAAAGTCAGAAAAGCTAAAGCGCAGAATGAGCTCAGGCTTGCTAGGGAGGTTAAGAACAATAAAAAGGGGTTTTTTGGGTATGTCCGCAGCAAAAGGAGGAAGAAGGAAATGATAGGGCCGCTACGTGGAGAAGATGGCAAAATGCTAACAGGGGACAGAGAAAAGGCAGAATTACTCAACACCTTCTTTGCCTCAGTGTTTTCAGAAAAGGAAAAGGAGGACCAACCTGAGGAGAATGGAACAGAGGACACAATAGGGGAAATCCAGCTCAAAATAAGTAAAGAGGTAGTACAGGAATACCTTCTTAATCTAAATGAATTTAAATCTCCAGGACCAGATGAACTACATCCAAGAGTATTAAAAGAGCTGGCAAATATTATCTCAGAGCCATTGGCAATAATATTTGAGAACTCCTGGAGAACAGGAGAAGTCCCAGCAGACTGGAGGAGGGCAAACATTGTTCCCATCTTCAAAAAGGGGAAAAAAGAGGATCCCAACAATTATCGTCCAGTTAGTCTGACATCAATACCAGGGAAGATTCTAGAGCAGATCATTAAACAGAGAGTCTGTGAACATTTAGAAGGCAATGCCATAATCACAAAAAGTCAACATGGGTTTCAGAGAAACAAGTCATGCCAGACTAATCTGATCTCTTTTTTTGATAAAGTTACCAGCTTGGTAGATGAAGGGAATGCCGTGGACATTGCATACCTTGATTTCAGTAAGGCCTTTGACAAGGTTCCCCATGACATTCTTGCAAACAAGCTTGTAAAATGTGGGCTAGACAAGTTAACTGTTCAATGGATTTGTAATTGGTTGACCGGCCGAACCCAAAGGGTGCTCAGCAGTGGCTCCTCTTCGTCTTGGAAAGAAGTGACCAGTGGGGTGCCACAGGGTTCTGTCCTGGGCCCAGTGCTATTCAACATCTTTATCAATGACTTAGATGAGGGAATTAGGGGCATACTTATCAAATTTGCAGATGACACCAAATTGGGAGGAGTAGCTAATACCCTAGAGGACAGGATCAAAATTCAGAATGACCTGGATAGACTGGAGAGCTGGGCCAAAGCTAACAAAATGAAATTCAATACGGAGAAATGTAAAGTACTGCATTTAGGGCAGAAAAATGAAATGCATAAATATAGGATGGGAGAGACCTGGCTGAAGGAGACTACGTGCGAAAGGGATCTAGGAGTCCTAGTAGACCACAAGTTGAACATGAGCCAACAGTGTGATGCGGCAGCTAAAAAGGCCAATGCGATTTTGGGCTGTATCAATAGAAGTATAGTGTCTAGATCAAGGGAAGTAATAGTGCCACTCTATTCTGCCTTGGTCAGACCTCACTTAGAATACTGTGTCCAGTTCTGGGCACCACAATTCAGAAAGGATATTGACAAATTGGAGCGTGTCCAGAGAAGGGCAACTAAAATGGTGAAAGGTCTGGAAACGATGCCTTATGAGGAGAGACTTAGGGAGCTGGGTATGTTTAGCCTGGAAAAAAGACGGTTTAGAGGCGATATGATAGCCCTGTTTAAGTACTTGAAGGGATGTCACGCTGAGGATGGAGCAGGCTTGTTTTCTGCTGCTCCAGAGAATGGAACACGGAGCAATGGGTGCAAGCTCCAGGAACAGAGATTCCACCTCAACATGAGGAGGAACTTTTTGACAGTAAGAGCTGTTCGGCAGTGGAACACACTGCCTCGGAGCGTGGTGGGGTCTCCTTCCTTGGAGGTCTTTAAACAGAGGCTGGATGGCCATCTGTCGGGGATGCTTTGATTGTGATTTCCTGCGTGGCAGGGGGGTTGGACTGGATGGCCCTCGTGGTCTCTTCCAACTCTGCAATTCTATGATTCTATGATTCTATGACTAAGTGTTATGGCCTATATAACTGGGAGGGGTTACATTGTTTTGTTCCTGAGATAGAAGAGAGCTTCAAGCTTGTGTGTACCTCTCTTGCTTAGAGAGAACCTAGAAAACATGGTTAAATGCTTTCTGTTATTGTTTTCCTTTTTATTTAATTGTTATTAATAAAAGCCTAAAAGAATTTTGGCATGGACTTACTTTTGCACCAAAGGAGTATTTGTTTGCTCACAAAGCACACGTTTTCGTTGCTTATCCCCTGTTCGAATGAACAGGGAGTGACTGCGCTCTGCACAGATCTATGACACACCCCTCTGCTAAAAATAACCGGGGAAGCTTCCAATAATTAAAACATTGTAATAATGACTAAAAGCACCATCATGGACACTGAGGGGGCTGCTGCGGTCACTTGCAACACTTCTGGGATGTTTGTCTTCTTGGCTACAGACGTGGGGAACTTCACATGCACCAAGTGCAATTTGGTAGCCCTCTTGGAGGAGAAAGTACACCAGCTGGAGACAAGGGTAGCTACACTTCAATAGATTCGGGAGCAAGAGGTTTTCCTGGACAGAACAGAACGAACAGTCTTGGGCGGGGACCACACAGAGGAACTGGCTAGGGAAGAGAGGGTCACTCCACAGACACAGGAGGTTGATAGCTGGAGGAATGTCACACACAGAACAAGAAAATCCAGGGATACTTCGAGCAGCTTGCAGCTACGGAATTGATTCAAAGCCCTCTCCCTTATCAAGGAGAATGAGGAAGAACAGCATGGACAGACTTCAGGGGCAGAGCAGGGGACCTTGAGAGTACCACTGTGGTGGTGGTGGGGGACTCCTTTCTGCGGGGTACAGAAGCAGTGGTTTGTGGGCCTGACAAGATGACTCGGGAGGTGTGTTGTCTCCCTGGGGCAAAGATCCATGATGTGACGGAGAGGCTGACAAGACTCATCAAGCCTACAGATCATTACCCCTTCCTTTCGGTCCATGTGGGAACCAATGATACTGCAAGGCACAGCTTTCCGAAGATCAGAAGAGATTATGAGGCTCTGGGGAGGAAGCTGAAAGAAATGGATGCACAGGTTGTTATCTCATCTCTTCTGCCAGTTGAAGGGCATGGTCCAGGTAGGGAGAGGAAAATAGCTGACATAAACAAACAACTGGCTCCGTAGATAGTGTCACCGAGAACGATTTGGATTCTTGGATCATGGGCTGCGCTTTCATGAGGGGGGACTTCTGACAAGAGATGGGGTGTATTTCACGACAGTTGGCAGAAACATTTTTGCCTACAGTCTCAAGAATTTGATCAGGAGGGCTTTAAACTGAGTCACATGGGGGAGGGAGACAGTATTCTGGAAGGCAAAAGGGCTGGAGAAAATAGTCAAACTGTCATCGAGGGAACAAGGCAAACAGCACAAGGACCCAACAGTGGGAGGCAAAAAAACTTGCACAGGCAGCAAGTAATGGGAACACATGGTCTTAGATGTCTCTACACTAATGCACAGAGCATGGGAAATAAGCAAGATGAACTTGAACTCCTAGTACTACAAAGCAAGTATGATATAATAGGCATTACTGAAACCTGGTGGAATGAGTCTCATGATTGGAATGTAGGATTAGAGGGGTATAACCTTTATAAGAGAACAGGCCAAGCAGGAAAGGAGGAGGAATAGCATTTTATATGTCAGGGATATTTACACCAGTGAAGAGATCCCTGATATCAATACTGGAAGCCAGGTGGAGAGCATCTGGATAAAAATTAGAGGGGAGGGAAACAACAGGGATGTTATTGTGGGACTCTACTACAGACCCCCAAGTCAGATGGAGGAATTGGATGATGCCTTTCTAGAACATATGACCACACACGCAGAAAGGAGAGATGTAGTAGTGATGGGTGACTTCTACTATCCTGATATTTGCTGGCAATCTAACTCAACCAAAACTTCAAGGTCTAGTAAATTCCTTACTTGCCTGGAAGACAATTTCATGGTCCAAAAAGTGGAAGAGGCAACAAGGCGGTCAGCTGTTTTAGATCTGATCCTAACCAACAGGGATGACCTGGTTAATGGGGTGCAAGTGGTGGGATCCTTAGGTGAGAGTGATCATGTTCTCCTGGCGTTTGTTATACAATGGAAAGGAGAAGCCAGGCATAGTCAGACACGCATTCTTGACTTTAGGAGAGCTGATTTCAATAAACTCAGGGAAACACTGGGGGTGATCCCATGGTCAGGAATACTAAAAGAGAAGAGACCTCAAGATGGATGGGATTTTCTCAAAAGGGAGATACTGAAGGCACAATTTCAAACAGTACCATTGAGGAAGAAAAATGGGAGGTGTCTCAAGAAACCAGGATGGATGACTAAAGAAATTTCAACAGAGCTAAGTTTTAAACGGAACATGTATAAGAAATGGAAAAAGGGGGAAATCACCAAAGAAGAATTCAAACAGATAGCGAACACATATAGGAGTAAAGTCAGAAAAGCTAAAGTGCAGAATGAGCTCAGGCTTGCTAGAGAGGTTAAGAACAATAAAAAGGGTTTTTTTGGGTATGTCCGCAGCAAAAGGAGGAAGAAGGAAATGGTAGGGTCAGTAAGCGGAGAAGATGGCAAATGCTAACAGGGGACAGAGAAAAGGCAGAATTAGTCAACACCTTCTTTGCCTCAGTGTTTTCAGAAAAGGAAAAGGGGGACCAACCTGAGGATAATGGAACAGAGGACACAATAGGGGAAATCCAGCACAGAATAAGCAAAGAGGTAGTACAGGAATACATTCTTAAATTAAATGAATTTAAATCTCCAGAACCAGATGAACTACATCCAAGGGTATTAAAAGAGCTGGCAAATGTAATCTCAGAGCCATTGTCAATAATATTTGAGAACTCCTGGAGAACAGGAGAAGTCCCAGCAGACTGGAGGAGGGCAAATGTTGTCCCGATCTTCAAAAAGGGGAAAAAAGAGGATCCCAACAAATATCGTCCAGTTAGTCTGACATCAATACCAGGGAAGATTCTAGAGCAGACAATTAAACAGAGAGTCTGTGAACATTTAGAAGGCAATGCCATAATCACAAAAAGTCAACATGGGTTTCAGACTAACAAGTCATGCCAGACTAATCTGATCTCTTTTTTTGATAAAATTACCAGCTTGGTAGATGAAGGGAACAATGTGGATATCGTATACCTTGATTTCAGTAACGCTATTGACAAGGTTCCCCATGACATTCTTGCAAACAAGCTTGCAAAATGTGGGCTAGACAAGTTAACTGTTTAATGGATTTGTAATTGGTTGACCGGCCGAACCCAAAGGGTGCTCAGCAGTGGCTCCTCTTTGTCTTGGAAAGATGTGACCAGTGGGGTGCCACAGGGTTCTGTCCTGGGCCCAGTGCTATTCAACATATTTATCAATGACTTGGATAAGGGAATTAGGGGCATACTTATCAAATTTGCAGATGACACCAAATTGGGAGGAGTAGCTAATACTGTAGAGGACAGGATCAGAATTCAAAATGAATTGGATAGGCTGGAGAGCTGGGCCAAAGCTAACAAAATGAAATTCAATACGGAGAAGTGTAAGGTACTGCACTTAGGGCGAAAAAATCAAATGCATCGATATAGGATGGGAGAGACCTGGCTGAATGAGACTATGTGCGAAAGAGATCTAGGAGTCCTAGTAGACCACAAGTTGAACATGAGTCAACAGTGTGATGCGGCAGCTAAAAAGGCCAATGCCATTTTTGGGCTGCATCAATAGAAGTATAGTGTCCAGATCAAGGGAAGTAATAGTGCCACTCTATTCTGCCTTGGTCAGACCTCACCTAGAATACTATGTCCAGTTCTGGGCACCACAATTCAAGAGGGATATGGATAAATTGGAGAGTGTGCAAAGAAGGGCGACTAAGATGGTGAAAGGTCTGGAAACGATGCCTTATGAGGAGAGACTTAGGGAGCTGGGTATGTTTAGCCTGGAAAAAAGATGGTCAAGAGGCGATATGATAGCCCTGTTTAAGTATTTGAATGGGTGTCACATTGAGGATGGAGCAGGCTTGTTTTCTGCTGCTCCAGAGACTGGAACATGGAGCAATGGATGCAAGCTCCAGGAACAGAGATTCCACCTCAACATGAGGAGGAACTTTTTGACAGTAAGAGCTGTTCCGCAGTGGAACACACTCCCTCGGAGCGTGGTGGGGTCTCCTTCCTTGGAGGTCTTTAAACAGAGGCTGGATGGCCATCTGTCAGGGATGCTTTGATCGTGATTTCCTGCATGGCAAGGGGTTGGACTGGATGGCCCTCGTGGTCTCTTCCAACTCTACAATTCTATGATTCTATGTCCCTCTGGAGGAGATTAATTCAGATACACAGGAGGTTGATGTTTGGAAGAATGTGACTCAGAGAAGGAGAAGGAGCAGGGGCCATTCTGTGAGTTTGGCACTCAAGAACCGGTTTGAAGCTCTCTCCTTTATCAGTGATGACAAGGAATGGAAAGGAGGGCAACAGAGACAGGCCTCAGACAATGTGCACGAGACCATGGATAGAGCACTACACAGATTGGCCCCTGCCAATCCTCAGAGGAGGTGTGTGGTGGTGAGAGGAGACTCTTTGCTGAGGGGTACAGAATCAGTAGTTTGCAAGCCTGATAAGATGCCTCGAGAGGTGTGCTGTCTCCCGGGTGCAGAAATCTGCAATGTAACGGAGAGGCTGATGAGACCTGTGAAACTTACTGACCGTCATCACTTCCTTTTGGTCCACATGGGAACCAATGATACTGCAAGGCATAGGCTTCAGAATATCAAAAGGGATTATGAGGCTCTAGGTAGGAAGCTGAAGGACTTGGATGCACAGGTAGTCATTTCATCTGTCCTTCCAGTGGAAAGGCATGGCCCAGGTGATGTCCTTCCAGTGGAAAGGCATGGCCCAGAAGGTGAACAACTGTCTGTGCAGCTTGGTGCCACTGGGAACTATTTGGCTTCCTGGACCATGGGGTGTGGTTTCAGGGAGGTGGACTATTGGAAAGGGATGGGTTGCACCTCACAGCAGTTGGCAGGAATGTTTTTGCTAAGACTTTGAAAGATCTGATCAGGAGGGCTTTAAACTGAGTTGTGGGGGGGAGGGAAACAGTATTCATGAGGGCAGGGGTTCTTCAAGTGCTGGAGATAATAGCCCAAATGTTATACAGACAACAAGGCAAATAGTACAGGAACTCAACAGTGGGAGGAATAAAACCTTTAAAAGGCAGAAAGGGGGACTGGCCCATGGTCTTAGATGTCTCTATACGAATGCACAGAGCATGGGAAATAAACTGGATGAACGTGAACTCTTAATACAGCAAAGCAAATATGATTGAATAGGCATTACTGAAATGTGTCTCATGATTGGAATATAGTAATAGAGGGGAATAACCTATTTCAGAAAAATAGACCAAATAGGAAGAGTGGTGGAGTAGCATTTTACGTTAATAATGTGTACACCTGTGAACAGATCCATGACTTAAATCCTGGGAGCCAGGTTGAGGGTGTGATGTACTAGGAACATGTTCACATTAACTTAATAAGATTTCTTTATTAAGCAAAGAAACACATGCTAGTAACATGAGGCAAAGCCGGAACTGAAACCAACACAATACAGGCACCAGATAAACCCTTACAGCATGAGAATGGCATGTGGGGAGGGCAGAAGGAGTAACGGCCGCTTCCAGGTGCTACAGCCTTAAAGCCTTCAGAGAACAGCATTCCCAGACCACAAGGTGGGCTGGCTGCAGTCCAGAGGATGAGAGGCCCAGGCAGGGGAATCAGGCCAGGAACCAAACTCCTTCCTGCCAGGCCAAGAAACAAACTCATGTCAGGGTCTTCCATGGAATCTACTTTAATACCCAGAATCCATGGACGATCATGACATACTGCCCCCTCAAGGAGAAACTCCCCCCCAAACCCCAACACAAAAACAGAGCAAATGATTAAGCAAACTCCCGTTAGAGAAACTCCTCAGCCAGGCTTATCAGGGAAGTGGGCATGGAACATCCTCAATAAGCGAGGAGCCTTAATATGTTCAACATTGACCCATTCAGCATGACCCATAGGCAAGTGCTTCCACTTTACAAGGTATTGTAAAGCCCCCCCCTCCGATGTGTGAGTCCGAGAGTCCAGCACATCAGAGATTTCAAAGTGTTGATCATTGTCCACCATGATAGGGCAGGGAGACTCAGGAACATGATTATGTTGGTCTAGAGGGCACGCAGGCTTGAGCAAACTAGAGTGAAACACAGGATGGACATTACGATACAGTTTAGGAAGGACAGTTCAAAAGCCACAGGGTTAACAACCTAATAATAGGGAAAGGTCCAATGTATTTTGAGCCCAACTTTTTTGAAGGGTGAGGGCTCTTCAGAAACTTAGTGGAGAGATATACCAAGTCTCCCACCGTATAGCTCGGGGTGGGGCACGCTTCTTGTCCGTGTGCAAAGCGGGCCTTCGCATACTTTAGGGCCAACACAACTTTCGGCCATGCCTCCTTGATTTGAGTGCTCCACTGAGCC
The DNA here is from genome assembly GCA_030847615.1 of Gambelia wislizenii. NCBI lineage: Eukaryota > Metazoa > Chordata > Lepidosauria > Squamata > Crotaphytidae > Gambelia > Gambelia wislizenii. Next base: position 18,481,326 of record JAUMIR010000010.1, on the reverse strand, counting down.
ACAGGAACTGGGTCCTTGGGATCCCCTTCCGCCAAAGGCAGGGGGTCAAAGTCCTGTCCTGAAACAATTTTGAATGGAGATAAGCCCATACTTTGGTGCATGGCGTTGTTGTATGCCACCTCTCCGAAAGGCAGTAGATCAACCCAATCAGATTGCTGGAAGTTGACATAACACCTTAGGTACTGTTCCAAAAGTTGGTTTGAACATTCAGTCTGGCCATCTGTCTGTGGATGATGAGAACTACTCACCCCAGCTCAATTCGCAGCAGCTTTGTAAATGCCTTCCAAAACTGGGAGGTGAATTGGGCACCCCTATCCGAGATGATTTTGGTGGGAACACCATGTAGTCTGTATATGTGCTGTACAAATAGTTTAGCCAGCTGTAGGGCGGTCAGGATTTTCTTGCAGGCAACAAAATGGGCTTGCTTGGAAAATAGGTCAGTTACCACCCAAATAACTGTCTTTTTCTTACTCTCTGGCAACTCAACAATAAAGTCCATGCTAATGACTTCCCAAGGTTTAGTGGGGGTAGGTAATGGCTGTAACAGGCCTTTTGGCTTCCCACCAGCCGTTTTTGCCATAGCACACATATGATACCCTTTTACATAATCCTCCACTTCCTTTCGCATTTTGGGCCACCAAAATTGTCGTCGTGTTAAATGCAATGTTTTCACATACCCAAAGTGACCTGCAGTTTTCACATCATGGCATTGTTTAAGGATGGCAGTTTTCATAGCCTCGGGGACATACATGCGTTCTCCCTTCCAAGCCAAACCCCCTCGCAGTACTATCTCCCCTTTGTCAGAAAGGAACCAGGGGTCATGGGAAAGAGCGTCCGCCATCTGAGCCTGCCACCCATCCCTGATGTCCCTTGGGGTAAGAGGGAAGGTTCAAGGGACGTTGGGGCCAGTGCCACAGTTGGGGTTGTGCCCTTCCAGGGAAGCCCGTCAGGCACCCTGGTTAAGTCTCGGTCTTAGGACAAAGTGGGGTCTGCAATGGCCTCCTAACGTTTGGCTTGACTATGTATGAGAACTTCCAACCCCAAATGGGAGAGGGAGAAAACCATATCTACCACCTCCTTTCATTTGCTGTCATGTTGGGGGAGCCTGGACAAAGTGTCAGCTAGGAAATTCTGCTTCCGAGGGAGAAACTTCGGTGTGAAGTTGAACAGGTAAAAAAATCTGGCCCACCTAATTTGTTTGGGGTTCAAGTGGGGTGGGGCTTTCAAAGCCTCCAAATTCTTGTGATCTGTCCAAACCTCAAAAGGTTGGGAAGATCCTTCCAGCAGATGGCGCCAAGTCTCCAAGGCTACCTTGAATGCCCCTGCCTCTTTCTCCTACACTAGCCAATTTCATTCAGTTTCATTGAACTTCCTTGATAGATATGCACAGGGTCTGAGCTCTCCTTCCTCATCCCATTGCAGTAGCACACACACCCCATTGCGACATCTGAGGCATCCACCTGAACCACAAAAGGCTGCTCGGGGTTGGGGTGTTTAAGGATAGGCTCAGAGGTTAAAACTTTTTTTTAACTTGTCAAATGCCCTTTGACATTGGTCAGTCCACACAATCTTTTGGGGAGGCTTTTCTCCCTTCCCCTTCCCAGTTCGTTTCTTCCCCCCCCCCACACACACACTTTTGGTTTTCAACAGGTCAGTAAAGGGTAAGGCAACCTCAACAAAGTCAGGGATGAAAGGCTGGTAAAAATTAGCAAACCACAGGAAGCTTTGAAGCTGCTTCCTGGTCCTAGGAGTCTCCCATGTGAGGACTCCCTTAACCTTCTCAGGGTCCATTTCAACTTCCCTGCTAGAGATGCGGTACCCCAAATAATCCAAGCGGCTTTGGTGGAATTCACATTTCGACAATTTAGCATACAAATGGTTTTCCCCCAGTTTACTGAGCACTTTCTTGACCAGCTTAACATGGGACATATAGTCCTCTGAGTAGATGAGCACATCATCCAGATACACCAGTACCCCTTTGTACAAGAACTCTCTAAGCACATCATTAAATAGGTTCATGAACACCCCGGGGGCTCCACATAACCCAAATGGCATTACAAGGAATTCAAAAGCCCCCAGCTGGCAATTAAAAGCAGTTTTCCATTCATCCCCCTCATTAATTCGCACCCTGTAATAGGCCTCCTGCAAGTCCAACTTGGTGAATATTTTCCCTTTGGCCAAATGAGCCAGGATATCTTTTATTAATGGGAGGGGTATTGATTTGTGACACTGATGGCATTTAGGGACCTGTAATCAATGCATAGATGCAGAGAAGAATTGTGTTTGCGTCTGAATAACACCGGGGCCCCAAGGGGGAGGTCGTAGGTCTGATGAACCCCTGGGCCAAGTTTTATCTATGAACTCCCAGAGGGCGTCCATCTCCACTGAGGTCATGGAGTAAATCTTGGGCTTGGGCAATGCTGCTTCTGAGACTATTTCAACTGCACAGTCAAATGGCCTGTGGGGGGGTTAAAATGTCACATTCCTTCTCTTCAAATACATACTGCCACTGTTTATACTCCACCGGTAATTCTTTCACTTCCCCTTGCACCATGGCGACCTTAAAATTCTGATGCTTGGTCCCTTATGGGATTCCCCTCCCCAACGAGACCTCACTGTTTTCATACACTCTGTGTTCCCGCACACACATGGAGTCTGTAAAAGTCACAGTTTCTTTGATCCAGTCTATATTGGGGTTGTGGAATTTCAACCTGTTGAAAACTACCACTGCGGCTGGGACCAAGCCCAGCACTATCACAAATTGGAGGTCCTCCTGGTGGTTCTCCATCTTCATTTGCACTGGGCCAGTCATTCGCCCCACAGGGGCCCCCTTCATCATCCCGCCGTCCATCTGAGACAGCCATACCGGCTTATCTAGTTTGATGGTGCTGACTGAGAGTTCACTAACTAGGGAGGGGTGAATTAGTACCTGGGTACATCCGCAGTCCACCATTAACTTTACTTTTCAGGGGACCCCATTATCTGCAACCCCTATCTTGGCTTTTAGGAAAAATGGGGCTTTTACTCCACTCACCACAGCACTTGGGTGCCCTTCAGGATTAGCCAGCCCTCAGGCGCTTAGTAGGGTGGGCTGGATCCATTTCCCTCCGGCTCAGCATTGGAAGAGGACCCACTGTCGTCCAACTCCTCAGAAGACTCCCCCACCGCGTGACCAGGGATTAAGGCGTGTACCGCTGCTTTGGGTTTCGGCTTGAATGGTGTCTTGGGTGCTGCCAGCTTTCCATTCGCTTTCTTGGGCCTCTCTTCAGCAGGATTGTCCTGAGGTTGCTTTTTTGGGCACTCAGTTATGTGATGGCCACCTTTTCCACAGTGCAGGCACAGGCCCTTCTGCATCTGTCGCTCCCTCTCCGACTCCCCTGATGTGCTTCCAGTTGGTTGTGACATCTTGGTTTTCTTCCCTGTGGGCCCACTGGGCTTCCCGCCTAGCCCCTGGCACTGCTGGGCCAGCTTCACGCTCTGTCTCAGGGTTTCCACCTCCCCAGCCAGCCGCACCCACCCAGGAGGGTTTCTGGGTTCCCTTGGACCAAAGCCCATGCTAGGATGTCCGCGTTAAGACCATCCTGAAAATACTGCACCTTAGTGGCCTCGGTCCAGTCAGCGATCTGGCTGGCCAGGCAGTGGGATTCGGAAGCGTATTCGGCCACAGGTCTCGAGCCTTGGCGTAGGCGTTGAAGTTCCGTGTGTGCACATCTCATCCTCAGTGGGTCTTCGAATAGAGCTCTGAGGGCCATCATGAAGTTGTGGAAGCTTCCTAACTCTGGAGCCCCCCATGTGGTAGAATCCCACCAGCCATTGTGCTACCTCTCCCTCCAGCTGGTTGGAGACGTACTGCACCTTCTCGGCCTCCGCCTGGAACTCTTCCTCCCATTGAGACATGAACCCCCTCACCTGGGTTAAGAAGTATGGCAACTTTGCGGCGTCCCCATCAAAAGTGGCTTTCAGGTCCTGGAGTTTGAGACCACACAGTCTCTTCTGTGGCTCAACTGGGCCAGCCCCCACAGGGAGCACTGGACCACCGGGACCCTGCAGGACCGGGCCTCCATCAGGGGCCATGGAGACCCCCCTGGGGGAGCAGGGACCCCACCTCCTGGAGGAACTGGCAGCTGGGGTCCCTGGGGTGGTTGTCCCCCGCAGGGCTGCAGGCGGTTAAGGCAGTCTCTGTAAGATTTCCAGGAGGTTTGTCTGCATGGCCTCCAGCTATTGCACCTCCTTCTCCAGTTCTGCCGAAGGGGATCTTCCCCCAGGTTCCCGAAGCCCCTCGCTTAGGGGCCTATCCCACCGTAGGGATCTCCGTTCTTCCCGACCTTACTCATCTGGCCAGAGCCAGCTAGCAACCATGGCTATTCCTGCTCCACGCACTGGAGTCCTGGAGAAGGGTAGGGTGCCCATCCCCAGGGCTTGCCTGGCTACCAGCTCCATGAGGTTGGGAGGGAGGGTCAGCCTCCCAGCCCTCCATCGGGCTTGTCTCAGCTTATCCTCCAGCATGCCTGCACCGTCCTCCGGCAAGCTGGCTCCCTGGTCATTGCCTGTGGCCAGGTCTTTCTCCGTCTGGGTTCCAACCTCCATGTCGTCAGACATCACATGTAGAAATTATGAAGGATTGTGAGTTCTGGCTTACTGTGATGTACTAGGAACACGTTCACATTAACTTAATAAGATTTCTTTATTAAGCAAGGAAACGCATGCTAGTAACATGAGGCAAAGCCAGAACTGAAACCAACACAATACAGGCACCAGATAAACCCTTACAGCATGAGAATGGTATGTGGGGAGGGCAGAAGGAGTAACGGTGCTACAGCCTTGAAGCCGTCAGAGAACAGCATTCCCAGACCACAACGTGGGCTGGCTGCAGTCCAAAGGATGAGAGGCCCAGGCAGGGGAATCAGGCCAGGAACCAAACTCCTGTCAGGCCAAGAACCAAACTCATGTCAGGGTCTTCCATGGAATCTACTCTAATACCCAGAATCCATGGACGATCCTGACTGAGAGAATCTGGGTAAAAATCAAGGGGGAGAGAAACAACAGGGATGTCATTGTGTGGGTCTACTACAGACTTCCAAGCCAAACTGAGGAGTTGGATGATGCCTTCCCAGAAGAGATAACTGCGCATTCAGACAGGAGAGATGTAGTAATACTGGGGGATTTTAACTATCCTGATATTTGTTGGAAGTCCAACTTTGCCAAGAATTTAAGGTCCAAAAATTCCTTGTTTGTCTTGCAGACAATTTCATTGTCCAGAAGGTGGAAGAGGCAACAAGGAGATCAGCTGTTTTAGATCTGATCCTAACCAACATAGATGATCTAGATAATGGGGTCGAAGTGGTGGGATCCTTAGGGGGGAGTGACCATGTTCTCCTGGAGTTTGTTATACAGAGGAAAGGGGAAGTCAAGCATAGTCAGACATGCATTCTAAAATTTAAGAAAGCTCAGGGAATTACTGGGGGTGATCCCATGGTCAGGAATACTAAAAGAGAAGGGAGTACATAGAATCATAGAATTGCAGAGTTGGAAGAGACCATGAGGGCCATCCAGTCCAACCCCCTGCCACGCAGGAAATCACGATCAAAGCATCCCCAACAGATGGCCATCTGATGGATGGGAGTTTCTCAAAAGTGAGAAGGCACAACTTCAAATACTTCCAATGAGGAGAAAAAATAGCAGGTGTCTAAAGAAACCAGGATGGGTGTCTAAAGAACTTTCAACTGAGCTAAGACTTAAAAGGAACATGTACAAGAAATGGGAAAAGGGAGAAATCACCAAAGAAGAATTCAAACAAATAGCCAGCTTGTGTAGGGGGGAAATCAGAAACGCAAAAGCACATATGGAGCTCAGGCTTCCCAGAGAGGTTATAAACAACAACAAGGTGTGTGGGGTTTTTTGTTTTGTTTTGTTTTGTTTTTGGATATGCCTGTAGCAAAAGAAAGAACAATGAAGTGGTAGGACAACTGTGGGGAGAAGATGCTGAAATGCTAACAGAGAAAAGGCAGAGCTACTCAACACCTTCTTTGCCTTGGTCTTCTCCCAAAAGGAGAACAGTGCTCAACTGGAGAAAATGGAGCAAGTAATGCAGTAGAGGAAATGCAGCATAGAATAGGTAAAGAGGCTGTTCAGGAATACCTGGCCAGTATAAATGGATTTAAGCCTCCAGGGCCAGATGAACTACATCCAAGGGTACTAAAAGAACTGGCAGACATAATCTCAGAACCACTGGCAATAATCTTTGAGAAATCCAGGAGAACAAGAGAGGTCCCAGCAGACTGGAGGAGGGCAAATCTTGTCCCCCATCTTTAAAAAAAAAGTGTGGGGAGAAGACCCAAATAACTATCGCCCAGCCAGCCTGACATCAATACTAGGAATGATTTTAGACCAGATCATTAAACAGACAGTCTGTAACCACTTAGAAAGGAATGCCATGATCACAAAACGTCAAATAGATTTCTAATAAACAAGTATGCCACACTAATCTTATCTCTTTTTTTGATAGTTACATACTTGGTAGATGAAGGGAATGCTGTTGATATAGTGTATCTTGAGTTCAGTAAGGCCTTTGACAAAGTCCCCCATGATATTCTTGCAAACAAGTTAGTAACCTGCGGGCTAGACAATGCAACTGTTAGGTGGATTTGTAACTAGTTGATGGTCAGACACGCATTCTCGACTTTAGGAGAGCTGATTTCAATAAACTCAGGGAAATACTGAGGGTGGTCCCATGGTCAGGAATACTAAAAGAGAAGAGACCTCAAGATGGATGGGACTTTCTCAAAAGGGAGATACTGAAGGCACAATTTCAAACAGTACCATTGAGGAAGAAAAATGGGAGGTGTCTCAAGAAACCAGGATGGATGACTAAAGAAATATCAACAGAGCTAAGTTTTAAACGGAACATGTATAAAAAATGGAAAAAGGGGGAAATCACCAAAGAAGAATTCAAACAGATAGCGAACACGTGTAGGAGTATAGTCAGAAAAGCTAAAGTGCAGAATGAGCTCAGGCTTGCTAGAGAGGTTAAGAACAACAGAAAGGGTTTTTTGGGGTATGTCCACAGCAAAAGGAGGAAGAAGGAAATGGTAGGGCCACTAGGCGGAGAAGATGGCAAAATGCTAACAGGGGACAGAGAAAAGGCAGAATTACTCAACACCTTCTTTGCCTCAGTGTTTTCAGAAAAGGAAAAGGGGGACCAACCTGAGGATAATGGAACAGAGGACACAATAGGGGAAATCCAGCACAGAATAAGCAAAGAGGTAGTACAGGAATACCTTCTTAATCTAAATGAATTTAAATCTCCAGGACCAGATGAACTACATCCAAGAGTATTAAAAGAGCTGGCCAATATGATCTCAGAGCCATTGGCAATAATCTTTGAGAACTCCTGGAGAACAGGAGAAGTCCCAGCAGACTGGAGGAGGGCAAACGTTGTCCCCATCTTTAAAAAGGGGGGGAAAGAAGATCCCAACAATTATCGTCCAGTTAGTCTGACATCAATACCGGGGAAGATTCTAGAGCAAATCATTACACAGAGAGTCTGTGAACATTTAGAAGGCAATGCCATAATCACAAAAAGTCAACATGGGTTTCAGAGTAACAAGTCATGCCAGACTAATCTGATCTCTTTTTTTGATAAAATTACCAGCTTGGTAGATGAAGGGAATACTGTGGATATCACATACCTTGATTTTAGTAAGGCCTTTGACGAGGTTCCCCATGACATTCTTGCAAACAAGCTTGTAAAATGTGGGCTAGACAAGTTAACCGTTCAATGGAATTGTAATTGGTTGACTGGCCAAACCCAAAGAGTGCTCAGTAATGGCTCCCCTTCATCTTGGAAAGATGTGACCAGTGGGGTGCCACAGGGTTCTGTCCTGGGCTCAGTGCTATTCCACATCTTTATCAATGACCTGGATGAGGGAATTAGGGGCATACTTACCAAATTTGCAGATGACACCAAATTAGGAGTAGCATAGGCACAGTGTGTGTAGAGCTGTGCCTTATTTTGGTGGCACGTTTTTTCTGTTGGTGATGCATAGCCAGTTATACATCACCAACCCTGCCTAGAACATTTCACTGCCCATCTGTAGCCCAGGAATCTCACCATATCATGCAATTGTTCCTGATTTTTGACCCACCAATTCCTAGCATGACTTGGGATGCAGAAAATACAACCACTTCTTCCACCCACCCTGAACCTGGTTCACTTCCTCTGTCTGTAGTATGGTAGCAGTTGCTTTAAATCAAGGGCAGGGTAAGAGCTTGAAAAGTAACTTCTCCAGTCTCTGATTGTGATCCACCAAGATAATGAGGCTCACCAACTGTCTATAGTATTCTTCAAGACAGCTTTTATTTCTATGTTTCCTAAAAGGCAACAGAATCTACAGAGCTTGGAGATATTAATATTTTGGACTACAACTCCCAGACTCCCAGTTGTACGCTGCATTCAACAGGGTGGGTGAAAAATTGTGGACCTCTGCCCATTTTGTCTATGCAATTGGTGCCACCCTCAACAACCTGCATGCAAAATACATTTCAGTATCATCCTAGAGGCCTCCAGTTTGTGTGTGTATCTGTGCAGGCATAGACACATACATGTTCACACAGATGTTGAACACACACATGTTCAAGGTGTGTCTATTATACCTACCACAGCCTTCCAATAAAACATTCAAGGTGAAAATAGAAAGAAAATAAATCTAAGCAACAAATAAAAAACAAAACCAGGAAACAGAACAGAGATTCTCAAAGACATATGAATCTATGTGCATGCCCATAAACACATGTCCAATGTAACATGTGGACAGCCTTTTGATTTAAAAGGATTTTTGCATCTGGCTACAAATCAAGAAGGAACACAAAATTCTCACAAACATTTAAACAAGTGTAAATGCAGCATAAACACACACACAGTTTAATGTGTCAATGTCACTTAGAGACAATAGATAAAATAATAAATTAAAACATAGCTCCCTCAAGGAGATGAAAATTAGCGGCTGGATAGGCCAAACGTTGCTCAAAAGAGAAAGCATTTTCTTCCATACAACTGAAGTCCTAATGGGAAGGGAAGTCTAACTGTAGGCAAGATGTTAGGAGGAAAGCACACACAGGAGATTATTAGACACGCTAAATATGGTGTTACACGAACGGCAGGAGATCACTAAAGGGCTTCCCTTTCAGACAACATTGTTCCTATGTTGTCATGCTCCTGTTCGGTTGTTGTTATGCCGGCACTTCTTTTTATTCACGGTCTATGCCGTGAATAGATTACCCTATTCCCTTTCTATAACAGAATGTCATGCAAGTAAAAAGGTGCCTATTATACTGGCACAATGCCAGCGTCAATGGGAGGCCCATTCCAGAACACTTCTGGGTGAGATTGGGACATCAAGAGAAGTGACACACTTTTTATGACCCTCCCTGGGTTACTTGTAAAGTTTTAAGTGTGTTTCAGTGCTTAATGTAACTGTTTGTCTTGCATTTTGCTTTTATAGTTTGAATTTCCTGCGCTCTCAACTTCTCGCGAGAGCAGCCGGGATTTCAATCCAGGAAGTGAAAGGAGCTCCATGGGGTGCCCTGCTGAGGGAACAAGGTGCCCTGCTGAGGGAACAAGGCATGTAAAAGGTGGGTCTGAAAAGTTTTTCCTTTTTGTTTTTTTTTTTTTTTTTTTTTTTTTTTTTGTTTTTGCATGACAGGGACGGGAGAGGGGTGGGAGAGGAGATTTTGAGACGGGAATGCTTTTTTCATTCCTGTCTGAAAATCTCCCCAGTGTCCTGCCTGTATCTAGTCCTGGAAGACACCGTGTACTCTTTAGTTTCACTTTCTTGTTTCTTGCTATTGCAAATGAAATTGACTAAGATCTATAAGAATGTGTCCCACATGTTTGCCATTATAAGAGGATGGCAGAATGCAGGGTTTTATTAAATTGTATTCTCTTGGCAGGGATGCCAGTTACAAAAAGTGACACTACTTGGCACTTGCTACACTCTCTGGTGATTCATAGATTCTTGGATAGACTCTAAATGACTGATAGTTCAAAATTCCAGTCAATAACACCTGGTAGATTGTGGAAATGAGACACATTTTACCATATGTGGTGGGGGTGTGGAGAAACCAAGAAATACTGGAGAAAATACATCAATTACTCACTAAAACTTTAAAAATGTATATACCGTTTGAACCTGAGATTTATTTATTAAATATGATACATAATGTTGAGAAAGGAAATCAAGGTAAATATTGGAAGATAGGACTGCTGTAGCTAGGATAATATTTGCCCTCCCCCCTCCCTCCCAAGGCCTTCACGGGGCCTTCGGAGGCCCCGTGGTCGCCTCCCCAGCCCTCCCCCCTCCCTCCCAAGGCCAATCAAGACAAGCACCTTATCTGGTGGTGCATTTCCTCTCAGTTGGTACTGTATAAGTGGCCACTCTACCAGCCACTGTATAAATGGCCACCCAGGCAAGGCTTAGCACATCACATATCTTCCTATCATGCTCTCAGGACTTGTCTATATGAGGGGAAAAGCAGCGGATTGCTCCGCAGTAATGGCAATTTGCAGCAGCTGCAATTTGTCTTAATGTTTTGTTTTTTTTCCCCAGGCATAAGCTTCTCATGCCTCTGGATCAAGATGGTGTCTGTGAGTAAATTACTTATGTTTTTACTTACCTCAATTTGCCATCGCCACACGTTTTAAAAAACTATTTCCAATGTATGATAGAGCAATATTTCTTCTTTACAAAAAAGAAAATATTCCTTGATATTACCATGTCTTTTCTGGCTTTGGGTATCTGGGTATTGTGGAATATCCTTCATTCTGTACCAAAAAACACTTCTGGTGACATGGGACATTTTTATATCCTGTAACACAATGGAATTTTCATTAACATCAGAAAATACCCCATTTTAAGGCACTCAATAGATGTTTTTTTTTTAAATCTGTCTGGATGGAGGTTAAAAATACCTACCAGAGGTGGACAACAAATCACTGAAGCATTATGATTACTCTATGGAGTTGTCTAAATGGTGAAAATACTGCTCACGGAATGCAAGGAGAAGATGAGCTATCTTAATGGCATTCCTCATTCTTTCACCGTATTTGGAAGGATGAGGGCCAAAAATGCCAAAAACTCTGAAGCAAAAGCCTTTGCGGCTTTTCCCGGAGTTTCTACAAAATAGTGAGGGGAATGCACATTCCTGCTCATTGGGACAAGCAACACAAATTGATTTGCTTTCCTATACGAGTGCAAGCGCAAAGCTGACTGGCCAGAAGAGTGCAGGGGGAGGGGCTTGCTAACTAGGCAAGCACCTGGAGATGCTATGTTGGATTTTTCCCTTAGCAAGCAAGCACTACAGTTGCCCCTCCACATTCGCGAACTTAGCATTCGCGGTTTTGAATATTTGCGGTTTGGGGAGGGGCCCCCCACCCTCCCAAAAGCAGTAACAAGGGGCCTCCGGAGGCCCCGTGAAGGCCTTGGAAGGGAGGGGGAGGGCCGGGGAGGCGACCACCGGGCCTCTGATATTCTCCGAAGGCCCTGTGAGGCCTTGGGAGGGAGGGGAAAAGCTGGGGAGGCATCCACGGGGCCTCCGGAGAGTCTCCGAAGGCCCCGTGAAGGCCTTGGGAGGGAATGGGGAGGGCTGGGGAGGCATCCACAGGGCCTCCGAAGGCCCCCTGAAGGCCTGGGGAGGGCTGGGGAGGCAACCACGAGGCCTCCGGAGACTCTCCGAAGGCCCTGTGAAGGCCTGGGTAGGGAGTGGGGAGGGCTGGGGAGGCGACCACGAGCCTCTGGAGACCCTCACGAGACCTCGTGAGGGTCTCCGGAGGCCCGTGAGGGCCTTGGGAGTGAGTGGGGAGGTGGGGGAAAGCGACTATGGGGCTTCCTGAGGCCCCGTGGTCGCTTTGGCGGGGGAGGGGGAGGGCAGTCACTATTCGCGGAATTTTCACATTCGCGGGGGTCTGTGGAACCTAACCCCCGTGAATGTGAAGGGATTACTATATATGTATTCTTGTATATAATTTTATACTTTAAAACAACAATAATTTTTTTTATGTAATGAGACAGCAATAACAAAACAATAATAATGTAAAAACAGGGGTTTCTCGCCAGATCTTCCTGGGCTCTGGAAATTCTCAACTTGGAAGGCCTCACTATCTCTCTAGTATCCTTCCACAAGGAGCCAGAAGCTGTATCTGCACCGCAGAAATAATCCAGTTTGACACCATTTTAACTGCCATGGCTTAATGCTATGGAATTCTGGGATTTGTAGTTTTGTGAGATGTTTAGCCTTCTCTGTGGGCTTGATGCCTGAATCTGCATTTGGATTTTTACCCCCCAGTAAAGATGTAGTTCCACTGCTGCTGCTAGCCAGCCACCGCTGTGGTTTTGCTGTTGGTGGTGTGGGCTGGAAGAGCAACAGGGCTCTGCCTTTCTGGTGCATAATTGCCTGCTCTGAAGTCAGAACAACCAGCCATCATGAAGCTGGCCACCTGTTCTGACTTCAGAGAGAGCAACTAGCAACGGGGCTTTGCTTTTCTGGCACACAACCATCCATCCTGAGCTCGGTGAAAACAAAGCCCCAGCACAAGTTGCTGTCTCTAAAGTCAGAACGGATGGCCAGTGTCATAATGGCGGGGCAGGGTGGTCATTCTGACCTTCGAGATAGTGACTAGCACTGTGGTTTTGCTTTTCTGGTGCACAATTGCCCACTCTGAGCCCCATGAAAGCACAGCCCCGGCATTGGTTGCTAGGTGCCCATTCCCCACCCCAATCCAGTGTGGATGGATTATTCATGCTACAGTTTTCTCCAGAGTTTCATGCAAACTCTGTGTGTGTGCATGAATGATGTGTGACTGTTATTTCTTTCTTAATTTTATCAATGTACTTTTAATTGCTTTCCTCTTATATTCGAATTGATGGTTTCTTATGATTTTGTGCTTGATTTAATTCTGTGCTTTGATTATAGTCTTTTATGTCTTGCATTCTGCATAAAACCTGGGGGACATTTAGACTTGATGTCTGGGGAAGTCTGGGAGCTGTACTCCAAAAAAGAAGTGTTTTCAGACTTTGATTCTATCAGCTGCCTTTAACAATGTTTGTCATGGAAAGATTAGGTTATACAAATTTATCAAACCAACAAACAATTATTGATCTACCCAGTTTATGGGGAAATTAAGTCTAGATCTTTTATCAACATCAGCAGTCTATTTGTGCCTTTCAGCCAAGTCTAGTGGCTTTAGCAGCAACTCCCAAATTGACAGAGATTGTAGATTTTTGTAACAGCAATCACAAATACAACTTGCCATGATTTAGCATGAGAGATTTTGTAATATTTGATGTATCTTCTTCTACCATCATGAACAGTATGATTAAAAGATCCAAATAAAAATTATAGTCTGACATATTAAAGCTGACTCATCAGCAGAATTTGGAAAAGTTACTTTTTAAGACTATAAATCCCAGAATTGCAGCTGGGGATTCTGAGACTTTTAGTCTAAAAAGTACTTCTTCCAAATTTGTTCTTAAGACTGTTCTTCTAATCATCCTGAGCATTCTGACTATCCCACTTATAGCACCCTTAAAAGTTCAATATAAGTGTGGGGAATGTGAAGCCTTCCTAATGTAGCTGGACTCCAATCATTCCTAGTAAGTGAAACTCATGGTATGGGATGATGCACATTACAGTTCAACAATATGTGTTGGGCAAACGATTCCCCAAGCCTGTTCTACACAAATGCTAAGTACTATAATTGGGCTCTAAATCAGGGACAAAATTGTGCAGTACTCCAGATGTTGGACTGGAATTCCCAGTTCTCCCTTATCCTTAACTGTGCTGGCTGGGGCTTCTCGGACTTGCAGCCCAACACCATCTGGAGGGCTGTATGACTCTCATCCCTGCTATGCATGTGTTGTTGTTGTGTGCCTTCAAGTCATTTCTGACTTATGACACCCTAAGGCAAACATATCATGGGGTTTTCTTGGCAAGATTTGTTCAGAAGGGGTTTGCCTTTGTCTTCCCCTGAGGCTGAGGGTGTGTGATTTGCCCAAGTCTACCCAGTGGGTTTCCATGGCTGATTGGGGATTCAAACCTTGGTCTCCCAGGGTCCTGGTCTCCCAGTATCCTAGTCCAATGCTCAAACCACTAGACCATGCTGGCTATAAATATACTTTGTGTGGTACATATCGCCCTCCCCACGCTGTGCCTTGACCTGAGGGGTGTTGCAAGAATGTGTTCCAGACATAGAATCACAGAACCATAGAGTTGTAAGAGACCACAAGTACCATCTAGTCCAACCCCCTTGCCCTGGAGAAATACACAATCAAAGCATCCCTGACAGATGGCCATCCAGCCTCTGTTTAAAATCCTCCAAAGGAGGAGACTCCACCACACTCCCAGGTAGTGCTTTCCCCAGTGTTTTTTTTAAAAAAAACAGCATGGAGGATGCATATTCCTGCTCATTGGGACAAGCAATTTGATATGAATTGCTTTCCCATAGGAGAGGAAGTACAAAACTGATTGGCTGGGCAAGCATGGCGGGGTAGGGCTTGCTAACAAGGCAAGCACCCACTGTGACCATGTTGGATTTTCGCCTTAGCATGGGATAGCTAAGGCGATAAAATGGGGTGGTGTTGGGTTTTTTGCTTTCCTGTTAAATAAAAAAATCACTCTATTGCACCTTGGTCAATAGGTGGTGGCAAACTGAGGTAAGTACAAAAACGAATAAATCACTTGAGGCTACCATCTTGCATGCAAAGCTTATGGGGGCAAAACCCACCATTAAGACAAGTTGCAGCAGCTGTGAAAGTGTATAGACAAGCCCTCAGCAAAAGTTTGTAACATAAGCTTTTGTAGACTCCACCTACATATTTGGATATGAATCAGGAAGAAACTGCTTTTATTCCCCAAAAACTCTACCCTTGGTTGCTGTAGCCATTCCAGTTCTCCAGTGGAGAATCTCACAGTTCTGAGCTGAATGGTACATCTGAACAGCCCTGTGTGAGTATGTTCCACCTGTATGTTCCTGTATGTTCCACCAAAGGTGATTGGCCCATCCCATTTTTCTAGCAGATGGGGCATCCCTCTGGGGCATATATAAGCACAGAGATGGAAACACTCTTGGCACTGTTTGCACATGAATGTTCAATGCACAAAACAGGTGTGTGCACGCATGAGTGCGTTTGTGTGTGTGTTGGGGAAAGTGCAAAAAAGAAGTCTGTTTGACAGTTCTCCCCCTCCCACCCTATACAAGAAACCTGCTTCCCCTGAGGCTTGTGGGGACAAGGCCTAGGTGCACTGAGTAAGCAAACATTTCCGAGCACCTGGGTAAGCACATAAAAGGTGTGTCATTAACAAAGTACTAATTACCCTGAGAACCTTGAAAGAGAAAGTGCAGGCAGAAGGAAGGGAATGTGGGTTGGCTGCTTCTCCCTTGGGAAAATGCTGAGTTGCCAATCTGCTAGTTTCAGTTCTTTGTATTCCTTCTTCCCATCCCCAAATCTGGCTATGGGTTCAGCCAGCTCCAGGCAGAGCAAAGTGGAATCTGAAGGAAGGAGCTTTGCTACTGCTGGCTGCTGTGATTAATTTATTCATTGGGAAAGTTTTTTGTACCGTACAACTTCCAGCATGGTGGGCTGCAGGATTCTGCAAGCTGTAGTCAAAAAAGTAACATTCCCAAACTTTTGAAGCCTACACCCCAGGAATGAGTCTTGCTGCTCCCTTTTCTACATCATGGTGGGTGGGATTTCTTTTCTGCATCATGTAGAGTGGAATTTTCACAGTAATTGCCTAATTAAGAGAAACCAAAAAACAGTCTCAGCACAGGGCAATGCAATGAGGGCATGATTCCATAGCCACAGAATGCTGATTGACTGGTGTGTGTGTGTGTGTCTGTCTGTCTGTCTGTCTGTGTAGTGTCTGGAATCCTAAACAGGGAACTCTCCCTACTGCAACAATTTGTTGCAGGTCCCAGTTATTCTCTCTCTCTCTGGCTTTTCTTCGCAAACGAAGATTCAGGAAGGACTCATCCCGCGCCTTCTGCAAGCGCGCTGATGACTAAAAAGGCCAATCCGAGATAAACAAGTCCGGTTGCAAAAAGTGCAGCAGAAGGTCTCCTTGGGTGATGTTTTTGGGTTGTGATTCTTTCTGCGTTGTCGTTTCTCTTCAAGACTTGTTCGTCGTGAGTTCTCAAATAAGGCTGCAGCATTGTGGATAGTGCGTCTCCATGCCTCCCGATGTGAGGCCAGGGCGGACCACCGTTGGTGATCAATCTGGCCAAGCCTGAGATGTTGTTTCAGGGAGTCCTTGTATCGCTTTTTTGGAGCGCCCCTCCCACGCTGACCCGTGGCGAGTTCACCGTAGAGTAGTATTTTTGGGAGGCGATGGTCCTCCATCCTAGAAACGTGCCCTGCCCAGCGCAGCTGTGTTCTCAATATCATGGCCTCAATGCTGGTGATCCCTGCTTGTTCAAGGACAGCAACATTCGTCACATAGTCAGTCCAGTGTATATTTAGGATTGTGCGTAGACAGCGCTGATGAAAGCGCTCGAGGAGTCGTAGGTGGTGGCGATAGGTAACCCATGTTTCAGATCCATAAAGGAGGATAGACAGTACGATGGCTCTATACACACTGATTTTTGTGCTTTGCCTCAGGTGTTTATTGCTCCAGACTCTTTTGTGAAGTCTTCCAAATGCACTATATGCCTTTGCTAATCTGTGAGCTGGGCAGGGCAAATTTCTAGGATGGAGGACCATTGCCTCCCAAAAATAGTACTCTACTGTGAACTCACCACGGGTCAGCGTAAGACGGGCGTTTCAAAAAAGCGATACAAGCACTCCTTGAAACAACATCTCAGGCTTGGCCAAATTGATGACCAACAATGGTCTGCCCTGGCCTCACATCAGGAGGCATGGAGATGCACTATCCACAATGCTGCAGCCTTATTTGAGAACTCACGACGAACAAGTCTTGAAGAGAAATGACAACACAGAAAGAATCACAACCCGGAAACATCACCCAATGAGACCTTCTGCTGTGCTTTCTGCAACCAGACTTGTTTATCTTGGATTGGCCTTTTTAGTCATCAGCGCGCTTGCAGAAAGTGCGGATGAGTCCTTCCTGGATCTTTGTTTGCGAAGAAAAGCCAGAGAGAGAGAGAGAGAGACTTTGAAGTACAGGTTGACCCCCGTATCCATGTCTTCCTGTGGAAACCTGAAATCGTGCATAATAGGGAACCTTATTATTTTCAGTGAGATGAACACCAGAGGTTGACCATAGAATCACATTGGAGACCTAGAAATGCCTAGAGAGGCCTTTTTTTTTTTTCAGACGTGGATAAGTGAAACCATGAATACCGAATCCATGGATACAGGGTTTGACCTATAGTAATAACTCAGATGCCAAGATTGACAAAGAGATCGATCACAGATTCTGAATGAGGAACCACCTAGGATCCCACAAGCTATCTTGAGCTCCATGGTGGAAGATAGGTGGGATATGGATGTACAGTCGTCCCTTCACATTCGCGGGGGTTCCGTTCCGCGGACCCCCGCGAATGTGAAAAACCCGCGAATAACTACTCCCCTCCCCCTCCCTCCCCAGGCCTTCGCGGGGCCTTCCTAGGCCCCACGGAGGTCTCCCCGGCCCTCCCTCCCTCCCCAGGCCTTCGCGGGGCCTTCCTAGGCCCCACGGAGGTCTCCCCGGCCCTCCCTCCCTCCCCAGGCCTTCGCGGGGCCTTGCTAGGCCCCGAGGAGGTCTCCCCGGCCCTTCTTCCCTCCCTCCCCAGGCCTTCGCGGGGCCTTGCTAGGCCCCGCGGAGGTCTCCCCGGCCCTTACCCCTCCCTCCCTCCCCAGGCCTTCGCGGGGCCTTGCTACGCCCCGCGGAGGTCTCGCCGGCCCTCCCTCCCCAGGCCTTCACGGGGCCTTGCTAGGCCCCACGGAGGTCTCCTCGGCCCTCCCTCCCTCCCTCCCCAGGCCTTCACGGGGCCTTGCTAGACCCCGCGGAGGTCTCCCCGGCCCTTCCTCCCTCCCTCCCCAGGCCTTCGCGGGGCCTTGCTAGACCCCGCGGAGGTCTCCCCGGCCCTTCCTCCCTCCCTCCCCAGGCCTTCGCGGGGCCTTGCTAGACCCCGCGGAGGTTTCCCCGGCCCTCCCTCCCTCCCCAGGCCTTCGCGGGGCCTTGCTAGGCCCCGCGGAGGTCTCCCCGGCCCTTCCTCCCTCCCTCCCCAGGCCTTCGCGGGGCCTTGCTAGGCCCCGCGGAGGTTTCCCCGACCCTCCCTCCCTCCCCAGGCCTTCGTGGGGCCTCCGGAGGCCCTCCGGGGGTCCCGCAAAGCCCTCCCCACCCCTCCCCAGGCCTTCGCGGTGCCTCCGGAGGGCCTCCGGGGGTCCCGCGAAGGCCTCCCCACCCCTCCCCAGGCCTTCGCGGCGCCTCCGGGGGTCTCGCGAAGGCCTCGCCACCCCTCCCCAAGCCTTCGGGGGCCTCCGGAGGGCCTCCGGGGGTCCCACGAAGGCCTCCCCACCCCTCCCCAGGCCTTCGCGGGGCCTCCAGAGGGCCTCCGGGGGTCCCGCGAAGGCCTCCCCACCCCTCCCCAGGCCTTCGCGGGGCCTCCGGAGGGCCTCTGGGGGTCCCGCGAAGGCCTCCCCACCCCTCCCCAGGCCTTCGCGGGGCCTCCGGAGGGCCTCTGGGGGTCCCGCGAAGGCCTCCCCACCCCTCCCCAGGCCTTCACGGCGCCTCCGGAGGGCCTCCGGGGGTCCCGCGAAGGCCTTCCCACCGCTCCCCAGGCCTTCGCGGGGCCTCCGGAGGGCCTCTGGGGGTCCCGCGAAGGCCTTCCCACCGCTCCCCAGGCCTTCGCAGGACCTCCGGAGGGCCTCCGGGGGTCCCGCGAAGGCCTCGCCACCCCTCCCCAGGCCTTCGCGGGGCCTCTGGAGGGCCTCCGGGGGTCCCGCGAAGGCCTCCCCACCCCTCCCCAGGCCTTCGCGGGGCCTCCGGAGGGCCTCCTGGCATCCCGCGAAGGCCTCCCCACCCCTCCCCAGGCCTTCATGGGGCCTCCGGAGCGCCTCCGGGGGCCCCGTGGAGGCCTCCCCAGGCCTCACCGCTCCCTCCAGGTCTTTCACGGGGCCTCTGGAGGCCCCGTGTCGCGGTTTTGGGGGGGCCCGGGGGGGCCCTCCCAAAACCGCTAATAACCAAAACCGCGAATGTGAAGTTCGCGAATGTGGAGGGACAACTGTACATAAATAAAATCATGCCATCCCAGGGCAGGATTCATAATGTCAGGCAGCCTCATGTGTCCTACTTTTACTGTCCATTTGAAGGTATGTCCAGCCCAAAGCTTATTTAAAATTAAAGAACCATAAGGAGAAGATCAAGAATTTTGAACTTTCCCATCCACGGTCACTCTGGACTGCAGAGGAAGTAGGAAGGCACACAGTTCACTAGGTTAAACTCTTTCCTATTCATGAGATATATGAAAAGTATACTTGATGGAATGCCTCTCCCATCATAAACTTGCCCACACACTGAGATCACCATCTGAGACCTTCTTCTAGTACCTCCTCAGAGAGGCTCAGAAGGTGGTAACAAGGGAGAAGTCTTTCATTCAGCTCCCATGGAGAGCCTATTGAATGCTCTATCCATTTATGACTGCCTTCCTGGCCTTTGTATATATATTTGGTGGCAAGGTACCAATACCTTGGCATTTGATGGGATGTGACTGGACAATTTTTAAATACTGTACCAACCTTTGACCAATATATTTTCTCTTTGTTTTTGTGGGTAGAGGTTGTTATATGCTGGTTCTTGTTTTAAAATTTTGTATTTTAATTGCAAGACACCTTGAGCCTTTGTAAGAAAAAGGTGTATAAGAAATGTAATTAGTCACAGCAGCAGCAGCAACAATATTTCTGTGTAAATTACAGTGATTACAGTATTCTAAATGGTCACCGATATATATATAGGTATGAACATTAATGCCCTCTATTTCACCATACTATTAATTTCGACTTGTCTAGAAGGGCAATTTACCCCAGCTTCCCCTGGTTTGGAGCCCTGCTGTCTAAACCACACAGGGCTTTTGCTCTGTTTTGCCTCCAGGCAGTCCTGACAATGCCAGAGGCAAAGTCAGGAGGAAGCTGGTGTAAACCCATTCAAAATGTTTTAAATTAACACCAGGGGAAAGCCACATTA
Source organism: Gambelia wislizenii (assembly GCA_030847615.1). NCBI lineage: Eukaryota > Metazoa > Chordata > Lepidosauria > Squamata > Crotaphytidae > Gambelia > Gambelia wislizenii. The sequence continues at coordinate 18,461,151 of JAUMIR010000010.1, read as the reverse complement.
TGTGGGAAAACCCAGATGGGAATGGCAAGGTCCTCATTTGCATGCTGGTCTGCATTGCCAGCCGCTGCTGGAGTTGCTCTGCAGACAGGAAGGAGGCCCCCAGCATGTGACTAGCCTTGATCATAGAATCATAGAATCATAGAATCATAGAATCATAGAATTGTAGAGTTGGAAGAGACCACGAGGGCCATCCAGTCAAACTCCCTGCCATGCAGGAAACCTTGATCAAAGCATCCCCGACAGATGGCAATCCAGCCTCTGTTTAAAGACCTCCAAGGAAGGAGACCCCACCACGCTCCGAGGGAGTGTGTTCCACTGCCGAACAGCTCTTACTGTCAAAAAGTTCCTCCTCATGTTGAGGTGGAATCTCTGTTCCTGGAGCTTGCACCCATTGCTCCGTGTTCCAGTCTCTGGAGCAGCAGAAAACAAGCCTGCTCCATCCTCAGCGTGACACCCCTTCAAATACTTAAACAAGGCTATCATATCGCCTCTTAACCTTCTTTTTTCCAGGCTAAACATACCCAGCTCCCTGAGTCTCTCCTCATAAGGCATGGTTTCTAGACCTTTCACCATTTTAGTCGCCCTTCTCTGGACATGCTCCAATTTGTCAATATCCTTTTTGAATTGTGGTGCTCAGAACTGGACACAGTATTCTAGGTGAGGTCTGACCAAGGCAGAATAGAGTAGCACTATTACTTCCCTTGATCTAGATGCTATACTTCTATTGATACAGCCCAAAATCGCATTGGCCTTTTTAGCTGCCGCATCACACTGTTGACTCATGTTCAACTTGTAGTCTACTAGGACTCCTAGATCCCTTTCACACGTAGTCTCATTCAGCCAGGTCACTCCCATCCTATATCTATGCATTTCATTTTTCCGCCCTAAGTGCAGTACTTTACATTTCTCCATGTTGAATTTCATTTTGTTAGCTTTGGCCCAGCTCTCCAGTCTATCACATGCTGAGGGCCTCCTTTCTGGCTTCAGAGAGTGTGATGCATGACAGCAGGGGAGGCACCAGTGTCTGTATGTGGCAGCTGGCACGTGCATGCAGACTCCTGTATGTTTCATCTCAGTAATGGGAGGGAAACAGGCCAGGGCCAGGGCCAGAATATACCGGCTAGAAGGTGGTGCCTTCTGACCCATCTAGACAAGCACCTTATCTGGTGGTGCATTTCCTCTCAGCTGGCACTGTATAAGTGGCCACTCTAGCAGTCACTGTATAAGTGGCCACCCAGGCAAAGCTTGGCACATCACATATCTTCCTATCGTGCTCTCAGGACTTGTCTATATGAGGGGGAAAGCAGCAGATTGCTCCACAGTAATGGCCATTTGCAGCAGCTGCGATTTGTCTTAATTTTTTTTTTTTCAGGCATAAGCTTCTCATGCCTCTGGATCAAGATGGTGCCTGTGAGTAAATTACTCATGTTTTTACTTACCTCAATTTGCCACCGCCACACGTTTTAAAAAAAACTATTTTCAATGTATGATAGAGCAATATTTCTTCTTTACAAAAAAGAAAAAAAACCACTGTGTTTTATTGCCTTAGTGCTTGCTTGCTAAGGCAAAAATCCACCCTGGCAGCTCCAGGTGCTTGCCTAGTTAGCAAGCCCTGCCCCCTGCACTCTTCTGGCCAGTCAGCTTTGCGCTTGCACTCGTATAGGAAAGCAAATCAATTTGTGTTGCTTGTCCCAATGAGCAGGAATGTGCATTCCCCTCACTATTTTGTAGAAACTCCGGGAAAAGCCGCAAAGGCTATTGCTTCAGAGTTTTTGGCGTTTTTGGCCCTCATCCTTCCAAATAAGGTGAAAGAATGTAGGATGCCATTAAGATAGCTTGTCTTCTCCTTGCATTCCGTGAGCAGTATTTTCACCATTTAGACAACTCCATAGAGTAATCATAATGCTTCAGTGATTTGTTGTCCACCTCTGGTAGGTATTTTTAACCTCCATCCAGACAAATTAAAAAAAAAATCTATTAAATGCCTTAAAATGGGGTATTTTCTGATGCTAATGAGAATTCCATTGTGTTGCAGGATATAAAAATGTCCCATGTCCCCAGAAGTGTTTTTGGATACAGAATGAAGGATATTCCACAATACCCAGATACCGAAAGCCAGAAAAGACATGGTAATATCAAGGAGTATTTGTTTTCAGTCGCTGTCAGCCCTCTTATTCTGCCAAGGAAAGGAAGAAGTAACCAGCACAAATGCTCAGGTACTTCAGGTGACAATACTGTAAAAGGCTTACCTCCTTGGTCTGTTCTGCATAGATTTTGTAACTAAACATGATTCTGAAGGAGTAAAATATCCCATCTGCCTGGATGATGGTAAATTTTTAGATTTTAAGGCTATGTTAGAAAAGTTCCTTTTTGGACTACAGCTCCCAGAATCCTCCAACAACTACGGCTACTTGGTTGTGTTTTAGGATCCCCTTCTAGAGAGATGGGGCATTATACATTTAAAACCCACCCTTCAGTGGCGTCACTAAAGTTGGTGTCACCCAGTGTGGTAACTCATGGTGTCACTCCCCCATGGACCGCCTTCCGTACCAGACCATACACAATCCTTAGTAACCCCAGCAATCTATGCAATCTGCACACATCTTTGAGGATCACCAAAAACCTACATGCAGGAGAAAAACAAGAAGGAAAGGTGGACACAGCTTCAGGGATATTTTTTATAAAAAATAATACATTTTTGCTGAAACACTGCATACACATTTTATAGACAGTCATTTTGTTGTCACCCCCTCTGATGGTGTCACCTGGTGCAGTCCACACCCTCTGCATCCCCCTAGTGATGCCACTGCCCCCCCTTGAAAGAAAGGTAGGGAGACCTCCCAGGATCAGCAATGCACCTGTACCAGTTCGGTGCCAACCCAACTCATATAATCCATCCTCCATGCCCTGAGGTCAGAACACTAATGCCTGCAATTACTCCCATTGGCTCAAGCCAACATAATCAGTGGTGAGAGACAATGGGGGGTCATAGTCATAGAATCATTGAATCATAGAGTTGGAAGAGACCACAAGGGCCATCCAGTCCAACCCCCTGCCATTCAGGAATACACAATCAAAGCACCCCCAGCAGATGGCCATCCAGCCTCTGCTAAAAAACATCCAAAGAAGGTGGCTCCACCACACTCCGAGGCAGTGCATTCCACTGCCCAACAGTTCTTATGGTTAGGAAGTTCTTCCTAATGTTTAGATCAGGGTTTCTCAAAAAGGGTTTCCTGGAACCCTAGGGTTCCATAAAAGGTTATTAGGGGTTCTGCAAGATATTGAGATTGAAAAAAAAAATATTGAGCTGTAGATATAATATTTTTTAGACAAAGCTGCAAGGGCCACAGACATCTGCAGAGGTGTATCGTATCCTGCAACAGAAAGGACTAGTGGAGAAGTTTCTGAGACCTCAAAATTGTTTCAAGGATTCCACCAGGGTAAAAAGGCTGAAAAAAGCTGGTTTAGATAGAATCGTTTTTTCTGAAGTTTGAGTCCATTGCTCCGTGTCCTAGTTTCTGGAGCCACAGAAAACAAGCTTGCTCCATCCTCAGTATGACATCCTTTCAAATATTTAAACCTGGCTATCATGTCCCCTCTTAACCTTCTCTTTCCCAGGCTAAACATATCCATGTTGGAATATATAGTTTGCAATCCAATACGTGGAAATGTTTTTGCTATTGAAGGTTTAACTGATAGCAGCCAACAGGATGTTTGAGGTAACTTCCTAATATATTATTATTGGACTTCTAAAAAAAGGGGAATGTCTAAGTCTTCTCCTTTGTCTAGCAGCTATCCACGAGACTTTGTTCCTTACCCACACGCCATGATGATTTCTTTGAGAGTGGACCTCCCACTCAGGGGTCCTGCATATCTTCTTTTGTAACCATGTAATTTTTAGTCATTTTAAAGTAGTTTTTAGTCTACTTTGAAGCTGTGCTGATATTATTCCATGTGATATGCTCTGAAACTGTGAGTAATGAAGTTTTTATATCTTTTAACTATTTCTGTGTGTTTTGAGTACTTATTTGGCTAAACAAGTAACTTGGGGTACAAATAGGGTGTTGGTTATCAGTAAGCACTCTTTGTGCATGCTGAAATTGTTACACTAACACTGCTGCGTGTGTGAATGAACTCTGTTAATCTGCTGTACTTCCAAGGAGTGAAGTGCAGTGGGGGGCCATTTGCTAAATGCCCTCATATTCCCAATAATCCAGCTCCCTAAGCTGCTCCTCATAGGGCATGGCTTCCAGACCTCCCACCATTTTGGTTGCCCTCCTCTGGAAACGTTCCAGCTTGTCCATATCCTTCTGGAATTGTGGTGCCCGGAACTGGTGAGGTCTGACTAAAGCAGAATAGAGTGGCACTATTACTTCCCTTGATCTAGACACTACATTCCTATAGATACAGCCTAGAATCACATTGGCTTTTTTAGCTGCTGCATTGTACTGCTGACTCATGTTCAGTTTGTGGTCCACTAAAACTCTTAGATCCCTTTCGCATGTACTGCCATCAAGCCATGTGTCACTCATCCTATATCTTTGCTTTTCGTTTTTACTGCTCAAGTGTAGTACCTTACATTTCTCCATGTAGAAATTCATTTTGTTAGTTTGGGCCCAGCTTTCTAGTCTGTTAAGGTCATTTTGGATTCTGATCCTGTCATCTGAGGTATTAACTACCCCCCCCCCCCCGAATTTGGTGTCATCTACAAACATGATAAGCATGTCATCTGTTCCCTCATCCAAGTCATTGATAAAGATGTTGAATAGCACTGGGCCCAGACAGAACCCTGTGGCACCCCACTGGTCACTTATCTCCAGGATGAAGAGGAGTCATTGGATTCAGCCCATCATAGAATCATAGAACTGCAGAGTTGGAAGAGACCACGAGGGCCATCCAGTCCAACCCCCTGCCATGCGGGAAACCACGATCAAAGCATCCCCGACAGATGGCCATCCAGCCTCTGTTTAAAGACCTCCAAGAAAGGAGACCTCACCCACGCTCCGAGGGAGTGTGTTCCACTGCCGAACAGCTCTTACTGTCAAAAAGTTCCTCCTAATTGTTGAGGTGGAATCTCTGTTCCTGGAGCTTGTATCCATTGCTCCGTGTTCTAATCTCTGGAGCAGCAGAAAACAAGCTTGCTCCATCCTCAACATGACACCCCTTCAAATACTTAAACAGCGCTATCATATCGCCTCTTAACCGTCTTTTTTCCAGGCTAAACATACCCAGCTCCCTAAGTCTCTCCTCATAAGGCATCGTTTCCAGACCTTTCACTATTTTAGTCACCCTTCTCTGGACACGCTCCAGTTTGTCAATATCCTTTTTGAATTGTGGTGCCCAGAACTGGACACAGTATTCTAGGTGAGGTCTGACCAAGGCAGAATAGAGCGGCACTATTACTTCCCTTGATCTGGACACTATACTTCTATTGATGCAGCCCAAAATCGCATTGGCCTTTTTAGCTGCTGCATCACACTGTTGACTCACGTTCAACTTGTGGTCTACTAGGACTCCTAGATCCCTTTCGCACGTAGTCTCATTCAGCCAGGTCTCCCCCATCCTATATGTATGCATGTCATTTTTCCACCCTAAGTGCAGTACCTTACATTTCTCTGTATTGAATTTCATTTTGTTAGCTTTGGCCCAGCTCTCCAGTTTATCCAGGTCATTTACTTCTTACTTCTGGGTACTTTAAAGACATCTTGGACTGAATATCTCTTCAAATAAAGGATACAGTACTTCCAAAGTTGGGAGAGGCTGCTTGTTGCTGAGGGGCTTGAACTTCTGACCTTGCCCTTTTACCCTCAAGAGCCTTCCTGTGAGTCACACCTGTGAGTCACTAGGGGGTGGAGCTGGGAGCCTAGCTCTATATAACTCCTTGCAGAGGCTTTCCAGGCCAGTTTCCTGCCAGGGAGAAGGAGAGCAGCTTCTGGACAGCAAGTTTCCTGCCAGTTTCCAGGCCAGTTTCCTGCCAGGGAGAAGAAGGAGAGCAGCTTCTGGACAGCCATTCTGACTGGGGAGATTGAATTTTTTTAAAAAACTGTTGGGAGAGGCTGCTTGTTGCTGAGGGGCTTGAACTTCTGACCTTGCCCTTTTACCCTTAAGAGCCTTCCTGTGAGTCACACCTGTGAGTCACACCTGTGAGTCACTAGGGAGTGGAGCTGGGAGCCTAGCTCTATATAACTCCTTGCAGAGGCTTTCCAGGCCAGTTTCCTGCCAGAGAGAAGGAGAGCAGCTTCTGGACAGCAAGTTTCCTGCCAGTTTCCAGGCCAGTTTCCTGCCAGGGAGAAGAAGGAGAGCAGCTTCTGGACAGCGATTCTGACTGGGGAGATTGATTTTTTTTTTAAAACTGTTGGGAGAGGCTGCTTGTTGCTGAGGGGCTTGAACTTCTGACCTTACCCTTTACCCTCAAGAGCCAGAGGCGCGCGCTGTTTCAGTAACCAAACAAAAATACAGCAGACCTAAAAGTACAGCTTAGCATTCTCAGTGTTAACTAAGAGTGCTTAGATTACCTAAAAGCTCTCATCATGGACACTGAGGGGACTGCAGCAGTCACTTGCAACACTTGTGCGATGTTTGTATTCTTGTCTACAGACGTGGAGAACTTCACATGCACCAAGTGCAAGCTGGTAGCCCTCTTGGAGGAGAAAGTACAGCAGCTGGAGACACGGGTAGCTACACTTCAACAGATTCGGGAGCAAGAGGTTTTCCTGGACAGAACAGAATGAACAGTCTTGGATGGGGACCGCACAGAGGAAGTGGCTGTGGAGGAGAGGGTCACTTCACAGACACAGGAAGTAGACATCTGGAGGAATGTCACACACAGAACAAGAAAATCCAGGGATTCTTCCAGCAGCTTGCAGCTACAGAATCGATTCGAAGCCCTTTCCCTTATCAAGGACAACGAGGAAGAACAGCATGGACAGACTTCAGGGGTAGAGCAGGGGACCTTGAGAGGACCACCGCAAGGAAAAGCAGCTGCGAAGCCTCAGCGGAGGCGTGTGGTGGTGGTGGGGGACTCCTTGCTGCAGGGTACAGAAGCAGTGGTATGTGGGCCTGACAAGATGACTCGGGAGGTGTGTTGTCTCCCTGGGGCAAAGATCTGTGATGTGACCGAGAGGCTGACAAGACTCATCAAGCCTACGGATCATTACCCCTTCCTTTTGGTCCATGTGGGAACCAATGATACTGCAAGGCACAGCTTTCCCAAGATCAGAAGAGATCATGAGGCTCTGGGGAGGAAGCTGAAAGAAATGGACGCACAGGTGGTCATCTCGTCTCTTCTGCCAGTTGAAGGGCATGGTCCAAGAAGGGAGAGGAAAATAGCCGACGTAAACAACTGCCTCCGTAAATGGTGTCGCCGAGAACAAATTGGATTCTTGGATCATGGACTGCGCTTCCATGCAGGGGGACTTCTGGCAAGAGATGGGGTGCATCTTACAACAGTTGGAAGAAACATTTTTGCCAACAGTCTCAAGAATTTGATCAGGAGGGCTTTAAACTGAGTCAAATGGGGGAGGGAGACAGTATTCTGGAAGGCAAAAGGGCTGGAGAAAATAGTCAAACTGTCATAGAGGGAACAAGGCAAACAGTGCAAGGACCCAACAGTGGGAGGCAAAAAAACTTGCACAGGGAGCAAGTAAAGGGAACACATGGTCTCAGATGTCTCTACACTAATGCACAGAGCATGGGAAATAAGCAAGATGAACTTGAACTCCTTGCACTACAAAACAAATATGATATAATAGGCATTACTGAAACCTGGTGGGACGAGTCTCATGATTGGAATGTAGGAATAGAGGGGTATAACCTTTATAGGAGAAACAGGCCAAACAGGAAAGGAGGAGGAATAGCATTATATGTCAGGGATATTTACACCAGTGAAGTGATCCACGACATCAATACTGGAAGCCAGGTGGAGAGCATCTGGATAAAAATTAAAGGGGAGGGAAACAACAGGGATGTTATTGTGGGACTCTACTACAGACCCCCAAATCAGACGGAGGAATTGGATGTTGCCTTTCTAGAACAGATGAACATACATGCAGAAAGGAGAGATGTAGTAGTGATGGGTGACTTCAACTATCCTGATATTTGCTGGCAATCTAACTCAGCCAAAACTACAAGGTCTAGCAAATTCCTTACATGCCTGGAAGACAATTTCATGGTCCAAAAGGTGGAAGAGGCAACAAGGGGGTCAGCTGTTTTAGATCTGATCCTAACCAACAGAGATGACCTGGTTAATGGGGTGCAAGTGGTGGGATCCTTAGGTGAGAGTGATCACGTTCTCCTGGAGTTTGTTATACAATGGAAAGGAGAAGCCAGGCATAGTCAGACACGCATTCTTGACTTTAGGAGAGCTGATTTCAATAAACTCAGGGAAATACTGGGGATGATCCCATGGTCAGGAATACTAAAAGAGAAGAGACCTCAAGACGGATGGGACTTTCTCAAAAGGGAGATACTGAAGGCACAATTTCAAACAGTACCATTGAGGAAGAAAAATGGGAGGTGTCTCAAGAAACCAGGATGGATGACTAAAGAACTTTCAATGGAGCTAAGTTTTAAACGGAACATGTATAGGAAATGGAAAAGGGGGGGGGGAATCACCAAAGAAGAATTCAAACAGATAGCGAACACGTGTAGGAGTAAAGTCAGAAAAGCTAAAGCGCAGAATGAGCTCAGGCTTGCTAGGGAGGTTAAGACCAATAAAAAGGGTTTTTTGGGGTATGTCCGCAGCAAAAGGAGGAAGAAGGAAATGATAGGGCCACTACGTGGAGAAGATGGCAAAATGCTAACAGGGGACAGAGAAAAGGCAGAATTACTCAACACCTTCTTTGCCTCAGTGTTTTCAGAAAAGGAAAAGGAGGATCAACCTGAGGAGAATGGAACAGAGGACACAATAGGGGAAATCCAGCTCAAAATAAGTAAAGAGGTAGTACAGGAATACCTTCTTAATCTAAATGAATTTAAATCTCCAGGACTAGATGAACTACATCCAAGAGTATTAAAAGAGCTGGCAAATATAATCTCAGAGCCATTGGCAATAATCTTTGAGAACTCCTGGAGAACAGGAGAAGTCCCAGCAGACTGGAGGAGGGCAAACGTTGTTCCCATCTTCAAAAAGGGGGAAAAAAGAGGATCCCAACAACTATCGTCCAGTTAGTCTGACATCAATACCAGGGAAGATTCTAGAGCAGATCATTAAACAGAGAGTCTGTGAACATTTAGAAGGCAATGCCATAATCACAAAAAGTCAACATGGGTTTCAGAGTAACAAGTCATGCCAGACTAATCTGATCTCTTTTTTTTGATAAAGTTACCAGATTGGTAGATGAAGGGAATGCTGTGGACATTGCATACCTTGATTTCAGTAAGGCCTTTGACAAGGTTCCCCATGACATTCTTGCAAACAAGGTTGTAAAATGTGGGCTAGACAAGTTAACTGTTCAATGGATTTGTAATTGGTTGACCGGCCGAACCCAAAGGGTGCTCAGCAGTGGCTCCTCTTTGTCTTGGAAAGATGTGACCAGTGGGGTGCCACAGGGTTCTGTCCTGGGCCCAGTGCTATTCAACATCTTTATCAATGACTTAGATGAGGGAATTAGGGGCATACTTATCAAATTTGCAGATGACACCAAATTGGGAGGAGTAGCTAATACCCTAGAGGACAGGATCACAATTCAGAATGACCTGGATAGACTGGAGAGCTGGGCCAAAGCTAACAAAATGAAATTCAATACGGAGAAATGTAAAGTACTGCATTTAGGGCGGAAAAATGAAATGATTAAATATAGGATGGGAGAGACCTGGCTGAATGAGACTACGTGCGAAAGGGATCTAGGAGTCCTAGTAGACCACAAGTTGAACATGAGCCAACAGTGTGATTCAGCAGCTAAAAAGGCCAATGCGATTTTGGGCTGTATCAATAGAAGTATAGTGTCTAGATCAAGGGAAGTAATAGTGCCACTCTATTCTGCCTTGGTCAGACCTCACTTAGAATACTGTGTCCAGTTCTGGGCACCACAATTCAGAAAGGATATTGACAAATTGGAGCGTGTCCAGAGAAGGGCAACTAAAATGGTGAAAGGTCTGGAAACGATGCCTTATGAGGAGAGACTTAGGGAGCTGGGTATGTTTAGCCTGGAAAAAAGACGGTTTAGAGGCGATATGATAGCCTTGTTTAAGTATTTGAAGGGGTGTCACGCTGAGGATGGAGCAGGCTTGTTTTCTGCTGCTCCAGAGACTGGAACACGGAGCAATGGGTGCAAGCTCCAGGAACAGAGATTCCACCTCAACATGAGGAGGAACTTTTTGACAGTAAGAGCTGTTCGGCAGTGGAACACACTCCCTCGGAGCGTGGTGGGGTCTCCTTCCTTGGAGGTCTTTAAACAGAGGCTGGATGGCCATCTGTCGGGGATGCTTTGATCGTGATTTCCTGCGTGGCAGGGGGGTTGGACTGGATGGCCCTCGTGGTCTCTTCCAACTCTGCAATTCTATGATTCTATGATTCAAAGAGCTTTCTGTCCTCTCTCTATAGGGCACATAGTCCAAGCCAGCCATGTTGTTTGCTGTTGCAGGTTTTTTTTTTTATTAGCCACATTTACATAGTCTCCAACTGTCCCTATTTAGCAGGAGCAGCCCTGATTTATCCTCTGTTATCCCACATTTTCACTTGCTTTAAAAAATGTCTAGTATTTCTCTCCCCTTCCACTCTTCCCTTTCGACCTCAGCTTATTTCAGTTGCTGCAAACTGATCCATTAAAAGTGCAAATGTCATTTGCACTCAATCAACTCTGCAAGGAAGAGAGGAGAGGGTGGAATATTGCCCTTCCCAATAGGCTCAAGCAAAAGCAAACTGCTGCAGCCTCTCTCCTAGTTTGTCTGTTGCACCTCACTAATCTTGACCATGCTCTGCTGATGCTTGGCCACACATGTCCCCATTCTCATCTGTGAACTCTTGCAGGGCATTCCTAACTTTCACCCAAAGAGCTCAAGGCAGCATACATGGCTTTATACCTACTTTACACTCACAACAGTCCTGTAGAGTAAGTCAAGCTCTGATAGAGAATGTCTGTCAGTCACTGAGCCAAGGTGAATTTAATGGTTTAGTGAGGATTTGAAGGTAGATCTCCCACTGGCTCACAGTAGGGTTGTCTAAACAGTCAAAATAACCCTAATGGAATTTGCTGGGAAAACAATCAGTCTTAATGGGAACCCACATCAATGCACCATATTTGGAAGAGGGGGCAGCAAAAAACTCCAAAAACTATGCCAGGAAAGCCTTCATGGCTTTTCCCGGAGTTTTTAAAAAGCTCCATGGGAATGCACATTTCCGCTCATTGGGACAAGCAATTCATTTTGAATCACTTTCCCATACAAGAGGAAGTGCAAACATGGATGGGAGTGGACGGCGGGGCTTGCTAACAGGGCAAGCGCTCGCTGCCACCATGTTGGATTTTTGCCTTAGTGAGCTATCACTAAGGTCATAAAATGGGGTTTTGTTTTATCTTTTCAATCTTTTTTTGTGTAAAGGTGAAATATCACTTGTGCACACCATGGAAATAGTTGTTTGGGGGGCTTTTTAATCAGCAGCCGATTTAAAAAAACACAAGTAATTCACTTGCAGTCACCATCTTGGTTAGAGGGCATGCAAAGTTTATGGGGGCTGTAAAACCATTAAGATAAGTCCCAGCTGCTGCGACTTGAGCAATCCATTTTTTTCTGGCTCATATAGACAAGCCCAGTGTGTTTCAACAGGAAGGGCTCTAATGGTTAGTTCAAGACTAGCCATGCTTGGGGGAGGGGAGGACAAGTGTCTTTCTCTTCCATAACACAGTGACCATTTTCAGGAAAATCCTTCCTGGAGCCTCTCCCAGTGAATCCAATTTGCCCAAATGCCTGGCTGGACTGGATTGTATTGTATCATCAGCTTTCCACTAGAGGCCTCCCTAATAACAGCTTTAGAGGCTTTACTCAGTTTGAGAGGATTTACTTAGTAGTCTTATACAGGAACAGAAAAGTCATGGATGCAGATGCTTGTAGGCTTTACTATGCCATGGGGGCTTTGGGCAGGGAAGTCACATTCTCAAGGTGACAAAAGAGAATCCCAAGGCCATTCATACACTCCTATCAGGCTGGGACTGTATGCTTGCAATAGCAGGAGCTCATGCCGCAGATTGATTGATTGAATGATCCCATGTCTTTCCTCCAATGAGCTCAAGGTGATATTCAACACTTTCCTCCTCCCCACTTTATCTTCACAATAACCCCTTAAGGTAGGCCAGACTGAGAGAGTGGTTGGCCCAAGATCACCAATGAGTTTCATGGCTCGGTGGAGACTTGAACCTGGATCTCCCAGATCACACAAGATCTACTTTATTGATTGATTACATTTATATCCCTTATTTTCTCACAATCATACTTGGTCCTCCATCTCATTTTGTCCTCATGGCAATGCTGTTGGATAGATCAGGCTGACATCAAGTACCTGGCTCATGATCACTCAGCAAACAGCATGGCTGAGTAGGGATTTGAACCTAGTTCTCCCCAGTCCAGCATGCTATCATTCCAAGTACAGAATCATAGAGGACTATCATACCAGCATCTCTTCTCACAGCAATTGAGTTAGTGAAGCAAACAGGAACATACCTGTTTTAAAACATCCAGTATCACACTGTCTCTTTGATCATGCATTTGTGTTGCTTTGGCAATCTTTTGTCCTGCTGCACTGGCTCTGTAACTCCGTCTTCAGCACATGCATGCCCTTTTTGTTTAATTCTCTCCCACACACACACACAATTCCATAATTATGGGGAAACAATTAAAAAAATTGTTTCCCTGTAGTTACAAAATCACAGCAAGAAGAAGAAAAAGAAAGGCATGGAGAGAGAGAAAAAATCTTGACCAGCTAGGGAATAGAGAAGGGGAGGAGGAAGAGAGGAGGATCACGTTCCCTCATGCCACATGACTTCTGTCATATCACTACTGCTGTAGAAGGGACTTATAGCACAAAGAGGAATACCGGCATAGTAATGGTACTAAGAGACATTGACAGTTTTTCCCCATCAATTAAGAGGTGCACTACAGCAACAACTGTAGTCTAAAGAGGGCAGATCAGCTACAGGATAGTGATGATATTGTGCAATAACGTGAGACCATTTCTGCTACTATCCCAGTGTAATTCTGCAATTGCAGCTCCATGTGATAAAGTCCCCAATTGTAGAGTTGGAAGGGTCCCATAGGCCATCAGGCCCAATCACCTGCTCAATGCAGGAAATCCAGAAGCCTCTTTTTGAAGAGATCTAGAGACCCACTACCTCTCTAGGTAATTTATTCCATTGTCAATCCTCTCTGATTGTGAAGAGGTTCCTTCTAATGTTAAATCAAAATCTACCCTCATGTAACTTAAAACCATTAGACCTGGTCATACCTTCTTGGCCAGCAGAGAACAAACCTGCCCCCTCCTATGTGTTACAACCCTTTAGATATTTAAAGCATGTCACCCTTCAGTCTTCTCTTCACCAGGCTGAACATGCCCAACTTCCTCAACCTTACCTTATATGTTTTGTTCTCCATACCTCTTATCATCCTTGTCACCCTTCTTTAAACCTGCTCTAACTTCTCTATATCCTTGCTAAAGTATGGTGCCCAGAACTGAATGCAGTACTTCAGATGAGGCCTGACTAGTGCAGAATATAGTGGGACTATTACTTCCCTTGTCTTGGAAACTGTGGTTCTGTTAATGCAGGCTAAAGTATTATTTGCCTTCTTTGCTGTAGCATCACACTGCTGGGTCATATTAAATGCATGACCAACAATAATCCCAAGGTCTTTTTCACATGTACTGCTGCTAAACCAAGTATCCAATTATCCTATAAGTGTGCACTCAGTTTTTGTGGCCTAAATATAGAATTCTACATTAGTTTCTGTTGAATTTAATTCTATTAGTTTCAGCCCTATTTTCTGGTTTATCAAGGTCCTTCTGATTTCTGTTCCTATCTTCCAATGTATTAGCTACCCCTCCCAGTTTTGTATCATCTGCAAATTGACAAGGATTTGAATGTATTTAGGTTAACTAAGGGCTTGTCTGCACAGGCAATTTACCCCATCTTGACCCTGTCTTGGAGCTCTGCAATCCAGGGTGCCAGTTACACGACCAAAAATGTTGCGGGGCTTACCGTGATATTCTGATCCCGAATCCATCCCCTGCTGTTTATACGATTTTTGTCACTATTCTGGATATCCCGTGTGGTCCCGTGACTGATATTTACACGTACTAAGTATCGTTTTTAATTTTCTGTACCGTGATGTTTTATCCCGTGATTTTACTGTTTACATGCGTGAGGTGTGCCGGGATTATTTATTTATTATCATTATTATTATTATTATTATTATTATTATTTTGTCTGTCAATCAAAGATGCAATTACTCATTTTTTCAAAGTTTGGTCTACGTGTTTCCGGTTTTTCTTCCTGCCAGGGAGGCAGGGATTGGCCACAGTTTAAACAAAGAAGGACATCACATGTGCTTTTCATGCATCTCATCTTCTTCTGGATGGCAACATGGAGGCGGCCACTTCGGCAGCTCTGGCCACCGCTGCCTGTTTGTGATTATCTCTTTTAGCTCTTAAGAGGCGGTTAATAATCAGGCATAGACGAAGAATGTTTCTTATTTTCCTTATCCTTCTCCATTCCCAAGCGATGGAAACAGCAATTTTACGACCGCAGGTTATGTACTTTGCTGCCGTTGAATCCCCGGAGGTTCTGAGGCTTGCTCGCCCTGACCAGAGGAAGCGACGGTGGTGGGTGTACCCGACAACAGAGGAGTGGTGGGAGAAATTCGTGATGAACATCTGGTCAGACAAAAGGTGGATACTGTACTTCAGGATGCCATGGTTCATGCGCCTTGCTGAGCTACTGCGCCCAGAGATTGCGAAGTCGGACACGAACATGAGAAAAGCCATCCCTGTTGAGGTTTGCTATTGCCGTTTTCCTTCTCACCCACCGCTGCTCATATGGTGCAGTTTCCCAGTTGTTTGGCGTAGGAAGAGCTACTGTGTGCAAGATTTTTGTGGAGGTTGTGCTCGCGATGGAGAAGTTACTTCTGATCACAGAAAGGTTTTTTTTTTACTGTAACATGCTTATGAAAAATTGTCTAATCGCATTTTCTTCTAGCAGTTAAAAAATTGAAATATGGAGTTCATGTAAATGATAACGTAATGATTAAACTGTAAGCTTCCCCCTATGTTGTTATCTATAGAACAAGTAGATCATGCCACAGGATATAGGACTGTTTTCATTTGGACACATATGTTTAATCTGAAACTCGACCTTCCGTATTCTCACTGTTCCCTTTTTCTTTTCTTTTGAAATTTTATAGGTGATGGATTCCTTTGCAGCAATTGGATACCCTCAAGTTGTCGCTTGCCTGGATGGTTGCCATGTTAATATAATCCCCCCCATCCACGAAGGGGATGAATTTATCAACAGGAAGAATAGACACAGCGTTCTTCTTCAAGGGACTTGTGACCACCAGGGGGTTTTCATTGACACGGAGATCGGTTGGAGCGGGAAGAATCACGATGTCCGAATGTTAAGGAACTCTGGTTTTTTTGAGACAATGGAGGCTGGCGTCTTTGTGCCTGGTAATCCCACACTGACAATTATGAGGCAGCAAGTAGTACCACTAACTCTTGTCGATGGTGCATACCCAATAAGGAATTGGCTGCTAACACCTTTTTGGGGGACTACAACTCCCAAACAGAGACTGTACAATAGGTACCACAATAAAATTAGATCAACGGTGGAGAGGTGCTTCGGCCATTTTAAAGCAAGGTGGAGGGCATTAAAATACTGTATAGAGGTAGCAGAGGAGAATGTATGCTCTGCAATATGTGCATGTGTTGTTCTACACAACATATGTGAAACAAAAGGCAGTATCCTTGATGATCCTAACTGGCGTGTGCAGAGGTTCATCCTAGACACGCTGGGAGCACCGACAGTGAATAATGATGCTGCGGAGAAGGAGCGGGGGGAGGTGGTTCGGAACACTTTAAAAGAATATTTTTGGCGTGAACGTCACCGTGCTGAGGGGGAATGATGTTTTGATTGATTTGCCATGTTTTCTATTTCTGGGCTTACTTTGTTGTCTGAATAATAAAAAATTGGCATTCTTAAAGGTGTCTGTTTCCTTTTCCCGACTTTATTCGTTTCTACCTTTTCCAAAGGGTGAAATGGCATTGTCTTTATACTATAGATTTGTGAATGTATACAATACTGTTTAACGGGACTGGAAGTGCACCCTTGAAAGTAGGCCAGACTGGATACAAATTTATTTTAAAGCAAGCAGCCAGAAATGACACATTGTTGCATTTTTGGCAGTTAAAGGAATTGGTGGGCTTTTGCCAGGGATTACTCTTTCTGGTAAAGGATCCAGACACTGGCAAATACCCTCTGAGGGTATCCTCCGCTAATTAACCAATCAATTAGCCAAAACTACTTAAATTTTAAAAAGTTTTGCTTGCTCCAAACACCATAGGCTTCTTTCGAAAATGAAACGGTCAAGGCACAAACTTATAAACTCGAGTTTTCGCATCCCGCCACATGGCGGTACAATGGCCGAAGGGGGGAGAGGACGTGTCCGGCCGGATCGGCGCATCGCCTACTGGGGCACCAGGGAGACCAAACTATTGTTGGAATCCCTGGCCCAGCAGGCCAGTGCGCCAGTCCGGCTGATGCGGTCCTCTAACCGGACGAACCGCAACTTCTTCCTGGAGGCAGCGTGGTTCCTCCGGTCGAGGGGCTAAGTGCGTTCTGGCCTCCAATGCTGCTCAAAATTCAAGACTCTGAAGGGCAAATTTTTCGCGGCATTGGGGGCCAGTGATGGTAGCCCCCCTTGAAGGCAGCCACCTTTTTATGCCGTCCTGCACGACCTGTGGGTCCGTGCAGGACGGCCAAGCTGGCGCAACAGGCTCCCCAGAGGTAAGCTCCTAAAAGGCACTAATGTTAAATACTTGTATGTGTTCCCATGTGAGTGTGTGTGTGTGTGATCAAGATGGAGCTAAGAGCCACTGTCTGCTCCACCAGGGGTGGTGGACCCATTAGAATGGTCCGCCTTCGAAGGCTAATGGAACCAATTGGATTCCAGAAAGCCTTGGAGGGTTTAATGGTTGGTAACGTCGGTGATGCCCTCCACCTTGCTTTGGTTAATATTTGGAACACCGACCTCACCAAGGCTATTGACACAATCGCTCCCAAGCGTCCTTTCCAGCCTGCTCCTAACCGTAAGCCCTGGTACTCAGAGGAGCTTAGGAAAAATGAAGCAGGCTGGACAACAACTAGAGCGCACCTGGCGGAAGACTCGACTCTTAGCCGACAAGACTCGTCATAGGAATTTCCTTAATTCTTATCGAGAGGCGATACATGCAGCACAGAAGTCTTTCTCCTCTGCACGTATTGCGTCTGCAGAGTCCCATCCAGCAGAACTGTTTAGGGTGGTGGGGGAGCTGACGCAGATTCCACCTGTGCAGAACCCCTTACTCAACCCAACAACGGCCTGCTGTGATGCATTTAACATCCACTTTGCAGATAAAATCTCTCGGATAAGAGCCGACTTAGATGCCAGTGTTATGACTGAATCGATAGACGAGGTGTCCAGCAACTCCGTTGATGAAATTTTATTGGATCAGCTTCAATCTGTGAGTACCGATGACATGAACAAGCTCCTTAGTAGAGTGAGGAAAACGACCTGTCCCCTCGATCCCTGTCCATCTTGGCTGGCCACCCAAGGGGGTGACGCATCGAGAGTACTCCTTAGGGATATTATCAATGCGTCCTTCAGGGAGGGGTCCCTTCCACCTTGTCTGAAGGAAGCGGTGGTTAAGCCGCTCCTGAAAAAGCCTTCCCTGGACCCCTTGGACAGGAACAACTATAGGCCAGTCTCTTTGCTGCCTTTTCTAAGCAAAGTGATTGAGAGGGCGGTCACTTCCCAACTCCAAGCTGTCTTGGATGAAACCGATTATCTAGATCCATTTCAAACTGGCTTTAGGACGGGTTATGGAGTGGAAACTGCCATGGTTGCTCTGGCTGATGACCTCCGCTTGGGGATCGACGGGGGTAGTGTGACCCTGTTGGTGCTCTTGGACCTCTCAGCAGCCTTTGATAAAATAGACCATCCCATCCTCTTGGATCGCCTGAGGGAGTTAGGAATCGGAGGCACTGCCTTGCAGTGGTTCTGTTCCTTCCTCTCGGGCAGATCCCAGAGGGTGAGGCTTGGGGACAGTTGCTCTACTAGAATAGAGCTTAACCGTGGCATTCCTCAGGGTGCCATCCTGTCCCCGATGCTATTTAACATCTATATGAAGCCACTGGAAGAGGTCATTCAGAGGCATGGAATGCGGTGTCATCAGTATGCGGATGACACCCAGATATACTTCTCCATGTCTCGGTCATCGGCTTCGACTTCAGATGGCGTCTCTCCTCTGAATGATTGTCTTAAAGCAGTAATGGACTGGATGAGGAAAAACAAATTGAGACTGAATCCAGACAAAATGGAGGTACTAACAGTTACAGGCCCAAAACCAGGTCTGGGAATACAAACTCCAATCCTGGATGGAACTACACTCTCCTCCAAGGATTGTGTTCGCAGTCTGGGGGTGCTCCTGGACCCGTCGCTCCAGATGACTAATCAGGTTAATGCGACAGTCAGGAGTGCCTGTTATCAACTTCGGCTGGTACGCCAGCTGCGCCCTTTCCTGGAAACTAGGGACCTCGAAACTGTGGTACATGCACTGGTAACCTCCTGTCTGGATTTCTGTAATGCGCTCTACATGGGGCTACCCTTGTGCTTGACTCGGAAACTTCAACTAGTCCAGAACATGGCAGCCAGGTTGATTTCTGGCATTTCCAGAAGAGAGCATATAACACTGGTGCTAAAAGCTCTCCACTGGCTGCCTATTAGTTTCCGGGCACAGTACAAGGTGTTGGTTATGACCTTTAAAGCCCTACATGGCTTGGGTCCAACTTACCTCCGGGACCGCCTCCTTCCATACGACCCTCCCCGCGCACTTCGGTCCTCTGGGAGGAATCTGTTACAGCCTATGAAAACAAGGCTGTCGGTGACCTCCCAGAGGGCCTTCTCTGCTGCTGCTCCCAGATTATGGAATGGCCTGCCAGACGAGATCCGTCTTATTACCACCTTAGACAGCTTTAAAAAAGCTGTCAAGACGGATCTTTTCCGGCAGGCCTTTCCTGAATAATTATCCCAGTCCAAGACTCAGCTGCCCTTTCTAGGCTATGATTGTATGTTTTAATTTTTTTTCTTCTAATTTATATATATTTTAATTAATGCATGTTTTTAATCCTTTGTAATTTAATATTATTTTAAGGGGTGGGTGGGCTAGGGTATTGTGAGTATGGGGTTTTTATATTGTAAGCCGCCCCGATTGCGTTGCAGAGGGGCGGGATATAAATAAAATTTTATTATTATTATTATTATTTCTCCTCAGGATATTGATAATGTATTCCCGTCTATGTTTTATTATAGCGGTCCGGATGCAGAGACGGGCCGCTGGGGAGCCTGTGTCGGATCCCTCCTCGGATGAGGAGGGTCAGGCAGGCCCTGCACCAGCTGCTCCCCCCCAAGGTGTTTTTACAGTAGATTTTTTCCTTAAATATGGGGGATATAGAAAAACAAAAGGTACAGTTTTCCAGTGATATATGTAACTTATGGTTTATTGCCTCTGAAGGTCCCCAAGATGCCCAGGAGGCAGTGGCCCAGGTGGCTGGGCTAAATATAATTGCAAGAATTGAGGAGCTAGGTAAATATTATTAATTATTTAAACTGTACTATACGGCATTGTGCAATTCACCTAGGTCACTTCCATCAAAGTAATAATATGTCATTTATTTTCCAACACAGGGAGGACACTTAGAGAGGAGATCAGGGACCTTGCGAGGAGGGTGCAAGCCTTGGAGGAAAGGCTTGCCTTGTAAATATTGTAAATATTTCGCCTGTTTTTTTGTATGTACTGTAGTTTGCTTTGTATATATTGTTATTTTTGCTGCTATTTATAAATATTGTAAATTGTAAATATTGTAAATATTGATAAAATATTATTATTTCTGCTGTGCTTTAAAAAAGATGTAACTTTTTTTGTAATCCCCCCTAATTGATAATTTTTGTTGTACTTTCCCCTATTAAAAGTAATGTAAATTCTGTACATATTGATGCTATGTATATATGTAAACCTACAGAGCTTGAAATATTAAAATATGTAAATATGTTTACCCTTTTTAAAAAATGTTCATTTTCATATTATTCAAGAAAAATAAAATGTTTATTTGTTGAACATAAAAAGGCTGATTATTTACCCTAAACAGTAAGACCTAAAATGCTATAAATAGTAACAAATACCCTTTTTAAAAAAGTGATTATCATAGGCTTCATGTATGAGATAGATAAACGTAAGACAGAGAAAGGTAAGCTATAGAAACAATTACTTTCTTTGTCCCACTACATGTACAGTTAAACCTTGCTATTTATAGTGCAGCTACATTGACAGGGGAATTTTTTTCTTAACTATCCTTGCCGGTCGCCTAGCATTTAAAATGCTTCCCAGCAAATTATTTGAAGGTGTTGCTTGATTTTCAACATGTGAATTCTCCTTTTCCTCATTAACATTGTTAGAACTAGTACTTTTTTTTCAAAACAGCACATTTTTTAACATTCCCCATTGACTTAATATGAGTAACCAAGTCCCCAAATAGATCATTTTGTCTTTGTATTTCTTTTAGCATCCTCTCTGATTCGTCCAAGAAATGCTCATAGAATTATTTTAGGTAACCTTGCAAAGACATTGTTTGTTCTTTAGATATTTTTTCAATTCTAGACGCAAACATATCAGCTACAGATCTCGAATTGGCCATCAGTTCCGAAACATCCGAAGAACGCTTTTTCCTACGAAATAAGGCCAATCTCTCTGCTGGGGACAATGTGGCTGTAGGATTACTCAAGTCGGCAGCTGTAAAAAATAGGAGAAATAAAATAAGTAGCCACAGTTTGTACAGTACAAAGCTAGGTGTAAAGAATACCCAGCCCTATATTGCTTGCATGCATACCATTTCGTGCAGGTGTGGTTGACCACACAGTGTCAATCTCCTCTACCACCACAGTGTTGGTAACCTCAGTTTCATTGACTACCACGGTGTCATCATTCTCCTCAGTTAAGCTTAAAGTCACAGTAGCATCATCAGATTCCTGGGTGGCAGATACATCTGGATAAGAAAGAAAAGTAAAGGAAAAAGTCATAAAGTAGAATACAGCAATGCATTTCACATAAACAGCATCACTGCCTCGTCACCTGTGGAAAAGGTAAAAAATGACTTGGCTTCCTGGTTTATGGCTACTTCCAGGGACGCCATTTCAAACGTGCCAAGGTGCACGCATCATCTCTCATTCCCAGGGAACACAAACAAAAGCTCGCCATTTGGATTTTACAGCCGTCATTAACATAATAAAGGGGAAACCTCACACCAAAACATCTCCGCTTCAGGGCATATTTTTAAACATGGCGAAGGTAGTCACTATTGGTAGAATTATAAGCAGTAAAGCATCTGTTTATCATTTCAAAAATTTCATTATAAGACTATTTTTGGTTGCTGTGAAAACGGAAAATTAAACATCCGTGTTTTCACATAGATGCCTAATATTTCCAGTAGTAGAAGCAGTAAACAACATCTGTAATATTAGCGGCGTACACAGTAAAGACCCAAAGCATGCATATCAGCAATGGCTCAGCCTTGAACAATTAGAATATAAAATGGAAAAACAGTGCGATTCGAGAACAGGAGTAATCGATTTTTCACATACTTTGAACATATATATATTTAAAAAACCTCACCCAGTGTTTGCGAGAATAGTTCCTCAGAAAACCCCTGCAGCATCTCTTGGGATGATGGAAGGAATCCTACTTCTTCTTCAATGGGGGGGCGTGATGGGGAACTGCTGACCCTCGCGGAACCCGCACAATGTCGGTAGTGGTTCCGAGCCGCTTCGGGTGGTAGTTGGCATCACCGCCAAGAGTGGCATGAAGTTCTTTATAAAACGGCATGGTTGCCGCATTGTTGCCACTTTTGGAGTTGTGGTCGTTTACCTGGCGGTAATTCTTGCGCATCAGTTTCGTCTTCGTACGGCACTCTTCTGCGGTGCGATCATGCCCTTTCTTTTTCATTTCGGCGGCAATCTTTTCAAACAGGTCAATATTTCTGTGGGATCCCCTCGGCTGCTCCTGCACCTTTTCCTCGCCCCATATGGCCAAAAGATAAACAGTTTCGGGGTAGGACCATGAGATCCCGCGGCCGCCTTTCCTGGGACGAGGTGCTGTAACTGCTCAGGTAAACGGCCAGGAGAACAATGGAGATATCTTCTTCAAATTTTGGGATGACCAAAAAGGGGGCAGGTACACCACCTAATTACTGGCCAGAGCCCGCCCACGGACAGGGCAATTTCCGGGCATCTCTTGTACCTGTGATATGTTGTCATGGGCTGTTTACATTTCTGATTTTCTGCATCTCCCCATGACTTTTTTAAAAACCGGCACAACCCGCGGGATTGAAAGTCCCGCAGGTCGAGCGACAAATGGTGGCCCCCCCTTCCAAAAAACACGTGTCCGACCCGAAGTACGCGTAAACTGCCAGGGATTGACACGTATTCTTCCTGGGACATTTTCATCATGTAAACGGCCCCCAGATGATGCAGAGCTTTTGCCCTGTTTTGCCTCTGGGCAGTTCTCACAACCCCCGGGGCAAAGATGGGGGGGAAGACGGGTAGGGCCCATTACAGTGTTGTTGTTGTTTTTAAATACCCAGAAAAAAAAACACTCGCACTGGCAAAAAAAATGGACCGGGCCCCACATGACTGCAAGAGCCTGTTCTGGCACACCAGCCCATCACTTCAGTTGTCCTCTGCCATTGCTCTTTTTCAGCAGGAAGCAGGCCCACAGCATGTGACGAAGGCTGAATCAGTGGATGACCTTGGTCACATGTTGCAGGCCAGCTTCTTGGCTTCAGAGAGAGTGAAGGAGACAGCTGGGGCAGCTGCAGTAATGGGACCACATGCCTGTTTGGACTTCCTCTCATTCCATGCAGGTAATGGGGAAGGGAGGGGCCTGATCTGTGAGCAGGATACACTGGTGGGGAACCAGCATATCCTGCCCCATTCTTACATCTGCTGATGCATGGATGTACAGTTCTCATTTAGGGGAGGAGGAACTGAAGCAAAATAGGTATTGAGCAGTTCTTCCTTTTCATTAGCATTTTACTATCCTTACTGAGTAGCAGTCCAACTGTTTCCTTGGTCTTTTCTAGCATTTGTTGCTCTGTGCTTGCCTAGCCAGTCTCAGTTCATGCTTGGGTTTAGCTTTCCTCATACTATTTCTTCATGGTTGAGCTACACATCTGTTGTTTTCCTTGGTGATTTGTCCTTCTTCCCATTCTTTATATTGTCCATGGTCTTATTTTTTTTTAACTTCCCCCTTGAATCTTCTGTGCTCAAGGAGGAAAATATTGGCTTTTTCAGATGTTTCCCATTTTTCTTCTTCCATGGAATTGTTTGTGATTGTGCTTTTTTATTATGATTGTGATTGTGCCTTCTTTATGAACTCCCACCCTTGCTGGGTTTCTTTATCCTTTAGCATCTGGAGCCATGGGATTCCACCCAATACAGTATTTCCCCAAGCTTGTTAAAATAAACTTTCTCGAAAACCAAGGTCCATGTTTGACTATACAATTGCCCCTCCACATTCGCGAACTTTGCATTCGCGGTTTTGAATATTCATTCTATGATTCTATGATTCTATGGTTTTGGGAGGGCCCCCCGCCCTCCCAAAAGCAGCAACAGGGGGCCTCCGAAGGCCCCGTGAAGGCCTTGGGAGGGAGGGGAGGGCCAGGGAGGCGACCATGGGGCCTGCGGAGACTCTCTGAAGGCCCCGTGAAGGCCTTGGGAGGGAGGGGGAGGCCTGGGGAGGCATCCACGGGGCCTCCGGAGACTCTCCAAAGGCCCGGTGAAGGCCTGGGGAGGGAGGGGAGGCATGGAAAAGCGACTATGGGGCCTCCGGAGGCCCCATGGTTGCTTTGGCAGGGGAGGGCAGTCATTATTCGTGGAATTTTCACATTCACAGGGGTCTGTGGAACCTAACCCCCACGAATGTGAAGGGATGACTGTACTCTTCTTTGCCCTGTTCCACAATTGTGAATTCTAGCATTATGTGGTCACGTCCCCACAAAGTACTAACTACACTGGTTACAGTGACCAGCTCCTTTCTTTGGTTAGGATCAAATCCAGGATTGCATGTTCCTTCCTCTACCTTTCAAAATAGGAAATTATCTGTAAAGTGCATTAGGAATTTGTTGGACAGCCTATGCTTAGCAGAATTAGGCTCTCAGCAGATATTGGGGTAACTGAAGTCCCCCCATAACTACTAATTCTTGTATCTTTGAGATTTTTGAGATTTGTTTCTGAAAATCACCATCCATCTCCTCTTCTTTATTTGGTAGCCTTTAGTAGAATAAAGTGTATAGTCAGGAGTGAATGTGATTTTCTCATTCATTCTTTTGGGACCATTTGTTAGTTAATTTATGAATGTCCCTTTCTTTATGCATCACTTGTCACAATAAAAGGAGTCTTGAATGGAATTACATAAGAAAGGACACAAAAATCCATAATCTGTATAATAGCAGAAACAAATTCACCATAAAACATTAACAACAGAACATGATAAATATAAGTACACAAAATGGAAGCATATATCTGTTAACTTGCCCCAGCTAGAGTAGGCCCACCAAATCATAGAATCTTAGAGACTAAAGAGTTTACAAGAGCCATCTAGTCCAACCTGCTGCCATATAGGAATACAGAAGTACAGCATTCCCCAAAGACACCCATCCAACAGCTGTTTAAAGACCTGTTCCCCCCTCCCCACCCCAAGGTCAGACCATTCTTACTGTCAGACCGTTCTTACAGTAAATAAGTTCTTCTTAATGTTTAGGTGGAATCTGTTGCAGAATGGCAAGTCAACATTTACAGTCAGCCCTCCATATCCACAGATTTTGCATCCATGGGTTCAACCATCCAAGGCCTGAAAATAATCCCCCCACCCCCCAAATCCATAAAGCAAACCTTGATTTTTCCATTTTATATAAGGAACACCATTTTACCATGCCATTGTATATATTGGGACTTGAGCATCCACAGATTTTGGTATCTATGGGGGGTCCTGGAACCAAACCCCAAGCTCTTACATGGGGACTCCTGGAACCAAGGGCCCGCTGTATTTCAGCCTCATTGGTTTCAAGGCTTTACTCAGTTTGAGAGGATTTACTTAATAGTCTTATACAGGAATAGAAAAGTCATGGATGCAGATGCTTGTAGGCTTTACTATGCCATGGGGGCTTTGGGCAGGGAAGTCACATTCTCAAGGTGACAAAAGAGAATCCCAGGCCCATTCATACACTCCTATCAGGCTGGGACAATTAAGCGTGCAATAGCAGGAACTCATGCAGCAGATTGATTGATTGAATGAATGAATGATCCCACGTCTTTCCTCCAATGAGCTCAAAGTGATATTCAACACTTTCCTCCTCCCCACTTTATCTTCACAATAACCCCTTAAGGTAGGCCGGACTGAGAAAGCGGTTGGCCCAAGATCACCAATGAGTTTCATGGCTCTGTGGAAACTGTAGCAGCTGGATTTAGGCCAGAGGTGGGAATCATACAGCACCCCAGAGGTAGCTAGACTGCAAGTCCTAGAAGCCCTAGTCAGCCCAGCCAATATTGATGTATGCTGAGAATTGTAATTTAACAACATCTGGAGGCTGCATGATTCTCACATAAGATTTAGGCTATCTACATATATAATGCTCTTAGGTATGTTGCCATTTCCAGTGTGCTGATTGGTCGCTTAGGAAACTTACCAACCAATCAACGCTCTCTGTTGGGCTGCCAATCAGCACACTGGAGGCAGAAACATGTGGAAGTTTAAGTCCTTTCTAAACATGGCGGTGGCAAAGAGGCTCACCAGTGAGGTGTGTGTAGTGTGGTGTGTATGTGTGTGTAGCATGGGGTGTGTGTGTGTGTGTAGTGTGGGATGAGTGTAGCATGGGGTGGGGGTGTAGTGTGGGGTGGGGGTGTAGTGTGTGTGTAGCATGGGATGTGTGTGTAGCGTAGGGTGGGGGTGTAGCATAATGTGCGTGTGTAGCGTGGGGTATGTATGTAGCATGGTGTGGGCATGTGTGGTGTGTGTAGTGTGGGGAGGTGTAGCATGAGGTGTGTGTGTAGCATGGTGTGTGTGTGTAGTGTGGTATGTGTGGAGCGTGGTGTGTGTGTGTAGCATGGGGAATGTAGTATGGTGTGTGTAGTGTGTGTGTAGCATGTGAGTGCATATCGTGGGGGGTGTCGTGTGCTGTGTGCATACGTGGCATGTTTGTGTGGCGTGGGGTGTGTGTGTAGTGTGGGGTGTAGTGTGGTGTGTGCGTAGTGTGGTGTGTGTAGTGTGGGGCATGTGTGTGTAGCATGGGGCATGTAGTGTGGTGTGTGTGTAGTGGGGGGTGTATCATGGGGTGGATGTGTAGTGTGTGTGTGTGTGTGCAGTGAAGAGGGGTGCACAGTGTGCGGTGTGTAGCATAGTGTGTGTGTGTAGAGTGGTGTGTGTGTGTACAGAGTGGGTGTGTAGTGTGGGTGTGCAGCATGGGGTGTGTGTGCATCATGGGGGTTGTAGCGTGCTGTGTGTACACGTGGCGTGTATTTGTGTGCCACTTGTGTGTGTAGTGTGGTGTGTGTGTGTAGCATGAGGGAGTAGAGTGGGGGGGCTGTAGTGTGGTGTGTGTAGCAAAGCGGTGTAGCATGGGGTGGGGATGTAGCGTGGTGTGTGTGTGTGATTGCATGGTGACAGCGGAGGGGCTCTCATGTTCTGGTGCATGTGGTGTGTGTGTAGCATGGTGTGTGGGGGGTTTTTGTGTAGTGTGGTGTGTGTACGTGCAGTTGCATGGTGGCAGTGGTGCTCTCACATCCTGGAGTGCGAGTTGTGTGTGTGTGTAGCATGGCAGCGGCGGAGGGGCTCTCAGTATGAAACTAACTGTACCCGGTGTAACATATGCCATTAAAAGCTGATCTGAAAGCATTGTGATGAACCAGGCCACGCACACACATTAACTCAACATGCATGAAAGGTTATCATGGTTTATTGAGCAAGGATATGCATACGGTTTCACCTCAAAGCCAGTTCTGACCAGCTTAGCATTAGACAGTAGATAAAAGCAATGGTATAGGTTTCGTTATCCCCCCAGCCCCTGGGAAAAGTTACTAGGAGGAGAAAGGAGGGCTTGCCAGACCAAGTGGTTGGCCTTGAAGCTCAGTAGAAGATTCTCATTCCCAGACATTTAGGCAGGCTGAGGCCCCGAAGGGGGGGGGGGACTCCAGAGCTCCAAAGGAAACCAAACTCCTTTCAAGGCATACCCGGGATTCTAGGACTCTAAACCCCAGAATCCAGGAGAGGGTATGACATTCTGCCCCCGATGATAAATCTCCAAACTCCACAAAACAAAACCCCCAACATCAGAAATAGGGAAAAATACAGAAAACAAGAACAAAGGGAACCTCACAACAAGAGCCAATACAAGGTCAACCAGGCTTATCGGGGAAGCGAGCATGGAACTTCTGCAATAAGCAAGGTGCCCTGACATGCTCCTCATTGACCCATTCAGCATGGCCCAATGGTAAGTGTTTCCATTTGACAAAATATTGAAAAAAACCCCAACGTCTCCTAGAATCCAAAATCTCAGAAATTTCAGTGTTGGTCAGCATCGCCCATGGTTGGGCTGGGTGCCTCAGCCACTGGCCAGTGCAAGTGGGCTTCAGCAAGCTAGAATGGAAGACAGGATGGACATTATGATACAACTTAGGCAAAGACAATTCAAAAGCCACAGGACTGACTTGACACATAATCAGGAACGGACCAATATACTTAGGCCCCAACTTCTTCGAGGGTAGGGGGCTCTTGAGAAATCTAGTGGACAGGTACCCACTTGGTCTCCCACTGCATAAGGAGAGGTAGAATCCCTCTTTTTGTCTGCATGACACTTATATTGGGATTTAGCAAAGTCTAGAGTGGCCACAAACTTTGGCCAAGCATTCTTAATTTGAGTACTCCATTGAACCAATGGAATAGGGTCTGTAGAGTCCAGGTCCCCCAAGGGCAAGGGGTCAAATTCCTGGCCATACACCACTTTAAAGGGAGAGAGACCAGTACTTTGGTGTACCACATTGTTATACGCCACCTCAGCAAAAGGCAATAGGTCCACCCAGTCTGATTACTAGAAATTAATTTAGCAACACAAATACTGCTCCAAAGTCACGTTCATCCATTCCGTGTTTCCATCTGATTCAGGATGATGATTGCTACTTAGGGCCCGTTTGATTCCCAACAACTTGATTAAGGCTTTCCAAAACTGTGAGGTAAATTGTACCCCCCGGTTGGAGACGATCTTGGCAGGGGCCCCATGTAGTTTGTATATGTGCTGAATAAACATCTTGGCCAATTGTTGTGCCGTAGGGATGCGCTTGCACGCAATAAAATGGGCTTGCTTTGAGAACATGTCCACCACCACCCAAATGACTGTTTTCCCCTTACTTTCAGGTAGATCTACGATGAAATCCATGCTGATCACTTCCCAGGGTTTAGCCGGTGTAGGCAACAGATGTAGCAAACCCTTGGGCTTCCCCATGCCCCTTTTCGCCATGGCACACACGGGGCACCCTTTGACATACTCTTGTATTTCCTTACGCATGAGGGGACATCAAAACTGCCTCCTAGCAAGGTGTAACATTTTGACATAGCCAAAATGGCCAGCACTTTTAACATCATGGCATTGTTTGAGAATGGATGGTCTCATTGCCTCAGGAACTTACATCCGCTCCCCTTTCTAAGCAAGTCCTCCCCCGCATGTCCACCTCGTTCTGATGAGAGAGGAACCAAGGGTCTCAGGAGAGAGTGTCAGCCATCCTTTAACAAGGAAGCGGGTGGGGTTGGATCCTGGGACTCTTGAGTCGGGCAGCCGGGCCAATCCCCTGTAGGATGGATGGGGGAGGTGGCGAATCAACCGCGTCAGCAAGATCCCGTTTCACCTCTGGGGAATTAGTTGAGGCAGCCCCCCCCCTCAGCACTTTGCTGTTTTGCTTGGCTGCATGTGAGGACTGCAAGTCCCAAATAAGAGGGGAAGAAAACAGTGTCAACCACCTCCTTCCTTTTGCTCTCATGTTGGGGGAGCCTAGACAAAACGTCAGCTAGAAAGTTTTTCTTTCTCAGGAGAAACTTCAGCGTGAAGTTAAACCGGTAAAAGAAATCGGCCCACTGAATTTGCTTGGGACTCAGTCAGCATGGGGTTTTCAAAGCTTCCAAATTTTTGTGGTCTGTCCAGACCTCAAAAGGCTGGGAGGATCCTTCCAGCAGGTGGCACCAACTTTCCAGTGCTATTTTGATGGCCCCAGCCTCCCTTTCCCACACTGGCCAATTTTGTTCAGTTTCATTGAATTTCTTAGAAAAGTATGCACAAGGTCATAGCTCCGCTTCCTCATCCTGCTATAGCAGCACCCCCCCATGAGCTACATCAGAGGCATCCACCTGAACCACAAAAGCCTGTTCAGGGTTGGGGTGTTTGAGAATGGGCTCAGAAGTGAATAATCTTTTCAATTTCACAAAAGCCTTTTGGCATTGGTCAGTCCACACAAATTTATGGGGAGGCTTTTCCTGCTTCCGATCCTTGCCCTTTTTCTGTCCACAAGGTCCCTGGGTTTTCAGCAAGTCTGTGCGGGGTAGGGCCACCTCAGCAAAGTCAGGGATTAAGGACCTGTAAAAGTTACCCAAACCCAGAAAGCTCTGCAGCTGCTTTATGTTCCTAGGGGGCTCCCATGCTAGAACCCCTATTACCTTTCTGGGCCCATTTCAACCCCCCTGTTAGAGATGCAATACCCTAGATAATCCAACCAGGTCTGGTGAAACTCACATTTGGAAAGTTTGGCATACAGATAGTTTTCAGCAAGTTTACTCAACATTTTCTTCACTAACTAAACATGGGACGTGTAGTCCTCTGAATAAATGAGCACATCGAGATAAACCAATACCACTTTGTACAGGAACTCTCTGAGTACACTGTTAATCAAATTCATAAACACTCCTGGGGCCCCAGCCAGCCCAAAAGGCATCACCAGAAATTCAATTGCCTCTCATTGACAGTTAAAAGCAGTTTTCCACTCGTCCCCCTCCTTGATTTGCACAATATTGTATGCCTCCCTCAAGTCCAGCTTGAAGATTTTCCCTTTGGCCAAATGAGCCAATGTGTCCTTCATCAAAGGCAGGGGGTACTGATTTACAACACTAACCGCCTTCAGGTTTCTGAAGTCAATACAGAGTCTGAGAGAAGAATCCCATTTGCGCTTAAACAACACTGGGGCCCCCAAGCGGGAAGTCGTGGGTCTAATGAAGCCCCGTGCCAAGTTCTTACCTACAAATTCCCTCAGGACATCCAGTTCAGCCTGAGTCATGGAATAAATCTTGGGCTTAGGCAGTTCGGAATCAGGGACCAGTTCAATAGCACAGTGAAACGGTCTATGTGGGGGCAAAATGTCACATTCCTTCTCTTCAAAAACAACTCGCCACTGCTTGTACTCCACTGGCAGATCTGGCACCTCTCCTCGCACAAGGGCAACTACAGACTCTTTGTGGTGTTTGCTGAGGCTCTGCCCCTCTGTCATGGGAACTCCTCCTTCTTTGCCCAATCCGTGTTCCTGTATGCAAAAGGGACCTCTCCATTGATGCCCCCTTGTCATGGGAGAGAGGCTTGCGTACCCTAATGATGTTTTGAGCTATGCTGGCGGTGGCATAATAGCCACCGGTAGGGTCTCCCATGCCAGACAGGTCAAAACCGAAGGGTCTGACAAAGAGCGTCAAAGGGCAGGATGGGCTCTCTAACCTTATGGCAACCATCCTAGGAGAAGGAAAACTCTAATCCCAAACCCAGGCAGATGGTGCTTATCCAACCCTGTAAGGTCAACTACCTAAGAGAAGGAAACTCTAATCAAACCTACGACCCGAGGGCCTCGCTGCTCCGTCCATGCTTGCAAGGCCACAACAAATGAACCTTTGGTTTAAAGGGTGAGGCCAGTTCCATGCATGCTGCGCTCCACCAGAAAAATCCATTGCACAGGCTCGAAGGACAAATCCAATTCCAAAAAAACCCCTGTAGCAATAGAAGAGTGACGGAAAGGCAGGTGTAAAGATGCACTGGAAGCCGCAGACCCAACCTGCATGCAGGCGGTTCAGGACTTTGGTCACTTGAGGCTGACCCGGGAAATGACAGTCTTGTTTGGCAGCATCCTGAACAACCAAGCAGCCTTTTTAAAGGAGAGCACTGCTTGCTCCATATGGAGAGGGGCCTAGAAAAGGTGGCCTAACGAAAGCTCATCCCCATCTATCTGGTTAGCTAGCCGTGGCCAACGGGCATCTTCTGATGTGGTCAAACAAAGGCAAAGAAACAAAGGCACACACCGGCCTCCAAAGGTGTAAATAAACTGATGCGTGCATGCTGGAATATCAGAAACATGTGAGACGCTGCAGATAGTGGATGGCCTGAGCGTAGTTCTGCTCTAATAGCCCATGAACTATCACAACTTAATATTGACATCGCTGCTCTTAGTGAAGTTCGCTTCCATGAGGAAGGCAGCGTTAAAGAACATGGTGCTGGCTACACACTTTACTGGTCTGGCAAACCCAAAACCGAAAAGCATTTTCAGGAATAGGCTTTATGATTAAAAACTCCATTGCCTCCAAACTTGAAACCTTGCCAACAGGACACTCTGATCGCATTATTTCCTTACGCCTCCCACATGTTGCTCTCTTTAGTATATATGCCCCAACTATGCAAGCCAACCCTGTAGAGAAAGACAAATTCTACACAGACCTACACCACCTCATACAAAAAGTCCCTGTAGAAGATAAAATTATTTTCCTTGGTGACTTCAATGTTAAAGTAGGAAAGAACTCCGAAGCCTGGAAAGGTGTCTTAGGCAAGCATGCTGTTGGAAATTGAGAATGATAACGGACGCCTCTTGCTAGAGTTCTGTGCAGAACAATAGCTGACTATTACAAACACTTTCTTTCGGCAGAAAGATAGCTTGAAGACAACCTGGATGCATCCCTGATCCAAACATTAGCACCTCATTGACTATGTTCTAGTCCACCAGAGAAACATTCGCGATGGCCATCATACTCGAGTGATGTACAGTGCAGAATGCCAAACAGATCATCGCCTTGAAAGATGTAAACTAAATCTTCATCTTAAGTTCAAACCTAAGAGGGGAGGCATCTTAAAGAAGAGACTCCAAGTCAACAATCTTCAACAAGCTACCATGAGAGACAACTTCCAGGCAAATCTACAAACGAAACTTGAAGACCATCCTACAGATCCTTCTCCTACACACTGCTTTGGCAACATATCAAAAACAGTATCCTCCAGTCTGCAGAAGAATCCCTCGGGTTCTCCCACAAGAAAAATCAAGACTGGTTTGATGAAAACAACCAAGAGATCCAGGAGCTGTTGGCAAAGAAGAAAACTGCTCACCAGGCATACCTCACCCAGCCAACTTGCCATGTAAGAAAAGCAGCTTTCCACCTCACATGTAGTAAACTTCAACAAAAACTCCGAGACATGCAGAACAAGTGGTGGATCAATATAGCAGAAAAGACACAATGCTGTGCAAATCTGGGTGATCTTAGAGGATTTTATGAAGCTCTTAAAGCAGTGTTTGGACCTACTTATCAGGTCCAAAGCTCCTTATACAGTACAGATGGTCAAACATTAATTATTGATAATGCCTCCATCCAGAATCGATGGGCTGAACATTTTCAAAGTCTCTTTAGTGCCAACCGAGTAGTCCAAGGCTCAGCTATCCAACATATGACACAAAAACCAATGAAAAATGAATTGGACATAGCTCCCACTTTGGAAGAGACCCTTAAGGCCATACAGCAGATGAAAAATGGCAAGGCAGCTGGAATTGATGGAATCCCACCTGAAGTTTGGAAACACGGAGGTCATGCACTCCACGATAAATTCCACAAACTCCTCATGAATTGCTGGGGAAAAGGGGAACTGCCACCAGATCTCCAAGATGCAGTCATCATCACCTTGTACAAGAAAAAAGGAGCAAAATCTGACTGCTCAAACTATCGAGGCATAACCCTGCTCTCTATTGCTGGAAAAATCCTTGCAAGGATACTCCTGAACAGATTAGTTCCTGATATTGCAGAAGAACTTCCTGAAAGCCAATGTGGCTTCAGAGCCAATAGGAGTACTACAGATATGCTATTTACCCTTAGACAACTGCAAGAGAAATGTAGAGAGCAGAACAAGGGTCTCTATGTAACATTTTTCGACCTTACCAAAGCCTTCAACACTGTGAGTAGAAAAGGTCTGTGGCAGATGCTGGAAAGACTAGGATGTCCCCCCAAATTCCTTAAAATGATTATCTTGCTACAATCATTTTAAATGATTATCTTGCTAGAGGGCCAGTGTGGTCAAGTCAGACATGGGGATGCTCTTTCAGAGCCCTTTCTAATAACTAATGGAGTGAAGCAAGGTTGTGTTCTTGCTCCAACTTTATTTACAATCTTCTTCAGCATGATGCTCCAAAGGGCTATGGCAGAGCTCGAAGAAGAAGACGGCATTTATATATGTTACCTTACTGATGGTAGCTTGTTTAACTTAAGCCGGCTGAGGGCTCACACTAAGACTCTAAACTATCTAGTCCGTGAGCTGCTCTTCGCTGATGCTGCTGCCCTTGTTGCCCACACAGAAGCAGCTCTGCAGCACCTAACATCCTGCTTTGCAATAGTTGCAGAGCTGTTTGGGCTGGAAGTCAACCTGAAGAAAACGGAAGTTCTTTACCAGCCTGCACCACAGGACGAACACCATCATCCCCACATTGCTGTCAGCAAATCTGTGCTTAAGTCCGTTCAGCAGTTTACCTACCTGGGAAGCATCATCTCCTCAGATGCCAAGATTGACAAAGAGATCAATCACAGATTAGCACAGGGATATAGTGCATTTGGAAGACATGACAAAAGAGTCTGGAGTAATAAACACCTGAGGCGAAGCACAAAAATCAATGTGTATAGAGCCATTGTACTGTCTACTCTCCTTTACGGGTCTGAAACATGGGTCACCTATCGCCACCACTTATGACTCCCCGAACATTTTCATCAGCGCTGTCTACGCACAATCCTAAATATACACTGGACTGACTATGTGACGAATGTTGCTGTCCTTGAGCAAGCAGGGATCACTAGCATTGAGGCCATGATATTGAGAACACAGCTGCTCTGAGCAGGGCACGTTTCTAGGATGGAGGACCATTGCCTCCCAGGGCACGTTTCTAGGATGGAGGACCATTGCCTCCCTACGGTGAACTTGCCACGGGTCAGCGTAAGAGGGGCGCTCCAAAAAAGCGATACAAGGACTCCCTGAAACAACATCTCATGCTCGGCCAAATTGATCACCAACAATGATCTGCCCTGGCCTTACATTGGGAGGCATGGAGACGCACTATCCACAATGCTGCAGCCTTATTTGAGAACTCACGCTGAACAAGTTTTGAAGAGAAACGACAACACAGAAAGAATCACAACCCAGAAACATCACCCAAGGAGACCTTCTGCTGTGCTTTCTGCAACCGGACTTGTTTATCTTGGATTGGCCTTTATAGTCATCAGCACACTTGCAGAAAGCGCGGGATGAGTCCTTCCTGAATCGTCATTTGCGAAGAAAATCCAGAGAGAGAGATGCAAGAGAGGTCTGTGAAGGACACAATTTCCTTGACCCAGTCTATGGTGGGATTTTGGGCTGTATCAATAGAAGTATAGTGTCTAGATCAAGGGAAGTGATAGTGCCACTCTATTCTGCCTTGGTCAGACCTCACTTAGAATACTGTGTCCAGTTCTGGGCACCACAATTCAGAAAGGATATTGACAAATTGGAGCGTGTCCAGAGAAGGGCAACTAAAATGGTGAAAAGTCTGGAAACGATGCCTTATGAGGAGAGACTTAGGGAGCTGGGTATGTTTAGCCTGGAAAAAAGACGGTTAAGAGGCGATATGATAGCCCTGTTTAAGTATTTGAAGGGATGTCACGCTGAGGATGGAGCAGGCTTGTTTTCTGCTGCTCCAGAGACTGGAACACGGAGCAATGGGTGCAAGCTCCAGGAACAGAGATTCCACCTCAACATGAGGAGGAACTTTTTGACAGTAAGAGCTGTTCGGCAGTGGAACACACTCCCTCGGAGCGTGGTGGGGTCTCCTTCCTTGGAGGTCTTTAAACAGAGGCTGGATGGCCATCTGTCGGGGATGCTTTGATCAAGATTTCCTGCGTGGCAGGGGGGTTGGACTGGATGGCCCTCGTGGTCTCTTCCAACTCTGCAATTCTATGATTCTATGATTCTATGATTCTATGATTGTGGAATTTCAGCCAATTTAATCCAACCACTGCCGCAGTTACAAGGCCTGGGGCAATCATGAACTGCAGATCTTCCTGGTGATTCCCCATTTTCATTTTTAATGGGGCAGTCATTCATCTTGTGGGGCCTCTCTTCATCATCCCTCCGTCCATCTGGAACAGCCATACGGGCTTCTCCAACTTCACTGTATTGACGGTTTGTTCCCTGACTAAGGAGTGGTGGATTAGTACCTGTGTACACCCACAGTCCACCATCACCATTACCTTACGGGGGGCGGGCTTTGTCACTAACCCCTGTTCTGGCCTTAATAAAAAAATGGGTTTTTGACTCCACTCACCGCAGCACTCAGCCACCCTTCAGGGTTAGCCCACCCTCGGGCCCTTAGTAGGGCGGGCTGGATCTATTTCCCGCTGGCTCAACGTCGGAAGAAGACCCATTGTCCCCTGATTCCCAGGAGGACTCCCCAGCTGCATGGCCAGGTACCAAGGAACACACCGTCGCTTTGGGCTTTGGCTTGAAAGGTGTCTTGGGTGCCGTCTGTTTCCCTTCTGGCTTCTTGACCGCCTCCTCAATAGCACTGCTCCTCAGTTGTTTCTCTGGACATTCCGCTATGCAGTGGCCGCCCTTTCCGCAATGTAGACACAAACCCTTTCGCATGCATTGTGCCTTCTCCGTCTTGGCTGCCGTGCCACTAGCTGGCCGTGCTGCTTTGGTCTTCTTTGCTAAGGCACCACTGGGCTTCCCGGTTAGCCCTTGACGTTGTCTGGGATATTTCACGTTTTGCCTCAGGGTCTCTACCTCCCCGGCCAGCCGAACCCACCCCAGTAGGGTTTCAGGGGTTCCTTGAACCAAGGCCCATTCCAGGATGTCAGCGTGGAGCCCATCCTGGAAATACTGCACCTTGGTGGCTTCCGTCCAGTTGGGAATCTGGCTGGCCAGGCAGTGAAACTCAGTAGCATACTCGGCTACAGACCTCGAGCCCTAGCGTAGACGTTGTAGTTCCGTGCGTGTGCACCTCATTTTCAATGGGTCTTTGAATTGGGCTCAGAGGGCCATCATAAAGTCATGGAAACTCCCTAGTTTTGGAGCTCCCAGCTGGTTGGAGACATACTGCACCTTTTCAGCCGCCGTCTGGAACTCTTCCTCCCAGTGAGACATGAATCCCATCACGGGTTAGGAAGTAGGGTAACTTCGCGGTGTCCCCATCAAACGTGGCCTTCAGGTCTGGATGCTTGAGGCCACACAGCTGTGGCCACGTCTTAACCAGGCCAGCACCTGCCCGGGGTTCTGGGCCTCCAGGAACTGGCGGTGCTGGGGCTCCTCCTGGAGGGGCTGGGATGCCTCCCCCCAGTGCTGGCCTGGGCAGGCCCCCATCCTCCTGGGGCCCTGGCAGCTGGGGGTCAGGGGGGCTGGTTGCTGGTCCAGTGGTGCTTGTTGGGGCAGCCGCTGTAGGATTTCCACGAGGCTGGTTTGCATCACCTCCATCTGCTGCTTCAGCTGCTGCACCTCTCTTTCCAGCTCTGGGCAAAGCCGTCTCACCCCTGGCTCACGAGCGTCGCCAGTCAAAGGTATATCCCACCTCAGTGATTTACGATCATCTCAGCCTTGTTTGTCTGGCCAGAGCCAGCTAGCTCCCATGGCCACGCCCACCCCACGCATAGGTGTCTCAGAGTAGGGAAGACTGCCCCCTCCTAGGGCCTGCCTGGCTCCCAACTCCATTAGGTCAAGGGGAGGAAGCAGTCTTCCAGCCCTCCGTCATTCCTGGCTCAGCTCTCCTGCCGCCAAGTTGGCTCCGGCATCTGGCAAGCCAGCCCCCTGGTCGCCTTCTGCCCCCAGGCCCTTCTCCATCTGGGTTCCAGTCTCCGCACCATCAGACATCTCATCTTCAGTACTCGGGTAGAATATGGAGAATTTGCAGAACTGGCTTACTGTGATGAACCAGGCCACACACATGCATTAACTCAACACACATGAAAGGTTATCATGGTTTATTGAGCAAGGATATGCATACGGTTTCACCTTAAAGCCAGTTCTGATCAGCTTAGCATTAGACAGTAGTTAAAAGCAACGGTATAGGTTTCGTTATCCCCCCA
This sequence comes from Gambelia wislizenii, assembly GCA_030847615.1. NCBI lineage: Eukaryota > Metazoa > Chordata > Lepidosauria > Squamata > Crotaphytidae > Gambelia > Gambelia wislizenii. Next base: position 18,423,497 of record JAUMIR010000010.1, on the reverse strand, counting down.
ACCCCTGGAAAAAGTTACTAGGAGGAGAAAGGAGGGCTCGCCAGCCCAGGTGGTTGGCCTTGAAGCTCAGTAGAAGATTCTCATTCCCAGACGTTTAGGCGGGCTGGCTGGAATCCAGCAATGAAGCCCTGAAAAGGGGGGGGGGGACTCCAGAGCTCCAAAGGAAACCAAACTCCTTTCAAGGCCTACCCGGGATTCTAGGACTCTAAACCCCAAAATCCAGGGGAGGGTATGACACAAATACAGTTGTCCCTTCATGTTCACTGGGGTTTGATTCCAGGACTCCCCGTGGATACCAAAATCCGTGAATAGTCAAGTCCCATTATATGCAATGGCATAGCAAAATGGTGTCCCTTATATAAGATGGCAAAATCAATGTTTGCTTTTTGGATTATTATTTTTTAAAGAATATTTTCAAGCCATGAATACTAAAATCTGTGGATACCAAATCCATGGATACGGAGGGACAACTGTATATTAATGCATCAAATGATCGTACTCTTGACATGTTTCCTAAGTGGCCAATCAGCAGAGTGGGAATAGAAACATACAGAACCGTTTTATATGTCTACATAATGGTGTATCTTACGCCAGGTATAGCTAGGACAGTTGTCCCTTCACATTTGCGTGTTTCACATTTGTGGTTTTGAGTATTCACGGTTTGTAGCTGCTGCTCAACTGGCTCAGACTCCAAGACCCCCCTCCCCCTCCCCCCCCTCTCCTCCTGTTCTGGCAACAAAACACTCCAGCCTGCTTTCTTACCCAGCAACCAAAACAGCACTGCCCATTTAAAACACTCAGTAAGGGTGTGTTGTTGGCAGGGCAGAGGGAGAGAGAGCTGGCAGGGAGGTGAATTTGGGTGAGGGGCATGGTTTGTGTGCCTTGGGGCGGGCGTTGCTACCGCAGTGGCAGATATCAGCAGTCCTGTTGGCGGGAGAGGAATCTACAATACCGCAGTGTAGTACATATGTTGGGGCGGGGCTTAACTTATTTGTGGTTTTCCACTTCCACGGTGGTGTTCCACCCCTAACCCCCACAAATGTGAAGGGAGAACTCTATCATATACTTTCCCCATCTTCTCACTTTCCCCTCTGCTACCTTATTCGTGTATCTTTCTTCCAAATTTCTACCTGACTTTCGCTGGCTATTATATCTTAAAGACGTTTCACATTGACTTTGAATTTATGTAGATATAATTCATTCTTATCTTTTATTTATCTCCTCTATATTTTTTCTTTAAACCATTCTTCTACAAAATCTGTCCTGTACATTTTTAATGCTTAACCTGTTGGCCAAGACCCTGTACTTCTGTTATATTATATATCTACTAGCTATACCTGGTGGTGTAACATACACCGCCCCCCCCCGACATGCTACACACCCCATGGTACACATGCCGCCCCCCACACCACCACCTACACCGCCTCCCCGCGCTCACGCAGCCTTCCCTGAACACACGCACACCATGCCAGACTCCCCCAGCTGGAAATGGCCACTGGCCATTTTGGATTCTGGGAGTTACCGTCCCAATCCAAATGTTTCCAAGCTTTTGCTTTTTCTAATGAGACAAGCAAGATAACATTGTGCTAATCAAATAAAAGGCTCAAGAGGCCTTATTGCCATTTTTCTTCTTCATCTGTATGGGGTGCACAATATGTGGACCTCCCGATGTTGTTCAGCTGCAGCAGCCATCAGCCATTAATGTTTTTATGCAAAGGTGGGAATCCTGTGGCCCTCCAGTTGTTGCTGAAGTGGAACATCCAGCATTCTTCAGGCTTGGTTATGCTGGTTAAGGATGCTGGGATTTGCAGTCCAATGACACCTGCAGGGCTACAGGATCCCCCCTGTTTTAAGGGCTACAAGATAAGACAGTGTTTTCCTCCTGCCACTGGCAGACCTGGACAGTTGATGTCCAAAAGACACACATCACTGAGCTCACTTCTGCTTACATCTGAGTAAATATTCTAAGGCTGCTGACACACTGCAGAAATATGCAGTTTGACACTGTTTTAACTATCATGGCTCTGTCCTTTGGAATAATGGGATTTGTAGTTTGTTGTGGCACCAGAGCTCTCTGACAGAGAAGGCTAAATAGCTCACAAAACTGCAAATCCCAGAATTCCATAACATTAAGCCATGGCAGTGTCAAACTGCATGATTTCTGCAATCTGTCAAAAGCCTAAGATTATGTCATAATAACTGGTCTTCACTAAGTCTTCAACGCTAATTTGGTTTTCCTATTTCTTGATCCATCTGTGAGCAACCTGTGGCCCTTCAGAAGCTGCTGGGCTACAGCTCCCACCATCCCTCATATTCAGCTATGCTGGCTAGGGATGATGGCATTTGCAGTCCAACAGCCTCTGGAGAGCCCTATCTTCCTCACCCCTGAGTCATCCACAGCTTTGACAGGAACAGCATGTTTGCAAGACATCCAGGGCACAACAGCCCACTTTGAAGGATGACATTCCATTAGGAGATCTGGCTGCCTTTGATATGGGTTCCAGATGGCAGAGCAGACTTGCTGGAGTCAAGCAGATGCCAGAGTGTTACTGTCAGTTGAGCTGTTCCTTTCCAGGTGGAAGTTCTCAAACTCCCTTTGCCCTTAAATAAACCTTTCCAACACTGCTTTGGAAAAATTGGAGCAATCATGCTGGATTGTTGTCAGACAAAGACCATTATTGCCTCTCCTTCATCTTGCTGAGGGTTATCTTTGTAAAGGGGTTCAACCTCCAGCAGTAATTCAGGGAAGGGGCTATTATTCACCACACCCTATCCCTCTCTAGACAGCTGCAGGGAGAACTCCCCAAGAGTCTCCAACCCTATCTCTCTCTCACTGACTTTTTTTCGCAAATGAAGATTCAGGAAGGACTCATCCCGCGCTTTCTGCAAGCGCGCTGATGACTAAAAAGAACAAATCCGAGATAAACAAGTCTGGTTGCAGAAAGCACAGCAGAAGGTCTCCTTGGGTGATGTTTCTGGGTTGTGATTCTTTCTGCGTTGTCGTTTCTCTTAAAGACTTGTTCGGTGTGAGTTCTCAAATAAGGCTGCAGCATTGTGGATAGTGCGTCTCCATGTCTCCCGATGTGAGGCCAGGGCGGACCATGGTTGGTGATCAATTTGGCCCTATAAATCCTAAATTCACAGCTTACTGGCCACAATGCCTGAACTGCAGAGCAGGAAAAAGATAATTTGTTTGGACTATCACTCCCCAAATCTTCCAGCCATCATACAGGTAGGGGGATTCTGGGGTTCCTACTCCAGGAGGAACGTTCCAAAGCTCTGCTAAAATTAGGGGTGTGCAACTTAGGACCATCAAAGATTGCCAGCCCATGGCCATGCTGTTTAGGAATGATGGGAAATATAGTCAGCAACATCTGGAGAGACACATTAATAAAAGAAATGAACTATACACCAAAATTTTAATATATTGGAGCAGGCAGGGTTCTAAATATGTTTTTATCCATTGGACGGAATTTCATTTTCTGCCCTTCTTGTGATGGCTTTGCTCATAGTTGCCTCCATGGCCTGGCTGTGGTGTTCTAGAGATCTAGTATTTCCTACCTCTACCAGGAGAGGCCAGGGACTGAACCTAGGGCCTTTCATATCATAGAATCATAGAATCATAGAACTGCAGAGTTGGAAGAGACCACGAGGGCGATCCAGTCCAACCCCCTGCCATGCAGGAAATCACAATCAAAGCATCCCTGACAGATGGCCATCCAGCCTCTGTTTAAAGACCTCCAATGAAGGAGACCCCACAACGCTCCGAGGGAGTGCGTTCCACTGCCAAACAGCTCTGACTGTCAAAAAGTTCCTCCTAATGTTGAGGTGGAATCTCTGTTCCTGGAGCTTGCATCCATTGCTCCGTGTTCCAATCCCTGGAGCAGCAGAAAACAAGCTTGCTCCATCCTCAATGTGACACCCCTTCAAATACTTAAACAGGGCTATCATATCGCCTCTTAACCATCTTTTTTCCAGGCTAAACATACCCAGCTCCCTAAGTCTCTCCTCATAAGGCATGGTTTCCAGACCTTTCACCATTTTGGTCGCCCTTCTTTGGACACGCTCCAATTTGTCAATATCCTTTTTGAATTGTGGTGCCCAGAACTGGACACAGTATTCTAGGTGAGGTCTGACCAAGGCAGACTAGAGTGGCACTATTACTTCCCTTGATCTGTAATAGTGCCGCTCTATTCTGCCTTGGTCAGACCTCACCTAGAATACTGTGTCCAGTATTCTATGCAACTGCCATCTGGGTCCCCAGAGCTCCTGGTGTTTAAAAATGGCCAGCAATCAATCATGCCATTGGGAAGGACTCTGGGCAAAATCCTAGAGCTGTTCTTAGCAGAATTGGCAGGAGGGCCTCAGGTACACAGAATTTGTTTACTTCATTTTATGCATGGCTTGGTAATGCTCTTTTTTAAAAAAACTACAACTCTCAGAATCCCCTGCTAATATGGACAGTAATGTGAGGATTCTGGGAGTTTTAATCCAAGAGGGAACTTTCCCATAGTAAGCATACCAGTACAGCTGGGTTTTTTTGCTACTTATCCCATTAATCTGATGCAGCAGGGTGTCATTCACCAAAACTTGCTACACAGTAATAAAGGCTAACAACCTTCTGATAGTATGAGTTTTGGGGGGCTGTAACTCAATTTGTTGAATGAGTGTTAATGTTAATACAAACACCTGTCTCTAGATAAGCCAATTAACCCATGCAGTAAGACAGAAGACCGTATCTTGAACAAAGTCTCTAGTGATAGACTGGGCTTTTTCAAAGAATGTAACAAACTGAGAAGTCCCCAAATACAACCATTAGCTTCTTAGGTGCCACAGAACTCTTTGCTAACATAAGTTTTATTTGGCTCAAAAATTAATGGACTACAGCCCACTCTATCAGATGATGTTTTCCTGCATTTTGAAGCAGGCTATGCCTAGAGATAGAGACAGAAAGAGAATCAACTCATTTGAAATGTAGTGTCAGAGACGAGTGCTGAGGATACTGTGGGCAGCCAAAAAGATAAACAAATAGGTCTTAGAACAGATCAAGCCAGAACTCTCACTAGAAGCTAAGATTACTAAACTGGGGCTGTTGTGCTTTGGTCACGCTGTGAGAAGACACAGCTTGCTGGAAAAGTCAATCATGCTAGGAAGGAAGGAAGGAAGGAAGGAAGGAAGGAAGGAAGACTGCACACCAGATGGATAGACTCAGTCAGAGGCCATGGGCCTGAACCTGCAAGACCTGAGCAGGGTGGTAGAAGACATGGAGATTTCTCATTCATGGGGTCCCCACTGGAAGACAGTTAACATCAACAACAATGCCTAGAGAGTGCCAAAGTCTAAGGGAATGCTTTGCATCTCTGCTTAAATCATCTAAGCACTGAGTGGCTTAACATCTTCCTGTTAAGGTCACATCTGCAATTGTCCTCAACAAGCTGCCACCATTCCTGCTGGGTATTGCTAGTTGAAGAGGAATGGGCACCAAGCTGATGGCCCATTGTGTACAGGCCCTCTGACCATGAGTGTCAGGATCATCCATGAATTCTGAGACATAGAGTAGAGTTCATGGAGGATCCTGACAGTTTGTTGGTTTGAGACTGGTTCTGCCTTGGGCCTCTGGAATGTCTGGGAGATGTTGGTTACCAAGGGAACGCTGGTCATCCCGGGAGCTCAAGGCCGCTTCTCACTCCCCCATAGTGTACTTTGATATGCTGCCCTCCCTTTTCTGTTTTCTCATGCTGGGTGTCTCTTATCTGCTTCAACTGTAAGCCTGATCTTTAGTTGCAGCTTTGCCAATGTCCCTTACACATGCTTCTATTCCAATAAAGAACTTTATTGAAGATATGTGAGTTTGTGTTCTGTGTACATCACAGAAAGCTGCAACTCTCAAAACTTTTATTTTTCTGTCCTGAAACTGTGGAGCCTTTACCCACAATGTCTGAGGATGCGGAGACTGGCACGCAGATGGACCAAGAACTGATTGTGGCCAGCACCAAAGAAGCCGATGCCTCGAAGCAGGAGACCGGGGCAGAGGGGGGTGCTGTAGCCGTCGCAGCTGGAGGCACGAGCCGAGACCGCCGGAGGGCTGGAAGATTTCCACTCTCCACTGAGCCCTGGGAGCTGGGGGTCGAGCTGGCTCCAGGGAGGGGCAGCCTGCCAAGCTTCGGCACTCCGGCGCGAGAGGTTTTGGGCCCCGCCTGGCCATGGGCAGGGGCCAGTCACCGAGAAGAACGCAGGTCCCGGTGGGACAGGCCCCAGGGTGAGGGGCCTCGAGGGCCAGAAGCGAAGTTTTCCCTGGCAGAAGTTGGAGCCGAGGTTCTTCAACTGAAACAGCAAATGGGTGAGATACGGGAGGTACTCCTAGAACTCCTGCACAGAACCCCTCCAGCTCCACCAGCCCCTGGAGAGGCCCAGCCTCCCCCAGCGCAACCAGCGGCTGCCCAGGCACCCGGGGATGGGGTCCCCGCTCAGCCTCCTGATGTCCCTGGCCTGCCAGCTCCTGGACCAGCTCCCCCTGTGGGGGCTGGACCAGTTGAGCCGCAGGAGTGACCCCGGGGCTGGAAACACCGGCATCTGAAGGTGAAGTTTGATGGGGATCCAGCAAAACTACCCTACTTCATGACTCAAGTGGTGAGTTACATGACTCAGTGGGAAGGGGAGTTCCAGTCCGAGGCTGAGAAGGTGCAGTATGTGTCCAACCAATTGGAGGGTGAGGGGGCCCAGTGGTTGGTGGGACTTTATGATATGGGAGCCCCTGAACTGGGTAATTACCAAGAGTTCCTGATGGCTCTCAGGGCCCAGTTCGAAGATCCTTTAAGAGGGAAGCGTGCTTGGGGGAAGCTTAGGAGCCTGAAGCAAGGTACGATGACAGTGGCAGAGTACGTGGCTGAGTTCCGCCGCCTGGCCAGCCAAGTGCCTGAGTGGTCAGAAGAGGTCAAGGTGCAGTTTTTCCAGGAGGGACTGAATCCTGACATTCTAGAGTGGTCCCTGTTCCAGGGAGACCCCCAAACCCTCCTGGGGTGGGTGCGTCTAGCTGGTGAAGTGGAGTCTGTGAAAGGCAGCATCAAGATGTTGCGCCGCCAGGCAGGGACGGAGGGGAAGTCCTCAGGGTCCCTGGGGAAGAAGACCAAGGCGGGGCGCTCGGGGGGAACCACCACCGGAGAGTCCGAACGAGAGCGAAGGATGAGAAAGGGCCTGTGCCTGCATTGTGGGAAGAGCGGACATCGCATAGCGGAGTGCCCAGAGAGGAGTCCTCGGGAGCAACCCGCCGCCAAACCAGCGCGGAGTGAGGGGAGAACCGGGTCCGCCAAGACTCCCTCCAAGCCCAAGCCCAAAGCGACGGCCAGGGCCCTGGCGTCAGGCCATGCGGCAGGGGAGTCTTCAGATGATCCCGAGGATAGTGGGTCCTACTCCTCCGACGCTGAGCCGGCAGGAAACGGGCCCAGCCCGCCCTATTGAGCGCCCGAGGGCGGGCTAATCCAGAAGGGCGCCTGGATGCGGTGGTGAGTGGAGTGAAGGGCCCGTTTTTTATCAAAGCTCGAGTGGGGGTTGGAGGTGGGGGTTGGAGTTGGGGGTTGGAGGTGAGGGCCCCACCCATAAAGTAATGTTAATGATTGACTCTGGTTGTACCCAAGTGCTCATCCACCCCTCCTTAGTCAGTGAACTGAACGTTAATACTGTTAAGCTGGACAAGCCCGTGTGACTGTCTCAGATGGATGGGGGGATGATGAAGGGGAGCCCCGCCAGGCGCATAACTGGCCCCATGAACATGAGGATGGGAACCCACCAGGAGGAACTGCAGTTTGTGATTGCTCCAGGTTTAGTCTCCGTGGCAGTCGTGGGTCTGAACTGGCTAAAATACCACAACCCCACCATAGACTGGATAAAAGAGACACTGACTTTTACAGACCCACTGTGTACCAAGGAGCACAGGGTGGGGGGAGGATCCCCAGGGGATGGGGTCCTCCTGGAGGGTGAGTCACAGAACTACACGACTGCCTTAGTAAAAGGGGAGCTGAAAGGACTGCCAGTGGAGTACAAGGCATGGCAATATGTGTTTGAGGAGAGGGAGTGTGACATTTTGCCACCCCACTGGGCTTTTGACTGTGCCATTGAAATACTCTCAGAGTCCAGCCTACCTAAGCCTTGCATTTATTCTATGACCCCAGCTGAAATGGAGGCGCTCCGAGAGTTCATAGACAAAAACTTAGCCCGAGGGTTCATTAGGCCCTCAACCTCGCCTGTGGGGGCTCCGGTGATGTTTAGGCGCAAGGCAGATGGGGGGTTTCGTTTGATTCAGGATTACAGAGGGCTAAACGCGATTAGTGTCTCCAACCAGTACCCCCTGCCCCTGATGAAGGACATATTAGCCCATCTCTCCAAAGGGAAGATTTTCACGAAGCTGGATCTGTGGGAGGCCTACTACAGAGTACGGATTCAGGAAGGGGACGAATGGAAGACTGCATTTAATTGCCCGTTGGGGGCTTTTGAGTTCCTCGTCATGCCTTTTGGCCTAAAAGGGGCCCCTGGCATTTTTCAGAACTTAATTAATGATGTGTTATGTGATTTTCTGTACGAAGGGGTGTTGGTATACCTTGATGATGTGTTGATTTATTCGGAGGACTACACGTCCCATGAGAAACTGGTGAAAAAGGTGCTTGCCAGGTTGGGGGAAAATCATCTGTATGCAAAAATGTCCAAGTGTGAGTTTCATCAAAGCCGTTTGGATTATTTAGGGTACCGCATCTCAAACAAAGGGATTGAAATGGACCCAGAGAAGGTAAAGGGGGTCTTGGCATGGGAAGCCCCTAGAACCAGGAAACAGTTACAGAGCTTCCTGGGATTTGCTAATTTTTATCGGTCCTTCATCCCTGACTTTGCGTCGGTAGCCCTTCCCCTGACAGATTTGCTGAAAACCAAAGATGGGAAAGGCAAAAGTTCCAAGCACAGTAAAGGGGACAAACCTCCCCAAAAGATTGTGTGGTCACCACAGTGCCAACAAGCATTTGACAAATTGAAATCCCTTCTCACTTCTGAGCCAATTCTCAAGCACCCCGACCCCTCCCAGCCTTTCGTGGTCCAAGTGGACGCCTCAGATGTAGCGATGGGTGGTGTTCAGTTGCAAAAGGGGGAGGAAAGGGATTTGAGACCATGTGCCTACTTGTCCAGAAAGTTCAATGAAACTGAACGAAATTGGCCGGTGTGGGAGAAGGAGGCAGGTGCTATCAAGTTGGCACTAGAGACTTGGCATCACCTACTGGAGGGCTCGCCCAAACCGTTTGAAGTTTGGACTGATCACAAGAATTTGGAAGTATTGGCTACCCCTAGACGTTTGAGCCCCAAGCAGGTCAGGTGGGCCAGTTTCTTTTACCGATTTAATTTCACTCTGAAATTTATCCCGGGGAAAAGGAATTTTCTGGCTGATGCTTTGTCCAGGCTACCGCAGCATGAGAGTAAGCGTAAGGAGGTCATTGACACCATTTTTTCTCCTTCCCACTTGGGACTAGCAGTCCTCACACAGAGCAAAGCCAAACAACAGAAATCCACTGCTAGCCCTGCTGCGGAGCCTGGATCAAATGGAATTGACTGTGGCTTGCCCTTGGCGCCTGGACCTGAGCCCCAGCCCTTGAACCCCGACCCACCTCCCCCAGACCCGGGGCCCCGGGCAGTGACTCCTACGGTGGATGGTTCTGCCACACCTACAGGTTCTCAAGGGGAGAAAGGGGGTGGCATTCCCAATTGGCCTCGGAACTGCCCACGGATCAGTGGTTCCTAGCTCACCCCAATGAGGTGACAGTGAGGGAGGGTTTGGCCTGGAAAGGGGATCGCCTGTATGTTCCTGAGGTCTTGAGAGCGAGCACCCTCAAGCAGTGCCATGATGTCAAGAGTGCAGGGCATTTTGGGTATCTCAAAACTTTGCATTTGGCCCGGAGACAGTTTTGGTGGCCCCGAATGAGGAAGGAGGTGGAGGAATATGTGAAGGGGTGTACCACTTGTGCAGTGGCAAAAGGGGGGTCAGGGAAGCCCAAAGGTTTGCTCCAACCTCTACCTACCCCAACCAAGCCCTGGGAGGTCATTAGCATGGATTTTATTGTTGAATTACCAGAGAGTAGGAAAAAGATGGTTATTTGGGTGGTTACTGATTTGTTCTCAAAACAAGCGCATTTTGTGGCCTGTAAGAAACTCCCCACGGCCTCCCAATTAGCCAAGTTGTTCATTCAGCATATTTATCGGATTCATGGCATTCCGGCCAAGATTGTGTCGGATCGGGGGGCCCAATTTACCTCGCAGTTTTGGAAGGCATTCACAAACCTTCTAGGGGTGGAGCTCGGTCTTAGTAGCTCCCATCATCCCCAGTCGGACGGGCAAACGGAACAAACGAATCAGACTCTTGAACAATACCTAAGATGTTATGTGAATTTCCAACAGTCTGATTGGGTTGATCTTCTGCCTTTTGCTGAAGTGGCCTACAATAATGCCACTCACCAGAGCACTGGACTCTCGCCATTCAAGGTTGTGTCTGGGCATGATTTCGGTCCCCTGCCTTTGTTGGAGGGGTCTCCCAACTCCGACCCTGTTTCGGTCTCCCAGTGGAGTCAAAAGGTCAGAGATGCGTGGCCTCGTGTAATCTCGGCCTTAGACTTTGCCAAAGCACGCTACAAACATTATGCTGATCAAAAGCGGGACCCTTCTCCTAGATATGAGGTGGGGGATCTGGTTTATTTGTCCACCAAGTTCCTTAAGTGCCCCCAACCCTCCAAAAAGTTGGGAGCCAGATACATTGGGCCTTTTCGTGTTGTTAGGATGGTAAATCCTATGGCTTTTGAACTGTCTTTACCTAAGTTGTACCGTCATGTACATCCTGTGTTTCATTCCAGCCTGCTCAAGCCCGCGAGCCCTCCGGACAAACACCATCCGGTGCCAGAACCTGCTCCTCAGCCGATCCTGGTGGATCAGGACCAGCATTTTGAGATCTCTGAGATCCTGGACTCTAGGCTTCATCGGGGAAGGTTACAGTATTTGGTGAAGTGGAAACACCTGCCTTTGGGCCATGCGGAGTGGGTAGCTTCTGAACATGTCAATGCCAAATGCTTGTTGTGAAAGTTTCATGCCCGCTTTCCCGATAAGCCAGGTTGAAAGGGGGGGGTTGATCTTCATGGGGGCAGTATGTCAGGATCATCCATGAATTCTGAGACATAGAGTAGAGTTCATGGAGGATCCTGACAGTTTGTTGGTTTGAGACTGGTTCTGCCTTGGGCCTCTGGAATGTCTGGGAGATGTTGGTTACCATGGGAACACTGGTCATCCCGGGAGCTCAAGGCCGGACAGATGGTTTGGCGCTTCTCACTCCCCCATAGTGTACTTTGATATGCTGCCCTCCCTTTTCTGCTTTCTCACGCTGGGTGTCTCTTATCTGCTTCAACTGTAAGCCTGATCTTTAGTTGCAGCTTTGCCAATGTCCCTTACACATGCTTCTATTCCAATAAAGAACTTTATTGAAGATATGTGAGTTTGTGTTCTGTGTACATCACAATGAGTTCAACAGCCCCGACCCAAGAAAGGTTTGAGAGCTTCCCAGCTGTTGCCAAAAGGTTCCTATTGTCCCTTGATGACTTATCAGTAGTGATTCTTTTTCAGTTCATTAAAACCTGGGTCACTTCAGGCTTATCCCCACTGCGTGTTTCATTTTTTGTAGATGAAAAGGAAATGGCATGTGTGGTGCAGTGGCTGGAGGGGAAGTGCCTTCTAATGGGCATACCTTGCCTCACCTACCTTTTGATATGAAACATCCCCTAAACTGCCAACTTCAGAAAACAAAATCACAACTTAGGCTCTCACCTCGTGCCCTTCAGATTGAATCCTGGAGCTCCACCATTACTTTTGTAGACTACACTTCCCAGAATAACTATGATTACTGGGAACTGTAGTCTGGTTGTAGTCCAAAAAGTAACTTTTTCTGAAGATGCCAGCCAAAGATGCAGGTGAAATGTCAGGAATAAACTCTTCCAGAACACAGCCTCACAGCCCAGAAAAAAACCAAGGAAAATCTAATTTTCCTAAGATCTTTAAACTTGGTCACCATCACCAAAAGGGAGAGAGAGGAGAAAGGCATAATATTTCCATTAACTGATTTACACATGCTGCAAAATGGGGGGGGGGGGTGATAAAAAGTCTTGCAGCCCCTTAAAAAGTAACAAAAATTATTATTTAATTATTTCATGGACTTTAAGGTCTTCATTTGATACATTAAGTCTTATCCAGAACACACACAACACAGACATACACACTGAGGGACTGCAGTGATGTTAGAGGGAAATTACATATAGAAAGTACAAACAGTGAGAATTACATTACTAAGGTGTTGTCTAAAGGGTGAAAATACCCCTCATTGAATTTGCTGCAAATCCTTCCTGTCTAAATGGGATCCTACATCAATCAACTATATTCGGAAGGAAGGGGGCCCAAAATGGCAAAAAAAAAACCTGCAGGAAAAGCCTTCGGAGCTTTTACTGTGGTTTTTTTTTTAAAAAAAAAAAAAACAGTATTACTGCTCATTGGGACAAGCAATTTGCTTTGAATCACTTTCCCATAGGAGAAGAAGTGCAAAGCTGATTGGGCAAGCACCTGCTGCCGCCATGTTGGATTTTCGCCATAGCAAGCGATCGCTAAGGTGATAAAATGTGGTGGGTTTTTTGTTTTGCTGTCCTGTTTAATTGAAAAATCACTCTATCACTCTAGCACACCTTGGACATCATTTTGTTTTTAAAGTTTGGTGGTGGCAAAGTACAAATGCAAGTAACTCACTCACAGCCACCATCCAGCCTGCGAAGCTTGGGGGGGCAAAAACACTGTTATGATAAATTGCTGCTGTGAAATGCCATTACTGCAAGGTACTCCTCCCTCCCTTGTACAGATGGGGTCTAACATTGTCCATTCACACAAACCTTGTTGATAACACAAACATCCTGGTACCAGGTAAGCCAATCAACTCATGTAGTGTGCTAAAACTTTGTTATCTGAATTCAATCTCTTGTGACAGGTTGGAACTTCCTAATGAATTGTACTCTGGCATTATCTTCCTTTCTGATTTTTCTTTGAAATTTCTTTGCCACTCAAGACTATTGCAAGGTCAATGACAGAATGTCTGGGAGATTCTTCTTTCACTGTTTTTTTTTTTTTAAATCTTGCCAGTTCTGATGTTAGATCATTTAATTCATCTATGTAGAGGCTGTCTGCTTTCTCTGTATGGAATGCAGAAGAAGAGTACTGCAGACAGAAGAAAATACACAAGTTGACCACCATATCCACGGGGATACGTTCCAATACCATAGAATCATAGAATCATAGAACTGCAGAGTTGGAAGAGACCACGAGGGCCATCCAGTCCAACCCCCTGCCATGCAGGAAATCACGATCAAAGCATCCCTGACAGATGGCCATCCAGCCTCTGTTTAAAGACCGCCAAGGAAGGAGACCCCACCACACTCCGAGGGAGTGCGTTCCACTGCCGAGCAGCTCTTACTGTCAAAAAGTTCCTCCTAATGTTGAGGTGGAATCTCTGTTCCTGAAGCTTGCACTCATTGCTCCGTGTTCCAGTCTCTGGAGCAGCAGAAAACAAGCTTGCTCCATCCTCAGTGTGACATCCCTTCAAATACTTAAACAGGGCTATCACATCGCCTCTTAACCGTCTTTTTTCCAGGCTAAACATACCCAGCTCCCTAAGTCTCTCCTCATAAGGCATCATTTCCAGACCTTTCACCATTTTAGTTGCCCTTCTCTGGACACGCTCCAATTTGTCAATATCCTTTCTGAATTGTGGTGCCCAGAACTGGACACAGTATTCTAAGTGAGGTCTGACCAAAGCAGAATAGAGTGGCACTATTACTTCCCTTGATCTAGATACTATACTTCTATTGATACAGCCCAAAATCGCATTGGCCTTTTTAGCTGCCGCATCGCACTGTTGACTCATGTTCAACTTGTGGTCTACTAGGACTCCTAGATCCCTTTCACACATAGTCTCGTTCAGCCAGGTCTCTCCCATCCTATATCTATGCATTTCATTTTTCCGCCCTAAGTGCAGTACTTTACATTTCTCCGTGTTGAATTTCATTTTGTTAGCTTTGGCCCAGCTCTCCAGTCTATCCAGGTCATTCTGAATTTTGATCCTGTCCTCTAGGGTATTAGCTACTCCTCCTAATTTGGTGTCATCTGCAAATTTGATAAGTATGCCCTTAATTCCCTCATCCAAGTCATTGATAAAGATGTTGAATAGCACTGGGCCCAGGACAGAACCCTGTGGCACCCCACTGGTCACATCTTTCCAAGACGAAGAGGAGCCACTGCTGAGCACCCTTTGGGTTCGGCCGGTCAACCAATTACAAATCCATTGAAGAGTTAACTTGTCTAGCCCACATTTTACAAGCTTGTTTGCAAGAATGTCATGGGGAACCTTGTCAAAGGCCTTACTGAAATCAAGGTATGCCCCTCCATGGATACCTGAAACTGTGGATAATAGGGAACCCTATTATTTTCAGTGAAACAAATGCCAGAAGTTGACCATAGAATTGCATTGGAGGACTGAGGAATGTCTAGAGAGAACATATTATTTTGGACATGGATAAGTGAAACCATGGATACTGAATTCGTGGATACAGGGGGCGATCAGTATATCACCTTGTAAGTAAGGTAAGCAAGTTATTAACTTTTGATATTGTGGATGGCAATAGAGAACTGTCCTCTGTAAAATAGGCACATGGCCACCCTCCTGCGTGAATGTGAAGGACTACAGCAGAAAACCTGGAGCTTGGAGAATGTACTTTTTTGGACATTCTTCCAGAATCCCAAAGCCAGGGACCCTACTAACTGCAGACAACACAAAACCTCTCTGTGAGTAGAGCACTAATTAAGTATTTCTCCCTCATCTGTAAGATTTTTACATGCAACTTTTTTAATGCATAGCATCGACTATTTGCATGCTGCAGTGGTATGCAGTGGTATCCACCCTACCACTTTGTACCTTTACCATGTTATTTTGCTACATGTGTAGAATCAGCCTGGATCCAGCACTGCATGTCTATTGCTGCACCAAAGAACTGCTTGTGAGTATTTACTGTAAATCACCAGTTCACATCTGGCAGGAGGCTTATGCAGCAGTGAGGTACCTCAAGTGACGCTACAGTGGCATGAGATCAGCTCTAGATTGAAGTTACTTCTGCAATTTTTTCCATCTTCCTTTTCCTCTGTTGTAGAGCATCACAGGTGCAATGCAGTCAAGGGTAACGACAGTGATGCAGGTTATAGCTGTTTGGGGTGTTGGTGTTATTTTGGGGTGTTTTTTTAAAGCACATGCTCTGGATTCATTCACAGGCCAGAGATACCAGAACAGTGGTCTCTGTGGCAAACTATAGAACAAATCTGATTTGCATTGGCTGAGTTTTTCACCATGTTACAGGTGCATGGCAGTCACACCTCTAACAATTAATTACAGATGTCCTATGCCAAGGGATGGAGTCAATTATATCCCATGCCCCTGCAATCATGATCATTGCTTTGCATTGTGCGTGGTATCCACTGCTGGGTGAGTGCATGCATCTTAGCTTCCTGTTATTAATGGCAGATGCTCCTTTTTGCACAATACACCATGGACAGAAATGTCCCTTCCCCTCTGACAACACCATGCTGATGTGTTGGATACTTCATGATTGAAGTTGAATACACACATACACACATTTACACAAGCCAAGCTATTGATGGGTTGGATCAGATATTAGCCATACTAGCAGTAGATCCACTGAAATAATGGCCAATTAGTTAATAATGAATAAACTGAGTCGCATTGACTTTATGAGCCTGTTTAAAGCACCACTAATTTTGGATCTACCCCATCAGTTAGTAGGCACAATAGTTATGTGCTCCCTGTACATTCAGAAATGGTATGCCTCAGTATCAGATGCTGGGAAACAAAAATGAATAGGGCTTTGTTTGTACGCTCACTAGAGGTACAAGGTCTGTCTATTAAATAACAAGACTGATACAATAACCCATCTTTATTTATATGTATTACAATTCTAATGCTTATCCCCTTCAATATAATCCCCATTCACACTTCCACACTAATGCAGTCTTGTTTTCCACTGGTTGAAGGCGTGGAGCAGATCAGTTTCTGTCAGCTGTGTCAACACGTCTACCGTTTTTCTTTGTACTGCATCAATTGACTCAAAATGTATTCCTTTAAGCACTGATTTCACTTTAGGGAAAAGAAACAAATTGCATGGTGCCAAATCTGACAAATATGGAGGATGTTCAAGTGTAGTAATGCGTTTATCAACCAAAAACTGCTTCACAGAAAGTGCTGTATGAGCAGGCACATTGTCTTGATGAAAAATGAAACGATTTCCCCACAGTTTTGGCTTTTTTTTCCTGACTTTCTCTCAGCTTTGTCAAAACTTCCTTATAATAATGCTGGTTTACTGTTCTGCCTTCTGGAACCCATTCTGCCCAATTTACTCCCTTGATGTAAAAACAACAACAACAATGAGAATGGCTTTGAATGTGGACTTGCTTTGATGTGCTTCTTTCATTCTTGGTGATGATGGTGTTTTCCAGTGCATTGACTCATCGTCATCATCATCATCTATCAAGCCTTTATTACGGTCAACAAACCATGAGGCAATAAAATAATCTTATACACTCTACACAAAAGTAAATACTTACCGTATATACATTCTATATATAAGTAATATAAACAATCTATGTTAAAATAGAGCAGCAGGGTATAATTAATTACATATAAGTGCATTTTTAAAAGAGTTGAATAAATTATGTTTAAAATTTGATAAAAAAACACTAAGATTAAAATACAGTTGCCCCTCCACATTCGCGACTTTCGCATTTGCGGTTTCGATTATTCACAGAAAGCCACCTGCCCCCCGCCGCTCAACACCCCGTCCCTTCCTAAGGCAGTGAAAGGCTTGGCCCATCGCTGCCCTGAGAAGGCAGGGTGGGAAGCCGCTGGCGCGCTCGCGCTCCACCCCACTCCCTTCCCAAGGCAGCAAGGGGCTTCTCACAAAGCCTGTCGCTGCCTTGGGAAGGTGGGGTGGGAAGCAGCTGGTGCCCTCCCGCCTCACCACACTCCCTTCCCAAGGCAGCGAGGGGCTTCTCACAAAGCCCATCGCTGCCTTGGGAAGGTGGGGTGGGAAGCAGCTGGTGCCCTCCCGCTTCACCACACTCCCTTCCCAAGGCAGCAAGGGCTTATCACGAAGCCCGTTGCTGCCTTGGGAAGGCAGGATGGGAAGCCTCCTTCCTGCCCGCTCTGCACCCCAGTCCCTTCTCAAGGCAGCGAGGGGCTTCTCTCAAAGCCCGTTGCTATCTTGGGAAGGGACTGGGGTGGAAAGCTGCTCATCCACAGGCTCATTTCTTATTCACGTTTCTTTCACATTTGCGGGGGTTGTCTGTCCCTAACCCCTACAAATATGAAGGGATAACTGTATATCATATATATGAATTTCTATTAAAATCATGTAGGCTTGTTGCTAATATACAACTTGTAACCAGGAGGAATCTTTGAATTATCAACATTTGTGTACCATGGCCCTTCGAGTTTTAACAGCACAGAAGACTGTCATTTTGTCTCAGGATCATACTGGAAGATCCAGAATTCATCACAAGTGATTATTTTTTGGAAACGGTTTGGGTCTGCCCCAGTTTAATGCAGAATATCTGTGCAAATTTCCTTGCAGTACTCTTTTTTGCTCTGGTGTGAGAACCCTAGGGACAATCTTGGCACAAACCTTTCTCATGTTGAGATCCTCATGCAAAATTTTTCACGCAATGTCTTTGTCAATGTTTATGGCTTCAGCTATCATTCAGACACTGAGTCAGCAGTCTCCTCAAACAATCTGGCTGATTTTTTCTCACAATTGCTTTGGTTCTTGGAAGTGGAAGGTCATCCAGGGCTTCATTGTCTTCCACATTCTCACATCCTTCTCTGAATCTTTTGTGCCACTCAAATACACATGCAGGAGACATGCAGTCTTCCCCGTAGGCTCAATAAGCATTTGAAAACATTCCATTGGTGTTAGCTTCAATTTTACTAACAAATTCAAATTGACACATTGTGATTTTTAAACTTAGCATTTTTCCGGCACACAACAGATATCACAGCTGCTTTAAACTATGACTGACAACTAACTGAATGACCAAGAGTGTTGATGTTTGTCATGCAGGTTCAGACATGTTCAAGGCACCGGTGGAGTGCCTGCCTTGTATGTTATTTCATCTATATGACAGCAAAGAAGACACTTGTCCATTCCTCCACCACCTAAAAAGGAACAACATGGGCAATAACATGAATTAGGCTCCAGTTGGTACCACCTTACAAATTACATTAAGGAGATCTTTTTGTCACATTTTTGGAAGCTTGCACCATGAACATTCAGAATACTTATTTTCTTGCGGTTATAGGATGTCCCCTGCAAAGTGAAGTTTCATGTACAGCATAACTGAATTGTAGCAAGCCAGTCAAGATTTATTCATGATGCCTAGAATCTTGAAATAGCTAAATGACTAATGATTTTATATATAGTTTTTAGCTTTAGAATTCCAGATTATTTATAATTCCAGATTATTTTTTAAGATTGTATTTCAAAGCAAATGTTTTAAAACCGGAAGTATTTTATTGTACATGGTCTTGGATGTATGTTTATGGAAAGATGATTCAGGAAGGAAGGACAGCCCTTTAAATAGAGCTCTCCTCTAAAATGTAGGACACATAAACCAAGATCCTAGATTGCATGAATTCAACATCCAGCTCAGTCCAGGCAGTTTTGCTCGGCTAGTGCTTCTATCCATGCAGAAGGCAGTTTCTCAATGCCCCAAGGTTGGGGAAGTGCAGAGAGGGTGCCTGGGCAGTGTCTGGCTGCAGTTCTACAGCCAGGTTAAAAAAGCGGTCACTGCTGTCCCAGATCTCCAGCATATTATTTTTTCCTGGATCAGAGCTGCAGCTGGATACTGTTTAGGTGACCACTGTCCTCCCCAGGATGGTAAGTGGTCAAAGAGGGAAGCTGTCTTGTGAGGGGGAAGTGTTTCACAAAGAGAGGAATAACTAAGCTGATATTGAAATTGCATCTTCCACAGCTATAGCCGTGTTGTCACTTGCATGTTAACACTCTGCATTTGGTAATCACATCTAAATAAATACAGTTCATGGCTACTTGATGGCTCCAGGGGATTAGACCTGCAGTACAAGAGAAAGAGGAAGGACAGCAAAACACATGCGCGCACACAGATTACCTCCACCTGCCACCTGTTCTTGGGTGGATGGAAATTTTCTTTCAGGAAGGAAATAGTGTCACATCATCTTAGTCATGGGGTGGCTTGATGTACCAGATGCCTGATTCTTGCACTAGAAAAACTTGCCAGGGTTAGGAAAAGAGGGGAGTTTCATCTTCTTGAATGAGTGCTTCATCTTGAATGAGTGCACAGGGTTTGGGCCCTGAAGGCCAAAGGTAATGCTGACCCAAAGGTCAAGGGCTACACACATTCACATACCTCTTCCTTCATTGCAACAGACTGGACAGCCTTCTCTACATTCCCCCTGCAGTGAGGGAAGCACAAACTGTATGAACCTCCTGGGATAGGAAGAGGGTTTTTTTTCCACCCTGTCCCCACCTTGAGATCCTCATACAAATGGCATTTTCTTCCTGCTAGCAGTATCTGGGAAAGAGTGCTCTGTGTGAAATTAGCACAATGGGTGCGGTGCGGGTGGCAAGAGGTCAGGACATCCCTGGGGGCTCCTCTTGGGACATGGGAGGAGTATTTAGAACTCCTAGACTTACTCTCAAGTTAAGTGTAGGATTTGTGAACTCGAAGACTTTCACGGCTGGCATCCATAGATTTTCCTTGGGGTTTTTTCCGGGCTGTGAGGCCGTGTTCTGGAAGAGTTTATTTCTGATGCAGGCGAAACATCAAAAATAAACTCTCCCAGAACACGGCCTCACAGCCTGGAAAAAAACCAAGGAAAATCTAAGTATAGGATTGCAGAGTGCAAAAAGCTAGAATCCTGTAGAAGCACTAGACTAGCATAAAAACAGTTGTGCAAGCAATTCTAGTTTCTTATGAGTTGACGAAGTACAATATCTAATGCAACCAATCATGTCAAAAACATACTCACAGCCCCTTCTCTCACTTTTGACTTGGTGGATGGAGAGCTCATAAATGGTGACTGCATGAGCTCAAGGCCATGTTGCTCATTGCACAATCAGCTGCACCTGTGGGATCTAGTATCACTATGCTGACATACAGGCTGCAGACACTGCAGAAATAATGCAATTTAACACTGCTTTAACTCCCATGGCTCAATGCTATGGAATTCTGGGATTTGTAGTTTTTTTGAGATATTTAGCCTTCTCTGTCAGAGACCTCTGGTGCCACAACAAACTACAGATCTCAGGATTCCATAGGATGGAGCCATGATAAGGTGGTTTCAATGTGTATTATTTCTGCAGTGTGTCAGCAGCCATATTTACCATATCCTCAAAGTGTATAGCACCTTAGTCAGAAAGACAGGCATCCAAATCAATATTCCTAGCAAAGGTGGTCCACAAATTATATACCACAAAGATTCCATCCATCTTCCTCACCAGTGAAACCCTGAAAAATGGTCACCTTCCTAGAACTCCAATGACTGTCTGATTCAAGTACACAGAGAGACAACCAACCATCTCTTCACTATATTCTGGACTATTAACCAGCCATCTGCCTAACAAAGGAATGACCAGCCAGCAACTAGAGCAATCACTTCCTTCCTTCACCTGCAACATTATCTGGAGTGGAAACTATGCAGGGCATTTTTCCAGATCTGTTCTTTCTGTGCCCATCCCTCCCCTGCTCCAATTCAGGAATCAAAATGAATCAACAAACATAGTGAAAATATTTTGCACAAAATGGTTAAACATGCACAGTTTGTTTAGAAACTCCTTTTTGGAGAATGGCAAAGTGTTGGATATGTTTTCGAAACAGTGTGCATGGGGGGGGGGAGAGGAAGAGGGCCACAACTGAGGATAATAGTTCCACCTACATAGTTTCAGTGGGGGTATTCACTCCCAGCCTTACTGTTTATAACTGAAACAGTGGATAATCGCCAACTGCCATAGAATATCATAGAATTTTGCTGAAGGACCTAGCAAATGCCTAGAGAGGACACATCTGTAGGTACCTGGAGGTCCTCCAGTGTGACTCTATGGTCAATTTCTTGCTTAAGCTGGCCATAGAACCAAGCTGGAGAACCTTGAGGTGCCTAGAGAGACCCACCAGGTGTCTAAAGAGACCTTGTTCCCCCAACCATGGTTAAATTAAACCGTACTTACCGATAACACGGATATGGAGGGGTGACCTGTAGTCTACTCCAAATATGCCTTCGCAATTCAACCAACCCAAACAGGTATCTCAAGAGATTTTGGGATGATGTTCTGCCCTGGATGTTGGTGAGTCTCCATAACAAGCTGAGCAGCATTTCCGTTTCTGTTTATACACAACAAATTCCAACCTCAAATTAAAATTTCACTGTGGCGGTTCTGTTTTGTGTATGCCCCAATGAATATAAAAGACTGATTAAAATATCAGAATAAACTGGAGCTCAGTTTATCTAGGCCAGCCTACCCCAATCTGGTTCCCTTCAGAGGTGTCAGACTACAACTCCCATCATCCCCACCAATTAACATGGCTGGCTATAGACTGTGAAAGCCATAGTCCAACACATCTGAAGGGTGCCAGGTTGAGTCATCATGCATTCCCCTTTTCCTCCATGAATGGCAGGGCAGCATACATTTCATGTTGAAAACAGCAGATAACCTATCTTTGAGGTAGGTTAGGCTGAGAGGGAAGAAGGGGAGAGGGAGGGAGGGAGGGAGGGAGAGACTGGCCCCAGATCTAGTGAGAATCTTCACCAAATGGAGATTTGAACCTGAGTCTCCCCAGTCCAATGCAATGTTGTATCCAAGATGGGCAAATTTGCTGAGCTTTGGGTCAATTTTCCACTGGGATCTTCTGAGAGCCACATGAACTGCCAAATATGGGGGGAGGTGGTGAGGGAGAAAGCAAATCCAACATGGAAGTGGTCACACCCCAATTTATTTCAATGGGGCATGTGAAGGAGAATTTCCTGGTGGGTTGAATAACAACAACAACAATTCTTACCTGCCTCTCCTCATGGATTGAGGCGGGGGAAAACAGATTTACACATCATAGAATCATAGAATCATAGAATTGCAGAGTTGGAAGAGACCACGAGGGCCATCCAGTCCAACCCCCTGCCATGCAGGAACTCACAATCAAAGCATCCCCGACAGATGGCCATCCAGCCTCTGTTTAAAGACGTCCATGGAAGGAGACCCCACCACGCTCCGAGGGAGTGCGTTCCACTGCCGAACAGCTCTTACTGTCAAAAAGTTCATCCTAATGTTGAGGTGGAATCTCTGTTCCTGGAGCTTGCATCCATTGCTCCGTGTTCCAATCTCTGGAGCAGCAGAAAACAAGCTTGCTCCATCCTCAACGTGACACCCCTTCAAATACTTAAACAGGGCTATCATATCGCCTCTTAACCATCTTTTTTCCAGGCTAAACATACCCAGCTCCCTAAGTCTCTCCACATAAGGCATCACTTCCAGACCTTTCACCATTTTAGTCGCCCTCCTCTGGACACGGTCCAGTTTGTCAATATCCTTTCTGAACTGTGGTGCCCAGAACTGGACACAGTATTCTAGGTGAGGTCTGACCAAGGCAGAATAGAGTGGCACTATTACTTCCCTTGATCTGGACACTATACTTCTATTGATGCAGCCCAAAATCGCATTGGCCTTTTTAGCTGCCGCATCACACTGTTGACTCATGTTCAACTTGTGGTCTACTAGGACTCCTAGATCCCTTTCGCACGTAGTCTCGTTCAGCCAAGTCTCCCCCATCCTATATCTATGCATTTCATTTTTTCACCCTAAGTGCAGTACCTTACATTTCTCCGTATTGAATTTCATTTTGTTAGCTTTGGCCCAGCTCTCCCGTTTTTCCAGGTCATTCTGAATTTTGATCCTGTCCTCTAGGGTATTAGCTACTCCTCCTAATTTGGTGTCATCTGCAAATTTGGTAAGTATGCCCCTAATTCCCTCATCCAAGTCGTTGATAAAGATGTTGAATAGCACTGGTCCCAGGACAGTACCCTGTGGCACCCCACTGGTCACATCTTTCCAAGATGAAGAGGAGCCATGGCTGAGCACCCTTTGGGTTCGGCCGGTCAACCAATTACAAATCCATTGAACAGTTAACTTGTCTAGCCCACATTTTACAAGCTTGTTTGCAAGAATGTCATGGGGAACCATGTCAAAGGCCTAACTGAAATCAAGGTATGCGATGTTTTTTGCCAATGGCTCTGAGATCACATTTGCCAGCTCTTTTAATACTCTTGGATGTGGTTCATCTGCTCCTGGAGATTTAAATTCATTTAGATTAAGAAGGTATTCCTGTACTACCTCTTTGCTTATTCTGTGCTGGATTTCCCCTGTTGTGTCTTCTGTACTTTTATCCTCAGGTTGGTCCCCCTTTACCTTTTCTGAAAACACTGAGGCAAAGAAGGTGTTGAGTAATTCTGCCTTTTCTCTGTCCCCTGTTAGCATTTTGCCATCTGCTCCGCGTAGTGGCCCTACCATTTCCTTCTTCCTCCTTTTGCTGTGGACATACCCCCCCAAAAAACCCCTTTTTATTGTTCTTAACCTCTCTAGCAAGCCTGAGCTCATTCTGAGCTTTAGCTTTTTTGACTTTACTCCTACACGTGTTTGCTATCTGTTTGAATTCTTCTTTGGTGTTTTCCCCTTTTTTCCATTTCTTATACATGTTCTGTTTAAAACTTAGCTCTGTAGATATTTCTTTAGTCATCCATCCTGGTTTCTTGAGACACCTCCCATTTTTCTTCCTCAATGGTACTGTTTGAAATTGTGCCTTCAGTATCTCCCTTTTGAGAAAGTCCCATCCGTCTTGAGGTCTCTTCTCTTTTAGTATTCCTGACCATGGGATCACCCCCAGCATTTCCCTGAGTTTATTGAAATCAGCTCTCCTAAAGTCAAGAATGGGTGTCTGACTATGCCTGGCTTCTCCTTTCCATTGTATAACAAACTCTAGAACATGATCACTCTCACCTGAGGATCCCACCACTTGCACCCCATTAACCAGGTCATCCCTGTTGGTTAGAATCAGATCTAAAATAGCTGACCCCCTTGTTGCCTCTTCCACCTTTTGGACCATGAAATTGTCTTTCAGGCAAGTCAGGAATTTGCTAGACCTTGAAGTTTTGGTTGAGTTAGATTTCCAGCAAATATCAGGATAGTTGAAGTCACACATCACTACTACATCTCTCCTTTCTGCATGTGTGTTCATCTATTCTAGAAAGGCATCATCCAATTCCTCCGTCTGACTTGGGGGTCTGTAGTAGAGTCCCACAATAACATCCCTGTTGTTTCCCTCCCCTTTAATTTTTATCCAGATGCTCTCCACCTGGCTTCCAGCATTGATGTCATGGATCTCTTCACTGGTGTAAATATCCTTGACATATAATGCTGTCCCTCCTCCTTTCCTGTTTGGCCTGTTTCTCTTATAAAGGTTATACCCCTCTATTCCTACATTCCAATCATGAGACTCATCCCACCAGGTTTCAGTAATGCCTATTATATCACATTTGTTTTGTAGTGCTAGGAGTTCAAGTTCACCTTGCTTATTTCCCATGCTCTGTGCATTAATGTAGAGACATCTAAGACCATGTGTTCCCTTTTACTTGCTGCCTGTGCAAGTTTTTTTGCCTCCCACTGTTGGGTCCTTGCACTGTTTGCCTTGTTCCCTCTATGACAGTTTGACTATTTCCTCCAGCCCTTTTGCCTTCCAGAATACTGTCTCCCTCCCGCATATGACTCAGTTTAAAGCCCTCCTAATCAAATTCTTGAGACTATTGGCAAAAATGTTTCTTCCAACTGTCGTAAGATGCACCCATCTCTTGCCAGAAGTCCCCCCTCATGGAAGCGCAGTCCATGATCCAAGAATCCAAACTGTTCTCGGCGACACCATCTACGGAGCCAGTTGTTTACGTCGGCTATTTTCCTCTCTCTTCCTGGACCATGCCCTTCAACTGGCAGAAGAGGCGAGATGACAACCTGTGCATCCATTTCTTTCAGGTTCCTCCCCAGAGCCTCATAATCACTTCTGATCTTGGGAAAGCTGTGCCTTGCCGTATCATTGGTTCCCACATGGACCAAAAGGAAGGGGTAATGATCCGGAGGCTTGACGAGTCTTGTTAGCCGCTCCGTCACATCACGGATCTTTG
Organism: Gambelia wislizenii; assembly: GCA_030847615.1. NCBI lineage: Eukaryota > Metazoa > Chordata > Lepidosauria > Squamata > Crotaphytidae > Gambelia > Gambelia wislizenii. The sequence continues at coordinate 18,398,137 of JAUMIR010000010.1, read as the reverse complement.
CCCCAGGGAGACAACACACCTCCCAAGACATCTTGTCAGGCCCACAAACCACTGTTTCTGTACCTCGCAGCAAGGAGCCTCCCACCACCACCACACGCCTCCGCCAAGGCTTCGCAGCTGCTGTTCCTTGTGGTGGTGCTCTCAAGGTCCCCTGTCCATGCTGTTCTTCCTCATTGTCCTTGATAAGAGAGAGGGCTTCGAATCGATTCTGTAGCTGCAAGCTGCTCGAAGTATCCCTGGATTTTCTTGTTCTGTGTGTGACATTCTTCCAGCTGTCTACCTCCTGTGTCTGTGGAGTGACCCTCTCCTCCCCAGCCAGTTCCTCTGTGCGGTCCCCTTCCAAGAGTGTTAGTTCTGTTCTGTCCAGGAAAACCTCTTGCTCCCGAATCTGTTGAAGTGTAGCTACTCGTGTCTCCAGCTGCTGGACTTTCTCCTCCAAGAGGGCAACCAACTTGCACTTGGTACATGTGAAGTTCCCCACGTCTGTAGCCAAGAAGACAAACATTGCACAAGTATTGCGTCTGACCGCCACAGTCCCCTCAGTGTCCATGGTGAGAGTTTTTAGGTAATCTAAGAACTCTTAGTTAATGCTGAAAACTCTATGCTGCACTTTTAAGTATGCTTTTTTTAGGTGGGGCTTGGCTACTGAAACTGCAACAAGCAGCCTCTCCCAGGAGTTTAAAAAAATTCAAACTCACAGAAGCTCCACCCTCTACAACAAGTAGCCTCTCCCAGGAGTTTAAAAAAATTCAAACTCACAGAAGCTCCACCCTCTGCAACAGGCAGCCTCTCCCAGGAGTTTAAAAAAATTCAAACTCACAGAAGCTCCACCCTCTGCAACAAGCAGCCTCTCCCAGGAGTTTAAAAAAATTCAAACTCACAGAAGCTCCACCCTCTGCAACAAGCAGCATTTCCCATCAATTAAAATACACATCAATTAAAATACATTGCCCCATTAAAACACATAACATCAGTTTAAAAAACCAACAAAACCAATCCATGTTAAAATAATTTAAAATTCAAAGTTTAAAAATCATCTAGGTGGGCCTGCCAGAAGAAACTGGTCTTTAATGCTATTTTAAATTCAGACATTGTATTCAACTGTTGAATCTCTCCCAGCAGGTCATTCTAGAGTCTAAGGGTGGCTGAAGAAAAAATCTTCTGGGTGACAGTTGCCAGCCTAGTCCTGGCTGACTGAAGTAAATGGAGCCCTTTGGATGAGGAAAGCGTTATGCTCAGCTTGGTTTCAAAGCTTTCACAAAACTCTTTTTGAAGCCGCTGCCTCATATCTCCTCTGGATACCTTAAACCCCTTCAGTACAAGGCCCAGTAGGATGCCGATAGCATAATGTGCAGAAGGGAGTGTGAGATGTTTTGTGCCTTCTGTCTGAAAATAAAAGCAGGATGTTAGAGGCTGATAAAGACTGAGATAAAGCTGGCACACTCTACAACTGCAAGACAGGCAAGAATAAAAACAAGAAGATGGCATTATCTGAGCAATAGTCTTAGGCTCAGACTAATCATTATAATCGAGCTGGGTCATGACACTTTGCTGCCTGATGCACAACAGCAAATGGGAGAGGATACAGGGAAGTCTGAGGCAGGTGGCAGATGATGTCACCATCCTTGCTCACCAAAAAGTCTTTAGAGCTTTGGTCCCTGCACTATCAAAAGACAGTGAATAATCTCCCCACAACCCAATGCATCACACTACGGTATATTCTGGCAGAGTGCTTTGACATAGTTCTTCAGCATATGTAGGAGAACTTACTGATGGATTGGGCCTGATGTGGGGAGACACACAGCTATCACACTTTAGATAGAACAGTTAATTAGGACTAATGTGCTCCCCTGCCCTCTGTTCTTATTTATTTGGGTCAAATACCAAAGTAACTTGAAAGCTTCCTGGTCTCTTCAGTTCTCTCTGGAATTTAATGGTTTCCCTTTTTACTTGCAATGTATGAGCTGCTATGTATGAGACAGCATATAATAGTGGTTTGAGTGTTGAACTATGACTCTGGAGACCAGAGTTTGAATCCCCACTCTGCCATGAAAACCCACTAGATAACCTTGGGCAAGCCACACTCTCTCTGCTTCAGAGGAAGGCAATGGCAAACCCTCTCTGAACAAATCTTGCCAAGAAAACTCTGTGATAGGTTTGCCTTAGGGTCACTGTAAATTTGGAAACTACTTGAAGGCACACAAAAACAATAACAATGAGCAGCCATACTATGTGTGTGTGTGTGTGTGTGTGTATAGGCTTGCTTCAGCATCCAATAGCTGGCATCCTCAGGTAGCTGCCAAGATCACAGACCCCTAGTAGGGCCCAATGGTGCTGCTGTCTGCCCTGAGTCTATGGTAGCTACTTATGTGTCACCAAAAAAAAAAAAAAGAGGAGGCACATTTCTCAAAAAGAGGACAAAGTTCTTCATACAAATTGCACATGCTAATTTAAAGGCATGCATGCCAATTTCAAAATGGTATAATTTAATCAGCAGCATGATAGAACCATAGTAGAGAAGACATATGCATCTACATTACATAGTTATATCAGTTTTAAAGTGCTAAAACTGTCACAGCACCATCCTAAGCAATTCTGGGATATACAGCTCAGTTAGGTACTAACACTTAACTGCAGCTCCTGATTTCATCCTCAGTCACTTCTCTCAGGGTACATTGGGAACCCTGGCAGTGTCCTAGATTTTAGAGCAGGTATGGGAATCATGCAGCCTTATTGGACTGCAGATTCATCCCTATCAGCTATGCTGGCTATGGCTGATGAGATTTGCAGTCCAACAACATCTGAAAGGCTACAGAATTTTATCATAGGGGCTCAGGTATATATGTAGCTAAGCCAATGTTTGCATGGGAGAACAGATACTTATCATGCGCTAACTGCCTTACTTGTTGCCAGGATATGTATAATATCACCAACAGTTTTGTTAATGCACAGTGTTAATAACACAATTGCTGGATCCAATTTCTCTCTGGTCACTATCCAAACCATGTATAATGTGCACATATGTCTCTAAGATTATAGTCCATACATCTGATAAGAGAGATAGCAAACCATGAAAGCTCATGTATACAGTGAGCCCTTGGTATCCACTGGGGTTTGGTTCCAAGACCCTCCATGGATACTCAAGTCCCATTATATACCTTTTTTTGGATTTGTCCTTCAACCCTGTGCAATGGATTCTTCTGGTGGAGTGCAGCATGCACAGAACTGGCCTCACCCTTTAAAACAAAGGTTCATCTGCTGTGGCCTTGCAAGCATGGACGGTAGCAGCGAGGTCCTCGGGTTGTAGGTTTGATTAGAGTTTCCTTCTCTTAGGTGGTTGACCTTACAGGGTTGGATGAGCACCATCTGCCCGGGTTTGGGATTAGAGTTTTCCTTCTCCTAGGATGGTTGCCATAAGGCTAGAGAGCCCATCAGGCCCTTTGACACTCTTTGTCAGACCCTGCGGTTTTGTCTTGTCTGGCATGGGAGACCCTACCGGTGATGATTATGCCACCGCCAGCATAGCTCAAAACATCATTAGGGTAAACAGACCTCTCTCCCATGACAAGGGGGCGTCAATGGAGAAGCCCATTATATACAATGGCAGAGTAAAATAGTGCCCCTTATATATAATGGAAAAATCAAGGTTTGCTTCTTAGAATTGATTTTTTGGGGGAATATTTTCAAGCCGTGGATGGAGAAATCCATCGATGCCAAATCTGTGGAAACAGAAGGCCGACTGTAAATCTATTATTCTTAAAAATGGAGTGTTAATTCCAAGAGAGGGGAAGCAAGTTCTCTGCAGCTCAGGCTTGTGCCAGCATTAAAGTAAATCAGCGTTGTTCTGCCTAACTCACAAAGTGTGAATTCAACTCCCAGAATTCCTCACCATTGGCTATGCTGGGTAAGACTGCTGGGAGTTGCTGTCCAACAACATTTGTAGGGCCATGTGATTTTTCTGTCCCTACTCTAGGGACTAAAATCCTGGTGTGCTTTGTCCTCATGTGGTACACGGAAAAATGCAAAAAGTTTTCTGTTTACATAGAATCATAGAATTGTAGAGTTGGAAGAGACCACGAGGGCCATCCAGTCCAACTCCCTGACACGCAGGAAATCTTGATCAAAGCATCCCCGACAGGTGGCAATCCAGCCTCTGTTTAAAGACCTCCAAGGAAGGAGACTCCACCACGCTCCGAGGGAGTGCATTCCACTGCCGACAAGCTCTGACTGTCAAAAAGTTCATCCTAATGTTGAGGTGGAATCTCTGTTCCTGGAGCTTGCATCCATTGCTCCGTGTTCCAGTCTCTGGAGCAGCAGAACACTAGCCCGCTCCACTCTGCATGACACCCCTTCAAATACTTAAACAGGGCTATCATATCGCCTCTTAACCGTCTTTTTTCCAGGCTAAACATACCCAGCTCCCTAATTCTCTCCTCATAAGGCATCATTTCCAGACCTTTCACCATTTTAGTTGCCCTTCTCTGGACACGCTCCAATTTGTCAATATCCTTTTTGAATTGTGGTGCCCAGAATTGGACACAGTATTCTAGGTGAGGTCTGACCAAGGCAGAATAGAGTGGCACTATTACTTCCCTTGATCTAGATACTATACTTCTATTGATACAGCCCAAAATCGCATTGGCCTTTTTAGCTGCCGCATCACACTGTTGACTCATGTTCAACTTGTGGTCTACTAGGACACCTAGATCCCTCTTGCACGTAGTCTCATTCAGCCAGGTCTCTCCCATCCTGTATCTATGCATTTCATTTTTCCGCCCTAAGTGCAGTACTTTACATTTCTCCATGTTGAATTTCATTTTGTTAGCTTTGGCCCAGCTCTCCAGTTTATCCAGGTCATTCTGAATATTGATCCTGTCCTCAAGGGTATTAGCTACTCCTCCTAATTTGGTGTCATCTGCAAATTTGATAAGTATGCCCCTAATTCCCTCATCCAAGTCATTGATAAAGATGTTGAATAGCACTGGGCCCTGGACAGTACCCTGTGGCACCCCACTGGTCACATCTTTCCAAGATGAAGAGGAGCCACTGCTGAGCACCCTTTGGGTTCGGCCGGTCAACCAATTACAAATCCATTAAACAGTTAACTTGTCTAGCCCACATTTTACAAGCTTGTTTGCAAGAATGTCATGGGGAACCTTGTCAAAGGCCTAACTGAAATCAAGGTATGTGATGTCCACAGCGTTCCCTTCATCTACCAAGCTGGTAATTTTATCAAAAAAAGAGATCAGATTAGTCTGGCATGACTTGTTTCTCTGAAACCCATGCTGACTTTTTGTGATTAGGGCATTGCCTTCTAAATGTTCACAGACTCTCTGTTTAATGATCTGCTCTAGAATCTTCCCTGGTATTGATGTCAGACTAACTGGACGATAATTGTTGGGATCCTCTTTTTCCCCCTTTTTGAAGATGGGGACAACGTTTGCCCTCCTCCAGTCTGCTGGGACTTCTCCTGTTCTCCAGGAATTCTCAAAGATTATTGCCAATGGCTCTGAGATCACATTTGCCAGCTCTTTTAATACTCTTGGATGTGGTTCATCTGCTCCTGGAGATTTAAATTCATTTAGATTAAGAAGGTATTCCTGTACAACCTCTTTGCTTATTCTGTGCTGGATTTCCCCTTTTGTGTCCTCTGTTCCATTCTCCTCAGGTTGGTCCCCCTTTTCCTTTTCTGAAAACACTGAGGCAAAGAAGGTGTTGAGTAATTCTGCCTTTTCTCTGTCCCCTGTTAGCATTTTGCCATCTTCTCCACGTAGTGGCCCTATCATTTCCTTCTTCCTCCTTTTGCTGCGGACATACCCCAAAAAACCCTTTTTATTGTTCTCAACCTCCCTAGCAAGCCTGAGCTCATTCTGCGCTTTAGCTTTTCTGACTTTACTCCTACACGTGTTCGCTATCTGTTTGAATTCTTCTTTGGTGATTCCCCCCTTTTTCCATTTCTTATACATGTTCTGTTTAAAACTTAGCTCCGTTGAAAGTTCTTTAGTCATCCATCCTGGTTTCCCATTTTTCTTCCTCAATGGTACTGTTTGAAATTGTGCCTTCAGTATCTCCCTTTTGAGAAAGTCCCATCCGTCTTGAGGTCTCTTTCCTTTTAGTATTCCTGACCATGGGGTCACCCCCAGTATTTCCCTGAGTTTATTGAAATCAGCTCTCCTAAAGTCAAGAATGCGTGTCTGACTGTGCCTGGCTTCTCCTTTCCACTGTATAACAAACTCCAGGAGAACATGATCACTCTCACCTAAGGATCCCACCACTTGCACCCCATTAACCAGGTCATCTCTGTTGGTTAGGATCAGATCTAAAATAGCTGACCCCCTTGTTGCCTCTTCTACCTTTTGGACCATGAAATTGTCTTTCAGGCAATTTGCTAGACCTTGAAGTTTTGGTTGAGTTAGATTTCCAGCAAATATCAGGATAGTTGAAGTCACACATCACTACTACATCTCTCCTTTCTGCATGTGTGCTCATCTGTTCTAGAAAGGCATCATCCAATTCCTCTGTCTGACTTGGGGGTCTGTAGTAGAGTCGCACAATAACATCCCTGTTGTTTCCCTCCCCTTTAATTTTTATCCAGATGCTCTCCACCTGGCTTCCAGTATTGATGTCATGGATCTCTTCACTGGTGTAAATATCCCTGACATATAATGCTATTCCTCCTCCTTTCCTGTTTGGCCTGTTTCTCTTATAAAGGTTATACCCCTCTATTCCTACATTCCAGTCATGAGACTCATCGCACCAGGTTTCAGAAATGCCTATTATATCATATTTGTTTTATAGTGCTAGGAGTTCAAGTTCATCTTGCTTATTTCCCATGCTCTGTGCATTAGTGTAGAGACATCTAAGACCATGTGTTCCCTTTTACTTGCTGCCTGTGCAAGTTTTTTTGCCTCCCACTGTTGGGTCCTTGCGCTGTTTGCCTTGTTCCCTCCATGACAGTTTGACTATTTTCTCCAGCCCTTTTGCCTTCCAGAATACTGTCTCCGTCCCGCATATGACTCAGTTTAAAGCCCTCCTAATCAAATTCTTGAGACTGTTGGCAAAAATGTTTCTTCCAACTGTCGTAAGATGCACCCATCTCTTGCCAGAAGTCCCCCCTCATGGAAGCGCAGTCCATGATCCAAGAATCCAAACTGTTCTCGGTGACACCATCTACGGAGCCAGTTGTTTACGTCGGCTATTTTCCTCTCCCTTCCTGGACCATGCCCTTCAACTGGCAGGAGAGACGAGATGACAATCTGTGCATCCATTTCTTTCAGCTTCCTCCCCAGGGCCTCATTATCTCTTCTGATCTTGGGAAAGCTGTGCCTTGCCGTATTATTGGTTCCCACATGGACCAAAAGGAAGGGGTAATGATCCGGAGGCTTGACGAGTCTTGTCAGCTTCTCTGTAACATCACGGATTTTTGCCCCAGGGAGACAACACACCTCCCGAGTTATCTTGTCAGGCCACAAACCACTGCTTCTGTACCCCGCAGCAAGGAGTCCCCCACCACCACCACACGCCTCCCTTGAGGCTTCGCAGCTGCTGTTCCTTGCGGTGGTACTCTCAAGGTCCCCTGCTCTACCACTGAAGTCTCCCCATGCTGTTCTTCCCCGTTGTCCTTGATGAGGGAAAGGGCTTCGAATTGATTCTGTAGCTGCAAGCTGCTCAAAGAATCCCTGTATTTTCTTGTTCTGTGTGTGACATTCCTCCAGCTATCAACCTCCTGTTTCACCTCTGCAGCCTCTTCCTCTGTGCGGTCACTGTCCAAGACTGTTCGTTCTGTTCTGTCCAGGAAAACCTTGCTCTTGCTCACGAATCTGTTGAAGTGTAGCTAGCTGTGTCTCCAGCTGCTGGACTTTCTCCTCCAAGAGGGCTACCAGCTTGCACTTCGTGCATGTGAAGTTCTCCACATCTGTAGGCAAGAAGATAAACATCGCACAAGTGTTGCAGGTGACTGCCGCAGCCCCCTCAGTGTCCATGGTGAGAGCTTTTAGGTAATCTAAAAACTCTTAGGTAATGCTGAGAACGCTAAGCTGTACTTTTAGGTATGCTGTATTTTTGTTTGGTCACTGAAATTCTCTCCTTGTTCTCCCTGGCAGGAAACTGGCCTGGAAACTGGCAGGAAACTGGCTGTCCAGAAGCTGCTCTCTTTCTTCTCTCTGGCAAGAGACATCATGACAAGGTTTTTGTTTTGATCAGTATCAGTGAGATTTTATGTATTTTCTAGATTAATGTTTGCATATGTATGTTAAAGTTTTACACTGCAATAAACAGTACCTTGTTGCATGGCCTATTAAAATACTATTGCACCAGATAGGTTATTCACATCTTTTTGATTGATCAACCTGTCCTTTTAGGCTGCCAAAAAGAGAAAGTCCCTAGATTTGTAAAGAGATATTATTACAAATTGCAGAAAACATGATGGAAAAAGTATTTGATGCCTCAGTCTCCAACTGGAAATGAGAATCCTAATGGAGGATGGAGAATGTTCTATAGATTGTCTTGCTGTGCTGATATTGCCTGTCTTGACCCAATGTATGTAGATGTGCCTTAGAGTTGCCTGCTTACTTAGGGTGACCCATTAATCTCATAGGTTTTCTTACGAAAGGAATACTCAGAGGTGATTATGCCAGTTCCTTCCCCTGATAGCAACCATTAAGTTGTTTCATATACAGTTGTCCCTTCACATTTGCGGGGGTTAGGTTCCACGGACCCCCACGAATGTCAAAAAACCATGAATATTGATTGCCCTCCCCTCCCCCGTTAAAGCGACCATGGGGCTACCGGAGGCCCCATACTTGCTTTTCCCAGGCTCCTCACTCCCTCCCAAGGCCATCACGGGGCCTCCGGAGACTCTCCTTCCAAGGCTCCGTGAAAGCCTCCGCGGCCTCCCCCCACCCTCCACATCGCCTCCCCCAACCCTCCCCGGGGCCTTCACGGAGCCTTCCAAGGCTCTGTGAAAGCCTCCGTGGCCTCCCCCCACCCTCCCCAGCGCCTCCCCCCACCCTCCCATGGGCCTTCACGGAGCCTTCCAAGGCTCCAGTGAAGGCCTCCGCGGCCTCCCCCCACCCTCCCCATCGCTTCCCCCCACCCTCCCCGGGGCCTTCACGGAGCCTTCCAAGGCTCCGTGAAGGCCTCCGCGGCCTCCCTCCACCCTCCCCAAGCGCCTCCCCCCACCTTCCCCGGGGCCTTCACGGAGCCTTCCAAGGCTCCGTGAAAGCCTTTGCGACATCCCCCCACCCTCCCCAGCGCCTCCCCCCACCCTCCCCGGGGCCTTCACGGAGCCTTGAAGGGCTCCGTGAAGGCCTCCGCGGCCTTCTCCCACCCTCCCCATCGCCTTCCCCCACCCTCCCCGGGGGCTCCCCGCACCCTCCCCGGGACCTTCACGGAGCCTTCCAAGGCTCCGTGAAGGTCTCAGCAGCTCTCCCCCACCCTCCCTGGGGCCTTCACAAAGCCTTGGAGGGCTCCGTGAAGGCCTCCACAGCTGTCCCCCACCCTCCCCGGGGGCTCCCCGCACCCTCCCCGGGGCCTTCACGGAGCCTTGGAAGGCTCCGTGAAGGCCTCCGCGGCCTCCCCCCACACACTCCCCAGCGCCTCCCCCACCCTCCCGGGGCCTTCACAGAGCCTTGGAAGGCTCCATGAAGGCCTCCGCGGCCCTCCCCCCTCCCTACCAGGGCCTTCACGGCGCCTCCGGAGGGTCTCCGAGGGCCCCGTGAAGGCCTCCCCTGCCCTCTCCGCTCCCTCCAAGGGCTTTTACGGGGCCTCCAGAGGCCCCGTCTCACGGTTTTGGGGGGGGCGGGGGGGCCTCCCTAAACCGCAAATAACCGAAACCGCGAATGTCAAGTTCACGAATGTGGAGGGGAAACTGTACCTAGCAGGCAACCGATGCCTCAAGTTGGTACCCCATATGGCCTACCCCCCACCCCTTAAACTGGCTTGGAAAATATTAGAAACTGGCTTTTATACATGGAATGTTAGAGAAAGCCATTTTGTTCTTGGTCTCAGGCAACAAAATATCTTGGGGTGGCCTTGCTGGAGCTACTTCTTCCCTGGGGCCAGAATGTGTTGTTGTTTTTCTTGTTAGGATGTTGTATATGGGAGGCAAAAGGTACAGTCTTCAGTTATGCTTGCTCTTTTGGCCAATGGCACAATCTGAAGTGTGCTTTCCTTCAGCTCTGCCATTCCAGAACAGCTTGTTCCTGTTCCCTATAAGATCAGCTATAGCAGAAGAAGGAGAATCTACTGTATACCCTCTACTGTGCTGTTAAGGAAGAAAACAGGTATACCTTGTAGCAATTATTACCATCTCTAAAGTTTTCTTCTCTGAGTACCTGTAAGATATGAGTTTCTGCTTGGGAACAGTTACTTCAACAAGGAAAGGAGGAAGGAAGAAAGGAAAGACAAATGCCAGTCAGCCAATGAGTGATGGATTTTCCACAGAGAAAGACTCTCAACAAAGATGCATCATACAGACATGGGCAAAATCCACACTACACAAATAATCCAGTTTTAAACTGGATTATTTGCCATGTCTCCTTCCTATGGAGTCCTGGGAATTTTAGTTTGGTGAGATACCAGCACTTTCAGAGAAGGCTAAAGGCCTTGTAACTTATAAAAACTTCACTTAAATTTCACTATGAATACTAGAGGATACAAAAACTAAAATGCTGCCCACAGCCCCAGCTCTTGAAAATACTGGCACCCCATTGTTCACCATGGTTTTGTGTGCCACACTCAAGGGGTTGCCTGTTCTTGGTTCAGTGGCTGTGATCCCTGAGAGGATATTGTGGGAGGGAGGGAGGGAGGATGAATGTTGCAAATACTGCTACTCACCCACATTCTTCTGAGTCACCAGTGGACCAGCACCTGTGTGGGACTTCAGGCAAGGAGCTGGAAATAGACTAACAGGCAAACACCTGCAGAGCCCATTTTCTCCCTCTGACATCAGAACCACTTATAGAAAAACAGAGACTTGCTTTCTTCTCATTTGCAGCAGAAATCTGTTCCTTCCCCTCTACCTTCTTCATCAAGCCATACTACTCACAGGTACAGTCACAGAATTCTTGAGTTTGTGTTGCAACAGGCATATAGGCATAAATATTTGGTCAGAATCAGGTGCCATGACCATTAACATCTGTGTGTGGCTGTGGTTGGAGAGACACAAGTATTTGGAATATCCAGATTCAAATCCCAACTGAAATCCACTGTGTGTCCTTGGGATGGATACTCACTCAAAGCCTGACAGAACTCACAGGGGCTTACCACGCTCCGAAGTAAAGCAGCAGTACAGCAGAAAGTTTCTGTCTTCTGTGCTGCCTTACTGCATGATGTTGTCATTCTTCTGGTGTTCTTCCATTCTGGTCCTGTGGGAAACCGAGGTAAAACCACGTCTTTTTGCTAATGTTTTTTTTTTGGTTAGCAAAAAGTCATGGTTTTACCTTGGTCTCCCTTGGGACTGGAACAGAACAATGATGACATCATGCAGCAGGGAAGAAGGAACCCTCCTGCTGCACTGCCACTTTACTTCAGAGGGCGGTAAGCCCCAAAGTTGTTGTGAGGATAGGACAGCCATCTATGTTGCCTTTAATTTATTGCACGAGATACAGGATATAATTGTAGCCAAAAATTAATACCCATTTATTGCATCACATTTGTCTTTCACTCTTTCCCCAGTGAGGTTAGGGCAGTATACAAGAGGGTTGTCCCATTTTTTTTCTCACAACACCTCTGTGAAGTAGCTCAGCCTAAGAGATAGTGAATTTAATTACTGAGTAAGAATTTCAACTCTGGTCTCTCTGGCCCATGAAACCCTAGGCTGGCAACTAGTTTTATTGGAAGGCCATTTTAAAGCAGCATAATGGGGTAGGGTTCTTCCCTAGCCATAGGACTAACAGGTTCCTTAACCAGAGGTATTGCTCTCTCCCTCCATGTATATGGGTGCATGAATCATAGAATCATAGAGTTGGAAGAGACCTCAAGGGCCACCCAGTCCAACCCCCTGCCATGCAGGAATACACAATCAAATTCCTGACAGATGGCCATCCAGCCTCTTTTTAAAAACCTCCAAAGAAGGAGACTCTACCACACTACGAGACAGTGTATTCCATTTCCGAACAGCTCTTACGGTCAGGAAGTTCTTCCTAATGTTTTGGTGAAATCCCTTTTCCTGTAGTTTGAGTCCATTGCTCTGTGTCCTAGTCTCTGGAGCAGCAGAAAACAAGCTTGCTCTATCCTCAGTATGACATCACTTCAAATATTTATTTTTTATTACTTTTTATTAATCTATTACAACATTTAATCTGGATTACTTCAACTTCATAATACATATCTTATTTACATACAAATGTATAGAATGCAAAACGTAAAGAAAAAACTATTGATCTACTGATTAATATTAAAAAAATTACTTCCTCTGTAAACCTCTTCAAAGATTTTTTTTATGTTTACTGTTCGTTTCATCTTCCTGTTTCTCTAATCATATATTATATTTATTATTGAAATTTACCATTTCCTGAATACAGTTCCTTCCTATTATCGTATTTCATCATATTCATTGCATTTCCCCCCTAGACTGTCTACCTTCCCCATTTTTTACTGCATTTGATGTTTATATATCAATATTAGTGTTCCATCTTTTTTTGCAGTAGTCAACTATCCAAGTCCATTCTTTTTCTGCTTTTTCTATTTTTTTGTTCATTATGTAAGTGAATCTATCATTATCTTCCATCTCTAGGATTTTAAATAACCAATCTTCTATTTGGGGTTGCTCTTTACTTTTCCACTTAGCTGCTAAATTCATGCGTGCTGCAGTGCATAGGTACAATATTATCCTCCAATACTTTTTTTCATCTTCTCTCTCTAATATTGATGCGATATTTAGTAGGTATAATTTGGGGTTAAAAGGATACCTGATGTTGAACATACTTTGAATCAGTTTCTGTATTTTTGTCCAGTACTTCTTACTACAATCAGACAATGCCACCACATGTACATCACAGATCCCACCCCTTTGTCACATTGTCAGCATGCTTTCCTTTTTGTTCCATAGATTTTATTTAATTTCAGTATGACATCCCTTCAATTATTTAAACATGGCTATCATGTCACCTCTCAACCTTCTCTTCTCCAGACTAAACATGCCCAGCTCCCTAAGCCGCTCCTCGTAGGGCATGGCTTCCAGACCACCCACCATTTTGGTTGCCCTCCTCTGGACACGTTCCAGCTTCTCAATATCCTTCTGGGAATTGTGGTGCCCAGAACTGGACACAGTATTCCAGGTGAAGCCTGACCAAAGCAGAATACAGTGGCGCTATTACTTCCCTTGATCTAGACACTATACTCCTATTAATGCAGCCTAGAATTGCATTGGCTTTTTTTAGCTGCTGCATCACACTGCTGACTCATGTTCAGCTTGTGGTTCACTAAGACTCCTAGATCCTTTTTGCATGTACTCTCCTGAAGTCATGTGTCACCCATCCTATATCTATGCATTTCATTTTTACTGTCCAAGTGTAGTTTCCTACATTTCTCCCTGATGAAATTCATTTTGTAAATATTGGCCCAGCTTTCTAATCTGTTGAGGTCATTTTGGGTTCTGATCCTGCCCTCTGGGGTATTAGCTACCCTTCCTAATTTGGTGTCATCTGAAAACTTGATAAGCATACCCTCTCATTCCTCATCCAAGTCATTGATAAAGATGTTGAATAGCACTGGCCCCAGGACAACCCTGTGGCACCCCACAGGTCACTTCTCTCCAGGATGAAGAGGAGCCATTGGTGACTAACTACCCTTTGGGTTCGGTCAGTTAACCAATTACAAATCCACCTAACAGTTGTATTGTCTCGCCCACAGGTTACTAACTTTTTTGCAGGAATATCATGGGGGACCTTGTCAAAAGCCTTACTGAAATCAAGATACACTACATCCACAGCATTCCCTTCATCTATCAAGTTTGGAACTCCATCAAAAAAAGAGATACGATTAGTCTGGCACAACTTTTCAACAACCCATGTTGACTTTTGGTGATCACAGCATGCCTTTCTAAATGCTTACAGACTGTCTGTTTAATGATCTGCTCTAGAATCTTTCCTAGTATTGATGTCAGGCTGACTGGGCAGTAATTATTTGGGTCTTCTTCCCCCACCCCCTTTTAAAGGTGGGGACAACATTTGCCCTCTTCCAGTCTGCTGGTACATCTCCTGTTCTCCAGGAATTCTCAAAGATTATTGACAGTGGTTCTAAGATTACTTCTGCCAATTCTTTTAATACCCTTGGATGTAGTTCATCTGGCCCTGGAGACTTGAACTCATTTATACTGGCCAGGTATTCCTGAACTACATCTTTACCAATTCTGTACTGTATTTCCCTTACTGCATCATCTGCTTCATCTTCCCCAAGTTGAGCACTGTTCCCCTTTGGGAGAAGACTGAAACAAAGAAGGTGTTAAGTAGTTCTGCCTTTTCTCTGTCCCCTGTTAGCCTTTTGTCATCTTCTCCATGCAGCAGCCCTACCATAGAATCATAGAATCATAGAATTGCAGAGTTGGAAGAGACCACAAGGGCCATCCAGTCCAACCCCCTGCCATGCAGGAAATCACGATCAAAGCATCCCCGACAGATGGCCTCTGTTTAAAGACCTCCAAGGAAGGAGACCCCACCACGCTCCGAGGGAGTGTGTTCCACTGCCGAACAGCTCTGACTGTCAAAAAGTTCCTCCTAATGTTGAGGTGGAATCTCTGTTCCTGGAGCTTGCATCCATTGCTCCGTGTTCCATTCTCTGGAGCAGCAGAAAACAAGCCTGCTCCATCCTCAATGTGACACCCCTTCAAATACTTAAACAGGGCTATCATATCACCTCTTAATTGTCTTTTTTCCAGGCTAAACATACCCAGCTCCCTAAGTCTCTCCCCATAAGGCATCGTTTCCAGACCTTTCACCATTTTAGTCACCCTTCTTTGCAAACGCTCCAATTTGTCAATATCCTTTTTGAATAGTGGTGCCCAGAACTGGACACAGTATTCTAGGTGAGATCTGACCAAGGCAGAATAGAGCGGTACTATTACTTCCCTTGATCTAGACACTATACTTCTATTGATGCAGCCCAAAATCGCATTGGCCTTTTTAGCTGCCGCATCACACTGTTGACTCATGTTCAACTTGTGGTCTACTAGGACTCCTAGATCCCTTTCGCATGTAGTCTCATTCAGCCAGGTCTCCCCCATCCTATATCGATGCATTTCATTTTTTCACCCTAAGTGCAGTACCTTACACTTCTCCGTATTGAATATCATTTTGTTAGCTTTGGCCCATCTCTCCAGTCTATCCAGGTCATTTTGAATTTTGATCCTGTCCTCTAGGGTATTAGCTCCTCCTCCCAATTTGGTGTCATCTGTCATTTCCTTGTTCTTCCTTTTGCTATGGACATAACCAAAAAAAACCCTTTTTTATTGTTTTTAACCTCTCTAGCAAGCCTGAGATGCAGCTGAGCTTTGGCTTTTCTGACTTTCCCCCTACATGAGCTGGCTATTTGTTTGAATTCTTCTTTGGTGATTTCCCCTTTTTCCATTTTTTGTACATGTCCTTTTTAAGTTTTAGCTCAGTTGAGAGTTCTTTCAACATCCACCCTGGTTTCTTTAGACACCTCCCCTTTTTTCTCCTCATTGGAACTGTTTGAAGTTGTGCCTTCAATATCTCACTTTTAAGAAACTCTCATCCATCATGAACTCCTTCTCTTTTAGTATTGCTGACCATGGGATCACCCCCAGTAATTCCCTGAGCTTTCTTAAAGTCTAGAATGCATGTCTGACTATGCTTGGCTTCCCCATTCCTCTGTATAACAAACTCCAGGAGAACATGGTCACTCCCCCCTAGGGATCCCACCACTTCCACACCATTAACCAGGTCATCCCCATTGGTTAGGATCAGATCTAAAATAGCTGATCCTCTTGTTGCCTCTTCTACCTTCTGGACAATGAAATTGTCTGCAAGGCAAATGAGGAATTTGTTGGACCTTAAATTCCTGGCAAAGTTGGACTTCCAACAAATATTGGGATAGTTGAAATTTCCCCATTACTACTACATCTCTCTTTTCTGAATGTGCGGACAGCTATTCAAGGAAGGCATCATCCAAGTCCTCAGTTTGGCTTGGAGGTCTGTAGTAGACCCCCAGAATGACCTCCCTGCTGTTTCTCTCCCCCTTAATTTTTACCCAGATGCTCTCAACCTGGCTCCCAAGATTTAAGTCATGGATCTGTTCACAGGTGTACACATCCTTAACATATAATGCTACTCCACCACCCTTCCTTTTGGTCTATTTTTCTGAAATAGGCTATATCCCTCTATTAGTACATTCCAATCATGAGACTCATCACATCTCGGGAGTTTCAGTGATGCCTGTGATACCAAGTTTCAGTGATGTCTATGATATATTTGTTTTGCTGTGCTAAGAGTTCAAGTTCATCCGGTTTATTTTCCATGCTCTGTACATTCGTATAAAGACATCTGAGTCTATGGGCCATTTCCCCTATCTGTCTTTTAAAGGTTTTATTCCTCCCACTCTCGGGTTCTTGTACTATTTGCCTTGTTGTCTGTATAACATTTGGGCCATTTTCTCCAGCACTTGATGAATTCCTGTCCTCATGAATACTGTCTCCCTCCCCCACACAACTTAGTTTAGAGCCCTCCTGATAAGATCTTTCAGTGTCTTAGCAAAAACATTCCTAACAACTGCTGTAAGGTGCAACCCACCCCTTGCCAGAAGTTCACCTCCCTGGAACCGCATCCCATGGTCCAGGAAGCCAAATTGTTCCTGACGGCATCGTCTACGTAGCCAGTTGTTCACCGCCACTATTCTTCTCTCCCTTCCTGGGCCATGCCCTTCCACTGGAAGGACAGATGAAATGACTATCTGTGTATCCAGGTTCTTCAGCTTCCTACCCAATGCCTCATAATCCCTTGTGATCTTCTGTAGGCTATGCCTTGTAGTATTGTTGGTTCCTACATGAACCAAAAGGAAGGGATAAATAACGGTCAAAAAGCTTGATGAGTCTTGTCAGCCTCTCTGTTACATCTTGACTTTTTGTCCCAGGGAGACAGCATACTTCCCAAGACATTTTGTCAGGCCTGCAAACTACTGCTTCTGTTCCTCGCAGCAGGGAATCCCCTACCACCACCACCTTCCTCCTTCAACTCTTGGCAGAGGCCACTTCATGTGCTGGATCAACTAAGGTTTCCTCTGTATTATCTATGGCCTGGCACTGCTGCTGCTCCTCTTGCAGGTGTTGCAGGTGACTGCTGCAGCTCCCTTACTGGCCATATTCAGTCTTAAGTAGTCACTGAAAGAGAACGTTAGGTTTCCTTGTCCAAACTCCTCTAGTATCCCCACTCCACCCAATGCCTGTTGGCCTTGTTTCTCAGAAGAGTTCCTATGGCCCTGTTACATTAGAACTGCGCATGCCACTAGGCATTTGCTGCTGTTTTTCTAAGATTAACCTGGAAAGATTGCAGCAGCAGTTATATAGAGCTAGTTGCTGCAAACTCTGCCCCCAGGCAGGTCAGTGGCTCAGCAGAAGCCCTTCCCCCTCAGGAAAAAACTGTGCCTCCCCTTCAAACTCCCCCACTAAACACCCATGCCAAACACCCCTGTTGTCCTCTCTCCTGTTCGCCTCACTCCTGTACACCGAGTTCCAGAGACTGAAGCTGCAGTTATAGAGAGTGAGAGCTACTGACTGCTAGCTCCTCCCTCTGCCCTACTTCTTAGCTCCTCCCTCTGCTTCTGACCTACCTTCCTTTTAGCAGTCTCTATGACTCACTTGCTCTCAAGAGAAGCAGCTCACCAAACAAATGCTAATGAGCCCCTCCTCCAGACAAGCCTACACTCAGCCCACACAAACAAACAGCCTTGACCCAAGCAAACACACAAATGTTAGCCCAACAAACTCTCTGGGACTGAAGAAGTTTAATCCAACAACCACAAGCTTACCTTAAGCTGTCTCTTCCACCACACCCACACCAAACCCCCCTGTTGTCCTCTCTCCTGTTCGCCTCACTCCTGTACGCTGAGCTCTAGACTGAAGCTGCAGCTAGAGAGAGAGAGAGAGAGAGAGAGAGCTATTGAAGATACTCAGACACATATTTCCCCCCTCTAAAGTGGGTTAGATTGCCAGGGCAAATCTAAACTGGCAATCTAAGCTGGTTCCCATGCATGGGAGCCAGATCTCACCCTTGGACTGCCAGTTGCTGACCTTTAAACTACACTACAACAGATGTTTGGTAAGATATTTATTAAAACATCAAGGTTGGGCAACTGCACAGGGGGTAGAGACCATTTTTCAACCCTGCGCCTGGCACATTTTGGCACACCCAAAGTGACATGATGTCACTTCTGACCACCATTTTGACCAATTTTCAGTCAATTCTTTTTACATTTCTTTTGTGTTTGGGAAAGGTTTGGGGAACTTTTGAAGGTCAAGTGAAGCAAACTGCTGTGGTCTGGGCACCTTTTGGGTCATTTTCAGGCCAAAAAAAAAATCACCCTGGATTTTTAAAAAAATAGTCTGGGGGCTTTAGGGGTAGCACCTGCAGGTCCCAAAGATTGCAAGTGGTCCCTGAGCTGCACTTTGCCTCCCCCACCCCACAGAATACATGGGTATATTTGTAAGCTTCCCTGGAAGCAATACGCAAAGGGAGGGTTGAAATCAAATGAACACATTGCTGCTTTTTATTAAAACAAAATCCAAAATCTACAAATTGGCCAACCAAAATGTACAAGTCTTATCATGCAAGCTTTCAAATCTCCACTGGCTTCTTCATCAAGGAAAAGATGTTAAAAACTCATAGAGGTGAAGAAAAGTGACGGTGTTGAGTCCCAGGCCTATGTTTTGTATCAGATGTTGTTTCTGTTGTAGTTGGATCTGTCTGCATTGAGCTCCAACAACCACAGAAACAAAATCTGGTATAAAATGTAGGCCTATGTCTCTAACAGTGTCACTTTTCTTCTCCTGTATGATTTTTTTTTTAACATCTTTTGCCTGATGAAGAAGTCAGTGGAGCTTCGAAAGCGTACATGATGTGTTTTGTGCATTTTGGTCAGACAATAAAGGTATTCCTCTTTTGTGGATGTTGTATTTTGTTTTATTTTGCTGTATGGCCAACATGATTAGCCATGAATGTGTTTCCTGATTTTTATTGTCTCTCTTAAATGTGTTTTGGTATATGTAGACATGTGACTTAATTTTGTACAGCCAGTACTATAAACGTCTTGGTTTTACATTTGGGGACAAGTTCTGTGCGGAGTACTATGTATTTACTGAAGATATTTTTATATCACCTTCCAGACCACAAAGGCTCCCAAGGTGATGAACAGTCTACTGTTCAGGTGGGAACTCTTAGCTACTTTAAAGCTATTGCAGTCCCTTCCAGGACAGACTTGCACTGGGCAGTCCATTAGAGGATTGTCTCCTGTCAAATAGGTCAGGTGGCAATCCTATTGATGCATAAATCTCTGTACTGCAAGCTGGTGCGATTAGCAAAGATATAAGGAGCCCCTCAGTTAAATCCACAAACTCCCCTCCATGATTCCCACCTCCCATTTGAGCCAAAACACACTGATACGTTAGTCTCTATCAACTATCACAGACTAACCAAGTAATGGACAAACTGTACCAATTCTGGTGGACTGCATCAGATTCTGGTAGACTGCAATCCTCATTTTCCTTAGTCAATGGGGAAGAACACTGGGAGCTGCAAATCCAGCAACATCAAGAAAAACACAATGTGTCCATTCTTGGGTTAAACAGATTTGGGTTAGGAGGGAAATGACTTATGGTATGTGACTCTACTGTCACTCCCTCCAGGGGTGGCAGTAGTATAGTTTTGGTAATTACATCTTCCGCAATGATCTTTCTGTATGACCCTAAATAATTGATGTAGGATTTCAACTATTTTATGCCCTCCTTCCAGAAGCTTAAAGGAATATATAGCCACTCAGCTAACCAAGCCCTCCATAGACGGTAAAACAAGGTTTTAAACCATTTCATTGTGTGAAACTAGCACCTGAGCAAAATACTTTGCATTCATCAGCTTTGGCCAAAGAAAGGTTCTGTAAATTGACAAAAGAAACATTTTACAAACATTTGCATCCTGCTATCTGGTGGGCATTTTCTACTGGTTCACCCATTCCATAGTGTGTGGACTGCAAGTAACGCTGCCTAGGAAAGCATCATTTTGCCTCCCTCCGCCCATTCCCCAATACAGCATCACTCAGTAAAAACTGTAAAATGTGACACAATATGGCATTTCCCAAATCCAGCCACCCAGCACAGGGTTCCAAGGTAGACATCAATGCCAGGCACTGGTGCACGTGGCATAAATAAATACTTGTGGGGTGGGTGGAGAGAAGGAGAGATCTATGTTTGCTGGAGTGTTTTAAATTGTGTTGTAAAATATGAACTTGTTTTTGTATTTTAATTATATTTGTTTACAATCTTTTTCTGAGTCCCATTTTTGTAGAAAAGGTGTACTATAAATCTACTATGTAAATAAAGAAATTAAATAACAAATTGACTGGAGCTCAGCTGTCAAGTGGTCTCACATGGAGCATGGCAATCTTGAAGGTATTAATGTAATAACGGTGTGACTAGGTCTGGGTAGGGTAGCTATGAAAGAACTAGATAAGATCATAACATGCAAAGATATAACACTGAGCACTAAAGTCAGGATGGTTTAAACCATCATCTTTCCCGTCACCATGTGAAGAAAGGGAATCACTTCATTCAAAATGCAGTGCTGAAGAAGAGTGCTGAGGATACCCTAGATGGCCAAAAAGACAAACAAATGGATCTTAGAACAGATCATGCCAGAACTCTCACTAGAACCCAAATGACTAAATTGAGGCTGTTGTACTTTGGTCACATCATGAGAAGACACAGCTCACTGGAAAAGTCAATAATGCTAGGAAAGAGGTAAAAAGAAAGAAAGGAAGACCACATATCAGATGGATAGACTCAGTCAGAGAGGCCATGGGCCTGAACCTGCAAGACCTGAACAGGGCGGCAGAAGAAGGAAATTGAGATGGAGTCTTGGAGATGTCTCATTCATGGGGTCACCAGAAGTCAAAGTCGACTCAAGGCCAGTTAACAACAACAATGTTAACAACTCTGTGTAGTGGTAACTGTACTCAGTCCCTCTTACGCTATTAACATGAAACAAGAGACCCTGTACCTTCCTAAACAGGCACTTTACTAACAGGCAGTTCACTGTATGCCCAAAATGCTTTGCATGTGTATTGTCAAGATTTACAGAAGGGCTCAGGAAGATATGGTCCTCCCAGGATCAGCTCTGCTATTAGGAAAGTCAGGTACCGTAGTTTCCACAAGCAGCAGATTTGGGGTATCCAAAAATTACTGCAAATTGTCCTTCAGTTTCTTATTATTACACTGCTAGAGGCACAGAGGAGTGCTTGAGGGATTTTCTGCCTCTTGTGCCAGAACAGCTTCACTGACTTGGGTTCTATGCTCCTTAACTTTGTTAGTAATGGCTGCTCTGTTTTTGACCGTAAAATTTCTTGGTCTGGCACTGGGCCCTCTGGATGTTGGACTGCAGCCCCCATCATCCTTCAATGTTAGCTGCTTGTTGTTCTCCCCCCAGCCCCGGAACTGCAGGACAACACAATCTAGAAGGTCACACCTTCTTCAGTCCTTATTTATAGTCATGGCCATTCCATTATGCACTAAACTGCACATTATCTGTTTGGGGCATGTAAATATGTGTACCCACATGCTGCATTACTACAGATCCAAAAAAAAAAAAGTTACAAAAGAGCAAAGAGAAGAAGCGGGGAGGGGGCAGGACAGGGCTATTTTGCTACTGTGGTTTTCTTGGGCTGGTCTTATGTAGCTGTTTTAAGAAGACCAGCTGTCCCTCAGGCGGGTCGTGAGAAAGAAGGCATGGGCCAGTCTTCCCAGTGCAGGAAACAGACCGTTCAGACCATTTGGGAGGCAAGAGGGGCTGGAACTGGGGTGTTTGTGATGATGCCACATCCTTCAAGATGAGCATATGAGATAGCAGGCTACAGGAAGCAGCTGTCAGGGTGTCCCAACAACGGATGCTGGGAAAATTGGCCACCAGCTGCTAACATTTGCTCAGCACTCCTCCTCCCCACACACACACCAAACCCCTTCTTCTCCCTTCTATTCCTTTTTTATCAAGGAAGTGGAAAGAGGGACTTTTTAAAAATTCAACAACATATCTAACTGCCTCTTTGTCTCGCTATTCCTTGATGGGTCCCTCTCTGTGTTAACTGTGGATAGTCCCCCCACCCTCCAGCACAACTTCCGATCCCAGGCTAACTCATCCAGGCCTTGAGAAGGAGACATGTGCATCTGATGCTGTGAATCACCTCCCTGGCACCAGTAAGCTGCAAAGTGAGCATGTCACATCCTGCCCCTTCTGACACCATGGGCCTTTGCTGCTTTGGAAAGTCACATTTGGGCTTAGGCAGTTAAAGAGTTCTGTCATCAAGAGCCAGAGTGTCCCACCAGCACCATGTCTTCCCTTCCCTATGAACACAGGCTGATCTGCCTAAAGAAATGCAAGCAAGATATTAAGAAGTGCTCATCTCTTGAAGAGCTGAGCTTCTGTCTTCAAGATCCCATCATCATCCTCATCCTCATTTGTTAAGTCTCTCTTATCCAGAATTCCGAAATATTTCAAAATCCAAAATTGTCCGCATGAGTAGCTGAGATAGTGATATGTTTGCTTTCTGAGGGTTCAATGTACACAAACTTTGTTTCTTTATAAAAAGTATTCAACATATGGTGTATAAAATTACCTTCAAATCATGTGTATAAGGTATATATGAAAAATAAATGAATTTTGTGTGTAGACTTGGGTCCCATCTATAAGATTTCTTGTTATGCATATGCAAGTATTCCAAAATCTGAAATATAACAAAATGCAAAATACCTCTGGTCCCAAGCATTTTTTAAGATAAGGGAGACTCAACCTGTTTTATTATTCCCAACTTTCTCCCAGTGCTGGGACACAAGGTGGCTTACAACATATTAAAACCAAAACAGATTGAATATGTATTAAAAGACAGAGCTCTCATACTAGATGGGCCTCTAAAACATTAATAGGAAGTAACGTGGCCACTTACAGATCAACCCCCCCCCCTTGCCCCAGCAAAAAAGAGGGGAGGGGAGAAAAGGAATCAACAAAAAGGAGGGTGCTGGTCTACATAATATTTGCATATGCTAATCTATATGAATAGATGCAAATTTTAAAATAATGACTCTAATGGAACTAGAAACACAATACAGCTCACTGTAGTGGGGAATATGACCTGTGTTTTTCCCATTCCATCTGCTGACCAGGTGCAAACTGCTGGTATGGCAACTTTCATAGAATCATAGAGTTGGAAGAGCTATCAGGTCCAACCCCCTACCCTGATACACAATCAAATCATTCCCAACAGATGGCCATCCAGCCTCTATTTAAAAACCTACAAAGAAGGAGACTCCACCACACTACGAGGCAGTGCATTCCACTTCTGATCAGCTCTTACTGTCAGGAAGTTCCTCCTAATGTTTAGGTAGAATCTCTTTTCCTGTAGTTTGAACCCATTGCTCTGTGTCCACTCTTGGTCATCACTATCAGCAGTGACCCCAAGATGCATACTTGACACTTCAGTGAGAGTTCAATCCCACCCAGAATATAATGTATTCCTAATCCGGGGTTGGCTAGTTGCTGACCAACACAATCTCCATGTTGTTTGGACTAAGCTCCAACATCCACTCCCTCATTAGACCACTATTCAGGACTTCAACAGGACTTTTGGAAATGTTACCTCTTTGTATAATATGAAGGCTGCATTTTCAGAGAATCAGATCCCATATGTTCAATTGATGTGTATTTGAACTTTACCAATGGGTTGCTCTCTTCAAGTGCTAACAGAACACGAGACTCAGATAAAACTTTCAATTAAACCTTTTTTTTTTTTAGTCTATTCTCCTTTATGGGTCTGAAACATGGGTCACCTATCGCCACCACTTATGATTCCTTGAACACTTTCATCAGCGCTGTATACGCACAATTCTAAATATACACTGGACTGACTATGTGATGAATGTTGCTGTCCTTGAGCAAGCAGGGATCACCAGCATTGAGGCCATGGTATTGAGAACACAGCTGCACTGGGCAGGGCATGTTTCTAGGATAGGGGACCATCGCCTCCCAAAAACAGTACTCTATGGTGAACTCGCCACGGGTCAGCGTAAGAGGGGCGCTCCAAAAAAGTGATACAAGGACTCCCTGAAACAACATCTCAGGCTCAGCCAAATTGATCACCAACAATGGTCCACCCTGGCCTCACACTGGGAGGCATGGAGACGCACTATCCACAATGCTGCAGCCTTATTTGAGAACTCACGCCAAACAAGTCTTGAAGAGAAACGACAACGCAGAAAGAATCACAACCTGGAAACATCACCCAAGGAGACCTTCTGCTGTGCTTTCTGCAACCGGACTTGTTTATCTTGGATTGGCCTTTTTAGTCATCAGCGTGGTTGCAGAAAGTGCAGGATGAGTCCTTCCTGAATCTTCGTTTGCAAAGAAAAGCCAGAGAGAGAGAAAAAAACCTTGTAATATCTTTCCAACTGATTAGTTGGTTGAAAAAGGGTGCTAACTTCTACCCATCTCTGTATCTTTGTTTCTTGTTATACCCAATTCTTCAGAGAAAGCAGCAGAAGCTTACCTATTTATCTAATGTCTCGGTTAGATAAAAGTAAATGGCTTACTGAAGGTGTAGGCAAAATGTGGCCCTCCAGATGTTGTTGGACTACAACTCCCACAATTTCTCACTATTGTCTAGGCTGGACAGAGCTGATGAGAGATGCAGTCCAACCACATCTGTGGGCCCACAGTTGCCCACCCCAGCTTACTCAATATGCAAAGCCAGCACAGATTTCTAGCTTCCCACAAACACCCTAACAATCAACAGTCAGCAGCAAGACATAGGACTGTTATCACACATTCTTGTAGTTCCTTGAATTCCTCCTACCTCTCTTAACAATGGATTTATACATGGCAAGCAAACCATGTTTAACCGTTCTTGTAAACTCACATTTGAAATTGAGGTTTCTGCACTACAGTTTAAGACCATCCTTACCCATGGTTGACAGCTGCAAAATTCAGTGCTAATCACTGCTTTGGGTAGTAGTACAAATCAAGCTCAGGGCAAGCACAGAATAATGCAACCTGTTCTTGATCAACAAACAGTGACCAGTATTTACATTGGACTACATGTACGCAGTATATTGTTTGCAGAATTGATTATGATTCCACTTCCCATTACCTGCTTGTAAAAGCAGACTGAATTATTAGTTACAAGTACAGTAGTCCAAAAATGTAAGAGATGTGGGGAAGCACTAATGAGGAAAAATCTCAGTTGCAGATTGTACCTTTAGTCATAGAATCATAGAATCATAGAATTGCAGAGTTGGAAGAGACCACAAGGGCCATCCAGTCCAACCCCCCTGCCATGCAGGAAATCTTGATCAAAGCATCCCCGACAGATGGCCATCCAGCCTCTGTTTAAAGACCGCCAAGGAAGGAGACCCCACCACGCTCCGAGGGAGTGTGTTCCACTGCCGAACAGCTCTTACTGTCAAAAAGTTCCTCCTCATGTTGAGGTGGAATCTCTGTTCCTGGAGCTTCTACCCATTGCTCCATGTTCCAGTCTCTGGAGCAGCAGAAAACAAGCCTGCTCCATCCTCAGCGTGACATCCCTTCAAATACTTAAACAGGGCTATCATATCGCCTCTAAACCGTCTTTTTTCCAGGCTAAACATACCCAGCTCCCTAAGTCTCTCCTCATAAGGCATCGTTTCCAGACCTTTCACCATTTTAGTTGCCCTTCTCTGGACACGCTCCAATTTGTCAATATCCTTTCTGAATTGTGGTGCCCAGAACTGGACACAGTATTCTAAGTGAGGTCTGACCAAAGCAGAATAGAGTGGCACTATTACTTCCCTTGATCTAGATACTATACTTCTATTGATACAGCCCAAAATCGCATTGGCCTTTTTAGCTGCCGCATCGCACTGTTGACTCATGTTCAACTTATGGTCTACTAGGACTCCTAGATCCCTTTCGCACGTAGTCTCATTCAGCCAGGTCTCTCCCATCCTATATTTATGCATTTCATTTTTCCGCCCTAAATGCAGTACTTTACATTTCTCCGTATTGAATTTCATTTTGTTAGTCCCTAGATCATCTAAAGGAGCTACAGTTTTCCCTTCACATTCGCTGGGGTTAGGGGTGGAGCACCACTGTGAAAGTGAAAAAATCACAAGTAAATTAAGCCCCACCCCTACATACATACACTACAGAATTGTAGACTCCTCTCCTGCCAACAGAACTGCTGATATCTGCCACTGCGGTAGCAAAACCCGCCCCGGGCTCACCATTCCTCTCACCCACACTCGCTTTCCTGCCAGCTCTCTCTCCCTTTGCCCTGCCAACAACACAACTGCAGCTTACTTTCTTACCTTGCACCAAAACAGTGCTCTGCCTGGAAAGCAACTAGGTACCAGCAAAGTATAAAAAGTCTGGGAAGGGAGCCAACTGTTAATTAGCTCACAGGAATGCAAACACAGTCTAGAAGGTCAGAGGCTTACAGCAATCAGTCAATGTGGTCCAAAGCAGTCCAACAGTCAACAGGAGCAGGCAGCAGAGTAGTCAGGGACACTCCAAGGTCTAAGCACGACACAAGGTAAAAGAAGTCAAAATAACTGGAATCCAGGCACTGAAATCAGCAGGAAGCTTTCACCAGAAAGACCAGTTGATCTCTGACAAAGCCTCCATTGCCTCTCCCAGCATATAGAAAGCAATTAAAGCTTTGTCAGGTGTTTCTTAATGAGCAGGTTTTTCTCATAAAGTCTCAGAGACTTCCTTTGAGCTTCCTTTTAAGCTCACTGCTGGGTATACAATGGTGGAGGTAAGTCCCTTCCCTCTTCTTTGTCCTTATCTGAGTGGGCAGGACTCTCTGCTGGGACTGATGCCAGTCCACTGGGATCAGGCTCTTCCTCTGCTCGAGCCTCCAGGTTGGCAGGGTTCCCTGCTAGCACAGGTTGTAGATAAACCTGTGCCAAGGTCCCTAGAGCTGTTCCCTGCCATGTCCTCTTCCTCTTCTGACTCTATACCCTCATTAGGCTCATGGGGCATGACATGCTTTCCTAAACTGAAGCTAAAAGTTGCAACTGTAGCAACACCCACCCCCTGGACACACAAACCATCCCCTCACCCACATTCACCTCCCTGCCAGTTCTCTCTCCCTCTACCCTGCCAACAACATAACCTTACTGAGTGTTTTAAATGGGCAGTGCTGTTTTGGTGCTGGGTAAGAAAGCAGGCTGGAGTGTTTTGTTGCCAGAGGAGGAGGAGGAGGAATCATAGAATTGCAGAGTTGGAAGAGACCACGAGGGCCATCCAGTCCAACCCCTGCCATGCAGGAAATCTTGATCAAAGCATCCCCGACAGATGGCCATCCAGCCTCTGTTTAAAGACCGCCAAGGAAGGAGACCCCACCACGCTCCGAGGGAGTGTGTTCCACTGCCGAACAGCTCTTACTGTCAAAAAGTTCCTCCTAATGTTGAGGTGGAATCTCTGTTCCTGGAGCTTGTACCCATTGCTCCGTGTTCCAGTCTCTGGAGCAGCAGAAAACAAGCTTGCTCCATCCTCAATGTGACACCCCTTCAAATACTTAAACAGGGCTATCATATCGCCTCTAAACCGTCTTTTTTCCAGGCTAAACATACCCAGCTCCCTAAGTCTCTCCTCATAAGGCATCGTTTCCAGACCTTTCACCATTTTAGTTGCCCTTCTCTGGACACGCTCCAATTTGTCAATATCCTTTCTGAATTGTGGTGCCCAGAATTGGACACAGTATTCTCAGTGAGGTCTGACCAAGGCAGAATAGAGTGGCACTATTACTTCCCTTGATCTAGATACTATACTTCTATTGATACAGCCCAAAATCGCATTGGCCTTTTTAGCTGCCGCATCGCACTGTTGACTCATGTTCAACTTGTGGTCTACTAGGACTCCTAGATCCCTTTCGCACGTAGTCTCATTCAGCCAGGTCTCTCCCATCCTATATTTATGCATTTCATTTTTCCGCCCTAAATGCAGTACTTTACATTTCTCCGTATTGAATTTCATTTTGTTAGCTTTGGCCCAGCTCTCCAGTCTATCCAGGTCATTCTGAATTTTGATCCTGTCTTCTAGGGTATTAGCTACTCCTCCTAATTTGGTGTCATCTGCAAATTTGATAAGTATGCCCCTAATTCCCTCATCTAAGTCATTGATAGAGATGTTGAATAGCACTGGGCCCAGGACAGTACCCTGTGGCACCCCACTGGTCACATCTTTCCAAGACAAAGAGGAGCCACTGCTGAGCACCCTTTGGGTTCAGCCGGTCAACCAATTACAAATCCATTGAACAGTTAACTTGTCTAGCCCACATTTTACAAGTTTGTTTGCAAGAATGTCATGGGGAACCTTGTCAAAGGCCTAACTGAAATCAAGGTATGTGATGTCCACAGTGTTCCCTTCATCTACCAAGCTGGTAACTTTATCAAAAAAAGAGATCAGATTAGTCTGGCATGACTTGTTTCTCTGAAACCCATGTTGACTTTTTGTGATTAGGGCATTGCCTTCTAAATGTTCACAGACTCTCTGTTTAATGATCTGCTCTAGAATCTTCCCTGGTATTGATGTCAGACTAACTGGACAATAATTGTTGGGATCCTCTTTTTTCCCCTTTCTGAAGATGGGAACAATGTTTGCCCTCCTCCAGTCTGTTGGGACTTCTCCTGTTTTCCAGGAGTTCTCAAAGATTATTGCCAATGGCTCTGAGATTATATTTGCCAGCTCTTTTAATACTCTTGGATGTAGTTCATCTGGTCCTGGAGATTTAAATTCATTTAGATTAAGAAGGTATTCCTGTACTACCTCTTTACTTATTTTGAGCTGGATTTCCCCTATTGTGTCCTCTGCTCCATTATCCTCAGGTTGGTCCTCCTTTTCCTTTTCTGAAAACACTGAGGCAAAGAAGGTATTGAGTAATTCTGCCTTCTCTCTGTCCCCTGTTAGCATTTTGCCATCTTCTCCACGTAGTGGCTCTATCATTTCCTTCTTCCTCCTTTTGCTGTGGACATACCCAAAAAAAGACCTTTTTATTGTTCTTAACCTCCCTAGCAAGCCTGAGCTCATTCTGCGCTTTAGCTTTTCTGACTTTACTCCTACACGTGTTCGCTATCTGTTTGAATTCTTCTTTGGTGATTTTCCCCCTTTTCCATTTCCTATCCATGTTCCGTTTAAAACTTAGCTCCATTGAAAGTTCTTTAGTCATCCATCCTGGTTTCTTGAGACACCTCCCATTTTTCTTCCTCAATGGTACTGTTTGAAATTGTGCCTTCAGTATCTCCCTTTTGAGAAAGTCCCATCCGTCTTGAGGTCTCTTCTCTTTTAGTATTCCTGACCATGGGATCACCCCCAGTATTTCCCTGAGTTTATTGAAATCAGCTCTCCTAAAGTCAAGAATGCGTGTCTGACTATGCCTGGCTTCTCCTTTCCATTGTATAACAAACTCTAGGAGAACATGATCACTCTCACCTGAGGATCCCACCACTTGCACCCCATTAACCAGGTCATCTCTGTTGGTTAGGATCAGATCTAAAATAGCTGACCCCCTTGTTGCCTCGTCCACCTTTTGGACCATGAAATTGTCTTCCAGGCATGTAAGGAATTCGCTAGACCTTGAAGTTTTGGTTGAGTTAGATTGCCAGCAAATATCAGGATAGTTGAAGTCACCCATCACTACTACATCTCTCCTTTCTGCATGTGTGTTCATCTGTTCATCTGAAAGGCATCATCCAATTCCTCCGTCTGACTTGGGGGTCTGTAGTAGAGTCCCACAATAACATCCCTGTTGTTTCCCTCCCCTTTAATTTTTATCCAGACGCTCTCCACCTGGCTTCCAGTATTGATGTCATGGATCACTTCACTGGTGTAAATATCCCTGACATATAATGCTATTCCTCCTCCTTTCCTGTTTGGCCTGTTTCTCCTATAAAGGTTATACCCCTTTATAGGCGTATAAAGGGGTATAAAGGAGGTCTTGGAGTCTTGGAGTTATAGGGGTATATAGGGGTATAAAGGAGGTCTTGGAGTCTGAGCTAGTTGAGCTAGTTGAGCAGCAGCTACAAACCGTGAATACGCAAAACCATGAATGTGAAACACGCAAATGTGAAGGGACAACTGTATTTCTTTCTCTTTTGTGTAGGAAATGTTGAAACTTCTGGGGAGGGCCAATACATTTTATTTTCAAGATAGCTATATTTCCACAATTCTATACAATAATCATTCAAGAATGTATTTGACTTCCTGGAGAGCATTGTTCAGTTTCTGATAGTAGTATTTAAATCTAACATGGTAATAATATAGTGAATGATTACTGGTTAGAAGACTATCAAGAGAAGAATAATGCAATAAGAACTAAAGAAATGAAAAATCCGCGCTTTAAAAGATAAAATACTCACTTTTAACATGCTTTACATAACTTTACATACTTTACATAACTTTACAGCCTCACCTCTTCATCTTTTGGGCTTCTTTATGTCTAAACTGACTTAAATTTGACAACCCTTCAAATAGGAGACAACTTCAAATACAGGACTGAACCTTGACAGCTGCTTCAAAGAGAACACTGTAAAGCAGAGCTCATGGCCATCATATTGAAATTTCCAGTCAGAAGTAGGGCCACAGACAATACTGAACTTGATGGATAAAAAACATGACCGAGTAGTATAAGGTAGTTTCTATTATCAGGGGTGATCTCATATTCCTGGGATTTTGTCTTCAAAATACCTGAATTTAATACCTGAATTCTCGTAATCTCCCTCTCCTTCTGTTTCCTCACTTCCATTTACAAAGCAGAAGAGGATAGGCCACCAACTGCACCAAAATGAGACTGCAATCCAAAAATTGATGCAGGAGAACTAACAGAGACTGGAAGAAGGATGAAAGGAGGATTATTATTGTGAAAGTAAACAGGAAATTAATTAATTTATATGCCACCTTTCTCCCAGAGTGGGACCCAAGACAGCTCACAAAAGAACATCAATTGGAATCTAATATAATTTTAAAGCAATTAAAATAATCACAATTAAAACAATGTAAAATTATTCAAAATAAAGTTTAAAAAAATAAAAACAAATAAAACACACGCCCCAATAAAACAGCCTCCACGGGGACAGTAACATATTAAAAGCCTGCCTAAACAAAAAGGTTTGGAGCAGAAGGGAGTTCCAGAGGGTGGGAGCAGCCACTGAGAAAGTCCTGTGTGTCCTCACCAAGCGAGGCTGTGATGGTGGCTGGACTGAGAGAAAGCCTTCTCCTGAAGATCTTAGAACCCTTGCAGGCTCATATACGCATTTAATTTCAGCTTGAAATTTTCATGTGAAAAAGAAAGTATAACCTCTTTGAATTCTATGGTTTTACATATCAGGACATAATAACAACCACCTGTTCCTTAGCAGGTCTTAAAACTAGGTAAATACAGCCTCATATTAACAACACATGCCCTATTATACTGTGTCGTGATTTAGTCAACAAAAATAAAGTCAAAATGGAGAAGCCATGTGTGAAAAACTAAGCACACCCTTATAGCTTCCATACGAATTAAGAGCCTAAGTAGCAGACAGGTGCTGCTAATCAAATGCCCTTGATCATCAGCAAGTGTGACCACCTCTATAAAAGCCAAAGTTTGCTGGTCTGGAACATTTAGGTGTGTGTTAATACAATGCCAAGGAGGAAAAACGTCAGCAATTATCTTAGAGAAGCAATTGTTGCTGCCCATCAATCTGGAATGGTTAAAAGGCCATTTCCAAACAGTTTAAAGTCCACCATTCTTCAATTAGAAAGATTATTCAAAAGTGGAAAACATTCAAGACAGTTACCAATCTTCTCAGGAGTGGATGGCCCAGCAAATTCACCCCAAGTTCAGACTGTGCAATGCTCAGAGAAATTGCAAAAAAAAAAACCAAGTACAGTACATCTCATGATTCAATAGCTTGTTGAACCACCTTTAGCAGCAATAACTTGAAGTAATTTTCTGTATGATTTTATCAGTCTCTCGCATTGTTGTGGAGGATTTTAGTTTACTCTTCTTTACAACATTGCTTCAGTCCATTGAGGTTTGCAGGTATTTGTTTATGCACAGCTTTCTTAAGGTCCTGCCATAGCATTTCAATCAGGTTGAGGTTTGGACTTTGACTGGGCCATTGCAACACCTTAATTCTTTTCTTTTTCAACCATTCTGCTGTAGGTTTGGTGATGTGCTTGGGATCATTGTCCTGTTGCATGACCCAGTTTTGGCCAAGCTTTAGCTGTCAGATAGATGGCCTCATGTTTGACTCTAGAATAGTTTGGTATACAGAGGAGTTCATGGTTGATTCAATGACTGCAAGGTTCCCAGATCCTGTGGCTGCAACACAAGCCCAAATCATCACCCCTCCACCATCGTGCTTGACAGTTCTCATGAGGTGTTTATGCTGATATGCTGTGTTTGGTTTTCACCAAACGTGTCGCTGCGCATTATAGCCAAACATCTCCATTTTGGTCTTGTCTGTCCAAAGGACATTGTTCCAGAAGTCTTGTGGTTTGCTCAGATGCAACTTTGCAACTTTGACCTAAGCTGTGCTGCCATATTCTCCTTGGAGAGAAGAGGCTTTCTCCTGGCAACCCTTCCAAACAAACCATACTTGTTCAGTCTTTTTCTAATTGTACTATAATGAACTTTAACATTTAACATGCTGACTGAGGCCTGTAGAGTCTGAGATGTAGAATCATAGAATCATAGAATCATAGAATTGCAGAGTTGGAAGAGACCACGAGGGCCATCCAGTCCAACCCCCCTGCCACGCAGGAAATCACAATCAAAGCATCCCCGACAGATGGCCATCCAGCCTCTGTTTAAAGACCTCCAAGGAAGGAGACCCCACCACGCTCCGAGGGAGTGTGTTCCACTGCCGAACAGCTCTTACTGTCAAAAAGTTCCTCCTCATGTTGAGGTGGAATCTCTGTTCCTGGAGCTTGCACCCATTGCTCCGTGTTCCAGTCTCTGGAGCAGCAGAAAACAAGCCTGCTCCATCCTCAGCGTGACATCCCTTCAAATACTTAAACAGGGCTATCATATCGTCTCTAAACCGTCTTTTTTCCAGGCTAAACATACCCAGCTCCCTAAGTCTCTCCTCATAAGGCATTGTTTCCAGACCTTTCACCATTTTAGTTGCCCTTCTCTGGACACGCTCCAATTTGTCAATATCCTTTCTGAATTGTGGTGCCCAGAACTGGACACAGTATTCTAAGTGAGGTCTGACCAAGGCAGAATAGAGTGGCACTATTACTTCCCTTGATCTAGATACTATACTTCTATTGATACAGCCCAAAATTGCATAGGCCTTTTTAGCTGCCGCATCACACTGTTGGCTCATGTTCAACTTGTGGTCTACTAGGACTCCTAGATCCCTTTCGCACGTAGTCTCATTCAGCCAGGTCTCTCCCATCCTATATTTATGCATTTCATTTTTCCGCCCTAAATGCAGTACTTTACATTTCTCCGTATTGAATTTCATTTTGTTAGCTTTGGCCCAGCTCTCCAGTCTATCCAGGTCATTCTGAATTTTGATCCTGTCCTCTAGGGTATTAGCTACTCCTCCCAATTTGGTGTCATCTGCAAATTTGATAAGTATGCCCCTAATTCCCTCATCTAAGTCATTGATAAAGATGTTGAATAGCACTGGGCCCAGGACAGAACCCTGTGGCACCCCACTGGTCACATCTTTCCAAGACGAAGAGGAGCCACTGCTGAGCACCCTTTCGGTTCGGCCGGTCAACCAATTACAAATCCATTGAACAGTTAACTTGTCTAGCCCACATTCTACAAGCTTGTTTGCAAGAATGTCATGGGGAACCTTGTCAAAGGCCTTACTGAAATCAAGGTATGCAATGTCCACAGCATTCCCTTCATCTATCAAGCTGGTAACTTTATCAAAAAAAGAGATCAGATTAGTCTGGCATGACTTGTTTCTCTGAAACCCATGCTGACTTTTTGTGATTATGGCATTGCCTTCTAAATGTTCACAGACTCTCTGTTTAATGATCTGTTCTAGAATCTTCCCTGGTATTGATGTCAGACTAACTGGACGATAGTTGTTGGGATCCTCTTTTTTCCCCTTTTTGAAGATGGGAACAACGTTTGCCCTCCTCCAGTCTGCTGGGACTTCTCCTGTTCTCCAGGAGTTCTCAAATATTATTGCCAATGGCTCTGAGATTATATTTGCCAGCTCTTTTAATACTCTTGGATGTAGTTCATCTGGTCCTGGAGATTTAAATTCATTTAGATTAAGAAGGTATTCCTGTACTACCTCTTTACTTATTTTGAGCTGGATTTCCCCTATTGTGTCCTCTGTTCCATTCTCCTCAGGTTGGTCCTCCTTTTCCTTTTCTGAAAACACTGAGGCAAAGAAGGTGTTGAGTAATTCTGCCTTTTCTCTGTCCCCTGTTAGCATTTTGCCATCTTCTCCACGTAGCGGCCCTATCATTTCCTTCTTCCTCCTTTTGCTGCGGACATACCCAAAAAAACCCTTTTTATTGTTCTTAACCTCCCTAGCAAGCCTGAGCTCATTCTGCGCTTTAGCTTTTCTGACTTTACTCCTACACGTGTTCGCTATCTGTTTGAATTCTTCCTTGGTGATTTCCCCCCCTTTCCATTTCCTATACATGTTCCGTTTAAAACTTAGCTCCATTGAAAGTTCTTTAGTCATCCATCCTGGTTTCTTGAGACACCTCCCATTTTTCTTCCTCAATGGTACTGTTTGAAATTGTGCCTTCAGTATCTCCCTTTTGAGAAAGTCCCATCTGTCTTGAGGTCCCTTCTCTTTTAGTATTCTTGACCATGGGATCATCCCCAGTATTTCCCTGAGATACAGGGCTGGGATGGGGGAAGGCGGTGTAGGGTCCAGTACAACATTTTAGAATAATACTTCTTTTAATCTGTTCCCCCTGGAAAGGAACAGATCAGGCCCTGTGAGACCACAGGAGCCTGTCCAGCAGGCCAGCCCTCGCTAAAGCTGCCAATCTGCCTTGCTCTCCCAGAAAACAGGAAATGAGTCCCACAGCATGTGACTCTGGCTGGTCACATTCAGGGGGCCTTGGTACATGTTGCAGGCCCCTTTTCTGCCTTCAGGGATAACCAGGGAAATGGTGGCAGCAGTGGCTGCAGCAATGGGCTTGCGTGCTTCTCTGGACTCCAGCCCGTTTGAAGATGGTAATGGAGGAACAATGGACCTGATCCGTGGCCAGTATATGCCAGCAGGGAGCTGGAAACCACCTGGGGCTTGTCTAGATGAGAAAATATAATGTCGTTTGCTGCGCATTAACGGCAATTTGCAGCAGCGTTCATTTGTCTCCACAGTCCTTTGGCAAAATTGCTGGTATGCAAAACTATCTGTGTGTTTGAAGTACACACACAATCATGCCTGCAAATCAAGATGGTGGCCGAGAGTGAATTACTCGGTGTTATTATAACCTGTTTTTAGAACTTCTGAAAAAGTCATAAAGGCTTTTCCTGCACAGTAAATGGAGTTTTTGCCCCCCTTCCTTCTTCATACCGCAGATCTCATTCACTTCTCATTGGGATAAAAGGTATTCTCCTTGCATTCTATGAGGAGTATTTTCACTATCTAGACAACCCCCTGGAGATCTACCTTTGCCCACCCTCTGATTTAAGCCAATCTACCACAGTGAAACCATGGTGGAGCTTTATATAGCAGGGTCTCGTCTATATGAGCCCCCCCAAAACAGAGTGCCCTGCAGTAATGGAATTTTGCAGCAGCCAGCTGTGAGTTGTCCTAATGGTCCCCACCCCATAAGCTTTGCATGCCAGCCACAGCCATGAGAGAATTACTTGCATTTTACCTACCGTAATCTACTGCCGCCAAACTTATTTTTTAATAAATATTTTTATTAATATGAAAAAGAAAACATAGTCTCATGACTGTTTTGTTCAGTACAAGGGTAACATCATAAACATGAAAGTGAAAAGACAGCATGGAAAACACATGAACAAAATAAAAATCAAACTACATAACAGCACTGAAAGCTATGGGGGAGATAAAGGGAGCGTGAAAGGAATAGGAGGTGGGGCACCCAGGCATGGGTAGAGGACCCAGGGAGGGTTTCTGAAGTGGAGTCTAGAAGACTATCACACCACATTCTGCTGTAGTGTGATGGGGGATGGACAGCCTCATTAACATTACACAAATAATCAATGAGTGGAAACCATCTCTCAACAAATCCAGTAGAACCAGTGTCACCCGCTGATCTCCACATTATGCCTGACAGCTTTTCCATTAGCCAGAGCTTCCACACTTTTTAATGCCACGAAGCGTTAACAGTGGGCATATCTGTTTTCCAGTTTCTGGCTACCACAATCTAAGAGACTGCGAGAAGGAAGGCTACAATATTCTTATATTTGAGATCCTTATTGGCATTTATAAATAGTGACAATAAAAGTAATTCTGGGGAGGGTGTAATTTGTTATTTGGTGATTTTGCCGATAATGACTAAAGTTAATGACATAAAGGTTTTGACTGTGGGGCATTCCATCCACATATGTAGAAAAGTGCCAAGAGCACCACATCCTCTCCATTGGCTTGCTAAGAGATGCTTTTTGATGAGGATGGAGCTTCGGGAGGTGCAGAGAGCTTACGAAGTTTGACAGATCTGGGGGAGATCGCTCTGCAGTGTACAAACCTCTGTAGAAGAGTTTGAATTCTGACAAGATTTCTTTTTGTATGGAGATTACCTTACCCTCCTTGATAGTAAGGCTAGATATCAGCTTCCTTTCCACCCTTCTCTTCACCAATCTAGCCAATAGCTTAGAATGTTTATTATTATTATCATAACAATATGCTTTGGTGAAGAGGAGGGCTGTTAGGATCTGGTAAAGCTCTTGTAATTCTGAGCATTTTCTATTGAGTTTAGCTAAATCTTGATCATTCTGAGTCCTTTTATGGGTTTTGGATAACTCAGCAATGTCAAGTAATAGTGAGACTCTTTTATTTGATCTAATTTTCTTTTGTTTCGCTTCCTCTCTATTGACGCCCCCTTGTTGTGGGAGAGAGGCTTGCGTACCCTAATGATGTTTTGAGCTATGCTGGCGGTGGCATAATAGCCACTGGTAGGGTCTCCCATGCCAGACAGGTCAAAACCGAAGGGTCTGACAAAGAGCGTCAAAGGGCAGGATGGGCTCCCTAGCCTTGTGGCAACTGTCCTAGGAGAAGGAAAACTCTAATCCCAAACCCGGGCAGATGGTGCTCGTCCAACCCTGTAAGGTCAACCATCTAAGAGAAGGAAACTCTAATCAAACCTACGGCCCGAGGATCTCGCTGCCACGTCCATGCCTGCAAGGCCATGGCAGATGAATCTCTGGTTTAAAGGGTGAGGCCAGTTCTGTGCACGCTGCGCTCCACCAGAAAAATCCATTGCACAGGCTCGAAGGACAAATCCAGTTCCAAAAAAGCCCTGTAGCGACAGGCAAGGGACGAAACGGCAGGTGTAAAGATGCACTGGAAGCCGCAGACTCAACCCTGCATGCAGGCGGTTCAGGACACTGGTCGCTCGAGGCTGACCCGGGAGATGACAGTCTTGTTCGGCAGCATCCTGAACGACCAAGCAGCCTTTTTTAAAGAGAGCACTGCTTGCTCCATATGAAGAGGGGCCTAGAAAAGGTGGCCTAACGAAAGCTCATCCCCAACTACCTGGTTGGCTAGCCGCGGCCAACGGGAATCTTCTGATGTGGTCAAACCAAGGCAAAAAAACAAAGGCACACACCGGCCTCCAAACGTGTAAATAAACTGACACTTGCATGCTGGAACATCAGAACCATGCATGACTCTGAAGACAGTGGACGGCCTGAGCGTCGTTCTGCCCTAATAGTCCATGAACTATCACGGCTTAATATTGACATCGCTGCTCTTAGTGAAGTTCGCTTCCATGAGGAAGGCAGCCTTAAAGAACATGGCGCCGGCTACACACTACTGGTCTGGCAAACCCAAAACCGAAAAACATCTTTCAGGAGTAGGCTTTATGATTAAAAACTCCATTGCCTCCAAACTCGAAACCTTGCCAACAGGACACTCTGATCGCATTATTTCCTTACGCCTCCCACATGTTGTTCTCTTTAGTATATATGCCCCAACTATGCAAGCCGACCCTGTAGAGAAAGAAAAATTCTACACAGACCTACGCCAACTCATACAAAAAGTCCCTGTAGAAGATAAAATTATTATACTTGGTGACTTCAATGCCAGAGTAGGAAAGAACTCCGAAGCCTGGAAAGGTGTCTTAGGCAAGCATGGTGTTGGAAACTGCAATGATAACGGACGCCTCCTGCTAGAGTTCTGTGCAGAACAACAGCTAACTATTACAAAAACAATCTTTCAGCAGAAAGATAGCTTGAAGACAACCTGGATGCATCCCTGATCCAAACATTGGCACCTCATTGATTATGTTCTAGTCCATCAGAGAGACATTCGTGATGTCCGTCATACCCGAGTGATGCCCAGTGCAGAATGCCAAACAGATCATCGCCTTGTCAGATGTAAACTAAATCTTCATCTTAAGTCCAAACCTAAGAGGGGTGGCATCTTAAAGAAGAGACTCCAAGTCAACAATCTTCAACAAGCTACCATGAGAGACAACTTCCAGGCAAATCTACAAACGAAACTTGAAGACCATCCTACAGATCCTTCTCCTACAGTGCTTTGGCAACATATCAAAAACAGTATCCTCCAGTCTGCAAAAGAATCCCTCGGGTTCTCCCACAAGAAAAATCAAGACTGGTTTGATGAAAACAACCAAGAGATCCAGGAGCTGTTGGCAAAGAAGAGAGCTGCTCACCAGGCATACCTCGCCCAGCCAACTTGCCATGTAAGAAAAGCAGCTTTCCGCCTCACATGTAGTAAACTACAACAAAAACTCCGAGACATGCAGAACAAGTGGTGGATCAATATAGCAGAAAAGACACAACGCTGTGCAGATCTGGGTGATCATAGAGGATTTTATGAATCTCTTAAAGCAGTGTTTGGACCTACTTATCAGGTCCAAAGCTCCTTATACAGTACAGATGGTCAAACATTAATTATTGATAATGCCTCCATCCAGAATCGATGGGCTGAACATTTTCAAAGTCTCTTTAGTGCCAACCGAGTAGTCCAAGGCTCAGCTAACCAACATATGATACAAAAACCAATGAAAAATGAATTGGACATAGCTCCCACTTTGGAAGAGACCCTTAAGGCCATACAGCAGATGAAAAACGGTAAGGCAGCTGGGATTGATGGAATCCCACCTGAAGTTTGGAAACATGGAGGTCATGCACTCCACAAAAAATTCCACGAATTCCTTGGGAATTGCTGGGAAAAAGGGGAACTGCCATCAGACCTCTGAGATGCAGTCATCATCACCCTGTACAAGAAAAAAGGAGTAAAATCCGACTGCTCAAACTATCGAGGCATAACACTGCTCTCTATTGCTGGAAAAATCCTTGCAAGGATACTCCTGAACAGATTAGTTCCTGCTATTGCAGAAGAA
Source organism: Gambelia wislizenii (assembly GCA_030847615.1). Classification (NCBI taxonomy): domain Eukaryota; kingdom Metazoa; phylum Chordata; class Lepidosauria; order Squamata; family Crotaphytidae; genus Gambelia; species Gambelia wislizenii. The sequence continues at coordinate 18,358,418 of JAUMIR010000010.1, read as the reverse complement.
CTTCTCCCTGAAAGCCAATGTGGCTTCAAAGCCAATAGGAGTACTACAGACATGGTATTCGCCCTTAGACAACTGCAAGAAAAATGTAGGGAGCAGAACAAGGGTCTCTATGTAACATTTGTCGACCTCAACAAAGCCTTCGACACTGTAAGTAGAAAAGGTCTGTGGCAGATCCTGGAAAGACTAGGATGTCCCCCCAAATTCCTTAAAATGATTATCGTGCTACACGAGGGCCAGCATGGTCAAGTCAGATATGGCGATGCTCTTTCAGAGCCCTTTCTAATAACTAATGGAGTGAAGCAAGGTTGTGTTCTTGCACCAACTTTATTTACAATCTTCTTTAGCATGATGCTCCAAAGGGCTATGGCAGAGCTCGAAGAAGACAACGGCATCTATATACGTTACCGTACTGATGGTAGCTTGTTTAACTTAAGCCGTCTGAGGGCTCACACTAAGACTCTAAACTATCTAGTCCATGAGCTGCTCTTCGCCGATGATGCTGCCCTTGTTGCCCACACAGAAGCAGCTCTGCAGCGCCTAATGTCCTGCTTTGCAACAGCTGCAGAGCTGTTTGGGCTAGAAGTCAACCTGAAGAAAACAGAAGTTCTTTACCAGCCTGCACCACAGGACGAACACCACCATCCCCACATTGCCCTCGGCAAATCTGTGCTCAAGTCCGTTCAGCAGTTCACCTACCTGGGAAGCATCATCTCCTCAGATGCCAAGATTGACAAAGAGATCGATCACAGATTAGCAAAGGCATATAGTGCATTTGGAAGACTTCATAAAAGAGTCTGGAGCAATAAACACCTGAGGCAAAGCACAAAAATCAGTGTGTATAGAGCCATCGTACTGTCTATCCTCCTTTATGGATATGAAACATGGGTCACCTATTGCCACCACCTACGACTCCTTGAGCGCTTTCATCAGCGCTGTCTACGCACAATCCTAAATATACACTGGACTGACTATGTGACGAATGTTGCTGTCCTTGAGCAAGCAGGGATCACCAGCATTGAGGCCATGATATTGAGAACGCAGCTGAGCTGGGCAGGGCACGTTTCTAGGATGGAGGACCATCGCCTCCCAAAAATACTACTCTACGGTGAACTCGCCACGGGTCAGCGTAAGAGGGGCGCTCCAAAAAAGCGATACAAAGACTCCCTGAAACAACATCTCAAGCTTGGCCAAATTGATCACAAACAATGCTCCACCCTGGCCTCACATTGGGAGGCATGGAGACGCATTATCCACAATGCTGCAGCCTTATTTGAGAACTCACGACGAACAAGTCTTGAAGAGAAACGACAACGCAGAAAGAATCACAACCCAAAAACATCACCCAAGGAGACCTTCTGCTGTGCTTTTTGCAACCGGACTTATCTCAGATTGGCCTTTTTAGTCATCAGCGCGCTTGCAGAAAGCGCGGGATGAGTCCTTCCTGAATATTCGTTTGCGAAGCAAAGCCAGAGAGAGAGATATGAGGAGACCACGGAGCACAGACTTCATAGTATCCCACAATAAAACTTCTGATGTGGTGGACAATATGTTCTCCTCATGGAACCGCTTTAGTTCTCCTTGGAGATACAATTTAAACTGCTCATTTAATAATAATCTGGGGTTGAATCTCCAGATCCTGGTGGGTTGAACATCTGGGTCTAAGATCAGATCCATGTTAACAGCAGGGGAGCATGGTCAGAATGAAAAATCTCCCTGATCATCACTTCTCTGATTTGTGGGAAAAGAGATTTGTTCACGAAGAAGTGATCGATTCTGGAGTAAGACTTATGGCCAGCCAAGTAAAGGGTGTATGATCTATCTGTTGGATGAAATGTACGCCACGGATCTATCAGGCCCAGGTGTGCAGGTGACACCTCAGGGAGCAACCAGGGTTGAGAGAAACCCCTGCCCGCATGGAAAGACCGGTCAAGAGCAGGGTCTAAGACATCATTTGAATTCCCCCCCCCCCAATTACTGCACCTTTGGCATATGAGGCTAAGGTGTGAAAGAAGCTTTCCAAAAAGGTCCTCTGATTAGTGTTGGGGGCATAGTAAGTGGCTAAGGTGACCAGGTGGTTATACAATAAGCCCTGGATCATAATGTACTTGCCTTTAAGATCTTTCTTAAGGTCAAGCAACTGAAAAGAAGTACCACTGTCTATTATAATCACCACCCATCACAATTTACCTGATCCTCTCTCCACATACTGAGAGCTGAACTTTGAGATAGGTAACACTGGTTTGCCAGATCTATTGTGCGTCTCCTGAAGGAAGAGCACATTGGGCTTCTAAGGGGTAATTTCTTTCATAATGTTTTGGTGTTTCGTGTGGACTCCCAGTCCCTTTATGTTGAATGAGAGAATCCGAAGATCACCCATTATTACATACGAGGGGTGGCTGCTTCGTAGTTCTCCTGAGGGGATCCAGCAGTTTAAAGGGGAGCCTTACAGAACTCAAGAGAAGACTGGTATCACTTTTCAAGCATAAAATTAAAGGATTCCCAAGCTTATGCATCTCCTCCCATGGCCTATCAGTGCAACTTATAAAAGATATAACAACTTTAAACTTTAAACTTAACTTATCCAGAAGGAGGGAGACTCGCGTGGCTGGCGCCTCCTGGTCAAACCTTCAGCTGGTCTGATTTCTTTGGGAGTAGCCCTGCAAAGAAGTGGCGGAAGGCGAGTTCTGCGGAATGAGATGATCTTGGCAAAAAGCTTATGACAGTGAATAGTCAATGGAGTGAGCGAGGTCTCACTCCATTGTGGGGTCTGATGTTGCAGATGGGGTAGGTGGCAGCCATATAAAAGCCATCTCGCTGGGTGTCATGGAGACTCACTCGAACAGTCATGATGGTGTGTTGTACCCAGCACTGGTAATCCTACAACAAATCCAACTTGCTGTCAGAGAATGACAGTTGGCAGTTGGCTGGGAGTTTAGAAATGTTGCACAAAGCGAGGCAGGGACCAAGCACAGCTGCCATCATGTCGTTTCCACGTAGAAATACAGAGAAGACAATATTGCTGTCCTCTCGAACCACTGGCCTGGTGTCATCAAAATGCAGGACACAAAGGAATTGTGGCAAACAGGCTTCACAGAGAGATCTGTGTCATCCGGGCAATCCATTTATTCTTTTTCCACTGGACTACAGTCCAGTTCAATATGAAGTGGTCTTGGGGGGGGATAGTTGGTCATTTCTGATTTCCCGCTTTAATGGTTTGGGGACCTGTATGTCTAGCATGACCAGTATTTCCAGCAGTTGCATTTTGGAGGACACTGACATCATAGAGTCATCTTTGGTTATCATGATGCAGAATGGAAACCCCTATCTATATTTGTAGCCTGCTTCCAGCGGGAGGGAGGTGAGTGGCTTAAGCTCTCTTCTCTTCCATAAGGTCTCCATTGAGACATCTTGAAACAGGGAGATTGCCATCCCTTCAAAGGTAAGTGGTGCAAGAGCATTTAATTTGGACAGGACTTGCATTGTTTTGTTTTTTGAAAAGAAAAGAACTAGACAAGAATATCTCTGGGCGATCTCCCCGACACTTGGGGATAAGTGAGTGAGTGCCTGATGTGTTCTTTCAGTGTCTGAGTTCTTGAGATTCAGGTTTGGAGATAAGTTGTTTAGCCAGGCAAGAAGGAAGCCCTTTAGATTGGACTTCTCAGCTCCCTTCCAAAAGCCCATGAAGGTGGATATTCAAACAGCAGCTTCTGTTTTCAAGATAGTCTACCTTGTCCAGAAGATACCGGTTGGATTCCTCAAAGTGACATAGCCATTAATCATGGGCCATGGTAGACTGTAAAGCTTCATTAGCTGTGATTTTGATAGCTGCAACCTTACCTGTTAAGTTGGTTAGCTTCTCGTTTACAGGCTCTAGCACTAGGGCCAGTTCCCTGTGAAGGTCTTCTATGAACAGCTCTCACTGTTTGGAAAGCTGGGCCGACAAATCTTGATCTGTAGAAAGGGTAGGTTCTGGCCAGTTGCCTTTACCCGATTTGTTCAGGCCAGGCACCATATGTCATCTGGGACATCTGAGCCTCCCAGCAGAACAGATCGATGTTCTGTAGTTGCCAGATAGTAATCAGTTATTGATTGTTCAGCCTAACATTTAATTCCCTGCATTTATTAATGCAAGTAAAAATAGACCAAATTATTATAAATAAAACTCCGTCTTTTAATTAAAAATGCCAATATTGGGAGGAGTATGACGACTATGCATCTGACATGGTCAGTCGCTAGGCCCACCCTCCAAACTTTTCTTTTTAATTTTCTTATGTGCTGTGCACTGGAGTGATATTTTGCCTTTGTAACAAAAAGGTAAAGAAACAACATCCTGTTTTCTCACCTTAGCACTCACTTGCTTAGGCAAAAATCAAACACAGCAGTGCCAGGCACTTGCCCTGTTAGCAAGCCCCACCCTGTGCTCATCCAGCCAATCAGTTTTGTGCTTCCTTTTGTTTGTGACTGTAATTCCATTTTTTAAAAACTCCAGGGTGCCAGTTACACGACAGAAATTGTCGCGTTGCCTACCGGGACAAAGTGATCACGAATCCGCCCCTCGCTGTTTATACGATTTATGTCTCTGATCTGGATATCCCGTGTGGTCCCGTGACTGATATTTACATGTCCATAGTTCCGGTTTTGTTTAGGTTTTAATTTTTTTTTTTTTTTTGGCTGTCAATCAAAGATGCGATTACTCGTGTTTTCACAACCTCGGTGATGCACTTCCTTTAGAGTTCCGTGCCACGAGTGATGCTATTAGCTGGCTGGGGGGGGGGGGAGAGAGGGGGGCAGAGGTTTGTTATTCCCCCTTGCTTCTTGAACATTTTAACCCCTTCAGAAGAGGCAGAAAGCATTTTGAAAGATCCAGACTGAGATCTTTCGCTCAGATGCAGGAACGAAAGAGTGCTTTCCATTTGAAATCAAGCCGAGTGAGGGGGATGGGAGGGGAGGGGAGGCATCGTATTCCCCTTGCCTCTGTAAAATGTTAACCCTTACACCACAGATTAGCTGCAGAGTTCATGCTTCAAACCAGCTACAAACAGGCTGTTTTGAAACACACAGACACAGAGAGGGGAAATTTAAGGGATGTTCATTCACTCAGAGGCTGGAATATTTTACTGTGCCTGTCCACCACGATCTCTCTGTTCAGAACCAGGGACGATCTGCCCACCACGATCTCTCTGTAGCATGCAGTGTAGAAATCCATTTAAAAAGGTGATTGAGTACATTCGCGCGCACACACACACACATCAACCTTCATGCAGCTGGAAGGGATGCCTTTGTTTTTGGCTGGTGAGGCTGGATCTGTTGAACGGGTGACTGACCCCTCCTTTTCTGGTCCCTGAGCTCTAAGCCCGCCCCCAGTCACCATTTCCGGTCATCCCAGTACCGAGACTTTTTGTCCCACGCTGTTTACATTTCCGATTTTCCAAATCCTCCAGTGACTTTTTTAAAAACCAGCACAAACCAGGGGACTGGAAGTCCCGCAGGTTGAGGGATAAAAGGTGCCCCCCCTTCCGAAAATCACGTACCCGACCCGATGTACGTGTAAACTGCCAGGGATCGACACGAATTCTTCCCAGGACATTTTCATCGTGTAAACGGGCCCCAGGGGAAGGCTTTTCCCATGTAGTTTTTTTACGTTTTGGGGGGGGTGTTTCACAAAAACGGCAGAATGATGTGGCTTGACATTTAGATTGGTAGGGTTCTCCTCGCATTCCATGAGGAGCTTTTTTGCCTTTAAGATGGGTCCCAGGAGTAAGGAAACTTTTTTCAAGGGGGTGGGGTCAGGAACCAAATTCTAATTAAGAGTTGGGGGGGCATCCCAACAATGGGCCAAACTGAAAATCCAAGCTAGGTATGCAATTATAGATTAGGTTGGAAGAAAGTCTTTTTTAAAAAAAAGCTTAGTAAAACTCCACACTCTGTGATGTCCCTAAGTAGGCTGGGGCGATGACAGCGTTTATGCCAGGCCTGCACAGAGCTGGAAGGAACCCAAAATTCCAGGGTTGGTCCACCCTGCCCCAGGAAGACACCCGCCCCCCCCCCCAATCTCCTCGCCTAGTCTATTTTCAGAGCCCAATGGTGGACGGATTTCCTCTTCAGTGTGTGCCTGTACTCTGGGTGGCCTTCTGCAGACACACCAAACGTGCATTCCTGGAATAAGATTAGGGAGGTGGAGAGGAAGGTAGAACGAATCCCCTTCCTGGGGGGGGGGGTTACATCAGGGGGTATAACACGCATCTGCTCATGTGTGGCTGCGCAAGCCCCCCCCCGCATCACTAGGACAACTTGTGCACCTCGCACCGCCCCCCACTGTTGGCCATGTACATTCCTGGCAATATGCCTATTAACCACATCCCCCCTCCATCGCAATCTCAAAGCCTCCCAAACCGCTCTTGGTTTTGCTTCTCCGAACCCCTCCCCGGCTGCCCAGTACCACCTCCTCCTCCCCCAGCTGCCCCATCACCGCTCCTCCACCGAGAGATGCTATTTTTCACTCTGCTCTTTAATCCGTTGTTACCAAATAATGCCTCTTTTGTTGCGTGGTGTGTGTGTGCTAGAGAGAGAGGGAGAGGGCTGGAGTGGAAGGGATGCGGAGCAAAAGCTTCTGTTGAATGCGCCCAGGGTCCTGATTGCTAATTATGCGTGGTAAACGTCGAGCGCTTGATTGTGTGTCCTGCAGCTGCAGCGGCAGCCAAAGAGCCGCGGAGGGAGGGAGGGAGGGAGGCCAAGAGCGAGGCAGACTAGCTGACGCCAGCCCTAAAACTCTCCCACCCTTTTGCGAGGGCTTCTGGTATTGTTTTCAGTGGCCTTGCCCCGGCACCTGGGTTCAGCTTGCAAGCCCAGCAGGGACGGTGTTGGAATCTAGTTTGAAGTGCAGGGGCGGGGGCGGGGTTGGAACAAACAGCATTTCTGCGGAGGGGGGGAGGAAAGGAGAAGCCAACCGCTTTGGATGGAAGCGGGTAACCCTTCGCTTTGCAAAGAGAGCCGGGAAGAGGAGGAATTGTCCGTGCAATAGATATGTAGCTGAAACTGCATCATCACGGCCGCGTATATTAATACTTTGGGAGGTTTGGCAACTAAAGACAATCTCTCTGAGCCTGCGAAGAGAAAAACAAAGGCGCGCGCGGGGGGACGATTACCTCGTAGGTGCCGCACAGAGAAATCCATTAGCCAGTCATGCTACATGGGCTTCAGTTCAACCGTCTTGACTGGAGGCAAAGCCAGCCCAAAGCTTGGGAAATTTACTTTGGAGGATGCCAACTCAGGAATCCTGGGAGCCACCGTCTAAAAAGTAAACTTCTCAAGTTCTGGGCAGGCCAAACCTTGTCAGGACTGGGGCAGCCTTATGGCCACCCCCACCCCCCAGCATACACGCACACTCCTGCACTTCTTATTTTTTCCTATCACCCAAAAGACTCCAAAGCAGAGCCATACTGTCTGGACCAGTAGCTGTTAACCTTTTTGTTACCCAAGACCACCTTTAAATATCTTTTTGTTGCCATGGCCCTCCAAGACTAACTCAAGATTTGAAACAACAACAACCATAATACAATTAATTACACCATCCATTAAACCTTCCCTCAGAGGCACTGGAGGAGGAGGGAATACTTTTCTCCTGCTTCTTCCTACAAGTTTGTGGCTGCAGCAGATTGAATGGCAATGCACAGGCCAAGCCAGCCAGCCTTTGCCTTGGTTCCTGTCACATGGCCACTCCAGTGCAGCAAATAAGTGGGCCAAGCAGCCTTCAAGCCTTTCGTGGACCTCTGGGGGTCCCTGGACCACAGGTTAAGAACTACTGGTCTGGACCATTGTGGGAGTTGCACTGCAGGCAAGGTAATGTTTTCAAAGGTGCCTCAGAATTAGGTCTCATTGGCTGCATCTGCACTGCAGAAATAATCCAGTTTGATACCACTTTAACTGCCATGGCTCCAGCCTATGGAATCCTGGGATTTGTAATTTGTTGTGGCACAAGAGTTCTCTGACAGAAAAGGCTAAATAGCTCACAAAACTACAGATCCCAGAATTCCACAGCATTGAGACATGACAGTTAAAGTGGCATCAAACTGGATTATTTCTGTAGTGCAGATGCAGCATTTTGGTCCACAGGCTTATTCTCAGGTATGTACTTACCTGGGAGTTGTGCACATTTGGGGCTCAGTTTCAAGGAAATAAGCATCACTGTGGTCTGTATAAGTGCCATTTGAAACATGTTGATGTTTTCTGGTTGCATGTTGGCAGCAAGCAATCACATAGAAATATTTTGTTCAAATCTTCACTTTCAAACACAAACAGATCAGCCAGTTTCCACTACAGTTTCTGAACCTCAGACAATTAAGGAAAAAAGAGGTTTGAGAATAAGCTTGCCACCTACACAAAGAGGCAAATACATCTAACACAAAATAGGACACATCTGTATAAACTTTGCATAAACTAAATAATATGTTTAGATATGCAATTAGAACTAAATGGTATAATTTGAAAAGAAAGACAATATACATAGCTGGAATGGGGACTACATTGACAAAAGTTACCTGTGTATCTGCTGTTCAGTCTGATGTCCAGGTGCTAATAATGGAATGAGCAGCTTCAGATCCTCTGCTGAACTGGACTTTAAACTGGACTTGGACGGGAAAGCTCTTCAAATAAAGCATAGCTTCAGCTAAAAGGTCCTCTGAAAGGTTGGACTCATGGCCACTCTACAGACTAGCAAGGGAGAAGAAGGTCCTGTAGGCATCCTGGACATGTTAGGTGTGTCTTTTGGGGTATAGCCACAATATATAGTTATATAGTAGCTCTTCAGTGCTACTCTAACTGCCATGGCTTCATCCTATGGAATCCTTAGATTTGTAACATGGACCTTAACAGTACTCTGAATTCTCTGCCAAAGAGCAGTCAAGCTATAATGCAGAAGAATACAGTCGTCCCTTCACATTCGCGGGGGTTCCGTTCCGCGGACCCCCGCGAATGTGAAAAATCCGCGAATAAGGACTCCCCTCCCCCTCCCTCCCCAGGCCTTCGCGGGGCCTTGCTAGGCCCCGCGGAGGTCTCCCCGGCCCTTACCCCTCCCTCCCCAGGCCTTCGCGGGGCCTTGCTAGGCCCCGCGGAGGTCTCCCCAGCCCTCCCTCCCTCCCTCTCCAGGCCTTCGCGGGGCCTTCCTAGGCCCCGCGGAGGTCTCCCTGGCCCTCCCTCCCCCCTCCCCAGGCCTTCGCGGGGCCTTCCTAGGCCCCGCGGAGGTCTCCCCAGCCCTCCCTCCCTCCCTCTCCAGGCCTTTGCGGGGCCTTCCTAGGCCCCGCGGAGGTCTCCCTGGCCCTCCCTCCCCCCTCCCCAGGCCTTCGCGGGGCCTTGCTAGGCCCCGCGGAGGTCTCCCCAGCCCTCCCTCCCTCCCTCTCCAGGCCTTTGCGGGGCCTTCCTAGGCCCCGCGGAGGTCTCCCCAGCCCTCCCTCCCTCCCTCTCCAGGCCTTTGCGGGGCCTTCCTAGGCCCCGCGGAGGTCTCCCTGGCCCTCCCTCCCCCCTCCCCAGGCCTTCGCGGGGCCTTGCTAGGCCCCGCGGAGGTCTCCCCAGCCCTCCCTCCCTCCCTCTCCAGGCCTTTGCGGGGCCTTCCTAGGCCCCGCGGAGGTCTCCCTGGCCCTCCCTCCCCCCTCCCCAGGCCTTCGCGGGGCCTTCCTAGGCCCCGCGGAGGTCTCCCCAGCCCTCCCTCCCTCCCTCTCCAGGCCTTCGTAGGGCCTTCCTAGGCCCCGCGGAGATCTCCCTGGCCCTCCCTCCCCAGGCCTTCGCGGGGCCTTGCTAGGCCCCGCGGAGGTCTCCCCGGCCCTTACCCCTCCCTCCCCAGGCCTTCGCGGGCCTTCCTAGGCCCCGCGGAGGTCTCCCCAGCCCTCCCTCCCTCCCTCTCCAGGCCTTCGCGGGGCCTTGCTAGGCCCCGCGTAGGTCTCCCCGGCCCTCCCTCCCTCCCCAGGCCTTCGCGGGGCCTCCGGAGGGCCTCCGGGGGTCCCTCGAAGGCCTCCCCACCCCTCCCCAAGCCTTCGCAGGGCCTCCGGAGGGCCTCCGGGGGACCCGCGAAGGCTTCCCCACCCCTCCTCAGGCCTTCGCGGGGCCTCCGGAGGGCCTCCGGGCATCCTGCGAAGGCCTCCCCACCCCTCCCCAAGCCTTCGCGGGGCCTCCGGAGGGCCTCCGGGGGACCCGCGAAGGCCTCCCCACCCCTCCCCAGGCCTTCATGGGGCCTACGGAGCGCCTCCGGGGGCCCCGTGGAGGCCTCCCCGGGCCTCCCCGCTCCCTCCATGTCTTTTCACGGGGCCTCTGGAGGCCCCATTTCGCGGTTTTGGGGGGGCCCAGGGGGGCCCTCCCAAAACCGCGAATAACCAAAACCGCGAATGTCAAGTTCGCGAATGTGGAGGGACAACTGTACTTTAAACAGAGGAATACATTAAATCTTCTAAGCATCTCACCAAACTGCAAATCCCAAGATTCTATAGGATGCAGCCATGACAGACAAAGTGGTATCAAGCAGGTATGATTGTGCCGTGTGAATAAATTTCTACCTGTGGTCATTTTCACACAAAGCTTACAATTGTATACCATAGTGCATCACTAATTCCTTCCAGTACAGGACCACTAAGTGGTGTTACATGGTCTGGATGGTTCATAAACAGCTGTGCAGTCCTCCTGTAGGCATGTAGAGTCTAAAGTAACCTCAAGGGCCACCTAGTCCAATCCAGAAAGACTTACCACCAGCCCAGATGTGCCAATTGCTCAACCTGTACACTCTTTAGGGATGACTAAATTGTGTGCTAAGAGATTCACAAGGATTCTCAAGTGAAGCTTCCCCTGCCCCAAATCCTAATACAAGGCACTGTTCTTACATTTTCAAGATCTTTTAGGGTACAGAGTGTACTTAAATGTAGTATGCAGTATTGGCCATACACAGCAACTACATATTGGGAGGAACTGCTGCATGAAAAATCTGGACTAGTGAACATGGAACCCAGTGACCTTCTATCTTGTCAACAATGCTGTCAATCCTGTCTATTCTTCGAGGCCAGCCCAATATATTTTGTTGCTGAGGCAGTGACAACAGTGCTTTTACCCATCTGGGTGAAGGTGCATAGTATGCAAAGCCAGTTAAGTTACTTTAGCACAAAAACAACAACAACAATATAAACAAAACCCTCAGGTGCCTCTCTCCATCTCTAGCAGTACAACAATTGTCAATTAATTACCGGTAACTAGCAACTGAGTCCCCAATATCTTATGCCTGAGATAGGTGCTTTGCCCTACCTAATAGTAGGGCTAGTCCCACTGCATTTCAAATTCTAGTTTCCTACACTGCTTGCAGCTTTTAATGTCTTGTGTGTGTGCCATCAAGTTACCTGTGGTCTTATGGGTTTAGCCTTTTGGTTTAGACTTGTATACAGTTTTTGACACCCCCAAAAGACTTACCTCCCAGCTCCCACCAAACACAGACACTTTGTAACAGTCCTTTGAAATTAAGGTAGATGGGTATGAAGTTGGTTGGAGTTCCTGGGTGCATCTAATTTGTTCCAAAGTACAATGAAGGATGATGAACATTACTCCCCGCCCCTGCCTTTCCATCTTCTATTTGGTGTTGATGCTTTCAGCGTCTAAACAACATAGTGGACTCGAAGTGTGTATGTGTGTGTGTGTATGTATTTATCTTATACGCCTCCAAAAACGTGGTCCTTTGTCTCTTCTTGTGGTGGTCAGGAATCTGTCAGGCTACAGCAGGGAGTTGGGACAGAACCATTTAAAGCAATCACACTTTTCCTGCTACTGATAATACTATCCTGATCTTGTTCTGATGGGTGAAGTGTCATCCTCCATATCAAAGAACCTGGTTTGTGTTGGAGGCAGCCTCACATAGAACACAATACACAGTTCTCATGACCTAAAGGTCACAAAAGCAGAGATGACAGTGATCAGCTTTGGTGAAAGCCCCTTAGCAACACAGGATTATACCAGTTTAACTCACTTGTTTGTTAGATCAGGGGCCCAACTAAACAGTGAAAACACCCCTCATGGAATTCGCTGGGAATCCTACCTGTCTAAATAGGATCCAGTGCCAATCCACACTATTTAGAAGGAGGGGGGCCCAAAATGGCAAAATCAACAGGGTAAAGCCTTTCTAAATTTCCCCCTACTTTTTAAAAAAACTGCAAGGAGGATGTGCATTTCCATACATTTGGACTATGGAACAACAAAAAATTCGGAGGGAAGCACAAAGCTGATTGATTGGGTGAGAGTAAGGGCAGGGCTTGCTAGCAGGGCAAGTGCCCGCTGCCACCATGTTGGATTTTTGCCTTAGTGATTGCTTACTAAGGTGATAAAAAGGATCAGTATTTTCTGTTTTGCTTTCCTATAACATTGGAAAATCACTCTACCGCACCAGTGCACCTTGGGAGGACTTTAAGAAAAAAACAAAGGGCAGGGGTGAATAACTAACACTGCAGCTGCCATCAGGAATGCAAGGCTTATGGGGGCTTCCATGGCCAGAAAAACCATTTAGACATCTCCCTGCTGCGGTGAGATGCCAATACTATGAGGTATTTTGGCTCCCCCCCCCCTCATGTAGACGGGCCCTAGGTATTGGCTATTCCCAGAGCATGGGAATGTTACAGCTCCCAGAATTCTCTAGCTCTATGTCCACTTTCTGCGCTAGATGGGAGGTAATCCAAAAAGGTAATTTTAAATAGCTCTCTATAGTTCAATACCAGAGCCATCCCTTCTGCTAGGTAGGCTGAAGACACTGCCTCAGGCAGCAGTGGTATGATGTAATGAAAGGGAAATGCATTGTTAGGCAAAATAACTTGGTTGGGTTAATTTAAAAAGTAGGAAGGGAGTGGAAGACAAAAAAAGGGGTTGTCTAGACAAGAAGATATAATGTGGATTGCTGCACATGATTGCAAATCTGCAGCAGCGCTCATTTGTCTCCATTATCTTTTGGCAAAATCTATTGAACTTTAAGCTGTCCATGTTTGAAATGCACATGCAGCCATGCCAGCAAATCAAGATGGTGGCCAAGAGTACAACACGTTTATTATTCTCCACTCATACTGTTGCCGCTGCACAGGGGTTTTTTTTACTTGTAAATCAAAGGTACGCAAGTGTGACCTTGCACTGATAAAAAACTCTTTGGTCACTTCAGCACAGCAAAAAAAGCTTACATTCAATATCACGAAACTTGAAAATGGCACTTCTGGCCACTTACTTGCCGGCAAGCCTGCCCACCGCCTGCATGGTCAAACAATCTGCTCTCCACTTCCACCCTCGCCCTCATGCGGCATCCTGAATTGGATGTCCAGATGTGCAATAATGCGCAAATCTGCACATTATTCAAAGAAACTCAGATAAATCCATGAAGGCTTTTCGCCCACAGTAGATGGAGTTTTTGGCCCCCTCCTTCCAAATACTGCAAGTCTCATTCACAGCGTATTGGAACAAAAGGAATTCTAGTCAAATTCTATGAGGAGTACTGTATTTTCATCGTCTAGACAACCCCAAATAAATATGACAGCACCTTTAAGAGTAGCTGGTGTTTATTTTAGCATGAACTTTAGTGGGTTTAAATTAAGTTCTTCTGTTGAGTCCAGTAATGAGTGGTATTAAAGCCTCAGGTATAAAGCATATTTATATAGTTGTGGGAGTAGCATATTTCTTTCCCCCCCCTCCCTTTTCCTTCCTCCTTTTTATGATGCAACAGACTAACATAGCTACTTCTTTGAAAACTAACACAATGGCTGGCTTAAATACCATGTACCTTGCCTGAGAAAACCCTGTGGAATTCATGCGGTCGCCATAAGTCAACAAGACAACTTCAAAACATATACACACACCTTGACCTGAGTAAGTTGGTGTGTGTCCATCATTCGTTCTTCTATGTGAGGCAGCAACATCTCTTAAACTGGGCCTTCCCAATCTCTGACATTTGTCTGCTCCTGTAGTCTTATTTGTTATGCATTTCATTGTTCACTATCTTGAGTATGCTATGGAAAGGGATGAGAATGAACAATAAGTGGAAATGCCACCACACAGAGAAGGCCCTCTCCAATGTCCTCCCACAATGATCTTTCCCTACTGGTAGAATACAGAGGAGAACTACAACAGACCTCAGTTCTCACCCAGGAGTATAGGGTGCATAGAGAGGTGCTCCCTCAGGTATCAAAGTCCCAAGCCATTTAAGGTTTTAAATGTTAGCACATTTAAATTGATTGGGACTCCCCATGGGAGAGGGGAGAATGGGAATTTGATCATTTGCCCTCACCGTGGACCCTGTTTGAATCTCTCTTTCCCTCTCTCATACACACACACGCACACACACACACACTTGCAGTATGCAAGAAAATATTACTGACTTTCCCTCAGTTGTTAATAACAGACAGAAGGGTGGAAGGATTCTGATTAGGATCACAGAAGTGGTAAAGGATTAAATCCTACCTCCATCACAGCACAGCCATGATCAAATTTGCCTTCACCTGGCAGCCTTTTACTATTCATTTTTAAATATAAAAAAAAAGATATGGATAAGGGGGAAATATATGACAAAAGTTGCTCATAGGAATGGGCGAATCTGTAATTCCAACCTCTTTCTATCAGATTTATGAATAAATTTGTGGATTTTGTTAAGTTCTTATTCAACTTGAGAAAAACAAAATTCTCAAGTACCTATCTCTGTTCATCAAGTTCAAATTTTCCCAGACTGCAGAGGATGACAATGTATTTGCCCTGTTATGTAGCTGCTAAAGAGAGAAAATTTCAGAGGAAAGAGGTGGCAGTCCTAATGCTGTGCTATAAACAAGGCTGAATACATAAGAATTAAAAGCTGGATGTTTAAGAGCTAATAAATCAAAGATTTCTGTTTGGATGGGCAAATCTGTCAGATTCACTTTCTCCCACATTCCAGATTTAAATATTGCAAATCTTTTCAACAGATTTATGAAAGCATTTGTGAATTTTGGAAAGCTCTTATCACAAAAATGAAGCCAATGAACTTCTCACCCATCCCTTGTCACATTGAATTTGGCCCTGAGCTGAGAAGCTCAAATGTTGAACTAGTCATTTGCCGGCTTTTATTGACCCAGCTTTGTTGGTAGGAGAGTGAGCACCATTTTTTTTTTAAATCCCAAGACATGATCCTGATCCTCTGAAGAATGGTTTCTTCATCATTTTAAAACATACAGTCATTGATACATACAGTCATTTAACAGCTGTTACATCTCATCTTCCACTCAATACCATTAACTGTTCCTAAGTATTCTGTGCAGAATTTTCTGTAACTGGGACTATAAGAGAAATGACATTTGTGGAGCACTTTTCATAATATGAAAGGAAATGGCTGGATGTGGTCTACACAGTCTGCCTATAGTGATGGTTTGGAAACATCTGCTGGTACTGAATGTGTCAGCAAAGATGGGGGCAGGGGAGCCAAGAAAATGTATTGCATTCTGTACAGGTTGAACAGTCTGAGACCTGGCACACTAACATTCATGTCCAAGACCTTTCTCCCAACACCACATGTGCCAGATTTATGAGTTAGAGGGACAGAGTTTTTTCACTGATGGACATGACTTTATGAAATCCCCCCCCCCCTAAAATCCATGTGGTTTCAGCATTTGTTCTTAAAACATCTTTATTTCAAATGGCATTTTTATTAAGACCTGAGGTGCCAATTTATTTGTTTTGTTCAGTTTTATGTATTTTATGCATTTTAGACTTGATTTTCTAAATTACCATGTTTTACTTCAAAAGTATACTTTGGCTTTTGGGGACTATTTTACCCTGAAAGTCCATGTAGAACTCTTTCTAAGAGCAACACGTGCATTGAACATACAGCTTCTCAAGCCAAACCAATGGGGATGAAAGGGTTGTACACCACTGCTCTAACATTTACATTGCAAGTCTGTGGTCCCCAGGACAGTGTCCCAAGAACCATAGGCTAGGGCGGATCTCTCCCTCAGAGATCAGACAGTGATCTCTCACCTTGGAGAGAGAGATGCTGTAAGGAAATGGTACCTACCCTTTCAGCAAACTGTGATGTAGGGCAATGTTACTTTCTGTACATGACATAGACAAGGAGTCTGTGATCTCCCAGATCAGTGGTTCTTAACCTGTGGTCCACAGACCCCCAGGGGGCTGTGATGTCCTCATAGGAGTCTGGGAAGGATTGAAGGCTGCTCAGCCCATGTGACAGAAGCCAAGGCAAAGGCTGGTTGGCGTGGCCTGAGCATTGCTCATCAATCTACTCTAGCTACAAACTTTCAGGAAGAAGCAGCAAAAAGTCTTCCCTCCCCCTCCCACTGCCTCTTGAGGGAAGGTTAAATGGATGGTGTGTTGTTGTTGTTGTTGTTGTTGTTGTTGTTACGGTATTTTATGGTTTTAAATGGAGTTAAGTCTTGGGGGTCCGTGGCAACTAAAGATATTTAAAGGGGGTCCCTTTATAAATAAAAGTTTAAGAGCCATTGTCCTAGATGTGAGCTCCAGCTGCATGCACAATAATTTGGGTGATGAGAGATTATGACTAGCAACATCTGGAGGGCCACAGATTCCCCCTCATTTGGTCTCCACTGTTTACAAATGCCGAAGAGTTGCCCAGTAACGGGATAAGTGGGAGGGGGACAAGGAGAAGAAAGCCCACAATAATAACTTATGCAAGAGACCATAAAAGCACATAAACAAAACACTAGAGAACTGTCTGGTGCAGAAACTGAACATGAAAACAGATTTGGCACTTGTGATTCTTGTGTTTAAAAAAAGCCTGTGAACATGGCCCCACACTTCTAGCCCAGATGGATCTTAGACCTTGTCTTCAAGGTCCAAAGCCAGCCAGCACTATCTTTTGTCCAGAGCACAACAGTCAAAGGAATTGGCCTTCAAGTCTGTTTCAATCAAAGCTAGGGGTGGAAATGGGGGGGGCGGGGGCGGGGAGCCAAGGAATTCAGGTTCCTTGCAGTATTTATGAAGTCTCCATCCATCCTTGCACTGCTCTGACATTTCCACCAGTGTTTCATGAAGGGTTAATCTGCTGTCCAAACAAGCTGCCTGAAAACTCACTCTGGGAAAAGATTTTACATTCCCCAAGGCTGGCTCCGGGTTTCCCAGAGACTGGGCAGCCTTGGCCATCTTTTGGGCCCAGGGGAGATAATAGCGAGAGTGGATGCAGCTGTGTGACATGGATGGGAATAGAAGAGGCCTGTTACAAAAAGTGCTGGACCACCCCCAATGAGAGAGGAGAGTAGCTGCTCTGGAGCCATGCTGGAGCAGCCTTTGGATTCTATGATGTTTGGCAGCTAAGAGCAACTCATGCATTTCCCCTTGATGGGAATCAGACTCCAAGACCTTCTCCCATCATTGATGGGAATAGGGGGAAATGGCTCTTAACTACAAAAGCAGTCGTGATGGAATGGTAGAGTGGCCACTTAATAATCCCACAGGCCCTGAAAGGAGGACAGAGGAGGGCACAGATCTGAGTAAAGTTTGTGTATGCTAAAATAAAGGTATAGATGCAATTTTAGAAAGAATTACTAATGAAACAGAAATAGAATATATCACACTGTAGTGAGTGAGTCCAGGGTGCTGGTCTCTTGTGTCCAGATGTGAATTGAACCTTAAGTTGTAAGCGATCTTGAGTCCTGGTTTTGGGGGACAAGTGACGATGACGACAATGATGATTATGATCAAGATAATAATATTTGTCAATGAGTAACTTTAAGACCTGAGAGCTAGGGTGGTGTAGTGGTTTGAGCAGTGGACTACAACTCTGGAGAACAGGGTTCAAATCCTCACTCAGCCATGGAAACCCACTGGACAAGTCACACTCTCTCAGCCCCAAAGAAAGGCAAAGGCAAACCCCTTCTGAACCAATATTGCCAAGAAAACCCCATGATAGGTTCACCTTAGGGTCTCAGTAAGTCAGAAATGACTTCAAGGTACACAACAAACTTAAGACCCCTATCTCTCTTCTTAGGGTTGTCTTTTAAGTAGACATGCATAAGACAACCCTTAAAATAAAAGAAACATTTAAATAGCGTGCTGCCCTATCTGATGTAATGTAGGGCAAGCAGCCATCCTATTTGAGCCCCTGAGCTAGGTGGTTATGAGCCAGCATTTTAAACTTCCTGCAATGCCTTGGAGAAATGCTATACAGTCAGCCCTCCATATCCACGGATTCTTCATCCACAGATTCAGTTTGAAAATATTTTTTAAAAAATACAAAAGGCAAACCTTGATTTTGCCATTTTATATAAGGGACACCATTTTACTATGCCACTGTATACAATGGAACTTGAGCATCCACAGATTTTGGTATCCATGGGGGATCTTGGAACCAAACCCCAGCGGATACCAAAGGCCCACTGTACTGTATTCAGACACAGTGGGGAACTGACAATAGTGAGCCTTAGGAAGGGGCACAAAGTAATTCTTATTGAGGGGTTTTTTCCCCCCTCAAGCTCTTTCCACCTTCTAAACTCCTTCTCTTGGGAGTCTTAGATGCTAGAGGTAAAATATAGCATTATCACGAACAGCCACTTAAACCACTACACTATGATGACTCTCATTAACTGTCTGTACTGAACTGATTCTCCACTCCCATACTTTCCAGAACTCCTATTTCCCACTTGCAAAATAGGGCATGATCCAACCAAAGTTGAGCATTTTAAAGCATCAGTGGGAATGACCAAAACATATGCTTCCAGTTACTAGTAAAACTTTGTTTTTATAGGGCACTTAATAGTGTTTTAGCAGTATTGAAAGGGCTCATCTGCCTGCTTAAATCTAGGGTCAGTCAAGAGAATTATGCTCCAGACTGGCCCCAAACCAATCAGGCAGAACCTGCTTCAACAGCTGTTGTTGTCCACTTGGCCCACCTGCTGTATTACCCTTGTCTTTTTCATTGGCAAATTGTAGTAGTAGGTGGTTGTAGTCTGTATATTGTACGACTCCTTGAACGCTTTCATCAGCGCCGTATACGCACAATCCTAAATAAACACTGGACTGACTATGTGACTAATGTTGCTGTCCTTGAGCGAGCAGGGATCAACCAGCATTGAGGCCATGATATTGAGAACACAGCTGCGCTGGGCAGGGCACCTTTCTAGGATGGAGGACCATCGCCTCCCAAAAAGAGTACTCTATGGTAAACTCACCATGGGTCAGCATAAGAGGGGTGTTCCAAAAAAGCAATACAAGGACTCCCTGAAACGACATCTAAGGCTCAGCCAAATTGATCACCAACAATGGTCCACCCTGGCCTCACATCGGGAGGCATGGAGACGCACTATCCACAATGCTGCAGCCTTATTTGAGAACTCATGCTGAACAAGTCTTGAAGAGAAACAATAACGCAGAAAGAATCACAAACCAGAAACATCACCCAAGGAGACCTTAGAATCATAGAATCATAGAATTGCAGAGTTGGAAGAGACCACGAGGGCCATCCAGTCCAACCCCCCTGCCACGCAGGAAATCACTATCAAAGCATCCCCGACAGATGGCCATCCAGCCTCTGTTTAAAGACCTCCAAGGAAGGAGACCCCACCACGCTCCGAGGGAGTGTGTTCCACTGCCGAACAGCTCTTACTGTCAAAATGTTCCTCCTCATGTTGAGGTGGAATCTCTGTTCCTGGAGCTTGCACCCATTGCTCCGTGTTCCAGTCTCTAGAGCATCAGAAAACAAGCCTGCTCCATCCTCAGCGTGACATCCCTTCAAATACTTAAACAGGGCTATCATATCACCTCTAAACCGTCTTTTTTCCAGGCTAAACATACCCAGCTCCCTAAGTCTCTCCTCATAAGGCATTGTTTCCAGACCTTTCACCATTTTAGTTGCCCTTCTCTGGACACGCTCCAATTTGTCAATATCCTTTCTGAATTGTGGTGCCCAGAACTGGACACAGTATTCTAAGTGAGGTCTGACCAAGGCAGAATAGAGTGGCACTATTACTTCCCTTGATCTAGACACTATACTTCTATTGATACAGCCCAAAATTGCATTGGCCTTTTTAGCTGCCGCATCACACTGTTGGCTCATGTTCAACTTGTGGTCTACTAGGACTCCTAGATCCCTTTCGCACGTAGTCTCATTCAGCCAGGTCTCTCCCATCCTATATTTATGCATTTCATTTTTCCGCCCTAAATGCAGTACTTTACATTTCTCCGTATTGAATTTCATTTTGTTAGCTTTGGCCCAGCTCTCCAGTCTATCCAGGTCATTCTGAATTTTGATCCTGTCCTCTAGGGTATTAGCTACTCCTCCCAATTTGGTGTCATCTGCAAATTTGATAAGTATGCCCCTAATTCCCTCATCTAAGTCATTGATAAAGATGTTGAATAGCACTGGGCCCAGGACAGAACCCTGTGGCACCCCACTGGTCACATCTTTCCAAGACGAAGAGGAGCCACTGCTGAGCACCCTTTGGGTTCGGCCGGTCAACCAATTACAAATCCATTGAATCTGCTGTGCTTTCTGCAACCGGACTTGTTTACCTCTGATCGGCCTTTTTAGTCATCAGCTCACTTGCAGAAAGCGCGGGATGAGTCCTTCCTGAATCTTCATTTGCAAAGAAAAGCCAGAGAGAGAGAGAGAGAGAGGTAGTGTTTGTAGTATACCCCTATATGTTGTTTTGTATTATATAAATTGAATGTGTTAATAAAAATATTTTTTAATGTCTTTCTTAAATTCACTCCTGAAGTCCAGTTTCATCTGGATCATCTTTTGTCTCATTTGTTTTCTTTCCTCTAGAATCTGTTAAGTTGAATCAACCATCTTAACAGGCTGGTCCACCGATGTCCTTCTCGTTCCTTGAGTTCCTCCTTGTACTGTCTTGGATCATGGTCTCCTCAATTCCACCCATGGCACGGCAACAATAACTTATGTCATTGGGACGCCAATAACAGGAATCAGACACACACGTGGAGAAGATGGCAAAATGCTAACAGGGGACAGAGAAAAGGCAGAATTACTCAACACCTTCTTTGCCTCAGTGTTTTCAGAAAAGGAAAAGGGGGACCAACCTGAGGAGAATGGAACAGAGGACACAATAGGGGAAATCCAGCACAGAATAAGCAAAGAGGTAGTACAGGAATATCTTCTTAATCTAAATGAATTTAAATCTCCAGGACCAGATGAACTACATCCAAGAGTATTAAAAGAGCTGGCAAATATAATCTCAGAGCCATTGGCAATAATATTTGAGAACTCCTGGAGAACAGGAGAAGTCCCAGCAGACTGGAGGAGGGCAAACGTTGTTCCCATCTTCAAAAAGGGGAAAAAAGAGGATCCCAACAATTATCGTCTAGTTAGTCTGACATCAGTACCAGGGAAGATTCTAGAGCAGATCATTAAACAGAGAGTCTGTGAACATTTAGAAGACAATGCCATAATCACAAAAAGTCAACATGGGTTTCAGAGAAACAAGTCATGCCAGACTAATCTGGTCTCTTTTTTTGATAAAGTTACCAGCTTGGTAGATGAAGGGAACGCTGTGGACATTGCATGCCTTGATTTCAGTAAGGCCTTTGACAAGGTTCCCCATGACATTCTTGAAAACACCAAATTAGGAGGAGTAGCTAATACCCTAGAGGACAGGATCAAAATTCAGAATGACCTGGATAGACTGGAGAGCTGGGCCAAAGCTAACAAAATGAAATTCAACACGGAGAAATGTAAAGTACTGCACTTAGGGCAGAAAAATGAAATGCATAGATATAGGATGGGAGAGACCTGGCTGAACGAAACTATGTGTGAAAGGGATCTAGGAGTCCTAGTAGACCACAAGTTGAACATGAGTCAACAGTGTGATGCGGCAGCTAAAAAGGCCAATGCAATTTTGGGCTGTATCAATAGAAGTATAGTATCTAGATCAAGGGAAGTAATAGTGCCGCTCTATTCTGCCTTGGTCAGACCTCACCTAGAATACTGTATCCAGTTCTGGGCACCACAATTCAAAAAGGATATTGACAAATTGGAGCATGTCCAGAGAAGGGCAACTAAAATGGTGAAAGGTCTGGAAACCATGCCTCATGAGAAGAGACTCAGGGAGCTGGGTATGTTTAGCCTGGAAAAAAGACGGTTAAGAGGCGATATGATAGCCCTGTTTAAGTATTTGAAGGGGTGTCATGCAGAGTGGAGCGGGCTTGTGTTCTGCTGCTCCAGAGACTGGAACACGGAGCAATGGATGCAAGCTCCAGGAACAGAGATTCCACCTCAACATTAAGAGGAACTTTTTGACAGTAAGGGCTGTTCAGCAGTGGAATGCATTCCCTTGGAGCGTGGTGGGGTCTCCTTCCTTGGAGGTCTTTAAACAGAGGCTGGATTGCCATCTGTCGGGGATGCTTTGATCAAGATTTCCTGCATGGCAGGGAGTTGGACTGGATGGCCCTCGTGTTCTCTTCCAACTCTACAATTCTATGATTCTATGAATGAGCCTCCCATGCCTGGGAGGCAATTTCCACAGGTTTGGGTCACCCCAAACCGGTGATCGCTGTGTCCAGCACCCCCTCTCACAACAGAGCTGCAACGAGACAGAATATTACTATGCCATTTCAGCCCGGAAGTACTCCTAATCTACTATGCTTGTAACTGGAAAAAAAAGAAAGAAAGAAAAAGAAGTAAGATTAGTTTGACGTTACTTGTTTTTGAGAAACCCATGCTGACTCTTAGTAATCACAGCATTCCTAAGTATGCACAGACAATGTTTAATGATCTGTTCAAGACCTTTCTTGTTATTGATATCAAGATGACTGGTTGGTAGTTGCTCAGGTGCTCTTTTTTGCCCCTTTGGAAGTTGGGGACAACATTTACTGGTACCCTTCTCCAATCTACTCAGACCTCTACTGTCCTCCAAGAATTCTCAAAGATTATTGACAGTCTCTGAGAAGAGACCTTGAAAGATTAGAGAGCTCAGCAAAAACTAACAAAATGAAGTTAAACATGAAAGATACTATATCTAGGCAAAAAAAAAATTAAATGGACAAATATAGAATGGGTGATACCTGGCTTGAAAGAAGGAACATGTGAAAAGGACCAAGGGGCTTAGTACACCACAAGCTAAACATGAGTCAACAGTGTGATGTGGTGGCCAAAATAGCCAATGCAATTCTATCTAGCCTGCATCAATAGGAGCATAGTGTCCAAATTAAAAGAAGCATGTAGTGCCACTCTGTTCTGCTTTGGTCAGACTTCACCTGGCATACTATGTCCCGTTCTGGGCACCACATTTCAAGAAGAATATTGACAAGCTAGAACATGTCCAGAAGAGGGCAACCAAGAAGATCATGTCACAGTAGCACACTGATAGCCTCTGACCACACGAAGAGGGTCAGGCAGCAAAAAGGTTGTAGCAGAGTTTTCATCCTCCAGGCAAGAGAATAAACACAGACACAGGCTTGTGTCTACAAACTACAGTCGTCCCTTCACATTCGCGGGGGTTCCGTTCCACGGACCCCCGCGAATGTGAAAAATCCGCGAATAACGACTGCCCTCCCCCTCCCCCACCATAGCGACCATGGGGCCTCCGGAGGCCCCATAGTCGCTTTCCCCAGCCTCCGCACTCCCTTCCTAGGCCTTCCCAGGGCCTCCGGAGACCGTCCAGAGGCCCCGTGGATGCCTCCACAGCCCTCCCCCCTCCCTCCCTGGGCCTTCATGGGGCCTCCGGAGCGTCTCCGGAGGCCTCCCCGGCCCACCCCACCCCCTCCCCGGGCCTTCATGGGGCCTCCAGAGACCCTCCGGAGGCCCCATCGAGGCCTCCCCAGCCCTCCCCCAGGCCTTCATGGGGCCTCTCCCAGCCCTCCCCCCTCCCTCCCCGGCTCTTCGTGGGGCCTCCGGAGCGTCTCCGGAGGCCCCGCGGAGGCCTCTCCCAGCCCTCCCCCCTCCCTCCCCGGGTCTTCGTGGGGCCTCCGGAGCGTCTCCGGAGGCCCCGCGGAGGCCTCTCCCAGCCCTCCCCCAGGCCTTCATGGGGCCTCCGGAGTGTCTCCGGAGGCCCCATGGAGGCCTCTCCCAGCCCTCCCCCCTCCCTCCCCGGGCCTTCGTGGGGCCTCCAGAGTGTTTCCGGAGGCCCCGCGGAGGCCTCTCCCGGCCCTCCCCCCACCCTCCCCGGGCCTTCGTGGGGCCTCCGGAGCGTCTCCGGAGGCCCCACGGAGGCCTACCCAGCCCTCCCCCAGGCCTTCATGGGGCCTCCGGAGCGTCTCCAGAGGCCCCATGTTTGCCTCCCCAGCCCTTCCCACCCCCTCCCCGGGCCTTCATGGGGCCTCCGGAGAGTCTCCGGGGGCCCCCATGAAGGCACCCCCTGCCCTACCCCCTCCTTGCCAAGGCCTTCGCGCGGCGTCCGGAGGGTCTCCGAAGGCCCCGTGGAGGTCTCCCCAGCCCTCCCCGCTCGCTCCCAGGGCTTTCACGGGGCCTCTGGAGGCCCCGTGTCGCGGTTTTGGGGGGCCCCGGGGGGGCCGTCCCAAAACCGTGAATAATCAAAACCGCGAATGTCAGATTCGCGAATGTGGAGGGGCGACTGTACTTCTCTTCACTATAGCATAATAAAGATATTTACAATGTTGCAGAGAATCCTCTCTGAGAACTATATATTACAGCATTCAGCAGAAAAACATCTTTATACTGCAAAACCCAGAACAGAAGTGAAACTCAGGGCCCATCTACATGGTAAAAAAAGTACGTACGGCGTTCGGAAGATCAATCATCCATACACACGGCCATTCGGATGCATACGTGTCATTCGGAAGGGGGGGCTAGCAAATCCCCTGTAAACTACGTGGATTCAGCATTCGGGAGGGAGGATTAGCAAATCTCAAGCTAAAATCCATACAGCCGTTTGTATTGTCCATGGTCTGTACCCCCATTCGCACACATACGAACAGGCAGTGTAATCTAATTGGCTGGCCAAGCACAGGGGGCAGGGCTAGAAAAGAGGGGAATTGGGAGCAGCCGCCACGTTGGATTCCCGGCTAAGCAGGAGTCTGGTAAGTCTATGAATTTTACATTTATTCCTTTTTATTTTATATTGTAAATATGGAAAACCGACTGTCCACATAATAAGCACCTTTTCAAATTTTTTAAAAAATGGCAGGAGATTTAAAACTGCTGCTTGGATCACTCACTCCAGCCAGATGGGCAAGGGAGGGGTCATACGGAGTTTGGGGGGGGTAAAAATCATGTAGGCGGATCGTATGCATATGAATGGCTGCCTTTTTGGATTTTTTTACCCCCCAAATGGATTTTTTTTTAATCATGTAGACAGGCTGAAAGTTACATAGGATAGCTGATTACACAGCTCACAACAACCTTGTTCTTATAAAGATAACAGCATTCTCTCTAACAGAGATAACAATCCCTCCAAGGCTCCAAAATTCCTGGGCTACTGTCAGGTCATTAATCTTGTTATACAGGCTAGCTGCAGCAAGCTCCTGTTAACTCTCACTGCTGCACCCTGTAGGCCATTATGTTATACTTGAGCTCTTTACAGCATAAATCTATTAAACTGCATGTCCCAATATCCTAACAGATCAAAGGTCTGGAAACCAAGCCTTAAGAGGAACGACTGAAGGAGTTGGGTAACTTTAGCTTTTAAGAAAATAAGACTGAGAGGTGACATGATAGCCATAGTTAAATATGTGAAAGGATGTCATGTACAAAATGGAGCCAGCTGCTCTGCTGTTCCAGAGACTAGTACACAAACCAATAGATTCAAATTAGCTCTAAGATTCTGTTAATCTAGAAATCGCTTTGCCAAACCCACCCAAGTATGTGAGGATTCATAACAATGTCAAATAAAACCAGTTGTGTACTGGGTGCTGAGTTGAATTTACTCAAGGATTACTGCTTCACTACATGAGGTTTTGTGTATTTATTTATAATGCTAAAGCCAGGCTAAAATGATACTGTTCCAATGGGAAGATACATATTAATTGCTGGTTGTCACAGCCATGTTTTGGAGTTTCTTTTTCAATGTGTATACCTCCTCTACCACATCTGATAAGCCATCCAGGTGAATCAGCCACCACAAGCACTCACATAGGACTTTTTCAGACATCCCTTAACGCACAAGAAGCCTCTGGAACAGTTATGACGCTGTCGTGTGGCAGGGGGTCCGTTTTGGACGACGCCATCCCTCACTCGGCGTCATCCGTGACTGTTCCAGGTATGACTGGAGGCAGCCACGACATATTTTACTCACGGAAGTTATCCATGAGTAAAAAATGGTGCGGCTGCCTCCAATCATACCCGGAACAGTCACGGATGACGCCAAGAGAGGGACAGCGGCGTCTGAAATGGAACCCTTGCCGTGCAACAGTGTCGTAACTGTTCCAGAGGCTTCTTGCATGGTAAGGGGTGTCTGAAAAAGTCCTAAAAGGGAATGAGTCCTGTTAAAGACAAATGCACACATACAGGAAGAATGCAGGAAACAATAGCCTTTATATATAAATATAAACCTAAATCCAGAACCACTGCATCAACAATATCAACAACAATACCAGACTCTCCCATGCATAATTGATATTATTTTTAAGGGGGAAAATACAGTCAGAAATATATTGGAGAAACATAACACTGATACTGCTCTGTATCTGCTGCTTCCTGGGGGCAGGGGTATCATTTGCTGATGTTTAGCTTCTCCTCTTTGTCACCTTCTTCCTCCAATTATCTTTATGATTAACTTCAATTTCTCAGGGTATGCTCTTGAAACAAAAAAGAGAACAAGGAAAGAAACCCAAAGTCAAAAGGTAATTTATATTCACATCATATTCTTTTTTGTTATGTGAAAAGCAGGTGCCATTCTACTTACCTGAAAATGTTGCTTCATATTTGTGAGGAGCTTATTTCTACTCATACAGCTATTTGTATTGGGTAGCAGCAAGAGTTCACCAGGAGGTCTTTTTCCTTCCTAGTTATAAAGGTTATACTTGTTTTGTATATGTACTCGAGTATCGTGTGATTCAACACCCGAGTGAATGGTGGTAGCCCCCAGAATCTCACCTGATGTCTGGAACAACAGCAGCAGATGGAAGAAGATAGATTACTCAGTTAATTTTTTTCAATTTAAATCCATTTATTTATAAAAATTATAAACATAAGAGGTCTGTCTATTAAATAACAAGACTGTGTTTCTACCTTTCAGACAAATCAGGGAGAATTGACTGTGAATGCTTGACTGGTGACCCTGAACATCTCTGAACCTGCATGACAAACATCAACACTCTCAGCCATTCAGTTAATTGTCAGTTGTCATTTAAAGCAGCTGTGTTGTTTGTTGTATGCCAGAAAAATGCTAAGTTTAAAAGTCGAGCAACATGACAGTCTGCAGCAACTTGAGGCAGACCCAAACCTTTTTCAAAAAGTCATCACTTGTGATGAATCCTGGATCTTCCAGTATGATCTTGAGACAAAATGACAGTCAATGCACTGGAAAACACCATCATCACAAAGAATGAAAAAAGCAGGACAAAGCAAGTCCACATTCAAAGCCATGCTCATGAGCAGTTGTTGTTGTTGTTGTTTTACATCAAGGGCCTGATTATGGCAGAATGGGTTTCAGAAGGCAGACCAGTGAACCAGCATTATTATAAGGAAGTTTTGATAAAGCTGAGAAAAAGAGTCAGGGGAAAAAAGGCTAGAATTATGGAGAAATCATTTCATTTGCTGCTCCAAAGACTAGGACAAGGAGCAATGGGTTCAAACTACAGGAAAAGAGATTCCACCTAAACATTAGGAAGAACATCCTGACAGTAATAGCTCTTTGGAAGTGGAATACACTGCCTCGGAGTGTGGTGGAGTCTCCTTCTTTGAAGGTCTTTAAACAGAGGCTGGATGACCATCTGTCAGGAATGAATTGATTGTGTATTCCTGCATGGCAGGGAGTTAGACTGGATGGCCCTTGTGGTCTCTTCCAACTCTATGATTCTTCATCAAAACAATGTGCCTGCTTGCACAGCACTTTCTGTGAAGCAGTTTTGATCGATAAACACATTACTATACTTGAACATCCTCCATATTCACCAGATTTGGAACCATGCGACTTTTTTCTTTTCCCTAAAGTGAAATCAGTGCTTAAAGGAACATGGTTTGAGTCAACTGATGCAGTACAAAGAAAATGGCAGATGTGTTGACACAGCTGACAGAAACTGATCTGCTTCATGCTTTCGTCCAGTGGAAAACAAGACTGCATTGGTGTGTGAGTTTGAACGGAGAGGGTATTGAAGGGGACAAGCATTACAATTGTAATACATATAAATAAAGATGGGTCATTGTATCAGTCTCATTATTTAATAGACAGACCAATTCATTAATGTATTTTTTAAAAGCCTGCATCCAGTTGCATGTTGAAATTAAAATTAGGCAGCCACTCATGTGTATGGTTTCTTAACTAGGTCTGTCTTTGTTCAAGATACTATTGACCACCACCCTTATTCAATCCTTTTTCTGCATCTCCTCCATCATCTTTGCCTCTTTGAAAGTACAGATCGCCCCCTGTTTATGCAGCGGATATGTTCCCGGACTTACTGAAAATATGCGAAACTGCGTATAATAGTGAACTGCTATATTATTGCACCAGAGGACCTAGAAAATGCCTAGAGAGGACAGCGAAAGTTGACCATAGAGTCACACTGGAGGACCTCCCAATGCCTAGAGAGACCTTCCGCCTTGATTGCAGGTAAGGGAAACCACAGGTATGGTACCAATCCTGCATAAATGGAAGGCGACCTGTACCTCTATGCTCATGCACACACTGCACCATCATATAGGTCATCACGGGCTTCCTCTTTCTGTCCCTTTGTTTTTTACTGCCCATTGCACTCCACACCATTTCTCTCTCTCTGGCTTTTCTTTGCAAACGAAGATTCAGGAAGGACTCATCCTGCGTGTTCTGCAAGCGAGCTGATGACTAAAAAGACTAATCCGAGATAAACAAGTCCGGTTGCAGAAAGCACAGCAGAAGGTCTCCTTGGGTGATGTTTCCGGGTTGTGATTCTTTCTGTGTTGTCGTTTCTCTTCAAGACTTGTTCGGCGTGAGTTCTCAAATAAGGCTGCAGGATTGTGGATAGTGCATCTCCATGCCTCCTGATGTGAGGCCAGGGCGGACCATTGTTGGTGATCAATTTGGCTGAGCCTGAGATGTTGTTTCAGGGAGTCCTTGTATCGCTTTTTTGGAGAGCCCCTCTTACGCTGACCCATGGTGAGTTCACCGTAGAGTACTATTTTGGGGAGGCAATGATCCTCCATCCTAGAAACATGCCCTGCCCAGCACAGCTGTGTTCTCAATATCATGGCCTCAATGCTGGTGATCCCTGCTTGCTCAAGGACAGCAACATTCGTCACATAGTCAGTCCAGTGTATATTTAGGATTGTACGTATACAGCGCTGATTAAAGCGTTCAAGGAGTCGTAAGTGGTGGCGATAGGTGACCCATAAAGGAGAATAGATAGTACTGCTAACAGCCACTGCTACTGAACTATGGAGTGAAACTCCAGTTAGGATGGCAGTGGAAGTAGTCACGGTGGAGAAAACACAGCAAACAAAAATGATATAGTCCCGCATTATTCCTGAGAAAAGGCCCTCAAAATTACATTGAATTGGGAAAAGAGATACTTTACAATCTGGCTTAATCTGTTCATTGATGTATTTAATATCAACACATTGGTTGCAATCTTTGCAGGTACTCTAATCACATGAATAATTATGTTATCCTATTGAACTCTATAGTGATATAAGCCAATAAATAACATATTGCAGTACATGAAGTCTGTCTTCACTGGACAGAGTGATCTTGGCTAATGGGACATAGGTGGAGAGAACAAAATTGGAGAAGTCTCCCCTAGATTATGGAACTGTCTTTCTTTTTGGAATTATGGGAAAGGAAGACTCTGCATTACCTATGTCTACAGATGAAAACTGCAGGAGCATAATCTCTTATTTTTCCTGTAAAATGGAAAAGAAACATGTGCAAGAAATAATGTAAGTATGGATGATCAGGGATGTCGCTGATTTGTGCCTTTAAAAAGATCTTTCTCTCCCTTACTCTTCATGGAAAGTCCATTGCTCAGCAGCTGTCCCTCAAATCTATTTGAATTCTTTGGAATTTGCTTGCAGCTGTGTCCAAGAGCTGCTAGAGACTATTGTAGTGACAGTGCAACTAATAGTGAAGGGGGTCTTCTGAGCTCAGCTGCATTGCCTGCTCAGATCCAACACAAGGGGCAAGAGTGGGAGAAATAACACTACTAGTCAAATAGAAGAACAATGGTTTCATTAGGCTGGTTCAGACAGTACAAGACTCTGTACTCATTCCTTATGGAGCAACCAGCCTTATCCTATTCTAGTACAACACTGGAAGGCGTCCTTGTGTCTCTTGCTTCAAGGATACTTGTTTCAAATCACTCCTCATTTGGACAGCTTTCATTTTTGACTTGCTGAGTCCAGAGTTTGAGAATTATAAAGTATAGGCAAGGCAGTAGATTTGAAACAGCTTTTTACATGTTATGTTCTGTCAATAAATTAAACAGATAGAGTAACAAAATGCAGCCTTACGTGACCCCTTGACAATTGGAAACCATTCTGCTTCCCATTGTCTGTCCTGACTTTGGCCTTTTGTCTTGCATATAGGTTACGTATCAGCACAATCAAATGTTGTGGCACACCAATTTCTTTTAGAGCAATCAGTATTATTTCATTTCAGGACTTATCAGGTCCAAAGCTCCTTATACAGTACAGATGGTCAAACATTAATTACTGATAAAGCCTCCATCCTGAATCAATGGGCTGAATATTTTCAAAGTCTCTTTAGTGCCAACCGAGTAGTCCAAGGCTCAGCTATCCAACATATGATAGAAAAACCGATGAAAAATGAATTGGACATAGTTCCCACTTTGGAAGAGACCCTTAAGGCCATACAGCAGATGAAAAACAGCAAGGCAGCTGGGATTGATGGAATCCCACCTGAAGTTTGGAAACAAGGAGGTCATGTACTCCACGATAAATTCCACAAACTCCTTGTGAATTGGTGGGGAAAGGGGGAACTGCCATCAGATCTCTGAGATGCAGTCATCATCACCCTGTACAAGAAAAAATGAGCAGAATCCGATTGCTCAAACTATAGAGACATAACACTGCTCTCTATTGCTGGAAAAATCCTTGCAAGGATACTCCTGAATAGATTAGTTCCTGCTATTGCAAAATAACTTCTTCCTGAAAGCCAATGTGGCTTCAGAGCCAATAGGAGTACTACAGATATGGTATTTGCCCTTAGACAACTGCAAGAGAAATGTAGAGAGCAGAACAACAGTCTCTACGTAACATTTGTTGACCTCACCAAAGCCTTCGATACTGTGAGTAGAAAAGGTCTGTGGCAGATCCTGGAAAGACTAGGATGTCCCCCCAAATTCCTTAAAATTATTATCTTGCTACACAAGGGCCAGCACGGTCAAGTCAGATATGGCGATGCTCTTTCAGAGCCCTAATGGAGTGAAGCAAGGTTGTGTTCTTGTTCTAATACACATTGGAAACTGTTTAATGCAGTGTAGATGTGTAAATAGCTATTGCTTAAAACAATTTGCAAGCCGCTCTGATAGCCTTGTGACTGAAGAGCGGGGTATAAATAAATAAATTAATAAATAAAATAAACTTTATTTATAGTCTTCTTCAGCATGATGCTCCAAAGGGCTATAGCAGAGCTTGAAGAAGACGGCATTTATATACGTTACCGTATTGATGGTAGCTTGTTTAACTTAAGCGTCTGAGGGCTCGCACTAAGACTCTAAACTATCTAGTCCATGAGCTGCTCTTCACTGATGCTGCCCACACAGAAGCAGCTCTGCAGCACCTAACATCCTGCTTCACAACAGCTGCAGAGCTGTTTGGGCTGGAAGTCAACCTGAAGAAAACGGAAGTTCTTTACCAGCCTGCAGCACAGGACAAACACCATCATCCCCACATTGCCGTCAGCAAATCTGTGCTTAAGTCCGTTCAGCAGTTCACTTACCTGGGAAGCATCATCTCCTCAGATGCCAAGATTGACAAAGAGATCGATCACAGATTAGCAAAGGCATATAGCGCATTTGGAAGACTTTACAAAAGACTCTGGAGTAATAAACACCTGAGGTGAAGCACAAAAATCAATGTACTGTCTATTCTCCTTTATGGGTCTGAAACATGGGTCACCTATCGCCACCACTTACGACTCCTCGAACGCTTTCATCAGCGCTGTATACGCACAGTCCTAAATATACACAGGACTGACTATGTGACAAATGTTGCTGTCCCTGAGCAAGCAGGGATCACCAGCATTGATGCCATGATATTGAGAACACAGCTGCACTGGGCAGGGCATGTTTCTAGGATGGAGGACCATTGCCTCCCCAAAATAGTACTCTACGGTGAACTTGCCACGGGTCAGCGTAAGAGGGGCTCTCCAAAAAAGCGATACAAGGACTCCCTGAAACAACATCTCAGGCTCAGCCAAATTGATCACCAACAATGGTCCGCCCTGGCCTCACATTGGGAGGCATGGAGACGCACTATCCACAATGCTGCAGCCTTATTTGAGAACTCACGCCGAACAAGTCTTGAAGAGAAACGACAATGCAGAAAGAATCACAACCCGGAAACATCACCCAAGGAGACCTTCTGCTGTGCTTTCTGCAAACGTACTTGTTTATCTCTGATTGGCCTTTTTAGTCATCAGCGTGCTTGCAGAAAGCATGGGATGAGTCCTTCCTGAATCTTCGTTTGCGAAGGAAAGCCAAAGAGATTATTTCATTTCATGATTGGCACAATCATACAGTCGGACCCCTGTATCTGCTGATTCGTTATCAACTGATTCAGTTATCCATGGGACACAAAACAGCACACCTACCATAGAGTCTTCCTAGAAAATGCCTAGAGAGGCATCCTCTCTAGACATTTTCTAGGTCCTCTAAGGCAACTCTATGGTATTTTAAACCAGAAGTCCCATTATTTTCAACGGTGTTCACTGTTATCCGGGGGTTTTGGTATCCACAGGGGTTGAACCAACCCCATGGATACGGGGCTCCTATTGTAGATTATTTTGCTATAATCTATAAAGCACTAAAGAATCAAAGAACTTTATAAAAGAGATTAAAGGAAGACCGATACAGTAAAGGAAGAACTATTTGAAGATGATCCTACAATTTTAGAAAGTGACGTGGAAGCTGCACTCAGGGCTCTTGGGAGAAATTAATCACCAGGAACCGATGGCATACCAATAGAGCTGTTTCAAGCTACAGAGACAGACTCTACTCTAGTTCTAACTAAAATCTGTCAGCAAATATGAAAAACAAGAGAATGGACCACAGATTGGAAATGCTCAGTACACACTCCAATCCCCAAGAAAGGGGACACCAGGAGTTGCATGAATCTCCCATGTAAGCAAAGTGATACTCAAAATTCAATAACAAAGAGTTTTGCCACATATGGAGTGAGAAATGCCAGATGTCCAAGCTGGGTTCAGGAAAGGGAGAGACACTATTGCAAATGTATTTTGAATAATAAAGTGCACCAAAGAATTTCAGAAGAAAACCAGCCTGTCTTTATGGATTATAGCAAACCCTTTGATTGTGTAGATCATGAAAAACTTTGGATCACTCTTAAAGAAATGGGTGTGCCACAACATTTGATTCTCCTAATGTGTAACCTGTACTCAGGACAAGAGGCTTACCATCAGGGCAAAATGTGGAGAAACTGAATGGTTTCTAATTGGCAAGAGCAATTTTGATATTTAGGCAAGATTGCATTTTGTCATCATGAACATACCATACATAAAGCAGGATTAGAATTGAAGGAAAGAGGTGTGAAAATTGGAGGAAGGAATCTGAACAATTTAAAATATGCAGATTATACCATACTACTAGCAGAAAATAAGCAAAGACTTGGACCGATTACTGAAGACAGTCAAGGAAAAAAGTGCAAAGGCAGGGTTACAGTTGAACATCAAGAAAATAAAAAATGACCACAGATGAGTTACATAATTTTAAAGCAGATGATGAAGATATTTAAATAGTTCATGATTTTCCATATCTTGCCTCAGTCATTCATCAGAATGGAGACTGCAGCCAAGCAATCAGAAGACTAGGACTTGGAAGAGCAGCTATGAGGGAATTAGACAAGATCCTGAAGTGTAAAGATATATAATTGAATACTAAAGTTAGGATTGTCCATGACATCATATTTCCAATTTCTATGTATGATTGTGAAAGCTGGATAGTGAAGAAAGCTGATAGGAAGAAAATCAACTAATTTGAAATGTGGTGCTAGAGAAGAGTTCTACAATTACTGTAGACTGCTAAAAAGATCAATTAATGTGTCCTAGAGCAAATCAAGCCTAGAAGCCAAGATGACTAAACTGAGACTGTTGTACTTTGGCCATATCATGAGAATGCATGACTTATTAGAAAAGACAATAATGTTTGGTAAGGTAGAAGTCAGTAGGAAAAGAGAAAGATACTTTACCGATGGATAGACTCAATCAATGAAGTGACAGCCCTGAGTCTGCAAGACCTGAGCAGGGTTGTTAATGACAGGGTGACTTGGAGGTTTCTCACTATAAGCCGAAGTTGACTTGAAGGCAGTTAACAACAACAACTAAAGCACAGCCTGGTTGTCTTCTGAAATTCTTTAGTATGTTCCATTATCCAACATGTATTTGTTTGGTGATATGATAGGCATATTTATGTATCTGAAGTGATGCCATGTATAAGATGGAACAAGATTGTTTTCTGCTTCTCCAGAGACTAGAACACAAACCAATGGATACAGTTACAAGAAAAGAGATTCTACCTAAACCTTAGGAAGGACCTCTTCGCTGTAAGAGATTCTGGGGAGTGCAATAGGCTATCTCAGAGAGTGGTGGACTCTCGTATGGATGTCTTTAAACAAAAGTTGGATCACCATCTTTTGAAAATACAGTATGTACTCTCGAATGGCAGGCAGTTGGACTAGATGTCTCCTGCAATCTCTACCAACTTTATGATTTGAAAGGGATAAAATGCCTCTTCCACCACCATAGCTAAAAACGGTCTAACTACCACTACATTATCCTTGCCTCATTTAAAAGCTGCATTACTGTACATTTATCTCTGAGTCATTTCCATTGAACTTAATGGGACTTACTTCTGACTAGACAGTATCATATGCTGCCATTTCAGAAGTGATGTGAAGAGGTATAAATGTAGCAGATCTGAGTAAAACTGACAAGAAAGTAAATTAAGGACATCCTTTGGGTCCCTTGTCCAGCTTAGATTTAAAAAATAAATATATTGATGGTATATGGTACAATAGTTTGGTGAAGGGCAAACCTATGAATGAAAGAAATACATCTGAAGTCATTATAAAGTGATTTTAATTGACAAAAAGTGCCATGGCCTGTAAAGAAAAAATACTAAAAGTGAAAACGAGAGTGTATCCAACAGAACCCATGAGTTAATAATGTGACACATCTCAAGATGCTATAGACAAAGTTCTTCTTTAACCTTTTTTGGGGGGATTACAGACTTTTTGAGAATATGATGAAAGCTATGGCCCTCCTCCTCCGAAAAATACAAATAACCATACATATGTGAAGTTGAAGGCTTTCACAGCTGGCATCCATAGATTTTCCTTGGTTTTTTTTCCAGGCCGTGAGGCCGTGTTCTGAAAGAGTTTATTTCTGACATTTCGCCTGCATCTGTGGCTGGCATCTTCAGAGAATGGTTGGGTATGACTGTATGTTGAGTTTATATGCTGTGAACCCCTGTTGGGGAGTATATGTAAATTTGTGTAATTGAATGGTTAGTTTCTGGGTATAGAAATGCAAGGCCCGTTAGTGTCTGGCTGATGGTTGGTTGATGGGGCATTATCTGCTGGAACTCCCCCTGTCCCTGGGTGGAATTCCTTTGTAAGTGTTGAGTTTTGATTCTATTATTCTTCAAAACTGGGAGCCAGATTTTGTTTACTTTTAAGGTTTCTTCTTTCCTGTTGAAGTTGTCCAGGTGTTTGTGGATTTCAATAGCTTCTCTATGCATTGTGACATGATAGTTGTTGGCCTGGTCCAGAATTTCTGTGTTTTCAAATAGCATTTTGTGTCCAGGTTGGTTTATAACATGTTCTGCTACTGCTGATTTTTCTGGCTGGCCCAGTCTGCAGTGTCTCACATTCCTTGATTCGTGTTTGCACAGTGCGTTTAGTGGTCCCTATGTAAACTTGTCCACAGCTGCATGGTATGCAATAAACTCTTGCAGCTGTGAGAGGGTCTCTTTTGTCCTTCGCTGAGCATAGCATTTCTTGGATTTTCTTGGTTGGTCTGTAGATTGTTTGGAGGTTGTGTTTCCTCATCAATTTCCCTATTCCGTCTGTGACTCCTTTGATGTATGGTAAAAATACCTTCCCTTTTGGTGGCTGTTTTTCTTCTTCATTCCTGTGGCTTTTTCTGGGTCTGGCTGCTCTTGTGATGTCTGATCTGGAGTAACCATTAGCCTGTAGGACCCAGTTTAGGTGCCTCAGTTCATCCTCCAGGTAGTGGGGTTTGCAGATCCTTTTTGCACGGTCTACTAATGTTTTTATTGTGCTTCTTTTTTGTCCTGGGTGATGATTGGAATACAATAAGCCCATCCATGGATCTTCAGAGGTAGACGAACCATGGGTTAAGAACCCCTACTATAGAATATTGTTTAAGGGCTCATCTACACAAGCCAGGATATGCCGGCTCCCCACCAGCGTAACCTGGCTGTGGAGCTGGCCCATTCTTCCTGTTCCCTCAACAAAATGAACCAGAGTCCAAACAGGAACAGCGGTCCATCACTGCAGCCCTCACCATTTTTCTTGCTCTGCCGGGTCCAGGAAGCCTGCCTGCACCATGTGACCCCTATATAGGGTTGCCATAAGTCTGGGAAAATCCTAGATTAAAGGGACAGAAAGTTGTCCCATCTGGCTGGGCTGCTTGAAGCAGCAAATCCCGGATTCCAACTCCAGGCTCACTGGAGAGCGAAGGAAACTCAGAGGAAAGAAAGCCAGCAGCAGAATCAGACTCAGAGCAACTTTACGTGTATGTGTGTGGGGGGGGGGGTGAGTCTCTGACCTCCTAGGCCACCCCACACCCCTTGGATGAAAAGCCATGGCTGAATGGAAAGAGGCTTCAGAAGGGGAGGGGGGAATCTCCCTTCCTTTTCCAGTCCCCAGAATGGAGCTGGAAAGAGGCTTGAGACTGTTAACATCCATAATTCCCCCAGCCAGCACAGCTGGGGGATTGTAATAAAAAGTAGCTGGGGGATTGTAATAAAAGTAGCTGGGGGATTGTAATAAAAAGTAACTTTTCTGAGCTCCGGGGAGGAGCAGCAAGCCTTTAGTTCAAATGCCTCTGTTTGCTAACTGGGACCTTTAAAAAAAATAATGATGGCATTTTACTGTTTCTACATGCATAGCCAACCTGAGAGCCAGTGTGGTATAGTGGCTTGAGTGCTGGATTAGGACGGGAGGAATCCAGGGCCAAATCCACACTATACAAATAATCTAGTTTGAAATCCTTCCTATGGAATCCTGGGATTTGTGGTTTTATAAGGTCTTTCACTTTCTCTGCCAAAGTGTGCTGGTGCTTCACCAAACTACAAATCCCAAGATTCCATAGAAAGGAGCCATGGGAAATCACTTTCATACTGGATTATTTGTGTAGTGTTGATTTGGCCTAGGGTTCAAATCCTCACTTGGTTGTGCAAACCCACCGGGTGACCTTGGGCAAGTTACACTCTCTCAGACTCAGAGGAAAGCAAGCACAACCCCCCTCTGAACAAATTCTGCCAAGAAGACCCCTAAGTTAGAAATGATCAAAATACATGCCATTTACATAGTTCTCTATCCCCAAATAGCATCTAGATTTCCTGGAATAGTTCCCATTTTCCAACTGAAAACATACAGCCTAATGACACCCACTTCATGACAGACTGAAAAAAATCAAAGTACCTTGACCAAGTGCAGAGTTCTGAAAAGTACAATTGGTACAAGACATCTTAAACTTCTGAAATATGCAATAAAACAATGTTAAATGTTAGAATGTGTGTGCGGTTTGTCTTGTTTTTTTGTAGATATTCCGCCCAATCCAGTCCTGTATACTTTTGTCCCAGTTTTGTGGCAGAGAATTATGGCAACCCTACCCCTGCATGTGACCAGCCATGGTCACATACTGCAGTCCTGCTGCCCAGACCCAGAAGAGTAAGGGCGACAGGCAGTTAGAGCAACGGGCTGGCCTGCAGGGATGGGCTCCCACCAATCCATTTCCTCCCAGCAGAAACTGAGTAAATGGGAGGAGTTGTCTACATGGTGAAAATACCCCTCACAGAATTCGCTCAAAAAAAAAAAAAGAGCTGTCTTAATGGGATCCCACATTGTATCTCATCATATTGTGAAGGAGGGGGCCAAAAAAGAGGAAAACTAGGAGAAAAGCTGTGATGTCCAGCCAGGACTGTTTAAATCTCCCCTGCATTTTCCTTTGTTTTCTTTTCAAGGCCTTAGCATGTCTGAGTATAGGAATACTTCATTGTATTAGACTTGTGGGAGGAGCTAAGAATTCCCCTGCATTTTTCCAGGTTTGGTTTGTCCTTTCCCAGCAAGCTCTGTTCACCTAGAAGCTTTTTGTTCCTTTGGGCAGTCTTTGCTGTGAGCTTGCAGAGAGCAGTTCTGGTGGCAAACAGGCCCAGACAGCCGGGAAGGGCATTTCTTACACCATCAGCCAAATTAGTTACCAACAGTCATCAGCCAAATTAGTTACAACAGTCAGAGGAATCAGGAGCTGAAAGACCCTGCACCAGCTCCATTGAGTGAGGAGATCAAACCCAGAGAGATGTCACCCTGAAAACTGCTGAAACTCCAACTGTAAAGTACCTTTCATTTCAAGCCTTTTAGAGCTGGGGAGGAGAAAGCCCTTTTCTTTTGTTCTTTAAAATAAACTTCCCCCTTTTTTGAACTGGATATTCAGCATCAGAGCCTTTTTGGGTAAAGGAGTTTGATCTCACCAGGGTACATGGTCAGCAGCCATTTTGAGTACTTGTTCCTGCAGAGTTCTGAGCACATGGTTGGCGGCCATTTTGGATCTACTTTTTCCTGCAGAGTTCTGAGCACATGGTCGGGGGCCATTTTGGAAGAGCTTTTTCCACTTAAGTATATGGATAGAGCATTATAAAGAGAATAACGTGTGTTTTATGTTTGTTCACATTGCAAATCTGAAGAAAGGAGCTAGAAGACTCTTCAACCGACTCCAGGTCTGGCTGTGCTGAAGTAGCATAGGAGTGGTGATAGCAGGAGAGCGGAGCAGTAGCAGCCTGTAAGTAAAAATCAGCACTACACCGTTTAGTCCTCTTCATCCTTGCTGAGTTGTTGCTTTGGTGACTAGGACCAGCCAGAATGGATAGGCTTTCTGAAGAAACAGCACATGGACACACACATGACACTCGCTCCCTCAGAGACAGGCACCCAACTGAGAAGGCCCTAGAACTGCTGTTGGACGAGGAAAGGCACTTAAGTGTGAAAGAACTGCAAGCCTGGAAGAGTTTGCAGCATGCTATGTCTTTGCTGTCAGCAGTCTGTGGCTTGGAAGACATGCAAAGAAGAGAGCTTACCCAGCAATCCAGTTTTCTACAGTGGAAAGAAGTGGTGAATAAAAGGATCCAAACACTTCAGACCATTAACGATCCCGATGCAGAATCCAGACTAAAACAGTTTCTGGAAGAAGTTGAGGATAAAGAAAAGGAGTACAGTGCAGTTTTGGACATAGTCAAGTTCCGGCTGCAGAGTTTGGAATTTAATAAAGAGAGTGAAAGGTCCCCTGCCAGCAGTGCCAAGTCCAGCAGAGGAGTATACCCAGGAAAACCTCAAAGTGCAAAGAGCTCAAAAACCTGTCACACCAGCAAGTCTTCTTCACACAGACGTGGTTCCTGCTCCAGTAAAGGTTGTAGTAGCAGTTCTTCTCATACTAGCTGGAGTTTGTCTATGGCAGCCCAGCAGTTCAAAGAAGTGGAAAGAATGAAATTGAAGTCTGAAATATTGCATGCCGAAGCAGAAGCAGCAATGGCCAGTGAAGAACTAACCTTTTCCCATCAAGAGGTTGATTTAGAAAAGCAAGAAGCTGCCCACAAAGTAGAGCAAGAAAGGCAAGAACTTGCTATTCAGAATGAGAAGAAACTTCTAGTCAAGGCTAAGGAGGCTTCAAAACTGTCCATAAAGGCCAGGATTTTAGCTAAGACCTTCCAAGATGATCTGAGTGAAGAAAACTTGAGGAAGCTCCCTACACAAGAGCCTAGAGACAGGATGTCTACCTTGTTCTTTGTGGGTGAGAGCTCCCCACAAGACCCAGTGGTCAAGTCATCTCCTAATTTAGATGCCAGCAAGACACAATTGCCTGCTGTTCCATGGTTTCAGCCTACAGAGGAACTTGTCTGCAAAGAGGTCATTCATCGTGACTGTCTACCTATAAATATGCCAGTCAATTAATCCTTTAGATACCAGAAACCCATGGCGGGGAGCCAAATTCCCAGCCATGCTAACATGACCATCCAGCAAGCCCCGGCTGCTGAAGCTCCCAAGACTTACAGGCCTAGAGAATCTATGGACCTGCCTGCCAGTCAAGCTGATTTGCAGACTAAAAGGAGTCCATGCTTCTTCCAGCCTGCAGAGACGATTCCCACCTTCATGGAGTCTTGTTCACCGTTTATGTTTAAAACTCCCAGGAAGGACCTTAGAGACAAGGGAGTCCAGAAATTCTCAGACCTTCCTGAAGACTTTATCTTATGGAAGGTAACTTTTCAGAGAGCCATTAGAGACTTGAAGCTGCAAGCAGATGAGGAGCTCACCTTACTCATGGCATGGTTGGGCC
This sequence comes from Gambelia wislizenii, assembly GCA_030847615.1. Lineage (NCBI taxonomy): Eukaryota > Metazoa > Chordata > Lepidosauria > Squamata > Crotaphytidae > Gambelia > Gambelia wislizenii. The sequence continues at coordinate 18,317,559 of JAUMIR010000010.1, read as the reverse complement.
CCAACTCGTCACTTCAGGTCCAGAGAATCTACGTGGCCTACGTGTCAGACCAGGATAAGGCGTTGCAGACAGCGTGGACAGATTAGAGGAGTGATATGGTGCATTAACAGAAATAGAAGCATCCTTATTGAATCGGCTTTATAAATTCCCAATCCTCAAGTCAAAGGACTACCGTCAGCTTTCGGACTTAAGTGATCTTTTAGTTGAACTTCAGTCTGCAAAATGTAATCCAGAGTCACCTGGTCTAGCTTGTTTAGATCAGTACATCACGCAGAGGCAGGTGCTCCAAAAACTACCCTTTCAGCTCCAGGAGATGTGGGGAAGAGAGGTGTTTTCTTATAAGGAACTCAACATGCAACACTACCCACCCTTTAGTTACCTTGTGACCTTTGTGACAAGAGCTGCAAAGGAAAGAAATGACCCACAGACTGGGTTCCCAACTCTGTACCAGAATATGCATCCAGGGAAGACTGTAAAGGAGGACAAAAAACCTATCAAAGAGATGGGGAAGAACACAGTTGTAGTTAAATCTACTGAGGTCACTCAGTTCAAGTCAGATAAGAAGCCAGAGACTAAAGAAATTCCATGTCCCATTCATAATAAACCACATAGCCTTGCAGATTGTAAAGAGTTCTCAAAAAGGCCTTATGACGAAAGGCTGGAAATAGCAACTAAAGCAAAGGTTTGCTTCCGATGCTGCGGTTCAAGAAGTCACTTTGCCAAAAACTGCAAAGTAAAGGTGAAATGTACAGAATGCAGTAGCCCACAGCACTGTTCAGCAATGCACCATTTTAAATCACCTTCAGTGTCACCTAAACTCAAGAAGAAAACAGAGAGTCCTAAAAGTGAGGCTGCAGAAAAGGCAGTTACACCTACTTTAGAAGCGGAGTCAGTTGTGGCATGCACAAAGCTATGCCAGGACTCAACACAGACTAGGATATGCCATCCAATTTGTCTAGCTGAAGTTTTCTCAGAGAACAAACCTCACTTTAGAAAAAGATTTTATATTGCCCTAGATTCACAGAGCGATGCATCCCTGGCCACACCAGAGTTCTTCAATGATTTTGCCATGCGGTGGCAAAAGGTGCATTAAACTTCCTCCATTAATAGAGTGCCCCTCTATCCCAAGAAACAAGAACCAAATAGCAACCAAGGCTGTAGCTGAAAGTCACCCACACCTGAAGGCTATAGCAAAAGAAATTCCTGCATTGGACGAAGATGCCGAAATTTCCCTCCTGATAGGCTCAGATTGCCCAGAGCTGTTTCAGGTCTTGAAGCAAGCAAATGGACCTCCAGGTGTGCCAACAGCACAGAAATTGCCACTAGGATGGATAGTAATTGGACCTGTGTGCGTCCATAGCAAAAGCCCACCAACAGTGTTCAATCTTACAGGCAACAGCCAATTTCCGAATTCACGACCCACACAACTACAAAGTTGTCTAAGCCACATGAAAGTCTGTTGCCTTGGTATTATCCCAGACAACAGTGCCATTTCTGAAACTTCATCAAGAGATGAAGACATAGCATTTTCCCGTGAGGAAAGAAAGTTCCTAGACATAATGAATCTAGAGACAGTCCAGAATAGTGAAGGGAGCTGGATGGCACCCCTTCCCTGTAGAGAAGCTCGACCAATTTTGCCTAACAACCGTCAACTTGCTGAGAAAAGACTTTTTGCTTTGAGAAATAGAATGCTTAAAGACCCCACTTTAAAGGAACAAATTGTGCAGTTCATTGAAGATCTGTTTATAAGCAACTATGCTGAAAGAGTTCCTTTGTGCAGTGACCCCCAAGAACAATGGTTCCTGCCATACCATAAGGTAACTCACCCACAAAAGCCAGAAAAGGTGAGAATAGTTTTCGACTCAAGTGCAAAGGTGCAAAACATCTCACTTAATGATGTTCTTCTTAAAGGTCCAGACTTGCTTAACAGCTTACTAGGAGCACTTCTGAAGTTTAGAGAAAGGAGAATAGCGGTGACAGCAGACATACACAAAATGTTCTATGCCTTCCTGGTTAAGCCAGAACATCGCCGCTTCCTAAAGTTCCTGTGGTTCCAAAACACGGAAACCTTGGAAAATATCACTGAGTTCCGCATGAGAGTACATGTTTTCGGAAATACCCCTAGCCCAGCAGTAGCTAACTACTGTCTTAAAAGGACTGCAGAAACTTATAAAAATCAGTGTAGTACAGAGGCTTATCGAGCAATCAACTCAAACTTTTACATGGATGACTTACTGATTTCTTTTGACTCAGTACAGGAGGCTAGCCGAGTCATTAAAGAGGTACAGTCTGTGCTAAACTTGGCTAACATAAAACTTCATAAAGTAGTCTCTAACAGCAGAGAAGTTTTGGAGACTTTTCCTAAAGAAGAGCTTGTTGAAAAGGATGTCACAACAATCTTTGAAGACAAGCGTACACAGAGTAGCCTTGGTATTTTGTGGAATGTCTTCACTGATAGACTTTCGATCAGAATCCCAAAACTTGAACTTCAGACTACAAGGAGGAAAGTACTCTCTTCAATTAATAGTATTTATGACCCCATGGGTATTGCAGCACCAGTGCTTATAGTGGCCAAAAATATCTTTAGAGAAGTAATAAACCAAGTCAAAGACTGGGATGAAAATCTGCCCCCAGCCCTGGACTTAGCATGGAAGGCCTGGGCATCTCAGATCAAGGACATTGAACATCTTACTGTGCCAAGACAGTATGTTCCTGTAGAGCATGGACCAAATACCATTTATGAGTTACAAATTTTTTGTGATGCCTCTGAAAAGGCAATTGCCGCAGTAGTGTATTTGAGAGCAAGAAGTAGCACTGAGAGGCATATAGGATTCATTATGGCCAAAGCAAAGGTAGCACCCAAACAGACAATACCCAGATTGGAGCTGTGTGCTGCTTTGCTAGCTACCCAACTTCTTCAAACCATTTGTACGGAGGTGGAAACAAAATTCCATAGAACATTATTGTATACTGATAGTATGGTCGTATTAGGATACCTCACAAACACTACGAAGAGATTTAAAATGTACATAACCAACAGAGTGAACAAAATTCTTTCTTGCACTCAGCAAAGTCAATGGAAATATGTTCCTTCTGAGTTAAACCCAGCTGATATTGCTACAAGAGGAGCTTTAGCCCAAAAGGTGCAGTCATCCACTTGGCTGACCGGTCCAAAATTCCTGATGGAGTTAGATGTTCCAGATCACAACGGAAGAACTGAAACATGTTCTGAATTACCTGAGTGCCTGCCAGCGATTAGCAGCTGCAAAATAGACTTGGTAAATGCACCCAGCATAAGGTTGCCTCATTTAGATACCAGGAAATTCACAAAGTTCTCTCAGTGGCTGAGTCTCCAACTAGACTCATCCATTTTATAACTTTCAGAGACAAAGCAGCACTAACAACTATGGACAAGGTTAAAGCGGAAACCCTGTTCAGAGTTAGATAAACCATTTTAGGTTTACTGTATAAATGGATAAATTAGGTCATAGGATGGCAAAATTTCGTTGAAATTTTGAGCGGGGAGTGTGATGTCCAGCCAGGACTGTTTAAATCTCCCCAGCATTTTCCTTTGTTTTCTTTTCAAGGCCTTAGCATGTCTGAGTATAGGAATACTTCATTGTATTAGACTTGTGGGAGGAGCTAAGAATTCCCCTGCATTTTTCCAGGTTTGGTTTGTCCTTTCCCAGCAAGCTCTGTTCACCTAGAAGCTTTTTGTTCCTTTGGGCAGTCTTTGCTGTGAGCTTGCAGAGAGCAGTTCTGGTGGCAAACAGGCCCAGACAGCCGAGAAGGGCATTTCTTACACCATCAGCCAAATTAGTTACCAACAGTCATCAGCCAAATTAGTTACAACAGTCAGAGGAATCAGGAGCTGAAAGACCCTGCACCAGCTCCATTGAGTGAGGAGATCAAACCCAGAGAGATGTCACCCTGAAAACTGCTGAAACTCCAACTGTAAAGTACCTTTCATTTCAAGCCTTTTAGAGCTGGGGAGGAGAAAGCCCTTTTCTTTTGTTCTTTAAAATAAACTCCCCCCTTTTTTGAACTGGATATTCAGCATCAGAGCCTTTTGGGGTAAAGGAGTTTGATCTCACCAGGGTACTGGCGTTGCACACCCAAACCTGCCACCACCTTTAGTTGGGTGTGTCTTCACAAAAGCCTTCGTGGCTTTTCACAATATTTTTAAAATGTTCCAGTGATATGCACATTTTCGCTTGTTAAGACAAACAATTTGACATGAATCGCTTCCCCATGCAGGACAAAGTGCAAACCTGATTGGCTAGACAAGTGCGGGGGGGTGGGGCTGGGTTACAGGGCAAGTGCCTGCTGCCGCCATGTTGGATTTTCCAAAACAGAGGTTTGTACTATCTTTCTCTCTCTCTCTCTCTCTCTCTTTTTTTTTTTTTAAAGGTGGAATATCACTTGTGCGCACCATTGAATTTTTTTTTTAAAACGTTCAGCAGCAGCACATTTAAAAGTAATCCACTCCCGGGCCACCTCTCAGCTACAGGCATGCAAAGTTTATGGGGGCTGTAAAACCATTAAGACAGGTTGCAACTGCTGCAACTTGCTATTACTGTGGAACAGTCCATTTTTTTCCTTTGTGTAGACAAGCCCTGGGTATTTTTTTATGGGGTAACAGCCCATGTAGATAAAGCCTAAGCTCCCTTTAACAATAAAGCATCACTTTATAGCACCTCGAGATGTGTCTCCATGGGTTAAATTGAATACCTTTCAGTTTTCACATTTTCAAGATCAAACTGCAGCCAAGTCTGCAGGAATTTGTGGAAGCATCGCACAAAGCAAAATTATTGCTGGAGTATAATTTATAAGAACGTTTGTATAGGTCTCATGTTGTCACTAGTGCAGAATCTCTTCAAAACCCCTGGATTCTTAGAACGTTGATTCAAACCAAGGGGTTGTCTAAATGTCAAAAATACACCTCACGGAATGCAAGGAGAAGACAATCTGTCCTAATGGCAATCCCAGTTGTTTTGCTGTATTGTGAAGGAGGGGAGCAAAAGTTGGCAAAAACTCTGCAGGAAAAGCCTTTGTGGCTTTTCCTGGAGTTTTTTTAAAAAACAGCGAGGGGAATGCACATTCCTGCTCACTGGGACAAGTAATTCAATATGAATCACTTTCCCATATGAGAGGAAGCACAAACCTGATTTACTGGATGAGCTCAGGGGGTGGGGCTTGCTAACAGTGCAAGGGCCTGCTGCTGCCATGTTGAATTTTCACCTTAGCGAGTGATAGCTAAGGCGATAAAACAAGGTGTTGTTCTCGCTCCCTCTCTCTCTCTCTTTTGTAAAGGCAAAAATACCGCTTATGTGCACCGTGGAAATGGTTTTTGGGTTTTTTTAAAGTTTGGCAGCAGCAGATTTTAAAATGTGAGTAATTCACTCACGGCCACCATCTTGAATAGAGGGCATGCAAAATGTGTGGGGGCTGTAAGACCATTAAGACAAGTTGCAGGTGCTGTGACTTGTCTTTACTGGGGGTCACTCCTTTTGGGGGGGCTCGTATAGACAGGCCCCAAGTTTGTTTCTTGGTTCACACAACCCCACCCCCGAAAAAAGACAAAGGCTGCAGCCCTATATAAATCTAACCGGGTCAGTCCCATTGCATTCAAGAGGTCTGGGTACACATATGTAGGATTAGAGTGCTAGATACCTTTTCCTCTAAGTTTACACCAATCCATTTAGATGTGAGAGTCTGAATAAAAGAAGATTCCATATCCTGGCTAGGCTAGTGGCTACTATGACTGGGAAGTTTTTGGAGCTGTAGTTGAAAATGTAACTTTGCTGAGCTCTGCCCATTACCAGTAAGCTTCAACTGCCAGTCCAGTTGGTTTATCTACATGGAAATAGGGAAGCAGAATATATTTGGCCGCAAAATATCTTGAGCTGTTCTTAGGTACTGATCCCATCAAAAGACATTTTCCCAGTGGCCCAATCAATCAATCATTAAGTGCAGCACTTAGAGGATCCTTTGATTTTACACTTAAACTTTATTCAGATTAAATATTAAAAAGACATATGGAATGATCCTAAGCCCTATTTACTAAGCACTAAGTCCAAAATGAGTTCAATGGGCCCTGTGTCTTAGCGACTGAGCTTAGGTTTGCAGGATTGGCAACCCTATGATTTACATGTCAACTCAGAATTAAGACTCCTTGATATCAAAGGGTTACACTAGCAGAGGTAATTGAGGGGGTATTGTGGAAGGAGGCACCCAATTCTTTGATAGGCAGCATCTGTCCTCCATTTACCCCAGATAGATGGAGGACATCTGGCAGGGGGTCGGGGGGAATGAATGTCTGTCACCTTTGTTCTGGTGTATGTACATGTGTGTACATATGTGCACGTGTGTATAAAGGGTGGTTTCTTCCCCTGTTGTTTTAAACAACAAAAAGATGGTATCCAGACACACCTCAGTGGCTCTCAGTGGTTGGGGAGGTGATGCATGGGGAGGGGGCTGTCCAGCTGCTATTGTACAGCAGGGTAAGATAGAGCAGCCTTCCTGCCCCCAGAGCCAGCACAACTACTGTATTCTGGCAGACTTTACATTCTACCAGTAGTCCAACAGGATCAGGGCTTAAGTCTACAATTCTAAGTCTATTTAATAAAAATGTACTTCATCCGTGTGTTCAGCCATTTTCAATGGAACTCCATCAACATCTGTGATGTGATCAGAATCTGGAAGGGAAAGCATCATCTTATGAAATTTTTGGTGGTTTTGATGTATAGGTTTATTTAAAGCTGAGTTAAAAATAGATCCTCCAAAAGATAAGCACACCTAATCAGAGCTTGGTTATGGGGGTGTGGAGTAAGCACCCAGAATTGCCTGGCCAGTATGGCCACTACTTGTGCTACTGAGGGAACTGTGGAAAAAATGCACTCCAAAAGACCATTTTTTCTAAGATGTGTGGTTCACTAGATTTTTGGACATGGGGGAGGGTGCGGAAGGGCTGGAGCCATTCCTCACTTGCTTTTAGCATCATTTTTGTGGTTACAAAACTGCTAGAAATCCTTAGATTCTGACACCTTGAGAAATGTCTCCCACTTGGCCACACCAACACAGCAGCCCCCATCCTTTCTGAAAAAGTTGAGGTTAGGCTGGTATGGTCAACATCTGTGGAAGATATGTAGCCCTATCTAATGAGGCAGTAGTACCTTTCAAAATCAAATTCTGGGAGGAGAGGAAGGTGGCTAGCGATGGCATTTGTATGCCTTGCATGTGTTTATATCTTGCTAGCTCCATACACTGCTTGGGGTGCTCTTAAAAAGTCTGCTTTCAGATTAAAGAACCAGGTGGGCATTTTCTAGTAACTATACAAATTGTAATTCCCATGTAAGGACAATCCATAGAACATAGTTTGTGGGAGGGGGGGGGAGGAGATGTTGAAGGGAACTACGCCAATAACGTAAAAGGATATTTTAAATAAATAAATATTTTATTATTATTAGTGTATTTTTGTATAATTTTGTATTATTTTTAATTAATCTTTTAATTAATCTTTTATTATTATTATTTTCTTTTCCAAATAAGTATAATTGTATTGTGTAAATATAATGTGATTATAGTGCATTTAGATTAAGAGGAAAAATGTATTAGTGTTAGGATAGTTTTATTTTTTGTATTAGTAAGAAAAGAGGAAAACAATATTATTTTTGTTATTGTTATGGCCTTTTGCGGTCGGGTGTATTTTTCATAGAATGGTCTTATTCCAATAAAAAATTCCTAACCCCCCCCCAAAAAAATTCCTAACTGTTTTAGTTTTAAAAGATAACAAGGATCCAAGAAAAAGCAGAGATGCTTTGACAGCAAAACTACCAGTGGGTGAAAGAGAAAGGAGGAAGAAATTGGAAACAGGAGTAAAACAAGAAAGGTGAATGAGCAGCAGATTGCTTTTAAAGCTTTTGTGTGCACATGCGTTATTGCACGGGAAAGATGACTTGTTCAAAATTGCTTTCAGAACAAATCACAGGATTTTAATGTCTCAAAACATTAAAAGCTCACACTGTCGTAGCTAGCCTGAGTGTCCCGCCCTTGCATCCTGGAACATAGGAGTGAGTTGCGGGAAAAGGAAGGCGGCTATCGCTACCACTTCGAAAGCCAAGAAAGCAAAGTTCATGGTTTACCAACTGGCTTCAATGTGCAAGTGATAAATAATATTCATATGCTGTATCTGATTGCAATTATTACATTTGGCTTTTGTCGAAGAACTCTATTCCAAGAAAGGGAAAAAAGAGGCTCTAGAATGATGCTTTCATGAACCCAACGGATGGTGTCGTTTAAAAGAAATGCAGAAGCACCAAACAAAATAAAACAGAGCCCTTCGCCAAGGCAGAGGCAAACTCCCTTTCTCGCCCCACCGCGGTCAGCAAATGGTCTAAAATCCGCCGCACAAGTTTTCGGGTTCCTCCCACGAAGCCCCGCCCCTTCGGACGCCAAGGCCCCGCCCCGGTCGCTTCTCATTGGCTGCTGGGCGAGGTTCCAGCTGGCGGCGGCGGCGGCCGAGGTTGCCTTGGCCACGCATCTCTGTGTGAACGCATGACGTCCGCAAGGCTGGCGCCAGGCTGTCTGGAGCTGCGAGTTAGATCAACACAGCTGGAGGGACAGGGACACAGCTGGGCAAAGGCAGCAGATTCCTCAACAAAAAATAGGCTTGTGAGAAAAGTACTTAAACAAAAACAGTTCAAACAAAAGCCTTAATGACATCCTTTCATAAAAAAAGAAAGGAAAGGAAAGGAAAAAGGGGAAAATGCTAAGAAAGACTGGAGGGGGGGAGGGAAAGGGAGCAGGGAGTGGGAACAGAAAGTTCAGAGATGTTGCTTTGCTAAACAACCAAAAAAGCGCCCCCGTGCACAAAAGAGATGGGGGGGGGGCTGCGTTTGGTATCCTGATCCCATCCGCCGTGAAATCCAAACGAGGTTGAATTTTTAAGGCTGCAATCCGATGCACGTAGTTTGAAAGGAAGCCCCAACTGACACAGTTGGCTTCCTTCCAAGTAAACATGCTGAAGGGGCTATTTTTTTTTTAATGGATAAAAGTTAGCCAGTGGTTCTTAACCTTTTCTTTACTAGGGACCCCCTTTAAATATTTTGTTCCAGCAGACCCCCAAGACTTAACTCAGGATTTAAAACAACAACAACAATAATACAATTACACCATCCATGAAACCTTCCCTCTGAGGCACTGGAGGGGGAGGGAAAAATTTTCTCCTGCATCTTCCTGCAAGTTTGTGGCAGAAGCAGATTGAATGGCAATGTGCAAGCCAAGCCAGCCAGCCTTTGCCTTGGTGCCTGTCATATGGCCACTCCACTGCAGGGAGGAGGTGGGCCAAGCAGCCTTCAAGCTTTTGCAGACCCTCTGTGAGAACACCCCAGACCCCAGAGGAATCCCGGACCCCAGGTTAAGAACTGCTGGGTTAGGCTATGATGTGAAATCATTAGGGATTTTTAAGATCCCTGCTAATTGCATAATACAGATCCTCCCAAGTTGAATGGAGGTGTGGGGTGGAGAGAAGCATTATTACATTTTGCTGGGGAGGCAGCAATGAGGGATGAACCCACCATCCTGTCCAGTTGGGTTTGTGTTTGTTTTCTTCACTTTAAAACCTGAGCCCCCATGCAAATAAATGGGACTTCCATCTAAGTCTTGACGGCTGGGATTGTGCTGTAAAGATCCCACATTTTGTCTGCAGGCCTTAGAAAGCAGTTCTGTTTAAACCAGCCAAGTAAGTGGTGACAGCACTAGCTATATCTTCTAAACAAAATGGGAGAAGAGTTTTTGAAACCAGTCTGGAACTTTGAAATCAACTCCCATAATGTAAGACCATTGATTATGGTGACTGGGCCTTGGGAAGTTGAGGTCTAAGAATCACTGGTCCAGAACAAGATTGCCTCTGCTTGGGAGGAGTGGAGTGTGTAATAAAGGGATGCAAGAACAAACAGAATACTTGGTTTACCCAAAGACATTCAGTGCTCTGAGTCAAGTATTAATGTTCATCATTTTTTTAAAAAAGTTGCTTCTGTAACACAGACTGGAATTATTTTAGGAGAGAGGGTGTCCCACCCCCCACTTGTTTCACCAAAATACCCACAAAATGAAACATGGTTTTGACAATTATGAAATGTAAACAGCAAAAAATACGGAAATTGTGGGTAGTTAATTGTATATACAATGTGGTATGTCCCAGCACAAGCCTCAGTAAATGTCAGAGGAAAAGAATACAAGAAAGGCAGGCAGGGGGTGAAGAGGCCAACAAAGGAGGCCAGCAGAGAGAGCTTTGCTTAAGACCCAAATACTGGTGGCATGGACAGGAGAGGGTTTGGGAAATCAAATCTGAACTTAAAGAGCACTAGACTACATTGTACTTATGGGCAAGCATAATTTATTTCTGGTCACCTTTCCCAGAGGTTGGAAAACCGACCTTTTGGGGCTATAAACCCACACAATTCCTAACTACCTTCTATACATTAACCTTCCCCAACCTGGTGCTGTCCAAATAGGCTCTACTATGACTCCCATCATGCCCAGCCAGTCCCTCCATGCTGGGTAGGAATGATGTGAACTGTATTCCAACCCATTTGGAAGGCACCAGCAGCAAAGACTGTTCTACATTTTCCCCAAAGAGGAAACCACTGAATTGAGGAACATCCAATACCTTAGCAAACAAATTAATAACACAGAAGTTCTTTCTGTGAATGACCTGTCAGATTTGTGCAATGTGTCTACATATGTAAGTGTGCTCAGAAGGGAACACTGAATTCAGTGGAACTGCTTTCAGAATAAATGAAAATAGCAGGAGTGGACAGTATGTTGTCCTTGAACAACATCTCCCCTCCTGCCCCCACTTCCTTACCACCAGGCATTTGCTTCTGAAAAAGCAGCAGCGACAAAACCCTGTAATTTTACATTAAAATAAGGTGCACACTCATCATATGTCTTGTTTACTAGTAGAATTGTACTCCCAGAAGCATGATTCCCTTTTTAAACAAACCATATGGGAAATGTGCACCCTGTTTTAAACAAGAAATGGGACAGGAGGATCCTACCACTGAAGAAACAAATTTGGCAGTGAGGTGTTTGATACCCACTCTGTGTTCAGGATCTAATAATACAGTTCACAAACCCTCTGAAAGTGATTACTCCTTGAGTATATATTGTAAATTTATTTTCCTTATTCTGTGTGTAGAGCTATATTTGTGGAGTCTCCTTCTTTGGAGGTTTTTAAACAGAGGCTGGATGGCCATCTGTCAGGAATGATTTGATTGTGTATTTCTGCATGGCAGGAGGTTGGACTGGATGGCCCTTGAGGTCTCTTCTAACTCAATTATTCTATGATATTTAAACATGCTAGGGTCCTATGATGGTTGAGGTTAAAAAGGGCCCAAAGCATTGCTCCCCCGTGTGTTTTATTTTAACAATTATGTCAGTATTTGCAAGTTCGTTTACAAAAAATTGCACTAAGAGCCCACTGATAATTTGAGGCCCTAGTGGTGGACATGTTCGGGACTCCAGAGGGCTACACTGCAAGATTTTGGGCTGCTCTGGGGGGCTGCAGCCATGCTGTTGTGGGTTGCATTTTGGCAACCAGAAGTAACAATGCATTACAGTATTTCCATTTGCCTCTCTAGCTACTGGGCCAGTGGCTGTTTTGGAGTTGGGGAGTACCCCAAAGCAGCATCAAACAGCCCCACAAAGGTTTTCTCCATATTTAAAATGTGCATTTTTGTCCAAAAAAAAACCAAAACAGGTTTTGTCAGGCAAAAATTGCTTAGGATGTGCCAGAGCCTTTTAGGGGTCATGGGTCCCATTGCCCACACAGCTGCCCTAATCTATAACTTATTTAGCTTGCACATACATCTTTGTGTGTGTGTGTGTGTGTGCTTCTGTGAAGGGGGCATGTTTTAAAGGAACATATCTCTTCACCCATACAAAGAGTGATATAGGTAAAGAAGGAGCACTGAATCTTCTCTCCCCACCACACACACCAAGGCTTTTCTCCCAACCATGTTCCACTCTAACATCTTGGAGGAAGCCCAATATGGCCTGAAGTCAGGTATGTACCTTCAGCAACCTTACTGAAGCTGAGCAGGTGTGGTGGCTGGTCAATATTTGCCTCAGAGACTTCCCCTGAGCATCATATCTCTGGGCCTGAGAGAACTTTGCAATATCAGCTCCTTTCCCCCTGCCCGCAAGGCCTTGTCTATTCTGCTGTACTGAGAAGAAAAGCAATACTGAATGAGGAGGCATGCAGTCACACATGCCCCATTCCAGACGGATATTACTGATGCTCAAGTGAAAAATGCCTTGAAGAAATTCTTACCTAGGGTGGTCAGATGTGAAAAAGCTTTAATAATTGCATTGAAGTAGTTTCAGCAACTTTTGCTTGAGATATTTGCACAAAATGGCAATATAGTCAGCCCTCCATATACATGGATTCTGTATCCATGGATTCAACCATCCGTGGCTTGAAAATATTTTTTAAAAATCCAAAAAGCAAACCTTGATTTTGCTATTTTATATAAAGGACACCATTTTACTATGCCGTTGTATAGAATGGGCTTGAGCATCCTTAGATTTTCATGTTCACAGGGGTTCTGGAACCAAACCCTGGTGGTTACCAAGGGCCCACTGTAAATTACTGTATACTCTCCACTGATCATTACAGTATTTCAAACACATCCCATTTAATAAGCAGGGATCCCATGTACCAGTTGTCCCTCTGTATCCACGGATTTAAGTATTCACAGCTCGAAAATATTATTTAAAAAATAATAATCCAAAAAGCAAACCTTGATTTTGCCATCTTATATAAGGGACACATTTTGCTATGCCATTGCATATAATGGGACTTGAGTACAGTTGTCCCTTCATATTTGCTGTGGTTTGGTTCCAGAATCCCCCCCACCCCCGTGGATACCAAAATCCATGAATACTCAAGTCCCATTATATGCAATGGCATAGCAAAATGGTGTCCCTTATGTAAGATGGCAAAATTAAGGTTTGCTTTTTGGATTATAATTTTTTAAAGTATATTTTCAAGCCATGAATACTTAAATATCTGTGGATACCAAATCTGTGGATACAGAGGGACAACTGTATTCACAGATTTTAGTATCCACAGGGGGTCCTGGAACCAAAGCCCAGCAAATGTGAAGGGACAATTGTATATAAAATAAAAACATATGTGCTTAGCAGTGGGACTTGGGCCAAGAGTCTTCTGTTTGACCCAGATCATACTCTCAATCTGGAGCAAATGAAGGTATGGATCAGCACCTGCTAAATCAGTTATGAGGGCACATGGATCCAGTCAAAGCCAATGAGATTAATTGCTTGAGGATCATTATATCAAATTGACTATTTACTGAACCATTTATTTAAAATGAAGTTTAAAAAATGCAGATATAATCTCTTAGCATATATTGGTACCATTTGTATTAATAGGAGAGAGCATTGTTTCTACTGCCGTAAGTAAATAGGGGTAGGCCTGCCATCCAGACAGGGACAGACTGCACCTTCCTTATCTCTTCACCATTCCGCTCATTATATTGATTAGGGCCGATGGGAATTGTGGGCCAAAAAATCTGAAGGGCCACAATTGGCCACACCTATCAGATTATTGTAAACCCGGTTGAAAGAACCAGTGTGGCATAGTGGTTTGAGTGTTGGACTACAACTCTGGAGACCAGTGTTCAAATCCCTGCTCGGCCACAAAAACCTACTGAGTTTTCATGAGCATGTCACACTCTCTCAGCCTCAACATGTCCATGTAGATTGGCCAAAGATCCTGTCATGTGAAATCCACAGTATGATTGAACTCCAACTCCCATTAGCCCTAGCTTGCATGGCCAGTGGTTAGGGTGATGGGAATTGTAGACCAACAACAGCTGGAGGGCCACAGATTTCCCATTCCCACTCTGTCTTATGTTCATTTTTTTTTTGTCTGCCAGAAGATTCCAATAGTCCTAAACAGCTCTTAGCCAATTATTTCACTCTGTGTGTGTATGTGTGTTTGTCTATCAAATAAAAGATGTATGTAATTCCGACTCTCGCCCCCCCCCCAATTTAAATTAATGCTTCCACTACCATTATTTGCTGGCCCAAATCTGTTTTCTCCATCATAACCTCAGCTTTCCCGCAATTATTATTTTTTTCTAACTTGGTCACAAGATAATTCCTGACGCCAGAAAGTCTGGAGGTCATATGAGTAGCAAATTGAGGAACAAAGCGGCACTAAATCCTCACAAGGTTCCCTCCCCCAACATTGGAACGAAAGTGGGGAGGAATTAAAGCTTGGGAAACGTCTCTGCCGGGATGCGTATCTGCGGCTTCTGGACCTTAAAAGCTGGGCGAAAGGAGAAGGGGCCGAATCCGAAATCTGGCGTCCTCCCGGTCTCTATCCAAGCTCCCCTAGCTAAATAATAAGAATAGTATCAACATGAAAATGGGGAAAAGGGAGAACCGTGAGAGCGAAGTATTATCTTGAGTTTAACTCGGCTTAAATTGAATGGGAGGGAGGGAAGGGAGCCGCTTTGACGGCGAGTCCCCTCCCTCTTTCTAAGCAGAGCGTCCTCGTGCCTTTGATGTCTTGGGCGATTTAGTGCCAGGAGCCAATAGAAACCTCTCCTGCAAGTTTAACCATCTTGCAAACGTTCCATTCCAACCTTTTCGCTGCCATTAGGGATGCTTATTTGCATAAAGGGGCGGGGCGAAATGCCCGCTTCCTTCTGCTATATAAGCCACGGAGGCGGGGGGGCGCTCGCATTTGCGGGAGAAGGGCCGAGGCGGGGTTGTGCTTGTCCGCAGGGGCGATCAGGCCGGCAGGAAGAAGCAACGCTAGGGTCCATTTCTTTCTCCGCGCCTCTTCTGCTCCTTTCTTCTATTTTTTAAAAAATACTTTTGTCAAATTCTCCTCTGTGTATAGCTAGCTAGCTCTTTTCTTGGCTTGTCCTTCCTTGCGTGCCTGTGTGGTTTATCACCATGAAAGCTATCAGCCCGGTGCGATCGGTCAGGAGTTGCTACGAAGCCGTGTGTTGCCTCTCCGACCAGAGCTTAGCCATCGCCCGGGGAAGCAGCAACAAGGGCTCCCCGCTGGAAGAGCCCATGAGCCTCCTCTACGACATGAACGACTGCTACTCCAAGCTGCGCGAGCTGGTGCCGGGGATCCCACAAGGCACCAAAGTCAGCCAAGTGGAGATCTTGCAGCACGTCATCGACTACATCTTCGACCTCCAGATCGTCCTGGAGGAGCAGGCGACCAAGGGGCAGGAGCCCTCGGCCGAGGCTTCGCTCCTCTCGTTAAAAGTAAGCAGAGGTGCCCCCCTTTTTTAACTAGCGGGGGGGGGCAGATACGAAGGGAAAGCGGGGGAGGGAAACCGATCGCGAGGGACACAAGGGGGCCTGGGACCAAGGCAGCACGGGTTCAAGCAATCTCACGGGGAACCCTGCGGGAGTCACGTTGGGTCTTGCTGGCATCGGGAATGCTCCCTCGCCTGCCCTTAATAGCGAAACTATCCCGTTTGGGCTCAGGGGTTCATTCCCCGCCTCTTTTGCTGTTCCTTCGCCTCAGCCAAAGGGGATTAGTATAGTTTCCCCACCACACACACACACACCCTTATTAGTGGCAGCTGTGGAAGGACTACGGGAGCCCCCTTGGGGTGGCTGGCTTGCTCTGGTGTTTTGAGGTTTGAGTAAACCTTAGATTCGAGAGTAATCCTCACGCTGGGGGGGGGGGTTTCCCTCTACACTGTAGAAATAATGCAGTACACTGTAGAAATAATGCAGTTTGACACTCCTTTAAGTACTGTCCCGCCATCCTATGGAAACCTGGGATTTGTAGTTTTCCAAGGTTTTCTCTGCCAGAGTGCTACAAAACTATACATCCCAGGATTCTGTAGGATGGAGCCACGCCAGTTAAAGTGGTGTCAAACTGCGTTGTTTCTACAGTGAAGATGCATCCAAGAGGGAAGGATCCGGAAATGCGCGTTTGGTCCTCGGGAGTGCCGCACCATTAAACGGCACTGATCCTAAAAAGGTGGCGCACATTCCGAATCAAGACCACTTGAATTCGAGTTTTTGAGGTTTGCTTTCCACTTCGGTGCTGGAGTCATGAGACGCGGGAATGAGCTCCTGTGAAAATGGGAGTGAGGGGGTGGGAGAAAAAAATCTACAAGCCATCTCGGTACTGGACCGCTTTAAAGTTAATTTCAATAAAAAGAGGAAAATCGGTAGGATTGTTTTAAGGTGGCAGTTTTAGGTTGCGAGCCTACGTCCAAAATCTTAAATCATTGAGGAGAACGTAACGTGTTTAAAAGTGAGACCTACTACTTCCATGGAAGTAGTAAACCCCAGGGAAGTGAGCAGCTTCAAGTAAGGCTACTCAAAAGACTGAAATCCAGAAATGCCTACTTGGGAGTAAGTCTTGTGATAAGTGGGATGAACGTTAATGTGTTAAAAGTACTAGTATTAAGGGGTGCCCTGTCCTCCGCCCCAAAAAGTTAATTCTGTGAGTTGGCACTTAATCCCCAAGAAGGGACTGATTTCAGCGGGACTTCTATTATGAAAATGTGGGTTTCAATCATCACCACCTTGCTTGTGTGGTGTGAATTCATTTTCAGAAAAAAATTACTCACTGTTTCTAGAACGATTTACTTTTTCACACTGTGGATTTATAACCTGGACCTTTAACTCTTTAATCTTCCCCCTTTCTCTCTTTCCCTAGGCTGCAGAACTTGCCTCAGAACTCTGCTCAAAGGAGGAGAGGACCCACTGTCACTAACCGCTGAACAGGTATAGCCTCTTTACCTTACCAGCCCCATTTTGGTGGAGGGAGAGCTCTGGGGAATTTATTCCAGTCTCTTTTCCCACCCTCTTCTGTTTTTATTGATCAGATGCCCACATTCAGTGTAGAAACAGAGCATTCCCCACAGAGTGCTGCTTCCCAAGTAACCATATAGGACTCCCCTCCCTGTAACAGAATGTGATTCAGAGTCCTTTGCCAATAGGGCAGCCGCCTCAGATGCCTCTTTTCTTTGCCTGTAAATGGAGTCATTATTTTTACAATGTAGTTCTTTTAATAGCTTTAAGTCTTTGCAGCTGCTTAAACAGCTCTGTTGAAATCAGTGAATTAAGAGGGCCGTGTGTGTGTGTGTGTGTGTGTGTGTGTGCGTGCGCGTATCCCTGTCCTCTTCCCCCCCCCCACCTCCACACTTAAATCAGGAAGACACTGCTAAGTCATTCTCCTTCCCGCTGGATTCACAATTTTAGATCCATCTGTAGCAATTTAGAAACTGAAGGGTCCATTTCTCTCCCCCTCTTTACAGCCTGCAAACAGCCCTTCCCCTCCTTCTTTGTCTTGGGTTTTTGGTGCCAATTAGCAAACCTTCAGCTTGAGTGTTGGCTGCTGATTCCTTATCAGCTGGAGGTAAATAGAAGTTTCCTCTTTGGCGCCAGGATGTCTGCAGACCTGCCTCTGATCTGTTGTTGAAACTGACTTGTCTTTCTTTGCTCCCTCCTCCCCCTTTCTCCCTCCCATTCAGTCTGCAGGTGTGGGATCCTGACACTTGGTTCTCTCTGCTGAGAGAGAGAAGATAGAAGGAAGAAGGGGGAAAAAAACACCTTGAGTGGAGAAAAGATCAGATATTTAACCCTCAGGTATCCAGTAGTGGAGGAATCTCTGCCTTTATATCTTCCAGATAAACTGTTTGTGGAACATGGTCACTGAAGGCAGTTTCAGATGCCTTGATACTGAAGTGTTTTAATACCAACTTTTTCCTTTTATGTGTTGGTTATCAGCTGTCAGCATGAAAACAAAACTCTGTGCTGGCCAAGAAATAATCCAATCACCTCCCCCACCCCACCACATTCAAATTAATCATCAGATTGATGCACTGCACAGGAAGAAACTTGGCATCCATGGCAGGCTGCTTTTAAAAAATGGATGGAAGAAACACCCTCAGAGCCATCAGACTTGTACTGGATATGGTTTTTGGTTGGAGATCTCCGTGAACTGTCACTCCTATGCTTCCACCATTGCAACACTTCAGTGAAAAAAGTGGGACAGATTTGTAACTCACTTTTAAAAGAAAAACGGCAGGGCAAAACTCCTGCAGATATTCAGCTTTTGTGTATATTTTGGATTATAGTTTTTTAACATTGATTTTTGGGGTGGGTGTGGGGGAGGAAGTTCTAAGAATATGAAAATGGAACTGTCCTGGGGCTCTTTGCCTCATGGTTTTTAATTGTTGAACTCTATAATAGAGATAACAGTGTATCTTTTTATTTTGCAGGAAGGTGAATTTCTGCATCCATAAGTTGTACTTGCTTTGTAAAAAACTTTTTATAAAAGTTTCTTATATAATAAATTTTAAGTTCTTGACTTTTTTTTGCTCTCTTGGAAATATCTATTTTAGAAGAATTAGCCTTCTAAACAAGACATAACATATACCCTGCATATACACACACTATGCAGAACATAGGTAGTTGCTTTTATACTATACTTACACTTAATAGTTGATCTACTTATTTTGTTTGCAAGCAGGATTCTTTTCATTTTAAGAAATGCCAGGGACTTCACTGTATGCAAAATAGAAGCTCTACCCCTGAGCTATAGTCTCTCCCTTATTGGATAGGCATATGAATTGTTCCTAATAAGTGGGCCCTTGGGATTTGCTGGGGTTTGGTTCCAGGGCTCCCGTGGATGCCAAAATCTCTGTGGATGCTCAAGTCCCATTATATACAATGGCATAGTACAATGTTTTTTCTCAGCCAGGTTCCCTGGAACCCTAGGGTCCCCAAGAGGTTACTAGGGGTTTCTCAAGAGATCGTGATTGTGCAAGGAAAGCAATAGCAGTACTGTATATAAAATAATGTTTATGCAGGGGTTCCCTGAGACCTGAAAATTATTTCAACGGTTCCTCCAGGATAAAAAGGTTGAGAAATACTGGCATGGTAAAATGGTATCCCTTATATAAAATGTCAAATCAAGGCTTGCTTTTAGGATCTTCCCCCCCCCCCCCCATATTTTCAAGCTGTGGATGGTTGAATCTGTGGATATAGAATCCATAGATCCAGAGGGCCAACTGTAATCCCATTATAGCAATGGTTATTGCTTTGTAAGAAGATGTGGTCCAGCCAAATTCTTAAGTTTCCTTCTAAAGGAACACAACCCTACAGAATGCAGTCTTGTGTAGTTGTATCTTAAATCAACAGCAGCATCCTTAAGTGGGTACAATAAATTATATTACTGAGCTTTTAAAAGTCCAGGGGGAAACGGACCCATAGGCTGAAAAAGATGCTTCATATTAAAATGTGAAATTTATGAGAAATTCATTCTTTTGCATGAAAAATCTTTGAAAAAGAAGTTATCTCAGGCTAAAATCCACATTGCATACTCATGTGTAGACAACTTTGTACCCACCAGCTGTTTTGGACTTCATGTTGCCTATCAGCCAACATGGTGTGAGAAATGTTGCCCAAAATCAACAGGAAGCTGCCAGGATTCTTGGGAGTTGTAATCTAAAGCATTGGGGCCTTCTGAGTTGTCTAACCTGGTGTAAATAGAAAACAGCACACAACATTTGGGCTGTGGGGCCAATCTTGCTATTGGTGCATTGAACACTTAGGTTCCCTTTCATTAAGCAAATAAACATATGCCACCGTACCTGTATCACATGCCAGCAAGCCTGTGTTGCATTGTCTTGATAAAAAAAATTTCTGTAGATTTAACTGAAGTGTCTCATAATCCATGTTTGAGCGACTGTATAAATGTATTTTTATAAGATGGGAAATACAATGGGCCCTTGCTACCTATTGGGGTTTGGTTCTAGGACCACTGCCCTGTGGATACCTATATCCGTGGATGCTCAAGTCCCATTATATATAATGGTGCAGTAAAATGGTGCCATTATATAAAATGGCAAAAATCAAGATTTGCTTTTTGGAATTTTTTTCATTGAGTATTTTAAAGCTATGGATGTTTGAATTCGTGGATATGGAGAATTGTTTATGAGAAATGTTAAACTGTACTGTGCATGGATAACATGGCTGATTTTCCATCCCTGCATGTAACTATAGTATAGGTGATCTGATGTAATCTGAACCTCTGTCTTTTGACTGTTTTAAAATCTTTTTCTATGTACTGTATCTTAGCCATCCATAAAACACCCCTGTGAGGTAGGATGTTATCAATCCCATAGATGGGGGAGTGCTTAAGGCGGAAACAAGCAAATTGCTAAAGGCCATCCACTTAATTTCTTGCTAACACTTTGCAAATGTAAATTCATACTTTAAAGATGCAAATCCAGAATGGTGTGTTGCTCTTCATATATAAATAATCAAATAACTTTGTAGGGGAGGGAGTGAAATAATACTGTACATCCAGCTAATCCATTGTGGACAAGGTTTGCTCTCATTAGGCTGGGCATAAATACTGGGAGTTTGAAATGCTGCGGGATTGTTATAGGATATATTTGCATCAGTGCTAAATTCCAAATCTCACAGCAAATGACACTGTAATAAGAATTTTTAAAAAAAATTGTATGCCCTGTGATTCTGTATAAAGGCAACTAACAGCTTTGTTGTATGCCTTCAAGTAATTTCTTGTCATGATGACTTTTAAGTGAACATTGGGTTTTCTTGGCACAACTTAAATTTTATTTATTTAATTTATATGCTGTTTTTCTCCCAGAGTGGGACCCAATGCAGCCTACATAAACATTAGTTAAAAAACATACAATTTACAACTAAAATGATCAATTTTTTAAAAAATTAAAATTCTTTAATACATATAAAAGTTAAGAAATAAATGCACACCCCAATAAAAAGTCTCTGTGAGTGCAACTACATATTAAAAGCCTGCTTGAATAAAAGAAAGTCTTTGTCTGACAAAGAAAGGAAAGCAGGGAGGGAGCCAGCCAGCCAGCCTAACCACCTGTGGAAGGAAGTTCCAGAGGAGCCTGTGATGATGGCAGGACCAAGATAAAGCCTTCATTCCTTATCTTTACCTAAGATATCCTTATCATGGGTAAAAATTCAGGCTTGCTAACCATATGAAAGTACGTTTCTTTGTGGTTTTGGACCATGTCCCCCATTTTATACACTGCATGGAAATGCTGAGCAGAATCCCAAGGAGGTTGCCAGGCTGGGGATTTGGGTGAATTCAGGCTTGGTAGGCAGGCAGGCAGGCAGGCACTAATCTATTACAATTCTTGAGGCTCCCATCTACTAGTCCAAGCCTGATTGTCTTGCCTTTCACTCTCTGCGTTTGTAATACTATACTATTCTGGTTATGGGAATGCCCAGTGAAGCAATCTTCGAAATTGAAAGGCAAATCTATTTAGGTTTTTTCATCAGTGTGTATGATTTATTAAGCAAGGCTATTCAGTTAGTTTTTCCATTCATCAAGCCAATAGTTTTACTTGATCTATTTATTGCTGATTCCTTGATAGTAGGGTATACATTACAAAGACAGGCTGGCCAGTTGCAGCTAACAGTTCTTGGTATCAATCTCTACTTAACATTCCTCAGTTCAAACCTCTGATCAGTGAACCTTCAGTGATCATTTGCTGGTTAAGTCATGTGTTCCAGTTTCTATGCATACCAGTGGGGAATGTATGATTAGGGAGATTTTCACACCGGGGCCCTGGTTCTGGCCCGCAACCCCTCCCATTCCTTATGACTGGCCAGAGAGAACAAGCAGGAGGGAAATTCAAAAATACCCCCCACAGCTGTCGAATAAATAAATAAAAAGGAATTTAAAAACAAAACAAAACAAAACAAGGAACCCGGGCAGAGGGGGGGGGGAAGGGTCCCACTTACCTGGATGTCCCAATCCTGGCAGGAAGTGATTGCCACGGAGCTCCTCCCCCGTTCCTGTCATTCCAGAATAGGGACAGGGGTCCTATTCACACACCCACGTTCCATTACAGAAATGGAACGGGGTGCTTAATAACCGGGTGAATATTATATCATGGGGAGAAAACAGAACAGCCACACAATGGGAACAGAACAGGGTGAATGTCACCTGAAAGAAAAATCAGTGACCCTGTTCCATTCCTGCAATGGGACAAGTGGCTGTGTGAAAATCTAGGATCGTAATTCCTAGGATCAAGATCCTCTTTGATGCTGGCAGAGCATAAAGCTGAGCTCTAGTGATGGTGTATGGTGGGAGTTTCCAGCCAGGCAATTGTACAAGGGAACTCTCCCAGAACCCCCTCTCCACAGTGAATCAGTGGCTTTGGGTTGAGGGCAGTGCTATGCCATAGCACCATCCAACTGCCTTTCCATAGCTGGATGCATGAGGAGGTTTTAACTGCTGCCAAGTCGACTTCGACTTACTGCAACCCTAAGAATGAGAGCTCCAAGTCACCCTGTTCAGGTCTTGCAAATTCAGGGCCGTGGCTTCCTTGATTGAGTCTATTCATCTGGAATGTGGTCTTCTTTTTCTACTGCCTTCTATCTAACTTTAAAAGTATTATTGTCTTTTCTAGTGAGTCAAGTCTTCTCATTATGTGTAAAAGTGCGACAGTCTCAGCTTAGTCATCTTGACTTCTAGGGACAGTCCAGGCCTGATTTGCTGTCAGATCCTTTTATTTGTCTGTTTAGCATGGTATCCGCAGACATCTCCAGCACCATATTTCAAATATGTTGATTTGAAGAAAGCCCTATCAGCTTTCTTCATTGTCCGGGTTTCACATCCATACATAGAAACTGAAAATACAGTGGAATAGATAATCTTGACTTTGGTATTGATATATTCAGACACTTGAAGATCTTATTTAGTTCCTTCATAACTGTGCTTCCAAGTCCTAGTCTTCTGATTTCTTGATTGCAGTCTCCATTTTGATTAATGACTGAGCCAAGGCATAGGAAATTGTTGACCACCTCAATGTTGAGGTACTAGATACCGTCTTGGGCAGCACCCGAAAAAGGCCTTACACATGCATAACCCCTATTTATGCAAGTGTTAGGTCACAGAGAGCATTCCAGTCTAGGGTTCATGGGAACTACAGTCAACCAACATCCAGGGAACCACGACAATGCAGAAAGAATCACAACCCGGAAACATCACCCAAGAAGACCTTCTGCTGTGCTTTCTGCAACTGGACTAGTTTATCTTGGATTGGCCTTTTTAGTCATCAGCGTGCTTGCAGAAAGCGCGGGATGAGTCCTTCCTGAATCTTCGTTTGCGAAGAAAAGCCAGAGATTGTACAGTTGTCCCTCCACATCCGCGAACTTGACATTCGCGGTTTTGGTTATTCGCGGTTTTGGGAGGACCCCCCGGGCCCCCCCAAAACCGCGACACGGGGCCTCCAGAGGCCCCGTGAAAGACCTGGAGGGAGCGGGGAGGCCCGGGGAGGGCTCCGTAGGCCCCATGAAGGCCTGGGGAGGGGTGGGGAGGCTTTCGCGGGACGCCCGGAGGCCCTCCGGAGGCGCCGCGAAGGCCTGGGGAGGGGTGGGGAGGCCTTCGCGGGACGCCCGGAGGCCCTCCAGAGGCGCCGCGAAGGCCTGGGGAGGGGTGGGGAGGCCTTCACGGGACCCCCGGAGGCCCTCCGGAGGCCCCGCGAAGGCTTGGGGAGGGGTGGGGAGGCCTTCGCGAGACCCCCGGAGACCCCGCAAAGGCCTGGGGAGGGGTGGGGAGGCCTTCACGGGACACCCGGAGGCCCTCCGGAGGTGCCGCGAAGGCCTGGGGAGGGGTGGGGAGGCCTTCGCGGGACGCCTGGAGGCCCTCCGGAGGCACCGCGAAGGCCTGGGGAGGGGTGGGGAGGCCTTCGCGGGACACCCGGAGGCCCTCCGGAGGCGCCGCGAAGGCCTGGGGAGGGGTGGGGAGGCCTTCGCGGGTCCCCTGGAGGCCCCGCGAAGGCTTGGGGAGGGGTGGGGAGGCCTTTGCGGGATGCCCGGAGGCCCTCCGGAGACCCCGCGAAGGCTTGGGGAGGGGTGGGGAGGCCTTCAAGGGACCCCGGAGGCCCTCCGGAGGCCCCGTGAAGGCTTGGGGAGGGGTGGGGAGGCCTTCGCGGGTCCCCCGGAGGCCCCGCGAAGGCCTGGAGAGGTAGGGAGGGAGGGCCGGGGAGACCTCCGCGGGGCCTAGCAAGGCCCCGCGAAGGCCTGGGGAGGGAGGGAGGGCCGGGGAGACCTCCGCGGGGCCTAGCAAGGCCCCGCGAAGGCCTGGGGAGGGGGGAGGGAGGGCCGGGGAGACCTCTGCGGGGCCTAGCAAGGCCCCGCGAAGGCCTGGTGAGGGGGGAGGGAGGGCCGGGGAGACCTCCGCGGGGCCTAGCAAGGCCCCACGAAGGCATGGAGAGGGAGGGAGGGAGGGCCGGGGAGACCTCCGCGGGGCCTAGCAAGGCCCCGCAAAGGCCTGTGGAGGGAGGGAGGGCCAGGGAGACATCCGCGGGGCCTAGCAAGGCCCCGCAAAGGCCTGGGGGGAGGGAGGGAGGGCCGGGGAGACCTCCGCGGGGCCTAGCAAGGCCCCGCGAAGGCCTGGGGAGGGGGGGAGGGAGGGCCGGGGAGACCTCCGCAGGGCCTAGCAAGGCCCCGCGAAGGCCTGGGGATGGAGGGAGGGAGGGCTGGGGAGACCTCCGCGGGGCCTAGCAAGGCCCCGCGAAGGCCTGGGGAGGGGGGAGGGAGGGCCGGGGAGACCTCCGCGGGGCCTAGCAAGGCCCCGCGAAGGCCTGGGGAGGGAGGGGGGAGGGGAGTCGTTATTCGCGGATTTTTCACGTTCGCGGGGGTCCGCGGAATGGAACCCCCGCGAATGTGAAGGGACGACTGTACTGCGAGTTACTAACTATAAAAAGGAATTTCTAGCAATTAGCTTTAAAGACATTTTCTTTTTCAGATAGTAGTTTGATGTTTTCATATATTCTAAATAAACATTTTCAGAACATGGCTTTACGCTGAGGAAGCATGAAGTACTAGAAATAATATAAACCCTATGAGCATTGTGAATAATTTTTAAAAGCCAGAAAGCTATTAGTGCAGTGCAGAATGCTGATTTTAATTCTTAATCAAGCCTGGTTAGTACTTGGAGGGATGAGCCCATGAGATCTTCAGGGAGGGCTAGGAAAGAAACCTGCCAAAAACTGGAGAGGTGCTGCCAGTACTAGGGTAGATGGACCAATTTTGTGACTCAATATGTATGCATAGGATCACAGCCTCAGCCTAAAAATCAAACATCTGAATCTCTGTCTATCATTTAAGACCTGGTTTATTTTATTCTCCACGCTCTAGCTCCACTACAATGCTGATAACGAGCCTCCTCCTTCCAGGAACTTTTATAAGAAAGTCCAGCTGTCATTGTCACTCCATTTGTAACTCTCCCTTATTTCCCACTGTTTCTTCCATCATTTTTATTACTGGGAAAAAAATCTGTGAAAAATTGAAAAATGCTTAATGTCTTTTGATTGGTCGCATCAGTACCCCCCATCTGGAATTGCCTGAGAGCCCCCATTTATTTGGATGCTCTTACAGTATGTATAGAGGAATTCATGGGTGGCGGGGGGGGGGGAGGCCACAGAAATCAAACTGCTTCAGGCCAAAGCAATGTTTAGCTGCTTGTCTGACTAGTGGAGAGACAACCTGTTCTATCATCACCCCACACCATCCTGCATGAAAGCTGTCATTTGTTTCCAAGCTGCAGACTTTTCTTCCCCCTCCTCCCCCTCCCCCTCCCCCTTCTTCTTCAGACTCTTTCTTCCTGCCATCAATCAGATGCCTGGTTGGATGGAAGGGGAACAGCAGCCTTAAATCTTTCTCCTTAACAGGTGAATAGAGAAGAACCTCTTCCTCCATAGACCTCTCTATAGCAGGGGTGCAAACATGAGACTGACACACACACACACCCAAAAAAGGAGGGGAGGAGAGTTATTCTACCAAAGTTCCAGAGAAGTTAGAAGAATTGGGCCGATGTAGCCTCTTTATCACCACTTACTTAACTTGGCTTTTACAAGGGAGTGTTGACTCTCAGGAGTGCTGTCAATTTGTCTTGTTCAACTTGGTGTCATCCAGATGTGTTTGACTACAGCTCCTATCAGCTGGTTGAGGGATAGTGAGTGTTGTAGTCCAACATATTTGGAGAGCATCTGGCTGGACAGGAGTGCTGTAGATGAAGCAGCAAGTCAGCATAGCCAATGGATGTCCTTTCCCCCCTTATTTCTGCTAGAATGCTTTGGATTGCAAAAGGCAGACACTTTACCACAGTGAGAGTCACAAGCTCCAGGTACATACTGTCCAACATTTTGCAGATGAGGCAGAGACACGAGTGTTGACACTATTCTATTCACCCACCAAAGGTTAGTCATCATTTCCACCTCTTCCCATTAACACACGTGACTAAAAAGCTCAATTTAGCCTACTGGCTGCCTGCTTTTTCACCAACTCTTGTTGCTCTGACTTTAATACTGGCTTCATTGCAGGAGACAAACTTGGTTTATTTATGAATTAACAGCTGTATCTTGCTTTTCCTACAATGAGATCAAGGTGGGTTTGCCCATGTCTCTCTTTCTCACTCACTCCATCATTGTTCCAACACTCATGTGATGTACACCAGGTGGAGGGAAGGGGGGAGACTAGATCCATGTCTCAGCCATTAAATTTAGTGGAGTGAATTTCACAGATGAGTGGGGATTAGAACCAGGGTTTCCCAAATCCTAACCACTAAACCGTGCCTGCTGTCTCTTTGTGACTGTGGCACTGCTTGTCAAATATGGAGCTACAGTTGAGATGTTGAAAGTGAGAGAGGGGGGTTCTGAGGCAGTGGTAATTGTTTACAAGGCAAAAGCCAGCTTCAGATGGATGCAAACTGATTTTGATTGCACTCCCTTTCAAATATGTAATGATCCATTTACTGAGGTAATAGCCAGAAAACTAGTGCATATTCTAAAAGGCATTCCCCATGAGCAAAACAAGCTGTGATTCACCAGGGACTGTCCCTGTGCAGATAAGGACAGCTAGAAGGTATGGAGGTGATCCTGGGGAGGGGGGTGAAATTCACAAGTCTTTGGAGCAAAGAGCATGACTCCCTTGGGCTTCTGCTTTGCACCAATGATTTTTCATAAGGGCCCAGAGATATGTATTTAGAGGAATGAAACAAAATCCTCAAAAACAAGGGGCCACCTGGGAAATCTTAGGGTGCATCTACACTGTAGAAAGAATGCAGTTTGATGCCACTTTAAGTGCTGTAGCTCAATTCTATGGAATCCTGGGCCATGAAACTACAAATACCAGGATTCTGTAGGATGGAGCCATGGTAGTTAAAGTGGAGTCAAACTGCATTACAGTAGGATCCCCTTATCCGCTGGGAATTGGTCCTGCCACACACACACCTGCCTGTAGATGCACAAAACTGTGGATAATAGCCAACACAATTGAAAATAATGGGACTTCCAGTTTAAAATACCATAGAGTTGCCTTGGAGGACATAGAAAATGGCTAGAGAGGACATATTTTCTAGGAAGACTCTATGGTCGGTGTGCTTTTTTTTTTTTTTTTGTCCCATGGAGAATTGAATCAGTGGATAATGAATCCATGGATATGGGATACCTACTGTGAGGGGATGTCACGCTGAGGATGGAGCAGGTTTGTTTTCTGCTGCTTCAGAGACTGGAACACGGAGCAATGGATGCAAGCTCCAGGAGCAGAGATTCCACCTCAACATGAGGAGGAACTTGTTGACAGTAAGAGCTGTTCGGCAGTGGAACACGCTCCCTTGGAGCGTGGTGGGGTCTCCTTCCTTGGAGGTCTTTAAACAGAGGCTGGATTGCCATCTGTCGGGGATGCTTTGATCAAGATTTCCTGCGTGGCAGGGGGGTTGGCCTGGATGGCCCTCGTGGTCTCTTCCAACTCTGCAATTCTATGATTCTATGAGTATAGATGCACCCTTAGAGGCACAGATCTGGCCTCTAGGAAACCAAATTTAGCTCCTGAGGCTCCCTTATCCTGTTTTAAATGAAATATTGCTGTGACCGACCTACCGGCTTGATTGTTTGGGAAGCCTGAGTTCAAATGTAAGTTCAACTGTTAGTTCTGCAGGTTACCATGGGCAAATCGCTGCTTCTTGGGTATCACTTCCCCAGCAACATCCAGTGTTGCTTGGGAGAATCATCAACCTTCATTCATTATCTTCAATTTTAACTGCTTTAGAGGGTGACAGCACAGAGTGTTGATCTCTTTGGGGGCTCAAATATTCCTTAAGTTGTGCATCAGTTTCAGTTGCCCATGACAGAACATATTTTCTTTCCATCAAGCATCAAACATACTGTTCTGTATGAATTAAACAAAAATAATTGGGGTGCCTCTGAGCCCTTCTCCAAGTGAATGTTGTGTATGCCACATAGCCTATGTTTTATGTCAGATCATTCAAAACATCGTATTCCAATTTGATGAAAATTCATACAGCTATTTTTTTCACAATGAAGTTGCAAAAAACCATAACAAACATGAACTTAATTTTATTTATAAAGATGATCCATATTCTCAGAAATGTTAATGAGGAAGAGGAGGCCACTTGACATTTTATTTATCTATTTATTCACACCATTTTAATATCACTATTTACTACTGGAGACTGGAGACAGTTCCCTCCCACACACACACCCAAAAAAAGGAGAGCATGAAAATGTTAGGGGGAAAGCATGAGGATGAATTAGATAATAATAAAACAGGATAAATTGCTTTTTTTTTTTACCTCTGATCCCATAATCCTGCAGCCAACCAAAGTCCAGGAAAGTAACATTTCCAAGTTCAGATAGAAAGTTATGAATGAAGTTTATAGTGGGGATAAAGAACCAATGTAATGGTAATGTATAATAGATGTTAAAGGTAAGGATCTACTGGGAAGGAGCGAGAGAATGGGATGTTGGGACTGAGTAGTGATTGGGCTGAATGTCTCAGGGGGTTTAAGAAAGACTGGTATATGATGGTTGGTTGGGGAGTGAGAGTTGGTTCTGCAAGATTAGGAATTAGGAGGGTTTAGTAGTTATATTGGTTAGTAGAGTTCAGGGCCGGTTTAACCTGTCTGCCAAATCAGCATTGGGAGGGGGCCCCGAGGTCAAGAGAGGGCCCCATGTTGGCCTCCTTAATCTGACGAAGGAGATAGCCAGGAGACAGCTGGGAGGAGCCCCCTCTTACCCTCCTCCTCCAAAAACCTCCTGCTGGCTTTTTTAAAAAAACAAACAAAACAGCCTCTCCAAAACTAAAGAGAAAGAGAAAGAAACAGCAGCCCTCTGTGGCAGAAGCTGGAGGGAGAGGCACGTAGGAGAGGGTGAGTGTGTGTGTGAGAGAGAGAGAGACAGGGAATTTGAGGGTTGTCTCCCTCAGAAAGGGCTTTCTTTCTTTCTTTTTTTTCTTTTCTCTTCCTTTCCTTTCCTGCACATAGATCCCCTCCAGCCCATCTTTCCAGCTGCATTTAACATGTCTTGGTTCCTCTCCCCTCCCTTTCCCCCTTGGTCTTCTTCAGCTTCCTCCCCATGCTGCCAACTCTCTCTCTCACACACACTCACCCTCTCCATTAGTTTTGGAGAGGCTGTTTTGTTTGTTTTTTTAAAAAAGCCAGCAGGAGGTTTTTGGAGGAGGAGGGTAAGAGGGGGCTCCTCCCAGCTGTCTCCTGGCTATCTCCTTCGTCAGATTAAGGAGGCCAACACGGGGCCCTCTCTTGACCTCGGGGCCCCCTGCCAATGCTGATTTGGCAGACAGGTTAAACCGGCCCTGAATGCACCCTAGAATCGCATTGGCATTTTTTGCTGCTGCATCACACTATTAACTCATGTTTAGCTTGTAGTCTACTCTTTATTTTCTTTGAGGAAATCTACACCATTACATTAATTGCTAATAAACAAAAAATATTATGTTAGTGCCTATAATATAGTTTTTAAACTAAATTATTGGTGGCAAATTCTGTAATATAGTAGGCCCCTCTTATCCACTGGGGATTGGTTCGGGGGGGGGGGCGTGGATTCTGAAAACCATGAATAATAGTGAACGCCATTGAAAATAATGGGACTTCTGGTTTAAAATACCATGGAGTTGCCTTGGAGGGCCTAGAAAAGGGCTAGGGAAGACACATTTTCTAGGAAGACTCTATGGTAGGTGTGCTGTTTTGTGTCCCATGGATAATGAATCAGTGGATACAGGGGTCCTACTATAATCTGAACATCCTGTACGGTGAATAGGTTAGGTTACATTGATCTGAGATAAACATATGGGGGCCCCAAAGTAAAGCATTGCAGGGGGCCCCAAAATTCCTTAAACCGGCCCTGGCTGCATTAATAGGAGTAGTGTCTAGATCAAGGGAAGTAATAGTATCACTCCATTCTGCTTTGGTCAGACCTCACCTGGAATACCGTTTCCAATTCTGGGCATAACAATTCAAGAAAGATACTGAGAAGGATGGTGCGAGGTCTGGAAGCCATTACGCCCTATGAGGAATGGCTTAGGGAGCTGGGTATGCTTAGCCTGGAGAAGAGAGGGTTGAGAGGGGACATGATAGCCATGAAAGTATTTGAAGGGATGTCATACTGAGGATGGGGCAAGCTTGTTTTCTGCTGCTCCAGAGACAAGGACATGGAGCAATCAACTCAGACTACAGGAAAAGAGAATCCACCTAAACATTAGGAAGAACTTCCTGACAGTAAGAGCTGTTTGGAAGTGGAACACACTGCCTTTGAGTGTGGTGGAGTGTGGTTGTTTTAAACATAGGTTGGATGGCCATCTGTCAGGAATGCTTGGATTGTGTGTTCCTGCAGGGCAGAAGCCGATCGGATGGGATCGCTGTTGAGGTCCCTTCCAGCCCTATGATTCTATGATTCTAGGCTGCATTTAGAGCCTGGGAAAGTTACTCTTGGATTACACCTCCCAGAACCCTCCTGCCAGCACCCTTCTCAAGGTCTGGTTGCATTGTTCCTTTTCTAGCATTCTCTAGCCCAGTGGTTCTTAACTTGGGGTCCGCAATGTCCTCACAGGGGGTCCACAAAGGCTTGAAGGCTGCTTGGCCCACCTCCTCCCTGTAGTGGAGTAGCCATGTGACAGGAACCAAGGCAAAGGCTGGCTGGCTTGGCCTGTATATTGCCATTCAATCCACTCCAGCCACAAACTTGCAGGAAGAAGCAAGAGTGTCTCTGAGGGAAAGTTTAATGGATGGTGTAATTGTATTGTTGTTGTTGTTAGCTATTATTATTAGCTATTATTATTAGGATTTAAATCTTGAGTTAAGTCTTGGGACAACAAAAGATATTTAAAGGGGGTCCCTGGTAAAGAAAAGGTTAAGAATCACTGCTCTAGGCCAATGCCTCTCACATAACACTAATGCGATACTGGTGTTTTAGTGACAACAATAAAACCATTGTTCCCAGTAATATTACTCCAAATTTTAATTTATATTCTTCTGTTAAAAGAGCTAGAGTGTTGTAGAAGTTTCAGCATTGCACTATGACTTTGGAGACCAGGGTTTGAATCCTTACTCAGCCATGAATACCCACTGGCCGACCTTGAGCAAGTCACAATCTCTCAGCCTCAAAGGAAGTCAAAGGCAGACCCCCTTTGAACAAACCTTCCCTAGAAAACCCCATGGTAGGTTGGCCTTACTCAGAAATTACTTGAAGGCACATGGGCAAACACCCACAAATTCCTTTTGCAGGTTGAACTCAGTTGGCAGCACGGGGAGGAAGCTGAAGAAGACCAAGGGGGAAAGGGAGGGGAGAGGAACCAAGACATGTTAAAAGGAGCTGGAAAGATGGGCTGGAGGAGATCTATGTGCAAGAAAGGAAAGGAAAGGAAAGGAAAGGAAGAGAAAAGAAAAAGAAAGAAAGAAAGCCCTTTCTGAGGGAGACAACCCTCAAATTCCCTGTCTCTCTCTCTCTCACACACACACACTCACCCTCTCCTACGTGCCTCTCCCTCCAGCTTCTGCCACAGAGGGCTGCTGTTTCTTTCTCTTTCTCTTTAGTTTTGGAGAGGCTGTTTTGTTTGTTTTTTTAAAAAAGCCAGCAGGAGGTTTTTGGAGGAGGAGGGTAAGAGGGGGCTCCTCCCAGCTGTCTCCTGGCTATCTCCTTTGTCAGATTAAGGAGGCCAACACGGGGCCCTCTCTTGACCTCGGGGCCCCCTGCCAATGCTGATTTGGCAGACAGGTTAAACCGGCCCTGAATGCAGCCTAGAATCGCATTGGCATTTTTTGCTGCTGCATCACACTGTTAACTCATGTTTAGCTTGTAGTCTACTCTTTATTTTCTTTGAGGAAATCTACACCATTACATTAATTGCTAATAAACAAAAAATATTATGTTAGTGCCTATAATATAGTTTTTAAACTAAATTATTGGTGGCAAATTATGTAATATAGTAGGCCCCTCTTATCCACTGGGGATTGGTTTGGGGGGGGGCGTGGATTCTGAAAACCATGAATAATAGTGAACGCCATTGAAAATAATGGGACTTCTGGTTTAAAATACCATGGAGTTGCCTTGGAGGGCCTAGAAAAGGGCTAGGGAAGACACATTTTCTAGGAAGACTCTATGGTAGGTGTGCTGTTTTGTGTCCCATGGATAATGAATCAGTGGATACAGGGGTCCTACTATAATCTGAACATCCTGTACGGTGAATAGGTTAGGTTACATTGATCTGAGATAAACATATGGGGGCCCCAAAGTAAAGCATTGCAGGGGGCCCCAAAATTCCTTAAACCGGCCCTGGTAGAGTTAGGGTCAGAGACAGAGTTTAGTAAACTAATAAGGGTCTGAGTTAGCTAGGATATGAGTGTGTGAGAGAGTGAGAGCTGGGTCTGTCAAGGTTAGGATTAGGGGTCTGTCAGATTTAGGACTGGAGTAAGAGATGTTGGGAGAATTAGTCAGGGTCAGGACAGAGATTAGTTAGAGTCAGGGTAAAAGAATATGAGTGAGAGATTTGTGTTACAGTGAGTGTGGGCTCATCTACATGAGCTCCCCCCCCCAACATAGCGTCCCACAGTAATAGCAAGTCCAGCAGCTGTGACTTGTCTTAATGGTCTTTTTGCCCCCAGCAGTCCCCCTAAGCTTCGCATGACAGCCGAGATGATGGAGCCCTCTTCCAGGGAAGGAAGAAGAGGAAGACAGAGCCCTCTTCCCTTCTCCGATCCCAGTGGCGGCGGCGGCAGCAGTAGCAGTCCCCTGGGGGGGGAATGACAGGTGCCCTTCTCCCTTCCCCATCCACGATTGCTGGGGGGGGGGATGGCGGCTGTGGGTACTTGCCCTGTTAGCAAGCCCTGCCCCCATGCTTGTCCAGCCACCAGGGGTGTGCTTCCTGTACTCTCAGACAGCAATTCCTATTGAATTGCTGTCCTTATGAGGGAGAATGCGCACTCCCCTCGCTGTTTTTCAAAAACTTTGGGAAAAGCTGAGAAGGCTTTTTCCCTCAGAGTTTTTTCCATTTGGGGCCTCCCTCCTTCCAAATATGGCATAACGACACGGATTCCCATTTAGACAGGTAGGCTTCTCCTTGAATTCAACGAGGAGTATTTTCACCATTTAGACAGCCCCTGTGTGTCAGGATTTAGATGTATTAAATAAGAAATCTGCGGTGTTATGTTCAATTTCTGTTTAATAAATCATTATTTTTGTATTATACACCTTTGTCTCTGAGAACACTATATTGGATATTGGGAAGCTTAAGTTCATACACAGTGTCTATAATGGAAACAGTTAATCAAGAGTGGTGGGGGTAGTGAATAAAGCCTCACACAAGAACTGCAAGGGCATTAGGAGGCCCTCACAGTTGGTGACCATAGTGGTAGGACTGGAGGAGGTCCTGACTTTGGTGGCAGAGGCTGGGATAAACGGAAAACCTCACACTTCGTGTCACCGGATAAGTAAAAAACCTCACATTACCATCATGCCTAGGTCCCAGCAGCTGATGAAGGGCCCTTCCTCCATACCAACTCTCATTGCTGCAGCCTCAGAGGGCGAGAAGAATAAGCAGGGCAGCTCCATCATGCCTCTACCTAGTAGCTGATGAAAGACACCTTCCTCCATCCCAAATGCCACTGCTGTGGCCTCGAAGGGAGATAAGAACAGATAGTAACAGCTGAACTCAATCTCCTTCCCCTTTTCCTTGTGTTTTGTGCCTTTTTAGATTGTAAGCCTGAGGCAAGGAACTGTCAAATTAGCAATTTGGAAGCTGCTCTGGGAGCTTTTTTGACTGAAGGTGGGGTACAAATATCTAAATAAATAAACTAACCTTATGCATGCATTTTGTTTTTAAACATACAAAATGCCACAGGTTGATCATCCTACGTATATGTCTGACCAACAGTTATGCACACATAATGGCAATGCAGAGTTGATTAAAAAGTGCACCTGAAGATGTGGTGCAGAGTTCCACTATAGTATGCCACCCCTGAAAGGCATGTGAATACATGCTTATATCCTCCACCTCCTGCGCACTCATCAAACTCTTCATCCACAGTGAAGTCTAGTGTTATTCACAATCCTTCTGCCTGTAGGTGGAGGTTCAGAGGTTCTCTGAAGCAGAGAAAGGGAGGCACCATTGGACACCTCCACCCCCTAGAAGAGAGGTCTGCTGCTGACCTATGGCCTCTCTGTAGGTCCTTCTCCTTGCTGTTGCGAGTGAGCAAGCAATAAGCAATAAGGAGAAGGAACATGAATGTAACAGGAGCCTTGCTGGGTCAGACCTATCTAGTCCAGTGATCTATTCCCTTATTGGCCAACTAGATTCCTCTGGGAAGCCTACAAGAAAGACATGGGTGCCATTGTATCCTCCCACTCATGTTCCCTGCAACTGGTATTAAGAATCATACTGCCTCTGATATTGGAGATAATGTATAGCCATCATGATTGGTAGCAGACTTCTCCTCCACAAAATTTGTTTAATCCCTCTTTAAAGCCAGCCAGATTGATGGATATCACTATATCTTGTGGTAGCAAATTCCAGAAGTGTTTCCTTCTACTTGTCCTGAATGGCCCATCATTCTCCTTCATTGGATAGTTTAGAGATTGTATGTTATGCGAGAGGGAGAACAACCTTTCTCTAGCCACCTTCCCCATGTCATGCCAGAATGCATGGACCCTTGGTATTTGCCGGGGTTTGCTTCCAGGATCCCCTGTGGATTCCAAAATCCATGGATGCTCAAGTCCCATTATATACAATGGAATAGTAAAACAATAGCCCTTAATGTACATAAAATCGCAAAATTGAGGTTTGCTTCTTGGAATTTTAAAAAATATTTTCAAGCTGTGGATGATGGAATCTGTGGATGCCAAATCCGTGGATACAGATGGATTGTCTATTGTGGCCCCCTTTCACTTTCCTTCCCTCCCCCAAGATAAAAACCTCCAAACATGGTAACCTCTCACTGTAAGAAAACTACCTCTGTTCCTAATGGTTTTTAGTCTCTCTTTCTGCAATTTTATATCCTTTATATCTGTTTTGGAGGCGTAGAATTGCACACACTGGATTCCAGAAATTGGAAAGTTACTTTTGTGATTGGTGTAGTCTATATGAGGGGGAAAATGTGGATTGATGTACACTAATGCCAATTCAAAGCAGCTTCGATTTGTCGTAATGGTTATTTGGCAAGATCGCTGGCATGTGAAGCTATCCGCTTTTGCTATCCCAGTGGGCATGTCTGTGAATCAAGATGGAAGGTGCGAGTGAATTACTTGCCTTTTTATTGTTGCAAGTTGCTGCTGCTGAACTTTTTTTTTTTTTAAGTATATTTAAGGTGTGAAAGTGCAATATTCTGCCTAAATAAATAGAAAAAAGAGAAAAGAGCTGTTTCGTCGCCTCAGCACACGGCTCAGCACTATGGCAAAAATCCAAGATGGCGGCTCCAACAGCTTGCCTTGTTAGCAAGCTCCACCCCCTGCCAACATCCAACTAATATGCTTTCCATTTCTGCACTTATCGGGACTGTGAATCAATATGAATTGGTTGTCCCAACAAACAGGAATACACTACCCCACAGAGCTTTTTAAAAAAAATTACAGGAAAAGCCGCAAAGACTTTTCCTGCAGAGTTTTTAGTGGTTTTGTCCTCCCCTCCTTCCCAATACTGCAGATTGATGTGGGATGCCATTTAGACAAACTGTAATATTGCTGTCCTTGAGCAAGCAGGGATCACCAGCATTGAGGCCATGATATTGAGAACACAGCTGCGCTGGGCAGGGCACGTTTCTAGGATGGAGGACCATCGCCTCCCAAAAATAGTACTCTATGGTGAACTTGCCATGGGTCAGCGTATGAGGGGCGCTCCAAAAAAGTGATACAAGGATTTCCTGAAACAACATCTGAGGCTCGGCCAAATTGATCACCAATAATGGTCCACCCTGGCCTCACATTGGGAGGCATGGAGACGCACTATCCACAATGCTGCAGCCTTATTTGAGAACGCACACCGAACAAGTCTTGAAGAGAAACAACAACACATAAGAATCACAACCTGGAAACATCACCCAAGGAGTCCTTCTGCTGTGCTTTCTGCAACCAGACCTGTTTATCTCACATTGGCCTTTTTAGTCATCAGCGCGCTTGCAAAAAGCGCAGGATGAGTCCTTCCTGAATCTTCGTTTGCGAAGAAAAGCCAGAGAGAGAGAGAGATTCTCCTCAAATTCTCATAGACTGTCCCATTTAGACAATCCCTACAACTCCCAGAAGTCCCCAGCTAGCGGGCCACTGAGCATTACTGGCTGTTTTCCAAAAAAACTCCACAAAAAACGTTTTCATGCTCTGCGCTATTCCAAGAACAGGCTCCTCTCATCTTGCCCTCTCGTTCATGGCAAACAGATGGATCTGAGCTGAGAGGAATTAGGCAGGGGACAGTTTATCATTGCGGTGAAGCGAAGCACTGTTGTAACTCGAAAGCAAGACACCTACTCCAAAAGAATGGGATTCAGTTAAAAAACATCCAACTGGCCTGTTTTGGGTAAATTTAGCTTCCAGGCTTAAGTGGCTTACTCAAGGGTGAGTCAGCGAGTTGAGTGCCCAGCTGGAACTAGAACCTAGAAGTCTTGGCTGGTCTCCTGCCTGAACCAGAATGATTAGTCCCCTGCTCCTCTTCCCAAATAGCTTGCCATTAGTCAAGAGACAACATCAGTCCACTGTGACTTTTAAATCACCTTCACCTCTGGTTTATATATTATTTTTTTGATTTATACCCCACCTAATTCACAGCAATCTCTGGGAAGTTACCTTTTAAAAGCAATCAGTTACCATTACTCTGACTTGTTCTATTGTTTACAATTTAATTTGTTGGTATTTCTCATTGAAATTTTTAAGAAATAACTTGCTGGTCACTTTTTCATTATTTTTGGGGTGGGGTGGGGGTAGGCTATCTTATTATTTGAGTAGCCAAAAGACAACTTGAAAAATACCCCCCAAAGGTTTTTAAATGTTCTTTCAAAGCAACTAGAAAATGTTTCTTGCTAACACCAGGAGCTTTTACTTCCCACTTTTTACCTTACTTTTGAAATGTCACTTAATTACATCCTCATTACTCCTTCTTGTAAAGTAACATTTGACAGATGCTTTGCTTGTTTACACATTAGCTCCAAGCTCCTGGGGATTCTGAGAGCTGGAGTCCAAAAAGGCAACATTCCCAAGCTCTTACCTGTATGAGGAAGTGGGGCAGGAAGGTGCTAGGAGCTGCATACAAACCACCTCTTTCTCTCTCACACACACCCCTTTTGCTACCGGGCAAGGGCAGTCTCCTAAAGGGTGGGAAGGAAGAATGTGCACCAAGATGAGGTGGTGAGACTGACAAGGGTGTTGTGTTCTGTTGTGTGTGCGTGCGCGCACGCATGTGTGGGATTCCATAAGTAATAGCAGGCAGTTGGTGACACAAAGGGAATGCATAGCCTTTCTTTTGCACTTGTGTTGGGGTGTTACCTGGCCTTATATTCCCTCCCTCTAATAATTCATAATTCAGCATATTGGAAACTTCATGAGGTCTAAGGTAGACCAGGGCCAACCAAAACTAGGGTCAAGTGGAGGTCACTAGGACCTATGAAGATGTCATGGAAATTCCCCAACAAACACACTCAGGACAAGACTAATGTGAAACCCCTTAGTCAGAGTCATTAAGGAAGAATGTGCTAATCTTCCCTGGATGCACCTGGCACTGTCATACTCCAAAACAAACAGTGACTGGAACCCCCATTATCCACAAAATACCTTCCCTCGCACCTTTTCCTCTCCACAATATGGTGGCTGCCATAAACCCATCAACTTTAATGTCTCATCCATTAGCAACAATCAATGAAGCTGGAGTTTCCTTTGTTTAGCTGTGGGAAACCCATCTAAGCATTGTTTTTACACTCAAATCACCCTTTAAGGGTATGATATTGGATATAAATATTACCCTCAAATAATAGCCATGTGTGCTACAGTTGGACACCGTCATTCTGCTGGACTGTACTCAGCTCCAAGTCTGAGTTTTCCTTTGCTGCACGAACCTCTGCTCTGGGAGAAATAGCAACTGACTCAAGTTCCAAGACTCAGCTGTCCTTTATAGGCTGTGATTGTATGTTGTAATTTTTTTCTTCTAATTTATATATATATTTAATTATTGTCTGTTTTAATCCATCATAATTTAATATTATTTTAAGGGGTGGGTGGGCTAGGGTATTGTGATTATGGAGTTTTTATATTGTAAGCCGCCCCGATTGCGTTGCAGAGGGGCGGGATATAAATAAAATTTTATTATTATTATTATTATTATTATTACTGTCAGCACTGAATGGTAGTAGCTCACCTGGATTTTGGACAGCTTTTCTCCCTCAGCACTAGCAGGAGGTGTGGTGGGTTGAAAAGGGGAACTCCTGCAATGAAAGCAGGTGCTCTACGACTGAGCTGCAATCAGTGCTGGGAAGGGTTACTATCTGGACTATATTTGTGTTGGCTATGGATTCTGAAAGCTGAAGACCCCAACAAAGCTCTCCTTACAGTCCTTCTAACACTCTAGCCAACCCTCCCCCAACTCTTGCCCTTCATGTATATTGGACTACAACCCCCATCATTCTCAGCCAACATGGCTGTACTTCATTGAATGTGGCCCCCTGTTTTGGAATGAAATTTTGATTGCTGAGGTTGTTTTAAATGTTTATGTTGTCATAATTAATTATATTTTTATGTTTAATGTATTTTGTGAACTGTCCTGGGGAGGCTTCACTTACGGCACTGCAGCAATATTTTAAACAAACAACAAAAAAAAGTACAGGTCATAGAATCATAGAGTTGGAAGAGACCACAAGGGCCATCTAGTCCAACCCCCTGTCATGCAGGAATACTCCATCAAAGCACTCCTGACAGATGGTCATCCAACCTCTGCTTAAAAACCTCTGAAGAAGGAGATTCCACCACACTCCCAGGCAGCTCATTCCATTACCAAACAACTCTTACTGTCAGGAAGTTCTTTCTAATGTTTAGGTGGAATCCCTTTGAGTTTTCTAGTCTCTGGAGTAGCAGAAAACAAACTTGCTCCACCCTAAGTATGACATCTCTTCAAATATTTAAAGATGGCTATCATATCACCTCTTAACCTTCTCTTCCCCAGGCTAACATACCCAGCCTGGAATGTCAACCCCCCCCATATCCACAGATTCAGTATCCATGGTTTCACTTATCCATGTTTGAAAAAAATGTTCTCTCTAGGCATTTCTAGGTTCTCCAATTTGATTCCATGGTCAAATTCTGGCCTTCTTCTCATTGAAAATAGTAGGGTTCACTATTATCCATGGTTTTAGGTATCCACGGGGGGGATGTCTTGGAATGCATCCCCCAGGGATACAGGGGTCAACCTGTATTACACTTGTGGGACACAATTTCATAGCATTTTTTAATGAAAAATGAGAACAAGTAGTTTTTAGTGGGGGCACTTTCACAGGTTCTTGAGCAAACAGAGATACAAGTTGAACATCAATTAATATTGAACACTCAGATGGAATTGTCCTTCTTTTGTCATGTATGTAGGGCCCCACTTCTGCTTTTTCACATTCTTCTGCTTTTTTCACATTCAGGAAATAATTTCTGGCACAGGAGAAACTGCATCAGATTCATTCTCCAGATTTGAGACTGAATGACTGAGAGCCCAGAGGCTTGAGGAACACATGGTAGAGCTGACAGGAGCCCTGCAGGCCATCTTATACTCCAGCTGCAGATCAGTGCAGGAGCTCCAGAGCGAGATCATAGCAGATAGTTGTCTGGGCTCTGCTTGGACACCTCAGATGAGTGAAAACTCAGCACCCCTTGAGAGCTTGGGTTCCATTGTCCAACTGCTCTTACTTATCCATCAAGACCTCAGTCCATGTTCAATGGAAATAAACCCTCTGGTAGCATATAACCGTTAGATCTACTCCTAGGCTGCTGACACACTGGAGAAATAATGTAGTTTTGACACCACTTTAACTGCTATGGCTCAATGCTATAGAATCCTGGGATTTGTAGTGTTGTGAGATATTTAGCTTTCTCTGTCAGAAAGCTCTGGGGCCACAACAAACTACAAATCCCAGGATTCCATAGGAGGGAACAGCCCTAGTCTTGCATCACTGAGGTGACCACTGCAGATTAGGAGATCTGAAAACTGATTTGAGATATGTGTATCTGAATCAGGGTTGAGTTAGGGTTCTTTCTGCTTTCTAAATGCTTGGAACCCCTGATCACAACATTTTCAGATTTTCCTTTGGTTGTAGGAACAAACATATTTTTAAAATTTGTTTTTAAAGATATACTATATATCCCACTTTTAATCAAAGTGATTGCAAAGCCCTTTGCAAAACCCTAAAACAAGAGTGAGCAAGAGATTGGGAAAATTACTTCCTTGAACTACCAGAATCCCCCAGGGAGCCTGGGAGTTATAGTTCAAAAATTAACTTTCCATGTTCTGGAGAAGGGCAAAGTGTGGCACTCTGGATGTTATGAGAGTGCAACTCCAATCAATCCTAGTTAGTATAACCAATGGTGAGAGATGGTGGGAGTTCAACAGCAACCACAGAATCACAGTTGTGCAGTGCTGTGATCATAAAATTAGTGCAGAGTTAATGCCAAATGTAACTAAGAATAAAAATAACAGATACAAGTGGCAGGCTTTTAAAAAGCCCAATGAATAGTAATTAACATGCTAGGGAGTTAATAGGTTTTGGTTAGGCATTTCCCAGTTAACAATCTCTATGCCAGGTCAGCCTCCTTGAGAAGGGTATTTGATAAACTGGGGCTGCCTCTCTCCTAATTAATTAATTAATTAATTAATATGCTGCCTTTCTCCCAGAGTGGGACCCTAGGCAGCTCACAGAAGAACACAGAGTTCTAGTGGAGGAGCCATTAATTGAAGGATGTCAGCACCCTTCAGCCTTAGAGGAGTATTAATCTTCATATTGGACTGATATATTTGTATGTACTGTAACTGGCTCCTGCATCTGTGATGCCAACCTGTCCCTCCTCTCAGAGCCAAATGCCCTATGGGAAGGTATGGAGTAAATTAATTTTATGATGGCAGCTGCTCTTCTAGCTGGCACCTCTGATTCCCATGTCCATTCTAAGTAGAGCCAGTGCCAGTACCTGGCATTACTGGGTAAGAGGATCTACTACTAACACTTGTCCTTTAATTTTTGTCTTCCTCAGTTCAGTATCCTGATCACTGTGGCTGAGTTTAGCAGCCATTTAAATTCTTCCACAATGCCACTGACATCGCATCATACTGGGGGTGACCCTGGGAAATGTCTGGCCTGAAGTCACCTCAGTACTGCTGCCCCGGGGAACACCAACAGAGGAATGGTCAGCCTAATGTACTTTGCCCAATGAATGATGAAGTGATGGGGAAAGGTGTGTGGCCAGAGCTTGGAATTTTTGTACTTTTTTTGGACTGTAACTTCCAGAATATCCCAGATAGTTCCCCATCCCTATTTTAAATGGTTATGATCCACATACTGGTTTCAGCTACTGGGATGTCTGTGTTCAAATGAGAGCTCACCTGCTAATGCTCCAGGTCACCTTGTGCAAATGGCCAAGATCTCACCTTCCTATCCGTCACATAGAATCATAGAGTTGGAAGAGACCTAAAGGACCATCCAGTCCAACCCCCTGCCATGCAGGAATACACAATCAAATCATTCCTGACAGATGGCCCTCCAGCCTCTGTTTAAAAACCTCCAAAGAAGGAGACTCCACCACACTACGAGGCAGCGCGTTCCACTTCTGAAAAGCTCTTACTGTCAGAAAGTCCTTCCTAATGTTTAGATGGAATCTCTTCTCCTGTAGTTTGAACCCATTGCTCCGTGTCCTAGTCTCTGGAGCAGCAGAAAAGAAGCCTGCTCCATCCTCAGTATGACATCCCTTCAAATATTTAAACATAGCTATCATGTCCCCTCTCAATCTTCTCTTCTCCAGACTAAACATGCCTAGCTCCCTAAGCCGCTCCTCATAGGGCATGGCTTCCAGACTTTCCACCATCCTGGTCACCCTCCTCTGGACACGTTCCAGCTTCTCAATATCTTTCCTCAATTGTGGTTCCCAGAACTGGACACAGTATTCCAGGTGAGGTCTGACCAAAGCAGGATACAGTGGCACTGTTACTTCCCTTGATCTAGACACTATACTCCTATTAATGATCTATTGACCTACCTCAAAGGAGAAGCAGCAGAATAAGGCTTATGAATTAGTTGCATATAATTAATTTAATTCATATTTCCATAAACTAAAAGAAGACCCAGAATGAACTCAGCCACCTATACACACCCAGTTGCACAGCTGTGTTGTTTGTTGTGAAACCACTCTTTATAGATATCACAAGTCAGCCTGGAGCATCCTGAGACTGGGCAGTAATTTGAAATGCAATGCGGGGGGAATACAAAGAGGCATAAGTACATGAAAGCAATATCTCTATGCAAAGGATTGCTGGCCTAACCGATGGCTAACTGAATTACAGTTCGCAAAAAGGAGAGTGCAGGTTCCTTTGCCTACAAGAGCCATTATTTTACTTGTAAACAAGCAGCGTGGGGAGCATGCCTTTTGTTTTCAAATAAAATTGGGATTTTTTGCTGTGGCAACAGCAAGAAATAAGGATCAGCATGGTTTGAGTGTTGGACTAGGACTTTTGGAGACCAAACTTTTACTCCCTGCTTGGCCATGGAAACCCACTAGGTGACCTTGGACAACTCACATTATTTTAGATGATGGCACTAGCAAACTTCAGAGTTGTCTAAATGGCAAAAATACTCCTCACGGAATGCGAGGAGAATGCTATCTGTCTTAATGGGATTCTGCTTCATTTCACTGTATTCAGAAGGAGGGGGGCCAAAAACACCATATACCCTTTGGGAAAAGCCTTTGTGGCTTTTCCCTGAGTTTTTTTAAAAACAGCAGAGAGGATGCGCATTCCTGCTCATTGGAGCAAGTGATGCGAATTGATTCGCTTTCCCATATGAATGGAATATGAAAGCTGATTCATTGGATGAGCACGGGGGGTGGGGGGGTGGACCTTGCTAACAAGGTAAGTGCCCAGAACCACCATGTTGGATTTTCACCTTAGCAAGCAAGTGCTAAGGCGATAAAGTGGGGTGTTGTGCTTTTTTTGTTGCTTTTTTGTTAAGGTGAAATATTGCTCTATTGCACATAAGACATAGTTTTTTTAAAATATTCAGCGGCGGCAAATTGAGGTAAATAAAAAAGCGAGTAATTCACCCATGGCTGCCATCTTGATTTGCAGTCATGCCCGTTTGCCTATGATCTGCCAAAAAAAAAAAAAACCCACAAAAATCATTAGGACAAATAACAGCTGCTGCGAATTGCCATTACTGTGGAGGAATCAGTTTTTATTTTTGTTTTGCCTTGTATAGACAAGACCTTAATCTGAGCAAATATTGCCAAGAAGACCACTTGATAGGATCGTCTTAGGGTCACTATACGTCAGCAATGAATGGAAGGCATGTGTGCACGCACGCACGCACACACACACACACACAAGCAACAACAACAAGCAATTATACAGCCACAGCAGGTGTTGGGATGTGAATTCTGGTGGGTTTGGGGGGAACAATTACAGCTCCAAGGATGTTGCCCATTTCTGGCCTATGTGATGGCATACAAGCACCTACATTTTTACACATTTAGGTATGTGATTGATTGAGGTTATATAACAGATCTTCTGAAGAACTGCAATGGTTATTTAAATAACATTGAGCCAGTGTGATTAATGAGAGGAGCAAGACAAGCATGGGAATGTTGTCTTGTCATGCACAAGTCACTTGCATCAAAAGCAGCTAAACCAATCACTTGCCTCTGTGTTGTTTTTTAAATCAGGATGTCCAAATGCTTTTTCTTATTTGGTTTGTTCGTGGCCCAACAAACCATAGAAAAATCGTTGTTAACTGCCATTAAGTCGCCTTCAGCTTATGGAGACCCTAGGGTTTTCTAGACAATGAAAATACTCCTCATATAATTTGAGGATAATACCTTTTGTCCCAACACACTGCGAATGAGATTCACAGTATTCAGAAGAAGGGGGTGAAAAATGCATGGGAAAAGCCTTTGTGGCTTTTCTTGAAGTTTTAAAAATAATGTGTGGAAATGTGCATTATTGCTCATTTGGACATCCAATTCAGGACACTGTGCATTCTCAGTGAAGGCAGAAGTGGAGAGCAGATTGGTTGGACATGCACGGGGCAGGTTTGCCAGCAAAGAAGTGGTTGGAAGTGCCATTATGGAGTTTCACGTTATTGATCATGCACTTTTTTTGCTGCACTGAGGCTACCAAATAGCTTTCTAAAGGTTTTTTAAGCAGAAGGTTGCACTTGCACA
This sequence comes from Gambelia wislizenii, assembly GCA_030847615.1. NCBI lineage: Eukaryota > Metazoa > Chordata > Lepidosauria > Squamata > Crotaphytidae > Gambelia > Gambelia wislizenii. Next base: position 18,272,785 of record JAUMIR010000010.1, on the reverse strand, counting down.
CCTTTGTTTTACAGTTTTTAAAAAATGCCGTGCAGTGTGACAATGTACGGAGAATAATCACATGCTGTAATTTACTCAGCCACCATCTTGATTCACAAGCATGGCTGTGTGTGCACTTCAGACGTAGATAGCTTTGCATTCAATCAATTTTGCCAAAGGACCACGGAGACAAATGAAAGCTGCTGCAAATTCATATTAATGCATAGGAATCAGCATATATCTTCTCATCTAGACAATCCCCCTATGACTGAGAGACCTCCAAGCCACCCTATCATCAACTGCCCTCCTCAGATCTTGCAGACTCAGGGACATGGCTACCTTGATTGAGTCTATCCATCCACAACGCAGTTTTCCTCCGTGGTATCTGTAGAACTCTTCTCCAGCACCACATTTCAAATGAGTTGATTTTTTTCATATCAGCTTTCTTCACTGTCCAGCTTTCACAACCATACACAGAAATTGGAAATATGATGCCATGGACAATCCTAACTTTAGTATTTAATTATATATCGTTATACTTCCGGATCTTGTCTAGTTCCCTCATAGCTGCCCTTTCAAGTCCTAATCTTCTGGTTTCTTGACTGCAGTTTCCATTCTGATTAATGAGTGAGCCAAGGTATGGAAAATCATCACTATTTCAATGTCTTCATCATCTGCCTTAAAGTTATGTAAATCATCTGTGGTCATTATTTTTGTTTCTTTAATGTTCAGCTGTCAACCTTCCTTTGCACTTACTTCCTTCAGTAATCGTTCCAAGTCTTTGCTATTTTCTACTAGTAGTAGGGTGTCAAATTATTGATGTTCCTTCCTCCAGTTTTCATGCCTTCTTCTTCTGAGTCTAATCTTACTTCACCTATGATATGTTCAGTGTACAAATTAAACAGATAGGGTGATAAAATGCAGCCTTGCCTGACTCCTTTGCCAATTGGAAACCATATTCTGTCTGGACAGTAGCTTCTTGTCCTGAGCACAGGCTATGCATCAGAACAATCAAATGTTGTGGCACATCCATTTCTTTAAAAGCGATCCATAGTTTTTCATGATCTGTACAATCGAAGGCTTTGCTATAATCCAAAAAGCACAGGCTGATTTTCTTCTGAAATTCTTTGGTGCACTCCATTATCCAACATACATTTGAAATATGATCCCTAGTGCCTCTTCCTTTCTTGAACACCTGGCATTTCTCACTCCATATATAGCAAAAGTCTTTGTTGTAGAAGTTTGAGCATCACTTTGCTTGTATGGGAAATCAATGCAATGGTCCTGTGGTTACTGCAATCCCTGATGGCCCCTTTCTTGAGGACTGGACTAATATATTGAGAGTTTCCAATCTGTGGTCCCCCTCCCCTTTTTTTTTTTTTTTTTTTTTGGTTTTTCATATTTGTTGACAGATTTAGTTAGAACTGGAGTAGATTCCATCTCTGTAGGTTGAAGTAGCTCTATTCATATGCCATTTGTTCCTAATGATTTATTTCTCTAAAGTGCTCTGAGTGCAAGATGCACTTCACTTTCTCAGACTGGAGGTTCATCTTCAACTGGTTCTTCCTTGAATGAATCTGTGAACCTTTCATCTCTTTTATATAATTCTATGATATATTGTTTCCATCGTATTTTAACTGTACTTGGTCATGTAATCTGTTCCCCTGCTGGACATTAAGCATCCCCACTTTTGGTTTAAATGTCTCAGATCTTGTGGAAGAATTCTCTTCTTCCTTTTTTTGTTATCATCTTCTATTTCTCTGCATTGATTATTATAGTAGTCTTCTTTGTCCCTGAACACAAGTTGCTGAACAGTTGGATTCAGGATTCTGGCCATATTTCTGTCACTTTTTACTTTTGCTTCTCATCTGTCTTTAATTGCTTGAAGAATTTAATCTGCCATCCATAGAGGCTTCCCTTTCTTTTTCCCAGCAGATATTGTTTTTTTCCATTCCTCTCTGACAATATCCCTGGCTTCAATTCAGAGGACTTTCCCAGGCTCTGAATGCAGCCTAGAATCATAGAATCATAGGGCTGGAAGGGACCCCAACAGCCATCCCATCCAATCGACTTCTGCCCTGCAGGAACACACAATCCAAGCATTCCTGGCAGATGGTCATCCAACCTATGTTTAAAAAAAACCCAAAGAAGGAGACTCCACCACATTCCAAGGCAGTGTATTCCACTGCTGAATAGCTCTTACTGTCAGGAGGTTCTTCCTAGTATTCAGGTGGAATCTCCTTTCCTGTAGTTTAAACCCATGGCTCCATGTCCTAGTCTCTGGAGCAGCAGAAAACAAGCTTACTCCATCCTCAGTATGACATCCCTTCAAATATTTAAACATGGCTATCATGTCACCTCTCAACCTTCTCTTCTCCAGACTAAACATGCCCAGCTCCCTAAGCCGTTCCTCATAGGGCATCATGGTCTCCAGACCTCCCACCATTTTGGTCGTCCTGCTCTGGACACATTCCAGCTTCTCAATATCCTTCCTGAATTGTGGTGCCCAGAACTGGACACACTATTCCAGGTGAGGTCTGACCAAAGTAGAATAGAGTGGTACTATTACTTTCTTTGACCTAAACACTATACTCCTATTAATGCAGCCTAGAATCGCATTGGCTTCTTTAGCTGCTGCATCACACTGCTGATTCATGTTTAGCTTGTGGTCCACTAAGACTCCTAGATCCCTTTCGCATATACTGCCATCAAACCAGGTGTTACCCATCCTCAGGGCTGGTTTAAGGAATTTTGGGGGGCCCTGCAATGCTTTATTTTGGGGGGCCCATATGTTTATCTCAGGTCAATGTAACTTAACCTATTCACAGTACAGGATGTTCAGATTACAGTAGGTCCCCCGTATCCATGGATTCATTATCCATGGGACACAAAACAGCACACCTACCATAGAGTCTTCCTAGAAAATGTGTTCTCCCTAGCCATTTTCTAGGCCCTCCAATGCAACTCCATGGTATTTTAAACCAGAAGTCCCATTATTTTCAATAGTGTTCACTATTATCCACAGTTTTCAGAATCCATGCCCGCACAGAACCAATCCCCAGTGGATAAGAGGGGCCTACTATATTACATAATTTGCCACCAATAATTTAGTTTAAAAACTATATTATAGGCACTAATAAAATATTGTTTGTTAATTAACAATTAACGTAATGGTGTAGATTTCCTAAAAAAAAAAAAAAAAAGGAAGTAGACTACAAGCTAAACATGAGTTAGCAGTGTGATGCAACAGCAAAAAATGCCAATGCGATTCTAGGCTGCATTAATAGGAGTATAGTGTCTAGATCAAGGGAAGTAACAGTGCCACTGTATTCTGCTTTGGTCAGACCTAATCTGGAATACTGTGTCCAGTTCTCAGCACCACAATTCAGGAAGGGTATTGAGCAGCTGGAATGTGTCCAGAGGAGGGCAACCAAAATGGTGGGAGGTCTGGAAGCCATTATGCCCCATGAGGAGCGGCTTAGGGAACTGGGTATGTTTAGTCTGGAGAAGAGAAGGTTGAGAGGGGACATGATAACTATGTTTAAATATTTAAAGGGATGTCATACTGAGGATGGAGCAAGCTTGTTTTCTGCTGCTCCAGAGACTAGGACATGGAGCCATGGGTTTAAACTACAGGAAAGGAGATTCCACCTGAATACTAGGAAGAACCTCCTGACAGTAAGAGCTATTCAGCAGTGGAATACACTGCCTTGGAATGTGGTGGAGTCTCCTTCTTTGGGTTTTTTTTAAACATAGGTTGGATGACCATCTGTCAGGAATTCTTGGATTGTGTGTTCCTGCAGGGCAGAAGTCGATTGGATGGGATCGCTGTTGAGGTCCCTTCCAGCCCTATGATTCTATGATTCTAGGCTGCATTCAGAGCCTGGGAAAGTTACTTTTGAATTACACCTCTCAGAATCCCCCTGCCAGCACCCTTCTCAAGGTCTGGTTGCATTGTTCCTTTTCCAGCATTCTCAAGCCCAGTGGTCTTTAAACAGAGGCTGGGTGGCCATCTGTCAGGGATGCTTTGATCGTGATTTCCTCCTGCATGGCAGGAGACTGGACTAGATGGCCCTTGCGGTCTCTTCTATCTCTATAATTCTATGATTCTATGATATCCTCACAGGGGGTCCACAAAGGCTTGAAGGCTGTTTGGCCCACCTCCCCCCTGTAGTGGAACAGCCATGTGACAGGAACCAAGGCAAAGGCTGGCTGGCTTGGCCTGTACATTGCCATTCAATCCACTCCAGCCACAAACATTCAGGAAGAAGCAAGAGTGCCTCTGAGGGAAATGTTAATGGATGGTGTAATCGTATTGCTTTTGTTGTTAGCTATTATTATTAGGGTTTTAAATCTTGAGTTAAGTCTTGGGGCAAGAAAAGATATTTAAAGGGGGTCCCTGGTAAAGAAAAAGTTAAGAACCACTGCTTAGCCCAATGGCTCTCACATAGCACTAATGGGATACTGGTGTTTTAGTGACAATAATAAAACCTTTGTTCCCAGTAATATTACTCCAAATTTTTATTTATATTCTTTATATTCTTCTTTTAAAAGAACGAGAGTGTTGTAGAAGTTTCAGCATTGCACTATGACTATGGAGACCAGGGTTTGAATCCTTACTCAGCCATGAATACTCACTGGGTGACCTTGGGCAAGTCACACTGTCTCAGCCTCAAAGGAAGGCAAAGGCACACCCCCTTTGAACAAACCTTGCCTAGAAAACCCCATGATAAGTTTGTCTTAGTCAGAAATGACTTGAAGGCACATAGGCAAACACACACAAATTCCTTTTGCAGGTTGAACTCAGCTGGCAGCAAGGGGAGGAAGCTGAGGAGAAAGGGGGAAAGGGAGGGGAGAGGAACCAAGACAGGTTAAAAGGAACAGGAAAGGATCTATGTGGAAGGAAGGGAAGGGAAAGAAGGAAGGAAGCAAAAAGAAAGAAAGAAAAAAGGAAGGAAGGAATGGAGGAAGGAGAGAGAGAGCGACAAAAAGTCAGAAAGAAGGGAGGCAAAGAAAGAAGGAAGGAAGGGGGAGAGAGGGGGGATAGAAAGAAAGAAAGAAAGAAAGAAAGAAAGAAAGAAAGAAAGAAAGAAAGAAAGAAAGAAGCCTTTTCTGAAGATAGAGCAGGGGAAAACAAGAGATGACCCCCCTTCCCTCCTGCCCCCCTCTCTCCATCACATACACACACACACACACACACCTTTTGAGGATGATGATCGGGAAGGAGGAGGAGGAGTAGGGAGGGAAGAACAAACTCCCTCCAGAATCAGCCACACAAAGAAAGCTCCGTCTTTCTCTTTCTCTTTCGCTTTAGCTTTCTGTTTGGGAGAGGCTGCTTGTTTTTTTTTAAAGCCAGCAGGAGGTTTTTTCAGAAGGAGGGTTAGGTCCAGATGGGCCCCCCTGCCTGTGTGCCCCCCCCCCCGCAGATGCTGATTTGGCAGTATGGTTAAGCCGGCCCTGCCCATCCTGTATCTGTGCATTTCATTTTTACTGCCCAAGTGTAGTATCCTGTATTTCTCCCTGTTGGAATTCATTTGGTTAGTTTTGGCCCAGCTTTCTAATCTGTTCAGGTCATTTTGGATTCTGATCCTGTCCTCTGGGATATTATCAGGTTATGTCCATTTATACAATTGCCTCTTTGGTTGGTTGAAGACTGTGTTTGCAGTGAAAAAACTGTTGGCCTCGCAAAATTAAATCAGTTGCTTTCCTGATTCATTCCTTGATCCTAGGCCAAATTTTCCTACAATATTCGATTCTGCTCTGTTTCCTACTTTTGCATTCAAATTCTCTATGATTAACAAGAAGTCCTGTTTTTGTGTGTGGTCAGTATCCTTTTGGGGGCTTGTCTACATAAGGGAAAACATTCTGCTTCAAATCACACTTTCCTGGGGCTCAGTTACACAGCAGTTTTTATTGCGATAGTTTGCGCATTAGCACATTTTCGTACCAGTGCTGCATAGTTTACATTATTTAGTGCAAAATTGGTTGATCCAGTGAATTTTTGGCTTTGTAGGTCACACAACAAAGCCTCCCAAATATATCTGGGGGGAGATAAGATGCTGGGAAGCTGATAGGGAGGGAGGGAGGGAAAGAGAGAGAGTGCTGGCACCTTTCCTCCCCTCTTCCAAAGGTGAGAAGGGCAATAAGGGAAGGAGGGAGGCTGGGTGGCTGTGCCTGCTGTTACTGAGCCAGGGAGAGCAGCCGCTGCTGAGGCAGCCATCCCCCGCTCCTTTTGCCAGAGTGGAGTAATTCAAGCAAAGGAGGGGGAAGCTTTGGTAGGGGAGTGGCTTGGCCCAGAGGAATCTCTGACAGAGCACTGCAGCTGGGTGAGGGGGTGACTTGGGTCAGTCAGTCAGTCACTCCCTCTGGGGTTGGTGGCTGGCGGCTGCCATCACAACCACCACTAGCGCGGGAGGCGAGCCCGCACGGCAACATTGCCTCATTCCTTTGCGAGGAGCCGGTCACTGCCTTGACACGAGGCGGCCAAACTCCTTTCTCCAGCCAGTGGAGGGGAGTGCTGGCTGGATCTTTTCATTTGAGGCTCCTCGCATCTCTTGAAAGTCTGCCCCCTCTGCAGTCAGTCCAACCAATCATGGCTCAGCTGTCCTGTGGTGTTTCGGGAAGATTGCTGGTAGTTCCCACAGCCTTTTGTGCATCGGTAGTTCACACAACCGATTGTGCATGTTTTTGCAAACTTTATCAAAAAAGTTGGGAAAAGTTCCGAAAGCCTTTATTACACTACTTTTGGTTTTTTGAGCCCCCTCCTTCTGAATGAGGCAACTTTGTTGCACAACTTGTGGGAACTATTAGGAGTCTTGGCGAATTCTTCCCGGATTTATTTTACCGTGTAATCAACCCCCTGGTCTGTGGTGATCCCACACACATCTTGTTAACACTACATACATCTTGTTAAAGCAAAGTGAGAATGGCATTACCAGCCACACATTTCCCCAGGTGAGCTCACTTCACTGTAAAAGGGCATGCCTGCTATGATCACATGTCCTATACTTCACATCATTTTTGGCCATATGGTTGTGGCCACTCTGGTTTTTTTCCCCTTCCTATCATGCATGCTAATGTGCAAATAGGCAGAGGTGTGTTAATAATTATATATAAGTATCCACACAAACACACCTTCAAAAAATAATAGTGACTGCATGGTTGCAAATTGTAAATACAAACAGAGGATGTAGCCATTCCTGGTGGAAAGGATCAAGTGACCCAAAATGCCACCCACTGGCTCCACACCAAAACCAACTTGGAGGTGGCCACATGTACAATACACCATTGTAGCATAAAAGGTAGTACGTATTTTTAAAATCAGATCTAAGCCCCCAAGCCCCCAGAATTGTATTCGATTCAAATCCTCAAGAATGTCATGTGTTCTACCAGCCCCCAGTATGATGTAAGTATGGTTCTTCTTTTGCCTGTGTAGACAAGCCCTGGATTCCAGCATAGAATCTTTACATTTCTTCTTCTACCTCTGTAGTTGAAGCATAAACTTGGATTATGGTTATACTGATTTCCCCTACAGTCTTACTGATATTATTCAGTAAGACTTTGCATTATAGCCTTTCTCACAAAGGAAGGAATTAAACTTCTTAGTTAATACACACTGTGACATATGCACAGCATCTCAAAACAGTGTTACTATTCCACTTTATTTGCTGTGGCTGCCTCCTGTGGAATCCTGGGATTTGCAGTTTAGGGAGGGGCATTTACAACTCTCAGCCAGAGAGCTCTTAGGCCTCACTAAACTACAAACCCCAGAATTCCACAGGAGGAACCCAGAGCAATTAAAGTAGAATAGTAACACTATAACAGTGTAGTCTGAAAATCTCCCAAGACATAATGTTTCCAAACTCTGAGAGAGAGAGTGGGAGAGAGATTCTGTCCCACTGGTCAGTCTTTCTTTAGAACAAACTGTTGATGGGTCAGACTACAATTCCCACCATTCCCAACTGTTTTGATCTTTCCTTTCCCTTCTTGTAGGTTCAACTACCACTGACATTGTTAAGTTGACAGATTCAAGAAGTTCTGTGGGCTTCTTAAAATGTGATTTTCTTTTATTGTTTCAAGCTGTACTTCTGCATACTTGGGGTGTCCTGTGAGTATGCAGAAGCCACTATCCTATTTGTGAGTGAACCAACTGTAACACCAAACATGTAAGCACTTTTTCTGATTTTGCTATGGGGTAAGCAGTGAGACCCTGTTCTATCTTTTCTTGATTAATCCTCATTGAGTCTTGGTCATCCTCCAGTCTACATACCCTAGTATAGCCTTATGTTGACACAAGATATTAACTGACTCCAGAGTCAAATCCTCATTTTCTCCTACCCTCGGGGCTTAAACCTGAAGTAGAAAGGAAAATATTTTATTCCACTCCCACCCCACCCCATACTGTCTTGTCCTTTTTATGTGTGGTCTGGAGAGCAGCTCATGGAAACTCCAGGCACATTTGGGGGACCCAGGGCCCTGAGGGAGCTGCCAGTCAAACCTTCCCCCTCAGCATAAGGGTAGCCCTCCTCAGGATTGCACAGTGACACCAAGCAGCCACCTAGTTACAGTAGAGAGTAAACACCTAAAAGTGCAGGGTCAGCCGCCACCAGGAATATACGGTATATGCTTGCCTGCCTGATTAAGGTTTCTTTATGAGTAAAACACTCTTCATGCATAGAGCAATTATACTGCAGCTGTGCTTCAGGAGGTACTCCAAAGGTCAGGTTTAAAAGCTTTCAGTTTTAGGCACAGAATTCTGGAAGGGACAATGTCTTTTCACTAACTTGCTGGTATTTTCTGACTAACAAACTATGGGTTGTACCACTCTCCCCTCTATAGGTTTGAATGTTGGGTTCATTTCAGACTATGTTTCCCATGTTTCCCTTATATTTGGACCTTAGAGAATGTAATCCTTGCACATTCTTCCCAAGAAATTCAGTTTTTGCGTGTCCTAACCCCCACACCACACCACCCTTTTGTGGCTACTTAGTTTTCTTGGTCTTCCTTGTTTTGGGGGTGGGAGGGGAGGGGAATATTGACTCTTTAAAATGATATATTCAAGGACTGTTTCTCTGGATGGCATGGAGGAACATGTCTGTGTGCCAGCCATCATGCCAGTCATTGATGTGAATAACCTATGAATTGAGTGGCTTGCTCCTCCTGCCATCCAAGAATGAACCTTCATGGTAAGTATCAACCTCTCAATTTGTGCAAATTGTGGGCTTCTCTCCAAACATCTTGTTTATCAGTGTCCTATTTTGGCTACAATCCTGTTGGCGCTCAACCTGTCTGAGTTTGCAAGTGAAAGCAGTGATTTTACAAATGCTGTTAAATCTTTCAGGTACCCTCTGCCAAAAACAACTAAATCTAGTTACCACACTCTCCATGGAATTCCTCACATCACTCAGGGAAGTGGAGAAAGACCAATGCTAAGTCACCATTTTCTGCATGACCTAAACTGAGGCCTGCAAGTCTTTAAGGAGGGGAAGGCCAACAATCCACAAGAATACTAAAGATAATTCCCTTTCTCTTTTCCATTTCTTCCTCTTTGGGCCTTCTCCTGCTTCAGAGAAGTTCTGCCATTTAACTACATCAGGACAAACCCATAGGGACCCTCAGAGATGATCATCTCCTGAGCCTTGTAGTTTGTGGCAGTGATATATATGTACAGATGTCTCTTTCTAAGTTCCTATATATCCAGTTGAAGGGAATGCGGTTTAAGGTTAACACATGGGAGATATTAAGTGGGAAAAGAGGGAGAGGATACTACAAGGCTGCATGCCATGATGGTTAGGAAACTGAAGCAAAGGGAGAGCTGAGGTACCTCCAACACCACTAACTCCCTCCCCTGGCTCCAGGACAGGAGCTGACCCTCTTTCTGTGTGCACAGAGTGGCTATGAAGCTTATGACTGTTGGCAAATCATAGAAATATATGTTAGAGTGAACTATAGTGGATAAAGTGGTGTCAAACTGCTGTGTTTTTGCAGTGTAGACAGGTCCTAAGAAATGATGGGAATTGCAGTCCACTAACATCCGTATAGCTGCACAATTCCCATAACTACTTAGGCAATTGCCTTAAATTAGCCAAAGAAAACTAAAGCATCTTACTTTATTACAGTATAGCATAATTCCATTTTATATATAAATTGAGTGTGTATGTGCTTGTTTATCATTCTTTCCTCAGTTTATTTTGAAGAGATTATATCCTTTATAATTATGTAGCAAATCGCCAAACTGTCAATAGATTTTAGTTACATCTTTGCCTGCAAAGCAAAAGAAGATAAACATTTTAAAGGCTTTTCTGTGTACAGGTGCCTTCAAGTCTCTTGTCAATTTATAGCGCCCCCATTAATTTCATAGAGCTTTCTTAGGGAACAAATTCTCAGGGGTGGTTTGCCATGGTCTTCCACTTAAATATCCCCTACAGCACTTGGTATTCCTTGGCAGTCCCCCATCCAAGTACTAGACAGGCTTGATACTACTTAGTTTCCAATAACAGATGGGATCTGGTAATCTTTCCTTCTGTTAATAGTCAGATATAACCATGATGACACCTTCTTTGTTGTACAGTATTTATTTCTTGTTTGTCATTACTTTTGAGTTCTGTAACATGTACAATCCTTTAATAATTACCATATATATAAATAAATAAAAACAGAATGTTGAAAAGTTATGTTTGTGGACCACAGCTTCCAGAATCCTCTAACAACCATGATCAGTTATTATCTTGGCTGGGGATTCTGGATGTTGTGGTCAAAAACCTAATTTTTCCAAGCTTTGGAAAAAACACACCCTTTGCTATTAAATCACTCAGAAATCACTTTCCTGCATACTGTCCCAACAGTTCATGGTCCTTGTGTCCTTGAACCCACTGTTCCAAATAATTCTATGCCATCCAAATGATTCTTGGCCACCCTGTTATCCACTCCCTCTCTATACAGACACCTATTTCTCCAACCGATACCACCTCTCTTCCAAGAGCCCTTGGCTCTTTATGAGCTGTTTTTCAGCCCCAAATGTGCCCACCTGTAAAGCAATTCATGAACATAACAGAACAAAACAAAATAACAACACAGAATCAAATGAACAAACAAAACCCAAAAACAAAATTTGAAAAGGATCGTACACAAAATTGTGAACATTATAAAAATCAGATCTAAACCAGACCATTTTGACTATCTTTCTTGTTTCTTTTTTTTATACTTTGCAATTACCCCCCCCACCCCCTCTCTTTCCCTACTTACAACATAGTGTAGTGATTGGGCACCATGTACATAGCAAAATCAATCAATCAAAAGTTCATAGCTTGTTCTTCCAGTGAGATGATGGGGGACTTTATGTATCAGTAGTACAGCTGATAAATGGAACCAGAGTTCCATAAAAGTATCTTTTGATATTTCCCCTCTGTTCCGCCTGGCATAGGAGGTTAATTTTTCTGTTGAAGCAGTCCACCAGAGTTCATCTAACCATCTCCTAACTGATCTGTTGATTTCTTTTACTTTGATATCTCAGCTCTAGCAGCACCTAGCATTATAGAAATTAATTGTTTACTCTATGTGGTAAACCTGTATTGCTTGCATCAAAGACCAACAGAATTAACAAAGTTTCTCTAAACAGGATTTCTTGCCTTATTATTTGACTTGAAAGGACCTTATACCAACATTGGAGGAACTTAGAACAGTAAATCCACATCTTGGCAAACTTGCTGAGCAGAGGAGTAGAGTGATGGTGGGAACAGGTCAGACACCTATTACCCCAGACCCAAAGGGGTTGGCAACCAACCTGGTGCCTTCAATATGTTTGGTTACACAATTCTGATTGGAGAGTTGCTCCAGTATGGTCAGTGGTCAAGAGACTGCGGGAAATGAAAGGTCTGGAATGCACCGGGTTGTTTCTGCTTGGAGGTTCATTTTCCTGAGATTTGATGGTTTAAAATTAACAACCCATGCTATTAGCTGCAGGGATCAGTAACAGAGTGAGGCTTAAGGGTGGATAATACCTGCTGCCTATAATCTTTTCCATGCTTCTATTTCTGCTGCTGTTGTCTGGAGTGAAGTCGCTGTTTAAAAATGTACCAAGTTGTTTCTGATGTATTTGCAGTGGCAGGAGATGGATAGTGTGCTCTGTTTTGCTTGTTATATATGTCTCTGAAGATGGCAAGTGAGTAGGTTTGGTTTGGATTGTGTAGATGACTTTCATGTCATTCTGACCAGTATTAACTGTTGATGCGCTGTTGGCTAGAGACCACAAACATCAGCACCTAGTAGCAGCCATCTTTTTCCCCATGCAGAATTAATGGCTGTATTACCTTGTGACTCCTTTCCTGAGATCATCATTGTTGTGTGCCTTCAAGTCATTTCCTACTTATGGCCTAAGGTCTGGGAAGAGCAGCGGTGATGAGCAATACTGTCCTGCAACTCTGGATTGCAGAGCAAGACCAGTAAGAGCAGCATGCCTGTTGTGTGATGGGCACCATTCCTCTGAAACAATGGATCACAGGGAATATCTGCAGATCTCATCCAGAAAAGATCAGTAAGGGTGGGAAACACTCCCTTGCAACTCCAGATTGCAAGATGAGTTCCGACAGTAGCAGGTAAGGTCAGGAAGATGTGCAGACCTATTCCTGAATATCAGAATAGTTAAACTCCAATAAAAGGCAATCGGATGTCCCAATAAATATGGAGTTGTTATTGGTTTGTCACATGTTCTAATGCTGAAAGACCTGCAAGGTCTTCAGTCCATTGAATATGAGTAGGTGAGAACACACACACACATACCCGTTTGTTCTCCTTTATGAGTGAGTTGCTAAATGTTAGCAAATTGAAAAAATAAATGAAAAAGGACCTTACAGGGTTTTTCTCAAAATGCAATCTAATCTGCCTCACATCTCAAAAAGAAAGGAAAAGCGCCCATGCTTCCAAAATGAACATTTACCACAATTAAGATGGTAGAAATTAACAATTCCCATCTTTCCCAACATAAGCAGGCCTGGTTCCAGTTTTGGGCGGGGGGCAGGACTGGAGCAGAATGAATACTGATAGATTGCTTTAATTGTTAATGGGAAGACCCTTTATATGCCAGCAACACCAGGATTTAGATCTAAATTTTTTCTCCCCACCTATAAAATCTCCCTGCAGTGATGGTACAATGGGGGGGAAATTGAGCTGACAGGAGGGGGAAAGAAGAGTCAAGGCAAGCATCAAGATGCAGTCTTCCACTGCAGACTGGAAAAGCGACTTTTTAACAAACGACTCCCAGAATTTCTTATCCATCATGATACCCATTGACCATGCTGGGGGAGGGGGTGCTGGAGGTTATCCCAAAACATTCTCTTGCCCCAGAGCCCTGGGAGCTAGCAGCTCAAGAATGCCAGATGCCAGGGCTGCAGGCTCTGCTTGTGGGTGAAGATAACTTGGATTCAAATCCCCTGCTGGGCAAGAAGTTTGCCCTGGGGGTGGTGAGTGGTAGTCATCAAACTGGTTTATTTTTAAATCTCAGTTTTTATTCTCTCAATTCCAGCGACCCCACCCCCACCTGTCCCTCCCTCCCCCCTCTTTTTTTTTTTTGTGCTGAAAGGGAGTGAGGGGAAGGGGCAGAATTAATGCAAAGTTGCTTTTAAATGAGCAAAAAAAAATTTTTTTTAAATCCTGACAGAGAGAACAACTCTGGCCGGCTGCTGCTGATGGTGGTGGTGGGTCTTGGCAGGCTGTAGAAACTGATGCAATCAGCCGTGATTAACAGTGGGAGAGGCCGGGTTTGACAGCACTCCCCCACCTGTGTTTGCCATTGTGTTCCTGTTAGCTGCTCGCAGGTGTTTGCTGGCGCCAGGCTGTCTGAGCTCCCGGCCTCGGCTCCTTCCCCCGCCCCTCCCTGCCTGCCGAGCTCTCAGCCTCTCCGTTTCCAAGTCTATTCAAAGAGCGCCTCTCTCTCTCTCTCTTTTCTAGAAACAAGGCCCAAACAGAGAATCCAAGCAAGGCAGCCACAACCCCCCCCTCACTCCCCAAATCTTAATGGCTTCATTTCAAAAAGCCATCAATTACCCCTGGAACGACCAAATCTTTGCAAAGTCCTGCCTTTTAAATTGTATTTCTGTTGCTCCCCCCCCCCGTCTTTCGCAATTGAGGGGAGAGACGAATGCAGAGGAATCCCCCCTTTGGTCGTCCTCTCCCTTCCCTTTCTCCTGTTTATTATTGTTGTTGTTATTGCTCTTGATCGGGCCAAGGGAACTTCTGAACGCGAGAGATGTGAAAGAATTTCACCTCAGCCCCCACCCTGCCCAGACCGTCCCGCCTTCTCCTTCTTCCTTTTCCCTTCCCATCAAGATCTTTCCAGAGAAAAGGGAAGTTCAGGGAGCATCCATTTTCCATGTACACCAGGAGCTGGTTAATCGCTCTTTAAAGGTTGCTAGAGGGGGAAAGGGGTGGTGGAGGAGGAGGAGGAAATGTAGCCCAGTTCTTAAGTGATTTTAAATCATTTCCAAGAAAATCGGAGGGGGTGTAGTACGTAAAAATATGGTTGCTAATACTATTTTGTTTCTTGACAAGCTCATAGAATCATAAGAGTTGGAAGAGACCACGAGGGCCATCCAGTCCAACCCTCTGCCATGCAGGAATACACAATCAAATCATTCCCAACAGATGGTCATCCAGCCTCTGTTTAAAAACCTCCAAAGAAGGAGACTCCAGTACACTCCAGAGGCAGTGTATTCCACTTCAGAACAGTTCTTACTGTCAGGAAGTTCTTCCTAAGGTTTAGGTGGAATCTTTTTTCCTGTAGTTTGAACACATTGCTCCTTGCCCTAATCTCTGGAACAAGCTTGCTCCATCCTCAGTGTAACATCCCTTCAAATATTTAAACATGGCTATCATGTCCCCTCTCAACCTCTTCTCCAGGCTAAACATACTCCCTAAGCTGCTCCTCATAGGGTCTGGCTTCCAGACCACCCACTATCCTGGTTGCCCTCCTCTGGACACGTTCCAGCTTCTCAATAGCCTTCCTGAATTGTGGTGCCCAGAACTGGACACACTATTCCAGGTGAAGTCTGACAAAAGCAGAACAGAGTGGCACTATTACTTCCCTTCATCTAGACACTATACTCCTATTAATGCAGCCTAGAATTGCATTGGCTTTTTTAGCTGCTGCATCACACTGCTGACTCATGTTCAGCTTGTGGTCCATTAAGACTCCTAGATCCCTTTCACATGTACTGCCATCAAGCCAGGTGTTACTATATCTATGCATTTCATTTTTACTGTCCAAGTGTAGTAGCCTACATTTCTCCCTGTTGAAATTCATTTGGTTAGTTTTGGCCCAGCTTTCTAATCTGTTCTGGGCATTTCCCAACAAATGACCTGTCTTTTCAGGACTGTGAAGTTGGTTCTTTATTTCTGGGCCTTATTTGCATGAGAAATCAAAACAAAAATAAATCCTTCAGATGAGTAAAAACATGAGGTTTGAATGCCCCTGCACCCCCAAAATACCTTTTACTGTATATTCCGGCGTATAAGATGACTGGGCGTACAAGACCACCCCCCCCCCCAATTTCCAGCCAAAAATGTAGGCTTAGGTATATATTTGTCATATAAGACCCCCCCCTCCCAATTTGGCTGGCTGGCTGGCTGGCTGGCTGACTGGCTGGGGGAGTCTTTGTTTCCCAACTCACAAGGATCTCATGAGTTGGGAAAGTGAACAGGATCAGCTGGCAGGGCTCCTCCAGCCAGCCAGCCGCAACATTCGCCCCTCTCTTCAACCTTCCAGTCAAACTTGACTCGAAGGTGGAGGAAAGGGGCGAAAATGCCCAGTTTGCCTCAGCAGCCACCTTCCCTCTGTCTTGGCTCTCCCAAAGGGGACCAAGGTGGGGGAAGCGGGGGTGGCCACGGCAAACCCCTAGATTCGCCCCCTCTCCCCACCTTCAAGGAAGGTGGGGAGAAGGGGCGAACATGCCCCGTTTGGCTCCACAGCCCCGATCCCTCCTTCTGGGTCCCTTCTGGAGGGAGCCCAGAAGGAGGACGCGGAGGCTGTGGAGCCAAAGCCTGGGATTCGCCCCCTCTCCCCACCGTCAAGGAAGAGGGAGCGAATCTAGGGGTTTAACTCTGCAGCCCCGATGCCTCTTTCTGGGCTCCCTTTGCAAGGGAGCCCAGAAGAAGGCATCAGGGCTGCAGAGTTAAACAGGGCATCTTCGCTCGCTCTCCCCACCTTCAAGGAAGGTGGGGAGAAGGGGCAACGATGCCCTGTTTGGCTGCACAGCCCGATCCCTCCTTCTGGGCTCTCTCCTCCCTCTATTCCCCAACCCAGGAGGAGGCTGCCCAGCCTCCTCCTGGGTTGGGGAATGTGGGATGGCCAGCCAGCTGGGGGGGGGGGTTCTCCCTATTCCCCAACCCACAGGAGGCTGGGCAGCCTCCTCATGAGTAGGGAAATTGTGGGATGGCCAGCTGACTAGGGGGGGTTCTCCCTCCTCCCGCGATTCCCCAACCCACGAGGAGGCTGCCCAGCCTCCTCCTGGGTTGGGGAACGTGGGATGGCCAGCTGGCTGGGGGGGCTGGAGGGAGGGGCTTTGGGGAGGGTGGAAGGGTGGCTGGAGGGAGGGGGCTTCGTAGCCACCCACCCCCTCCCCAAAGCCGCGATCTCCAGTGGGATCGCGGCTTTGGGGAACGGGGGGTGGCTGGAGGGAGGATGCTGGAGGGAGGACGCTGAGGGGAGGGTGGAAGGGTGGCTGGAGGGAGGGGGCTTCGCAGCCACCCACCCCCTCCCCGAAGCTGTGATCTCCAGTGGGATCGTGGCTTTGGGGAGGGGGGTGGCTGGAGGGAGAATGCTGAGGGGAGGGTGGAAGGGTGGCTGGAGGGAGGGGGGTTCTCAGCCACCCCCCTCCCCAAAGCCGCAATCTCCAGTGGGATCGCGGCTTTGGGGAGGGAGAGTGGCTGGAGGGAGGATGCTGAGGGGAGGGTGGAAGGGTGGCTGGAGGGAGGGGCCTTCGCAGCCACCCACCCCCTCCCCGAAGTCACGATCTCGAACCGGATCACGGCTTTGGGGAGGGGGGTGGCTGGAGGGAGGACACTGGAGGGAGGGGGCTTCGGGGAGGGTGGAAGGGTGGCTGGAAGTGGGGGGGCTTCCCAGCCACCCATCGCCTCCCCGAAGCCACGATCGGAAGCCGGATCGTGGCTTCAGGGAGGGTGGAAGGGTGGCTGGAGGGGGGGCTTTCCAGCAACATTCGCCCCCCCTCCTCTGTCCTCGGTTGCTCCCCAAAGGGGAGAAGGCAGGGGGGGTGAATGAACCATAAGCACTTTGCCTCACCCCCCCCGCCTGATCTCCTGCCTCTTCGCTCCCTTTGTGAAGGGAGCAAAGAGGCAGGAGTTCAGACGGCGGGGTGAAGTAAAGTGTATCCAGCGTATAAGACGAGCCCTGATTTTGGAGCCTATTTTTCAGGGCTCAAACCTCGTCTTATATGCCGGAATATACGGTAAATACCCAATGTTGCATGTTGTCATAATCAGGAAACTGGCCTTTTCCTGGGCGGGGGGGGGGAATCAAGTCTAACCACTCTACCAAACCATTTTTTAAAATAACATGAAAGAATGATAATAGATTATGGCAATTATAAATAAAGAAGAAGAAAAAAGATTCTGCGCCCTTAAAAGAAGCTGTGGGTTATTCCAAATCATACACCCTCATGTCCAGGGAAGTCTCCTCTGTGAGCTGGCATTCATTTCATTCTGATCGGAAGCTGTTTCTATGCACAAGGTAGATTTAAACAGACCAGCATGGGTCTTTTTAAATCATACACCTTCATATCCTGAGGAGACTCCTTTCTGCAAAGGTATTCAGACCCTTTTGACCGGAAGCTGTTTGCATGCGCAGGACACAATTAAATGTGCCAAGAGAATGAGGAAATTGTCCCATGCACCCTAAAACAAGCAGTGGGTTACATACAGGGGAGTCTCCTTTTTGAGACACCATTCACTCCCATGTGACACAGAGGCATTTCTATGTGCAGGGCATATTCAAACTTGCTCACTGCTGTCAGCACAAAAGAAGACTGACAAATAAGGAATTGGACTTGTGTTCCCCATAAGTAGGATTGGAGCACCCCAAATCATATACCCTGAGGTTTAGGGATGGCTCTTTTCTGAGTTGGTACACATATAAGTCTGACCTGAAGTCATTTCTGTGCACATCCACGCTACCCGAAGAGGTGGGCGGATCCATGGGGAGCCCACCTGTGATGCCAAATCTCAGTTCTTAATTGGGGGAATGATTCGCTTAAATGGATGGCTGTGAGAGGTTGGGTAACTTTCTGTATCTTTTCACCTGTGTACATCAGTACTCACTGCAAGACTCCCAGCAAAGTAAAATAAATGTTTTTTTATTGGAAAATAACACAGAAGCATTTGTCAGGAAGCGTCAGCACACTCACGCTCACAGGAAACACACAAGGCTAACAAAGAGTTAAAGGCAGAAAGGTTGCATAGAGGAATAGATTTGGGAGATATGGACTATAGTTACCAGTCTTGAAGAGAGAAAAATGAAGGACTCAGACCAGAATCTGAGGGTGGCACTGGCTTCTGGTGCACCGACAAATTATCTGGGTGTAATCACAGTGGTACACCTTGTTTGGGGACTAATATTTATACCATATTTCATGACCCAAAGGGGTGTTTGGGTTTAGGTCAAAGCTGTAAGAGGTTTCCCACCATTAAACAAAGGAAACTGAAACTCTGCTGATTGCTGTTTATGGCTGAGAGATAGGCATTGATGGGTTTATGACAACCTTCATATTGTGGGATAGGAACGATGTGAAGGGATATTTCCTGGGGATGAGGGGTATGCAGGTCACTCCTTTGTTTGTGCTGGGAGATCCATCGCCGAGGGGGCCCAAGGAGAGATTAGTTCATTCAAATGTGCTAACCTGTGCCTGTAGTAATTGGCACTCTGCACCTCAAAACAAGCTGTGGGTCTTGTCAAATAATTCACTCTCACATCTACATGACTGAGCTCTCACTGATGGCAGTACCCTCAGTCCAACCTGAAGATTTTGTTACATATGGGTCACATTCATACTGAGAGCTTGGGAATAGCTTGTTTAGTAACTAGTTAATTAACCTACTGTGTTTTTAATTCACTGGATTTTCTAGCCATTTCATCTAACACACCAGATCCCCAATTAATGTTGCATTTAAGGACACCTATAGCAAAATAAGATAAGATACAAAATCTGCAAAAGAGTGATACTTTTATCGGCCAACTGAGATGCACAAAACACTACGTGCACGCTTTTGCAGCTCCACTGGTTTCTTCATCAGACAAAAGGTGTTAAAATATTTCTGGTGGGGGTTTTGTGATTCTCTTTGTGGTTGTCTATACAAGGCAAAAAGAAGCAGATTGCCCCACAGTAAAGGCAATTCGCAGCAGCTGCAATTTGTCTTAATGGCTTTTTGGTTTTTTCTTAGGTAGATTGCAGGCACGCAAAGCTATCTGCATTTGTTGTGCAAATGGGCATGCCTGTGAATCAAGATGCCAGTTGCAACTGAATTACTCACATTTTTATTCTCACCAATTGCTGCTGCCAAACAGTATTTTTTAAAAAAACAATGCATATCTAAGGTGCGAAAATGTGATATTTCACCTTAACAGAAAATCAAACAAACCAAGTCCCCATTTTATCATATTAACGCTCACTCACTAAGGTGAGGAAACCATGCGGTTCCAGGCACTTACCTTGTTAGCAAGCCCTGCCACCCCGCACTCGTCTGGCCGATCAGCTTTCAGCTTCTGCTCATATGGGAAAGCAAATTAAATTTGTGTTGCTTGTCCCAATGAGCAGGAATGCGCATCCCCTCTGCTATTTTTTAAAAACTCCAGGAAAAGCTATGAAGGCTTTTCCTGTGGAGCATATGGTGTATTTAGCACCTCTCTGTCTGAATATGGCAATATGATGCAGGATGCCATTAAGACAGGTTATATTCTCCTTGCATTCTGTGAGGAACATTTTCGCCGTTTAGACAACCCCTTTGTTAACTGTTTCTCTATAGATCATATTCTGGACAACCGGTGAGCCATTCCTTATTATACCTCCTTGCATCCCAAGGAATATTTTTGTGAGATGCCAATAATGTGGTCTCACTCAAGGGTGCTTTTACACACATATCAATGTGAGATATACTATTGTTGCCAATTGCAACAAATTTGTTACAAAGATGAAGGAACTCTAAGTGTGCACTGACTTACCATCCTATTGCCTTATAAAGTATACTTTCCAGGATACTTTCCATTTTGGTCAGAGCCAAACCTCTTAGTTCACATTGGCATCACGAACTGTGAATATGTATTTTGATAGCTACAGAAAGTGTCAAAAGGAAGGGGAAATAATGAAAATGAAATGGGCCCTTTTGAAAGAACCAATAATAAAATGTGCTTTTGGAATCATCATTGACAGCTCCAAGACATTCTCTGTAAATTCCATACAGACATCTGAAATAGTGTGTTAATGAATCCAACTATTTAAACTGCTATTGAAATAGCGTAATGGTAATGTTGAAATAGTGTTGATGGTAATGAATTAATTTCCTAATTTCTAATGCTTAACATTATCAAATCAATTTTCAAATGTAACCTACAAGCATCGTATATTGTACAACAATATATAATAGAAAACAGTCCATATAATCCATACAACCCACTATCCACTCTGAATTAACACTTTCCTTTTACATGTGCCTATGGCAGGGGGACTCCTGCTTTATGGCCTAAAAGTCCTGATGTCCAGAAAGATCCCAGGCTGCTTGACAACCTTGGGAGATTATCAGATGGGAACAAAAAAAATGTTTCCCATCTCTGTAATGGGAAAAAAAAGTTTTCAGACCTACCTTAATCATGCGTCATTCCCTCTGCATGGTAGCCCAGGAGTGAATGAATGTTGAACAGAGCTCCTTTCACTTCCTGGTTTCAAATCCCAGCCATTCTCATGAGAAGATGAGAGTGCGGGAAATTCAAACATAAAAAGTAAAATAAAAGACAAAAAGTTACACCAAGCACCTAAACATACTTAAAACATAACAAGTTACCCAGGGAGGGTACAAAAAAGTGTGTCACTTACTTTGATGTCCCAATCTCACCCAGAAGTGTTCTGGCATGGACCTCCCATTGATGCTGGCACCGCACCAGCATAACGGGGCACCTTTTCAGATGCAGGACATTCCGTTACAGAAACGGGGGATCTATTGACGGCTTAGCCCATCAATAAAAAACAGTGCCAGCAGAATGGCAGCAGCATGGGTGCATGACGAGATGGGAACAACATCATCTGAAAAGGAAGCCCTTTAGCGATCTCCTGGCATTGTGATAACGCCATATTTAGCGCATCTGATAATCTCCTCAATCTCTAAAGAAATAATTCCCCCAACCCCCTTTTCCATTACAAGATTCCCTATTTTTCCTTTCCCTCTCATTCTTTGGTTCTTGTTTCTTTTGCTGCTCAGCTGTTCAGAAAGTCTTTCCTTCCTCTTGCTGTTGCTGTCTGTCTCTCCCTGTGTCATGGCATGGGCACTGTATAGTTAGCTAGCTTGAACGTGCTTTGCTGGTTAGGCCTAGCTATCATGCCAGAACCTGACATGAGCAGAGGGTATGCTGGGATTAGATGTGTCTTTTTCTCTCTCTGGGAATTTGCTTAGGCTGGGAAACTGCTTTGACTGACCGTGCTGCTACTAGGTCTGCGAGGCTGTGGAGGCAATTATGTTTTGAGAAGCTGCTATGAGAAGCAAGGAATGGAATGCTTCCTTGTTAGCCTCTGCAGGTGTATGTGTGATGTAACTGAAACCTAAGATTCCTATTATCCCCTGTATTCTGAACTCTGAGTTCAGAACTGTCTTTGATCCTGATCCTGAACGTTTCAGTTCCTGCTGCACAAGCCATTCTTGATCAATGGAAATTGTCTCAGTGTGCGAGCGTTGACAGCGTCATCCCAGAAAGACAGTTCTCAACAAAATCCCTGCCACTAGCCTTGGAGCGGCACAATGTCCCAAGACCTGGGTGAGCAAGAGAAAACCAGCAGGACAGAGGCTTCGGCCCTTGGAGACACTCCAGCCATGGAGATGACCAGTGAGGTGGAGGCCAATGCAAAGCGGGTATGAGAATGGCATAGAGCCAGTCAGCTGAGCGATCCAATTTCAGTGGACATGCTGGAAGCACTGGAAGTGGCCAGGGCGGTAGCAGTGGTGCACTGCTCCCTCCCTGAGATGCCAGACCAAGGATGGGGGCCATCCCGAAGCCCAGTTGGATGTGGACCCAGGGACCCGACAAACATAGCCAGGATGACCAGAGGTCCCAGTGGTGGGACCTACCACCAAGTGGGGCATATGGCGTGACGTGGTGGTCCTGCATAGAGTTGGAGGTGGACGTGGAACAGATGAAGCAACAAATGAAAGGTATCAAAGTCAGCCTAGGAGAAATCCTATGCTTGCTGTCGTGGCAAGCACTGCCAGCAGGCGTGCCTCCCCAGCCAGAGGTGAGCCACAGGCAGTGGTGGCAGGCCGAGTGCTGGCGGGAGTCCCTGGTGATGATGTGGCAGGAGCCCTAGTTCCAGTTCAAGTGCCCAGGGGGGGTCCTGGCCCAGCTGGCTTCTAGACCACCCATACCACCAGCGGGACCTGGTCCAGTCGAGCTGTGGGAGCAGCCCCGCAGTTTCATGCACTGAGGCCTGAAGGCAACCTTTGATGCGGAAGCCATGAAGTTACCCTACTTTTTGACCCAAGTGATGGGGTTCATGAACTGTTGGGAAGGAGAATTCCAGACTGAAGAGGAGAAAGTCCAGTATGTCTCGGGCCAGCTGGAGGGCGAGGCAGCAGACTGGCTGGTGGACCTGTATGACATGACGGCCCCCAAGTTGGACAGCCTCACTGAGTTTATGATGGTGCTATGGGCACGATTTTTGGATCCATTCCGGAGGCAACGGGCCCACACGGAGCTGCAATGACTGCACCAGGGTGGCTGAGTATGCTATGGAGTTTAGGTGACTGGCAAGTTAAGTCCGTAGATGGTGTCGCCGAGAACAAATTGGATTCTTGGATCATGGACTGCGCTTCCATGAGGGGGGACTTCTGGCAAGAGATGGGATGCATCTTAAAACAGTTGGCAGAAACATTTTTGCCAACTGTCTCAAGAATTTGATCAGGAGGGCTTTAAACTGAGTCAAATGGGGAAGGGAGACAGTATTCTGGAAGGCAAAAGGGCTGGAGAAAATAGTCAAATTGTCATCGAGGGAACAAGGCAAACAGCGCAAGGACCCAACAGTGGGAGGCAAAAAAACTTGAACAGGGAGCAAGTAAAGGGAACACATGGTCTTAGATGTCTCTACACTAATGCACAGAGCATGGGAAATAAGCAAGATGAACTTGAACTCCTCGCACTACAAAACAAATATGATATAATAGGCATTACTGAAACCTGGTGGGACGAGTCTCATGATTGGAATGTAGGAATAGAGGGGTATAACCTTTATAGGAGAAACAGGCCAAACAGGAAAGGAGGAGGAATAGCATTATATGTCAGGGATATTTACACCAGTGAAGTGATCCATGACATCAATACTGGAAGCCAGGTGGAGAGCATCTGGATAAAAATTAAAGGGGAGGGAAACAACAGGGATGTTATTCTGGGACTCTACTACAGACCCCCAAATCAGACGGAGGAATTGGATGATGCCTTTTTTTTGGGTATGTCATTTTGACTACATTTATCCTACCTAAAAAAATGATAAATTCAAATGTTTCCAATTAGTCATGTCTTTCTTAATTTGAGTCCATATTCTTTTATAGTTATTGTGGAATAAGTCTTTGTTTTTATTTGTTATAGTAATACCTAAATATTTCACAGAATTCACGAGCTTGAAGCTTGTTTGATCCTCTATCTTTTTTCATTCTCTGTAAGATTTTCAGTAATTATCGTTGTCTTTCCATTGTTTACTTTTAGTCCGGAGATTCTTCTAAATTCTTCCAATATATTCAATAATAGGTATATTTCTTCCTGTGGGTCACTCATAGAAATCACCAGATCGTCTGCATACATTTTTAATTTATAACTATATTTCCCAATCCTGATTCCTTTTATTCTTTCTTCCTCATTAATTCTTATACTCAGTAATTCCATAATTAACAAAAATAATAGTGGGGATAGGGGACAACCTTGCCTAGTCCCCTTCTGGATTTGAAAACTTTCCGTTCTTTCTCCATTTATTAATAATCTCGCAGTTTGCTTATTGTATATGGCTTTTATCCAATTGACGAATCTATCTCCAACATTTATTTGAGTTAAGATTTTTATCATTGTTTTCCAGTCCACATTATCAAACGCTTTCTCAATATCTAAGAAAATTAACACCAACTTCTTATCTTTATGTTTTTCATGATATTCTATTAAATTCACCACATGTCTGATATTATCTTTCATGTATCTTTCTGGGAGGAAGCCTCTCTGGTCTTCTCGAATTATTTTCATTAAAACTTTCTTTAGTCTGCTTGCCAATATTGCTGCGAATATCTTATAATCTACATTGAGCAACGAAATCGGTCGGTAATTCTTTGGATCTTGTGGGTCTCTGTCTTCTTTATGCAACAATGTAATGTATGCTTCTTCCCATGATTGAGGGTATGATCCTTTTAAAATGGAATTCATTGTCATTTTAAGTGGTTGTATTATCTGATTCTCCATCACTTTGTAAAACTTCGTTGTAAATCCATCCGGACCTGGGGCTTTCCCTATTTTTAGCTTCTTTATTACTTCAATAATCTCTTCATTCTCGATGGGTTTATTTAACATTTCTATTTGTTCTTCTGTACAGATTGGCATCTTATGTTCTCTGAGAAATGTTTGCAGGCTTTCCCGACTGCTTCTTTGTTTTTTATAAAGTTCCATGTAATAACTCAGGGATATTTACACCAGTGAAGTGATCCACGACATCAATACTGGAAGCCAGGTGGAGAGCGTCTGGATAAAAATTAAAGGGGAGGGAAACAACAGGGATGTTATTGTGGGACTCTACTACAAACCCCCAAATCAGACGGAGGAATTGGATGTTGCCTTTCTAGAACAGATGAACACACATGCAGAAAGGAGAGATGTATTAGTGATGGGGGACTTCAACTATCCTGATATTTGCTGGCAATCTAACTCAGCCAAAACTACAAGGTCTAGCAAATTCCTTACATGCCTGGCAGACAATTTCATGGTCCAAAAGGTGGAAGAGGCAACAAGGGGGTCAGCTATTTTAGATCTGATCCTAACCAACAGAGATGACCTGGTTAATGGGGTGCAAGTGGTGGGATCCTTAGGTGAGAGTGATCATGTTCTCCTGGTGTTTGTTATACAATGGAAAGGAGAAGCCAGGCATAGTCAGACACGCATTCTTGACTTTAGGAGAGCTGATTTCAATAAACTCAGGGAAATACTGGGGGTGATCCCATGGTCAGGAATACTAAAAGAGAAGAGACCTCAAGACGGATGGGACTTTCTCAAAAAGGAGATACTGAAGGCACAATTTCAAACAGTACCATTGAGGAAGAAAACTGGGAGGTGTCTCAAGAAACCAGGATGGATGACTAAAGAACTTTCAATGGAGCTAAGTTTTAAACGGAACATGTATAGGAAATGGAAGGGGGGGGGAAATCACCAAAGAAGAATTCAAACAGATAGCAAACACATGTAGGAGTAAAGTCAGAAAAGCTAAAGCACAGAATGAGCTCAGGCTTGCTAGGGAGGTTAAGAACAATAAAAAGGGTTTTTTGGGGTATGTCCGCAGCAAAAGGAGGAAGAAGGAAATGATAGGGCCGCTACATGGAGAAGATGGCAAAATGCTAACAGGGGACAGAGAAAAGGCAGAATTACTCAACACCGTCTTTGCCTCAGTGTTTTCAGAAAAGAAAAAGGAGGACCAACCTGAGGATAATGGAACAGAGGACACAATAGGGGAAATCCAGCTCAAAATAAGTAAAGAGGTAGTACAGGAATACCTTCTTAATCTAAATGAATTTAAATCTCCAGGACCAGATGAACTGCATCCAAGAGTATTAAAAGAGCTGGCAAATATAATCTCAGAGCCATTGGCAATAATATTTGAGAACTCCTGGAGAACAGGAGAAGTCCCAGCAGACTGGAGGAGGGCAAACGTAGTTCCCATCTTCAAAAAGGGGAAAAAAGAGGATCCCAACAATTATCGTCCAGTTAGTCTGACATCAATACCAGGGAAGATTCTAGAGCAGATCATTAAACAGAGAGTCTGTGAACATTTAGAAGGCAATGCCCTAATCACAAAAAGTCAACATGGGTTTCAGAGAAACAAGTCATGCCAGACTAATCTGATCTCTTTTTTTGATAAAGTTACCAGCTTGGTAGATGAAGGGAATGCTGTGGACATCGCATACCTTGATTTCAGTAAGGCCTTTGACAAGGTTCCCCATGACATTCTTGCAAATAAGCTTGTAAAATGTGGGCTAGACAAGTTAACTGTTCAATGGATTTGTAATTGGTTGACCGGCCGAACCCAAAGGGTGCTCAGCAGTGGCTGCTTTTCGTCTTGGAAAGATGTGACCAGTGGGGTGCCACAGGGTTCTGTCCTGGGCCCAGTGCTATTCAACATCTTTATCAATGACTTGGATGAGGGAATTAGGGGCATACTTATCAAATTTGCAGATGACACCAAATTGGGAGGAGTAGCTAATACCCTAGAGGACAGGATCAAAATTCAGAATGACCTGGATAGACTGGAGAGCTGGGCCAAAGCTAACAAAATGAAATTCAATACGGAGAAATGTAAAGTACTGCATTTAGGGCGGAAAAATGAAATGCATAAATATAGGATGGGAGAGACCTGGCTGAATGAGACTACGTGCGAAAGGGATCTAGGAGTCCTAGTAGACCACAAGTTGAACATGAGCCAACAGTGTGATGCAGCAGCTAAAAAGGCCAATGCGATTTTGGGCTGCATCAATAAAAGTATAGTGTCTAGATGAAGGGAAGTAATAGTGCCACTCTATTCTGCCTTGGTCAGACCTCACTTAGAATACTGTGTCCAGTTCTGGGCACCACAATTAAAAACGGATATTGACAAATTGGAGCGTGTCCAGAGAAGGGCAACTAAAATGGTGAAAGGTCTGGAAACGATGCCTTATGAGGAGAGACTTAGGGAGCTGGGTATGTTTAGCCTGGAAAAAAGACTGTTAAGAGGCGATATGATAGCCCTGTTTAAGTATTTGAGGGGATGTCACGCTGAGGTTGGAGCAGGCTTGTTTTCTGCTGCTCCAGAAACTGGAACACGGAGCAATGGATGCAAGCTCCAGGAACAGAGATTCCACCTCAACATGAGGAGGAACTTTTTACAGTAAGAGCTATTCAGCAGTGGAACACGCTCCCTCAGAGCATGGTGGGGTCTCCTTCCTTGGAGGTCTTTAAACAGAGGCTGGATTGCCATCTCTCGGGGATGCTTTGATCAAGATTTCCTGCGTGGCAGGGGGGTTGGACTGGATGGCCCTCGTGGTCTCTTCCAACTCTGCAATTCTATGATTCTATGATTCTAAGTCCCCGACTGGACCAAGGCGATGAAAGTGCAGTACTTCAACGAAAGCCTCAACCCTGACATCCTCAAGTGTTCTGTGATCCAGGGCAACCCTGAAACCTTGCTTGGGTGGGTCCCACTGGCTGGAGAAGTGGGGGTGCTGTGGCAGAGTGTGAAGCTGGTGAAACAGCAGCAAAGGTAGACCAGTAAGCCAGGCAGTGGAGCAGCCAAGAAGGCAAAGTCAGCTTGGCCCACAACCACCCCAACGGAGACAGTGCAAGAGTGGAGAATGTGGATGGGCCTGCATCTACAGTGCGGCAAGAGCGGACATCAGATCATGGAGTGCCTGGACAAGCAGACCAGTGGCAGCAAAAAGGAGGAACTGGCCAAGAAACCCGAGGGGAAGCCTTCACCGTGAAAAACACCAGTGAAACCAAGCCCAAAGCAGTGGCGTATGCTGTGATGCATGGCCACCCAGCTGGGGAGTTGTCATGGGAGACGTATGAGGTGGACACTTCATCCTCCAAAGGAAAGCCATAGGGAAATGGGCAGAGCCCACCCTAGTGTGTGCCAGAGGGTGAGCTAACCCTGAAGGGTGCTCGGAGTCCATGGTGAGGAGTGAAAACCCCATTTTTTAATTAAGGCCAAGATTGGGGCATGTGGGAGGGCTGGGAGGGTGGGGCGGGGGTGCTCCTCCATAGAGTAATGATCATGGTGGACTGTGGCTGCACCCAAGTGCTGATCCACCCGTCCTTGGTTACAGAGCTAGGACTGGATGCTGAAAAGCTCCATCACCCCATCTGGCTGTCCCAGATGGACGGTGGACTGATGAAGGAGGACTCTGCCAGGCAATTAACTGAACCCATAAAGTTAAAGATGAGAGGGCATGGGGTAGAACTCAGATTTGTGATTGCCCCAGGGTTGATACCCACGGTTATGGTTGGACTAAACTGGCTCAAATATCACAACCCCTCTATAGACTGGATCAAAGAGATTATACTTTTTACCTACCAGATTTGCCTACAAGAACGTTGTCAGAAGGAGAGCAGGAAAAGAACAGCAGCTCCTGAGCCAGGTAGTTCACCTGACCCAGTAACCCTTGAGGCCACCAAGGACCCCTGTGCAGTAACCATGGTCATGGGGGAGGTGAAAGATTTGCCAGTAGAATACAGGAATGGCAGAAGGTATTCAAGGAGAAAGAATGTGACATTCTTTCCCCGTACTGACCCTCTGACTGTGCTATTGAGTTGATCCCCGGAGCGGAGGTCCCGAAATCCAAGTTGTACTCCATGACCCCGACCGAGATGGAAGCTCTGAGAAAATATATAGATAAAAACTTGGCCTGGATGTTAATTAGACCTACCGCATCGGCTCTGGGGGCCCCAGTTTTGGTCTGACGCAAGAAAGATTCTTCTCTCTGTTTATGTACTGATTACTGCAGCTTGAACAGAGTAAGCATGTCAAATCAATATCCCCTCCTGCTAATGAAAGATATGTTGGCCCATTTGGCTAAGGGCAAGATTTTCACCAAATTGGACTTGCGGGAGGTGTACTACAGAGTTTGGATTAAGGAGGGGGACGAGCGGAAGATTGCTTTTAACTGCCAGTTGGGGTCCTTTGAATTCCTGGTAATGCCATTTGGCTTATCATGGCCCCCGGGGATCTTCATGAACTTGATAAACAACATCCTTAGGGAATTCTTGTACAAAGGCGTCTTGGTCTATTTAGACAATGTACTGATTTATTCTGAGGACTACACATTCCATGTTAAGTTGGTCCAGAAGGTACTGAGTAAACTAGCAGAGAACTATCTGTACGCCAAGCTGTCAAAGTGTAAATTTCACCAGACCCGGTTGGACTATTTGGGGTACCACATTTCCAGTAAGGGGGTTGAGATGGATCCCAAGAAGGTCAAGGGGGTCCTGGCATGGGAGACCCCAAAGAACCACAAACAGTTGCAAAGTTTCTTGGGGTTTGCTAATTTCTACAGAACTTGCATTCCAGACTTTGCAGAGGTTGTGCTACCCCTGAAAGATCTGTTGAAAATTAAGAGGAAGGGAGGTAAGTGCAAAGGGGGGCCCAGCGGGAAGTGGGAGAACCCCCCTCAGAAAATAGTGTGGACTGAGCAGTTCCAGAGGGCTTTTGACAAGCTGAAAAAACTGTTCACTTCCAAGCCCATCCTTAAGCACCCCAGCCAGGAGGAACCAACCCTTTGTGGTCCAGGTTGATGCCTCTGACATGGGGCCATGGGGGATGTCTTACTGCAATGAGATGAGACAGGAGAGTTAAGGCCTTGAGCTCACCTCTCAAGGAAATTTAATGAAACTGAGCGTAACTGGCCTGACTGGGAGAAAGAGGCTGGGGCTATCAAGGTGGTGCTGGAGACCTGGTGCCATCTGTTAGAAGGGCCATCCAAACCTTTTGAGGTACGGACAGATCATAAAAACCTGGAGGCCCCGTGAACGCCTCAGAAATTGGGTCCCAAACAAATCCGATGGGCTAATTTTTTTCTATAGGTTCAATTTTACTCTGAAGTTCCTCCCAGGAAAAAATGATTTCTTAGCAGATGCCTTATCTAGGCTCCCACAGCATGAGTTCAAATGCAAAGAAGTGATTGATACAGTGTTTAGCCTCTCCCAGTTAGGGTTGGCTGTTACTACAGGAAGCCGAGCCCGGAAACCCACTGTGGACATGACCCCCTGCCTAGACTCAGCCTGTTCCTGAGAGTCCCTCTCCCCGCAATGTGCCATAAGGGGTACCATTATAAGTGGATAAAGACAGCAGGGCAGTGGATTGGAAGGCTCAACTAGCAGAGGCACTCCAGCAGGACCCCTGGTTCCAAGCCCACCAAGCTAAAGTGGACTTGAAAGAGGGGGTGGCTTGGAAAGGGGAGAAAATGTATGTGCCTGCAGCAATGAGGGATCAGATCCTCAAACAATGCCACAATGTAAAAAGTGCGGGTCACTTTGGGTATGTGAAAACACTGCATCTGGCAAGGAGACAGTTTTGGTGGCCAAAGATGCATAAGGAGGTTGAGGACTATGTCAAAGGGTGCCACACTTCTGCTATGGCAAAAAAGGGAGGGAGGAAGCCAAAAGGACTGTTACAACGTTTATCCACTGCAACCAAACCCCGGGAGGTCCTTGGTATGGATTTTATTGTGGATCTACCTGAGAGTAAGGAAAAGACAGTCATTTGGGTGGTGGCTGACTTGTTTTCTAAGCAAGCTCATTTTATTGCCTGGAAAAGTGTCCCGACCACCCAGCAGCTTGCAAAATTGTTCTTCCAGCATATCTACAGACTCCACAGGGTCCCTGCCAAAATAATCTTGGACAGAGGTGCCCAATTTACCTCCCAGTTTTGGAGGGCATTTACTAAACTGTTGGGAATTGAATTCAGGCTGAGCAGTTCCCATTATCCACAGACAGATGGGAAAATGGAACAAATAAATGGGACAGTGGAACAGTACCTATGGTGCTGTATTAACTTTCAGCAGTCAGACTGGGTGGACTTACTGCCATTTGCTGAGGTGGTATATAACAATGCTGTGCATCAGAGTACTGGACTGTCCCCTTTTATGGTTGTCTATGGACAGGAGTTTGATCCCCTACCTTTAGGGGAAGTGAGCAGCAACTTGGCCTAAAGTGGTATCCGCATTGGACTTTGCCAAGGGACAATACAAAAAGCATGCTGATAAAAGACAGGATCCCAACACGGACTGTGTTGTGGGGGATATGGTCTGTCTCTCCACTAGGTTACTGAAGAGCCCTCATCCGTCAAAGAAATTGGGACCTAAATATATTGGACCGTTTCCTATTGTCCGTAGAATCAACCCTGTTGCTTTTGAATTGTCTTTACTTAAGCTGTATTGTAATGTACATCCTGTCTTTCATTCTAGCCTATTGAAACCTGCACCACCCTCAAGTACTTTGCGCCCTGCTCCGGAGGAGCCAGCACCAATCATGGTTGACGAACATCAGCATTTCAAGATTTCAGATGTCCTTGACTCTCAGCAGCGCAAGGGGGTGCTTCAGTACTTGGTTAAGTGGAAGCACTTGCCCATTGGGCATGCCAAGTGGGTCAGTGCTGAGCATGTTCAGGTGCCCCACCTGCTTGCCAAGTTTCATACTTGCTTTGCAGATAAACTGGGGTGAATTGGTTCTGGGAGGTTTTTTGGGGTGTGTGATGGTTTTCTGGTTGCTTTTGAATTTGTTTTCTCGTGTTGCTTTTGCTTGCCTGTTTGGGGGGGAGGGTGGTTTGGCTTTGGGGGGAAATAATGCAATTTGACACCGCTTTAACTACCCTGGCTCAAGACTATGGAATCCTGGGGTTTGTAGTTTGTTGTGGCACCAGAGCTCTCTGACAGAGAAGGCTAAATAGCTCACAAAACTACAAATCCCAGAATTCCATACTATTAAGCCAGTGGCAGTTAAAGCAGTGTCAAACTGAATTATTTCTGCAGTGTGTCAGCAGCCTTTCTTTTTTTCCTCTCTAATGAGTCCTGTCTTCTCTTGATATGTCCAAAGTATGAGAGTCTCAGTTTAGTCATCTTGGCTTCTAGGTAAAATTTAGGCTTGATTTATTCTAAGATCTATTCATCATTTGTCTTTTTAGCCATACATGGTATCTGTAGAACTCTCCTCCAGCACCACATTTCAAATGAGTTCTCTTCTTCTCAGCTTTCTTAACTGTCCAGCTTTCACAACTGTACATAAATATAGGAAATAATATGGTGCAGACAATCCTGACCTTGGTATTCAATTATATGTCTTGACACTTGAGAATCTTGTCTAGTTTTTTTTTGTTTGTTTCTGCTCTTCCAGGTCCTAGTCTTCTTCTGATTTCTTGACTGCAGTCTCCATTTTGATTAATGACTGAACCAAGGTATAGAAAATATTTAACCACAGTACAGTATTCCAGTGCTTCCATCATCTACTTTAAAGTTGTGTATATCATCTGTGGTCTTTATTTTTGTTTGCTTAAGATTCAACTGCAATCCTGCTTTTACACTTTCTTCTTTAATTTTCCTCAGTAGCTATTCCAAATATTTTCTATTTTCTGCTAGTAGTATGGTGTCATCTACATATCTTAAATGGCTGATGTTTTTTCAACCAGTTTTCACATCTCTTTCCTCCAAGTTGAATCCAGCATTCTGTATGGTATGTCCAGCGTACAAGTATCACAGGAGATCACAGATAGGGTGATAAAATGCAGCCTTGCCTCACACCCTTGCCAACTGGAAACCATTCCATTTCTCCATATTCTGTCTTCATGGTGGCCTCTTATCCTGTGTATACAGTTTGCATGAGGACAAAAAAATGTTGGGGCACACCCATTGCTTTAAGAGTGATACATAGTTTGTCACAATCTAAACTGAAGGCCTTGCTATAATCTATAAATCACAGGCTGATTTTTTTCTGAATTCTTTGGTGAACTCCATTATCCAACATATGTTTGCAATACAATCCATAGTGCCTCTTCCTGGCATTTTCTGGTATTTCTCACTCCATTTTACAGTAAAAGACTGATCACAGCCAGTTTAACCTGTCTGCCAAATCAGCATTGGCAGGGGACCCCGAGGTCAAGAAAGGGCCCCGTGTTGGCCTCCTTAATCTGACGAAGGAGACAGCCAGGAGACAGCTGGGAGGAGCCCCCTCTTACCCTCCTCCTCCAAAAACCTCCTGCTGGCTTTTTTAAAAAAACAAACAAAACAGCATCTCCAAAACTAAAGAGAAAGAGAAAGAGAAAGAAACAGCAGCCCTCTGTGGCAGAAGCTGGAGGGAGAGGCACGTAGGAGAGGGTGAGTGTGTGTGTGTGTGAGAGAGAGAGAGACAGGGAATTTGAGGGTTGTCTCCCTCAGAAAGGGCTTTCTTTCTTGCTTTCTTGCTTTCTTTCTTTTTTTTCTTTTCTCTTCCTTTCCTTTCCTTTCTTGCACATAGATCTCCTCCAGCCCATCTTTCCAGCTCCTTTTAACATGTCTTGGTTCCTCTCCCCTCCCTTTCCCCCTTGGTCTTCTTCAGCTTCCTCCCCGTGCTGCCAACTGAGTTCAACCTGCAAAAGAAATTTGTGGGTGTTTGCCCATGTGCCTTCAAGTCATTTCTGAGTAAGGCCAACCTACCATGGGGTTTTCTAGGGAAGGTTTGTTCAAAGGGGGTCTGCCTTTGACTTCCTTTGAGGCTGAGAGATTGTGACTTGCTCAAGGTCAGCCAGTGGGTATTCATGGCTGAGTAAGGATTCAAACCCTGGTCTCCACAGTCATAGTGCAATGCTGAAACTTCTACAACACTCTAGCTCTTTTAACAGACAAATATAAAGAATATAAATTAAAATTTGGAGTAATATTACTGGGAACAATGGTTTTATTGTTGTCACTAAAACACCAGTATCGCATTAGTGTTATGTGAGAGGTATTGGCCTAGAGCAGTGATTCTTAACCTTTTCTTTACCAGGGACCCCCTTTAAATATCTTTTGTTGCCCCAAGACTTAACTCAAGATTTAAATCCTAATAATAATAGCTAATAATAATAACTAACAACAACAACAATACAATTACACCATCCATTAAACTTTCCCTCAGAGACACTGTTGCTTCTTCCTGCAAGTTTGTGGCGGGAGTGGATTGAATGGCAATGTACAGGCCAAGCCAGCCAGCCTTTGCCTTGGTTCTTGTCACATGGCTACTCCACTACAGGAAGGAGGTGGGCCAAGCAGCCTTCAAGCCTTTGTGGACCCCCTGTGAGGACATTGCGGACCCCAAGTTAAGAACCACTGGGCTAGAGAATGCTGGAAAAGGAACAATGCAACCAGACCTTGAGAAGGGTGCTGGTAGGAGGATTCTGGGAGGTGTAATCCAAGAGTAACTTTCCCAGGCTCTAAATGCAGCCTAGAATCATAGAATCATAGGGCTGGAAGGGACCTCAACAGCGATCCCATCCGATCGGCTTCTGCCCTGCAGGAACACACAATCCAAGCATTCCTGACAGATGGCCATCCAACCTATGTTTAAAAAAACCCAGAGAAGGAGACTCCACCACACTCAAAGGCAGTGTGTTCCACTTCCAAACAGCTCTTACTGTCAGGAAGTTCTTCCTAATGTTTAGGTGGATTCTCTTTTCCTGTAGTCTGAGTTGATTGCTCCATGTCCTTGTCTCTGGAGCAGCAGAAAACAAGCTTGCCCCATCCTCAGTATGACATCCCTTCAAATACTTTCATGGCTATCATGTCCTCTCTCAACCTTCTCTTCTCCAGGCTAAGCATACCCAGCTCCCTAAGCCATTCCTCATAGGGCGTAATGGCTTCCAGACCTCGCACCATCCTTCTCAGTATCTTTCTTGAATTGTTGTGCCCAGAATTGGAAACGGTATTCCAGGTGAGGTCTGACCAAATCAGAATGGAGTGATACTATTACTTCCCTTGATCTAGACACTACTCCTATTAATGCAGCCTAGAATCGCATTGGCATTTTTTGCTGCTGCATCACACTGTTAACTCATGTTTAGCTTGTAGTCTACTCTTTATTTTCTTTGAGGAAATCTACACCATTACATTAATTGCTAATAAACAAAAAATATTATGTTAGT
This sequence comes from Gambelia wislizenii, assembly GCA_030847615.1. Classification (NCBI taxonomy): domain Eukaryota; kingdom Metazoa; phylum Chordata; class Lepidosauria; order Squamata; family Crotaphytidae; genus Gambelia; species Gambelia wislizenii. The sequence continues at coordinate 18,237,689 of JAUMIR010000010.1, read as the reverse complement.
GCCTATAATATAGTTTTTAAACTAAATTATTGGTGGCAAATTCTGTAATATAGTGGGCCCCTCTTATCCACTGGGGATTGGTTCGGGGGGGGGCGTGGATTCTGAAAACCATGAATAATGGTGAACACCATTGAAAATAATGGGACTTCTGGTTTAAAATACCATAGAGTTGCCTTGGAGGGCCTAGAAAAGGGCTAGGGAAGACACATTTTCTAGGAAGACTCTATGGTAGGTGTGCTGTTTTGTGTCCCATGGATAATGAATCAGTGGATACAGGGGTCCTACTATAATCTGAACATCCTGTATGGTGAATAGGTTAGGTTACATTGATCTGAGATATACATATGGGGGCCCCAAAGTAAAGCATTGCAGGGGGGGGGCAAAATTCCTTAAACCGGCCCTGATTACATCCTCTTGGATTGCCTGAGAAGGCTAGGAATTAGAGGCACTGCGCTTCAGTGGTTCTGTTCCTTCCTCTTGGACAGATTCCAGAGGATGATGCTCAGGGACAGTTGCTCTGCAAGGAAAGAGCTTAATTGTGGCGTCCCACAAGGCGCCATCCTGTCCCCAATGCTATTCAATATATACATGAAGCTGCTGGGAGAGATCATCTGGAGGCATGGGGCGGGGTGTTAAAAGTACGCTGATGACACCCAGATATATTTCTCCATGCCTCGGTCTTCAGCTCTGACTTCAGATGGTATCTCTTCTCTTAATGATTGTATTAGGGCAGTAATGGACTGGATGAGAGAAAACAAATTGAAGCTGAATCCAGATAAAACAGAGGTACTCACGGTAGCAGCCCCAAACCCAGGCATTGGGATATACCATATATTCCTGCGTATAAGACTGCTTTTTAACACTTGCAAATCTCCTCAAATGTTGGGGGTCGTCTTATATGCCCAGCAGATCTTTTCCCCTGCTTTGAGAATAACTGCCTTGTCTTTGAAGTGGTAAATTCCCTGGGCAGTTTCCCCAGCAGATCCTTCCTCCTGCTTGAGAGAATGACTGCTTTGCCTTTGAAGTGTTAATTGCCCTACATTTAGGGATTGTATTTTGGTAAACTTGCCAGGAAGATTTCCATTTGCATAGTTTTGGGGATTTCCTCTCCAGGAGTTTGCAAGTCTGCCAATGTGGCTCTAAAATCATTAATGTGCTCATTCAAAAATTTGGGATTTGATAGCTTCATATTAACCAACTTCATTAATGAAACCTTACTTTCCAAAGACTGAACACCACAGAGATTTTTCAAAGTATCCCATGTTTTTTTTAGCTGTTCTCAGTCCTTTAATTTCACAGACTATTCCATCATCTACAGCCACTGAGCTGGCTGGTTGGTGGGGGGCAGACTTTCCAGCTGGGTGGCTGGCTGGACTGCGGGGGGGCAAAGTCTATATTTTAACTTAAAAATGGGGGGGGGGTCATCTTACGCACCCAGTCGTCTTATACGCCGGAATATATGGTGACCTCCAGTCCTAGATGGAGTCATGCTCTCTTCCAAGGACTATGTTCGCAGTCTGGGGGTGCTCCTGGACCCATCGCTCCAGATGACGAATCAGGTAAATGTGATGGTCAGTGATGTGCCTGTTATCAGCTTCGGCTGATACGCCAGCTGCTCCCTTTCCTGGAAGTCAGGGATCTCAAGACTGTGGTACATGCTCTGGTAACCTCCCGTCTTGATTTCTGTAATGCACTGTACATGGGGCTACCCTCGTGCTTGGTCCAGAAACTTCAAGTAGTACAGAATATGGCAGCCAGACTGGTCTCAGGTACATCCAGAAGAGATCATATAACACCGATTTTAAGATCACTCCACAGGCTGCCCATTAGTTTCCGGGCCCAGTACAAGGATTATCACCTTTAAAGCCCTAAATGGCTTGGGTCCAACCTTTCTTCAGGACCACTTCCTTCCATATAATTCTCCCTATGCACTCAGGTCGTCTGGGAGGAATTTGTTACAACCTTTAAAAACTAGGCTTTTTTCAACCTCCCAGAGGGCCTTTCCTCCCGGAGGGCCTATTGCTCCCAGATTATGAAACGGCCTGCCGGATGAGATCCGTCATATCACCAACCTAAATAGCTTTAAAAAGCTCTTAAGACGGATCTCTTCCAGCAGGCCTTTCCTGAATAGATACCCAGCCAATAAAAAATAAAAGAAAATCTAGCTTGTCCCAACCTTTCTACGGCCACTGTCCGTTGTTTAGTTTTAATTTTTGTATTTTGTTTTAAAGTATGTTTTAATTCCTGATTTATTTAATTGTATTTTAAAGGGGGTGGAATTGAGGGTCCGGGATGTATATTCTAATTGTTGTAAACCACCCCGATTGCTTTTCGTAGAGGGGCAGGATAATAATAATAATAATAATAATGAGGAAGAGGAGGACATGGTACAAGCTGGATGAGCCTATCAACCATAATCATTACCTGTCCTGGGCCTCAAACTGTTGTAACTCTTTTTCACCATCTAGTGGGTGAGTAACATAATTGCCTTTTGGTATCTCAGCAACTGAGGATTTATTTTCATATAGCTTTGTGTTCCACCCAATCAGATATTAACTTGCCAAGCTCCAAATCTGGCTGGCATCTCATTGAAAAGTATGGGCTTGGCTAGATGAGAACATGTAGTGCTGATTGTTGTGCGTCAATGCAAATTCGCAACACTTCTCATTTGCCTCCATGGGCTTTTTGGCAAAATTGATGGTATGCAAAGCTATCCAAGTTTGATGTTCACATGGAGCCATGCCTGCGAATCAACATGGTGGCTGGGAGTGAGTTGCCTGCATCATTATTCTCAATAATAATGCTTCGCAGTTTTTTGGGGGGGGGGTTGTTTGTTTTGTTTTGTTTTGTTTTGTTTTTGTTTTTGTAAACCTAATGTGAGCAAATGTGACCTTCCATTTAAAAAGCTGTTTGGTTGCCTCAGCGCAGCAAAAAAGCACATGATTGCTACCGAAACTCCAAAATGGCACATCTGGCCACTTTGTGGCCAGCAAGCCCCCCCCCCCCCCGCCATGCAGCTCTGACAAATCAGTTTCCACTTCCACTCTTATCCAGGAATATGCAGCGATGCAATTTGGATGTCCTAATGAGCAGGAGTGCACATTTCGCCTGCATTAAAAATTTTTTTGAGATAAAACGCAAAGGCTTTTCCTGTGTAGTTTTTGGCCCCCTTCCTTCCGAATATAGCAACTCACTGTAGTTTCTTCTTGGGACAAAAGATATTTTTCTCAAATTCTGTGAGGAGTTTTTTCACTGTCTAGATAGCCCCTATGATTCTAAGGGGTCGTTTAAATGGTCAAAATAATCCTCACGGAATTCTCTGGCAATGTGATTTGTCTTAATTGGAACTCGCATCAATGTGTCATATTTGGAAGGGGGGCAGAAAAAACTCCAAAAACTACTTCTGGAGAGCCTTTACAGCTTTTTCTGGCGATTTTAAAATGCTCCATAGGGAATGCACATCCCTGATCATTAAGATAATTGCATTTGCATTGCGGCCCTTTTCCATAAGAGAGAAAGCACAAGCTGATTGGCTGGATGAGTGCCGTGGTTCACTGAATTTTGCTGCCACCATTTTGGAGCCTGCTGCCATCATGTTGGAATTTCGCCTTTGTGAGTGATCACAAAGGCAATAAAACAGTGATTTGTATTATCTTTCTCTCTTTCTTGTAAACATGAAATATCATTTGTGTGCACCATGGAAAAAGGGTTTTTTTTAAAAAAAAAATCAGCGGTGGCAGATTTTAAAATGGGGCTGCAAAACTATTAAGATAATGGTGCCGCCAGGAACAGTTTGGTTTCCTGGACCATGGGATGCAGTTTCAGGGAGCTGGACTTCTGGCAAGGGATGGGTTGCACCTCATAGCAGTTGGCAGGAATGTTTTTGCTAAGAGCCTGAAAGATCTGATCAGGAGGGCTTTAAACTGAGTTCTATGGGGGAGGGAGACAGTACAGTAGGACTCCGCCATCTGGGGGGGATTGGTTCCGGGCCCCATTGCAGATGGCAAAAATGAATGCCATCCTGGGGGCCCTCCTGGAGGAAAGAGAGATGAGTTAGCTCCTTTGCCCCGCCTTCCCCTTCTCCCCACCATGGCCCACTGTGGCAGCGATCATGGGGGCAAAGGGAGAAGGGGACAAGGCCAGTTCGCTCCTCCATCCCTTCACCCCTGCCATGGCCACGCCGCCACAGCTTCCTCCCCCACTGCCACCACCACATGTACCTCAGTCTCTCTGGCCTCTTCCTCCACCGCTTCCGCTGCCCCTGCCATGCCAATGAGGCCTATCGGGGTTTTTTGAGATACTCAGGGAAAAAAGTCATGGAGGTCAGGAGGAGGACACTGCTGTCTCACTTCCGGCGGTGGATACTGCACGCCCATTCCTTCCTCCATGCTTCCACCATGCTGAAGTGATGAAAAAAGGCTCCGCTTTTTATTGACATTCAAAAGCGGCGCCTTTTTCGTCACTCCAGCATGGAGGAAGCATAGAGGAAGGACAGGGCGTGCAGTATCAACCACCGGAAGTGGGACAGTGGCAACCTTCACAGGACTTCTGCCCTGCCGCCGCCATGCTGACAAGGTCTCTCTGGCCTTCTCTGCTGCCACATGCCCTGTCACCACCCCGCCACAATGACCCCTGCCCCCTTCTTCTGCCACTGCCTGCCCACATGGAAGAAGGGGAGGAGACAGAGGCAGAGCACGTACACATGTCAGCCAGCCAGCCAGCCAGTGAGGACGGAAGACACAAACGTAGCCACATGGTGGAGCCTGGCGGTGGTGGGGGCAGGTAAGAACTATGGGGTAAGGGGGAGGAGGAGGCAGCACCCCCTACCCCATTGTTCTTACCTGCTACCACCAGGCTTCACCTCTGCAGTGGGCGGCGCATGCTCCACTTCTGGCTCCTCCTCCCCTTCTTCTAAACACTGAGGCCTCCGCTTCCACAAGCCCCACCAGAGCCATCTCCTCTCTCCCCCCGCCACTGTCGCCAACCACAGATAATCGAATCAGCCGATGGTGAGGCAGTACTGTACTTTTGAAGGCAGGAGTTCATCGAGCGCTAGAGGTAATAGCCCAAATGTTATACAGAGAACAAGGCAAGTAGCACAACAACCCAAAAATGGGAGGAATGAACCCTTTAAAAGGAAGATAGGGGAAATGGCCCATGGTCTTAGATGTCTCTACATGAATGCACAGAGCATGGAAAATAAACAGGATGAACTTGAACTCATAGCACAGCAAAACAAATATGATATTACAGGCATCACTTAAACCTGGTGGGATGAGTCTCATGATTGGAATGTACTAACAGAGCAGTATAACCTATTTCAGAAAAATAGCCCAAACAGGAAGGGAGGTGGAGTAGCATTATACATTAAGGATGTGTACACCTGTGACGGATCCATGATTTAAATCTTGGGAGATAGGTTGAGAGCATCTGGGTAAAAATTAAGGGGGAGAGAAACAGCAGGGATGTCGTTGTGGGGGTCTACTACAGACCTCCAAGTCAAACTGGGGACTTGGATGATGCCTTCCTGGAGCTGATGACTACACATTCAGAAAGGAGAGATGTAATGGTAATGGGGGATTTCAACTATCCTGATACTTGTTGGAAGTCCAACTCTGCCAAGAATTTAAGGTCCAACAAATTCCTCACTTGCCTTGCAGACAATTTCATTGTCCAGAAGGTGGAAGAGGCAACAAGGAGATTAGTTATTTTAGATCTGATCCTTAGTGGGGAGTGACCATGTTCTCCTGGAGTTTGTTATACAGAGGAAAGGAGAAGCCAAGCGTAGTCAGACATGCCTTCTGGACTTTAAGAAAGCTGATTTCAGAAAACTCAGGGAATTACTGGGGGTGATGCCATGGTCAGGAATACTAAAAGAGAAGGGAGTTCATGAAGGATGGGAGTTTCTTAAAAATGAGATATTGAAGGCACAACTTCAAACAGTTCCAATGAGGAGGAAAAAGGGGAGACGTATAAAGAAACCAGGATGGATGTCAAAAGAACAATCAACTGAGCTAAAACTTAAAAAGGACATGTACAAGAAATGGAAAAAGGGAGAAATCAAGAAAGAGGAATTCAAACAAACAGCCAGCTCATGTAGGGGAAAAGTCAGAAAAGCGAAAGCACAGTTGGAGCTCAGGCTTACTAGAGAGGTTAAAAACATTAAAAAGGGTTTTTTTGGTTATGCCCATAGCAAAAGGAAGAACAAGGAAATGGTAGGGCTACTGTATGCAGAAGATGGCAAAAAGCTAACAGGGGACAGAAAAAAGGCAGAACTACTTAACACCTTCTTTGCTTCAGTCTTCTCCCAAAGGGGGAAGAGTGCTCAACTTAGGGAAAATGGAGCAGATGATGCAGTAGGGGAAATACATCACAGAATTGGTAAAGAGGTAGTTTGGGAATACCTGGCCAGTATAAATGAGTTCAAGTCTCCAGGGCCAGATGAACTTCATCCAAGGGTATTAAAAGAACTGGCAGAAGTAATCTCAGAACCACTGTCAATAATCTTTGAGAAATCCTGGCAAACAGGAGAGGTCCCAGCATACTGGAAGAGGGCAAATGTCCCCATCTTTAAAAAGCAGGGTGGGGGGAAGAAGACCCAAATAATTATTACCCGGCCAGCCTGACACCAATACTAGGAAAGATTCTAAAACAGATCATTAAACAGACAGTCTGTAAGCACTTAGAAAGGAATGCCGTAATAACTAAAATTCAGCACGGATTTCTCAAACACAAGTCATGCCAGACTAATATTATCTCTTTTTTTGATTAAAATGTTACAAACTTGATAGATGAAGGGAATGCTGTGGATGTAGTGTATCTTGATTTCAGTAAGGCTTTTGACAAGGTCCCCCATGATATTCTTGCAAAAAAGTTAACAACCTGTGGGCTAAACAATGCAACTGTTAGGTGGATTTGTAATTGGTTGACTGACCGAACCCAAAGGGTAGTCACCAATGGCTCCTCTTCATCCTGGAGAGAAGTGACCAGTGGGTTGCCACGGGGTTCTGTCCTGGGCCCAGTGCTATTCAACATCTTTATCAATGACTTGGATGAGGGAATAGAGAGTATCAAGTTTGCAGATGACACCAGATTAGAAGGGGTAGCTACTACCCCAGAGGACAGAATCAGAATCCAAAATTACCTCAACGGATTAGAAAGCTGGGCCAATATTAACAAAATGAATTTCAACAGGGAGAAATGTAGGATACTACACTTGGGTAGTGAAAATGAAATGCACAGATATAGGATGGGCGAACCTGGCTTGATGGCAATACATGTGAAAGGGATCTAGGAGTCTTAGTGGACCACAAACTGAACATGAGTCAACAGTGTGATGCAGCAGCTGAAAAAGCCAATGCAATTCTAGGCAGCATTAATAGGAGTATTGTCGTGCCCTCCCAAGGATTCTGGGTTTTGGAGTCAAGTCTCCTAGAATCCCGGCTAGAACTCAACAGAGCTTGGTTTCCTCTTGAGGCCTGGTGCTTTCTCCCCTTTCAGGCCCCTAAGTACTGGATTCCAGCCAGCCCACCTTGAAGGCTGGGAAAGAGAATCTTCTGTCCAGCCTTCAAGGACAACCACCTGGGTTGGCGCTCCCTCCCTTTCCCCCTTCTACTCACTTTCCCAGGGATTGGGGAATATCGAAACCTAAGATGTTGCTTTTATCTACTGTTTAGTACTAGGCTGGCCAGAACTGGCTTTGAGGTAAAACCATATGCATATCCTTGCTCAATAAACCATGTTAACCTTACATGTGTGTTGAGTTAATGTGTGTGCGTGACCTGGTTCATCACAAGTATAGTATCTAGATCAAGGGAAGTAATGGTGCCACTGTATTCTGCTTTGGTCAGAACTCACCTGGAATACTGTGTCCAGTTCTGGGCACCACAATTCAGGAAGGATATTGAGAAGCTGGAACGTGTCTAGAGGAGGGCAACAAGGATGGTGGGAGGTCTGGAAGCCATGCCCTGTGAGGAGCGGCTTAGGGAGCTAGGCATGTTTAGTCTGGAGAAGAGAAGGTTGAGAGGTGACATGATAGTCATGTTTAAATATTTGAAGGGATGTCATGTTGAAGATGGAGCAAACTTGTTTTCTGCTGCTCCAGAGACTAGGACACTGAGCAAAGGACTCAGGCTACAGGAAAAGAGATTCCACCTAAACATTAGGAAGAACTTCCTGACAAGAAGAGCTGTTCGGAAGTGGAATACACTGCCTTGGAGTGTGGTGGAGTCTCCTCCTTTGGAGGTTTTTAAACAGAGGCTGGATGGCTATCTGTTGGGAATGATTTGATTGTTTATTCCTGCATGGCAGGGGGTTGGACTGGATGGCCCTTGTAGTCTCTTCCAACTCTATGATTCTATAATTCGCAGCTGCTGTGAATTACTATTACTGAAGAACAACCTGTTTTTTTCAGGCTCGTATAGATGAGACCTAAGAGTGGATATGGTCTTAGTTTACAGAATGTTCAAAATTGTCTGGAAGTCTCACTAGATAACCAACTCTTAGCAAACTTGCACTCTCTAAAGCTTAAGTGCAGTTCTTAGTACCAACTGTTATTTGATTTAGGCCTTAGACTTGGTATGCCAATTGGAAAGTACAGGTGGGACTGCATATGTGGAACTGGTACCCATTGTTTCAATTATGTGTTATCCAAAAAAATATGGTCTCTCCAGGCATTTCCTAGGTTGTCTAGTGTCACTCTATTTTAAATTCCAGCCAAAATTACCATAGAGTCATGTTGTAGCTGCCTAAAGAGGCATCCTCTCTAGGCATTTCCTAGTTCCTCCAGTGCGATTTCCATGGGATTCACTATTACCCACAGTTTCAAATATTTGCAGTAAGTCTGGGAATATATCCCCTGTGGATATGGTGGGTGACCTACAGCAATAAAGTGGTTTTCTGTGTGTCACTAGTAATCCAACTCCATGTTCTTTTTAGATTCCATCATAGCTTGTAAAGAAGGAAATGGTGATGAACTGATCATGGCTGAGGGGGAAAAATGGTGTCACATGTTGTCCCAATAGAAGTTAAATAACAGAATTATATATTAGATCTTCCAGAATCCCCCTGAAAGCCCTCTCCAAGTGAAGTTGGTGGGGTGGGGCTTGGTCTCCAGGTCTGATCCAAACAGTGGAGAATCCAGAGGAGGCTTCCCTGGTCTCATTAGGAAGAAAACCCCACCCTGCACCCTGTTCATCCTTCCTCTTGGGAAAGTGGGCAAGAGGGGCATACCCCTTTTATCAGTGATCAGCAATAATGCAATAATACAAATCTATATGAGCCCCCCCCCAAACAGAGTGCCCTGCAGTAATGGCATTTCACAGCAGCTGCAACCTATCTTAATAGTGTTTTGGCCCCCCAAAACTTCGCATGTCTGCCAGTCAAGATGGTGGCCGTGAGTGAATAACTTACATTTTCACCTACATTTTCAACTGTGTGCTGGAGTGATATTTTGCTTTTCAAAAAAAAAGGGGGGGGAACCACACCCTGTTTTATCACCTTAGTGCTCGCTCACTAAGGCGAAAAATCAACATGATGATGCTGGGTTCTTGCCCTGTTAGCAAGACCTATTTATTTATTTATTTATTTATTTATTAGATTTATACCCTGCCTTTCTCCCAAGAAGGGACTCATGCCCTACCCTTGCACTCATCCATCCAATCAGCTTTGCGCTTCCTCTCCTATGGGAAGGCAATTCAAAGTGAATTGCTTGTCCCAATGAGCAGGAATGCACATTCCCCTCGCTGTTTTTTTAAAAACCCCGGGGAAAGCCTCAAAAGCTTTTTCCTTCAGTTTTGTTGTTGTTGTTGTTGTTTTTGGCCCCCCTCCTTATGAATATGGCAAAATGTTGTATGTGGGGAAATAATCATTGTAATGTAAAAGCAATCTTGTGTACCTCATTCACAATCTTAGAAAAGTCTAGGGTTTTTCCCTGCATGCATTTTGTTCTCCCAAAATTCCCTTCTCTTACTTCACTGGGCACTTCTAGCCAACTAGAAGTGCTGGATGATTCACACATGACCTAATTTGAATTTTATTGCTTTTGTGTAACTTGCTTCCTTTTTCTGAATCTGACTCTCCATGAGAATGGAGGCATCTTAAGCTTTCCTGTAACCATGCCATGATGCATCGGAACCCAGCCAAGGCTGGTGAGTCTTTCCTACCCATTCTTAGTCAGTTTAGGGACCTTTTCTTATGTTTGTTTTAGTATGTAGATTGAGACTGATATACCTTCAGTAAACTTTGTTTTGCATTTTAAAGTGACTCCTTTGTTTTGTAATGAGTCTAATTTAACTGGGTGATCCCAGATCTCTGAATACACTTTTAAATGATAATAGAGCTTAAGTCTGCTTCTTAATCGCACTCTGCATAAAGCGTGAAGTCAAATGTGACTGAATGATTTTACCTTTTTAAAAAGGAGATAATTCTTGTTATTTTTAAAGGACTAGATCCTGCAATTTTATTTTTAGACTCATTACCTTCCTACAAAAAGGGTTAATGGTTCCCAGATTTAAAGACTTAAAAGCTCAATTTAATTTTTGTTTTTGCAAAAGTTTTGTTTTTATTTTTTATCTGATCACCTCAGAGCTGCTGTTTTTGGTCTCCCTCTCGGCTTGAACACAAAGGCAGTAAAGCAATAAACCAATAAACCAATAAACCAACATGGCTGCTGAAGCTACCCTGCCTGCCTTTTTAGCCATGGAAAAGCTTTGTGGGCTGAATTATAGAAGATGGGCATTTTCTTTTGAAACATACATGAAGGCAATGGGATTTATTGATGTTTTACACAATCCCAGGCCTCCTCAGGGGAGACAAAGGACTGATTTTGATAGGATTGATCAAAAAGTACTAGCCTTCATACTTTTAACAACTGATCAGTCACTAATTTCTGAGATCAAAGATAAGAGAACAGCAAAAGATGCTTGGGACACTTTGAAAGATCTATGTGGTCAGAAATCCATGGGAAATTCTATTGCAATGATGATTAAACTTTTGAACCTGAGACTATCTAATCCAAGATGTCTAGATGAACACATTAATGATTTTAGAGCTACATTAGCAGAATTGCAATCTCCTGGAGAAGAGATTCCAAAGGCTATGCAAGTTGGGATTTTCTTAGCAAGCTTACCAAAGTTTTACAATCCCATCATAAATACTTTGCAATTAAAGAATGATTTAACCCTACCAGAAGCTTATATTCAAATAAGGGAATTTCTACATAGGCAGAATTTGATGCATAATGACAAAGTTGAATCCAGGAATTCTAACTTTAACCAGCAAGTAAATTTGGCTGGAAAGGAAAAGAAACATTTTAAAGCCCACTCTAAGCCCCCCTCCTCTTCGAGCCAAATGGGGTGCAATTAAACACTAAAGCTTCAAAGGGAAACAGGCAGTCATTCTCACAGCAAGAGATGACTGGCCAGAGGCAACAGAATGAAAAAGCACATGGAGCTAGTAACACAGGAGCTGATGCTAAACAGAGGTTTCACATTGGAATGGCTTATGAAAAAGTAATGCAAGCTTCTGGAAATGAATATAAAAATGCTCTTGTCGTAGATTCTGGAGCCTCAAATACATTTTTCAATAAAAGGGAATATTTCCAAGATTTTAATGAAGAAGTAAGATTCCCTGTCTACCTTGCCAATGGAGATACTGTTTTAGTGAAAGGAAGTGGAACTGTATATCTTCCTATGAAATTGGGAGCTAGAACAGAGATATTGAAAATTGTAGACGCAGTCTATGCTCCAGAATTGAAGAGCTCCCTATACTCAGTAAAAATAAGCACCTCTAGAGGCAACAGAGTAATTTTCAAAAAGAATGCATGTTATGGTTTTCATGGCAAACAGTTGATTTTTAAAGGCACTCTAAAGGATGATGGCCTTTATCACATGGAGATCAGTGACTCAAATGCCAATGTTGCCACTCATTGTAAACACAAAGACTGCATAAATTTATGGCATAGAAGGTTTGCTCATAGAAATGTTGAATGCATAAAGAAATTGGCTAACCAAGAGCTAGCAAGAGACTTTCATTTCAAGAACTGTTGTGTGAATGAAAGGTGTGTGGAATGCATTAAAGTCAAGGCTACTGCACCTTCACACAAGCCTCTCACAGAAAGGCAATCTATCAAACCTCTTGAACTGATACACGCTGACATCTGTGGGCCATTTAGACAGAAATCAGTTGGTGGAAACCTCTATTTTCTCACCTGCACAGATGATTTCAGCAAATATACCCACACTTACTTCCTAAAGGAGAAAAGTCAAGCTTTTGAGAAGTTCAAAGAGTACTTTAATTATGTCACTACTAAATTTAATTACAAAATTCAGAATCTGAGGACGGATAATGGGACTGAGTTTGTCAATCATCAATTTGATGAGTTCTTAAAGGAACATGGCATCAGACACCAGACTACTGGGATTTGTAGTCCTCACCAAACCTTAAAAGAAATGGCAGTTGCAATGCTTGTGCAGGCTAACATGTCTAAAGCCTATTGGTCTGAGGCAATTCTCACAGCCACATACTTATACAACAGACTTCCAACCAGATCCAGAGATGTTACTCCATTTGAGTTGTGGCATGGTGTAAAACCCAGACTCAACCATCTAAGGGTTTTTGGATCAAAAGCTTATACATACATTCCCAAACAGAAAAGAGACAAACTGGACTGTAGAAGTAAAGAGGGAATTTTTATTGGCTATGCCAAAGGTGCTTACAAAATCCTAAACCCTGATGGACGCACAATGAGAATAACAAGTGCTGTTTATGTTGATGAAAGACCTCAACTTAATTCTAATCCAAACAAAGATTTCTATTCAGATGTGTTTGCAGTGGAAGAAGACCCTGACCCTGATTCTCAGCGGCAGCCACAGCGTGTGCAGCTCTTTCACCCTCCTGCAAGTGCTTCGCATCCAGAAGGGGCTCCCTCAGCCCAGGACTTACCAGAGGATGGAGGACCGGACGGCGCACCACGAGCAGAGCCAGGAACTCAAGTCCAGGTGAGACAGTCTGCGAGGGGTAACGGGGGAGTGCCTCCTTTGAGATTCTCCTACCTAACCACAGGGGAAAGCCTTCTGGAACCCTCTGACTGGCAGAAGATCAAAGGGATGCCAAAATCTGATTCTGAAAAATGGGTGAAAGCAGCAATGGAGGAAATGGAGTCCTTATATAAGAATAAAACATGGACTCTGACAGAATTGCCGAAAGGCAAGAAGGCAATTGGCTGCAGATGGGTCTTTACAACAAAGCAAAATGCAGAAGGGGAGATTGAAAGATATAAAGCCAGACTTGTAGCTAAAGGTTACAATCAGCAATTTGGAGAAGATTTTCATGAGACTTTCTCCCCAGTTGTTACACACACAGCTATTAGAACCCTATTGGCTGTTGCAGCTTCCAAGAGAATGCATGTACAACATCTAGATGTGAAGACAGCGTGTCTTTATGGAGATCTAGATGAGGAACTGTACATGGAACAGCCTTTGGGATTTGTAGTACCTGGAAAGGAGCATCTAGTATGTAAACTTGAGAAAAGCTTGTATGGATTAAAGCAAGCTGCCAAAAAGTGGCACGAAAAGCTAAATCTGCTCCTTATCAAAGAAGGATTTACCCCAGGCACTGTTGACCGATGTGTTTACAAAAGATTCAGAAACAATAGATGGACTTACATTGCAAGTTATGTTGATGATTTGATTCTGTGCAGTGAAGACAAAACAGATAGTCAAGAGATACTCCTTAATCTCCAGAAAGAAATAGATATTAAAAGTTTGGGAGATATCTCACACTATCTTGGAGTACAAATTGAAAGAGACCGTGATGGAAGCTTCTTTCTTAATCAAAAGCAAAAGATTATAGATCTTTTGGACTGTCTTGGTTTAAGAGATGCCAACGATGCTCTAACGCCAATGGAAGTGGGCTTCTTAAAGAGCAATGAGGCATCTGAACCTTTGAGAGACAGTGAAAAGTACAGAACTGCAGTTGGAAAACTTCTGTACATAGCAAACTTCACTAGACCTGATATTGCAAATGCTGTTGGCATCTTATGCAGAATGTTTAGTTCTCCTACTCTTCGAGTTTTTACTGCAGTGAAGCGAATTGCAAGATATTTAAAAGCGACTGCTGACTTCAAACTGATGCTGCCAGCATGTGACAAGCCACGGCTTATTGCCTATGCAGATACTGATTGGGGCAGTGATTTGGTGGAGAGAAAATCTACCAGTGGAAACATCATCTTCTATGGTGGTGGAGCAGTAAGTTGGACAAGTCGGAAGCAGAGTACAGTGGCGGATAGTTCCACAGGTGCCGAGTGCGTCTCAGCGAAAACAACTTGTGATGAAATCAAATGGCTGCAGAATTTGCTTCTGGATCTTGGGATAGAGGAACCCAAGCCAACCATTTTGATGCAAGACAATCAAAGCTGTATCAAGATTTCTCAAAGTGACAAGCCTCTGAAGAAGAACATTGACATTGCTTTCCACAAGGTGAGAGAAATGTGCCAGAGTCAACTTGTTCAACTGGAGTACTGCAACTCAGAAGAAATGATAGCTGATGTTTTAACAAAGCCTCTCCCTAAGGACAGTTTCCTTAGACTACGAGAAGAAATGAAGATTGTTCCTGAAGCACCCTATGATTGAGAAGAGGAATGTTGTATGTGGGGAAATAATCATTGTAATGTAAAAGCAATCTTGTGTACCTCATTCACAATCTTAGAAAAGTCTAGGGTTTTTCCTTGCATGCATTTTGTTTTCCCAAAATTCCCTTCTCTTACTTCACTGGGCACTTCTAGCCAACTAGAAGTGCTGGATGATTCACACATGACCTAATTTGAATTTTATTGCTTTTGTGTAACTTGCTTCCTTTTTCTGAATCTGACTTTCCATGAGAATGGAGGCATCTTAAGCTTTCCTGTAACCATGCCATGATGCATCGGAACCCAGCCAAGGCTGGTGAGTCTTTCCTACCCATTCTTAGTCAGTTTAGGGACCTTTTCTTATGTTTGTTTTAGTATGTAGATTGAGACTGATATACCTTCAGTAAACTTTGTTTTGCATATTAAAGTGACTCCTTTGTTTTGTAATGAGTCTAATTTAACTGGGTGATCCCAGATCTCTGAATACACTTTTAAATGATAATAGAGCTTAAGTCTGCTTCTTAATCGCACTCTGCATAAAGCGTGAAGTCAAATGTGACTGAATGATTTTACCTTTTTAAAAAGGAGATAATTCTTGTTATTTTTAAAGGACTAGATCCTGCAATTTTATTTTTAGACTCATTACCTTCCTACGCAAAACAATGTGGGGTCCTATTAAGACAGGTAGAATTTTTCTCGCATTCCACGAGGAGTATTTTCACCATTTAGTCAGCCCCAAGGATGGCCTTCTCACTCTCCTTACCTCCCAGCTGGCAAAGGATAAATGAAAATACTTTCTCCATGCAGAAATAGAGGCAGTAAAATTGGACCTGAACCTCATGGCAGGGGGAGGACCAGGTAACGGCAGGAGAGGGGAGCTGGGAGGGATACAGCCCTGTGCCTAAAGTCATCTGGCCCAACAACTTGGCTGGGGTGTATGTGCGCACAGTCCCTTGACAACAAGAGCTTCCAAACCTGATCTTAGGAGATCCCACAAGCTTGACATTAGCTTATGGCCACCATATGGAATGTAAGGGCACTTTACTGTAGCCAATCCTAGCCCACAGATTCCTACTGGCAGTGGTTTGTTGCTGTTGTTGTTGAAACCCCCTCCCCCAAAAGTACAAGATTCATTTGCCATTTGCACTTGGAGTCAGATCTTTCCTGCTTCAGATCAAGTGCCTTCCATCTTTCCCCCACTGGCTGCATCCCTCTGGTAACCACGGTTACATGGGCCAGGCAATTAATTGCCCCTTCAGTGTGCAGCTGCAGTATCGTTAATACAGTGGCAGCAGGAGGAGAGGAATTAGAGATAATTATAAGCATGTTGGTGTCCCAGCTGCAGAAATCCACACCACCCAAGTTAACAAGCTGACTGCATCCTCCAGCTCATTTCAAAAAACGGTTTGAAAGTTCCTTTTAAAACAATTCCACTACCACCACCCCCAGCAAAAGCTCTTTCCTACTCAAAAGGAATGTCATTTCTCTTTGGAATCTTCTTGACTAGGAAGAATGCAAGCCAATGACCCCTACAGATTGTGTCTTCAATAAATGCACGTGGGAGGGTCCAATCCACTAGAGGCTGGTTCAGTCTATTTCCACCATCACACCTGTTGGACTGCAACCCCCATAAGAGCCAGAAAGTGTTGGATGGGGATGAGAAATCATCATAATATTTATTTATATACTGCCTTTCCACCAAGTGTGGCTTACACATTAAAAAGATTACAATTAGAGGAGGGGCAAGATGGCAACGGACTAACAACTTCTGAATTGTCCTCCCACTAACATCTGGCATTACCACCTACATATACCTCAAAAATGCCATCCAAAGGCAAGAAAAGAAATCGGATGAGCCCCTGTAATAATAATGACAATCAGGAATCCTTCAAAGCAGAAAAACAGATGAGGGTTGACTCACTCTTCCCAGCGGCAGAGACAACACAGCCCGTGAGTAACAGATCTGTAACAACAGCTCCTTCTATACTCCCTAAGCCATCACAGACACCTGAACTAAACAAAACAGCCCCCTCAATTCCTCAAAGTGTAAATATAAATTATGGGACAGAGCAAGTTGATAACAAAGTTGATAACAAAGTCAAACTCCCAGAGCTTGGCAGCATTCCCTACAATAACAGCGCTCAGCTCTTTTATGATTTTTGCAAACTGTCCATAGAGACATTGATTCTTATTTTGCAAAAATTAAACGACATTACAAATAAGCTTTCCCAACAAGATCTTCAAAGGCAAAACCCATATGGTACACAGGGGGTTAAAAATGTGGCAGATTTGGAGGAAATGTGTCCTGCTACATCACAGGATGCAGTTAATCACTGCAGAGTGTTACAGAAAAATCAGATTCTGATAAAAATACATAACAATGCCCATTTGTGGAACGGACAGAAGTCTGTTGTGAGATATCTTTCCCAACTTTTAAACATGCACAGCAGAACAATTGATTTACTAGACTGCCACTTTTTACCCAGCTCAAGAGCTACTAAGCAAATTTTTCTGACCTTTAGCCAGGCAAATATACCTAACAGGCTGTTACGGAAAAGAAATTTCCTCTGGAATGCACATTGTATAGAAGTTAACAGAGTTTTTAAGGATGAGATAGTCCATGACCTCATCACAGGGAAAACAGCAACAAAACCACAAAGAAGCAATAATAATTCTGCACTCCAAGAGGGAGAACCTAAACACACCTCAAAGGAAGCTCAGGCTATAAATCAAGAAGTAATTAAACTGAGAGGAAAAACTCACAGAAATTTGGGAACACACTCCCACAATACAGCTGATGAGAGATACCATCCTGAGTCAATCTAACAGCAATCCAGCCCCATTGAAATCAGCCCCCCCTCGCAGAAAACTGTCAGTGCATTTCTCTGATATCTCTGACAATGAAAGCGAAAGCGATGACTCTCTACTTATAATCAAGGAAACCTTGAAATCCCGAGTTGTAGCCAACACCCCTTCAAAAATGCAATATACTGCAGATGCACCCCCATCTACAACTAAACCCCAGGGGACTCAAACATCCCTATGCAAACCTAGTTCAAGGGAAAAACAGTCTTTACTGCCACCTACCTCATCTCCTAAGCCAAAGAATGCCCCCCTCACTAAAGAGATAGGATCCTTGCTTGCTTGTGATCCTCATTTTGTTTCCCATGTTGCATTGGTTCTTCCAATTTCCCTTCCAGAACAGGCAGGGCAGGAAGAACAGGAATGTGATTCACTACCCCTCCATCCACAGAGGAGGACACAGCCACAGTCAACCCAGTCATTTAACCAACTGCTATCAGATGAATTACCCATTCAGCCTGTGGCCTGCAATGCGACTGCCTGACTTCCAACAGACCAGCACAAGGTTACCCTTATGACCTGGAACATCGCTGGGTGGCTGACGGCCCACAGAGATCCCTGTCTTAGTGACTTCCTCACCCAATATGACATTATACTGATCCAGGAAACATGGATTAATAAGGATCTGTTATTAAATGGCTTTCACTCATTCTCAATTCTGGCAGAGCCAGGGAAAAAGCATGGAAGAGTTAGAGGCATCCTGGGTGTTCTGGTTTCCACCACCCTACGTGCCATAACAAGGCCTCTTTCCACTTTTAAAACATATGCCATGGCAGTGCTAATTCAATTTAACCATTGCACTTTGCTGATAATAAATGCCTATATGCCTCCAATGAAGAAGAAATCCCAAATCAGAGGCCTGTGGGCTGAATTGGAATCATACACTGCTAATCTCATGTTGCAGAACCCAAATGCATTTGTAATTTTGGGGGGTGATTTGAATGCTAGACTGGGCCCCAACAATCATACCCTATATGCCCAGCACAAATGCCCTCCTCCTGATTTTGAAGATGATGGAACCCACCTCATCCGATGCTCAAAGGACAAGAAATCAAATTTTGCAGGACTTTGTTTGGATCAAACAGCATTTAGGCTGAACCTTCAAATCCTAAATGGTGCCCTGAAAAATGACTGCCCAGCCGAATTCACTTATCTCTCTGGGTCCAGAATGAGTGCCATTGATTACATAATCATTTCTAGGGACCTTCTTCCCTATGCCAAGGAAATAGAAGTTATGCCCAGATTTGAAAGTGATCATTTATCAATTCGGCTACATCTTAGCGACTTCACTCAGGAGACACACACCAGGGAGCGCTATCATCTCTCTGTGACACCAGCAGGAAGGACCTATCGCCGAGCTAAATGGACCCCCCAACTAAACCAAACAATAAGTGAGGTATTGGCTTCAGACCAACTTCAGCATCTTAGGACTACCCTGATATCAGCTGAGTCTCCTGATGAAATCTTGGAAAATTACAATACACTTACCCAAGCTCTACACCAATATCTTTTTTAAAATTATTATTATTATTTATAATACATATCTTAAAAAAAAACAAGACATAAAAACAGAAAAAACAACAATAAAAAAAGAAAAATATAGAACTAAATTGAATTAGCTAGATAATATTTACAATTTACAAATAGGGAAAGAAAAAAATTACAAATCTTATTCATATATTCAGTACTATTATTATACTTTTCCCTATATTATGCAAATTTTATGTTTAATACATCTTTGACTTCCTCATTCTCCTAACTAAACCTTCTATACTCTCATCATTCTGTACATCATTCCTGTTTAATTCCACTGTGGTTTCTTTTAATTAAAATTAGATATATTCTTCTGTCATGTTTTCATTCTAAAGTATTCTAGCTCTTAATTCTCCACCATTCTCAGTAATTATATGCTAACATTGATTACTACCAAGGAGAAATACTGTGTTATTCAACAATTACTGATTGCTGCCATTTTACCCCATCTTTTTTCCAAATATTCAGAAACACTGTTCCAATCCCTTATATGTTTTTCTATTGTTTGTCCTTTCATAAGCATTGTTAATTTGTCCAGTTGAATTGTTTCATAAAGTTTCTCAAGCCATTGGTCAACTGTAGGGTGTTCCTTCATTTTCCACATTCTAGCAAAGGCTGTTCTCGCCGTCACAAACATGTAAAAGACTGTTTTCCCATGTTCCTTTTCTATGTTATCTTCAATCATTCCCAACAAATATGTTTCAGGATTATACTGTAATTTGATATCTAAAAATTCCTCAATTACTTTTTGAATTTGTCTCCAATACCTAGATGCCACCTTACAGTCCCACCACATATGAAAAAAAGTTCCATTTCTATCACCACATTTCCAGCAGTTACTTTGAGCTCCCTTATACATTAAAGATAATTTGTGAGGTGACAGGTGCCATCTATAAAACATCTTATAGACATTTTCTTTAATATTTTGAGATAATGTTAGCCTTATTTGTTTGATCCACATTTTTTCCCATCTTGTCATTTCTATTACATGTCCAACATTTCGCGCCCATACTATCATATTATTTTTAACTGTCTCATCTTCTGTATGCCACTTTAAGAGAAATTTATAAAATCTTGATATCATATTTTTATTTCCTAATTTAATAATGTTTTCCCAGTCAGTTTTATTTGCTGTTATCCCTTCCAGTCTTACATCCATTCTGTATCTTTCTCTCATTTGTTTGTAAAGGTACCAGTGACAGTCTATCTTGTCTTCTTTCATTTCTTCTTGACTTTTCATTATATAATTTCCTCCATCAATTTTCAATATGTCACTGTATCTTAACCATTGCCATGTGGGGATTCCTTCTCTACCAAAGAAAGCCTCATGAGGGGAGACCCAAATTGGAATTTTTGGGAATAATCTGTTCTTGTATTTTTTCCAGACTTTAATTAACGAGCTTCTGAGACAATGATTATTACATTCCTTATTTACTGTTTCTTTATTATAGAAGAGATAAGCATGCCATCCATACCGGTTCTCTTTGCCTTCCAATTTCAGAAGACTCTCCTCATTCAGCAATACCCATTCTTTTAACCATGTTAAACTGCAAGCATCATGATATAATTCCAAGTTTGGAACATTCAGCCCTCCTCTTCCTTTATCGTCTTGTAAAGTTTTAATTTTAACCCTTGGCTTTTTTCCATCCCATATAAATTTAGTAATGCCCGCTTGCCATTCTACAAAATTCTCTTTAGCTTGTATTATGGGGATTGTTTGAAATAAAAATATCATTTTCGGCAATACATTCATTTTGACTACATTTATCCTACCTAAAAAAATGATAAATTCAAATGTTTCCAATTAGTCATGTCTTTCTTAATTTGAGTCCATATTCTTTTATAGTTATTGTGGAATAAGTCTTTGTTTTTATTTGTTATAGTAATACCTAAATATTTCACAGAATTCACGAGCTTGAAGCTTGTTTGATCCTCTATCTTTTTTCATTCTCTGTAAGATTTTCAGTAATTATCGTTGTCTTTCCATTGTTTACTTTTAGTCCGGAGATTCTTCTAAATTCTTCCAATATATTCAATAATAGGTATATTTCTTCCTGTGGGTCACTCATAGAAATCACCAGATCGTCTGCATACATTTTTAATTTATAACTATATTTCCCAATCCTGATTCCTTTTATTCTTTCTTCCTCATTAATTCTTATACTCAGTAATTCCATAATTAACAAAAATAATAGTGGGGATAGGGGACAACCTTGCCTAGTCCCCTTCTGGATTTGAAAACTTTCCGTTCTTTCTCCATTTATTAATAATCTCGCAGTTTGCTTATTGTATATGGCTTTTATCCAATTGACGAATCTATCTCCAACATTTATTTGAGTTAAGATTTTTATCATTGTTTTCCAGTCCACATTATCAAACGCTTTCTCAATATCTAAGAAAATTAACACCAACTTCTTATCTTTATGTTTTTCATGATATTCTATTAAATTCACCACATGTCTGATATTATCTTTCATGTATCTTTCTGGGAGGAAGCCTCTCTGGTCTTCTCGAATTATTTTCATTAAAACTTTCTTTAGTCTGCTTGCCAATATTGCTGCGAATATCTTATAATCTACATTGAGCAACGAAATCGGTCGGTAATTCTTTGGATCTTGTGGGTCTCTGTCTTCTTTATGCAACAATGTAATGTATGCTTCTTCCCATGATTGAGGGTATGATCCTTTTAAAATGGAATTCATTGTCATTTTAAGTGGTTGTATTATCTGATTCTCCATCACTTTGTAAAACTTCGTTGTAAATCCATCCGGACCTGGGGCTTTCCCTATTTTTAGCTTCTTTATTACTTCAATAATCTCTTCATTCTCGATGGGTTTATTTAACATTTCTATTTGTTCTTCTGTACAGATTGGCATCTTATGTTCTCTGAGAAATGTTTGCAGGCTTTCCCGACTGCTTCTTTGTTTTTTATAAAGTTCCATGTAATAACTCAGGGATATTTACACCAGTGAAGTGATCCACGACATCAATACTGGAAGCCAGGTGGAGAGCGTCTGGATAAAAATTAAAGGGGAGGGAAACAACAGGGATGTTATTGTGGGACTCTACTACAAACCCCCAAATCAGACGGAGGAATTGGATGTTGCCTTTCTAGAACAGATGAACACACATGCAGAAAGGAGAGATGTATTAGTGATGGGGGACTTCAACTATCTTGATATTTGCTGGCAATCTAACTCAGCCAAAACTACAAGGTCTAGCAAATTCCTTACATGCCTGGCAGACAATTTCATGGTCCAAAAGGTGGAAGAGGCAACAAGGGGGTCAGCTATTTTAGATCTGATCCTAACCAACAGAGATGACCTGGTTAATGGGGTGCAAGTGGTGGGATCCTTAGGTGAGAGTGATCATGTTCTCCTGGTGTTTGTTATACAATGGAAAGGAGAAGCCAGGCATAGTCAGACACGCATTCTTGACTTTAGGAGAGCTGATTTCAATAAACTCAGGGAAATACTGGGGGTGATCCCATGGTCAGAAATACTAAAAGAGAAGAGACCTCAAGACGGATGGGACTTTCTCAAAAAGGAGATACTGAAGGCACAATTTCAAACAGTACCATTGAGGAAGAAAACTGGGAGGTGTCTCAAGAAACCAGGATGGATGACTAAAGAACTTTCAATGGAGCTAAGTTTTAAACGGAACATGTATAGGAAATGGAAAGGGGGGGAAATCACCAAAGAAGAATTCAAACAGATAGCAAACACATGTAGGAGTAAAGTCAGAAAAGCTAAAGCGCAGAATGAGCTCAGGCTTGCTAGGGAGGTTAAGAACAATAAAAAGGGTTTTTTGGGGTATGTCCGCAGCAAAAGGAGGAAGAAGGAAATGATAGGGCCGCTACGTGGAGAAGATGGCAAAATGCTAACAGGGGACAGAGAAAAGGCAGAATTACTCAACACCTTCTTTGCCTCAGTGTTTTCAGAAAAGAAAAAGGAGGACCAACCTGAGGATAATGGAACAGAGGACACAATAGGGGAAATCCAGCTCAAAATAAGTAAAGAGGTAGTACAGGAATACCTTCTTAATCTAAATGAATTTAAATCTCCAGGACCAGATGAACTGCATCCAAGAGTATTAAAAGAGCTGGCAAATATAATCTCAGAGCCATTGGCAATAATATTTGAGAACTCCTGGAGAACAGGAGAAGTCCCAGCAGACTGGAGGAGGGCAAACGTTGTTCCCATCTTCAAAAAGGGGAAAAAAGAGGATCCCAACAACTATCGTCCAGTTAGTCTGACATCAATACCAGGGAAGATTCTAGAGCAGATCATTAAACAGAGAGTCTGTGAACATTTAGAAGGCAATGCCATAATCACAAAAAGTCAACAAGGGTTTCAGAGAAACAAGTCATGCCAGACTAATCTGATCTCTTTTTTTTTATAAAGTTACCAGCTTGGTAGATGAAGGGAATACTGTGGACATCGCATACCTTGATTTCAGTATGGCCTTTGACAAGGTTCCCCATGACATTCTTGCAAATAAGCTTGTAAAATGTGGGCTAGACAAGTTAACTGTTCAATGGATTTGTAATTGGTTGACCGGCCGAACCCAGAGGGTGCTCAGCAGTGGCTGCTTTTCGTCTTGGAAAGATGTGACCAGTGGGGTGCCACAGGGTTCTGTCCTGGGCCCAGTGCTATTCAACATCTTTATCAATGACTTGGATGAGGGAATTAGGGGCATACTTATTAAATTGGCAGATGACACCAAATTGGGAGGAGTAGCTAATACCCTAGAGGACAGGATCAAAATTCAGAATGACCTGGATAGACTGGAGAGCTGGGCCAAAGCTAACAAAATGAAATTCAATACGGAGAAATGTAAAGTACTGCATTTAGGGCGGAAAAATGAAATGCATAAATATAGGATGGGAGAGACCTGGCTGAATGAGACTACGTGCGAAATGGATCTAGGAGTCCTAGTAGACCACAAGTTGAACATGAGCCAACAGTGTGATGCAGCAGCTAAAAAGGCCAATGCGATTTTGGGCTGTATCAATAGAAGTATAGTGTCTAGATCAAGGGAAGTAATAGTGCTACTCTATTCTGCCTTGGTCAGACCTCACTTAGAATACTGTGTCCAGTTCTGGGCACCACAATTCAGAAAGGATATTGACAAATTGGAGCGTGTCCAGAGAAGGGCAACTAAAATGGTGAAAGGTCTGGAAACGATGCCTTATGAGGAGAGACTTAGGGAGCTGGGTATGTTTAGCCTGGAAAAAAGACGGTTGAGAGGCAATATGATAGCCCTGTTTAAGTATTTGAAGGGATGTCACGCTGAGGATGGAGCAGGCTTGTTTTCTGCTGCTCCAGAGACTGGAACACGGAGCAATGGGTGCAAGCTCCAGGAACAGAGATTCCACCTCAACATGAGGAGGAACTTTTTGACAGTAAGAGCTGTTCGGCAGTGGAACACACTCCCTCAGAGCGTGGTGGGGTCTCCTTCCTTGGAGGTCTTCAAACAGAGGCTGGATTGCCATCTGTCGGGGATGCTTTGATAAAGATTTCCTGCATGGCAGGGGGGTTGGACTGGATGGCCCTCGTGGTCTCTTCCAACTCTGCAATTCTATGATTCTATGATTCTAACTCCTAAAGATCTGTTTTATTTTTTGTTGGTCAGAGGATATCGTATCTCCTTTTTTAACCTTTGTTATAAGATTCCTATCTCTTTATTTTCTTAGTTGATATGCCAACCACCTCCCTGACTTGTTTGCAGATTCAAAATTTCTTTGTTTTATATATTGAAGGTTTTTTTGGCTTTCTTCAGTCATATCCATGTTTAATTGCTCTTTTAATATTTTACTTTCTCTTAACAACTTCTTACTCACTCGACACCAATATCTAATCGGTCAAAGTAGCGCACATCAGTGGAAACAACAACAGCACCTCTCCAAACCATGGTTTGACAAGGAATGTGTTAATGCTAAAAAAGCCCTCAGTGATATTTATCAGGGTTACCTATCTAATAACTTCCCAGATGCTGCACCAATGCTGCTTCAGCAGAAAAGAGACTACAAAAAGCTGCTGATGAACAAGAAAAAAGAAGCCATGAAGAATGACTGGACACAACTTATCCAGGCAGTCAGATCCAACAACACAGCTCTATTCTGGCATATTATATCAAGTTCCCAGAGAAATGGGCCAGATACAGTGGATTGTCACATCCCTCCAGGGATATGGGAGGATCATTTTCAAGCTCTTTATAAGGACAACTACATTGAAAGTGGATACACTAGCCAAAATATAGAAAATATTCAAGGGTGGCCACCAGTGACAGCGACAGAGATCAAGAACCTTGTAGCCCAGCTGAGAATGGGGAAGGCTCCAGGGGAAGATCTAATACCTGCAGAAGCCATTAAAAACTACCTTGAATTTTGGGCCCCTATCTTGGCCTCACTTTTCACCTGTATCGACAAATATGGTCGAGCACCCAAGGATTGGGGCCTTGCAATCATCGTCCCCATATATAAAAAAGGAAGCAAGGATGATCCTGTCAACTACAGACCAATTAGTCTCCTCAGTACAATCAGCAAACTCTATGCAAGACACAGTGGAAATTTCAAACCTGGTTGGAACAAGAAAACATACTTGCAGAAGAGCAAGCTGGCTTTAGGGAAGGCCGCTCCACCATAGATCAGTGCCTTGTACTCCACCACCTTATTGAAAAATACTCCACCTGCAGCACAGTTTCACTCTATGCTGCCTTCATAGACTTTAAAGCAGCTTTTGACTCTATATCCCAAACCAAACTGTGGAAAAAACTGGAGGCTTCTTCGATCGACCGACGTTTACTCCATCTAATACGTATGCTGCATGAAGGGACCTCATTAAAAGTAAGATGTAACCCTTAAGGACATCTCACCAATGACATTGTCACTGAGAAGGGTGTCAAGCAAGGCTGCATTCTAGCTCCACTCCTGTTTAACTTCTACATCAATGATTTGGTGGATCACCTCAACAACACTAACTTCCACCCCCCAAAATTAGAGGGAAGGCATATCTCAATGCTGCTTTATGTGGATGATGCAGCAGTACTTTCAAGAACTCCCATTGAACTAAAAAGAGCTCTAAGAGCACTAACACAATATTGCAGAGTGGAACAGCTAGAACTCAACTATCAAAAAACTAAAATCATGGCATTCGCTAAAAGGCCTAAGAACTACAACTGGAATATAGATGGCCACAAGATTGAGCAGGTCTCTTGCTTCAAATACCTGGGGGTAATTTTTCAAGCCACTGGTAGTAGGAAAGCACGTGGGGAGTATGCTGCTTGCAATGCGCAGAGGAGTACAACAGCCATTCTCAAATTTCTTAAGATAAGAGGAGGCCACTATTTACCTGCAGTGCTCAAACTCTTTGAAGCCAAACCGGTAGCTCAACTGCTTTATGGATCCCAATTGGGACCCTTCTCCAACCCTGCTCCATTAGAACTTGTCCAATCCAAATTTTTAAGATCAGCTTTCCAAACTCCAAAATGTGTCTCTAACGCAGCTCTGAGACTGGAGTCAGGATTTATGAAAGTGGAGGCCAGAGTGTGGGTGACCATACTCAGCTACTGGCTCAGACTATCCCTCTTTCCCACTGGCCTTGCTCCACTAACCTTAAGTGATGATTTCCAATCCAGCTGGAAACAGACAGTGATGACTAAAATTTCAATGCTGTGCCTTTCTCCAGCTCTTCTGCTTAGCCTGGGATATGATAGGGCGAAAGCTACTATCAAACAACGGGTAGTAGATATAGAGCGACAACTGGATCTAGCCAGTACTCCAACCTTCATTGCTAGTGACTCCAATAGATATCTGGCCTCTCCTTTGGCATACTTAGCAACATTTGAAATACCTAAACATTGAAGGGCCTTTACTCTTGCATGGTGTCGTGCCCTCCCTTCAGCTGTCCTTGAAGGCTGATACAAGAAGATCCCCTTCTCAGACAGACTGTGCCCCTGCAATTCGGGCCAAATAGAAACAACAGAGCATGTATTACTCCAGTGCTCATACTACAGGGACATACGTTTATGCAACAGGGGTGAAATTAGGGAAATCAGCCTAATTTCACCCCTGTTGCATAAATATCAAGGGCACACTGGACAATTCTACATAAACTTGTTGCTTTCAGACACCAACCCAGGAACAACTTATAATGTTGCCAGATTCTGCGCAGCTGCGGTTAAAATTCGACAGACAATGTCCTCAACAGTAGAATAGTATCAACCTAGTCTTGTTATACTGGAGCTAACATTTTAAATACTGCTTTTAGCCTGTTTTTATCCTGTGTTTTTATCTTTATTCTGTATCCCCTTTTTACCTGTGCTGGTCTATGACCGTAATAAAGATTCTATTCTATTCTATTCTACAATTAAAAACATACACCAAGCCACAATAAAACTGAAACTAAGAACCATATTAAAACCATATATTCCAAAAATATTTTTAAAATAAGAAACAATACAATTAAAACAATATAGGTGTACCCAGTGAACATATGCCCAATCACTCTTCTCTTTCTGTAATGTTCTTTTTTGTCTTTTTAATTGTAATGTTTCATTTCAATGTCTTAGGACTTTTTCAGATGGGGAAAAAAACCCACTGAGGTCGGGAGGAGGACGGCGCTGTCTCGCTTACAGTGCTCCATTTCAGTCGTCGCCATCCTCCTCCTGACTTTCCCCTGTGCTTCCTCCGTGCTGCAGGTGCGAGAAACGCACCACTTTTATTGACGGAGAACCCCCGTCAGTAAAAAGCGATGTGCTTCTCTCTCCCCTGGCATGGAGGAAGCATGGGAGAAGGTCGGGAGGAGGATGGAGTTGTTCGAAATTGAGTGCTGTAAGCAAGACAGTGCCGTCCTTCTCCTAACCTCAGTGGGTTTTTTTTCCCCATTTGAAAAAAGTCCTCTGTCTAATTGATATGTCCTTTGATATTTCATTACAATTTCTTCTACCGTTTCTCAGAGTTCTTTCACAAAGTTCACCCATTTTTACAAATTTGAAAAAATTAATAAATTGTTTTACGTGTTTCCTTTCACACCGTTCAGCTACATGGTATTATTATTATTTTAGGAAAAATATTGTTTTACATGTGGGTGGTGATTGGCTGAGGGAGTGAGAGGAAGGAGAGGCCCTTGTGAGGCTGGGGGTATAGATGCAGATTCAGGGCAGGAGTGGATTGTGAAGAGGGAATTTGCATTGGGTGGTGATTGGCTGAGGGAGTGAGAGGAGGGAGGTGATTGGTTGGGTATGTTTCTTAGATACCACTTGTAGCCCTTATTGTTGGAATATATAGTTTGCAATCTAGTAAGTGGGAATGTTTTGTTATTGAAGGGTTAACTGAGAAGCCAGATAGGATGTTCCTAATGTTTTGCTATTGGGCTTCTAAGGAAAAGGGGAGTGTCTAAGTTTCCTCCTTTGTCTTAGAAGCCAGCGAGGGCTTTGCCCTCACACACCAACTCCTGACACAAACTTCTTCACCATGTTTTGATAGTGAGAGGACCTCCCTTCTCAGGGAGTCCTGCATATTCTTTTGTAACTAACACACATTGGAAACTGTTTAATGCAGTTAGATGTGTAAATAGCTATTGCTTAAAACAATTTGTAAGCCGTTCTGATAGCCTTGTGGCTGAAGAGCGGGGTATAAATAAATAAATAAATAAATAAATAAATAATAACGATGTAGTTTTTAGACATTTTTAGTAGTTTTAGCCTACTTGGAAGCTGTACTGAATTTCTGCCACGTATAGAGCTCTGAAACTGTGAGTAAAATGAAGTTTTGTTCTTTTAAACTACTTTTATGAGTCTTGGGTGTTTATTTTGCTAAACAAGTAACTTGGGATAAGATAAGAGTGTTTGGTTATCTCTAAGCTGTGGTTTTTACATGTATGCTAAGATTATTACACTAACACTGCTGCGCGTGTGTGTGTGTACTCTGCTAATTGGCTGTACTTTCCATGAGTGAAGTGCAGTGAGGAGAGTTTAAACAGGGAACATTGGCACCCTGATTTTTAAACACTTCCAATACTTATTTAGTTCTAAAAGCCTGCCTGAATAAAAAAGGTTTTGGCTTTCTGGATGGAAGGACAGCAAAGAGAGAGCCAGTCTACCCTCCACAGGGAGAGAATTCCAAAGTGTTAGGTGCAGCCACTGAGAAGATTTTTCCAGATAGCAAAAAAGGCTTGTATTTATCACTATCTCTCATGAGATTGGAATTGGAGAACAGCTGAAGCATGCCAATGTTATACAATAAGGCAGTGGCTGTTAACCTGTGGCCTGCGGACCCCAGGGAGCTGCAGTGTCCTCACCGGGGGTCTGTGAAGGTTTGAAGGCTGTTCAGCCCACTTTCTCCCCACAGTGGAGTGGCCACATGACAGGAGCAAAGCCAAAGTCTGGCTGGCTGGGCCTGCACATTACCATTCAATCATCTCCAGCCACAAATTTGCAGGAAGAAACAGGAAAAAGTCTTCCCTCCTCTTCCAGTGCTTCTGGGGGAAGATTTAATGGATGGTGTAATTGTATTATCATCATCATCATGGTTTTAAATCTTGAGTTAAGTCTTGGGGGCCCATGGCAGTAGCAACAAAAGATATTTAAAGGTTAAGAAAAACCCTCAGTGGTACAGCTGGGGGGGCGGAGGCAGTCTGGCCTGGAAGGCACTTTTTTGGGGCCTCCTCAGCTCTGCTTCCTCAGAGCTGAGGAGCTGCAGCCTCCTCAGCTCTGCTTCCTCCCTCCTTCCTGCGACGAGAGTGGGAGGCTGAGGGGAAGTGCTGCTCAACTGAGCCTTTGCACACTAGAGAGGAAGGCTGCGTGGCTGGCTAGAATGAGTGATGCAGAGGAGGAGGCGTGTAGGCAGGCAGGGTGGAGCAAAGAGCCAAGCCCAGCACAACACAACCAGGTGCCACAGCCGCCATATCTCTTCTGTGTCCCTTCTGTCACCGCTGTTGGTAGTGCTGCTTTCTCTGCCTCGCCCCCCTGCGTGCCCAGACTGCCATGCACCTCCCTCTGATGTAGCAGTAGCACTGCGAGGCTACTCCTCCAGCGGTGGCAGCTCCTGCTTGGGGATGTGTCCCTCCAAGCAGCAGGTGGGTTTGGTGGTTCCCGCGAGGGCAGCGGCAGTAGTGGCTCCAAGGGCAGGGAAGGCCTAGCTGGGGCAGCAGCCAGCCAGCCAGCCGCACGTCCTCTCGACCTGACTCCTCCGCCTCTGCCTCCTCCTCCGCTCCTCAGCAGTGATGATGACAGGCGAGCAACAGCCCCAAAAGCTGCCTCTGCCGCAGGTCCAAAGTATGACAGCCCCCCTAATTTAGTCATTTTTCCTTCTAGTGGAGATTCTAGCTTGATTTGCTCAAGGACCCATCTACAACTAAATTTTGACACCCCACAGTATCCATGAAACTCACCTCCAGCACCACATTTTGAATAGACAGATCAAACTGGGCATTTGAGTAGTCTTTTCATTCTGTGAAGGGTCTCTATGTAACATTTGTCGACCTCACCAAAGTCTGTGGCAGATCCTGGAAAGACTAGGATGTCCCCCCAAATTCCTTAAAATGATTATCTTGCTACACGAGGGACAGCGTGGTCAAGTCAGATATGGCGATGCTCTTTCAGAGCCCTTTCTAATAACTAATGGAGTGAAGCAAGGTTGTGTTCTTGCACCAACTTTATTTACAATCTTCTTATCATGATGCTCCAAAGGGCTATGGCAGAGCTCGAAGAAGACAACGGCATCTATATACGTTACCGTACTGATGGTAGCTTGTTTAACTTAAGCCGTCTGAGGGCTCACACTAAGACTCTAAACTATCTACTCCGTGAGCTGCTCTTCGCCGATGATGCTGCCCTTGTTGCCCACACAGAAGCAGCTCTGCAGCGCCTAACGTCCTGCTTTGCAACAGCTGCAGAGCTGTTTGGGCTGGAAGTCAACCTGAAGAAAACAGAAATTCTTTACCAGCCCGCACCACAGGACGAACACCACCATCCCCACATTGCCGTCGGTAAATCTGTGCTCAAGTCCATTCAGCAGTTCACCTACCTGGGAAGCATCATCTCCTCAGATGCCAAGATTGACAAAGAGATCGATCACAGATTAGCAAAGGCATATAGTGCATTTGGAAGACTTCACAAAAGAGTCTGGAGTAATAAACACCTGAGGCAAAGCACAAAAATCAGTGTTTATAGAGCCATTGTACTGTCTATTCTCCTTTATGGATCTGAAACATGGGTCACCTATCGCCACCACCTACGATTCCTCGAGCGCTTTCATCAGCGCTGTCTACGCACAATCCTAAATATACACTGGACTGACTATGTGACAAATGTTGCTGTCCTTGAGCAAGCAGGGATAACCAGCATTGAGGCCATGATATTGAGAACACAGCTGCGCTGGGCAGGGCACATTTCTAGGATGGAGGACCATCGCCTCCCAAAAATACTACTCTACGGTGAACTCGCCACAGGTCAGCGTAAGAGGGGCGCTCCAAAACAGCGATACAAAGACTCCCTGAAACAACATCTCAGGCTCGGCCAAATTGATCACCAACAGTGGTCCGCCCTGGCCTCACATCGGGAGGCATGGAGACGCACTATCCACAATGCTGCAGCCTTATTTGAGAACTCACGACGAACAAGTCTTGAAAAGAAACGACAACGCAGAAAGAATCACAACCCAAAAACATCACCCAAGGAGACCTTCTGCTGTGCTTTTTGCAACCGGACTTGTCTATCTCGGATTGGCCTTTTTAGTCATCAGCGCGCTTGCAGAAAGCGTGGGATGAGTCCTTCCTGAATCTTCATTTGCAAAGAAAAGCCAGAGAGAGAGAGAGAGAGAGAGATTCTGCCTTGGTCAGCCCTCAGCTAGAATATTGTGTCCAATTCTGGGCACCACAATTCAAAAAGGATATTGACAAATTGGAGCGTGTCCAGAGGAGGGCAACTAAAATGGTGAAAGGTCTGGAAACCATGCCTTATGAGGAGAGACTTGGGGAGCTGGGTATGTTTAGCCTGGAAAAAAGACGGTTAAGAGGCGATATGATAGCCCTGTTTAAGTATTTGAAGGGATGTCACATTGAGGATGGAGCAGGCTTGTTTTCTGCTGCTCCAGATACTGGAACACGGAGCAATGGATGCAAGCTCCAGGAACAGAGATTCCACCTCAACATGAGGAGGAACTTTTTGACAGTAAGAGCTGTTCAGCAGTGGAACACACTCCCCCGGAGCATGATGGGGTCTCCTTCCTTGGAGGTCTTTAAACAGAGGCTGGATGGCCATCTGTCAGGGATGCTTTGATCATGATTTCCTGTGTGGCAGGGGGTTGGACTGGATGGCCCTCGTGGTTTCTTCCAACTCTACAATTCTATGATTCTATGATCATCAAAAAATTCTGGGGGGATCGCCCAATCCCCCCAGCATTTTTTCACAATTTAAACAAATCTTTTATACTGCTGCGCATTTGCAGCGTTTGCAGTGATCAGGGAACTGCGGTGAAAATGCCTGACAGTTTGACAAATGGTGATGGTGATGAAACCTTAGATTGTTATAATTTGGTCTCATTAAGTGCGTGTAATATCTTTGTGATTGTTCTTTGTTTTTCTGAGGTGAGTTTGAGTATAACAGTTTTTTTAGGCATGCAGACTACACGAACTAACATTTTAAAAGGGATTTATTTACCCCTGTTAATTCCTTATTTATTTATTTAATTTCTGTATATGTCATTTTGCCTTTTTGTATTATTTTTGCTGTGTATTGAGAGGACCGGCAAACTCAGAAACTGCCCCAGGCAGCAAAAGCTTTAGCTATGCCATTGGCTACTCCCAGGCTTTACTTCCACTTCTCTTTGCTCATGCGATAAGCCCCCAAAAGAAGGTCCTTTCCTGTTGGGTCTCAGGGTCTGGGCAGGCATATACTGGGAGAAAGGGTCTGTCAGATAGCCTGGACCTAAGCCATATACAAGTGTATAGGTAATAACCAGCACTTTGGATTTCCCCTGGAAATAAACTGACTGCCAGTGGAGCTGTTGTAACAGGGGAGTTGTATGATCCATGTAATAGCCCCAGTTAACACTGCAGCTGCAGCTGATTGTACCAACTGTAGCAAAACATCTGTGGAGTGCTAGGCAAGGAAAGGTGTGTGTGTGTGTGTGTGTGCACTTTCAAGTTGCCTGTGGACTTATGGCGCCCCCATGAATTTCATAGGGTTTTCTTAGGCAAGAAATGCTCAGAGGTGGTTTGGCATTGCCTTCCTCTGAAATGTAGCCTACCACACTTGATGTTTATTAGTGTTTCTCATCCAAGTATTAACCAGGGTCGACCCTGCTTAGCTTACAAGATCAGATGGAATCTGGTGCCTTAGGAAGGTTGCTAGCCTATTTT
Source organism: Gambelia wislizenii (assembly GCA_030847615.1). Taxonomy (NCBI): domain Eukaryota; kingdom Metazoa; phylum Chordata; class Lepidosauria; order Squamata; family Crotaphytidae; genus Gambelia; species Gambelia wislizenii. The sequence goes on along the minus strand of JAUMIR010000010.1, from coordinate 18,204,305 downwards.
ATAAATTCTGGAGACAGACATGGCATTCAAGTAACTGATATTTACAAGGCAGTCATGGTCCTTGCTAGATAACTTGAGTTTGAGGTGTCTAATTGCAAACAAGTTATTTGTGGTTATTTTGTTCAGTTAACAAATGCATAACTACATTACATTATGATTGGAACCTGGAAAGGAATAATTTCTCTCGTTTTGCAGTGTAGCTGTGACTTTTAAGATTACTTTTATAGTGGAGGGGGGCACACAAAATGGTGGGGGAGAAATATTTCTTGTTGGCTCGTACTGCTGAATGGAAACCATTTAAAATGTTCAAAAACAATTACAGTAGGGCCCCCGTATCCACTGATTCATTATCCATTGATTCAGTTATCCACAGGACACAAAACAGCACACCTACCATAGAGTCTTCCTAGAAAATGTATTCTCTAGTCATTTGCTAGTTCCTCCAAGGTAACTCCATGGTATTTTTTTTAAAAAAAATATTTATTCAGTTATTTAAGCTTACAGAATAACAATCAAGATTTTCCTCATAACAAATTACAATCACAGCAAATTTCTCTCCCTCCTTCTCCCTCTGACTTCCCCTGATTTACTAGCTTGAAACTTTTCTCACACTTACTAGACTTTAAATTCCCTCCTTTCTATAATTAAACATACATCAATCTAAATTTCATATGGTTTATCTGCCTTTTTCAAAATTCCATTGTAATTTTGCCCATCCTCTGCCCGTTATAATTACCTTATTTCTCCTTTCCCCCAGTGTATCAGCATAATTAATCTCTTCCACTTTCTAAATTAGCTGTCATATTTCCCTGTTTTTCCAAATATTCCGTTACTAGCTTCCATTCTTTATTCGTCTCCGTTATTTTCCTTCCACTTATCACTTGAGTCAACTTATCATTATCTTGCATCTCTCTCAGTTTGTCAAGCCATCCTTCAACCTCCGGAGCCTCTTTCATCTTCCAATGGGCCGCTATTTTAAGTCTAGCTGCCATTACTACGTATAGCAAAACCCTCCAGACTTCTTTTTCAACTTGCCTCTCTAATCCCGAAATTATATTTAAGAGATAAAGCTTTGGATCCATGTTAAAATTAACTTTTATCATCTTCTGTATTATCCTGTGTACTTTTACCCAGAATTTTTTAATAATTGGGCACCCCCACCACATATGATATAGTGACCCTATCTCTTTTTCACACCTCCAGCACTTCTTATTTTCCAGTTTATAGATCTTACTTAACCTTGCTGGTGTGAGGTACCACCTATTAGCAATCTTAAAGTAGTTTTCTTTCAGATCCTGGCTTGCCGTAAACCGATTTGTCCTATTCCAGGCATTTTCCCATTCATCTAGACTGATTACATCACCAATATCTTTTGCCCATTTTATCATTGAATCTTTTATCAGTTCTTTCTCCAATTCTCTCTGCAACAATATGTTATAAAATTTTGTTATTTTACCCTTGTCTGTGGCCCAAACTATTTTATCAATTTCATTCTGTTCCTTCACAAAGCCATATTGGATTTTGTCTTCTTTAAATTTACCCTCTATTTGAAGGTATCTAAACCAGTTTATCCTGAGCCCCTGTTGTTGTAATTCCTCTTTCGTAAGTAACCTATATTCTTTTTCATTTATCCAATTTATCAACCCTTTATATTTAACCCATTCCTCTTCTTTTGTCCATCTGGCTTGAAATGCCTCAACCGGAGACAGCCACATAGGGATACCATTATAAAATTTCTGTTTTACATTATCCCAGATCTTCAACAAAGGTCCCCTCACTGTGTGGTTTCTAAATTCCTTATTTATTTTTTCTTTCCCATACCACACATATGAGTGAATGCCTAATTTAATGTCACAACATTCCAGATTTAAGAGCCTTGAATTTTCCAATTTGATCCAGTCGCAAATCCATTTTAATCCGCAAGCCATGTAATACACTCTAAGATTAGGTGAGGCCAACCCACCCCTGTCTTTGACATCTATTAAGGTTGACCATTTCAGCCTTGGCTTCCGGCCATTCCAGATGAAATTTTTTAAATCCTTTGTCCATTCTGCAAAGGGTTTCTCGTTGTTCAAAATGACTAAATTTTGAAACAGAAAGATCATTCTCAGTAAAATATTCATTTTAATCGTGGCGATCTTCCCAAGTATGGATAAATTAAGTCTCTGCCATCTTTCTAAATCCTCCCTTACTTTCTTCCAGGTTCTTCCATAGTTATTTTCATATAATTCCCTGTTTCTTTTACTAACCCATATACCTAAGTATTTTGCTTTACTTTCAACACTACATCCGGACCTGCATCTTAATTGTTTCTCTTCTTCTTTTGTTAAGTTCAGCGGAATTATAACCGTTTTATCCTTGTTGAGTCTGAAGCCTGATAATAAGCCAAATTTATTTATTTTTTCTAATAATTTCATCATGTTATCTAAGGGTTCTTGAAGTATTAACAATAGATCATCAGCATAGGCCAGTGTCTTGTAATCTTGTCCTTTAAGTTTTAATCCCGGTATTGTGCTATCTTCTCTAATTTGCTTATTTAGTACTTCCATGGATAATATAAATAAAAGAGGTGAGAGCGGGCATCCCTGCCGTGTTCCTTTCTGAATGTTTATTTCCTGTGATCTCTCTCCGTTCACCACTATCTGCGCTTTTTGAATTTGATATATATGCCTAATGCTTTGTAGAAACTCCTGTCCTATCCCTATCTTCTCCAGTACAGTTTTCATGAATGGCCATCGAAGATTATCGAAAGCTTTCTCTGCATCTGCTAGTATTAATGCGGCCTTCTTATCGTTGTTTCTCAAAGTATTCCAGAACATTCAGAGTCAGCCTAATGTTGTATGACATTGTCCTTCCGGGAAGAAAACCATTCTGGTCCGAGTGTATGAATTCAGTCAATATTCTTTTTAATCTATTTGCAAGAATTGATGCGTAAATCTTATAATCAACGTTTAACAACGATATGGGGTGAAAATTTTTAATCTCTATTGGGTCTCTTCCTTCTTTTGGGATCAGAACTATTTCTGCTTTTTTCCATGTTTCAGGTATACCTTCTTCTCTTATCTTATTAAACATCACATATAAATGTGGCACAATATCTTCCTCGAATGCTTTGTAATATTCCGTGGTGAATCCGTCTGGTCCCGGTGACTTCCCACTCTTTAACTCCTTTATGGCCTTTGCTATTTCCTGCTTTGTTACTGGTTCTCCCAGAATCTTTCTCTGTTCTGTTGAGATGCCCCCTATGTTACTCATGGATATATATTCACTAATCTCTGCTTCGCCCTCAGCTCTGCTAGTTTCCGAATACAGTCTCGAGTAGTACTTACTGAATTCCCCCAATATCTCTTTTTGTGATGTGTATATTACTTCGTCTTCTTCACCCTTAATCCTACTTATAATGTTTTTCCCTGTTTCCTTCTTAAGTTTATACGTTAGCCACCTTCCAACTTTATTAGCATTAGCGAAGTAATGTTGTTTGGCTCTTTTTAATTTGTATCCAATTTCCTCTATTGATTCTTGATTTATTTCTGCTTGTATCTCTTTTATTTCTTTCAAAAGCTTCATATTTCTAGGCTTTCGTCTTAGCATATTTTCTTTTTCCGTAAGAACCGTTGTTAACTTTTCTCTTTTTTCTTTTCTTTGTTTCTGTACCTCCGCTCCTCTCTGCAGAAACCTTCCCCGCATAGTCGCTTTAAATGCCTCCCAGATCGTTTTACTCGGGATGCCCTCTGTATTATTTATCTCGAAGAACATTTTTATCTCATCCTTCATCCTTTGTACAAATTGCTCATCCTTCAATATTTCTTCCTTAAATCTCCAAATAAAGCTTTTCTTCTGAATATATAGTGATAATCTTAAAGGGTTGTGATCCGACATTATTCTAGGTTGCACCTCAACATCTTTTATTTTTGTACAAAGTTCTCTGGCTGCCCAGAACATATCTATTCTGGACCAAGTGTGGTGCACCTCTGAGTAAAAAGTGTATCCCTTCTCATTTCCTTTTTTATATGGCCACATATCTATTAAGTTATGTTCTTCTAAGATTTCGTGACAAATTAGTGGCAGATTACCATGGTCTCTTTTACTTTTACTTTCCGCTACTACTGATCTGTCTTTCTGTTTGTCTAGAACCCCATTAAAGTCCCCCACTACAATAACACTACCCATCTCTATTTTCTCCAATTCCAAGTTCAGAGATTTATAAAATTGATTTTTTTTCTCGAGCGGGGCATAAATGGCTATCACGTTTATTGTCTGATCTACTAACGTCACTTCTATTCCCACAAAATGCCCATTCTCGTCTCTCATAATCTCCTTTACATCGTATCTGTTGTTAACATAGATTGCTACTCCTTTTTTCTTCTGTGAGGAGGATGAGTAAAACAGATGACCTAATCTTTTATTCTCCAAGTATTTTTTGTCTTGTTTCCTTATCCTTGTCTCTTAGATTGTTATTATGTCTGCTTTCTGCTTCTCTAAATAATGGAATACTTTTTTCTCTTTTCAGGTGTATTTAAACCTTTGACATTCCATGTTGTAATTGAGAATGCCATCTTTATTCTACCACTTCAGCGCTACTCTCCCTTTCCTCTTCCTCCTCTTATGAGGTTTCCCACTCACGATCTCCCTTCTCTTGATCTTCTTGATCCTCTTCTAATTTTTCCCCCAATAATTTCTCTTGATCTTTTACCTTTTCCATTTTTTCTCTTGATCTTTTATCACCTTCTTCCAGGTCATCACCTTCCTCAACATCTACATCATTTCCCTCTTCATCCTCTTCAGTTTCCAGTTCTGTCTCTTTATTTACATATTCATTATTCTTGTTATCTTTTTCGGTTCCTTTTTTCCGTCTCCTTTTTAGGTTATGTTTCTTTTCGTCCTGATCCATTTTCTCCATGAACTCTAGCTTTTTCTATTGTATTGATTCTATACCTCCTTTGATAATATATGAACGAGATTCCTTCTATCCATTCCCATCTATAAGTGATACCCATTTTTGAGAGTTTTTGTGTCAAAAATTTGTATTCTTGCCTTTTTAAAAATATTTCTGGAGGCGTGTCTTTAAATATTTGGATCTCTTTCCCTTCTATCACTAATTTATTTTGGTAACTTTTTTGTATGATCTCATCCCTAAAAGAAGCTTTAGTGTATGTTATTATTACATCTCTTGGCACCTTCTTCTCTTTAGCTACCACTGTGTTTATTCTAAAATTTTTGTCTGTCAATTGTAATAAAGCTTCTTCAGACATTTCCATAAATTGTGCCATTTGGGGTATAATCCTATCATGTAAATTTTCTTTAATAATTTCCGGTAACCCTCTTAATTTAATACACCTCTCCTGATACCTCAATTCCTGTACCAAGTTTAAATTTTTCTCTTTCTCTCGTTCTACCTTTATGTTCTCTATGCAATTTTCTAATGCTTCTGTTCTATTTTTCACCTCCTCTAGATCGCTTTTCATCTCTTTCATTTCAGATGTTAACTTATCTAATCTTTTCCCCAGTTTCTCCATATCAGATTTTAGTTCTTTTCTAAGACTCTTAAAATCTTCTTTCATTTCCCGTTTAAATTCCCTTAATTCTTATAGGATCTGAATAGTTACATCTATTTGTTTCGACGGCATCTCAATAGATCCTCTCCTCGTCAGTGTGGTTTGAGAAACTGTATGTGCCCTAGATCTGACTCCAGATGCCATAATGTATTGGGTCTTTGTTATCTACTTATTGACTTATTCTTTAATCTTTAATCTCTTGTGTATGCTTTCTTAATTTGACTACTTCTGTTTACACTTCGCACTCTTTTAAACTATTATTATTACCTACTTTCTCCACTTCTCTGTATTCTCCTCCTGTATTCTTCTCCACTTCTCTATATTTTCTATATTTTCCTCCCATTTATATTTCACTCCCCTCAAAAGCTATGATTCATTGAGTACTTTCTCTATGTCTCTACAAATTCGTAAAGTCCTCTGTTTTCTCTATCTATATTCTATAACATTTCTAACTTCCCCAAGTTCATCAATTCACAGTTCGCTCGTAAATACCGAATTCATCAATTCATAGTTCACACATACGTACATAAATTCATCCACATAAATTCGTTGATTCATTAACGAATTTGTTGATTCATTAATCTGAATCATAAGCTCTTAAATTCATTAAATACATTCAATTCATTAAAGCCCTCAAAATCAAAGAGATTTACTAGTCAGCTCCTAACCAATTTACTAGTCAGCTCCTAACCAATTACATTATTTCATCTCAATACTTTCTACTCTTTACTCTCTACTTTGTACTCAAAATCAGAATTCCTTTGATTGTTCAGATACACCGTTCCTTAGTTCATCATTTTTCAATTTTCAATTTCCCTAAATAGTCTAAATGTCAATTTATCAGCATCAATCATAATTCCACATCCAGATTGTTGCAGCTCTTCACTGATTTGGAAATACAAGAATTCATTAAGTTTAAACAGTTCATCAAATTCCTCAAGAGTACCTTTAAAGAACCCAACTCAGCTGTATTTTTTGGATTTCTTACTGTAGTATTAAATTGTATTGAATTAGGTTCCCGCTTTATCTCCTATGGCAAAATATATCCAATTAATGCTTTACTTTCAGCCACAAACACCAAAGCAAAGTCAAAATAAAACTCTCTCTTAGCTTTACTATATTATCCCGTTTATATTCTTATTGGCTACTTAGCCCTGTCACATCTCTTCTTTCCTCTTCCTTTGCCGGGTCTGCGTGTCCTCTTTCTTTTTGCTGTTACCTTCTTCGAATTCCTGCTTGTCCTCGTCCCGTCGCTCTCAATGTCCTCTTTTCCGCATCCAGAACTTTCCTGCAGCATTCTTTCCTCTCTGCTCCACCTTCTTCTCCGTCTCCTTCACTGTATGACTTTGTGCAACTATTCCTTTCGCACTACACTGAGGCTATCTTCCCTCTGTAGATTGTTCTCTCTCTGCAAGATTATTTTCTCTCCTCGCTCCCCACACAGATCTCTCTCTTTTTTTCCTATTTCTCCTTCTCCCCCAAACTGCTTTCTGTCTGTCTCTCTCTCTTTCTCTGTATAGCTGCGTCCTTTCTCCTTCTCCTTCTCTCTTCCTCTCAGTTAGTATGTGTACCGTATTCCTTCGATTATCCGCCACCTCTTCTCTGCTCGCTGATACCCCGTTCCTAATCGCAGTCTTCCAGCTACATGCGTCCCGTTGGCAAAAAAAAATAGTATACGCTGAGGGATATTCCGGACAGCTTCAGGCTAATAATGCTTATGAAAATGAAAGTCCACCTGAAGTTGTGTAGGTTCGTGGTATCCCGGAGACTCGGAGCTTAAAGCTCCCGAACAAGGGCGGCAGCTACCACCCCTTCCAGCCAGCCAGCCTATTCCGTCACCGATAACTCCACTCTCTCTCTCCCTTTCGATTCGGTAAGGCAGCTACTGGGTTCCAAGCTGGTCCCTTGTACCCCGTCTTCCCCGACAGAGGTACCCCAACAGGCATTATATCTTTCACACCCGCTAAGCTCACCCCGTTCGGAGGTCAGACCTGTGGAGCAAACTCGCTAGTTGACCGTCGTCTCCAACCACGGAACTGGAAGTCCCTTCATTTGTAACTCCACGGTATTTTAAACTGGAAGTCCCATTATTTTCAGTGGTGTTTGCTATTAATCCACGGTTTTTGGTATCCATGTCCCCCACAAACCAATCCCCAGCAGATACGGAGGTCCTACTGTAATACTAATTATTTTAGTTGCCTTTAAGAAACAGGACTGCAAAGAGTTGCTTTAAAAACAACAACAACCTGTAGCTATACTGACAACTTCCTTTTTCTTTGAGCCACAGAGAGACTGTAGTTTTTACTCATAAATTGAGGTGTGAAGGCCTGGGGAAAAACAGAAAAATTCAGAAAAAACCATTTTTCCATTTTTTTCCTGAGCCTTTTAATTTTTTTCCCAAAAAAATTGAAAAAATGAAAAAAAAGGAAGAAAATCGATTATGAGATGTTTTATTTTAGCAAGATTAATAAAATCTTTAAGACATGGTGTTCATATATTCTCCAAATCATTTCTAAAAACTATGTACAGTATCAGATTATTCTAATTTCTATACACTGAGGACAAGCACACTCCTCCCCCCACCTCAATTCTTTTTATGGGAATAGGTGCTTTATGTCTATTTGATAATGTAGAGAGGAAATATAAATAATTTTCTTTGTTACTAATGTTGATAGTTTCTTCTGGTTTTTTTAAAAAATGTTGTTGGTTTTGTTCTGTACATTTCAGGAGATTGTTGCTCCATTTGTTACAAATAAAAGTTTGAAAAATAAATAAAAGTACATTCCATTTATAATAATTGTTTGAATACACTGTATTTTTAATATACCAATTGTGATAATTTTATGCCAAATCAAATTGTACGTATTCATATTTTATGTTCCTAAAGTAACAGAGTGACTTTCAATCTGTAAAAAGTGCTAATGTTGCATTTTTTATTTTTCCGAAAAAACAGGTTTTTTTCTATGGCTTCAAAATTTCTGGAAATTTTACATCTGTACTCATAACTGTAACTTGCTACTGTTTAAAAGTAACTTTCCATTATATAATTGAACCTAGCACAGAGAGATACACTAGAGAGGCTTGGCATAAATATATATATATATATAGTAGACTCCATTCCCTTCATTACTGGCACCCCAACAGGACATTAAAATGTCATAACATTAACAAATATAGCAGGTGGAACTTGTCAGAAATGCTGCTGAGAGGGGAGGAAAGTCTGTGTCATTGGGGGCTGCCAATTCAGCCTCTAACAATGTCTCTAGAAGGGTGCTAAGTTGTGAGATTGCTTCCTTTTCAGAGAGGCAGTGCAAAGAATGGAGCAGCCTCTGAGTAGGCCAGAAATCCTGCTGCAGCCAAAAAATTAAAATGGTGGTGCTTCAAAAAAGGAAGGATCCAAATTCTTTACAGCTTTTGAAATCTGTGAGTGCTTAGAAAAATTACTTTTTGGACTACAGTTACCCGACTCCTCTCTGCTAGTGACTATGGACTTTTTCAGACACCTTAAAACCCATCAGGGGAGGCAGGGGGTCAGTTTCGGATGACGCCTTTTACTCATGGAAGTTTTGTATGAGTAAAAAGTAGTGCCTTTGCATTCAGTCGAACATGGAAGCAACACAGACGACGACAGGAGGGGGACAGCATCCTCCGAAACTGACCCCCTGTCGAGGGATACTCACATACCTCTCCTGACCTCCCCTGATGGGTTTTAAGGCATCTGAAAAAGTCCAGAATCTGACACTGGCAGAGACAACCTAAGAAACCTTTCGGGGGAGGTACAAAAATCCCCAGGGAGGGAATGCTTTTTTCTCACCTCAGATTTGGCTGTCTTATCTAAACAGACTAGCAGCTTTCTAAGATTTTTAGGCAGGGAGTCTTGGCTGTACCTTGAAACGGAATGAGAGACATTGTGCCTGCAGATCACCTGGTCTAGAACTGAGCTATGGTGCTTAACAGTCTGATAATGCCTACTTTCCCAATTTAATACTGGCCTATGGAATTTAAGAATCTGCGTAATGCTACCTTAGTTTATTTGCCCATCTGGATCAATACTTTTTTACAGTGATTGCCAGTGGTGCAACACAGTTTCAGGTACAGAGAGTCTTTCCTGCCACGTTTGTTTGTTTGTTTGCTTGCTTGCTTGTTTACTAGAGATTACTTAGACACTAAACTTCTGACATGCAAGCAAGTGCTCTACCATTGAGATATGATCCCTTCCTCTCTTTCCTGATGGAAAAGATGGAAAGATGGAAAAGATGTCTGAGGAGAGCAAAAGAGGAGCTGTTTATCGTATGCTTCTCAAATATCTAGATATCTAAATATCTCAAATATCTATGCTTCAATGCATGAACACAGGATGCTGCTGCATGCTGAGTCAGACCCTTGGTACATCCCACTCATCTCCACCTTGGTGGACAACTGTAGCAAGTCCAAGGGCCAATGTCATTCTTGCAGGAGCTGCACCATCTCAAAAAAAAAAAAAAACTGGATAAGTGTCTGCATGCAGCTTGCAGGGCATGTGTTGCCTGTGGACTGCATGTTGCACACCCATGATCTAGACCTGGAAAGCTACAATCAGTCACTGTTCACAAGCTCCTCCAAATTGTTCTAAAGAAGTGTGAGTTCTCCTAATACAGCTCCTTGTGTTTTGCTGGTTGTTACTGATGCATGCCTATACTCACTGTTAGTTAGAGGAATACCACACAAGCCTTTAAAGCTGAATGCATTAGGCACAGCATTGGATTTGAAACTGCTCTGACCAAACGACGTTGGCTCCCCTCGGTGGCCGTTCCATGTGCAGCGTGTGCCAGAAGTGTTTCTTTCTCTTCACGGGCACTGTGCATGAATAAAAGCCCTTGCGATTCAAATCCATCTCATTTTATTGTGCAGTAGCACCGCAGTGAAATTGTTACTGGATGATGTAAAAACACGTCAGTGGAGGGGGCTCCCAGACATTTTGTTCCTAGAATCATAGAATTGGAAGAGCCCTCGTGGACTCTTCCAATCATAGAGTTGGAAGAGTCCACGAGGGCCACCCAGTCCAACCCACTGCCATTAAACTTTGGCTTCCCTGCCATTCAACTTCTGGTGGTCAGTGGTCATTCCCTGCAAACTCACAGGCTAACTTTTAAACCCCAAATTTGCAAAATTCAGCAGTAGCTGAATTTACCAAGGCAGTCATTTAGCAATACTTGCATTTAATGCATTTAATATAATTTTTTCCCCCATTTAAAATACATGTATGCTTTGAAAAACCTATTCCCTTTGCATCAGGGCTCTGCTATCAACCTATGCAAATTTGGAGGCTCTGGGCATTTAAAGAAACAGAGACCTATTTTGCTAGAACATCATGAGTTCAAACCTGCCTTTGGGAAAATTTTAATTCCTCCATTTATCATTTTAAGAATTTTAGAATTTTGTGCCCCCTTCTTTTCTTGCTTGGCAATGCAATTAAAATCCCTTTTTGCTGACAAAGGGGTGAATTCTGGTGATTAAAGGGGAAAAAGTCAAGCAGTTGAATGCAAAGTATGAACTTAGAAAAATGCCACCTTGAAACAGGAAGTAGACTTTCAAAACATCTGGACCAGAATTCTGTATCAGCTTCTTAGTTTAGTGCCTTAAATAACAAAAATAAGTATTTTGGGGGGACGGGGGGGGGAGAGGCAAGAATTTTTAAATGCTAAAAAGAGAAATTCATCCCAGGTGAGATTTGAACCAACAACCTCTTGGTCGTAAGGCAAAGACATTCCCTGCTTGCCACAGCAGCTGATGCAAGTTGACACAGGAGAATTGGCTGAATAGATGGCTTTAAAAGAGGGTCATGAGCATGCAAAATAGAGGAAATGACATTTTAAAGATGGAGGGGGGAAGGAGGAGATCGTGGGGAGGTGTGGTTTTCATATGGTGTGTGGTAACTGTCTTCCACTTTTGAAATGTGTTGTTCCATTGCAGAAACGAAATGTCAGACTATACGCAGTAGGTATGGTTTCTATTCCAAAATGCTTTCACTTGGATATGTCCCAGTACTACTACTCAAATATGCCTCGTGTGGTATTCTTCTTAGATTACATGTAACTCTGGGAGTTTAGGCGCAGCATGTTTATGGTAACCTCCTATATGCTTATTTGTTCACACCCACTCTCTTCCTTCATTGGGTAGCCTTCCTCTGTTCTCTGGGTCTCATATGCTCTCTCACCTCTCTCTCTCCCCCTGCCTATCCTCCATGCAGCACGTGTGTGATAAAGATTCCTGTCTGGGTGAGATGTTCCAAATGTCTTGATACCATGAATTCTTTCTTTTCCTTACCTTCTTCAAGAAGATGAACCTGTGTTTGATTTCTTTCTCTTCTAGATATTGTGGGTGGGTAGAATGGGCTGGTGAGCTGTTCAGACTTCAGCCTAGTAGATCAGATGCTCTACTTGAGAGATCCAATAAATATCTAATATTTCCCAGTAGTTCTTGCCTCTATGTCTATTCATTACATTCTTGGGGGGGGTGTCTTTGTACCAATTCGTGGATCTGCATTAGAGTTCCTTCAACATTGACATTGAGACAACATAAAGTAGGACTTTAGCTAACTCTCAGTACTGTACAGAAGGAGGCACTGGCAACCTACCTCTGAATGTTTTTCACCTTGAAAACCTTATGATGAAACAGTTGAAAATGCAATAAGAGATACCGTTGGAAGATGAGACACACCCATGGTAAAAAGCAATCACACGGCTACTGGGGAAGAACAAAGGACAAGTACAAAGATCGTTGTGTTTAATGATGCAACTGGACTCAAACCAAAAGGTTGTTCAGCTACTGATATGCTCATATGTGAAAGTCCACAGCTGCACAGTAGAACAGGGAATATGAGAAGAATGCATCAGGAAAAGCCAAACATTGTAAAACAAGAAATAAACATTTCAATACTTGGTGTGAGTGAACCAAAGTGGACAATAATAGGTTTTGAATCAGATAATATTGTACTCTGGCACTCATAATCTAAGAAGAAATGGGGTGGCATTCATAATGAGGCAAGATGCAACAAAAGCAGTCAGGAGATATAATCAGACTTGCACTCTGGACATCAAGAAAGCTGGTTTCTGTATGCTTAGGGAAATATTGGGTGAGATCCCATGGTAAGAAATGCTCAAAAGGAAGGGAGTACATGCTGTATGGGAGTTTCTTAAAGGTGAGATATTGAACACACAATTGTAAATCATGAGAATTTTGGTGTTTTTAAATAACCTGGACACAAAATATTATTTAAAAACACTGAAATTCTGGACCAGGCCACCCGCTATCATGTCAGAATGCACAGAGAAGCTGTTGAAATCCACAAACACCCGGACAACTTCAACAGGAAAAAAGAAAGCCTAAAAGTAAACAAAATCTGGCTGCCAGTCCTGAAGAACACTAAAATCAGAACTCAACACATGCAAATGAACTCCACCCAGGGACAGGAGGCTTTCCAGCAGATAATGGGCCATTAGCCAAACAGACACTAATCCTCCTTGCACATCTCTCCCCAGGAACTACCCATTCAAACACACAAATTTACATATCCTCTCCAGCAGGGGCTCACAGTTTATAAACCACACACTCCTACCCAACCATTCTCTGAAGATGTCAGCCACAGATGCAGGCGAAACATCAGGAATAAACTATTTCAGCACATGGCCCCACAGCCTGGAAAAACTCCACAGAAAACTTACTTTGCCTGAGTTTTCTCCAAAAAGGAAAACAGTGCTCAGAGTGGTGAAAATAGCCCAGAACAGGTAAAGTGGTAGTAAAGGAATACTGACCGTATATTCCGGCGTATAAGACGACTGGGCATATAAGACCCCCCAATTTCTAAGTAAAAATATAGACTTTAGGGTATGCTCACCATAGAAGACGACCCCCCATCACTGCCCTCTCTGAAGCTGTGATAGGGCTCCCCTTCATGGCTTTGTGAAGGGCGGATGGTGGCTGGAAAGCCTTTCAGAAGCTGGCTGAGGAATCACGGGGGATGGCTGCCTGGCTGGGAAGAGGCTCAGCCACCTCCCGGGATTCCCCAACCCACGAGGAGGCTGGCCAGACTCCTTGTGAGTAGGGGAATGGTGGGGGATGGCCAGCCAGCTGGGGAGGGTTCACCCTCCTCCCGCGATTCCCCAACCCAGCCTCCTCGTGAGTAGGGGAATGGTGGGGGATGGCCAGCCGGCTGGGGAGGGGTTCACCCTCCTCCCACAATTCCCCAACCCAGCCTCCTCGTGAGTAGAGGAATCGCGCGGGATGGCCAGCCGGCTCTGGAGGGGTTCACCCTCCTCCTGCGATTACCCATCCCACGAGGAGGCTGGGCAGCCTCCTCGTGGGTTGGGGAATCGCGGGATGGCCAGCCGGCTTGGGTGAGGCTCAGCCCCTCCCACCCAGCAAGGCTTCGCCCCCCATGCAGCTGCATTGGGGTGGGAATAATGTGGCTAGCAAGCTCCCCCCCCCCGCAGTCAGCCACCTCCTTCCTTCTGAGTCCGAGATGGACTCGGTGTATCTGGCGTAAAAGACGGCCCCTGACTTTTCAGCTGATTTTTCAGGCTGAAAAACTCGTCTTATACGTCGGAATATAGAATCATAGAATCATAAAATTGTAGAGTTGGAAGAGACCACAAGGGCCATCCAGTCCAACCCCCTGCCACACAGGAAATTTTGATCAAAGCATCCCTGACAGATGGCCATCCAGCCTCTGTTTAAAGACCTCCAAGGAAGGAGACCCCACCATGCTCCGAGGGAGTGTGTTCCACTGCCAAACAGCTCTTACTGTCAAAATGTTTCTTCTAATGTTGAGGTGGAATCTCTGTTCCTGGAGCTGGCATCCATTGCTCCGTGTTCCAGTCTCTGGAGCAGCAGAAAACAAGCCTGCTCCTTCCTCAATGTGATACCCCTTCAAATACTTAAACAGGGCTATCATATTGCCTCTTAACCATCTTTTTTCCAGGCCAAACATACCCAGCTCCCTAAGTCTCTCCTCATAAGGCATCATTTCCAGACCTTTCACCATTTTAGTTGCCCTTCCCTGGACATGCTCCAATTTGTCAATATCCTTTTTGAATTGTGGTGCCCAGAACTGGACACAGTATTCTAGGTGAGACCTGATCAAGGCAGAAGAGAGCAGCACTATTACTTCCCTTGATCTAGACACTATACTTCTATTGATGCAGCCCAAAATTGCATTGGCCTTTTTAGCTGCCGCATCACACTGTTGGCTCATGTTCAACTTGTGGTCTACTAGGACTCCTATATCCTAGATATATAGATAGATGGATAGATAGATAGATAATATAGATAGATATAGCTATAGATAGATATATACTTACTCTTCATCCTGGAGAGAATCATTGAGTTGGAAGAGACCAAAAGGGCCATCCAGTCCAAACCTCTGTAATTGAGGAATACATAAAGCACCCCCAACAGGTGGCCATCCACCCTCTGTTTAAAAACTTCCAAGGAAGGAGACTCCACCACACTCCAAGGCATGTATTTCACTGTCAAACAGCTCCTACCATCAGGAAATTCTCCTTAACTTTTAGGTGGAATCTCTTTTCCTGTAGTTTAAATCCATTGCTCCATGCCTTAGGGCTTGTTTATATGGCAAAAAATACTCCTCGGAGAATTAAAGGATAATACCTTGTGTCCCAATGGGATCACACATCACTTTGCCATATTCGGAAGGAGGGGGAGCAAAAACTCAAAATACTCTGCAGGAAAAGCCTTTGAGGCTTTGCCAAAAACTTGGAAGGAAATGCACATTCCCACTCGTTGGGACAACAGATTCACTTTGCTGTACATTACCAATGAGAGTGGAAGTGGAAAGCTGATTGATTGGATGTGTGCAGGGAGGCAGAGCTTGCTGGAAAGGTAAGCAGTCAGAACTACCATGTTGGTTTTCACCATAAAGATTGTGCGCTGAGGCAACAAAACTGTTTATTTAACTGGAAGTTCGCATTTCCCCATCTTGGATTTGCTTTTTTTTAAAAAATATACTGTTCAGCGACAGCAACTGGTGACAATAAAAATGTGAGTAATTCACTCATACCCGTCATTTTGATTCGCAGGAATGCCTGTTTGAACAACAAAAGCGTATGGCTTCACATGCCTGCAATCTTGAAAAAGAACCCCAGAGGGGGGCGTGGCCAACTGCCCGAGATGGTGGATGCCTAAATCTTGAGCAGCACATGGTCTCCAATAAATATCTAATTTGGGACAATAATTAGCAAGAGAAATACAGATATATCATCTTCCATAGATGCTTGGACATAAAAGGCTGACAGATCAGCCGATTTCAGGTTTTTGCAAATCAACTAAAGAATGCAAAACAGAGGGGAGTGATTCAGACAAAGAAACAGATACCACCATGACGAGAAACTCTGCTAAAGGCAACAAGGGTGGGAAACAGACAACCAACAACTACCAGAAACACAACTCCAAGACTTACTGGAGCAAATGCGAGAAAAATAGTAAAGGACTTACAGAAAGACTGGTCTACAGTGCTGCTGCCCATAAACAACAAGCTTTCAACAATTACAGCAAGACTGGATGATACTGAAGAGATTGCAAATAAAGCCCTGCAACAATGCACAAGAGATACGAATTCAAGAATTGGAAAGTAACTAAGAATGCCTACTTACCAAGGTTGATGACCTGGAAAATGGAAAATCCATAGGCGAGGAAATATATGAATTAGAGGCTTTCTGGAGTCCATAGGACAAGCAAACCTATCATCCACTGTACTAGCCTGGATAAAATACTCCTGTCCAGATATTACCTTTGAAGACATGGACATAGAAAGGTCCCATCTACACGATTTAAATAATACGTACAGCGTGCGGAAGTTCGCGCTTTGGTACACACTTCCGTTCGGATTCACACGCATCCAAAAGAGGGGGGGCAGTTTTCCACCCTGAAATACGCACATGCGGCGTTTGGGAGGGAAAGCGGATCACGATGAGAAATCCATATGCCGTTTGGATGGCTGCCAGGTCTGTACGGTCCGTTCGTACACATACGAACAGGCTGTGTAATTTGATTGGCTGGCCGAGTAGAGGGGGCAGTGCTATCATGGAGGGGAATTGGGAGCGCCCGCCATGTTGGATTCCTGGCTAGCGAGAGTCCGGTAAGTTAGTGAATTATGTTTATTTATTTTTATTTTATATTGTAAATAGGGAAAACCAACTGTCCGCAAAGCAGGAACCTTTAAAAAATAAGCGGCGGGAGATTTTAAACCGCCGCTTGGCTTGCTCGCTCCAGCCAGCTTGGGAAAGAGGGAGTCATACAGAGTTTAGGGGGGTAAAAAATCGAGTAGGCAGTTCGTATGCATACAAACGACAGCCTATTCGTATTTTTTATCCCCAAACAGATTTTTATGATCGTATAGACGCACCCAAAGACTCCATTGCACTACTGCACCTAATCAACAAGCCAGAAAGATACCCAGAGATATCTTAATCAAATTTGCTAACTACCGAACAAAACTCAAAGTCTGGCAGCACTTACTGCCACCCCAGACCTCACCTTCCAGAACCAGAAAATACAGCTCTATCAAGACCTCTCCCAGGAAACCCTTAGGAAAAGGAGAGCATTCTGACCATTTACTGTGCTACTACAAAAAGAGGGTGTTAAATATCGCTGGGAATACCCATTTAAAGTAATTGTGACCAGAGGGGATCGCACAATGACCACAGTGAATCAGCAGCAGATGGCCAAAATATGTGAAGCACTAGACATCAGAATACCGAGGGAACTAGAGAAGGAGACTGCAAAAAATGACAACTACCAAAAGACCCAGACGAGATACAGCCGGCTAGCAAGTAGTCCATGGAGCCAGTTACACTGCAGAATAAAGTGTGCGAAATTCTGAATTGCCGTCCTTTCGCACCAGCGCTGTATAGTTCACATGATTTATTGCTAAATTGGAAGATCTGGTGAGCTTTCACCTTTCTAAGTTCACACAGACAAAGGTGGGGGGCATGTCCTCCAGATCACTGTCATTAAAACCAGGCAAGAGGCAGGGAGGAAGCGAGGAGGGGGGCAGTGTGAGGGGGAAAGAGACTGTAGCTTCGTAGCAATCCCTGCCAGCTGAGCAGACTGCTTCTCTCTCTCTCTCTCTCTCTCCCCTTCACGCATGCACGCACACGCACACACACAAAAGAACGATAGAGCCCACGGGGCCTAGATTCCCTTTGCTCTGCAATCCCTGTCAGCTGAGCAGAATGCCTCTCTCTCTCTCTCTCTCTCTCGTGCACGCGTGCGCACGTGCACACACACGCACACACACAAAAGAACGATTGAGTGATCAGCCGGTGGAGCAGATCACTCTCTCTCTCTCTCTCTCTCTCTCTCTCTCTCTCTCTCTCTCATACAGAGAGGGAGGGACGGAGGGTGTGATGAATCAGGCACACACTCACATTAGCCCAACACAAATACTTTATTGAGCAAGGAATTGCGTACAGTTTTACCCCAAAGCCAGTTTCGGCCAGAGAAGCAGTATACAGAAGATAAAAGCCAACAGTTTAGGTTTTGATATTCCCCAGGCCTGGGAAACATCAGGGGGAGGAAAAGGGAGGGGGCCCGCCATCCCAAGTGGGTGACCTTGACGTTCAGCAGAAGAAGCTTGTTCCCAGCCATTAAGGCGGGTTGGCCAGGCTCAAGTGCTGAGAGGCCCAAGTGAGGGGAAAGGAGATTCTCCCAAGCTGCAGAGAACCAAACTCATGTCAAAGGCCTACTCTGGATTCTGACTGTAAGGCCCAGAATCCAGGGGAGGACCTGACAGAGGGAGAGAGGAACAGTAATTATGCTAGAAAGCAAACTGGCTGGCTGAATCGTTTCGAGCTTCATCTCTTGCAAGTCCACCCCCTTGGTCCAACCAATCATGGCTAAGCTCTGCTGGGGCTGTTTTGGGAAGGCTGCTGGTAGTTCCCTCTGCCGTAAGTGAAATGGTAGTTCACACAATCGATAATGCGCTAACTTGTACTATTTTTCAAAAAAGTCAGGGGAAATAGCGAAAGCTGATACTGCATGACTTATGGGGTTTTTTGCCCCCCTCCATCTGAATATGGCAACTTTGATCCGAAAGATGTGGGAACTATTAGGACTCTGTGAATTCTTAGAGTTATTTTACCGTGTAAATGACCCCCATAAAAAAGGACATGGAAAGAAAGAACAAGACCACAACAATGGACTATGAATCAAGCTTTAATGTTCTGAAAGCATAAGTTCATACCAACTCAAATGGACATACCCTTCCTGTACCCCCCCTTCAGCTTTTCCCCTTCATCTGACCATTCCCCTTATGGTAGAGAGGAAACACCTTTACCTGCCCCCTCTCCCTCTGCACCCCATACCTAGATTCCCCCCATAAACATTTTCCCCTTTAATTTATTTCTATATGACTGAAGTGAGAACTATGTTGAAGTAATGCTGAGACCTGAAACTTTAGAGACATAAAATGGCCGATGCCATATGGTTTGATTTGAAACCTTAGAGATATAAAATGGCAGAAGCCACATTATTTGTACTTGCTCCTCTATTTCATCCCATTTTTTAAAATTTTTTAATTTATTTATTTATACCCCGCTCTTCAGCCACAAGGCTATCAGAGCGGCTTACAAATTGTTTTAAGCAATAGCTTTATACATCTACACTGCATTAAACAGTTTCCAATGTGTGTTAGCTAATTGCCCCCCACAAGCTGGGTACTCAATCACCTGAAGATGATTCTATCATTGTGTTGAAATGTAGACTTTATATCAGAATAGTAAAGAATCATAGAATCATAGAATTGCAGAGTTGGAAGAGACCACGGGGCCATCCAGTCCAACCCCCTGCCACGCAGGAAATCACAATCAAAGCATCCCCGACAGATGGCAATCCAGCCTCTGTTTAAAGACCTCCAAGGAAGGAGACCCCACCACGCTCTGAGGGAGTGTGTTCCACTGCCTAACAGCTCTTACTGTCAAAAAGTTCCTCCTAATGTTGAGGTGGAATCTCTGTTCCTGGAGCTTGCATCCATTGCTCCGTGTTCCAATCTCTGGAGCAACAGAAAACAAGCTTGCTCCATCCTCAACGTGACACCCCTTCAAATACTTAAACAGGGCTATCATATCGCCTCTTAATCGTCTTTTTTCCAGGCTAAACATACCCAGCTCCCTAAGTCTCTCCTCATAAGGCATCGTTTCCAGACCTTTCACCATTTTAGTTGCCCTTCTTTGCACACACTTCAATTTGTAAATATCCTTTTTGAATTGTGGTGCCCAGAACTGGACACAGTATTCTAGGTGAGGTCTGATCAAGGCAGAATAGAGCAGCACTATTACTTCCCTTGATCTAGACACAATACGTCTATTGATGCAGCCCAAAATCGCATTTGCCTTTTTAGCTGCCGCATCACACTGTTGACTCATGTTCAACTTGTGGTCTACTAGGACTCCTAGATCCCTTTCTTTCTCTTTTTCTCTTTTTTCTTTCTTTCCTCTTCTTTCCTCTCTCCTCTTTTTCTTCTCCTTTCTCTCTTATAAGAATCTTTTATCTTATAAGAATGTCCAAAACTGCTGTTCCATTATTATTATTATTATTATTTTCCTCCAGACCTATCTTCGCTCCTCCCCATTTTACATATTACTTCCCTTCCCCTTCCACAAGGTCCCAAGTATTCCCCCGTTCCCTATCTCAATTTACTTTATTTGACTGAAATGAGAGATGAGTTGAAATAATAACTGAGATTTGAAAATGTAAAATTTTATTCCTTCCTGATTACACCCGACCTCCCCCTGTATAAGTTTAATTATTCCTCCCTTTTTCCCTTCTGTGTTTTTAATCCTGTTGCCATCCTTGTTATTCTTTCCCCTCCCCCCATAATAACCAACCCTTCCCCCCTATTATGATGTACTAGAAACTAAATCTCTATGCCCCAAACCAAATTAAGCATAAATCTAGTTATAGAGGCTATAGTCCTGCCTAACCATATAAAGACACGCTGCCTCACCCCCCCACAACCAGAGGAGATAGGTAGTTTCAGATCACATCAAGACCTGGAGATATATCCAGGTACTTCTTCTCTTGCCTCCAAGTTAATATCCCAGTTATTTAGTTTTTGGGGATGTAGTTGGAACATCGCTCATATATACATCAGAAGCAAAGTTTCCCCCCAATCTTTTTGAACATTACTATTTAAATCCTGTCTATAAACTTTCATAGAATCATAAAATCATAGAATTGTAGAGTTGGAAGAGACCACGAGGGCCATCCAGTCCAACCCCCTGCCACGCAGGAAATCACAATCAAAGCATCCCCGACAGATGGCCATCCAGCCTCTATTTAAAGACCTCCAAGGAAGGAGACCCCATCATGCTCCGAGGGAGTGCGTTCCACTGCCGAACAGCTCTAACTGTCAAAAAGTTCCTCCTAATGTTGAGGTGGAATCTCTGTTCCTGGAGCTTGCACCCATTGCTCCGTGTTCCAGTCTCTGGAGCAGCAGAAAACAAGCCTGCTCCATCCTCAACGTGACATCCCTTCAAATACTTAAACAGGGCTATCATATTGCCTCTTAATCATCTTTTTTCCAGGCTAAACATACCCAGCTCCCTAAGTCTCTCCTCATAAGGCATCGTTTCCAAACCTTTCACCATTTTAGTCGCCCTTCTTTGGACACGCTCCAATTTGTCCATATCCTTTCTGAATTGTGGTGCCCAGAACTGGACACAGTATTCTAGGTGAGGTCTGACCAAGACAGAATAGAACGGCACTATTACTTCCCTTGATCTGGACGCTATACTTCTACTGATGTATTTATCTATGATGCATATTTATTTATGGATATGCAGGTGTCAGTATTATAACCCTAACTTTGACACAACATTTATAATTTCTATATGGATAAGATAAAAATAGTCTCCTTTAATGTTAAAGTATTAGGCTCAGCACCAAAGCGGAAATGTATTTCAAATTATTTGAAAAAGCTATATTTCTATTGATGCAGCCCAAAATTGCATTGGCCTTTTTAGCTGCCGCATCACACTGTTGACTCATGTTCAACTTGTGGTCTACTAGGACTCCTAGATCCCTTTCGCCTGTAGTCTCATTCAGACAGGTCTCCCCCATCCTATATCGATGCATTTCATTTTTTCACCCTAAGTGCAGTCATGTTGGCCTTGAGAGATTCCTAGTATGTGCTTTAGTTATGGAGAGAAGACCAATGCAGGCTTTAATGCACTTTCTTCAGATCAGATCTTATTCAGACAGTGGTACAGCTGGAAAGGTAGTTTCATTGTTATTTTGCAGTCTTCTGTCTCCACTTTGTGGCCAAGAGGGGCAAGAACAGATCTAGCAAATTAAAAGCCACTCAGAATGAACTAAAAAGGAGGAAGGAAGAGAAAAAAGAAATGTGGCAGCACCTTTAAGACTGTTTTTTTTTTTAAATTTAATATAAGTTTTCACAGAATATAACCCACTTCCTTGGATGCTCTCCATACTGCATCCAAAGAAGTGGGTTTATATCCACAAAATAAATAAATAAAAACTCCCCATCTGCTTTTTATGCTGTGAGAGACTAACTTGGCTGCTTCTTTGAAAACAGAAAGAACTGTTATGTGACTTCAGCATGTGGATTAAAGATCTAATAACTTACAAAGGCAATTTATAAATTTCAAAATGCAAGCAAAGTACAAACTTGTATTTTATTATTTACTCAGTCATGAAGAAGGGAATCAGAATAGTTATATAGTAAATCTGTGACACTTCTTATTTGTTGTTATTTATTTGCCATCAAGTTGACTTTGGCTTATGATGACCTTAAGAATGAAAGTCCTCCATGAGCCCCAGTCACCAACAGGTCATGCAAACTCATGGCCGTGGCTTCCTTTATTGAAGAACCTGTAAAGTGTTTATTCCAAAATATACTTTACAGGCATGCATTTATTTGGCCTACCCGAAGGCACAGAATATGTTATCCAAGCTTTTGAAGCTCACAGACTGATGAGATCCTGATGAAGAAGCCTGTGAGGTTTGAAAATGGTGCAATGTATTTTGTACCTTTCTGTTGAAGTTATAATGCAATAATGAATAATCAAGTTATTACTGCAATGTCCCCCCCCCCTTGGAGTCTGCTACATTTTCAGATGAGTTGATCTTCCTGTCAGACTTCTTCACTATCCTGCTTTCACAGCCAAAAATAGAAATCAGAAATACTATGGAGTGAATGATCCTGCCTTTGGTACTTAATTATATATCTTTACACTTGAGGATCTTCTCTAGTTCCTTCTTACTGCCTCTCCAAGTCCTAACCTTCTATTGTATTATAGAATCATAGAATCTTACATGTGGAAGGGCCATTCAGTCCAACTCCTTGCCATGCAGGAACACACAACTAAAACACTCCTTAGAGATACTCATCCAATCTTGGTTTAAAGACTACCAAAGATGGAGAATCCACTTCCTCCTGTGGCAAATCTATTCCACTGTCAAACAGAATTTACAGTAAAGAAGTTCTTCCTAATGTTTAGCTAGAAGCTCTTTGCTTGTAATTTGGATCTGTTTAGCATGTGTCCTAGTCTCTGGAGCAGCATAAAACAAACTGGTTCCGTATTCTCCATGATATCCCCTGAAATATTTAAAGATAGCTATCATGTCAACATTAGGAGGAACGTTTTGACAGTAAGAGCTGTTCAGCAGTGGAACACACTCCCTCAGAGCGTGGTGGGGTCTCCTTCCTTGGAGGTCTTTGAACAGAGGCTGGATTGCCATCTGTCGGAGATGCTTTGATCAAGATTTCCTGCATGGCAGGGGGTTGGACTGGATGGCCCTCATGGTCTCTTCAGACTCTACAATTCTATGATTCTATGTCACCTTTCAGTCTTCTCTTCTCCAGGCAAAATGTACCCAGCTCC
Source organism: Gambelia wislizenii (assembly GCA_030847615.1). Taxonomy (NCBI): domain Eukaryota; kingdom Metazoa; phylum Chordata; class Lepidosauria; order Squamata; family Crotaphytidae; genus Gambelia; species Gambelia wislizenii. The sequence goes on along the minus strand of JAUMIR010000010.1, from coordinate 18,180,850 downwards.
TTAAGTTGTTCCTCATAAGGCTTGGTTTTCAGACCTTTGATCATCTTGGTTGCTCTTCTCTAGACCCATTCCAGTTTGTCAATATCCTTCTTAAACTGATGTATGAATTGATATAGGATTTTATGATCTTCAACATAGTCTGTAAAATAAATGGTCTCAAGTCTTGCTTGCATGGTCACTAGATATCATATTGGGTTCAGGTATTCTACCTATGTGTTCAAATGCATCTGCAGAAAAGTTAGGGCTTCCCACACAGTAGAGACACCTCACAGCTATATTCCATGTGCACATAAAGAGGCTCTACTAATGCACAAATGTATGCCCATTATGCTTCTCCACATGGGATGGTGGCCTGGCTCACAGGTTCTCTAAGTAAGGGTTGAGGAACCTTTCATCCTCCAAGTGTATTGAACCAACTCCCAGAAATACTAATCAACATAGCCAATGGTAAAGGACTGTGGGATTTCCCCCACACCACTTTCCATTTCCCTCCTTTTCTTCACTGCTGTATTGTCTCCTTCAACAAATAGTATGCTGCCTCTTTACTTATTTCCAGAATGGTGTTATAGGAGGTATGCCTTCTGTGATGTCATGCTCACAGAATTCCACAATATTAGAATATCAACATCACAATGCAAGAGGAGCAATGGTGTGGTCAGTGGTGGACGCCATGCTGCAGGCACAATGGAGGGCCATCGCAGGAGCTCTGTGGTGAGATCTTGGGAATTGATTTCTTAGAAAGTCAGGAAGTCAATTAGACATAAACTCCTTCTCCTTGGGCTGCAGCAAGCTGCCCGGTTCCTCCAGAATTCCTTCTCATAGTATTGTGATGGCTATGCCCAAGTGAATTCCTTATAATGTCTCCCATCCTTATCTGGTTTTATCTTTCCTCTCCTAGTCTGTGCCCAAATCTAATCAGTTCAGGGTTATAAAGGCTGAAGCAATGTGGATGCAATACTGGATGTATTTAGAAATATACCAGCAGTGGATAGGTGAAGGCAAGAAACATAAGCACACTATGCAGATAGTAATCACATTGTTCCATAAATCACTGATAGAGATAACATGCTTTATACACAAAAAGTGCAAGGTTAGGCTAGAAAAGGCCTTCTGAAAATCTCGAGAGCCACTGCCACCCACTATGATCCAAGACTGCTGGCCCAGGGACTAATCTGTTATCTCTAAGATAGAGAGATAGAGAAATACGGTAGATGATGGATGCATGCATGCGTATAGCTTGGGAGTACTCCTAGATCTATCTTTGTCATTAGAAGTCCAAGTGGACTCCATAGCATGGAGTGCTTGCCACCAGTTCAGACTGGTGCACCAGCTACTGCCTTTTCTGGATAGTAATAACTTAGCCACAGTAGTCTACACACTGATACCTTCCTGATTAGACAACTGCAATGCACAGGTTGCAGCTACACTGTAGCAGAAGCCCTCAAAACACAGGCATGTTAAGGGAGAATGCAGCTCATTAGAAAAATCCAAGACCTAATGTGGGCCACATCCCACCCACCCCCCAAACCTAGGCCAAAAGTTTGCTTCTGGTTTCATAAACCCCTTTTTAGGGTGGAGCAACAAAATGTGCAGAGGGGGAACTCTTGTTTTTAAAATATAGGTATACTTCTGTTAATGAAGAAGGCATGTTCCTGGGCTTCACTTCTTTAACAAAAACTTTGGCACCAGAGGCAGGAATAACATGGAAAGAATAGGGATAGACTCTTACACCAAAAAAGAAAAAAGAAAAGGAAGAGCAGTTCAACAGGTTTTAGCAAACATTGTATTCAGAACTAACATTATGTACATGTGAAATGAAACAGCCAAGTCAGGTAAGCCTCACATAAATAAACAAAAACATTTGGGATCTTCTGAGACCACTTGAAGGCTTTTTCCAAAATGCATCCCAGTATTATTTTCTTTCAACAGCCTCTACTCTTCTTATGATTTCCATTTTGGGTGTAAAACTTAGGGATTTGGGGTATAAAACTTAGGGATTTTAACATGCCAGGGGAGATGGTGAGGCAGGCTAATCTGCTTTCTTATTTTCTTTCTGCTTTGCTCTTCACACATGTTCAGTAAGTGCTGCTGTGTACCTTGTCAGTTGTACATAAGCACACACAGCTACAGTGGGATCATCTAGAGCAGAATCCCATCCTTTCCCAGGTCAAGCTTTATTGCATTGTTTACTGCAGAAATGCCGCTGCACCCTCCAGCCCTCCTTCACCATCCTTCAAATAACAATGCAGATAAAAAATTTCCAGCTAGACAGAAGATAAGAAAAAAAAGGGGGGGCTCCTGTAAGAAGACTTTGTTAAAAAAAAAAAGGAGTGTACTTGTTAGAAGCTCTGTTAACTAAGGTATGCCTGTAACATGAATGGAAATCCTAAATTTTCTGCCACCCGTCAGTGAGGCAGCATCTGGGAGGACACAATATTTGTGTATATGGAAGAGGGGATGTCTTGCCCATGGCCCACACCCTACTGAGAGTGACAGATTGATAGTATGTCACCAGCTTGATTACAGGTCCCCCCATTTATACAGGATCAGTACCCCCAGTTTCACTTTCCTGCGGTTGGGGGAAGGTCTCTCTAGGCATCTGGACGACCATAGAGTTGCACTAGAGGTGGTCTCTCTAGGCATCAGGAGGTCCTCCAGTGTGATTTTAAAATATTATATGGTGGCTTGCTGTTATACACGGTTTTGTGTATCTACTGTAAGTCCAGGAATGAATGCCCCATGGATGTCGGGTGGGCTTGTATTGTGTTGCTGCCCTCAACCCAACCCAGAGGCCTCCATCTCAAAGAGCTCTCTCTCTCTCTCTGTATGTCACGGGCAATCTGTACCTCTAAGCATAAGTTTGGCTTCCTTTTGGATAATTGGAGACTTTTAGTAATTTTGTGACATGTGGTTTATGTACAGACATACAAGTAGAGGCAGAGAGACTTGAAGGTTAGGAAAGCTACTTTTAGCCTACAGCTCCCAGGACAATCCAATCAGTATTGTCAGTGGCCATGGAATAACAGAGTTAGAAGTGGCCACAAGGGCCATCTAATCCAACCCCCTGCCAAGCAGGAATAAACAATCAAATCATTCCTGACAGATGGCCATCCAGCCTCTGTTTAAAAACCTCTAAAGAAGGAGACTCCACCACACTCTGAGGTAGGATATTCCACTGCCAAACAACTCTTACTGTCAGGAAGTTATTCCTAATGTTTAGGTGGAATCTCTTTTTCTGTAGTTTGAACCCATTGCTCCATATCCTAGTCTCTGGAGCAGCAGAGCAGCAGTCATGCCATATCCTCCAACATTTCACAGATGAAAACTGGGGTGTATGTGGCCAAACAACATCAGAGTGTGGTCAAGATGACAAACGTTATTAATAAGGAAGAACACACAAGCTCCAGCAGCCTGAGCATACCCCCTCTCCTCTCCCCCTGCTGAATTGTAAACTATTTTTGCATTTTGAACTCAATTTGTACCAACTGAAATAAACTGAGGATGAAGGGCACCTCACAGCACCTGGCAGGAATGTTTTTGCTAAGAGTCTGAAAGATCTCATCAGGAGGGCTTTAAACTGAGTTGAATGGGGGAGGCAGACGGTGTTCATGAGGACAGGAATTCATTGAGTGCTACAGATAATAGCCCAAATGTTATACAGAGAACAAAGCAAATAGTACAAGAACCCAACAGTGGGAGGAATGAACCCTTTAAAAGGCAGATAGGGGACATGGCCCATGGTCTAAGATGTCTCTATACAAATGCACAGAGCATGGGAAATAAACAGGATGAACTCGAACTCTTAGCACAGCAAAAGAAATATAATATAATAGGCATCACTGAAACCTGGTGGGATGAGTCTCCTATTTGGAATGTCGTATAACCTATTTCAGAAAAACAGACCAAACAGGAAGGGTGGTGCAGTAGCATTATATGTTAATGATGTGTACACCTGTGAACAGATCCATGCCTTAAATCCTGGGAGCCAGGTTGAGAACATCTGGGTAAAAATTAAGGGGAAAGAAACAGCAGGGATGTTGTTGTGGGAGTCTGCTACAGGCCTCCAAGCCAAACTGAGGACTTGGATGATGCCTTTCCTGGAGCAGATGACCACACATTCCGAAAGGAGAGATGTAGTAGTAATGGAGGATTTCAACTATCCAGGTATTTGTTGGAAGTCCAACTCTGCCAAGAATTCAAGGTCCAACAAATTCCTCATTTGCCTTGCAGACAATTTCATTGTCCAGAAGGTGGAAGAGGCAACAAGGAGATCAGCTATTTTAGATCTGATCCTAACCAATGGGGATGACCTGGTTAATGGTGTGGAAGTGGTGGATCCTTAGAGGGGATTGACCATGTTCTGCTGGAGTTTGTTATACAGAGGAAAGGGTGAAGATGGTGTCATGTTAGGGAGCTTTCGGTGTGGTGGCAAGAAGGTTTCCTTCTTTCCAGGGTTTCAAGCTATACCCTGAAGTAACTGGCAGCTAAAATTCTCCTCCCATTAAAGAGGAATTTGTTGGACCTTAAATTCTTGGCAGAGTTAGACTTCCAACAAAAGAGATGAAAGGGGACTTGCAAGACAAGCCTGTGTAGTCTCTTCAGATCCTCATTTGGAGGAGTGGAGAGACGAAGAGACAAAGCAGGGAGCCATGCTTGACCTGGGAAGAAAGCTGACAACTCAGCAATAGCGACACCTCACAAAAGTTTTAATTAAATAAAGCAAATGAAAGGAGAAGCTAAATGTCTAAGGAACAGCTGGAAAAAATAAGGACTCCTTTGGGAGAGTGGCATACGAAGAAAATAACAACAGACTTGTGAGTTTTGCATGCTTTCTCAACACCCCCCCCCCCGGCATTTGAAGTTTTAGCTAAAGAAAGTGGAGAAAAGGAAAGGAGGGGGATGGGAGAGAGAAAAGCTAAAGGAACAGAATAGCGATATCAAAAGAGTTGTAAGATTGAGAAAGACTAGAGGAAGGGAGGAACAAAGAAATAAAGCATATTAAATAAAGCCTAACAAACAAAGTCTAAAACAGACTTAATTCCATCAGTGGAAAAATGAAGGAAAGTTCATTTTCAAAGTACAAGGAGTCATAAGAAGGGTGGAGAATTGAGAAGGATAGAGAAAGGAGGAGTGAGTAGTCACGGAGAAGAAGGAAGGAGAATATAAATAAAGGACAATTGCAAGAAAACAAGAGAGGAAAAAGGATTAAACAAGCAAAGGGGAAAAGATATAAAGAAAGACACAGATATAGACTTGGATATTGGAAGTGAGATTGTGATAAATAAGTGGAAAAACAAGACAGAACAAAACAAAAGAAAACTTCAAAATAAAGACAGATAAATGGTCAAGAGACTTCAACGCTAGCAATAAAAAGTTAACACACATTGGAAACTGCTTAATGCAATGTAGATGTGTAAATTGCTATTGCTTAAAACAATTTGTAAGCTGCTCTGATAGCCTTGTGGCTGAAGAGCGGATTATAAATAATTAATTAAATAATAAATAAATAAAAAGGATATAGGAAGCGGTAAGCTGAAATAAGAAGAAAGGGTTAAAGCAAGTAAAGAACGAAATAAGACATTTTTAAAATTAAATTTGATTATTGTTGAAATACAATTTAAAGGAAAAGACTTTCGTTTAAATTAACTGAGATTGTGGGGAAAGTAACAATATTGAATAGTGAATGAATTAGATGTTTATTTTCTGTAAAAAGTATATAGAAAATTGGGTTAAAAGTGTAAGAATTATAAAGAAAGAGCTAGATAGTATTGATTGTTAGAGAGAATATTGAATGAATTGAATGAATTGTAAAGCAGACTGAATATTGGGAAAATAATAATTAAAAGTTAATAACTGATATAAGAATAGTCAGTAATGATTATTAGTTAAAAGAATTGACTGAGCTGAATATTGATTGAATTAAAGAGCCCTGGTGGCACAGTGGTTAAATGCCAGTACTGCAAGTCACCATGTTGCAAGTTCGATTCCAGCGGGCTCCAAGGTTCACTCAGCCTTCCATCCTTTCGTAGGTCAGTAAAATGAGTACCCGGCTTGTGGGGGCAATTAGCTAACACACATTGGAAACTGCTTAATGCAGTATAGATGTGTAAATTGCTACTGCTTAAAACACTCTGATAGCCTTGTGGCTGAAGAGTGGGGCATAAATAAATAAATAAATAAATTGTAAAAAAATTCTTTCTTTTTTTAAGTCAAAAAAGAGAATTGATGTTAAAAGTGTATGAACTGCAAAGAATGAACTAGATAGTATTGTTGGCTAGACAGAATATTGAATGAATTGTAAAGCAGATTGTATATTGGGAAATTAACAATTAGAAATTAATAACTGATTTAAGAGCACAAGGTTTAAAGTTCCAGGACATTAAATGCTTCAAAAACTGAATGAATTGTAAAGCAATAAATAGACAGAACTGATTGTTAGATAGAAGAATTGTGTGAGCTGAATTAGGAGAGATAAGGTTTTAAAATAACTAAGGGGTTAAAGAAGTAACAAAAAGAGCTCTTGGAAAGAACAAAGAAAGTTTATGAGTGGAATTTCTAAATTGGAATTGTGAAACAGCAAAGAAAATTGTTTTAAGTAAATCTGAAAAGTAGTATAAACAAAAAATAGAAATAAAATACAAACAAAAATAACAAGAGGAAAAGATAAATAGAGACAAGAAATGAGTAGACCATAAAAGAAACAGAAACAGACTGATAATGGCAACATCAACTAGGAAAACAACACAAAAACAGTTCCAACTATTAGAACAAAGAAGAGGCTCAAATGAAGCAGAGTTAATGACAGCTATGTTCTTAGAAGAGATGAGGAAAATGAAATTGGAAATTTGTCAAAAAATATCAGATACGGCAAAGGATATGAAAAAAGAAATCAGCAAGCCGGCTGACCGGGTACTCACCCGGCGGCCTCCTTTGCGGCTGGTGACTCCCCGGCCTCCCGAGGCCCGCGTGGCATGCATGGCGGCCGCCATGCTGGTGGGAGTCTCCCTCTTCCCAGCAGGCTGTGGGGGGGGGAGGGATACTCGGCTGGCCAATCAGATTCAGGCTGCTTAGTTCTGATTGGCCGGTTCAGCGAGAACCTGGCCAATCAGCGCCGACGCTGGACGCGGCAACTGATTGGTCCGGGGGCGGGGCTAGTCCTCCGCGTGGTCCAGCCTGGGAGTATTTATTCCCGGCTGGACCACAGCCCCAGTCAGTTGGCTTTCCAGAGCCGAAGACCTACCCTCCCTCCCTCAGTTAGTTTGGCTTATGTATTAGTTAGATCCCCATTGATTGTTTGTACTACTTGTATGTTCCTGTACTTTATTCTTGTCACAACTTTCTTGATGGGTGGGTGGGCATGGGTTTCGGTCTAGCAGGGGGGTGGCCCAAGTCGCCACTGGGGCATAGGCAGGCTTGCCGTTACCTTGGTGCCACCCTTCGAGACTTGGCCCCCCGGAAGCTGCAGGTCACGTGAGTTTACAGGTACGGCCATGTGATCGGTCACGTGATTTGGTCGCACGATCAGTCACGTGGCTGATCATGTGACTAGCCACGTGACCTGGTTTTGGACCGCCTGCCCATGGGGGTCAGGCGCTTCCGGTTGCTGAACAGGAGTACGGTATCTCCTGGCTCAGCTTCAACCCATGCCCAGTCCAACCACGGCGACTATCACCAACCAGAAAGTTGTGGCCTTTTCTGCCAATTCATTCCTACATGTTGTAAATAAATATTGTTTGGTTTCTTATCTGTGGTGTGTGTTGTTCCGGGCTCGGGAACAGGGGACCTTCTTGTCACTCGGCCGCAAAGAAATTCAAGGTTTGAAAGTGGCAGTTGAAAACATTTTGAAACATGTGGAAGAGGTAAGGAAAGATGTAAACACTCTACAAAATCAACTAAAGATCTGGAAAAGACAACAAAAGAACTGAAAGAGGTGCAATGAAGGGAAAGAGATGTTATAGCAATGGCAGATATTAAAGCAAGGGGAAAATGTATTAAAATTAGGGGATTATTAGGGCAAGAGGGAGAAGATATAAATAATTTTTTTTAGAAGCAACTGCAAATTTTATAGCATTATCAACAGATAAATAGAAGTTCTAAGAGATAAAGCATTTAGGATAAACTCAAAGATAGCAATAAAAAAGAAATTACTGAGAGACATAGTGGTATACTTTACTAAGACAAGTATAAGAGATAAGATACTACAAAAAAAGTTACAATGAACCGATGTACATAGATGGAAAAGAAGTAAGAATATATAAAGTTATCCCTCTGCAAATATTAAAAAATGATCAGATTATCTGTTTCTTACAAGACAATTGCAGAAAGCAAGAATAAGATATAAATGGGAATTACTGGAAGGAATCACAGTAAATTATAAAGGTCAAAGAACTAAATTAAATTCAATAATAAAGGCACAAAATTTTTGGGAAAGAAATGGAAGTGAAATTAGACAGAATATTGCACAGGTTCAGGACAATGAAGACAATAAAGAGGAGGAAGGAGAGGAAAAGACTAAGGCAAAGACTGAAGAGGTAGACAAAGTAACAGAAGAATAGGACGGAGATCAATCAGAGTAGAAACAAGAAATCGAAGAACTAGAGGAAGATAAAGTATAAAAATAAAAATGTCAATAAATTTGATAACATGGAATGTGAGAGGGATAAATATCCCACAAAAAAGAAGAATCATATATTCAACAAACACACATAAGAGATAAAGATAAACATCTACTGAAAAACTTTACATCAGGTGAAGAATACATCTCAGTGGCAAAAAGATGAAAAAAGGAGTAGTGATCTACATTAATAAAAAAACACAATCAAAAGAAATATTCCAGGATCAACAGGGAAGTTACGTAGGAATTCAAATTAAAACACCAACAATAACAGCTTTAATAGTGGGGGTACCACAGCATCAAAAATAAAAAAATTATGGAAATCTACTGAAAGAAATAGTAAATTCTTCTTATCAAAATATAATTTCGATGGGGGATTTTAATGGGGTACTGGATCCAAACATGGATTTTAAAAAGTGATACAATAAAGAGAAACAATCAAGGCAAATTGCCTAAGTCATTTTTTGAGATGATGGACATTTTATCATTAGAAGACACTTGGAGAGTAAAACATAAAGATGAAAGAGATTATATTTTTTATTCTGGATGACACAAGTCACTTTCCAGAATAGACCTAATGTTGACTTCCAGAGATTTAATTACTCAAATAAAGAAAGTGGAGATTATACTGAAGACATTTTCGGATCACAATGCAATTAAGATGTCAATAAATGTAGAGAAGAAAGAAAAAAGATGGTATATAAATGACAGATTGTTAAAGGATGAAAAAATCTTAAAGAAAGTAAAAGAGGCATTAACAAATTTCTTTAGAGAAAATTTAAAAGAGGAAACACGATTAAGTATAGTATGGGAAACGAGTAAAGCATTCATGCAAGGTTTCCTAATACAGCAAGATAATGAATGGAAAAGAAATTAAAAAAGAGAAAAATCAGAAGATATTAGATCAAATTTTAAAAACTTTAAAAACTTAAAGAGAACAAAAACCAGAATAAAAAATTACTCAACAAATTAAAATGTTACAGAAACAACTAACAATTGGATACATGGAAGAAATAGAAAGAAAAATGACATATGCCAAAGTAAATTATTTTGATAATGCTAATAAAATTAGTACATGGCTAGCTTATAAGTTAAAGAAGCAAAAAGAGAGAAAACTGGTTTTGGAGCTAAAAAAAGGACGGATAACAACAATGAATCAAGAGGAAATCAAAGAAGTCTTCTGTAAATACTATACAGAATTATTTGAGGGAATAAAGATGACCACAGAAAAAGAAAGAAATATGGAAAAATATCTTAAAAACCAACATTTACTGAAAATATCAGAAAAACAAAGAGAAGTGGAAGATCTTCAAATAACATCAAGATTTAAAGTAGTAACAAAAACAAAATGTCTTGAATCAACAATATCAAACAAGAATACAGAACTTTTTGAAAACAATTACAAGAAAACATGGATAAAAATAAAAGAAGAATTTAAAAACTGGTCAAAACTATCTTTATCCTTAATGGGAAGGATAGCAGCAGTTAAAATGTCCGTACAGTCCTCCCTCAACATTCGCAGCCTCCACACTCGCGGTTCCGCATATTCGCAGTTTGCTGCAAGGGGAGGCCGAGGAAAGTGGTGACGGGGCCTCTGAGGCCCCGTTGCCACTTTCAGGAGGGTGTGGGGAGGCATGGGGAGGCGACTATGGGGCCTCCGGAGGCCCCGTGGTCACCTGGGGAAGGTGTGGGGAGGCATGGGGAGACAACTATGGGGCCTCTGGAGGGCCTCCGGGGGGCCCATGGTTGCCTGGGGAGGGCACAGGGAGGTGTGGGGAGGCAACTACAGGGCCTCCAGAGGCCCCATGGTCACCTGGAGAGGGTGTGGGGAAGCGACTATGGGGCCTCCGGAGGCCCCATGTTCACCTGGGGAGGGAGGGGGGAGGCAGAGGGAAGCGACTATGGGACCTCTGGAGGGCCTCTGGAGGCCCCGTGGTCACCTGGGGAGGGAGGAGGAAGCAGGGGGAGGCAACTACGGGGCTTCCGGAGGGCCTCCAGAGGCCCCGTGGTCACCTTGGGAGGTCGGGGGAGGCAGGGGGAAGCGACTAGGGGGCCTCCAGAGGCCCCATGGTTGCTTTGGGAGGGAGGGGGAGGGCAATCTTTATTTGTGGAATTTTCACATTCGTGGGGGTCTGTGGAACCTAACCCCCGCAAATGTGAAAGGATGACTGTACTTCCAAAATTATTATATTTGTTCCAAGCCATCCCTATAATAACTAATAATTGTGTTTTCTCAGAATGGCAAAAAGACCTGACCAAGTTTATTTGGGCAGGCAAAAAAACAAAACAAAACCAAGGATAAAAATGAGATTGCTCCAAGATGGTATGGAAAGTGGAGGAATGGGGATGCAGACATTAAAACATATTACTGTTTGTGCTGCTTTACATGGCTAATGTCATGGATAAATTTAGAGAACAAAAAGATTCTAGAACTGGAAAGAGCTGAATTAGATCTTGGCTAGCATGCATTTTTGTGGCAGGAAAAAATTAAAAACAACAAAACATTCAACAATCTTTAAAGTATGGTTAATATATAAGTCAATATCATGTACAAAACCCCCACTTTGGTTGTCATCTCATGAAGCATTTAATAGAAATTATAATATAAAAGAACAAATATGGATAACATATAAAGACTTGTTAAAGGAAGAAGATCAGAAATATCAGTTTAAAGAGATAAACGAATTACAGGAGGAAGGAATAAAATGCAACTGGTTTCAGTATAAACAATTGCGCAAACAATACATTAAGGATGTACATTTATACGGATTGGAAGAACAAATAACTGAATTCGAAACAATTAGAACATCAGACAAACAACACTTAATTTCAAAAATGTATAAATATTTACTAAAGTTGGAAACAGAAAAAGATTTGATTAAGGAGAGCATGATACAATGGGCAAATATACGATACCCAATCAGTATCGTATATTTAATTTAATTTAATATTAAATCAGTGGGAAAGAGTATAGAAAATGGGAATAAAAATGACAAAACTAGCATCATTGAAAGAGAACTTTTATAAAATGTTCTATAGGTGGCACCTAATGCTAGATAAATTATTCAAAATGTACAAAAATCAAGATAATAGATGCTAGAAATGTCTAAAGGCTAAAGGTACTTATTTTCATATATGGTGGACAAGTCCAGAGATACAAAATTATTGGGGTGAAATCTAAAGCTCAATAAAAGAGATGACAGGTGTTAGCTTGCAAATGAAACCAGAGGAATTTTTACTAAATATGATTGATGAAACAATATTGGTAAATCAGCAAAATATACTGATAAATTTAATAACAGCAGCGAGAATGTTATATGCAAAATACTGAGCGGGGGTGAAGAGACTCCGACAATGGATGAATGGAAAATTAAAATAATGGAAATGATAGAGAATGGTAAATTATCAAAATTATTAAAGGATCAAGGATTGAAATCTTTTTACAAGGAATGGGGGAAAGTTATAGAACATTTAAAGATGAATTATGGAGAAAACATGTGGATAAATTTGATGGAGTAATGAATAAGATTGCAGTGGTATGAGCAAAGATATAAAAGAGGATTATAACACATACAAAGAGAACTAGCAAACAGAGGTTAGGAAGTGGATGTATATGAGGGGATAGGGGGTGGTACGAAGTCAACAACAAGAATATAAAAAGATGTGAATGTAAATGTAAATGTACAAGATACCACACCAAGATTTATAATGTAAAGTTTTTATTTTAAGTATGCAGTTTTAAAAAATAATTTTAAAAAGAGAAAGAGAGCATCTGGGTAAAAATTAAGGGGGAGAGAAACAGCAGGGATGTTGTTGTGGGGGTCTATTACAGACCTCCAAGCCAAACTGAGGACTTGGATAATGCCTTCTTGGAACAGACGACCATACATTCAGAAAGGAGAGATGTAGTAGTTAAGGGGGATTTCAACTATCCCGATATTTGTTGGAAGTCCAACTCTGCCAAGAATTTAAGGTCCAACAAATTCCTCACTTGCCTTGCAGACAATTTCATTGTCCAGAAGGTGGAAGAGGCAACAAGGGTAACAGCTATTTTAGATCTGATCCTAACGAATGGGGATGACCTGGTTAATGGTGTGGAAGTGGCAGGATCCCTAGGTGGGAGTGACCATGTTCTCCTGGACTTTGTTATACACTGGAAAGGAGAGACTAAGCATAGTCAGACATGCATTCTAGACTCTAAAAAAGCTGATTTCAGAAAACTCAGGGAATTACTGGGGGTGATCCCATGGTCAGGAATACTAAAAGAGAAGGGAGTTCATGATGGATGAGAGTTTCTTAAAAGTGAGATATTGAAGGCACAACTTCAAACAGTTCCAATGAGGAGGAAAAAGGGGAGGTGTATAAAGAAACGAGGATGGATGTCGAAACAACTCTGAACAGAGCTAAAACTGAAAAAGGATATGTACAAGAAATGGAAAAAGGGGGAAATCACCAAAGAAGAATTCAAACAAATAGCCAGCTCATGGAGGGGGAAAGTCGGAAAAGCCGAAGCTCAGCTGGATCTCAGGCTTGCTAGAGAGGTTAAAAACAATAAAAAAGGGTTGTTGTTTTTTGTTATGTCCATAGCAAAAGGAAGAACAAGGAAATGGTAGGGCCACTGCATGGAAAAGATGGTGAAAGGCTAACAGGGGACAGAACTACTTAACACCTTCTTTGCTTCAGTCTTCTCCCAAAGGGGGAACAGTGCTCCACCTGGGGAAAATAGAGCAGATGATACAGTAGGGAAAATACAGCACAGAAATGATAAAGAGGTAGTTCAGGAATACCTGGCCAGTATAAATGAGTTCAAGTCTCCAGGGCCAGATGAACTTCATCCAGGGATATTAAAAGAACTGGCAGAAGTAATCTCAGAACCACTGTCAATAATCTTTGAGAAATCCTGGAGAACAGGAGAGGTCCCAGCAGACTGGAAGAGGGCAAATGTTGTCCCCGTCTTTAAAAAGGGAAAGAAAGAAGACCCCAATAATTACCTCCCAGTCAGCCTTTCAATACTAGGAAAGATTCTAGAACAGATATTTAAACAAACAGTCTGTAAGCACTTAGAAAGGCATGCCATGATCACCAAAAGTCAACATGGGCTTTTGAAAAACAAGTCATGCCAGACTAATCTTACCTCTTTTTTTGATAGAGTTACAAACTTGATACATGAAAGGAATGCTATGGATGTAATGTATCTTGATTTCAGTAAGGCTTTTGACATGGTCCCCCATGATATGTTTACAAAAAAGTTAATAACCTGTGGCCTAGACAGTGCGACTGTTAGGTAGATTTGTAATTGGTTGATTGACCAAACCCAAAGGGTAGTCACCAATGGCTCCTGTTCATCCTGGAGAGAAGTGACTAGTGGGGTGCCACAGGGTTCTGTCCTGGGCCCAGTGCCATTCAACCTCTTTATTAATGATTTGGACGAGGGAATAGAGGGCATGCTTATCAAGTTTGCAGATGACACCAAATTAGGAGGGGTAGCTAATACTCAGAGCACAGGATTAGAATCCAAAATGACCTTAACAGATTAGAAAGCTGGGCCAAAACTAACCAAATGAATTTCAACAGGGAGAAATGTAGGATACTATACTTGGGCAGTGAGAGTGAAATGCACAGATATAGGATGGGTAACACCCGGTTTGATGGCAGTACACGTGAAAGGGATCTAGGAGTCTTAGGAGATTATCACATGGGTAAAATATCCCAGGACAGGGATGACATGAGATTGCTAAAAGGGTTACCTTTTAGATGACGTCGTCCCTGTCCTGGGATGCTCCCATTCTGCTCCTGTTCCTCCCCTGCTTCCTCTTATTCACGGAAAAATCCGTGAATAAGAAGCCTCTTCTGTTATTATAATGGAATGACGGGCGAGTGAACAGGAGCCCCATTCTGCTGTTGGGATGACGACAGAATGTAATGTCACTGGGAGGTTCGTGCTGGACACTTCTGGGTGCAATCAGGACAGCCAGGTAAGTGACACCCTCCCCCCCCCCTCCCCAGGTTACTTGTAATTTTAAAAGTCTGTTTTGGGGCTTTGTTTTATTTTTTGACATTTGTTGGGGGTTTAGGTTTAAATTTCCCATGAGAACAAGCGGGATTTGGCTTCACTGCAGTAAAAGCAGCTTGACAACAGCTGCCTTTACTGCAGTCAAGCCGAGTGGAGGGGGAGCTGTTTCTATTCCTCAAAAAAGGTAAGTGTTTGAAAAGTTTTTAAAAAAATGTTACAGGGACGGGAGTGGGGCAGGAGTGGGGTAGGTGAGGGGGTAGTAGGACAGACATGAGCTGTGTGATAATCTCCTTAGTGGACTACAAGCTGAACATGAGTCAGCAGTGTGATGCAGCAGCTAAAAAAGCCAATGCAATTCTAGGCTGCATTAATGGGAGTATAGTGTCTAGATGAAGGGAAGTAATAGTGCCGCTCTATTCTGCTTTGTTCAGACCTCACCTGGAATACTGTGTCCAGTTCTGGGCACCACAATTCAGGAACGATATTGAGAAGCTGGAACATGTCCAAAGGAGGGTGACCAAAATTGTAGGAGGTTTGGAAGCCATTATGCCCTATGAGGAATAGCTTAGGGAGCTGGGCATGTCTAGTCTGGTTAAAAAGTGACATGATAGCCATGTTTAAATATTCGAAGGGATATCATACTGAGGATGGAGCAAGCTTGTTTTCTGCTGCTCCAGAGAGAAGGACATGGAGCAATGGACTCAAACTAAGGAAAAGAGATTCCATCTAAACCTTAGGAAGAACTTCCTGACAGTAAGAGCTATTCTGAAGTGGAATACACTGCCTCGGAGTGTGGAGGAAACTCCTTCTTTGGAGGTTTTTAAACAGAGGCTGGATGTCCATCTGTCGGGAATGGTTTGATTGTGTATTCCTGCATGGCAGGGAGTTGGACTGGATGGCCCTTGTGGTCTCTTCCAACTCTATGATTCTATGATTCTAAGGGGGAAGGTGGGAGAAGAAGGGAAAAGCCAGGACATTTTAAATGCAGCTGAAGAAGTGGGACAACACAGGGTTAACTGGGACTGTCCCTGCCAAACTGGGATGGTTGAAGGGTATGCCATGCCAGCTGGAGGCATTGGGGAGTTGTAGTCTAAGAAAGTAACCTTCCTTAAGCTTTGCAGATGGTATAACAGATATGTCACCTGAGATGCTGGAATATGTGTTCACAAAGTTTACTTGCTGGTGCTTAAAAAGAGTTATGTACAGTACATTTTCATGTCTCCTGGGAACACGAGCAGCCTGGACGAGGAACGATTGGTGAACAAGAGCTGGTTGAGGTCAACTGCAAGGACATCACTTGTGTCCAGGTACAATTCTTCCATCCTACTTCTCTTTTCTAGGACTCAACTTCCTCCAATCCTTCATTCAGTCCTCTTGCTTGGGGCACAGCTTTGCTTAGCATGAGAGTACTAAGTTCAGAGTCTAGAAATCCCTAAGAATTCCTCTAGCTATAGTCCAAAAATAACTTCTCCAAGATGGTTTCAGGTATTCAATCATCCATTGATCAAGGGGGTGGAATAACTCTCTGATGAGGAAAGATTTCAACATTTGGGCCCATGTAGCTTATTTAATGTTTAGATTTGCCTTGGTTTTTTTCTGGACTGTGAGGCTGTGTTCTGGAATAGTTTCTTTCTGACATTTCACCAGCATCTGTGGCTGGCATCCTCAGAGAATGGTTGTGTAGATGTGTGTGTGTGGAGTTTATATGCTGTGAACCCCTGTTGGGGAGGATATGTAAATTTATGTAATTGAATGGTTAGTTTCTGGGTATAGAAATGCAAGGCTGGTTAGTGTCTGTTTGGCTAATGGTTGGTTGATGGGCCATTATCTGCTGGGAATCCCCATGTCCCTGGGTGGAATTCCTTTGTAAGTGTTGAGTTTTGATTCTATTATATTTCAAAGCTGGGAGCCAGATTTTGTCTACTTTTAGGGTTTCTTCTTTCCTGTTGAAGTTGTCCAGGTGTTTGTGGATTTCAATAGCTTCTCTGTGCATTCTGACATGATAGTTGTTGGCCTGGTCTCGAATTTCTGTGTTTTCAAATAGCATTTTGTGTCCGGGTTGGTTTATAACATGTTCTGCTACAGCTGATTTTTCTGGCGGCCCAGTCTGCAGTGTCTCTCATGTTCCTTGATTCGTGTTTGCACACTGCGCTATGTAAACTTGTCCACAGCTGCACGGTATGCAGTAAACTTGTGAAGACACACCCAACTAAAGGTGGTGGCAGGTTTGGGTGTGCAACGCCAGTACCCTGGTGAGATCAAACTCTTTTACCCAAAAAGGCTCTGATGCTGGATATAAAGTTCAAAAAAGGGGGAAATTTATTTTAAAGAACAAAAGTAAAGGGCTTTCTCCTCCCCAGCTCTAAAAGGCTTAAAATAAAAGGTACTTTACTGTTGGAGCTCCAGCACTCTTCAGGGTGTCATCTCTCTGGGTTTGATCTCCTCACTCAATGGAGCTGGTGCAGGGTCTTTCAGCTCCTGATTCCTTTGACTGTTGTTGGTAATTAATTTGGTTAAAAGATTGTTGGTAACTAATTTGGCTAAATGGTGTAAGAAATGCCCTTACCGACTGTCTGAGCCTGTTTGCCACCAATAAACAGCTCTCTGCAAGTTCACAGCAAAGACTGCCCCCCAAAACAAAAAAACTACTAGGTAGAACAGAGCTTGCTGGAAAGGAACAAACCAAAACCTGGAAAAATGCAGGGGAATTCTTCAGCTCCTCTCACAAGTCTAATACAATGAAGTATTCCTACACTCAGACATGCTAAGTGCTGAACTAAAACAAAGAAAAATGCAGGGGAGATTTAAACAGTCCTGGCTGGACATCACAAAAGTCCTGCAGCTGTGAGAGGGTCTCTTTTGTCCTTTGCTGAGCGTAGCATTTCTTGGATTTTGGGGGGGGGGGTTGGTCTATAGATTGTTTGGAGGTTGTATTTCCTCATCAGTTTCCCTATTCTGTCTGTGACTCCTTTGATGTATGGTAAAACATACATCATAAAAAGGCCTTAGCTTTTTTGGAGAAGGAAACCAGAGGGGAGAGATAGCTTGGCTTTCTTTGGAAGGGAGTTCAGAGGGAAATAACAATCACTTTTCCTATTTTCTCACCAGACATGCCTGTAAAGATGGTGAGATGGAACGACAGCTCTCCCTTAGGAGAACAGACAAGAAAGTGGGATGTAATAGCAGAGATGTATACAATTATATATTGTATATGTACAGGTTGAGTATTCCTTAGCCAAAATGCTTCAGACCAGAAGTGTTTTGGATTTTGGATTTTTTTTAGTTTGGATTATTTGCATATCCATAATGAGCTATCTTGGAAGTGGGATCCAAGTCTAAACATGAAACTAATTTATATTTCATGTACACCTTATACACATAGCCTGAAGGTAATTTTATACACAATGCTTTGAATAATTTTGTGCATGAAACAAATGTTGTGTACATTGAACCATCAGAAAATAAAGGTGTCACTGTCTCAGCCACCCATGTGGATGATTTTGGAGTTTGGAGTATTTTGGATTTCAGATTTCCGGTAAGGGATACTCAACCTGCACTGTAGAGAAAGTTGAGAATAGGGATCCCCACCTCCTTTCTCATGATAGTACAACCTAGGGCACTGATGGCGAACCTATGATACGCGTGTCAGCACTGACACACGTAGCCATTTCTGATGACACGTGGCCGCTGAGGCGGCTGCATGCCGACAAGGATGTTTCACACACACACACCCTCCCTAAAGTGGCAATCGGGGCTTCGAAGCCCCGGTCGCCACTTTCCTCCCCCCTCCCACCCTCCCTAAAGTGGCGATCAAGGCTTCGAAGCCCCGGTCGCCACTTTCCTCCCCCCTCCCACCCTCCCTAAAGTGGCAATCAAGGCTTCGAAGCCCCGGCCGCCACTTTCCTCCACCCCCCACCCTCCCTAAAGTGGCAATCAAGGCTTCGAAGCCCCGGCCGCCACTTTCCTCCACCCCCCACCCTCCCTAAAGTGGCAATCAAGGCTTCAAAGCCCCGGCCGCCACTTTCCTCCACCCCCCACCCTCCCTAAAGTGGCAATCAAGGCTTCGAAGCCCCGGTCGCCACTTTCCTCCCCCCTCCCACCCTCCCTAAAGTGGCAATCAAGGCTTCGAAGCCCCGGCCGCCACTTTCCTCCACCCCCCACCCTCCCTAAAGTGGCAATCAAGGCTTCAAAGCCCCGGCCGCCACTTTCCTCCACCCCCCACCCTCCCTAAAGTGGCAATCAAGGCTTCGAAGCCCCGGTCGCCACTTTCCTCCCCCCTCCCACCCTCCCTAAAGTGGCAATCAAGGCTTCGAAGCCCCGGCCGCCACTTTCCTCCACCCTCCACCCTCCCTAAAGTGGCAATCAAGGCTTCGAAGCCCCGGCAGCCACTTTCCTCCACCCCCCACCCTCCCTAAAGTGGCAATCAAGGCTTCGAAGCCCCGGTCGCCACTTTCCTCCCCCCTCCCACCCTCCCTAAAGTGGCGATCAAGGCTTCGAAGCCCCGGCCGCCACTTTCCTCCACCCCCCACCCTCCCTAAAGTGGCAATCAAGGCTTCGAAGCCCCGGTCGCCACTTTCCTCCCCCCTCCCACCCTCCCTAAAGTGGCAATCAAGGCTTCGAAGCCCCGGCCGCCACTTTCCTCCACCCCCCACCCTCCCTAAAGTGGCAATCAAGGCTTCGAAGCCCCGGCCGCCACTTTCCTCCACCCCCCACCCTCCCTAAAGTGGCAATCAAGGCTTCGAAGCCCCAGCCGCCACTTTCCTCCACCCCCCACCCTCCCTAAAGTGGCAATCAAGGCTTCAAAGCCCCGGCCGCCACTTTCCTCCACCCCCCACCCTCCCTAAAGTGGCAATCAAGGCTTTGAAGCCCCGGCCGCCACTTTCCTCCACCCCCCACCCTCCCTAAAGTGGCAATCAAGGCTTCAAAGCCCGGCCGCCACTTTCCTCCACCCCCCACCCTCCCTAAAGTGGCAATCAAGGCTTCGAAGCCCCGGCCGCCACTTTCCTCCACCCCCCACCCTCCCTAAAGTGGCAATCAAGGCTTCGAAGCCCCGGCAGCCACTTTCCTCCCCCCTCCCACCCTCCCTAAAGTGGCAATCAAGGCTTCGAAGCCCCGGTCACCATTTTCCTCCACCCCCCACCCTCCCTAAAGTGGCAATCAAGGCTTCGAAGCCCCGGCCGCCACTTTCCTCCACCCCCACCCTCCCTAAAGTGGCGATTGGGGCTTCGAAGCCCCGGCCGCCACTTTCCTCTACCCCCCACCCTCCCTAAAGTGGCGATTGGGGCTTCGAAGCCCCGGCCGCCACTTTCCTCCACCCCCCATCCTCCCTAAAGTGGCAATCAAGGCTTCGAAGCCCCGGTCGCCACTTTCCTCCACCCCCCACCCTCCCTAAAGTGGCAATCAAGGCTTCGAAGCCCCGGCCGCCACTTTCCTCCACCCCCCACCCTCCCTAAAGTGGCAAGCAAGGCTTCGAAGCCCCGGCCGCCACTTTCCTCCACCCCCCACCCTCCCTAAAGTGGCAATCAAGGCTTCGAAGCCCCGGCCGCCACTTTCCTCCACCCCCCACCCTCCCTAAAGTGGCGATTGGGGCTTCGAAGCCCCGGTCACCATTTTCCTCCACCCCCCACCCTCCCTAAAGTGGCAATCAAGGCTTCGAAGCCCCGGCCACCACTTTCCTCCACCCCCCACCCTCCCTAAAGTGGCAATCAAGGCTTCGAAGCCCCGGCCGCCACTTTCCTCCACCCCCCACCCTCCCTAAAGTGGCAATCAAGGCTTCGAAGCCCCGGCCGCCACTTTCCTCCAACCCCCACCCTCCCTAAAGTGGCAATCAAGGCTTCGAAGCCCCGGCCGCCACTTTCCTCCACCCCCCACCCTCCCTAAAGTGGCAATCAAGGCTTCGAAGCCCCGGCCGCCACTTTCCTCCACCCCCCACCCTCCCTAAAGTGGCAATCAAGGCTTCGAAGCCCCGGTCGCCACTTTCCTCCACCCCCCACCCTCCCTAAAGTGGCAATCAAGGCTTCGAAGCCCCGGCCGCCACTTTCCTCCACCCCCACCCTCCCTAAAGTGGCGATTGGGGCTTCGAAGCCCCGGCCGCCACTTTCCTCCACCCCCCACCCTCCCTAAAGTGGCGATTGGGGCTTCGAAGCCCCGGCCGCCACTTTCCTCCACCCCCCACCCTCCCTAAAGTGGCAATCAAGGCTTCGAAGCCCTGGTCACCATTTTCCTCCACCACCACCCCGCTTCCCTAAAGTTTTTTCCTCAAAATGACACACCACCTGAGTTACGTTCAGTTTTTGATGAAGTTTGACACACCAAGCTCAAAAGGTTGCCCATCACTGACCTAGGGTAATCCAATGAAGCTGAATAGTGGAAAATTGAGGAAGAATAAAAGGAAATACTTCCTAAAAGAGCACAAAAGAATTTTCTTCCACAAAAGATAGTGCTGAACTAGCTTGGGGCTTGTCTAGACAAGATATAATGCTGATTGCTGCGCACTAATACAAAATTGCAGCAGCGTTCTTTTGTTTCCATGGTCCTTTGGCAAAATCTCTGGTATGCGGAGCTATCCATGTTTGAAGTTCACACACAGCCATGCCTGCAAATCACCATGGTGGCCGAGAGTGAATTATTCATGTTATTATTCTCAACAAGTTGTCACCACGGCACAGTTTTTTAAAAACTACAAATCAAAGGTGTACAAGTGTGACCTTCCGCTTTAAAAGCTGTTTGGTCCCCTCAGTGCAGTGAAAAAGCACATGATTGGCAACACAAAACTCCAAAATGGCACTTCTGGCCACTTCCTTGCCAGCAAGCCTGCCCCTGTGCCCCCCTCAGGCCTGATCCACAGGAAGGATATGCTGTTGGGGAGCTGGTGTATTCTGGTCCATATAGATTAACCCTCAGTCTCACATGGTTTTCAGCATAATTTCAAAACCCTTCTGCATCTACATGAGTTTAGGCAAGAGTAATTTGTTGCTTTCTTAAACGCTTGCTG
Organism: Gambelia wislizenii; assembly: GCA_030847615.1. Classification (NCBI taxonomy): domain Eukaryota; kingdom Metazoa; phylum Chordata; class Lepidosauria; order Squamata; family Crotaphytidae; genus Gambelia; species Gambelia wislizenii. The sequence goes on along the minus strand of JAUMIR010000010.1, from coordinate 18,159,229 downwards.
GATATGAAGGAAGAAGGAGAAAGAGGATGGAGTGGGAGAGAGAGAAAAGGTTGTCCTAACTACTTTTGGTTCTGGCCCTGCCCACCACCTATGTCAGCTCTGCCCATCATCACTATGTGGCCGCTGGCAGATTACCCCCAAGGGAATGCAACCCATGACAGAAAAATGGTTGCCTACCTCTAATCAAAAGTATACAACCTTTACATGTGCTTACATATCCTTCTATGAGCCCGAGGCCACCATAGATTGACCTAGGAAAATTATCAGATGCTCCAAAAAGCCCACAAAAAGCCTGCGAGGATGATGTCACCGCACCGCGTGGTTTCACTCATGTCATCATCCTTGCATGCTGTCTCCATGCAGACTCTGTGCTACAGCGGAGAACAAGCCATCACTTTTCATTGGTGGAAACCTCCATGAATGAAAAGTGATGGCTTATTCTCCACTGCAGCACAGAGTCTGCACAGAAGCAGCATGTGAGGATGACAATACATGCAAAACCACACAGTATGGTGATGTTATCCTTGTGGGCTTTTTGTGGGCTTTTTGAAGCATCTGATAATCTCCTTTGCCAGAGTTTTGGCCTACAGCTGCTATACTATCCTGGTGATTCTGGAACTTGTAGTACAAAAGTCACTTATTCAAACCTTGGACCTAGCACAATCCAGACTTCTCTTCCTATCACAAGCATTACAAGTGTCTAACATGAGGAGATGAACCCAGCTGCATGCTGATTAGCACATACATGCAACAGATGATGAAGAAATGAAGCATTTAGTTGTAGAAACTAAATTTTGCACTCTGCCCATTTTGCAGAGTGGAAACAGGCCAAGACTAATCCCCAAATCAGCTGCAGAAAGCTCAAACAAATGCAGGGCAGGGGCAAGGTACAAATCAAGTAAAATGTATGCATTTTGTTGTCAAGGAATTAATCATCTAGAAACCATTTACCAGGTGGTTGTCTGGGCGGTGAAAAAAATCCTCATAGAATGCAAAGAGAATACTTTTCATCCCAATGGGATCCCACAGTGATTCAATGTATTGTGAAGGGGGGGGGCAAAAACTCCTTTGCAGATTTTCCCATATTTTTTAAAAAGCTCTGCAGGAAATGTGCATTCCTGCTCGTTCAAACACTAATGTGATTTGTTGTGCAGTACCGAGGGGGCAGAACTCTTCATCTCATTTGTTGGACATGCATAGGCATGGGGTTTCTTTCAAGCTCCTGGAAGTGCTAGCTATCGTGCACTTTCATAAACTTTTAGTTTTAAAAAAACTTTATTGTCAAAACCAAACATGGTTGCAAATAAAGATGATGGCCATGCTGTTGTTGCATGGGGAGGCGAGTGAGGAAGGTGAAGGGGCCCTGGCAGCACAGTGCCTGGAAACAATGAGGATGATAGCCACCACGAGGAAGCGGAGGAGAGCCACCTGCCCTTCACTCATCCTGGCAGTGGTCGTAGCAGCAGTGATACAGAATCAGTAGCGGCCTCCAATTCTGGCTGCAAAGGGACGGTAGGAGCCAGCTGGCCAGCTGCTCGGAGAAGGAAGAGCGGGTGGCTCTTCGCCACTCTGGCAGAAGGTGAGATGAAATGGCAAAGAGCCACCCCCTTCTTCCTTCTCTGAGCAGCTGGCCAGCCAGCTCCTACCATCCCTTTACAGCCAGAACTGGAGGCCACTGCCACTGCCACCACCACCACTGCCAGGATGGGTGACGGGCAGGTAGCTCTCCTCCTCTTCCTCATGGTGGCCGTCCTCCTCCTCATCTCTGGGTGCTGCACTGCATCCTTTTGCCTTCCTTACACACCTGTGCAAAGCTGACATGGCCGCCATCTTGGTTCATGGCCATGTGAACATTGCAGAGGAGAGTTTTGCATACTATCGTTTTTGCCAAAACTCTGTGGAGACAAAAGAACGCTGCTGCAAATTGCCTATAATGCAAAGGTATGTGCATTATTTCTTCTTGTCTACTCATGCCCCAATTTTACAGATACAGAACACTAAGACCAAGTGACATTTTACCTGAGCGAGCAAGTTAAACCATGGCAATGAGCTCTGTCATAACCAACCCACAACACTACACAGGGCCCAGATTACAGAGTTATAGGAAGGCTCAGATGGAGCAGTTGTGTTTCTTCAGTCTAATATGGTTCTGCTTTCTCTCCCCAAACAGGATGACTGGGATGTGGAAGAGTTTGTCTCAAAAACATGTATGGGGATGTTCCTCCATCACCCAGCCTTCAAGATATTGTTGGCTACCTTCATCATTACGAATGCCATCATTATTGCTGTGCGAACAGAGCCCAGTTTAGAGGAGGTTTGTTTACCAGGCTAGCTGAAGACAGGATCATAGGGCCTTTTGGTGGGATACAGTGCACCCTTTCATTCCCTTTTCATTATGTTCAGGCCCTTAGCTGTGGGAGTATGATAGGTTGGCCACCTCAGAGTTTTCTCAGAACTCCTTTCAAAGAGTAGGAACAGAGTGGCCACTGCTCTCAGTAGGTGGCACTTGCCCTGTGTCTGTGTGTGTCCAGAGGGCCCTCGGTATCCTCTGGGGTTTGGTTCCAGGACCCTCCATGGATACCAAAATCTGCGGAAACTCAAGTTCCATTATATACAATGGCGTAGTAAAATGGCATCCCTTATATACAATGGCAACATCAAGGTTTTCTATTTGGAATTAATATTTTTTAAAATATTTTCAAACCATGCTTGGTTGAATCTGGGGGTGCAGAATCCATGGATATGGAGAGCCAGCTTCATTTCTTCCCTGGTAGAGAATGTAGAGACAATCCTGTCATTAGCCCAGAATCCTCTTGGGGCACTACTTGTGTATAGCGTATAAATATATTTCTGATGTTGCAAAAGTTATCCACTACCTCCTTACGCAACAGTTTTGCTCAGGAGCACAATGGCTGCTGAATGCACATACATGAGCCCCAGCTTCCCCTCCACATTTGACCCAGACAACCAGTTTCCTTTCTTCCTGTCTCTCATTCTCTCCCCTGCCCCACCTCAGCAGCTTCTTCGCTCTCACCAGGGGAGCACCCCAGAACAGCTTCCGCCATGGTCCTCTTGTGAGGCCAACATGCAGGGCGGGGGAAAGATGAGATGTCCTGCACTGCTTTTTTAACAATTTTTTTTGAATAATGTATTTTTTAATTTTTTTTAAAAAAAATAAAATTTTCAATTATTATTTTCAATCTGTGGTTGGTTGAATCTGCAGATCCAGAGCTGGTGGATACAGAGGGCCCACTGCATGTGAACTCTGTGTGTGTGTGTATGTGTGTGTCTGTGTCTGTGTCTGTGTTTGCCTCTCCCTTCCTGGTCTAAGTGCATTGTTTGTTTTTTTCTGTTTTTATTTGTAGAAACACTTTGGGTTATTCTCTGCCATAGATACCATTGTCCTGTCTTTACTCCTCTGTGAGGTCTTTCTCAGCTGGTACTATGGATTTTTGTTGTATTGGAAGGTAAGAAGACGACATGTGTCCTAAAGCATATGTGAACTGTTGCTGTGGATGTGTTGTCAATCTTCTAAGAAAAACGTGCATGTCTCTTGTGTTCCATCTCATTTTTCTGGCTAGCTTAAGTAGCCACAAATGCCATAGCTCAATATGGCTAGCATAAGCTAGCATATAAGGGGCATTTTTGGATTTTTTAATTTTTCATTTATTGTTCTTTGTTCTCTAAGGAGATGAAATGACATATTCACTCCACCCATACTGCAGTACTTTGATTTCTCGCTTGGGACATTACCACCACCATTTATTTATTTTCAAATATTTATAAATTTATAAATAATTTGCAGCTAAAGTTTTCAAAGCTGTGTACAACAACAATAAAACAGACATTATTAAAAAGAAAACCAAAGAAATCAACGTACAATATTTACACTATCCAGAAAATGGTAGGTTGAGTTACACCTTGCAAAAATGGGTCTTTGACCCATAACTAAAGATAAAAATTTCAGAGCATGTCCGACATCAGGAAAAAAAGAATTCTACAGAATAGTTGCCTTCATGCTCATATCCCTTCTCCAAATGTCTGTGAAAAACACCTCACAAGTTTGTGACCTCACAAGAAGGACCTCTCCAGATAACCTCAAAGGCAGAAAGGTCTAACCTAGTCCCAAGTTGTTTAGGCATATAGCAATAAAAGTTTAAACATGGCCTGGAAGCAAATTGCCAGCCAGTGTTATTCCCCTCTGCAGAAATATACACTGCTGGTAGGTCGCACCACCAAGCCAAAACTTTCTGCAAGAGATCCAGACCAGCCTGAACTGGTTGCCCTGCCAACCTCAAGTATGTGTTGATTTAAAGAGGAGGCATTACAGAGGCTTATTGCATGCCAAAATAAAGTGGCAGGGCAGTTGGAAGGTTCCTCCTTTCATGTTGCCTTACCTCATGACATTGTCGTTCTTCCAGTGTTCTGCCATTCTGGTCCTGTTGGAGACAAAAAAAAGTGGATTGCTCTGCAGTAATGGCAATTTGCAGCAGCTGCTATGTATCTTAAGAGGTTTTTTGGCAGATCACAGGCATGTGAAGCTATCTGTATTTGCTGTGCAAACTGGCATGCCTGTGAATCATGATGGCGGCCATGAATGAATTGTTCGTGTTTTTACTTACCTCAATTTGCCATCACTGGACAGTATTTTTTTAAAAAAAAAATATCCAAGGTGCAAAAGAGTGATCTTTCACTTTAACAAAAAAAGCTGTGTTATTGCCTTAGCACTTGCTTGCTAAGGTGAAAATCCAACATGGTGGCTCCAGGTGCTTGCCTTGTTAGCAAGCTCTGGTTCCCCCCATGCACATCTGACCAATCAGCTTTCAACTTCCATTCATACAGGGAAAGCAAATAAAATCAAATAGCTTGTCCCAACGAACAGGAATGCACATTCCCTCCCGCTGTTTTTAAAAATTTTTGGGAAAAGCTGTGAAGGCTTTTCCCATGCAGTATATGGTGGATTTGGCCCTCTCTCCTTCCTAATACATCAAAATGATGTGGGATGCAATTGAGACAGATTGCATTCTTGCATTCTGTGAGGAGTATTTTCACCATTTAGACAACCCCTGCATCTTTTTGCTAATGGATTTTTCTGGTTAGCAAAAGACCCAGTTTTACTGCAATCTCCCATGGGATCAGTATGGAAGAAAGTCATGTAGTGAGGCAGCACGGAAGGTGGAACCTTCTGTCTGTACTGCCTTTTTACTTTGGTGTGTGGTAAGCCTCACAGTTACTGATGGGCAAGAATTTCATTTTAGGGTTGTTGTTTTCATAAGCTCTTACAACATTTATTCATATTCAGACAAGAAAGAACTGGAGATTTGTTATTTAATGTGAACGTGCAACACCCAACTCCAGACTCACATATCTTGAGCTTTGAGTACTTAATTCTTTAAAAGCTTGGTTTGAATCCCTACATAATTAAATAAATTAGGACTGAACTAGGACTGCTACTTATTTTTTTCTCAGAGGCTCTTTAGCACCTATATGTCAGATAGGCACAAAATGGTCCTCTCCATGCTGAGAATAGATGTTCCTATTTAATCTGATACGTGCAAATCAGGGAGAATGTATGTTTCAGGGTGAGATTTTAAAAAAATAAATTTACCAAAATCTGTAAATTTCTTCATATCTGAAATGTTTTTTTTAAAAAAAATCTGGATGTGTGAGGAAGTGAAAATGTTAGCTTTCCCCATCCATAATCATAGTGCCAGGGAGACAGTGGCAGAACTCAAATCTGAAGCAATACCCCCAGGTGATGATTTCTAGTACTACTTATCTGGAATTGCAGATGACTTTCCACATGGATTGAGGTCTGTGTGAGTACATTCAGTTCAATTTGGTATAATTTCCCAACTCCCTTCCTGTGGGATTATGTAAACTGTAGTTTTTTAAAAAGGAACATTTTTAAAGCTTTGGTCAAACTATTTAATGCTGATTGGGTGATGGAAATTAAATGATGTTGACCAGAAGATATATTTTTTAAAAACAATCATTTAAAAAATTAAAAATTGATAACTTGAGGGTTGGGGCACATTTAAAGAAGTACTGTTGCACAAATATAGCCTTCCCTTCACATACAAACACACATTTAAAATAATAAAATACACATGTTACATCAAATAGTACAGGGATGTAGAGTGCTGGTGATGCTTTCCATCATAAGGAATTGGTTTCAGTTTTAATTACAGCAGTTACAATGGAAATTCCCAAGCACTGGAGAGCTGCAAAAGAACTAAGAAACTAGTTAAACAGAATCTGGACACAGGCATTGATGGATAAATTGATGTACCAATGGAGTTCTGTATATAAAACTAACTGCTATGAAAAAATCTGTAGATATGTGATATCCCTTTATTGTATTTCTCCACATGGTCCTCTATCAGAGCTTTTGAAGTTCTGGAAAATCCATTTTATTTCTTGATTATCTTAATAATTTATCTGTATATACAGAAAGAAAATTAGAAAATGGTGCTTAAAATACTCCTGGGGTAACTTGATGTGATGATGATGACCATTGTCATATTTTATTTCTACAGTGCTATCAATGTACATGACGCTTTACAAGAAAAAGAACAAGAAAACAGTTCCCTGCCCACAAGCTTACAATCTAATGAAGACATGATACAAAAGGAAAGGGGATGGCGGTGAGGGAAGGGATTAAGCCTAGCATTCTTTCCCTCCTTGGATAGGGCAATGGCAGTTGAGATGGAGAGAGGGCTGTTCTGCTTCTGGGCTGAGGCAAGATGGAGCTCTGCCTGAATTTCCTTCTCTCCCTCCTTGGCCAGGGCAATGGCAGTTGAGATGGAATTTCATTTGTAATGTTATGCTGGTTTTTTTTTTTTAAATATATATATATTTCAATAATAAAAAAACCACCCCACATTGCTAAAGTGGTACCAAATGGAGATTAGTCAGAGCTTGGGAGAGAAAAAAATACTTTTTTGGATAACAACTCCCACTATCCTGTAGTCAGTATGGTTAGTGACAGCTGGGGATTCTGGGAGTTGCAATAAAAATATTTTTTCGGAGCTCTGTGAGAGGTTCAGGTGCCTGATATATCACTACACATATCAACCAATATTAATCTCTATTGTTCTTTTTACACAGGATGGCTGGAACATCATCAACTTTTTAATCGTGGTATTTCTCTTCATTGGCTTTCTCATTCCCACACTGAAAGGCAGGACATTTTTCCACATGCTCAGGTAGGACTGGAGATCTGGCAGCTTATTTGTGCTCCCAAAATATATGAGTGTCTTCTTGAAGGGGGACTTGCCCAGTCTGCAGAGCAGTGGAAAAAATGTTAACCCTAATGTAGGCAGGCAATGAGCTGTCAAGCACATGCTTTGCATACAGAAGGTTCCTGATTCAATCCTTAGTGTCTCTAGGAGAAAAGCAACAGGCAGGCCTCTGAAGATGTATGAAATAAAGGTCCCCCTCCCGTATCCATAGTATTGGTAACCATGGTTTCATTTAACCACAGTCAGTGGGGGGAAGGTCTCTCTAAGCATCTAGGGACTCTCTAGGCATCTGGATGTCCTCCACCACAATTATGTGGTATTCTATGGTTGTTTGCTATTATCCGCATTTCAATTATAAACAGTAAGTCTGGGAATGTTTCCCCACAGATATGGAGGGCAACCTGTATTTTCATCTGAAACCTAGAAGTGTTACAAGGCTTCCCACCCATGGGCCTGCAGCGCTGTGGCAGTCAGTTTGAGGAGGGGAAGGCAAGCTTTGTTCCTCCTTAACTGGACTGAACCCCAGGGTGCCCTTTAAAGCTGCTGAAAGTGGGCATCCCTCAGAGTTCAATCTTTAAAGGGCATCCTGGGGTTCAGTCCAGTTAAGGAGGAACGAGGTTTGCCTTTCCTTCCTGAAATGGACTGAACCCTAGGGTGCCCTTTAAAGCTGCTGAAAGCGGGCATCCCTCACAGTTCAATCTGGTTGAGGAGGAAAGCAAGCCTCATTCCTCCTCAACTGGATTGAACTCAATGGGTGAAGAGGAAAGGGGAGAGCAAAGTGCCTTCACCCCCTTTCCTCTCCGCCTACTCAATCCATGGTGCTTCAGGTCCATGGGCGAGAAGCCTTGTTTTAAATGCACTCACCTTGCCACCCGGTCCCTGGATTTTCAGTGGAGACAGTGGCAGCTGGCATGGGCCTTGGGTGCCCCCCCCCAACCTTGGTGGTGGCGAGGCCAGTGCGTTTAAAATGAGGCTTCTTGGCAGCAACAGTGGTGGCTTCTGTGAGCTTCGGCTCCCCTCCCCATCCCCCAGGGAACAAAGGCCAATGAAAGCCGTGTGCTGGGGGAGACTTTTGCAAATAAACAGAACCACGAAAATCAAAGCTGCAAATATGGAGGGACAACTCTACTGTCTATTTTTGCTGGGAAAATTTGTTCTCTTTCCTACTGCTCAAGAGGATTCTAGCAAAGGTGAGAGGGAGTGGGAAGATGATGTTATCTTCCTCACTAATCAAAAAGATCCAGCACTTGGACACTGTGAGCTCTCTCTCTCTCCACTACAAAACTAATGTAGTGATGTGGAAGCACAGCATCTGATGAAATCATTCTTAAATGTACACTTTATTCCTATGGTCTTGCTCTGTACTTTTTAAATTGTGTGTCCTCGGCTTCCCCCAATTTTTTGGCCATAATACAACACAATGTAGAAGGACCACTGCTCAGTAATAAAAAGACCTACTTTGCATGCAGCAGGTGTCAGTTTCAAGATGCCCTGGCATCTTCAGAATGGGCTGGGAAAGAATCCTGCCTGAAGCCTCATAGAGGTACTGCCTATTGCTGTTGTCAGTAGTGGGCAGAATGGGACCAGTGGTCGGACTTGGGGGTTGTCCAGAAAATACTCCTCATAGAATTTGCAGAGAATATGATGTGTCCCAATGAGATCCGAATGAGATTTATGGTATTTGGAGGGGGCCCTAAAAACTCCACAAACCACACAGTAAAAGGTTTGCGTTTTCCTTGAAATTTTCCAGAAAATGTGCATAGATGTGCATTTTTGCACTTGTGGACATCCAAATTTGCATCACTGTGCATTTTCACTCTATTGCCCTTTGTATGTGTGTGCGCACGCACACACGCTCCATTCAAATAGATGCGAACGGAAGTGAATAGGCGAAAAATTGGTGGAGACAAAACAGTGTCACAGTGAATGGGCAAAAATGTGCACCCACTTGCAGCATACCATCACATCTAGACAAGCCCTTGGTATCAGGCAGCTTCCTAATTGGGATGTGAGCAAGGCCCTATTTGAGGTACACTGGGGTGTTTAAATTCTCTCCCTTACTGAGTTTGATTCTTTCTTTGGCCAAATGTTATTTCTTCCATAACAGGTTAGGAGCAATGTTTGCAAATGTTACCTTTTTAGACTGTAACTCATAGAATCCTCAAGTCAGCATGTTCAGTGGCCGTGCTGGCCAGAGGATTCTAGGAGTTGCAGTCTAACAAAGTAGTTTTCCAAGCTATGGTTAGGGGGTTGCAGGGCTGTTTGCTGTCAGTTTTACACACAGTAATGTTATTCTTTCCATTCCTTCCAGAGTCATGAGACTGATGCAGGTGTGTACCTTGGTGGGTGGTCTGGCCAGGATGATTCAGGTGATACTACAGTCTGCTCCTGACATGGCGAACATCATGATCCTGCTTTTTGCCATCATGCTGGTGAGATGTCTTAATCAGGTCTCCCTGTCCCTCCCCCAAAGCCCAATTTCAGTGTTCAGAAACAAACTGCAATCCTGACTGCTTCCACTTCCTTTTGCATCTCCACCTCTCAGACTAGTTACCATACTTAATTCTTTTCTTCTACCCTTTTTTCTCTCCCACTTGGCTAGCTGGGCATCAACAAGGTTCAGGGTCTAAAATCCACATGGTTGAAGAGCTTGCTGAATTGCAGATTACTTAGGCCTGTCCATATTAAATTAGAAAACTGGCAGAATTCTGAGAACCCAAAACACGGTTCACACATACACATTTATCACTTGATCACTTGCATGTGTGAAAGGGGCATCACAGGTTTAAAAAAGTTTGCATTTTTCACACTAGCTCATTTTTTTTTAAAAAAAAATCTAATTATATGGCCCTCAGAACTGGAACTTGTCCTCTTGCCCTTCACAAAATACTGTACATGCATGTTGATACAATAAGATGGGAAGAAGGCAAACCACCTCTGAGTGCTCCTTGATTAAGAAAACTCAATGTAATTCATGGGGACACCATAAGTCAACAAGTGACTTGAAGACACATACGTTACTACAAATTCTATTTGGATCTATTGGATCCAGGTCTTCTACTTCCCTTCCCGCTGCCCCCACCCTCAAATTTTTCTCTCTGATGGTAGAATTCCACCAGGAGGCAGAACTGAGAAGACTGGAGAAGGAATCCAACATTGTATTGCCTCCTCTGATGTGAGAACTGAGTGTGGACAATGACCATATAGGGGGCAGTTCACTCCTTGGCATGGCATGCATTCCTAGGACCGTAGCACTGCAGTCTAAGTATACAAGAATCATGTGCTGAAAAGTCATATGAGTGACAGCATGCTGCAGTGGTTAGTGATGGACTAGATACTGACCACCCTACCAAGGGAAGATAGGCTAGCCTCCTTCCTGTTTTCCTTTCTCAGGCAATAATACAAAGACATTACTTATTCAAGCAGGCTTTTAACAGGTAAGGTAAAAAAAGGGTCCAAACTGGCTAGGTATGGACTTTTTTGGAAAAACTGATTTATTTTTAATTGCTCTTAAAGTTGACTGGTTTAATTCACAGACTCATAGGGACTTACCGCACTCCAGAGAAAAGTAGCAAAGCAGCAAAGTATGACATCAGCGTTCTTCCAGCTCTCTCTCATTCCGGTCCTATGGGGGACCAAGGTAAAACTGTGTCTTTCTGCTAATGGGTTTTTCCATTTAGCAAAAAGGTGAGGTTTTACCTCAGTCCCCCACAGGACCAGAATGAGAGAATGCTGACATCATGCAGTAAGGAAGCAGGGAAGACAGAATGTTCTTGCTGCTTTGCCGCTTTTCTTCAAAGTGCTGTAAGACCCATAGAATCTTAGGGGTTGTCTATGCAGTGAAAATATTCCTCACAGAATTCACTCAGAAAATGAGCTGTCTTAATGGAATCACGCATTGTCTCACCCACCATATTGTGAAGGAGGGGGTCCAAGAAGAGCAAAAAGTATGCAAGAAAATTTGTGGCTTTTCCTGACTTTTTAAAAAAGCCCCATGTGGTATGCGCATTCTCACTCGTTAAGAGAAGTGATTCGACATGTATCACTTCCCTATACAAGAGGAAATGCAAACTTGATTGGCCAGATGAATGCAGGGGGTGGGGCTGGGTTACAGGGCAAGGGTCTGCTGCCGCCATGTTGGGTTTTCCCCTTAGCAAGTGATTGCTAAGGTGAGAAAATGGGGGTTTGTGTTATCTTTTTTCTCTATTTTTTCAGAAAGGTGAACTATTGCTTGTGTGCACCATAGAAATAGGGTTATTTTTTTTAAAAAAAAGTTCAGTGGTGGCAGATTTAAAAACATGAGTAATTCACTCATGGCCACCATCTCAGCTACAGGCACTGAGGTTTATGGGGGCTGTAAAACCATTAAGATAGGTCGTAGCTGCTGTGACTTGCTATTACTGTGGAGCAATTTTTTTTCCTTTGTGTAGACAAGCCCTTAGAGTTGGAAGGGACCACAAGGGCTACCTCATCCAACTCTCTGCCATGCAACTTAAGGGCTTATAATATGAGGGAATGAAGCGGCAGTGCACTCCAATAATAACGCTGCCCACCTTGCCTTATTGCATGATGTTGGTGTGTTTCAGCTGTTCACCCATTCTGGTCCCATGGGAGATGGTGTTAAATGTGAGCCTTTTTACTAATTGGGAAAATCTGTTAGCAAAAAGAGCCGCCTTTACCACCATCTCCCATGGGACCAGAATGGAAGAACAGCTGAAACATGCTGGCATCATGTCAACGCAAGGCAGGTGGCGTTATTATTGCTACCCTTGGGCTTCCCTTCCGCTTCCCTTCCCTTGTGTGATAAGCCCCTAAAGCACCCCTGAAAAATGCTCATCCAACCTCTGCTTAAGGATCTCCAAAGATGGTCCCACCACAAAATTATGTTTGTAATTTTACATGTTCATCCATTTTTTTGTTAGCTACCTTGGATTTAATTTTAATAGAAAGGGTGGCTATAAATGAAATGAACAAGATTCATACATCTGCCAAAGTCCACAAGCTAGTATGACTCCCTTGTCCACCCACTGGAAGCATTGGTCCTTTTCCTCACCCACCTCCTCTGTGTGTTTACTAGCCCATTCTAAGCAACATTCATTTAGAGATGTATTCTGCCCTATATGTTTCAGCCTTGTCCCACTGCAGCTCCGTGGTAGTCCACGTGCCTTGCACTCCTAAGGTCCCAGCTTAATTCACTGGACTAGAATATGAACCAGTGGATTCAAGTTATAAGAAAAGAGATTCCATCTAAACATTAGGAAGAACTTTTTTGTCACAAAAACTACTTGACAGTGGAAAAGACTGCTCTAACACGTGGCGGACTCTCCTTTTTTTGGAGGTGTTTAATCAGAAGTTGGATGGGCATCTTTCAGGAGTGCTGAAATTGTGTATTCCTGCATGGTAGGAGATGGACTCAATGGCCCTTGCAGTCCCTTCCAACTCTAAGATTCTATGATTCTGTAAGCCTAACAGTCAGAGTAGATACCTGGAACAGATGGCCAATAATAGTGCTACAAAAGGAGGCACTTACATTTTGCAAGAATTGTTTTGCCCTTCAAAGACTGTGGCTGCTGCCACACTGCAGAAATAATGGGGTTATCCAAATGGTGAATATAATCCTAATGGAATTCGCATAGATGGTGATCTGTCTATATGGACATTTGCATCAAGATGTCATATTTGGAAGAGGGGGAGGCAAATCCACTGTAAACTGTGTCAGGTAAGACTTCAGGACTTTTCTCAGAGTTTTTAAAAAGCTCCATAAGGGGGCTTCTGGTCAGGGAGCTGAGGGGTCAAGTGGCTTGAGTTGGAACTCCCCTCAAGATCACCCTTCTAGTGCTGCAAATTTGGGGTGATGACCCAAATTATGGCTCAATCCATGAAGGATTGAAACCTGTGGGGCTTGCAAACCCTCGGTCGTACCCTCAAACTCCCCCGAAATGGAGTTTTCGGGGGAGGGAGAGGAGAAGGACAGGAGAGGTTAAGCAGCCATTGCAGCGCTATGGCAGTTGTTGGAAAAAAGCCCTCTATTACTCCCCAGCTTTCAGACAAGGAGACCGGTAAAACAACAGGAATTTAAAAACTACATTCCGTCTTTTGATTTTGGATTGAGTTGTGGACCTCTTGGGATAGAACAATCAGTATCAGCAGAAGGAAGATGGAGAAGGGAGAATCAGCTGTTCTTTAAAAAAAAAAACCCGGACATTGATGAAATACAGTTGCCCCTCCACATTCATAGAATCATAGAATCATAGAATTGCAGAGTTGGAAGAGACCACGAGGGCCATCCAGTCCAACCCCCCTGCCACGCAGGAAATCTTGATCAAAGCATCCCTGACAGATGGCCATCCAGCCTCTGTTTAAAGACCTCCAAGGAAGGAGACCCCACCATGCTCCGAGGGAGTGTGTTCCACTGCCAAACAGCTCTTACTGTCAAAAAGTTCCTCCTCATGTTGAGGTGGAATCTCTGTTCCTGGAGCTTGCCCCCATTGCTCCATGTTCCAGTCTCTGGAGCAGCAGAAAACAAGCTTGCTCCATCCTCAGCGTGACATCCCTTCAAATACTTAAACAGGGCTATCATATCGCCTCTTAACCGTCTTTTTTCCAGGCTAAACATACCCAGCTCCCTAAGTCTCTCCTCATAAGGCATGGTTTCCAGACCTTTCACTATTTTAGTTGCCCTTCTCTGGACACGCTCCAATTTGTCAATATCCTTTCTGAATTGTGGTGCCCAGAACTGGACACAGTATTCTAAGTGAGGTCTGACCAAGGCAGAATAGAGTGGCACTATTACTTCCCTTGATCTAGACACTATACTTCTATTGATACAGCCCAAAATCGCATTGGCCTTTTTAGCTGCCGCATCACACTGTTGGCTCATGTTCAACTTGTGGTCTACTAGGACTCCTAGATCCCTTTCGCACGTAATCTCATTCAGCCAGGTCTCTCCCATCCTATATTTATGCATTTCATTTTTCCGCCCTAAATGCAGTACTTTACATTTCTCCGTATTGAATTTCATTTTGTTAGCTTTGGCCCAGCTCTCCAGTCTATCCAGGTCATTCTGAATTTTGATCCTGTCCTCTAGGGTATTAGCTACTCCTCCCAATTTGGTGTCATCTGAAAATTTGATAAGTATGCCCCTAATTCCCTCATTCAAGTAATTGATAAAGATGTTGAATAGCACTTGGCCCAGGACAGAACCCTCAGAAGCCCTTCACTGTCACTTTCACATTCGCAGTTTTGATTATTCGTGGAAGGCTGCCTCCCCCCCTGCTGCTCAACACCCCCTCCCTTCCCAAGACAGTGAAGGGCTTCTGAGGAAGCCCTTCGCTGCTTTGGAAAGGAGGGGTGGGAAACAGCTGGTGCGCTCGCTCTGCACCCCACTCCCTTCCCAAGGCAGCTAAGGGCTTCTGAGGCAGCCCTTGGCTGCTTTGGAAAGGAGGGGTGGGAAGCAGCTGGCACGCTCACTCTGCACCCCACTCCCTTCCCAAGGCAGGTAAGGGTTTCTCAGGAAGCTTGTCGCTGCCTTGGGAAGGGACTGGGGTGGAAAACCGCTGGCCCACAGGCTCATTTCTTATTCGCGTTTTTTCACATTTGCGGGGGTTGTCTGCCCCTAACCCCCACAAATGTGAAGGGATGACTGTACTTAAATGGTGATAGAATACGGCGACTTGGTGAGTAGAGTGACTATATTATTGGAAACTACAATGATAAATGTTTATATGGACTGAGTACTTAGAAAAAGGACGGTTGTGGGGAGAAAGTTTAAGAAGAACTGGTGACTGTATATCAAGAGAGTTTCTTGGTGTCCCAAGGCTAACATGGCAGAGAGAAAGTGACAGTGAAAGGGAAGGAAAACTGAGCTCTTAAGCGATCGGGATTTATATTTATGACTTATCTTGGAGTTAGTCCCTCAAGAGGAGAGAAGATAAGAAGCTGGACTATATAAATACATTGTGGGACTGAGTTATCTAAAATTTCTGGCCATACATAATTGGATTAGACCCATGAAGAGGGTTGAAGAAAAGAAGAAAGAAAATGACGGGAGGATAGGACTGTAAAAACAGAGCGGCTTAGAGGTGAATGTAACTTGCTAGCAAAACAACATAGAAGGATGGAGGCATGGCAGGGGAGTGCTGAGAAAACTGGAGGTTGAAGAGAGTATATTTACGCTGTAACGCTTAGATTGAACAAATAGTTGTGACTTGTTACAAAGGGCTTAAAAAGTTACAAATTATAAAGAGCAGGGTTTAAAAACAGCCAGGAAAACGGACACACATTGGTGGGAGGATTAATACATTTAATAACTGTCTTAATAATATAACATAGATAAGTAGTGTAGTAAAAAACATAAGACCCAAGAGCAATAAATTTAGTGAGCTGGGGAAAGGTTTGTGGACAGAGAATTTAGATAAGACATCTGAGAAGTGGCATTTTCAAAGTTGTGTTAAAGTGCTGTACTTAAAGGAGCAGTACTATTTGTTTTAGGCTGGTATAATCCCATAGTGACATCTGGTGGATCAATTGAAGAATGACTATCTAATTAATTCTTTTTATATATAGGTATAGGGTATTATTAATTGTTGCCTCAAATAGTTAAAATATATAATTTGTTATAAATCAATATAAAGTTAATATATGTCAATGTAAGTTGTTAAGATAAGAAAAACTAAGCTACATAATTTGATGCTCTGTGCTAAAAACTAATCAAATAGTAATACTGGAAGTGATTATCTGTTGAAGGTGAAGATATATAATTTATTATAATGAATTTGTAATTTGATATAATTAAATGTAAAGCAGGACTGAATTGAATTGTGTGTGTTAAAATTGAATATTTGAATGTTGGAATTGAATATTGAATATTTGTAAGTGATATACTGAAAATGGGGGGGGGAAGTAAGCTTAAGGTAAATTGAGGGATAGACCTGATTATCAATAATAATAATAATAATAATAATATTTATTTATACCCCGCCCCTCTGTTAAAACCATCAGGGCGGCTTACAAAAATTAAAATACAATACAGATAAAAATCCCTAAATACCCCCACCCTCACCCTCACCCATAAAAAATATTAAACAAATATAAATTAAAAGCAACTGTCTAAAATCAAATTTAAAAACAATAAATACAATAAATAGCCAGCAGACTAAAAGAGGCCAGGATCCCCTGAGGCCGGGATCTAATTAGGAAAGGCCTGCCAAAAGAGATCCGTCTTTAGTGCTTTTTTAAAGCTACTCAGGCTTGTCATCTGATTTCAAGATAAAGGAAAGAAAAACTACAAAAGAATAATTTAAATAACTGAAATAATTGTTAAGAGAGGTGATAATTAGCTTGTGTTGTAATGGCCGCTAGTACAAGAGCAAAAACTGGCAGTAGCCAAACACAAACACAAACCTCGGCTTCAAGAAGAGGCTCATTTGACAATCCTTTGAAACAATCAGATATTGGGCTTCAAATACTTGAAGAATTATGAAATTTTAAGAGAGATATCAGAGAAGACTTTAAATAATTTTAAAAAAAGAAGTCCAGATGGATATTGAGAAAATAGACAATAAATTAGATAATTTGAAAACAGAACTGAAAGATCTGAAACTAAATATGGATTATGTGAAGAGTAGAACAGAGAAATTGGAAAGCATGTGACTTTAATGGCATCTGTTCAGGAAAAAGAAAAACATGTAATCATGCTTCAGGAGATGAGATATAGAGATAAATGCATTAAATTGGGAGGAATCCCTGAATCTACTAGAGAAGATCTGTGGGAAAATATAATCCCAAAATTGGCTAAATGTATAGACATTAAAGAAGAGAATTTAGAACAAACAATTGACAAACTTTTCCATGCTAACTCTCCGGTAGCTAGAGAGAGGAAGCTACCACAAGATGTCATAGTTTCATTTAAAATATTTAGGATAAGGGAAAGAATCATTCAAGCTATCTACATGGAAAAGCTGGTGATAGAAGGGAAAGAAATACAAATCTTTAAAGACATTCTGGAAGAAGTTCTATGAAAATGAAAAGAATACAAACCTTTGATGCAAAAACTAAAGAAGATCAACATCAATTACAGTTGCCCCTCCACATTCACGGCTTTTACTTTCGCAGTTTTGATTATTCATGGTTTGCTCATCAAGAATCCCATTTAAATCAGCTTCTCTCCCTTTCACGCAAGGGAGAGGAGCTAATTTAAATGGAGTGCTTGCTGAGCAAACCAGGCACTCAACTCCCCGCTCTCCAGGGACTTGGCTCCATTTGGGGTGGAGAGCCAAGGCCCGGAAGAGTGGGGAGTTGGTGGGAAAGATGCTTTTTAGCCCCCCTGCCCTTCCCAAAGCCACAATTAAGCTTTCCAAGCCTTGTTGCAGCTTTGGGAGGGTGGTGGGTGGTGGCTGAAAAGCCTCTCCACCGCACTCCCTCCACCCCTCCCGACATTCCCAAAGTGGCTATGGGACTCTCAATCCCCAGAGCCCCTTCAGGAAAGCTGGGGAGAGGCGAGCAAGCCTCCCTCCCTCCTGCCTGCTGCAGTCCTTGGCATTCCCAAGGTGGCTCCAGGGCTTCAAAGCCCCAGAGCACTCTCGCAAAAGCCAGGGAAAGGCCGGCAAGCCTCCTGCCCATCCATCTGCTGCTGTCCCCAGCTTCAAAGCCCCAGAGCCCCCTCACAAAGGCTGGGGAGAGGCCGGCAAGCCTCCTGCCTGCCTGTCTGCCACTGTCCCCAGCCTTCCCGAGGTGGCTCTGGGGCTTTAAAGCCCTGGACCCACTTCAGGAAGGCCAGGGGGAGGCCAGCCAACCTCCCAGCCATGGCCACCCTGACCTTCCCAAAGTGGGTGTGGGGCTTGAGAGCCTCATAGCCGCTTTGGGAAGCGCGGCAGGCAGCAGGGGTGGCGGCCAGCCAGGCAGGAGGCTTTTTAGCTGCCCGTGCACTCCCCCAAATGGTGATGGGACTCAAAAAGCCCGGTTGCCACTTTGGAAGGGTGGGTGGGGTATTTGCGGGTGGGTGGGGGAGGCCTTTTTTCACAGTTTTTTTCACATTCATGGGGGTCTCAAGAACCTAACCCCCACGAATGTGGAGGGATGACTGTATAGATGGGAATGTGCTGAGGGGATAACCTTTTCATACCAACAAAGAAGATACAAAAGAAACACAATAGATAAAGCAAAACAGTTCATGAAGAGAATAGAAAAGAGCTGAAGCGAGATTTAAAAAGAAAAGGAAAGAGAAAGGGGAAGGGAACTCACAAGAAGATCTAACAGAAAAGGGAGGTCAACCGGAGAAAGAAAGGAAAGAAAAAGAAGGATTGGAAGAAGAAGAAAATGAAGAAGCTCTAAGTGAGGAAGATCAATTGGGAGGAGATGAAGAGGTAGCGAATATTGACAAAGAAGAAGGGAAAGATCTCTTAGAGTGACAAAATGACAATAACAATAAGGACATGGAATGTGAAAAGTTTAAACAGCCCAAAAAAGAGGAATCAAGTATTTCACTTATTAGGAAAAAGCAAAGCTGATGTTATCTGTCTCCAAGACATTAGACTAATTAATAGAAAGAAACTGGGACAATTTTTTTTCTCATCTTCAAGAGAAAACATAAATTGCCACTACTTTTTTCCTTTTTTATGTGAACAATAGGTATACAGCTACAGAGATAATGAATGATAATGAAGGACACTACGTGGGTTTGGAGATAAATTGATTAATATAAAGTTAGTATTAATCACAATTTATGCTCTGGTTGAAAAAAAGGATCAGTTTTATAAAAAAATGTATCAAGAGCTGGAAAGACTAGATAAGAATAATGTGGTAATTGCAGGAGATTTCAACAGAGTTTTACAAACAAGAAAAGATAGGTCATCATCATCAAATAAAATACATCAAGGTGTGCTGACCAAAGTTTGTTGGAATATATTAGAGGACTTTAATTTAAAAGATGTCTGGTCAACAAAATATGGTGGTTAGCAAGGCTTCACCTTTTACTCTGATGCCCATAAATCAATGTCGAGAATAGATGTGTTTTGGACCTCAACAGAACTCTTGACCAAGATTAAAGAAATGAAAATAATTGAAAGAATAATATCAGATCATAATCCCAGAGATGCAATTAAGAATGTCCAAAAAAGAATATACATGGAGGCTGAAGGAAAACATGTTAAATAATTGAAGGGTTTGTAAAGCGAATTAAAAAAGAAATTCAGAACTACTTTGCGATGAACAAAGGAGAAGAAACAACTTATAAAGTGATATGGGATGCATTCAAAGCAACAATCAGAGGTATATTTCTCCAAAGAGATGCAGAAATTTAAAAAAGACAAACTAAAAAAAATCAAAAGTTAACACAAGAATTAAAGGCAAAAGAAGAAATCCTAAGGAAAATCCAAAAAAATGTTAAAATACAAATGGAAATAAAATTGTTATAAGAGGCACTAAAAACTGACTGAATGGAAATGGTCGGAAATAAATTAAAGAGACTAAAGCAAAGATACTTTGAGAAGGCCAACAAAGCGGGTAGATGGTTAGCTCATCGATTAAAAAAGGACAGAGAAAAAATTGATTACGGAGATAAAAACTTAAGAGAAAACCTGCTATATGCAGGATGATATTAAGGAGGCCTTTCAAACATTCTATAAAGCCCTATATAAGAAATTGGATTCAAATCATAGTCAAGAAAAAGAAATGGAGATGTTTATAAAAGATAACATATATGGAAAACTAACAGAAGATATTAAAGAGAAATTATTGCAACCCTTTAGCATAAAAGAAATCACACAAGCCATTAATCAGTTAAAATCAGGGAAATCGCCTGGTCAGGATGGATTTACAGCAGAATTTTATTAAAAAGTTCAAGAAGACCTGCTAACACTGTTGCAATGAATGCTGAACAAGATCAACCAAGAGGGAATACCAGACTCTTGGCAACTGGCGAATATCGTTTTAATCTCCAAAGAAGGCAAAGAGAAAACAAATGTAGCAAATTATAGAGCAATTTTGCTTCTTAATGTCAATTACAAAATTTATGCTACAATCCTAGCAAACAGAATAAATGTAGTGATTAAAGAAATAATTTATGAAGATCAAACTGGTTTTATTAAGGGCAGACAAATGTCAAGAAATATAAGAACTATGCGTAATGCAGTAGAATACTACGAAAGAGCAAATGACAAAAAAAGCAGCCTTCATTTTTATAGATGCTGAGAAGGCTTTCGATAACGTAAGCTGGATGTTCATAATGAAGACATTAGAAGCATTGAATTTTGGAAATAATTTTATTAAGGATATTGGAGCGATTTACAAAACTCAGAAAGCATATTTAACAATAAATGGAGAAAAAGCAGGAATCTTCGATATTCATGAAGGAACACAGCAGGGATGCCCACTTTCTCCACTACTTTTCATATTAGCATTGGAATGTTTGAACAATCGAATAAAGAAAGATCGTAATATACCAGGATTGAAAATAAAAGGCTATGACTATAAAATTAAAGATTGACAGGTGATCTAGCAATAATCTTAGAAGATCCAGTGGAAAATATCCGGAATGTATTTGAGATAATTAAAAAAAATTTGGAGATTATGCAGGCTTTAAACTGAATAGTGAAAAAACAACAATTATAACTAAGAATTTATCAGTGAAAGAAGAACAACAAAAAATAAATCTGGATGTAAATTAGAAAAGAAAATGAAATATCTTGGAGTATGGTTAAGCAAAAGAATCATAGAATCATAGAATTGCAGAGTTGGAAGAGACCACAAGGGCCATCCAGTCCAACCCCCTGCCACACAGGAAATCACAATCAAAGCATCCCCAACAGATGGCCATCTAGCCTCTGTTTAAAGACCTCCAAGGAAGGAGACCCCACCACGCTCCGAGGGAGTGTGTTCCACTGCCTAACAGCTCTGACTGTCAAAAAGTTCCTCCTAATGTTGAGGCGGAATCTCTGTTCCTGGAGCTTGCATCCATTGCTCCGTGTTCCAATCCCTGGAGCAGCAGAAAACAAGCTTGCTCCATCCTCAACGTGACACCCTTTCAAATACTTAAATAGGGCTATCATATCGCCTCTTAACCGTCTTTTTTCCAGGCTAAACATACCCAGCTCTCTAAGTCTCTCCTCATAAGGCATGGTTTCCAGACCTTTCACAATTTTATTCGCCCTTCTCTGGACACGCTCCAATTTGTCAATATCCTTTTTGAATTGCGGTGCCCAGAACTGGACACAGTATTCCAGGTGAGGTCTGACCAAGGCAGAATAGAACGGCACTATTACTTCCCTTGATCTGGACACTATACTTCTATTGATGCAGCCCAAAATCGCATTGGCCTTTTTAGCTGCCGCATCACACTGTTGGCTCATGTTCAACTTGTGGTCTACTAGGACTCCTAGATCCATTTCGCACGTAGTCTCGTTCAGCCAGGTCTCCCCCATCCTATATCTATGCATTTCATTTTTTCGCCCTAAGTGCAGTACCTTACATTTCTCCGTATTGAATTTCATTTTGTTAGCTTTGGCCCAGCTCTCCAGTTTATCCAGGTCATTTTGAATTTTGATCCTGTCCTCCAGGGTATTAGCTACTCCTCCTAATTTGGTGTCATCTGCAAATTTGATAAGTATGCCTCTAATTCCCTCATCCAAGTCATTGATAAAGATGTTGAATAGCATTGGGCCCAAGACAGAACCCTGTGGCACCCCACTGGTCACATCTTTCCAAGATGAAGAGGAGCCACTGCTGAGCACCCTTTGGGTTCGGCCGGTCAGCCAATTACAAATCCATTGAACAGTTAACTTGTCTAGCCCACATTTTACAAGCTTGTTTGCAAGAATGTCATGGGGAACCTTGTCAAAGGCATTACTGAAATCAAGGTATGCGATATCCACAGCGTTCCCTTCATCTACCAAGCTGGTAATTTTATCAAAAAAAGAGATCAGATTATAGATCTATATGAGAACAATTACAAGAGATTATGGAATGAAATTAAAAGCTACATAGGAAGATGGGATAAATTGGAATTGTCTTTACTTGGGAAAGTAAATACAATCAAAATGAATATTTTGCTGAAGTGTCTATTCTTATTTCAAAACCTCCCGATATTACAAAATGATAAAATATTACAACAATGGATGTTTGAATTAAACAAATTCGTATAATAATAATAATAATAATAATATTTATTTATTTTTATCCCGCCCCTCTGTTAAAACAATTCGGACAGCTTACAAAAATTAAAATACCAATACAATTTAAAATCCCCAAACAGCACCCACCCCCACCCTCCCCCATAAAAAGATATTAAACCAAATACATTAAAACAACTGATATAAAATCAAATTAAAATAATAAATAATAAATAGCCAGCAGACTAAAAAGAGCCAAGAGCCCCTGAGGCTGGGAACTAATCAGGAAAGGCCTGAGAAGGAAGAAAAGCTAGAATTAAATGGTCAACCTTAACGGTATGCAAGAAATCTGGAGAGGCCTCCTTACCAAATCTGAAGCTGTATCATTTAGCATGTGGGATGAACTGGATAATGGAATGGCTTAAACTAAGCAACAATAGAATCCTAACACTAGAAGGCTACACTCTATGATTTGGCTGGCATGCGTACATAGCTTATGAAAAGTCTCAGATAAAGATTTTGAAAACCACACATTAAGAAAAGCTCTGGTGAGAATCTGGCAGAAGATAAAAGGACAATTTTATACAAAACTACCATGTTGGATATCCCTGCATGAAGCTCTGTTAGGAAGATGGGAAGGAACCAAAGTCTGGCTAAGATTTAATAGATCAAGATTGAATAGATCAAGAAGCTTGGAAAATTGGGAAAGGTATAAACATACAGACAAGAGAAGAAATGGAGAAAACAGGAATCCAAATGAACTGTTTTAAATTTTTGCAGATACAGAACAAATTTCAGGAAGGTAAAAAGAAAAATGATTTTGATATGATAGAAAACAACTTGGACAAGATAATTTGGGGGAAAGACAGAAAGAAAATAACACATATATACAAATTATTATTGGAAAGAGAACTGGAAAAAGAAATTGTGACTGATGCCATGAATAAATGGGCAATAGACATTGGAGAGACAATAAACACAGAAGAATGGGAAAAATCATGGGAAGATACAAGCACATTGACTGCATGTCTATCCTTGAAGGAAAACCACCTAAAAATGGTGAACAGATGGTATCTAACCCCAGCAAGGATCAGCAGAATCTACAAAATAAAGGAGAATCAGTGTTGGAGATGTAAAAAAGACATAGGTACATTGTACCATATGTGGTGGGGCTGTCCAATTGTCAGAAAATTTTGGCTAAAGAACCATAAGATGACCCAAAATATATATGACATCCAATTTGTAATGGACCCCAAGTTATATTTATTAAATATAACTTCGACCTTTGATAAGACAATCATAAGACAACATTGGAGAACTATTCTTCACTTAATAACTGCAGTGAGACTGACAATTGCTGCCAATTGGAGGAAAAAAGAAATGGCCCCTGTGGAAGATTGGTTGCTTAAGCTTAAAGATATGCAAGACAATGATAGATTAACACATACCTTAAATAAGAAAAAGATAACAGAAATGAACGAGGAATGGGCACCAATACAAAGATACTGGAAGAAAAGATGGAACATAAAAGAAAATGTATTTAGAATAGAACAATACAACAATAAAATATTGCTTGTTTTAAATACCGGGGGGTGGGGGGAAGAGGACAGAGAAGAAACAATCAGAATTAAGAAGAGGGAAAGAACAATGTAGATGATACTGAGAGACAGAAGCAAAATCATGATGTAAGCTGAATAACATTAGACATTAGAAATTAAGGTTTAAGAATGGATTAAGAGTTTAAAGATTGTGTGTGTGTGTGTGTGTGTGTGTGTGTACACACAATTAATAATTAATAGTGGAGAAGGAGAAAGTCTAACAAAAATACAATCCAAAACGGGATGGAGGATGGAGGAAGTCAACTTTTGTGGTGTGAAGGGGTGGGGGTTGTCTGTGTGAAGATGTGTATATTTTAAATTTAATATGTAATACGTATATATCGGGAAGTGATGAAGAGTTAATAAGAAGGCAAAGTAAGTGTGAAGATACGAGTTGAAGTTGGATAAAAGGAAAGAGAAGAGGATGAAAGTAGGAGTTAAGAATGTGAAAGAGGTTAGAACAGGAAGAGAGAGATTCTAAGTAAATGGCAAAGATGTATGAGCTCGTGTTTGTGGTAATGGTGTATGATTGTGATAAAAAGTGTATAAGTTTACGTTTTGTATAAACTCATGTATATTAAAGCTTTGTCAATAACATAAATAAATAAATAAATAAATAAATAGCTCCATAAGGGGTGCAAATGTCTGATCATTAAGACAATCGCATTCACATTGCTGCATCAAGGAAGCGCAAGCTGATTGACTGGATGAGCATGGGGGTGGGGCTTGCAAACAGGGCAAGCACCTTTGCCATCATATTGGATTTTCGGCTAAGTGAGAGATTGGTAAGGCAATAAAACAGCAATCTTTTCCTCTGTTTTTTTTTCTTTTACAAATATGAAGTATTGATTTCGTGCACCATGGTAAATGTTTTTTTTTTTTTTAATTCAGCAGAAGCAGATTTTAAAATGCTAGTAATTCACTCGTGGCCACCATCTTGGCTAGGGGGGGGTTGCAAAGTTTACGGGGGCTGTAAAACCTTTAAGACATGCCACAGTGCTGCGAATTGCTATTTTTTGGAGCAATCCATCCCCCCCCCCCATATAGCCGAGCCCAATGCAGTTTGGAGATTATCAGATGTGTTAAAAGTGGCATTACACAAATGCCAGGAGATCGCAAAAGGGCTCCCTTTTCAGATGATGTCGTTCCCCCCTTGTCATGCACCCATTCTGCTGCCGTTCCACCGGCGCTGCTTCTTATTGACGGAAGAAGCCGTCAATAGATCCCCCATTCCATTCCTGTCACAGATGTTCCTAAGTGTGACAAGGTGCCCCGTTATGCTGGCAAGATCCCAGCATCAATAGGCGGTCCCTGCCAGAACACTTCTGGGTGAGATCGGGACATCCAGGTAAGTGACACACTTTTTATGAACCTCCTTGGGTTACTTCTACTTTTTAAAGTGTGCTTTTGTGCTTGCTGTCACTTTTTTCTTGTGTATTTTTCTTTTTCTTTTTTAATTTTCCACGCTTGCATCTTCTCGTGAGAATCTGCAGGATTTTGAT
Source organism: Gambelia wislizenii (assembly GCA_030847615.1). Classification (NCBI taxonomy): domain Eukaryota; kingdom Metazoa; phylum Chordata; class Lepidosauria; order Squamata; family Crotaphytidae; genus Gambelia; species Gambelia wislizenii. The sequence goes on along the minus strand of JAUMIR010000010.1, from coordinate 18,133,781 downwards.
CCAGGAAGTGAAGGGAGCTGCGTTAGAGCTCCGTTCATTCCTGGGCTGTTGGAATGACAGGAGAGGAGGGAAGTGCGGTAGGGAGGGTGATTTTGGCGGGTTCGGGATGGGACATGGGTGGGAGTGGAGATTGTGGGTCAGGAACGCTTTTTGTCCCCTTTGTCACTGCTTTAATTAACATGGCTCCATCCTATGGAATCCTTGGATTTATAGTTTTTTGTGGGACCAGAGCTCTCTGACACAGAAGGCTAAATATTTCACAAAACCACAAATCCCAGGATTCTATAGCACTGAGCCATGGTTGAAGCTGTTAGCAAGGCTGACAGTTCTGCTTCTAAAGACCTCAAAATTGGTATATAATAAAATTGGTGTATTAATAAATTGGCATATTAATAATCTGGTTCACTATGTGGCCCAGGGAAAAAGCAGGATGGTCTCAGAAAGATCAGCTGAGTGCCATGCTTTGCCCTATTTTGAAGGTGCAAATGAAGTATTAAAGGTCAAAAGGACACAATCTCCACTGTACATTTGGAAGCAGGACCGGTTTAAGGAATTTTGGGGCCCCCTGCAATGCTTTACTTTGGGGGCCCCATATGTTTATCTCAGATCAATGTAACCTAACCTATTCACCGTACAGGATGTTCAGATTATAGTAGGACCCCCGTATCCCTGGATTCATTATCCATGGGACACAAAACAGCACACCTACCATAGAGTCTTCCTAGAAAATGTGTCTTCCCTAGCCCTTTTCTAGGCCTTCCAAGGCAACTCTATGGTATTTTAAACCAGAAATCCCATTATTTTCATATTAAGGAGGCCAACACGGGGGCCTCTCTTGACCTCGGGGCCCCCTGCCAATGCTGATTTGGCAGACAGGTTAAACCGGCCCTGTTTGGAAGGGAAATGATGGGTGGATGAATCCTTTCTGGGTTGGTTTCGAAATTTCCTCTCCTTAATCCCCAACCTTAAGAAAGAGGCAGCTCAAGCTTTTTAAATCACATAACTGGACATTAAGGATAGTTTGCAGCACATTAGCATCTTTACCACCTATTAGGAGGGGTAGCTAATAACCCAGAGGGCAGGATCAGAATCCAAAATGACCTCAACAGATTAGAAAGCTGGGCCAATACTAACAAAATGAATTTCAACAGGGAGAAATTTAGGATACTACCCTTGGGCAGTAAAAATGAAATGCACAGATATAGGATGGGTGACAGCTGGCTTGATGGCAGTACATGTTAAAGGGATCTAAGAGTATTAGTGGACCACAAACTGAAAGTGAATCAGCAGTGTGATGCAGCAGCTAAAAAGGCCAATGTGATTCTAGGCTGCATTAATAGGAGTATAGTGTCTAGATCAAGGGAAGTAATAGTGCCACTCTATTCTGCTTTGGTCAGACCTCACCTGGAATACTGCATCCAGTTCTGGGCACCACAATTAAGGAAGGATATTGAGAAGCTGGAATGTGTCCAGAGGAGGGTGACCAGGATGCTGGGAGGTCTGGAGGTCTGAAGGCCATGCCCTATGAGGAGCGGCTTAGGGAGCTGGGCATGTTTAGTCTGGAGAAGAGAAGGTTGAGAGGTGACATGATAGCCATGTTTAAATATTCGAAGGGATGTCATACTGAGGATGGAGCAAGCTTGTTTTCTGCTGCTCCAGAGTAGGACATGGAGCAATGGGTTCAAACTACAGGAAAAGAGATTCCACCTAAACATTAGGAAGAACTTTCTGACAGTAAGAGCTGTTTGGAAGTGGAATACACTGCCTAAGAGCGTGGTGGAGTCCCCTTCTTTGGAGGTTTTTAAACAGAGGCTGGATGACCATCTGTCGGGAATGATTTGATTGTGTATTCCTGCATGGCAGGAGGTTGGACTGGATATTTGCAAACCTTTTTTCTCACTTCAACCTTGTTTTGTTCTTTTTGCAGGTATTCTCTGTATTTGGTGTGACCCTCTTTGGAAGTCTTGTCCCAAAACATTTTGGAAATTTGGGGACTGCTTTATACACTCTCTTCATCTGTATAACCCAAGATGGGTGGATTAACATATATGATGACTTTGTGTAAGTAAATCTCTCCTCATATCGAGCTACAATAAATCAAACTGAACACCACTGAATTGTGAGAGAAGGACAGGACACAAATAACAAATATGCTTAACAAAACTCATGTTAGGCCAGGGTGAACAGCTTGCAGGCTTGAAGCATGTATTTTGTTTCTGGTTCGGCAAGATAGTCATGCAGGGAATGTGATCAGACATACATGCAGTATATCCAGGGACTAGGGTGCCTCTGAACATGTGCTCACCTCAGAAAGTTCTTTTTAGTACCAGAACAAAACCTCTAGTCCCTCTAAAAAATCTATTCCTGGTCCTCAGTCCTTTATTTCAGCAGAGTAATGTGAAAAATACAGACGCTTCTTGCATTAGGAGCTAGGAGTCAGGAAAAACAGTCTGATCTCTTACAAATCACCCCAAGGATCTATCTGTATGTCAGGGATCGGCAAACTGTGAACTGTGACCTTACAATGCCATTTTTGTGGCTCCCAGCCCTTGCCAGGGGGTGGGTTAAAAATTGCGTTTTTTTCAAAAACATTTGTTGCCTCCCCCAGGCTACAAAATATCCCCTAGGAGACATGAGGTCCATTTCTACCAAATTTTGAAGTTCCATGTGCCAATTTAGGCTGGGTCTTTGTTGAAACATGAAGCAAACAGGAAATGACTTCTGTTTATTTCCTGTTGTTAAAAAAGGGAAAGAGCCCAAAACATGGTAAAAATTCCCCCATGACCCTAGTGGGCTTTGGGGACCTACAATTTATTTTATTTTATTTTATTGTGGGAGCAGGTGCGTTGTAGAGGAAATGGGCTTCGAAGGTCTTCTGAGGGGGCAATGTGCCCCCCTAGTCTTCCACAGTTACCCAACCCTGCTGTAGATGGTGATCTACTCTCTATTTTACAGAATTAGCACCAGTGGGGAATAGTGAAAGGGACAGGTGAATGGCACCTGAATCGAGCCATCCTGGGGTAGTGACCAAGAGTTCCTTTGCTGACTACAGGCTCATCTACACTGGCTGCTTAAATCCAGGGCCAGTCTGGAGCATTATGCTCCAGGCTGGCCCTAGATTGACCACAATGGTGCCCTCATGCACCAGGCTGAATCCCTTGTGATGGCTGTCATTGTCCCCACAGGTCAGCCAGGCTGACACTGCATCAGCCCCACTGGCCCATCTCCTATTTTTGGAGCGACTGCTGCAGCTTCCTTGCTGGGCAAGGAGCTCCTTGTAAGAGCCTGGCTGGCAGCATCGCTTCTGCTGAGATCAGAATGGGGCGCCCAGACACATAAGCAACAAGGAAGGGATTGCTCTATCCCCTCCTTGCTGATTGCATGGGTGCTCCATTCTGACCTCAGCAGAAGAGGCACCACTGGCCAGGCTCTTGCAGGAAGCTGCTTGGCTGGTGAGGAGGCAGCAGCAGTGGCTCTGACAGGTATCCATTCCCTTCCCTGTGCTGAACAGCACAGGATAAGGGATATGGCATTGTGTTTGCATCTGGATACCTGGATTGAACCAAATCAGACCTAATCCAGCTGTCCAGACAGCAAAAGAACCTGAGGTCATTCCAGAGTTTCAGGAAACCTCAGAGTTTCCCCCGACTTTGGAGCAAAGTTGGGTTAAAGGTAAAGAAATGCAGTTCCTACCTGTAAGTAGCCATACATCATCTGGGCTGCCCAGTGTCAGATTCGGGCTGAGTCTGCAGTTCTTTGCTGGTGCCCTACATTTTTTCTTTCAGAGTCTGGAAGTAATAAGTGACAAAGAGTGAGTTACGTTGTTATAAGGAAGCTGCCTTTTATTGAGTCATCAGAGAAACAAGTCATGCCAGACTAATTTGATCTCTTTTTTTGATAAAGTTACCAGCTTGGTAGATGAAGGGAATGCTGTGGACATCGCATACCTTGATTTCAGTAAGGCCTTTGACAAGGTTCCCCATGACATTCTTGCAAACAAGCTTGTAAAATGTGGGCTAGACAAGTTAACTGTTCAATGGATTTGTAATTGGTTGACCGGCTGAACCCAAAGGGTGCTCAGCAGTGGCTCCTCTTCATCTTGGAAAGATGTGACCAGTGGGGTACCATAGGTTTCTGTCCTGGGCCCAGTGCTATTCAACATCTTTATCAATGACTTGGATGAGGGAATTAGGGGCATACTTATCAAATTTGCAGATGACACCAAATTAGGAGGAGTAGCTAATACCCTAGAGGACAGGATCAAAATTCAGAATGACATGGATAGACTGGAGAGCTGGGCCAAAGCTAACAAAATGAAATTCAATACGGAGAAATGTAAAGTACTGCATTTAGGGCGGAAAAATGAAATGCATAAATATAGGATGGGAGAGACCTGGCTGAACGAGACTACGTGCAAAAGGGATCTAGGAGTCCTAGTAGACCACAAGTTGAACATGAGCCAACAGTGTGATGCGGCAGCTAAAAAGGCCAATGCGATTTTGGGCTGTATCAATAGAAGTATAGTGTCTAGATCAAGGGAAGTAATAGTGCCACTCTATTCTGCCTTGGTCAGACCTCACCTAGAATACTGTGTCCAGTTCTGGGCACCACAATTAAAAAAGGATATTGACAAATTTGAGCGTGTCCAGAGAAGGGCAGCTAAAATGGTGAAAGGTCTGGAAACGATGCCTTATGAGGAGAGACTTAGGGAGCTGGGTATGTTTAGCCTGGAAAAAAGACGGTTAAGAGGCGATATGATAGCGCTGTTTAAGTATTTGAGGGGATGTCAGAGGGGATGCTGCTCCAGAGACTGGAACATTTGAGGGGATGCTGCTCCAGAGACTGGAACACGGAGCAATGGATGCAAGCTCCAGGAACAGAGATTCCACCTCAACATGAGGAGGAACTTTTTGACAGTAAGAGCTGTTTGGCAGTGGAACACGCTCCCTCGGAGCGTGGTGGGGTCTCCTTCCTTGGAGGTCTTTAAACAGAGGCTGGATTGCCATCTGTCGGGGATGCTTTGATCAAGATTTCCTGTGTGGCAGGGGGGTTGGACTGGATGGCCCTCGTGGTCTCTTCCAACTCTGCAATTCTATGATTCTATGATCCAGCCCAATATTGTCAACTCTGACAGGCAACAACTCTCCAGGGTTTCAGGAGGGACCCTTTCCTGGCCCTATCTGGTGATCCTTGGTCTCCCATCCAAGCCCAACCCTACTTAGCTTTTGGACTCAGGTGTGATCAAATGTGTTCAAGCTAATACATGTTGTTAATTTTCTCTTCCAATAAAGAAAATATGACTACGTTGCTTTACAGCTATCACAAGGGATAACATGGCATCCTTTGTGGTATAGCTGTAACTTTTTATTCACTTTTATAGTTATGGAAGCATGGCCCCACTAAGAGTTACAGCAAATTAGCTTCATTAAACAGTTAATCCAGCTTGAGACAAACCACTGGAAACTCCCGAGTGCCTCCAGTTCTTTTGCTGCCTGGACAGCTGGATCCAGTTGCCAGCCCAATCCAGTTGACCACATGCAAACACAGTGCTATCTCCCTTAACCTGCACTGAACCACGCAGGGAAGGGGATGGATCCTCTTCAGAGCCACTGCTGCCTTGCCAACCAAGCAGCTTCCTGCAAGAGCCTGGCCATTGCTGGTGCTTCTGCTGAAGTTGGAAATGGGCACCCATGTGATCAATTCCCTCCTTGTTGATCACACGTCTAGGCTCTGTGTTCTGTCCTCAGCAGAAGCGGTGGTACTGGCCAGGCTCTCATAGGAAGCTGCTTATCCGGAGACAAGGGGATGGGCCAGTGGGGCTGATGCAGTGTTGGCCCACCTGGCCCATCTGGACTCTGATACAGATTCACCCTGGGTACGTGTGGCCACCATCATGTTGAATCTCCGGATTAAGGCACAAGTTTACATGAGCCCTAAGTTTTCGAAGAGAAATATTATATGATTCAGGTTTTGACTGATGCTGTGCCTGATGTCTCTGTTTTGATTGTTGACGTGATGATGAGAGGGAGAGGGAGATATAGTGTGTTGTACCACAGGCTAGCAGCTTGTAGCACTCAGATTTTTGTAGTAACTATTATTACTTCAAAATGGGAAGGTGGGTAGTTCCTTTGAAAATCACAAGTAACGTTTTTAAAGTAACTTGACAAGCTCTCTTCATTCTTCTGCAGAAAAGAAGGCATTGCCCTGGAGATAGGTGGAGCCCTCTACTTCTTTATCTTCATCACGTCTGGGGCCTTCATCTTTGCAAATCTGCTTGTGGCAGTGGTGACAACCAACCTGGAGCAGTCCATGGCTGCATACAATGAGGAGAGGCAAATGCACGCCCAGTCCTCTTTGGCAGGGGCTTATACTGGACTAGATGTGAGTTAACAATTCAAGGGTTGGAGAGGGAAGCCAGGAGAATAGGCACAAAGCTGTTGGTATCTTGCCAGTTAAAAACTAGAATTTCTGGCCCTTTTTTTTTCAATAACAAAGGCATAAGTATGTTACATTACAATTGTAACTGAAGAACTGCTCCATCTCTTTTGCACTGTGACTGTAATTTTCAAGTTATAGTGGGCCCTTGGTATCCACTGGGGTTCAGTTCCAGGAACCTTCGTGGATACCAAGATCTGTGCATGCTCAAGTCCCATTATCTACAGTGGCATAGTAAAATGCTGTCCCCTTATATAAAATGGGAAAATCAAAGTTTGCTTTTTTTGTGGGGGGCGGGATCTGGAATATTTTAAAGCCATGAATGGTTGAATCCATGGATAAGGAGGTCTGATTGTACTTTTATACGTATGGGGTGTGTTTTGACAAGTTACCTTTTAAAACTGCAAATGTAATGGCAAATAAATAATTTGTAGTTCCCTAGAACTACAGTAGTAACTAAATAATTTTAAAAGTAACTTTCAAATTTTTGGAGTTGGGTATCTAGATGCAAAATTGGACAGGGCTCCTAAACTTTTGATAGTTAGGTTCAATTAGGTATTTTAACATGTACTGTATGGCTTTTAGGTACATATGCTGAAATTCTCTTTTTCTACACAACTATTAATATAATTCAAACTGACATAATGTATTAAACGTATTTGTTAGTCCAGCAAATGGAATGAGATTTTTCAGCCCCAGAATTTTCTGCTACTAATTTCGTATATTGCTCCTGAAGAAGGCCATCAAAATTATAATATGGGCTGCAATGCATTGGGCTTGTTTCAAAATAAAAAATAACAGCCACCCACAGAGCACTTAAATATTTATCTCCTTTCCCCCACTCCTCGTGTATTCCATTGGGTGCTCTTCAGTATTTGTCTCTTCCATTATCAATGGAAGCAATCAAAGCAAAATCTTTTCTATTCCAACAGGTTTTTGAGAACTGAATGTTTTTATGGAGGGGACTTTTAATAGGATACTCTGCTGTTTTTAACTGTACTGTTTTCAAATGTGTTGTTTGTAAAATGGTTTATTATTTTTAATTGTATATTTCAAATTGTTATTAGTGTTTGGTTGTTGTTGTGCACCTTCAATTTGTTTCTGACTGATGGCAACCTTAAAACGATCCTGTCGGGGGGGTTTCTTGGCAAGATTTGTTCAGAGCAGGGTTGCCATTGCCTTCCTCTGACTGGGTTTCCATGGCTGAATGGGGATTTGAACTTGATCTCCCAGAATCCTAGTGTGACATGGTGTTAGTTTAATTCCATTTTAATGTTCACCTTTTGTATTTTTTTAACCGTAACATATTTTTGGAGGCCTAGTTCTGGGGAAAGATAGGATATAAATAAGGATAATTAAGTACAGGTCACCCCCTATATCCGTGGGGGATACATTACCAGCCTTACCGTGAATACTTTAAACCACGGGTAACAGCAAACCCCATAGAATTGCACTGGACGACCTAGGAAAAGAATCACACTGGAGGACCTAGGTCTCTCCAGCGCAACTCTGTGTTAACTTCCGGCAGAAGTTACCACAGAGTCATGCTAGAAGACCTAGGAAATGCCTAGAGAGGATGCCTCTCTAGGCAGCTCCAGCGCAACTCTATGTTGTGCTAGAGGATGTAGGAAATGCCTAGAGAGACCAAATTTTTCAGATGATGGATAATTGAAACTGTGGGTACTGGTCCTGCACAAATGGGAGGGATGACCTGTAGTAGTGGAAGTAGTAGTGTCAATCAGTGTGGTGTAGTGGTCTGGGTGTTGGACTAGGACCCTTAGAGACTAGGGTTTGAATGCACACTCAGCTATAGAAACCCACTGGATGACCATGGACAAGTCCCCCTCCCTTAGCCTCAAAGGAAGGGAATTGTGATTCACCAAGTAACACACATGCTAAATCAACACGCATGTAGCAGTAACATGGTTTATTGATCAAGGATATGCATACGGTTTCATTCCAAAGCCAGTTCTGACTGGCCCCAGGACAGAGCAGACAGATAAGACCTTTGTTAGGTTTTGATTCCCTGTAGGCCTGAGAAGCCTGGGAACTGTTAGGGAGGGTGAAGGATGCAAGGAAGATATATTCCAGACACTCCCAGTCAGTGACCTTGGCTGCGGGGAGGGAAGGTTTGTAAAGGCGGGCCAGCTGGCCTCCAGGAGTTAAGGTGTTCTGGGAATGTTCCCAAGAGAATCAGCCCCTGTTATCCAAACCATGTCAGGGCTTACTCTGGAGTATTGCAAATCCCAGTATCCAGAGTAGGGCATGACATGCTGCCCCTCCTACAAGAAGCATCCTAGCTGACACAAAAACCCCAACAGAATCTCCCCAGAAACACACATCAATGTGGCTTGTCAGGGAAGCAGGCATGGAACTTTGCCAACAAGCAAGGGACACGGATGTGGTCAACATTAACCCATTCCGCATGACCCAAAGGAAGGTGCTTCCACTTGACGAAGTACTGTAGCACCCCCCTCCACCGATGCCTAGAGTCCAGAATGTCAGAGATTTCAAAGTGTTGATCATAGTCAACCATGACGGGGGTGGGCGCCTCAGACGCCAGATGTAGCGGTCCCGGAGGAGCCGCAGGCTTCAGCAGGCTGGAATGAAAGACGGTGCACATTACGATACAACTTAGGTAGAGACAGTTCAAAAGCAACAAAATTTATTTGACGCACAATAGGAAACGATCCAATAAATTTGGGGCCCAGTTTCTTCAACGGTTGGGGACTCTTGAGGAACCTGGTGGAGAGGTGCACCTGGTTCCCCACCACATAGGGGGAAGTAGGGTCCCTCTTCTTGTCTGCTTGCCATTTGTATTGGGCCTTAGCAAAGTCCAGGACGGCCACAACCTTTGGCCATGCATCCTTTACCTGGGCACTCTATTGAATTAAAGGAACATGGTCTTTAGAGTCCACTTCCCCCAACAGTAAGGAATTAAACTCCTGGCTGAAAACAACCTTGAAGGGGGAGAGTCAAGTGCTCTGATGAACTGCATTATTGTAAGCAACCTGTGCAAATGGTAACAGGTCTACCCAGTCTGACTGTTGGAAGTTGATGTAGCACCTTAAATACTGTTCCAAAGTCACGTTCACATGTTCCATGTTACCATCCGACTCAGGATGATGACTGCTACTTAATCCCCTCTCAATCCCCAACAACTTAGTGAACGCTTTCCAAAACTAGGAAGTGAACTGCACCCCCCTGTCTGAAACAATTTTGGCAGGAACCCCATTAAGTCTGTAAATGTGCTGAATAAATGGCTTGGCCAGTTGCTGGGCCGTGGGGATGCTTTTGAAGTGACAAAATGGGCCTGTTTCGAAAACATGTCCACTACCACCCAAATGACAGTTTTCCCCTTGTTTTCAGGCAGGTCCACAATGAAATCCATGCTTATCACTTCCCAGGGCTTGCATGGGGTGGGCAGTGGGACTAACAACCTGTTGGGCCTTCCCCCCTTTTTTGGCCATGGCACAATCATGACACCCTTTTACAAACTCCTCCACCTCCTTGCGCATCAGAGGCCACCAAAACTGCCTTCTGGCGAGGTGTAGCATCTTGATATAGCCAAAATGCAGTTTTTACATCGTGGCATTGCTTGAGAACTGAGGGCCGCATGACTGTGGGAACATACATGCGCTCCCCCTTCCAAGCCAAACCTTGTAGGTCAACCTCAGCACAGTGGGCCTGAAACCATGGGTCTTGGGAGAGGGCATCTGCCATCTGGCCCTGCCAACCCCCATCCTTGGATGTGGCCATGGGCAGGTCCTGAGACTGGGGCCTTTGGGCTGGGATCTCGCCGGGGGGACAGATGGGGTTGACACAGGACCACCCAGCTGAGTGGGGATCAGATCCCCCTTCTCCTGCGGAGATTGGCTCGAAGCAGGGTCTGCCTCAGCAGTGTGCCGCTTTGTTTGACTGCGTGTGAGGACTGCAAGACCCAAATGCGAAGGGGAGAAGACAGTGTCAATGATCTCTTTCCTTTTGCTCTTATGCTGCAGAAGCCTTGACAAAGCATCTGCCAAGAAATTCCTTTTTCCCGGGATAAACTTCAGTGTGAAGTTAAACGGGTAAAAGAAATCTGCCCAGCTAATCTGCTTGGGGCTCAGTCGATGTGGGATTTTCAGAGCTTCAAGGTTTTTGTGATCTGTCCAGACCTCAAAAGGCTGGGAAGATCCTTCCAGGAGTTGGTGCCAGGTCTCCAGTGCCACCTTGATGGTCCCTGCCTCCTTCTCTCAAACTGGCCAATTTCTTTCTGTTTCATTGAATTTCCTGGAGAGGTATGCACAGGGCCTGAGTTACCCCCTTCACTCTGTTGAAGCAGTACCCCCCATTGCCACATCAGAGGCATCTACTTGCACCACAAAGGGTTTGTCGGTGTTAGGGTGTTTGAGAATGGGTTCAGAAGTGAGCAATTTCTCAAAAGTCTTGATCAGTCCTGACAATTTTGGGGGGAGGCTTTTCGCGTTTCCCCTCCTTGCATGTACTCTGTCCACCAGACCCCTTAGTTTTAAGCAACTCAGTGAGGGGCAGGGCAACCTCTGCGAAGCCAGGGATGAAGGACCTGTAAAAGGTTGCAAATCCCAGAAAACTTTGTAATTGTTTTCTATTCTTGGGTGTTTCCCATGCCAAAACTTCCTTAACCTTCTCTGGATCCATTTCCACCCCCTTGCTAGAGATGCGATATCCCAGATAGTCTAACCAGGTCTTGTGGACCTCGCATTTGGACAGTTTGGTATACAAATGGGTTTCAGCAAGCTTGCTCAGAACCTTTTTCCCTAACTTGAAAATGGGACGTGTAGTCCTCAGAGTAGATGAGCACATTATTGAGCTAGACCAATACCCCTTTGTATAAAAACTCCCTGAGCACATCGTTATCAGGTTCATGAACACCCCTGGGGCCCCTGACAAGCCAAAAGGCATCACAAGAAACTCAAATGTCCCTAGTTGACAATTGAAAGCAGTTTTCCATTCATCCCCCTCTTTAATCTGCACCCGATAGTACGCCTCCTTCAAGTCCAGTTTGGTGAAGATTTTGCCTTTGGCCAAATGAGCCAGCATGTCCTTCATCAAAGGCAGGGGGTACTGATTCGTGACACTGACCACATTTAACCCGCAGTAGTCCGGGCAGAGTCTTAGAGAGGAATCCCGTTTGCACCTAAACAGAACCGGGCCCCCCAAGGGGGAGGTTGTGGGCCTAATGAAGCCCCATGCTAAATTTTTGTCTATGAATTCCCTCAAAGCGTCCATCTCTGCCGATGTCATGGAGTAAATCTTGGGCTTAAGCAGTTTGGCCCCTGGGACAAGTTCAATAGCACAGTCAAAAGGCCTGTGGGGGGTAAGATGTCACATTCCTTCTCTTCAAAAACAATGCACCATTTCTTATATGCCATGTGTAGGTCTTTTACCTCCCCCGACACCAAGGCTACCAAAGATTCTTGGGGGCCTTCATCTAAGGATACCCCCTCTGCCACAGGGCTCCTCCCCTCCCCAACCAGGCAATGTTCTTGGATGCAGGAAGGATCTGTGAAAGTGATGATTTCTTTGACCCAGTCTATGGAGGGGTTGCAGAACTTCAGCCAATTCAGGCCGACAACCGCTGTGGGCACCAGAATGGGGGCAATTATGAACTGGATCATCTTCTTGATGATCCCCCATTCTCATTCTCACTGACTTAGTCATGCGCCTTGCAGGGGTCCCCTTCATCATCCCCCCATCCATCTGGGAGAGCCATATGGGCTTATCCAGCTTTATCGTGCCCAAGCCCAGTTCCCTCACTAAGGATGGGTGGATCAGCACTTGCTTGCACCCACAATCTACCATCACCATGCCCTTGCAGGGGGGGCTCTTCCTGTTGACTCATATCTTAGCCTTAATAAGAACGGGGCTTTGACTTCACTCACCACAGCACTTTGGTGTGCTTTGGGGTTAGCCTGCCCTTGGGCGCTTAGTAGAGCAGGCTGGGTCCGTTTCCTGCTGGTTTGGCATCGGAGGAGGATCCACTGTCCCCTGATTCCCAGGAGGACTCCCCAGTCAGGTGGCCGGGGACCAAAGAGTGTGCTGTTGCTTTGGCTTTCAGCTTGGAGGTCATCTTCAGGGCCATCGCCTTTCCTTCTGGTTTCTTAGCCGGCTTCTCATGCTGGTTGCTCTGGGGTTGCTTGCCTGGGCATTCCACTATGTGATGACCGCTCTTTCCGCAATAAAGACACAGCCCTTTTTGTATCCACCATTCCTTTTATGTCTCTGCCGCCATGCCACCCGCCAGCCGTGCTGCCTTGGCCTTCTTAGCTGCCCCCTTGCTGGGTTTGCTGGTTAGCCCCTGGCATTGCCTTGCCAGCTTCACGCTCTGCCTCAGGGTTTCCACCTCCTGGCCAGGTGAACACATCCCAGTAGGGTTTCAGGGTTCCCTTGGATAAGTGCCCACTCCAGGATGTCAGTGTTAAGGCCATCGTGAAAATACTGCAACCTTTGTGGCTTTGATACAGTCAGGGATCTGGCTGGCAAGACTGCGAAACTCGGTAGCATATTCAGCTATGGATCGTGAGCCCTGTTGCAGTCGCCGTAGCTCTGTGCATGCCCGCCTTCTTCACAATGGGTCCTTGAACTGGGCACGGAGTGCCATCATGAAGTCGTGGAAATTTTCCAACTCAGGAGCCCCCATGTTGTAGAGCCCCACTAGCCATTGTGCCACCTCTCCTTCTAGCTGGTTGGAGACATACTGGACCTTCTCGGCTTCAGTCTGAAATTCCTCCTCCCAGTGAGACATGAATCTCATCACCTGGGGGAGGAAGAAAGACAGCTTCTTGGCGTCCCCATCAAAAGTTGCCTTCAGGTCTTGGTGCTTAAGGCCTCGTGGGCGTTCTTGCAGCTCCGCTGATCCAGGAGCCGGTAGGCCTGGAACCCCCCCCTGGAGGTGCCGGAACCCCACCGGGTACCCCCCTGGCACTGGAACTGGGTCGGGTGCCGGGTGGCCTCTGTCTCCCAGGGGAGGGGCAACTGGGGATGCCAGTTGGGGGGTGCAGGTTGCTGGGGCAGCCGCTGTAGAATTTTTCCAAGGCTGGTTTGCATCAACTCATCTGCTGTTTCAGTTGCTGCACCTCTCTAATTCAGGCTGAGGGCATCTCCCCTCATAGTCACGGGTCCCGCTGGCCGGTGGCAGGTCCCATCTCAGTGATCACCAGTCCTCCCGATCCCGTTCGTCTGGCCAGAACCGGCTGGTTCCCATGGCCAAACCTGCTCCGCGTACAGGTGTCTCTGAGAAGAGGTGGCTGGCTGCACCTAGAGCTCTTCTGGCTCCTGGCTCCATCAGCTCACTGGGGGAAGTCAGCCTTCCAGCCCTTCTCCGCTCCCAATGTTGCCCCTCAGCCTGTAGTTTTGAGCCAAAATCTGTTGCCTCGTCTCCACCATTGGAGCCCCCAGGTGTGGCTCCGGTTTTCTCCTCTTCAGGGCCTTCTGTCAGAGTTTCTTCCATCCAGGTTTTGTCCTCAGGGACTTGGGACATTTTCGCACCAAGCTGCCTTTAAGGACTAGAGTCAGAACTGGCTTACTGTGATGCACTGGGTAACACACATGCTGAATCAACATACATGTAGCAGCAACATGGTTTATTGATCAAGGATATGCATACGGGTTCATTCCAAAGCCAGTTCTGACTGGCCCCAGGACAGAAAAGACCTTTGTTATGTTTTGTTGCCTGGGAACTGTTAGGGAGGGTGAGGGAGGCAAGGAAAATACATTCCAGATTCTCACAGTCAGTGACCTTGGCTGCCAGGAGGGAAGGTTTGTAGAGTTTAAGGCAGACCGGCCGACCTCCAGGAGTTAAGGTGTTCTGGGAATGTTCCCAAGAGACCCCTGTTATCCAAACCATGTCGGGGTCTACTCTGGAGTATTGCAAATCCCATTATCCAGAGTAGGGCATGACAGGAACAGCAACCCCCCTCTGAGCAAGCCTTGCCAAGAAAATCCGATTTTGCCTTAGGGCTATCATAAATTAGAAACAATTTTAAGGCACACAACACACTAGTAGTAGTGCAATAGTCCCCCTGCCCGCAGTAATTCTCTCTTCCATTCAGTTGTTAAAGGTTCAGGGGCCCTATATTCTTTTGCCTCTGGCAACCTTACTGGGACTCCCAAGTAAAAGCAGATTATAACTATAATATGCAAATAAACATAAAAAGAATGATCAGGGGGCCCTTTCAGCTTTGCTATGAACCATTAGCACTTTACAGCAGTTGCTTTCAATCTTCAATCTGGAGATGTTTTGGATTTCAGTTACCAGAATCGTTGACTAATGGCCATGATTCTGCAAGCTGAAATCCAAAATATCCATAGGGCCAAAGATTAAGAATGACTGCTTTACAACATCCATCACCACCATCCTAGTTCTACTGAAATTCAGAAACCCACCACAGCTGAGGCACTCTGCTGAACATGTGAGGGCTTGAATAGTGGGGTGGGAGAGATGTGTACATGCTAAGTAGAAAGTGGAAACGTTTCTTTGGGGAACTACAAATCCTATAATCCTTTGGCCAGCATAGTCACATCTGGCTGGGGGCAATATTCCCAAAAAATAAATTTCCAGGCACTGATCCCACCCTATTGCCCCCACACATGACCCCCACAAAGGGGGCTGACAGGGCTCTAGCTTGGGGAGGCTGGCTCCCGGGTTAGAAGGGGCCCCCGGTGTGATATTATTGTAAGTTTTATTATGTAAATCCATTTAGTTTTTTTAAAAAATAAATATAAATATTACTTTGGTGTCATAATTTAAACTGACATTTTAATTTTTATCCTAAATCCTGTAGAGCATCTCACTGCCCTTAACCTTAGCAGTTGGTAGGGGGCCTGCCAAAGATCCTGGCCTGGGGGCCTGCTTCAGGATGTGGAGGCCATGCCCCCACATGTGTCAAAATAACTTCAGACCTTTGTGCATTCAGCACAGAGTTCTAAAGGAGACATTTAAGTGTGTTTGGCTAACCAATGCCAGATTAGATTTTCATTCATTATTATTATTTTTATTAATTTCTTAATAATCCATCAGATTTCATGTCCTGATGTTCATAACAATACAACACAATCATACTCAACTTCACATATACAATATACAGTATAGAACATCAAGTAGCATTACTCTAATATGTCCAATATCATACATGTACCTTTCGATCTATAACTTACTACACCTTTTTGATACTGTACAAGTTAGTATTACTATGTACCGTAAAAATATCGACTTCCTTTATCGTTTCAAGAGTTACATTTTCCCCTTGCATTCGTCAATTTCCTTGATCCCCATTACTTGTCTCAACCAACTCTACATTGTACTGTTGTTCTTTCACTGTAATTGCATTTGTATAACTAATACATACATATACTATTGTTCTTTCACTGTAATTGCATTTGTATAACTAATACATACATATACCTATGTATACATATACTTATCTATTTGCAATTTGTGATTTTTGTAATACACAGACTCCCCATATATTCCTTTGTAGACATTACTATTTAACTGTTAGGTCCTTTTTCGTTAACCCTCATTTATAAATCATTATAGCTAAATTTAATCATTTCCCAAGTCTTTAAACCCCTTATATACATCTTTTGTTGCTTCCCAGTACTTTATTAGCTTTCCCCAATCTTCCCTTATCTTACAACGCATTTTGTTTCTTATTCTGCTTGTCAATTTGTCCATTATCATCATATCTAATAGTTTGTCTTTCCATTCATTTATGGTTGGAACCTCTTTTTGCTTCCATTGCTTTGCTATCACAATTCTGGCAGCCGTAATCATATACAGAATTATTCTCCAATGCAGATTTTCCTCTTCCCTTTTCAACCCTTTTATCATGTTTAATAAATACATCTCTGGCAGGAGTTCTATTTCGATCTGTAAGATTTGCTTAATTTCTTCATGTATTCTACAGCAGAATTTCCTTATTTTGCTACATTTCCACCACATGTGTATCAGATTTCCCTGAAATTTACCACATTTCCAACAGGTACCATTTTCATTGCATCCCATTTTATTTAATCTCAGTGGTGTAAAGTACCACCTGTAAGAGATTTTTATATAGTTTTCTTTCAAACTTTGGGCTGCCGTAAATTTCATGGATCTTTTTCTGGCTCGTTCCCAGTCTTCCAATTCCAAGTTATATCCTATGTCCAGTGACCATCTCATCATATAATTTTTTATTGTTTCTTGTTCTAATTTCCTAAACAATAATAATATATATATCGTTTGGATATATGGCTCTTTTTTCTTTCCATCCACATCAATTTATCTATCTCATTTAATTCTGGCTCAGTTCCTTCTCTTTTTAGGTCTTCTCTAAATCTTTCCTTTATTTGGTAATGCTGAAACCAATTTAGGCCATGTTTCTCTTGAAGTTTTTCTTTTAGGTGTTGGTACCTCCTTTTTTGTTTCTACTAGATCTGAGTATCTTAAGTAGGTTTCCTTATTCAACCATCTGGCCTGGAAAGCTTCCTGAACAGATGTCCAAATTGGGATTTTGAAGTAGAATCTTTGTTTAACTTTTTTCCAAACTCTTAACAGGCCTCTTCTTATGCAGTGATTGTTAAATTCTTTGTTGATTTTATCCTTTCCATAGATTAGGTACGCATGCCAACCGTACCTTTTGTTGTGGCCTTCTACATTCAGTATCCTTTCATTACTTAGTTTTATCCAATCTCTTATCCATGTTAAGGCCGCTGCTTCATAGTATGTTCTGATGTCAGGTAGGTCACATCCCCCTCTTATTTTCTTGTCTATCAAGTGTTCCCATTTTATTCTCGCTTTCTTTTTGTCCCATATGAAGTTCTTTATATCTCTTTCCCATTCATCGAAGGTTTTGTCATTGGTTATAATGGGTAAATTTTGAAAAAGAAACATTATTTGGGGGAGAATTACCATCTGAACGGCAGCTATTTTACCTAATAAGGAGAGGTTTAATTTCCTCCATCTTTCTAGATCTTGTTTTATCTTCAACCAACATTTCTTGTAGTTATTTTCGTATAGATATCCATTCCTTCTTGTCAACCAGATTCCCAGGTATCTTACTTTCCTTCCTACCTCGCATTCTGATTTCTTTTGTAGATCCTCCTCTTCCCTTTTATCCATATTTTTTGTCAGAATTATAGTTTTGTTTCTGTTTATTTTAAATCCCGAGTGTTCCCCAAAAGTTTTCATGGTTTGCATAAGTTCCTCTATCTGTTCTGCCGGATTTTCCATAATGATAGCCATGTCGTCTGCGAAGGCTCGTAGTTTGTAGTTATATCCGTTTATTTTTGCTCCTGGTATCTTCTGGTTGGTACGAATATTGTTGTTCAACACTTCCAGAGTCATTATGAACAAGAGTGGGGAAATAGGACAACCTTGTCTAGTTCCTTTTTTGATTGTTATTGTTTCAGATTTTTCTCCATTTATAATGAGGTTTGCTGTTTGTTTTCTATAGATTTGTTTTATTCCTCCTCCAAAGATTTCTCCCATTCCCATTCTTTCCATTACTCCTAGCATGAAATCCCAACTTATGTTGTTGAATACCTTTTCGGCGTCAATGAACATTAGACCTAATTTCTTTTCCCCATGGGCTTCATAGTACTCCATTAAATCCAAAATTAGTCTTATATTTTGATTCATCTGCCTATCTGGAAGAAACCTGTTTTGGTCCTCGTGTATGATTTCTTGTAAGACTTTTTTCAGTCTTTGTACTAAGATTTGGGTGTATATTTTATAGTCCAGATTCAGCAAGGAAATAGGCCGGTAATTTGAGATGTCCTTCAGATCTTTCCCCTCTTTAGGTATCAATGTGATATTTGTGTTTATCCATGAGTTTGGTATTCCATTTTCCCTTATTTCATTAAAGGTATGGTATAAAGGTAAACATAATTCCTCTTCTAGTTTTTTATAAAACAATGCCGAATAGCCATCTGGTCCAGGGGCTTTATTTAGTTTCAGCCCTCTTATTGATTCAGTTATTTCTACCATTGAAATTGAGGCATTCAGGGATTTTTTATGTTCTTCACTTATCTTTTTGATGTTATGCTCATCTAAATATTTTCCCATTTTTTCTTGGTGTTCACTATCCTTTTCTTTTTCATCATACAAATCTGCATAAAATTCAGTAAATATTTGTTTTATTTCATCCTGGTTGGTAGTTACTTTCCCTCTGTGCCTTATTTCGGTGATCAGATTTTTCTCTTTTTCTTTTCTCAATTTCCTCGCCAACCATTTCCCAGATTTATTGGAGAACTCGAAATTTATCTGTCTTGCTCTCGTTAGCTTCTTTTCTATTATCGTTGTCATTTCCCAATCTAGTTGTTTTTGAATTAATTTTATTTGTCTATTTATGTCCTTGTTTCCTGAGTTAGTTCTTAGTTCTTCTCTCTTTCTTAATTCTGAGGTCAGAAATTTGAATCTTTCAGATCTTTGTTTTCTCAACTCTGAACCTCTTTTAATCAGTATACCTCTGATAACCGCCTTCCCCGCATCCCAGATTGTTTTCATCCTGCAGTCATTTGTGTCATTTTCAATAAAGTATTGTTTAACTTCTTTTTTCAGTTGTCTTTAAAAAGTTTCATCTTTTAATATGCTTTCGTTCAATCTCCAATTAAATACTTTTTCTCTTACTTTCACAATAATTTTTAGTGGGAAATGGTCTGACGTTATTCTAGCTAGGATTTCCCTGTCTTGAATTCTTGGTGCCAAGAACTTAGATATCAGGCACATATCAATTCTAGATAAGGTCTTGAACATATCTGATTGAAATGTATAGCCCTTTTGTTTACCATGCTTCATTGTCCATGTGTCCTGTAGGGAGTATGTTTCCATCATTTCAAAGAAGCTTTTTGGTAATTTTCCCTGAGACTCTGATTTCAGCTTCGCAGATCTATCTTCAACCGGAATTATCACACCATTAAAGTCTCCTAATATAATCAGATTCTCCTCTTCGTACTCTCCTAGCTTTTTGTGTAGTTTCTTATAGAATATCTTTTGCTCTACATTCGGGGCATATATTCCCACAATTACTGTTTTGAAACTTTGAGTTTTTACTTCTACACCAATGATTTGCCCCTCCTTATCTTTGAATAATTCCTTTGCTTCATATTTTGGGCTTATGTATATAGCCACACCTCTTTTTTTCTTTTTCTCATTCCCTGAATAGAATAATTGTCCTAGCTTCTTGTTTTGTAGAAACCTTGAATCTCCTTCTTTAATTTTTGTTTCTTGTATGCACACGATGTCCTTCCCTATTTTCTCAAGGTAATAAAAAACCTATCTCCTCTTAAATTCCGAGTTTAACCCTTTAACATTCCAAGATATTATTTCAAATGTCATCTTCCGTATCTAAATTTGTTCCCTCTATCTCTCCTTCACCTATCTCTGCCTCAGCCTCAGATTCTTCTACTTCTGATATTTGTCCTTCTTCTGCCTTATCTTCACCTACCTCTTTGTGTTCCTCTTTGCCCCTTCTCCTTTTTACTTTATCTTTCCTTTCGCCTGTTATCTTTTGCTTTTGATTCTCATCTTCCTTATCATTTTGGTCCATCTGATCTTTCTTTGTCTCTTTTTGTTTCTGGTATTTTCTCTTTTCAAATCTCTTGCAAAAATCATTTGCCTTCTCTAACGAATCTATTTTATATCTTTTCTGTTTGTATGTGAAAGAGACCCCTTCTATCCTTTCCCACTTATAGTTGATTTTGTTTTTGTTCAGTAAATGTGTAATTGTTTTATATTTCTGCCTCTTTTTCAATATCATTGGTGGGATTTCTTTAAATATTTTGATTTCCTCATCTTCTATTTTCAGGGTCTCATTGTAGCTTTGTGGAAGAATTTTTTCTCTTATTTTCCCTTTATTAAAGGAAATGATTATGTCCCTAGGAAGTCTTTTTTCCTTTGCAACTTTCAAATTAATTCTAAAGATCTTTTCTGTCTCCTCTTCTATGTAATCATCAGGTAACTCTGCGAAATTTGCTAAGGCTGGTAACACCCTTGTATACAGATTTTCATTTATCCTCTCAGAGAGTCCCCTTAATTTTAGACCTTTGTCTCTATACCTAAGTTCATGATTTAATACCATCATTTCCTCTTTCTCTTGCTGTTGTTTGATTTCTTTTGTTATTTCCTCTGACATCTCTGATTTCACTTTCAAGTTTTTTATTTCTACCCTTATATCTTCAAGTTCTTTATTTATTTTATCCATCTTTTTACCCAATATTTCTGATTCTCTCTTGTAATCTTGCCTGATTTCTTTCCTAATGTCTTTCAATTCTCTCCTTATTTCTTGTTTAAAATTCCTTAACTCCGTTCTCAATTCTTCTAGAATTAAGTTTTGTATCTCTGGAATTTTCGGGGCATCCACTGAGCCTCTTCTAACTGTTGTTGTTATTGTTTGTGGTTGTTGAGTTGTCTTCCTTGTGCTATAGGCCATTTTCCCTTATATTAATAAATATTTCTATATAGTTTAATTTTCTTATGCAATTTCCTTATGGTGTAATTTATTTTTCTTATGCAATTTCCTTATGGTGTAATTTATTTTATATTGGTTCAAATTGAATTCTTTTAGTTCCCAATTTGTTAATTCCCAAATTATCTCACAAATGGTATATCAACACTACCTGTCCCAGTAACACAAAGACCATCTAGTTCAGTGCTTCCCCTTTATAGAATAAACATCTACTGCATGGTTTCCAGCACTAATCCAGTCAAATTTCTCTGAAATTATACACCTGTATATACACCTAATGTCTTGGACCTTGCACTTAAGTGCTTACAGACTCACATAGATCCAGGGAATCAGTTCTCTTCCCCTTTTTTTCCCTTACAATCCTAGTTTACAATTTACTCTTGTGTTTAATATAACATATATATTTTTCTTTGATATGTAGTATATAAAGTATATAAAGACTGATCAATGAATTCAGTATTCAACACAAGGTATGAAATTAGTTTACAAACAAATATATCTCAGTTTGTGAGTTTATAATTAAATTATAATTAATTAAGTTATTATCAATCTGTAAATATTTACTAATACAATGAATGTTTAACTAGGTTAGTAATATCACCCGCTGGTCTTTATTCCTTATTCCTCCCTCTTCCTCTCTCTTCATCCATTGCTCCCCGTATTTTCCACACAATGTAAGTACCTCCACCAGACTCCACTCACAAAATTCCGCTCAGCTGTGGCTCTTTAGTACCGTGGTTGTAGAACAATTGGCTCCCTTGCCAGTCCCCAGCTGTTCACTCTGGCCAGCTCCTAAGTTTCCCCCCTTTTTTTCACTCCAATGCCGAAAGAGCAAGAAAAAAAAAGGGCCCTCTATTTGTACTCCTCCTGATAGGTTAAGTCAAATAGTCAACAGTTTATGGGGACAAGTCAAAATCCCGAGGGGAAATTAAGTGGGGCATAAATGTGACTCTCTCTGTCCTCAAGGATCCCTAGATCCAACTTAAATACCTCAGTACTTTCCTCTGCACTTCAGAAACCATCTGTGCTTCAGAAAACCTTTCTTCCTGCTTCCTTCTCTCCTGCTGTCTCCTCTTCTACTGCAGCTCTTTCCATTCGCTTGTTTTCTCCCTTTCGTTCCCCACTAGCAGTCTCCTCTTCTTAAGACCCCAAGCCGCCACTTCCACTTACTCTTCGCCTCACGGCCGCTGGGGCTTCCTTGTTATATTGTTGCCTTCTTCGTTTGGAACTTTGTTTCTCCTTCCGTTCCTTCATTTTATCTAGGTCAGGTGGGTTGGCTAGTTGCCGCTATGGCTTCTTCCGTGGTGTCAGGAATGCCCTTGCTAGTTTCGGCTACAACAGGTTGGGGATTTCACTCTCCCACTCTGTTGTCATTCGAATTATTAGCTCCTCCGGGCTGCCTTCCCTCTCTCTTCCCAGAAAGAGGGTCTTCTGTTGGGCAGAAGAAATACAAACACCGCGGTCGATCGTGGCTGGTGCCATTACAGAGCTCGGAGCTCGTGCACTACATGCCCAACTCCTCCCCGCGCTCGACCGGAAGTCCCATTAGATTTTAGCTTTTCTTTTTCTACAAAACAGCTTCTTATGGGCAGATCCAGTTATTAGATCAGAGAAAGACATTTCATGCACTTCATCCTCAAAACTTGGAAAACCTAGAGTCATCCATAGGGGATTCAGGTAACTGTAGTACCAAAAAACCTATTCAAAGACCTGAGCATCCTAACACAGAGACCACAAAACCAAAGCAATCTGAAAACTGCACATCAACTAATTATGTGGCTTGTTTATTTTATGAATATGGGACACCTCTTATTTTTCTTTCTGCTTAAGCAGGATGACATGGATGATGACTTCTTCATGGGCCAGACTGAACCTGTGCATGTGAAAGAGGTCATGCATGGAACACCCATGGTCCATCGCCAGGAGTTGTTGAGCTATGGGAACTTAAGCAACCTGAATGAAGCCACATGTGAAGACCTCTGTGTTGTCCTGGAAGCAATCCATGAGAATCTAAAGGAGTACCGGGTGATCCGGGATGAACTTGACCAGTAATTTCTCCATAGAGTTTGTTTTCTGTAGAAAAGACACATGTCAAATATAATGTCTGCTCTTGTGCAGGGGTGGAAACGGTGGCCCTAGGGACAAATACAGTCCCTGGCTTTAACTCAAATGGTGTGCAGTCCCATCTCAAAGGCTTTCTGCAAATTAGTAGGTCAGGTCCCACCCTACTGAGGATGGGGGAGAGAAGAAAACAAGAGTTGTCAGAGAGAGGGAGGGAAACTGTGGGTAGGAGGAAGGGAAAAGATCTCTTAAATGACAGGTGTTTTTCATTCTTTATACTGTTTTAGCTGCTCCACATTCCACAACATGAAATATCAAAACACTGTCCAACCTTTGACATGTTGCCTGATAGTTGAAAATACAGCAGTTGATGGAAGAAGCCATCAAGATTTTTTTCTTCTTGACTTTGATCCTTACAGAATAGTTCAGGAGGTGAGGTCCATCAGATTCAATATAGAGCAGGAACAAGAGATTGTTCTACGAAATATCCGTGGGGCCAACATTTCAGAAACTGTGCTTGGCACTGATGTCATGCAAGGGAGGCCTGGTGATGTTTTCACTGCACTGATGAACCTGGAGAAGGTATAGTTGCATCATCATAAGTTGGTACTGGGAGTAGGCCACTCAGGTGGTGTCATCAGTCAGTATCACTTCAGTCCAGCTTCCCCAACCTGACACCTTCCATGTACAATATTACAGCTCTACTTTCATGCATGCACTTAGCCTGCATGCCCAGCAACTGTTCTGGCTGAGGGATAAAAAGAGTTGTAGTCCAGCACATCTGGAAGGTGCCCAGTTGAGGATGTCCACTCTAGTTCATTGCAATTAGTTAATATAACTTACTGGTTTTCAACTCTTGGAGCTTTCAGATGTTTTGGACTGGCTCACAGAATCCTTGACTATTGGCCATGCTGGCTAGAGCTTCTGGAAGCTGAAGTCCAAAACATCTGAAGGACCAAAGGTTGAGAACCACTCGTCTAGCTTTACAAGCTGTTTCTATTTGCTTTCCTCATTGGGCTAGTTGTATAGCTGGTGTAGTTATACAATACTAAGTTTAGAGAAGGAGATCACCAGTGATGTCAAAATGAGGGTTGCTTTGAGCTATGTTTGTTCAGGAGGCAGTGTGTTACAGGACACCAGCTCTGTGGGAGGAATGGCAGGAGATAGAATCCCCCCCCCCGATAAACCCAGGCATTTCATTGGCCACTGTGGGTAGCAGATTGCTGGGCTAGATCTGGTGGGCAGTGGTGGCCTTTCAGAGGCTTCTGGTCTGCAACTCCCATCAGGCCTAGAGACCACATAGCCAATGTTGAAGGATGCAGTACAAAAACATCTGGAGGACCATACTTGTTCACTCTTGGACTAGATATGAGTGGACAGCTATGGCCCCAAATTAGACTACAGTGGGCCCTCTGTATCCATGGGTTTGGTACCCACGGATTCCAGAATCCATGGATCATCTTGTTGGTTACCTAAAATGGCGGTGACTGTACATAAAACATAGCCACCACATGCCTAAAATGGCATACCCAAAATGGTGGTGCCCATACCTAAAATGGTGGTGTCCATAACAAAAATGGTGGCACCCATTCATTTATATAGAATTCAACCATCCACATTATTTGGTATCTGTGGGGTGTTTCAGAACCAAACCCCTATGGATACAGAGGGCCCACTGCACTATTAAGGTGTGGTGGGAAACCTTGTCCTTTCAGTGGTGTTGCTGTAAGATCCAATGTCATTGCAGTACAGTTGGCTTAGCTGCATTATTAACAGTATTCATTCATTATCTTTATTCATTCATACTTTAAAAACACTTGGGATGAGACATCATAAATTTTTTAAAAAATAACTCATTCAATAATAAATAATAATAATAAAATAAAAACAATGCTACAAATTCCAAACTATTTAAAAACCACCAGAAAATAAAAACATACAGTTTCCCCTCCACATTTATGAACTTAGCATTCGCAGTTTTGCATATCTGCGGTTTTGGGAGGGCCCCCCGCCCTGCCAAAACTGTGACAAGGGGCCTCTGGAGGCCCCGTGAAGGCCCTGGGTGGGAGGGGGAGGGACGGGGAAGCCTCCACGGAGCCTCGGGAGGGTCTCTGGAGGCCCCGTGAAGGCCTTGGAAGGGAGGAGGGAGGCGGGGGAGAGCGACTATGGGGCCTCTGGAGGCCCCATGGTCGCTTTGGCAGGGGAGGGAGAGGGCAGTCATTATTTGCAGAATTTTCACATTCACGGGGGTCTGGGGAACCTATCCCCCATGAATGTGAAGGGACAACTGTATTTCTTTTGTGTTGGAAGTTTATAGGAAGGTGGTCATCCTGTGTAATGGTTGACTTGTGTACCAAACAACCTGCAGAATCTACTATCTGCTGCAACATTTCTATAACATAAAATGCTTTATTTATTGATCTAGTGGTTTATTCTGCTGTGCTATTATTTTATACAGTATAACTGGCATTAGTGGGACATAGAGAAGGCTTTCTGTGGTGCACCACTGGTAGAAGCAAAGCATGAAGTAGAACAAATGAGAGGGCTTTCTCTGGTGTGGCACCTCAACTGTGGAATGTCCTTCTCTTGGAGGGCTGAACGGTGCTGATGTTGGCCTCATTTGAGTAGCAAAGTAAAACTTGACTTTTCACCCAAGCCTTCAGAGCCCAGAGACTATGGCTTGGGTTGTGAATTAATCTTGCATTGTTATAAATTGTTCAATAGCTGTTCAAGTTGTTTTATTGTCCATACACCACCCTGAGATCTGTAGATGAATATAAATATTTTAACAACTGCTAGTCTCGTTGGCATCTCTGTCCATAGCATGAATAGAGGCAGTACCTCTGTTCCTTTGTTTCAGGCAACAAAATGTCTTGTAGCTGCCCTAATGTTGTCTTTCCTTCTACCATCTTCCTTTGCCAGTCCAGTGTAATTGAAACAGAATACCAAAAGGGTGCAGTCAAAACAGCAGCTCTGAGAGCACGACGGCAGTCCTTGGTACGTTAAATATGTAAAACAATGACTTATACACCTCGGGTTTAATTCAAATGCCATCAGGCATACTGGGGCCTTGTCTAGATGGGCAATTTACCTCCTCTTGCCCCTGTCTTAGAGCCTTGAAGTCCTAACAATGCAGGGCTTTTGCCCTGTTTTGCCCCTGGGCAGTCCTCATGACACCCAGGGCAAAGATGGGACTAATACAGGGGGGAGATGGGGTAAAGCCTGTTACACCATTTTGATTGAACACCCAGGAAAAGAGGCTCATTGAGGAAAAAGCAGATCAAACCTCATGAGTCTGCAATAGGCCATAGTACCATGCTGGCCCATTGCTGCAGCCACCATCCTTGTCACTCTCTCTGAAGCCAGGAAGCAGGGCCACAGCATGCGACTAAGGCTGGTCACATGCAGGAGGTCTTGATTATGCGCAGAGGGCTTCCTGCCTGGTGTCCACAAGAGCAATGCAGATGGCAGTGGTGGTGGCTGCAGAGATAGGCCAATGTGTCTGTGTGGATTCCAAACCATTCTATGCAGGTAACGGGGGAGCAATGGGCCTGATCCACAGCCAGAATACACCGCTGAGGAGCCAGCATATTTTGGCCCATGTAGACAAAGCCTATAGATGTGCTTACAAGACTGTTTTGCTGTTTGCTCAGCTGAATGGTCTTCTCACAAAGCCTGACCTTATCTTGATCATCAAATGTCAAAAAGATGGAGTATGGTGGGCAATGACACATCTCTTGAGTTACGTACTATTGAGTTTTTTGGTCTTTCCCCTTTACAGCAAGCTCCACCAGCGGAAAGGTCTCAGCAACCCAGCTTGGTAAGGACCTCTCAGTTCTGAGTCAATATGGCAGGACTAGGAAAACTTGGGACCTAGGGCCAAATCTGGCCCTCCATACTTTCCCAGAAGGCCGCATTCCTTCTCAATGATACTGCTGTATATTTCCCAGCTTTTCTGTGTTTTCCCCCCATTCTAAGAGATTGCCGCCTCACCCGCTGGCCAAGGAGCTCTCTGCAAGAGCCTGGCCATCACCATCACTGCTGGTGAGGTCAGAACCCCCTCCTTGGTGATCACTCAGGCACCCCGTTCTGACCTCAGCAGAAGTGATGGTGTCCTGGGCAGGCTTACCACAGAGATCCTTGGCTGACAAGGAAGTGGTGACAGTGGCTCCAAAAACAGAAGCCGAGTTGGCGGGGCTGATGCACTGTTCACCCGGCTGGCCTTTGGGAACAATGGGCATTACACCAGATTTGGAGTCATTGTGGTCAATCCTGGCCCTGGATGTAAACGGCCAGTATAGATGACCCTCCCCTTTGCAGACCTGGATCCCACGTTCCCAGCCTGTCACTCTGGGAAAGATTTCCTTTCCATCTACACACTTTTTTGGACTCACATATGCATTTTCTTAACCCTAGTCAGGAGGATCTGTGGACCAGAGCCAGAAACCTCAGGAGGGCATGGTAAGAGTCAAGAGGCATATCCCACAGAATTATTATTTGCCCCTTGACACCCTTTCAGAGTATGTTTATGAGAGTCATGGAACCGAGGAGGGAATTTAAAGTTTAAACTAGTTTAGTTTAGTTTAGTTTAGTTTACAAAAGTAGAAGTGTTTGGGGTAGATTGTTATTGCACAATGCTCACATTACACATGTCCTTTATATGTTAAGTAGAGGGAATAGAAGATAGGCAAGGATGCTTTGTCTCTTACTTTCTTTATATTCCCATCCCCACATGTCCCCACATACACCCCTTCCTTTCTTTTGGTATGATGGCAACATTAGAAGACCAGGGCAAGAATGCCAAGCCAACTGAGGGTGCCAGTTATAATCTCTGACTTTGGAAACATGCTATACCCAATCAAACCTATCATATATTAGAGCTTAATAGGACTAGTGAGATGGGAGTTGGTTTAAAACCTCACGTTGGAGATGTGAAGGCCTAGGAAAAAGTGGGGATTGTTTTTTCCTTTCTTTTATCTTTGCAGAAAAAATATGCAATATTTTCTTTTAAAATGATGAGTCAAGTTATTTCTAAAAACTATGCAACATGCAGATTTTTGTGTAAATCTATGTGGAGTATCAAACTATTGCATGATTTGGTTTCCTTTTCTTGTTTCTTTTTGTTAGAATGAGTGCTCTAGGTCTGCTTGACACTATAGAGATCTGGGAAAGACTATTTACTTATTTATTTGCTTGCTAATCTTCTCTTTTTGTTGTTTTTTTTTACTCCTCCTAAACTGGCAAAACCAAAATGGTTCCTTCTTGTTCAGGACCATGTCCTTTCATAACATTAAAAAAAAATTAAAAGGATCAATTGGTATTTTTTGTCTGAATAAACTGTACTTTTCACACACATAGGACTTTTTCGGACGTCTTAAATGTAACGGAAGCAGCCTCACCACGTTGTGAGGCTGCTGCGCTGCAGGGTGTCCCTTTCGCATGACGCCCGTCCCTGCTGGTACTGTTGCGGTACCGCAGGGACATTTGAGTGTTATATTTCAGCGATTTTTACTCACGTGAGTAAAAATCGCCGAAATATAACACTCAAATGTCCCCGCGGTACCGCAACAGTACCGGCAGGGACAGGCGTCATGCGAAAGGGACGCCCTGCAGCGCAGCAGCCTCGCATCGTGGCGAGGCTGCTTCCTTTACATTTAAGACGTCCGAAAAAGTCCTAAACATGATAATTTTATGCCAAATAAAATTATCCATAAATGTTAGGTTTGTAAAGTAATAAAATTATTTTCAATCTGAAAAGGATATTAATCTCACATTTCCCCCCATTTTTTCTGAATCTTTTTCAGGAAAAGAAACAGGAAAAAAACCAGTTTTATTCCATGGTTTCAAAAATTCTAGAAATTTTATATCAGTACCGTATATTCCGGCGTATAAAACGACTTTTGAGCACTCAAAAGTGCCCTCCAAAATTGACAGTCGTCCTATACGCCGGATACACTTTGCTTCGCCCACCTGCCTATCTCCTGCCTCTTCGCAAACGGAGCGAAGAGGCAGGAGATGGGGCAGGGGGGTGAAGCAAAGTGTTTTGAAGATCATTCGCCCCCCTCCTCTGCCTTCTCCCCTTTGGGGAGCAATGGAAGAAAGAGGAGGGGGGCGAACATTGTGGTTTGCCGCAGCCGCCGCTGGATCACTTCTGCAGCGGCCGAGGCAAACCCGCGATTCGCCCCCTCTCCCCACTTTCCTGGAAGGTGGGGAGAAGGGGCGAACGTGCCCGGTTTGGCCACACAGCCTCCGGATCCCCCTCCTGCGCTCTCTCCTGGAAGGGAGCGCAGGAGGGGCATGCAGAGGCTGCGCGGCCAAACCCGCAATTCGCCCCTTCTCCCCACCTTCCTGGAAGGTGGGGAGAAGGGGCGAACGTGCCCGGTTTGGCCGCACAGCCTCCGGATCCCCCTCCTGCGCTCTCTCCTGGAAGGGAGCGCAAGAGGGGCATGCAGAGGCTGTGCGGCCAAACGCGCGATTCGCCCCTTCTCCCCACCGTCCTGGAAGGTGGGGAGAAGGGGCGAACGTGCCCGGTTTGGCCGCACAGCCTCCGGATCCCCCTCCTGCGCTCTCTCCTGGAAGGGAGCGCAGGAGGGGCATGCAGAGGCTGCACGGCCAAACCCGCGATTCGCCCCTTCTCCCCACCTTCCTGGAAGGTGGGGAGAAGGGGCGAACGTGCCCGGTTTGGCCGTACAGCCTCCGGATCCCCCTCCTGCGCTCTCTCCTGGAAGGGAGCGCAGGAGGGGCATGCAGAGGCTGCGTGGCCAAACCTGCGATTCACCCCTACTCCCCACCTTCCTGGAAGGTGGGGAGAAGGGGCGAACGTGTCCCGTTTGGCCGTACAGCCTCCGGATCCCCCTCCTGCGCTCTCTCCTGGAAGGGAGCGCAGGAGGGGCATGCGGGGGCTATGCGTTGGAAGAGGGGGGTCGTCTTATAGGGCGAATATATCACAAACTCTGCATTTTACCTTAAAAATTGGGGGTTCGTCTTATACGCCAGGTCGTCTTATACGCCGGAATATACGGTACCTCCTCCCACACACAATGTTTGGTAGGAACAAAAGTTGACTCTATCCTATCAGGTCCCTGATGTTGTTTGCTATTTAGAATGCTGTTTGCTGTTTAGTGCTTAGGTACTTGGGATATATAGTTAGCATTGCTAGGCCTGTGCCTCATTATACCAGTGACCTGACATGAGCGGAGGGCAGTCTGGGAGCTGGGGCCGATATGTGTCAGAGAGATAGCTTGCCCCTGCACCAAGGTCACTGGCTGCTTGGGAATGTTTAAGGAGGCTTGCATAAATATAGATAACTATAATGATCACGTGGTGGTGGTGAAACTGAAACTAGCAGAATGTATTCACAAAGGGAGTTTTGGCACCAAAGCCTCAGAACTGTCTATGCAGTGTTACCATATGCATCTATATCCTGACAATAAATCAATCTTAATTTATGTCTGTTGTACGTGTGAGTAGGTGTTAATGGAGTTCACCACATATCCTCATGTAGAAACCTTCTATTTCACTTTTTGATCCTCTTCAGTGTTAGAATTGTAGAACAGTAGGGTCAAAAGGGGCTCCAAAATCCACCTAGTCCAGTCCCCCCTGCTGATGCTTGAAATCCAAGCATCCCTGAGAGATGACTATCCAGCCTGTTTAGCAATGTCCAGAAAGCAAGTCCACTGTTAATTGTGACAAGTATATTCTACTGTTAAATATTTCCTACCTTCAGACAGTTCTTCCCTGTTCCATAATTGGATGCCTCCCCTACCTCTTACATTACACATGAAGAACCAGAGAGGCATTTATTTGTGAATTCATGTTGTGTTTTATCTTTTCTTCTTTCCCCCCACTTTCTTAGGTGGCAGAAACATATGCAGAAAAGACCGAAGGTCATCATAGGCAGAGTTTGGTAAGATGCTGGAGACATATATTTCAGAAGATGTAACACATTTAATAGCTACCCTAAGGTTTCCTTTCAGTGGATAGTTTTCTTTTTTGTAGTGGAGCTCAAAGGGTCATGGTTCTTGGGCTTGTCAGTTAGTGGGTTAAGGTATCACTGTTACTTACAGATCTTGGAACAGGTACTTTTGACCTACAACTCCTAGAATCCTCCAGCCAATATGGCTAGTAAGTGAATTCTAGTCGTCTAAGAAAGTAACTTTTCCAACCTCTGGTTAACCCCTTGTGGTTGGGCCAGACCTGTAACCTTCTTTGTCCCCCCCCCCACATCTTATTTTTCTTCTCTAAGACTTCCATCTTTCTTTCTTTTTCAGAAAGGCAGAGAACAGGGAAGTATAATGATCTCTACAGCAGTAGGTCTTCTTAGCCTAAGGGGTTGTCATACAGCAAAAATATACCTCATAGAATTTGAGGAGAATACGATTTCTCTTAATGAGATCCCGCATCAATCCACCATATTCAGGAGGAGGGGAGCCAAAAACGACAAAAACTTGTAGGAAAAGCCTTCATGGCTTTTCTTGTATTTTTTTAAAAGCTGAGCAGGGAATGTGCATACCCACTCATTGGGACAACTGATTCACTTTGATGCATATTCCCAATAAGAGTGGAAGTGGAAAGTTGATTGGTTGGACATGCACAGGGGGTGGAGCTTGCTGGCAAGGCAAATGCCCAAAACTACCATGTTAGATTTTCACTATAGTGATTGTGCGCTGAGAAGATGAAACAGCCTTTCTTCTTCTTATTGTTTCTATTTATTTAAGAGGAATATTGCACTTCCACATCTTGGATATGCTTTTAAACAAAAAAAATACTGTTCAGCCGTGGTAATTGGTGACAATAAAAATACAGGTAATTCACTCGCACCCTTCATTTTGATTTGCAGGCATGCCTGTTTAAACAACAAATGCGGGCAGCTTTGCATGCCTGTGATCTTGCCTAAAAATCGTTAAGACAAATGAAATCTGCTGCGAATTGGCATTAGTGTGCATCAATCCACATTTTATCGCCTCGTATAGACAAGTCCCTCAGTGTCTCTCATACTGCAAGCAGGAAGCATTACAATTTTGAGTATTTGCTTGGTTTAAGAATAATCCCTGTTATGGAACTCTTGGGCCTAGAATATTTTTCGTGTGATGATAGTGTTTTTCAATTTAATTTATTGTTAATTCATTAATACTAGCTGTACCTGACGTCACATATACCAGTGGTGCATTAAGGGTGAGTCGCTCTGCTGCCCTGCTGCCGCCACCAGTTAACTGCCTGGGTCCTGTCACAGCGGTAGCAGGGATCACGGGACAATGATGTGACCTACTGGGCGCCCAGATGATATCAAAACCCAAATCAAAAGTTGGTCTAGTTCTATAACCGAGTAAATAATGTCAACTATTCCAAAAATCCAATTAATTATTTGGAAGGTCCATCTTCACTCACTAAATTCATATAAAATAAGCCATATATATGACTCAAGATTTAAAACCCTAACAACAATAATAACAATAATACCAGATAACAACAACAATAATACAATTACAACAATACTTCTTAACCTTTTCTTTACCAGTGGCCCCTTTAAATATCTTTTGTTTGCTATGGTCCCCCCAAAACTTTAGATTTCAAACCCTCATAATCAATCATAGAATCATAGAATCATAGAATTGCAGAGTTGGAAGAGACCATGAGGGCCATCCAGTCCAACCCCCTGCCATGCAGAATACACAATCAAAGCATCCCTGACAGATGGCCATCCAACCTCTGTTTAAAGACCTCCAAGGAAGGAGCCCAACCATGCTCCGAGGGAGTGTGTTCCACTGCCAAACAGCTCTTACTGTCAGAAAGTTCCTCCTAATGTTGAGGTGAAATCTCTGTTCCTGGAGCTTGCATCCATTGCTCCGTGACCTAGCCTCTGGAGCAGCAGAAAACAAGCTTGCTTTATCCTCAATGTGACACCCCTTCAAATATTTACACAAAATATTTAAATATTTTAGCTGCCGCTTCACACTGTTGACTCATGTTCAGCTTGTGGTCTACTCGGACTCCTAGATCCCTTTTGCACGTAGTCTCATTCAGCCAGGTCTCCCCCATCCTATATCTATGCATTTCGGGGGTTTTGCCCTAAGTGCAGTACCTTACATTTCTCCGTACTGAATTTCATTTTGTTAGCTTTGGCCCAGCTAATACTAATACTAATACTAATACTAATACTAATACTAATACTAATACTAGGCACTGGAGTGGGAGGGAAGACTTTTCTCCTGCTTCTTCCTGAAAATTTGTGGCTGGAGTGGATTGAATGGCAGTGCACAGGCCAAGCCAGCCAGCCAGCCTTTGCCTTGGCTCTGTCACATGTCCACTACACTGCAGGCAGGAGGTGGTCTGAGCAGCCTTCAAGCCTTCGTGGACCTCCTGTGAGGACATTGAGGAGCCCTGGGGGTCCATGGACCCCAGGTTAAGAACCACTGGTCTAGATACTTGGTGAAAGTAGCATGCAACAGCTCTGCCTCATTTAGAGAAGAGGAGCTCCAGGGACCCTTGTCTACTGCTTGTTAAAACAGAAATGAATAGAAAAGGGAACAAAGGAGTCTCTCCAGCAAGTGGTGGAATGGTCACCTCTAACTTTTTCATGAGTCTTTGGGCTAGCCTTTGCCCTACCCACAGAGTAGGTGACACCAGCTGCCCTTCAAGGGTAGCATGCTGGATTCCCCACTGAGAGGTGGCTGGCAGCCAATGAGAGCCCACCTTTCTCCATTCTATTCCCCCTCTCTCGCCAGCTTTGGCTCCTCCCACCAGCTGGAGGGTTTTTTTTTAAGCAGGCAGCAGCCCATTCAGTGCATCATTTGCAAAGAAAGCCTTTCTCCCCATGGGAAGCAGAGCCAGGGGCAGCCAGAGGACCCCAAGGGGTCCCCTAAGGAGGAAAAAGAGGGTCTGAAACACCTGGGTGTTTCACCTTCTTCCCACCCCTTTCCAGGGTTTTCTTTTGCAGCCTGTAACTTCTTCAGGGCAGAAGGTATCCACCCAGTATATGCTCACTGAGAGGCACCCGGCACAGCCTGGGTACAAGGTAACCCAGGAGTAGCCAAAACAGCAGAACTGCACAGCAGAAAGAGCACAAAAACAAAGGCTTCTTCTAGCAGCTGTTCCACAGCTTTGATCCATTTCACACACAAAAAGACTTACAGACAGTGAGGTTCATCCAAAAATTTATTAACTGTAGATAAAGACCTCCATTATCTGGAGGTCTTTATCTACAGTTTCAATATAAACAAATACAGTATATACACAGCAAACCTCATTAACGAACTCAACAGCAATTTCTCCAACGTTCATCAACACTCCTCTTTCTCCATGACACCAACCCACAAACAATGCATTGTGTGCTTTGGCTATATAGGAGTGTTTGATTGTCAACCCTCTGCCTAGCCACAGCTGTGAGCAAACTCACTTCAACTGTGCTAGTCTGTGGTCTGTTGCGCCAACATTTTTCATTTTTCACTTAAAGCAATATTACCCTGACAGAGGGAGGGGGAAGGGGCTCACGTTTTTGGGTGCAGAAGGGGTGTAGAGCAGAAGAAGGGGAAAAACCTACCCTGCAGGGTAGGATGGGGGAAAAAGAAGAAGAGGGTGGGGGATGCATAGAAAGCAACATTATTTTTCCACATGCATGCATATTACGACAGCAAGGGGAGCTGGCTGAGCATTTAGTTACTGCAGCTCAATGGGCAAAGATGTGGCTGTAGTGGTGTTGAAAAACATCCTCAGGTTGCTGATTGGCCAGCCAACTGAGTGCTAGGATTGGTTGGGTATGTTTCCTAAGCAGCCAATCAGCACACTGGGAATGACAACATACCCAGGAGAATTTATATATATATATATATATATATATATAGAGAGAGAGAGAGAGAGAGAGAGAGAGAGAGAGAGAGATTTCTTGTTGCAGCCTTACTTCTGGTTGTAGGAAACTAACAATGTTTTTTCTTACTTTGTTTGTCTCTACTTTATAGGAAGGAGGAAGCTTTGAGAGGAGCCGGAAGCAGCAAGAGAGCTTGGTAAGAGGCATGTCATAAGAAGGATGGCATAGGGTTGACTGTCTGCCCCTTTTCACATGTACTGTTTTTAAGCAGGTGTTACCAATCCTATAGATATGCATTTCCTCCCCCCAATGTAGTACCTCACAGTTATCTTTGTTGAGATTCATTTTGTTAGGTTTGAGCCTGCTCTCCAAGCCTTCTCTCTGTCACCTGTTAGCATCTCATCATCTTTCCACATAGTGGCCATGCTGTTTCTTTGTTCTTTCTCTTGCTCCCTGATCCTAACAAAAACAAATAAAAAATACCTCTGTCTTTTAATTATTTTTAACACCTCTAGCTCATTCTGACTTTCTCCCTAAAGATCCTGGTAATTAGGTAGCGCTCGTCTTTGGTGACTTCTGCCTTCATCCATTTCTTCTACATCTCTCTTTCAAATCTCAATTCATCTGGATGTTCTTTATGTATCCACCCTAGTTTCCCAATGGCAAAGAGTCATGGCTACAGTGTACAATAGTGGTACATCAAGCCCACTGATCATTATTCTGTCTTTCTTGTTTTTTTATTATTTTATTTTACATTTACATTACAGCATATTGTAAAATTCTAACATAAATAATACATTAACTTTAACCTTTACCTTATTTACTTATAGAACTTCCCTAACAATGAGGAAACAGATTATTCTCATTTTATGCTCTGTATCTTTCTTGTTTTTATATCACAAAAAAGGAATCATACTTCTCTTAACACATCTAATAAATTCCAACTTCTCATGAATTAATTCGTTTTCTATAAACATAAATCTATATTGAATACAACTTTTTTTCTATTCTTTTAACCTCAACATTACATAAGCATCATATCTTTTTTCCAAATATTCCAAAACACAATTCCAGAGACTAGGACCTGTAGCAATGGACTCAAAATACAAGAAAAGAGATTCCACTTAAACATTAGGAAGAACAGTGGAATGTGCTGCCTCGGAGTGTGGTGGAGTCTCCTTCTTTGGAGGTTTTTAAACAGAGCCTGGATGGCCATCTGTCGGGAATGATTTGATTATGTATTCCTGCATGGCAGGAGGTTGGACTGGATGGCCCTTGTGGTCTCTTTCAGCTCTATGATTCTATGATTCTATGAGTTTCATTCATCAGGAGAAGAAATAAGCACACAGACACAGACATGTGTCTAAACTATTTATCTTTACTACAGTATAATATAGTGATATTTACAGTGAGTCTGAGACTCTGCTCATAAAGACTACATATCACAGCATAAAGTAAAGTACAGTACAGTCCTGTCACTGCAATGACCAGACAGAACTACACAGTCACAATGCATGATCTAACAGAGTACGTAACAGAGACAGTGGTTCCCACACAGATTCTTTCACTTTCTCACAGAGATAAGGAATCCTGCCAAGACTAGCTTCCCAGGCCTAATCAAGATACTCTGGCCATCTGCATTTAGCCCTTTCATCACTGGCTCCTCCAGGCTGTAACATGAAACACTTGCTCTTTACAGTATAAATTTACTAGGTTGCATATCCCATTATCCTGACACCCCTCTAAATGTATACTTAAATGAGCTGTTTTACACACATTTTATCATACCAAGCTTTGAATGCAGATATTGAAATTTGATAGGACCCAGAAGTTTCGTGAACAGATCAGCTAGGTTCTCTTGTGATGACAATAAATCAGGTAACTAGTCTTGCTTTTACTGTTTCACAGACATTCTGATACTTTACAGCAACATGATACTTTACAGACTTAACCCCTTCAGCTGTTGCCATTTGTATACAGGCTTGTGAGTCCTCGTAGTCCTCAATTGGTTTCTGTATTGGCATCCTAAGATCAACGAACAATTGATTAATCCAAATCAATTCAGAAAGTAAAATCAGATAAAGCAGCAAATTCACTTTCTGAAGAAGATAGATACTGTTGTCTGTTTCTTTGCCTTCCAGAAAATGGGTGAATTTGCATATGAGATAACCTTTCCAGATGTAGACTTGTCTGAAACATTTTGTGCAAAATCACTATCTACATAGCACTGCAGTTCATGGCATCCTTGGGATGTAATCAACAACCCATAATCCATAGTACCTTTTAAATATCTCAATACTCTCTTCAATACTTGTCAATCATTTTGTGTTAGATTTGATACTTTTCTGTCAGAACATTTACTGCATATACAGTCGTCCCTTCACATTCGCGGGGGTTAGGGGCCAACCCCCGCAAATGTGAAAAAAACACAAATAAGAAATTGGACTGGGGGAGGGAGGTTTTTCACACACGCCCTTCCCAATACAGCGATCTGCCTTGGGAAGGGAAGGGAGGGGTGGGAGGGAGGCTCTTCACCCCCCCTTCCCAAGACAGCGATCTGCCTTGGGAAGGGAAGGGAAGGGTGGGAGGGAGGTTTTTCAGCCCCACTTCCCAAGACAGCGATCTGCCTTGGGAAGGGAAGGGAAGGGAAGGGAAGGGAAGGGAAGGGAAGGGAAGGGAAGGGAAGGGAAGGGTGGGAGGGAGGTTTTTCAGCCCCCCTTTCCCAAGACAGCGATCTGCCTTTGGAAGGGAGGGGTGGGAGGGAGGCTCTTCAGCCCCCCCTTCCCAAGACAGTGATCTGCCTTGGGAAGGGAAGGGAGGGGTGGGAGGGAGGCTCTTCAGACACAACCTTCCCAAGGCAGGATGGGCTTCAGGAGAAGCCCATCGCTGCTTTGGGAAGGGCAGTGTGTGTGTGTGTGTGTGTGTGTGAAAATCGCCTCTGCCCCGAACTCCCCGCTCTCCCGGGACTTGGCTCTTCACCCCAAATGGAGCCAAGCCCCAGGAGAGCAGGGAGTTAGGCAGCACGGTTTGGTCAGGGAGCACTCCGTTTAAATCGGCTGCTCTCCCTTCTGTGCAAGGGAGTGAAGCTGATTTAAATTAGGTGCTTCCTGAGCAAACCGCGAATAGTCAAAACCGCGAATGTGAAAGCCGCGAAAGTGGAGGGGCAACTGTACTATGTCAGGGCATGTCCAGTTTGATAAATAAACTTCCAACAGCAAAGTGATACAACTCAGTATTCTGAAACAATGTTTCCCCAGTGGTATTTACAAAATCAGTTACATGGGTGTTGGAGCACTTTTACAACCATACATGTTGCAGTCACATATCAGTTTTGCTATTTTCTGCTCTTGGTTAAGCAGAAATCTTCCATCTTCTAGTATTTTCACAATTATATCCCAATATTGTTGCACCTCACCCAAATTCTTACATCTGAAACTTTTTACCAAGTTCTTGGGTAAATGTTTTTACCTGTTCATTTGTTTTGATGATCAAACACAAATCATCCACAAACACAATCAGAATTTCATACTTTTGATATGTACCTCTTGTCATAAAAACACTTCAGAGTGCATTCACTTTCTGCTCATCCGAGCAGAAATGCTTGCAGCGAAATAGCATGGGCTTTTGAGCAAAAACATGTACACTTCTGGTGCAAAAGAAAAGGCCATATCAAAAAATTCCTTTATGGCTTTTTATTAACAGTAAACAAATGAAAATAAAATAAACAGCAGAAGACATTCATCCATGCTTCTGTATGCTCCAAGATTCCTCAGGAGCTAAGAGAAAGAAAAAGAGCTCCCAAATGCAGGAGAGACACACAAGCTCTGAAAACCCCCTCTCAGTTAAATACTCTTCTAAAATATTTTAACCTTCTGAGAAACAAAACTGAGAAGCTGGACTCCCAGTTTCATTTCTCGCTCTCAAACCCCAAAGGACAAAATAACATCAAGAGACAGATTTATAAGCTTTAGTAGACAAGCTGGCGTCTTTAGTACCTTGGCGAATAAAATTACTCAAGGGGAAAAACACACTTCTAATTACAATATCTATTTTCCCTGACACCCCTCTAATTTTCTTCACCCAGGCAAATGTATTTCACACTTCACCTATCATACCCAGCTTGTTACAAAAAAGGTCATGCTTAATTTGACCCAATGCTTTGGTAAACAAATCTGCTACATTTTCTTCACTAGGACAATACACCAGATCAATCAAACCATCTTGAACAGCTTCTCTAACATTCTGAAACTTTACAGCAACATGCTTTGTTCTGTTTTTTACACCTTGTGCTGTTGCCATTGTTATACGTGCTTGGGAATCTTCAAAAACTTTAATAGCTCCTGAAATTGGCATACCCAAATCACTAAAAATCTGTTTCAGGTAGACTAATTCAGTTGTCAGACTTGACAAGGCCACAAATTCCACCTCTGCAGAACTTAAAGCAATGGTGGGTTGCTTCTTTGATCCCCAATGTACAGCAGTACCAGCATAAAAAATTATCATCCCTGTATCAGATCTTCTATTTGAGATTTCGTTGGCAAAATTGGCATCAACAAACGCTTCCAACTCATGACAACCTTGTGAACTGATTTTTACACCATAATTTATGGTTCCACGTAAATATCATAGCACTCTCTTTAAACCTTGCCAATCATGTTGAGTTGGTTTTGACACTCCTCTGGACAAAACATTTACAGCATATTGAATATCTGGGCGTGATCATTTTGCAATATACAATAAATTTCCAATTACAGAATGAAAAAGTTCAGGACATTCAAACAGCCTAGTATCCGTTACATTTATGAAATCAGAACACATAGGAGTTCGTGCAGGTTTACATTGAGACATGTTACAAAGATCTAAAACCTTTCCAATTTTCTGAACTTGACTCATCTTAAAATCACCATTTTCAAACCTTTGGAAATCCACTCCCAAATAGTTTTTAATTTGACCAAGGTCCTTCAATTTGACCTTTAAACCTAATTCCTGTTTAAACCTTTACACCTGAGCATCAGTTTGAGTAATCATGCATAAATCATCCACAAAAGCGAGGAGAATTTCATAATTCTGATTGACACCCCTTGTGTACAAACATGGATCAGCAATGCTGTTCTGAAAACCAACATTTTTCAGCTGTTCATCCAAACAAAGATACCAACATCAGCCACTTTGTTTGAGACCATATAAAGCTTTATCAAGCCTATAGACTTGGTTTGTTCCCCCACTGTGGAACCCAGGGGCTTGTTCCATATATATACACTCATCCAGTGGGGCATTCAAATAAGCAGTCTCTACATCAAAGTGATTAACTTTGAGATGGTGCAGACTTGCAATAGACAAAGCAATTTTAACACTTTATACTTTAGCAGTGGGGGCAAAAACTTGGTCATATTTCTGATACTTTATCTGTGAATAGCCCTTTGCAACCAAGCGTGCTTTGTACTTAACACTCCCATCCTGCAACTGCTTCTTTTTGTACACTCAACGACAACCTACAGCCTTTTCTCCTTGTGGCAATGCTACAATATGAAAAACATCATGACTTTTGATGGATTCCATTTCATTTTCCATTGCCTCCTGCCACTTCTATTGCTCTTCTTCAGGCAACTTCAAAACATCAGTAAAGCTGTCAGGTTTAAAAGTCACTTGACAGACCCTTACATTCTGTGCTGTGAATCTTAGAGGAGGTACCCCCCTTGTCTCTCTGTTAGAGCGACAGGGAATGACAGGCTGGGCCTGATCATTGTCAGAATCTGCATTTGAATCACTCTCCACATC
This sequence comes from Gambelia wislizenii, assembly GCA_030847615.1. Taxonomy (NCBI): domain Eukaryota; kingdom Metazoa; phylum Chordata; class Lepidosauria; order Squamata; family Crotaphytidae; genus Gambelia; species Gambelia wislizenii. Next base: position 18,093,236 of record JAUMIR010000010.1, on the reverse strand, counting down.
AAAGGACTCATGCTTTGAACCCTCCCCTCCCAAATCTGGGGAAGTGTCAGTGCCTGACTCAGCAGCCTGCTGCTGCTGTTGATCAGGCTGATTTTCACCTAAAAATGAAGGCAAAATCACATCTGGATTGGAATGTATATGGGACCAATTGGATTGTTCTTCAAATTCAGTACTCCAGGAAATTAAAACTCTTCCATCTTTTAAGGGAAAAGGCCAGCCCTTGGAAGATTGTTCATACCCTACAAATCTCAGCCTCCTGACCTTGGGCTTCCCCTTTTTTCTGATTGCTTTAGGGATATTTACCCATGCATAGGGCCCAAAAGTCCTAATATGCTTCACAGATGGCTTCTTGCCATAAAACATGAAAAAGGGTATATTTGAGACCACAGAACTTGGCACGCGGTTACTCAAATAAGCAGCTGTCAACATGGCCTCTCCCCAGTATTTCTGTTCAATGTTTGCATCAAACATCAGGCTATCTTTAATTGTTTGCAAAACACCAATTTTTCTCTCAGCTATGCCGTTCTGACTGGGAGAAAAGGGGGCAGATAGCCCATGGAAAATTCCCTTTTGCTTCAGCAAGTTCTGGGATTCATTTGAAATGAATTCCCCTCCCCTATCTGACTGGACAGATGACAGCTTCTGAGAGAAATATCTCTCAACATAAGCCACCCAATTTTTAAAGGTCTGAAAAGTCTCATCCTTACTCTTCAGTAAGAATACAAAACAGAAACGGCTGTGATCATCGACTAGGACCAGGACATACTTGGCTCCTCCCAAGGATGCTGGATAGGGGCCAGACAGGTCCATATGGATCAGCTCAAGAATTCTTTTTGTCTTTCTGTCACTATGCTTGGGGAAAGGATGGACCTTCGATTTGAATCTCTTACAAATCTGGCAATCCAGGTACTTCTGACACACCTTCAAACTCAGCCTATCCACCATCTCAGGCATCTGCCTGAGAACCTTAAAGCTAGCATGGCCAAATCTCTGATGCATCAGATGCACACAATTATCATGCATGGGAGAATTTGCCACCACAATACTACTTTGAGGCTCCTGTATACAATCATACATATAACACAATTGGTCATGAAAAACCCCTTCAGCCAAAATAGCACCATCCTTCAAAATAAAGCATTTGTTCCCTTTAAATTGTACTTCACAGCCCTGCTGTGTCAACTTGGCAACAGAGAGCAAACACATTTTTAAACCAGGAACATACTGAACATTTTGTACATCCATGTTCAAACATTGTACAAAACATGTACCTTTACCCAAACATTATGACTTGGATCCATCAGCCAAACTCACACTTGAGGGGCCAGTCTCTTTAAAGTCCTTAAAAAGTTCTTTATTATTGGAAATATTTTCATTACAGCCGCTATTGAGGGCCCAAAAAGTTAGATGTGCTTTTTGTTCTTTTGCAGTTTGCAAAACAACTGCAGAAACAGTCATGCTGGAAGCAGATTTCTTGGTCTTAGAATCCTTACTTTTCTTTGACTTGCATTCCTTGGAAAGGTGCCCCTCCTTCCCACAGTTCCAGCAGTTCTTGCCTTTCACAACAAAGGCAGGAACTTCACCTTTACTGGAGTCTTTGGAGCCATCTACTGGGCCATTTGTAGAATTGCGAGTCTTTGGCTGTGAAGCCTTTGGAAATGGGGAAGTCTGCTTTCTCTAGAGCCATTTAGCCTCTTCTTCGAGCAAACGACCAGTAATAAAATTAATAGTCAAATTTGCTGTGGGCAAATTTTCGAAACTAAATATTAAGGGATCAAATTTTTCTGACAGGCTACTGAGGAGAATGTGATATTTATCCTGTTCAGTAAAGTTCACATTAACTTCCTGAATCTGGTCAAAGTACTGTCGCAAAAGTGAAATGTGTGTGGCCACATCACCATCTGGCTGCAGCTTTAGTCTATACAGCTTTCTTGTTAACATAAGCTGTGAACCAGTCCCAGCATGGACATAGACTTGCTGCAGTGCCTGCCAAATGTTCCAGGCCATGGCACAACCTCGCACATAAATCAACTGACTGTCCTCAATTGCCAAAATGAGTGACGCTCATGCCCACTCCTCAGCCTGAAGCAATGCAATAGCAGCACCCTGGGCAGGGGTAGCTACAATAGGGGCATGGATCAATTGTTGATGCAAATACACTTCCATCTTCACAGCCCACTAATGATAGTTCTTATCATTTAGCTTTTGGAAGGGAAACACTGACACGCTCTGAGCCATTGTCCATAAACTTTCTGGCCCCTCTCAGCAAAATATCTGCTGCCCTAACATGGGTAGCTTACCAGCCAGGCGTTGTAAATGGTTCCGTCTCAGCAGCTCCTCACAGGTGATCTCAAATTCCAGACCCCCTCTGTGCTGGGCTTGTCAGCTTTTGCCAGGCGCAGACAAAAGAAAGCTCCAACAGCTTCAAACAGCTTCCAAAATTCGTAGCTCAAAAGAAAAGCAATTCACACCAAAAGAGACAAGTTGCCCAGTTTGCCGCTTGTTAAGAGCCCTTCTCAACTTAGACTCAAACTATCTGCGGCCATAAAAGCTTCACGGCTCATAAAATCCTGAGCCAGCCATTCTGGGCCCATATCCTGTCATAAAAATGCTTCAGAGTGCGTTCACTTTCTGCTCATCCGAGCAGAAATGCTTGCAGCGAAATAGCATGGGCCTTTGAGCAAAAACATGTACACTTCTGGTGCAAAAGAAAAGGCCATATCAAAAATTTCCTTTATGGCTTTTTATTAACAGTAAACAAATGAAAATAAAATAAACAGCAGAAGACATTCATCCATGTTTCTGTATGCTCCAAGATTCCTCAGGAGCTAAGAGAAAGAAAAAGTGCTCCCAAATGCAGGAGAGACACACAAGCTCTGAAAACCCCCTCTCAGTTAAATACAGTCATCCCTTCACATTCGCGGGGTTTAGGGGCAGACAACCCCCACGAATGTGAAAAAAAAACGCGAATAAGAAATGAGCCTGTGGGCAGCGGTTTTCCACCCCAGTCCCTTCCCAAGGCAGCGACAAGCTTCCTGAGAAACCCTTAGCTGCCTTGGGAAGGGAGTGGGGTGCAGAGCGAGCGTGCCAGCTGCTTCCCACCCCTCCTTTCCAAAGCAGCCAAGGGCTTTCTCTGAAGCCCTTAGCTGCCTTGGGAAGGGAGTGGGGCACAGAGCGAGCGCACCAGCGGCTTCCCACCCCTCCTTTCCAAAGCAGCGACAGGCTTCTGAGGAAACCGCTCACTGCCTTGGGAAGGCAGCGGGGTGGAGAGCGCACGCACCAGCTATTTCCCACCCCTCCTTTCCAAAGCAGCGAAGGGCTTCCTCAGAAGCCCTTCGCTGCCTTGGGAAGGGAGGGGTGTTGAGCAGCAGGGGGGAGGCAGCCTTCCGTGAATAATCAAAACCGCGAATGTGAAAGTCGCGAATGTGGAGGGGCAACTGTACTCTTCTAAAATATTTTAACCTTCTGAGAAGCGAAACTGAGAAGCTGGACTCCCAGTTTCATTTCTCGCTCTCAAACCCCAAAGGTCAAAATAACATCAAGAGACAGATTTATAAGCTTTAGTAAACAAGCTGGCATCTTTAGTACCTTGGTGAATAAAATTACTCAAGGGGAAAAACACACTTCTAATTACAATATCTATTTTCCCTGACACCTCTTGTGTACATACAGGGATCAGCAATAGATTGTTTAAAACCAACATTTAACAACACATTTATTTATTGCCCTGGTGGGAAATCAGCTATATCAAATACATCATGCAGATTCAGAGAATTCATTTCAGAACACATAGCAGATTCCCACTGTTTCTTCTCCCCTTGAGGAAATTGCAAAACTTCATTATAATTGTTAGGCTCACATGTAACTTGGCAAACTCTTACAGCACTCTGTACTGTACATCTTTGAGGTGGAACAGCTTTTGTCTCATGACTTGACCTTCTAGGCATAAAAAATTGCATAACCTCCACTTCCTCACTGCTTTCTGCCTGTTTTGGATTTCTCCATTGCTGCCACTCCTGTTTAACTTCCACAGGACTTCTAGCACCAGGTGAAACTTGCCCGGGCATTTGCTGCAGCTTTTGAGAATTATCCCTAACAGGTAGAAGAACTTCAGGATTAGAATGCACTTGGCACCAATAACTATGCTCTTCAAACTGAGCATTTCTGGAAATTTGAACCTTCCCATTTCCCAATGCAAACCTGTAAGCTTTTGAGCCTGTCTCATAACCCACAAACCTCAGTTTTTGTGCTTTAGGAGATCCCTTTCTCCTTGTAGCCTTGGGAATGTTCACCCAAGCATAGCTACCAAAAAATCTCAGATGTTTGACTGATGGCTTCCTGCCATGCAGCATAAAATAAGGAGTATTTTGTACCACAGAATTCCACAATCTGTTATGCAAATCGCCCCAGTATTTTGATCCATTCCAGAATCAAACATCAAACAGTCTTTCATCATTTGCAACACAACAAATCTACGTTTTACCATGCCATTGTGCAATGGTATAAACAGAGCAGAACATCTATGAAATATGCCGCTCTTTTTTACCATTTCTGAAACTTGTCAGACATAAATTCTCCCCTCTATCTTTGTAGAGAACAAACTTTCACATTATGTTTTCTTTCCACATAATTGCACCAATTTTGAAAAACTTCACAAGCTTCTGATATGTTTTTCAATAAATAGCAAAAACCATATCTGGAAAAATCATCCACAATTATCATAGCAAATCTTGTTCTCCCCAAAGATGGAGAATAAGGTCCAGCTAGATCTGTGTGCACCAGTTCAAACATCCTTTTTTATACTCTGTCACTGAACATAGGAATAGGTGGCACCTTACTTTTAGCTTGTTTACAAATTGATCAGTCTAAGAAAACATCACAGTGATTCACTTGCATATCATGGCACACTTCAGGCATTTTTCTTAATACTTTGTAGTTGCATGTCCTAATCTCCTGTGCATTACATGAATACGCTGGTTGTGAATGGGTGTATTAGTCATTACAGCCTTGACTGGACTCTCAGTTTTTGGCTTCATGTAATACAGCTGATTGCTCAATTCTCCCTCAGCACATATTTGCCCATTCATTAACACATAACACTTGTTACCAGTAAACTTGATTGTATACCCATCAGCAGTGAAAATGCTCACTGACAGTAATGACATCTCCAATGATGGGACATACAACACATTGTCAACATTGTGGCCAAAACAAGGAATAAAGCATGTACCTTCAGGTGCCGTTTACACAATGAAAATGTCCTGGGAAGAATTTGTGTCGATCCCTGGCAGTTTACATGTACATCGGGTCGGGTACGTGATTTTTGGAAGGGGGGCCACCTTTTATCCCTCAAACTGCGGGACTTCCAGTCCCGTGGTTTGTGCCGGTTTTTTAAAAAGTCATTGGAGAATTCGGAAAATTGGAAATGTAAACAGCCTGGGACAAAATATCTCGGTATTGGGGGATGACCAGAAATGGTGACTGGGGGCGGGCTTAGAGATCAGGGACCAGAAAAGGAGGGGTCAGTCACCCGTTCAACATATCCAGCCTCACCAGCTGAAAACAAAGGCATCCCTTCCAGCTGCCCGAAGGTTGATGTGTGTGTGCATGCGCATGTACTCAATCACCTTTTTAAATGGATTTCTACACTGCAAACCCTTCAGCTTTAACCTCTTCCTCAACTGCATGTTACAAAGAGATCGTGGTGGGCAGAGGGTCGCCCATTCATCCCCTGCCTTGATCACCTCCCTGAGTCTGAATGGGCACAGTAAAATATTCCAGCCTCTGAATGAATGAACACCCTTTAATTCCCCCTCTCTGTGTCTATGTCTTTCAAAATGCCTGTCTGTCTGCTGCTAAAACTCAGCTGTAAGGGTTAACATTTTAAAGAGGCAAGGGGAAACCCAACCCCCCCACCTCACTCGGCTTGATTTCAAAAGGAAAGCACTCCCTGCCTCTGAGCGAAGATCTCAGTCTAGGCCTTTCAAAATGCCTTCTGCCTCTGCTTAAAGCGAAAGAAATTCCAAGCCTCTACTCAGCTTGATTTCAAAAGGAAAGGACATGGTTTAATTGTTCCTCCGTCTGAGGTCTTTCAAAATGCCTTCTGCCTCTGCTTAAAGGGTTAACATTTTTAAGAGGCAAGGGGAATACCAAAGCTCTGTCCCCTCTCTCTCCCCCCCAGCCAGCCAATAGCATCGCTTGTGGTGCAGAACTCTAAAGGAAGTTCGTCACCGAGGTTGTGAAAACACGAGTAATCGCATCCTTGATTGACAGCCAAAAAAAAATCCCGGTAAGCTAAACATGTGTAAACAGCAAAAGCACAGGATATAACAGTGCGGGACCAATAAAGACTTTTGTCGTGTAAATATCAATCACGGGATCTTCCAGGATTTCCTAAAGAGTGACAAAAATCATATAAACAGCGAGGGGCGGATATGGGATCAGGAAATCACGGTAAGCCCTGCGACAATTTTTGTCGTGTAACTGGCACCTCAGTTTTCACAATTGATTTGCATCCATTAACAAGTTTCACATTACACATTTTTGCTTCTGACATCTTAACAAGCTCTGTGTCACTGTTTGCTACATGTACAGAACATCCAGAGTCAAGCACACAATGAGTTAATTTTGTGGAATTTTCTTTTCTCACCACTGCTGAAATAGCTTGAGTTCACAGACTGCATTTCTTCTTTGATTTATGGCTCTCTTGTTGATTTTTCTTCGGACACTTTTTAGCCAAATGATTTGTAGATCCACAGCTCCAGCATTTTCTGGCTACAAATACTGATTCAGTAGCCTCATTATTGTTCACTTTGGAGATGGAGTTAGACTTTGAATTTCCATCTTTACTTTTCAGTCTGACCTGTTTTTCTTCATCTTTACAAGCTTGCTGTCTCTGCTGCTCCTCCAAAAGCTTCACAGAGAACAAATTCACTGACAAGTCTCGCTCAGGAATCTTCTCCACGCTGTTAATTAATGCATCCCAACTGAAGTCCAAAGAACTGAGAATAATATAAACTTTCTCTGCTTCATTATAATCCAGCCCCACTTCATGCAACTGCACAAATGGAGACCTGAAATTTTGCAAATGCAAAGACACATTATCACATGTTTTCAGCTGAGCTTTGTAGAGCTTCCTTGTGAGTAGAATTTTCAATCCACCCATCTCACAAACATAAATCTCCTGCAAAGCATCCCAGCATTCTTTGGCTGCTAGTAATTCTCTGATGTACACCAACTGGGCATCTACAAGTTCCAGGATGATGGCTGCATGTGCTCTCTCCTCTGCCTTTGGAATCATAGAATCATACAGTTGGACCATCCAGTCCAACCACCTGCCATGCAGGAATACACAATCAAATCATTCCCAACAGATAGCTGTCCAGCCTCTGTTTAAAAACCTCCAAAGAAGGAGACTCCACCACACTCCTACTGTCAGGAAGTTCTTCCTAACGTTTAGGTGGAATCTCTTTTCTTGTAGTTTGAACCCATTGCTATGTGTCCTAGTCTCTGGAGCCACAGAAAACAAGCTTGCTCTGTCCTCAGTATGACATCCCTTCAAATATTTAAACATGGCTACCATGTCCCCTCTCAAGCTTCTCTTCTCTAGACTAAACATGCCCAGGTCCCTAAGCTGCTCCTCATAGGGCATGGCCTCCAGACCTTCCACTATTCTGGTCGCCCTCCACTGGACACGTTCTAGCTTCTCAATATCCTTCCTGAATTATGGTGCCCAGAACTGGACACAGTATTCCAGGTGAAGTCTGACCAAAGCAGAATAGAGTGGCACTGTTACTTCCCTTGATCTAGATACTATGCTCCTATTAGTGCAGCTTAGAATCACATTGGCTTTTTTAGCTGCTGCATCACACTGCTGACTCATGTTCAGCTTGTGGTCCACTAAGACTCCTAGATCCCTTTCGCATATACTGCCATCAAGCCATGTGTCATCCATCCTATATCTATGCACTTCATTTTTACTGCCCAAGTGTAGTATCCTACATTTCTCCTTGTTGAAATCCATTTTGTTAGTTTTGGCCCAGCTTTCTAATCTGTCAAGGTCATTTTGGATTCTGATCCTGTCCTCTGGGGTATTAGCTACCCCTCCTAATTTGGTGTCATCTGCAAACTTGATAAGCACACCCTCTATTCCCTCATTCAAGTCATTGATAAAGATGTTGAATAGCACTGGGCCCAGGACAGAACCCTGTGGCACCCCACTAGTCAGTTCTCTCCAGGATGAAGAGGAGCCATTGATGACTATCCTTTGGGTTCAGTCAGTCAACCAATTACAAATCCACCTAACAGTTGCATTGTCTAGCCTACAGGTTACTAACTTTTTTGCACTAACTTTTAACAGTAGTATGCACCATAGGTTCCCAGATACGTTTCCTTCTTAGAAACATCTGCATTTTCATGGACCAGTACAAATAATTTCACTCATTGAGCTTCTCCAGAGGCAATCTACTCAGGCTAGGTGTCAATGCCATTCCAGCAATAAATCAAGCCGCCAAGCCCCTCTATAGCTTTGTTCTCACTCACAGATCTGCAGTCTTGGCAAGGAACATCTCAGACAGCACTCCACAGCTTACCGGCATTGACTGGTCACAGCAGATTGGCGCAGCATGGTGCTACTGGTGCAGACTGGGCCCATAACCTGACACGGTTGGGCACTGGTACCTCTGAGCATATCAAGTGGTCCAGGCAACAAAAGTTGTTGTAGCAGAGTTTCATTCATCAGGCAAAGAAATGAGCACACAGACACAGATGTGTGTCTAAACTACTTCTCTTTACTACAGCATAGTATAGTGATATTTACAGTGAGTCTGAGACTCTTATCATAAGGACTACATATCACAGCATAAAGTACAGTGCAGTCTTATCACTGCAATAGCATTTGCAGAACCCAGGTTCCCCACTAATGTTTTAAATCATGTAGTGGGGAGAGTGATGCACAAACATCTCTGTGCTTGACCTTAGAGGTATACATGTACAAAACCCTTGAAGGAAGTTAAGAAGTGCCCCTCTGCCCTGTTGCCAGAGCTTAATTGTATTTATACCTAATACACGGATGGGGATTTGTGGCTCCCCAGAAGCTATTGGACTATAAAAGTTGGTGTGTGTGTGTAAAATCTAATTGAAAATTGGCCCAGAGCTATGCACTACATGATATCTGGGAATTTAAGCACCACACCTACCTGGGCAAAAAGTCCAAATCTTCCCACTGGATTTTTACCCCATGCTGTAGGCCCACAGGCACTTCTTCCCAAAGAGCTTTATGTATACTCTTTCGCAAGGCAGACACACACACCCTGCCGCATGCGGCTTCTGAGTTCAGAGCAAGTGAATCTGCCTGGCACAGCCACCCCTCTGACCTCAGAACAAACGGATGTATGTTGGGAAGGCAGACCTCTAGCGTACAGCCGCTCATTCTGAGGGTCAGAGTGAGCGACTTCACCTGGCACAGAACAACAGGCATTGCCATTTTTGCCCTCCTCAGCACCAGTGCCACTTGTTTTTCCTTACCAGTGCATAGTTAATGTGTGACTGTGCACTGGGAAGGCAGAGCTAGTGGAAGCAATGCAGAGGAGGGGAGATATGGTGGCGTCTCTCAGACAGGCCCTCCACCTCCACCCTCCCACCCTCGAATCCAGTGCGGATCCTTTGTCCATACTACCCTTTTGTCCGGAGTTTCCAGAAAACTCCAGAGAAAACTGCGAGTCTCCCAAACCTGGTTTTTTGGTATACCCAGAGTCTGGTTTAGATAGAGCTGTAAATTTTGTAGCACTATCGCACCAGATTTGGAGATAATGTGAAATTGCTGGTCTAGATTTGAGGGGAATTCAGATTTTATCGCTAGTTTAGATAAGTCCTAACTCCCATCATCTCATTGATTATGCTTGGTAGGGCTATTAGGAATTGTAGTCAGACAAGATTTGTGGCGGGGGGGAGGAGAGACACATTTATCTCCCTTGATTTTAGAACTATACATCTGTTTGGTTAGGGCTCAGAAAGTTTTGGAGGTAACTTCATTTATTTCTTCCTACTAGCAGTACCCTGAAAAATCAGGAGAGTGAGAAGAAACAAGCCAACAATCAGGACTTCACATATTATATATCATGGGAAGACAGGATCTACACAGAGAATGCAAGGAGCACAAGGCCATCAGTGGGTGGTGGCCAGAAAGGCTCAGTCATGTGACCAACAGCCACATGGTTAGGATAGCCTCTGACACAGAGACCATATCCAAAGAAGCTGAACTTTGGCATCTCAAAATAGTGTTGACTGAACAAAAATCACTTACGGAAAGAACCATACACCTTGAACTCATAACCAGGAGGTTATGAGTATTAAAACCATAATTCCTGGGATACAGGCCATGAAGGATTTCCCTTTGGAATAGGGCCAGAGTTCCTTATGGGACTTGGAGAGTGCATGCTTTGTTTCAAAGTACTGTTCTTTCCATGCAGTGGAAATAGAAATGACAGATAAGTAGTTCCAGGTCTGAATACAGGTCCATGGCAGTGTCCTAATCCATAGCATAGCAATGGCAATTGTACTCAGACCCAGGAAGGAAAGGTATGGCTCTGGCCTAACAGGAAGGAACCTGGAAAGAGGTTTGTCAGTGTTCATCACCAAGGCCTGGATCACATTTTCTGCCACGTATTAGTGTTCTACTAGAATGATGCTGGATTGATGGCCGTTCTCTTCCAAAGCCACAAGTTGCTGCTACATCTCTGCATTGCCCACCTCATCTGGGATTGTTTCACATGTGGACCAAGTCTGGAGAGGGCTTCAGTTTATGTTCTCCAGCTATTGGCACTGGCTACTTCACTGCAGTTTAAAGATGAACTGTGTCCTGAAAACTGTGTGAAAGTTGGGTGAAGTGTTAAGGAATGTGTAGCTTCATGTGGGCATGGATGTGCAGTTCTGTCAACATTCTCATGGATGCAGGTTGGCTTTCTGAATTGGGTTGCCTCCAGATTCACAATAGAATAATGAAATGCTGAGCTGTGTACTAGACATTTTGTGTTGTGTGTGTATACGTAGGTGCAAAAGGTTAGTACTCATCTGCTTGTTTAGACAGGTCCTCATTGAGAGTGAGTAAGGGAGAATACTGCTGCTGACCTTCTCCAAACCCATAATTCCCAGTTTGTCTCAAAGATTTATCTTAGAGCTGCTTTGCAGCTAAATGACTACTGTGTGGAAGTGGTTCTATATAGGCAGTTGCACAAAGTTTGCAACATATAGTAATATGTATATTCATGTAAATCACTGAGTTGGTTCTAATGTGATGCAATACCATGGCTTGGGCCAGCTTCCCCAACTTGATGCTTTCCAGTTGGTTGTATTACAGTTCCCATCATCCATAACTACCAGTGATACTGGCTTGGGAGGATGGGGAGTGTTGCTTCAAAGTTTTGGGTCCCATCAAGTTGGAGGAGGCTGGATTAGATGGATCATTAGAACGACTCCATGTAAGGTAATTTCTTTGGGACATGTTCACATTACTTAAAAATTCTCTTTCATTGTTATGCAGACTTTTTTGCTTGACTTCATTGCATTACCTTTTTTAAGAAATGAGTCTTCCGTATTCTAAAGATTCACTAAAACTAATGGGAGAAAAGACATGTCTCCACTTAGCTAGGTTGGAAAGCCTGAAGCTCTGTGATAATTGTGGTGAATGGAGAACCACTGAAGTGCTTCTAGTGAAGCATTCCTGTCAATGCAAGATGCACATCACAGCTGAAATGTTAATATAAATCCAGCTTCCAATCATATAGTCATCAGTCAGACATACTGATGGGATCTATGCAAGCACAGGAAGAGGAAATAAAACACTGTTTCAGAAAACAATAGTCCTGATATTAAATGCATTGCTGTATGTAATGCAGAATGCAAAATGGGCTTTTGATGCAGTTCTCAGAATTCTTTAGCTGTGCTGCTTGTGTTGAAAAAGTGCATACACAATGCAAAAATACATTAAACACCATGTTTAATTTAGACTTGACTGTTCTCTGTGTAAACCCCCCATTCAGCATGAAATACTGTACAGGTTGACCCCCATATCCACAGATTCAGCATCTACATTTCCACTTATCCACCGAAGATTCAGGAAGGACTCATCCCGTGCTTTCTGCAAGCGCGCTGATGACTAAAAAGGCCATACTCTCTAGGCATTTCTAGGTCCTCCAATGTGATTCTATGGTCAACTTGTGGTGTTTCTCTCATTGAAAATAATAGGATTCCCTATAATCCATGGTTTCAGGTACCCACAGTGGGGTCTTGGAACGTATCCCCCATGGATATGTGGGTTGACCTGCACTTTGGTTTGGCACAAACAATACTGTATATAACTGCTATAGCCAGTGGAGGGCAGTGATGTCATTTTTGTTAGTGAACAGCTACTGCTATGTGTAAAAGGGGAACACACATGATTTGGCTAAAAAGAGAAAGAATTAGGAGTGGACCTTGCAGGTTTCCTTAAGAGCTTCTCAACCATTCCCCCCAAAATTCAAGCAGTGGCATTTGTTCCTCCCCCAAGCTGACGGACCATTCACCAATAGCAATTTTGTCCAGAAATCACAGGCAGTGTGTCGATATATTAAATGTATTAATTACATGTTTACATTAAAATGCTTAAAGCAGAATATAAAGTACCCTTTTTCCAAACAAAACTTAATGTGATAATATAAGAGATGGCATATTCACTCACTATGTTACCACCTGCTTCCTTTACCACCCTTTCTGCTATTCTTGCTGGTGTTTTTCACTCCACAGCAGACTGTAGCAGTGAGCAGCAAACATGATGAGCAGGAAAGAAAGGCAGGGAGGGAGGAGCAGGAAGAACAAGCCTGCAGTGCACTGCCTCATGATACAATGTATAATGTATAATGACACATGATAAGGAAGATTCAGAGTGAGAGGAAAGGATAGAAAAAAAGATAAGCAGGTGAGATAGAAATACACACACAGAGAGAAATGTGACTAGAGACAAGAGAGGCAGGAAGAGGAGTGGAAAAGAAAAAGAAAGACCGAGAAAGAGGAAAAGAAGAAAAACAGAATGCACGTTGTTGGTCTTGAAAAAGAGAAGTGACTTATAGAGGAGTTCCTAAGCAGAAAATAATGGAGGAGGGAGGAAAGAGGACAGCAGAAATAGATAACAACAACATAGACAATTCTGACAATCTGGAAGAGAAGGAAGACTTTCAAAGAGGTGAAACGAGAGGATAACATGGAGATTGAGCAGCTATGGAAAAGGAGCTATTCAAAGATACCCTCAACATAAAATGGCAGGAATCATAAAATCAAAGATAATTTTATAGGAAATATAATTTATTTTCATCGTTTTGAGTCAGAAATTGGGAATACAATATCAACATTTTTTTAAAACAGGCCCAGTTTTTAAGTTTAAGTATTTCTCCCCTAAAGAATAGGACTGCCTGGTCCTATACTGACTATACTAGTCAGAGCAGTTCTAGTCTTCAAGGAAAAAATAAGATTTTTAAAAATGACAATTAAGGGAGATTTCACTGCAGCATTAATTACTCCAAATCTGAATGAGGATTAAAAACATACCCAATTAAGTAATCATATGTGCACATGTGTGTGCGTGCGTGCACACCTATTTCAACATCAGGTGTTTTACTAAGTGCAACTGGATATAGAAATCTTTGGGTTTTTTTATTATATGACTAGATTACAGATGATAATTTTGAGAAATAAATAGATCTCAGTGGAAAAATTAACTGACTTATTTATCTTCTTCTTGGTATTACTGCTGCTTTTGTACCGGATGTCAAGCAAGAAGTATAGGAGGTTGGATAATGAGGTAATCCTGCATGAGTAGGAAACAGCAATAACCCTTATAACATGGAAGGGTGAAGTACTGTCATGGTATGCAGCCTTTCTAATCATGCACGAATAGAAAGGACAATTAGTAGAGTTTCAGTGGAAAAATGAGGAAAGTGGGCCCCAATTTGCATACTTGGTGTAAAATTGGAGACAGACAAAATTTCAGTCCTTTGAAGGCTTTATTTGTAATATCTAAAGCAAGCTACTAAAACAGAGTACATCATGGCTAGTTTTGGCAAGCCAAGCTACAGAGCTTAAGAAAAACCATTCTAACTCTCTCCCTCTCTGTCTCACAGACTCTCTGGAGATTTTCAGACCTGCCAAAATGCCGGTTTGCCGCGCGAGCAGCCTCCCGAGACTGCTGCACGGCAAGGGTCTACTTCGGACGACGCTGTGCCTCTCGCAAAACCGTCCGTGTCACTTCTGTGAAGCTTCGGACGGCTCAGCGCCATATTTCAATCACGGAGGTTGCCCGTGATTGAAATATGGCGCTGAGTCGTCCAAAGCTTCACGGAAGTGACACGGACGGTTTTGCAAGAGGCACAGCGTCGTCCGAAGTAGACCCTTGCCGTGCAACAGTCTCGGGAGGCTGCTCGCGCGGCAAACCGGCATTTTGGCAGGTCTGAGAATCTCCTCTGTGTCAAACACAGATCTTCCTGCATCTAACAGGCTCCATCTGTGACTCAACACAGACTGCAAGAAAGCAGATTCAGTGAAAATCATAACATAACAATAACATTCTCAGGCCTTCTCAGCCTTCAGCATGGGAATCATAAAGATAACAGTTACAGAACATAGCACAGTAAACAGCACCTGGACGACTTCCCAGATAAGGGATGACCTCACTCTTGTTTAACCTTGTACCATAAACACACTTGAGGCCTGGCTGAATTTTACAGGCCTAGTGAGACAGTAGTCTTTTACCTAGCTGAAAAATCATCATGGACATAATATGACTCCAATGCCCATTTTCCTTGACAAGTACAATTCTTGCCCCCACCCAATATATCGTTCCTTTGCCCAGAGATAAGCTCCTCAGCCAATGGGTAGCAATAGTTTAAAGTGAGCCTTGAGCTTGTTTGGCGGTTCCAGCAGGGGAGTGCAACTATCGTATACCCTTGACTGAAGACCGGTACACTTCTTCTATCCGGGCTGGTCACCCTCTTCTACCAAGCACGCAGCTTTGGGATGGATGCACATGGAAGGCTTCTGGTAACATAGCAGTGTGAAGAAACTGCTTGGTGTTTCACCAGAGCCAAGGGGCAGCAGAACACAGTAACGGGACAAAAAGTGTCAATCGTCTCAAAACATCCCCCCAATAAAGGGGACACAAAGGGGACTCACCAAGATATGTGAACAGCACCTAGCAGAGGCAAATCAATCAAGAGGAGCCTTTTGTGGATTGAAGCCATGGGATTGTGAGTCGTCCATGATGGGCTCTGCAGCTGTAACCACCAAAACACCGTCACCTTCTCTTTTTTTGAGAGAGAAGCAAAGTGTGAGTAACTATATGAAAACTGCAAATGAGATCTCTGAAAAAAGGTTTAACTTGCTAGAACTTTAAAGCAGACTTGAAGATTTAGACTTGAATTTAGAAGAGACAGTAGTACAGTAAAAACACACACACAAATGCCATTAGGTAATAACAACAAAGTGGAAAACAGTGGGTGGAACAGTGAAAGTAGAAAGGAAAGGAAAGGAAGAAAGGAGAAGCACGACGCATACGGTTGTTAAGAGGGACTATGAATGAAAAAATCTATTTTAAATTCCGTCAATGGGTATTGCCTCATGAGACTTTTGCAAGAATAGAAATGAAAGATCAAGAGAAATGGTTGACATATAAAGAACTATTACACTGGGAAAATAATACCTGTATTTTGGTGTCATCATTTAAACTGACTTATTTTAATTTTTATTTTAAATCCTGAAGAGCATTTCACTGCCCTTAACCTTAGCAGTAGGTGGGGGGTCACCAAAGATCCAGGATGCTGGGGCATGGCCACAGCTCAGAAAAATTATAAGCTTCATGCTGGCAGGGGTATTGAGGGACTTGTAGTTCAAAACTGTGCCATTGGCAAGCTATAATGACCCTAAAAACAGAGTGCATACCAGAAATTGCTTGAGCTCCTGCTTCTGCCCTCACCCCAGCCTGCTGGGAGGTTTGCAATTGGATGATGGTTCCAGTGCAGCATTTCTCAACCCGGGTTCCGCGGAACCCAAGGGTTTCCCCCAGAGATCGCCAGGGGTTCTGAGAGAAAACAGTAATAAATTCATAAATCATGGAGAAGTGGTGAGCTGAAACAGCTTATTTCTCCCCTCCACAACAGAGAAAGCCAGGGAGGAAGGGGCCTCTTATGGGGGAGGTGAAGAAGGAAGTTAAGTGCCAAATACCTTGCTCTCCCTTCCAGATTTTGCTCTGCCTTAGATGTGCTAATCAAAGGGGAGGAGGGGAGGAATGAGTTTTCACACCAACTGAGCATGCCTCCTACAAGCAGTCAGAGACCCTTATCATTTGCCAGAACTGAGGACAAAAGAGGATGCTGGTTTGCATAAAACTGATTTAAAGGTACAAAGGAAAAATGAGGGTTTTTTTTTTTAAATTCAGAACAATGGAAAGAGAATTGCAATACTGTACAGCTCTTACCCAAGTGGAAGAAACTGACCCTGGTCTATCCAGCTATCCAGGTGCCAGTTGTGAATGGGAGAACTCTGATAAAAGTGACTTAGGGCTTTTTCTTTTTAAATCAGATTTGGATAGGGCAGAGCCATTACAGTAAAGGAGTCATTATAGAGAAAAGGTTCTTAAACTGTGAGTCTGGTAACTGAATGTGGGGGTCAAGAATAGACTGACCAACTCCCATATTATTATAAAAAAACCTTTCATTTACCATGACACTGGCTTGGCAGGAAGCTACAGCCTCCCTTTGATTCTGAGCCTGGCTGTTTAGTTGCTGCTTTTTGAAAGCTCTGTTAGCTCAAAGCTCAATCTTTGGGTCAGAGTCAGTGATGTAGCCATGTTTAAATATTTGAAGGGGTGTCATACTAAGGATGGAGCAAGCTTGTTTTCTGCTGCTCCAGACACTAGGACATGGAGTAATGGGTTCAAACTACAAGACATTTTTCAGGTTTTCATAATGTTTCATGATAAAATTTTTCATGACCCTGTTTAAGTATTTGAAGGGGTGTCACGTTGAGGATGGAGCAAGCTTGTTTTCTGCTGCTCCAGAGATTGGAATACGGAGCAATGGATGCAAGCTCCAGGAACAGAGATTCCACCTCAACATTAGGAGGAACTTTCTGACAGTAAGAGCTGTTTGGCAGTGGAACACACTCCCTCGGAGTGTGGTGGGGTCTCCTTCCTTGGAGGTCTTTAAACAGAGGCTGGATGGCCATCTGTTGGGGATGCTTTGATCGTGATTTCCTGCATGGCAGGGGGTTGGACTGGTTGGCCCTCGTGGTCTCTTCCAACTCTGCAATTCTATGATTCTATGAAATATATTTGTTTTTCATTTAATTTATTTTTATTATAGATTACCTTTTTGGCATTTTCATAGGATATTTTTAATTTACACTATAAATACTTCTCTGCCAGTGTGCTCTTTCAGGCCTGTTACTTTCAAGTATCAAATATGTATTGCTAGCAATGTGGAATATAATAAGCATCTATTTTTTTTCACTGTTTCTGTAATTTTTTTTTTAAAGGGGGCTGTAGGTATAATTTTTAGACCTCAAAATTATTTCAAGGGTTCCTCCAGGGTAAAAAGGTTGAGAAAGGCTGTTCCAGTGGTTCTCAAACTGTGGGGCATGACCCTTAGGGGGGTGTAATAGTTCCTCAAGGTGGAGGGCACCAGAAAAATTTCAGACATTATATTAATGGTCCTTAGACCCAGGGCAGCAGTGGAGATAGGTGGTAAGCCCCAGGTGCCAAGCATGAATTCTTTGCCTTGAGTGGTAGGCTCTCCAGAGGAGAGAGACACATGAGTCCCTATAGTGTAGGGGACTAGTGGTGGCAAGGCCCAGGGGCCAGGCGTGTATTCTTCTTGCTTTGGCTGTGGTGCTTCTGCCCTTTCCATTCCAAAGGTAGAAGTGGCAGTTTGTGTGCTCCCCAAATGCAGCAGAGCAGGAAGAATGCATGCCTGGTGCCCAGACCTTCTCGCCACCCCCCATGGGGAATGTGACATCTGCGTGTAGATGTAATGGGTGCCACAGAGGTAAAAAGTTTGAAAACCACTGGGTTAGCCAAATCATCATGATCTTGGAAGGGCTTCTTCAGAATGGGTCTCAAATTAGAGTGGATTACATTCTGGCCCCACTCAACTGGCTTTGATTTGGACCACACATCATGTGATCTACCAGACACATGCTCACATTAACTCAATAAGATTTATTTATTAAGCAAGGAAATGTCTGACCAACAAAGCCAGAACTAAACACAACCTACTACAGCTTCCAGATAAACCCTTACAGCGTGAGAATGGTATGTAGGGAGGGCTGTAGGAGGGTAGCTATCTCCAGGTGCTGTGGCCTTGAAGCTGCCCAAGGAACAGCATTCCCAGACCCAAAAGGTGGGCTGGCTACCGTCCAGAGATAGAGAGGCCCAGGCAGGGAAAACAGGTCAGGAACCAAACTCATGTCAGGTCTATTACCAAACTCATGTCAGGGTCTTCCATGGAGTCTACTCTAATACCCAGAATCCAGGGATAAGCATGACATACCGCCCCCACAAAGAGAAAACCCCCTCCCCAAATCGAAGCCCACATCCAGAGAAAAATGCCAAGCCAAAAACAGGAATCCCCCCCTTTCAGCTGGGCTTATCAGGGAAGCGAGCATGGAACTTCCGTAATAAGCGTGGAGTTTTGATGTGTTCAACATTGACCCATTCTGCATGACCCATAGGCAAATGCTTCCATTTAACCAGATACTGTAAAAAAAAAAAACCCTGTGCACCTGAGAGTCCAGCACATCAGAGATTTCAAAGTGTTGATCATTGTCCACCATGATAGGGCAGGGCGTCATCTCAGGAACTCGATGATGTTGATCTGGAGGACACGCAGGCTTGAGCAAACTAGAATGAAACACAGGATGGACGTTATGATACAACTTGGGCAAGGACAGTTCAAAAGCCACAGGGTTGATTTCCCTTACAATAGGGAAAGGTCCAATGTACTTAGGCCCCAACTTTTTCAAGGGCTGCAGGCTCTTTAGGAATTTGATGGAAAGATATACCAAGTCCGCCACCATGTACCGCGGGGTAGTGTCACGCTTCTTGTCAGCATACACTTTGTAGCAGGCTTTTGCAAATTCCAGGGCCAACACAACTCTTGGCCATGCGTCCTTGATTTGAGCACTCCACTGAGTCACCAGAACCGGGCCTTTGGAAGTCCCCTCTCCCAAAGGTAAAGGGTCAAAGTCCTGTCCTGAAACAATTTTAAATGGGGACAAGCCTGTGCTTTCGTGTATGGCGTTGTTGTATGCCACCTCTGCGAAGGGTAATAGGTCAACCCAATCAAACTGCTGGAAGTTGACATAACACCTTAAATGCTGTTACAAAAACTGATTCACACGTTCACTTTGGCCATCACTTTGTGAATGATGGGAGCTGCTCATCCCCAGCTCAATTCCTAAGTCTTGTAAATGCCTTCCAGAACTTGGAGGTGAATTGAGCTCCCCTATCTGAGATGATCTTGGCAGGAACACCATGAGCCCATAGATGTGTTGAACAAATAGCTTAGCCAGCTGGGGGGGCAACTGGGAGTTTCTTGCAGGCCACAAAGTGAGCTTGCTAGGAAAACAAGTCAGTCACCACCCAAATAACAGTCTTTTTCTTACTCTCTGGCAACTCCACAATGAAGTCCATACTGATGACCTCCCAGGGTTTAGTGGGGGCTGGTAATGGTAACAGCAAACCTTTTGGTTTCCCACCAGCTCTTTTTGCCACCGCACACGTATGACACCCCTTTACATACTCCTCCACCTCCCTTCGCATTTTGGGCCACCAGAATTGCCATCGTGTTAAGTGTAATGTTTTCACATACCCAAAGTGACCTGCACTCTTCACATCATGGGATTGTTTAAGGATGGCAGTTCTCATAGCCTCGGGGACATAAATGCGTTCCCCCTTCCAAGCCAAATCTCCTCGCAGTATTACTACCCCTTTGTGAAAAAGGAACCAGGGGTCATGGGACAGAGCGGATGCCACCTGAGCCCGCCGCTTACCCCCAATGTCCTCTGTGATGAGAGGGAAGGCTCCAAGGAAGATGGAGCCAATGATACAGTGGGGGTCATGCCCTTTGCAGGTGGCCCGTCAGGCTCTCCCCCTTGTTCTGGGCCCAAAGAGGGGCCGGCAGTGGTCTCCTGACGTTTGGCTTGGCTGCGTGTGAGAACTGCCAATCCCAAATGGGAGGGGGAGAAGACTGTGTCTATCACCTCCCTCCACTGACTGTCATGTTGAGGGAGCCTGGACAAAGCGTCAGCTAAGAAATTCTTTTTCCCCGGGAGAAACTTCAGGGTGAAGTTGAACTGGTAAAAGAAACTGGCCCACCTAATTTGTTTAGGGTTCAAGTGCCGTCGAGTTTTCAAAGCCTCCAAGTTTTTGTGATTGTCCAAACCTCAAAAGGTTGGGAAGATCCTTCCAGCAGACGGTGTCAAGTTTCTAAGGCCAATTTGATCGCCCCCCCTCTTTCTCCCACACTGGCCACTTTCATTCAGTTTCATTGAACTTCTTTAACAGACAAGCACAGGGTCTGAGCTCCCCCCATCATCCCGCTGTAACCCCCAGCGCCACGTCAGAGGCGTCCACTTGAACCACAAAAGGCTGTTCGGGGTCAGGGTGTTTATGGATGGGTTCAGAGGTGAAAAGCTTCTTCAGCTTGTCAAATGCCTTTTGGCTTTGGTCAGTCCACACAATCTTTTGGGGAGGCTTCGCTTCCTTCCCCTTCCCAGTTCGTTTCTTTCCCCCCACACCCTTGGTTTTCAACAGGTCAGTCAAGGGCAAGGCAACCTCAGCAAAGTCAGGGATGAAGGACCAGTAAAAGTTGGCAAACCCTAGGAAGCTTTGAAGCTGCTTCCTGGTCCTGGGAGTCTCCCATGTGAGGACTCCCTTAACCTTCTCAGGGTCCATTTCAATCCCGCTGCTAGAGATGCGGTACCCCAAATAATCCAAGCGGCTTTGGTGGAATTCACATTTTGACATTTTAGCATACAAGGGATTCTCCTCCAGTTTACTAAGCACTTTCTTCACCAGCTTAACATGGGATGTGTAGTCCTCAGAATAAATGAGCACATCATCCAAATACACCAGTACCCCTTTGTACAAAAACTCTCTAAGCACATCATTAATCAAGTTCTGGAACACGCCGGGGCCCCCGCTCAATCCAAATGGCATTACGCAAAACTCAAATGCCCCCAGCTGGCAATTGAAAGCAGTTTTCCACTCATCCCCTTCTTTGATTCGCACTCTGTAATAGGCCTCCCATAAGTCGAGCTTGGTGAATATCTTCCCCTTGGCTAAATGAGCCAGGATATCTTTCATTAAGGGGAGGGGGTACTGATTTGTCGCACTGATAGCATTTAAGGATCTATAATCAATACAAAGATGGAGAGAAGAATTCTGTTTGCGTCTGAACAACACCAGGCCCCCCAAGGGTGAGGTTGTAGGTCTGATGAACCCCCAGGCCAAATGTTTATCTATGAACTGCCGGAGGGCATCTATCTCCGCCGGGGTCATGGAGTAAATCTTGCGTTTGGGCAGCTCTGCCTCGGAAACTATCTCAATTGCACAGTCAAATGGCCGGTGGGGGGGGTAGAATGTCACATTCCTTCTCTTCAACCACATACTGCCACTGTTTATACTCCACCGGTAACTCTTTCACTACCCCTTGTACCATAATGACCTTAATGTTCTGAGGCTTGGCCTCTTGACGGATCCCCCCCCAGTGAGGCCTCACACACTCCGGGTTCCTGCACACACATGGGGTCTGTAAAAGTCACAGCTCCCTTTATCCAGTCTATAGTGGGGTTGTGAAATTTCAACCAGTTCAAGCCCACTACTGCAGCTGGAACCAAGCCTGGCGCTATCACAAATTGAAGCTCCTCCTGATGATTTCCCATCTTCATCTGTACTGGGCCAGTCATCTGCCTTGGGGGGGGCTTCATCATCCCTCCGTCCATCTGAGACAGCCACACCGGCTCGTTTAGCTTAATGGTGCTAACTGAAAGTTCACTGACCAGGGAGGGGTGAATTAACACCTGGGTACACCCGGAATCTACCATTAACATTACTTTTTGGGGGACCCCATTATTTGCAATCCCTATCTTGGCTTTTAGGAAAAAAGGCCTTTCACCCCACTCACCACAGCACTTGGGTGCCCTTCAGGATTAGCCCGCCCTCAGGCGCTTAGTAGGGGAGGCTGGATCTGTTTCCTGCCGGCTCAGCATCTGAAGAGGGCCCACTGTCGTCCAGTTCCTCTGAAGACTCTCCCGCCGCGTGGCTTGAAATCAAGGTGTGCACCGCTGCTTTGGCCTTTGGCTTGAACAGCGTCTTGGGTGCTGTCGGCTTCCCATATGCCTTCTTGGGCCTCTCTTCCATGGGGTTGTCTCAGGGTTGTCTCTCTGGGTATTCGGCTATGCGGTGTCCACCTTTTCCGCAGTGCAGGCACAAGCCTTTCCGCATCCTTCGCTCCCTCTCCGACTCCCCCGCACAGCCACATACTTACACAACAGACTTCCAACCAGATCCAGAGATGTTACTCCATTTGAATTGTGGCATGGTGTGAAACCCAGATTGAACCATCTCAGGGTTTTTGGGGCTAAAGCTTATACATACATTCCCAAACAGAAAAGAGACAAACTGGACTGTAGAAGTGAAGAGGGAATTTTTATTGGTTATGCCAAAGGTGCTTACAAAATCCTGAACCCTGATGGATGCACAATGAAAATAACAAGTGCCGTTTATGTTGATGAAAGACCTCAATTTAATTCTAATCTAAACAAAGATTTCTATTCAGGTGTGTTTGCAGTGGAAGAAGATGGTGATTCCCACCAGCAGCCACAGCGTGTGCAGCTCTTTCACCCTCCTGCAAGTGCTTCACATCCAGAAGGGGCTCCCTCAACCCAGGACTTACCAGAGGACGGAGGACCGGACGGTGTGCCACGGGCAGAGCCAGGAACTCAAGTCCAGGTGAGACAATCTGCACGGGGTAACAGGGGAGTGCCTCATTTGAGATTCTCCTACCTAGCCTCAGGGGAAAGCCTTCTGGAACCCTCTGATTGGCAGAAGATCAAAGGACTACCAAAGTCTGATTCTGAGAAATGGGTGAAAGCAGCAATAGAGGAAATGGAATCTTTATATAAAAAGAAAACTTGGACTTTGACAGCATTGCCAAAACGCAAGAAGGCAATTGGCTGCAGATGGGTCTTTACAACAAAGCAAAATGCAGAAAGGGAGATTGAAAGATATAAAGCCAGACTTGTAGCTAAAGGTTACAATCAGCAATTTGGAGAAGATTTTCATGAAACTTTCTCCCCAGTAGTTACACACACAACTATTAGAACCTTATTGCTGTTGCAGCTTCCAAGAAAATGCATGTACAACATCTAGATGTGAAAACAGCATTTCTTTATGGAGATCTAGATGAGGAACTGTACATGCAACAGCCTTCAGGATTTGAAGTACCTGGAAAGGAGCATCTAGTATGTAAACTTGGGAAAAGCTTGTATGGATTAAAACAAGCAGCCAAGAAATGGCACAAAAAGTTAAATCAGTTCCTTATCAAAGAAGGATTTACTCCAGGCACTGTTGACCAATGTGTTTACAAAAGATTCAGAAACAATAGATGGACTTACATTGCAAGTTATGTTGATGATTTGATTCTCCTACTCTTTGAGATTTTACTGCAGTGAAAAGAATTTCAAGATATTTAAAATCGACCGCTGACTTCAAACTGATCTGCCAGCATGTGACAAGCCACAACTGATTGCCTATGCAGATGCTGATTGGGGCTCTGATCTGGCAGAGAGGAAGTCAACCAGTGGAAAGATCATCTTTTATGGTGGTGGACCAGTAAGTTGGACAAGTTGGAAGCAGAGTACAGTGGCAGACAGTTCCACAGGTGCTGAGTGCGTCTCAACAAAAACAGCTTGTGATGAAATCAAATGGCTGCAGAATTTGCTTCTGGATCTTGGGATACAAGAACCCAAGCCAACCATTTTGATGCAAGACAATCAAAGCTGTATCAAAATTTCTCAGAGTGACAAGCTTCTGAAGAAGAACATAGACATTGCTTTCCACAAGGTGAGAGAGATGTGCTAGAGTCAACTTGTTCAACTGGAGTACTGCAACTCAGAAGAAATGATAGCTGATATTTTAACTAGGCCTCTTCCTAAGGACAGTTTCCCGAGACTACAAGAAGAAATGAAGATTGTTTATGGAATACCGTATGATTGAGAAGGGGAAATGTAGTATGTGGGGAAATAATTATTGTAATGTAAAACAATCTTGTGTACCCCATTCACATACTAAGATAAGTCTAGGAATTTTTCCCTGCATGCTTCTGTTCTCCCAATTTCCCTTTCTCTTATTTCACTAGGCAATTCAAGCCAACTCGAGAGATGGGTCATGACCTACAGCACATGACCTAATTTAAACATTATTGCTCTTTGTGTAACTCTCTCTTTTAAGTTAGAGTCTCCATGCGGCTGTAGCCATCTTATGTAGCCATGCTGCTATGAAGCCATGCTATGATGCTATGCCATGATGTTCACCATGCAGCCTCTACCGCTAAAGGCTGGGTGAGTCATTCTACCCTAAATCCTCCTAGTTAGTTAGGAACCCTTTTTTTGAAGTTTGTTTTAGTATGTAGATTAAGATTGATATACCGTCAGTAAACTTTTGATATGCATTTTTAAACTGACTCCTTTGTTTTTGTAATGAGTTTAATTCATTGGGTGATCAGACCTCAGAACACACTTTTAAATGTTAATTGAGCTTGTCTCAGCATTCTTAAGTGTCATTCTGCATGAACTTTAAAGTGAAAAGACTTTTACTTTTTAAAAGAAGATATTTTTCATTTCTTTTTAAAAAAGGGCTAGATCCCTGGAATTTTTAATACATTTTTATTTTTAGACTCATACCTCCTCTACACAGCTACCTCCAGGTGCTGTGACCTTGAAGCTGCCCGGGGAACAGCGTTCCCATACCCAAAAGGCGGGCTGGCTGCCATCCAGAGATAGAGAGGCCCAGGCAGGGAAAACAGGCCAGGAACCAAACTCATGTCAGGCCTATTACCAAACTCATGTCAGGGTCTTCCATGGAGTCTACTCTAATACCCAGGATCCAGGGATGAGCATGACAAATCATTTGAAACAATACATTTTACCCAAATGTAGTTTTAAACAGCAATTGCCACAAGTTGGGTTGCAGTGGAGACTGGAGCTTATCTGCAGCTTGTTAGAAGGATGGATTAATCTGAGAGTGGGCAGAAGACGTTTGGCATTTCCTGGAAGATCTAGAGCTTGGAAGAATGGTATAAATTTTTGGTAACAAGTGCATATTAAAGTTACATTTAAAAACTCAAGAATGGGAATGAAATGATTTTTCAGGTGTAACAGGTAATGTTTTCTAGTTACTTTAAACATTACAGTGGGCCCTCACTATCTCCTGGGGTTTGGTTCCAGGACCCCACATGGATACCAAAATCCGTGGATGCTAAAGTCCCATTATCTACAATGGTGTAATAAAACAGTGTCCCTTATATAAAATGGAGAACAGCAAGGTTGGCTTTTTGGATTAATTTTTTTTTTCAAGCTGTGGACGATTGAATAAAGAATCCATGGATACAGAGAGCTGGCTGACATAATGTGAGCTGAACATTTCAGGTTTTATGCTATTCTCCAATCAATCCTAAGGAAGTTTTCTAAAAAAAAAAAGAAGAAGAAGAAAAAAGAAGAAGAAAAGAGGCAATGGAAAAGCAGCAAGTAACACAACAAATCATCACCACCTCCAACATTAGTGGGCAATGACACATGGTGGATGAGGGTGCTATTTCCTTCTTAAAATAAAGTGCTCAGAACTGAACACAGTACAGTACTCCAGATGAGATCTGACCAGGGCAGAATATAGTTGGACTATTACTTTCCCCAACTCTGAAAGAGAGATTTGTGTGTTTCCATGTATCAGCAGAGACCTTGGCCAGAAGAATGGAGAAGGGCAAACATTGTCCTTCTCTTCAAAAAGAGCAAAAAAGAACCTCTGAGGAACTACAGACCAGTCAGCTTGACCTCAATACCAGGAAAAATATTAGGACATGTTATAAAGGAGTCTCATTGCAAATATCTGGATGACAATGCAGTGAATAGTAGGAGCCAGCACAGACTTGTCAAGAAGAAGTCCTGCCAAACTAATCATATTAATTTTTTATCAGATTGCTACTATATTGTGACCCAAACCGCTCATGGAAATCCCATGCAATATCAAGTTTCTATTAGTTTGGGGGGAAATTAGCAGCAACTCAACTTTAGCAATGCAAGACGGGACAACAAGGGGATCTTTACGTCTGTTTTTACCCCTACTAACTCTGAACTGACATACACACACAAATACAAGATGGAAAATTAATAATGATTTTTATTATAGTTAAAAATAATAACACCAATCATGCACACATTCATAAAATAAAGCATTTACACAAGATCACTAGGAATCGAAGAAGAGAAGTTTACAGAGGAATAGATGGGGAGATTTTCTGGGGTGATGTGAAACCTGTCCTGTAATCCAAAGTCATAGAGCATGACCTCTAGAGCTGCCCCAGAGGGTAGGATCAGATCTTAGAGTTTTAAGTTACAGGAGGGTAGATTGAACATTATAAGGAACCTGACAATGAGATCTGTTCAACAATGGAATAAATTACTGTACCTTGAGAGGTGGTGGTGTCTCCTTCTCTGGATGTCTTCAAAAAGAGGCTAGAAAAACTACCTGCTGGGGATGCTCTAGATGGATCTCCTACATTGAGAAGGGGGCTGTACTTGGTTGCCTCTGGGGACCCTTCCCACTCTATGATTCTATGACCATCTCTGGAGAAGGAATTTAGCTGTGGATTTCTGCATAGCAAAGGATTGGATTATATGGCCCTTGGAGGTTCTTACCAACCCCATGCTTCTGTTTCACTGAACCTGTGTTAGGCACTCCCTCTCACCTTATATACCTCACAGATTGTTGAGAAGATAAAGGGGAGGAGAACCATGTAAACTTCCTTGAGATTTTTAGAGGAAAGATGGGGGAAAGGCACATAGCTAAACAACGCCCCACACCACTGACAACAGAGAGAACAGGAAGAATCATTGAACTGTAATATACAGGTTGCCCCCCATATCCACAGGGTATACATTCCAATACCTCCCGTGGATACCTGAAACCATGGATAAGGAACCCTGTTATTTTCAATGAGGCAAATGCCAGAAGTTGACCATAGAATCACATTGGAGGACCTAGATATGCCTAGAGAGAACACACTTTTTCAGACGTGGATAAGTAAAACATTGGATACCAAATCCGTGGATATGGGGATCAACCTGTATTCTTCATTAGAGGGGCTTTATTTCACTTGTTAATAATGAGAAAGACAACAGCTACTTTTCCTTCCTGATTTAGGTCCCTCCACCCGTCTTTAAAAAAAAAAATCTTGCAATACCAAGACAGATAAATGCAAAGCATTAAAATAAACACGACTACGCCACCATATGACATAGCATATTATACAGTCGTCCCTTCACATTCGCAGGGGTTAGGTTCAGCAGATCCCCGTGAATGTGAGAAATCCGCGATTAATAACAGCCCCCCTGCCCTCCCGACAGTGGCGACGCGGCTTCACAGGCTCCGTCGCCACTTTCCCCCCACCCTCCCCAGAGCGGCAAACTGTGAATATGCGGAACCACGAGTGTGGAGGCCGCGAATATGGAGAGAGAACTGTATTCAGAAGAAACCCTTTCAAAGATAGAATCAATTTTCCAGCAGAGTAAAACAAAATTTTTATTCTTTTGCAATGAATAATCCTAAATCTTTATTTTCCAAAATTTAAGATATCAGGGATCCCATCACCCAGGATATCAAATGTATTATTTACAAAAGCAATGGATGGCTGCTCTGTCTTGATGAAACTTGTCAGTCCTAGTTTGCCCCTAAGAACTATTAACTTTTCATTTAATACCAGATCTCACGGCCTCCTCCATCATGCAAGATACACTTCCTTAGCTATACAGTTGTCCCTTCATATTTGCTGGGGTTTGAGGGACCCCCTGTGGATCCAAAATCCGTAAATACTCAAGTCCCATTATATGCAATGCCATATGCAATGGCATAGTAATATAAGATGGCAAAATCAGGGTTTGCTTTTTGGATTATTATGTTTTAAAGAATATTTTCAAGCTGTGAATACGTAAATCCATGGATACCAAATCCGTGGATATGGAGGGACAACTGTATACATCATACTAGCCACTCATAATAAAATAGATATATAAGACTTTTATGACAAGAGTGTTCATAACTGCTTGTAAAAACATATAGTAATAGTAGGCTACCATCATTATTAACACTGTGGGATGTGGTTTTATCTAATTCATTCAATAACTTTGCAAAATTTTCTATTTTGGTAACATATAGCCGAATTGAATTTCCTCTCTGTTCACATCCTCTCCAATAGGAAGAAGATACATTTTTAATAATCAATGAGAACTGAGAGGGAGTAAAATGACAACTATATACTCTTTCATATATATAGTATTTTCTGTCAAAGAAGTTGAAGTATCCTTAAAGGCAACACAGGATCAAATGCTATTCCAAGCCTGATCTGCGACGGAGGTTTCTAGGTCCATTTCCCAAGCACTTTATACCCGTGGTAGGGGTTTTGTATTGTGTATACACACACACACACACACACACACATATTATATATTTTGGATCCTACCACCGCCACACCCATTGTATTTGATGAGGCAATGCAGTAATCCTCAAAAAAGGTGCTAGTTCCTGGGGAGCTTTCAATAGGTACAGTACTATTCTTTTTGCAAAAGTATGCACTTTAATATTATAGACAGTGGCTTTTCAGTGTCACCCAGAACACAATATACTTGTTCAATAGTTAATGGAATACCACTTTATAAAAATATTACTTTGGCTAAGCCCTTTCTCCCCCACCCCCATTAAAAAAAAATTAATCAGCCCCAGCTTTAGAATAGATGTAGCCAAAAAGAACGTACAGTTGCCCCTCGACATTCGCAGCTTTCACACTCGCGGTTTTGATTATTTGCAGTTTAGCCCCAGCTCCTTAGGGAAGGCTGCCGAGAGGCGGGGCAACCTCCTGCCTGCACCTTCTCCAGCCTTCCAGAGGCGGCTCCGGGGCTTCAAAGCCCCGGAGTCTGCTCAGGAAGGCTGGGGGGTGGGGCGGGCAGCCTCCCTCCCTCCGCCTTTCCCGACCTTCCTAAAGGGACTCCGAGGCTTCTAAGACCCGGAGTCCCCTCAGAAAGGCCGGGGAGCTTCCCTCCCGCCCACCTGCTGCCTTCCCCGGCCTTCCTAAGCAGGCTCAGGGGCTCCAAAGCCCCGGAGTCCGTTCAGAAAGCCTCCTCCCCACCCGCCCGCTGCCTTCCCTGGCCTTCCTGAGGGGACTCTGAGGCTTCTAAGCCCCGGAGTCCACTCAGGAAGGCCGGGGAGAGGAGGACAGCTGCCCGGCCGCTGCCTTCCCCGGCCTTTTTAAGCCCCGGTGCCCGCTTCAAAAGGCTGGAGAGAGGCAGCACAGCCTCCTCCCCACTCACCCGCCCGCTCACCCGCAGCCGTCCCCGGCCTTCCGAAGCGGGCGCCGGGGCTCCAAAGCCCCGGCGCTCGCTTCGGAAGGCCAGAGAGAGGCAGCGCAGCCTCCTCCCTGCCCGCCTGCTCACCCGCCTGCCCGCTGCCGTCCCTGGCCTTCCTAAGCGGGCTCCGGGTATTCTAAAGCCCGGAGTCCCCTCAGGAAGGCTTGCAGAGAGGCCAGCCAGGCTGGCTAGACACCCTCCCGCCGCCTCCCTCCCTCTGGGGGGGGGGTTGCGGGAGCAGTTGTTATTCACGGTTTTTCCACATTCGCGGGGGTCTCAAGAACGTAACCCCCGCGAATGTGGAGGGGTGACTGTACTGGGGATGGTACTGCAGCTATAAACTGCCTCCGATTATTCCATATTATAAAAAGCTCTTTAAGCAAGTGACTCTTAACCTTTTCTTTACCAGGGACCCCCTTCAAATATCTTTTGTAGCAGTGGGCTCCCAAGACTTAACTCAAGATTTAAAACCCTAATAATAATAACAGTAATACATGAGAATAATAATAATAATGATACAATCAGGGCCGGTTTAACCTGTCTGCCAAATCAGCATTGGCAGGGGCCCCCGAGGTCAAGAGAGGGCCCCGTGTTGGCCTCCTTAATCTGACAAAGGAGACAGTCAGGAGACAGCTGGGAGGAGCCCCCTCTTACCCTCCTCCTCCAAAAACCTCCTGCTGGCTTTTTTAAAAGAACAAACAAAACAGCATCTCCAAAACGAAAGAGAAAGAAACAGCAGCCCTCTGTGGCAGAAGCTGGAGGGAGAGGCACGTAGGAGGGTGAGTGTGTGTGTATGTGTGTGAGAGAGAGAGATAGGGAATTTGAGGGTTGTCTCCCTCAGAAAGGGCTTTCTTTCTTTCTTTCTTTCTTTCTTTCTTTCTTTTTTTTCTTTTCTCTTCCTTTGCTTTCCTTTCTTGCACATAGATCCCCTCCAGCCCATCTTTCCAGCTGCATTTAACATGTCTTGGTTCCTCTCCCCTCCCTTTCCCCCTTGGTCTTCTTCAGCTTCCTCCCCGTGCTGCCAACTGAGTTCAACCTGCAAAAGAAATTTGTGGGTGTTTGCCCATGTGCCTTCAAGTCATTTCTGAGTAAGGCCAACCTACCATGGGGTTTTACAGGGAAGGTTTGTTCAAAGGGGGCCTGCCTTTGACTTCCTTTGAGGCTGAGAGATTGTGACTTGCTCAAGGTCAGCCAGTGGGTTTTCATGGCTGAGTAAGGATTCAAACCCTGGTCTCCACAGTCATAGTGCAATGCTGAAACTTCTACAACACTCTAGCTCTTTTAACAGAAGAATATAAAGAATATAAATTAAAATTTGGAGTAATATTACTGGGAACAATGGTTTTATTGTTGTCACTAAAACACCAGTATCGCATTAGTGTTATGTGAGAGGCATTGGCCTAGAGCAGTGATTCTTAACCTTTTCTTTACCAGGGACCCCCTTTAAATATCTTTTGTTGTCCCAAGACTTAAGATTTGAATCCTAATAATAATAGCTAATAATAATAGCTAACAACAACAACAATACAATTACACCATCCATTAAACTTTCCCTTAGAGACACTCTTGCTTCTTCCTGCAAGTTTGTGGCTGGAGTGGATTGAATGGCAATGTACAGGCCAAGCCAGCCAGCCTTTGCCTTGGTTCCTGTCACATGGCTACTCCACTACAGGGAGGAGGTGGGCCAAGCAGCCTTCAAGCCTTTGTGGACCCCCTGTGAGGACATTGCGGACCCCAAGTTAAGAACCACTGGGCTAGAGAATGCTAGAAAAGGAACAATGCAACCAGACCTTGAGAAGGGTGCTGGCAGGAGGATTCTGGGAGGTGTAATCCAAGAGTAACTTTCCCAGGCTCTAAATGCAGCCTAGAATCATAGAATCATAGGTCTGGAAGGGACCTCAACAGCGATCCCATCCAATCGGCTTCTGCCCTGCAGGAACACACAATCCAAGCATTCCTGACAGATGGCCATCCAACCTATGTTTTAAAAAACCCAGAGAAGGAGACTCCACCACACTCAAAGGCAGTGTGTTCCACTTCCAAACAGCTCTTACTGTCAGGAAGTTCTTCCTAATGTTTGGGTGGATTCTCTTTTCCTGTAGTCTGAGTTGATTGCTCCATGTCCTTGTCTCTGGAGCAGCAGAAAATAATCTTGCCCCATCCTCAGTATGACATCCCTTCAAATACTTTCATGGCTATCATGTCCCCTCTCAACCTTCTCTTCTCCAGGCTAAGCATACCCAGCTCCCTAAGCCATTCCTCATAGGCGTAATGGCTTCCAGACCTCGCACCATCCTTCTCAGTATCTTTCTTGAATTGTTGTGCCCAGAATTGGAAACGGTATTCCAGGTGAAGTCTGACCAAATCAGAATGGAGTGATACTATTACTTCCCTTGATCTAGACACTACTCCTATTAATGCAGCCTAGAATCGCATTGGCATTTTTTGCTGCTGCATCACACTGTTAACTCATGTTTAGCTTGTAGTCTACTCTTTATTTTCTTTGAGGAAATCTACACCATTACATTAATTGCTAATAAACAAAAAATATTATGTTAGTGCCTATAATATAGTTTTTAAACTAAATTATTGGTGGCAAATTATGTAATATAGTAGGCCCCTCTTATCCACTGGGGATTGGTTCGGGGGGGGGCGTGGATTCTGAAAACCATGAATAATAGTGAACACCATTGAAAATAATGGGACTTCTGATTTAAAATACCATAGAGTTGCCTTGGAGGGCCTAGAAAAGGGCTAGGGAAGACACATTTTCTAGGAAGACTCTATGGTAGGTGTGCTGTTTTGTGTCCCATGGATAATGAATCAGTGGATACAGGGGTCCTACTATAATCTGAACATCCTGTACGGTGAATAGGTTAGGTTACATTGATCTGAGATAAACATATGGGGGGCCCAAAGTAAAGCATTGCAGGAGGCCCCAAAATTCCTTAAACCGGCCCTGAATACAATTACACTGTCCATTAAGCCTTCCCTCAGAAGCACTGGAAGGGGAAAGAAGACTTGGAAATTTGTGACTGGAGCTGAGTGAATGGCAATGTGCAGGCC
The DNA here is from genome assembly GCA_030847615.1 of Gambelia wislizenii. Classification (NCBI taxonomy): domain Eukaryota; kingdom Metazoa; phylum Chordata; class Lepidosauria; order Squamata; family Crotaphytidae; genus Gambelia; species Gambelia wislizenii. The sequence goes on along the minus strand of JAUMIR010000010.1, from coordinate 18,060,476 downwards.
AAGCCAACCAGCTTTTGCCTTGGCTCATGTCCTGTGGCCACTCCACTGTGAGGACGGGGGTCAAGCCTTCACGGATCCCCTGTGAGGACATCATAGACCTACTAGATTTTCAGACAACAGTGTTATAGTGTTACTATTCCACTATATTTGCTATGGCTGCCTCCTGTTGAATCCTGGGATTTGCAGTTTAGGGAGGGGCATTTGCAACTCTCAGCCAGAGAGCTCTTAGGTCTCACTAAACTACAAACCCCAGTATTCCACAGCAGGAAGCCAGAGCAATTAAAGTGGAATAGTAACACTATAACCATGTAGTCTGAAAATCCCCCTAGAGATGTAAAGGCCAGGGGAAAAAAACCTGGGAAAATTCAGATTTTTTTTTTATGAAGCCTTTTTTGTTTTTTCTGAAAAATTAAAAAAAGAAACTAAATGGATTATGGTATATTTTATTTTAGCATGATGAATAAAATCTTTAAGACAAGGTGTTCATATATAATTGTTTGAATATACTGTATTTTTAGTATACCAATTGTGATAATTTTATCCCAAATCAAATTATACAGTCATATTTTATGTTCCTAAAGTAACAGTGACTTTCCATCTGTAAAAAGTGCTAACGTTGCATTTTTTCAACTTTTCCGAAAATTTCCATTTTTTTCTGAAAACCCTCTAGGAAAAAAACAATTTCCCCCCCACGGCTTCAAAATTTCCAGAAATTTTACATCTCTATACAGAGCCCTGGGGGCCCCCGGACCACAGGTTAAGAACCAGTACTTTAAGCTATGGGTTCTTTTTATTTGTTACATTTCCCTCTATTTCGAGGAACGATCCCCATGTTTGAACCGCTTAGCATTCGCGCTAGTTCACCAGGATCTTCTAGTTCCCAAGGTTTTATAGTGGCGACCGAGGAAGCGGCGCTCCCACAACTCGGTGTCAAGACAAAAAGCTAGCAGCAACACCCATCGTCCCCCCCACACGGGGAGTTGACAAAGGAATCCCCTCGCCACCGGCGGCTTTAAGTCTGAGCAGAAAAAGGCGTGCAGAAAGAAAGGCGGTCCAACCCCTGGCTAGTATTTGCATAGCCACGTCCAGTCACCTCGAAGGGCGGGGGCAGGGAAGGCAGAGGCCCCCTTAAACCGCACGCGTGGCCCCGAGTGCCGCCGGCTTCCCCTTTAAGAGCCGAACCTCCGGTCTCGCTCCTCGCTTTGCCAAATGTATCAAATCCGGTGGGCGGGGACAGGCTGGGGTTGCGCGGGCCAATGGGAGCGGGGGATTTTCCGCGGGAGATCCGAATTTCGCGGCACGTAGTTTGGCGCTTAAAAAAAAAGCGAGAGAGGAGGAAGGAAAAGAGAAAGGGCCGGGCGGCCATCGGGCGCTCTCTAGCCGCAATCCGGAGCCATCCTTGCCCCAAGCAGCTCTGGCGGCGTCTGGAAATCGTGCAGCGACCCAGCCAGCGTAGTCGGAAGCGGGGGCCTACATTGCAAGTTGGCAAGAGCTTCATTAAGCAGAAAAGGCAGCGGGCCCCTCGGCGAGACCCAGGGCCCGGCTCGGTGCTCCAGCCCTCCTTTGAGGGGTGGTTCCCCCTCCACCCCCCGAGCTTCTCCATCCTTGAGATCTAGACCCCGGGCAACCGGAGAGAACCCCCCCCCCGGCTTAGCGGACCAGAACGAAATCTTCCGGTTGCCGTTTTTCCAGAAGGAAGGCGAGCTTTTGTTTCTAGTCCTCCGGCTGCAATTTTCTTAGATACAAAAGCTAGGGCGCTGGGGGGGGGGGGGATGCGGGCAAGATATTTGCCAAGCCGATCTGTAATGTAAACCTTGCAGCCAGACTCTGGCTTAAGTATTTTGCAAAGCTTTAAAAAAATAGATACAAAGTTTGTGTCCCCTTTGTTTTGCATAGCGTGCATCTTTAAAAAAAAGAACCCCAAATAATTGGCCTTGGCCACCGGGTTGGTGGTAACGGGCGTTACCTCGTTATCCACGTTGCCTGGCCATCTATGGCCACGTTACCTGGCTCTCTGTGGCCCTCTCCTCCCGAAAAAAAGCCTCGGAAAACTTGCTTTGATGAAGAAAGAGCGAGGGCTCCACTTGATTATAGCTTTACTGCAGTCTTAAATGGCTGAGGCCCCCTTTCCCAATCTACCTCGTCAAGCTTGTCCGCGTCATTCTCCTGGTAGGGGTTTTTAAGGCATCTCAGCCATGTTGAGACTCCCCAAAGCAGGGCCTCTAGCCCCTGGACGAGGAGGCCCCTCTCTGGCTCCCCCGCCGCCGCAAATGAAAGTCTTGCCCGTGATCAGCTCTGCCGAGCTGGTGGCCTGTAACCCCGGGAGCCCTCAGATGCGGGCCCTTCCGACTGCCTGTTTCACTCAGGTGTACCCCCAGACTGCGGTGGTCGCCCCCTTGCCTCGGGCCAGCTGCCTGTACGCCACGCCCCATGGACCAGACATCAAAACCATGCGATCTGCCACCACAGGAAAACTTCCGGTAATACTGTATTTCTTTTATATCACCTTTTTCTCTCTCTTCCAACCTGGTGTCTTTGGACACCCTTGTGGCTCCTGTTACCTGTTTCCTTCTGGGTTGGAGGGGTGTGTGTGCGTTTGGGGGGGGCATTGTTTGTGCCTGGCAGTACAGGATCAGAAACACCACATGGTTTTGGCAAAGGACCGTTGCTTGTGATAAACTCTGTTACCAGGCGGATATTTGGGGGTCTGTGTTGAGGGGGTTGAGATTAATGCCCCAAAATATTACTCTTAATGCATGGTAGCTCAAGCATTTCTCAAGTTCCCCACCAATTTGGCATCTACTTCCTTTTTTAAAGGAACTTGCAAAAAACATGACTAAGTACATGATTTAGTATTGCAAATGTCATCTGTAAAATTTAAAAGTCCAGGGAAGGATCTTCATAATAGTGACTAAGGAGAGGAGTTTGATGTTTTTTGAGAGTTCCAGTGTTGCAATTTGCACACCTTTTTGCTTCACTTTTTGGGTCCCATTCTAGGCCTTCCTGCCATCCCTCAAAGCTCTGAGGGTAAAAGAGCTGTAATCTGACAAGGATGCCTCCCTTACATGAGCCAAGAGCTACACCTGGGCCTGGTACCTCCTTTGACAGAGAACTGGGGTTACCATGCCACTCTGAACACATTCTGAAAAGAACTGGCAGTTTGTTCGTTGAGATTGACATTGTCTTTGCTAATGTACTCTTTTCCCCTGAATTAAGAACAGAAGCATTTATATATACCCCTGCATTCCGTTTTTGCAGAACCAATATCTGCAGTTTCAGTTGTCCCACAAAATCGGGGATGCATACCATTGAGTTGTGCTGGAAAATACCTAGAGAGGCATCCTCTCTAAGCAATTTCTAGGTTGTCCAATGCAACTCCATAGTATGTTTGTATCAGAAGTCCTTTATTTTATTAGGGTTTGCTATTATCCACAGTTTCACTTATCAATGGTGAGTCCAGGAATTTATCCCCCACGGATACAGGGGACAACCTATATCGGGATGGAACTGAGGCTAGTATCTGGCATGGTGGGGCAACTACTGAGGACTGAGACTTGAGCTGTCTCTTGAATTTATAAAGTGGCAGAAGGGAAGGAAACTACCAGTTTGATATTCCCACAGTACTTTGCAGCAGTGGTACATCTGGGGCAACTTGAGGCTATCTTGGGAGGCAGCTCAAAGGATTTACCATAATTGTGGTTTGTCCTTTGCCCCTGGTAGCCCAGATACGTCTGATAGGTGGGGAGGGTGTGTAAGAACAAAAGAAAAGCCGAAGGCTTTCACGGCCGGCATCCATAGATTTCCCTTGGGGTTTTTTTCCGGGCTGTGAGGCCGTGTTCTGGAATAGTTTCTTTCTGACGTTTCGCCTGCATCTGTGGCTGGCATCCTCAGAGAATGGTTGTGTAGGTGTGAATATATTCTTTAAGAAATAATAATCCAAAAAGCAAACCTTGATTTTGCCATCTTATAGAAGGGATACCATTTTGCTATGCCATTGCATATAATGGGACATGAGTATTCACAGATTTGGGTATTCACGGCGGTCCTGGAACCAAACCCCAGCAAATGTGAAGGGACAACTATATATGTAAATTTGTGTAATTGGATGGTTAGTTTCTGGGTATAGAAATGCAAGGCTCGTTAGTGTCTGTTTGGCTAATGGTTGCTACGCTCAGTGAAGGACAAAAGAGACCCTCTCACAGCTGCAGGAGTTTACCGCATACCATGCAGCTGTGGACAAATTTACATAGGGACCAATAAACGCAGTGTGCAAACACGACTCAAGGAACATGAGAGACACTGCAGACTGGGGCAGCCAGAAAAATCAGCAGTAGTAGAACATATTATAAACCAACCTGGACACAAAATGCTATTTGAAAACACAGAAATTCTGGACCAGGCCAACAACTATCATGTCAGAATGCACAGAGAAGCTATTGAAATCCACAAACACCTGGACAACTTCAACAGGAAAGAAGAAACCTTAAAAGTAAACAAAATCTGGTTCCCAGTTTTGAAACACAATAGAATCAAAACTCAACACTTACAAAGGAATTCCACCCAGGGACATGGGGATTCCCAGCAGATAATGGCCCATCAACCATTAGCCAAACAGATACTAACCAGCCTTGCATTTCTATACTCAGAAACTAACCATTCAATTACACAAACTTACATATCCTCCCCAACAGGGGTTCACAGCATATAAACTCTTTACACACACACCTACATAACCATTCTCTGAGGATGCCAGCCACAGATTCAGGCAAAACGTTAGAAAGAAACTATTCCAGAACACGGCCTCAAGGCCCTGAAAAAAACCAAGGAAAAGAAAAGCCTTACTGGTCAGCCCTGTGTAATCCAATATTGTGTTCCCCAGAGTGGCTAGTCACAGGCCTCTGGGAAACATGAGGCAGGACACAAGAGAAATAGCTTACTGTTGGTGTATGTTTCACATCTGCTGATATTCAGAGACAGCATGGTTCTGATCTTGGAAGTAATTATATAACGGCCATGACTAGTAGTCACTGGGAGGCAGGGAGTAGGAAACTTCTGCCTGGAACTAAGGTTTTGTTTAGACCCAGGGTGAGGTAGGATGGTCTGCAACTCTCCAGATGTTGCTGAAATGCAGCTCCCATGCTGGCTGGAAATGATGGGAATTGAGGTTCAACAACATAAGACTGTAGGTTCTCTACCCATGCTTAAATGTGTTTCTTAAAAGTCTTCCTTGAAGAACCTGTTCCCTGGGATTCTACCTGGATCCTGTTCTGAATATGTCTCTCAACTGGATGAAGACCAGACCAAAATGGGAACTTGTACAGCTAGGTGATAAAACACCTGAAGGCTGGTAACTGTGTTGATTATTTAAAACAAGTGACTAAATAATCACTTTTATTATAATTCAATGCAGAGATGTGTCAGAAGGCACAAGCATAGGTTTACTGGTAGGAGGCAAAGTCAACTCATGGAACAAACAGAGGAATGGCTGGCATATTTTTTTCTCTTGGAAGATAGTTTGGCCTTGCAGCTTTTAATGTATTTCTTTTAGTGCACTATATAAGCCCAGGCACCCAGTTTGGCAGTTGCTCTGATGGTATCTAGAGGCCTGTGTTCCAAACACCTGCATCTTTCAACTGCAAGGTGTTTCTTTAGCTCTAATTGCATAAACAGTTGGTGGATGAGACTCTTTCAGAAGGAGTGGCTTTGACGTTTCACGGACAGCCATAGCAGAATGGTACAAGCAGCAGCTTTCCATGTAATAGGCCTGGAAAAAACATCTATCTGTCTGAAACTTTGGAGACCTGCTGCCAGTCAATGGAGAAAAAGATGTATGGATGATCTGACAGATTTTTTCTTTTAAAAAGTCCTTATTTTAAAATCAGTTTGGCTTTCAGGTTCTTCCTTTCTTCTTCCAGTCTCTCCCCCACCCCCACTTCTGCTTCATAGTAACCTAGTTTGTTGTCATGTCTGAATCTTGACTTAGACCATGAAATTGGGAGTTTCAGATGTTGCCGATTTCCAAAGCCAGAAGGAACACCATAAAGCTGAGCAAGACTGTGTCTCTCTTGGATTAAAAGACCAGAAACACAGCTGTGCTTGCCTTGCCTTTCTCAGTAGTAGGTGTTTGTATGGCTTCAGTGCTGCTAGGTCAACCAAGGTTTAGTCTTGGTATAAAGCAGTTTTCTAGCTTCCCTTCAGAGATGTTGCAACATAGAGAACAGCATTATGTGTAGAAAGTTCCTAATTCAGTCTCTAATTGTACCAGGTAGAGCTGGGGAAGCCTGGAGAACTGCTGCCAGCCAATGTAGACAATACTGAGCTAAAGGGACTATGGTTATGACTCAGTATAAGTCATTTTCCTATGTTCCTACTTAAATCAGCCTTTTATCTTGCACCATTGTGGCAACGTAAAGATCAACGCTTGAAGAATAAGTTTCCCAGTGGGGAGGGCTCCAGAGCATCCGATAGCTTTGGGTTGTCCCTCCCCACATGCTCCCAGTAGGCAGGAAACAAAAGGACTTGGCCTGCCCCCTGTGAGGTCATCCTTGAGGGACGACCCTTGGCTAGCCAGTCTGATTCCTGCCTACGCTCCTGGTAGGACGTGGTTTCTTCTTCTCCCTGGTACCCTCCCTCCACGTGGCCTGTGCCATCTTGGGATACCCACCTCTGGAATTAAAAAAAACCCAACAATAATAATAATAATCGCATCAATAATAATAATAATAACCACCAGAGGTCGGGGTTTATCCAGGACTGGCCCTTTGGAGGGAAGGTAGCCTAAGTGGGGAAGACCTTCCAAGATGACCACCAACGTGGACATGGATGCGGTGACTGCTGCTGTGATGGCCGGGGAGAGAGGCCGGAGAGCCTGTGCCGGCTCGGGCGATCAGCTGGCAGTCCAGCTGGAGGATCCTGGTCTGGGCACCTCGGCGAGCAGCAGCTGCGCAGAGGCGGCCGCTGGGAAGAGCAGCAAGAGAACAACAGCTGGGAAGAGCGGAGGTGGCACGAAGAGGCCGAGAAAGGAGGGGAAGACCTCCGCTTCGGCTGCCGCGGACCGCCACCCGGACCCGCTCCGCCCGGAGGGTCTAGAAGCTGGCCGGGGAGAGAATGCCGCGGAGGAGCCCCGGGAGGATGAGAACGCCATGGAGGAGCCCCGGGAGTACGAGGAGGCGCGGACCGGCTCCGAGGATGGAGCGCAGACCGCGAACACGGCGCACCTGGCACAGGAGACCCCCCAGAGCCACTCAACAACTGGCTTCAGGCCCCCAGCAGCCGCCGGTGGGCAGCGTGAGTGCGACCGGGACCCTGGGCACCGAGGCGGCAGGGGGAGGTACTCCAACCCCAGTCCCAGACTGGATGAGAACGACCCTGGCCAGGGATGCAGCAGGATGGCTGGCAGCTAGCCTGCTTCAACCATACCTGCTAGGGACTTTGCAGGGAGCCCAGTTGGGAGGAATGGCACCCCTGGGGACCCCAAACCCCATTGGGACCCTACCAGTCGCCCCCATCCCTCACCCTACGCAGGAGGCTTCCCTCCAGAACCAGCACAAAAAAGGGGGCAAGGGGAAGGGGGCAGATAAGGGGAAATCCAAAAGGCCCCCACCCAGGAAGGAAGCACCCAAAGGCACAGAAGGTCGCGGGACCCAAGTCACGCCAACCCAGAACAATCCTACCCAGGGTAGGGTGCCCAGTGAGGCTGAGGAGGAGGAGGGGTACTCCGACTCAGGCCGTGAAGACTCCCCCCCACCTAGGAAATGCCCAGGGACCAGCAGACAGGATACCTCTCTCAGGAGGATGAGGAAGAAATCTCTGTCTATTCCTCAGATGGAGAGGCATCGGGGCATCAAGGAAGTTTGGATAGGGAAGAGGGGGAGTTATCCGAGGAAGAGGCGGCCACAACCGCCGAGGCGACCAGGCCTTCAGCTCGCCACTTCGCGGCAGAGGATTTTGAAGTATTATTAAAGAAGGTAGTCAGAACTTTGGGCCTCCAGCTCCCCACGAAACAGCAGTCCCAGACGGACCCAGAGTTACCGGAAATCTCCGGGGAGTTTTTTCCGGACTCACAGCCCGTGGCCATAGAAATGCCGGTGCCAGCAACTGTAATGCGCCTAATTTGCGATGAGTGGGCCAGCCCAGCTGCCATTAAGGGATAGCCAGGCATTGGAAACAGACTGGCTAGCCAAGGGTCGTCCCTCAAGGATGACCTCACAGGGGGCAGGCCAAGTCCTTTTGTTTCCTGCCTACTGGGAGCATGTGGGGAGGGACAACCCAAAGCTATCGGATGCTCTTTGCCTCACCACTGGAAAAGAATGTATCACAGGTAAGACCAACGTTCCTTTCTCTTCTGATGTATAAGAATGATTGGTTTTTATCTCTCCATTCCTCAAAACCATAAGGCTTAAGGGACATATGAAAGCTTTGTGGCAAATCTCATGCTTTGAATGCACTAGCTCCTAGGTAAAGTCCCTAGCATCTCCGGACAGGGCTGAAAAGTAGCTGTCTGTAGGAAATACTGAGCTAAATAGACTAAGAGCCTGAGTCTGTGCAAGGTGGTTTCCTATGTTATATCTGCTAAAATCCTGTTCTTAGCTTAGCCAGGCTCTGCTGTTTTGCAACTGTCACAGAGAGACCTCTGTGGAGTACACTTATCTGATGATGGCTCGTAACTGGCAAGGAAGCCTAGAGTCATCCTGATCCCATACCACTCTTAAGTCCTGGGAAGCTTTCTAGCTTCTGCTGTTCTCCCAAGAGCTGAACTGAATCTCAATTATATCTTTTCTCCTAGTGTGCATTTTGAGGCCTAATGACAGGTGTGGACTTTGCCATGAACAGCCTTCTGTGGCTGTGTATAACTTTCACTTTTCTCCTGCTTGCTACTTCTAGTTCTTGGAATTCTTGGTCTGACTGAGCAGCTTAAGTGGACCTGAGCTTGTGTTGAATGCCAGTTATTGTAGACAGCCTCTTTTTATGACATGATGGCTTCATTCACTTTCTTTTCCTTTCAGTGCACCTGTGCTTTTAGGTCATACTCTGAGATCCTCTCCCCTGCCTTGCACCCCCATATAAGAAGAGGACTGTCTGAACTTTTACTCTCTCAGTGCTCTGACTTCATATTAACACATGTGCGCCCCCACTTTTCCTAGTGGGGAAGGCTTCAGTGCACCTGATAGATCTTGGATAAGCTCCTCCCACTAATTCCGAGTAGGCAGGCAAACAAAACAGAGCCCTTTGTATGGCCTCTTCCTGTGAGGTCACCTAAGAGGAGCGACCCCCACAATAGCCAGTTTTGTTCCTGCCTACCATTCTGGGTAGACGGCTTTCCTTGTGCTCCATTTTTTGCCATGTGGCTGGAGCCATTTTGGATTTGTTTGTTTTCAATGTAAAAAAAAAGAAAGAAAAAGAAAGACAAAACAAGAAAAAAGAAGAGGCTTTTCCTTTCGCCTGCTTTTCTGCTCGGCATACCAGTGGCAGCAGAGTTTGGGCTGGAGTTCATTTGGTTCCTGGGAATATATGGAGGGAAGGATCGCTCGCTAGACCTCCAGGGATAAAGATCAATGTGTCGAACAAGGGGGACGAGCCCCCCGCCTCGACTACTGACTCCAGCCCCCTGGCTTCACTCCACCCTGCCAGGTTAGGAGCCAGCCAGGTGCAGCTGCGATTCCTTCCTTCCTTCCAGGAGGAGGAGGCATGGAGCGCCCTCTTTTAAGGGGGAACTCTCCGGCGCTATCGTGGCTGCCCTTGAAGGAGGAGGATCCATGGGGCGAACAAGGAGGCAAGCTCTCCACTTTGACTTCCGACTCCAGCTCCTCTTGCTTCGCTCCCCCCGCCAGGTTAGAAGCCAACCAGTTACAGCTGCGAACCCTTCCCTCCAGGAGGAGGTGATGCAGAGTGCTCCCTTAAACAGGGGATCTCTCTGGCGTTATTGCAGCTGCTCCCGGTCACCTCAGCGACTCCTGAGATGGACGGATGATGCTGCCTCCACAAGTGGAGGCCGCAGTGAGTGTGCCAGGAGCCCCCAGGTTCAGGAACGAGGCAATGGGTGCATGACTCGGTGACCAGGGAGAGGGTGGGCTTGCCAGTGGTCAGCCTGGTCCAGCCTACCCCCCCCCGGGGAATTGCAGGGGGATCACTAGCCTCTGGGGAGCCACCAATCTTCCTTTCCCCATCCTACCACCTGCACCACCCGCTGTGCTGCCTGGCATATTGCGCAAGGTGAAAGGAGTCCACGGTCTTGTCCCCCCACCCTCCTCTCCCAAAGTCTTTGCTGCGCCAATCATCACATTGCCAGGGAACGTGGTGGAGACATCGACATCTAGGCCCCCCAGGGGTGTCCGCAGCAACCTTGGCTACACCTCCCTCCCTGTAGCTGACCTACGAGAGCCTCCTGGCAATGGAACTTGATTCCACAGGCGGGAGAAGAGGACGCTGGGGATGGCGACCAGTCCGCCGTGGCGGCTGGGCAGACCGGGGAGCGGTGCAGCGTGATCAACACCTGACCGGGAGGGGAAGCAGTCACGGCCGCGTCTCATTCAGGGAGGTTGGGGTCCGATTCCAGAAGGAAGGCCGACTTCCTCACGAGAGACCCCCCAGTTTTGGAGGCGTCTCGTTGAGGAGGCCAAGATCGCAGATAAGGGGGAATCTGCAGGCGGTCACATGGCCGAGGCCCACGTGGTCGGGGGGGACAGCATTCGCGAACGTGGTTCCCTCTTACCCACTCGGGATTCCCACAGGAGGACTTCAGTCCTATAGCGATAAGTCTGGCTTTCAGGTCTTGACAAACCTCTAGGTCTGGAACCCCCTTGAATGGGCTAAGCCCTACATCAATCCTATTCTTCCCAACAGAGATGGGGGATACCCCCCCTTCAAGTCAGGCTCACCACACAGACCACCCCATCCGCCTTCCCTCGTTCACAGGTGAAGGAGATGTCATCACCTTTCTCCTTCGGGTACTGTGCTTCCTGGAGGCCAGAGCCTTTTCAGGTGGAACCAGGGAGTGGTTCAGGTCCCAGCAGCAGTGGGACAAGCCACCAGATCAAGAGGAAGACTGTGTGTTCTCTGAGACCTAGCATGATGAGTACCCAGCTTGTGAGTGCAGTTAACTAACACATTGAGAACTGCTTTATGCAGTGTTATGTGTAAACTGCAATTGCTTAAAATGTTTTGAGGGCTGCTCTGGGGGCTGAGGAGCAAGGTATAGACATCAAATAAATACACAAGCAAATTGCTTCACACCCCTCTGGCAACTCGTGGTCAGTTCTGTAGATGAGTTCACTATGGCCGGGGACTGATAAAAGACAGGGACCAGAAGAGGTAGCTAGGAACCCGGGTTGCAAAGCGGTTAAAGGCTGGTACTGTAAGCCACGATGCTTGGTGTAGACCTTCAGGGTTGATTCAGCCTTCCGACCCTCCATAGGTCGGTAGAGTTAATTGCCCAGCAAGTTGGGGGCATTCGGCTGGCATACCGTAAAACCACCAGAAGGGGCTTTTTCGCCACTGTTAAGAGGTCTGTAATTATCGATACTATCAAAGGAGGGAGGACAGAAGTCCCAGACAGAAGTTTGGTCCTTGGACCGCTAGAGCCTAGACAACACCTCCTTGTCTCCCTTCTGAGGACCTTAGACATCGGTGGGGAGATACAAATTCCCACTGCAGAAGCCAAATCAGAATCACCCAGAAGGTCATTCCTGACTGCCAAATCCAAGGTCCAGCAAGGCATCGTCTTCAGTCGTTATCACCTCTTACTGGATGCCATCCAGCAACTGGTTCCTTTGGGGTACTATGGAGGAGGTTCCCTGCGACAGGCAGATGCACGTGTGTTACTCCAATTTCTTTGGGTTCTCGAGGGTCATCCTCAACCCGAAAGGCCTAAATAGGCTCGGTCGCAGTGGGAGGTTCTACATGGGAAACTTGTAGCGTATCTTGGAGGATCTCCGCTGGGGATTACATTTCCTCATCAGATCTGCAGGTGGGACTACGTCCATACCACCCTGAATACGCCCGATCTCATCTGATATTGGAAGACAAGCAGAGTTGGGCCTGCTTAGTACTTGGATGGGAGACCGCCTGGGAATACCGGGTGCTGTAAACATTCCTTCACGTCTGAATTGTATTCAGGGAACCACAGTATGCCTTTCTTTGCTGCGCTTACAACAGCTGCCATTTTCAGTACAAGGCTCTGACCTTCGTTCTACCTCTGGCACCCAGGTCCTTCACAAGAATCATGGCCGCTCCCTCCAATTATACATGGTCGCTCGTTGAGAAGGGCCAGACTATGCATCTACTTCTACTTGGAAGATTTATTGATCTCTTCCCCATCCGACTAGCATGCATTCAGGGATGCTTGGAAAGTACAGTCGTCCCTTCACATTCGCGGGGGTTCCGTTCCACGGACCCCCGCGAATGTGAAAAATCCGCGAATAACGACTGCCCTCCCCCTCCCCCACCATAGCGACCATGGGGACCATGAGGCCCCATAGTCGCTTTCCCCAGCCTCCCCACTCCCTTCCTAGGCCTTCCCGGGGCCTCCGGAGATCCTCCCGAGGCCCCGTGGATGCCTCCCCAGCCCTCCCCCCTCCCTCCCCGGGCCTTCGTGGGGCCTCCGGAGCATCTCCGGAGGCCCCATGGAGGCCTCCCCAGCCCTCCCCTGGGCCTTCGTGGGGCCTCCGGAGTGTCTCCGGAGGCCCCGCGTAGGCCTCTCCCAGCCCTCCCCCCTCCCTCCCCGGGCCTTCGTGGGGCCTCCGGAGCTTCTCCGGAGGCCCCGCGGAGGCCTCTCCCGGCCCTCCCACTCCCTCCCCGGGCCTTTGTGGGACCTCCGGAGTGTCTCCAGAGGCCCCGCGGAGGCCTCCCCGGCCCTCCCCACCCCCTCCCCGGGCCTTCGTGGGGCCTAGCAAGGCCCCACGGAGGTCCCTCTCGGCCATCCCCCCTCCCTCCCTGGGTCTTCATGGGTAGAACCTCTCAAAAGTATTAGGTATTGAAGAGGAGTTTCGGCTTACTGTGATGTACCAAGCACACACACTCACATTCAATCAATAAATTTCTTTATTGGCAAGGACTCGTGTGTCAGGAACATAGAACAAAGCCGAAACTGAATACAGCTAGAGCAAACCCCCAGATAAACCCCACAGCATGAGAAAGGCCTTTAGGGAGGATAGATGCCTCTCTCTCAGGACAGCTTGCACCTGGAAGATCTGACCTTGAGCCGCAGTGGAGAGCAACGTTCCCAGGCCAACAAGGCGGGCTGGCCTCTCTCCAAAACCTCCAGGGGCCTAGTCAAGGGAAACAAGCCAGAAGCAGCCTCATGTCCGGGTCCTCCATGAATTGTACTCTAAACCCCAGAATTCAGGGATGAGCCTGACACAAGGTATCATTAATCTATGGTAGTGTTTCGTTTTGGGTATATTTTGTCTCAGGAACACATTGTACAGCTGTTCTATACATTGGCTATTGTGGGGGTCGCTCCTCCTAGGTGAACTCACAGGAAGAGGCCGTACAAAGGGCTCTCTTTTGTTTGGCTGCCTACTTAGAGTTAGTGGGAGGAGCTTACCCAAAATCTATCGGATGCTCTTCGCCTCACCCCTGGAAAAGAACGTATCACAGGTAAGACCAACGTTCCTTTTTGTTATGGAGATGTGCCCCCAATAGCAAGAGGTCTCTGCAGTTATCGGAGCAAGACAGAAATGCTGGGGAAGCTGATCGAATAGCTTCTTTGAGAAACATTTGTGAACCATAATCATTCTGCAGACTCACATCCTGCATTATTATTTCATAGTGGCTCGATCAGTCCTTTTTTTATAATTCATTTGTATTAATATAAAGCATAAAAAATTTTTTACGGTAACATCTTACACAAAAACCATAAACACTAACAAATCTAAAACATTAACTTACTACACATAGACAAATACAAAAAACATAAACATTAAAATGACTTCCTTCCTTATTCTTAACCATAATCTATCTATTACATTTAAGTCTTTTATATACTTGAATTAAATTCTCATGATTACATATTGTATAATGCGAGTTCTGTATTTCATCCCATATAATTATTTACTATTAACTGTAAATTATCAATCAGTCACAATAAGATATCATTGTATTCTATTAATATTTCTCTATCTATTTCTCTATTATTTTTCATTCATTTACTTTATTTTACATCAATGAACTCCACTATATTTCTTATTTATAACCCCTTTCAAGTCTATAACCATAAAAAGGAAAAGTACATAATTATTTCTCTATTTGTATATTTTTACTTTGTTATCCCTTGTATACTGTCCTCTCCCCAAATCTGCTTAAAATATACAATTGTATGCATAGTGGCTTGAACACCAGTTTGCTGCATCAGTACAGAGCATGAATCTCTTCTTTCTAGTAGAAGGCATCATATAGTCTATTTGGACTATGCCTATATGATAAATAAAAATTTTATATTTTTTCTCAGTTGTGTTTGCATTATTATACTGGCACAGTGTTTGTATGACTGTCCATCCTTGACTGTGATTGCCCATAGTGTTACAATTCTTTTCCATTCCTGTAATTAACAAACTACCAGAGGCCCAAGTAGTAAGTGCGACAACAGTTAGGGGCAGGGCAGATCACTCTGGCTGGCCTGTGCCAGCCTTGGCCTAGTCCATATACTTATAAACAAAAAGCACCTGGGACAGGAAATATTCCAACAAATTGTATTTTTCCATATAGGTATTTTTTTTTTGTCCCAGTGAGTGTCATATATTGAGGCAACAGATATATACACCCATATATAATACATGGCTGATTGAAGATACTGATAGTACAGGCCTGATACATAAAACAGGATGGGAAGCTGTTTTAAGGCCTTATAAGTCAACTTGAAGTCAGCTTGGAAACAAAATAGGCATCCATTTCTGATTACAAAAAGATAGATTTCGTACCATATTAAGCAGTGACAGTTGGATCAGCTGAAATTTCAACTTCTCTTCATAGGTGCTCCATGTAGAGCATACTAACTATAGTGCAGGTGTCAAGTTAGCCAGGCATGGAGTATTGTGGCCAGTGTCATGTACTTGAGATTCAGTAACCAGCAGTTTCAGGGTAAAACAGAAAACTTTATTGCTACAGAAATCTAAAGAGTGAACTATACAAAATTGTTGCTGTGAATGAAAACTATTTACAAAGCAATAGAATAAAAAGTATTTATAATCAACAGACTGGCAGGCTATACAGTCATAATCAAGAGTCGGTGCTACCTACCATTCCTACAGCCCCTGAAGGTGCAAGGGCACTCATCCAATTTTTCCAGATACATACCATCCTCCCTAGTCTCCCCATTCCACACAGACTTGTTACAAGCACAGAAAATTGCAAACATCAAACAGCAGTTCAGAAATGGAACCATACTACAATACATTGGCCTTTTGTCAGGAGAAGGTCACTTTCAGGACCGATCCTGATTCCCAGTATAGGAAGAGCTGTAGTTAGCAAAGCAGCCACAGTTGAAAGCTGGTGCTCCTACTCACTGCCACCACTTTGCGCTACAGTGATAAAACTGGATCCAGGAAATACTTCCACATGTACACCTATTCCTTGACAGACATTCACGTATAATTCTCTCTCTTTGGTTTCTGAGAATTCAGCAAGTCTTGCACAGTCGATTTCAAGCACATCTTTGTAGCCATAAAGGCTATTTTCAACAAAAGAAACCTGGGTGTTTTAGGAAGATGAATTTTAGAACCACTATGACATTCATTGCCTTTTGAAAGCACATCCACAGAATTGCAGCATGCAGAGATCCTAATTTATTTATTTTGTTTGTATTATATTATTGGTGGTCTTAGTGGACCACAAGCTGAACATGAGTCAGCAGTGTGATGCAACAGCTAAAACAAGCCAATGTGATTCTAGGCTGCACTAATAGGAGTTTAGTGTCTAGATCAAGGGGGAGTAATAGTGCCACTCTATTCTGCTTTAGTCAGACCTCACCTGGAATACGGTGTCCAGTTCTGGGCACCACAGTTCAAGAAGGATATTGAGAAGCTGGAATGTGCCCAGAGGAGAGCGGCCAGGATGGTTGGAGGTCTGGAAGCCATGTGCTGTGAGGAGCGGCCTTGGGAGCTGGGTACGTTTAGTCCGGAGAAGAGAAGGTTAAGAGGGAACATGATAGCCATGCTTAAATATTTGAAGGGATGTCATACTGAGGATGGAGCAAGCTTGTTTTCTGCTGCTCCAGAGACTAGGACACAGAACAATGGGTTTAGACTACAGGAAAAGAGATTCTACCTAAACATTAGGAAGAACTTCCTGACTACTGTGATGGAGTCTCCTTCTTTGGAGGTTTTTAAACAGACTCTGGATGACCATCTGTCGGGAATGATTTGATTGTGTATTCCTGCATGGTAGGGGATTGGACTGGAAGGCCCTTGTGGTCTCTTCCTGCTCTATGATTCTATGCTGCCTTTCTCCCGGAGTGGGACCAAAGGCAGCTCCCAAAGAGAATCATTTAAAAAACCTTAACAATAACATTTTAAAAACAGTTAAAACCCACCACATTAAACAGTATAAAATCATTTAAAAGACATACAAAGGTTTTAAAAAGTGAATAAAATACACATCCCAATAAGAACCTTCCCTGCTTACACATTAAACACCTGCTTAAACAAAAAGGTCTTTGCCTGTTGGTGAAAGGAAAGCAGGGAGGGGGCCAGCCTAGCCCAACCTTATGTAGAAAGGCATTCCATAGGATCGGAGTGACCACTGAGAAGGCTTTCTCTTATGTCCTCACCAAGTGAGCCTGTGATAATGGCGGGGCTTAAATAAAACTTTTCCCTGTGGAACTTTCTTTGCTACTGTGAGGCATTAGCGACTCCCCTTACCCACTTGGCCAGTCCCCCTCTAGCTGCTTTCAGAAGCCAGGTGGGGCGAGGATCCAGTATACATGTGGTGGCTCTCAGCTATCCATGAATCCTGTCCACATCCTCAGGCTGCACAAATCGAAGCATATCCAATAATATAGGACAAACTTAAGATTACATCAAGATTACATCCACCGGACCTGTCTCAACTACAGAATCCCAAGTCAGTGGATCCAAGCAATTTTGTCTGCAAAGCATCTCACAAATTCTTCACAGTAGGCTGTCAAGTGGTGTTTATTCTTCTTGTGGGCCGGAGTGTAAAAGTCCCCTGACCATTTGAGACAGCTCCACTGGATGACACTGTGCAGACACAATGGCAGCAAGGAAGTATAATTTCTTTGCTACCACCATCACCACAGTATAGGCCTTCCAGTGAGCATTAGCCCAAGTTTGGTCAAAGTTACTCTGAGTCTTCTGCCATCGTCGCTATAGTCTCCATCCAACTTTTTGAATCACCACCAGCTCCCTAGTGAACCAGGGAGCTCGCTTGGCTCTATTCTGTGGGAGGGGGCACTTAGGAGCATCCACTGCCCTGGCTATTTCAGTGTTCTAGAGATCAGCCAAGACTTTGATGGGATTACCTGTCAAGACAACAGGGAACTCTCCAAGAGCCACCAGGAATCCATCTGGATCCATTAATCTAGAGCAGACCATCTTAATCTGCCCCCCACCCCTGCAGAGGCTCTGAGTCCCAGTGAGTTTTAACCCACCAGATCTGTCCATGACAATGGAACTGCAGAAAGTTCCTCCATCACTGACATCCTGCCCAGCACAAAAAACCATGTCTAGTGTGTCCTGCAGCATGGGTGGCACCAGATATTACCCAGGAGACACCCATGGTTGTCATGAGGGTTGTGAAGCCCAGAGCTTCTCCTGACAACAGCAGTCTCCATATGGGTGTTGAAGTCCCCCACTACAGCAAGCAGAGGGAACTCACCATCACCTCAGGAAGGGAGTTGAGCAGCAGAGTAGGCAGTACACCAACAGAATCCTTATTCTGTCCTGGTCACCCAGCTTCAAAAAACAAAAACAAAACACCAACTTGGCGGTATTTGGTATCTATACTCCCATTGAAAAGAAAGAATTTTTTTCAAAATACTGGAAGAAGAAATTACAAAGTTGAATGCAGAAAATCTGCTTATTATTGGTGATTTTAATGGAGTTATTAATTCATCAACAGATGTTGACAGAAAGTAATCAAGAAGAATCAAGGGAAATTGCCAATTACAGTTGTTCCTTCATTTTCGCGGCTTTGATTTTCATGTTTTTGTATATTTGTGGAAATCCTTGGCTCCCCCCCCCCACAGGGAACACGTTTGGGGGTTGAGCCAAACCTGAGTAAAGCCCCACGTTTGCCACAAAGCTGCTGAGCCTCCAAGTGCTCAGTAGTGGGGGCACGGTGGAGGTGGTGGCATAGCAGACACAGCAACGGAAGCCCTGGAGGTATGGTGGCGTTCTGTTTGGGGTGGGGAGGCCAAGCTGGAGGAATGCCGTGTTTCATGGCTTTACCCTGAACACGCGGCATTCCCCAGGCTTGCCTCTTCCCCAACTGCAGTGAAGCCCGAGGAATGGCTGCGTTCAGGGCCAAGTTGCCGAACGCGGCCGGTCTTCGGGCTTGCTTTGCTCACCCCAACCAAATTTAACCTCCAGGAACCACCACTTTCGGCGCTGCCTGGGGATTCATTTCGGTTAAGGTGGGAAAGCAAAGTCCAAATACCAGCCACGTTCAGTGACTTGACCCTTAATGCTGTTTGGTGTTCTGTGGATAATTGAATCATTGGATAATTAATTGGTGGTTACAGGGGTGCTACTGTAAATAAAGCAGCAGACCCTGACAGTTTTTCCACTCAATATTATAAAACCTTTGAAGAAGACTTAGTACCATTGCAATTAACATTGGATGAAGTATTGAAAGATGACAAACCAGAATTTTGGAGATATCCAAATATTACATTGATTCCTAAAGAAGGAAAAGTTAACACTAATATAAGTAACTTCAGACAAATTGCATTATTGAATTTGGATTATAAAATATTTATTGCCATATTGTGTGAAATGTTAAAGAAAATTCTGGTAACAATGATACGTGACAATCAGAATGGCTTCTTGCTAAAAAGACAGCTAAAAGACCATGCAAGAACTGTAATTGATATATTAGAATATTATAAAAAATTAGCAATGGTACTACTAGATGAGGACAAGGTGTTTGATAATGTGCAGTGTATCTTCCTCTTAGAGATTCTTAAAAAGATGAAGATTGGGAACATCTTTTAAAACTGGATAAAATCTATCTATAAAGATCAATTTGCTCAAATAATAGTCAATGGAGAAAAGAACCAAACCTGCAAAGATAAGTGAAGGAATTAGGCAAGGATGCCCTCTTTTCCCACTTCTATTTTTAGTGACTATAGAAGTTCTAAACAAAACAATTAGAAAAAATCCAAAAATAATATGTTTGGAAAATCCGCTTTAAAATATAGAACTTTTCAATACATTGAAAGAATTTAGTGAACTTTCTGATTTTAAAATAAACAGTGACAAGACGAAGTTATTAACAAAAAATATAACAGAAAAGAGGAAAAAGAATTGGGAAGATTATTGAACTGCAAAATTACCACGAAAGTAAAATATTTGGGAATTTGGATGACTAACAAAACCACAGATCTGATAATAATTATAAAACAACTTGGAAGGGGACAAAGACAGATATAGAAAAATGGACAAAACTGAATTTATCAATGTTTGATTACAATCCTCCCTGCGTACTCTGGTCCTCTGGGAGGAATTTGCTTCAGCCACAAAAATCTAGGCTGTCTGCAACCTCCCAGAGGGCCTTTTCGATAATCGCCCCCAATTTATGAAATGGCCTGCCAAATGAGATCCGTCAGCTGACAAGCTTGAGTAGCTTTTAAAAAGCACTAAAAACGGATCTCTTTCGGTAGGCCTTTCCTGATTAGATCCCGGCCTCAGGAGTTGCATCTCCTGGCTTTTTAAAAATCATGTATATATTTGTTTTTAATGTGATTTTAGTTAGATGCTTTTAATTTTATAGTGTTTAATGTCTTTTTATGGGGGTAGGTGGTGTTTTTAGTCATTATTATAATGTTTTAATTGTTGGAAGCTGCCCCGATTGTTTTTAGCAGAGGGGTGGGGTATAAATAAATTTTATTATTATTATTTATGTTTGGAAAAATTGCAGTTTTGAAAATGACTATCCTGCTTAAATTCAAATTCTTATTTCAAAATTCACTCAGATGCATGCATACCCATGGTATGGTAAAGTGAAGGAAAACAAAGAATTCAGCCATCGTTTCATCCTTAAAGCATTACTGAATATTTGGTGGCAGAAGAAAAAAAAAGCTTTTATGGAAAGATTCCATTTTGGGTTTCCGCACATGAGGCCTTTCACAACAGATGGAGAGAATCAGAAAAATAGTTAAGATGTAAGGATTTGCTTACTAAAACTGGAAATAATATTTACAATTTGAAGACAAAAGAGGAACTGGAAAAGGAAGGTATAAAGTTGAATT
Source organism: Gambelia wislizenii (assembly GCA_030847615.1). Classification (NCBI taxonomy): domain Eukaryota; kingdom Metazoa; phylum Chordata; class Lepidosauria; order Squamata; family Crotaphytidae; genus Gambelia; species Gambelia wislizenii. The sequence continues at coordinate 18,040,054 of JAUMIR010000010.1, read as the reverse complement.
GGCTTTTTTATGCACAGTTGAAAGAAAGATATAAAATGAATTTAAAGCTAGAGAACTTTGAAGGAAAAAATATTTATATAAGATAATTTTTGATAAAGGAGAAAAATTAATGTTCAAATGCTATAAAAGATTATTGGAAAGAGACTAGGAACAAAAAACAGTTAAAGAATCAATGATAAAATGCGCTAGAGATGTTGAGGAAAAGATAATTTAGATTATTAGGAGAAATCTTGGAGTTATACACAGACATTTACATTAAGTCAAAACCTAAAGGAAAACTTCTTTAAAATGCAAAACAGATGGCACTTGACACCTGCATAGTTATATATAAAACTACGAAAAACAAATATTGGGAGTGCCAGGAAGTGATAGGAGTACGTTACCACTTATGGTGGTGGGTGCCCAAAAATAAAGATGTTTTGGGAAAAGATTCATAAAACTATGCATGAAATATTACATTCTAATTATCCAATGAAACCTCATTTACATTTACTAAATATGACATCTATACTTTATATGGTCTTAGCAGCTCGATTATTGTTAGTTAAATTTTGGAAAACTACTTGTAAACTGAGTATAGATGAATGGATGGACAAACTTTTAGATATGAAAGATCTTGACAAATTGATGGCTACGATAAATCAGAGTTCTATAGAATACTAGCTATACCCGGTGTAGCATACCCCGTTCCCCCCACGCACTACACACACACACACACACACACACACACACACTGGTACATATGCTGCTCCCCTGCACCCTGTGCCACCCCCCTGTGCCACTGTGCTGCCTGCGGTGCCGCCCTCCATGCCCCTCACCACCCTCCCAATGGCTCCCACCGTCTCCCTCCCCCCTGAGGCACCTCGCCTCCCACCGCCCCTATGCCACCGCACACCTCCCCACGCCCCACTACCTCTGTGCCCTCACCGCCCTCCCACCCCACTTCCCCTCGTCGCCTCCCTGCCCACCTACACCCCTCGCCCTCCCCCCCACCTCCTCACTTGCACACACACCATGCCACATTCACCCCATGCTATTTACACCTCCTCTGCCAGTGGCCATGTTTAGAAAGGTCTTAAAAGTCCACATGCTCCCGCTCCCAGTGTGCTGATTGGCTGCCCAACCAAGCTTTGATTGGTTGGTCAGTTTCCTAAGCAGCCAATCAGCACACTGGAAACAGCAACATACAAGATAAATAGATAGATAGATGTTGATGGAACATGGACACCAATTACTTTATACTGGGAGAATAAATTATTTCAATAAAATTTAATACATATAATCCTCTTAGGTATGTTGCCGTTTCCAGTGTGCTGATTGTCTGCTTAGGAAACTGACTGACCAGTCAAAGCTCTGTTGGGCAGCCAATCAGCACACTGGGGGCAGGGGCATGTGGACATTTAAGTCCCTTCTAAACATGGCAGCGGCAGAGGGGCTGTGAGTAGCATGGTGTGTGTGTGTGCAGGGAGGGCTGCGTGAGCGCGGGGAGGCGGTGTAGGTGGTGGTGTGGGGGGCGGCATGTGTACCATGGGGGGTGTAGCATGTCGGGGGGGCGGTGTATGTTACACCAGGTATAGCTAGTAGATATATAATATAACAGAAGTACAGGGTCTTGGCCAACAGGTTAAGCATTAAAAATGTACAGGACAGATTTTGTAGAAGAATGGTTTAAAGAAAAAAAATAGAGGAGACAAATAAAAGATAAGAATGAATTGTATCTACATAAATTCAAAGTCAATGTGAAACGTCTTTAAGATATAATAGCCAGCGAAAGTCAGGTAGAAATTTGGAAGAAAGATACATGAATAAGGTAGCAGAGGGGAAAGTGAGAAGATGGGGAAAGTATATGATACAGTTCTCCCTTCACATTTGTGGGGGTTAGGGGTGGAACACCACCGTGGAAGTGGAAAACCACAAATAAGTTAAGCCCCGCCCCAACATATGTACTACACTGCGGTATTGTAGATTCCTCTCCCGCCAACAGGACTGCTGATATCTGCCACTGCGGTAGCAACGCCCGCCCCAAGGCACACAAACCATGCCCCTCACCCAAATTCACCTCCCTGCCAGCTCTCTCTCCCTCTGCCCTGCCAACAACACACCCTTACTGAGTGTTTTAAATGGGCAGTGCTGTTTTGGTTGCTGGGTAAGAAAGCAGGCTGGAGTGTTTTGTTGCCAGAACAGGAGGAGAGGGGGGGGAGGGGGAGGGGGGTCTTGGAGTCTGAGCCAGTTGAGCAGCAGCTACAAACCGTGAATACTCAAAACCACAAATGTGAAACACGCAAATGTGAAGGGACAACTGTCCTAGCTATAGCTGGCGTAAGATACACCATTATGTAGACATATAAAACGGTTCTGTATGTTTCTGTTCCCACTCTGCTGATTGGCCACTTAGGAAACATGTTTGAATTTTTTTAATCTCTTGGGAGAGGCTGCTTGTTGGTGAGGCACGCGCCTCACCAACATTGGTGTTGGCGTTGGTCATGAATTTCAGTGACCAAACAAAAATACAGCATACCTAAAAGTACAGCTTAGAGTTCTCAGCATTAACTAAGAGTTCTAAAAAGCTCTCGCCATGGACACTGAGGGGGCTGCTGCGGTCACTTGCAACACTTGTGGGATGTTTGTCTTCTTGGCTACAGATGTGGGGAACTTCACATGCACCAAGCGCAAGTTGGTAGCCCTCTTGGAGCTCAGGCTTGCTACAGAGGTTAAGAACAATAAAAAGGTTTTTTTGGGGTATGTCCGCAGCAAAAAGAGGAAGAAGGAAATGGTAGGGCCACTACGCGGAGAAGATGGCAAAATGCTAACAGGGGGCAGAGAAAAGGCAGAATTACTCAACACCTTATTTGCCTCAGTGTTTTCAGAAAAGGAAAAGGGGGACCAACCTGAGGACAAAGGAACAGAGGACACAATAGGGGAAACCCAGCACAGAATAAGCAAAGAGGTAGTACAGGAATACTTTCTTAATCTAAATGAATTTAAATCTCCAGGACCAGATGAACTACATCTAAGGGTATTAAAAGAGCTGGCAAATGTAATCTCAGAGCCATTGGCAATAATCTTTGAGAACTCCTGGAGAACAGGAGACGTCCCAGCAGACTGGAGGAGGGCAAACGTCCTGATCTTCAAAAAGGGGAAAAAAGAGGATCCCAACAATTATCGTCCAGTTAGTCTGACATCAATACCAAGGAAGATTCTAGAGCAGATCATTAAACAGAGAGTCTGTGAACATTTAGAAGGCAATGCCATAATCACAAAAAGTCAACATGGGTTTCAGACTAACAAGTCATGCCAGGCTAATCTGATCTCTCTCTCTCTCTCTCTCTCTCTCTCTCTTTTTTTTTTTTTTGGATAAAATGAGCAGCTTGGTAGATGAAGGGAACGCTGTGGATATCGTATACCTTGATTTCAGTAAGGCCTTTGACAAGGTTCCCCATGACATTCTTGCAAACAAGCTTGTAAAATGTGGGCTAGATAAGTTAACTGTTCAATGGATTTGTAATTGCTTGACCGGCCGAACCCAAAGGGTGCTCAGCAGTGGCTCCTCTTCCTCTTGGAAAGATATGACCAGTGGGGTGCCACAAGGTTCAGTCCTGGGCCCAGTGCTATTCAACATCTTTATCAATGACTTGGATGAGGGAATTAGGGCCATACTTATCAAATTTGCAGATGACACCAAATTGGGTGGAGTAGCTAATACCCTAGAGGACAGGATCAAAATTCAAAATGACCTGGATAGACTGGAGAGCTGGGCCAAAGCTAACAAAATGAAATTCAATACGGAGAAGTGTAAGGTACTGCACTTAGGGTGAAAAAATGAGATGCATCAATATAGGATGGGAGAGACCTGGCTGAATGAGACTACATGCGAAAGGGATCTAGGAGTCCTAGTAGACCACAAGTTGAACATGAGTCAACAGTGTGATGCGGCAGCTAAAAAGGCCAATGCGATTTTGGGCTGCATCAATAGAAGTATTGTGTCCAGATCAAGGGAAGTAACAGTGCCGCTGTATTCTGCCTTGGTCAGACCTCACCTGGAATACTGTGTCCAGTTCTGGGCAGCACAATTCAAAAAGGATATGGACAAATTGGAGCGTGTGCAAAGAAGGGCGACTAAAATGGTGAAAGGTCTGGAAACGATGCCTTATGAGGAGAGACTTAGGGAGCTGGGTATGTTTAGCCTGGAAAAAAGACTGTTAAGAGGCGATAGGATAGCCCTGTTTAAGTATTTGAAGGGGTGTCACATTGAGGATGGAGCTGACTTGTTTACTGCTGCTCCAGAGATTGGTACACGGAGCAATGGATGCAAGCTCCAGGAACAGAGATTCCACCTCAACATTAGGAGGAACCTTTTGACAGTCAGAGCTGTTGGTGATGGTGGGGTCTCCTTCCTTGGAAGTCTTTAAACAGAGGCTGGATGGCCATCTGTCGGGGGTGCTTTGATTGTGATTTCCTGCGTGGAAGGGGGTCGGACTGGATGGCCCTCATGGTCTCTTCCAACTGCAATTCTATGCTTCTATGATTCTATGTCAAGAGTACGATCATTTGGTGCATTAACATACAGTTGTCCCTCCGTATCCACGGATTTCGTATCCACCGATCTAAGTATTCATGACTTGAATATATTCTTAAAAAATAATAATCTAAAAAGCAAACCTTGATTTTGCCATCTTATTTATATAAGGGACATCATTTTGCTATGCCTTTGCATATAATAGGACTTGAGTATTCATGGATTTTGGTATCCACGGGGGTCCTGGAATCAAACCCCAATGAACAAATGCAGTTGTCCTATACTGCATTTGCTTTCAAATCAACTATAATGGCATATGTTATGCCAGGTATAGCTAGTTTCATACTGAGAGCCCTTCTGCTGCTGCCATGCTATATACACACACACACAACTCGCACTCCAGGACATGAGAGCACCACCACCACCATGCAACTGCATGTACACATACCACGCTACACAAAAACCCAAACACACCATGCTACACACACACCACTTGCACCAGAACATGAGAGCCCCTCCACTGCCACCATGCAATCACATACACACACACCACGCTACATCCTTACCCCATGCTACACCCCCTTGCTACACACACCACGCTACAGCCCCTCACTCTACTCCCCCATGCTACACACACCACACTACACACACACGTGGCACACAAACACAGCACGCGACAACTCTCACGATGCACACACCCCACGCTACACACCCACGATGCACACACACACCACTCTGCACACATACCCCATGCTACACACTGCACGCTGTGTACCCCCCACGCTACACCCCCCACGCTACACCCCCACCCCACGCTACACACACACACACCATGCTACACTCCCACACTACACCCCCCACACTACACCCCCATGCTACACATACACCCCACACCACTCAAACACGCCATACATGCACACAGCACACTACACCCCCCACGATATGAACACAGACGACACTACACACACCACGCTACACACACACCATGCTACAATCCCCATGCTACACACACACCACATTGCACACATAGCACACTACACACACACATCCCATGCTACATACACATCTCATGCTATACCTCCGTATACTACATGCACACCATGCTACACATGCACACCATGCCACACACATATCACATGCTACACCCCCACCTCATGCTACATCCCCCCACCCCGTGCTACACAGACACACAACACCCCCACACCTTGCTACACCCCACCCCACGCTACACACACCCCATCCCATGCTACACTCATCCCACGCTACACACACACACACACCACGCTATACACACATCGCTGGTGAGCCCCTCTGCCACCGCCATGTTTAGAAAGGACTTAAACTTCCACATGTTTCTACCCCCAGTGTGGTGATTAGCTGCCCAACAGAGAGCTTTGATTGGTTGGTAAGTTTCCTAAGCGACCAGTCAGCACACTGGAAATGGCAACATACCCAAGAGCATTATATATGTAGATGGCATTGATTTAAATGTATAGAATTGTATTGATTCTTTCTTGAATGTTTTTCTTTGTTACAAAACCGAAACATAACTATATAGTTCTAATAATTTTTTTAAAAACAAATTCTGTACTTAAATATAATTAATAAAACACACACACACACTTGAGCCCTCCAGATTGTGGGACAGGGCACCTGCTGAAGGAGATGGAGTACCAAGAGACAACTGCAACCCCACCACTCCCAGGCCTTGCTTGCTGCCACACAGAGCAGATTTTTGCATTTGTACTGATCCTTGCACTTGGCACAGTCTGCTGATCTTCTGCTGAGATCTACTTTGAACAGCCTGCCAATGTCTTGCCTAGTTTGTCTTTACATTGTTCTGATTTTAAAATTCTCAGTGGTGTCATGGAAGGAAGCTTTTTCTTTCTGTTCTTTGTGGGTAGCAGCAGAGATTGGGCCCCGTGAGATCAAGTGGGTAATTGCAGGAGACCCCCACAGAGGGCATCTTGCTTCAACAGCCATCCATTGTAAACCTTTAGTCAGTGCCACTTCCCTTTAATGTTCTTGCATAACGCCAAAGCACAGCCTTGCACCAGTGAAGCACCAGTGTGTTTGAACTGATGTTGGACCCATGTGGAGTTTTCTTTTTCTTTGAAACACTGGGTTACTTTGGTCAAAAGGGAACAATACAACATAATGTAAAGCTTTAAAGTTTAGAGTATATCACATTCTAATTTTGAGCTTGAGGGCCGCAGAATTAGGAGTAAGAAAATAGACTGTAAAAATTTCTACTAGTGTGCTGAGCGTCGGCAGAGGAGGAACTAACAGCTCTGGCCCTTTTGCTGTCACTGACTGCATTTCTGTGCTGGGTGTGATGGAGAATTGGGTCCTGCTTCCTCAGGCAGGCTGGTTTGTTTTATGCTGGGTGTGGTAGAGCCATGGAGCAAGCGGCCCCTTCTCCACTAGCTTGCTAACTTGTCTAAGTCCAGTTCCCTCTTCCTTTGGGAATGACAGAGCTGCTCAGGTATTCTTTCACTTTTTTTTTTGGTCAGGTTAAAGCCAATTGGCAGTTCCTTTTTTCTTATCTGCCTCCTTTTGTCATTGTTGCACATTGGTTCTGTTCTGTGTCATTCTGAACTAGCTCCTGAAGTGATGATTCCAAGGACTAGGCAATGTGGTGTTCCTACAAGAAACTGGTCAGCATTTGAAGTGTAGGTCACTTAACTTTAATTGTACAAAGTGTTGGTGGGAGTCTGGAGTTTGCTAGATGGTACACTTACAAATGTGCAGACACAACTCAGATTAGGGGTAGAGCTCCATCATGCCCAAAGGAGGCAGTTTTAATTTTTTTTTAAAGTTGTATCTGGATCCCACTGTATTCAACCAGCCAGTTTCCAGCATTCCATTTCTGGGAAAGGCGCTGAAGCATGTGTTGGGCAGCTCCAACAGTTTCTAGATGAGAGAGATCATCTAGATCCATTTCACTCTGGTTGCAGGTCTGACTATGGGACAGAGATAGCTTTGGTCACCTTGGTCACCGAGAACTGGACACAGAGGGAGTGTGTTCCTGTTGGTTCTGCTGCACCTCTCAGTGGCTTTCAGTACCATTGACCATACTATCCTTCAGGGCTACCTTGCTAGGATGGAACTTGGAAGTACTATTTTACAGTGACTTCCTTCCTTTCTGGAGGGGTGAACTCAGAAGGTGAAGTTGGGATTCTGAAGGGGGCAGGAGGTAAGACGAATCCTTTATCATTGGGATAGACTGGGACTGCCCAGGTGGAAGTAGGAAGTTGCATCATGGTCTTTTGGAGATTCAGACTTCCCTTTGTTCTCCTCCATCACATCTCTACGAGGCCAGTTCAAATTCCTGCTTTGCCCATAGTGGAACAGGATTCGTCTCCTCCATCTACCCTTTCCTTTTCAGCCTGTCTTTTTAAATTCTTTTCTTCACTCATAGCCCTCTCCCTCTTTTCTCCTTTGATCACCCCTTCTTAAAAAAAACCTTACTTACTTTTCCTCCTGACTGCCTGATCTTGTACCTTAATCCTTCCCCCCCCCCATCCTCTTTATCTGAGTGACAATGGGAGGCAACAAGGCACCCAAACAGGCAAGCTCCCATTCAGAGCAGCTTTTGGGGGAAAGGGACGAGAGCAGCCTCCACGGAGGCGATCCGGGGTCCCTATCCACAACTTCTGGCCTGTTGCTCAGCGAGAGGCATCGAAGGCCATTACTGCTGGAGGCTCCCAAAGCGCGCTTATGCCAAGCGCCCTCCGCAGAAGGCCAAGGCGAAATCAGCAAGAGAAAAAAAAAACTTTGCTGGCAGTGGCACGCTTCAGTGGAGGAGCCGATCGAGTCCTCGGGAGTCACAGTGGCCTCCCTTCCCCCCGGAACTTCAGCCATCCCCAGTGAGCCAGAGACAATCGACAGGAAGGGGCAGAGCCCCGAGGAAGGTACTGGGGGGCCTGAGGGGGGAGGAACTTAGGGTGATAGCGTTTGCGGTGCTACCCGACCTGAGGAGGCTCTTGACTAGGGAGAAGGCCTCCCTGATAAAGCCAGTCCCCACTGCCCATGCCGCACGGGAGTCCTCCATTGAGGACGACTTGAGCAAAGGAGATGCATGGGAGGAGGGTGGCCTGCCTAGTGGCAGCATGGCGGCAGCCGCCTCATTGGACCTCAGCAAAGATGAGGCAATTTGAATAGCGCTTCACTTGCTCTCGGGAATGCTCCTCCCAGAGGGAGAGCAGCGCTGGAGCTCAATGCCTAGCATGACCAGTGTGGCAGGCACCAGCAGGGACCCTAGAAGGAATCGTGGTTCAACGGGGGATCTTGGGGTCCAAAGAGTGCGCAGCACTAGTGGGGAGCATTCTGGGGGCCCTCAGGATGGTGCCTCAGTTTAGGGAACCACAAGGGGAGGGGATCAGTCAGTACCCATGGCTCACCCAAGGAAAAGAAAGGTTCCCCTGCCAGAGCAATCCTCAGAAGAGTCAGCAGGGGATTCGGCAGAGGAGGACCAGTTGCTGGGGGCCATTAGGGGGTCCATTCACGATGAAAATTATCCCATTTCCATGCCAAGTGACAGGGAGGAGGGGGAGATTTCCAACTCTGAGGCTTCAGAGTCAGAAATTTCAGACAGGATTTTTCAAGGGGAGAAGTTCTTCCACCTTCTCTCTTAAGGTTTTAGCCACTTTGGAAACTGACTCTCCCAAACCTCAGCAGGGTAGCTCGGGGAGAGGCTCAGCCCCTTAAGAGTGAGAAGGTGGCATCACTCATGCCTTCAGCCAAGTCTAACATGCAAGAAGTGCCCTTCCCTGACCCTTTCTGGAATTTGGTTTTAGAAGAACTGTGGTGCCAAAGTTTTACAACCCCCAAAGACGGTACTGGACAAGCTGAAGGCCCCAGTGGTGGACCGTCCTGTTGTCTCCTTGGTCTCTAATTTTCTGGTGCCAAAATAAGGGGGAGGGTCCCTAAAGGACCCGGATGAGAAGAGGGCCGACGGGGCCCTCAAGAAGTCACATGAGGCATCGGTGCTAGGAATGAGAGCATCCATGGCCATTGCCCTCTTCTCAAGGGCAGCTATCATTTGGCTACAGGACCTCATGAAAACCCACCACCTAGATACTAGCACCCTCCACAAGACCCTATTGAGATTCCAGCAGGCCTTGCACTTCATCGCCAATGCATCACAAGACTCATTATGCTTCACGGCCCAGGCTTTTGGGGCCACCACCCTGGCTAGAAGATCCATATGGTTGAAGCACTGGGAGGTGGAAGCCCAATCTATAGCAGCCCTTTCTACCACAGCGTTTAAGGGTTCAAAACTGTTTGTGGAGGAAGCACTCAAGGACATCCTGGTGGAAGCAATGGAGAAAAAGCAAGCTATGCCTTCAACCTTCAAGAGGTCGGACAAAAAGGGCAACTACCACCCCTTTCAGTCCTCCAGTTCCTTTCGCCCCTACAGGGGATTTGGCAGAAGGGGTGACTTTCGTTCCCCTAAGCCCTCATGGACCAAGTCCAACTACACTACACCATCCATCAGGCCCCTTTCTCAAACCCAGCAGCAACGTGCAGAGGAGCTGCCCAGCAACAGAGGGGGCATCCCCAGAGAACAATCCTAGCTCGAAGGGCCTGCCGGTGGATGGAAGGCTAACCAGCTTCCTTTCCTCTTGGTCGAACTCAACCTCAGACAGGTAAGTGCTAACCATGATAGCGCAGGACTACAAGGTGGAGTTCGACATAAGACCAAGGAGCAGGTTCTTACCCACCCCAATCCCATCCAACCCTTAGAAAGCAGTCGACCTCAGGACAGCCATCAATCACCTACGTGTCATCGCTGCCATAGAGGCAGTAACAACATCACAACATTTCTCAGGGTTGTACTACTACATCTTTATTGTACCCAAGAAGGACAGAAGCCTTTGGTCAGTGCTGGACCTGAAGTAAACAAATTCCTGCGTTGCCTACAAGCGTTTCTGGGTGGAAACTCACCTCAGTACGGGAAGTGCTTCAGGAAGGAGACTTTCTAGCATCCATGCACCTGTTAGAAGCCTACCTGCACATCATGATACACGAAGACAGCAGGCAGTTCCTCAGATTCACGTTCAGAGAGGAATACTTCCAGTTCAGGGCATTGTCCTTTGGCCTATTGACAGCTCCCTGGGTGTTCACAAAGGTTTTAGTAGTCTTGATGGTGCACCTCAGGAGCAAGGGTATTCATCTCTGTCCCTACCTAGATGACATCCTTCTGAGAGCATCTTCCAGGGAGAAGGCCACGTGAGACCTACAGGTCACCATCAGGTGCCTCCAGGGACACAGGTTTCTGGTGAACTTCAAGAAAAGCTCGCTCATGCCATCACAATTCATAGTCCACCTTGGGGTGCAGCTGGACATGATCAAGTGCAAGGTCACCCTCTCTCAAGAACAGCAAGCGGTCCTAAGAAGGGAGGCACAAGAGGCGAGACATAAGACACCGGTCACACTGACAGGCCTGGCCCAGCTGTTTGGCCTAATGATCTCGGCGATCCAAGTGGTGCCTTGGGTGAGATACCATTCAAGGCCCCTGCAGCCCTTCCTTCTGCCCTACCAACAGCAAATTGCAATGAAGAAGAATTTGATTCTCAGGCTTCCACAACCGGTGAAGGAATCCCTCCTGTGGTGGACCAAAGAGGAGTTAATCTCCAAGGGATCCCCATTTACAATCAGCCAACAAGTCATAGTAACTTTGGATGCAAGCCTACAAGGCTGGGGGTCCACTGTCAAGGTCAGGTAGCACAGGGACTATGGAATCCACAGGAACAGGCTCACTGCATAAACTGGCTGGAGCTTTGTGCAGCCCGTCTGGCCCTCAGACACTTCTCTTACCTCATCCAGGGGCAACATGTGCTACTTTTGACGGACAACACCATGGCCCGCTTGTACATAGCAAAACAGGGGGGCTCCAGATTGAGATCCCTGCAAATGGAGGTGGACCTCCTGCTTCAATGGGAGGAACCAACAGTCCACTCCCTCTCAGCTCAATACCTACAAGGGGAAGTGAATTGCCAGGTGGACTACCTGAGCGGGCACTTAGTTCTCCCCGGAGAATGGGAACTGAATGACAAGGTATTTTTCCAGATTCAGTCAAGGTTCGGACCACTGCAGGTGGACCTATTCGCAACACCCCAAAATGCCAAGTTGGAGCGTTTATTCACTTGCTTCCTGCATCAGAACGCTGAAGGTATAGATGCGATTCGCTCTCCCTGGCCAGCGGGCCTCCTGTACCCTCTTCCCCCCTTCCCCTCATAGGGAAAGTGTGCAGGAAGATTCATCAGGAGAGGGCCCAAGTGGTACTTGTAGCCCCTCACTGGCTGAGGAGACCATGGTTTTCCGAGTTATGGGAGATGTCAGTCCAAGTCCTGTGGCACCTCCTGAGCCAGGAAGACCTCCTACATCAGGGGCTGATTCTGCACCCCAGCGTATCGTGGCTGCAACTGACAGCCTGGAGATTGAGCGGCGAGCCTTGAGGGAATGTGGTTATGAAGAATCTGTAATAAACATGCTCCTGGCCTCTCACCGTCTGTCTACCAGAAGAATCTATCAGGCCACATGGCAAGCCTTTGTATGGTGGTGCAACTCAGAGCATGTGGGATCAGAACATGCAACAACTCGTCACGTGCTTACCTTCCTTCAAAGGGGCCTGGAGTTAGGCCTCTGCCCAAACACGCTGAAGAGACAGGTGGCAGCACTGTCAGCGGTAATCCAGTGCCCTCAGGGAGGCAAACTTTCCCCCCATCCTCACCTATGCAGGTTCCTGAAGGGCACAGCCCTGATCTCACCCCCAGTCCATCACAGGTTCCCTTGTGGAACCTGCCCCTTGTCCTTAAGCAGCTGATGCACCATCCATTCGAGCCACTCAGGAAGGTTTCTTTGAAGGTGTTGACCTTCATGGTAGCCTTCCTGGTTGCCATAACCTCAACTAGACGAGTCTCTGAACTGGCGGCACTGTCCGTCAGGGAGCATCTGTGTTCATTTAACGAGGACTTTGTGACTGCACCCGCACCCTTCTTTTCAGCTGAAGGTGCTCTCAGAGTTTCACATCGCGCAACAGATCATACAACCTTCATTTTGACCTAACCCCTCTCACCCCACCGAGTGGTACAAGCTTGACGTGAATAGGGTGCTAAGAATTTACATCAAGCACACTAGTTCATTTAGACACTGAGACTCTTTGTTCATTTCCTTTACTCCAGCCTCAATGGGGGCAAGAGCCTCGAGACAGACAATAGCCACCTGGATAAAGGTGTGCATCTTCATGGCTTACGACGCTGCAAAAATTCCTCACCCATCCAGAGTCATGGCGCATTTGACATGTTCAGCGGCCATTTCGGCTGTATTCTTGACGAACGCCCACCTTGCGGAGATTTGCAAGGCGGTGGCATGGAGCACCCCCACAACCTTCATCAGGCACTACAAGGTGGACAAGTTCAGGTCAGCAGAAGCCACCTTTGGCCGAAGGGTGCTCCACGAGGTCGTTCGCGGCTGAACGCAGGCAATAGCAGTCACTCCCACCCTGTCTGTCACTGTAAGCTTGGGCATATCCCAATAATAAAGGATTCGTCTTACCTCCTCCCCCCTTCAGAATGCCACATTGGGTACTTACCGTGAAGGTTCATTCGGAAGGGAGGAGGTAAGATGAATCCTTGCTGCCCAGTGACTTCAGGGGTTTATTCCCAACCATATCCACATGCATAAGTGTACTTTTCTAACTACTTGTGTTCTTTTGGAGGAACCTCTTCACTGATCTTACATAGCTTTGCTAGTCAGAGAACTGGCCTCGTGGAGATGCGATGGAGGAGGACAAAGGGAATTTCGAATCTCCAAAATACCATGATGCAACTTCCTGCTTTCACCTGGGCAGTCCCAGTCTATCCCAATGATAAAGGATTCGTCTTACCTCCTCCCTTCAGAATGAACCTTCATGGTAAGTACCCAATGTGGCATTTTGACCATTGGCCTGTGGGGATCCCTCATTTTCAGTTGTGTCCTACATGCTATTTAGCATATATATGTTAACCTGGCAGTTTCCAAGTAGGCTTGGATAAAAAGCCCTCATATGTTTGGAGCTTTCTGTTGTCTTTTCAGCATAACCTGTGCCTCAGCAAGATGTCTTGTTTTGACTGGCCCTTGGTACTGATACTGCTTTTGGGGGGGTCTGTAGTGTTAGGACTAAAGCAAGTCCTTTGGACTTGGGTTGCACCACATGGGATATGTGGTTTTTATCTGAAATTTCATTACAGAACATCTCTTTTTAAAAAAGCAGAAGAGAACACATACACACACACGTATATACAGTCAGCCTTTCATATCCACAGATTCTGTTTCAGCTATCCAGTATTATTTCCCCAAAAAACAAGCCTTGATTTTGCCATTTTATATAAGGGACACCATTTTACTATGTCATTATAGATAATGGGACTTGAACATCCATGGATTTTGGTATCTATGGTGGGTCCAGGAACCAAACCCCAGCAGATACTGAGGGCCCACTATAACTTAAAAAAAAAATAGTAGGTAGAAGTTGTGGCTTGTTACATTAGTGAAGTATCTTTTCCCAGTGGGGAGGGCTCCAGAGCATCCATCAGCTTTGGGTTGTCCCTCCCCATTGCTCCCGGTAGGCAGGAAACAAAGTTCTTTGGGACTGCACCCGGTGAGGTCATCCCTGAGGGACGACCCCCGGCTGGCCAGTCTGTTTCCTGCCTAGCTCCTGGTAGGACGTGGTTTACCTTGACTCCCTGACCCTTCCTCCACGTGGCTGGTGCCATCTTGGAACACCCCCCCTTCCCCCCCCCAAAAAAACTTTTAAAAACTTTTAAAAACCCTTTAAATCTGATCCTTGGGGGTGCTACCTCACCAGTTCCTAGGAGAAAGGGGAAGGATGGATCACAATGAGTTGGACGCTATTATCGCAGCGGCGATCTCGGCAGAGAGGACGACACGACAGGGCAACAACTGAACCGCGGAGGAGGAGGATGCCCGCAGTGGCGCTGCCAGAGCCACCAGCGTTGCCTGCGGTAGCGCAGCACCCGGCAAGGGCAGCGGAGGCACCGCAGCCGCCGAGAGGAACAGTGAGGGCTGCACAGCAACGGAAAAGACCGGCGGCGGCACCTCAGCGGCCAGGAAGACCAGCAGCGGCGGCGGTGCAGCAGGGAAGACCAGCAGCAGCACATCGGCTGAGAAGAGCGCGCCAGCCGGCAAGAGCAGCAGCAGCCGGAAGAAGCCGCCTAAGGAGGGGAAGACCTCTGTTGCGGCGGCTGTTCGCTGCGCCCCGTTCCTTCCCCGCCCGGAGGGGCGCAGGGACGAACAGGAGGAGGGGATCGCCATGCAGCCTCCCCAGGAGGAGGAGGCGCGAACCGAGCCCCAGAGCGGGGAGAACGACCCAGCACCGGCGACCCCAGGCCTTCCGGAGATGACAGAAAGAGTGGAGACAAGTCCCCAGCCGCCCCTGGTGGACGCAGTGAGTCTCCAGGGCCCCGGGAACAGGGATGACGGGGGGGAAGTGCCCCTTGAGGTCGCCAAGTGGCTCAAGGTCACCCTGGCTAGGGAGGCAGTTAGTTGGCTGGCCATGAGGTTCTTCCAACATGGCCCGCAGGGGCTCCCTGTGCCAGGTGGGGAAGGGATCATGAACCAGGGGACCCTGGATACTAGACCCCCTCTGACACAGGTCATCAGGCCCCAACAAGAGGAACCCCAGGACCCGCCAGTCCAAAAGGGCGGCAAGGGGGGACGGGGTTAACAAGGGCAAATCCAAAAGGCCCCCAGCCTGTCCAACGCCTGCAAGCAACACAGACACAGAACGGGAGGTGACCCCAGGCCCCAGCAATCGGAACACGGTCCAGCCAGCACCAGTCAGGCGGACAACCAGACCCCCCTCGGATGAGGAAGACCTAGGGGTCTCTGACCCAGAGTATGAGGGTGCCCATCAACCTCCCCTTAAGCGGCCAAGAGGACAGCAGGGGCAACAACTCTCAGAGGAGGAGGTGCTCTCTGCATACTCTTCTGAGGGAGAGGACATAGACCTCTTGGCGCAATCCGATAAGGAAGAGGGGGAACTTTCCGTGGTGGAACCAGGGCCCGCTCCAGAGACACCTTGCCCCTCTGCCAAGTTGTTTTCTGCAGATGACTTTGCCATTCTTCTCAAGAAGGCAGTCAGGACATTGGGGATGAAACTCCCAACAAATCAACAATCTCAGATGGATCCAGACCTCCCGGAGATCTCTGGGGAGTTCTTCCCGGACACTCAGCTGGTTACGCTAGAAATGCCAGTGCCAGCCACGGTGATGCATATAATATGTGATGAATGGGCAGCCCCAGCTATGACCAAGGGACAACCTAGTCATGCCAAGAAGCTGTACACTTTACCCAAAAAAGTGATGAGCAAATTACAGGTACCCCTCATCGATGCACCGGTCTCTGAGCTGGTCTCATCTGCGATTTTTTGCCGTGATGGAGAGGAGACTCTGAAGGTCCCTGAAGACAGACGGGTGGACACAGCACTGAAGAGGGCACATGAAGCGATATCCCTGGCCATCAGGGCTTCCACCACAGCCACCATGATCGCTAGAGCAGCTATGCAGTGGTCCAAGGACGCCTTGGCGGACGTCCCTAAATCTCAAACCAGAATAAGACAGGACCTTAATAAACTGACAAAAGCTACAGCCTTTCTGGCGGACAGCATGTTGGATTCAGTGCAGTTCTGTGCCAGGGCTCAGGCCGCGACAGTTGCAGCCAGGAGACAAGTATGGTTGATGTCTTGGGACGCTGACTTCAAATCAAAGCAGAACCTAGTACTGTCACCCTTCCTAGGCGAGAAATTGTTTGGTGAGTCTCTGGAACCGGTTCTGGTAGAGGACAAGGACAAGCGCAAGAAGACGCTAGCATCAGCAAGAGAGGAGAGGAGATCCTCCAGGCGCTACAAGCCTTTTCGTCCCTCAGGGGGGTGACAGGGTTCGGCAGCAACCTCATCATCCAGCAGGCACAGAGACGGCAGAGCATCAAGGTCCCGCTGGGGGGACAGTCGCTATCAACACCGCCACCAGCAGGGAGATGTAAGCAAGCCGGGTCAGAGCCAGACCGCTAAGGGCAGCAACAGAAATCAACAATGATGCCAGCACCCCGGTTGGGGGACGACTTCAGGCCTTCATGGATGTATGGGAAACCTCTACATCGGACAAATTGGTCCTCCAATCAATCCGGGAGGGCTACCGGATAGTTTTCTCGGCAATCTCCACGTTGGTTCATCCCTACTCCACTTCAAAGAGACAGCGAAAAGCAACGCCTGATGGAAGAGGCCATCCACCACCTACAGCAATTGGGGGTAATAGAGGAGGTGGTCGGAGCAGAGCGAAGCAGGGGATGCTACTCCATCCTATTCCTGGTTCGAAAGAAGAATGGAACCTGGAGGGCGGTTCTGAATCTCAAGAGAGTCAACAAGATTGTACACCAGCGAAGGTTCAGGATGGAGACCTTGAAACACATCTTGGAGGCCTTGAGACCGGGGGACGTCGTAGCATCTCTGGATTTACAGGATGCATACCTCCATGTCCCAATCCACCCAGACTTCCACCGCTTCCTACGCTTCTGTTACAACAACAGACACTTCCAATACAGAGCCCTTCCTTTTGGCCTCTCCTCAGCACCAAGAGTGTTCACCAAAATCATTGTTGCACTGGTAGCGCGATGGAGGCGTTCTGGGCTGCATGTCTATCCATATCTGGACGACTTGCTGATACGCTCATCCTCTCCTCGGAAAGCAGGAGAAGAGGTACAGATGGTTCTGGAATCCTTACAAGCTCACGGGTTCCGAGTCAATTACGAGAAGAGTCAGCTGGTACCAGCTCAGAGGATACAGCACCTGGGTGCACTGATAGACATTGCGACAGGTCAGGTCTCCCTACCCCAATAGAGAATTCAGTCCATTCGCCGAGCAGTCCAGAAGGTAAGAAGAGATTCAAGAGTAGATCTCATGCACCTTGCACGACTTCAAGGGCTGATGATAGCGGCGATAGATTGTTGCCTCCCCTGGGCAAGGTTCCATGCCAGAACTCTGCAATGGTTCCTGCTCCCCTTCCAAGACAAAATTGCTCTAAAGAAACACCAGTGTGTCGCAGGAGGTGCTGACTTTCCTGCAGTGGTGGGATTCGCCCACAATACACTCAGGGCGCCCATTATGTAAATCAGACACAGTTCAGATCACGACTGACGCCAGCCTGAGGGGATGGGGAGCCCACTTTGGTCCACACCTGGCTCAGGGCAAGTGGACAGAAGCGGAGGCGACACACAGCATCAACTGGCTAGAGCTTGGAGCGGTAAGACCGGTTCTACTGGCATTTGCAGATCTGATCAAGGATAAGGCAGTCCTAATCAGAACAGACAACATCACAATGAAAGCGCACATAAATCGCCAGGGGGGCACCAAGTCACGCGCCCTCATGGAGGAGGCTACAAGCCTACTGCTATGGGCGGAGAGACACCTGATCGCCATAGAAGCGGAGCACCTACAGGGATCCCTCAACTCAAAAGCGGACTGGCTCAGCCGCTCGCACATATACCAGAGCGAGTGGAGTCTACACCAAGACGTATTCAACACCATTGCACAGAGGCTGGGGCAACCGGAAGTAGACATGTTTGCATCCCCAGCGAATGCGAAACTTCCCCGTTTCTTCTCCAGGTACATCACAGAGGGGGTGGAGGCAATGGACGCTCTGATAAGCCATGGCCACAGGTCCTGCTGTATGCATTCCCCCCTCTACAGCTAATACCAAGAGTACTAAACAGGATTTGGTCAGAGGGGGCAGAAGTGATCCTAGTGGCTCCAGAGTGGCCGCGACGGGCCTGGTTCCCAGACGTGATGGATCTAGCAGTGAAGTCATTCCGACTGCCGGGGTGGCCAGATCGACTGACTCAGGGTCAGGTGCATCACCCAGACCCGAGCTGGCTGCAGCTCCATGTGTGGAAATTGAGAAACAGATGCTAATTGCAAGGGGATATTCCCAGACAGTGATAGGCACCATCCTGGCTTTGAGAAGGGAATCTACACAGCGAATCTACGAGTACACCTTCAGGGTGTTCCGCTGATGGTGCAACCGAAAGGGAATCGACTTCAGACAAGTCTCAGTCCCGGCACTGTTGGAGTTTCTACAGGACAGAGTAGAGGAAGAATTGCGGCTGAACACCATCAAGAGACAAATAGCGGCCGTTACATCTTTCCTGCCACCAGAAAAGGTTTCTCAGGTTGCCAACCATCCACATGTAAAGCGATTTGTCAAAGACCTGGCAAATTTGGCGCCACCGACGGTACACAGATTCCCAACATGGGATCTCCACACAGTCCTAAAGGCATTGACGGTACATCCGTTCGAGCCATTGAGGTACACGTCACTAAAGTTCCTGACCTGGAAAGTGCTGTTTCTGGTTGCCATCGCATCAGCACGCAGAGTTTCGGAGTTGGCAGCACTTTCGATCATGCGAGACCTTTGCATCTTTAGACCGGATTCGGTTGTCCTACGCCTATGAACAGACTTCAGACTGAAAGTTAATTCGGCATTCCATAGAACACAGGAGGTGGTACTACCTTCCTTCTGCCCAAAACCGGAAAGGGAATTGGAGAAAATTTGGCACACCCTGGATGTACGCAGGGCCCCGCGCATCTACATTAACAGGAGTAGGGCCTTCAGGGTGTCAGAAGCGTTATTCGTGTCTCCACACAATAAGTATCCAGGAAGAAAGGTCTCACCTTTCACACTGGGGCGATGGATCCATAATTGTATTGCAACGAGCTATCAGACATTACACCTAGAGGTACCCGAAGGCATACTGGCGCCTTCCACTCGAAGAGCGGCAACCTCAGCGGCTTGGGAGAAGGACGCTTCATTGGAGGAGATTTGTAAAGCAGCAACCTGGAAATCATAGTCTACCTTTGTGCGACACTACAGGCTGGACAGGATGCAGTCAGCCAAAGCAGCATTTGGCAGACGAGTGCTACAACAAGTAATACAGGCCTGAAAGGTTCCCAGTCACCAGCACCCTGGAGCAAAGCTTCTGTATATCCCAAAGCTGACGGATGCTCTGGAGCCCTCCCCACTGGGAAGAGGAACGTTGATCTTACCTGTGATACGTTCTTTTCCAGTGGTGAGGCGAAGAGCATCCGGACCCACCCCTGGCGAGAAATAGGAAGAGCAAGGGGTGGCAGACGATGGTCAACAGAACAACAGGGCGAGGAAAGGGAAGACCTTCAGCTTCAAGCTGGAATGGAGACCCTGAAACTTTCAAATACCGACGGAAGCAAGTACGCAAGGAGGTGCACAAGGCTTTTTCAACAGACTGGCCAGCCGGGGGTCGTCCCTCAGGGATGACCTCACTGGGGGCAGTCCCAAAGAACTTTGTTTCCTGCCTACTGGGAGCAATGGGGAGGGACAACCCAAAGCTGATGGATGCTCTTCACCTCACTACTGGAAAAGAACGTATCACAGGTAAGACCAACGTTCCTTTTTTCTCCACTTGTGATATTAATTTTCTAAATAAAACTTCATAATGCCCTCAATTACACTCTCCCAAGTAACTCCTTACAAATAACTACTGTACTTATAAGTAACTTTACTTGCAAGCACTGGAGGTTGTTCTTGCACTTTCACTGTGTATGGTGAGGTGAGAGAGATGAGAAAATGGATGTGTGTATAATAAAGGTCGTGGTATTATGTGATAATCTCAAAGAAGTTGTTCTCATGGCGTGCGGAGGGTGTGTGGGCTTGCTGAGGAAAGAAAAAAGTTGAGTTCAGGGCAGGGCTTGTTTGCCTGGGCACAGTTTCAGTATGGGCCTTTTTATACTACAGAATTATAGCATTATGAATCTACTTTTTAGTTTAGAGAGGCACAAGAGCTCTTCTAAATGCCCCTAAGCCACAAATCGTAGGATTCCACCGGATGGAACCATAGTATTTAAAGTGGAATCGTAATGTTAGAATTATGTAGTGTGAAAGGGCCTATAGTAGGCTCTGGTTAGAGCCCTGCCTTCAAATATCCTTTAAAAAAATCTATTTTACTTCAAGGCAAGGTTTGGCTTTCATTTACTTCATTTTTGTCAATGAATTAAGAGAATAAAGTGTATTTCCTTCAGAACACCTAGAAGAGGCTTTTACTCTATGAGTTTCTGTCTCTTTGCCTTTCCCATCTCTTTGGCCCCAAGTTATTATGGGAGAATTGCTAAGGAATGCCTGCAAGGATAAGGCCTTGTCAAAGAAGATATGTCCCCATTTTTGTTGAGAATGAAAAATGGGGAAAAAAAGGAGTGTCATCCTTTTTTTAAAAAAAGTTTCTGTAATAATGGAAAAGTCCCATATATAACAATAAAATGCTGAAACAGGCTTCGGGCCTGTTTGCTTTCCATTTCTATTTTCTTTCTTTCTTTCTTTCTTTCTTTCTTTCTTTCTTTCTTTTCTTTCTTTCTTTCCCTAAGCATCTATCCTCTCTATCTCAGAAGGAGAAGGGTGTCAAGCTTGAGGGGATGAAAAAGCAATGGGACTTGCCCAATTGCAAGCCTGTCAGTGGAAAGGGAGGTGGGGTAGGGGTCTTCTGTTCATTATCAGTGCAGCAGCTTGGCTAGCCAGCTGTCAAGTGGTTAATCCTGCTGGTGGTAAGGGAATTGTGCTACCTTGGGCCAGCTGCTCCTGGAGCTTCTACAAGAACTTCCTTTTTTCCATTTCCCACAACCCCAGCACCCCCGGGGGACCTTGAAGTTTCTTATCTCCCTGCATGGAGGTGGCAGAGGTAGCCGGTGGGTGTTGTCACCCATATCTACAGTCGTCCCTTCACATCGCAGGGGTTCCATTCCGCGGACCCCCGCGAATGTGAAAAATCCGCAAATAAAGACTCCCCTCCCCCCTCCCTCCCCAGACCTTCCTCCCTCCCTCCCCAGGCCTACGCGGGGCCTTGCTAGGCCCCACAGAGGTCTCCCGGACCCTTCCTCCCTCCCTCCCCAGGCCTTCGTGGGGCCTTGCTAGGCCCCACGGAGGTCTCCCTGGCCCTTCCTCCCTCCCTCCCCAGGCCTTCGCGTGGCCTTGCTAGGCCCCACAGAGGTCTCCCCAGCCCTTCCTCCCTCCCTCCCCAGGCCTTCGTGGGGCCTTGCTAGGCCCCACGGAGGTCTTCCCGGCCCTTCCTCCCTCCCTCCCCAGGCCTCTGGGGGTCCCGCGAAGGCCTCCCCACCCCTCCCTAGGCCTTCGCGGCGCCTTCGGAGGTCCTCCGGGGGTCCCGCGAAGGCCTCGCCACCCCTCCCCAGGCCTTCGCGGTGCCTCCGGAGGGCCTCCAGGGGTACCGCGAAAGCCTCGCCACCCCTCCCCAGGCCTTCGCGGCGCCTCCGGAGGGCCTCCGGGCATCCCGCAAAGGCCTCCCCACCCCTCCCCAGGCCTTCATGGGTCCTCCAGAGCGCCTCCGGGGGCCCCGTGGAGGCCTCCCCGCTCCCTCCAGGTCTTTCAGGGGGCCTCTGGAGGCCCCGTGTCGTGGTTTTGGGGGGGCCCGGGGGGGCCCTCCCAAAACCGCAAATAACCAAAACCACGAATAACCAAAACCGCGAATGTCAATGTGGAGGGGCAACTGTAGTACATATAGTGTGCGGTGTGTGTGAGAGAGTCTCACTGCTTCTTGCACATGTACAGAATGGAAAAACAGAACTTCTTCCTGCCTCTTCCCCATTTCCAGGGCTGTGCACTTGGAATACCTCTACAGTTGTCCCTTCACATTCGCGGGGGTTAGGTTCCATAGACCCCCGTGAATGTGAAAATTCTGCGAATAATGACAGCCCTCCCCCCACCCTCCCCCCACCCTCCCCAAGCGACCCTGAGGCCTCCGGAGGCCTCGTGGTCGCTCTATCTGGCCGCTCCCCGCCCTCCCCAAGCGACCCCCGAGGCCTCCGGAGGCCTCGTGGTCACTCCTCTCGACCGCCCCCCGCCCTCCCCAAGCGACCCAGAGGCCTCCGGAGGCCTCGTGGTCACTCTCCCCGGCCACCCCCCGCCCTCCCAGAGCGACCCCGGGGCCTCCGGGGGCCTCGTGGTCGCTCTCCCCGGCCACCCCCGCCCTCCCAGAGCGACCCCGGGGCCTCCGGGGGCCTCATGGTCGCTCTCCCCAGCCACCCCGCCCTCCCAGAGTGACCCCAGGGCCTCCGGAGGCCTCATGGTCGCTCTCCCCGGCCTCCCCCCGCCCTCCCAGAGCGACCCGGAGGCCTCGTGGTCGCTGTCCCCGGCCACCCCCCGCCCTCCCAGAGCGACCCCGGGGCCTCCGGAGGCCTCGTGGTTGCTCTCCCCGGCCTCCCCCCACCCTCCCAGAGCGACCCCGGGGCCTCCGGAGGCCTCGTGGTCGCTCTCCCCGGCCACCCCCGCCCTCCCAGAGCGACCCCGGGGCCTCCGGAGGCCTCGTGGTCGCTCTCCCCGGCCACCCCCCGCCCTCCCAGAGTGACCCCGAGGCCTCCGGAGGCCTCGTGGTCGCTCTCCCCGGCCACCCCCCGCCCTCCCAGAGCGACCCCGGGGCCTCCGGAGGCCTCGTGGTCGCTCTCCCCGGCCTCCCCCTGCTCTCCCAGAGCGACCCGGAGGCCTCGTGGTTGCTCTCCCCGGCCACCCCCCGCCCTTCCAGAGCGACCCCGGGGCCTCCGGAGGCCTCGTGGTTGCTCTCCCCGGCCACCCCCCGCCCTCCCAGAGCGACCCCGGGGCCTCCGGAGGCCTCGTGGTCGCTCTCCCCGGCCTCCCCCCGCCCTCCCAGAGCGACCCCGGGGCCTCCGGGGGCCTCATGGTCGCTCTCCCCGGCCTCCCCCCGCCCTCCCAGAGCGACCCCGGGGGCCCCATGGAGGCCTCCCCGGCCCTCCCCACCCCCTCCCTGGGACTTCATGGGGCCTCCGGAGCGACTCCGTGGACCCCGTGAAGGCCTCCCCGGCCCTCCCCCCTCCCTCCCAAGGCCTTCGCGGGGCCTCCGGAGGGTCTCCGAAGGCCCCGTGGAGGCCTCCCCGCTCCCTCTCAGTGCTTTCACGGGGCCTCTGGAGGCTCCGTGTCGCGGTTTTGGGGGGGGCCGTGGGGGCCCTCCCAAAACTGCGAATAAGCAAAACCGCGAATGTCAAGTTCGCGAATGTGGAGGGGCAACTGTACTTGTGTGCTACTTGCGCATACTTTTAAAACTGGCGACTGTTGGGCCACTGAAATTTTTGGGATGGGGGTGGGGGAAAGGGGCTAAAATGAGCCGGCAACTTGTGGACCTCTGCTGTTGTCAGATTCTAATTCTCATAATCTCTTGTCAAAAATAACTAGTGGGGAATGATGGGAGTTGCAGTGCAGCATGCTCTCAAGGGCCAAAGGCTTTCTACCCTTTCCTTTAAAAGTGGATCTGTCCATTTGCAGTAATTTGCCAAGTCATTATCTTTGCCACTGCAACTTTGGGAAACTCAGACCCATTTTTCTGCTCTCCCCACTAGTCCAGATCCACTAATACAGTCAAGGGCCCCAGGTTTTAAGGTGGAGAGGGTACCCAGGGAGGGTATATAACCTGTTCCTTGAATCTTCCATGTGTTCATTTTAGAAGCAGTGAGAGAGAAGGACACCTCTCCCCCCATCAAAAAAGAGCAGGAGAGGTCCTCTTACAGGCTTCAAATTTCCCTTCAAATACAATTCCACCTCTCCCAAAAAAACCCTTTATGTATGCCAAGGGGCTCAGGAGAGATGGAATCTTATTTTTATTTTAAGATGGGGTATGGGAGAGACATGTTTATAGTCACAATTTATATCTTACTTCCATTCCTATTACCTCCAGGCAGCATGTATGCCTTTTTGCACCTCTGTTTTATCTTCACCACAACCCTATGAGATAGGTCAGGATGGCCAAGGGTCACTCAGTGAATGTTACATTTCAATGAGAACTGCACTCTGGATTTTGTAAGTCCCAGTACAATCTTCTACCCATTAGACTAGTGTGTGTTCAGAAGTTTCAGCTAGTACAAAGAGCATCAGCCAGAGTGTTAACCACGGCTGTAGTTACAGGGACCATACTCCTGTTGCAACAGTTCTGCTGGCTGCCAGTTTGTTTCCAGTCACAATTCAACATGCTGGTCATGACCTATAAAGCCCTATATGGCTTGGGTCTAGGCTATCTGGCAGACTGTAACTCCCCGTATGAGCCTGTCTAGGCCCTGAGATCATCAGGAGAGGCCCTGTGTGTGAAGAGACCACAAGGGCCATCCAGTCCAACCCCCTACCACGCAGGAAATCACAATCAAAGCATCCCCAACAGATGGCCATCCAGCCTCTGTTTAAAGACCTCCAAGAAAGGAGACCCCACCATGCTCCGAGGGAGTGTGTTCCACTGCTGAACAGCTCTGACTGTCAAAAAGTTCCTCATGTTGAGGTGGAATCTCTGTTCGTGGAGCTTGCATCCATTGCTCTGTGTTCCAGTCTCTGGAGCAGCAGAAAACAAGCCTGCTCCATCCTCAGCGTGACACCCCTTCAAATACTTAAACAGGGCTATCATATCGCCTCTTAACCATCTTTTTTCCAGGCTAAACATACCCAGCTTCCTAGGTCTCTCCTCATAAGGCATGGTTTCCAGACCTTTCACCAATTTAGTTGCCCTTCTCTGGACATGCTCCAATTTGTCAATATCCTTTTTGAATTGTGGTGCCCAGAACTGGACACAGTATTCTAGGTGAGGCCTGACCAAGGCAGAATAGAGCGGCACTATTACTTCCCTTGATCTAGACACTATACTTCTATTGATGCAGCCCAAAATTGCATTGGCCTTTTTAGCTGCCGCATCACACTGTTGACTCATATTCAACTTGTGGTCTACTAGGACTCCTAGATCTCTTTCACACGTAGTCTCGTTCAGCCAGGTCTCTCCCATCCTATATCTATGCTGTAAGTGCAGTACCTTACATTTCCCCGTATTGAATTTCATTTTGTTAGCTTTGGCCCAGCTCTCCAGTCTATCCACGTCATTTTGAATTTTGATCCTGTCCTCTAGGGTATTAGCTACTCCTCCTAATTTGGTGTCATCTGCAAATTTGATAAGTATGGCCCTAATTCCCTCATCCAAGTCATTGATAAAGATGTTGAATAGCACTGGGCCCAGGACAGTACCCTGTGGCACCCCACTTATCACATCTTTCCAAGAGGAAGAGGAGCCACTGCTGAGCACCCTTTGGGTTCGGCCGGTCAAGCAATTACAAATCCATTGAACAGTTAACTTGTCTAGCCCACATTTTACAAGCTTGTTTGCAAGAATGTCATGGGGAACCTTGTCAAAGGCCTTACTGAAATCAAGGTATGCAATATCCACAGCGTTCCCTTCATCTACCAAGCTGGTAATTTTATCTGAAAAAGAGATCAGATTAGTCTGGCATGACTTGTTTCTTTGAAACCCATGTTAACTTTTTGTGATTATGGCATTGCCTTCTAAATGTTCACAGACTCTCTGTTTAATGATCTGCTCTAGAATCTTCCCTGGTATTGATGTCAGACTAACTGGACGATAATTGTTGGGATCCTCTTTTTTTCCCTTTTTGAAGATGGGGACAACGTTTGCCCTCCTCCAGTCTGCTGGGACTTCTCCTGTTCTCCAGGAGTTCTCAAAGATGATTGCCAATCGCTTTGAGATTCCATTTGGCAGCTCTTTTAATTCTCTTGGCTGTGGTTCATGTAAATTCATGGAGATTTAAATTCATTTAGATTAAGAAAGTATTCCTGTACTACCTCTTTGCTTATTCTGTGCTGGATTTCCCCTACTGTGTCCTCTGTTCCATTATCCTCAGGTTGGTCCCCCTTTTCCTTTTCTGAAAACACTGAGGCAAAGAAGGTGTTGAGTAATTCTGCCTTTTCTCTGTCCCCTGTTAGCATTTTGCCATCTTCTCCGCGTAGTGGCCCTACCATTTTTTTCTTCCTCCTTTTGCTGCAGCCATACCCCAAAAACCCTTTTTATTGTTCTTAACCTCTCTAGCAAGCCTGAGCTCATTCTGTGCTTTAGCTTTTCTGACTTTACTCCTACACATGTTTGCTATCTGTTTGAATTTTTCTTTGGTGATTTCCCCCTTTTTCCATTTCCTATACATGCTCCGTTTAAAACTTAGCTCCATTGCAAGTTCTTTATCCAGCTTTATTCTATTCAGAATCGCATAAGGGTACTGTATTATGATACATCTGTCTAGCTGAAATGAGGGTGCAGTGCAGGTGTTGAGGTTTGACCCTGGTTTGGTTTAAATCACTGGATAGAGGAAGGTGGGTGATTACTAGTGTTCTGCATTGTCAGGTAACAGGTATTACTGTCCCCAAACATTAACAAATAACCCAGTAGCTTGTAGCCAAGAAGAGGAGAACCTATGTAGTAATCCAGGTCTCAATCAGATTCGTTAGGAACGATCTCCTCTGGTGTCAAATGGGGTAACATGAATATCAACAGAAGGTAATTAGGTGGGGGCAAGATCTCTCATCTGTCTATTTTTTAAGGAGAAAAAGAGGAGTAGCAGCTGCCCTCCAGCTGTTGGAGGACATATAAGTCATGTAGAAAAAGGAAAGGGATGTTGCAGCAAAATATAAAAGGAGGTTTAACCATCAGAAACTGCCAGGCGTTGGCGGAGCAGTATTGCGAAGGCATGGTATAGAAAAGTGGGCAGAGAAAAAATGAGGACGGGGAGAAAATAACATGGCATGCTTGTCTTTTCTTCACTGAGCACAATAACAATAATAATCATATTATTCAATCATAGGAGGGGGTTCGAGGGTGGAGGGAGAAGGCCTGGATGAGAGGAGGGGGGGAAGGAAACAAGCCTTTGTCAGGAGAGAGGGAGGAGGCTGAGAGGTGAGGAAGGAGGGGAGAGGGGGACTGATTGGCTGACAACTTGGTTGAAAGTTTCGTTAGCCATTAAAATGTGTACCAACATGGCTGAGTTTAGGGTTGTTAAATTGAGCGGGAAAAGGACCAGAGTGAAGATGACAATATGGCGGATTTTGTCAGTGCAATCTAGTTAGTATCAAGATGGGACAGCCAATATTCACATAATTAAGTATTCAAGTTTAAAAAGGGGGGAGGGAAGAGAAAAAGGAGAAAAGGTCAGGGTTGACAAAGATAAAATAAACTTTCCTTTTGGGTAGTTTAAGTGAATTATACTCAGTGAATTATACCCTTGTCTGAATGGGGGGGTCTGTTTCATTGTCCGACTGGGGGTCAGCCTTGCCTCTTTTCTGTTGTTGGACTATGACAGGATTATCGGGCTGGACTGAGCTATAGCTTGTTTCTGTCGCTGGTTCTCCATCAAGGTCTTGGGGGACTGGAATGTCTAATGTCTCACAAATTTCTGGCAGGTGTTATTTGTTTGACGTGATGAAGGTGTAATCGCCCAATGTTATGATCAGCTTGAATGGGAAGCCCTAGCGGTACTTAATGCCTTCCTTTTGAAACAGCAAAGTAAAGGGGCAAAACATCCTCCGTTTCTTAAGGGTTTCTTGAGAAAGGCCCTGAAATAATTTGTATCTTGTTGTGTTGGTTAATCAGGTCTGGAGTTTTCGCAACCAGGTTTAGCATTTGAGTTTTTATATGGTAGTTAGAGAATTTGATTAGGATGTCCCTGTTAAACAACTTGTTTTGAGGTTTCACTAAGGAGGTTCGATGAAGGCTTTCTATGTCAGGTGGTGTGAGGTTCAGCTCCGGGCAAGTGCTGTTGATCCATGTAAGTACTGTACTGTATTTAAAAGAGCATTCTGCCCTACCGATTCTGGGAAACTGCTTATTTGAATATTATCCCAGCAACTTTGATTTTCCAGGTCATCCACCTTGTTCAGTAGATATTCTTGATTCCTTTCCAACTCCTTAATCTTGCTGTCATGGGCGATCCCACGTTGTTGGACCTTATTTGTAATAGCTATAATTTCTTCCATGTGCATTGTGAGGTCGGAGAGTTTATTTGTTATGCCCTCCCCTGGATTCTGGGTGTTAGAGTAGAATCCATGGAAGGCCCTGACATGAGTTTGGTTCCTGGACTGATTTCCCTGCTTGGGCCTCTCAGTCCCTGGAATGCAGCCAGCCCGCCTTTAGCCTGGGAATATTTCTTCTCATGAGTCTTCAAGGCTGCGCTACCTGGTCTCATCTCCTCCTACATGTCGGTCTCACACTGAAGGGCTTATCTACTGTCTCCTGTTGTGCCAGCCTTAGTTCTGGCTTTTACATGGTACCAGAATGCAGTGGCTTGCTCAATAAAGAAATCTTGTTGAGTTAATGTGAGTGTATTGGTGCATCACATTATGGTTGACTGGTTCTAGTGCATTTTGAGTCTGCCACAATTTTCTCTTTCATTTGTTCTAAAAGATCAGGGAGAGCAGAGGATTGAGCTACAGGCGATGGTGGCTGATTAGCTTTCCCACCTCTACCTCCCCTGGCAGCTCCAGGCAACATGTTGTCCTCTTCAGGCTCTTCTGTGTCTTGGAATGCTAGTTTAGATTCCTTAGCAGCTGTACAGAACCCAGAGATTGGCTGATTGATCAGTCTTTTGTTGTTCTGCATCAGGAGAAAGGGGGGACACTGTGGCCTCTTGGTTTTTTTAATGCTCCAACATTATCTATGTTAAGAGATCTTGCTCTACCACAAAGTTATGCGATTGCCATCTTAGGCATCCGGCCATTCCCCCCTCTGCTGCTGACCTTAAAAAAAAAGTTTACTATGGTGTGCACAAGCAATATTTTGCCTTTACAAAAGAGAAAAGAGAGAGAAAGATCACTGTATTATCACCTTACCAATCTGTCACTTAGCCAAAAATCCAACATGGCGGCAGCAGGCACTTTCCCTGTTTGCAAGCCCTGCTCCCCATGCTTGTCCGGCCAATCAGCTTGCACTGCCTCATCACAGCAATGCGAATGTGACTGTCTTAATTATTGGACATTCTCATCCCCTACAGAGCTTTTGAAAAAATCCAGGAAATGCCCTGAAGACTTCCCAGATGGAGTTTGTGGTGGATTTGGCTGTCCCCCTTCTGAATGAGACATATTGATGGCGAATGTCAGTATAGACAGATCGCCTTCCATTCGAATTCCATTAGGATTACTTTCACCATTCAGACAGGACCTGATAGAAAGGAAGCTGGTAGCGTAAGCTACCGTAGACTTCAGTCTACTTCCTCAGATGCATGGAATGAAGTGCCTAGGGACAGAGAGCCTATAAGCAGGCTGTATGTATGAATAGCCATAGACTTGCAATTGAGTGTAGGAGCATATTGATTTGAGGGTCAGTGCACTGCAGTGGTTGAGATGTTGCATGAGGGCTTGGGCGAGCCAGGCTTAAGCCCCTATTGAGTCATGAAACTCACTGGACATTCTGTAGTGGGGGAGGAGTAAGACAAATCCTGAGATCCATTAGCATTGGGAATGACTACCACCGCCCAGAGGAAGCAGGAAGTTGTGACATAGCCTTTTGGAGATTCGAAAATCCCTTTGTTCTCCCCCATCGTCTGTCCATGAGGCCAGTTCAACTTCCTGGTCTGCCCAGCTAGGATCAGGATTTGTCTCCTCTGTCCATCCTTCCTTTAAATCTCTTTAGTAATATTTTGTCACCCGCCTTTTCTGCTCCTTTTGCATCTGCCCCCTCTACCTTTAAACTTAAAAAAATCCTTTCCTTTCAAACTTTGCTTTTTGCTTTCCGCATCCTAGCCTTGATCCCCAATCTGCCCTCTAACCCCCACCTTCCATCCCAGATGGGTAGCAGCAAGGAGGCAAAGAAGTCATCTAAGAAGTCCAGCTCCTCCACAAAACGAATGCACGGGGCCGCAGCTGAGCGGAGCCACAAGAATACCAGCTCCAGGGCCACTCCGGAGGCTCCAGCTCCCAGCCCCCTGCCCCTCCCTGTGCTGCAGTGAGAGGCAGTGAGGGCGGCCAAACAGATCTTGGCTGGCACCAGAGCAGTGGGCACGCTGACGGTCCACCCCCACTCCTCGCAGGTGGCAAAGGGGAAAGCCCCGAAGGGGAAAGGTGCAGCTGCCACGGCAGCCAAGAAAAGGCTGTCAAAAGGGAACAAGAAGACAGCGAGAGCTGAGATGACTCCCCTGCCCTCCCATGTCTTTCACCATCGCCCAGGCGCCTGCTGCGACTACCAGAACTTGGCAGGAGCCCCGACGCAGGCACTGGGGCCCTTAGGGGGGAGGAACTCGCAGGGGCGGCCCAGGCTTCCCAGTCCCCCCCCGGCAGCAGCGTGGGATTCACAGTCATCACAGGCAACCGCTGCTCAGTGTGGCAAGGCATCAATGGAGATCTCCTCTGCTGACGAGTCGGGCATGGAAGAGACTGTAGAGGGTGGAGGAGGTGCACCCCGTGGTAGCCCCACAGCCCTTTCTTCCGTTGAGCTAGGCAGGGAGGAAATGCTTAGAACAGCCCTCAGGCTGCTCTCAGAAGTGATCATCCCAGCGGATGTTCTTTCCCAGCCCCCACCGGCTAGGGCCTCAACTTTGGCGTCCACTGGGAGCATCCTGTTCACATCCTGCAGCCACACGGGTGGTGCTAGGACCCAGCAGGACCACAGCACACACACCGGACCTAGCAGGGAGAACAAGGGCACCGGGGCTTCTGTAGGATCCTCAGGGCTATCTTTGGTGAGCTCCAAAAACGCAAAACACCCCCTCCAGGCACTCTTCAGAGGAGTCTGCGGAGGATTCCATCGAGGAAGGGCAGTTACTGGATGTTATCAGAGGTGCACACCACAACGATGAAGACGCCATGGACTCCCTTAGTGGCAAGGAGGAGAGGGAAATATCTGACTCTGAATCTTCAGAGTCAGAAGTGGCAAGCAAATTATTCCAAGGGGACAGGTACTCCCATCTATTGAGCAAGGTGTTTTCAGCACTGGAAATCGATCCCCCGGCCCAACAGCCGGATGCCACAGGCGACTCACAACTCCCTAAGAGCCAAAAGGTGACCACCTTGATGCCATCCACCAAGGCCAGGAAGCGAGTACTTCCCTTTCCGGGTCCTTTTTGAAGCCTGGTCAAGGAAGAATGGGACAAGCCAGCCTCTGGTAGGAGAGGTAACACTGTGGCGCAAAAGTTTTACAACTTCTCCAAGGAGGTACTGGAAAAACTTAAGGCCACAGTGGTAGACTGTCCGGTCGTCACCATGGTTTCCAACTCTCTGGCGCCAAAAGAAGGGGAAGGGTCACTCACGGACCCTGACGACAAGAGAGCAGATGGGGCCCTCAAGAAGGCCCACGAGGCATCCGCCTTGGGGCTGAGAGCAGTGATGGCTATTGCTCTCTTCTCCAGAGCATCGATCGTCTGGCTGCAGGAACTCATGGATGCGCAACGGCTGGATATTAGAGCCCTCCACCATACTCTTAAGAAGATTCGAGCATGCCTTCAACTTCATTGCAGACGCTTCGCAAGACGCAGTGTCATTTAGGGCCAGAGCCATGGGAGTGACCACCCTGGCAAGGGGGTTGCTATGGCTGAAGCACATGGAAATGGATACCCAGTCTAGAAATGCCTTGGCAACTGTGGCCTTTAAGGGCTCAAAGCTCTTCGGCGAAGAAGCACTCAAAGACATCCTGGTAGAGACAAAGGAGAAGAAGCAGGCTATGCCGTCAACTACCAAGAAGTTGGACAAGAAGGGCAGCCATTGCTCCTTTCACTCCTACAGTTCCTTTTGTGCCAGTAGAGGAACTGAGAGAAGGGACTTTTGTTCCACAAAACCCGCCTGGACGAGAACTAACTATGTTATTCGGCAAACCCCGTTCTCCAGCGCATTTTCAAATCATGGGGTGGTGCCCAGCAGCAGAGGGGCACTCCCTGTCAGCAATCCTGACTGGAACCCACTTCCAGTAGGCGGCAGGTTAATCTGTTTCCTTGCCTCTTGGTTGACCTCAACAGCAAACAAATGGGTCATCTCCACCATCGTGAACGGTTATCTGATCAAGTTTGACACAAGACCAAGGTCCAGGTTGCTGCCAGGCCCAATCCCCTCCAACCCTCCAAAAGTGGACGACCTCAGGATGGCCATCGATCACCTCAAGGATATAGCGGCCATAGAGGAAGTACTTGTACACCAACATTTCTCAGGGGTGTACTCTTACTTCTTCACGGTGGCCAAAAAGAACAGAAGCTTAAGATCCATCCTGGATCTGAAATATACAAACTCATGTGTCACATAGAAGCGTTTCCAGATGGAAACACTGTCTTCGATAAGAGAAGCTCTACAGGAAGGGGGCTTCCTAACGTCCCTGGACCTGTTGGAAGCGTACTTACACATCAGGATGTAGAAGAACAGTCGGCAGTTCCTCAGATTCACATTTGGGGATGATCATTACCAGTTCAGGGTCCTTCTCTTTGGCCTATTGATGGCCCCTTGAATGTTCACAAAAGTTTTGGTGATCCTAGTGGCACACCTAAGGGACAAGGGAATCCATCTGTATCCGTACCTGGACAACATCCTACTGTGAGCAACCTACAGGAGAAAGGCCGAGCAGGGCCTACAGGATACAATCCAGTGCCTTCAGACTCACGGCTTCCTGGTGAACTTCAAGAAGAGCCACCTCACTCCATCCCAGTCCATAGTGCACCTAGGTGTTCACTTAGACACAAGAACGTGCAAAGTCTTCCTCTCTCAGAACCGACAAAGGGTGCTAAAAAAGGAAGCAAGTGCGGCACGTCGCCTACCACAGTCATACTATTGGCTCTCGCTTGTCTCCTAGGATTCATGATCCCAGTGATTCAAGTAGTTCCTTGGGCCAGGTATCACTCACGCCCACTGCAGGCCTTCCTGCTTCCGTACCAACAGCAGATAGTGCTGAAGAAGTGCCTCCTTCTCTGGCTACCTCAGAAGGTGAAGTATTCCCTCGCTTGGTGGACCAGGGGAGACCTCATATCGAAGGGCTCCCCATTTACTACTCCCCACCACGTAGTAGTAACCTCAGACGCAAGTCTCCGAGGGTGGGAAGCCCACTGCCTAGGTCACATGACCCAGGGCCTATGGTCGCCACAGGAGCAATCACACAGCATAAATTGGTTGGGGGTGTGTGCGACACGCCTGTCCCTGTCCCACTTCACGCGCCTTCTCTGAGGAAAACATGTCCTTCTCATAGACAACACCACGGTGTGTTCTTACGTAACAAAACAGTGATGCTTCAGGTCACAGTTGCTCCAGGCAGCAGTGGACCTTCTCTTTCATTGAGCAGAAAAGACATTTCTCTCTCTCTCAGTCCAGTACCTCCAAGGGCAAGAGAATTGCCAGGCGGACTTCCTCAGCAGACACTCAGTCCTTCCACGAGAATGGGAACTGAACCAGGAAGTGTTCACACAGGTCCAGTCAAGGTTCGGGAATCTTCATGTGGACCTCTTCGCAAGACATCAGAACGCCAAGTTGGACTGGTTCTTCTCTCGCTTTCCCCATCAGAAAGCAAAGGGGGTGGATGCCCTACGCTCTCCCTGGCTGAAATGCCTGCTATACCTTTTTCCTCCTCTCCCACTCATAGGGAAGGTGTGCTGGAAGATTTGCCAGGAGAGGGCACAAGTAATTCTGCGGGCTCCTTTCTGGACAAGGCGACTGTAGTTCTTGGACCTCAGAGAAATCTCAGTCCAAAATCCATGGTGTCTCCCACCAAGGGACGATCTGCTCCATCAAGGTCCAGTCCTCTACCCCAATGCGGAATGGCTACAGCTGACAGAATGGAGATTGAGCGGCAGGTTCTGAGAGACTTCGGGTACAACGAGTCGGTAGTCGCCACACTCATGGCCTCGAGGCGGCTGGCCACCAGAAGAATATATGAAGCCACCTGGCAGGCCTTCGTACAGTGGTGCACTGCCACACAGGCAGACCCGGAGAAGGCCACGACGAGCCATGTCCTGGCCTTCCTGCAAAGAGGTCTGGAGTTGGGACTATGTCCCAATACGCTAAAGAGGCAGGCAGCTGCCTTGTCTGCAGTCGTCCAGTGTCCCCAGGGAGGCAAGCTCTCCTTGCACCTGCACGTAAGAAGGTTCCTTAGGGGGGGCGACCCGATTATCTCCCCCTGTGTGCCACCGTTTCCCATCATGGAACTTGCTCCAGATGTTGCGTCAGCTGACGAAACAACCACTCGAGCCTCTTAGGAAGGTGTCTCTCAGGACTCTGTCCATTAAGGTCACATTCCTAATGGTCATCACCTCAGCCAGAAGGGTTTTAGAATTAGCGGCGCTCTCGATAAGGAAGCATCTGTGTTCCTTTGAGGAAAACGCAGTGACTCTACGCCCGGACTCCTCCTTCAAGCCAAAAGTTCTCTCGGACTTTCATGTTGCTCAACAAATTGTGTTGCCTTCCTTTTGTCCTAACCTATCTCATTCCACCGAAAGGTTGTGGCACAAGCTGGATGTCAAGAGGGCATTGAAAATATAAATTAAATGCATGAGTGCTTTCAGACGCTGTGACTCTCTGTTTATATCCTTCACCCCAGCTTCAATGGGAGCCAGGGTCTCGAGGCAGACGCTGGCCACTTGGATTAAAGCTTGCATTTTCATGGCGTACAATGCGGCGAAG
Organism: Gambelia wislizenii; assembly: GCA_030847615.1. Taxonomy (NCBI): domain Eukaryota; kingdom Metazoa; phylum Chordata; class Lepidosauria; order Squamata; family Crotaphytidae; genus Gambelia; species Gambelia wislizenii. Next base: position 18,005,044 of record JAUMIR010000010.1, on the reverse strand, counting down.
GTTCCACGTCCATCAGGGGTTATGGCACATTCAACGCACTCAGCAGCCACGTCTGCAGTGCTCTCAACAAACGCCCCACTAACGGAAATCTGTAGGGCATCAACATAGAGTATCCCTTCGATGGTCATATGTCACTACAAGGTGGACAAGTTCAGATCAACCGAAGCCACCTTCAGCAGATGGGTTCTCCATGAAGTTGTGCGTGACTAGTTCACAGGCTGTAGCAGTCACTCCCACCCTGCTTCAGTCTTAGGCTTCGGCACGTCCCATTGCTAATGGATATCAGGATTTGTGTTATTCCTCCCCCGCTACAGAATGCCACATTGGTTACTTACCGTGAAGGTGCATTCTGTGGGGGAGGAGTAAGACAAAACCTCCCCATCCAGTGACTGCCAGGATTACCTTCCTGTATGGACTTATAAGTAATGTTGTCATGTTGTTGTTTAAGTGTGTCTTTCCAGATGTCCTCATCACAGATCTTACAGGGCTTTGCTAGTCTTGAACTGGCCTCGTGGAGAGACAACGGGGGAGAACAAAGGGGATTTCAAATCTCCAAAAGGCTATGTCGCAACTTCCTGCTTCCTCTGGGCGGTGGTAGTCATTCCCAATGCTAATGGATCTCAGGATTCGTCTTATTTCTCCCCCACAGAATGCACCTTCACGGTAAGTAACGAATGTGGCAATCTGACCTTCTTAGCAGGTTGTTTTAAGGTTATCAAGTGAGGAGAGAATTGCTGTGTACCCAACTTTGAGTTTGTTGGAAGAAAGATGAGATCCGATGGAACTAAAAATAATAAATTGTGGAGAGTCCATCCATTCTGGCAGATTATCCCTTTGACAGGAAAATTGGCTCCCTCATCCTTGATGTAATTAAAGGATTATAAAATGATGCATGGTCGGTCATCTTAGTGAAATAATTACAGATGAAACAGAGTTGTCACTTGATAAATGGTGGTCTGTGCAGGTTGCCCCTCCATCTCCATGGAGGATATGTTTCTGGACTTAACATTTATAAACGAAACCAGGATAATAGTGACCCCTTTTAAAACAAAGGACTTCTGGTACAAACATACCATAGAGTTGCACTGGAAGACCTAGTGATTCCTAGAGAGTCATTTTCCTAGTCATTTTCCAGCATGACTATGGTATGTGTGTTTATTTTTTTCAGCCATTGATAACTGAAACCGTGGGTATTGGTTCCATGGATATTGGTTCCATGGATATTGGAGTGTGTATGTGTAATTTCCTGTAAACAATAAACAGGTGTTACCTAGAGCCGATAATGCAGCACAAAAGTAGGCATGAGGTTAGTCTGTGTGGCCTCTCTTCTGCTGGTGTGTGCACTATATAGGTATGTCCCAGGCTTGTAAAGAGTGGATATCAACTGTGTGGAAAACTTCCCATGTTCAGCTGCATGCATAAAAGCTCCCAAGTAATTTAGAATCCTGATCATGCGAGATTCTGGATTGTGGTCACATCTCCGCTGGAATACTGCATCTAGTTCTGGGCACCACAGTTCAAGAAGGGTACTGACAAGCTAGGATGTGTCCAGAGGAGAGCCATCAAGATGGTAAAAGGTATGGAAACCAGGTGTATGAGGAATACCTCAGGCAGCTGGATATGATTAGCTCTTCATAGGGCATGGCATACAGACCTCCTACCATTTTGGTCGCCCTCCTCTGGACACATTCCAGCTTGTTCATATCCTTCTTGAATTGTGGTGCCCAAAACTGGATACAATATTCCAGGTGAGGTCTAACCAAAGCAGAATAGAGTGGCACTATTACTTTCCTTAATCTAGACACTATACTCCTATTGATGCAGCCTAGAATTGGTTGTCTTTTTTAGTAGCTGCCGCGTCACACTGCTGACTCATGTTCAGTTTGTGGTCCACTAAGATTCCTAGATCCCTTTCACATGTACTGCCCTCAAGCCAGGTGTCACCCATCCTATATCTGTGCATTTCATTTTTACTGCCCAAGTGTAGTATCCTACATTTCTCTCTGTTGACATTCATTTTGTTAGTTTTGGCCCAGCTTTCTAATCTGTTAAGGTCATTTTTAATTCTGATCCAGTCCTCTGGTTATTAGCTACTCCTCCTAATTTGGTGTCATTTGCAAACTTGATAAGCATCTCCTCTGTTCTCTCATCCAAGTCATTAATAAAGATGTTGAATAGCACTGGGCCCAGGACAGAACCCTGTGGCACCCTGCAGGTCACGTCTCTCCAGGATGAAGAGCAGCCATTGGTGACTACCCTTTGGATTCAGCCCATCAACTAATTACAAATGCACCTAACAGTCACTTTATCTAGCCCGATGTTACTAACCTTTTTGCAAGGATATCATGGGGGACTTTATCAAAGGCCCTACTGAAATCAAGAAACATTACACCTACATCATTCCCTTCATCTACCAAGTATGTAACTGTTGAAAAAAGAGATAAGATTAGTCTGGCATGACTTGTTTTTCAAAAAGCCATGTTGACTTTTAGTGATCATGGCATTCCTTTCTAAGTGGTTACAGACCGTCTGTTTAATTATCTGCTCTAAAATAATTCCTAGTATTGATGTTAGGCAGACTGGGCGATAATTATTTAGGTGTTCTCCCCCCCGCCCCACTTTAAAGATGGGGACATCATTTGCCCTTTTCCATAATCAATTTTCTTCCTCTTTTTCAATTTTTTTTGGAAAACAAAACAAAACAATAAAGGCTTCAGGAAAAAAACAGAAAAAAGTTTTTTCCCCATGATTTTTTTCTGGGTTTCCCCCCAGACCTTCACATTTCTATCCATAACATTCCAGTTGTGTAGGTCAGGCCTTTGGATCTGTGACTGTTTGCTATCATTTCCATGATTATTTATGATTTGGCCGGGTTATTAAGAGCTGATGGGTATTGGAGTTCAGCAAGATCTGGAGGGTCAGATGTAAATGACTCCAACCACATTGTTGAGCCCAGCATTTCTCACTATCCACTGCCCTATAGTACTGATTGCCACTGGTTTGTATAACATTAAGTTTAATTGCATAGCTGAGAGTAAAAAGAGTATGGTCTCCCAGTATGAGCATCACATGAAGTGTTATAATATAGTAGGCCCTCAACCTTTGCAGGATTTAGGGGTGCAGGGTGCCCATGAAAGTGGAAAAAACACCAGCATTTTAAGTCCCCCTCCCAAAACATACATGCTAAAGACTCTGCTGCAAAAATATCCGCTTCGCTTTGAGGCTGCCTCTGCTGCACCTCTGTTGCCTCCAGCTCCTAGGATGACGACACTACTGCAAAAAGGCCTTTGGGTCAATGCTCAGAATCACCTGTCTCTGTGCCTGCTTGAGTTTGGCTTAGAAGGAAGGAAAGAAGGAGGGGGGTTTGCAATGGCCTTCCCTTTCACCTTGAGAGGCCTTCCTTCTTGCTTCCCCTCGGTGCCCACCCTTCAGCCAAGGTCTCCTCCTCAGCAGCCTTATTTCTCTCCTAGATGGAAAAACAGCCCAGAAAAGCTGAACTTGGCTGGGTACAGAGAGTGCTGGTGCTAAGCATTGAGCCAAAGACCTGCACCCACCCAAGTTTGGCTTGGAAGGCCAGGCGGAGGAAGGGAAATCCGGGTAGGTGGCTGCAACCCAGTAGCAAACCCCCCCCCCCACTGCTGGCAGGCCTCCTCTCAAGCTATCTGCCCACCCCTTTCCATGCCTCTACAGCTGGCCTGGCCAGCAACTGAGTGAGTGATGCCACCCACAGGAATGCCATGATGATGCAAGAACTCCATGCCCAGCTCCAAATCAGGGAAGAGGAGGAGGAGGAGGGTGGCTGATAAGTGGAAGTGGTAGTGGGAGGTTTAGTGGCCTGGGAGTAAGATAGTGTCAGGATCATCCATGAATTCTAAGGCATAGAGTGGAGTTCATGGAGGTTCCTGACAGTTTCATGGTTTGGGACTGGTTCTGCCTTGGGCCTCTGGAATGTCTGGGAAATGTTGGTTTCCATGGGAACGCTGTTCATCCCGGGAGCTCAAGGCCCTCTCGCTCCTCCGAAGTGTGCTTTGAAGTTCTACCCTCCCTTTTCTGCTTTCTCACGCTGGGGGGTACCTTATCTATCCTGATTGCAAGCTTGGTCTTCAGTATGCAGCTTTGACACTGTTCCTTACACATGCTTCTATTCCAATAAAGAACTTTATTGAAGATATCAGAGTTTGTGTTCTGTGTACATCACAGATAGAGGTGTTGTGGTTTCTAAGCAGAAAAGGGAGGTATGGGCTGGGAAAGGAGATGGAGAGGAGTAAGGAGGAGGGTGACAACACTGCAGATATTTGCAGTAGTGTCATTACCATAGGAGGTGGAGGGAGAAGGCTTATAGACGGGCAGTGGAGGGAGTCATAAACTCATGAACAATCAAACCCTTGAAAGAAAAACCTGTGTAAGTCGAGGGCTGATTGTAGTTGCTTTCAGAACTGCTGTCTATCTCAGATTGTATGGCTCTCCTGGTGATGTTGGACTGCAACTTGCATGTTTCTTAACCATTTGCTATCTGCTGCCTAGGGCTGATGTGTGTTGCAGTCAACATCAGGAGCACCGCAAGATCACTTACTGTTGATTTAGATCTACTGCTCAGATGATGTTGTAGAATGGGCATGCTCTGCTCACTGCCAATCTCTCAAGACCTGGCAGGAGTATGAACAAGTTAAGTTGAACTGCAGTATGTTTCCTAATTCTTGTTTCATGTTGGGCCTTCTGGACATGAATGCCAACTGCCATTTTAAAGCTGTAAGCTGCAAGTTGAGTTCACCAGCCTCCATGTTGCGAAACTTCTTTGCAGGGAGTGAAACAGAGGGAAGAATTATAGTAGGTTCATGATAAAGAACAGTTACTGTTTGGTGACTGACGCATTAACAGTTGTTGCAGCTGGTAAGCAGGTGAGCTTTGGGAAGGTTTACTGAGATACTATTATTGTCTTACACTTTCAGTGTGGATGGGTAGTCATGTGTAAACTATGATCTGACTGTTGAAAATTCTGGTGGATTCCCTCCTGGAGATAAGTAAAGACACCTAGAAATGACCATAGAATCAGCACTTGCCTTCTCTTTTTCGCTAGGAATCCTTATCTTTGTTATTGCGATCTTTTTTCTTTAATATCTGGCTCTTCATGTTCCTTGTCACCCAACCCTTAGGGAAAATTACCTGTTCAATGGAAAGAAAAGTTCCTTAGGTGGAGACGGGACTCTGTACTCAATTTAAGCTTTCTCTGAATGTGTTGGAGGCGTCAGAATTTATCTGGGATTTTAAAGGTTCATCTTTTCCCAACATATGAAAAGATCTGATATTCAGGACCATCATAGAATCATAGAGTTGGAAGAGACCACAAGGGCCATCCAGTCCAACCCCTTGCCATTCAGGAATAAATTTGGGCTGTATCAATAGAAGTATAGTGTCCAGACCAAGGGAAGTAATAGTGCCGCTCTATTCTGCCTTGGTCAGACCTCACCTAGAATACTGTGTCCAGTTCTGGGCACCACAATTCAAAAAGGATATTGACAAATTGGAGCGTGTCCAGAGGAGGGCGACTAAAATGGTGAAAGGTCTAGAAACGATGCCTTATGAGGAGAGACTTAGGGAGCTGGGTATGTTTAGCCTGGAAAAAAGACAGTTAAGAGGTGATATGATAGCCCTGTTTAAGTATTTGAGGGGGTGTCACGTTGACGATGGAGCAAGCTTGTTTTCTGCTGCTCCAGAGACTGGAACACGGAGCAATGAATGCAAGCTCCAGGAACAGAGATTCCACCTCAACATGAGGAGGAACTTTTTGACAGTCAGAGCTGTTCGGCAGTGGAATGCACTCCCTCGGAGCGTGGTGGGGTCTCCTTCCTTGGAGGTCTTTAAACAGAGGCTGGATGGCCATCTGTCGGGGATGCTTTGATTGTGATTTCCTACATGGCAGGGGGTTGGACTGGATGGCCCTCGTGGTCTCTTCCAACTCTGATTCTATGATTCTATGTCCATCCAGCCTGTGCTTAAAAACCTCTAAAGAAGGAGAGTCCACCACACTCTGAGGCAGTGCATTCCACTGCTGAACAGCTTTTAGATCAATTTTAGTGATCACGGCATTCCTTTCTAAGTGCTTACAGACTGTCTGTTTAATAATCTGCTCTAAAATCTTTCCTAGTCTTGATCTTAGGCTGACTGGGCTTCTCCAGTCCGCTGGGACCTCTCCTGTTCTCCAGGAATTCTCAAAGATTATTGACAGTGGTTCTGATATTACTTCTGCCAGTTGTTTTAGTACCCTTGGATGTTGTTCATCTGGCCCTGGAGACTTGAATTCCTGAATAACCTCTTTACCTATTCTATGCTGCATTTCCTCTACTGCATCATCTGCTCCATTTTCTCCAGGTTGAGACTCTTCTCCTTTTGAGAGAAGACTGAGGCAAAGAAGGTGTTGAGTAGCTCTGCCTTTTCTCTGTCCCCTGTTAGCATTTTGCCACCTTCTCCTTGCAGCAGCCCTACCACTTCCTTGTTTTTTCATTTGCTATATCCAAAAAGCCCTTTTAATTGTTTTTAATCTCTCTAGCAAGCCTGGGTTGTGCCTTCAATATCTTACTTTTAGAAACTCCCATCCATCATGCACTCCCTTTTCTTTTATTTTTCCTGACCATGGGATCACTCCCAGTAATTCCCTAAGTTTTCTGAAGTCAGTTTTCTTAAAGTCTAGAAGGCGTGCCTGACTACACGTGGCCTCCCCTTTCCTCTGCATAACAAACCCCAGCAGAACATAGTCAGTCCCCCCCCCCCCAAGGATCCCACCACTTCCACCCCATTAACCAGATCATCTTTGTTGGTTAGGATCAGATCTAAAACAGCTGATCCTCTTGTTGCCTCTTCCACCTTCTGGACTATGAAATTGTCTGCAAGACAAGTGAGGAATTTGTTGGACCTTAACTTTTTGGCAGAGCTGGACTTCCAACAAATATCACAATAGTTAAAATCCCCCATTATTACTACATCTCTCCTGTCTGAATGTGCAGTCATCTCTTCTAGGAAGGAATCATCCAAGTCCTCGGTTTGGCTTGGAGGTCTGCAGTAGACCCCCACAATGACATCCCTGCTGTTTCTCCCCCTCTTAATTTTTACCCAGATGCTCTCAACCTGCCTCCCAGGATTTAAGTCATGGATTTGTTCACAGGTGTACACATCCTTAACATATAATGCTACTCCACCACCCTTCCTGTTTGGTCTGTTTTTCTGAAATGGGTTATACCCCTCTATTACTACATTCCAATCATGAGACTCATCCCACCAGGTTTCAGTGATGCCTATTAAATCATATTTGCTTTGGTGTGCTAAGAGTTCAAGTTCATCCTGTTTATTTCCTAGGCTCTGTGCATTCATATAGAGACATCTAAGACCATGGGCCATTCCCCCTATCTTTCATTTAAAGGTTTTATTTCTCCCACTGTTGGGTTCTTGTACTATTTGCCTTGTTGTCTGTATAACATTTGGGCTATTATCTCCAGTACTTGATGAACTCCTGTCCTCATGGATACTGTTTCCCTCCCCGACACAACTCTGTTTAAAGCCCTCCTGATCAGATCTTTCAAAGTCTTAGCAAAAACATTCCTGCCAACTGCTGTGAGGTGCAACCCATCCCTTGCCAGTAGTCCACCTCCCTGAAACCACACCCCATGGTCCAGGAAGCCAAACCATTCCTGGCGGCACCACCCGTGCAGCCAGTTGTTCACCTCTACTATCTTTCTCTCCCTTCCTGGGCCATGCCCTCAGGACAGACAAAATGACTACCTGTGCATACAAGTCCTTCAGCTTCCTACCCAGATGTGATGTACACAGAACACAAACTCACATATCTTCAATAAAGTTCTTTATTGGAATAGAAGCATGTGTAAGGAACAGTGGCACAGATGTTGGTTACCATGGGAACGCTGGTCATCCCGGGAGCTCAAGGCCGGCCAGATGGTCTGGCAATTCTCGCTCCTCCATAGTGTGCTTTGATGTGCTGCCCTCCCTTTTCTGCTTTCTCACGCTGGGTGTCTCTTATCTGTTTCCACTGTAAGTTTGATCTTTAGTTGCAGCTTTGCCACTGTTCCTTACACATGCTTCTATTCCAATAAAGAACTTTATTGAGGATATGTGAGTTTGTTCTGTGTACATCACACCAGAGCCTTGTAATCCCTTTTGATATTCTGAAGGCTATGCCTTGCAGTATCATTGATTCCCATGTGGACCAAAAGGAAGGGATAACAGCCAGTAGGCTTCACAATCACGTCAGCCTCTCCATTACATCGCAGATTTTTGCACCTGGGAGACAGCAACCTCTTGAGACATGTTATGAGATCCACAAACTACTGATTCCGTACCCCTCAGCTGAGAGTCTCCTACCACCACCACACACCTCCAAGAATTGGCAAGGCCAATCTGTGTGCTGAACCATCTAAGGTCTCATGCATATTCTCTGAAGCCTGGCTCTGCAGCTTTCCTTTCCTGTTTCTTGTCGTAGAATCATAGAATTGTAGAGTTGAAAGAGACCACGAGGGCCATCCAGTCCAACCCCCTGCCACACAGGAAATCACGATCAAAGCATCCCTGACAGATGGCCATCCAGCCTCTGTTTAAAGACCTCCAAGGAAGGAGACCCCACCACGCTCCGAGGGAGTGTGTTCCACTGCCAAACAGCTCTTACTGTCAAAAAGTCTCTCCTAATGTTGAGGTGGAATCTCTGTTCCTGGAGCTTGCATCCATTGCTCCATGTTCCAGTCTCATCACTGACAAGGGAGAGAGCTTCAAACCGGTTCTGTAGTGCCAAGCTCACAGAATGGCCCCTGCTCGTTCTACTTCTATGAGTCACATTCTTCCAAACACCGACCTCCTGTGTATCAGAACTACCCTCCTCCACAGAGACATCCTCTGCATGTTCCTGAACCAGGACCTTCTGTTCTGCTCTAAGAAAACCTCCTGCTCCCTAATGCGCTGTGTGGTGGCTACTCGTGCCTCAAGTTGTTGGACTTTCTCTTCCAACAACACAGCCAACTTGCACTTGCTGCAGGTGTAGCTCTGTACATCCACAGTCAAGAAGAGAAACATCCCACAGCTGTTGCAAGTGACTGCTACAGTTCCCTCACTGTCCATATTGAATACTCTGAAGTAGGCACTACAACAGAACTCTGTGCCTCTCCCTCAAACTGCCCCAGTAAACACCCACGCCAAACATCCCTGTTGTCCTCTCTCCTTTTGGCTTCACTCCTGTACGCCGTGCTCCAGAGACTGAAGCTGCAGCTATAGAGAGAGAGAGCTGCTGGTTTCAAGGAAGTTTGTATTTGAGCCGGTGGATAGCAGAGAAACCAGCTGCATACTTTTCAACTTGAGCTATCTTCAGTGCTTTTCCCCTGTGATCTTCCCTGAGTGGTGGTAAATCCCAGAAAATTTACTGATAACAACTGGTGGACACGATAATAAGGCAGAAATGAGAAAGAGCCTAAAGAGGAAGAGAAAGAACTTAAAAGCGAAAAAAGAGTCAACTAAAGTGGGGAGAGACGCTGAGAAGCCACAGAGAGGGAAATCCGACACAGCTAAAATTGTGAAGGCTGCTGCAACTCTCAGACAGTTAAGATTCCATGCACAGATTTTACAAATAAGCACTCTTCCTGTCCTTTTTCCTCCCACAAATGTGCAAACCTTGCTGAAGAATCTTATGCCTCAACCAAATGGGATGCAGATGATTTTTCTACTCCAGACGAAGAAGGCTTCCCAGGGTTTAAAGGGGAAAATACTTTGAAAACCTCAAGTAAAATAAATGTGGATTTGCAATTTTTGAGCAGCTGTTAGTTATCAACCAGAAAATAGACGAACTCAAAGATATAATGGGGACGCACGAGCCCATAACAAAACCTCCTACGAAGCTTGCCACTGAGGCTGCCGAATATTCTCAACTCCCACCTGTAGCACAAGATACTACCCACCGCAAAGCCTGCAGGGATGAACTGGTACTTCAACAACACAGGATTTTACTCCAGATTGAAACTAATCCCCATAACGAAGGGAGATGGCATAATAAGCGAGCAGTGCTTTGTTCACTTTCACAACTTCTCCAACGAAAGATACATCCTAGGGAGCTTACAGGATCTTCGTGGCTCCCTAAATGGCATGGCTTTGAAAGAATAATGTTGACATTTAAGCTCCCTGTTCTCCCTACACAGATTTTAGAAAATAGGAATTGGCTCAGGAGATTCTTAATCATACCTAAACACGTGTTCCATAACAATTCTATTCAGCCATTGATAAGCTCTGGGAAGAGACCCAGATCTATAAGGGAGGATGATATAACTATTGTAAATTATGATCTTGGTAAGCATCCTTCGACACAGCAGACTTCATCATTAGCCCAAAGATCAAATGAAGGTCCCCAGCATGGAAAGAATCCTACTGATCCAACTAAAAGGAAAATGCAGGTGTTAGGTTACTACATGGAGGATGAGGCAGGATTCATCCAGATGTTTGGTACTCTCCTCATTGAGGAACAACAATCCATTGTGTGCAAATTGGAGGCAGTTAAATCAGTGCTACAGTCTTCATCTACTGCTACAGCATCTATTAATCACTTGTCACCCATCAATTGTTCTTCAGGTGAACTGTCTACACGTGCATCTTCTGAATCTCCAATTCCAGCTAAGAGAAAAAGAGGAAGGCACCTTAGCTCAAGGAACTTGGTCACACCTGCTTCCATGCAATCAGTTTGTGACCTAATTGATCTGACTACAGTGATAGGTGCTGAGAGTGACACTTTACAAAAGATGGAGATAGCAGACCAACAGTCTCTGCCTGCCATTTCAGTTATGTTTAAGGTTAGTCAGACAGTTGTTCCTGACTGCCCTAGCTTAGCGTTAGACAAACCTGGAGCTGTGGAGGTTCAAGATTTACCTGCACCAAACACCACAGCGGATGAAACTAATTGACTCTTAACTATGAACGCATTTCTGACTTCAGTCTCCTGGAATATTGCAGGGTGGAGATCTAGAAGTAGAGACCCCTCTTTTTTGGCTTATATCTCTAAATTCCATATAATTTTATTACAGGAGACATGGGTTGCGGAATACTTGTCTGTGGAAGGGTATAATGTAATAACTTTAGATGCTGTTCCAGGAACAGGACGCAGAAGCCTTTGTGGGGGACTAAGTATTTTGATATCTACTTCATTATAGGTACAGGTAACCAGATTATCCTCATTAGATCAATATGCTTTGGCAGCTCTCCTCCAATTTAATATGAGTCAACTCATTTTGATAAATGTGTATATCCCACCTATCAATGGGTGTTCACAGATAAAACATGTATGGGATAAATTGAATATGTATGTGGAAAATTTAATGGCAAGTTTTCTGTAGCACATACTATTATGGCCGGTGATTTCAATGCGAGGACCAGAGCTGACGATAGATCACTCTTGGCTAAATTCCACTCCCAACCCTTATCTCCTGTTTTATTGTCCCCCATTTTGCACCGTCAGTCTAAAGACACTCGTAGTGATTATAGAGGATTGTGTATAGTCCAAACTTTCTCAAAACTGAATCTGATGATTCTGAATGGGGCTACAACAGATGATTGCTCAGCAAAGTATACTCATTGGACTGACCCTAAGCCCTCTCTGTTAGACTATGCTGGTGTCTCAATGAGTTTAATACCTTATTTGTCCAAGTTCACAGTTGCTAGTCGTCTTGAGAGCATTCACTTTCCTGTTATGCTATGTATGAAGGCCTTTGACAGGGTCCTTTTACCTATTTGTCACGCCACAGTGTTGACTGATGACCTATGTCCTATTCGTGCAAAATAGTCTTCACATCAATCAGAAATATAGATTTTTTGGGAAAGGAACCAGCTAAGTGCATGCATACACTAATAGGAGGTTCAAAGGCAGCAGGTACAGTATTGGCTGGCTTTTATACATTAATAAAATTAATTCAGTCTTTGCTCACTGTTCCCTAACACAATAAATTTCGACATGATCTAAGATCACCTCATGAATGCTTTGACCAGGAATGCCAGGAAGCCTGGAACTCTCTAAAGCGGACCTTTAAAGCGTATAAAGAGAATCCCAATTCCTACTTAATAGCAGATCTTATGAGACTGAAAAATCAGTATAAACAGTTGATTCTCCAAAAGAAAAGTTACAATATGCAGGCCTCCTGGGATCGCTTGATAGCTGTGACCAGTGTAGTAATTCCACCCTCTTTTGGAGAATGGTAGCCCCAGCTTTCCCTAAAAATAAAAATGTTTTTAGTCCCTCATCACAAATTCCAGTCCATATGTGGGAAGACTATTTCGCATTGTTGTATGCTGAAAAGGAAAACCAGTTTGATCTAGAACTGAATATAACTTCCATTCCACACTGGCCTCCAATTTCCTGCCTGGAAATCAGGAATTTAATTAAGCAGCTTAAGCCAGGGAAAGCCCTTGGTGCAGACTTCATCACCTGTGAAGTATTAAAAAATGACCTAGACTGGTGGATTCCCATGTTAAGTTCCGTTTTTACTGTAATAGATCGTACAGCTATGATACCTAATGATTGGGGCTTAGCTATAATCCAATTTATAAAAAGTGAAAAAGAGACAATCCAACAAAATTTTGTCCTATCAGCTTATTAAGTCAGATTGGTAAAATGTAGGCCAAATTAATAGATTGGATGGTATCTGAGAATATTCTGAGGGATGAACAAGCTGGATTCAGGGAAGGAAGATCCACAGTAGGTCATGCAATGGTTCTGCAATTCCTTGCAGAGAAATATTCCCATCAAGCTGGTCAAGCCCTGTTTGCAGCATTTCATAGAATCATAGAATTGCAGAGTTGGAAGAGACCACGAGGGCCATCCAGTCCAACCCCCTGCCATGCAGGAAATCACGATCAAAGCATCCCCGACAGATGGCCATCCAGCCTCTGTTTAAAGACCTCCAAGGAAGGAGACCTCACTTGTTGACTTTAAGGCAGCATTCGACTCAATATCTAGATCTAGATTGTGGATGAAACTCAAAAATTCCACAATAGATAAGTTTACTTCTACTGCTTATTAAAATCCATGAGAATACCAGTCTGAAGGTCAGGTTTAGCAACCAAGGACATGTTACCAAAGAAATAAAAGTACAGAAAGGAGTCAGGCAGGGATGTGTACTGGCTCCACTCCTATTTAACTATTACATAAATTCCCTGATTCCCTCACTGAAGTAACTCTTCTTACCATCCACCTAAATTTGCCCATAGACATATTAATTTACCACTTTATGCTGATGACGCAGTAATTGTCTCACTAACCCCAGTTGGCCTTAAGAGAGCCCTTAGATCTCTTATGCAGTACTGTGTCAAAGAGGAATTAACAATAAATTACACCAAGACTAAAATCCTTATTTTCTCAAAACATCATAATTCAAAACATCTGAGGCAAAGGAGTTGGCTCATAGGAGGGCATTCAATTGAGCAAGTCAAAATTTTTAAATATTTGGGGATAGTTTTCCAAGCCTCAGGAAGTAGGAATGCCCATTCAAACTGTGTGTCCCATAATGCTCAGAGATCTATAACAGCTATCAAAAAATATTACTTCACAAAAGAAGCACAGTTCATTCCCGCTGCAATCAAACTGTTTATTGCTAAAGCTTGAGCCCAGGTACTATACGGGGCTCAGTTGGGGTTATACAGTAACATGACCTCTTTGGTGAGAGTTCAGACAAAGTTTTTGAGAACTATATTTAAGGTTGCCTGATGTGTTCCTAACGCAGTCTTCCATAGGGAGGCAGGTGTTAGTAAATTGCAATGAAGTTCTGGTTGAACATCTTTACTTACTGGCTAAAATTACACAATAATCTTGAGGGCCTGACCCAGTTAATTTTGAAGGATAATTTTAAATTCTCATGGGAAACAGCTATACTCCAGAAATTGAGTTGTTGTGGACTGGCAAGTGACATTCTACAGTTAGGAGTAGAACAAGCAAAATCTATAGTGAAACAAAGGATACTGGATATAGAAGGTCAATTAGAAATTGCTGACCTTTCCAAATACACATTTGTTAACAACCAAATGACGATTCTTAAACTGGCCTCATATTTACACTATGTTACTGTCCCTAAATTTAGGAGAGCTTTGTTGACGGCTCGTTTTAATGTTCTCGCTACAGCGGTGTTAAGAAGAGAAGTGTCAGGCTCATCCCTGGATTCTGGGTATCAGAGTAGACTCCATGGAAGTCCCTGACATGAGTTTGGTTCTTGGCCTGTTTTCTCTGTTTCCCTGGCTGGGCCTCTCAGTCCTTGGTCGGGTGCCAGCCCGCCTTTTGGGTCTGGGAATGCTGTTCTTCAAGCAGCTCAAGGTCATAGCACTTGGAGCTGCTTGCCCACATACAGCCCTCCCTACATACCATTCTTACGCTGTAAGGGTTTATCTGGAGACTGTACTAGGATGTGCTTAGATCTGGCTTTGCCTATGTCACTGAACCACGTTTCCTTGCTTAATAAAGAAATCTTACTGAGTTAATGTGAGCGTGTGTGTCTAGTACATCACAGTAAACCAGATCTCACTAATCCTACTGGACTTTTGATTCCTACCCGAAATGTCTGAAGATACGGAGATTGGAACTCGGACGGAGAAAGATCTGGGCACAGGCGATGACCAGGGAGCCGGCTTGCCGGGGGATGGTGCAGTCGTGCTAGTGGAAGAGCGGAGCAGGGTCTGACGGAGGGCTGGGAGGCCGACCCCTCTCCACGACCTCATGGAGCTGGGAGCCAGGCAAGCCCTGGGGAGGGGCAGCCTACCCTTCTCTGAGACTCCAGTGCATGGAGCAGGAATGGCCATGGGAGCCAGCTGGCTCTGGCCAGAGGAACGAGGCTGGGAGAAATGCAGGTCCCGATGGTGGGACAGTCCCCTAACCGAGTGGTACCAAGAGCCTGGGGCGAGACCCCTGCACTCAGAACTGGAGGATGAGGTGCAGCAGCTGAAGCAACAAATGGAGATCATGCAGACAAGCCTCCTGGAGATTCTGCAGAGACTGCCTCAGCAACCTGCCACCCCAGGAGGAGGCCAACCTCCCCAGGACCCTCAGTTGCCAGCTCAGCTCCGGGGGGAGGGGTCCCCGTTGTGCCTGCTGTGGCCTCTGTCCCACAGGCTCCTGGTCCAGTACCCCCTGCGGGGGATGGCCCAGTTGAGCTGCGGGAGAGACCTTGTGGGCGCAAGCATCGAGACCTGAAAGCCACATTTGATGGGATGCCGCGAAGCTGCCATACTAATTAACCCAGGTGATGGGGTTCATGTCCCAATGGGATGAAGAGTTCCAGACCGAGGCCAAGAAGGTGCAGTACGTCTCCAACCAGGTAGAGAGAGAGGTGGCGCAATGGCTGGTGGAGCTCTATGACATGGGGGCTCCAGAGTTGGGGAGTTTCCACAATTTCATGATGGCCCTACGAGCTCAACTTGAAGACCCCTTGAGGGTGAGGCGTGCCCGCACAGAACTCCAGCGACTGCGCCAAGACCCGAGACTCGTGGCCGAATACGCCTCTGAATTTCGCCGCCTAGCCAGCCAGATTCCCAACTCGACCGAAATCACTAAGTATTTCCAGGATGGTCTTAACGCGGGCATCCTAGAGTGGGCATTGGTCCAAGGGAACCCAGAAACCCTCCTGGGGTGGGTATGGCTGGCTGGGGAGGTGGAAACCCTGAGACAGAGCGTCAAACTGGCACGGCAACGCCAGGGGCTTGGCGGAAAGCCCACTGGGTCCTCAGGAAAGAAAACTAAGGTGGCCCGACCAGCTGGAGGCGCTGCGAGGGAGTCGGAGAGGGAGCGAAGGATGCGAAAAGGCTTGTGCCTGCACAGCGGAAATGGGGGACACCGCATAGCCGAATGCCCAGAGAAACAACCCCGAAACAACCCCATGGAAGAGAGGCCCAAGAAGGCAGATGGGAAGTCGACAGCACCCAAGATGCCGTTCAAGCCAAGGGCCAGCAGTGGTGTGTGCCTTGATTCCAGGCCACGCAGTGGGCGAATCTTCAGAGGAACCGGACGACAGTGGGTCCTCTTCAGACGCTGAGCCGGCGGGAGACTGATCCAGCCCGCCATACTAAGAGCCCGAGGGCGGGCTAATCCTGAAGGGCGCCCAAGTGCTGTGGTGAGTGGGGTGAAAGGCCCTTTTTTCCTAAAAGCCAAGATAGGGGTTGCAAATAATGGGGTCCCCCGAAAAGTAATGTTAATGGTATATTCCGTGTGTACCCAGGTGTTAATTCGCCTCTCCCTGGTCAGTGAACTTTCAGTTAGCACCATCAAGCTGACCAAGCCGGTGTGGCTGTCCCAGATGAACGGAGGGATGATGAAGGGGGCCCCCGCAAGGCAAATGACTGGCCCAGTACAGATGAAGATGGGAAATCATCAGGAGGAGTTCCAATTCATGATAGCACCAGGCTTAGTTCCAGCTGCAGTAGTGGCCTTAAACTAGTTGAAGTTTCACGACCCCCCCTAGACTGGGTAAAGGAGACTGTGACTTTTACAGACCCCTTGTGTTGGGGAGTACGGGGTGGGCGAGGCCTCACTGGGGGGGATCCCTCAAGAGGCCAAGCTTCAGAACTTTAAAGCCGCTCTGGTCCTTGGGGACATGAAAGGGTTACCGGTGGAGTATAAACAGTGGCAGTATGCGTTCGAAGGGAAGGAATTTGACATTATACCACCCCCACAGGCCCTTTGACTATGCAATTGAGATAGTTTCCAAGGCAGAGCTGCCCAAACCTAAGATTTACTCCATGACCCCGGCGGAGGTGAACGCCCTCCGGCACTTCATAGATAAAAACTTGGCCCGGGGTTTCATCAGATCCACAACCTCACCCTTGGGGGCCCTGGTGTTATTCAGATGCAAACACAATGGTTCTCTTCGTCTCTGTATGGATTACAGATCCTTGAATGCTATCAGTACAACAAGTCAGTACCCCGTCCCCTTAATGAAGGATATCCTGGCTAATTTAGCCAAGGGGAAGATATTCACCAAGCTGGACTTGCGGGAGGCCTACTACTGAGTGCAAATTAAGGAAGGGGATGAGTGGAAAACTGCTTTCAATTCCAGCTAGGGGCATTTGAATTTTGTGCAATGCCATTTGGGCTCAGTGGAGCCGCCGGTATTTTCCAAAACTTGATTAATGATGTACTTAGAGAGTTTTTGTACAAATGGGTACTGGTGTATTTGGATGATGTTCTTATTTACTCTGAGGACTATACGTCCCATGTGAAGCTGGTGAAGAAAGTGCTTTGTAAACTGGAGGAGAATCACATGTATGCCAAAATGTCAAAATGTGAATTCCACCAGAGCCGATTAGATTACATGGGGTACCGCATCTCTAGCAGGGGGTTGAAATGGACCTTGAGAAGGTCAGGGGGGTTCTCGCATGGGAAGCAGGAAGCAGCTTCAGAGCTTCCTAGGGTTTTTTTTTTAATTTTTACAGCTCCTTCATCCCTGACTTTGCTGAGGTGGCCATACCTTTGACTGACCTGTTGAAAACCGAGGGCGTGGGAGGTTAGAAATGAATGGGAAAGGGGAAGGCAGAGAAGCCTCCCCAAAAGATTGTGTGGACTGACCAATGCCAAAGGGCGTTTGACAAGCTGAAGAAGCTTTTCACCTCTGAACCCATTCTGAAACACCCCGACCCCAGACAACCTTTTATGGTTCAAGCAGACGCCTCAGATGTGGCGATGGGAGGGGTGTTGTTGGAACAGGATGAAGGGGGGGGGACTCAGACCCTGTGCATATCTGTCAAAGAAGTTCAATGAGACTGAACAAAATTGGACAGTAGGAGAAAGAGGCGGGGGAGATCAAATTGGCCTTAGAGACTTGGCACCATCTGTTGGAAGGATCTTCCCAACCTTTTGAGGATTGGACAGATCACAAGAACTTGGAGGCTTTGAAAACTCCACGGCGCTTCAACCCTACACAGATTAGGTGGGCCAGATTCTTTTACCGGTTCAACTTCATCCTGAAGTTTCTCTCCGCTTTGTCCAGGCTTCCCCAACGTGATAGTCAACGAAAGAAGATGATAGATACATTCTTCTACCCCTCCCATCTGGGACTGGCAGTTCTCACACACAGCCAAGCCAAATGTCAGAAGGTCACTGCCGACCTCCCTTTGGGCTCGGAACAAGGCTTTGCGGGAGAGTGACGAGCTGCCCGCAAAGCCCGTGACGCCGGCCTCATCATCCCTGGAGCCTTCTCCTCCAATCTCGGAGGTCGTTGTGGGGGGCTGGCAGACTCAGATGGAGGCTGCTCTCTCCCAAGACCCATGGTTTCTTTCTCACCAAGGGGAGGTAGTTCCGCGGGGAGGTTTGGCTTGGAAGGGGGAATGCATGTATGTCCCTGAGGCTTTGAGAACTGCCATCCTTAAACAGTGCCATGATGTGAAGAGTGCAGGTCACTTTGGGTATGTGAAAATGTTACACTTAACACGACGGCAATTCTGGTGGGCCAAAATGTGGAAGGAGGTGGAGGAGTATGTGAAAGGGTGTCATACATGTGCAGTCGCAAAAAGAGGTGGGGAAAAACCAAAAGGCTTGCTGCTACCATTACCAACCCCCACTAAACCCTGGGAGGTCATTAGCATGGACTTTATTGTTGAGTTGCCAGAAAGTAAGAGAAGGATAGGTGACTGACTTGGTTTCCAAGCAAGTGGACTTTGTGGCGTGCAAGAAACTCCCGACTGCCTCCCAGCTTGCTAAACTATTTGTACAATGTCTCTACAGGCTACATGGGGGTCCTGCCAAGATCACTTCAGATAAGGGAGCTCAATTCACCTCCCAGTTCTGGAAGGCGTTCACAAGACTGTTGGGGATTGAGTTGGGGTTGAGCAGCTTCCATCATCCACAGAGCGATGACCAAAGTGAACATGTGAACCAGCTTTTGGAACAGTATTTAAGGTGTTATGTCAACTTCCAGCAATCTGATTGGGTTGACCTCTTGCCATTCGCAGAGGTAGCATACAATAACGCTATACATCAAAGCACAGGCTTGTCCCCATTTAAAATTGTTTCAGGACAGGACTTTGACCCACTGCCTTTGGGAGAAGGGACTTCCAAAGACCTGATTCCGGTGACCCAATGGAGCACGCACATCAGGGACGCATGGCCGAAGGTTATGTTGGCCCTGGACTTTGCAAAGGCCTGCTACAAAGAGTATGCTGATAAAAAAGCATGACCCTACCCCTCGGTACACGGTGGGAGACTTGGTATTTTTGTCCACCAAGTTCCTAAAGAGTCCACAACCCTCGAAAAAGCTGGGGCCTAAGTATATTGGACCTTTCCCTATTGTCAGTGAAATCAGCCCTGTGGCTTTTGTTTTTTGTTTTTTATTATTATTTTTTAAAACATCCATTTTCCACCTATACAATACCCCAAGATTATAAATCACAAAAAACTTCCACCTCATCAGTGTTTAGGTCAGTTTTAGAACATGAAATTTGGCTTCTGTTAACACATTAAAAAAAAAGATACAAATATTCCAATGTTATAATGATTAACTCCATCAGAGGGGTTATAATTTCAATATCCAGACATCCAGTATAAATCATTTCTTTATCAAGAAAGTCCTTACAAACCAATTTTAATCAATAAATCATATAGTCATATATCCATTCCATTTTCCCCCAGAATTCAATTATCATTTCCCATTCCTCTCTAAAGTCTTCCACAGATCTATGTTTAATCCAACATGTCAGTAATTCCATTTAATAGAATCATAGAATTGCAGAGTTGGAAGAGACCACGAGGGCCATCCAGTCCAACCCCCTGCCACGCAGGAAATCACAATCAAAGCATCCCCGACAGATGGCCATCCAGCCTCTGTTTAATTGAGCCACCTCTCTCATTTTTATCATCCACTCTTCTTTACTCAGGATCTTATCTTGCCTCCAATATCTCACATATACTATCCTAGCCGTGGTAGTCATAATCTTTTTGAATTTTGACGGGAATCCCACATCGAAAATATTTAGTAAATATAACTCAGGTTTTAATTTGAAATCTATCATAATAATTCCCCTGATCTCATCATGTATATTACTCCAGAACCGTGTAGCAAATTTGCACGTCCACCAAATGTGGAAGAACGAGCCGTTTGAGTCCCCACATTTCCAACAGTTTCCTTTAACTTGTTTATACATTTTTGCTAGTTTTGTAGGGGTTAAGTACCAACGGAACTGCATTTTATAGCAGTTTTCTCTTAATTCATTGTTGATGGAAAAACTCACATTTTTTTCCACAGGGTTTCCCACGCCTCCATTGAAATACTTCGCCCCACATTTCTAGACCATTTTATCATATATTCTTTCACTGTTTCCTGTTCTAATTCCAATTTCAATAGTAATTTATATACCCTTGATATCTTAATCTCTTTATAGTCTGCAAATAAAAGGTCTAATTCAGTTTTTAAATTCTCCACGCCTATTTCTTTATTATCTATCTTAAACCTCTCAAAGAGCTGATGGTGTTGGAACCAATTACATTTTATCTGAGTTTGTTCCAATTCTTCCTTGGTTTTAAATCTACAACCCTCTTGTTGAAAAAGTAGCAATTCTTTATATGTCCACCACTTCTCTTTATGAATCATCTCAGTTCTCCTAAATGCCTTTTGTGGAGACACCCACAAGGGAAGTTTGATATAGATCTGTGGTTTAATCTTTCTCCAAATTTTAAGGAGAGATTTTCTAATGAAATGATTATTAAAATTTCTGTCCATTTTTTCTTTGCCATACCACAAATAAGCATGAAAACCAAATTCATGCCAGTGCCTTCTAAAGTCAGTAGCTTATTATCTTCAAGTGTGATCCAATCATATAGCCAAATGATTACACATGCTTCGTAGTATAACTTCAAGTTTGGTAGGCCCAACCCACCTCTCCCCTTTTCATCTTGTAGTATTTTGTATCTTATTCTCGGCTTTTTGTTTTCCCAAATGAATTTGGTTATGTCTCTATTCCAAAGTTTGAAAAGTTTATCATTTTGTATTATGGGAAGATTTTGAAATAGATATATCATCTTAGGTAACACTGTCATTTTTACTGCAGCTATTCTACCTAGAATGGACAAATTTAGGTATTTCCAGTTCTCCATTCCTTTTTTGATTTCCAACCATTTCTTTTTATAATTGTTGTCAACAAGATCCACATTATTTTTTGTAATTATAATTCCTAAATATCTTATTTTCTTTTCTAGTTTATAACTCGTAAGTGCCTTAAATGTGTCCTCTTCTTTTTTATCCAAGTTCTTAGTTAATAATGTAGTTTTCTCTTTGTTTATATTAATACCTGACATTTTCCCAATGTGGAAAATGTTCCTGGGTTATGTTCACATTTCCAACATTTGCTACTCGTTTTTTTGTACATTTTGGCCAATCTGTGCAGGGAGAGATGCCATCTATAAAACATTTTGTAACAGTTCTCCCGAATATTCTGGCTTAAAGTAAATTTCATTTTTTTTGTCCACATTTCTTCCCACTTTTTCAATTCTATTGGGTGTCCAATATTCTGAGCCCATTTTATCATGTTCTCTTTGATTGTCTCCTCTTGAGTTTCCCATTCTAACAAAGTTTGGTAAAATCTGGCGATCATTTTTTTATTTCCAGGATTTACAATTTTATCCCATATACAGTTTGTTTTTTCTATGCCCTCCAATTTTGTATCCATTTTAGTTCTTTCTCTAATTTGTCTGTATAGATACCAGTGACATATTATTCCGTCTTTTTCCAATTCTTCTTGTGTTTTAATTATGTATTGTCCATTTTCAATCTTTAATATGTCTTTGTATGTTATCCAACTCTGTGATTTTGTCTTTTCTCTACTAAATAGTGCCTCGTGGGGCGACATCCACATCGGTAATTTTGGACATAATCTTGCCTTATATTTTTTCCATATTTTTATTAAAGCTCTTCTAATGAAATGATTATTAAAATCTCTATTGACTGCTTCTTTATTATAAAATAAATATGCATGCCACCCAAATTGATTGTTCGTTCCTTCAAGTCTTAATAATTTCGAGTCCTCTAATGTTGTCCATTCTTTTATCCATGACAAGCAGCAAGCTTCATAGTATAATTTTATATTTGGTACATCAAGACCGCCTCTTTTCTTTATGTCTTGTAAGACTTTCATTTTTACTCTGGGCTTTTTTTCCATCCAAATGAATCTGGAGATATCTCCCTGCCATTTCGTAAATACTGCATTGTTGTGTATAATGGGTATCGTTTGAAATAGATATATCAGTTTAGGCAAGCAGTTCATTTTAATTGTTGCTATTCTGCCGAGAAAAGATAGCTTTAGGTTTTGCCAGTTTTTCAAATCTTTTTTAATTTCTGTCCATAATTTCTCATAATTATTTTGGAACAATTCAGAATTTTTATTTGTAACATCTATTCCTAAATACCGTGCTTTTTTGACTATTTTGTATCCAGATTTTTCCACCACTATCTCTTCTTCTTCTCGCTTCATATTTTTTGTTATTATTACCGTTTTTTCCTTATTTATTTTCAATCCCGTTAACGTCTCAAAGTCTTTTAGTATTGTTATTAATGTCGAGATTTCCTCTATTGGATCCCCTAATGATATCAATAAATCGTCTGCATATAACTTTATTTTGTAGTTGTATTTGCCTAATTTAATTCCTTGTATTTTGTTTTCTTCTCTTATTTTTATGCTCAAAATCTCCATTACTAGCAAAAATAGTAGTGGGGAGAGCGGACATCCCTGTCTCGTACCTTTTTGAATTCGTATTTCCTTTGTTCTTTCCCCATTTATTATTAACTTTGCTTTCTGGTCATCATAGATTGCTTCAATCCATTTTGAAAATTCTTTCCCTGCCTTAGTTATTTCCAAAATGTCTGCTATTATTTCCCAATTCACATTGTCGAAAGCCTTTTCGATATCCAAAAAGATTAAGGCAAGTTTCTTGTCCACCTGACAATCACAATATTCAATCAAATTGAGGACATGTCGTATATTATCTTTTATGTATCTTCCGGGAATAAAGCCTCTTTGGTCCGTGTGTATCCAATCTGCAAGAACTTTCTTCAGTCTGAAGGCCAAGATTGATGCAAAAATTTTATAGTCTACGTTTAATAATGAAATTGGGCGATAGTTTTTTGGATCTTGTGGGTCCCTGTTTTCTTTATGTATTAATATTATATTCGCCTCTTTCCAAGAGTTAGGTATAGCTCCTTTTTTTATTTTGTCTAGAGTTTTTTTCAAAGGCAGGATTAATTGGTCCTCCATAACTTGATAATATTTTGGAGTAAACCCATCTGGGCCTGGTGATTTCCCTATCTTCATTCTTTTAATCGCCTCTGAAATTTCTGCAACTGTTATTGGTTGATTTAATCTTTGCCGCTGTTCTTCAGTAAATTTTACCAATGAGTTATCCCCTAGGAAAGCTTGTATACTTCCTGTATTTGTTTCTCTTTTTTTATATAATGATTCATAGTATTTCCTGAATATTGTTTTAATTTTATCTTGGTCAGAATATATCTGTGCTCCTTCCTTGATCTTAGCGATGTGATTTCTTTCTTTATCTTTTCTTAATTTCACTGCTAGCCACCTCCCTGGTTTGTTTGAATGTTCAAATTGTACTTGTTTTGTGTATTGTAGTTTTTTATGAATTTCTTCTATTGTTTCGAATGATAATTGCTGTTGTAGTATTTTTATTTCCCTTAATATCTGTTTGTTTGATGGGTCATCTTGGAGATCTCTTTCCTTTTTCCTTATTTCTTCTTTTATTTTCGTTGTTTTCTCCATTTTCCTTTTTTTAATTTCTGATGCTTGCTGAATAAAAAACCCTCGCATCACTGTCTCGCCATTCATATTTTCTTTGAAATACCAATTGAGAGTTTGTTTTGCTTTTTGGATTATTTTTTCTCTTTGCAAAATATTGTCGCTCAATCTCCAGTTGTATTCTGATTTTCTTTCTTTTAGTTCCAGCTTCACCGGATTATGGTCCGACCAGATCCTTGGCAATATTTCGATTTTATGTATTGTGTTGCACATATTATTCGTTAACATATAGAAGTCAATCCTCGAGAACGACTTGTGTCGTTCTGAAAAGAATGTGTAATCTCTTGCGTCGTTGTATTTATATCTCCATGCATCTGTTAATAATAAGCTTGTTGTCATCTTAAAGAAAGTCTTAGGTAATTTCCCTTGTCTTGCCTTGATTTTTCGATTTGATTGTCTGTCCAGTGTTGGCGCTATCACCCCGTTCCAATCTCCAAATAGCATCATCCTGTCATAATTGTATTCCGTGATCTTCCTCAGTAACTCCTCAAAGAATTTGTCCTTGTTTTCAAGTGGTGCATATAATCCCAGTATCAATGTTTTCTTGTTTTGTATAACCCCTTCTAAACCTATGTAATGGCCTGCGGGGTCAGTGAATAGTTGTTCTACTTGAATTCTATGATTTACATATATTACTACCCCTTTTTTCTTCTTTTCATTCACTGAGATAAATTCTGCGCCTAATTTTTTATTTTTCAATAATTTTATGTCATCTTTTCTGACATGAGTTTCTTGGAAGCATATTATGTCCAATTTCTTTTTCTCCAAAAGATGAAATATTTTCCTCCTCTTTTCAGGCGCGTTTAGTCCTTTAACATTCCAAGTAATAATTCTTAAGTTCATAATTAGTTAATACAAAATGTCTTTTTTGTTTTTACTCTATCGCTTCTTCTTCTTCTTCTCCGGAATCTTCTTTTCCCTCTTCTTCCTGTTCTTCTTCCTCTACTCTCTGTCTAAGTTCTGTTTCTTCCTTCTCTTCCTCTTCTTCTCTTTGTTCTTCTTGTGTCTGTTGCCTTTGAGTATATTTGTATCTTGATTTTAAATCTGTCTTAAATTTTTCTAAGAATTCCTCCGCTTTTTTTGGTGTGTCAATTTTGAAGAATTTTTGTTTGAATTTAAAGGATAATCCTTCCAATTTCTCCCATCTGTAAGGGATTCCACTTTGTCTTAACTGTGTTGTTAAGTTGTTGTAATTTTTCCTCTTTTTCAAAATTCTCATAGGAATGTCCTTATATATCATCACTTCGTTATCCTCAATCTGAAATTTGTGGTCATAATTTTGTTGGAGTATTAGATCTCTCGTTTTCTTCCTCACAAAGTACACCACCACGTCTCTTGGTAGATTCTTCTGTTTCGCCACTTTCGATGAGATTCTATAGATTTTATCTATTTCCCACTCCAGTTGTGCTTTTGTTTTCCCAATAAATTTTGCTAGTTTTGGTATTAAGTATTTGTATAAGTCTTCATTTTCTTGTTCTTTTATCCCTCTTATTTTTATACAATTTTCCCTCCATTTCAGTTCTTGGAGGGCTTTTTCATCCAACTCTTGCTCCTGGGCTTCTTCTAATACTCCTGTTCTTGTTTCTACCTGTTCAACTCTATTGTCCAGCGTATCCACCTTCTCTTTTAGTTGTTTCGTGTCTTCCATTACTTTCTGTATTGAGTCCTTTATCCCTTTCAATTCTTTCTTCATTTCTTGTTTGAGTTCCGTCCTCATTTCCTTCATTTCTGCTCTCATCAGTTTTATTTCTTCTAATATTGATGATAGATTTGGGTCTGATGCTCTTCTAGTTACTTGTATGGTTGACTGTGTTAAATTTTTCCTTGTCGTCATCTTTTCTCCTACTCTTCTCTCTCTTCCAGCTTTCTTTCTCTTTATATCACCACCTACTGTTTCTTGTTTCTCCTTTCCTCTCTCTCCTCTTCCCCTCTCTTCTTTTCTTCTTTTCCCCCTCTTCTCTCCTCTTCCTCTCCCTATCTCCCTCTTCTAACTTCTTTTCCTCCTCTTTTTTCCTTCCTTTTTTCCTCTTCTTCCTTTCCTTTCTTTTTTTTTTACGTTTATGGTGGTGCAATAGTCACTTTAGTTCGTCAATTTATTTTAAATTAATTAATTTTGAAAATTATCTATTTAGTCTACAAAGAAGGGGAAATTGTTATTAATATTTTTTCCTTATGTTTAAGAATTTTACTTTTAAATCTAAATTTAGAATTCGAATTTGCACTCTCAATAAACTAAAATGTATTAAATTGCTTAGTTATAGAGCAAGGGGTAGGGAAAAGAAAAGAAAAGAAAAGAAAAAAGAAAAAAAATGATCAAATTATCTATAAATTGTCTCACAGTGTTATCATAACAGTAGCGATAATATTTATAAAGTTGTTATAGTACCCAAAATTTACTAAGATTTCTTTGGCGTTTCTATATGATCCCCTTGCTGAAGGAGATAATATCTGTAGCTTTTTCAACACTGTTAATACAGGTAACAATTGTCAACCCAAACAAGCTTCTTTGCAAACAAATATACACCCAAAATTCCCTATCGTTCCTTCTCCAAGGTTATTGCCCCCCTCTTTCCTTTCCCCCCTCTCTCCTCCTCCCTTTCCCTCCCTCTGTTTGTCTCACTTTCCCCTCCCAATAAACGCTTCCTTAAGTCCTCTTCACTTTCCCGCACCTTCAACCACTTACTTTATTCCTCTATCTCCCTCTCTCACTCTCCTTACGTCACGTACCTAATGTTCTCTATCACTTTCACTTCCCTTCCTTTCTCTCCCTTCCCCCTCTGTCTCCTTTAACTTAGATCTCTTATGTTAAAGTGTTGTTTTCCGACCGCTGATTTCCCACCCTCTTTCTACCTC
This sequence comes from Gambelia wislizenii, assembly GCA_030847615.1. NCBI lineage: Eukaryota > Metazoa > Chordata > Lepidosauria > Squamata > Crotaphytidae > Gambelia > Gambelia wislizenii. The sequence goes on along the minus strand of JAUMIR010000010.1, from coordinate 17,978,392 downwards.
CCGGTTTTCCGTCTCCCCTCTTATATCTTGACTATATGGGCTATTTACTTATCTTTTAATATTTCTACCTGTGTGCTTATATTATTTCTTCCCTCTTACTTTCTTCCTCTTTGTCTATCTTACTATGTTTCGTTAGACAATTCTTCTGTTCCTCCTCCCCTTTTTGGTTTCTCCACCTTTTCCCTCTGCCCTAGCCAGTTACTATATTCCCACCAGTCTCTGCCGTTTGTTAAAGTGTGTTATATCACAGTCCCAATTTTACTTCCAGATTGGACCCTATTCCCAGCGTTCCTTACCGCCTCCCCTTATTGTGTATATCCTTATCTTACCCCCTTCCACAGCTTTAATCCTTTCGGAGTTAACTTTTCCCGTTTAGCCCCCAACCGCTTCTATAAAGTTATTCGTATAGCTCTTCTGTCCTTAGGCTTATTCTCCCCTTTCTTACCTAATCCTCCTTTTCCCTTTCAGAAATATTTCTCTGCCCTGTTTTGTATTCTTACTTTGGATATATATGTATTACACAGTTTTGTTTTCCCTTCTTAATCCCCTTATTTGTTTTCTCCCTTTTATAAACCTTTAAGCCCCGAGTCTACCCGCTTCTTCCCTTTGTCCTCTCCCTCGTTTATTCCCTCCCCCTTATAAACCTTATGAACCTTTAAGCCACCTTTAATTCCCCAGTCACCCCACTGTCCACCCGCTTCTCCCTCCCTTTCTTTTTTTTTTCTTTTTTTTTATCTCTTTCTTTTACTTGTTGGTGTTAATAATTATTAGCTTCCCCAATTCAAACTTATATATTATGTTAGAGTTTACTTATACTATAACAATCTTTGTTAAATTCTCTCTTAATCCGGATTCCGCTGTCCCTGTTGCGTCAGCGTCTTCTCCTCTCCTTCTCCGTCCAGTCCGATCAGTTAAACAGTCTCGCTCCCAGTCCTGTTTAATATGTCGCCATTTTGTATCCTTTTTCGCAGTCCGTTAGCGTGCCTGAGGTTTTTCTTCTCCTCCTCTCCGTAGCATATCAAGTTTATATAAATGTATAGTCCAGTTCAGTCCTTTATTTTATCAGATTGATGTGTCAGATGAATTCTTCAAACAATCTTTAACTAAAGCGGATTCCAGATCAAAAGTTCTTTTTTCTTTTTTTTTTTTACTAGTCTTTATAGTCTATCCCACGCTGTCAGCTCCAATAGATCAAATCAGTCCAATCAAATCCACAATCTAATCCACAATCATCGACTTCTCCTCTTCTATTCCTTCTTAATTAAACCTTGCAGATGGTGTTGTAACAGTCTATTAGTCAGTTCAGAATCACAATACAATGCAATGATATTTTGTAGCATTTATGTTACAGTCCATTATTGTCTGTACTCACTGTCCGCGAATTCTCGCTCCTTCCTTCCTAACTGTCAAGTGAAAAGTAGCTGGAAGGAAACACTGTCCGTGAAACAGTCGGCTCTTTTATCCTCTACAGTTGTTTTATTCTTTGCTAAGTTATTTAAAAAGCTGGCGGCGGCGCTTGTGCCGGCAATAGCCGGCTACAGACACGTGGCGGTGGTTCTGCTCCGATCCCCTCTGCACGATCTCCCCTCCGATCTACCGTCAGGTGTCGGATCCTCAGGGTGATTCAGGCAGGAACTGGATCTCTGTGAGCCCCCTCCGTTCTCTCCGTGCCGAGAGAAATTTTTGCCTGACAGCTGGTTGAAGTCAGGCTACAACCCCGTGCTGTCGTCTCCCACTGAGAGAGCACCTCAGTAAGAGTCCGTTTGCGACGCCATTGCCAACCGGAAGTCGTAACGGTGTAATAGATTTCAATGGGTCCTCCAAGTAGATTGCCAGGTCGTCTGCGTATGCGCTAATCTTATATATTTGATTTTTAATATGAACTCCTTGAATTTCTTTTTCTGTTTTGATCTTATTACATAATACTTCCAGGACCATAATAAAAAGTAATGGGGAGAGGGGGCAGCTTTGTCTAACCCCCTTCTCCAGGCTTATACTCTTTGTTTTTTGTCCATTGATTATGATTTGTGCTGTCTGTTTCTTGTATATGGCTTTAATTCCATTTAGATATTTGTTTCCTATTTCTATTTTTTCTAATAACTGAAACATGAACTCCCAATTGACTCTATCAAAAGCTCTTTCTGCGTCTAACGCTACCATGGTAAATTTTTTTATCTGGATGTTTGTCAAAATATTCGATGAGATTTAATATCCGCCTATTATTGTTGCTTATATGTCTATTTGGGAGAAAACCCGTTTGATCTTTGTGTATCCATTTAACTAATATCTTCTTTAACCTTTCAGCCATGATGCTTGTGAAATTTTTGTAATCAGTATTCAAAAGCGAAATCGGTCTATAACTCTGCATGTCTTCCACATCCTTATTTTCTTTTGGTATTAATGCAATGTTGGCATTTTGCCATGATAGCGGCATGTCTCCACCCATTAGTATGTTATTCAGGGTATTTGTTAATGGTATCTTTAATATTTCTACAAAAGCCTTGTAGAAGCTTGAAGAGAATCCATCCAGACCTGGAGTCTTATTTGTCTTTAATGATTTTATTGCTTTCTCGACTTCCGTAACTGCAATCAATTTGTTTAGATCTTCTCTTTGAGTCTCAGTCATTTTTCGAATATCTTGTTGTGCCAGATAGTCCTTTATCATTGATATGCTTATTTCTTCTCCTGGGGATGCCTTAAATAGATCTCTAAAATGTCCTTGAAAAGCTTTTATTATTTTTTCTTGTTTTGTTTGGGTAACCCCTTTTTCCTTTATTTTCAAAATTTGTCTTTTCTCTTGTTCCTTTCTTAATTTATAAGCTAACCATTTTCCAATCTTGTTTCCATTTTCAAAATAATTTTTTTAACATATTTCATCTTCCTTTCTATTTCTTCTGCCATTTCTATCTTCATTTGTTCCTGTATTATCTCTAATTCAGTTTTTAGTTCACTGTTTAATGGATCTCTTTTATGTTCCTTCTCTTTTTGTGTTAATGCTTGCTGCAATTTTTTCATCTTTTTGTTCTTCATTTTGTTGTTTCCCCATTTTATTTGCATTACTAATCCCCTAATAACCACCTTACTGGCATCCCATATTGTTGATATTGGTGTTTCCTCCTCTCTATTGTCCTCAAAGTAATGTTTAATAGCTTCTTTTATTTTCTCCTTCGACTTATCATTGTTCAGTATATTATCATCTAGTCTCCAACTGTATTCTTTTTTACCTGTTTCGATTTTTAACAATATTAAATTATGGTCAGATATTATTCTAGGTTGAATTTCCATACTGTTTAATTTATTTGCTAGGTTCTTTGAGACCATAAACATGTCAATACGCGAATAAGATTTGTGATATTCTGAGTAATATGTATATTCCTTTTCATTGCCGTATAAGTGTCTCCAGGCATCCAATACTGAAAAATTATTCATGAATTGTATAAAAGAATTTGGCAATTTCCCTTGCTTCTCATTGATTTTCAATTTATTGCCTAGTGTTCTATCTTTTAATGGTTCCAAAACTCCATTCCAGTTCCCCAAGCATATCATGTTATCAAACTAACTGCAGTAGCTTGTTTATGATGTTTTTATAGAAACCATCTTTGTTCTCTGATGCGGCATATACCCCATGGATTAGTGTTTTTGATCCTAACAGATCAACCTCTATACCAATGTAACGACCATCTTCATCTCTCAACATTTCTGTAGCTGTCCATTTTTATTTGCATAGATAACAATTCCTTTTTTTCTTATTACCTGAGTTTATAAATTCGTTTCCTAATTTCTTATTTTTAGAAGTTTTTGATCTTTCAAATGAATATGTGTTTCCTGAATGCAGATAATATCTGCATTAATCTTGGCAAGTCGGTGAAATATTTGCTTTCTCTTTCTAGGGGAGTTCATCCCTCTTCCATTCCATGACACTATTTTTATCTGTGTTTTATCTTCCTTCATCATTTTTCTTCCATTATATATTTATTATTTTATATCATTCCATTATTATTATTATTATTATTATTCAGTACCTTCAACTTCTAGTTCCTCCATTTCCAATTCCGATTGTATATATTCAATAATTTCATTTCTTTCTGTGTCCTCTGATTCTCCTCCCGTCGTACCTAGTATCTCGTCTTCCTCCTCGTCTCCTTCAACTACTTCTTTCTTATCATCTTCCGCTCCGCTTTCTGCTTCTGTCTCTTTTCCTGTCTCTACTTCACCTCTCATCTTTTCTATTTCATCTTCTTTCAGTTCTGTCCTTTGTTTCCTTCTTGGATTCCTTCTCTTTCCCTCTAGATCTTCCTCTAAGGAGTTTTGTGTTTCCTCATTTAATTTATCTTCATGAGGTTCTAAATCTTTTTTAAACTTTATCAGAAACTCTTTTGCTTTTTTAATCGAGTTTAATCTATATTTCTTCTGATTATATGTGAAGGATATCCCGTCAACCTTCTCCCACCTATATCGCACACCTTTCCTGGTTAGTTTTGATACAATAAATTGGTAATCTTTCCTCTTCTTGAGAATTTGAGCCGGAATGTCTTTGTAAATTGCAATCTCACATTCCTCAATTATTAGCCTTTTCTGGAAGTTGTTTTGTAAAATCAGATTTTTTGTATTCTACCTCTAGTGAAATATACAATGATATCACGTGGTAGTCTTCTCTGTGTCACTATTTTTGAGTTAATTCTGAACATCCTATCTACCTCAAATTCCACATTCTGTATGGGAAGTTCTATATATTCCACCAGTCTTGGGAGTATTCTTTCATATAAATCCTCATTCTCTATTTCTGTTAGTCCTCTTAGTTTGAGACAATTCTCTCTTAATTTTGCTTGTAATTCCAAATCTTGATCTTCTGATTTTTGTTGTCTCCAATTTAAGTTCTCTGTTGATTCCTCTAGGCTCTTCATTTTTGTTTGAAGTTCTTCCACTTTCCCTGTCAAAGCCTCCATCTCAGTAGTAATTTTTTCCAGTTTTTTCCCCAAACCTTCAAGTTCTTTCTTAATGTCTCTCCTCGTTTTTTTTCATTTCTGATACAACCTCCTCCCTCAGTTTCTTGAATTCTTTTCTAAATTCTTGAAATAACAATTGTTGCAATTCTGGCATTTCTGTTGAATTTCTTCTCGTTGTGATTGTTTGTGTTTGTGGGTGTTTCTTCAGGGGCATTTTTATTTATTTTATATATTTATATATTTATTTATATTATTGTTATTTTTTTCTCTTTACCTTTTTTATTGTTGTTGTTGTTTTATATATTAATCGTCAATACCTTCTCAGAAGATGTCTGTGTGAATATATATATATATATATATGTAAATTAAATCTGTATAATATATATTGTATATATGTCTGACTTAATTTATCTTTGTCTATTTAATTTATACCTTCATAGACCATTCAACAAAATTTTTTAACATAAATTCAACCATCACAATAAAATGAAACGTCTTACAGACTGCAACCTTTTGATTGTTCAAGTTATTCAGTGATCCGTTGTTAACGATGTAATAATATAATGATATACAAGCCTATATAATCAATGTATACAGAATAGCTCAAGCAAGAAAAGAGGAGAGAGAAAAGAAGTAGTTATATTGTTTCAACACGTCCTTATATTTTTTTGATTTATCTCCCTTAAGATCCCTTAACCTTCAGCCTCCAATTTTCTGTCCGTTTCTCAAAGATTCACTGTGATTTCACTGGGTTTTAAGATCAGCCATATATCCTTATGATAAAAGTTTTAGTTCTTCAGTCAATTTTATCCTCTGTGTAGATTTTACTACTCTTCCAAACAAAAGTTCTTCGGTTGGTTCAAACTTGAATCATTTCAAATTTAAAGCTTTCTAATCTCTTCCAAGCAATTCTTAGTCTCTTTTTAGCCACACAGATAAGTTCAGTAAGTAACAAGTGCTTTTAGCTAATTTAATTGTTTAAATTCCGTATGGCATACACAAGTTTTCCTCCTATTTCCTCAACGGCTCCTCCCAACCCTTTGGTTGTTCTGTGAATCTAGTAGCATAGCCTCTTTCTCCTTTCTCCTATATTCCAATCCGTGTTTTTATGTTTCCACTGGACAAAAGGAGGCGTTCACCACCTCTGCGTTCAAACTTGCTGGGATTCGGGAATCAGAAGTCTCAATCGGTGTCAAACAGTCATAAACTATTTTTTATTTTTTATTTTTTATTTTTTTTGTACTCTTCCTTTTTTCTTCACTATCTCTTTTTCTCTGTGATATGACTTTCACTCAGAGCTTTCTTATTTTTATTTATATATATTTTTTCTTTTCCTACAGTTACTCTCCTCCCGCGTTGTTCTCCTCCCCTCCCCTCGTTTCAGCGCTGTTTCTCTGTTCAGTCTGTCTTCTCCTATTCCGTTTGTCTTTCACCCTCTCCTATACTCTTTCCATCCAAACTCTCCTGGCTTTCCGTCTTCTATCTTATCCCTTTGCCTCCCCTCCGTCTTCTGTCTCCTCTTGTTGTCTTATAACTTCAATGCAGAAGATTTTTTGAGGACGCCTAACTTACTGCGAGTACTGCCCATGTAATCTCGCTTCACGATCCTCTGGGTCGGTGAGAGCGCTAGTCCCTCACAGGAACCTAGGAGGGATGCTGGGTGAGGGTGTTGTACGCACTGGTCTTTCCTCAGCGTCGCTAGTTCACCCTCCGTGCCGCTTAAAGCGACACGGAAAAGGAGAACCTGCACTGGGTATTCCAAGACCCAGACGAGCCCACTCCGATACCTCTTTCACAGGAGGTATTTCTGACTTGAAAGGAGCAGTCAGCCCACTCACTCAGTGAGCGCCGGGCACGAGTCGTAACCACGGAGCTCATATCTCCTGCGTCTTTCCACGCCCTTGTCTCCGACCGGAAGCACCACTATATCGGCTTTTGAACTATCCTTGCTCAAGCTGTATTGTAATGTCCACCCTGTGTTTCATTCTAGTTTGCTCAAGCCTGTGTGCCCTTCGGATCGACATCATCAAGATCCTGAGTCGACGCCCTGCCCTGTCATGGTGGACAAAGATCAACACTTTGAAATTTCTGATGTGCTGGACTCGGGTGCACAGGGTTTTTTTTTTATAGTATCTAGTCAAATGGAAACACTTGCCTTTAGGCCATGCTGAATGGGTCAATGTTGAACACATCAATGCTCCGCGCTTATTATGGAAGTTCCATGCTCGCTTCCCTGATAAGCCCAGCTAAAAGGGGAGGGATTACTCTTTGGAGGGGTGGTAAGTGAAGCTCATCCCTGGATTCTGGGTATCAGAGTAGATTCCATGGAAGACCCTGACATGAGTTGGGTTCTTGGCCTGTTTTCTCTGTTTCCCTGGCTGGGCCTCTCAGCCCTTGGTCGGGTGCCAGCCTGCCTTTTGGGTCTGGGAACGCTGTTCCTCGCACAGATCAAGATCACAGCACCTGGAGCTGCTTGCCCGCCTACAGCCCTCCCTACATACCATTCTCACGCTCTAAGGGTTTATCTGGAGACTCTACTAGATCTGGCTTTGCCTATGTCACTGAACCACGTTTCCTTGCTTAATAAAGATATCTTATTGAGTTAATGTGAGTGTGTGTGTCTAGTACATCACAGGAAGTATGCGAAAATTCCTTACGAGTTTTGACTATGTCCTTGCAACACTGGTGCTATAGAAACCACAGCCCGTGTTCTCTTGTACTGTCAATTTTATAGAGATATTAGACAACAGATGATTACTCCCCTGCTAATTAAATTCCCGGGCCATTCTGATGCCTTCTGTTTGCATTATTTGCTGGATAATCAGGAGCAAGCAGTTATGATCAAAGTAGCAAAGTTTTTCTATCTTATGTGTAAGTTACGACCTCAAATGGTCAGAAATAGTGGCTGATGTGAGTCATCTAAACTCTGCTGTCTTTTTTTCTTCTTTCTTTTTAATCAGTTTTTACTAAAACTTATGATTGTATTGTATTTATTATTTTATCTTATTGGCCAATGGCCGAAATAAAGTGTCTGTCTGTCTGTATTTTGAGTCATTTTTTCCTAGTGCAGTCCTAGCCATGGCTGCTCAAATGTATGTCCCAATGGGCTTTCTCCCAGTATGTACAATAATTGCAATGTTTCATGCAATTGTGGGAAAGAATAGTGTAGCAGCATCTTTTAATATAGAAAGCAGTGGTCTTCCAGGTATTTCAGACTTCAACTCCCAGAAGCCCTAGGCAGTTTACCCAACAGTCAGCAATGTTGGAAGATGAAATCCAAAGCATGTGGAGGACCAAAGTTTGAAAATCATTGATTAAGAGAGTGCAAAACAAGATAGCACACCTCCTTGCATTGTGGGATGATGTTTTAGCATCTTGTTTTGGCCAGCTCCTGGGCCACTCCCTAGTTTGCTTGCACTGATAGAGACACCTTTTACTGGTTGCCATTCTCCATTTTGCGGCTGATAGATGCTCTGTATGGGGAAGGGAGGAGCAGAAAGCATGACCCCCGAGGGACCATCCTTATCTACAATCTGCTCAGTCTAAAGAAAGGCAGGCAGGATGAGAGGAGATGTAATAGATTTTGCTATCTGTGGTGACAGTGCTCAATTTGGCAGGTGTTTCCTGTGTTATTGTGTTTAATCTCCTGAGTGCCAGGAGAAACTACTAAATGGAGTCATTGGGTGCATATCTCTGGTCTCAAAGACTGTGTTCAACTAAACTGCATATAAATAATGAAAAGCTGATTTTGCAGAAATCTTGTTTTGAATGCTTTGTTTATATTTTGGGTGGGTTTTGCATATGACTTGGAAGAGTTACTTGTTTTGGACTGCAACTCCCAGAATCCTCCAACCAGTATGAAAAAAAATATCTTTTAAAGAATAACTTTTTTAGGTTCTATGTTTGGCCCTTATATATATAAATTTCTCAAAGATTAGTGCTGGTGGCAAGAGGAAACATAGGATCTTAGACTTTGAAGAGACCCCAAGGCCATCTAATCCAACCTCCTGCTGTGGAGGAATACACAATCAAAGCACTCCCATCCAGCCTCTGTTTAAAGACTTTCAAAGATGGAGATGCCACCACCTTCCAAGGCAGTCCATTCCATTGTCAAACTGCTCTAACAGTAAAACAGTTGTTTCTAATATTTAGGTGAAATCTCTTCTAATTGGTTCATGTTCTAGTCTCAGGAGCAGAAGAAAACAGCCTTGCTCCATCTTCTACATGACGCCCCTTCTGATATTTAAAGATGGTTATCATGTCACCCTTCAGTCTTCTCTAGTAACATACCTAGTTCCCTAAGTCTTTTCACATAAGGCTTGGTTTTCCATATCCTCCTTCAGCTTACCCTCCAGATGTGGGAATGGTGCATCTGCAGACATATTTCTGTTGGCCGTGCACCTGCCAGATATAGACAGCATCCTCACAGAGGATCTCAGCAGGGAAGCCTCCACCTCCTGCAAGTAGAAGATAGACTTGGACTTCATTCAATGTTTCTTATGCCGCTGGGGCATGCCCAGAGTAGACTTCTTCACGTCCCTAGCAAAGGCCCAGTGCTCTCAGATCTGCAGCAGGGAACGTCAAAGCAGGGGCTCTCTAGGAGATGAGTTTCTTTTCTTATGGGATGGACCTCTGGTGTGTGCTTTTCCTCCGCCCCCCCCTCTTAAAAAAGATCAAGGAGGGCAGTGCAAATGTTTTGATCACCCTGTGGTGGCCTTGTCAACCAAGGTTCTCCGGTCTCCTCAGGCTGTATAGCAGCACCTTCTATGTAAGACAGCAAAATATTCCACCCAGATATAGCCGTCCTCACGCTTACCACTTGTTGCATCTGCCTTCCTCTGAGCTTTCAGATGACATCAGGGAAATAATGTCAGCTGCCCGCAAGCCATGGACAAAGTGCAACTACACATCCAAGTGGGACTCCTTTTTGTCCTTCCTGAGGAACAAAGGTATGTTGCTGGGAAAATTCTTCTTCAGACATGTCCTTCTGTTTCTTATGTTTCTTGTGAGCCAAGATTTTTTTTCACTCTTTCTTAAGGATCTACCTGGTGGCTATCTCTGTTCATTCAAGGCTGCAAAATGTCCTCTCATGGTCTACCTGAATATAAACACCTTTTTGAAAGACTATATGGACCTTCATCCTCCCAACCAGGGACCGTTCCCTGCCTGGAATCTCTCATTAGTCCTCTCCAAGCATATGGTGCATCTCCTCGAGCCCATGGCATCCTGCAGTCTTCACCTGCTCTCCTGGAAGGCAGCCTTCTTAGTCATCATTGCATCTGCTTGTAGAACCAGCAAATTGGCAGACTTCAGGGTGGAACCCCATCTCCACCTTACATATGCTTTCATAGGGACAAAGAGGTCTCTTTACAAACATCTCCTTCCTGTCTATGGTGGTGGCCTTTCTTCTCAAACCAACCCTTGGTTCTTCTGACTTCCACGCAGTTGCCGTCCTCTGACTTTAAATGCTTTCTCCATACCTCCATCTTAGGAGGGCGATCCTATTTTATATTGCCTGGACAAAATGGTTCCAGAGAACTCCTCATCTGTTTGTCACCTATCACTTGTAGCAAAGAGGAAAGGCCATCTTGCCTCAAAAACTCTCCCATTAGGTGGTGGATGCTATCTACCTTGCATACTTCCTTGCTAAGAAAGCCCTTCTGCAAGGGGTTAAAGCACATTCAACTCAAGCAGTGGCTACCTTGTTGGTGTATCTCAAATTCGTCTTCCAGATCTCTACTGAACAGCTCCATGGTTGCAACTGTCTATGTTCCTGTCTCATTATAGGCTAGATGCTCATTCCTGCTCTGATGTGGCTTTTTGTAGGGTGGTACTGTCATCCTGGCATGACATACCATCCTCAGTGAATTAACTTGCTATTTTCCCATATGTGTGAGTCACAGGCACCATAAAGAAGAAGAGGTAACTGTGGTTCATCTGCGCACTCACACATCCTGCCCTGGCCTCTTCATTCCTTCTCTTTACTCCAGGCCTATCACTTGGCAGACTTGGAACTGGAATTAGGTGGGAGCTCATGGTTTATATCTGTGTGATTCAGGGGGAGGGATTATGCCAAAACACAGCTTAAAAGCTTCTGAGGGACTACACGCAGGTGCAGAATGATCCCTATGTGTGAGTGCACAGATGACCATTCAAAGAACCACAGTTACCGGTAGGCAACCTCTTCTTCCTCTTGCTCCAAACATAGCCACCCTTGGCCCTTGTATTATTTCTAACCTCTTTTGTAAGCTGGAGCTCATTCTGAGCTATAGATTTTCTGAATTTCCCCCTATAATTATTGACTATAGTTGTCCCTCTACATTCACGGATTTGGCATTCATGTTTTTAAGTATTCACGACTTGAAAATATTCTTTAAAAAATAATAATCCAAAAAGCAAGCCTTGATTTTGCCATCTTATATAAGGGACACCATTTTGCTATGCCATTGCATATAATGGGACCTGAGTATTCACGGATTTGGGTATTCACAGGAGGTCCTGGAACCAAACCCCAGCGAATGTGAAGAGACAACTGTATTCATTTCTATTCCTTTTTGGTGATTTCACCTTTCTTCCATTTCTTCTACCTGTCATTTTAAAATCCCAGCTCATCTGAGATTTCAGCTTGTCTGAGTAGGATGGCATGACTTGTCTGAAAGAGAGCATTTCAGCTGGCGCTCCTCATAACACAGGCTGTGCCCAGCCTCACCTCTTCTTGGGCATAGTGGTTAAAAGTATGAATGCCCAGTTCTGTTCTGCATCTGGTCACCCTAGCAGAGAGCTTCCTGTTTGTGCCAGACAAGAGCCTTGTACAGTTGGTTGTCTTTTTAACTGTCACCGAAAAGCAGTTGCACACATTACACATGGGAGTGAAAGAATCCATTTTGTGTTGAGTTTCTTGCTTGGCTGCATTTGCTGTATTTCTTGTAAGCTATCCAGAGTATTGCTATTGCAATAGAAGTGTGGAAGACAAATTATCTTAAATAAATACAGTTGTGTTTGTTTCATATTAGTCAAGTATAATTTTTCTTCTGTATGTATGCACACATATATCCATATACACACATAATATACATTGCTGGATTGCACACATGCAGGCGCGCGTGTGTGTGTGTGTGTACATACACACACCTGTACACAGTATGGGTGTATAAACGTACAGGATTCCTTCTGATTATATGAGGTCTGTCTATTAAATAACGAGACTGATAAATAACCCATCTTTATTTATATGTATTACAATTCTAATGCTTGTCCCCTTTAATATACTCCCCATTCACACCCACACAACAATACAGTCTTGTTTTCCACTGGTCGAAGGCGTGGAACAGATCAGTTTTCTGCCAGCTGTTTCAACACATTTGCAGTTTTCTTTACTGCATCAATTGACTCAAAATGTGTTCCTTTAAGCACTGATTTCACTTTAGGGAAAAGAAAAAAGTCACATGGTGCCAAATCTGGCAAATATGGAGGATGTTCAAGTGTAGTAATGCGTTTATCGGCTAAAAGCTGCTTCACAGAAAGTGCTGTGTGAGCAGATGCATTGTCTTCATGAAGAATGAAACCATTTTTCCACAGTTTTGGCCTCCCCCCCGACTCTTTCAGCTTTGTCAAAACTCCTTTATAATAGTGCTAGTTTACTGTTCTGCTTTCTGGAACCCATTCTGCCAAAATGATTCCCTTGCTGTAAAACAAACAAACAAACAAACCAACGAGCATGGCTTTGAATGTGGACTTGCTTGGATGTGCTTCCTTCATTCTGGGTGATGATGGTGTTTTCCAGTGCATTGACTGTTATTTTGTCTCAGAATCATACTGGAAAATCTAGGTTTCATCACAAGTGATGATTTTTAAAAAAGTTTTGAGTCCACCTCAAGTCATGGAAGTCCCTCAAACTCCCTCTTTTGGGCAGGATTGCCCTAATCAAGATGTTCCTGACACCGCCTCTCTTTTTTCTCTTCCAAACCATCCCCATGTCCTCTTCTCCTTCTAGATTCAAAAGATGGCAAAATATGATTACTCAATTTGTCTTTGAGACAAAATGACCACGTTTCCCAAAATCTGCAAGGCTCAGGGACTCCAAGATGGAAGGTCTAGCAATCCCTGACCTTACCTTATACTTCCATGCTTTTCAAATGGCCCAATTCAGTCAGTTACTCAAAGAAAACTTCCAAACGAGATGGGTTGAAATTGAACTCAAGGATTGATCACCTAAACACTGCATATATTTATACTCCTCTGTTCCACTGCGTACACTTAAACTAATTGCCCACCCTTTTCTTGCTACCTCTCTTTCTATATGGCAAAAGTGAATGCCAGTCTTGACCCCAAATCCATCCCCAATACGGCCCTTTTTGCTACACCCCAGCTTTATGGCCCCAGATAAATTCCTTCAGTATGAGCCCTGGAAAAAAAACATGGGCTCCATCGCATGAGGGATCTATTTGAAGGTGAAAAATCTAAATCAATGCAAGACATTTTGGCCACACTTTCTCCATTTTGTCCCAATTGGCTCCAGCTTCACCAAACCACTACATTTTTATCTCGCTTGATTGCACAAGGAGAATACCCCTGATCACTTACCTTTTACGAAGCCGCTTGTGCTATCCCTAACTTCCTAAACAAAGGTTTGGCCGCAACTATATATAAGTCCATACTTGGTCATCAATATGGAGAAGGTGATCTCATGCGAACAGTCTGGGAGTCTGACTATGCTTTCAGGATCTGAGTGGGCACGTATATGGTCCTCTCCCCCTTACAAATCGCACTCAGCAGCTGTTAGAGAAGGGAAACTGAAAATTATTTATAAATGGTATCTTACCCCTCTGCAACTCTCCAGAATGGCCAAGTCCATGTCCCTTAATTAGTGGCGAGATTGCAATGTAATCGGCTCCTACTTGCATATGTGGGTAGAATGTCCATCAGTACAAAATTTTTGGAATAAGGTGTTATATTACCTCTCCTCCATCACACAACAATCTATCAACTTTTGTCCTGCTCTTTTGCTCTTTACAATTTATACTGGCAGAAACAGTACCTTAAAATACAGAAAAATATTGGCGTTCCTCTTAGCAGCCGCCCAGACCGAGATAGCCAAACACTGGAAAACTGGATTGTTTTCCATACAGGGATGGTGGGAAAGTGTTTGGTCCACTTGGCTCTCTGAGGAACCGGCCTATATGACTAAGCTATATAATGGTAACGCGCCAGCTACTACTTTTGAAGAGGACTTTTATTTTAATACAATATGTAAACAGTACAAGCCAATGCCCAAGACCCCCAGGATCCCAGCTCCCATTCTGGAAGGATGTGCTGCACAACCCTACTGTTCCCTTTGCAACTTCCACGATATCGTCGACTGCTCTTAGACTAACCTGTGAAAGTGAAGAAATACAAAGCATGTACCTGCTGTGCCCTGGACTATACAGGTTTTCCTTTCCTACTATTTGTAACCATCCTACGTTTGTCATTGAATGTTCATTTGTTTGTAAGACATTATTGTTTCTATGTTGACTCATGAGTTGATCCAAATAAAATCTTTTAAAAAATGAAAAGTTTTGAGTCCACCTCAGGTTGCTGCAGAATGTCAGCGCAAATTTTCTTGCGGCACTCCTTTTGCTCTGGTGTGAAACACCTAGGGACCATCTTGGCACAAACTTTTTTTTAAAATATACTCTATATTTATACTTATCTTTTCACTCTTAAAACCACATCAATAAAAACAACAAAAAACAACCACAAAAACCAAATACCTAATATAAATTATAATATCACATCACATAAAATACAAAAGTGTCAGGCTCATCCCTGAATTCTGGTTGTTGAAGTGGAATTCATGGAGGACCCTGTCATGTAGCTGGTTCAGGCCTGGTTCCTTCCCAGGCCTTGGAATGTCTTGGAGTGGAGCCAGCCACTTGGTAGGCATGGGATCGCAGGCCTCTCCAGCAGCTCAAGGCCGATGAGGCCCAGGTGTCTCAGCGGGCCCCCTTGTCTCTGGTATCCTCCCTTTTCTGCTTGTTCTCACGCTGGGTGCTTTTATCTATAGCTCTGCCTGTCTGTACTTCAGTTTCGGCTTTGCCAATGTTCCTGACACGTGAATCCATGTCAATAAAGAAATTTATTGATTGCATGTGAGCGTGTGTTCTCTGTACATCACAAAAAGTACAATAAAAAATCCCTCACATCATATATACATTTTTTGTTAATGTACAAACTTTCTCATGTTGAGATCCTCATGCAAAATTTTCCATGCAGTGTCTTTGTCAATGTTCACGGCTTTAGTTATCATTTGGACACTGAGTCGGCGGTCTCCTCCAACAATCTGGCTAATTTTCCCACAATTTCTTTTGTTCTTGAAGTGGAAGGTCGTCCAGGGCGTTCATCATCTTCCGCATTCCCACGTCCTTCTCTGAATCTTTTGTATCACTCAAATACATGCACATGAGACATGTAGTCTTTCCCGTAGGCCTTAGTAAGCTTTTGAAAAGATTACTTTGTTGTTTTGTTCAATTTTACTAAAAATTTCAAATTGACACATCACTCAACTTTTAAACTTAGCATTTTTCCAGCACACAACAGACAACACAGCTGCTTTAAATGACAACTGACAATTAATTGAACAGCAGAGAGTGTTGATGTTTGTTGTGCAGGTTTAGAAATGTTCAAGGTCACCACTCAAGTGTTCACAATCAGTTCTCCCTGATTTGTCTGGAAGATAGAAACACAGTCTGGTTATTTAATAGACAGACCTCATACAGATTGCCCCCCTCATATGCAGAACCAATGGTTTCAGTTATCTGTGGCTGAAAAAATAGGGATACATATCATAGAGTTGTGTTGGAAAATGCCTAGAAAATGCCTAGAAAGGTATCCTCTAGGAATCGCTAGGTCCTCCAACACAACTCTGGTATGTTTGTATCAGAAGTCCTTTATTTGAATAGGGTTTGCTACTATCTGCGGTTTCACTTATAAATGGTATGTCTGGGAATATATTCCCCCACAGATACAGGGGGCCACCTGTACATTTTTCTTTCTGATTATATGTCTTTGACAACAGCCAGAATCCTGTTGATGGCTTATGCTTGTATAAGTTCTCCTGTGGAAATACTAGTTGGATATTTTTGTCCAATGGGGAATTCCACATTTAATTCAAAGTTGTAGAAGTAGAGTATGCACATGCTGTGTGGAAGTATTCAGTTGTGCAATGTTGCCATTCTACAGTAGGATGGCCGGTGCATATGGTATACTGGTGTATATTCTGATATATCAGAAGCAGATGAAAGGCTCTCCCTGCATCCCAACTGCCATTGCTTTGGCTTCAGAGGGAGAGAAGGAGAGGCCATCCATCCATCCCAATTGCTAGTACACTGGCCATGGATGGAGAGAAGAAGAGGCAGGCTCAGCTCCATCGTGCCTAGGCCCAGCAGCAGATGAAACATCCTCCCTCCATCTCAACTGCCACTACCCTGGCCTCAGTATCTGTTGGACATCATCCCCTCCCACACTGTCATAACCATTTCTTTTTGTGTCATGTCTAAATTAGCTTGTAAGCCTGAGGGCAGGAAATTGTTTTGTTGTTCTTTTACTTGTAAAGTGCAATGTACAATGATGGTACTATATAAATAAATAAACGATGATGATGATATAGGATGTTGATTTGCAGTTCTTTGTAATCCATGGCTTATACAGTCATTCACCTGGTAACATATGATAAATAAAATATTCATTTAGACAACTAGGTTGGGATGGATTTTTTATATTAGAGGAGGCCAGGTCCTTCTCTCTCTCTCTCTCTCTCTCTCTCTCCCATTCTCTTGCTTTTCCTCAAGCTTTGGGTGTTTGTCTGCTACCAAACAGCCAACATGGCCACTCAGGCCAAATCCACACTACACAAGTAATCCAATTTGAAACTGGATTATTTGCCATGGCTCCTTCCTATGGAATCCTGGGATTTATAGTTTTGTAGTTTTCTCTGCCAATGACTGCTGGTACCTCATAAAACTACAAATCCCAATATTCCATAGGAAGGAGCCATGACAACCCAGTTTCAAACTGGATTATTTGTGTAGTCCTCTCCATTGATGCCCCCTTGTCGTGGGAGAGAGGCTTGCGTACCCTAATGATGTTTTGAGCTATGCTGGCGGTGGCATAATAGCCACTGGTAGGGTCTCCCATGCCAGACAGGTCAAAACCGAAGGGTCTGACAAAGAGCGTCAAAGGGCAGGATGGGCTCTGTAGCCTTGTGGCAACCGTCCTAGGAGAAGGAAAACTCTAATCTCAAACCCGGGCAGATGGTGCTCGTCCAACCCTGTAAGGTCAACCATCTAAGAGAAGGAAACTCTAATCAAACCTATGACCCAAGGACCTCGCTGCTACCGTCCATGCTTGCAAGGCCAGCAGACGAACCTTTGGTTTAAAGGGTGAGGCCAGTTCTGTGCACGCTGCACTCCACCAGAAAAATCCATTGCAGACTCAAAGGACAAATCCAGTTCCAAAAAAGCCAAGTAGAGATAGGCGAGGGACAAAACGGCAGGTGTAAGATGCACTGGAAGCCGCAGCCCCAACCCTGCATGCAGGCGGTTCAGGACATTGGTCGCTCGAGGCTGACCCAGGAGATGACAGTCTTTTTCGGCAGCATCCTGAATGACCAAGCAGCCTTTTTTAAGGAGAGCACTGCTTGCTCCATATGGAGAGGGGCCTAGAAAAGGTGGTCTAACGAAAGCTCATCCCCAACTACCTGGTTGGCTAGCCCCGGCCAACGGGAATCTTCTGATGTGGTCAAACCAAGGCAAAGAAACAAAGGCACACACCGGCCTCCAAAGGTGTAAATAAACTGACACTTGCATGCTGGAACATCAGAACCATGCAAGACTCTGAAGATAGTGGACGGCCTGAGCGTCGTTCTGCCCTAATAGCCCATGAACTATCACGGCTTAATATTGACATTGCTGCTCTTAGTGAAGTTCGCTTCCATGAGGAAGGCAGCCTTAAAGAACATGGCGCCAGCTACACACTTTACTGGTCTGGCAAACCCAAAACCGAAAAGCATCTTTCAGGAGTAGGCTTTATGATTAAAAACTCCATTGCCTCCAAACTCGAAACCTTGCCAACAGGACACTCTGATCGCATTATTTCCTTACGCCTCCCACATGTTGTTCTCTTTAGTATATATGCCCCAACTATGCAAGCCGACCCTGTAGAAAAAGACAAATTCTAAACAGACCTATGCCAACTCATACAAAAAGTCCCTGTAGAAGATAACATTATTATCCTTGGTGACTTCAATGCCAGAGTAGGAAAGAACTCCGAAGCCTGGAAAGGTGTCTTAGGCAAGCATGGTGTTGGAAATTGCAATGATAACGGACGCCTCCTGCTAGAGTTCTGTGCAGAACAACAGCTGACTATTACAGACACTATTTTTCAACAGAAAGATTGCTTGAAGACAACCTGGATGCATCCTCAATCCAAACACTGGCACCTCATTGACTATGTTCTAGTCCGCCAAAAACATTTGCGATGTCTGTCATACTCGAGTGATGCCCAGTACAGAATGCCAGACAGATCATCGCCTCTGTGCAGAACAACAGCTGACTATTACAAAAACAATCTTTCAGCAGAAAGATAGCTTGAAGACAACCTGGATGCATCCCCGATCAAAACATTGGCACCTCATTGACTATGTTCTAGTCTGTCAGAGAGACATTCGTGATGTCCGTCATACCCGAGTGATGCCCAGTGCAGAATGCCAAACAGATCATCGCCTCATCAGATGTAAACTAAATCTTCATCTTAAGTTCAAACCTAAGAGGGATGGCATCTTAAAGAAGAGACTCCAAGTCAACAATTTTCAACAAGCTACCATGAGAGACAACTTCCAGGCAAATCTACAAACGAAACTTGAAGACCATCCCAAAGATCCTTCTCCTACAGTGCTTTGGCAACATATCAAAAACAGTATCCTCCAGTCTGCAGAAGAATCCCTTGGGTTCTCCCACAAGAAAAATCAAGACTGGTTTGATGAAAACAACCAAGAGATCCAGGAGCTGTTGGCAAAGAAGAGAACTGCTCACCAGGCATACCTCGCCCAGCCAACCTGCCATGTAAGAAAAGCAGCTTTCCGCCTCACATGTAGTAAACTACAACAAAAACTCCGAGACATGCAGAACAAGTGGTGGATCAATATAGCAGAAAAGACACAATGCTGTGCAGATCTGGGTGATCATAGAGGATTTTATGAAGCTCTTAAAGCAGTGTTTGGACCTACTTATCAGGTCCAAAGCTCCTTATACAGTACAGATGGTCAAACATTAATTACTGATAAAGCCTCCATCCTGAATCGATGGGCTGAACATTTTCAAAGTCTCTTTAGCGCCAACTGAGTAGTCCAAGGCTCAGCTATCCAACATATGATACAAAAACCGATGAAAAATGAATTGGACATAGCTCCCACTTTGGAAGAGACCCTTAAGGCCATACAGCAGATGAAAAATAGCAAGGCAGCTGGGATTGATGGAATCCCACCTGAAGTTTGGAAACACGGAGGTCATGCACTCCATGAAAAATTCCATGAATTCCTTGTGAATTGCTGGGAAAAAGGGGAACTGCCATCAGACCTCCGAGATGCAGTCATCATCACCCTGTACAAGAAAAAAGGAGCAAAATCCGACTGCTCAAACTATTGAGGCATAACACTGCTCTCTGTTGCTGGAAAAATTCTTGCAAGGATACTCCTGAACAGATTATTTCCTGCTATTGCAGAAGAACTTCTCCCTGAAAGCCAATGTGGCTTCAGAGCCAATAGGAGTACTACAGGCATGGTATTTGCCCTTAGACAACTGCAAGAAAAATGTAGGGAGCAGAACAAGGGTCTCTATGTAACATTTGTCGACCTCACCAAAGCCTTCGACACTGTAAGAAGAAAAGGTCTGTGGCAGATCCTGGAAAGACTAGGATGTCCCCCCCAAATTCCTTAAAATGATTATTTTGCTACACGAGGGCCAGCGTGGTCAAGTCAGATATGGCGATGCTCTTTCAGACCCCTTTCTAATAACTAATGGAGTGAAGCAAGGTTGTGTTCTTGCACCAACTTTATTTACAATCTTCTTTAGCCTGATGCTCCAATGGGCTATGGCAGAGCTTGAAGAAGACGACGGCATCTATATACGGTACCGTACTGATGGTAGCTTGTTTAACTTAAGCCGTCTGAGGGCTCACACTAAGACTCTATACTATCTAGTCCGTGAGCTGTTCTTCACCGATGCTGCTGCCCTTGTTGCCCACACAGAAGCAGCTCTGCAGCGCCTAACATCCTGCTTTGCAACAGCTGCAAAGCTGTTTGGGCTGGAAGTCAACCTGAAGAAAACAGAAGTTCTTTACCAGCCTGCACCACAGGACGAACACCACCATCCCCACATTGCTGTCGGCAAATCTGTGCTCAAGTCCGTTCAGCAGTTCACCTACCTGGGAAGCATCATCTCCTCAGATGCCAAGATTGACAAAGAGATCGATCACAGATTAGCAAAGGCACATAGTGCATTTGGAAGACTTCACAAAAGAGTCTGGAGCAATAAACACCTGAGGCAAAGCTAAAAAATCAGTGTGTATAGAGCCATTGTACTGTCTATCCTCCTTTATGGATCTGAAACATGGGTCACCTATCGCCACCACCTACGATTCCTCGAGCGCTTTCATCAGCACTGTCTACGCACAATCCTAAATATACACTGGACTGACTATGTGACGAATGGTGCTGTCCTTGAGCAAGCAGGGATCACCAGTATTGAGGCCATGATATTGAAAACGCAGCTGCGTTGGGCAGGGCACATTTCTAGGATGGAGGACCATCGCCTCCCAAAAATACTACTCTACGGTGAACTCGCCACGGGTCAGCATAAGAGGGGTGCTCCAAAAAAGCGATACAAAGACTCCCTGAAACAACATCTCAGGCATCGGGAGGCATGGAGACACACTATCCACAATGCTGCAGCCTTATTTGAGAACTCACACCGAAAAAGTCTTGAAGAGAAACGACAACGCAGAAAGAATCACAACCCCAAAACGTCACCCAAGGAGATCTTCTGCTGTGCTTTTTGCAACCGGACTTGTTTATCTCAGATTGGCCTTTTTAGTCATCAGCGCGCTTGCAGAAAGCGCGGGATGAGTCCTTCCTGAATCTTCGTTTGTGAAGAAAAGCCAGAGAGAGATTTGTGTAGTGTGGATTTGGCCTCTGGCCTGTGCACTAGTACCTTCTGTGGCGTATTTGAGGCAAAACTTTGACCATCTATTAAATCCCTTGCCTAATGTGAATCTTGTCTGTGATTGTGCAATATTCTTGTATAACAATCCATTAGAAATATTGTCTGGAGACTAGTAATTTAACAGTTGGTCCAATTCAAGACTGGCACCCAATAATTTTTTTAAATAGATAGTTTTATTCAGATGAGTTTTTATTTGATTTGATTGAATCAGAGCTAAAGCTGCATATTTTGAAATTTGACTCCAAGTTGTCGTTTTTTTGTTTTGTTTTTTTTAATGGCTTCTCTTGTTTTCATATACTCTTTCTGTATGTACAAATCTGAGGGAGAAATCTTTTTCCTTAAATAGTGTCAGCTATCTGAATTTTTATACCCATTAACTTTTAAATACTGTTTTCTGATGAGTTAAGGATGTCTTTATTCCATTTAAATTGGTTAGTATAATGATTTTATATAGTTTTCATTTCACTTTTATGTCTGAAATCGTTATTAGCCACTTGGATTAGAAGAAAAGTAGAGCCGTAAATTGAAAAATAAGCATTTGAAAGCCTAGAAGGGACACAGGTGTGATGGATGTGTCCCCCCCTCAGTTCTTCTTCCTTGTGTGGATTCAGACCATTGGTATAGAGGCCAGTTTACTGGAGCAACAAATGCCTTGTCTACCCCGGATCTGCAGCTGCCTTGAGAAATGCCTGCCCACTTCTCTGGTGCTGCCACTGCTGCAGTTTGCCTGAGGCATCCAGTAGCAAGGAGGAAGCACTTGAGGAGAATGGCAGGCAATGTGAGAGCAGTCTGGCCACTACTAGGCAGAAAGTGCTAAGGAAGCAATATTGGAGCTTATTGCTTTGTGTCACTGAGTTATTTTCCCCACTCATTTTTCTTTTGGTTTTTCTCATGTATTGTTCCAGCTTGCAAATTGGAAGTGGTTAGGGTTAAATGCTCTTCTCTTTGTTGACATAGGTGGTAACAGTTGTGCCCCCCCCCCGCATATTTTCCTTCTATAGCCAGTTCGTGCTGGCCAGGCCTTGTATAAATCATCTGTCTTTGCTTCATAAAATCATAGAATTGCAGAGTTGGAAGAGAATACGAGGGCCATCCAGTCCAACCCCCTGCCACGCAGGAAATCACGATCAAAGCATCCCCGACAGATGGCCATCCAGCCTCTGTTTAAAGACCTCCAAGAAAGGAGACCCCACCACGCTCCGAGGGAGTGCGTTCCACTGCCGAACAGCTCTTACTGTCAAAAAATTCCTCCTAATGTTGAGGTGGAATCTCTGTTCCTGGCGCTTGCATCCATTGCTCCGTGTTCCAATCTCTGGAGCAGCAGAAAACAAGCCTGCTCCATCCTCAACGTGACACCCCTTCAAATACTTAAACATGCTATCATATCGCCTCTCAACCGTCTTTTTTCCAGGCTAAACATACCCAGCTCCCTAAGTCTCTTCTCATACCCAGCTCCCTAAGTCTCTCCTCATAAGGCATGGTGTCCAGACCTTTCACCATTTTAGTCGCCCTCCTCTGGACACACTCCAATTTGTCAATATCCTTTTTTAATTGTGGTGCCCAGAACTGGACACAGTATTCTAGGCTTCTCCCCTCGGCCCTCCACTTCTTATAATACTGGGCAAGGCACTTCATTGGCAGAATGGCATTGCTGCAGACTTGACTCCTCAAGTTCAGTGACAGTGCTACAAGCGTCCTTCAAAGCAGTGGTTTTCTTTGGCCTTCCAGCTGCTTTGGAGTTCAATTCCCAGAAGCCCCAGTCAGTGGTCTGCAGTTATGCAAGCCAAACTCCAAAACAGCTGGTGGGACAAAGTTTGTGAACCTGTACTTTAAACCTTATCTTATTTTGAACCATTCATAACAGGGATGCAGTTTAATTATTTGAAACCTCTTTACCTAAAAATACAGTTATACAACCCCTCTCCGTAATCCATGGAACCAATATGTAAGTATAGTTTCAGTTATCTGTGGCTGAAAAAATAGAGACCCATACCATAGAGTTGCACTGGAAAATGCCTAGAGAGGTATTCTTCCTAGGAACCACTAGGTCCTCCAGCACAACTCTATGGTATATTTGTACAGGAAGTCCTTTATTTGAACAGGATTCACTATTATCTGCAGTTTCATTTATAAACAGTAGGTCTGGGAACGTATCCTCCATGAATATGGGGAGCAGGCTACCTGTATCTTATTTAAATGCCATGGGTTTTTAAAAAAACACCTTATTTTCTCTGTCATTTCTGTTACCTCATTGGTAATGAAATGTTACTGGTAATTAAAAATCTTAATATACACTAATAAGAGAGATAGAAACACCATGATGCAAATGTTAATAGTTTTCAATTTATGACCCTCTGTGAGCTTATGTTAGTAATCTAACCATGGCAGTCTTTCTTCCTCTCTCATTTCTAGGCCAAAAGGAAGCTGGATTTAGAAGGAACAGGCCAGCACTGCATCCCAGAATTCCGGACCCCAAAGGGCAAAGGAAGGACATTCTCTCACATCCCTAGTCCCAAAAGTAAGGGGAACTAGAAGCCCTTGATGGGGAAAAACTTTTTATTTTTGTGTGGTCCCCCCCGCCCGAAATCAGGTTTCTAGACATTATTAGTAATTAGGCTGAAAGCATTTTGAGCTGTGTTTACTGAAAGAAGCGAGAAGGAGCATAAATTTCTGGAGTATATAAAAAACTCAAAAAGGAACACAAAAGGACTGCAACAACTTGATTCTGTCTCTCTTTTTTTTAATGTTATGGGTGGCCATACCATATCAGAAAATGGAATGCCCCAGGAAAGCTTAGCAAGTGTTAGGCTGGTATCTACAGGTAGATCACTGGATGACGTGCAGTGGGTTGGGAATCCCCAATGTTGAACAATAGGAAGAGCAAAGAGACTCCAGTTTTGAGGAAAGGAACACTTTTGCTCTTTGTTCAACATTGGGGATTCCCAACCCACTGCACATCATCCTGTGATCTACCTTTAGATATCAGTCTAACATCTGCTAAGAAGTCTAAGAAAACCATATGACATGCATGGGGTCGCTATAAATTGACAGGCAACTTGAAGGCAAACACACACACACACGCTGTTGGAATTGCTTTATTGTTTAGGGGAAGGCCAAGGAAGCGGTGGTCCTCCAGATATTGTTAAGATTTTAATCTCCATCGCCCCCAGCCAGCCTGGTCAGTGATGAGGAACAATGGGAGTAGCAGTTCATTAACATCTAGCTGGCCATAGGCGCTGCAGCCTTGGTTTAAGAGGATCAACAAAGAATCTGGTGCATGTTATAAATCTAAAAGGTCTTAACCCTCCCCACTGTACGCACGTGCACACACACACACCTTACTAAATGGAAACCTAGCAGTAGATGTAGGGTGGCCAGAACAGAACTGAAAATCTCCTGCACAGTTAAGATGGAATTTCAGAAGGTATAGCTTACACAACAGCTATTAAAAAAACAAAAGATCTTTCACTTTTGTGCATTGGCCACCAAAGGCATCATTATCCCTTCTAGATTTGGTTCTCAATTTACTCTATGCCAGCATGGTCTATGGACAGGGATTATATGATTTATAGTCCAAAACATCTGAGGCGACTAAATAATTTCAAGGACGTGTTGGATTTACCTTCGGCCTTGCCGATGGTGCATTAGGAGAGAGAGAACGGTGACCCTGCTTGTTAGGCTTCTCTGCTTTCTCCTGAAAGTGATCTCCAGGTGTATAAAGCAGGAGTATACAAGCTGCTGCTCTACAGATCTTTTGAACAACAGCACCTATCACCACATTTATTGGTCTTCCTTTCTGATGGGGCTTATAGTTGAACACTTCAAGGGGGTTCTCTCAGTTCTACAGCACTGGTGGTTGAATCTTTGGACTCCTCAGTAGTCTAACTTTGTGTGTGCTCTAAAGAATCTGCCCCTTTGCTTTCTAGCCCCCAAATCACCTGGGGAGAAGACTCGGTATGACACGTCACTCGGCCTGTTAACTAAGAAGTTCATTCACCTGCTCAGTGAGTCAGAGGATGGAGTGCTGGACTTGAACCGGGCTGCTGAAGTGCTGGATGTCCAGAAGCGTCGCATCTACGATATCACCAATGTACTGGAAGGGATCCAACTCATTCGCAAGAAGTCCAAGAACAACATTCAGTGGATGTAAGTATATTAGGGGCCCCAGAGCCACAATGCTTCATTTCTAGTGGGAGAAAATAAACAGCAAAGTAATCATTTGACTACATGAACCCCTAATGAAATTAGCGCAATCCCACTGGACTTCGAAGGAATCTCAGGTCTTTTCTTTTTTTTAAAACAATGAGACAAAGGGTATGTTGTGAGTGCATGGGCACATAATTCTGCATACTGTAGACTGAAGCAATGAGGTGTTACCTTAACTTCCACCTTTCCCAAGATCTGCTTCATGCTACTTCATTGCTACAGTAACAGAAAGGAGTAGTATTACTAACTGTCCTGCATTGTGTTGAAGGGCCTTTGTGTACAATTGCATCCACAGGACAAGAATGCTTGAGCACAGTTTGAGGCTTAAGCACTGAGGAGCTGTCTCTGCACCACCACATCCAGTGATTTAGCTGATGTGGCAGCTAGAAAGCCAGATGCGATTCTGGGCTGCATCAATAGGTATATAGTGTCTAGATCAAAGGAAGTAATAGTACCAGTCTATTGTGCTTTCGTCAAACCTCACCTGGAGTACTGTGCCCAGTTCTGGGCACCACAATTCAAGAAAGATATTGAGAAGCTGGAACATGTCCAGAGAAGGGCAACCAAAATGGTCTGGAAGCCATGCCCTATGAGAAGTGGCTTAGGGAGCTGGGTATGTTTAGCCTGGAGAAGAGAAGGTTGACAGAAGGTAAGAGGGGACATAGAATCATAGAACTGTAGAGTTGGAAGAGACCACGAGGGCCATCCAGTCCAACCCCCTGCCACACAGGAAATCACAATCAAAGTATCCCCGACAGATGGCAATCCAGCCTCTGTTTAAAGACCTCCAAGGAAGGAGACCCCACCACGCTCTGAGGGAGTGTGTTCCACTGCCGAACAGCTCTGACTGTCAAAAAGTTCCTCCTCATGTTGAGGTGGAATCTCTGTTCCTGGAGCTTGCATCCATTGCTCCGTGTTCCAGCCTCTGGAGCAGCAGAAAACAAGCCTGCTCCATCCTCAGCGTGACATCCCTTCAGATACTTAAACAGGGCTATCATATTGCCTCTTAACTGTCTTTTTTCCAGGCTAAACATACCCAGCTCCCTAAGTCTCTCCTCATAAGGCATGGTTTCCAGACCTTTCACCATTTTAGTTGCCTTTCTCTGGACATGCTCCAATCTGTCAATATCCTTTTTGAATTGTGGTGCCCAGAACTGGACACAGTACTCCAGGTGAGGTCTGACCAAGGCAGAATAGAGCGGCACTATTACTTCCCTTGATCTAGATACTATACTTCTATTGATACAGCCCAAAATCGCATGGGCCTTTTTAGCTGCCGCATCACACTGTTGACTCATGTTCAGCTTGTGGTCTACTAGGACTCCTAGATCCCTTTCGCACGTAGTCTCGTTCAGCCAGGTCTCTCCCATCCTATATCTATGCATTTCATTTTTCCGCCCTAAGTGCAGTACTTTACATTTCTCCGTATTGAATTTCATTTTGTTAGCTTTGGCCCAGCTCTCCAGTCTATCCAGGTCATTCTGAATTTTGATCCTGTCCTCTAGGGTATTAGCTACTCCTCCCAATTTGGTGTCATCTGCAAATTTGATAAGTATGCCCCTAATTCCCTCATCCAAGTCATTGATAAAGATGTTGAATAGCACTGGGCCCAGGACAGAACCCTGTGGCACCCCACTGGTCTCATCTTTCCAAGACGAAGAGGAGCCACTGCTGAGCACCCTTTGGGTTCGGCCGGTCAACCAATTACAAATCCATTGAACAGTTAACTTGTCTAGCCCGCATTTTACAAGTTTCTTTGCAAGAATGTCATGGGGAACCTTGTCAAAAGCCTTACTGAAATCAAGGTATGCGATGTCCACAGCGTTCGCTTCATGTACCAAGCTGGTAATTTTATCAAAAAAAGAGATCAGATTAGTCTGGCATGACTTGTTTCTCTGAAACCCATGTTAACTTTTTGTGATTATGGCATTGCCTTCTAAATGTTCACAGACTCTCTGTTTAATGATCTGCTCTAGAATCTTCCCTGGTATTGATATCAGACTAACTGGACGATAATTGTTGGGATCCTTCCCCCCCCCTTTTTTTTTTTGAAGATGGGGACGTTTGCCCTCCTCCAGTCTGCTGGGATTTCTCCTGTTCTCCAAGAGTTCTCAAAGATTATTGCCAATGGCTCTGAGATCACATTTGCCAGCTCTTTTAATACTCTTGGATAGCCATGTTTCAGTACTTGAAGGGGTGTCATACTGAAGATGGAACAAGCTTGTTTTCTGTTGCTCCAGAGACTAGGACACGGAGCAATGAATTCAAACTACAGGAAAAGAGGTTCCACCTAAACATTAGAAGGAACTTCCTGATAATAAGAGCTGTTTGGCAGTGGAATGCACTTCCTTGGAGTGTGGTGGGGTCTTCTTCTTTGGAGGTTTTTAAACAGTGTCTGGAAGGCCATCTGTCAGGAAAGCTTTGATTGTGTATTTGTGCATGGCAGTGGGTTGGACTAGATGGCTCTTATGGTCTCTTCTAACTCTATGATTCCATGATTTGTCAGTGGAGAGACCTCAGAGTATCCTCAAGATCTCTGGGTTAGCTCCTCCCACTCACTCCTGGTAGGCAGGGAACAAAAAGACCTTTGTGTAGGCCCCTTCCTCTGATGTCATCCAGGGGGAGTGACCCACGTCTGGCCAGTTGTTTCCTGCCTACCATTCCTGGAGGTCGCTTTGTCTTGGTTTTCCAGGTGTCAACATGTTTTAATAAAGGCAGCATGGGCAGCATGGAGAATAGAAAAGAAAGCAAGAAGACCAAGTCTAAGGGATCAAAAAAAGGGGACAAGCCCCCTGCTTCCACTACTGATCCCATGTCGAGGAAGGGGGACAAGCCCCCTGTGTCGACCACCGAGGCTTCCCTGACTGCATCCCAACTAATGGATTTGGGAAACAGCCAGGATGCAGCTGCCAATGTAACCCTCCAGGAGGAGGAGGCTGGGACCATCTTAGCGAAAGAGGAGGCATCCCATGTTTTGGCGGCTCACTCCTGTGCTTCTAGGAGCCCAGATAGGGGCAGTGAGGAGGCCATGAGTACCCAGGGGACTCTGGGAACGTTGCCTCAGGGAGGAGACCCATTGCCAGGCTTGGCGGCCTGGGTGAAGGATCTGGTGGCTAAAGAAGCTTTGGGGGTGTTGGCTGCTGGCCTTGCCCAGCCTGCTCTTTTGGGTGTCGCCAGGTTCTGGCAGGGGGGATTCCAGCCCTGGGGCCTTTAACATCCAACCCCCCATTCCGCTGCCTGCGAAACAGCCCGCACGGTCGCTATTTGAGCCTTCTGTCCATCCAGCGCCACGGCAGTTACTGCCTCTGCTCCTGGGGCCTGTCCACCTTCTCACACAGCTGGGCCAGCTAGCCACCCTCCAGCCAGCCCCCCTCCAGCAGCCCAGCTCCCCACTCCATGCGCCGCTACCATTACTGGGGCCGGCCTTCCACCCCAACCAGCCACCGCCGCTCGCACCGCTGCCTCTGGGACCCGTCCTCCCCCCTACCCAGCCAACCCTGCTGCAGCCCTTGCCACTGCAGCACCAACCTGGGGCTCCAGCTCCCAATTCCTCCCGCCTGCCCAGCTCATGAGCCGCGCATGAAACCAAGAAGTCGCAAAGCCTCCAAGAGTGCACATGCCACCGCAGCAAACAAAGAAAGCTGCTGCTCGAGCCCTGCAGGGAAAGAAGGCTTTGAAGAAAACCAGTACCGGACTAGCAGCAGGGGATTCGGAGGAAGACAATAGGCCAGGGCCTTCTGGCCTGCATCAACCCCGCCCCCCCCCCACACAAGGGACGTTACCAGGGCTGGGGGGGATAGAAGAGGAGGAGTGGGGGGGGAGGAAGAGGACAAAAGATGGTGGGCCTCAGAGTCTGAGGCAGATGCTACTCTCTCTCGGCCTAAGAGACCACGATTGGAGGAGAACAAGTACCTGCCATCCATTTCTCGGCTGAGGAGGGGGAGGCCTCAGAAGAGGAGGATATGACGGAGGAATCCTATCAGTATGACCACGAGAAGCCCAAATTTTCTGAAGAGGAGGGGGTGGACCCTGAGGTCCCTCGCTTGTCTTCATGTCTTTTCAAACCAGAGGAGTTTTCTACACTGATATGAAAAACATACAAGACGCTGGGCCTCAGCCTGGTTCAGGTTGGACCCTGATATTCCTAAGATGCTGGCTGATTTCTTTCCATCCTCCTCTCCCAAGGCCATGGAGATGCCTGTTCCAGCTAACCTAATGCAGGTGATAAGGGATGAGTGGCGTGCACCAGCAGCTAACAAGACACAGCCGTCCTACGCCAAAAAGCTGTACTCCTTGCCCAAGAAGGTCATGTCTAAGCTTCAAGTTCTGCTCATTGATGCTCCTATTTCAGCATTGGTTTCATCCATGATTTTTTGCCGCAACAGGGAAGACATGCATAAAGTTCCTGAGGTTAGACACTTGGATGCCGCCCTCAAGCGGGCACATGAGGCGTTGTCCTTGGCTACCAGGGCTTCCATCACTGCTATAATGGTTGCCAGGGCCTCCTTGCAATGGACACGGGACCTCCTCGTAGGTGTCCTGAGGTCAAATGCCAGGCTTCATCAGGGCCTCAACAAGATTCCCTGTGCCTCCGCATTCCTCGCTGACAGTTCCCTAGATGTGGTTCAATTCTCTGTCAGGACTCAGCAGTGGCGTTTAGGAGGCTCCTATGGCTCAAAAGTTGGAATGCCAATTTCAAATCTAACGAGAATCTGGTGTTCTATCCCTTTTTAGGAGAAAAGTTGTTTGGTGAATCATTGGAGCCAGTCCTGGTGGAGAGCAAGGACAAGAAGAACGCCCTAATCTCTTCAAAGAGAAAGGATGACAGGAAGTTCCCTAGGCAACCTCGACCCTTTTGATCTTACAGATCACAATCTGGCAATTCCTTATCCTCATCTTTTCACTCCAGAGACAACAGGAACTTCAAGCAGTGCTGGGAGACAACAAGTTGCATCGCAGGGGCCAATCAGGATCATCAGATAGACCCTTCCATTCTTTGACCTCGAAGCCCCATGCTAAGAACCAGCAGGCATGACTTGACCGCTCCAGTGGGGGGCAGGCTTCAGGGCTTTACCTCGGCCTGGGAGAACTCGGCCTCAGACAAGTGGGTCCTTCAGACTTACCTACCAGGGATATCACATAGAGTTCTCCCGCCTGCCCCCTTGCTGTTTCATTCCAACCCCTCGGTCCAGAGACCTGTGAAGCACTAGCTGACGTTAGAGGCCATTCAACATTTAATCACCTTGGGTGCTATAGAATAGGTCCTGAGTGCCCAGCGGACCCAAGGTTGCTACTCTAACATTTTCCTGGTTCCAAAGAAGAATGGCAGCTGGCAGGCCATTCTCAGCTTGAAGGGCCTCAACAAGTTCATCCGACAGCGCAGATTTTGGATGGAGACCCTGAAGCACATCTTGGAGGCCCTCAGACCGAGGGACTTTTTCTCCTCCTTGGACCTATAGGATGTCTATCTTCACATCCCAATACTGCCGGACCACCGCTTTTTGCTATGCTTCGCCTACAACCGAAGGCACTACCAGTAGAGAGCCCTACCTTTGGGGCTATCTTTGGCTTGGAGGGTGTTCACAATGGTCATGGTAGCCCTGGTTGCCCACTGGAGAAAGCTAGGGCTACATATCTACCCCTACTTGGACGACTTATTAATTCGGTCACCGTCCAAGTCTCAGGCAGTGAGGGACGTCCAAAAAAGTCCTTTGGTAGATCCCAGAGATCTTGAGGATACTCTGAGGTCTTTTCACTGGGAAAAGGAACATTGTTCTTACCTGTGATACATTCTTTTCCAGGGGAGAGACGATGAGTATCCTCCCCACCCAGGACACTGGCACAGAATTTTCCTGAATTGAGGACTATCATTCCTTTTTGTTGTTATTTTAAGTGTTATTTTTAGGAATATTTGTTTACTTCAGGAGCACACACAGAGGCTGTTGTATGAACTAACCAGAGGTGGGTCGCTCCCCCTGGATGACATCGAAGGAAGGGGACTACACAAAGGTCTTTTTATACCCTGCCTACCAGGAGTAAGTGGGAGGAGCTAACTCAGAGATCTTGAAGATACTCTTCATCTCTCCCCTGGAAAAGGACATATCACAGGTAAGACCAATGTTCCTTTCTATGATTTAGAACAGTATTCCCTAACCCAATGTCTACCAGTGTGTTGGGCTACTAGCCAGAATAGCCACTGGGAATTATAGGAATGGACATTGGGATGATGGAAGTTGTAGCTCTATGCTTCTGAAAGACAGGAAGTTGGGGAAAGCTGATTTAAATTCCTTCCCCAAAGTTGGAGGTGGGTGAGAGTGTAACTTGGAGTGAGGAAAGTGCCTGCTCTTTTCAGTCACTTCCAAATTTCTGAATATGCAGAGAGGTTAGTAAATGTCTATAGCTGGTTAGTTACTGGATTTGGACTGGGAAGAAAGTAACTGATCTTCAAGGGGGAGAAGGAGGACCATAGACCAGTGTTTCTGTTGTTTAATCCTCCTGTGTGATATTTCTCCATTTGAAACAATTCCTATCGGGCCGAAACAATACACCTCTAAGAACATGTGGAACCACCTAATTGCTGATATGGACTGCTCCACCTGGTTCCCTTGAATGTATGGGCAGCCCAGCAGGCTTGGGATGATAACAATTGTAGTCCACAACACCTGACTGGACCCAGGTTGTGGAAGACAGGCATTTATTTTGTTTGTCTAGCTCAATGCCATCTACCAGACCTTGGAAAGGTAGCGTTTCCAGGTTCTTCTTATCTACAGTGACTAACCTGGGCAAGTTTTCCCCATTGTTACCTGATCTGATCATAGGAGCCAAGCACCAAACCTGAGACCTTCCACCTATAAAGGACATGAACATACTCCTTGTATTGTGTGGTGTTCTGGGTACCTCGCTTTTTTTTAAATTTTCTTTTTCTTTTTAAAAAAAGTTTATAATTACAATCAAATATTAATCACATTTCTCTTGTTAGCATGTCATTTTACATCAAAGTAAACTCCATATCATGTCTCATTGAATTATATCACATCATTTTATTTCTATAAAACTTATACATTCCTGCATATATAACCTTTAAACATACATACATCTTCTCTTCTTAATTGACTTCCTATATAATTTCCAGTCCTTTCAGGTAAAGTAATTGACATTACATTTGACTTTTGATAATTGCTTAAAATTACCGTTTCTATAATTTCTATATTTTGTAAAGTTAACCAGAATAAATTTCCTGTAATTCTTTGTTTAGACACATTTTCTTTTGTGTATTTTCCTACATCAAAAGGTACCCTAAGTGGCCCGTAGAGTTTTTCTCCTAT
Organism: Gambelia wislizenii; assembly: GCA_030847615.1. Lineage (NCBI taxonomy): Eukaryota > Metazoa > Chordata > Lepidosauria > Squamata > Crotaphytidae > Gambelia > Gambelia wislizenii. The sequence continues at coordinate 17,945,659 of JAUMIR010000010.1, read as the reverse complement.
TTATTTTGACTATATCTTATCCCTTCTTTTCGCTGTTTCTATCTTACCTCCCTCATTTGATTTTATCCATATTTACCCCCTTTATTTTAATTACTCTTTTATATTACTTATCCTTCAACCTCCCATTTCTTTCTACAAAATTCTATTACTGGTTTCCATTCTGATTCTTGAGTCTGTGTGGGTTTTTGTTTCTTTTTGTAAGTAAGCTTGTGCATGCATGTCATATCCAATACTTTTTCCAACCAGTCATCAATTGTAGGTACTTCTTTCAGTTTCCATCTTTGCGCTAATTTTAGCCTCACTGCTGTCGCCAAATATAAAAGTATTCTCCATCTGATTTTTTCATCTTTTTTAAAAATATGAGTCATATTTAGTAAATAAAATTCTGGTTTCATTGGAAATTGTATTTTGAAATATTTTTTCTATAGGCCTATGTATTTTCACCCAGATTTTTAAAATAATGTTACAGTTCCACTACATATGGTAGAGAGAACCTATATTTTCTTGGCACTTCCTGTTGCAGAAATCATGGAACAGCAGACCCATGTATTAGAAAGTGAGTTTTATTACACCGGTGGGCCTGACTGGAATACCTTCCAAAGAGTCAGAGCCAAGAGCTATGGCTACAGAATACTTTTATACAGTAATGATAGTATGAAAAAAGCAATTCCCTCCTCCCTCTCTCTGGTGTCAGCAACTTTCCTTCCTTGTGACAATTGTTGATAGTTCAGAAAGTACAAGGCAAGATAACTTAGGAACATTTGGGTACAGTTCGACCGTTATTAGAGAAAGAATTTGTTTACATCAGCATAGCGTATGTTTATGGAGCATAGAGTTGATTAGTAAGGAACATTGACTAGGCCTGAGAGTTAAAGGAAAAAGACTTTGCAGAGTCCCAGAGCCTCATGGGCTATCTAGTCTGATGCCAAATAGTGATTGTAAGGTAACAACATTCAGCAAATAGACATTAGGGTCCACATGGCTACTACATTCCCCCCTTAAATTAAATGATTAATTTCGAAGACTATTAATACATTTCACACAAGTAAATCCCTATTTAAGCCATCAAAGCATATCCATGTATTGATCTGTGTAGAATAGCAGGCAAGAAACAGAAGATACATGATATGAGCATGCACAGTAGAACAACAATGAACAATGCCAACAAGAATAACATAAACCATCCCTTTAACCATCCTAGGTCCGTTATAATTAATCTCCCTGAATGAAAACAATGAAAAAATTCACCCCTGAAATATTTGCCAATTGTAACCATATGTTTACTTTTGTAACAGAGCCCCCCCTTTGGCTACAGCATAAGACAATAAAATGAACATTACAGCATGCAGGTTAATTTTGTTTGGGATCTGACCGTACGTTGAGCAGCCTGATGGAACTTCCAGTCATCTGGTCGGCTGCAGTAAGGTCTAGTCCCCTCTTCTTTCCTCTCCAGTTGCAGGTTTGATTGTACGCTGGGTGAGTAGCCTCCGGAGTGCTCACAGTAGAATCTAACCTGAGTCTTCTTGTCTGCCTCTTCAGGATCACCTTGAGTTTTTTTAACAAGTGCAATATCCATGACACACTGAACTAACCTACACGAACAATTGCTGTGAATATGGGAGTGGGGAACAAGGGCTGACTTTTTGGTTTGGCTGCTTTTGGATTCTGAGGGGATTCTTGAACTGCATACAGTTAAAATTTCACTCAAGTTATTGCTTTTTCTGTGACAGGTGTGGGGCTATGGGACTTTAACTCACACCTCATTCCCTGGTTGGAAAGTGTGAACTTCTCTGATGGGAACTGGGGCATGTTTTTCTAATACATAATAGCATTGGGCTTGCAATACCTTATTCAGCATTTGCACCTCTTGTTGCAAGTTAATATTTACTGTTCCCCCTTACCCCAACCAAAATCTGGGGTGGCCTACCATACATCAATTCAAATGGGGATAAGCCAGTAGTCTTACGTGGGGTGCAACGAATCCTAAACAGGGACAAGGGCAGCATTTCTGTCCACTTTTGCTTGGTTTCCTGACAAAGCTTAGCCAGATGAGTTTTTATTGTCTGATTCTCTCCACTTGTCTGGAACTCTGAAGACGATATGCACAATATAAATTCCACTGGATTTAGGGTGACCAGTCTGTTCTATTCAATGAGCTCTGCTTCTTCCATTCCAATGAAAGGCGCCTCTTCACGTACCTCTGCTTGTCTTTTCATCTGCCAGTTGTCTCTTCCCTCTTCCATTTCAGTTTCTCTCTTGTTCTTCCATCTCGTCATTTCTATTCACGCTGCCAATGTCCTTGTCCACACCAGGCACATTAATTCCTTCTCTGCTCTTCCAGGCTTTTTCTTTCATCTCCACACCTCCACGTCTTATTCTTCTTTCATGTTCTCTGTCATGCTGCTCCACCAGTGCTGCTGTGAGCAACTCCAGCTTCTTGACTATTTTCCTGTCCTTCTCTCACTTCTCTTCCTCATCTCTGTTAACATACTCTACACCTTCTGTTCACATGCACTACACCTTATATTCACATACACTATGCCTTCTGGGCTACTTCCAAAAATTCCTTCATATTCTTTTCTGCATAACCTTCATAACTCTGTTACAAAAGTCATGTTAACCATCCTCATGTTATTCAGGGTCGAGGCTCCCTCCAGTACTTTTAAGACTTTAGTCATGTTAACTGGCTTCTTTATCCCCACCCTCATGACTTTTAATAGCAGGGTCTGATGAGGCGCTTTATCTGTTCCAGCTCATAAGGATCCCAGCGGGGGTGCCCTGATGGCACTCTCTCACACATCCTCCTTTGAGCATCAGCATAATTCTCAGGAGCTCTGGCCAAAGCTATCTGCTCCTGCATGTTGTATAATGCATTGCCTCTCTTCAGTGGTGAATAGGGCTGCTATTGGCAGCTGTTATTGGCAGTCTAGCCAATTTGGCATATGCGAAGCCATAGTGTTAGCACATAGCTCTACACTCTCTTGAGGCTTCTCTGTATATGAGGTGTAGTGAGTTTTCCAATTCATACTGTTCCGTGTCATTAGGGTAACCTTGTGCTGGTCAGTTGGAAGCCAGGCAGTTGCCCTGCAGGCCAGGGGCTGGATGGGTAATTTATCTTGTTTAAATGACTGGGATGACTGTAACTGTGTCTTCCTCTGTGAGTGGAGAAATAATGGATCACATTCATGTACTTCCTGCTTCGTCTGTTTTGGTAGGGAGGGTGGAAGAACCAGTGCATGGGCAGTAAAATGAGGATCACAAGCAGGCATGGATCCTATCTCTTCAGTGAGAGGAGCATCCTTTGGCTTATCCAATAAGATAGGTGGTGGTAAAGACTGTTTTTCCCTTGGGCTGGGTTTACATAGCTGCTGGAATATAATTGTAGATGGGGATGCATCTGTAGTAATGGACATTTTTTGCAAGAGTGTTCACAGTTGACTTGCAGCTGTTCCAAATATGGGCACTGTGATGTATTTGTAAGACGAGCTGATTTTTCAGTAGCACTTGGCAGTGTTTAACTATATCCGGTTATTGTGATGGGGTTGGGAAGGGTTCCTCCCGTGTGCCATATGAGTTTTGCCTTTGAAAGGCTTGCTGGACATTCTCTACCTTGCTTGCAATGTCATTTAGTCTCTGTAACATAAGAATCAGTGTTTCTACAGACATTGGCAGTATTCGTAGTATACTGAATAGTGTTATTGTAAGATACACTGCCAGCAAGTTCTGGGAGTTTCTCTGTTTTCTCCCTGTCCCAGAGAATAGTTTACATTTAGATTTTGAGGAGCTATTTTGTTTAGTTCAGATTTCTGTGGTGTCTTAGGGAGTGAAAAAGCTGTCATTGTTGCCACCAGGAAAAGTGAGTCAATTCTCATCTTTTTTCTACTTTGAAAGATCCGTAGGTTTCAGTGTTGTTGCTGGGGCTGGGCTGAATTCTTTTCTTGCCATTGGGTGGCATTTTTGGGGTATTTGAAGTGATAATACCAGATAGTGAAGGGAGAACAGTTCAGAAGTTATTAGTCCATTGCCATCTTGCCCCTTCTTTCTTCATGATAAGGCTGCTAGGGCTACGCTTGCAGTGTAATGTAAGGCGGGGGTGCCATTGGCTGTATCAGGTCATCTCCCACGGAATCTAACACTGGCTTTGATTTATTGGCCAATTTTCCTTTGGGATCTCTTGGCACTTTTCAACCACTGAGGGGGGGGGACTCAAGGACTAGTGTATCTCCTGAGTCAATGTAGGGGAACTGATTCGTTTGTTCTGGGTCACCAACATTTACAGAATACACATGCCAAATTTATTGGCCTCCAAAGACCCCTCACTGGGCTACCCAACTCCAAAAGAGAGCTATTCTATCTCACAAAGGGATTGAACCCCTTTTTGAAGTTCTTTAACATACAGCTCAAGGGGTTGCAAACTTCTTTGCCCCCCCTCCACCCATGTCCTCCCTCTTAAAATAAACACAGACAAGAGACACAAGGGGAAAACAAAAAATGTGTGGACAATAGGTAACAGGGGTCCTATTGCCCAAGCCAAGAGGGAGAGACACCACTCACTGCTGCTGGCTTGTACCCCCAGACACTCACGGCAAGTAGCAAGAATCGCAGCAGTCACGCATACAAACACACACAAGTTTCATGTACTCAATGCATAGGCATACGTTCCTACCTCCCACTTTTCCTAAGTTGCCCGAAATTACAATATTACCACTTTCTCAATGCCGGCTTCAATGGTACAACGGTTTCACCATTGCGCCCTCACTGAGTCCTATCCGGGTACTCGGGTTGCCCTTTAGGGGGTGATCAAGCCCCTCTTATGGAGTGGGCTACAATATTTCCCTTGTTTACTTGCCTGTTTTCTTTGGAGGCAGGGCTGCTCAGTTTCCTTCTCCGTTTACTGGGTTCTCCTTGTGCGCGTTGCTGTTCGGGCAGTCATGGCACAGACTCCCGTTCTTCCAACAAATGGTTGGTGGCACCCAGAATGTGTACTCATGGCCCCTTCCCAGCCACGGCAGTTAGAGTAGACAAATGCCACCTCCTGCTCCATCACCTGCTGCTTCCCAGCCAACACAGCATTTATGTTGCAGAAATCATGGAACAGCAGACCCACGGATTGGAAAGTGAGTTTTATTACACCGGTGGGCCTGACTGGAATACCTTCCAAAGAGTCAGAGCCAAGAGCTATGGCTACAGAATACTTTTATACAGTAATGACAGTATGCAAAAAGCAATTCCCTCCTCCCTCTCTGGTGTCACCAACTTCCCTTCCTTGTGACAATTGTTGATAGTTCAGAAAGTACAAGGCAAGATAACTTAGGAACATTTGGGTACAGTTCGGCCGTTATTAGAGAAAGAATTTGTTTACATCAGCATATCGTATGTTTATGGAACATAGAGTTGATTAGTAAGGAACATTGACTGAGAGTTAAAGGAAAAAGACTTTGCAGAGTCCCAGAGTCTCATGGGCTATCTAGTCTGACCGCAAATAGTGATTGTAAGGTGACAGCATTCAGCAAATAGACATTAGAGTCCACATGGCTGCTACATTCCAACAGTTCTTATTCTCTGTTTTTGACATTTTTCCTATTCTGGCTAGTAAATACTGCCATCTGTGTATGGTCTTGAAGTAGTTTTAAGGTTTTGGCATTAAGAAAATTTATTCGTTTTCTTCCTGGCATTTCCCCAAGCTTCAAGTTCTTAAGTTGTAGCCGAAATCCTTTCCCCATTTCACCATAGATTCTTTGATTTTGTCACTTTCTAATTCACTTATATTTAAAAGTTTGTATAGCTTTGAGGTTTTATTTTTGTTTGGTCCCCATATGACTTTGTAAAATTCATTTTCCTTTTCTTCAAAACCTTCTAAATTAAGAAGTTTAGTATCCTGTGATTTTATCCACTGTGAAATCCATATTAGTGCACTGGCTTGAAAATATAGTTTAGAAGTTTGGTAAATCTGCACCGCCTCTGGTCTTCAAGTCTGTGAGAGTTTTATTTTATCCTAGGCTTTCTACCTCCCCAGATAAATTTGGTCAATTCTTTACGCCATTCTGAGAATGCTTTTTCATTTGTTATAATTGGAATGTTTTGAAATAAAAATAAGAATTTCAGTAGTATATTCATTTTTATTGCTGCCATTTACCCAAAAAGTGATATATTAAATGTAGACCATTCATATAAGTCCGTATTTCTTTTAGTGATCCATATTCCTAAGTATTTTATTTTTTCCTTATTTTGCATCCCGAGATGTTCTCTATGTTCTCCTCCTCTTTTTGGGGGGGATCAATTTTTTTGTAAGTATTTGAGTTTTATCTTTGTTTAATTTAAAGCCAGCTACCATATAACACGAACCCCCCCCCCAATTTAAAGTTAAAATATTGTTTGGGATATACTTGCCGTATAACACTACCCCTCCTTCTCTTACACAGCGAGTATATCCCAAACTCTCCCATCCAGCCTCCCCCCTCCAGCCACTACCCATCCACCCTTCCTGAAGCCATGATCGGAACCCCAATTGCGGCTTCTGGAAGGGCGAGTGGTGCCTGTAAATCTTCCCCTCCCTCCAGCCACCAGGAAGGGGTGAGGTAATGCGGGTACATTCGCCCCTCTCCTCGACCTTAGCCCCCTTTGGGGAGGAATCGAAGGTGGAGGAGAGGGGCAAATGTACGCAGTTTGCCTCACCTGCTGCCCGGTCTCCTATATCTTCGCTCCCTTTGCAAAGGGAGCAAATACACAGGAGGTGGGTGGCGTGTGAGGCAAACTGCTACATTCTCCCCTCTCCGCCTTCGATTCCTCCCCAAAGGGGGTGAAGGTGGAGGAGAGGGGTGAATGTACACGCTTTGCCTCCCCCCCTCCCCCGCCCAATCAGGTGGAGGGTGAGGCAAAACTGTGTACCCGGCATATAAGACGACCCCCAACTTTTGAGGATATTTTCCTGGTTTAGAAAGTCGTCTTATACGCTTTCTATATACGGTAATTCACCAAATTCTTTAAATGTCTCCTTAAGTTCTTCCATATGTTCTTCAGGATTTTCTTAAAAAAATTGACCAAGTTTTCAGCAAAGGCTCTAAGTCTGTGGTCATCTCCTTTGATTGTTATTCTTTGAATCTTATTATTAAGTCTTATGTTTTAGTTTAGGATTTCCAATGTTGTTATAAATAGCAATGTTGAAAGCGGACATTCTTGTTGTGTTCCCTTTTTAATTTCAAAAATTTCCATCTTTTCTTTGTTTATAATCATTTGAGCTTTTTGATCTTTATAAATGTTTTCAATCCAGCTAATAAATTTTTTACCTATATTCATTTTTCTTTAAACTTCAATCATAAATATCCATCTTACATTATCGAAAGCTTTTTCCGTGTCAACAAATAGCATAGCCATTTGTTTTTCATTATGTTTTTCGAAATATTCATAGAATCATAGAATTGCAGAGTTGGAAGAGACCACAAGGGCCATCCAGCCTCTGTTTAAAGACCTCCAAGGAAGGAGACCCCACCACGCTTCGAGGAAGTGTGTTCCACTGCCGAACAGCTCTGACTGTCAAAAAGTTCCTCCTCATGTTGAGGTGGAATCTCTGTTCCTGGAGCTTGCATCCATTGCTCCGTGTTCCAGTCTCTAGAGCAGCAGAAAACAAGCCTGCTCCATCCTCAGTGTGACACCCCTTCAAATACTTAAACAGGGCTATCATATCGCCTCTCAACCGTCTTTTTTCCAGGCTAAACATACCCAGCTCCCTAAGTCTCTCCTCATAAGGCATCATTTCCAGACCTTTCACCATTTTAGTCGCCCTTCATTGAACACACTCCTATTTGTCAATATCCTTTTTGAATTGTGGTGCCCAGAACTGGACACAGTATTCTAGGTGAGGTCTGACCAAGGCAGAATAGAGTGGCACTATTACTTCTCTTGATCTAGACACCATACTTCTATTGATGCAGCCCAAAATCGCATTGGCCTTTTTAGCTGCCGCATCACACTGTTGACTCATGTTCAACTTGTGGTCTACTAGGACTCCTAGATCCCTTTCGCACGTAGTCTCATTCAGCCAGGTCTCTCCCATCCTATATTTATGCATTTCATTTTTACGCCCTAAATGCAGTACTTTACATTTCTCCATATTGAATTTCATTTTGTTAGCTTTGGCCCAGCTTTCCAGTCTATCCAGGTCATTTTGAATTTTGATCCTGTCCTCTAGGGTATTGGCTACTCCTCCCAATTTGGTGTCATCTGCAAATTTGATAAGTATGGCCCTAATTCCCTCATCCATGTCATTGATAAAGATGTTGAATAGCACTGGGCCCAGGACAGAACCTTGTGGCACCCCACTGGTCACATCTTTCCAAGACGAAGAGCAGCCACTGCTGAGCACCCTTTGGGTTCGGCCGGTCAGCCAATTACAAATCCATTGAACTGTTAACTTGTCTAGCCCACATTTTACAAGCTTGTTTGCAAGAATGTCATGGGGAACCTTGTCAAAGGCCTTACTGAAATCAAGGTATACGATATCCACAGCTTTCCCTTCATCTACCAAGCTGGTCACTTTATCAAAAAAATATAAAATGTCTATTACAGTTCTAATATTTCCTCTTATATATCTGCCCAGAACAAATCCATTTTGGTCAGAGTGGATTATTTCATTTAAAATTCCTTTTAATCAGTTGGCAATTATGGATGTATATGTTTTATAGTCTAAGTATAATAGAGAGATGGGTCTGTAGTTTTGTATGTCAGATTGATCATTCCCTTCTTTTGGTATTAACATGATATTAGCATTGTTCCATGAATCTGGTTTCCCGTTAAGTTCTATTTTATTTAACATTTTTTGCAGAGGCAAAATGAGTTCATCTTCCATATATTTGTAGTAGCCTGAAGAAAATCCATCAGGACCAGCAGCCTTCCCTTTTTTCAGTTTTTTAATTGCAGCTGATATGTCTGCCACTGTAAATGATGCATTTAATTTTCTCTTGTTGTTCATCAGAAAATTTTGGAATTTGTTGTTTAATCTAAATATCCTTTCAGTTTGATATTATCCAACTCACTCATTTGTCTTTTCCATATAATTTTTTGTAAAATTTGATGAATTCTTCCTTTATCTGTTGCTGCATTGTATATTATTTCCCTTTGTGTTTTATCTCTATAATATTTTTTTGTTTGCCTCTTTCTTCAATCTGTGCACCAATCACTTCCCTGCCTTGTTAATGTGTTCAAAATGAAACTGACGGACCCTGTGTCAATTTTTGTTTAACTTCTGATGTAATTTCTTGGTCTAGTTGGTTTTGTAATAATTTAGTTTTCTTCAGTATCTTTTTGTTTTGTGGGTTTCTCCTCAATTTCTCTTCTCGCTCTTTCAATTCTGATGTAATATTTTGAACTTTCTCCTATTGTAATTTTTTGACTTTTTCCTCTCTGTATGCAAAGTACCCGAATTACTGCTTTATTAGCATCCCAAATAGTTTTCATTGAGATTTCTCCTGATTTGTTCTTTAAAAAATAAAATTTATTTCCTATTTTTTTCTTGAAATTCTTTGTCTTCCAGCAGTGATTTGTTTAATCTCCAATTGTATTCTGTGTATATATATATATATATATATATAATTTTATTGTTAAAGATATTGGATTGTGGTCTGAAAAAGGTTTTGGTAAAATCAACATGTTTTTAATCCTTGTCCTTAATTGTGTTGAAGTCAAAAACAGATGTATTCTTGACATTGTTTTATGTCTATCTGAGTGAAATGTGAATCCCTTTGCATTCTTGTATTTATAATTCCATACATCTGTTAATGCCAAGTTGTCCATTGATTCAAAGAATGTTGAGGGAAGCCCTGATTTTTTTATTTGATTGCCGATCTATCATTTGTTTGGTTTATTATTCCGTTGAAGTTGCTCATCATCAGTATGTTTCCTTTATCCATCTCTTCAATTTCTTTGTGTGGTCTTCTATAAAAATTTCTCCTTCTTTTCTGGTGGTGAATAAATTCCCACTACAACCAGCTTCTGATTTGGCAATACAATTTCTAGACCAATGTAATGTCCTTCTTTATCCTTAAATAGTTCTCTTACCATATATTATTTATTGACATAGATTACCACATCCGTCTTGTTTTTGTTTGTTTCTGAAATGTATATCTGGCCTAATTTTGGATTTTTCAAATATCTAGTCTCCTCTTTTGTTCGGGTTTCTTGAAGATAAATTATGTCAAATTTTGTTTTTTCCAAATAGTGAAAAATATTTCTTTTATGTTCTGAATTTAGTTCTTTGACATTCCATGACATTATTTTTAGACATTTTGCTGATTCAGTTCTCTTATTTTTCCAAAGTTAGTGTTCTACTGTTTCTTTTTCTGTGTCTGCTGTTCTTTCTACCTCTCCTTCTACTGTTGGTTCTGATTTCTCTGTTAGTGTTTCATTAATTTCTTCCTCTATGTCTTCTTTATGATATTTTTTCTTTCCTCTCTTCTGTGTTCGATTCTTTCATCTCTTCTCTCTCTCTCCTCTCTCTCCAGTTCCTCTAGTTCTTCTCTTGAATCCCTCTTCTTCTCCTGTGTCTTGTTTAGATCTTTATTTATTCTTTAGTAAGATTCTTTAGCTTTTTCTATTGAGTTCAGTCTGTATCTCTTCTGTTTGTAAATCAATGATGTTCCTTCCACTCTTTCCCATCTAAAGTTAATCCCATTCTTAGATAAGAACTGGGTTAAAATTTATAATCTTGACGTTTCCTTAAAATCTGTGTTGGAATATCTTTAAATATAGTTATTTCTTTCCCTTCAACTTCAGGTTTATTTTGATAACTTTTCATTAGAATTGTGTCTCTCATCTTCTGTCTTGTAAAGCTTATTACAATATCTCTAGGTAGTTTCTTTTCCTTCACCACAGTCGAGCTGATCCTGAATATTTTTTTCACTCTCTCTCTAAATCTAGTTGTGTGACTCTTTTATTGTCAGCCAATATTGGTACCAAAAGATCCATCAGATTTTCTTTCGGTTTTTCTGGCATGCCCCTCAAGTTTAGACACTTTTCTCTATAACGTAGTTCTTGTATTAGAAGCTGGTTACACTCTTGTTTTGGGACTTCTGATATTTCTTCGACGGATTTTTCTGCCGCTAGAGTTTTGTCTTTCAAGGATTTCACATCCTCTTTTACCCTGTCTAAATCTCTTGTGATCTTTTCTATGTGTCTGCTTAATATGCCTGTTTCTCTCTTAGTGTCTTTCTTTAATTCCCTTATAAGTTCTTTAAAATCCAATTTTACTTCTTTTTAATATTTTCTTGGTTCCTCCAGAATCTGCACCTGTTTCTCTGGTATTTTTATGCCTAATTCTAGAGATCCTCTCCTTACTATAGTTCCTTGCTGCTGGGATTGACTTTAACTCTGGGCTGTGGCTTTCCTAGTTCCTGATGCCATATTCTCAAACAGTCACAGTCAGTTAATAATCTAATAAGTTCAATATCTTGTACAAAAAAATATTCAGATAATCGTTATCTCTAACACATATATCTATGTTTTTCTCCTTAAATAAAGTTACCAATCCGTATAACCAATCAACCATTCACTGAATCTATTAAACAAATATTCTACTAACAACCGCCAAAAAGTTTTGTTTTCTATGTATATTTTATATATTTTCCAATATGATCCACAAATTAATTAAATTCAATCCATTATTCAATCAATTGTTCTATTAATACATTTTTCAGATTCTTTAATAGTAATCACCAACTTTATATTTTTCAGTATTTTTTCAAGGCAATCCAAAACATTATTCAATTTTCTTCTTATTAATCAATTTTTCCACCAGTCAATTCCTCATTGGTGTAACTTTATAATTATGAGCTAATCAATTATTTTCCTTGATTTTACTATTATTTTATATACTCCTCCCACCCAAATATTATATCTCTGTATGTATACAGTTGCCCCTCCACATTTGCGAACTTATCATTCGCGGTTTTGAATATTCGTGGGTTTTGGGGGGCCCCCGCCCTCCCAAAAGCAGCGACACGGGGCCTCTGTAGACGCTCCGGAGTCCCCATGAAGGCTTTGGGAGGGAGGGGGAAGGCCAGGGAGGCCTCCATGGGGCCTCTGGAGATGCTCTTGAGGCCCCATGAAGGCCCTGGGCGGGAGGGGGGAGGGCCAGGGGGCCTCCATGGGGCCTCCGGAGACATTCCGGAGGCCCCATGAAGGCCCCAAGCAGGAGGGGGGAGGGCCGGGGAGGTCTCCATGGGGCCTCTAGAGATGCTCTGGAGGCCCTATGAAGGCCCCGGGAGGGAGGGGGAGGGCCGGGGAGGTCTCCATGGGGGCTCCGGAGACGCTCCGGAGGCCCCATGAAGGCCCCAGGTGGGAGGGGAGAGGGCCGGGGAGGTCTCCATGGGGCCTCTAGAGACGCTCCGGAGGCCCCATGAAGGCTTTGGGAGGGAGGGGGAAGGCCAGGGAGGTCTCCATGGGGCCTCCGGAGACACTCCGGAGGCCCCATGAAGGCCCCGGTCGGGAGGGGAGAGGGCCGGGGAGGTCTCCATGGGGCCTTGGGAGGATCTCCGGAGGCCCCGTGAAGGCCTTGGAAGGGAGGGGGAGGGGGGGAAGCGACTATGGGGCCTCCGGAGGCCCCATGGTCGCTTTGGCGGGGGAGGGGAGGGCAGTTGTTATTTGCGGAATTTTCACATTCGCAGGGGTTTGGGGAACCGAACCCCTGCGAATGTGAAGGGACAACTGTATATATTTGCATATGTATATATGTATGATATGTATCTTCAATTAATCTTCAGTTTGTCTTTAAGTTTAAATCTGCGTTCATACATACACAATTAATCTTCCCTTAATCTTCTTTTCTCCTTCCCTCTTTCCTTTTGATCTTGTTGCTTCTCCTCTTCTTCTTTTCCATCTTCTTGTTTATTCTTTATATACTTATACTGTACAAATCTATTTTATTAACTGTTTTGTTAATTCAAATTTTTTAATTTAATTTGAACTAAGCTCCTTAAAGATCTTTAAATGTAAACTAAATATTAGCTAGATTTTCTCTTTTCCCACAAATAAACAAATATACAACAATATACACAGTCCTAATCTTCTGTAAATTAATATTAATATCTTATATTTGTTGCTCTTTAATTCAGTACCTCACTTTAAGGTACAGTGTGTTAATATAAACACACTGAAGCAGGTGCAGAGGAGTACAGTTGAAGATTGCAAGAGACACAGAAAACAAATCTAGTGATAAAAGGCTGAAGGGACTGGGCCTGTTCTGGAGTATCTGGAGGGGCATAATAGTACTTTTCAAATTTGTTCTGGAGGGGCATAATAGTATTCTTCATATTTGTGAAGGGCTGCTGTATAAGAAGGAAAAAAACATGTCCTCTGCCATCCCAGAAGATGGGACTAGATCTGTTGAACATTTGGAGAGATGTCTTTGAACAATAAGAGCAGTATGGCAGTGGAATCAATTCCAGTGATTTTTACATGCTTGTAAAAGTTGAAGGTGGAGAGACTTAAAGCAGAGGCTGGACAGTTGAGCTCTGGATTTCATGCACCAAAGGGGAGGGACTTGATTTCTAAGGCTTCTGCTGATTTATTGTAGACCTTTTAAATGAAAAGTAGAGCAGCTGCATATTACAGGTCACCGCCCTGTTTACATGGGATTGGTAGCTGAAGTTTCACTTACCCGTGATCAGGAATAAAGGTCTAGTAGGGGCATGCGTAGGACCGTAGAGTTGCGCTGGAGGTGATCTCTCTAGTCAACAGGAGGTCCTCCAGTGTGACTATGATCAATTTCCACAGGATGTTTACCATGGAGTTGCACCAGATGCCTAGAGAGGCATCCTCTCTATGCATTTTCTAGGTGCTCTTGCAGGATTCTATGGTCTATTATGGCAGTTCACTATTATACGTGGTTTTATATATCTGTGGTACATCCGGGAACACACACACCCCTGCATAAACAGGGGGCGGCCTGTATATTTCCCTCTATGTTTTGTACTATAGGATGTCATTTCAACATAACACTTATTTTGATCTATTGCTGTTTGTCTTGTTTGTTATTTTTCTTTACCAGGCAAATGCACTCTAATAATCTAAATTTCAATGTCCTTTGAAACAAAACATATTTACTCTACATGTGCTCAGAGGTACCCTCCAAATGGATGCTTGGATTTTGAAACTCAAAGCTGGCTTTGTTTCAATAATTGCAAATGAGTTTCTGGTCAATCTGGTCTGTTGTTAACATGCTGAATTTGCTACCTAGGGGAACAGGGATATTTGAGGACTCCTCCGTGACAACAAAGCAACAGTTATTACAGCAAGAGCTGTCAGAGATCTCCAAGATAGAGAGAATGCTGGACAAGCTTATTCATGAATGCACACTTCAGTTAAAGCAGCTGACAGATGATGAAACTAATCAGAGATATCCTTTTAAGGGACAGACTGTGAAGGAGTAGTTTGGATGGGAGGCCTGAAAGCTGATGTCTTGGTCCAAGACCACCAGGGGCACAGAGGGGGACGACAATCTCCAGCAGGGTGTGATGGGGAGCAGGGTAGAGACCACTCCACCAGCATTTGGTTTATTGCCTCTACATGATCCAGGGAATAATGGCCAGTGCAGTCCTATACTCCCAACAGCTGAGATTGTTTATTTTTTGGATAATAGCTCCCAGAACACCTCTGCCAGAATGGCTCGTTGGCATGTCAGCTGGAGGATTCTGGAAGTGATCACTCAAAAAAGGACCTTTTGCTAGGTGTGCCCACATGTACTTTAAGATCTTGGTTGTTTCTTGCGCTGCCTTTTAAGGCAGGGGGAAATGCTGGAAAATAAAAGGTGTAAACATACCATTTTTTTAAAGTATGAATGAAATTTTATTACAGTCAATGACCAGCATAAACAATATAAAAGTACAGTGTAAATTATACAATGCAAGAAAATTGTACAATGTTGTACAATGAACAACAACAAAAAAAAAGTTAAGACACCATTTTTTGTCAGCAAGCTATTGCAGCAACGCAAAAACTTGCCACCTTGGCTGTAATCCTTGGGGTTTTTTTAAGTAATAGGAGTTCCCCCAAGGTGGTTGTGTGATTTGTGTCTATTTTGATGTTTCCTTTAACTTCCATCTCGTGTGTCTACGTTAGCATATGTCACATACCAGGATATCCGTGCCATCAGCAACTTCAATGAACAGACGGTGATTGTGGTCAGGGCCCCACCAGAAACCCGGCTTGAGGTGCCAGATGTCTGTGAGGTGAGCCTTGCTGAGTGATGGTGGTGGACGGGTGGGGGGCAGATTACTTTTTCCACTCCTCTAAGTAAGACATTGGGTTGGAGAACTTCTGGCCAACCTGGTATTTTGGACTTCACTTCCCACAAGCTCCAGTTTGGTCAGACTGGTAAAGAGTGGTGGGAACCAAGTCTTCAGTGAGAAGTTGAAACTCACACATCTCAGGCAAACACTCTTAACCACTACAGTGTACTGGGCTTGATGCAGAAATTAAATGAACTGGTTTAAAAGAACCTTTCTATGTGCTGTGAGATATAAAATCCTAAATACACATCAAAAGCACAGTACTTTAAAAATAAACCTGTAAACATTTTAAAATTTAAAAAGATAAAATTTAATACAAACGAATAAAAAGCAGCAATAACAATTGACATGTTAAAATTCTATCAAAAAAGAAGTTTCATCTTCTAATAAAAAGACTCTGGGAATTGAGACACTTATCTTCTCAAGGAAGGAGTTCCAGACCTGCAGAGAGGAGGCCCAGTGTCCTTTACGCACTTATATTCAGTGGTAGCCATGTTGGCCATGCGGCAAAATACAACAAAATCCAAAGCATAAAATATATTATGCAAGCTTTCGAAGCTTCACTGGCTTCTTCATTAGGCAAAGATGTTAAAAATCATACAGGAGGGGGAAAAAGTTTACTGTGTCAAAGGCCTACATTCTGTCTCAAATGTTATTTTGGCATTGTCTTAAATGGTGAAAATACTCCGCATAGAATTCAAGGAGAATACACTTTGTTTAAATGGCATCCCACATCAATATGCAGTATTTGGAAAGAAGGGGGCCACATCTACCAAAAGCTGAAGGAAAAGCCTTCATGGCTTTTTCCAAAGTTCTTAAAAAGTTCTTAAAAGCTCTGTGAGGAAAGTGCATTCCCTCTCATTGCGACAACCAATTCACTTTCATTTGCATTCCTGATAAGAGTGGAAGTGGAAAGCTGATTGGTTGGACGTTGGCAGGGGATGGAGCTTGTTAACAAGGCAAGTGCCTGGGACCACCATGTTAGATTTTTGCCTTAGCAATCTTGTGCTGAGGCAACGAAACAGCCTCTTTCTTTCTTTCTTTCTTTCTTTCTTTCTTATTTAGGCAGACTATCACACTTTCACACTTACATATGCTTTTTTTAAAAAAATACTGTTCAGCAGCAGCAACTGGTGACAATAAAAACGTGAGTAATTCACTTGCACCTGTCATCTTGATTCGCAGACATGCCCGTTGGGACAGCAAAAGCAGATAGCTTCGCATGCCTGCGGTTTTGCCCAAAAACTGTTAAGACAAATCGAAGCTGCTTCGGATTCGCATTAGTGTGCATCAATCCACATTTCCCCCAATATAGACAGGCCCTGCATTGTAAATTAAGATGGTATTGAGGGATTTCAATGCAGGCAGAGGCCACTTCCCTTCTTGGTCATGTGAGGACTAGGGACAAAGGGCAGTAAAAGACAGGTAATAAACTTACATAATGGCCCAAGATGACACACACAGGAAGGCCTCTAAGCATGGTAGTCTGTAGCTGAAGAAGAGCTTCCTGCTGGCCAGTATATACATTGAAGTACCTGAGCCAAAAAAGTTAAAAGCTGTGCCTCTTAACCTGTTCAAGACTGAAGTACTGTTGTCTGAAGTGCATGAGAAAACTGGTTCAGCTATCCTGGTCTCTGAAAACCTATCATTTGAGCATTGGGTGAAGAAATAACCAGAAGCAGTCTCAAAAGCAGGGAGGGAATCAAGAAGTGTTGCATTCCTGATTTTCCCATGAATTCACTAGCTCACCCTGGGTAAGCTGCTTGCCCTCAGCTTCCCTGTTCCTTTTTGGTAATAATTAAGGTGATTTTGCAAAATCAAAAACAGGTTGGAAACATAATCTGCCTTCTATGGTGAGAAGCGCTCCATTCACAGAAAATGCTTCAATTCAATTTGGAGAGATCTTCTCCCTACACCTTATAGTTGGCCTCATTCTGCAGGGTCCCCAAATGCATGGGATATTATTTTCCAGTAGCCAGAGGAGCCATTGTAGGAGAGGAGGGCAGAAGAAGTAGCATATCTCTCTGCTAGATAAGTGGTAGATGCCTTCATCAATTTGCAGCTTAGAAGATTTTTTTTAACCACCCAAAACGTGTCTTTGGCTTGGTAGGGGATGGGTTATGCTCTGATTTTATCCCATTTTCTTCCTCCTCTGATTAGGAGAATGTCCAGCTTCACTTGAAAAGCACCAATGGTCCCATCGATGTGTACCTGTGTCCTGAGGAAATTCTTGAGGAGAGCCCAGCCAAAAAGAGCAGCTTCTCAGCTCCAGCACATCTGGAGAGTAGCAGCTTCCCAAAGGTGGAAGGTAAAGCAGGTAAATGTGGGAGGATCAACATCTTCACACCTCCAGAGGTGATTTTGGTGTGTGGGGGGTTAAGATGCTGCAGGGGCCACCTTTCCATTCATGGCCACTGAGCTGACTTACAGACCTGGTTCCAAATCTGAGGGCCTCTGGGGCAGAGCTTGTAAAAGTTACTTTTTGACTCCAACTTCCAGAATGTTCCATCCCTCATGATAAGGGAGTTGCTTTATTTTTAAAAAAATCACTTTTCCAAACTCTTTTCCAAAGTGTGCCCAGGTAAGCCCCTACTCCTTATCTGGCACCAGTACCTAGCTACTGTCATTTGATTTCCCATAAAGCCCTGTGAAGTAGCAGCATTCTGCTGTACTGTTTGGGAGTAGGGTTTAAATGTACTTGGAGCTACAGTTCAGTTTTCCCTTTAAACAGAAGGCACTGGGGTCAGCTTTGTGTTCTTCTGGAGGCCTGGTTGCTGCTCAACAATACTATGGCTAACTCCACACTTGCTTGTACATGCACAATCCAAAACTGTGAATTGCTTTAAAAGAAATGGGTGTCCTGCATAACCTATACTTGGGACAAGAAGCCACTGTCAGGATATAATTTGGAGAAACAGAATGGATTCTGTTTGGTAAGGGTGTCAGCTGAGGCAGCATTTTGTCACCCTGTTTAATTTATACAGTCGGACCCCTGTATCTGGAACCAATATCTGCAGTTTCAGTTATCTGCGGGACACAACAAGAGGAACACATACCATAGAGTCTTCCTAGAATATGCCTAGAGAGGCATCCTCTCTAGACATTTTCTAGGTCCTCCAAGGCAACTCTGGTATTTTAAACTGGAAGTCCCATTATTTTCAATAGCGTTTACTGTTATCACAGTTTTCGGTATCTATGATAAGTCTAGGAACCAAACACCTGTGGATTCGGGGGTCTGACTTAATACATGTACTTAATAATAGCCTGTATTAGATAACCAACTTCATCATGAGAGGAATAGAACTTGCCACTTGTAGTAGGCTGGGTTATCAGCTATTGCTTTGTGCAACAGTAGTCTAGGGGTGGACCAGCTTTGTCAAGAGCAGAATCTGGTGCTTTGCAGCTCCTAAGGCTTCTGTTTTATACTCTGTCCAGCCTCCATGTAGCCAATCAGCTAAAAGATCTCAGCCCTACCCCAGTTATCTTATCCAAACAAAATAGATCTTAGCTATGACATCATTCTGGGTCCAGTTGGAGTCTGGCTGCCTTCCATCCAGTCATTTACAGGTTGCCCGACCCATATCCATGGAACCAATATCCACGGTTTCAGTTATCTGCAGCTCATAAAAATAGGGACATGTACCATAGACGTGCTAGAAAATGCTAGAGAGGTGTTCTGTAGGAATCACTAAGTTCTCTAGTGCAACTCTATGGTATGTTTGTAACGGAAGTCCTTTATTTTAATAGGGGTTGCTATTATCTGCGGCTTCATTTATAAACAGTATGTCTGGGAACATATCCCCCGTGGATATAGGGAGACAACCTATACAGTTGTCCCTCCATATCCACGGATTTTTGTACCCATGGATTTAAGTATTCACGGTTTGAAAATATTCTTTAAAAAATAATAATCCAAAAAGCAAACCTTGATTTTGCCATCTCGTATAAGGGACACCATTTTGCCATGTCATTGCATATAATGGGACTTCAGTATTCATGGATTTTGGTATCCATGGGGGGTCCTGGAACCAAACCCCAGCGAATATGAAGGGACAACTGTACTTTCATTTTCTCTCAAGCTTGGTGAATGGCGAAACTAACAAAGGTATGTAAAATCCAAAAAGGTACTAGACAAGGCTGCCCTCTACTTCTTTTATTATTCATCGTAATCTTTGAAGTCTTAATGAAAGCTATAAGAAAAGAAGAGAAAATTAAAGGTTTGAAAATAAAGAATCATTTAAATTGAGAGCATTTGCGGATGACTTCTTGGTGGTGACAGAAGACCCATTAGAGAACATCCAAGTATTATTAATACAGTATATTAGAAAAATGTTGAATTGTGGCAGGTTTTAAAATAAAAAACAAAAGATGTTGACAAAGGTCATGAGAGAAGAAGACAAAATTAAACTATAGGCAATATCAGGCTTACAGGTTGTGAAGAGAGTAAAATACTTAGGTACAATACTGTCAAGATGTGGAGTTATACTTTGCCTCCTGTATGTTAGTCTGGTTTAAGGAATGGTTAATTCTTAAAAATGAAAGACTGTTATAACTAGAAGGACATGATTTATGAATTGGCTAGCACACTTATTTATAGTATGGAAAGAGTAAAATACGTGCTGAATTTAACAACTATTTTATAAGGCCATCTTTAAGAATATGGAACAAATTTATATTAAAGTTGTGTCCAAAAAAACCAATATGGATTTCTACACAAGAAGCATTCTATAGATTGGACACAAAGAAGGGGGGAATAGATTATCTACCAAGAACTAGTTATTGAAAGAAACAATAAAGGATTAGTGGTATCTGATTCCAGCAAGATTGGCTAAAATGTATAAAGGTTTGAAGAACACATGCTGGCAATGTGAAGTACACGAAGGGACATTCTGCCGCATGTGGTGGACTTGACGTTTTGGGGACAAATCCAGAGGTAATGCAAGAAATCTTCAGACTGAAGATACAACTAAAATGAGAATTATTTTTGTTGGGTATACACATCAAGATGCTAAACTAGAGAGTGCTACATTATAAGATCTTGGTATATGCCTGAAACTGGAAAAAGGTGACAATACCTACCATGGATGATTGGACATTGAAGATATTCAGAATAGCTGAAATGGATAGATTGTCAATAATGATTAAAGAGAAGTCCATAGATAATTTAATAATAGACTGAACTGTTCATAACGAGGTTTTTTTTTTAAAGGAAGGAATGGTAATACTTGTGGGTTTTGAATGTTTAGTACTCTGTAAAGGAGAGATCTCTCTCTGGCTTTTCTTCACAAATGAAGATTCAGGAAGGACTCATCCCGTGCTTTCTGCAAGTGCGCTGATGACTAAAAAGGCCAATCCGAGATAAACAAGTTCGGTTGCAGAAAGCACAGCAGAAGGTCTCTTTGGGTGGTGTTTCTGGGTTGTGATTCTTTCTGCATTGTCGTTTCTCTTCAAGACTTGTTCGGCATGAGTTCTCAAATAAGGCTGCAGCATTGTGGATAGTGCGTCTCCATGCCTCCCGATGTGAGGCTAGGGTGGACCATTGTTGGTGATCAATTTGACCAAGCTGAGATGTTGTTTCAGGGAGTCGTTGTATCGGTTTTTTGGAGCGCCCCTCTTACACTGACGCATGACAAGTTTACGGTAGAGTACTATTTTTGGGAGGCGATGGTCCTCCATCCTAGAAACGTGCCCTGCCCAGCGCAGCTGTGTTCTCAATATCATGGCCACAATGCTAGTGATCCCTGCTTGCTCAAGGACAGCAACATTCGTCACATAGTCAGTCCAGTATATATTTAGGATTGTGCGTATACAGCACTGATGAAAGCATTCGAGGAGTTGTAAGCGTTGGTGATAGGTGACCCATGTTTCAGATCCATAAAGGAGAATAGACAGTACAATGGCTCTATACATATTGATTTTTGTGCTTCGCCTCAGGTGTTTGTTACTCCAGACTCTTTTGTAAAATCTTCCAAATGCGCTATACGCCTTTGCTAATCTGTGATCAATCTCTTTGTCAATCTTGGCATCTGAGGAGATGATGCTTCCCAGGTAGGTGAACTACTGAACGGACTTGAGCACAGATTTGCTGACGGCAATGTGGGGATGGTGGTGTTCGTCCTGTGGTGCAGGCTGGTAGAGAACTTCCGTTCTGTAGGTGGTAGGTGGCAGGAACAATCCTGAACAATTGGGAAGCTAGGACCACCCAGTGTGAAGAAGGAAGAAGACCTTTGACCCGGAAGTTAGAGTCTTTGTTCTCCTCTCTCTCTTCCACGTGGTCTTCAGTTCTTCTTCCTGCTTCGCCCAGCAAGGACAGGATTTCAACTCCTCCGGAACTCACTGCCCTTCTGGTCGGATCCTTCCATTTTTTCCACCCTTTTCTTCGACTAACCGCTTTTCTTATCTCTTCTTTATTGATATTTTTTTAAAAAATCCCTTTCTCTGTCCTCTTTGGCTTTCACCCCCCTCTCGGCCCCAGCGGCTACAGCCAGCCACGAGGAGGGCTCCGCTTGTTCACCGCCCCCCCAATCTCAGCCGTTCACCTCCTCACCCCCGCAGCCCTCCACCCCTACTGTACCCCCCTTTCACCTCGGAGCCCCCCCCACTGCTCATCCGCCCCCCTCCTGCCGTCTACTGCCGCAACCCCCCCCACCGGTAACACCGCTTCGCGGCCGCGCTCCCCGGGCTCCACTGCACCCTGCCTCTTCAGCCTTCCCAACTTCAGCCCTTCTCAGCGCGAGCCTGCTGCGCCTCAGAGACCCCCCCACCGTTCACTCACCCACCCCTTGCCACCTACTGGTGCAACCTCCCCACCGGCACCGCCGCCGCGTGCCCGCCTTTCAGCGCGGCTGCCTGCTCCAAACGGCGCCGCGGGCGGAGATGAGGACAACACCGGGCAGGGGACGTCAGAACTGGTAAGAGGGGCCCTGGCGGGGCAGGAGCTACGCCAAGTTCTCCTTGAATCCTTCCATAAGGAGAACCTGGCAGAGGCAACGGCCGCAGCGGCCTCAGTGAGGCGACACCTGGAGGGGAACACAAGGGCCACTTCCTCCAATGAGGAGGACGAGGGGGAGAGTGAGGTTGAAATCATGGAGGAGGACTCCTCAGAGGACGCCTCACTGTGTGGGGAGTCCAGGGAGGAGGACGCTAAGGGGGAGGGGACGCAGGTGGTCATAAAGCCACCTGCTAAACTCAAGCGCAAAGGGAGGGGAGCCACCTCACTAGCCAAGAAGCTGAGCATCAAGTTGGCTCTGGATATGTTAAAAGAGGCCCTTCTGTCAGAACAGGAGGACGAGGAGGAAGAGCCCTCGAGCTCTTCCAGCAAAAATAAGTGCAACAAGCCCAAGGCCAGCAGGCCTAAGCGCTCTGGGAAGTCGAACCCAAACACCACCACCTCAGACAAGAGAAGGCTGAGGGCCAACCCAGATAGGGGAAGGGGGGAGAAAAGGAAAGAACCCCCGTCGAGGCACTCATTGGATGAGTCCGGTGAGGCCTCTGAGGGGGAGGATTTTCTTAGGAGACTGCAACTTCCCAATGACAACCTAGGCAACGAGGATGGCGGGGGGAATGACGACCTGGGGGGGGGGGACCCAGACCGAGAGTCTGGGGAATTATCCGACTCGGAAGCATCAGAGCCTGAGATTACGGACAGAATCTTCCATGGGGAAAAGTTTGCATACCTCTTGTACAAAGCCCTGGCAGCTCCAGAGATTCCCCTATCATCCCCACAGCAGGATGAGGCAGGGGAACCAGAGGCCCCTAAGAGCCAGAGAGTGGCGGCTCTTATGCCCTCGTTCAAACCCAAATGCCCGCTCTTCCCTTTTCCCAAAGTCTTCTGGAAACTCGTGGCGGAAGAATAGGAGAAGTCAGCGTTGGGACGCAGAGGTCTGTCCGCAGCACAGAAATTCTACAATTTCCCCGCAGACATCCTGGACAAGCTCAAGACCCCGGTGGTCGACCGGCCGGTGGTCTCCATGGTCTCCAACTCTCTCGCGCCGAAAGAGGGAGAAGGTTCCTTGAAGGACCTTGACGAGAAGAGAACGGACGCTGCCCTGAGAAAATCCTACGAAGCATCGGCCCTGGGCATCAGGGTCTCACTAGCGTCAGCCCTAATCTCCAGAGCGGCAAAAATATGGCTACAAGAGGTAATGGACAGACCAGACTTAGAGACAAGAGCCCTCCAGAAGGCATTTAACAGGATTCAGTATGCCCTGCAATTCATGGTGGATGCATCACAGGACTCCTTGTCATACGCAGCCAGGGCAACAGCAGCAGCTAACTTGGCGAGACGCTGTGGGTAAAACAGTGGAACGCAGACAATCAATCAAAGAACGCGCTCGCTACAGCACCCTTTAGAGGCACCAAGGTATTCGGAGAAGATGCGCTCAAGGACATCCTAGTGGAAACCAAGGATAAGAAACAAGCAATGCCCTCAATGAACAGGAAATCTTCGAAAAAGCCCTTTCAGCACTCAAGTCAATACTCGAGCTCCTTTCGCCCATATAGGAGCAATGGCAGGAGGTCTGACCATCGACCCAATAGACCGGCCTGGGCAAAGACAAACTACGTCATTCGCCACGCCCCGTTCTCAAACCCATCCACCAGTCGAAAGGGAGGAACACAGTCTCAACGGAACCCCGCTCGACTGCAGTCCTGACTCGGAGACGATCCCAGTGGGGGGAAGGCTGTCCCGGTTTCTAAGCTCCTGGTTGTGCTCCACCACAGACAGGTGGGTCATAAACACCATAGCAGATGGCTACAGGGTGGAGTTCAACACAAGACCAAGTAACCGGTTCCTTCCAGCTCCCATACCCACCAATCCACAAAAAGCAAGGAACCTCAGGATAGCTATAGACCACCTATTGGAGATCGATGCAGTAGAACCAGTTGCAGACTCACAACGTTTTTCAGGGGTGTACTCCTACTTCTTCACAGTTCCAAAAAAGGATGGAAGCCTTCAATCAGTCTTAGATCTAAAATTCACAAACTCATTTGTTATGTACAAGCGTTTCCGGATGGAAACCCTATCTTCAATAAGGGAGTCGATAAGAAAAGGGGACTTTCTCGCCTCCCTAGACCTATCAGAAGCCTACATGCACATCGGGATGCACATAGACAGCCGCCAGTTCCTCAGGTTCGCATTCGGTGAAGAGCACTATCAGTTCAAGGCGCTTCCCTTCGGCCTCTCCACTGCCCCGAGGGTATTCACCAAGGTGCTGGTGGTCCTCATTGCGCACCTCCGGACCAAGGGCATACACCTGTACCCTTACCTGGACGACATTCTATTGAGGGCGTCGTCAAAGAACAAAGCAAAAAAAAATAGACATACGGGAGACAATCGCTTGCCTACAGAGCCATGGATTCCTGGTAAACTTCAAGAAGAGCTCACTCATTCCGTCCCAGCAACTGACGCTCTTGGGAGTTCACCTCGACACGGTGAACTACTCAGTCGCACTCTCAAGGGAGCGTCAAGCAACCATACAGGCCTAGTAAGCAGAAAACGAAGAGCCCCACTAACAACACTAGCGAGGTTGTTCGGCCTAATGATCTCGGCAATCCAAGTGGTCCCTTGGGCCAGGTTCCACTCAATGCACCTGCAGTCGGTCATCCTGCCACACCAGGACCAAATAACAAGGAGAGAAAATGTCCCCTTGGAGATCACGAGAACCCTGGCACTCTCCCTTCTTTGGTGGACACGCAAAGAGAACATAGCCAAGAGCTCCCCAATGACAACCCCGAACCAGGTGGTGGTTACTTCGGACACAAGCCTAAGGGGATGGGGGCCCACTGCTTGAACCAGGTGACGCA
The DNA here is from genome assembly GCA_030847615.1 of Gambelia wislizenii. Lineage (NCBI taxonomy): Eukaryota > Metazoa > Chordata > Lepidosauria > Squamata > Crotaphytidae > Gambelia > Gambelia wislizenii. The sequence continues at coordinate 17,920,577 of JAUMIR010000010.1, read as the reverse complement.
GGGCATCTGGACAGCGGAGGAAAGAAGGCACAGCATAAACTGGCTGGAGCTCAGGGCAGCAAGACTGGCCCTGAACCACTTCACCCCGCTCCTGCGGGACACGCACATCCTCCTATTGACGGACAACACAACAACACGTTCATACATAGCGAGGCAAGGAGGGTCGAGATCGAAGTCTCTGCACGTGGAGGCTGAGCTCCTCATGCTATGGGCAGAGTCAACAGTCCATTCCATCTCAGCCCAACATCTCCAAGGGGAGACAAACACTCAAGCGGACTTCTTGAGCAGACACACAGTGTTACCAGGGGAGTGGGAACTCGACCAAGAGACATTCCTCCAGATTAGGGACACCTTCGGGGAGATGTCGGTGGACCTCTTTGCATCAGCTGTGAACACAAAGCTTCCAAGGTTCTTCTCAAGGTTTCCCCAGCTGTGAGCGGAAGGGACGAATGCTCTCCGCTCGGCCTGGCCAAAGGAACTTCTGTACCTATTCCTGCCATTCCCACTCCTGGGGAAGGTCTGCAGGAAAATTCGCCAGGAGAGGCCACAAGTAGTGCTGATAGCGCCCCATTGGCCTCACCGCCCATGGTTCTCGGAGTTGTCAGGGATGGCGATTCAACCTCCGTTGAGGCTCACTCCACACCAGAATCTGCTACACCAAGGCCTGGTAAACCACCCCGACGTGGAGTGGCTGAAATTGATGGCATGGAGACTGAGCGGATAACCCTAAGGGAATGCGGGTACGAAGATAAGGTTATCAACACCCTGCTCGCGTCAAGACGCTCCTCAACCAAGAGGATATATCAGGCCACATGGAGGGTGTTCTCGTAATGGTGCTCTGCGGAAAAGGTGGACCTGACCAAGGCCACAACGCGACATATTCTGGCGTTTTTACAGAAGGGGCTCGACAGTGGCCTTCGCCCAAACACACTCAAGAGGCAAATGGCGGCCCTAGCGGCCTTCATACCATGCCCCCAAGGAGGGAGGATTTCAGCACATCCTCATGTCAAGAGATTTCTGAGCGGGGCAACGCTACATGCCCCACTGGTAGCTCACAGGTTCCCCTCCTGGAAGCTGTCACTCGTACTTAAACAGCTCACCAGGGCTCCCTTCGAACCCCTGAGGAAGGTCCCACTGAGGATCCTATCACTCAAGGTGGCTTTCCTAGTAGCGATAACCTCTGCAAGGAGGGTGTCTGAGCTCACGGCACTCTCAGTAAGAGAACACCTGTGCTCATTTGAACCAGACTCAGTCTCCCTACGGCCGGACCCGTCCTTCAAGCCAAAAGTGATGTCCGCCTTCCACGTCTCCCAGCAGATAATTATACCATCTTTCTGCCCCAATCCGGTCCACCCCACGGAGAAAATGTGGCACAAGCTGGATGTGAGAAGAGTGTTAAAGATATACATCAAGTGTACAGCTCCATTCAGGAGGTGTGACTCCCTTTTCGTGTCTTTCAACCCTTTATCGTTGGGGTCTCGAATCTCGAGACAGACACTGGCGACCTGGATCAAAGCATGTATCTTCACAGCATACGATTCAGCAGGAATCCCATGCCCGTCAGGGGTTGTAGCACACTCGACGGGATCGGCAGCCACCTCAGCCGTGTTCTCAATGAATGCGCCCCTCGCAGAAATATGCAGGGCAGCAACCTGGAGCAACCCATTCACCTTTACCAGACACTATAAGGTGGACAAATTCAGATCCGCGGAGGCCACCTTCGGCAGAAGGGTACTCCACGAAGTGATACACTAATAGTAGACACGCTTTTCGCTTCTGCTAGCAGTTATACCACCTGGGGAATAGCAGGGGCTTGGGTATGTCCCAGTTGTTCAGGATTGTTCCTGCCACCTACCACCTACAGAATGCTACATTGGGTACTCACCGTGAAGGTGCTTTCTGTAGGGTAGGTGGCAGGAACAATCCGGCCCACCCAGTGATTGCTCTAGGTTATTTCTTTGTTTGTGTACTAACCTATTGTGCTTTGTTTAAGACATACGAACGGAGGAGTTGTCCAATCCAGTTTTTCTCATGGGCGTTGCTAGTCAGAGAACTGAAGACCGCGTGGAAGAGAGGAGAACAAAGACTCTTAACTTCCGGGTCAAAGGTCTTCTTCCTGCTTCACGCTGGGCGATCCTAGCTTCCCAATTGTTCAGAATTGTTCCTGCCACCTATCCTACAGATGGCACCTTTACGGTGAGTACCCAATGTAGCATTTTCTTCAGGTTGACTTCCAGCCCAAACACCTCTGCAGCTGTTGCGAAGCAGGATGTTAGACGCTGCAGAGCTGCTTCTGTGTGGGCAATAAGGGCAGCATCATCAGCGAAGAACAGCTCACGGACTAGATAGTATAGAGTCGTAGTGTGAGCCCTCAGGCGGCTTAAGTTAAACAAGCTACCATCAGTACGGTAACGTATATAGATGCTGTCTTCTTCAAGCTCTGCCATAGCCCTTTGGAGCATGATGCTGAAGAAGATTGTAAATAAAGTTGGAGCAAGAACACAACCTTGCTTCACTCCATTAGTTAGAAAGGGTGCTGAAAGAGCGTAGCAAGATAATCATTTTAAGGAATTTGGGGGGACATCCTAGTCTTTCCAGGATCTGCCACAGACCTTTTCTACTCACAGTGTTGAAGGCTTTGGTGAGGTCGACAAATGTTACATAGAGACCCTTGTTCTGCTCTCTACATTTCTCTTGCAGTTGTCTATGGGCAAATAGCATATCTGTAGTACTCCTATTGGCTCTGAAGCCACATTGGCTTTCAGGAAGTTCTTCTGCAATAGCAAGAACTAATCTGTTCAGGAGTATCCTTGCAAGGATTTTTCCAGGAATAGAGATCAGTGTTATGCCTCGATAGTTTGAGCAATCGGATTTTGCTCCTTTTTTCTTGTACAGGGTGATGACGACTACATCTCAGAGATCTGATGGCAGTTCCCCTTTTCCCCAGCAATTCACAAGGAGTTCGTGGAATTTATCGTGGAGTACATGACCTCTGTGTTTCCAAACTTCAGGTGGGATTCCATCAATCCCAGCTGCCTTGCCGTTTTTCATCTGCTGTATGGCCTTAAGGGTCTCTTCCAAAGTGGGAGCTATGTCCAATTCATTTTTCATCGGTTTTTGTATCATATGTTGGATAGCTGAGCCTTGGACTACTCAGTTGGTGCTAAAGAGACTTTGAAAATGTTCAGGACATCAATTCAGGATGGAGGCTTTATCAGTAATTAATGTTTGACCATCTGTACTGTATAAGGAGCTTTGGAACTGATAAGTAGATCTAAACACTGCTTTAAGAGCTTCATAAAATCCTCTATGATCACCCAGATCTGCACAGTGTTGTCTTTTCTGCTATATTGATCCACCACTTGTTTTCCAGCAGCCTGGGGAGGGATTCCTTGAATGGGTATTGGCTCCGCCTTCCAGCCAATCACAGGCAGTATATCTGTAAACTGAAAAATAACACCATCCCCCCTGGAGGTGGAGGCAACCCCTACCTCCCCAGTTCTTTTCTGCCTCTCAGCAAAGCAGGCGGGATTTTCCTATTGCTCCAGCGGAACAAAGCGAAACAAAGGATCCATCATGGCCGCTCCCATACAGAGCCATGTGCTTAAAGGAGAGCTCTCCTCTGAGGAGGAGGACATGGGCAATTCTGGCCTGAGAAGCCAGCAGCCCTCGCTCCATGCCCCCTTCTTTGGGCGCACGTTGAGCCAAGATAGCCAGGAGGACTCGGAGCGCAATGGGGTCTCCTCCCAGGAGGCAGAGCGCGCCGCGGCAGACGCCGCCACTTCGCCCGGAAGCTTAGGAGCCCGGACCAGCCAGAGCGAGCAGGAGGACGAGCAGGACGCTCCCCAGGAGGACCTTCCACCTCTCCTCGAGGGTAAGGCCCTCCCGCCTTCGCTTGCCGCGTGGCTCTCACTAGTAATGCAGCAGGTGCTGGCTGAGGACTTGGGGACTGGCGGGCTCCCGGGGGCACCAATCGGGCGGGCGCGGGGGGGAGCCCCTCTGCCAACCCCCTCCCTCCTCCCAGAGTAGACAAGCGGGAACGTTACTGCCCCCAGTAAGCGCAGGCACGAACCCAACCCTGGGCCCTCCCGTGCCAGCGTGAGCCTCCCAGCTCGGGACGAGGATAGCACCCCCCGCCACGAAAACGGACCAGGAAGGAAAAGCATCTGGTCCCCGAGGGGGAGGATGGGCGGAGGGAGGAGGAGCAAGATCCGGAGGACAAAGAGGAAGGGGAACTTTCCTCTGAAGGGGAGTTGGAGTCTGGGGACGAGCAGTCCTCCCCAAGGCTTTTTGAGTCCGCGTTTTTCACGGTTCTTCTCAGGAAGGTCCTCAGGGCTCTTGAGCTGGAACCGGTGGGGACCCCCACCACAGGCAGCAGCAAGGGGGTGCCCGAGCTGAGACCTGGCACCAAGGGATCCGGGAATGTACTCCCTTTTCCAGACATTTTAAAGGACGCCCTGGTGGGCAAAAGGGCACAGCCAGCGGCCTCTAGAACTCAGTCTTCATTTGTCAAGCAGTTATACACGTTACCTGCTGACATCATGGAGCTTTTAAAACTGCCGGCCATTGATGTGCCAGTCGTGGGGCTGGTCTCGGGGTCGCTCTTCCCCAGAGATGGGGACGAGCATTTGAAAGCCCCAGATGACAAACGCATTGAGACCTTTTTGCGACGGGCCCATGAGGCGGTGACTCTGGCGATATGAGCAGCAGCGGCGGCCTCCATTTTCTCCAGAGCCACCATCAGATGGGCAAGGGACATGATCACGAATGTCCCCGATGACAAGGCTAAGTTTCGCCAGGGGATGAACAAGATAGCCAGGGCTTCCGCTTATGTCGCTGACGCCAGTCTAGACGCAATGAGCTTCTCTTCCAGGGCAGTGGGGGCCAACGTGGCTGCCCGGCGCCAACTATGGTTGAGGAACTGGAACGCTGACAACAAGGCCAAGGCAAATTTGGTGGGGTGTGTCTTTAAAGGAGGCAAGATTTTTGGGGAGATCCTAGACGAAGTCCTGGTGGAGACAAAGGACAAAAAGAAAGCGCTCCCTTCTCTTCCAAAGGAGGAGGATCACAGGCCCTTTCGGTCTAACTCTCAAGGTTACAGGAATTTTAGATTCAGTGGTCAAAGGGATTTTAGACAGCCCAAGGGGGGCTGGAATACGGCCAAACCGTTTCCAAAGCCCAGATTCAACCAACAGCCCAGGTCATCTAACCCCCAGACACCCAAACAGGGGGGGAAAAACGGGCAGTCATCCTGACTATCCGGGGGAAAGGATTGGGGGAAGGCTGGCTGGATTTGCAGGGATCTGGGATCTTACCTCCTCCGATGCCTGGGTCCTAAGAACAGTCCGGCTAGGTTACACCATAGACTTCCTGAGCCGACCCCCCCAAGCTTTGTACAGTCATACACGTCATCCTGCCAGGAAAAAGAGAAACAGATGGAGGACGCGATCGCACACCTAGTGGAGATCCAAGCGATAGAGAAAGTTCCAGAGGAACAGCCCTTCCGGGGAACCTACTCGCCCTTGTTTCTGGTTCCCAAGAAAAACAAGGAGTGGAGGGCCATCCTAAACTTGCGAAGCGTCAATCGCTGGGTGGCGAGACGCAAGTTTCGGATGGAAACCTTCAAATCCATTCTGGAGGGGATCCAGGAAGGTGACTTTTTGGCCTCTCTGGATCTACGGGAGGCTTATCTCCACATCATGATTCATCCAGTCCACAGACGTTTTCTGAGATTCGCCTTCAAGGAGGCACACTACCAGTACAGGGTGCTCCCCTTCGGCCTATCGTCATCGCCAAGGGTGTTTACCAAGGTTTTAGTGGCTCTTGTGTCTCACCTGAGAACCCAGGGGGGTCACATATACCCATACGTAGACGACCTGTTGATCAGGGCACCATCTCAGGGTCAGACCGAGCAGGATGTGAAGGTCACGATCGCATGTCTGGAAGCACATGGGTTTCTGGTGAACAGACAAAAGAGCCAGCTGGTACCAGTACAGAGGCTCCAACACCTGGGGAATGTAGTGGATACGAAGAAATGCCGGGTTTTCCTTCCGGAGGACAGGAGATTGAGACTCCAGGAGTTGGTTCTTCAGGTGATACAGCAACCCAGGTCTCCCCTGATGTCCCTGGCAAGACTGCTGGGCCAGATGATAGCCTGTATGGACTTGGTTCCGTGGGCCAGATTTCATCTCAGGAAACTCCAGTGGTTTCTACTGCCTTTTCAGGATTTGATAGCCAGGAGGGCTTGCCGGTTTCTGAAAGTTCCAGCAGGGGTGAAGGAGTCCCTGAAGTAGTGGTTGGGGGATCAGATGATGTCAGGAATCCCCTTCATGGAACCAAGATGGGTAGTGGTGACCACGGATGCGTCCCTATCAGGCTGGGGAGCTCACTCTGGAGAACAGTCGGCTCAGGGTCCAGCCAGGAGCAGGAGCAGAGTATCAATCTACTAGAGTTGAGAGCAGTGAGGTTGGCGTTAGACAGCTTCGCCAGAAATTTGGAGGAGAGACATGTTCTGATCCGTACCGACAACATATCCACAAAAGCTCATGTGAACAAGCAGGGGGGGACCCGTTCTCGGGTCCTCATGGAAGAATCAGAGAAACTGTTCCAGTGGGCGGAGAACCATCTGCTTTCAGTCAGAGCAAAGTACCTGCAGGGCAAGCTCAATGTACAAGCCGACTGGCTGAGCCGGAACACATCTGCAGATTCGGGAACGGTGGCCTCTTCCTCCATGGCCGGATCTGTTGACACAGCAGGGAATTCTTCATCCAGACCCAGGCTGGTTTCGACTACACGCTTGGAGGTTGAGTGGAAGAGACTGTTGAAGAAAGGTTATGATCCAGAGGTGGTCAACACTATGTTGTCGGCTTGACGCCCATCCACAATCAGGTTGTACGAGGTCACATGGAGGGCGTTCTGTAGGTGGAGTCGTACTAGGGGCATCAACCCATTGAGGGCCTCTGTAGGGTCCATTCTAGCCTTTCTGCAAGCAGGTCTGAAGAAAGGTCTGGCTGCTAACACATTGAAGCGTCATGTGGCAGCGTTAGGTTCCATTCTGAATTCCAATAGGGGCAAGCCCTTGGCGTCTCATCCTCACATTAAGAGTTTTTTGAAGGGGGTAGGAGCCTTGCATCCACCAGTGGTGCATAGGTTTCCGTCTTGGAAGTTGAATGTGGTGTTGAAGGCATTAATGCAAATGCCTTTTGAGCCCCTTAAGTCAGTGGATTTGGCCTTGCTCACGTGGAAGGTGACTTTTCTTGTAGCTATCACCTCAGCTAGAAGGGTGTCTGAATTGAGCGCCCTTTCAGTGCGTGAGGACCTTTGCATTTTCCAGAAGGAGTCAGTTGTTTTGAGACTTGACCCGTCCTTTGTTCCCAAGGTCAATTCATTATTTAATAGGGCCCAGGAGATAGTGTTACCTTCCTTTTGTCCTCGTCCTCAGGCTGAGTTAGAGAAGTTTTGGCACATGTTGGATGTACGTCGGGCTCTAAAAATTTATTTACAGACGAAAGAGGAATTTTGTAAGACGGAGGCTTTGTTTGTAGCTTATACGGGGCCGACAAAGGGAAAAAAGGTATCGGCTTCTACGATAGCCAGGTGGTTGAAACATTGTATTGCTCAAGCTTATCAGGCTGGTGGGTTGGAGGTTCCTTCAGGAATTCTAGCTCATTCCACTCGTATCGCTGCTACATCGGCAGTGTTGGGGTCTTCACAATCTATTCTGGAGATTTGTAGAGCGGCGACTTGGAAGTCCGCTTCTACATTCACAAGACATTACAGGATTGATGCGTATGTGTCGGCTGATGCGGCTTTTGGTCGACGAGTGTTGCAGCAAGTTGTTCAGAAATAAGCAGAACAAAAAAAGAGAGAGAGAGTAAATTAGCCCCGCCCTTAGTTGGACCGCTTTTTCAGGTCCCATTCAAGGAATCCCTCCCCAGGCTGCTGGAAAATGGAACATTGGTACTTACCGTGAAGGTTCCTTTTCAGCAGCCATGGGGAGGGAGTCCTTACCCTCCCCCCCGCAAAAAAAGTAGGAGTTTTGATGTTAGGTGTGATGTAAGTGGTTATCTCAGTTAGATGTTTGTGCTGGAGCTGTTATAACTCATCTCTGGGGAGGTAGGGGTTGGCTCCACCTCCAGGGGGGATGGTGTTATTTTTCAGTTTACAGATATCCTGCCTGCGATTGGCTGGAAGGCGGAGCCAATACCCATTCAAGGACTCCCTCCCCATGGCTGCTGAAAAGGAACCTTCACGGTAAGTACCAATGTTCCGTTCTGCATGTCTTAGAGTTTTTGTTGAGGTTTACTACATGTGAGACGGAAAGCTGCTTTTCTTACATGGCAGGTTGGCTGGGCGAGGTATGCCTGGTGAGTAGTTCTCTTCTTTGCCAACAGCTCCTGGATCTCTTGGTTGTGTTCATCAAACCAGTCTTGATTTTTCTTGTGGGAGAACCCGAGGGATTCTTCTGCAGACTGGAGGATACTGTTTTTGATATGTTGCCCAAGCACTGTAGGAGAAGGATCTGTAGGATGGTCTTCAAGTTTTGTTTGCAGATTTGCCTAGAAGTTGTCTCTCATGGTAGCTTGTTGAAGATTGTTGACTTGGAGTCTCCTCTTTAAGATACCACCCCTCTTATGTTTGAACTTAAGATGAAGGTTTAGTTTACATCTTACAAGGCGATGATCTGTCTGGCATTCTGCACTGGGCATCACTCGAGTATGACAGACATCGCAAATGTTTTTGGCGGACTAGAACATAGTCAATGAGGTGCCAGTGTTTGGATTGAGGATGCATCCAGGTTGTCTTCAAGCAATCTTTCTGTTGAAAAATAGTGTCTGTAATAGTCAGCTGTTGTTCTGCACAGAACTCTAGCAGGAGGCGTCCGTTATCATTGCAATTTCCAACACCATGCTTGCCTAAGACACCTTTCCAGGCTTCGGAGTTCTTTCCTACTCTGGCATTGAAGTCACCAAGGATAATAATGTTATCTTCTACAGGGACTTTTTGTATGAGTTGGCATAGGTCTGTGTAGAATTTGTCATTCTCTACAGGATTGGCTTGCATAGTTGGGGCATATATACTGAAGATAACAACATGGGGGAGAGGTAAGGAAATAATGCGATCGGAGTGTCCTGTTGGCAAGGTTTTGAGTTTTGAAGCAATGGAGTTTTTAATCATAAAGCCTACTCCTGAAAGATTTTTTTTGGTTTTGGGTTTGCCAGACCAGTAAAGTGTGTAGCCGGCGCCATGTTCTTTAAGGCTTCCTTCCTAATGGAGGTGAACTTCATTAAGAGCAGCGATGTCAATATTAAGTTGTGATAGTTCATGGGCTATTAGAGCAGAACAACACTCAGGTTGTCCACTATCTGCAGAGCCTCACATGGTTCTGATGTTCCAGCATGCAAGTGTCAAGTTTATTTATACCTTTGGAGGCCGGTGTGTGCCTTTGTTTCTTTGCCTTGGTTTGACCGCAGCAGAAGATGCCTGTTGATGTCATAGGTAATTTAAAATAAAGATGCTAAAATAAAATTTAAAATAAAAAAATTAAAATAGGTAATTTAATAATTTAAAATAAAACTTTTGCTGAAAACTGCAAAAAAAAGAAGAAGAAGAAGAAGAAGAAGAAGAAGAAGATGCCTGTTGGCCACGGCTAGCCAACCAGGTAGATGGGGATGACCTTTCATTAGGCCACCTTTTCTTGGCCCCTCTCCATATGGAGCAAGCAGTGCTCTCCTTTAAAAAGGCTGCTTGGTCATTCAGGATGCTGCCGAACAAGACTGTCATCTCCCCGGTCAGCCTCAAGCGACCAAAGTCCTGAACCGCCTGCATGCAGCTCACGGACTAGAAAGTTTAGAGTCTTAGTGCAAGCCCTCAGACAGCTTAAACATAGATTAAAAAGATTTCCACTAGCTTCCCAGAGAATACAGTTGTCCCTTCATATTCACTGGGATTTTGTTCCAGGACCCGCCATGGATACCAAAATCCATGAATACTCAAGTCCCATTATATGCAATGGAATAGCAAAATGGTGTCCTTTATATAAGATGGTAAAATCAAGGTTTGCTTTTTGGATTATTATTTTTTAAAGAATATTTTCAAGCCATGGATACTTAAATCCGTGGATACCAAAATCCATGGATATGGAGGGACAACTGTTCATGTCATTTATCAGTATAACCAATGCCTATTATTAATTTATTCTTAAGTTCTCTTCCTAACATACATTGATGACACTACAGTTGCCCCTCCACATTCGCGGCTTTCACATTCGCGGTTTTGATTATTCACGGAAAGCCACCTGCCCCCCACCTCGCCACTCCGTCCCTTCCCAAGACAGCGAAGGTGTTCTCAGGAATCCCTTCGTTGCCTTGGGAAAAGGGGGGGGTGGAAAGCCTCCCTCATTCTACCCCAGTCCCTTCCCAAGACAGTGAGGGACCCCCTACGCCACTCTGGGAAGGGCGGGGGGGTGAGGGAGAGTGGCAGCGGGGGCTTCAGAAGCCCCCGTAGCCACTCTGGGAAGGGCAGGGGGTGAGGGAGAGTGATGGCGGGGGCTTCAGAAGCCCCCACAGCCACTCTGGGAAGGGTGGGGGGTGAGGGAGAGTGACGGTGGGGGTTTCAGAAGCCCCAGTAGCCACTGTGGGAAGGGCGGGGGGTGAGGGAGAGTGACGGCGGGGGCTTCAGAAGCCCCTGTACCCACTTTGGGAAGGGCGGGGGGTGAGGGAGAGTGGCGGCGGGGGCTTCAGAAGCCCCCATTGCCACTCTGGGAAGGGCGGGGGTGAGAAAGGTCAGAGAGAGGCAGCGAAGCCTCCTCCCCAACAACACGCTGCCTGCCCCGGCTTTCTCAGCGGGGTCCGGAGCTTTGGAGCCCCGGCGCCTGCTTCGGAAGGCCGGAGAGAGGCAGCGCAGCCTCCTCCCCACCCACACGCTGCCTTCCCCGGCCTTTCTCAGCAGGCTCCAGGGCTCCAAAGCCCTGGAGCCCGCTGAGAAAGGCTGGGCAGAGGCAGCGCAGCCTCCTCCCCACCCACACGTTGCCTTCCCTGGCATTTCTCAGCGTGGTCTGGGACTTTGGAGCCACGGAGCCTGCTGAGAAAGGCCGGGGAGAGGCAGTGCAGCCTCCTCCCCACCGACACGCTGAATTCCCCGGCCTTTCTCAGCAGGCTCGAGGGCTCCAAAGCCCTGGAGACCGCTGAGAAAGGCTGGGCAGAGGCAGCGCAGCCTCCTCCCCACCCACACGCTGCCTTCCCTGGCATTTCACAGCGGGGTCTGGGACTTTGGAGCCACGGAGCCTGCTGGGAAAGGCCGGGGAGACGCAGCGCAGCCTCCTGCCCACCCACACGCTGCCTTACCCGGCCTTTCTCAGCAGGCTCCAGGACTCCAAAGCCCCGGAGCCCACTGAGAAAGGCCGGAGAGAGACAGTGTAGTCTCCTCCCCACCCACACGCTACCTTCCCCGGCCTTTCTCAGCAGGCTCCAGGGCTCCAAAGCCCCGGAGCCCGCTGAGAAAGGCCGGGGAGAGGCAGTACAGCGTCCTCCCCATCCTCATGCTGCCTTACTGGCCTTTCTCAGAGGGCTCCGGGGCTTAGGAGCCCCGAAGCCCGCTGAGAGAGGCCGACGAGAGACAGCACAGCCTCCTCCCCTCCCACACGCTTCCTTCCCCGGCCTTTCTCAGCAGGCTCCAGGGCCCCAAAGCCCCGGACCCCGCTGAGAAAGACCGGTGTGAGGCAGCGCAGCCTCCTCCCCACCCACATGCTGCCTTCCCTGGCCTTTTTCAGTGGCGTCCAGGGCTTTGGAGCCCCGGAGCCTGCTGAGAAAGGCCGGGGAGAGGCAGCACAGCCTCCTCCCCACCCACACGCTGCCTTCCCTGGCGTTTCTCAGCGGCACCCAGGGCTTTGGAGCCCCGGAGCCCGCTGAGAAAGGCTGGGGAGAGGCAGCGAAGGCTCCTCCCCTCCCACATGCTGCCTTCCCTGTCCTTTCTCAGCGGGGTCCGGAGCTTTGGAGCCCCAGAGCCTGCTGAGAAAGGCCGGGGAGAGGCAACGCAGCCTCCTCCCCACCCACACGCTGCCTTCCCCGACCTTTCTCAGCAGGCTCCAGGGGTCCAAAGCCCGGGAGCCCGCTGAGAAAGCCCGGGGAGAGGCCGCGCAACCTCCTCCCCACCCACACGCTGCCTTCCCCGGCCTTTCTCAGCAGCCTCTAGGGCTGCAAAGCCCCGGACCCCCCTTCGGAAGGCCGGGAAGAGGCAGCACAGCCTCCTCCCCACCCACATGCTGCTTTCCCCGGCCTTTCTGAGCAGGCTCCAGGGCTCCAAAGCCCCGGCGCCTGCTTCGGGAGGCAGGAGAGAGGCAGCGCAGCCTCCTCCCAACCCTCACGCTGCCTTCCCCGGCCTTTCTCAGCAGGCTCCAGGGCTCCAAAGGCCCGGAACCCGCTGAGAAAGGCCGGGCAGAGGCAGTGCAGCCTCCTCCCCACCCACAAGCTGCCTTTCCCGGCCTTTCTCAGCAGGCTCCAGGGCTCCAAAGCCCCGGAGCCCGCTCAGAAAGGCCGGAGAGAGACAGCGTAGCCTCCTCCACACCCACACGCTACCTTCCCCGGACTTTCTCAGCCGGCTCCAGGGCTCCAAAGCCCCGGAGCCCGCTGAGAAAGGCCGGGGAGAGGCAGTACAGCCTCCTCCCCACCCACACGCTGTCTTCTCTGGCCTTTCTCAGCAGGCTCCAGGGCCCCAAAGCCCCGGACCCCGCTGAGAAAGACCGGTGTGAGGCAGCGCAGCCTCCTCCCCACCCACATGCTGCCTTCCCTGGCCTTTTTCAGCGGCGTCCGGGGCTTTGGAGCCCCGGAGCCTGCTGAGAAAGGCCGGGGAGAGGCAGCACAGCCTCCTCCCCACCCACACGCTGCCTTCCCTGGCCTTTCTCAGCGGCGCCCAGGGCTTTGGAGCCCCGGAGCCCGCTGAGAAAGGCTGGGGAGAGGCAGTGAAGGCTCCTCCCCTCCCACACGCTGCCTTCCCTGTCCTTTCTCAGCGGGGTCCAGAGCTTTGGAGCCCCAGAGCCTGCTGAGAAAGGCCGGGGAGAGGCAACGCAGCCTCCTCCCCACCCACACGCTGCCTTCCCCGGCCTTTCTCAGCAGGCTCCAGGGGTCCAAAGCCCGGGAGCCCGCTGAGAAAGCCCGGGGAGAGGCCGCGCAACCTCCTCCCCACCCACACGCTGCCTTCCCCGGCCTTTCTCAGCAGCCTCTAGGGCTGCAAAGCCCCGGACCCCCCTTCGGAAGGCCGGGAAGAGGCAGCACAGCCTCCTCCCCACCCACATGCTGCTTTCCCCGGCCTTTCTGAGCAGGCTCCAGGGCTCCAAAGCCCCGGCGCCTGCTTCGGGAGGCAGGAGAGAGGCAGCGCAGCCTCCTCCCAACCCTCACGCTGCCTTCCCCGGCCTTTCTCAGCAGGCTCCAGGGCTCCAAAGGCCCGGAACCCGCTGAGAAAGGCCGGGCAGAGGCAGTGCAGCCTCCTCCCCACCCACAAGCTGCCTTCCCCGGCCTTTCTCAGCAGGCTCCAGGGCCCCAAAGCCCCGGACCCCGCTGAGAAAGACCGGTGTGAGGCAGCGCAGCCTCCTCCCCACCCACATGCTGCCTTCCCTGGCCTTTTTCAGCGGCGTCCGGGGCTTTGGAGCCCCGGAGCCTGCTGAGAAAGGCCGGGGAGAGGCAGCACAGCCTCCTCCCCACCCACACGCTGCCTTCCCTGGCCTTTCTCAGCGGCGCCCAGGGCTTTGGAGCCCCGGAGCCCGCTGAGAAAGGCTGGGGAGAGGCAGTGAAGGCTCCTCCCCTCCCACACGCTGCCTTCCCTGTCCTTTCTCAGCGGGGTCCAGAGCTTTGGAGCCCCAGAGCCTGCTGAGAAAGGCCGGGGAGAGGCAACGCAGCCTCCTCCCCACCCACACGCTGCCTTCCCCGGCCTTTCTCAGCAGGCTCCAGGGGTCCAAAGCCCGGGAGCCCGCTGAGAAAGCCCGGGGAGAGGCCGCGCAACCTCCTCCCCACCCACACGCTGCCTTCCCCGGCCTTTCTCAGCAGCCTCTAGGGCTGCAAAGCCCCGGACCCCCCTTCGGAAGGCCAGGAAGAGGCAGCACAGCCTCCTCCCCACCCACATGCTGCTTTCCCCGGCCTTTCTGAGCAGGCTCCAGGGTTCCAAAGCCCCGGCGCCTGCTTCGGGAGGCAGGAGAGAGGCAGCGCAGCCTCCTCCCAACCCTCACGCTGCCTTCCCCGGCCTTTCTCAGCAGGCTCCAGGGCTCCAAAGGCCCGGAACCCGCTGAGAAAGGCCGGGCAGAGGCAGTGCAGCCTCCTCCCCACCCACAAGCTGCCTTCCCCGGCCTTTCTCAGCAGGCTCCAGGGCTCCAAAGCCCCGGAGCCCGCTCAGAAAGGCCGGAGAGAGACAGCGTAGCCTCCTCCACACCCACACGCTACCTTCCCCGGACTTTCTCAGCCGGCTCCAGGGCTCCAAAGCCCCGGAGCCCGCTGAGAAAGGCCAGGGAGAGGCAGTACAGCCTCCTCCCCACCCACACGCTGTCTTCTCTGGCCTTTCTCAGCAGGCTCCAGGGCTCCAAAGCCCCGGACCCCGCTTTGGAAGTCCGGGGATAGGCAGCGCAGCCTCCTCTCCACCCACACGCTGCCTTCCCCGGACTTTCTGAGCAGGCTCCAGGACTCCAAAGCCCCGGAGCCCTCTGAGAACGACCGGGGCGAGGCAGCGCAGCCTCCTCCCCACCCACACGCTGCCTTCCCTGGCCTTTCTCAGCGGCATCCGGGGCTTTGGAGCCCCGGAGCCCGCTGAGAAAGGCCGGGGAGAGGCAGCGCAGACTCCTCCCCTCCCACACACTGCCTTTCCCGGCCTTTCTCAGCGGGGTCCGGAGCTTTGGAGCCCCGAAGCCTCCTGAGGAAGGCCGCGAAGAGGCAGCACAGCCTCCTCCCCACCCACACGCTGTCTTCCCTGGCCTTTCTCAGCAGAGCCCCGGAGCCCGCTGAGAAAGGCTGGGGAGAGGCGGCGCAGATTCCTCCCCTCCCACACACTGCCTTCTCCGGCCTTTCTCAGCGTGGTCCGGAGCTGTGGAGCCCCAGAGCCTGCTGAGAAAGGCTGGGGAGAGTCAACGCAGCCTCCTCCCCACCCACACGCTGCCTTCCCTGGCCATTCTCAACGGCGTCTGAGGCTTTGGAGCCCCGAGCCTCCTGAGAACGGCCGCGGAGAGGCAGCACAGCCTCCTCCCCACCCACACGCTGCTCAGAAGGCCGGAGAGAGGCAGCGCAGCCTCCTCCCCTCCCATACGCTGCCTTCCCCGGCCTTTCTCAGCAGGCTCCAGGGCTCCAAAGCCCCGGCGCCCTCTGAGAACGACCGGGGCGAGGCAGCGCAGCCTCCTCCCCACCCACACGCTGCCTTCCCTGGCCTTTCTCAGCGGCATCCGGGGCTTTGGAGCCCCGGAGCCTCCTGAGAAACGCCGCGGAGAGGCAGCAGAGCCTCCTCCCCACCCACACGCTGTCTTCTCTGGCCTTTCTCAGCAGGCTCCAGGGCCCCAAAGCCCCGGACCCCGCTGAGAAAGACCGGTGTGAGGCAGCGCAGCCTCCTCCCCACCCACATGCTGCCTTCCCTGGCCTTTTTCAGCGGCGTCCGGGGCTTTGGAGCCCCGGAGCCTGCTGAGAAAGGCCGGGGAGAGGCAGCACAGCCTCCTCCCCACCCACACGCTGCCTTCCCTGGCCTTTCTCAGCGGCGCCCAGGGCTTTGGAGCCCCGGAGCCCGCTGAGAAAGGCTGGGGAGAGGCAGTGAAGGCTCCTCCCCTCCCACACGCTGCCTTCCCTGTCCTTTCTCAGCGGGGTCCAGAGCTTTGGAGCCCCAGAGCCTGCTGAGAAAGGCCGGGGAGAGGCAACGCAGCCTCCTCCCCACCCACACGCTGCCTTCCCCGGCCTTTCTCAGCAGGCTCCAGGGGTCCAAAGCCCGGGAGCCCGCTGAGAAAGCCCGGGGAGAGGCCGCGCAACCTCCTCCCCACCCACACGCTGCCTTCCCCGGCCTTTCTCAGCAGCCTCTAGGGCTGCAAAGCCCCGGACCCCCCTTCGGAAGGCCGGGAAGAGGCAGCACAGCCTCCTCCCCACCCACATGCTGCTTTCCCCGGCCTTTCTGAGCAGGCTCCAGGGCTCCAAAGCCCCGGCGCCTGCTTCGGGAGGCAGGAGAGAGGCAGCGCAGCCTCCTCCCAACCCTCACGCTGCCTTCCCCGGCCTTTCTCAGCAGGCTCCAGGGCTCCAAAGGCCCGGAACCCGCTGAGAAAGGCCGGGCAGAGGCAGTGCAGCCTCCTCCCCACCCACAAGCTGCCTTCCCCGGCCTTTCTCAGCAGGCTCCAGGGCCCCAAAGCCCCGGACCCCGCTGAGAAAGACCGGTGTGAGGCAGCGCAGCCTCCTCCCCACCCACATGCTGCCTTCCCTGGCCTTTTTCAGCGGCGTCCGGGGCTTTGGAGCCCCGGAGCCTGCTGAGAAAGGCCGGGGAGAGGCAGCACAGCCTCCTCCCCACCCACACGCTGCCTTCCCTGGCCTTTCTCAGCGGCGCCCAGGGCTTTGGAGCCCCGGAGCCCGCTGAGAAAGGCTGGGGAGAGGCAGTGAAGGCTCCTCCCCTCCCACACGCTGCCTTCCCTGTCCTTTCTCAGCGGGGTCCAGAGCTTTGGAGCCCCAGAGCCTGCTGAGAAAGGCCGGGGAGAGGCAACGCAGCCTCCTCCCCACCCACACGCTGCCTTCCCCGGCCTTTCTCAGCAGGCTCCAGGGGTCCAAAGCCCGGGAGCCCGCTGAGAAAGCCCGGGGAGAGGCCGCGCAACCTCCTCCCCACCCACACGCTGCCTTCCCCGGCCTTTCTCAGCAGCCTCTAGGGCTGCAAAGCCCCGGACCCCCCTTCGGAAGGCCAGGAAGAGGCAGCACAGCCTCCTCCCCACCCACATGCTGCTTTCCCCGGCCTTTCTGAGCAGGCTCCAGGGTTCCAAAGCCCCGGCGCCTGCTTCGGGAGGCAGGAGAGAGGCAGCGCAGCCTCCTCCCAACCCTCACGCTGCCTTCCCCGGCCTTTCTCAGCAGGCTCCAGGGCTCCAAAGGCCCGGAACCCGCTGAGAAAGGCCGGGCAGAGGCAGTGCAGCCTCCTCCCCACCCACAAGCTGCCTTCCCCGGCCTTTCTCAGCAGGCTCCAGGGCTCCAAAGCCCCGGAGCCCGCTCAGAAAGGCCGGAGAGAGACAGCGTAGCCTCCTCCACACCCACACGCTACCTTCCCCGGACTTTCTCAGCCGGCTCCAGGGCTCCAAAGCCCCGGAGCCCGCTGAGAAAGGCCAGGGAGAGGCAGTACAGCCTCCTCCCCACCCACACGCTGTCTTCTCTGGCCTTTCTCAGCAGGCTCCAGGGCTCCAAAGCCCCGGACCCCGCTTTGGAAGTCCGGGGATAGGCAGCGCAGCCTCCTCTCCACCCACACGCTGCCTTCCCCGGACTTTCTGAGCAGGCTCCAGGACTCCAAAGCCCCGGAGCCCTCTGAGAACGACCGGGGCGAGGCAGCGCAGCCTCCTCCCCACCCACACGCTGCCTTCCCTGGCCTTTCTCAGCGGCATCCGGGGCTTTGGAGCCCCGGAGCCCGCTGAGAAAGGCCGGGGAGAGGCAGCGCAGACTCCTCCCCTCCCACACACTGCCTTTCCCGGCCTTTCTCAGCGGGGTCCGGAGCTTTGGAGCCCCGAAGCCTCCTGAGGAAGGCCGCGAAGAGGCAGCACAGCCTCCTCCCCACCCACACGCTGTCTTCCCTGGCCTTTCTCAGCAGAGCCCCGGAGCCCGCTGAGAAAGGCTGGGGAGAGGCGGCGCAGATTCCTCCCCTCCCACACACTGCCTTCTCCGGCCTTTCTCAGCGTGGTCCGGAGCTGTGGAGCCCCAGAGCCTGCTGAGAAAGGCTGGGGAGAGTCAACGCAGCCTCCTCCCCACCCACACGCTGCCTTCCCTGGCCATTCTCAACGGCGTCTGAGGCTTTGGAGCCCCGAGCCTCCTGAGAACGGCCGCGGAGAGGCAGCACAGCCTCCTCCCCACCCACACGCTGCTCAGAAGGCCGGAGAGAGGCAGCGCAGCCTCCTCCCCTCCCATACGCTGCCTTCCCCGGCCTTTCTCAGCAGGCTCCAGGGCTCCAAAGCCCCGGCGCCCTCTGAGAACGACCGGGGCGAGGCAGCGCAGCCTCCTCCCCACCCACACGCTGCCTTCCCTGGCCTTTCTCAGCGGCATCCGGGGCTTTGGAGCCCCGGAGCCTCCTGAGAAACGCCGCGGAGAGGCAGCAGAGCCTCCTCCCAACCCACATGCTGCCTTCCCCGGCCTTTCTCAGTGGGGTCCGGGGCTCCAAAGCCCCACGCCTGCTTCGGAAGCCCGGAGAGAGGCAGCGCAGCCTCCTCCCCACCCACACGCTGCCTTCCCCGGCCTTTCTCAGCAGGATCCAGGGCTCTAAAGCAGAATGGCCGGGAGAGGCAGAGCAGCCTCTTCCCCACGCACATGCTGCCTTCCCTGGCCTTTCTCAGCGGGGTCCGGGGCTTTGGAGCCCCAGAGCCCGCTGAGAAAGGCCGGGGAGGGGCAACGCTGCCTCCTTTCCATCGACACGCTGACTTCCCGGCCTTTCTCAGTGGGGTCCCGGGCTTTGGAGCCCCAGAGCCTGCTGAGAAAGGCCGGGGAGGGGCAGTGCAGCCTCTTCCCCACCCACACGCTGCCTTCCCCGGCCTTTCTCAGCAGGCTCCAGGGCTCCAAAGCCCCGGAGCCCGCTGAGAAAGGCCGGGGCGAGGCAGCACAACCTCCTCCCCACCCACACTCTGCCTTCCCCGGCCTTTCTCAGCAGGCTCCAGGGCTCCAAAGCCCCGGCGCCTGCTTCAGAAGGCTGGAGAGAGACAGGGCAGCCTCCTCCCCACCCACATGCTGCCTTCCCTGGCCTTTCTCTGCGGGGTCTGGGACTTTGGAGCCACGGACCCTGCTGAGAAAGGCCGGGGAGAGGCAGTGCAGCCTCCTCCCCACCCACAAGCTGCCTTCCCCGGCCTTTCTCAGCGGGGTCCGGGGCTTTGGAGCCCGCTGAGAAAGCCTGGGGAGAGGCAGCGCAGCCTCCTCCCCACCCACACGCTGCCTTACCCGGCCTTTCTCAGCAGGCTCCAGGGCTCCGAAGCCCCGGCGCCCACTGAGAAATGCCGGGGAGAGGCAGTACAGCCTCCTCCCCACCCACACGCTGTCTTCCCTGGCCTTTCTCAGCAGGCTCCAGGGCTCCAAAGCCCCGTACCCCGCTTCGGAAGGCCGGGGAGGGGCAGCGCAGCCTCCTCTCCACCCACACTCTGCCTTCCCCGGCCTTTCTGAGCAGGCTCCAGGGCTCCAAAGCCCCGGCGCCTGCTTCGGGAGGCCGGAGAGAGGCAGCGCAGCCTCCTCCCCTCCCATACGCTGCCTTCCCCGGCCTCTCTCAGCAGGCTCCAGGGCTCCAAAGCCCTGGAGCCCTCTGAGAACAACCGGGGCGAGGCAGCGCAGACTCCTCCCCACCCACACGCTGCCTTCCCTGGCCTTTCTCAGCGGGGTCCGGAGCTTTGGAGCCCCAGAGCCTGCTGAGAAAGGCCGGGGAGAGGCAACGCAGACTCCTCCCCTCCCACACACTGCCTTCCCCGGCCTTTCTCAGCGGGGTCCGGAGCTTTGGAGCCCCAGAGCCTGCTGAGAAAGGCCGGGGAGAGGCAACGCAGCCTCCTCCCCACCCACCCGCTGCCTTCCCTGGCCTTTCTCAACGGCGTCCGGGGCTTTGGAGCCCCGGAGCCTCCTGAGAACGGCTGCGGAGACGCAGCACAGCCTCCTCCCCACCCGCACGCTGCCTTCCCTGGCATTCTCAGCGGGGTCCGGGGCTCCAAAGCCCCACGCCTGCTTTGGAAGGCCGGGGAGAGGCAGCGCAGCCTCTTCCTTTGCCACACACTGCCTTCCCCGGCCTTTCTCAGCGGGGTCCGGGGCTCTGGAGCCCCAGAGCCTGATGAGAAAGGCCGGGGAGAGGCAGCGCAGCCTCCTCTCCACCCACACGCTGCCTTCCCCGGCCTTTGTCAGCAGGCTCCAGGGCTCCAAAGCCCCAGAGCCCGGTGAGAAAGGCCAGGGAGAGGCAGCGCAGGCTCCTCCCCTCCCACACGCTGCCTTCCCCAGCCTTTCTCAGTGGTGTCCGGGGCTCCAAAGCCCCGGACCCCACTTCGGAAGGCTGGGGAGAGGCAGCGCAACCTCCTCCCCTCCCACACGCTGCCTTCCCCGGCCTTCCGAAGAGGGGTCCGGGTCTTTGGAGCCCTGGAGCCTGCTGAGAAAGGCCGGGGAGGGGCAGCGCAGCCTCCTCCCCACCCACACGCTGCCTTCCCTGGCCTTTCTCAGCGGAGTCCGGGGCTTTGGAGCCCCGGAGCCTCCTGAGAAATGCCGGAGAGAGGCAGCAGAGCCTACTCCCAACCTACACGCTGCCTTCCCCCGCCTTTCTCAGCGGGGTCCGGGGCTCCAAAGCCCCACGCCTGCTTCGGAAGCCCGGAGAGAGGCAGCGCAGCCTCCTCCCCACCCACACGCTGCCTTCCCCGGCCTTTCTCAGCAGGCTCCAGGGCTCTAAAGCAGAATGACCGGGAGAGGCACAGCAGCCTCTTCCCCACCCACATGCTGCCTTCCCTGGCCTTTCTCAGCGGGGTCCGGGGCTTTGGAGCCCCAGAGCCCGCTGAGAAAGGCCTGGGAGGGGCAGCGCTGCCTCCTTCCCATCTACACGCTGCCTTCCCCGGCCTTTCTCAGCGGGGTCCGGGGCTTTGGAGCCCCCAGAGCCTGCTGAGAAAGGCCGGGGAGGGGCAGCGCTGCCTCCTTCCCACCCACACGCTGCCTTCCCCAGCCTTTCTCAGCAGGCTCCAGGACTCCAAATCCCCGGAGCCCGCTGAGAAAGGCCCGGGCGAGGCAGCGCAGCCTCCTCCCCACCTATACGCTGCGTTCCCCGGCCTTTCTCAGCGGGGTCCGGGGCTTTGGAGCCCCGGAGCCCACTGAGAAAGGCCGGGGAGAGGCAGCACAGTCTCCTCCCCACCCACACATTGCCTTCCCTGGCCTTTCTCAGCAGGCTCCAGGGCTCCAAATCCCCAGCGCCTGCTTCGGAAGGCCTGAGAGAGGCAGTGCAGCCTCCTGCCCACCCACACGCTGCCTTCCCTGGCCTTTCTTAGCAGGCTCCAGGGCTCCAAAGCCCCGGAGCCCGCTGAGAAAGGCCGAGGAGAGGCAGCGCAGCGTCCTCCCCACCCACACGCTGCCTTCCCTGGCCTTTCTCAGCGGCGGCCGGGGCTTTGGAGCCCCGGAGCCCGGTGAGAAAGGCCAGGGAGAGGCAGCGCAGGCTCCTCCCCTCCCACACGCTGCCTTCCCCAGCCTTTCTCAGTGGTGTCCGGGGCTCCAAAGCCCCGGACCCCACTTCGGAAGGCTGGGGAGAAGCAGCGCAACCTCCTCCCCTCCCACACGCTGCCTTCCCTGGCCTTCCGAAGAGGGGTCCGGGTCTTTGGAGCCCTGGAGCCTGCTGAGAAAGGCCGGAGAGAGGAAGCGCAGCCTCTTCCCCACCCACACGCTGCCTTCCCCGGCCTTTCTCAGCAGGCTCCAGGGCTCCAAAGACCCGGACCCCGCTTCAGAAAGCCGGGGAGAGGCAGTGCAGCCTCCTCCCCACCCACACGCTGCCTTCCCCGGCCTTTCTCAGCAGGCTCCAGGGCTCCAAAGACCCGGACCCTGCTTCGGAAGGCCGGGGAGAGGCAGCGCAGCCTCCTCCCCACCCACACGCTGCCTTCCCTGGCCTTTCTCAGCGGGCTCCGGGGCTCCAAAGCCCCAGAGCCCGCTGAGAAAGGCCGGGGAGGGGCAGCGCTGCCTCCTTCCCACCCACACGCTGCCTTCCCTGGCCTTTCTCAGCGGCGTCCGGGGCTTTGGAGCCCCAGAGCCCACTGAGAAAGGCCCGGGAGATGCAGTGCAGCCTCTTCCCCACTCACACGCTGCCTTCCCCGGCCTTTCTCAGCAGGCTCCAGGGCTCCAAAGCCCCGGAGCCCGCTGAGAAAGGCCGGGGCGAGGCAGCACAGCCTCCTCCCCACCCACACGCTGCCTTCCCCGGACTTTCTCAGCGGGCTCAGGGGCTCCAAAGCCTCGGACCCTGTTGAGAAAGGCCAGAGAGAGGCAGCACAGTCTCCTCCCCACCCACACACTGCCCTCCCTGGCCTTTCTCAGCGGGGTCCGGGGCTTTGGAGCCCTAGAGCCCGCTGAGAAAGGCCCGGGAGAGGCAGCGCAGCCTCCTCCCCACCCACACGCTGCCTTCCCCGGCCTTCCTCAGCGGTCTCCAGGGCTTCTAATGCCTGGATTCCCCTCAGAAAGGCCGCGGAGAGGCCAGCTAGGCTGGCCAGACACCCTCCCGCTGCCTCCCTCCCTCTGTGTGTGGGGGGGGGCTGCAGGAGCAGCATCTGTTATCCGCGGTTTTTCCACATTCGCGGGGGTCTCAAGAACCTAACCCCCGTGAATGTGGAGGGACAACTGTATTATCATATATTGAAAATATTTCTGTTTCTTTAGTTAATTTAAATATCCTACTTAATAAATATCAAAACCAATGGGCATTCTTTTTTTAGTTTCTTTAATATACATTAAAAGTGGATGCCAGTTTTTTTAAAAAAAATTGTCTCTATGCTCCCCTTTCAACAATATTGTCAGTTTGTCCATCTCATACATTTCATAACCTTTTACCATCCAATCCTCTATATCTGGTACATCTTCATTTCAACGCATTCTAGCAAAGCATAATCTTGCAGCTGTTATCATATATAATAATAATGTTCAATGTTCATTAATAACTTCTTTAAAAAAAACACCCATACAAGATACTCTGGTTTAAGGGGAATTTTAATTTTTAATATTTTCCCAAATTTTTCTTGAATTTGTTTCCAAAATCCCTTTGATTTTTCACAAGACCACTATAAATGAAAGTATGTCTCTTCCTGCTTTTTACACTTCCTACATTTATTATTAACAAAATTTTGTATATCTTGGCTAATTTAACAGGAATCGTCGGTATATGGTATTGGTGCCATTTGTATATGGTAGGATAAATTTAATTCCTTTAGTCCACATTTTCTCGCACTGAGTCATTTCTATATTTTTACCTACATTTTGTGACCATTTAATCATATATTCTTTTCCTTGTTCTTCTTCCAGATCTAGTGCTAATAACATCTTATACATTCTGCCAATTAGATGATCTTTTTCACAAAATTGTTCCTCAAAGCTTGATGTCTTTTTTTCAAAACCAGAATTTTTCTGGTCTAGCTTAAATTGTTCTATTTAATCGTCTGTAATTAAACCAATGTATAACATACCCTTTCAACAACTCTTCATTTGTTTTGATCCTGTGCTGATTTCCTTCCCATGTGCTTCATGTGGCGAAAGCCACAATGGAGTTCTTGGGCAGAGATTTTAACCATATTTTAAAAGCTGTTTTCTGAAAACATGGTTATTGAATTCTTTATTATTTTTATATTTTTTCATTCCATAAAAGGTGTGATATCCCAAATCCAATTCAACCCTTTCTAACTCAAGTGTCTTCTTGTTATCTAAATTTATCCATTACATCAACCATGAGAAACAGCTAGCATGATAATATATTTTAATATCTGGTAGTCCCATACCTCCTGTGGCATCTTGTATTGCTTTTCATTTTATCCTCTTTTTTTTTTCCCCTGGCCCAAATAAATTTGGGGACAGATCTTTCTGCCATTCTTTGAATGGTTTTTCGTTTACTATTAATGGGACAGATTGAAATTGGTATAACAATTTTGGTAGTGTTGACATTTTTACAGCAGCTATTCTTCCTAGTAAAGACAGTGATAATTTTTACCATTTTTGGAAGTCTTCCTTTATTTTTGACCATGTTTTCTTATAATTATTTTCAAATAGTTCTGTGTTCTTATTATACATTATTATTCCTTAAGTATTTAGATTTGTAACCACTTTGAACTTTGATATCTGTCTTAATTCCTTCATCTCCTCTTCATTAAATTTTTGAGTATCATATGGTTATCTTGAAAAACTTCTCTTGATATTAATTTGTTTACCTAAATCACTACTCCTTTTTCCTTCTTCTTTGCAGCTGTTACATACTCTGTTCCTAGTCTGTTGTTTTTTTAATAAATGTATGTCTCTGTTATATGTGTTTCTTGTAAACAAGCTATATCTTTTTTTTTAAAGTATAGCAGGTATTGATTGAAATAAGAATAGCATTTTCGGCAAGATGTTCATTTTTATTACGGATATTTTCCCCAATAGGGACAATTTTAAATTATCCCATTTTAATAATTTTTCCTTAATTTCTTTCCAAATCCTATTATAATTATCTTGAAATAATAAGAAATTTGTTTCATTTATAATTATACCTAAATATTTATTTTTTTCTATCTTAAATCCTGTTAATTGTTCCAATTTTGTTTTTCCTTCTTTCATATTTTTTGTTATTATCTTTGTTTTATCTTTTTTAACTATAAATCCTGAAACTTCTCCAAAGTGTTTTATTGTCTCTAATAATTTTTCAATTGATTCTAAAGGTTCTTCTACCACAACTCATCAAATCATCCCCAAATGCTTTTAGTTTATAAATTTGGTTCTTAATTTTTAACCCTTTAATTTCTTCTTTTTGCCTTATATTTAAAAAAAATACTAATGATATTATAAATAAAAGAGGTGATAGGGGGCACCCTTTTCTCATTCTTCTCTGAATTATACATTTTTTCATTAATTCTCCATTAACTATTATCTGCACTTTCTGATTATTATAAATCACCTTTACCCCATCTATAATTTCCCCCCAAATCTCATTTTTTCTAATATCACAAATAGAAAATCCCAATTAAGATAATCAAATGCCTTTTCTGCGTCCAAAAAGAGAAGGGCTGCTTGTTTATCATTATGATACTCATAATATTCAATGACATCTAGTACAAATCTTCTATTATTTTTTAATTGCCTATTCCGGAGAAATCCATTCTGATCTTCATGTATAATTTCTGAAAGGATTTTTAAAATTCTTGTTGCTAATATCATTGAAAAAAAATTGTAATTGTTATTCAGTAGACAAATTGGTCTCTAATTGTTCATATCTATCAAATCTTTCCCTTCTTTTGGAATCAATGTTATAAGAGCCAGTTCCCATGATTTAGGCATTTTCTCTTGATTTTTCAATATCCCATTAAATATTTGTAATAGTGGACTAATTAATTCATCCTGAAAATATTCATAGTACAGTGCAGATATGCCATCTGGACCTGGAGATTTACCTGTTTTTATTTTGGCTATCACTTTTATAATTTTCTCTTCTGTTATCACTTCATTTAGGTCTTGTTGGATTTCTGAAAAATTAATTTGTGCTTTTAGTTAAAAGGGGGTGAGGGTTATAGTTTTATCCAATCTGTGTAGGTGTGTATTGTAGTATATTAAATACTGTGGAGTCTAGTGTATATATTTGGTATGTAAAAACGATAAAGATGATGATAATGATAATAATAGAAGGACTTTCTCAAGGTAAGAGCTGTTCAACAGTGGAATATGCTGCTTTGGAATGTGGTAGAGTTTCCTTCTTTGGGGGGGTTTAAACAGAGGCTGGATGGCCATCTGTTGGGAATGCTTTGATTGGGTTATCTTGCATGGCAGGGTGTTGGGCTAGATGGCCCTTGTGTTCTATTCCAACTCTATGATTCTGTGATCTAATGCCATCTCACTCAGGACATACTGTCAGGAAGTACTTCCTAATATTTAGGTGGAATCTCTTTTCCTGTAGTTTGAACCCATTGCTCCGTGTCCTAGTCTCTGGAGCAGCAGAAAATAAGCTTGCTCCATCCTCAGTATGACATCCCTTCAAATATTTAAACACGGCTATCATGTCCCCTCTCAACCTTCTCTTCTCTAGGCTAAACATACCCAGCTCCCTAAGCCTCTCCTCATAGGGCATGGCTTCCTGACCTCCCACCATTTTGGTTGCCCTCCTCTGGACATGTTCCAACTTCTCAATATCCTTCTTGAATTGTGGTGCCCAGAACTGGACACCGTATTCCAGGTGAGGTCTGACCAAAGCAGAATAGAGTGGCACTATTACTTCCCTTGATTGAGACACTATACTCCTTTCGATGCAGCCCAGAATCAAATTGGCTTTTTTAGCTGCTGCATCACACTGCTGACTCATACTCAGGTTGTGGTCCACTAAGACTCCTAGATCCCTTTCACATGTACTGCTATCAAGCCAGGTGTCACCCATCCTGTATCTGTATTTCATTTTTACTGCCCAAGTGTAGTATCCTACATTTCTCCCTGTTGAAATTAGTTTTGCTAGTTTTGGCCCAGCTTTCTGATCCTGTCCTCTGGGGTATTAACTACACCTCCTAATTTGGTGTCATCTGCAAATTTGATAAGCATACCCTCTATTCCCTCATCCAAGTCAATGATAAAAGATGTTGTATAGCAATGAGCCCAGGACAGAACCCTGTGGCACC
Source organism: Gambelia wislizenii (assembly GCA_030847615.1). NCBI lineage: Eukaryota > Metazoa > Chordata > Lepidosauria > Squamata > Crotaphytidae > Gambelia > Gambelia wislizenii. The sequence goes on along the minus strand of JAUMIR010000010.1, from coordinate 17,894,080 downwards.
CCACTAGTCACTTCTTTCCAGAATGAAGAGGAGCCATTGATGACTACCCTTTGGGTTTGGTCAGTCAACCAATTATAAATCCACCTAACAGTCGCATTGTCTAGCCCATATTTTAGTAACCTTTTTGCAAAGACATCACAGGCAACCTTGATACTACCAATGTTTTTTCTGAACCCTACTACACCCTCTGAACTGCCTGACACTCTCAGTGTGAGGCATATCCTGGCCTTATACTTGGATGAGGCTAAAGGTCTCCATCAAACCACAGATTTCTCATCTGTTAGATTGGCAGCTATATGGGATACCCAGGCTCAGCTAAGTACATCTCCAAATGGGTAGCAGTTATCATCTGCCTTGCTTATGAGATTGCCAAGAAACCTTTACCTTTGGCCTTACAAAGCCCTTCCACCATCCACAGTTTTCCTTGCCAACATCCATTTGCAAGACTTTTGCAAGGCAGTGATTTGGACTGAATCCTTCAGGACATGAGAGCATATGCAGAGGCTAATATAGGGGGCACAACTCTTTCTTTTATATGCCAATGACAACTACTTTCCCTCCAGGTGTGAGGTAGCTTGGTAGTCACCCATATGTGTGATTCAGAGAACATGGGGGCGGGGACACACAGGTTCTTTGAGTGCTTATCTGTGAACTCATACAACCAGACTGTCTCCCTGCTGTCATTGTTTGGCCTTATCAGTTCCTTCTTCTGTATACTGTGGCATACAAGAACTCAGAGAAGGAGCAGGAAGTTAGACACATGGGAAAGAAGGCAAGAGTTACCATCCAAAATTGTGCTGCTTAGCTTTAGGAGTTCTTGACCAGGCTCTGCACAGGTGTGTGAGGTCACAGATGATTGCTGGAAGAACCACAGTTCTAAGCAAGCTGTTCTTGCTTGTGCTGATCTTAGCACTGTGTAAAAATTTCTATCAAAGTACCAAAATAACTTTAGCACTCATCAGGATATTTTTGCAATGTACCCTTGTTACAAAAATGGTAACTTGTTGCAAGTAACTATACATGATGTTCTCTCTCTCTCTCTCTCTCTCTCTCTCTCTAGCTGAGTCAGTGAAGACAGAACTGCCAAACTGCCTGATAGAGGGAGAAGACGGTCTCCTAGAGCTGCCTCAGAACCTCTTGCAGCAGACTGAGGACCAGCTCCCTTCTGCTTCATATAGCGATGCAGGCCCCTTTGTTAGCTTCTCCCCTCCCCTTGGCCAAGAGGACTACCTGTGGGGACTGGAAGAGGGTGAAGGTGTCAGTGACCTGTTTGAGGCCTATGACTTGGGCGACCTGCTAAAGAACTGAAAGCAGGATTCCTCAGTCCTTTCTATGGTGCTAATAATCACCCACTCTCCACTTCAAAGCCTTGGATTTTTTTGTTTGAACGGTTTTCTTGTGTTGGGGCCTGGTGAAATGTTTGCAGTGGAGGGGCACACAAGTAGCTCTTCCTGACTCCAGTAGACCCTCACACATTCCAGGTGTTTCCAAAACTGCCTGTGTGGGAGCACCAAGTGTTGCTCTGGTGAAGTCTTTGTGGGTCTTTTCTTTCTAAGTCTTCTTAGGCATGCTCTGCAGGTTTTGAGAGTTTGGGGTGGTTATTTCTTCATCAGCACTTTGAGAGTAGCCTCAGGTGCCTGTGACTTTTCTAAGAAGCCTGCTAGCCCTCTGTTTTGTGGTATGGTTCTGCATTGATTTCTCATCTGGGCAGCAAAGCTGATCTAAGGCATGGGTAGGCAATCAGTTGCCCTCCAGACATTTTGTATTATACTACTCATTAGCCCTAACCAAAATGGCCATTTGTCAGGAATGGTGGGAATTGTCATCCTAAACATAGGGGAGGCCCAAAGTTGCCCTAAACCAGAATGCAAAAAGAGCTCTGTGTGATTTGTGAGTAGAGAAAAAAGTTGTCCAGCAAAAGGAGCTTGAAAATGAGCCATCTTTCAATTTTACTTACTGAAATTAACAATCTGGGTTTCTGATATGAAATATTTGCTTAGCAAAGGACATGTTTCTCAGCAGCCAGAGCTCTGAAATGTTACGTGGGCCACAACTGCCCAAACTGCATTGCCAAAATGGCCACTGGCCTTCCTGGCTGGGGGATTCTAGGAGTTGTAGCCCTACAAAACAACAGTTCCCAGTTCTCAACCTCTTTCTTGGGTTCTTTTCCAAATAATAGTGGTATGGAATGATCTATCTGTTGCTACAGTTTATCATGGCAGGTGTCACTACTGAACTGGCTTGTTCATATTTTGATTTCCATGGCTTCTAACATCAAGCTCCTTTCAGGTTTTGTTATGCTGACTTTTGAAAATCCCAGCACAATGTTGGTTTTGAGCTTACAAGATCATTTATCTCCTGATGTGAACTGCCAAAAGCTTAAGATCGCTGGGCTGTACGCATTCCTTACTCAGATTTCCGTGAAGTAGCTAAGTTGCATTTCTGGAACTGGATCCACACACACTCCATCTGCCTCTTCAGTTAAATCTGTTCATATTGACTATTTTTGTCTTTTTCTTAGGGCCATTTCTTTTTGACCAGCTCTTTGCCTTGCATCTATATAGCATGCAAAACATTCTTTTTTTTCCACTAGTGTACCATTCCAAGTTAAGTTGTACCAGCGAATAACTACCCCTTATCCTTCATGCTACTCTGATGAGCTGGATCCCCTTTTCAAGGAGTCAAAGGAATGTTTTCTTCTACACCTGGAAGGTTTGGGTCTCTTTAAAAAGAGCCTTTCTCAAGCTAGCATGTTGCACTACAACTCTGACAATCTCCAGCCAGCATGGCCATTGGATGATTATATGTCCTGCCAGTTTATATTTTCTGTGTGTAAATGCAGAGATAGAGGGTTATGGGCAAGATGGGCCTGCTACTGAAAATGGCATCCTTGCATCTAGTTCTTCCTAGAAATATTTTAACAAAGTGCATTGGACATCATTATACCAACTTTTCCCAGAATTTTAGGTGTAGAGAAATCAAGACCCATACTATCAAGGCAAACAGCCAGTTTCACTAAATGGTATGGGAGAGAAGGGCACAGGGGTGGGAATCAATGCAATGATGCTCTTTGTAGTGGCAGTTCTGTTCTTTGCATAATGTCCAGATTTGCTTTAAGGCAGTATCAGCTATCAGTGGTAAATACATACTTTCTCAGGGATCAAGGATTTCACTTATTTTGGTGCTTCTGCCCAAATACTATGCTGCCTTGGGAGATGGCAATGCTGCATGCACGTATAGGCTTCCTCCACACTTGCACACTTTGTGTAATAAATTTTGACTTAATTAGCACTGACATCAGGGATCTAAAATCTCACCTAGATTTTAGTATAAATAGCATTGCTTGAGTTGGAAGTTCGGAGCACCCTGCTTCCAACCTCATTGCTTCTGAGGTGTGCCTTCATGAGATTGTGATCATAGTAACTCATCCATGTGCCCATGTGCTTGAGGACAGGGATGAACTGGGATACTAAATTTGCTATATGAGCAATCTGCTATAAAGTTAGTCTTATGGCTGGTGCTTGCCTGATCCTTAGGGCACAAGTCATCCACTAATTTCAACAGATGGTTCATTTTTTCTGCCATCCTCGCACCTAGCACATGGCACTAAATTCCAGAATAAGTTAAGCACCCATTCTCTTGAAAATCTTAATGGGTTTCAGCTGTAGGTCTTATCCCAATGACAGTATCTTCAGCAGCTGTTTTAGGCTTAGTTCTCACTAAAACAGTGGTTCTCAACCTGTGGGTCCCCAGATGTTGGACTACAGTTCCCAGGAGCCCTCTGAGGTCTCACCTTGACAGCCAGGTGGTCCTCCCAGTCATTAGTCAGGCTGTGAGTTCAGTCCTACAGCCTCACTAATGACTGGGAGGACCACCTGTCTGTCAAGGTGAGACCTCAGAGGGCTGCTGGGAACTGTAGTCCAACAACATCTGGGAACCCACAGGTTGAGAACCACTGCACTAAAATGTAGTAAGCCTGTGTCTGGCCCTTATCACTTCCAGCTGCAAGTGGAGCTTTTGCATGATAGAATGCTTTTTGTATTAAAATGAAAATTCTTTGCATATGGGCCAGTAGATGTCGGGGGAAGGGATCTGAACCTACCCTTTTCTCCAAGCATGCTAGGTTTTTCTGTAAAGATGTCTTGTTAAAGTGCTAAAAAAGTCAGTCCCTAGCAACTGTTGGAACTGGAACAGTCCAAACAGAGGCTTGTGATGGAGTTGGAACCTTTTGGTTCTCCAGATGTTTTGGCCTAATGGCAAGGGACTAGGAATTAGAAGCCAAAACATCAGGCACTTGCAAGGTTCTTCTAGCCTTGGTTGACTAGGTTAGAACTAGGCCTCTTGCTGTACCACTACATGAGTGAAAGCACTTGTGGGACTGAAAGAAGGAGAGATTGACTAGCATGGTAGTCATGTGCCTCAGTTTCTTCCTTGTAACTACCTGTAATAATTTGCCATTTGGACCAGTAGAGATAAGCTTGACCAGGTCTGTATGGTGTTTGAGTGGCAAATGTTGAATCAAAGTGCACACCTCTCAGGTTGCCTTCCCCAGCCTGTGCCTTGTAGATGTTTGGGACTAAAATTATCCTTGGTGGATGGTTGAGAATGTGGGGAGATAAAGTCTAAAACATCTGGAAGTGCCACATTGGAGAAGCCTGCCTCAATGGAAACATGGGTGCAGTCTGTTTAGAAAGTCTAGAATGTATGTTCTGCTTTACACGTTAAGGTTGTATTAAATTTTCAATCATAAAAATAGCAAGGGTTCAAATCTTGCTTTTTTTTTTTTTTTTAAGATGAGCTGTTCACTGCCTTTCTGAACCTGTTCCTTTGCCCCTAATCTGTGGCTTCTGTAGTGAACACTAGCTTTCTTCCTGGGGTAATTCCCAGCAAACAGGCAACAATTTGTATTAAGATGTTGCATTGTAACGTGGCTGATTAGAGCAGTTGGGAGGCGGCATGTAATTTCCCACCCCTCCCCATGATCTGCCTTTTAATTAGGATTTGTTTTAAAAGTGATTTTCATGGAATAGTGAGGGAAAATACACCCCTGTGAAAGCAGTGCTTGCAGAAATGTTTAATTGGAGGCAGAGCTTAGAAAACTTTCTTTCTTGACTAGCTTCTAAAAAACTCAATGCTGGCTGTGGGATTTTGGGAGTTGTAGTCCAAAAATGTAACTCCCAGGCTTCTGTTGGAGGCACTGCCCATTTAACAAGCCTAAGTTGTGTGAGTATTGTCATGGCATCATGTTGATGACCCCTCCCTTCCCCCAAAGTGAATTAGCTGCTGTGCATTGGTTTGTGTATGGAGTGGGGATTTGATGAAAGACTGACCATGCTGAGAGAGGTCAGGGTAAGAATATGTCTTCCAGTGGCAAAGGAGTTCATCAAATCTCACTCCTTGAAATCCTCTTCCATTGCCCAAAGTATGCCTTTGCCAGTGTCCTCTTCAAAGTGTGTATGCAGTTGAGAGGCATTGGTACCATTGGAAACTACCTTCTATTGGTTATCAGCAATTCATTGAAAACTCCTTATTTCAATATATCCAGAGCTCAGCTTAAACCAAATCACCTGTGCTGCAGAGAGTTCTGTGACTAAGCTGACTACCTTCCCCCTGAAACAGGGCAGGAGGAAGTTGGGCATGTTAAGTCTGAGTGCATGCCAACTTTGCACAGCGTGATCACAGCACCTGAAGCCAAGGCCATAAGCAGTGCCAGAGGTGTGTGGTGTTTCCGATGCAGCCAGATGCCTCATGCAGTCTGAGCATGGGATGGAGTCCTTAGCGCATTCTGGTTTTGCATGGTTCGTTGTTTTCTGGATGCCAGTTGTTTCCAGAATTCACAGCCTAACAACACTGCTCAAAAAAGGAAGTGGTGGCTAGGAATTGTGGAGGGCACTAGAGGGCCAACTGGCAAGCCTGCAAAGGGTTGGATTCACCTGTTGAACTATGCTATAGAAATTTGCTGCTTTTTGATTTCATGTAGATCAGTTTTCCCCACCATGGTGCCTCCAGATGAAATGTCACAATCCTGAAATTTGGGAGGTGGGAGGCATTCATTTCCTGGGACAAATGGATACTTAAGGGCTATTTGTTTTTTGTACCATTTTGAAAGTAAGCTTTTTGAACAGATCTGTCTTAATTGATTTCTTTGCGTAGATTAAATTCTTTATTTTGTACATAAGAAAATGACTTGTGATTTTGGAGCTTAATCAGTTGTTTATATGATGCTGTGTTTATTGACTGTAACTGTTTTGGAACTTGGATGCAGAATAATTAGTTTTCTGTGTTCCTAGTTTGCTGTTTCTGTTTTAGCTCACACCAGCTTTAGCTCCAAGCTAGATTTTAATACAAGTTGAGCATGCGTTAACAATGAATTGCAGCTTAACTTCAGTCTTAATTCAGCATGTATTTTCAGAAAGGTGTGACTTTGGATATTCTCAATGCTTCCTGTTCTGCAAGACAACTTTAAAATCTCTCCAAATGTATGGGTCCGAGTCTTAATGTTTGTAGAAGTTGTATATAATGATTGCACTGTATTTAAATTGGAAACCATCATTGACACTGTTCTGCTGCATTGTTTTTGTGAGGTGTTTTTGAAACTGAATATTTAAAAAGCATTCTAGGGCTTTCCTGTGATGTTTGGCTTGGCCCTTGTGAGTGGGACATGTGTGTGTATGAGGTGGAGAGTTGTTTTTATTTTAAACTCAAGGCACTTGATAATGTGTTTGTGTGAACAACAACAAAAGGAAATAAATTGTTTGAAATAAATGTTAGGTTATCAGAGTGTTTGCATCTTATCAGTTTTTAAATTCTGGATTTAAAAAACTTTATAAATCCCACCTCCTACCTAAATCTTAATAGTTTCTCATATATCTTTGTAATGTAGATGTAGGCAGAAGATAGATCTGCATTGACTATTAGATAACCTTGGTGGTTTGCAGTAGATCACTAAGTATTTCTGACTTAATAACTGAATACAAGGTCTCAGTGACATAGCTAGAGCATTTGCCACCTGGGGCAGTCCCTGAGTTTGCTGCCCCTCCAGAGACTAGCAATCATAGAATCATAGAATTGCAGAGTTGGAAGAGACCACGAGGGCCATCCAGTCCAACCCCCCTGCCACGCAGGAAATCTTGATCAAAGCATCCCCGACAGATGGCCATCCAGCCTCTGCTTAAAGACCTCCAAGGAAGGAGACCCCACCACGCTCCGAGGGAGTGTGTTCCACTGCCGAACAGCTCTTACTGTCAAAAAGTTCCTCCTCATGTTGAGGTGGAATCTCTGTTCCTGGAGCTTGCACCCATTGCTCCGTGTTCCAGTCTCTGGAGCAGCAGAAAACAAGCCTGCTCCATCCTCAGCGTGACATCCCTTCAAATACTTAAACAGGGCTATCATATCGCCTCTTAACCGTCTTTTTTCCAGGCTAAACATACCCAGCTCCCTAAGTCTCTCCTCATAAGGCATCGTTTCCAGACCTTTCACTATTTTAGTTGCCCTTCTCTGGACACGCTCCAATTTGTCAATATCCTTTCTGAATTGTGGTGCCCAGAACTGGACACAGTATTCTAAGTGAGGTCTGACCAAGGCAGAATAGAGTGGCACTATTACTTCCCTTGATCTAGACACTATACTTCTATTGATACAGCCCAAAATCGCATTGGCCTTTTTAACTGCCGCATCACACTGTTGGCTCATGTTCAACTTGTGGTCTACTAGGACTCCTAGATCCCTTTCGCACGTAGTCTCATTCAGCCAGGTCTCTCCCATCCTATATTTATGCATTTCATTTTTCCGCCCTAAATGCAGTACTTTACATTTCTCCGTATTGAATTTCATTTTGTTAGCTTTGGCCCAGCTCTCCAGTCTATCCAGGTCATTCTGAATTTTGATCCTGTCCTCTAGGGTATTAGCTACTCCTCCCAATTTGGTGTCATCTGCAAATTTGATAAGTATGCCCCTAATTCCCTCATCTAAGTCATTGATAAAGATGTTGAATAGCACTGGGCCCAGGACAGAACCCTGTGGCACCCCACTGGTCACATCTTTCCAAGACGAAGAGGAGCCACTGCTGAGCACCCTTTGGGTTCGGCCGGTCAACCAATTACAAATCCATTGAACAGTGAACTTGTCTAGCCCACATTTTACAAGCTTGTTTGCAAGAATGTCATGGGGAACCTTGTCAAAGGCCTTACTGAAATTCAAACTGTATTCAAACTGCAGGAAAAGAGATGCCACCTAAATGTTAGGAAAAACTTTCTGACAGTAAGAGTTGTTCGGCAGTAGAACATTCTGCCTTGGAGTGTGGTGGCGTTGGAGGTTTTTAAACAGAGGCTGGATGGACGTCTCTCAGGAATGCTTTGATTGTGTGTTCCTGCAGGGCAGAAGCGGATTTGACTGGATGGCCCTTGTGGTCTCTTCCAGCTTGGTGATTCTATGATTCTAGGCTGCATTCAGAGCCTGGGAAAGTTACTTTTGGATTACACCTCCTATAATCCACCTGCAAACACCCTTGCCAAGGTCTGGTTGCATTTTTCTTTTTCCAGCATTCTCTAGCCCAGTGGTTCTTAACCTGGGCAGTGGGGACCCCCAGGGTCCACGATGTCCTCACAGGAGGTCCACAAGGCTTAAAGGCTACTTGGCCCACATCCTCCCTGCAGTGGAGTGGCCACATGACAGGAACCAAGGCAAAGGCAGGCTGACTGGCTTGGCCTGCGCATTGCCATTCAATCCACTCCAGCCACAAACTTGCAGGAAGAGGCAAGAGTGCCTCTGAGGGAAAGTTTAGTGGATGGTATAATTGTATGCATGCAAATGCATGCATACAATTGCATGCATATGCATGCAAATGTATAAATGTTCTTCACATAAAAAATAGATTTTTGTTTCTATCTATCCAGGTTTTTAGAATGATTGGTGGGTCTTATGAAAGATTGAGAACCACTGCTCTAGGCCAACTTGCATTGATTAAACATAAAAGAAAGCATGAAAAATGAGATAATCCTACCAGCTTCTCAGTCAGCCCCTGTAACTGTACTTTTAATCATAGTATGATATGGAAGACTGCCACGAATACCAGATGCTAAAAGGCTGTATTTCAGAGGAAGGAACTGGGAAAACCACCTCTGAGTATTCCTTGCCTAAGAAAACTCTATGGAATTCATGGGGTCACCATCAGTCAACAGGCAACTTGAAGGCACATAGGCAAACACACAAGTTCCTTTTGCAGGTTGAATTCAATTGGCAGCAAGAGGAGTAAGCTAAAGACCAAGGGGGAAAGGCAGGGAGAGGAGAGAAACCAGGACATTTTAAGAGCAGCTGGAAAGATGGGATGGACAGGATATATGTGGACTGTGGCTGCCCAATGGGGACCCTTGGAGGGCAGAAGAGTGGGGCACCCTGCTTCCCAGTGGAGGCAAGTGAAGGAAAGAAGAGAGCAGAAAAGAGAGAGACAGGAAGGAAGGAGCCCTTTCTGAAGGGGGAAGGGACCACCCTTTCCCCAAGAGAGCAGGGGAGAAAAGAGAGGGAAAGAGATGACCCTCTGCTGAAAGAGAAGAGGGGGAGCGAGCCCCATCCAGAAGAGAGGGAGGGAAGGGGAGAAAGAAGAGGCCAAGGTGGGAAGAAAAGAGCAGACAGAGAAGAGGGGGAGGGGAGAAAGAGGGGGTTTCCACACCCTTCCAGAGAGAGAGAGGAGAGGGAGGGAGATCTCCTTCATTCCCATCTCCTTCATGGGGGGAGGAGAAGAAAGGGGAGAGAGGGAGGGAAACCCCCTTCCCTCCCTTCCCCCTTCGCTGCAAGGGGGGTCTCCCTTCTTTCCTTCTCCACTCCCCCCTCGAGATTCCCACTTCCTCTCCTTTCCACTGCCCATGCATATGTGCCTTCAGGCAGGACTGTCATACTAGTGTTGCTTTTGCATTCCCTCCCTCCCAGGCTGGCTTCCCCTGCCTGGGACAGTCAGGAGGGGGTTCAGTGGCCACAGGCATCAGAAGCAAACGGAGGAATGGAGAATGGATGGTGGGACCACGGTGCTGGCAGGCAAGGAGTGGGCGGAACAGGGCATTAGGCAAGGACAACCAGCCACCACTACCACTTGCTTCCTGCGCCTGGCCATGCTTGGCTCTCGGAGGGCAGGTGGCCATGGAGGTGGGAGGGCGATTGGGCAACCGAGGCAGGAGGGAGGAGCCGCAGTTGCTGCCTGGCCAGCTGGGAGTGCCACCCCCCAAAAATGCCACCCAGGGTGGACCGCCCCCCTCACCCTCTTTCCTACACCACTGTGAGGTCTGTCTATTAAACAAGAAGACTGATACAATAATCCATCTTTATTTATATGTATTACAATTCTAATGCTTGTTCCCTTCAATATACTCCCTGTTCACACACACCGATGCAGTCTTGTTTTCCACTGATCGAAGGCATAGAACAGATCAGTTTCTGTCAGCTGTGTCAACACATCTGCCATTTTCTTCTTTACTGCATCAATTGACTCAAAACGTGTTCCTTTAAGCACCAATTTCACTTTAGGGAAAAGAAAAAAGTCACATGATGCCAAATCTAGTGAATATGGAGGATGTTCAAGTGTAGTAATATGTTTATCAGCTAAAAACTATTTCACAGAAAGTGCTGTGTGAGCAGGTGCATTGTCTTGAAGAATGAAATCATTTTTCCACAGTTCTGGCTTTTTTTTTCTGACTCTCTCTCAGCTTCGTCAAAATTTTCCTTATAATAATGCTGCTTCACTGTTCGGCCTTTTGGAACCCATTTTTCAAAAATTACGCCCTTGATGTAAAAGAACGATGAGCATGGCTTTGAATGTGGACTTGCTTTGAGGTGCTTTTTTCATTCTTGATAATGATGGTGTTTTCCAGTGCATTGACTGTTGTTTTGTCTCAGAATCATACTGGAAGATCCAGGTTTCATCACAAGTGACGATTTTTTTTAAGAAGTTTGGGTCCGCCTCAAGTTGCTGCAGAATGTTGGCGCAAATTTCCTTGTGGCACTCTTTTTGCTCTGGTGTGAGAACACTAGGGACCATCTTGGCACAAATGTCTCATGTTGAGATCCTCATGCAAAATTTGCCACATAATGTCTTTGTCAATGTTTACGGCTTCAACTATCATTTGGCCAATGAGTCAGCGGTCTCCTCGGACAACCTGGCTGATTTTTTCCCACAATTTATTTGGTTCTTGAAGTAGAATGTTGTATATATAGTCTTCCACATTTTCATGTCCTTCTCTGAATCTTTTCTGCCACTCAAACACATGTGCATAAGACATGCAGTCTTCCCCGTAGGCCTCAGTAAGCATTTGAAAAGATCCCGTTGGTGTTTTGTTCAATTTTACTAAAAAATACAAATTGACACATTGCTTGACTTTTAAACTTAGCATTTTTTTGGCACACAACAGACAACACAACTGTTTTAAATTATGACAAACAACTGAATGGCAAAGAGTGTTGATGTTTGTCATACAAGTTCAGATATGTTCAAGGTCACCACACAAGCATTCACAATCAGTCCTCCCTGATTTGTCTGAAAGGTAGAAACACAGTCTCGTTGTTTAATAGACAGACCCCATAAATAGTAGGATTTACTGTTCCTACAAATCACTGTTCCTAGATCCATACTAGATTATAATGCTGAAATAAAGATAGTTTACAACAACAACAAGAAGACTAGGATTTGGAATGGCAGTTATCAAGGAACTAGATAAGATCCACAGGTATAGTGGGCCCCCAGTATCCACTGGGGTTTAGCTCCAGGACCTTCCATGGATACCAAAATCTGTCGATGCTCAAGTCCCATTATATACAATGAAGTAGCAAAATAGCTCCCCTTATATAAAATAGCAAAATCAAGATTTGCTTTTTGGAATGTTTTGTTTTGGAATATTTTTGAACCATGGCTGGTCGAATCCATAGATGCAGAATCTGTGGGTACAGAGGACTGACTGTACTGTATATCACCGAATACCAAAGTCATGAGAAAAGACAATAATGCTTGGCAAGGTAGAAGGCAGTAGGAAAAGAGGAAGATCTCACTTGTACAGGTGGATAGATCTAGGGCTTGTCTACACTATTAAAAACCCTGAACCCTCCCTCGAATCTGCAGCAATCAGGCCATACGATGCACATCCTTTCCCCCAAATCTGGGGTAACCAGGCCACACAACCCACGGCCCTGAGTCAGGGCATTTTACCTTGATGTGGAGTATTTAGGATTCAGGGTTTTCTCTGGATTTTCACTGCCACTGCCACCGCAACCATTTTAAAGTTCAGGAGGCAGGTTCCCAGCTGAAGGGAGTGGTTTTCTCCCTTCCCCTGGCTCAGCAGTGCTGCCTCTGCCTGCTCTTCGCTTACCCGTTGCTTACTTCAAGCGCCTCTTCCTGTGACAGGTGAGTGGGAGAGCAGGCAAAGGCAGTGTACCAAGCCAGGGAAAGGGAGAAAACCACTCCCTTCAGCCGGGAACCTGCCTCCTGAACTTTAAAATGGTTGCACCTGCCAAGATCTGACTACTTGCAGCAACAGCGGTGTGGGTGAGAGCGGTGGACAAAACTCCACAGGGACAGTGAAGACAAGTAACCAATGTCCTTATGAAGAATAAATTCTGCATGGGATTTTGAGATGAATATGAGGGCACCAGGGGCAGGACTCCATTTGGATTTTTGGCCCCACATGTAGACAAGCCCTCAGTCAAGGAAGTAGCGCTGAGTTTGAAAGACCTGAGCAAGGCTGTTGATGACAGGGCAATTTGGAAGTCTCTCATGCATAGGGTTGCCATAAGTTAAAGTTGACGGCAGTTAACAACAACAATCTTTATACCCACTAGAGGTCTGTTCCAATGGGAGTGTCTTTGCAAAACTTTATCATGATTTAGGAGGAGCCAGCATGGTGTGGTGGTTTGAGCATTGGACTACAACTCGAGACCAGAGTTCAAATCCCCGCTCGGCCATGAAAACCCACTGTGTGACCTTGGGCAAGTCACACACCCCTAGCCTCAAAAAACCTTTGATAGGTTTGCCTTAGGGTTGCCATAAGTCAGAAACAACTTGAAGGTAGACAGCAACAAATTTGAGAGACAAATAGCTTTCCCAAATAAACAGCCTTTTTAGAAGATAATTTGGGCTGTGGTAACACATGTCCAGTCTGGAAGGAGAGAAATAAGTTGGAGGAGAACCCAGACTGCCGTTCTGGCTACCTGTTAAACTAGAATAAAGAAGAAAAAAAGACTACAGAAGAGGCCATGAAGCACAGAAGGGAGGGGCAGGTTCTATTATTGGATGCTGAGTTATTTGGATGCAGCAAATTGCAAACCTGGCTATTTTTTTTCATAACACTACAAATCACATAGTACAATGGCTTTGATGCTGGACTTTATTTGGATCACAATGCACACTTTCAGCATAGCTTCAGAGTTCAATGGTCCTAGATTGATCTATCTATCTACCTACTTACCTGTTTTCCTCCCTATGTAACATGTTATCTCTCTCTCTCTGGCTTTTCTTCACAAACGAAGATTCAGGAAGGACTCATCCCGTGCTTTCTGCAAGCACGCTGATGACTGAAAAGGCCAATCTGAGATAAACATGTCCGGTTGCAGAAAGCACAGCAGAAAGTCTCCTTGGGTGATGATTCCGGGTTGTGATTCTTTCTGCATTGTTGTTTCTCTTCAAGACTTGTTCGGTGTGAGCTCTCAAATAAGGCTGCAGCATTGTGGATAGTGTGTCTCCATGCCTCCCGATGTGAGGCCAGAGCAGACTATTGTTGGTGATCAATTTGTCCAAGCCTGAGATGTTGTTTCAGAGAGTCCTTGTATCGCTTTTTTGGAACACCCCTCTTATGCTGACTTGTGGCGAGTTCACCGTAGAGTACTATTTTGGGGAGGCGATGGTCCTCCATCCTAGAAATGTGCCTTGCCCAGTGCAGCTGTCTTCTCAATATCATGGCCTCAATGCTGGTGATTCTTGCTTGCTCAAGGACAGCAACATTCGTTACATAGTCAGTCTAGTGTATATTTAAGATTGTGCATATACAGCACTGATGAGAGCGTTTGAGGAGTCGAAAGTGTTGGCAATAGGTGACCCATGTTTCAGCCCTGCAAAGGAGAATAGACAGTACAGTTGTACAGTACAGTGTATGTGTACAGTGTACATACCTGAGAAAGACAGGAAATGCATGTACAAATGGTACAGTACAATGGTACAGTACAGTGTGCATAGATGTAACCTGTATGTTCTGCTGTTTCTCCTAATAAACTCAAGGTGGCGTTCAAGGCTTTCCTCATAACAACCCTATGAAATATCATAAGTCACACTTAGAGTGACACACTAAAGTGTAGGGGACTAGAACCTGGCTCTCCAAATCTAATGATAACACCACCCATGTGCTCCACCATTCCTGCCTCATAAGATGGCTGCTGGGTCCAAACTGCTCAGAACACCCCGGCCTGAGGTGACATAGTGGGGAAAGGGTCTTGCCTGTCAAAAGGGAGCAGAGCCACATATGCAGAGCACAAGCAATAATACAGCTATGCTCTTTTAACTGCTAAACATGATTTGACAATTTGGCAGATTTACAGGCATAGCAATAAATTACTCCAAATATAAATATTCAACATAAATATCTTACTACAAACACAAATGCAAATTAAAGAGTTGCTTGGCACGAACATTTGTTTTCCAAACTATAAATATCTAGGCATCCATATGACCAAAAACGTTGGCCAATTGTTTAAAGGAACTATGAACCATTTTCCAAATGGCTAAAACTAAACACTTAGAAGAAAGCTAAATCTGACACTCCTAGGTTGGACAGCCAATTTTTTTTTTAATTTCTCAATAAACTCTTCAGGAGAAAAAAAATCAACATAAAAAAATTAGCAAACAGGTATAGAACATTTGATAGCCAGCAGCAAAAAAAAAACTAATGTCCCTCAGAGCAATTAAATATGGCAGATCTGTCATGAATTAACTGTCAGAAAAGAGTCCAGGCAGTTAACATGGTTGTAATTGTTGTAAAGATGTTGTTTACGTTACTGGTTTTTTGTTTTTGTCTATTGTCTATTTAACGTTTGTATGTTTTTAAACTACTGTTAAAAAAATTTTAAAAGCTATTAAATATGGTAAATCTAAAAGTGGGGGGACTTTAGATTCCAAATATAAATCTTTACTACACAACTTTTCAGTTAAATCAGGCCTTGCAATTATGTAAGCAGGATGATACAATATTCTAGACTATTACAGAAAGAAACTCCATTCTCCTTGTGGAAGGATCAGAATTACTGTCGGTGCCAAGGAAAAGATGCTTACACTGCATTAACAATCCTTTTCTTAAAGAAACAATTACAATTTGGAATAAATTGAGAAAGCAAATCATACCCTATCTTTCACCTATAGTTCCCCATATGGTTGCATCCACAATTTAATAAAACAAAACTCGGCATTTCCAAATACTGTATGGGGGGGGGGACAGCATTTGCTGGATGCATGATTTATTTTAAAATGGACAGCCAAATCTTACAAAAACTCTGAAAAAAATCATGGTTCAGATGAGAGGTGGGCAAAAATATTTTGCTCCAGAATGCCTCCAAATGTTCCTAAAAGCTGGATGTGGAGGTCATTCCCCCATGTTTGGAGGCCCCCTTGAACCCTCAGAGGAGGTCAAAAACAATTTTTGCAATTTTTTCAAAAAATGTTTTGTCCTGAAATGCCACAAAATGCCCACTAGGGGGAAATTGGTACATTTACATTTTCTGGCCTCCCTGGGCAAATTGAGGCCCAGAGGAGTCCTTTTTTGACACAAGAAGTGTACAGGAAATTACTTCTGCTCACTTCCTGTTGCTAAAAAGTCCTCTCCGGGACTTAAATTGGCTTAAGAAGGCCCCAAACATGGTGAAAATGTTCCCAACTCCCCAAGAGGCTGTTTGGTGGCAATATATATATATATATATTGCAGAAGCAGGTGCAGTGGAGAAGCACAGTCCTCCAAAGTCTCCTGGGAGGTTAATGCAGCTCTCTAGCCTCCCATAGTTTCCCATGCCTGGTTTAAGCTATTATAAATATACATATTAGCAAAAACCATAGAAGGCCCTTCACAATCTATCACCATTTTAAAAAACTTGTATGAACACTGTAAGTTCAGCCAAAGGTTTTTTCAAATATGACACACTTATAGAAGGACACTTTAATAACTCTGTTTGCATCAAAATGGTATGAGAGGGAGGCTTACAAGTACAAATACCTGAGAAAGACAGGAAATGCATTTGGTTCAGCACATCATTTAAAACTGTCTCCATTTAGATGCCACACTTAGAAACATGGTGGACTTATGGAGATTTAATATATGCTCAAAAAGGAAGCAATAGATTGAAAACAAGAGAAGAATTAGAACAGGAGCAGATAAAGTGCAATTGGTTCCAATATAGGCAAATCATGGAGAGATATAATATGGATAAAAAGTTGTTAGGAATAGAAGAGTTAAAAACTGAATTAGACGAGTTAATCATGGACGAAAAAGCTTTCAAAGTATCAAGGGGATATAAATTGTTGTTAAAACTAGATTTGGAGTCTGAGACTGAAAGAATTTATGATCAGATGGTCAAGGGACGTTAGAGATAATATTTCAATAGAGAGCTGGGAGGTTCTATGGAGAAAAATATGAAATTTTTGCTAAATAGTGAACTGAAGGAGAACTGCTACAAAATGCAATACTGTTGGTATATGACCCCCTTCAAAGCTAGCGAAAATGTATAAAGCAAAAATAAGTAAATGTTGGAAATGTGAAGCTGTAGAAGACACTTTTTTTCATATGTGGTGGTCATGCAAAGCTGCGAAAAAATTCTGGATAAATATTCACAACTTGATAAGAAGGATAATTAAAACAGATTTCAGATTAAAACCAGAATTATATCTATTAAATATGTTTGATAGGGATTTTCCGAAGGAATATAAGAGTATGATGCTTTGCAGGACCACCACAGTGTGTATTGTTTTCGTGAGATATTGGAAATCAAAATCAATTCCGAATTGTGATGAATGGATGAGGAAATTATTGGAAGTAGCCCAAATGGAACAACTCACTTGCTGGATAAAACACCAGTCTAAAAATGAATTTAGAAAAGAATGGAGAAGTTTAATTGAATATTAGAAAGCTGGGGGAAATAGTATAAGAGCAATTTGGTTTACTGATTAATGACATTTATTAAATATGTAAATACCGGTATAAATATGTACCTCTCTGTCTGAAGAATACAGGGAAAGTGATGTATATAGTAATGTACTTATAGAAAAAAGGGAAATCCTGTATCTATGATTTAATGGTATAATACAGTTGAATGGGGGGGGGGATAGAAAGCCAATGTTAGAAGTAAAATCAAATTCAGACAACAGTGTAAAGGAGGTATAGGAAATATTATTGTGAAACATGTTTAAAGTATAATAAATAAAACTCTCCATTTAAAAAAAAGTTTATAAAACTGTTTACAGGTGGCACTTAACACTGGTTAGACTGGTTAGGTTACAGCCAAAAAGTCACATCGACACAGCTCACATGCCATAAAATACCATACATATTTTTGACAACACACTAACAAATTATTAACTAGTAAACTAAATATGGTAGCAGATTGTTATTATCTTTTTTTGGAGATGAAAACAGAGGACTTCAACATAAGCATTTGGCTTCTTTATTAGTAGTAGTTAAAAACTGGAAGATAGCTAATGAAATGGATTCTTCTGTGGTGGAAAACTTTGGAATGTAGCTGTAAATGAAAAATTCACTACACACAATAAAGAACTTTGTAGAGAAAAGGAAAATACATTCACTGAAAAAACAGATTATCTTTGGGGTTGTCTATACGAGGCAATAAAATTTGGATTGGTAATGCCAATTCACAGCAGCTTTCATTTGTCTCCACTTTTTTTCCCAAGATCATAGGTATGTGAAGCTTTCCATGTTTGATGTTCAAATGGGCATGCCTGTGAAGATGGTAGGCACGAGTGAATTACTTAAGTTTTTATTCTCACCGGTTGCCACCCCCAAACAGTATTTTTTTAAAAAAGCAAATCCAAGTTGCAGAAGTGCAACTTTCCATTTAAATAAACAGGGGGAAAGAGTCTGTTGCATTACCTCAGCGCACAGTCGCAAAGGCAAAAATCCAACATGGCAGTTCTGGGCACTGCCTTGCCAGCAAGCTCTGCCCCTGTGCACATCCAATCAATCAGCTTTCCACTTCTGCTCTTATCAGGAAAGCTCAGCAAAGCGAATCAGTTGACAGGGTCACACTCTCCATTAAGGACTGTGTTCGCAGTCTGGGGGTGCTCCTTGATTCATCACTTCAGATGACTAGTCAGGTGAATGCGACGGTCAGGAGCGCCTGTTATCAGCTTCGGCTGATACGCCAGCTGCTCCCTTTCCTGGAAGTAAGGGACCTCAAGACTGTGGTGCACGCTCTGGTAACCTCTCGTCTAGATTTCTGCAATGCGCTCTAATGGGGCTACCCTCGTGCTTGGTCTGGAAACTTCAGTTGGTACAAAATATGCCAGCCAGAGTGGTCTCGGGAACATCTCGGAGAGACCATATAACTCCAGTATTAAAATCTCTCCACTGGCTGCCTATCAGTTTCTGGGCCCAGTATAAGGTGTTGGTTATTACCTTTAAAGCCCTAAATGGCTTAGGTCCAACTTATCTTCGGAACCGCCTCCTCCCATACAATCCTCCCTGTGCACTCTGGTCCTCTGGGAGGAATTTCCTTCAGCCACAAAAATCCAGGCTGTCTGCAACCTCCCAGAGGGCCTTTTCGGTAATCACCCCCAAATTATGGAATGGCCTGCTGAACGAGATCCGTTAGATGACAAGCTTGAGTAGCTTTTAAAAAGCACTAAAGATGGATCTCTTTCGGCAGGCTTTTCCTGATTAGATTCGGCCTCGGGAGCTGCGTCTCCTGGCCTCTTAGTCTCGCTGGCTGTTGATTTTTGTATTTGTTTATTTATATGATTTTAGTTTAGGTGGATTTTAATTTGATACTAATTTAATATCTTTTTATGGGGGAGGGTGGGGTGGGTGGTGCTTAGGGATTTTACTCAGTATTGTTGTATTTTAATTGTTGTACGCCGCCCCGATTGTTTTTAACAGAGGGGTGGGGTAATAATAATAATAATAATAATAATAATTGTCCCAACAAGCAGGAATGCACATTTCCATGCAGTTTGTTTTTTTTTTTTTAAACTTCTGGAAAAGCCATGAAGAATTATAGTTGGAGAAATATAGCATGGAGAATTATAGTTGGAAGGGACCACAAGGGCCATCTAGTCCAACTTCCTGCCATGCTGGAGTACACAATTAAAACAGTCTTGAGAGATGGGTGTCCAACCTCTGCTTAAAAACCTCAAAATAAGAAAGGTCCACTACCAATGAATAGGTGTTACTGCCAAGCAGTTGTTCTTAATATTTAGGTGGAATCTCTTTTTTTTTTGTAATTTGAATCCACTGATTCATGTTCTAGTCTCTGGAGCAGCAGTTGGATGTATATTTTAATTTAATTGTTGTAAGCTGCCCTGATTGCGTTTGGTAGAGGGGTGGGATATAAATAATAATAATAATTATTATTATTACTATCCACATCACTTTCAAAAACACTGGTAAAATAAGTACACCAAGATTTGGCTGAAATGCAGGCATCTAAGATGGGATTAGAACATGTGTCTGATATTGAAATCAAATTCCAAAATCGTCTTTCTTTCCTTTCCAAGGCTGCCAACCCTAACTCCTTCCACTCCTTTTTTTTCTTTCTTAATAAATTTCTTTCTTATAAATTATAATTGGCAGGAAGCCAATTTTTTCAAACCAGCTTTCAACCTCAACCGCCTTATCCTCCTGGTTAGATGAGCCAGATTCTTTTCGGCTTGCCTACATTCATTATCATCCCACCCCACTTTGCCAGAGCTCATTCTAGATTGATAGACCGTTCTAGTTAGAAGTGGCCTTAGGGCTGCAAAAATAGTCGTAACACCTTCTAGTTTGAATTTTTTTAAACTCCTGGGAGAGGCTGCTTGTTGCAGAGGGTGGAGCTTCTGTGAGTTTGAATTTTTTTAAACTCCTGAGAGAGGCTGCTTGTTGCAGAGGGTGGAGCTTCTGTGAGTTTGAATTTTTTTAAACTCCTGAGAGAGGCTGCTTGTTGCAGAGGGTGGAGCTTCTGTGAGTTTGAATTTTTTTAAACTCCTGGGAGAGGCTGCTTGTTGCAGAGGGTGGAGCTTCTGTGAGTTTGAATTTTTTTAAACTCCTGGGAGAGGCTGCTTGTTGCAGAGGGTGGGGCTTCTGTGAGTTTGAATTTTTTTAAACTCCTGAGAGAGGCTGCTTGTTGCAGAGGGTGGAGCTTCTGTGAGTTTGAATTTTTTTAAACTCCTGGGAGAGGCTGCTTGTTGCAGAGGGTGGAGCTTCTGTGAGTTTGAATTTTTTTAAACTCCTGGGAGAGGCTGCTTGTTGCAGAGGGTGGGGCTTCTGTGACCGATCCCCCCCTAAAAAAGCATACTTAAAAGTACAGCATAGAGTTTTCAGCATTAACTAAGAGTTCTTAGATTACCTAAAAACTCTCACCATGGACACTGAGGGGACTGTGGCGGTCACCTGCAATACTTGTGCGATGTTTGTCTTCTTGGCTACAGACGTGGGGAACTTCACATGTACCAAGTGCAAGTTGGTAGCCCTCTTGGAGGAGAAAGTCCAGCAGCTGGAGACATGGGTAGCTACACTTCAACAGATTCGGGAGCAAGAGGTTTTCCTGGACAGAGCAGAACAGTCTTGGACGGGGACCGCACAGAGGAACTGGCTGGGGAGGAGAGGGTCACTCCACAGACATAGGAGGTAGACAGCTGGAAGAATGTCACACACAGAACAAGAAAATCCAGGGATTCTTCCAGCACCTTGCAGCTACATAATCGATTTGAAGCCCTTTCCCTTATCAAGGACAACGGGGAAGAACAGCATGGACAGACTTCAGGGGTAGAGCAGGGGACCTTGAGAAGACCACCGCAAGGAACAGCAGCTGCGAAGCCTCGGCGGAGGCGTGTGGTGGTGGTGGGAGACTCCTTGCTGCGAGGTACAGAAGCAGTGGTTTGTGGGCCTGACAAGATGTCTCGGGAGGTGTGTTGTCTCCCTGGGGCGAAGAACCGTGATGTGACAGAGCGGCTAACAAGACTCGTCAAGCCTACGGATCATTACCCCTTCCTTTTGGTCCATGTCGGAACCAATGATACTGCAAGGCACAGCTTTCCCAAGATCAGAAGAGATTATGAGGCTCTGGGGAGGAAGCTGAAAGAAATGGATGCACAGGTGGTCATCTCATCTCTTCTGCCAGTTGAAGGACATGGTCGAGGAAGAGAGAGGAAAATAGCCGACGTAAACAACTGGCTCCATAGATGGTGCCCCCGAGAACAATTTGGATTCTTGGATCATGGGCTGCGCTTCCATGAGGGGGGACTTCTGGCAAGAGATGGGGTGCATCTCACGACAGTTGGCAGAAACATTTTTGCCTACAGTCTCAAGAATTTGATCAGGAGGGCTTTAGACTGAGTCAAATGGGGGAGGGAGACAGTATTCTGGAAGGCAAAAGAGCTGGAGAAAATAGTCAAGCTGTCATAGAGGGAACAAGGCAAACAGCGCAAGGACCCAACAGTGGGAGGCAAAAAAACTTGCACAGGCAGCAAGTAAAGGGAACACATGGTCTTAGATGTCTCTACACTAATGCATAGAGCATGGGAAAGAAGCAAGATGAACTTGAACTCCTAGCACTACAAAACAAATATGATATAATAGGCATTACTGAAACCTGGTGGGACGAGTCTCATGATTGGAATGAAGGAATAGAGGGGTATAACCTTTTTAAGAGAAACAGGCCAAACAGGAAAGGAGGAAGAATAGCATTATATGTCAGGGATATTTACACCAGTGAAGAGATCCATGACATCAATACTGGAAGCCAGGTGGAGAGCATCTGGATAAAAATTAAAGGGGAGGGAAACAACAGGGATGTTATTGTGGGACTCTACTACAGACCCCCAAGTCAGACGGAGGAACTGGATGATGCCTTTCTAGAACAAATGAACACACATGCAGAAAGGAGAGATGTAGTAGTGATGGGTGACTTCAACTATCCTGATATTTGCTGGCAATCTAACTCAACCAAAACTTCAAGGTCTAGCAAATTCCTGACTTGCCTGGAAGACAATTTCATGGTCCAAAAGGTGGAAGAGGCAACAAGGGGGTCAGCTATTTTAGATCTGATCCTAACCAACAGGGATGAACTGGTTAATGGGGTGCAAGTGGTGGGATCCTTAGGTGAGAGTGATCATGTTCTCATGGAGTTTGTTATACAGTGGAAAGGAGAAGCCAGGCATAGTCAGACACGCATTCTTGACTTTAGGAGAGCTGATTTCAATAAACTCAGGGAAATACTGGGGGTGATCCCATGGTCAGGAATGCTAAAAGAGGAGAGACCTCAAGACGGATGGGACTTTCTCAAAAGGGAGATACTGAAGGCACAATTTCAAACAGTACCATTGAGGAAGAAAAATGGGAGGTGTCTCAAGAAACCAGGATGGATGACTAAAGAAATATCAACAGAACTAAGTTTTAAATGGAACATGTATAAGAAATGGAAAAAGGGGGAAATCACCAAAGAAGAATTCAAACAGATAGCGAACACATGTAGGAGTAAAGTCAGAAAAGCTAAAGCACAGAATGAGCTCAGGCTTGCTAGAGAAGTTAAGAAGAATAAAAAGGGTTTTTTTGGGGTATGTCCGCAGCAAAAGGAGGAAGAAGGAAATGGTAGGGCCACTACGCGGAGAAGATGGCAAAATGCTAACAGGGGACAGAGAAAAGACAGAATTACTCAACACCTTTGCCTCAGTGTTTTCAGAAAAGGTAAAGGGGGACCAACCTGAGGATAAAGGTACGGAAGACACAACAGGGGAAATCCAGCACAGAATAAGCAAAGAGGTAGTACAGGACTAACTTCTTAATCTAAATGAATGTAAATCTCCAGGACCGGATGAACTACATCCAAGAGTATTAAAAGAGCTGGCAAATATAATCTCAGAGCCATTGGCAATAATCTTTGAGAACTAGAGAACAGGAGAAGTCCCAGCAGACTGGAGGAGGGCAAACGTTGTCCCCATCTTCAAAAAGGGGAAAAAAGAGGATCCCAACAATTATCGTCCAGTGAGTCTGACATCAATACCAGGGAAGATTCTAGAGCAGATCATTAAACAGAGAGTCTGTGAACATTTAGAAGGCAATGCCATAATCACAAAAAGTCAACATGGGTTTCAGAGTAACAAGTCATGCCAGACTAATCTGATCTCTTTTTTTGATAAAATTACCAGCTTGGTACATGAAGCGAACGCTGTGGATATCGCATACCTTGATCCCAGTAAGGCCTTTGACAAGGTTCCCCATGACATTCTTGCAAACAAGCTTGTAAAATGTGGGCTAGACAAGTTAACAGTTCAATGGATTTGTAATTGGTTGACCAGCCGTGCCCAAAGGGTGCTCAGCAGTGGCTCCTCTTCGTCTTGGAAAGACGTGACCAGTGGGGTGCCACAGGGTTCTGTCCTGGGCCCAGTGCTATTCAACATCTTTATCAATGACTTGGATGAGGGAATTAGAGGCATATTTACCAAATTTGCAGATGACACCAAATTAGGAGGAGTAGCTAATACCCTGGAGGATAGGATCAAAATTCAAGATGACCTGGATAAACTGGAGAGCTGGGCCAAAGCTAACAAAATGAAATTCAATACGGAGAAATGTAAGGTACTGCACTTAGGGCGAAAAAACGAAATGCATAGATATAGGATGGGGGAGACCTGGCTGAATGAGACTACGTGCGAAAGGGATCTAGGAGTCCTAGTAGACCACAAGTTGAACATGAGTCAACAGTGTGATGCGGCAGCTAAAAACGCCAATGCGATTTTCGGCTGCATCAATAGAAGTATAGTGTCCAGATCAAGGGAAGTAATAGTGCCGCTCTATTTTGCCTTGGTCAGACCTCACCTAGAATACTGTGTCCAGTTCTGGGCACCAGGGCCGGTTTAAGGAATTTTGGGGCCTCCTACAATGCTTTACTTTGGGGCCCCCATATGTTTATCTCAGATCAATGTAACCTAACCTATTCACCGTACAGGATGTTCAGATTATAGTAGGACCCCTGTATCCACTGATTCATTATCCATGGGACACAAAACAGCACACCTACCATAGAGTCTTCCTAGAAAATGTGTCTTCCCTAGCCCTTTTCTAGGCCCTCCAAGGCAACTCTATGGTATTTTAAATCAGAAGTCCCATTATTTTCAATGGTGTTCACTATTATTCATAGTTTTCAGAATCCATGCCCCCCCCCCGGAACCAATCCCCAGTGGATAAGAGGGGCCTCCTATATTACAGAATTTGCCACCAATAATTTAGTTTAAAAACTATATTATAGGCACTAACATAATATTTTTTGTTTATTAGCAATTAATGTAATGGTGTAGATTTCCTCAAAATAAAGAGTAGACTACAAGCTAAACATGAGTTAACAGTGTGATGCAGCAGCAAAAAATGCCAATGCGATTCTAGGCTGCATTAATAGGAGTAGTGTCTAGATCAAGGGAAGTAATAGTATCACTCCATTCTGATTTGGTCAGACCTCACCTGGAATACCGTTTCCAATTCTGGGCACAACAATTCAAGAAAGATACTGAGAAGGATGGTGCGAGGTCTGGAAGCCATTATGCCTATGAGGAATGGCTTAGGGAGCTGGGTATGCTTAGCCTGGAGAAGAGAAGGTTGAGAGGGGACATGATAGCCATGAAAGTATTTGAAGGGATGTCATACTGAGGATGGGGCAAGATTATTTTCTGCTGCTCCAGAGACAAGGACATGGAGCAATCAACTCAGACTACAGGAAAAGAGAATCCACCTAAACATTAGGAAGAAGTTCCTGACAGTAAGAGCTGTTTGAAAGTGGAACACACTGCCTTTGAGTGTGGTGGAGTCTTCTTCTCTGGGTTTTTTTAAACATAGGTTGGATGGCCATCTGTGTTCCTGCAGGGCAGAAGCCGATCGGATGGGATCGCTGTTGAGGTCCCTTCCAGCCCTATGATTCTATGATTCTAGGCTGCATTTAGAGCCTGGGAAAGTTACTCTTGGATTACACCTCCCAGAATCCTCCTGCCAGCACCCTTCTCAAGGTCTGGTTGCATTGTTCCTTTTCCAGCATTCTCTAGCCCAGTGGTTCTTAACTTGGGGTCCGCAATGTCCTCACAGGGGGTCCACAAAGGCTTGAAGGCTGCTTGGCCCACCTCCTCCCTGTAGTGGAGTAGCCATGTGACAGGAACCAAGGCAAAGACTGGCTGGCTTGGCCTGTACATTGCCATTCAATCCACTCCAGCCACAAACTTGCAGGAAGAAGCAAGAGTGTCTCTAAGGGAAAGTTTAATGGATGGTGTAATTGTATTGTTGTTGTTGTTAGCTATTATTATTAGCTATTATTATTAGGATTCAAATCTTAAGTCTTGGGACAAAAAAAGATATTTAAAGGGGGTCCCTGGTAAAGAAAAGGTTAAGAATCACTGCTCTAGGCCAATGCCTCTCACATAACACTAATGCGATACTGGTGTTTTAGTGACAACAATAAAACCATTGTTCCCAGTAATATTACTCCAAATTTTAATTTATATTCTTTATATTCTTCTGTTAAAAGAGCTAGAGTGTTGTAGAAGTTTCAGCATTGCACTATGACTGTGGAGACCAGGGTTTGAATCCTTACTCAGCCATGAATACCCACTGGCTGACCTTGAGCAAGTCACAATCTCTCAGCCTCAAAGGAAGTCAAAGGCAGACCCCCTTTGAACAAACCTTCCCTAGAAAGCCCCATGGTAGGTTGGCCTTACTCAGAAATGACTTGAAGGCACATGGGCAAACACCCACAAATTTCTTTTGCAGGTTGAACTCAGTTGGCAGCACGGGGAGGAAGCTGAAGAAGACCAAGGGGGAAAGGGAGGGGAGAGGAACCAAGACATGTTAAATGCAGCTGGAAAGATGGGCTGGAGGGGATCTATGTGCAGGAAAGGAAAGGAAGAGAAAAGAAAAAAAAGAAAGAAAGAAAGCCCTTTCTGAGGGAGACAACCCTCAAATTCCCTGTCTCTCTCTCTCTCACACACACACACTCACCCTTTCCTACGTGCCTCTCCCTCCAGCTTCTGCCACAGAGGGCTGCTGTTTCTTTCTCTTTCTCTTTAGTTTTGGAGATGCTGTTTTTGTTTTTTTAAAAAAAAGCCAGCAGGAGGTTTTTGGAGGAGGAGGGTAAGAGGGGGCTCCTCCCAGCTGTCTCCTGGCTGTCTCCTTTGTCAGATTAAGGAGGCCAACACGGGGCCCTCTCTTGACCTCGGGGCCCCCTGCCAATGCTGATTTGGCAGACAGGTTAAACTGGCCCTGCTGGGCACCACAATTCAAAAAGGATATTGACAAATTGGAGCGTGTCCAGAGGAGGGCGACTAAAATGGTGAAAGGTCTGGAAACCATGCCTTATGAGGAGAGACTTAGGGAGCTGGGTATGTTTAGCCTGGAAAAAAGATGGTTAAGCGGCGATATGATAGCCCTGTTTAAGTATTTGAAGGGGTGTCACGTTGAGGATGGAGCAAGCTTGTTTTCTGCTGCTCCAGAGATCGGAACACGGAGCAATGGATGCAAGCTCCAGGAGCAGAGATTCCACCTCAACATTAGAAGGAACTTTTTTACAGTAAGAGCTGTTCGCAGTGGAACGCACTCCCTCGGAGCGTGGCGGGGTCTCCTTCCTTGGAGGTCTTTAAACAGAGGCTGGATGGCCATCTGTCAGGGATGCTTTGATCGTGATTTCCTGCATGGCAGGGGGTTGGACTGGATGGCCCTCGTGGTCTCTTCCAACTCTGCAATTCTATGATTCTATGATTCTACAGGGTCTAGGTTTCCTTTGACAATGTTCTGATGCACATCCAAAAGGTAAGAACTATTCAGATGAACCTGGACTGAAAGTTCAGCAGGAGACCACTTTAAACTTTCCCCAATAATTATTGTTCCATCAGCCAGATCAGTAGGTGAAGAGGGAAGTAGAGGAACTAATATAGAAATGGACAAAAGTATAAATAAATTATCACTTTCTGGGCGGTCTAAAATATTATAGCTCATCCTGTGGAACAATAGTTTTGAGGAGCAGAAGATGTAATCAATAATACTACCCACTCAGCTATTAAGAAATGTAAAATATCCATTGCAATTATCCAAAGGACTGCCATGAAGGCATGTCAACCTCAGGCAGGACATTAACTCAAATACCTTCTACCTTTTTTATTTACCACTTTGTCCAAAGAAAGATGATCAGGTAAAAAAACCCCATTGCCATCCAGGCCGAAACCATTTTCCTTTTCATTAGGACCAGAACTGACACGAGCATTAATATCACCACACAATACTAAGGTTGCCTTAGGATATCGTGTCTCGCAAATATTCAGAGCCTCTTCAAATTCATTCTAAAATAACCTTGAGCTCCCAGATTTATCAGGAGGACAGTATATACTTAAACAAATTAGAGTATCAATATCTGGCCCCCAATTACCATTTAACAATACAGCCAAAATAAAATTGCATTTAGACTGATAAATTATTTCAGGCACAACATCCAGTTTCACTGAAACTAAAGTAGCTATACCTCTCCTGGTTCTTCCTTTCTTGTAAAGCTTTGTTGCAGGGAGCAAAAAAAAAACTAAATCCTTGTAACAAAGAAATGGACGTATCTAATATCCAGGTTTCCTGAAAACATAGAATGTCAAATAATGAGAGAAATTTCCCAAATTCCTGGTTTGCAGTCTTATTCTGCCATCCTGCAATATTCCAAGATAAAACTAAAAGGAAAACTGTAATTCTGAACTGTCCAGTCATGGAAGGTGCAATAATTGGCTCTTGGTAGTAAAAGAGGTATTGAATTTCTCCTATGCAGTTCTTAAGTCGTCTCTCCTCTTCTCAGATTAGGAAAGTTCTCTAAGTTCCTATTAAAGTTGTGTCTGAATTAAGCCTGTTTATATCTGAGTTGGATATTCCTCCATAAATTTCATGGGAGATCGATGGATTAAGAGCTGCTGATCTGGTACCCATAGCCCTTCCAGGAAACAGGAATGTTGTTTGGGTAGGTTACATATGAAGACATGGCTTTACTACCAATGGTGCCATTATTTGAGTATTTTTTACCCTTATGGGCCTATTTGGGCTGATCAAAAGCAAAATGACAATCGGCTTTTCTTTGTAAGGTGACTTGATGATGTGAATAAGTAAATGTGGAATTTTCGCCTCAATTGTGCCTACCCCACTTAAAGGTTACATACAATAATTATTTGTCAAATTAGGGAGTGAGGACCAAAAGAATTTACAATGCTCCAAACAGGTGAAAGACAGTTCAGTAACACCTCTTATTCCCTTATGTCTCAAGGGGTATAAACACAAACAGGACAATCCTCCTAAATCCTGCCTTAAAATCCCAGCTGATGATAACATTTCAGGTAGCACCTCTGTACTTTCTTTCCATGAACCATCTGCTCGCTTTAATGGCCAATTAAATATTGAGAGATACAATAGCCAGACTTAGTCTGCAATGTCTCACTCTGTTGAGGTCCTGAAGCTTTCAGAGTCAAGGTGAAATCTTCATAACTGTCAGGGGAGGGGGGATTGCTGCTTTCCAGGAATTCCCTAGTCATACACTTCACTGGATCTGAGCAGTGTCCCAGAAAAAGAGGAATGACACTGACTGCCAAAGTACAGTCAGTGAGCAGGGGAAATCCCCTGAAAACCCGCAGAAAAAGAAAGAACCACACTTGTTTTGTCTAACTGTATTTTTTAGTAGTCATGCTTCTAGCAGATGGTGTCAGATTAATGTAAGCTAGAGTTGAAAGACCGCGGTTTACGAGGGGGCCTCTAAATGCAGTTTTTAAAAACTACAATTTTTTAAAGTAATTTTCAAGGTTTTCATAATGCCTTTTATTTTGTTTTATCTCTTTGAATACTACTACATAGGAATTACAGTTCAACAACATCTGGAGGCCACAGTTGCCCATTCCTAATTTAGATTGTTAATACAGTATTTATGCAGGATCAGTATCCACAGTTACACTTACCCATGGTGGGGGGGAAAGGTCTCTCTAGGCATCTGGAGGACCACGGAGTCACACTGGAGGTGGTCTTTTCTAAGCATCAGAAGGTCCTCCAGCATGACTCTATGGTCAGCTTCCAGTGGACGTTGACCATAGAGTTGCACCAGATGCCGAAAAAGGCATCCTCTCTAGGGGTTTGTTTACACAGCAGATTTATTGTGGCAACTTGCGCTTTAATTCTTTTCCGCAGCTGTGCCAGTCAGGTTTTTTTTCTAATTATGCAGCTTTTTCATTCAGACTTGAAAAAGTGCGGGGGGCGTGGCCTCCCAGGCAGACGAAGGCTTTATGGGGAAGAGGCTAGATCGTGCGTGAAAGAATTTGAAGCCCTGCATTTTCGAGTTAAAGAAAGACTCACAGACTGCCAAAATAGCAGGGGGGAAGATCAAAGAAGTGGCTCTGTCTCTGTATCTCTCTAAATCTGCCTGTAAATGAACTCAGTCACTCCCCGAAGCAGAGACACAGCAATCTCCCCGTCTGCCCTGGCATCTCTGCTGAAAGACCTTGCTGCCATGCCGTGGATCCTAAGGTGAACCTATCACAAGTTTTTTCAGCATGATTTGTTTAGTCAGGGTTCACAGACTTGCAAAATAGCAGAGGATTTTTGACTCTCCCTCCCTCAGTCCCCCTCCCTCCCCCAATCACAATGCAGCTCTGCTGCAGCCCTTAGTGAAATGGTTTCGCTCTCGCTCTCTCTCCCTCCCTCAAGCAGAGCTGACAGATGGAAACTTTATGACTGAAAGGTCTTGGGAATGCTTTTTCTTGGCAGACTTGCAAAATAGCAGAGAGGATTTTTCAAAGTTTCCTCTAATTGCTACTGTCTCTCCCTCCCTCCCCCTCTTTTAAGCCCACCCTGCATCATAGCAACCAATCACAATGCAGCTCTGCTGCAGCCCTTAGCAGAATGGTTGTTTACACTGCCAATAATGCGCTACATTGCAAATATACCGGTAAAAGTAGCAACATCCCTTGCCACGCTATATTTGGGTGTTTTACCTTCCCCCCTTCTGAATGAGGCGATGCTGTGCTGTGATCCATGGGAACTATGAGCTATCTTAGCAGTATATTTAGAGGAATATTTGCCCGTGTAAACGACCCCTAGGTATTTTCTAGACCTTCCAGCACAATTATATGGTTTCTATGGAACATCGCTATTATATGCCATTTCATATATCTGGGGTAAGTCTGGGAACATCCCCATGTAAACAGGGGGTGACTTCTATGCGTGCAGCTTTCAGGTAGTACTGCATTGCTGTATTACGAACTCAGGGCATGATCTAGGCCAGTAGCTCTTAGCCTTTTCTTTACCAGGGACCCCCTTTAAATATATTTTGTTGCCACGGACCCCCAAGACTTAACTCAAGATGTTGATGATGATGACACGCCATCCATTAAATCTTCCCTCAGAGGCCACTGGAGGGGGAGGGAAGACTTTTCTCCTGCTTCTTCCTGCAAGTTTATGGCTGGAGCAGATGGCAGCCAGCCAGCCTTTGCCTTGGCTCCTGTCACATATCAACATCTGGTGGGCAGAAGATGGAAGCACTGTTTTTGAACAACAGCTTTCAGAAATCCCATCCCTCCAGCATGGCCACTGGCTGGGGATTTGGTGAGTTGTCTTTAAAAGTAGCATTTCCAAGCTTTGCAGAAGGGTCACAGGTTTCTCAGCCCTGAGTTAGACAAAACATAACATAAGAAATGCCTTGCTGGATCAAGCTCAGAGTCTTATCTGTTTAACACCCTGTTTCTCATAATCTTAAGCATAGTTTGGAACTTTTAAAAAGTAAGGGATTTGACACACATACTCTGTTATTCATAATGTCTTAGCTACTTTCTTTAAAAAGAAAAACCATAAATGATAACCTCAAATATAAATAGAAAATTCTATTCATTACACAAAGAAGTAGTATCATTGCTACCTATTAGACTCTCCTTACCACTGAAAACAAGAAATTTGGTGCAAGTACCTATATTGTAATGATGTTTCTTGCAGCTTGTTACTTCCAAATGCTGTTTTTAATTGCCTGTTCAAGACCAAGTCACCCCCGAATACTTGGCATTACAACAGAGGTAGCCAGCCCACAAGGATCCATTGTAGCTAGGGAAATTCATTTACTTCTGAGCTGCTGTGAGGATTACAGCTAAACTTGGAGGAAAGAAGGAAGTCTGGGAGTGTGTGGCAAATTGCAGTAATTTTTCCTTGCACATAAAAGAGTTCTGCCATGTTTCACTTTGCAAGCCCTGACTCCACTATAACACTGGACTTAGATAGACATATACATAGTAACCCAAGTGAATGGATAACTACAGAGCACATCCCAGATGGAGGGGTTGTCTAAACAGCAAAAATACTGCTCATAGAATTCAAGGAGAATAAATTTGGCTAAATGCAATCCTGCATCAATCTGCTGTATTCGGAAGGAGGGGGGCCAAATCCACCAAAAACTCCACAGGAAAAATCTTTGTGGCTTTTACTGTATTTTAAAAAGCTCCACAGAGAATGTGCATTCCCATTTGTTGGGACAACCGATGCGCTTTGATGTGCGTTCCTGATAAGAGCAGAAATGGAAAGCTGATTGATCAGACATGTGCAGGGGGCAGAGCTTGCTAACAAGGCAAGCACCTGGAACTGCCATGTTGGATTTTCATTGTAGCAATCGTGTGCTGAGGCGATGAAACAGTCTTTTTTTCTCTTTTTTTCTAATTATTTAGGCAGAATATCACACTTTTGCACCTTAGATATGCTTTTAAAAATATACTGTTCGGTGGTGGCAGCTGGTGACAATAAAATGTCAGTAATTCAGTCGTGCCTGCCATCTTGATTTTCAGGCACGCCCATGGAACACCGAAAGCGGATAGCTTTGCATCCCTGCGATCTTGCCAAAAAAATCATGAAGACAAACAGAAGCTGCTTTGAATTGGCATTAGTGCGCATCAATCCACATTTTCTCCGTCGTATAGACAAGTCCTTATTTTGGTCTCAAAAAGCTTACAGCCCAAAATTTGATACAACAAAGCCAGAAGCAGATAGAAACAGGGGAAGCAATATGTGGGCAGTTCAGATGCAAGTGCTTAAGCTACTTAAACTACTATAGGCTATTTAAGTTGGACTTGACTTCCTGATCTGTTGCAACAGTGTAGTGTTATTGTTATGTTACAAAATGAAATGATGGGGGGGTGAGAGTTATAACAGAATTGTTGAGAGGAAATCTTAGTGTAAGAGAAAAGAAAGGAGGATAAAGGGGACAGGAAGACAGAGAAATTAATCTGTCAGAACAAACACACGGGTTTTGTTGAAGCAAAACCCCTACAAATAGTGGATATTAATCAGATCTGTTTCATATAGTACAGTGATTCTTAACCTGTGGTCTGCAGACCTCCAGAGGGCCGTGATGTCTTCACAGGGGTCCACAAAGGCTTGGAGGCTGCTTGGCCCACCTTGTCCCTGCAGTGGAGCAGCCACATGACAAGAGCCAAGGCAAAGGCTAGTTGGCTGGTTTGGCCTGTGCATTGCCATTTGATCTGCTCGGGCCACAAACTTGTAGGAAGAAGCAGGAGAAAAGTCTTCCCTCCCCCTCCAGTGCTTCTGAGAGATGGTTTAATGGATGGTGCAATTGTATTCTTATTATTCTCTCTCTCTCTCTCTCTCTCTCTCTCTCTGGCTTCTCTTCGCAAACGAAGATTCAGAAAGAACTCATCCCGCGCTTTCTGCAAGTGCGCTGATGACTAAAAAGGCCAATCTGAGATAGACAAGTCCGGTTGCAGAAAGCACAGTAGAAGGTTTCCTTGGGTGATGTTTCTGGGTTGTGATTTTTTCTGCGTTGTCGTTTCTCTTCAAGACTTGTTCGGCGAAGTTCTCAAATAAGGCTGCAGCATTGTGGATAGTGTGTCTCCATGCCTCCCGATGTGAGGCCAGGGCAGACCATTGTTGGTGATCAGTTTGGCCGAGGCTGAGGTGTTGTTTCAGGGAGTCCTTGTATCGCTTTTTTGGAGCGCCCCTCTTACGCTGACCCGTGGCGAGTTCACCGTAGAGTAGTATTTTTGGGAGGCGATGGTCCTCCATCCTAGAAACATGCCCTGCCCATCGCAGCTGTGTTCTCAATATCATGGCCTCAATGCTGGTGATCCCTGCTTCCTCAAGGACAGCAACATTCGTCACATAGTCAGTCCAGTGTATATTTAGGATTGTGCGTAAACAGCGCTGATGGAAGCATTCGAGGAGTCGTAAGTGGTGGCAATAGGTGACCCATGTTTCAGACCCATAAAGGAGAATAGACAGTACAATGGCTCTATACTATTATTACTATTATTATGGTTAAGTCTTTGGGGTCTGCGGCAACAAAAAGGTTTAAAGGGGGTGCCTGTTAAAGAAAAGGTTAAGAGCCACTGCTCTAGTACATACATTTCCTCCTTTTTCTTGCTTCAGACTGCAAAGCTTTTCTGGGAGCTAAAGAAAAAGCCGAGACATGCAAAAGAGACATTTATCAAGGTTCTGCTCTGCATCTGTACTCCCCCAACCTTACCCATTGCAACATATGCCCTAGTTGTTACTGGTTCCTGCTTGCACAATTGTCCTTTCTCAGTCCTTTCCTGGAAAGACTCTAGAGTGGGGGAGGCATGAAGCAAGGATCATACAGTCAGTGAGGCCATGGTTCACAGCCACTGGAGTTACCTTCCCATGCCTTTCAAGCACTGACCTCATGGGATCAGAGATATTATGCTGGCTGATGTCAAACTCGGAATTCTTTTGAAATGCTGAGCTGAGAGTTGGGGGAGCAACTGTATTTCATGTTTTTCCTCCTGGGATAGACATGTGTACTTGCAAAAGAGATTTGAGGCTTCACCTCTGTTGAATAGATTCCCCTCCTGACACACAGAGCATGGAGAATTACTTATAGGAGTTAAGGCTCCAAGAGCTCCAAAGTGGTTATTGTTAATATTACAGTCAGAGCTTGGAAAAGTTAGTTTTGAGGGACTACAGTTCCTAGAATCCCTCAGTCAACACTGCCAATCGCCATGCAGTCATGCTAGCTTGGGGATTTTATAGAATCATAGAGTTGGGAAGGACCATGAGGGCCATCTAGTCCAAACCCCTACCATGTAATATACAACTGAAGACATCAAACCTCTGCATAAAGATGTGCAAAGAATGAGAATCTACCACCCTCTGAGGTGGCCTATTCCACTGCTGAACAGTTCTTATCATCAGGAAGTTCTTCCTAATGTTTAGGTGGAACCGTATTTCTTTCCATTTGAATCTACTGGTTTATATCCTTGTCTCTGGAGTAACAGGAAAACAGCTTGCTCCAAGCATGGTTTACAGACCATTTACCATCTTGGTTGCCTTCCTCTGGACACATTCCAGCGTGTTGATATACTTGAACTGTGGAGCCTGTCTATATGATGACCCCACCCCGATTGCTCTGCAGTAATGGCAAATTGCAGCAACTACAATTTGTCTTAATGGTTATTGAGCCCCCAAAAGCTTTGTATGCCTGCCAGTCAAATGGCAGCCACGAGTGAATTACTCACGATTTAACTTACCTGAATTTGCCACCACTGAACTTAAAAAAATAAATAAATCTATGTGCGATAGAGTGATATTTCGCCTTTACTAAAAAGGAAAAAACCAACAACCTGTTTTATTGTCTTAGCACTCGTTCAACATGGTGGCTCCAGGCACTTACCTTGTTAGCAAGTCCCCCGAGCGTGTCCGGCCAATCAGCTTTGCACTTCTGCTTGTATGGGAAAGCAATTAAAAGTGAATCACTTGTCCCAATGAGCAGGAATGTACATTCCCCTCACTGTTTTTTTTTTTAAACTCAGGGAGAAGCCATGAAGGCTTTTCCTTTGGAGTTTTTGATATTTTTGCCCCCCCCCCTGCTCCCTGCTCCCAAATATGGCATAATGGTGCAGGATCCCATTAAGATAGGTAGGGTTATCCTCGCATTCTGTGAGGAGTATTTTCACTGTTTAGACAGCCCTGTGGTGCCTAGAACTGGGACAGAACCGTGAGGCACCTCACTAGTCACTTATGTCCAGGATGAAAAGGAACTACAGTATTGCTGAGCACTTTTGGGTCTGGTCTGTCAAATAATTACTGATCCACCTAGCAGTAACACTGTCTAGTCCATATTTTACCAGCTTATCTACAATAATATCATGGGAGACCTTGTCAAATACCTTACATAAATCAAAATGTATTACACCCACTGCATTCACCTGATCTAGCAAATTTGTAACTCTGTTAAAAAAGAGAGAGATAAGATCAATCTGGCATGACTTTTTTTTTCTTTTTAGAAACCCATGCTAACTGTTAGTAATCATAGCATTCTTTTATAAGTGTGCACAGATGGGCTGTTTAATTATCCGTTGTAGAACCTTTTCTGGTATTGACATCAAGCTGACAGGTCAGTAGTTGTTCAAGTCCCTTCCCCCCGCCCTCTTCTGAAGATGAGGACAATATCTGCCCTCCTCTGCTCTGCAGGGACCTCTCCTGTTCTCCAAGAATTCTCAGAGGGGTTACAGCCCTCAGACATTGGGGGCGGGGGCAAAACCATTCTGAGCAAATCTCAAGATTGTTGCAGCAACTACAAGGTGAGTACAATTTATCTCTTTCAGAGGAAATTACATCCAGCCAGACAAATGCAGTCTGAAGTAAAGTAAGCATTACAATAGCCATGCAATGCTGTAGGCCAGTGGTTCTTAATATTTTCTTTACCAGGGACCCCCTTTAAATATATTTTGTTGCCACAGACCCCCAAGACTTAAAACAACAACAACAACACCATTATACTAGCCTTTAAACCTTTCCTCAGAAGCACTGGAAGGGGAGGGAAGACATTTCTCCTGCTTCTTCCTGCAAGTTTGTGGCTGGAGCAGATGGCAGCCAGCCAGCCTTTGCCTTGGTTCCTGTCACATGGCTGCTCCACTGTGAGGAGGAGGTGGACCAAGCAGTCTTAAAGCCTTTGTTGAGCCCCTGTGAGAACATCACGGCCCCCTGGGGGTCTGTGGACCACAGATTAAGAACCACTGCTGCATGTATTTATTCAGAAGTAAACCCCATTAAATTGAACAAGGCTCATTACTATGTAAGTGTGCACAGAAGCACAAGCTAAATGCATGATTGCAGCTGACATCTATGATTGCAACTGACACTTTCCTCTCTCTGTGTGTGCTGTAGTCCCTGTAAAAAATACCCCCCTGCTGCCATTAGCAATGTGTTGTGGGTGTGAGGGGGGGGCAATCTTAATTAGGTGTGTAGTGAAACCCCATCTTGAATGTAACAGCTGCTAATCCTTGCCCCCCCCCACTAATAAAAAATTGAAAATTTTATCTGACGAAGGATAGTCTCTGCAAAATAAATATATAAATGAAATAAGCAACATGAAGTCGAAGGCTTTCACGGCCAGCATTCATAGATTTTCCTTGGGTTTTTTCCGGGCTGTGAGACCGTGTTCTGGAATAGTTTCTTTCTGAGGCTTCACCTGCATCTGTGGCTGGCGTCTTCAGAGGATGGTTGGGTAGGAGTGTATGTGGACTTATATATGCCGGTGATGGCGAACCTATGGCACGCGTGTCACCACTGACACGTGTAGCCATCTGTGGTGACACGTGGCTAGGCCTCCTCCCCACTTCCCCCTGCAACCTCACCACCCTCCCTGAAGTGGTGGGCAGGGCTACGAAGCCCCAATCGCCACCACCACCCCTGAGGCCTCCTGCTTCCCTGGAGCTACCTTGGAAAGGCCGGGTAAGGTGGCAGGAGGGTTGGCGGGAGTCTGCCTGGCCTGCCCCCGGCCTTCCCGAGGGGGCTCTGGGGCTTCGAAGCCCTGGAGCCACCTTGGAAAGGCTGGGGAAGGTCACAGGCGGGTGGGAGTCTGCCCGGCCTCTCCCCGGCCTTCCTAAGGGGCTCCAGGGCTTCGAAGCCCCGGAGCCGCCTCGGAAAGGCGGGGAAGGCAACAGGAGGGAGGGAGGGAGTCTGCCTGGCCTCTCCCCGCTTTCCCGAGGGGCTCTGGGTCTTCGAAGCCCCAGAGCCGCCTTGGAAAGGGGCTCCGGGTGTGATGTACCAGGAATACATGCTCACATTTACTCAATAAGAATTCTTTATTAAGCAAGGATACGTGTAGCAGGAACATAGGCAAAGCTCAGACTAAACACAACCTAACACAATTCCCCGATAAACGCTTACAGTGTGAGAATGGCATGCAGGGAGATTCATGGGCAGCAAGACAGCTCCAGGTGCTGTGACCTTGGGCTGCTTTGGAGAACAGCGTTCTCGGGCCCACAAAGGGCGGGCTGGCACCCACCCAAAGGCTGAGAGGCCCAGGCAAGGATAACAGGCCAAAGCCTTTTACCAACATCATGTCAGGATCTTCCATGGAGTCTATTCTAATGCCCAGAATTCAGGGATGAGCCTGACATACCGCCCTCCGAAAGAGCAACCCCCCTCCCAACTCAGCTGGCCTTATCAGGAAAGCGAGCATGGAACTTTCGTAATAAGCACGGAGCGTTTATGTGTTCAACATTAACCCACTCAGCATGACCCATTGGCAAATGTTTCCATTTAACCAGATACTGCAAACCCCCCATGTGCACCTGAGAGTCCAGCACATCAGAAATCTCAAACTGTTGGTCTTTGTCCACCAGGATAGGGCGAGGCTATGGCTCAGGATCTTGATGGTATCGATCTGAAGGGCACGCCAGCTTGAGCAAACTAGAATGAAACACAGGGTGGACATTATGATACAGCTTGGGCAATGATAGTTCGAAAGCCACAGGGTTAATTTCCCTAACAATAGGGAAAGGTCCAATGTACTTAGGCCCCAACTTTTTTGAGGGCTGCGGGCTCTTTAGGAATTTGGTGGATAGGAAAACCAAGTCCCCCCACGGAGTACTGCGGGGTAGGGTCCCGCTTTTTATCAGCATACTCTTTATAACGGGCTTTTGCAAAGTCCAGGGCCAACACGACTCTTGGCCATGCATCCTTAATTAGTGAACTCCACTGGGCCACTGGGACCGGGTCCTTGGAGGTCCCCTTTCCTAAAGGCAGAGGGTTAAAGTCCTGTCCTGAAACAATTTTAAAAGGGGACAAGCCTGTGCTTTGGTGTAAGGTGTTGTTATACGCTACCTCAGCAAATGGTAAAAGGTCAACCCAATCAGACTGCTGGAAGTTGACATAACACTTTAAATACTGTTCCAAAAGCTGATTCATACATTCACTTTGGCCATCACTTTGTGGATGATGGGAGCTGCTTAATCCCAACTCAATCCCCAACAATGTTGTGAATGCCTTCCAGAATTAGGAGGTGAATTGAGCTCCCTGATCTGAAATGATCTTAGCAGGTACTCCATGTAGCCTATAGATGTGATGCACAAACAGGGAAGCTGTCGGGAGTTTCCTGCATGCCACAAAGTCTGCTTGCTTGGAAAACAAATCAGTCACAACCCAAATAACAGTCTTTTTCTTACTTTCTGGCAACTCAACAATGAAGTCCATACTAATGACTTCCCGTGGTTTAGTGGGGGTAGGTAAGCCTTTTGGTTTTCCCCCAGCTCTTTTTGCCACCGCACACGTGTGACACCCCTTTACATAGTCCTCTACCTCCTTCCTCATTTTGGGCCACCAGAACTGCCACCGAGTTAAGTGTAACATTTTCACATACCCAAAATGACCTGCACTCTTCACATCATGGCATTGTTTAAGGATGGCAGTTCTCATATTCTCTGGAACATACAGGCGTTCTCCCTTCCAAGCCAAACCTCCTCGTAGAACTACCTCCCCTTGGTGAGATAGAAACCACGGTCCTTGGAGAGAGCTGCTGCCATTTGAGCCTGCCACCCACTCACACCGTCCTCCAAGACCGGAGGAGAAGGCTCCAAGGATGATTGGGCCGGCGCCACAGCGGGGGTCATGGGCTTTGCGGGCGGGCCATCAGGCTCCCCCGCAAAGCCTTGTTCTAGGCCCCAATAAGGGCCTGCCTTGGTCTCCTGACACTTGGCTAGGCTGCGCCTGAGAACTGCCAATCTCATATGGGAGGAGGAAAGACTGTGTCTATCACCTCCTTCCACTGACTGTTATGTTGAGGGAGCCTGGACAAAGCATCAGCTAAGAAATTCTTTTTTCCCGGGAGAAACTTCAGGGTGAAGTTGAACCGGTAAAAAAATCTGGCCCACCTAATTTGTTTGGGGTTCAAGCGCCGTGGAGTTTTCAAAGCCTCCAAGTTTTTGTGATCTGTCCAAACCTCAAAAGGTTGGGAAGATCCTTCCAGTAGATGGCACCAAGTCTCTAAGGCCAATTTGATCACCCCTGCCTCTTTCTCCCACACTGGCCAATTTCGTTCAGTCTCATTGAATTTCTTTGACAGATAAGCACAGGGTCTGAGCTCCCCCCCTTCATTCCATTGTAACAACACCCCCCCATCGCCACATCTGAGGCGTCTACCTGAACCACAAAAGGTTGTGTGGGGTTGGGGTGCTTTAGAATGGGTTCAGAGGTGAAAAGCTTCTTCACCTTGTCAAACGCCCAATGGGTCAGTCCAAACAATCTTTTGGGGAGGCTTTTCTGCCTTCCCCTTCCCAGTTTGTTTCTTCTCTCCCACCCCCTTGGTTTTCAACAGGTAAGGCCATCTCAGCAAAGTCAGGGATGAAGGACCGGTAAAAATTAGCAAACCCTAGGAAGCTCTGAAGCTGCTTCCTGGTCCTGGGGGCCTCCCATGCAAGAACCCATTTTACCTTCTCAGGGTCCAGTTCAAACCCCCCCCCCTGCTAGAGATGTGGTACCCGAAGTAATCTAAGCAGCTCTGATGGAATTCGTATTTTGACATTTTGGCATACAAATGATTCTCCCCCAATTTACTAAGCACTTTTTTCACCAACTTCTCATGGGACGTATAGTCCTCAGAGTAAATAAGCACATCATCCAAATACACCAGTACCCCTTTGTACAAGAACTCTCTCAGTACATCATTAATCAAGTTCTGGAAAATTCTGGGGGCTCCACTCAGCCCAAATGGCATTACGCAGAATTCAAAAGCCACTAGCTGGCAATTAAAAGCAGTTTTCCACTCATCCCCTTCTTTAATCTGCACTCTGTAATAGGCCTCCCGCAAGTCCAGTTTGGTAAATATCTTCCCCTTGGCTAAATGAGCCAGGATGTCTTTCATTAAGGGAAGGGAGTACTGATTTGTCATGTTGATAGCATTTAAGGATCTGTAATCAATACAGAGACGAAGATCCCCATTGGATTTGCGCCTGAACAACACTGGAGCCCCCAAGGGTGAGGTTGTAGGTCTGATGAACCCGTGGGCCAAGTTTTTGTCTATGAACTCCCGGAGGGTGTCCATCTCCGCCGGGGTCATGGAGTAAATTTTGCGTTTGGGCAACTCAGTCTTGGAAACTATCTCAATAAAACAGTCAAATGGCCTGGGGGGGGGGCAGAATGTCACATTCCTTCTCTTCAAACACATACTGCCACTGTTTATACTCCACCGGTAACCCTTTCATTTCCCCTTCAATCAGAGCGGTTTTGCAGTTCTGCAGCTTGGCCTCTAGAGGGATCCCCCCCAGTGAGGCCTCACCCACTCCGTGTTCTCGCACACACAAGGGTTCTGTAAAAGTCACAGTCTCCTTTACCCAGTCTATGGTAGGGTTGTGGAATTTTAGCCAGATTAAGCCCACTACTGCAGCTGGAATTAAACCTGGGGCTATGACAAATTGGAGCTCCTCCTGATGATTCCCCATCTTCATCTGTACTGGGCCAGTCATTCGCCTTGTGGGGGCCCCCTTCATCATCCCTC
This sequence comes from Gambelia wislizenii, assembly GCA_030847615.1. NCBI lineage: Eukaryota > Metazoa > Chordata > Lepidosauria > Squamata > Crotaphytidae > Gambelia > Gambelia wislizenii. Next base: position 17,853,091 of record JAUMIR010000010.1, on the reverse strand, counting down.
CGTCCATCTGAGACAGCCATACCGGCTTGTCTAGCTTAATGGTGCTAACTGCGAGTTCACTGACTAAGGAGGGGTGAATTAGTACCTGGGTACTTCCAGAATCTACCATTAACATTACTTTTTGGGGGACCCCTTGTTTGCAATCCCTATTTTGGTTTTTAGGGGAAAGGGGCCTTTCACCCCACTCACCACAGCACTTGGGCGCCCTTCGGGATTAGCCTGCCCTTGGGTGCTTAATAGGGCGGGCTGGAGCCGTTTCCCGCCGGCTCAGCATCGGAGGAGGACCCACTGTCATCTGGTTCCTCTGAAGACTCTCCTGCTGCATGGCCTGACATCAAGGCGTGCACCGCTGCTTTGGTCTTGGGTTTGCATGGCGTCTTGGGTGCCGTTGACTTCCCCTCTGTCTTCTTGGGCCTCTCTTCTGATGGAGGGTCTTGAGGTTGTTTCTCTGGGCATTCGGCTATGCGGTGTCCACTCTTCCCGCAGTGCAGGCACAAGCTTTTTCGCATCCTTCGCTCCCTCTCCAACTGCCCCGCTGTGCCACCAGCTGGTCGGGCAGTCTTAGCTTTCTTCCCGGTAGACCCAGTGGGCTTTCCGCCGAGCCCCTGACATTGCTGGGCCAGCTTGGCACTCTGTCTCAGGGTTTCCACCTTCCCAGCCAGTCATACCCATCCCAAGAGGGGTTTGGGGTGCCCTTGGATCAATGCCCACTCGAGGATGTCTGCATTAAGGCCATCCTGAAAATAATGCACCTTAGTAGCTTCGGTCCAGTCGGGAATCTGGCTAGCCAGGCGGAAGAATTCGGAGGCGTATTGAGCCATGGACCTCGAACCTTGCCGCAGTCGCTGGAGTTCTGTGCGTGCCCTTCTCGCCCTCAGGGGGTCTTCAAATTGAGCCCGTAAAGCCATCATGAATTCCCCAACTCTAGAGCCCCCATGTCATAGACCCCCACCAGCCATTGTGCCACCTCTCCCTCCAGTTGGTTGGAGACATACTGCACCTTCTCAGCCTCTTTCTGGAACTCTTCTTCCCACTGGGACATGAACCCCATCACCTGGGTTAGGAAGTATGGCAACTTCGCAGCATCCCCATCAAAGGTGGCTTTCAGGTCTCAATGCTTGAGCCACCGAGGTCTTTCCCGCAGCTCGACCGGGCCAGCTCCCACAGGGAGTACTGAACCAGGAGCCTGTGGGACAGGGGCCCCAGCAGGTGTGACGGGGACCCCTCCTCTTGGTGCTGGAGCTGGCAGCTGCGGGTCCTGGGGAGGTTGGGCCCCTCCCAGGGCAGCCGGTTGCTGAGGCAGTCTCTGCATGACCTCCAGGAGGCTTGTCTGCATGACTTCCATTTGTTGCTTCAGCTGCTGTACCTCATCCTCTAGTTCTGAGCACGGAGGTCTCACCCCAGGTTCTCAGTGCCCCTCAGTTAGGGGTCTGTCCCACCATCGGGACCTGCATTCCTCCCTCCAGTTGGTTGGAGACATACTGCACCTTCTCAGCCTCTCTCTTCTGGCCAGAGCCAACTGGCTCCAATGACCATTCCAGCTCCACACACTGAAAAGGGTAGGCTGCCCCTCCCCAGGGCTTGCCTGGCTCCCAGCTCCATGAGGTTGAGGGGAAGGGTCAGCCTTCCAGCTCTCTGCCGAGCTTGGCTTTGCTCTTCCTCCGGCATGCCTGCACCATCCCCCGGCATGCCGGTTCCCTGGCCACCCCCTGTGGCCAGGCCTTTCTCCGTCTGGGTTCCAATCTCTGCATTGTCAGACATTGTGGGTAGAACTTCAAAATTAAGTATGATTTGTGAGTCTCGGCTTACTGTGATGTACCAGGAACACACACTCACATTTACTCAATAAAATTATTTATTAAGCAAGGATACATGTAGCAGGAACATAGGCAAAGCCAAGACTAAACACAACCTAACACAATTCCCAGATAAACCCTTACAGCGTCAGAATGGCATATAGGGAGATTCGAGGGCAGCAAGATGGCTCCAGGTGCTGTGACCTTGGGCTGCTTTGGAGAACAGCGTTCCCAGGCCCACAAAGGGCAGGCTGGCACCCACCCAAAGGCTGCGAGGCCCAGGCAAGGAAAACAGGCAAAAGCCTTTTACCAACCTCATGTCAGGATCTTCCATGGAGTCTACTCTAATGCCCAGAATTAAGGGATGAGCCAGACACCGGGGCTTCAAAGCCCCGGAGTCGCCTTGGAAAGGCTGGGGAAGGCGGCAGGCGGGCGGGAGTCTGCCCGGCCTACCGAGGGGCTCTGGGGCTTCGAAGCCCTGTAGCTGCCTCAGAAAGTCTGGGGAAGGTGGTGGGTGGGCGGGTGGGCAGGAGTCTGCCGGCCTCTCCCCGGCCTTCCTAGGGGACTCTGGGGCTTCAAAGCCCCAGAGCCGCCTCGGAAAGGCTGGGGAAGGCAGTGGGCGGGCTGGCGGGAATCTGCCCAGCCTCTCCCCAGCCTTCCTGATGGGCTCCGGGGCTTCGAAGCCCCAGAGCCACCTCGGAAAGGCCGGGGAAGGCAGTAGGCGGGAGGGGATCTACTATGTCTGGCCTCTCCCCAGCCTTCCCGAGGGGCTTTGAAGCCCCGGAGCCGCTTCGGAAAGGCCGGGGAAGGCAGCTGGCAGGCTGGCGGGAGTCTTCCCGGCCTCTCCCCAGCCTCGGAAAGGCTTGGGAAGGCAGCGGTCAGTCGGTCGGAAGTCTGCCCGGCCTCTCCCCAGCCTTCCCGAGGGGGCTCTGGGGCTTCAGCAACAAAAAAAGTCACTAAAAAAGGTCAGTTAAAGAATTCCCCCTCCCTCTCACTTATCTCAGTTCATGGCACCCCACAGAAGCTAAATAATATCAAGACCAACAAAAGAAACCAACTGACAGATGAACAAAGACGTCACTAAGCAGGTAAGTTAAATTATTAGTTTTTGGTTTATTAAATCCAATTATATATAACAATTATACATTTATGTTATTTAAAGAGTAAGTATCATGAAATAATGTTTTTTCCTCTCAGTGACACACCACCAGAGTTATGCTCAGTTTTTTGGCGAATTCTGACACACCAAGCTCAAAAGGTTGCCCATCACTGATCTATGCTGTGACCCCCTGTTGGAAAGTATATGCAGGACCGGTTTAAGGAATTTTGGGGCTCCCTGGAATGCTTTGTTTTGGGGGCCCCATATGTTTATCTCAGGTCAATGTAACCTAACCTATTCACAGTACAGGATGTTCAGATTACAGTAGGACCCCCATATCCACGGATTCATTATCCATGGGACATAAAACAGCACACCTACCATAGAGTTTTCCTAGAAAAAGTGTCCTCCCTAGCCATTTTCTAGGCCCTCCAAGGTAACTCTATAGTATTTTAAACCAGAAGTCCCATTATTTTCAATGGTGTTCACTATTATCCAGTTTTCAGAATCCATGTCCGCACATAACCAATCCCCAGTGGATAAGGGGGGCCTACTATATTACATAATTTGCCACCAATAGTTTAGTTTAAAAACTATACTATAGGAACTAACAAAATATTTTTTGCAAATTAGCAATTAACGTAATGGTGTCGATTTCCTCAAAAAAAAGAAAGTAGACTACAAGCTAAACATGAGTTAGCAATGTGATGCAGCAGCAAAAAAAATGCCAATGCGATTCAACACTGCATTAATATAGTGTCTAGATCAAGGGAAGTCATAGCACCACTGTATTCTGCTTTGGTCAGACCTCACCTGGAAGACTGTGTCCAGTTCTGGGCACCACAATTCAGGAAAGATGTTGAGAAGCTGGAACATATCCAGAGGAGGGCCACCAAAATGGTGGGAGGTCTGGAAGCCATTATGCCCTATGAGGAGCAACTTAGGGAACTGGGTATGTTTAGTCTGGAGAAGAGAAGGTTGAGAGGTGAAGTGAGAGCCATGTTTAAATATTTGAAGGGATGTCATACTGAGGATGGAGCAAGCTTGTTTTCTGCTGCTCCAGAGACTAGGACATGGAGCAAAAGGTTCAAACTCCAGGAAAAGAGATTCCTGATGGTAAGAGCTGTTCAGAAGTGGAATGCACTGCCTGGGAGTGTGATGGAGTCTCCTTCTTTGGAGGTTTTTAAATAGAGGCTGGATGGCTATCTGTCATGAGGGCTTTGATTGTGCGTTCCTGCAGGGCAGAAGTTGATTGGATGGGATGGCTGTTGGGGTCCTTTCCAGCCCTATGATTCTAGGCTGCATTCAGAGCCTGGGAAAGTTACTTTTGGATTAAACCTCTCAGAATCCCCCTGCCAGCACCCTTCTCAAGGTCTGGTTGCATTGTTCCTTTTCCAGCATTCTCTAGCCCAGTGGTCTTTAAACAGAGGCTGGATGGCCATCTGTCAGGGATGCTTTGATCGTGATTTCCTGCATGGCAGCAGGTTGGACTAGATGGCCCTTGTGGTCTCTTCCAACTCTACAATTCTATGATTCTATGATATCCTCACCGGGGTCCACAAAGGCTTGAAGGCTGTTTGGCCCACCTCCTCCCTGTAGTGGAACAGCCATGTGACAGGAACCAAGGCAAAGGCTGGTTGGCTTGGCCTGTACATTGCCATTCAATCCACTCCAGCCACAAACATTCAGAAAGAAGCAAGAGTGCCTCTGAGGGAAAGGTTAATGGATGGTGTAATTGTATTGTTTTTGTTGTTAGCTATTATTATTAGGGTTTTAAGTCTTGAGTTAAGTCTTGGGGCAACAAAAGATATATAAAGGGGGTCCCTGATAAAGAAAAAGTTAAGAACCACTGCTTAGCCCAATGGCTCTCACATAACACTAATGTGATACTGGTGCTTTAGTGACAACAATAAAACCATTGTTCCCAGTAATATTACTCCAAATTTTTATTTATATTCTTTATATTCTTCTGTTAAAAGAACCAGGGTGTTGTAGAAGTTTCAGCTTTGCGCTATGACTGTGGAGACCAGGGTTTGAATCCTTACTCAGCCATGAATACCCACTGGCTGACCTTGGGCAAGTCACACTCTTCAGCCTCAAAGGAAGTCAAAGGCTGACCAGCTTTGAACAAACTTTGCCTAGAAAACCCCATGGTAGGTTCACCTTAGTCAGAAAATGACTTGAAGGCACGTAGGCAAATACATACAAATTTCTTTTGCAGGTTGAACTCAGTTGGCAGCAAGGGAAGGAAGCTGAAGAAGACCAAGGGGTGAAGGAAGGGAGGAAGGGGAGAGAAGGACATGTTAAGAGCAGCTGGAAAGATGGGCTGGAGGAGATCTATGTGGAAGTTGGGAAAGGAAAGGAATGGAAAGGAAAGGAAAGGAAAGGAAAGGAAAGGAAGAAGGAAGGAAGGAAGGAAAGAAGGAAAGAAGGAAGGAAGGAGAGAGAGAGTGACAAAAAGTCAGAAAGAAGGGAGGCAAAGAAGGAAGGAAGGAAGGGAGGGGGATAAAAAGAAAGTAAGAAAGAAAGAAAGAAAGAAAGAAAGAAAGAAAAGGCTTTTCTGAAGATAGAGCAGGGGAAAACTAGAGAGGACCCCCCTTCCCTCTCCCCCCCCTCTCTCTCACACACCCACACACCTCTCCAATACACATTTGACAATGATCCTGGGAGGAGGGGGGAGGGAGCAACAAACTCCCTCCAGAATCAGCCACCCAAAGAAAGCTCCGTCTTTCGCTTTCACTTTCTAGTTTGGGAGAGGCTGGTTGTTGTTTTTTTAAAGCCAGCAGGAGTTTTTTTCAGGAGGAGGGTTAGGTCCAGATGGGGCCCCCTGCCTGTGTGGGGCCCCCGCAGATGCTGATTTGTCAGTATGGTTAAGCTGGCCCTAAATATATGTAAATTTGTGCAATTGATAGTTTAGTTTCTGGGTATAGAAATGCAAGGCTCATTAGTGTCTGTTTGTTGTCAGAATGCACAGAGAAGCTATTGAAATCCACAAACATCTGGACAACTTCAACAGGAAAGAAGAAACCTTAAAAGTAAACAAAATCTGGCTGCCAGTTTTGAAAAACAATAGAATAAAAACTCAACACTTACAAATGAATTCCTCCCAGGCACAGGGGGATTTCCAGCAGCAGTTAGTGGCCCATCAACCAACCATTAGCCAAACAGACACTAACGAGCCATGCATTTCTACACCTAGAAACTAACCTTTCAATTACACAAATTTACATATACTCCCCAACAGGAGGTCACAGCATATATAAGTCCACATACACTCCTACCCAACCATTCTCTGAAGATGCCAGCCACAGATGCAGGTGAGATGTCACAAAGAACTAGTCCGGAACACGGTCTCACAGCCCAGAAAAAAACCCAAGGAAAATCTATAGAAATAAGCAACACATGTAATGGTCCGGACTCTTACCATCCTCTATGTATCATGTATAATCATTCCCAGAAGCCCTGGCCATGCTGCCTGGGGTTTCCGTAATTTGAAGTCTAAAACATCCAGAGGACCAGACATTGAGAACCATTACTCAGGTACATGAAACAGAGGCCGGGGGGGGGGCACCTTTTGGACCAAAGTTCCCAGAATTCTACTAGTTAGCATGTCCACTGGCCAGGTACTTCAAAACAATAAATTTTCCCAAGCTTAGGGGTTGCCTAAACAGTCAAAATAAACTTCATATTTATTTATTTATTTATTTATTTATTGTATTTATACCCCGCTCTTCAGCCACAAAGGCTATCAGAGCAGCTTACAAATGGACACTTTAACAGTTCCCTGCCCTCAGGCTTACAATCTAAGTAAGACATAACACATAAGGAAAAGGGAATAGCAGTGGGGGTAGGGATTCAGTCCAGCAGATACTGCTGGTTCTTCTCTCCCTCCAAGGGCAGGGAGGTGGCAGTTGGGCTGGAGGGAGGGCCTTTCACTTGCTTATGGGCCTAGGCCTGATGGAGTTCTGCCTGCCTCTTCTTCTCTCCCTCCAAGGGCAGGGCAGTGGCAGTTGGGCTGGAGGGAGGGCTTTTCACCTGCTTCTGGGAAATCACTTGGAAATCAATCTGTCTTAATGGAAATCCATATTGATGTGTTTGTTGTATTCAAAAGGGGGGCAGCTAAAAATTCTAAAAAAAAACTATGCCTAGAGAGCCTTTGCAGCTTTTCCCAGAGTTTTTTAAAAGCTCTGTAGGGGATGTGCATTTCCGCTCATTAAGACAGTTGCATTCGCATTGCTGTGCTTTTCCATAGGAGAGGCAGTGCAAGCTGATGGGCTGGATGAGCATGCATTCGCTGCTGCCATGTTGGATTTTTGGCTTAGCAAGCAATCAGTAAGGTGATAAAACAGTGGTCTGTCTCTCTCTTTTCTCTCTCTCTGTTTTGCAAATGTGAAATATTGCTTGTGCACACCATGGTAAACTTTTTAAAAAACATGTAAACTCCAGGCACTGTTGACCAATGTGTTTACAAAGGATTCAGAAACAATAGATGGACTTACATTGCAAATTATGTTGATGATTTGATTCTGTGCAGTCAAGACAAAGCAGATAGTCAAGAGATACTCCTGAATCTCCAGAAAGAAATAGATATTAAAAGTTTGGGAGACATCTCACACTATCTTGTAGTACAAATTGAAAGAGACCATGATGGAAGTTTTTTTCTTAATCAAAAGCAAAAGATTATAGATCTTCTGGACTGTCTTGGCTTAAAAGATGCAAAGGATGCTCAAACTCCAATGGAAGTAGGTTTCTTAAAGAGCAATGAGGCATCTGAACCTTTGAGAGACAGTGAAAAGTACAGAACTGCAGTGGGAAAACTTCTGTACATAGCTAATTTCACTAGACCTTATATTGCAAATGCTGTTGGCATCTTATGTAGAATGGTTAATTCTCCTACTTTTTGAGATTTTACTGCAGTGAAAAGAAATTCAAGATATTTAAAATCGACCACTGACTTCAAATTGATGCTGCAAGCATGTGACAAGCCATGACTGATTGCCTATGCAGATGCCGATTGGGGCAGTTATTTGGTGGAGAGAAAATCAACCAGTGGAAACATCATCTTTTATGGTGGTGGAGCAGTAAGTTGGACAAGTTGGAAGCAGAGTACAGTGGCAGATAGTTCCACAGGTGCCGAGTGCGTCTCAGCGAAAACAGCTTGTGATGAAATCAAATGGCTGCAGAATTTGCTTCTGGATCTTGGGATACAAGAACCCAAGCCAACCATTTTGATGCAAGACAATCAAAGCTGTATCAAAATTTCTCAGAGTGACAAGCCTCTGAAGAAGAACATAGACATTGCTTTCCACAAGGTGAGAGAAATGTGCCAGAGTCAACTTGTTCAACTGAAGTACTGCAACTCAGAAGAAATGATAGCTGATATTTTAACTAAGCCTCTTTCTAAGGACAGTTTCCTTAGACTATGAGAAGAAATGAAGATTGTTCACGGCATACCCTGCGATTGAGAAGGGGAATGTAGTATGTGGGGAAATAGTCATTGTAATGTAAAAGCAATCTTGTGTACCTCATTCACATCCTAAGATAAGTCTAGGTTTTTTCCCTGCATGCTTCTGTTCTCCCAAATTCCCTTTCTCTTATTTCACTGGGCACTTCCAGCCAATTGGAGTGCTGGGTCATTCAACACATGACCTAATTTAAATTTTATTGCTCTGTGTAAGTTCTCTTTTAAGTTAGAGTCTCCATGAGGCTGTAGCCATCTTAAGCCTTATTATCTTTGTTTAGCCATGATGTTCACCATGCAGGCTCTTACCGCTATAGACTGGGTGAGTCTCTCTACCCTAAATCCTCTTAGTTAGTTAGGAACCTCTTTTTAAAGTTTGTTTTAGTATGTAGATTGAGATTGATATACCCTCAGTAAACTTTTGATTTGCATTTTAAACTGACTCCTTTGTTTTTGTAATGAGTCTAATATAACTGGGTGATCTCAGAGACCACAGACCTGAATACACTTTTAAACGTTAATTGAGCTTTGTCAGTCTGCATTCCTAAGTTGCACTCTGCATGAATTTTAAAGAAAATGATTTTTTTAACTCTTTTTTAAAGAAGATAATTTTTGTTGCTTTTTAAAAGGACTAGATCCTGGAATTTTTAATACAGTTTTATTTTTAGACTCATTACCTCCTACATAAACACCTGAGGCGAATCACGAAAATCAATGTGTATAGAGCCATTGTACTGTCTATTCTCTTTTACGGGTCTGAAACATGGGTCACCTATCACCAATACTTACAACTCCTCGAACGCTTTCATCAGCGCTGTATACGCACAATCCTAAACATACACTGGACTGATTACGTGATGAATGTTGCTGTCCTTGAGCAAGTAGGGATCACCAGCATTGAGGCCATGATATTGAGAACACAGCTGCGCTGGGCAGGGCACCTTTCTAGGATGGAGGACCATCGCCTCCCCAAAAGAGTACTCTACGGTGAACTCACCATGGGTCAGCGTAAGAGGGGCGCTCCCTCTGAAACAACATCTCAGGCTCGGCCAAATTGATCACCAACAATAGTCTGTCCTGGCCTCACATCGGGAGGCATGGAGATGCACTATCCACAATGCTGCAGCCTTATTTGAGAACTCACGTTGAACAAATCTTGAAGAGAAACGGCAACACAGAAAGAATCACAACCCGGAGACATCACCCAAGGAGACCTTCTGCTGTGCTTTCTGCAACCGGACTTGTTTATCTTGGATTGGCCTTTTCAGTCATCAGCGCACTTACAGAACGTGCGGGATGAGTCCTTCCTGAATCTTCATTTGCGAAGAAAAGCCAGAGAGAGCCATCTTGGCTAGAGGGCATGCAAAATTTATGGGGGGATCTAAAACAATTAAGACAATTTGTAGCTGCTGCGACTTGCTGTTACTGCAGAGCAATCTGCTTCCCCCCTCCGCTTAATATAGACGACCCCTTAGATACCAATGGAGACCATGCATCATATACAGTATCTTACAAATCAGTCAATGGAATCTCCTTCCACAATGAATCAGTTCGTCTAGGGTGGTAGGTAGTGGCTGAGGTGGACCATTTCTCCATCAAGTGCAGCATTGTTTCTCTAAGGTTTCTGACGGATGAATTTTTTCCCCTTCCTGATCTGGAAATAACAACAGTGATTGAGCTGGGGACATTTGCATGCAAAGCATGTGCTCTGCCAACTGAAGTACAATCCTTGCCCAATACTTAGTTTTGTTTCTTCAAGTAATTATGACTCTCTGAACTTGTCAAACTTGTTTATCAGCAGAAGCCCTGGGTGCCTTTGAATGTCTGCCCAACAAGCAGAAATCCAAGGGCGCAAACTTTCACTTCAGGAAAGGGAAAGTTTCAGCTGTTGGATTTCTGCCTGGATGCCATGGCTCAAACTTTATCTGTTGAACTTTTGCCTCTTACACAGAAGGGGGGCAGTGGACGAAGTGGCAACTCTGTTCTGGATATTCCTTAGTGACATTTACTTTGGGTCCATGCCTGAGATGGCAACACCGCTTCCGTTTTCTTTGGCAAAAATGATGGCACGTCTGGGGATACTCCATCAGACAAAGTTGCTGAGTATGGAGATTGCTTATACATAAATACCTGAGAGGAAGGCCTGCAAAGTGAGTGTGAGATAGGAATGTAGCAGAAAGTTCTTTTGAGTCCTGGCAGCTAAAGAGATCAGATAGCTTTTTATCCTTCCTGAAGAGCATTTAAAGAATGAGGAAGGACAGGGCCAGCCAAAGGCAAGACAAGATAGTGCCCCCTCTTCCATTCCACATACAGAAGCTGGCTGGCCTGCCTGCTGAATTCAAAGTCAGCAGCACTACTGGTTGGGGATACTGGAAATGGTAGTCCCCAAAAGTAACTTTCCCAATCTTGGGTAAGTCTGGTTGTATCTTACCAAATGCTGGCCACAGAACAGCATCTTACACTACACCTGAGGTCAGTTGATGGGGTAAAGGAAAAGCTCACCCCGCCCCACCCGGCTTACAGATATGCTGGAAGCCCAGTCTGCCTCGGGTCCATTATACAAGGCAAAAAAACCCAGAGTGCCTCGCAGTAATGGCATTTCACAGCAGCTGCAACTTGTCTTAATGATGTTTTTGCCCCCATAAGCTTCTCATGCAAGATTGTGGTCACGAGTGATTTACTCGCATTTGTACTTACCTCAGTTTGCCACCGCTGAACTTAAAAAAAACAAAAACAAAGATGTCCAATGTGCAATAAAGCAATTTTTGATTTAACGGAGAAGCAAAAAAACAACAAAAAACACCACCCTGTTTTCTCGCCTTAGCACTTGCTTGCTAAGGTGAAAATCCAATATGACAGCAGTGGCTGCTTGCCTTGTTAGCAAGTCCCACCACCATGCTCACCCAGCCAATCAGCGTTGTGCTTCATATCGAATAACTTGCCCCAACAAACAGGGATGTGCATCCCCCTCGCCGTTTTTAAAAACAGTGCTTTTAAAAAAAGTTTTGGGGGCCCCTCCTCCCCAATATGGTGAAACAATGCGGAATACCATTAAGACAGGTAGGATTCTCCTCACATTCTGTGAGGAGTACTTTCGCCATTTAGACAACCCCCTAGAGTGACTGCATACAAGGAGAGAGTTCAGTACACATAATGATGCCACACCCCTGGTTAGACATGGCCTATTCCACACTTCACAAATCTCTCTCTCTGGCTTTTCTTCGCAAACGAAGCTTTAGGAAAGAACTGGATTTGTCCTTCGAGCCTGTGCAATGGATTTTTCTGGTGGAGTGCAGCGTGCACAGAACTGGCCTCACCCTTTAAACCAAAGGTTCATCTGCTGTGGCCTTGCAAGCATGGACGTAGCAGCAAGGTCCTTGGGTCGTAGGTTTGATTAGAGTTTCCTTCTCTTAGATGGTTGACCTTACAGGGTTGGACGAGCACCGTCTGCCCGGGTTTGGGATTAGAGTTTTCCTTCTCCTAGAACGGTTGCCACAAGGCTAGAGAGCCCATCCTGCCCTTTGACACTCTTTGTCAGACCCTTCGGTTTTGACACGTCTGGCATGGGAGACCCTACCAGTGGCTATTGTGCCACCGCCAGCATAGCTCAAAACATCATTAGGGTACGCAAGCCTCTCTCCCATGACAAGGGGGCGTCAATGGGGAGGACTTCACAAATAATCCTGTTTGAAACTGGATTATTTGTCATAGCTCCTTCCTATGGAATCCTGGAGTTTGTAAATTTTACAAGGTATTTCGCCTTCTCTGCCAAAGACTGCTGGTGCCTCACCAAACTACCAACCCAGGATTCCATAGGAAGGAGCCAAAAGAGTAGCCTTTGTTTACATTAGAGAACCCATACAGTAGAGAAACCATATAAATGTTTGGAGTGTGGCATAAGCTTTACTGTCAGGAGCCAGCTTCACATGCAATCAGAGAACCCACCATAATCCAGTTTCAAACTGGATTATTTGTGTAGTGTGATTGTGCCCTCTTTCTTTGATTATTTAGTTCTCCTTAAAGGGACAGGAGGAGACCTTTGAACAATCCGGATCTCAAAAACTGCTAATTTTGCCCTGGCCAGAGAAAATTCACATCTTTAATGCTGCAGTCCTATGGTCATTTACTTGAGAGTAAACCTTGCTAAAGTAAGTTGGGGTTTACTTAGTTAAACACGCGCAAGATCGTACTGTGGCTACAGTCCTGCACTTGCTGGAAACAAGTCCCACTAAACTCAGGGCTCATCTATACAAGGCTATAAAATGTGGATTGATGCACACTAATGCCAATTCGCAGCACTTTCTATTTCTCTCCAAGTTGTTTTTTGCAAGATTGCAGGGATGAGAAGCCATGTGTGTTTGATGTTCAAACAGGCATGCCTGTAAATCAAGATGGCGGGTGTGAGTGAATTACTCCTGTTTTTATTGTCACCAGTTGCTGCTGCCAAACAGTATTTTTTTAAGCATATCCAAAGTGGGGGATATTCTTAAATAAAATACTGTTTGTAATCTTCTGCTTAACTAAACAGAAAAAAAAGTTCTAAAAGGCTGTTTTGTTGCCTTGGTGCATGATCACTATGGCAAAAATCCAACATGGCAGTTAGGGGCACTTGCCTTGCCAGAAAGCTCCACCCCCCACTTCTGACCAATCAGCTTTCCACTTCCACTCTTCTCAGGAATGCACATCAAAGTGAATTGGTTGTTCCAATGAGCGGGAATGTGCATGTCTGACACAGTTTTTTAAAAAATACAGGAAAAGATGTGAAGGCTTTTCCTGTGTAGTATTTGCCATTTTAGACCCTCCTCCTTCTGAATATGGTGGATTGATGCAGGGATCCCATTTAGACAAACTGCACTCTCCTTGAATTCCAGGAGGAGTATTTTCACCATATACACAAGTCCTCACCAGTGTGGGACTTACTTCTTCTCCATGGACCTCTCCATGCGGTGCTAGATCAGGCTTAACTCCCGGCAGGTCATTGGCACACAAAGGGTACTCTTTATCTGCAGCAAGATCTTGAATCATAGAGTTGGAAGAGACCACAAGGGCCATCTAGTCCAACCCCCTGCCATGCAGGTATACACAATCAAAGCATTCCTGACAGATGGCCATCCAGCCTGTTTAAAAAAAAAAACAATGAAGATTCCATTACACTTTGAGGCAGCAGTGTATTCCACTGTTGAACAGCTCTTACTGTCAGGAAGTTCTTCTTCATGTTTAGATGGAATCTCTTTTTCTGTAGTTTCAACCCATTGCTCTGTGTCCTAGTCTTTGGAGCAGCAGAAAACAAGCTTGCTCCATCCTCAGTATGACATCCTTTCAAATATTTAAACACTGCTATCATGTCCCCTCTCAACCTTCTCTTCTCTAGACTAAACATGCCCAGCTCCCTAAGCAGCTCCTCACAGGGCATGGCTTATAGACCACCCACCATCCTGGTCGCCCTCCTCTGGACGAATTGCAGCTTCTCAATATCCTTCCTGAATTGTGGTGCCCAGAACTGGACACAGTATTCCAGGTGAGGTCTGACCAAAGCAGAATAGAGTGGCACTATTACTTCTCTTGATCTAGACACTATGCTCCTATTGATGCAGCCTCCAATCGCAACCACCTGAGATAGATATACAGTATAGATATTGGTCCCGCGTGGTCTTAAAAGCAGAAAAAACATCGCATGCCACCGGTCTCTTCAGTCCATTCAAAAGGAAAAACCATACCGAGGAAAATCGCTGTGGCACTGACTTCTCCGCCTTTTGGGGGGGGAGGCCCTCCGTTCAGAGAGGGGTTTTCCTCCCAACTCGGCACCCACGCGGGCTCTTCCCGTGGCAGGAGCAGCAGGCTGAAGCGCTGGCTGCCTTGGCTCCTGCTCGCGCGTTCACGCCGAGTCCGGGGCTGGAGGAGGAGGAGGAGGAGGAGAAGCCGCCGCCGCCGCCCTTTGCCTTTCCTGGGCTCCGGGCCAGCAAGCCGCGCTCGCAGCCTCACAGGCTGTAACAATATCCCCACGTGACTGCCCTGAAAGCCCGGGGGTTCCTCCGAAGCCAGCGGCCAGCCACGGAGGGAGGGAAGGAAAAAGAGAAAGCAAGCAGGAAACCTCACCAGAGGTCGAAGGTGCGAGAGGCTCCCGGGCAGTCCACCCCACGCCGGAGAGAGCCGGACCCGCGGGGATGTGACATGCAAGCGTCCGCAGCCAGGGACGGGGAAATACCAGGACTTTGGGGTTTGGTTTTTAGCGGGACGGGTTGCAAAGGCTTCTCTTCTGCCCCCGCTCCTCGCCTCCTTCTTCCTACTCAGGGAGGCCTTCCCCTCCACCTCCGGCCGCAACGGCTCCCTGATCGCCCCGGCCCCGTCTCTCTTCTCTTCCAACATGCCGGAGCAGATCAGCGTCTCGGAGTTCGTGGCCGTGACCTCGGAAGATCTGAGCTCGCCGGGCGCTTCGAGTTTCAGTTCCAAGGTGCAGAAGTGCCGGGGGGCGGTGGTGGCCCTGGAGGAGGTGAGCCAGCCAGCGAGCGGACGAGGGGCGGCGGGAGAGGGTCTGCCGGCGGGGAAGAGGAGGCCCCAAAGATAAGAGTTGGAAGGGACCGCCAGGACCGTCTAGTCGGGCCCCCACCGTGCCGTACTTGCTCCCTGACGGAACAACACTAAAGGTCGCCTGAGCCTTTGCTCGGTTCAGTTAAAAAAAAAAAAAAAAAAACACGTTGATTTTGGGTCTAAAAGTGGGTGCGCTTCCTTCCTTGTTTTGCAAGCTGGGCGTAGCCACCTAACTGTGTTTGCTCCTCATCGTATTTATTCAGAGGTTACCCGCTACCCGGTTTGGCTAAGCCTGTATGGGCTCAATTATTCTCTCCTACGATCTTATAAGCAGTGCCCACAGTTCCAGCCTAGCCAGGGCTATTCTGCAGTAAGCTTTTCCCATGTCCACTGGGTGCATCTGCACTGTAGGCCTAATGCAGTTTGACACCACTTTATTAAGGGCTGTAGCACCATCCTAGGGAATCGGGAAGATGTAGTTTTACAAGGTCTTTAGCTTTCTCTGGTGCCTCGCAAAACTACAAATCCCAGGATTCTGTAAAGTGGAGCCATGGCAGTTAAAGGGGTGTCAAACTGCATAATTTTACAGTGCAGGTGCGCCACCAGAGTGACATTCCTGAAAAGCATCCGCTGTCTGCATGAATGTATAACTTTACATCAGAGTTCACCTTTCATTAATGTTTATCAGCAAGTACTTCCCATAGAGTGGGGTGGGGAATAAGTATATCCACACTGTAGAGTTATTGCAGTTTGACATCACTTTAATGGCCTTGGCACCATCCTACAGAATCCTGTGGTTTGTAGTTGGGTGAGGCACCCACACTCTTTGCCAAGAAGGCTCGGAAAACTACCAATCCCAGGATTCCATAGGATGGAATTATGGCACTTAAAGTGGTGTCAAACTGCTAAAACATGGCAGTGTGGATACAGCTACGATGGATTCTCAAACTACTTTCAGGCTAACAAAACAGCATTGCTTCAGATGTGCTAGAAAATGAACATGCATGTGTCAGTTGGGCATCTATATCTACGTGAAAGGGACTCACGACACATCCCGGCTCTCTGCTGGGTGGACCTGTACAGTAATTCTGTTTATCACATTGACGTTCTTAGGTATTCCCTTTAAAATGATGACAGCCAAAAGGACATGTTATTTAGGAACCTGTTTTGGGGAGAGAAGCATCTGTTGGTACCGCCCCGCGCACAAAGAATTTGATCCATACCTGTGTGCCTTTAAAGAGTGACTTCATTTGTGAAGAGATTCACAACCAGGCCCAGACAAAAATATTAATGTTAAATGTACAAATGCACTTTTTCGGTGGATTTTTTCATCCATTTCAAATAGCACTGTGGGATTTGTGGGAGGGGTACTGTATATTCAGACCACTTTGGCTCTGTTCTCTCTTCTAAATCTGTAATTTCAGCGCATGCTCCCTTCTGAAGCTGCCAATGAGAGCATGCCACCCAGGTGGATAAAAGCTTTGAGGAGAAAATTTGCTATGGCTGTTGGGGAGGGGGGGCAGAAGATTGGCTTCCTTTCCATGGTCCATTTCCCCCTGCAGTTACTATTATAAAAGCTTAGGATTCAGAATTCTAAAATTCAAATCCCCACTCAGTCAAGAAACTCACCAGGTAGCTTTGTAGTAGTCACTATCTCTCAGCCTAGCTTACTTCACTAGATTGTTGTAATGCTAAAATGAAGGGAGAAAGAAGAACATGAGACAGAACCTGTAGAGGTCCTGGGAAGCCAAACAGGCTGTAAATTTAGTAACAAATAAAAGGTATGTGTGTGTGTGGCTTACTGTCAACTTATGGCAACCCTATGAATTTCGTAGGGTTGTCTTAGGCAAGAAATACTCAAGAGGTGGTTTTGCCAGTTCTTTCCTCTGAAATGTAGCTTACAGCACCTGGTATTTGTTGGCACTCTCCCATCCAAGTACAAATCAGGGCTGACCTGTTACCGTAAGAGATGGGGTGCCACCCACAATGCTAGCACCTCCTTGAAATTTGGGGGAATTATAGCTCAAAGGGAGGTCTGTAAGAGGATGGTAACTTCAGGGATCTTTTCACCTAAGAGAGCACTCCAGTTAAAGTTAAACAAAGTATTTTATTACAATTAACACAGGGGATACTCTAACATGTTTTGCCAACCCAAACATATACTCTTAAGAACCATATAAGGCTATTGAAGAGTAAGGTGGGGAGGGTTGGATAGAGAGGTCAGGGTGGAAGAGTGATAGTTACCAATCTTGGAAAAAGAGGTCTACACAGCAGAGGGACTCAACAGTGTTTGAGGGTGGCACAGGGAAATCAGGTCTGTGGCACACCAAGAAATAGAATGGCAGAGCCATCTGTGACACACATGCTGTGACCTACCTGGCTAGGGTTGGAGCTAGGATATCTGTACCCTGTTTGGTACTCTGGAGGCGTGCATTAGTTATGATGACTTAATAGTTATGATTAGTTATGACTTTCTCATGGAAATGACAAAAGGGTTTCTACTTCAGGCATTCCAAATTGTTTACGCATTTTCAGTTCTGCTTCCTTAAATTTACCAGGATCTTCTTCCCCCTGAGGCTGTTGATTCTTATTTTCTTCAGCAATAATGCCATGTATCTTGCCCTTGACAAAGGTAGTGATGTCTTCATCATTGTCAAAGATGGCAAGAGTCTGCAGTAAATTATTCTCTAGCTATTCCCAGTGTTTTGTGATTTCCTTATGGGACGAACCACATGCTACTGCCCAATAGATTTGAGAATCCTGTGTCTGGTGCAAAATCCTGTAAGGAGCAACTCTAGCACTGGAATCCAAAACAACATCCAGTGTCCCCACAAGCAGCCCCGTCAGGCCGCCCCCCCCCCCCGGTCTGGAATGGGCTGATTGCCTTAGCTCCAGAATGACAAAACATTGATGGGATTTGTGGCAACCTGTCAGTGTTTGGACAGGTAGGGTGTATAGGAAAGATTTCCATAGAGTATGGGTTGAGGGATGGTCACTGACTTCATGTTTGAAAAAGAGCCTAGGGTTGGGAGAAAGGAGTAGCATAGACCCATTAACGACTGGGTTTTCCGCATTATACTATGAGTTTTCCCACCATCATGGTCCTGGACACGTCTCACATCATCATGACCCGGACTGTCCTCGTGTTAGCTTGACCCCAAATGTCCCTGGACAGCATGACCCCAAACAGTGTCCAGTATGTGCAATTATGAAATCTTGTGGGGTGGGGCAGGTAATAGGGTATGCTAACAATCCTGCTTAGCTTCCAAGATTGGACAGGATCTGGTGCCAAATGCCTACATGTATTTTAACATACTGTCTTGTTTGGTTATATTTTCTGACATCTTCTCTGTCCCTGTGACAGTCTCCCCACCCTTCAGAGTAGCTGAATGGTAGACATCTTTTCATTGTTTGAAACCATGTGCATTTTAGCTGAAGTGCCTATATTCTTCTGTCATTTTTTTAAAATTAAAACTTGTGTTGAGTTCTGCATGCGAGTGAATCCTACTGTTGCTGCTGGAAAGAGCTACTTGGACTGTTGGCGATCTTAGAGCTTGTTATGGAAAGAAAACCATGAATTTCTGAACAGATGGCGATGGTGGCTAGGGAATACTGGGAATTGTTGTCCAAAAACAACTTTCCTGTGCTCTGGTTTTGACTGTTCCACATGGTGATAATTCAGTTCTACTTTAGGGTTTAGAACAACCGCCCCTAAGCTGTTTCCCCTTAGATGTGCAACTCTAAGGGATCGGTCCTGCTGTGAGGCAGAGTGAGACAATCAACTTAGGCAGCTGATTTGGGTGTCATGAAAAGACAGGGGATTATCAGCAGAGCCCACTTATGGGGACCACAAATCCCAGAATCCTTGCCAGTGGCCATTTGGGGGAATTCTTGGATTTGTAATCCAAAAAAAGTAATGTTTCTGAACTCTGATGATTCATTAGTCCATCTAACTCTCTCTCTCTCTCTCTCTCTCTCTCTCTGTGTGTGTGTGTGTGTGTAAAACTCACAGGAAAGACAGTTGCCACATTAATTTGGTTAACCGAATATTATGCAATTTGGTTTGGAGGTGGGAGGCATTTCCTTCTTTCAGGCTGCAAAACATATTGGGCCAGACACTCCCAGCCAGCCTGTTGCATGTCTGCTGGGGATGATGGGAGTTGCTGTGCAGGGCACTGGGTTGAGGAAGTCCAATTCAGAGGACAAGAACTCACCCTGTAACTGGTGCCAACCAAAATCCACTTTCCTGGCTTTACGCCATTATGCATATTTTACAGATACTGGGTTGCTTCCCTCCCATATTGCCAGTGCCTTTTCCTGCTCTCTCCAAACCCCTTGTTGAAATTCTGGACACTGCTTTAAATGAAGGTCTTCAGGAACATGTTTGCTGTGATGTCACAAAGACATCACAGCAAACTGATTTTATATCAGTTGGTTTTAATTTATAATTGTTTAATATTTTTTATGGGGGAGGGTGGGGTGGGGGTGTTTGGGGATTTTATCTGTATTGTATTTTAATTTTTGTAAGCCGCCCCGATTGTTTTAACAGAGGGGCGGGGTATAAATAAATATTATTATTATTATTATTAAAGACAGAAGTAGTAGGGGAGAGACACAACCCCTCACATACCTACCAGTTGTCCTTTGCAAATGCTTCTCCTCTGCACTGCAGAAATACAGCAATTTGACACCACTTTATCCATCATAGTTTTATCCAATGAAATCCTGGTATTTGTAGTTTGGTGAGA
This sequence comes from Gambelia wislizenii, assembly GCA_030847615.1. NCBI lineage: Eukaryota > Metazoa > Chordata > Lepidosauria > Squamata > Crotaphytidae > Gambelia > Gambelia wislizenii. The sequence continues at coordinate 17,833,459 of JAUMIR010000010.1, read as the reverse complement.
TATTTAGACTTTTCTATCAGAGAACTCTGATGCCTCACCAAAATACAAATACCAGGATGCCATAGGATAGAACCATGGTGGATAAAGTGGTGCCAAACTGCTGTATTTCTGCAGTTTAAACAAGCCCATCATCTCCTTAGGCTCTGCATGCTTCTATGTGGGTCTTTCTTCATCCTCCAGCAGAAGAGTGATTAGAATTGAACTGAGGGATGGGGAATGCTGGTGTACTTCTTCAGAAAAATCAGTATGTGGGAGGAAATTTTCAGAGTGAAAATGCTCCTCTTTGTTTGTTACACTGATAGCCTGTCTTTCCTCCAGGAGTTCCCCAAACTTAATTTTCATGGCAGTAAAGTAGGTCAGACTGACTATGTGTGATTGGTCTATGGTCACAATGTGAGATTCATGGCTCCATTGGGACTTGAACTTTACCACACCCACTCTGTTTACATGTAGTACTGTACTTCACATGTTCTACCTTTAGTTTGTATTGATTTAGGGGAGATATCTGTGCTGGCTTCTTGCTGTATATCCAGTGGACGAAAGAATGATCTGGCTCTGTAGGTAGATTTGTGGGTGATTTTTCAACAATTAGCAACAATTTCTGACTCCCCAAATATTTAATAATACAAGCATCAAAATTATGCCTCCCCACTTCCCCAGCTGTACTTCTGAAACAAAACAGTGTGCATTATGCAGGAGAGGATTTGGAGCAATGTTCACTTCTATTCTGTACAGATTTCTCATTTGGAACAAAAAATTGTGAGGGGGAATTTCCCCATGAAAAGTAATGCCCTCTAGAATTTAAGAGCAGATTTCTTAACCTCACTTTGATCTCTCCTCCTGGTCAAGATATGCAGTCCTGAAGGTGGGTGAGAATCACTGATTGGAACTGCTCAATCTACCACTATAAGTTATGCCCCGTATCTGCGGAATGAATATCTGTGGTTTCAATCATCTGTGGCTGAAAAAAATAAGGGCACATACCATAGAGTTATCCTGGAAAATGCCTAGAGAGGCCTCCTCTCTAGAAATCATTAGGCCCTCCAACACATCTCTATGGTATGTTTGTACTGGAAGTCCTTTATTTTAATAGGTTTCGCTATTATCCGAACTTTTATTTATAAATGGTAAGTCTGGGATGTACCCACTGTGGATATGGGTGGGGGGATCAAGCTGTACAGATAACTATTCACCTGGAGTGGTTTAGTCTGAGGAGGAGCAGCCCCAATGTTAGCATCAGAGAGACTGGGATCCAAACCCACTATGTATTTCTGCAGTGTAAACGAGTCCATCGTCTCCTGAGGCTCATCTCTCTTATTTAGCTTATTTGAAGTTTATTTATGAAGCTTATTTAGACTGGTTTCCACTCATATTTCAACTGAAACTACCTCACAGGGGTGTGGTGAGGTTAAAATAAAGAATAAAAAGAAAACTGTTACGGTTGCACTGCATGGCAGGGGCTTGGAACAGATGACCCTTGAAGTTCTTTCCTGTTCAGTGATTCTGGTTCCTCCCAGTCTCCTCTGAGGAAGGAAAGTATTAAAATGTAATAAATTAAATAGATGCTCATGTGCTTCACAGTGTTCTCTAGTGAAGCAGCACCCTTGCACTGTATATCTATTAGAAGAATATTTGTGAACTGGAAATTCTCTGGGTGGTGAGAGGAGGAATCCAGCTTCATTGCTTACACTTGGGGGTATGGCCCTCCACCACCTAGATCAGAGGCAGGAGATTCAAACTAATCACATGACCCCTTTGGGCCATTGGCTCCTCCCCCTTCCCAGCCATTGTCTGGCCAGTTTTTTCTCCTGCCTCACCCAGAGCGGAGCTAATCTTGGTTCCTCCTGTTGGATATCACTTTCTTTACTTCTCTCGCTAGTTAACTTTCTTCTCCCTTTTTAAAAAAACAACCTTTCTCTTCCTTTCTTTCTTACCTTTCCTCTCCTCCACGATGGCCAAAGAGAAGAAGAAGCTACCCCCTCAGGGAAAGGTGGACCCTGACAAGGCTGCTCCGCCACTAGCTGGTAGCCAGCAGGCGTTGCACGCGGCCGCAACAGGGAAGGTGTCCGTGCCGCAGAGCCTTGCTCCGCAGGCGTCGGGAAGGCGAGCCACAGAGGGAGCGGCACAGGCTCCCAAGCCGCTGAGCATGGCTCAGCAGGCAGAGGACCAGACCTGTACTCCCTATTGACCGGAGAGCCAGCGCTGGAGCCAGCAGGCAGGGAAGTACCCGCAGCTCAGTCGGGGGGAGGTTCAGGGGAGGAGGATGACTCGGAGTCCCTTGGGGACCAGCGGATCTCAGCCGGGAGCGGGGCGGAGGAAGAATGCTCTTCAGAGGAGGAAAACTCCTCCGGGAGGCCGCTCCACATGGCAGCCCAGGCCGACAGCAATGGCAACCGCCATCTTGGATCGTCCGGCGACCCCCACAGGGGCGGGACAGCAGAGGCCTGTGATGGGGGCAAAAGGGACCCAGCCTGGGAGGCCTATGCAACTGCCGAGCAGAGGGCGGTTCGAGCGGCGAAGCAAGCCTTCACCAAAGCTTACGCGGACGCGGCAAGGTCAGGGAACCAGCCTTCCGAGATGCGCAAGGCCCCCTTGGATGTTAGAAAGGGGGAGAAGGGTCGGGTCAAGCCGAGACCCAAGTCCCCCCCCCCCCGGGCGACACAGAAACCCAATAGGACCCCACACGCGGCGTCTGGGGTCAGTTCCCTGCTCTTAGAAGCCATGCGCATGCTTCAAGAGCAGGAGGACAGGGGGAGCCCAGGCGAGGAGGAGCCTACCCCAGGCCCAAGCAGACCTTTCAAGGAGCGCCAGCCCAAACGCAAGGCGCCCCCTCCCCGCATTCCTCGGCGGAGCCGGAACACTCTTTGGGAGAGGAGTTCCCCCCACAGAACCCCCAGGACCCGGGCCTTCCCCAGCCGGGTGAGGACCTGGAGCAGGAGGAAGGAGAGTGGTCAGACTCAGAGCCCCCCAAGGGGGCCCCTCAGAGAGGCTGTTCCACCTGGAGGATTTTGAACCTCTCTTAGCCAAGGCGGCTTCCATACTGGGCCTTCCGAGAAAACAAACTCCCACAGACCAGGCCCCAGAGGAATACAGCCAAAGGGCAGAGTCGGTTTTGGGGCCCCCCAAGGCCCCCGGCCAAGAGGTTCCCTTCCATATTTAGGTGAGCAGTTGAAGGCGAATGGGATAAACCCCTGCAAGGCAAGAAGGGAACGCTACTGGCGCAGAAGATATATTCACCAAGCAAGGCGGTCTTGGACCAGTTTAAGGTCCCGGCCATCGACGCGCCGGTGGCATTGCTGGTCTCAGGGGCTCTTGCACCATGTGATGGGGACGGCTTCCTTAAGGACCCCAAAGATAAAAGGATGGAAGGGGCCCTTAAGAAGACACACGAAGCCGCAGCCCTTGCGGTTAGAGCCTCTACAGCAGGTTCTCTGTTTGCCAGGGCATCTCTCCTCTGGCTGGAGGACTCTCTCCAGGATCGCATCCTGGACAGCCTCTCTTTGCAATGGTCCCTCGCCAATGTGTATGTGGCCATGCAGTTTATTACGGATGCCACCCTGGATGCAGCTACGTTCACCTCCAGAGCTATGGCGGCAGCCACGGTGGCAAGGCGTTCGGTCTGGCTTCGCCATTGGCAAGCAGACAAATCAATCCAGTCTAGCGACGGCACCGTTCAAAGGGGGACTACTCTTCGGCGAGGAAACCCTAAAGAATATCCTCGTGGAAACGAAGGAGAAGAAGAAGGCAATGCCCGTGTTATCGAAGAAATCAGACAAAAGACCATCAAAAAGGCCTTTTCAGTTTAACTCCTCCTTTAGATCGCAAAGGGGGTCCAGGCAGAGGGATTTTCGTCCCTTCAGACCATCCTGGGGAAGATCAAGCTTCAATTCTAGATCCTCAGGGAGTCAGTCTCAGTCAGGAAGCAGGGGAGCCTCCAACTCCAACAGGGGAGGAGGCCGCCAGCAGTTCTGACTCAGACTTCCCTCCCGTGGGAGGCCATCTGGTGTCCTTCCGGCACCACTGGGAGGAGACCTCATCAGACAAGTGGGTTGTCGACACCATCTCTCACGGGTACCACCTCCAGTTCGATGCATTTCTGTACCTCAAGTACACCAACTCCCATCTGGTGTACAAACGCTTCCGCATGGAGACGCTGTCACCAATCCGGGAAGCCCTTCAGCAGGGAGACTTACTAGTATCTCTGGACTTGTCCGAAGCGTATCTCCACATTCTAATCGAAGAAGGCAGCAGACAATTCCTGCGATTCACGATCGGACAGGACCACTACCAGTTCAGAGCCCTGCCCTTCGGACTAGCATCAGCCCCAAGGGTCTTCACGAAGATTCTGGTGGTAGTAGTGGCACACCTCAGGCTCCAGCGGATCCACCTTTACCCCTACCTGGACGACATCCTTCTAAGGGCACCGTCCTCCCAGAGAGCCCAAAGAGACCTCGAAACTACGATACAAAGCCTTCAGGAACATGGCTTCCTCATAAACTTCAAGAAGAGCACGCTGACTCCATCTCAATCCATCACGCACCTGGGCGCGGTGCCATGGGCCCGTTTTCACACCAGAGGATTCCAGAATTTCCTTCTACATTTCCAGGAGCAGATAGCAGAAAGGTTGGATCGAGCCCTCATCCTCCTGAGGGAGGTCAAGGTATCACTACAGTGGTGGACGCGGGACCTCAACCTTGCCAAGGGTTCCCCATGGATCCAGAGAGAGGACATCACCTTGACATCGGACGCCAGCCTCACAGGCTAGGGGGCCCATTGCCTGGACCTCTTCATACATGGGACGTTGGGGGAGGTGGAAAAGGGTCACAGCATAAACTGGCTGGAACTCAGAGCCATCAGATTGGCCCTCCTGCACTTTGAAAGGGTCTTACGGGGCCGCCATGTGTTAGTCCTAATGGACAACACGACAGCCCGCTCCTACATTGCCAAGCAAGGGGGATCGAGATCCCGGTCCCTCCAGAGGGAGGTGTCCCTTCTCTTCAGCTGGGCAGAGAAGTCGATAGCTTCAATAATGGCCAGACACATTCAGGACACAGACAACACGAGAGCGGATTACATGAGAAGACACATCATCCTACTGAGGGAGTGGGCTCTTCACCCTCAGGTATTCACCTGCATCCAGGGCAAGTTCAGAAAATTGGAAGTGGACATGTTTGCCTCAGCATCCAACAACAAGCTGACAAGGTTCTTTGCAAGGTTCCCTCACCACAAGGCAGAGGGGGTGGACGCCCTTCAGGGGCCCTGGCCAGAGGGCCTCCTTTATTTGTTTCCTCCCATTCCGATGATTGCCAAGGCCATCAGGAAGGTGAGAGAACAGAGAGCTCAGGTAGTCTTTGCTGCCCCCTGTTGGCCCCGGTGCCCGTGGTTCTCAGATCTCAAAGAATTGGTTCTGGGTCCCCGTGGCCTCTTCCGCTGAGGCCAGACCTTCTGTCACAGGGTCCCATGTGGCACCCAGACCCAGGGTGGCTACGCCTAGCCGCCTGGAGGTTGAGTGGAGAGCCCTAAAGCTGTACGGATATGACGAATCGGTAATTGAGACGATGCTGTCTTCCAGGCGTCATTCAACAACAAAGGTCTATGAAGCTACATGGAGGGCCTTCACCCGATGGTGTAGAGCCAAGCGTTGGGATCATACTCAGGCATCAGTGAAGGAGTTCCTGGCTTTCCTCCAGAAGGGCCTGAGCCTAGGCCTCAAGCCTAATACCTTGAAGCGCCAAGCGGCGGTCTTAGCATCGGTCATTGTCCTTCCCTAAGGTCAGCCACTGTCGACTCACCCTCACATCAGGCGTTTTCTCAGGGGAGCCTCCATCGTCTCTCCCCCCCCAGTTCAACATCGCTTCCCAACATGGAATCTACCTTTAGTTCTAAAGCAGTTGGTCAAGCATCCCTTTGAACCACTTAGATGAGTATCCCTGAGGTTCCTGACACTGAAGGTGGCGTTCCTAGTGGCCATCACCTCAGCCAGAAGGGTGTCGGAGCTGTCGGCCCTATCAGTCAGGGATCACCTCTGCTCCTTCAACGAGGGCCACGTGGTACTACGCACAGACCCATCCTTCCTCCCGAAGGTTTTGTCATCTTTCCATGTGAACCAGGAACTGATTCTCCTAGCATTCTGTCAGAATCCCTCTCATCCCAGAGAAAAGGAGTGGCACAAGCTGGATGTGTGAAGGGCACTAAAGATCTACATTTGGCGGACCAGAGAGTTTAGACGTTGTGATTCATTGTTCGTGGCATTCGGCCCCGCATCAAGGGGCACCAAAGCCTCCAGACGAACAATCGCAACCTGGATCAAGTCTTGCATTCTGGAGGCCTATGACACAGCTAAGTTTCCACGTCCTTCAGGGGTCACGGCACACTCTACCAGATCGGCGGCCACGTCAGCGGTGTTCTCCTCTAATGCACCCATTTTGGAGATCTGCAAAGCGGTGACATGGAGTACGCCCTCAACTTTCATCAGGCATTACAAAATTGACAAGTTCAGAGCATCGGAGGCCACCTTCAGCAGGAGGGTTCTCCATGAGATTATCCAGGACTAGACCAAATCTTGTAGCACTTGATCCCACCTGAGGGCCTGATAGGGGGCTTGGGTACGTCCCAAGTGTAAGCAATGAAGCTGGATTCCTCTTCTCACCACCCAGAGAATGCCACATTGGTACTTATCGTGAATGTGCATTCTGTCGGTGGTAAAGAGGAGGAATCCACCCCGCCCTCAACTGCCATCAGTTATTATCTCCAGGGGTTTGGCTTGCAATTAACTGGCCAGACTATGGCTGGGAGGAGGAGCCAATGGCCCAAAGGGGTCATGTGATTAGTTTGAATCTCCTGCCTCTGCTCTGGGTGGTGGAGGGGCATACCCCCAAGTGTAAGCAATGAAGCTGGATTCCTCCTCTCTACCATGGACAGAATGCACATTCACGGTAAGTACCAATGTGGCAGTTTGCATACACTTGATCTTGAGTGGAGCTGGGTCTAGTTATGGGACAGAGACAACTTTGGTTGCTTTGGTGGATGACCTACACCAAGAACTAGAGGCTGCGGGTGTTATTTTGGCTGGATCTTTTAATACTACTGTATTGACCATGGTATCCTTCTGGGCCACCTGGATGCCTGAAACTCAGAAACAGTTTTACAGAGCAGCTCTGTTCCTTCCTGGAGTGGCAAACCCAGTAGGTGGTGCTGGGGAACTCCTGTTCAGCCCCTTGGCTGTTGGTATGTGGATCCCTCAGGTTTCTGTTTTGTCCCCCATGCTACTTAACATATACATGAAACTGCTGGAAGAGTTGTTCAGAGTTTTGGAGTCTAGTGCCATCAGTATGCAGATGACACCCAGCTCTACTCCTCCAGAGAAGGAACTGTAAGTTCTTTGGGACAATGCACTCTGATGAAGTGAATCCTTCTAGTGATGAGCCAACATCTGCGTTTTGATTCTTGATGTCTCAGTGTCTCTCTCCAATGATTATTTTAAACAGAGACATAGTTGTGTGCATGGTGTATCAGTTATCTGGGCTGTATATTTTATTTTACTTTCTGATTGTTTTTTTTAAATACATTATGACAATCTGTGACAGCTTAGAAAGATGCTGTGATTAGGAAGAGCCAGCATGTGGTTTCTCAAAAACAACTCCTGTCAGACTAATCTTATCTCTTTCTTGGACAGAATTACAAGCTTGGTAGATCAGGGGAATGGTGTAGTTGGAGTATATCTTGATTTCAATAGTGCTTTTGACAAGGTCTTCCATGATATGCTTGCACATAGGCTTGTAAAATATGGGCTAGACAGTGCTGTTGTTTAGATGGATTTTTAACTGGTTGACAGACAGAACCCAAATAGATGGTTCCTATTCATCCTGGAGAGAAGTGTCTAATGGGGTTCTATCCAGGACTTAGTGTTGTTTAACATCTTTATGAATGACTTGGATCATAGGATACAGGCATGCATATCAAATTTGCAGATGACACCAAACTGGAAGGAATAATTAATACCCAAAAGCACAGAATTCAAATTCAAAGTTACTGTGACAGATTGGAGAGCTGGGCCAAAACCAACAAAATGAATTTTAACAGGGATTAATGGAAGGTACTAAATTTGGCAGGAAAAATGAAATGCACAAATATAGGATGGGTGACACCTAGTTTGAGAACAGTTCATGTGAAAGGGATCTTGAGGTCTTTGTTGCTGTTATTGTGTGCCTTTGAATAATTTCTGACATATGGCGACCCTAAGGTGAACCTAGCACGGGGCTTTCTTGGCAAGAATTCTTCAAAGGGGGTTTGCTTTTGCCATCCTCTGAGGCTGAGAGAGTATGACCTGCCCAAGGTTTCCCAGCGTGTTTCCATGGCTGAGCGTGGATTTGAACCCTGGTCTCCAGAGTCATAGTCCTACGCTCAAACCACTACTTCACATTGGCTTTCATCTGGAGGTCTTAGTATACCACAACTGCAAGATGCAGTTGCTTATGCTACAATCTTCTTTCTCTCAGTTTCAAAGGTGTTACAACATCTCTGAATACTGAAACAGACTAACATGGCTAGCTCTTTGAATGCAGTGAGATACTGCAGCCAAAAAAGCCAATGCAATTTTATGCTACGTCAACAGGGATATACTGTCCAGATCAGGGAGAAGTACGGTAATAATACCACTCTGTTCTACTTTGGTCAGACCTCACCTGGAACACTGTGTCCTTTTCTAGGATCACAAAGGATATTTCTGTGAAGACGAAATGGAATACAACTGTCTCCACTGCATATACACACTCTCTCTCTCTCACACACACACACTAAATGTACACTAACCTTGGAGGAAGGGTAAGCTAGAGGTGTTATAAACTGGTTAAGTTGACCTTGCACAGATACTGGTCCTGTTTGCATAGCACATCAGTGGATATGAGTGGTGAAACATCCAACCCCAAACACCATGAACTCACTGGTGATCTGAACTCTGCAAAATTCCTACTTGTACCTATGTGTCAGGCTCACCCCTGAATTCTAGGGTTTAGAGTAGAATTCATGGAGGACCCTGACATAAGGCTGACTTTGGCCTGTTTCCTTTGCTTGGGCCCCTCTGTCTTTGGAGGGGTGCCAGCCTGCCTTGTTGGCCTGGGAACGCTACTCTCCACAGCAGCTCAGGGTTGCAGCTCCAGGTGCTGGCTGGACCGTTTCTCCTCCCTACATACCATTCTCACGCTGTAAGGGTGTATCTGGGGGTCGGTGCTAGCCTGTATTCAATTTTGGCTTTGTTCCATGTTCCTGACACACATTTCCTTACCTATAAAGAATTCTTATTGAGTGAATGTGAGCGTGGGTTCTTGGTATATCACTCTATGGTTGCATGCCTCTTACGGCTTCTGCTGAATTCACTGAGTTCAGGATGGAGTGAGTAGGAATTACCCAATTCTCATCTCTTTCCAAATAACTCTTGTTCACAAAAAATATAAATATCTGGCCAATACATTAGGTAGTGATTTACTGCTGGGTTTTAAGCTGTTATTGATAATCATGAATGCATTGGGGCTGGTTATGATTAGTGATGGCGGTGTAATGACGCCATGGTTTGCAGGGTCAAAGCACTAGAACCTTTTGATGGTGACATGTCTGCTGCCCACTTTGTCTTCCTTGTTTCCTCTGAACTTAACTGGAATCCTCCCTCGACGTGGGAAGGGTTAATAGATTTTCTTTTTCCTTTAAAAAAATTGATAGCTTGAGAGTACATTAAAAATTACAGAAATTAAGAAAATAAATAAAAGAAAGAAAGAAAGAAAGAAAGAAAGATAAGTAAAAGAAGAAGAAAAAAGTGATTTCTGGTCTTTCTTTCAGGAAACTATATATGTATATAGTTTTTCATACATCACTCTCAACAAATTACAGCATATTCTCTTCTTTCGATGGCTTATTCTTTCTAATCATCAAAAACATGTTGCATGGCCCATATTCACAGCATTTCAAGGTATCTTACCAAGATGTACAGTAGGTGAGATTCGGGGTTTTCTGTGTATTTTTTTGTCTGCTGCTGCAGCTTAAAGCTTCGGAGGCAGTTCCCGGCTAAAGAGAAAGGTTTTCACCCTTCCCCTGGCTCAGCAGCACTGCCTCTGCCTGCTCTCCCTTACCCATCACTTCATTCAAGCACTTCCATTGCTTTTTTCAAGCACCTCTTCCTGCAGCAGGCAAACAGGAGGGCAGATGGAAGCAGCACTGCTGAGCCAGGGGAAGGGAGAAAAACCTCTCCCTTTGACCAGGAACTGCCACCAAGCTTTAAAATTGGTTGTAGTGGCAGCGGCAGCAGACAAAACTCTGCAGGGATGTGGCCATCCCTGCAGAGAATAATAATGTGCAGGGCCTTTGGGGGCATGCAGGGGCATGCGGGCAAAACTCCATTCAGAATTTTTGCCCCACATGTAGACAAACCCTAAGTCTTTTCTTTTTTTCCACAAAAGGTCTATAAGGTGTTTCCAGTCTTTTGAGAAATGTCACCAATGACTTATCAGTTCCAACAGCCATTCCTCAACGATAAGTAATGTTAAATTCTTCCATCTTATAAATTTCAATCCCTTAAATCACATGTTTTCCTTAACCTGTTATTCTTCCATTTCAATTTTCAGCAAAATTACCTCTTTATCTTCTGTACACAATTACATCTCTAATTCTGACTTATTTTATTCAAGCCATAAATCCATTTAAAATCCTTCTGATAACTGTAAGTAAGAAAACCATTGAAAACTACGTCCCTCTATTACCAGCTACTCTCTTGATTAAATTTTATATTCACCTTGACAAATCTCCAAGAGGTCTTAATACCTTAACCATCTTTCTTTAAGATCCAAACCAAACAGCAAACTTCAGGTAAGTCCAATCCTCCTCTTTCCTTTGCATCTTATAGTACTTTGTATTTAACTCATTTTTTTATGTTGCCATACAAATTTAAAACATATCTTTTCAGGGCACCCTGGTGGTACAGTGGTTAAATGCCAGTACTGCAGCCACAACGTTGTATCCCCAAGGGCTCCAAGGTTCACTCAGCCTTCCATCCTTTCATAGGCCGGTAAAATGAGTACCCAGTTTGTGGGGGCAAGTAGCTAACACACATTGGAAACCTGTTGAAGAGTGCCTAATGTGCTATAAAAGTGGTGTAGATGTGTAGGTGTTATTGCTTAACAATTTGTAAGCTCTCTGAGAGCCTTTGTGGCTGAAGTGTGGGGTATAAATACCTAAAACAAATCGTAATAAAAATGTCACTGTTGCTCAAATGGTAAATCAATTGTCAAAACAGGTATTGTCTGAAATAAAGACCTAATTCTAAGTAAGACATTATTTTTATCACCAAAATTCTCTCTAACATTAACAAATTTAGTTTCTCCCATCTTAACATATCCTTCTTTAAATAGTTAACTTTCTTTTCAGTTTTAAAACCAGTTTTGTCCATCAACTCAACTTGATCTTCTATATCCATATCATCTAGATCAATTCTATATTCATAGTGTCTAGATCAAGGGAAGTAATAGTGCCACTCTATTCTGCCTTGGTCAGACCTCACTTAGAATACTGTGTCCAGTTCTGGGCACAACAATTAAAAAAGGATATTGACAAATTGGAGCGTGTCCAGAGAAGGGCAACTAAAATGGTGAAAGGTCTGGAAATGATGCCTTATGAGGAGAGACTTAGGGAGCTGGGTATGTTTAGCCTGGAAAAAAGACGGTTAAGAGGCGATATGATAGCCCTGTTTAAGTATTTTGAGGGGATGTCATGCTGAGGATGGAGCAGGCTTGTTTTCTGCTGCTCCAGAGACTGGAACACGGAGCAATGGATGCAAGCTCCAGGAACAGAGATTCCACCTCAACATGAGGAGGAACTTTTTGACAGTAAGAGCTGTTCGGCAGTGGAACACGCTCTCTAGGAGCGTGGTGGGGTCTCTTTCCTTGGAGGTCTTTAAACAGAGGCTGGATGGCCATCTGTCGGGGATGCTTTGATCAAGATTTCCTGTGTGGTAGGGGGGGTTGGACTGGATGGCCCTCGTGGTCTCTTCCAACTCTGCAGTTCTATGATTCTATGATCTTTATCTCCAGTCTTTTGCCTAATCACCAGGGTCTTCCAAAATCAGTCCGAATCCCAGACAAAATTCTCCCCCTCTCAATTCCAGCAATGGCAAATTGTCTGGCTCTTTTTCCATCTCTTTATCTATGACCTCAGTTTTATTTTCCAAAATCTCTAGTCCATCATCAACTTGTTTTACATCTCCAACCAGCTAGCCTTCTGTTTCTCCAATTTGTTTAACCTCATGTTTTATATCTTTCTTCAACTCCTCCTTCACTTTTACCAAATCTTAGATTTTTACCATATAATTTCTCATAAGCCTGATTTCTTCAAATAACTTCTATAAAATTTCTGATTGTCACTTTTATCATTTTTCTGGTTGATGATCGTCAGTAAATCCAAAAGAAAAATCCAGCAATTACAGGGTTAAAAATGAAAAGCAAGTCCCTCTTTTTTTTTTAAGGTTAACATATAGAAACAATGCAATTTCTTTAGCTCTCATAGCACCATCTGGCTGTTCTGTCTTATCTCCTTTTAAAGTAAACAATCCACATTTCCTAATCAACAATCCACATTTCCTAATCCACTTTTCCTAATCAACTTCAATATTCACAAAACACATTCGTCAAAAAGAAAAAAAAAGAAGTCTTTTATCTTTTAAAATTACTGAGCATGTGTGGGTAATGTCACACTCTTTCCTTGTCCTGATAGATTTTGGGGAGCTGGACCTTGCCTCCTAGCCAGATAATTTGTTGCTTAAGCTTTCCCTGCTGTGGAGCTTATGCTGGGACTTCAACCCAGCATCAGTTTTCACCTGGAAGTCCAGAAGGGTTAACAGATTTTCTGTGCAACAATGTAACATTGTGAGTCATCCCAGTTGGACTTCAGTTTTGTGAGATGGTTTGGCTTGGTTTTGAATGGACAATTAAGAGCTGTTAGCCTCACCAACTACCTGCTACTGGGGAAAATGAAAACTACTAGAACTGATATGGATCAACACATTACCTACATTTTGGACCCTTCATGGGAGCATGGTTCTGATAACTATCATGAGGAGCACTTCAGAATCTACAAAGTGTGGCTATGTGTGTTCAGAAGCACTCTGTTCTCTGTTACTTTCAGAGCCATGAAAAAATTACATTTGGGGCTACATCACAGAATCCCACCACTGACATGCTGCCTGGAGGATTTTGGAAGTTGTGATCAAAAAGTAACTTTCTCAACTCTTATCTTGAAGAACTGATACCATGGCCTTGGAGGGAGGGATGGGCACAGGATGATGTGTAGAGAGACTGAACCACCATCTCCCAGAATTGTGACATCTATGTAGTCTGGAAAGGAGCTGGGGCTTGGCATGCCCTGTAATCCTGGTTTAGTGTCCATTTATGGAACCCTAGCCTCTTGACATGGCAGCTGCTCAGGCTTTCCACCCACTGAGATCTGCCAGTCCCCATCTTGCACTCTGAGGATATCTCTCTCTTTCTCTCTCTCTCTCTCTCTCCCCCCCCCCCCCGCCCTTTTCTTTTCTTTCTTTCACTGGTCCTAACTTTAGATTTCGTTGCTCTCCTTCTTGGCCCAGCTCTCCTTGCCAGTTGGCTGTGTTTGTGCCGTACCAACCAGTTCCCACTTCATTGAGCCCCAGAAAGTGGAGAATGGGTCCCATTGATTTTACACACATGCAGCATCTGAAGCAGAGGGAGAGCTTCCTAGGCTTCTTTTTGGACAGCTGGCAAAGATTCAGTTTGGCTCATGGAGCTGCTTTGGAAGCACCACATGTAGATGAGAGTCTCACGTGTAGAGGGTTGACAGGGTTTGTCTAGCATAGTCACAGATGGGGGCTCTGTGAGGTCACCCCCAGCTGCAATTGCAGAGATGTCTCCTCCCCACTTCTCTCTAGGAATGATCTCTTTGTAGGAAAAATATATTGAATTTCCTCCTTTATTTGAGATCTTGGCTTCCCTGGCTGTGCTTTTCTGGAGGAGAGGGCACATGCTTGAACTGCAGCTGGATAAGTCCACTGGGGCTTGTACAGATGACTGGCTTGATTTCTGTGGCTGAGCCTAGGTGGAGTTGAAGTGAAATAACTCATTTTTGGAATGTTGTGGAATATGGTCTGCAAATACCATTTCGTACACTGAGAGGTCTCCTTTTGAACCAGTGATGATCCCTTCGAATATTTAAACATGGCTATCATGTCACCTCTCAACCTTCTCTTCTCCAGACTAAATATACCCAGCTCCCTAAGCTGCTCCTCATAGGGCATGGCTTCCCACCATTTTGGTCGCCCTTCTCTGGACATGTTCCAGCTTCTCAATATCTTTCTTGAATTGTGGTGCACAGAACTGGACACAGTACTCCAGGTGAGGTCTGACCAAAGCACAGTAGAGTGGCACTATTACTTCTTTTGAACTAGACACTATACTTCTATTAATGCAGCCTAAAATTGCATTGGCTTTTTTAGCTGCTGCATCATACTACTGACTCATGTTCAGCTTTTGGTCCACTAAGACTCCTAGATCCTTTTCGTGTGTACTGCCCTCAAGCCAGGTGTCACCCATCCTATATCTGTGCATTTCATTTTTACTGCCCAAGTGTAGTATCCTACATTTCTCCCTGATGAAATTCATTTTGTCCGTTTTGGCCCAGCTTTCTAATCTGTTGAGGTCATTTTGGATTCTGATCCTGTCCTCTGGGGTATTAGCTACCCCTCCTAATTTGGGTCATCTGCAAACTTGATATGCATACCCTCTATTCCCTCATTCAAGTCATTGATAAAGATGTTGAATAGCACTGGGCCCAGGACAGAACCCTGGGGCACCCCACTGGTCACTTCTCTCCAGGATGAAAAGGAGCCATTGGTAACTTGGGTTTGGTCAGTCAACCAATTACAAATCCATCTAACAGTTGCATTGTCTAGCCCACAGGTTACTAACTTTTTTGAAAGAATGTCATGGGGGACCTTGTCGAAAGCCTTACTGAAATCAAGATACACTACATCCACTGCATTCCCTTCATCTGTCAAGTTTGTAACTCAAGTTTGTAATCAGAAAAAGAGATGAGATTAGTCTGGCATGACTTGTTTTTGAGAAATCCACGTTGACTTTCTGTGATCAGGCATTCCTTTATAAGTGATCACAGACTGTCTGTTTAATGATCTGCTCTAGAATCTTTCCTAGTATTGATGTCAGGCTGACTGGGCGGTAATTATTTGGGTCTTCTTCTCCCCCCCTTTTAAAGACAACATTTGCCCTCCTCCAGTCTGCTGGGACCTCTCCTGTTCTCCAGGAATTCTCAAAAATTATTGACAGTGGTTCTGAGATTACTTCTGCCAGTTCTTTTAATACCCTTGGATGAAGTTCATCTGGCCCTGGATACTTGAACTCATTTTGGCAGGTATTCCTGAACTACCTTTTTACCAATTCTGTGCTGTATTCCCCCTACTGCATCATCTGCTCCGTCTTCCCCAGGTTGAGCACTGCTCCCCCTTTGGGAGAAGACTGAAGCAAAGAAGGTGCTAAGTAGTTCTGCCTTTTCTCTGTCCCCTGTTAGCCTTTCACCATCTTCTCCCCGCAGCGGCCCTACCATTTCTTTGTTCTTCCTTTTGCTATGGACATACCCGCAAAAGCCCTTTTTATTCTTTTTAACCTCTCTAGCAAGCCTGAGATCCAGCTGAGCTTTGGCTTTTCTGACTTTCCCCCTGCATGAGCTGGCTATTTGTTTGAATTCTTCTTTGGTGATTTCCCCCTTTTTCCATTTTTTGTACATGTCCTTTTTCGTGTTTTAGCTCAGTTGAGAGTTCTTTCAACATCTATCCTGGTTTCTTTAGACACCTCCCCCTTTTCCTTCTCATTGGAACTGTTTGAAGTTGTGCCTTCAATATTTCACTTTTTAGAAACTCCCATCCATCATGAACTCCTTTATCTTTTAGTATTTCTGACCATGGGATCACCCCCAGTGCTTCCCTAAGTTTTCTGAAATCAGCTTTCTTAAAGTCTAGAATGCATGTCTGACTATGCTTGGCTTCTCCTTTCCTCTGTATAACAAACTCCAGGAGAACATGATCACTCCCCCCTAGGGATCCCGCCACTTCCACACCATTAACCAGGTCATCCCCATTGGTTAGGATCAGATCTAAAATAGCTGATCCTCTCCTCCACCTTCTGGACACTGAAATTGTCTGCAAGGCAAGTGAGGAATTTGTTGGACCTTAAATTCTTGGCAGAGTTGGACTTCCAACAAATATCAGGATAGTTGAAATCCCACTTAACTACTACATCTCTTCTTTCTGAATGTGTGGTCATCTGTTCCAGGAAGGCATCATCCAAGTCCTCGGTTTGGCTTGGAGGTCTCTAGTAGACCCCCAGAATGACCTCCCTGCTGTTTCTCTCTCCCCTAATTTTTACCCAGATGCTCTCAACCTGGCTCCCAGGATTTAAGTCATGGATTTGTTTGCAGGTGTACACATCCATAACATATAGTGCTACTCCACCATCCATCCTGTTTGGTCTATTTTTCTGAAATAGGCTATACCCCTCTATTAGTACATTCCAATCATGAGACTCGTCCCACCAGGTTTCAGTGATGCCTATGATATATTTGTTTTGCTGTGTTCAAGTTCACCCTGTTTATTTCCCATGCTCTGTGCATTCGTATAGAGACATCTGAGACCATGGGCCATTTCCCCTATCTGCTTTTTAAAGAATTTATTCCTCCCATTGTTGGGCTGTTGTGTTATTTGCCTTGTTCTTTGTATAACATTTGGGCTACTATCTCTAGCAGTCAATGAACTCCTGACTTCAAGAGTACTGTCCCCCTCCCCCATACAACTCAGTTTAAAGCTCACCTGATGAGATCTTTCAGACTCTTTGCAAAAACATTCCTGCCAACAGCTGTGAAGTGCAGCCCATCTCTTGCCAGAAGTCCACTTCCCTGAAACCGCATCCCATGGTCCAGGAAGCCAAATTGTTCCCGGTGGCACCATCTGCGTAGCCAGTTGTTCACCTCCACTATTCTTCTCTCCCTTCCTGGGCCATGCCCTTCCATTACAAGGACAGATGAAATGACTATCTGTGCATCCAGGTTCTTCAGCTTCATACCCAAAGCCTCATAATCTCTTGTGATCTTTTGGAGGCTATGCCTTGTAGTCATTGGTTCCCACGTGGACCAAAAGGAAGGGATAATGGTCTTGTCAGCCTCTCTTGTTATATCTTGAATTTTTGCCCCAGGTAGACAGCATCCCTCCCGAGACATTTTGTCAGGCCTGCAGACTACTGCTTCTGTTCCTCGCAACAGGGAATCCCCTACCACCACCACCCTCCTCCTCCTCCTTCAAGTCTTGGCAGAGGCCATTTCATGTGCTGGATCTGCCAAGGTTTCCTGTATGTTTCCTGAGGCCTGGCACTGCTGCTCTTCCTCTTTGGAAAGAAAGAGAGCTTCAAATCGATTCTGTAGCTTCAAGCTGGTTGAAGGAGCCCTGGCCTTTCTACTTCTCTGTGTCACATTCCTCCAAGTGTTCAGTTCCTGTGTATGGGTAGTGGCCTCCTCTATAGAAACCTCCCTGTTGTGTTCTGCTTCTAGGATGGTCTTCTCCACTCTTTCCAAGAAAACTTATCGCTCCCCAATATTCAGAAGAGTAGATACCCTGTCCTCAAGATGCTTGACCTTCTCTTCCAACAGGGCTACCAACTTGCACTTGCTGCAGATATAGCTCCCCACCTCCTCTGGCAAGAAGATGAACATCTCACAGGTGTTGCAGGTGACTGCAGCAGCTCCCTCACTTGCCATATTCAGTCTTCTTAAGTAGTCACCGAAAGAGAACTTTAGGCTTCCCTGTCCAAACTTCTTTAATATCCCTCCTCCACCCAATGCCTGTAGGCCTTGTTTCTCAGAAGAGCTCCTATGCCCCTGTTATGTTAGGCCTCTGCAAACCACAAGGCACTTACCACTGATTTTCTAAGATTAACCTGAAAAGATTGCAGCAGCAGTTATCTAGAGCTAGTGGCTGCTAACTCTGCTCCCAAGCAGCTCAGCAGAAGCCCTTCCCTCTCAGAAAAGAACTCTGTGCCTCCCCTTCAAACTCCCCCACTAAACACCCAAGCCAAACACCCCTGTTATCCTCTCTCCTGTTGTCCTCACTCCTGTACACCGAGCTCCAGAGACTGAAGCTGCAGTTATAGAGAGTGAGAGAGAGAGCTCCCTCTGCCTCTGCCTTACTGACCTACTTAACTCCTCCCTCTGACCTACTTCCTTTTAGCAGTCTCTATGACTCACTTGCTCTGGAGAAGCAGCTCACCAAACAAATGCTAATGAGCCCCTCCTCCAGACAAGCCTACACTCAGCCCACACAAACAAACAGCCTTGACCCAAGCAAACACACAAATGTTAGCCCAACAAACTCTCTGGGACTGAAGAAGTTTAATTCAACAGCCACAAGCTTACCTCAGCATTACCTAAGAGTTCCTAGATTACCTAAAAGCTCTCACCATGGACACTGAGGGGGCTGCGGCAGTCACTTGCAACACTTGTGCGATGTTTGTCTTCTTGTCTACAGACGTGGAGAACTTCACATGCACCAAGTGCAAGCTGGTAGCCCTCTTGGAGGAGAAAGTACAGCAGCTGGAGACACGGGTAGCTACACTTCAACAGATTCGCGAGCAAGAGGTTTTCCTGGACAGAACAGAACGAACACTCTTGGATGGGGACCGCACAGAAGAAGTGGCTGCGGAGGAGAGGGTCACTTCACAGACACAGGAAGTAGACAGCTGGAGGAATGTCACACACAGAATAAGAAAATCCAGGGATTCTTCCAGCAGCTTGCAGCTACAGAATTGATTCGAAGCCCTTACCCTTATCAAGGACAACGAGGAAGAACAGCATGGACAGACTTCAGGGGTAGAGCAGGGGAACTTGAGAGGACCACCGCAAGGAAGAGCAGCTGCGAAGCCTCGGGGGAGGCGTGTGGTGGTGGTGGTGGACTCCTTGCTGTGGGGTACAGAAGCAGTGGTATGTGGGCCTGACAAGATGACTCGGGAGGTGTGTTGTCTCCCTGGGGCAAAGATCCGTGATGTGACGGAGCGGCTAACAAGACTCGTCAAGCCTACGGATCATTACCCCTTCCTTTTTGTCCATGTGGGAACCAATGATACTGCAAGGCACAGCTTTCCCAAGATCAGAAGAGATTATGAGGCCCTGGGGAGGAAGCTGAAAGAAATGGATGCACAGGTGGTCATCTCGTCTCTTCTGCCAGTTGAAGGGCATGGTCCAAGAAGGGAGAGGAAAATAGCCGACGTAAACAACTGGCTCCGTAGATGGTGTTGCCGAGAACAAATTGGATTCTTGGATCATGGACTGCGCTTCCATGCGGGGGGACTTCTGGCAAGAGATGGGGTGCATCTTACAACAGTTGGAAGAAACATTTTTGCCAACAGTCTCAAGCATTTGATCAGGAGGGCTTTAAACTGAGTCAAATGGGGGAGGGAGACAGTATTCTGGAAGGCAAAAAGGCTGGAGAAAATAATCAAACTGTCATAGAGGGAACAAGGCAAACAGCGCAAGGACCCAACAGTGGGAGGCAAAAAAGCTTGCACAGGAAGCAAGTAAAGGGAACACATGGTCTCAGATGTCTCTACACTAATGCACAGAGCATGGGAAATAAGCAAGATGAACTTGTACTCCTCGCACTACAAAACAAATATGATATAATAGGCATTACTGAAACCTGGTGGGACGAGTCTCATGATTGGAATGTAGGAATAGAGGGGTATAACCTTTATAGGAGAAACAGGCCAAACAGGAAAGGAGGAGGAATAGCATTATATGTCAGGGATATTTACACCAGTGAAGTGATCCACAACATCAATACTGGAAGCCAGGTGGAGAGCATCTGGATAAAAATTAAAGGGGAGGGAAACAACAGGGATGTTATTGTGGGACTCTACTACAGACCCCCAAATCAGACAGAGGAATTGTATGTTGCCTTTCTAGAACAGATGAACACACATGCAGAAAGGAGAGATGTAGTAGTGATGGGTGACTTCAACTATCCTGATATATGCTGGCAATCTAACTCAGCCAAAACTACAAGGTCTAGCAAATTCCTCACATGCCTGGAAGACAATTTCATGGTCCAAAAGGTGGAAGAGGCAACAAGGGGCTCAGCTATTTTAGATCTGATCCTAACCAACAGAGATGACCTGGTAAATGGGGTGCAAGTGGTGGGATCCTTAGGTGAGAGTGATCATGTTCTCCTGGAGTTTGTTATACAATGGAAAGGAGAAGCCAGGCATAGTCAGACACGCATTCTTGACTTTAGGAGAGCTGATTTCAATAAACTCAGGGAAATACTGGGGGTGATCCCATGGTCAGGAATACTAAAAGAGAAGAGACCTCAAGATGGATGGGATTTTCTCAAAAGGGAGATACTGAAGGCACAATTTCAAACAGTACCATTGAGGAAGAAAAATGGGAGGAGTCTCAAGAAACCAGGATGGATGACTAAAGAACTTTCAAGGGAGCTAAGTTTTAAACGGAACATGTATAGGAAATGGAAAAGGGGGGAAATCACCAAAGAAGAATTCAAACAGATAGCAAACACGTGTAGGAGTAAAGTCAGAAAAGCTAAAGCTCAGAATGAGCTCAGGCTTGCTAGGGAGGTTAAGAACATTAAAAAGGGTTTTTGGGGGGTATGTCCGCTGCAAAAGGAGGAAGAAGGAAATGATAGGGCCACTACGTGGAGAAGATGGCAAAATGCTAACAGGGGACAGAGAAAAGGCAGAATTACTCAACACCTTCTTTGCCTCAGTGTTTTCAGAAAAGGAAAAGGGTGACCAACCTGAGGATAAAGGAACAGAGGACACAATAGGGGAAATCCAGCACAGAATAAGCAAAGAGGTAGTACAGGAATACCTTCTTAAATTAAATGAATTTAAATCTCCAGGACCAGATGAACTACATCCAAGAGTATTAAAAGAGCTGGCAAATATTATCTCAGAGCCATTGGCAATAATATTTGAGAACTCCTGGAGAACAGGAGAAGTCCCAGCAGACTGGAGGAGGGCAAACGTTGTTCCCATCTTCAAAAAGGGGAAAAAAGAGGATCCCAACAATTATCGTCCAGTTAGTCTGACATCAATACCAGGGAAGATTCTAGAGCAGATCATTAAACAAAGAATCTGTGAACATTTAGAAGGCAATGCCATAATCACAAAAAGTCAACATGGGTTTCAGAGAAACAAGTCATGCCAGACTAATCTGATCTCTTTTTTTGATAAAGTTACCAGCTTGGTAGATGAAGGGAATGCTGTGGACGTCGCATACCTTGATTTCAGTAAGGCCTTTGACAAGGTTCCCCATGACATTCTTGCAAACAAGCTTGTAAAATGTGGGCTAGACAAGTTAACTGTTCAATGGATTTGTAATTGGTTGACCGGCCGAACCCAAAGGGTGCTCAGCAGTGGCTCCTCTTCGTCTTGGAAAGATGTGACCAGTGGGGTGCCACAGGGTTCTGTCCTGGGCCCAGTGCTATTCAACATCTTTATCAATGACTTGGATGAGGGAATTAGGGGCATACTTATCAAATTTGCAGATGACACCAAATTGGGAGGAGTAGCTAATACCCTAGAGGACAGGATCAAAATTCAGAATGACCTGGATAGACTGGAGAGCTGGGCCAAAGCGAACAAAATGAAATTCAATACGGAGAAATGTAAAGTACTACACTTAGGGCGGAAAAATGAAATGCATAAATATAGGATGGGAGAGACCTGGCTGAATGAGACTACGTGTGAAAGGGATCTAGGAGTCCTAGTAGACCACAAGTTGAACATGAGTCAACAGTGTGATGCAGCAGCTAAATAGGCCAATGCGATTTTGGGCTGTATCAATAGAAGTATAGTGTCTAGATCAAGGGAAGTAATGGTGCCACTCTATTCTGCCTTGGTCAGACCTCACTTAGAATACTGTGTCCAGTTCTGGGCACCACAATTCAGAAAGGATATTGACAAATTGGAGCGTGTCCAGAGAAGGGCAACTAAAATGGTGAAAGGTCTGGAAACGCTGCCTTATGAGGAGAGACTTAGGGAGCTGGGTATGTTTAGCCTGGAAAAAAGACGGTTAAGAGGCGATATGATAGCCCTGTTTAAGTATTTGAAGGGATGTCACACTGAGGATGGAGCAGGCTTGTTTTCTGCTGCTCCAGAGACTGGAACACGGAGCAATGGGTGCAAGCTCCAGGAACAGAGATTCCACCTCAACATGAGGAGGAACTTTTTGACAGTAAGAGCTGTTTGGCAGTGGAACACACTCCCTTGGAACGTGGTGGGGTCTCCTTCCTTGGAGGTCTTTAAACAGAGGCTGGATGGCCATCTGTCGGGGATGCTTTAATCAAGATTTCTTGCGTGGCAGGGGGGTTGGACTGGATGGCCCTCGTGGTCTCTTCCAACTCTGCAATTCTATGATTCTATGATTATGCTGCCTCTTCTACCACACCCACACCAAACCCCCCTGTTGTCCTCTCTCCTGTTCGCCTCACTCCTATGCACTGAGCTCCAGAGACTGAAGCTGCAGTTATAGAGAGTGAGAGAGCTACTGACTGCTGGCTCCTCCCTCTGCCTCTGCCAAACCGCTCTTACTGTCAAGAAGTTCCTTCTAAGTTTCAATTGAAATATCCGCTCATAACCTAAAACCATCAGACCTGGGCCAGCGCTTTGGGGCAGTAGAGAACAAACCTGCCCCCTCCTCTCTGTGGCAGCCCTTGAGATATTTATAGAGTTGCCACCCCTCAATCTTCACCAGCCTGAACATGCCCAATTCCTTCAATCTTTCTTCATACATTTTGTTCTTGTATCATCCTTGTTGCCCTTCTCTGAACCTGCCTCAACTCGTCTATATTCTTCTTCAAATAAAGTGCCCAGAGCTGAACACAGGACTCCAGATGAGGCTTGACTAGTGCAGAATATAGTAGAACTCTTACTTCCCTTCTCTTGGAAACTATGGTTTTATTAATGCAAGCTAAAATAGTATTTGCCTTTTTTGGAGCAGCATCACACTGCTGGGTCAACTTATTTCCCATGCTCTGTGCATTCGTATAGAGACATCTGAGACCATGGGCCATTTCCCCTATCTGCTTTTTAAAGAGTTTATTCCTCCCATTGTTGGGCTGTTGTGTTATTTGCCTTGTTCTCTGTATAACATTTGGGCTACTATCTCTAGCAATCGATGAACTCCTGCCTTCAAGAGTACTGTCTCCCTCCCCCATACAACTCAGTTTAAAGTCGTCCTTTAAACTTATTTACGTTTAAAGGAGGGCTGGGTCAATTTATTTTCAACTTATGATCAACAATAGGGGCCACCAATCCCTTATTAATTTGAACATGTGGGCAGGTTCATGCGGCTATAATCAGATGGCATATAGGAAGCTGTCTTATAGTTGATCAGAGAGCATGGGTTCCTTTAGCCCAGTCTCATCAACTCTTACAGGCAGTCGCTCTCATGCAGGAGTTTTTTCTAGCCATACCTGGAGGTATCTAGTATTTCCTGGTGGTTTCCTAACTAAGTACTATGAGTCCCAAAATTAGCTTCCAAAATCAGCTGAGATCAGTTATGTTCATGGGAGCATAGAAGTTTTAGTTCATCTTGGTCTGGAAGAAGTAGTTCAGAGTTGGAATCCAACCATATCTGGATGGCCATGGATAATCCCTGCATGGTATCAGCCACTGTTCATATAAGCTAGACTCAAGCTAAGAGCTTGACAACATCATTTCTTTTAAGTCCAGCTCCCAGAATCCCCCAGCCAGCATGGTTACTCTTTGAAAATTTGTTTGATAATTCTCAAGCTGTTTGAGAATTTGCAAGCTGCTTAAGATCTCTGAAAGCAGGAAAGGGATGGAAAAAAAAGATTCTTCCTTCCTTTTGCATTCCCACTGCAATGTTTGAGGATCTGCTGTACCATTGAAGGCACTCATCAACAAAAGTCTGCATTGTGTTTGTACTAAGTGGTTCTTGAGACAGAAAGAAGACCGAGGACTTGCATCATACCTTCTGCAGCTCTTTTTATTTTTATATTTATTTATTTATTTATTTATACCCCGCTCTTCAGCCACAAGACTATCAGAGCAGCTTACAAATTGTTTTAAGCAATAGCAATTTACACATCTACAGTTAAGCAGTTTCCAATGTGTGTTAGCTAATTGCCCCCACAAGCTGACAAGCTCAGGCCTGCCAAGGCGTCTACTGATGGAAGGCCTGACTCTTGAGTGAGGTGAACTCTTGGCATGTAAGGGTCATGTCATTTGCAGGAAGAAACTGGAGGCTGGCTGAAAAAGCTTGGGATGCATTCTGGTCTTTGCATTCAGAACGTCCCAGGTATAATCTACAGTATTTCCAATTTTCTTTTTTGAAAGGATCAGGTAGCAGATGATGGGAATGAGCACTATTTGGAAAAAGGGACTTGCCAGAAAAACAGACTCTGATCTGATCTAAGGTATCTTCTTAAGTGATAAGGGCTGGTTTTAACAGCAAAAGAACATTTCAAATTATATTGTTGTGCAATTCCCAGAATCCACTGGCCATGCTGCCTGGAAGATTCTATGATTTGTAGTACAAGAAGATAAACACTCCAAGATTGGGAACATGCAAGGCTATATGTAACTCCATATAGCCCTGGGTGGGGAACAATTGGCTATCTAGATGTTTTGGACTTTGGTTCCCATAGTCCTTTACCACTGGCAGTGATGGCTAGGACTTCTGGAAGTTGAAGTCCAAAAACCCTGAAGGCTCAAATGTCCCTTACCCAGTAAGTGGAGTGGGGGTAGGAGGTTGGCTCTGTTTGGCTCTCCAAATATTTACCAGCTGTGCTGTGGTGGAAACTATACCAAATTATTTTCTGATACATTGGTTTCTGAAACTTTTCTTATTAGCTTGTGGAGCAATGTTCTCTATTATTTTGTTGCCTCTTTGAAAAGGAGGAAACATAGCAAAATAGGGAGTAAGGCCCTGCTACCTGAAATAGACTGCCTTACCACCCTTTCTGTGACTGGAATGGGATTATGGTAGGCTTGATTGAAGGCAGAGCTAGCACTTGCTAGCTCTATATAACCACTGCCTCAGTCCTTTGGAGCTCAGTTTGTAGAGCAGCCTTTCTCAACCTTTTTACTCTGGAGGAACCCTTGAAATAGTTTTCAGGTCTTAGGGAACCTTTGCATAAATATTATTAAAGGCTAACCCCTGGTATCCACAGGAGATATCTTCCAAGAGCCCCTGTGGATACCTGAAACTGTGGATATTGGGAAACCCTATTGTTTTCAATGAAACAAAGGTCAGAAGTTGACCATAGAATTGCCTTGGAGGACCTAGAAATGCCGAGCGAGAATGTATTTTTTTAGACATGGTTAAGTGAAACCATGGATGCCAAATTGTGGATACAGGGGTTGACCAGTATATCTATAGCTCAAAAAAAGAAATCTTCCTCCAATCATGATCTCTTGCAGGACTCCTAGTGACCTCTCATAGAACTCTAGATTTCCAGGGAACCTTCCTCTAGAGTAATGGAAGGTGAGCACAGAGACATGGAATGCTATGCCCTATGTGGGATGATGATGGTGGAGGAATTGTTGCAGTCAGGGCCACATTAGGGTTTTCGTAGGCCCTAGGCACTCTTGTATTCTAATTTTTGTGGATGAAAATATAAAATATCTTTATTTTGAAATCTTGTTTTCCTTCCCAATTCCTGGGAAAAAATGTTAACCTGGTTTTTGTAGGCCCTGAAATTTTCATAGGCCCTAGGCACTGTGCCTAAATAGATAAGGTGGCCCTGGTTGCAGTGACCTTTGTGCATCTTTCTCATGTTTGCTTTCTTGCCAGAGAATGTAGGGGGCTATACCTGCAGCAAGCTCAAACTAGTTGCCATGCTGGAAGAGAGTACCTTCTCTTCCAGCATGGCAACTAGTTTGCACTTGCTGCAGGGATAGCCCCCTACATTCTCTGGCAGCTTGAGGCCTGTGTATCTACACTTCCATTTATCAGTGAGGATGAACCTTTTTTGGAAAAAGCAGAACAGACTCTTCTGGAATGGCAAAACACAAGGGTATGCCTTTAGGGAGGAGAACAATCCCCTAACACAGGAGGCAACCTTTCAGACATGGATAAGTGAAACCGTGGATATCAAACTGTGGATACATAGGTTAACCTGTATATCCAAGGCCTTTGGCACATGCCTGGAAGAATGTGACCAGCAGAAGCTGGACTGTCAGGAAACAAGCTGCAACTTTGGAGCTATGCTGTCAATTCTCTAGGGGGAGGAGCAAAGATGAATCCTTTAGTGTTTGGAAAGCCTATCACTGCCCAGCAGGAAAGCAGGAAGTTGAGTCATGGTCTCTTGGCAATTCGAAACCCTCTTTGTTCTCCTCCATCAGATTCCCATGAGGTTAATTCAACTTCCTGCTTTCGCCCAGTTAGGATCTTGGAACTTTCCTCTGTCTTGCTTTTTTCTTTCTTTCTTTCCCACCTCCCTCCTTCCTCTTCATACTTCTGCTATCTTTACAAACTTTTCTCCTGTCCCCATACCAATAAATAAGTAAATAAATAAATAAGAATCCTTTTGCCTCCAAACTATCCTCCCTTCTTCGCTTCCTCCCCCCCCAACAACTATAGGTGGCAGTAAGGACACGGGAAAGACACAAAGAAAAACAGAGAAGCGGAGCAGCAAAGAGAAAGAGCCCCAGGGAGCTCAGAGCTGCTCATTGAGCAAGCCACGGGCCCCAGGAGAGGCATCAAGGGAGGGGGGCACCAAGCACCGCTCGCCAAGCGCACTGAGTGTAGTCGCCATGAAAGCGTCCCAGGCCATCACCCGTGGCAGCTCACCGAGCCTGCCAACAGAGGAGGGGGTGGCAGTGACCAAAACAGCAGTGCAGAACCCCAGCATAGCGCAGGAGCAGGTCTACGCAAAGGAGCCGTGGCTTCCCCGGGCAAACGACATGGCAATGCCTTCACCACTCTGGGCAGCCCTACATGCACCAGGAGCCTGCTGTCAGCCTACTGAGGGGCCCAATGCACCAGGAAAGGTACCGGGGTCAATGGAGGGGAGGGGGGAACCTTCCCAGCCTACCTTTCCCAATACCACCTCCATAATGCCTCCTCCCCCCTCTCAGGTGGGAAAGACAATACAAGATTTCTCCCTTCCAGAGGACACCTTCCATTCCCCCTCACCCATCCTTCTATCCAGTGGGGATGATTCAGGCGAAGAAGGCCACGAATCGCACAATTAGGGATGGCAAGGGGCTTCCCCAGGACCATCAGCCGGGGGGTGGAGAGGGAAGAGGCCATCAGGGCAGCCTTTAGAGTCCTCTCAGGATTCCTATTCCCTAAGGAGGCCCACAACTACCACCACCTCCCCATGGCCTTACCTCAGCAAGTGACCAGCGGGGCATCACCCGTGGCCGTCCCACCACTACCGCAACCCAGCACAAGCTGGGCAATGGTCCCCCAACACAGCACCAAAGATAAAAATTAGGCAATGCCTACAATCCCGAGGAGGAACAACAGAAGAGAAAACAAATGTTATTTTCAGGCCTCCCATTCCTTTCATTCCCCCAAGGGATTCAACAGACAGAGAGAACACCGTTCTTTCCTCCAGGCTTGGGCCAAGTCAAACTATACCATCCGACAGGCACCTCTCTCCCAACAGTCCTCCATCCACAGGGTAGGACACCAACCTCAGAGAGGATTCTCACAACAATAATATTGATTGGCAGGGGACCCCGGTGAGGGGCAGATTAACACTGTTCCAGGGCATTTGGGTAATGTCTACAATGGACGAGTGGGTCCTCAGGACTGTCACTGAAGGGTACCACATAGAATTCGACTCGAGGCCATGGAACAGATTTATCCCTGCACCAGTCCCCAAGAACCCACAAAAAGCTGTGAACCTCTCAACAGCTATACGCCACCTGCAGGAGATCAGAGCAATAGAAGAAGTTCCTCCACTTCAGCGTTTCTCAGGAGTGTACTCTTCCTTTTTCACGGTACCCAAGAAGGGAGGAGACCTCCACTCGATCCTAGACCTGAAGTACACAAACTCCTGCGTTACCTACAAGCATTTCTGAATGGAAACTCTCACATCTATCAGGGATGTGCTACAGAAAGGTGATTTTCTAGCCTCCCTGGACTTGTCAGAAGCCTACCTCCACATTGAGACAGCCAAGGAGAGTAGATAGTATCTTCGCTTTGTGTACAGGGATCAACACTTCCAGTTCAGGGTGCTCCCATTCAGGCTAGCGACAGCCCCAAGGTTGTTCGCCAAAGTACTGGTGGTGTTGATCGCACTCCTGCGAGGGCAGGGGATCCATCTCTACCCTTATCTAGATGACATCCTTCTGAGGGCTACCTCACCAGAGAAGGCACATCAAGACATTCGCACAACGATCTAATGCCTCCAGCAACACGGTTTCCTAATCAACTTCAAGAAGAGTCACCTTACACCAACACAAACAATCACCCACCTGGGGACCTGGATAGATATGAGACAAGGCGAGAGATCCCTCTCACAAGAAAGGCAGGCAATAATCAAGAAGGAGGCCCACCTGGCCCGATCTCGCTCTTCAGTGCCACTGACTTCCCTCACAAGACTGTAGGACTCATGATCTCAGTGATCCAAGTGGTTCGCTGGGCCAGGTTCCACTCTCCATCCCTGCAGGCTTTTCTCATGGGATACCAGAGACAGATATCCCTAAAGAAATGCCTACTACTCCACCTTCCATGGGAGGTGAGCCACTCACTCTCCTGGTGGACAAAGGCAGAATTCATCGCAAAGGGATCATCCTTCACAGTCAACCAGCATATAGTGGTAACCTCGGATGCAAGCCTCAAGGACCAAGGGAGGCCAGTTCAGGGCACCTGGGACAGTCAAGAGAAAGACCACAGCATCAACTGGCTAGAACTGAGGGCAGGAAGGCTGGCCCTCCTACACTTCACACCGCTGCTGAATGGACAACACATTTTAGCACTAACAGACAACACAACAGTCCACTCTTATATCGCAAAACAAGGAGGA
The DNA here is from genome assembly GCA_030847615.1 of Gambelia wislizenii. Classification (NCBI taxonomy): domain Eukaryota; kingdom Metazoa; phylum Chordata; class Lepidosauria; order Squamata; family Crotaphytidae; genus Gambelia; species Gambelia wislizenii. The sequence goes on along the minus strand of JAUMIR010000010.1, from coordinate 17,804,373 downwards.
TCCAAATTCAGGTCCTTCCAGAAGGAGATGGACCTCCTCTTCCAGTGGGCCAAGCAAATAGTGAAATCTCTAACAGCACAATACCTACAGAGGACAAACAACCAGCATGTGGACTACCTGAGAAGACCCTCGGTGGTCCCAGGGGAATGGGAATTGAATCAAGCAGTCTTCCACAAGATTCAAGGAATCTTCGGACCTCTCCAGGTCAACCTCTTCACACCCCAGACCAACGCCAAGCTGGATCGTTTCTTCACCGGGTTTCCATCCCCGAGTGTGGAAGGCGTCAATGCCCTAGAATCCTACTGGCCGAAGGGCCTACTATATTCCTTTCCCCCACTCCTGCTCATAGGGAAGGTATGTTGCAAGATCAGGCAGGAGCGAGCTCAGGTAGTCCTCATCGCACCCCACTGGCCATGAAGACCATGGTTCTTGGAGCTCATGGACATGTTGACAGAAGTCCTATGGCATCTCCCACTTCGGGAAGATCTGCTCAACCAGGGATCGATCAATCATCCCAACCCCGAATGGCCCAAGCTAACTGCATGGAGATTGAGTGGAGAGCCCTAAGGCTCTATGGCTATGAGGAATCAGTCATTGATACTCTCCTCTCTTCTCATAGAAAATACACAGTGAGAATCTACAAGGCATCCTGGAGAGCCTTTCATCATTGGTGTACCTCCTCCAACATCCAACACGAGGAGGCAATGGTCAGGCATGTTTTGGCATTCCTACAAAAGGGCTTTGAAATGGGGCTTCGCCCCAACACTCTCAAAAGACAGGCAACAGTCCTATCTTCGATCATCTCTACATCTCAAGGGAATAGAATTTCCTCTCACCCACATGTGAGCAGGTTCCTCAGGGGAGCAACATTGACCTCCCCCACCCCCAGTGAGACACAGGTTCCCTTCCTGGAACCTCCCCCTGGTACTTTGACAGCTAACAGGGCTGCCATTTGAACCGTTGAGAAAGGTGTCCTTAAGGCTGCTTACCCTCAGAGTTGCCTTTTTAGTGGCCATAACTTCAGCGCAGTGGGTCTCGGAATTGGCGGTGCTTTCAGTCAGGGAGCACCTCTGCTCCTTCAACAATGACTTCGTGACTCTCCGCTTGGACCCTTCTTTCCAGCTGAAGGTTCTTTCAGCCTTTCATATCTCACAAGACCTAATCCTTCCCTCATTATACCCAAAGCCTTCCCACCCACGAGAGAAGAGGTGGCATAAACTGGACGTAAGAAGGGCCTCCAGAATATACATCAAGTGAACAAGCACCTTCGGGAAATGTAATTCACTCTTCGTATCCTTCAACCCAGCATCCAAGAGATCAAGGGCATCTAGGCAGACAATCATCACTTGGATAAAAGGATGTATTCTGCTGGCATACGATCTCGCAAGGGTCCCTAGACCAACTGGGGTCATGGTGCACTCAACAAGAACAGCAGGCATCTTGGCTGTGTTCTCCACTAACGCTCCCATAGCAGAAATCTGCAGGGCAGCAACTTGGAGAACACCATCCACGTTCATTTAGACATTACAAGGTGGGCAAGTTCAAGTCGACAGAGGCCACCTTTGGATGATGGGTGCTCCAAGAAGTGGTCAACAAGTAAGGAGCCAGGCCATCTTCAATGCAGTAACTGCCCACCCATTAACAGAGTCAGATAGCTTGGTCACATCCCAACACTAAAGGATTTGTCTTCTCTCCTCCCCCTAGAGAATGCCACGTTAGTTACTTACCGTGAATGTGCATTCTGAGGGGGAGGACCAAAGACGAATCCTGCCCTCCCAGTGACTTCAAGGAGGCGACGGCTGTTACCAATATGTACATATGGATATAACACTTTCTGGGTTTTTTTGTCTCCTAGTAATTTTGTCTCCACATCCTTAGAGCTTTGCTAGTCAGAGAACTGGCCTCATGGGAATCCAACGAAGGAGAACAAAGGGTTTCGAATTGCCAAGAGACCATGACTCAAATTCCTGCTTTCCTGCTGGGAGGTGATAGCCTTTCCCAACACTAAAGGATTCATCTTCGATCCTCCCCCTCAGAATGCACATTCATGGTAAGTAACCAACATGGCATTCCAAGCTCTCTCTTCAGTCATGATTACAAGGCACAGGAACAGGGGCAACAGCCTCACTCCTCAGAAGACATGGTGGTGGTCTTGAAAGGTTCTCTGGACTGAAAGGCTCTTGCCTATTCCCAGAGGAAGAAGTGACATGTGGTGGCGGTAGGTGATCCCCTGCTGAGAGGGACAGAAGCAGTGGATTGTGGACCTGATGTCAAGAGAGGTGTGCTGCCTCCGCTGGGACAAGATCCATGATGTAACAGAGACTGAGAGTACTTATCAAAATACTATGGGGGACCTTATCAAATACTTTGCTGAAATCCAGATAAATGGCATCCACAGGATTCCCACCATCCCACAGTCTACTAATAATTGATGCGACAGCCAGAAGTACCTATTGTCAGCTTTGGCTGATATGCCAGCTGTGCCTCCTTCCTAGAGTTGGAGGACCTAAAGATGGTAGTGCATGCACTGGCAACCTCAATGCTGGACTTCTGCAATGCACTGTACATTGGGCTACCTCTGTACCGAGTTCAGAAACTTCAGTTATTTCAAAACATGGCAGCCAGATTGGTTACTGGCACACCTAGGAGTGATCACGTTACACCAATATTGAAATCACTCCACTGGCTGCCAGTTAGATTCCGGGCAAGGTACAAAGTGTTGGTTGTTATCTTTAAAGCCCTACATGGTTACCTATGGGATCACCTTCTCCCATATAATCTGCCACATACACTCAGGTACTCTGGAGGATATTTACTGCAGTCAGCCAGGACTAGACTGGCAATGGCCACCCAGAGGACTTTTTCTTCAGCGACCCCTAGACTCTGAAATAGCCTGCTGGAAGAGATTCAACAGTTGCATATACTCTCTGAATTTAAAAGAGCATTAAAGACAAAACTCTTCCAGCAGGCCTATCCAGATGATTTTTAAACTGTGAATTTTAAACTGTTTTTAATATGTACTGGTTTTGTTTTAATATGTACTGGTTTTGGTTTTTGTTTTTTCTTTTAAATTGATAGTGAGTTTTGATGTATTTATGTATTTTGTATGTATTTTTAACCAAGATGTATTTTAATTGATGTTAATTGTTCTGCATGGATGTGTTGTTCCCCTCCTCGATCCAGGGGGAGAGGTGAATAAGAAATAATAATATAAGATTAGTTTGGTAGGATTTGTTTTTGACAAACCCATGCTGCTACTGCCCTCAAAATTGTATAGTCCTGCCTAGAGGGCAGGACCAGAATTTCAAATGACCTTAACAGATTAGAGCACTTCTTGTTGTGTGCTTTCAAGTCATTTCTGACTTATGGCAACCCTATCACAGGGTTTTCTTGGCAAGATTTGTTCAGAGGAGGTTTGCCATTGCCTTCCTCTGAGGCTGAGAGAGTGCGACTCACCCAAGGTCACCCAATGTGTTTTTATGTCCTTGCAGGGATTCGAACCCTGCTCTCCTGAGTCCTAGTCCAGCACTCAAACCACTACACCACACTGGTAATACAATTAATTTCAACAGGGATAGATGTAAACTGCAAAATTCTCACCTACAAATTTGATAAGGAAGCCCTCTGTTCCATTATACAAGTCATTTATAAAGATATTGAACAACACCGAGCATAGGACAGAACTTTTAGGCATCCCACCAGCCAGTTCTTTCCAAGATAAAGAGAAGTATTCATGAATACTCTCTGCATGATGAGGAGCTCTGGAGGATTTGAAAGTTTCCCTGTTTTATGACATGTCCTAATAAAGGCATTATCAAACTCATTTTCAGCCAACGGTGGCTTTCTTATGTCATAGGGTGGGGCTTTCACATCATCTGCTACCTCAAACCCTAGGGTTTTCTGGGACTAAGAGTATGCAAAATGTGTGTTTTACCACAAAGCTACATCAAAGAAAGAGCTGGGCCTGGAGCCACTCTTTATTTTCTGCCCTTTGCAGTTTCAGCACTTTCTCCATCTCCCATCCTGGGGTATGTCCATTCCAGCTTTGGGTACCTTGGCAGTTGCCTTGCACATCTGCCAAACTCAGGAACTTCAAAGGGCCTCTGTGTGGCCTGGCAACCACTCTTCTCTCCCCTCCCCTCAGCACTGACAAACCACTGCATTTTTCCCCTTCTTTGCAGAGTTTGGATGCAGACCAAGCCATTCTCCAGCGGATCAGGAAATATGTGAAAGCGATTCATGTTTCTGGACTCAGTAAGTGAATGACTCTGTATGCTGGCTAATGGCAGTGGAGAAGGTGGGGCAGGAGGACCTGTGGGGAGTGGACATTTGCTGGCTATTACCAGTGGAGAAAGAACAGCTCAGTACACCGGGATTAGGAAGCAGGCCCAGAGATATGGGGAACCCCCTTTTTAAATGGCTAGGAATCTACTGCCGTATAATACTGTGCTAGACAGACAAAGGGCCAGAGTATTGGACTATTTTTGCACATATGTGGTCCAAAAGTAACTTTTCCAAGTGTTGGAAGCAGCCTTGTACCATGTCCAACTATTGGTCCCATGGTAGGGCTTCAGGGAGTTATAGCCCAACAACATCTGGCTTGAGAACAAACTACTGGCAAATGTAAGCTGTTGTTAATGGCCGGTGGGGGGGAACAATCCTTTTTTTGGAATACAGCTCCCAGTATCCCACAGCCAGCATATCTATTGCTATGCTGACTGGGGGATTCTGGGACTTGTAGTCCAAAAAGTGACTTTTTCAAGTTCTGGCAGCAGCTTTATAGCAAGTCTGACTATTGATCTGCCTAGCTTGTTTTTGTCTGGCAGGAGTTTAAACAGGATTCCCCTCCCCTACCAAGATGTACCTGGAGATGATAAGGATTGAACCTAGGATGTTTTGCATTCAAAGTATGTACTCCTTCACTGAACTATGGTCTTTCTCTTTGCCTGAGGTTTTGGAGAAGCCACCTGTCATTAACCATTAACCTAGATCTATCACAGTTCCTTCCTTTTTTCAGTCTGTTTCCTGCAAATTACAATGATCTGCAACAGGGTTTCTGATGTTGGCTCCCCAGAAGTTGGACTACAGCTCCCAGAAACCTGGTTAGGGCTTCTGGGAGTTGTAGTTCAACAGCATCTCAGGATGAGTGTCTTGAAGTGGACATACAAACTTTGCTCCAGGTTTGCTATCTAGTACTGTATTACAATTCTGTGTGTGTTTGAGATGTTCAGCTAGAGCCAGTTCCCCTATCTGTCTACTATAGTTTTTTTGAGTCACAGTCTCTAAGCAATTATGCTGTCCTTTTCACTTTTAGGTCAGAGACTCTCCTGTTATCAAACTTCCCCATGCACCAGAATGACCTTTTGCTTTCCCCGCAGCAGTTATGCTGTTTCTAAACCTTCCCTGACAGCCATTTCTTTCTCAGCAATTAAACATGTTTGGACATTTCATATGGTTGCATTGGAAGTTGCTTGCAGATAACTGGCCTTGATGCTGATTTGAGTCTTGATTTGAGTCTTGCATGATCTACTTGAAAAATGAATACATTATACACCAAGAGGGTTTACTAGGGATATCTTAAATTAAGAAATAAGAAATCTTCATCTGTGTTCTTACTTAAGTTTAAATGAAATATCTGACTGGATCATCTAGCCCACAGATCTCTGCAAGAATCACGAGACCAACAGCTACTTGATCAAGGGTGAGCCACTTTCCAGGGTCAGAGGGGGGCTTCATTTGCTCACCCTTGAAAACATGAGGAACCACACCATTCAGCACACAGAAATAGTGTTGGGAATCTGAGGGCTTGTCTAGATGGGAAGATATAGTGCTGGTTGCTGCACATTAACGCAAAATCGCAGCAGTGTTCTTTTGTCTCCACGGTCCTTTAGCAAAATCACTGGTATGCGAAGCTATCCATGTTTGATGCTCACACACAGCCATGCCTGTGAATCAACATGGTGGCTGAGAGTGAACTACTGGCATTATTCTCAACAAGTTGTCACTGCTGCATAATATTTTTTTAACTGTAAAGCAAAGGTGTGCAAGTGCAACCATCCACTTAAAAAGGTCACCTGAGCGCAGCAAAAAAGTGCATGAGCAATAGCACAAAACTCCAAAGTAGTGCTTCCAGCCACTTCATTGTGGTGAGCCTGCCCCCCCCCACGCATGTCTGACGAACCAGCTTTCCATTTCCACCCTCATTGGGAATGTGCTGCAATTTGAGTCAGTTGTCCGAATGAGCAGTAATGTGCATTTCCCCACATTATTTTAAAAACCTCTGGAAAAAAACATGAAGGCTTTCCCCCCATGGTTTTTAGAGGTTTTTTTTTATTCTATTAGGATTATTTTTCACGTCTAGACAACCCCTGAGACTAACTGTAGTGTGCAGGCCGTGTGTCAGATAACTATGCCCTAGATCATCCTCCAGAAAATTGGCCAGAGTTCCATCAATATCTTTCCCTATTTCTGTTTTAGATCCATTCTAGATTAGGCCATGTTTAAAAACAAGGAAGCTAAAACAATGACTTAGTCAAATATCTTCAGTAAAAAGCTGAATGAAATAAGGATATTATTTATTTATTTATTTATTTTTATGGTGGCACAGTGGTTAAATGCCAGTAGTGCAAGCTACCACATTGTAAGTTTGATCTCAGAGGGCACCAAGGTTCACTCAGCCTTCCATCCTTTCGTAGGTCGGTAAAATGAGTACCTGGCTTGTTGGGGGCAATTTGCTAACACACATTGGAAACTACTTAATGCAGTGTAGATGTGTAAATTGCTATTGCTTAAGAAAACAATTTGTAAGCCGCTCTGATAGCCTTGTGGCTGAAGAGTCTGAAGAGTGGGGTATAAATAACTAAATAAATAAAAAATAAAAAGAAATAAGGATATGTCTGCTTTGAGACACCAATAGTGGACAGGCAGGTCTTATCATATATGACTAAAGGGAAATTAGACAAATTAATGGAGGGTAAAGTAATGAGTGGCTATCAGTCATACCAGCTATTGGCTTACAGGTAGCGTTGCCATACTGCTAGTTTGGTTAAGTTATATCCAGATTCTAGCCATGCCACCAGTGCCTGTTTAGACCACCATCTGGCCCAGATTCCAAGCTTTCATTTTTTAAAAGTAAGTTTCTAGCCCTTGTAGGAGCCAAATGATGATCAAATGTAGAGGCACTTGTCCGTGAAATTGTACTGCTAGAAATAATCTGCACACAGCCTTCAGGCACAAGGGAAGGGGGAGGAAGACCTGTTGGCAGTGAAGGAATACATGAGGAGAGCAGAAGAAAGGAGTAAAAAGGGAGGGAGAGGGAGAAGTGTAAGCAGCAACATAAAGAGAACCCTGATGGCTCAGTGGTTATATGCCAGTACTGCAGCCACAATGTTGCAAGTTTGATCCCAAGGGCTCAGACTTGATCCCAAGGATTCACTCAGTCTTCCATCCTTTCGTAGGTTAGTAAAATGAGTACCCAGCTTGTGGGGGCAATTAGCTAACTTATTGTAACATGTAATCAGAGAGTGCCTTGTGCTGTAAAGTGGTGTAGACATGCAAGTGCTATTGCTAAACAATTTGCAAGCCACTCTTGAGAGCCTTTGTGGCTGAAGAGTCAGGTATAAATACTCTAAGAAAGAAAGAAAGAGGGGAGAGGGACATTGGGAGGTTTTGAGGTGTGCCAAGGAGGCAAATAGGAGAGGAGTAAGTTGTGTGAGCAGTGGTGTGTAAGAAGCAAGGGAAAGAGGTATTGGGAGGGTGTGAGGTGATTCAAAAGAGGAGTATGAGGGAAGGGGAGGGAGTAGTGTGTAAAAAGCAATGTAAAAAAAGCATGTAAAAAGCAAGGGAAAGGGGTGTGTGGCCAACAGCCCAAGATGGCAGGCATATAATTTCTTCCATGAGGCTCAGTCATTATAAACTGCAAATTTAGAGTAGATTTCGAACGCTGATGGGATGGGAAACCCATTCCTGATGCAGAGCAACAGAAGATTTAAAGACAAGTCAATCTTGAGTTTTTACACTCTAGCAACAGAGCCAAAACCACAAGCCTAGGAATCGCTGAGGCAAAACAACAACGCTATGATGGCTGGGCCGAACAAAAGCAACAAAAGAGGAAGGGTGTGACAACAACCAGAGAATGAAGATTCCCTCATGGAGCAACTGGATTGGATGAGAGAAAATATAGTTGCAGACTTGCAGACAAAATTACAAAAAGATTGGACTGGACACACTCCAACCTATAAAGACAAATCTCTCATCCCTCACAACTCACATAGGAGATCTGGCAAACATAGCCAATGAAGCACTTCAGCGTGGAATAACAGACGAGACGAAGTTAGAACAACTAGAACATGACCGTGACTACATACTCAAGAAGATAGATGATTTGGAAAACTGGAGTCGTCGTGAAAATATTCGCATCCGTGGGTTCCCAGAGACTGTGGGGTAACCCATCCTTCAAAAAACAATACTCTCATGGATCAATGACACCTGCCCATAAATAGGCCTAATAACCTCCAATATTGACCGTCTTCATTGAACAGCCATGCAAAGCCCATAAAACAAGCCTTTGCCACAAGATGTCCTCATCAGATTTTCCAACTACAACCAAAAGATGCAAGTATTAAATTCACTAATGAAGCAATCAGATCTCTCATACCAAAACAACAAAATACAGGTTTTCCAGGACCTTTCCGAGGAAACTCTTTGAAGATGAAGATAGTTTAGACCCCTGACCTCACTATTACAGAAAGGAGGTATCAAAAATCGATGGGGCTTCCCATTTAAATTAGTAGTGGTCAACAATGATTGCACCATAGTAGTATCCAACATCAAACAACTAATTGACATCTGTGACACTGTTGATATCAAAATACCCAGATAATGAGAAAGAGATCTTATCAAATTGGACAAGACCCAGACTTACCCTGAGGGACAACAAAATCCATTGCAATGGCAAGCGGCTAAATGGAGAAAAAGAAGTAAAGATGGATTAGACCAGCCCTGTCCACAGACCTGAGAATCATCTTAAAACTACAAACCTCCTAGGCCAAAAGAAACATGAGAAGGAAGAAAGAATGGACAAGAGATACCACACCAAATTATAAACATTTTACCAGTAGAGAGACTGGTCCACTTATTTTTTTTATTTTATTTTTTATTATTCCCCACTTTTCAGCCACAAGGCTATCAGAGCAGCATACAAACTGTTTTAAGCAATAGCAATTTACACATCTACACTGCATTAAGCAGTTTCCAATGTGTGTTAGCTAATTGGAAACTTACCAGACAACAGCTAATGGACACGGAGAGGGAAGTTGGGTGACATTTTGTTCTTCTCATCATCTGTTATTTTCCCTGCTTTTTTTGCACCTAACCTTAATACCGCCATATTGTCTTCTGTGCCTAATCATTACATGTACATTAAAGTTTAGCCCTTTTGGGCAATGTGCATTCCATTCAGAATGTAGACTAGCTATAAGATGATCAGTTGAGAAATGGGCAGGGAGATTAGAAACTGTCATTTAGTTCCCAGTTTTTGGGCTGCTTTTGCATGATTTACCCACTCTTATTCATGAAGAAATAGGAGACTGAAGCCTCATGGTTCACCATGATTTAGAGATGTTATATCCCCCCCAACCACCGGAGGAGATAGGTCATGCTCGACCTGATCAAGGTCCAAACTGTTGCCCAAGACCTCTTCCTCCTGATTTGAAGGTTATGTGTTTGTTGATGTTTTGGGACACTAATAATTTATGTTTTATCTCATTTCTGACAAAACAATCCAATCCTCAAGAGCCACAGGTCACAAGATTGTATGTTTTGAAATGTTCTATATTGATTACCTTCTTAGGTGATATTGATGTCATATAAATCCAATATGTTTTTCTGAAATATGGATAAGTTAAAATTTGTATCTTTAAATGTCAGAGGACTGGGACAGTAACCAAAAGGAGAAGAATAGGTAACTGTTTGAGAAAACTGAGATTTCATGTTACATTTTTACAAAAACACACAGGAAAGGTACAACCCCAATATTACCCCAATCAATATCACCACTACAATACACAACAGGGAATTCCAAAAAATCAAGAGAGGGGGGCAATACTATTTAGTGCTGCATCCTGGCTGAGAGACTAATCTCAGATACAAGAGGCAGGTACATAATTGTTCAAGGAGTTTATGGACGAAACCAATTACTTTGGACACATTTTATTCACGTAATGAAAACCAGAAGGAGTTTATGTCCACCTTTCTACATTCATTAAAAGAAATAGAGAAAGGAGACTTATAATAGGGTGAGATGCAAATGATGTGATGGATGCCCACATGGACAAATCATATAGACCACAAGCCACAATGATAAAGAAATCTCACTTGTGGACTGCAGTGGATATATAGATCCTTGGAGGCTTCTGTACCAGCAGGATAGGGATTACACCTTTTCCCCCCCAATACACACCATTCTTATTCACAAATAGACTATTTCTTCATTTCTAAATCATTACATCACAACATTCAAAAAGCATCTATAGAACCAATAATACAATCTGATCATGCAATGATATCCCTGATTTGGCAACTGAGACACAAAACGCCCAAGAGTAAAATTTAGAGATTTAACTCTACACTAATGCTGAATGGCCAGTTTAAAGAGAAAACACAACAGTCTATAAAATTATTTTATAAAGAACACAGGACAACAGAGACCTTGGAGGCCCTCTTGTGGGATACATTAAAGGCGGTCCTCCGAGGAATCTATATCCAAGAGGGTGCCCATAGTAAACAATTAAAAGACATTATTTCTGATTTTCCACCTGCATCTGTGGCTGGCATCTTCAGAGAATGGTTGGGTAGGAGTGTGTGTGGAGTTTATATACTGTGAGCCCCTGTTGGAGAGGATATGTAAATTTGTCTATTTGTGTTTCTGGGTGGAAATATGCAAGGAGGATTAGTGTCTGTTTGGCTAATGGTCCATTGTCTGCTGGACATCCCCCTGTCCCTGGGAGGAGTTCATTTGCATGTGTTGAGTTTTGATTTTAGTGTTTTTCAAGACTGGTAGCCAGATTTTGTTTCTTTTAGGGTTTCTTCTTTCCTGTTGAAGTTGTCCATGTGTTTGTGGATTTCAGTAGCTTCTCTGTGCATTCTGGCATGATACTTGTTGACCTGGTCTAGCATTTCTGTGTTTTTAAATAACATTTTGTGTCCAGGCTGGTTTATAACATGTTCTGCTACTGCTGATTTTTCTGTCTGGCCCAGTCTGCAGTGTCTCTCATGTTCCTTGATTTGTGTTTGCACACTGTGTTTAGTGGTCCCTATGTAAACTTGTTTACAGCTGCATGGTGTGTGGTAAACTCCTGCAGCTGTGAGAGGGTCTCTTTTGTCCTTTGCTGAGCGTAACATTTCTTGGATTTTCTCCATTGGTCTGTAGATCATTTGGAGGTTATGTTTTTTCATCAGTTTTGCTATTCTGTCTGTAACTTCTTTGATGCATGGTAAAAATACCTTCCCTTTGGGTGGCTGTTTTTCTTCATTCCTGTGGTTTTTTCTAGGTCTGACTGCTCTTGTGATGTCTGATCTGGAGTAACCATTAGCCTGTAGGGCCCAGTTTAGGTGCCTCAGTTCATCCTCCAGGTAGTGGGGTTCACAGATCCTTTTTGCGTGGTCTACCAATGTTTTTATTGTGCTTCTTTTTTGTCCTGGGTGATGATTGGAGTTCTTGTGTAGGTATCTGTCTCTGTGTGTGGGTTTTCTGTATACCTTGTGACCTAACCGTTGGTTTGGTTTGCGGATGACTAGGACATCCAAGAATGGCAATGTTCCTTCCATTTCTTCTTCCATTGTGAATTGGATATTTGGGTGGATGCTATTCAGGTGGTTCAGAAATGAGACCAAATCTTCTTCTTCGTGGCTTCAAATGGTGAAAGTGTCGTCCACATATTGGAACCATGTTGTGGGCTTTTTTGTTGCTGTTTCCAACGCTTGCTTTTCAAAATGTTCCATGTAAAAGTTTGCTATCATGGGGCTCAGAGGGCTGCCCATGGTTACTCCATCTATCTGTTCATAGAATTTGTTACCCCACTGGAAGTAGCTTATTGTTTCCCCACTGGAAGTAGCGTATTCATGAAGAAATAGGAGACTGAAGCCTCATGGTTCACCATGATTTAGGGATGTTATATTCCCCCCCCCCAACCAATGTTTGAACAGGGCTGTGATGTCCTCTGGGAATATTTGCTGGATGAGTGCCACAGTGTCCATTATGGGGACTTTGGGGAACAAGGAGACCACATCAAAACTGAACAGTCTTTCTCTAGGTTTCAGTTGAATGCTGTTGATTTTTTCTATGAAGTGAGCTGAGTCTTTGATGTAGTGGGGGGTTTGTCCTATGTGGGTTTGTAATTGTGTGGCCAGAAACTTGGCCAAGTCATATTTGGGGGATCCAGTGGCTCTCACTATGGGTCGGAGTGGAATGGAATCCTTGTGGATCTTGGGAAGTCCATACAGTCTTGGTGGGAGAGCCTCTGATCTGCATAGATTCTGGTGTATGATTAGCTGAATTGATGAGTTCTTGATCAAGGTATTTGTTTTTCTGGTGATTTTGTTGGTTGGTGCTTGCTTGAGTTTTATGTATGTTGCTAAACACAGTGTGCAAACATGAATCAAGGAACATGAGAGACACTGCAGACTGGGCCAGCCAGAAAAATCAGCAGTAGCAGAACATGTTTTAAACCAACCTGGACAGAAAATTTTATTTTAAAACACCAAATTTCTGGACCAGGCCAACAAGTATCATGACAGAATGCACAGAGAAGCTATTGAAATCCACAAACACCTGGACAACTTCAACAGGAAAGAAGAAACCCTAAAAGTAAACAAGATCTGGCTACCAGTCTTGAGAAACACTAAAATCAAAACTCAAGACATGCAAATGAACTCCTCCCAGGGACAGGGGAATTTCCAGCACACAATGGACCATTTGCTTAACAGACATTAATCCTTCTTGCATATCTCCACCCAGAAACTAGCCATTCAAATACACAAATTTACATATCCTCTCCAACAGTATATAACCCCCCCCCACACTCCTACCCAACCATTCTCTGACGATGTCAGCCACAGATGCAGGCGAAAAGTCAGAAAGAATCTCTTCCAGAAAACGGCCTCGCAGTCCAGAAAAAAAAACACGGAAAACCTATGGATGCCAGCCATGAAAGCCTTCAACTTCAAATTAAAAGAAACTGTTAGCAAACAACTATTGAATAAAATTAGACATTTGAAAACAATGCATAAAACTACAAATAATCCCTAAATATTTATCAAATTGTTACAGAAGAAAGCCGAATTAAAATCTTTAGATACTCATGTAGTACAAACTTCTTTATTATATACTAATGCATATTATTATGACTTCAATAACAAACATTCCAGAATGCTAGTCCGAGGAGTTAAACACAAAGCATCTAAAAATATACTACCATTTTTAACATCCAAAACAAGAACCTAATTAATATCCCCAGATAAGATCTCCCAAGAATTCAGACTTTTCATGGGTTTTTTTTTCCAGGCTGTGAGGCCGTGTTCTGGAAGAGTTTATTCCTGATGTTTCACCTGCATCTGTGGCTGGCATCTTCAGAGAATGGTGGCGTAGGAGTGTGTGGGGTTCATATACTGTGAGTCCCTGTTGGTATATAAATTTGTGTATTTAAATGGCTAGTTCATGAGGTGGGAGGATATGCAAGGAACATACCAACAGGGACTTGCAATATATAAATCCCACACACTCCTATGCCACCATTCTCTGAAGCCACAGATGCAGGCGAAACGTCAGGAATAAACTCTTCCAGAACATGGCCTCACAGCCCGGAAAAAACCCATGGAAATAGATGCTGGCCATGAAAGCCTTCGATTTCACAATTCCGAGACTGTTATTCAACCCTGTACACATCAGGGACACCATCATGTTCAGAAGTCACCACATTTATCAGATCTCTGAAATTACAAAAACTTAGTGATGCCCACAAATTATCACTAAACAAACCCATACAATTAGAGGAAATAGAGGAGGCAATCCACAAACTGAAAGCAGGGAGAGTCCCGGCCCCCGACGGATTTTCGGGAGAATTTTATAAATTAGAATCATAGTGTTGGAAGAGACCTCAAGGGCGATCCAGTCCAACCCCCTGCATGGAGGAATACACAATCAAATCATTCCCGACAGATGGCCATCCAGCCTCTGTTTACAAACCTGCAAAGAAGGAGACTCCACCACACTACGAGGCAGTGTATTCCACTTCCAAACAGCTCTTACTGTCAAGAAGTTCTTCCTAACGTTTAGGTGGAATCTCTTTTCCTGTAGTTTGAACCCATTGCTCCGTGTCCTCGTCTCTGGAGCAGCAGAAAACAAGCTTGCTCCATCCTCAGTATGACATCCCTTCAAATATTTAAACATGGCTATCATGTCATCTCTTAACCTTCTCTTCTCCAGACTAAACATGCCCATCTCCCTAAGCCGCTCCTCGTAGGGCATGGCCTCCAGACCTCCCACCATCCTGGTCGTCCTCCTCTGGACATGTTCCAGCTTGTCCACATCCTTCTGAATTGTGGTGCCCAGAACTGGACACAGTATTCCAGGTGAGGTCTGACCAAAGTAGAATAGAGTGGCACTATTACTTCCCTTGATCTAGACACTATACTCCTAATAATGCAGCCTAGAATCGCATTGGCTTTTTTAGCTGCTGCATCACACTGCTGACTCATGTTCAGCTTGTGTTCCACTAAGACTCCTAGATCCTTTTCGCATGTACTGCCATCAAGCCAGGTGTCGCTCATCCTATATCTGTGCATTTCATTTTTACTGCCCAAGTGTAGTATCCTACATTTCTCCCTGTTGAAATTTATTTTGTTAGTACTGGCCCAGCTTTCTAATCTGTTAAGGTCATTTTGAATTCTGATCCTGTCTTCTGGGGTATTAGCTACTTCCTCCTAATTTGATAAAAATGCCCACTATTCCCTTATCCAAAGCATTGATAAAGATGTTGAATAGCACTGGACCCAGAACAGAACCCTGTGGCACCCCACTAGTCACTTCTCTCCAGGATGAAGAGAAACCATTGGTGACTACCCTTTGGGTTCTGTCAGTCAACCAATAAGAAATCCACCTAACAATCCCATTGTCTAACCCACAGGTCACTAACTTTTTTGCAAGAATATCATGGGGCTTGTCAAAAGCCTTACTGAAATCAAGATACACTACATCCACTGCATTCACTTCATCTATCAAGTTTGTAACTCTATCAAAAAAGCGATAAGATTAGTCTGGCACGACTTGTTTTTGAGAAACCCATGTGGACTTTTTGTGATCATGGCATTCCTTTCTAAGTGGTTACAGACTGTCTGTTTAATGATCTGCTCTAGAATCTTTCCTAGTATTGATGTCAGGCTGACTTGTAAAATGTGGGTTAGAGAAGTTAACTGTTAAATGGATTTGTAATTGGTTGACCGGCCAACTATCCTGATATTTCTGGCAATCTAACTCAACTAAAACCACAAGGTCTAGCAAATTCCTTACTTGCCTGGAAGACAATTTCATTGTCCAAAAGGTGGAAGAGGCAACAAGGGGCTCAGCTATTTTAGATCTGATCCTAACCAACAGAGATGACCTGGTTAATGGGGTGCAAGTGGTGGGATCCTTAGGTGAGAGTGATCACGTTCTCCTGGAGTTTATTATACAATGGAAAGGAGAAGCCAGGCATAGTCAGACACACATTCTTGACTTTAGGAGAGCTGATTTCAATAAACTCAGGGAAATACTGGGGGTGATCCCATGGTCAGGAATACTAAAAGAGAAGAGACCTCAAGACGGATGGGACTTTTTCAGAAGGGAGATACTGAAGGCACAATTTCAAACAGTACCATTGAAGAAGAAAAATGGGAGGTGTCTCAAGAAACCAGGATGGATGACTAAAGAACTTTCAGTGGAGCTAAGTTTTAAACAGAACATGTATAGGAAATGGAAAAAAGGGGAAATCACCAAAGAAGAATTGAAACAGATAGTGAACACGTGTAGGAGTAAAGTCAGAGAAGCTAAAGCGCAGAATGAGCTCAGGCTTGCTAGAGAGGTTAAGAACAATAAAAAGGGATTTTTTGGGGTATGTCTACAGCAAAAGGAGGAAGAAGGAAATGGTAGGGCCACTATGTGGAGAAGATGGCAAAATGCTAACAGGACAGAGAAAAGGCAGAATTACTCAACACCTTCTTTGTCTCAGTGTTTTCAGAAAAGGAAAAGGGGGACCAACCTGAGGATAAAGGAACAGAGGACACAATAGGGGAAATCCAGCACAGAATAAGCAAAGAGGTAGTACAGGAATACCTTCTTAATCTAAATGAATTTAAATCTCCAGGACCAGATGAACTACATCCAAGGGTATTAAAAGAGCTGGAAAATGTAATCTCAGAGCCATTGGCAATAATATTTGAGAACTCCTGGAGAACAGGAGAAGTCCCAGCAGACTGGAGGAGGGCAAACATTGTCCCCATCTTCAAAAAGGGAAAGAAAAATGACCCAACAATTATCGTCCAGTTAGTCTGACATCAATACCAGGGAAGATTCTAGAGCAGATCATTAAACAGAGAGTCTGTGAACATTTAGAAGGCAATGCCATAATCACAAAAAGTCAACATGGGTTTCAGAGAAACAAGTCATGCCAGACTAATCTGATCTCTCTTTTTTTGATAAAATTACCAGCTTGGTAGATGAAGGGAACATTGTGGATATCACATACCTTGATTTCAGTAAGGCCTTTGACAAGGTTCCCCATGACATTCTTGCAAACAAGCTTGTAAAATGTGGGCTAGACAAGTTAACTGTTCAATGGATTTGTAATTGGTTGACCGGCCGAACCCAAAGGATGCTCAGCAGTGGCTCCTCTTTGTCTTGGAAAGATGTGACCTGTGCTGTGCCACAGGGTTCTGTCCTGGGCCAGTGCTATTCAACATCTTTATCAATGACTTGGATTGAATTATGGGCATACACATCAAATTTGCAGATGACACCAAATTAGGAGGAGTAGCTAATACCCTGGAGGACAGGATCAAAATTCAGAATGACCTGGATAGACTGGAGAGCTGGGCCAAAGCTAACAAAATGAAATTCAATACGGAGAAATGTAAGGTACTGCACTTAGAGCAGAAAAACAAAATGCATAGATACAGGATGGGGGAGACCCGGATGAACGAGACTACATGCAAAAAGGGATCTAGGAATCCTAGTAGTCCATAAGTTGAACATGAGTCAACAGTGTGATGCGGCAGATAAAAAGGCCAATGCGATTTTGGGCTGCATCAATAGAAGTATACTGTTTAGATCAAGGGGAGTAATAGTGCCACTCTATTCTGCCTTGATCAGGCCTCACCTAGAATACTGTGTCCAGTTCTGGGCACAACAATTCAAAAAGGATATTGACAAATTGGAGCGTGTCCAGAGGAGGGCAACTAAAATGGTGAAAGGGTCTGGAAACCATGCCTTACGAGGAAAGACTTAGGGAGCTGGGTATGTTTAGCCTGGAAAATAGAATCATAGAATCATAGAATTGCAGAGTTGGAAGAGACCACGAGGGCCATCCAGTCCAACCCCCCTGCCACGCAGGAAATCACAATCAAAGCATCCCCGACAGATGGCCATCCAGCCTCTGTTTAAAGACCTCCAAGGAAGGAGACCCCACCACGCTCCGAGGGAGTGTGTTCCACTGCCGAACAGCTCTTACTGTCAAAAAGTTCCTCCTCATGTTGAGGTGGAATCTCTGTTCCTGGAGCTTGCACCCATTGCTCCGTGTTCCAGTCTCTGGAGCAGCAGAAAACAAGCCTGCTCCATCCTCAGCGTGACATCCCTTCAAATACTTAAACAGGGCTATCATATCGCCTCTTAACCGTCTTTTTTCCAGGCTAAACATACCCAGCTCCCTAAGTCTCTCCTCATAAGGCAGCGTTTCCAGACCTTTCACCATTTTAGTTGCCCTTCTCTGGACACGCTCCAATTTGTCAATATCCTTTCTGAATTGTGGTGCCCAGAACTGGACACAGTATTCTAAGTGAGGTCTGACCAAGGCAGAATAGAGTGGCACTATTACTTCCCTTGATCTAGACACTATACTTCTATTGATGCAGCCCAAAATTGCATTGGCCTTTTTAGCTGCCGCATCACACTGTTGGCTCATGTTCAACTTGTGGTCTACTAGGACTCCTAGATCCCTTTCGCACGTAGTCTCATTCAGCCAGGTCTCTCCCATCCTATATTTATGCATTTCATTTTTCCGCCCTAAATGCAGTACTTTACATTTCTCCGTATTGAATTTCATTTTGTTAGCTTTGGCCCAGCTCTCCAGTCTATCCAGGTCATTCTGAATTTTGATCCTGTCCTCTAGGGTATTAGCTACTCCTCCCAATTTGGTGTCATCTGCAAATTTGATAAGTATGCCCCTAATTCCCTCATCCAAGTCATTGATAAAGATGTTGAATAGCACTGGGCCCAGGACAGAACCCTGTGGCACCCCACTGGTCACATCTTTCCAAGACGAAGAGGAGCCACTGCTGAGCACCCTTTGGGTTCGGCCGGTCAACCAATTACAAATCCATTTAACAGTTAACTTGTCTAGCCCACATTCTACAAGCTTGTTTGCAAGAATGTCATGGGGAACCTTGTCAAAGGCCTTACTGAAATCAAGGTATGCAATGTCCACAGCATTCCCTTCATCTACCAAGCTGGTAACTTTATCAAAAAAAGAGATCAGATTAGTCTGGCATGACTTGTTTCTCTGAAACCCATGCTGACTTTTTGTGATTATGGCATTGCCTTCTAAATGTTCACAGACTCTCTGTTTAATGATCTGTTCTAGAATCTTCCCTGGTATCGATGTCAGACTAACTGGACGATAGTTGTTGGGATCCTCTTTTTTCCCCTTTTTGAAGATGGGAACAACGTTTGCCCTCCTCCAGTCTGCTGGGACTTCTCCTGTTCTCCAGGAGTTCTCAAAGATTATTGCCAATGGCTCTGAGATTATATTTGCCAGCTCTTTTAATACTCTTGGATGCAGTTCATCTGGTCCTGGAGATTTAAATTCATTTAGATTAAGAAGGTATTCCTGTACTACCTCTTTACTTATTTTGAGCTGGATTTCCCCTATTGTGTCCTCTGTTCCATTCTCCTCAGGTTGGTCCTCCTTTTCCTTTTCTGAAAACACTGAGGCAAAGAAGGTGTTGAGTAATTCTGCCTTTTCTCTGTCCCCTGTTAGCATTTTGCCATCTTCTCCACGTAGCGGCCCTATCATTTCCTTCTTCCTCCTTTTGCTGCGGACATACCCAAAAAACCCCTTTTTATTGTTCTTAACCTCCCTAGCAAGCCTGAGCTCATTCTGCGCTTTAGCTTTTCTGACTTTACTCCTACACATGTTCGCTATCTGTTTGAATTCTTCTTTGGTGATTTCCCCCCTTTTCCATTTCCTATACATGTTCCGTTTAAAACTTAGCTCCATTGAAAGTTCTTTAGTCATCCATCCTGGTTTCTTGAGACACCTCCCATTTTTCTTCCTCAATGGTACTGTTTGAAATTGTGCCTTCAGTATCTCCCTTTTGAGAAAGTCCCATCCGTCTTGAGGTCCCTTCTCTTTTAGTATTCTTGACCATGGGATCATCCCCAGTATTTCCCTGAGTTTATTGAAATCAGCTCTCCTAAAGTCAAGAATGCGTGTCTGACTATGCCTGGCTTCTCCTTTCCATTGTATAACAAACTCCAGGAGAACATGATCACTCTCACCTAAGGATCCCACCACTTGCACCCCATTAACCAGGTCGTCTCTGTTGGTTAGGATCAGATCTAAAATAGCTGACCCCCTTGTTGCCTCTTCCACCTTTTGGACCATGAAATTGTCTTCCAGGCATGTAAGGAATTTGCTAGACCTTGTAGTTTTGGCTGAGTTAGATTGCCAGCAAATATCAGGATAGTTGAAGTCACCCATCACTACTACATCTCTCCTTTCTGCATGTATGTTCATCTGTTCTAGAAAGGCAACATCCAATTCCTCCGTCTGATTTGGGGGTCTGTAGTAGAGTCCCACAATAACATCCCTGTTGTTTCCCTCCCCTTTAATTTTTATCCAGATGCTCTCCACCTGGCTTCCAGTATTGATGTCATGGATCACTTCACTGGTGTAAATATCCCTGACATATAATGCTATTCCTCCTCCTTTCCTGTTTGGCCTGTTTCTCCTATAAAGGTTATACCCCTCTATTCCTACATTCCAATCATGAGACTCGTCCCACCAGGTTTCAGTAACGCCTATTATATCATATTTGTTTTGTAGTGCAAGAAGTTCAAGTTCATCTTGCTTATTTCCCATGCTCTGTGCATTAGTGTAGAGGCATCTGAGACCATGTGTTCCCTTTACTTGCTCCCTGTGCAAGTTTTTTTGCCTCCCACTGTTGGGTCCTTGCGCTGTTTGCCTTGTTCCCTCTATGACAGTTTGACTATTTTCTCCAGCCCTTTTGCCTTCCAGAATACTGTCTCCCTCCCTCCCCCATTTGTCTCAGTTTAAAGCCCTCCTGATCAAATTCTTGAGACTGTTGGCAAAAATGTTTCTTCCAACTGTTGTAAATAGATGGTTAAGGGGCGATATGATAGCCCTGTTTAAGTATTTGAAGGGGTGTCACATTGAGAATGGAGCAAGCTTGTTTTCTGCTGCTCCAGAGACTAGAACATGGAGCAATGGATGCAAGCTCCAGGAACAGAGATTCCACCTCAACATTAGGAGGAACTTTCTGACAGTAAGAGCTGTTCAGCAGTGGTAGACACTCCCTCAGAGTGTGGTGGGGCCTCCTTCCTTGGAAGTCTTTAAACAGAGGCTGGATGGCCATCTGTCAGGGATGCTTTGATTGTGTATTCCTACATGGCAGGGGGTTGGACTGGTTGGCCCTCATGGTCTCTTCCAACTCTACAATTCTATGATTCTATGATTCTAATTATTTGGGACTTCTTCCCCCCCCCCACCTTTTTAAAGATGGGGGCAACATTTGCCCTCTTCCAGTCTGCTGAGACCTCTCCTGTGCTCCAGGAATTCTCAAAGATGATTGACAGTGGTTCTGAGATTACTTCTGCCAGTTCTTTTACTAGCCTTGGATGAAGTTCATCTGGCCCTGGAGACTTGAACTCATTTATACTGAATTACTTAAACCAGATTTAACCACCCATTTAATGAATCTATAATGAAATTTTGAGAGGAGGTTTTCCCCTGCAGACATGGCCCATGCCCAGAATAATCCCATTACCAAAAACAGATGAAGGAGATCCGACCCCAAAATCATTCCGCCCAATTGTGCTCTTGAATCAAGATGCAAAGCTCTTTACATCATTTATCCTCGATTATATACATCCAGATCTAGCAGCCTTTATGCCTGGTAGAAGAATGGCAGACTCCATATGTAGAGTTTTGGACATGATGCACCACTCCACCCTTTCAAAGACCCAATTGACGCTTCTCTCTCTTGACGCATTGAAGGCATTTGACAGGTTGGAGTGGGCTTATCTGTTTGGAATTCTGCTTGAATTTTGGTCAGAACTTCACGATGGCCATAAAAAACCTATATGAACGCTCTACCTCCACAATATTGATAAACGGCATAGAATCTAAAGACTTTGCCTTATCCAGGGGCATGTGATAGGGATGTCCTCTTTCCCCCATAATGTTTACCCTTGAAATCGAAACCCTGGCTAATTTAATTAGATCACATCAAGATATTAAAGGGATCCGAATCAGTGTCACACATCACAAGGTTGCAATGTATGCGGATGATGTTTTGCTTTTTTCAAGTATCCTAGAGACATCCTTTTCAATTTTGACTCACCTAATTAACACATTTGTAAGATGCTCTGGTCTAAAGATAAACTATCAAAAATCTAAGCTAATGTTTTTGAACCCTAACTCGCAAAACCAAGAAAAATGGCAGAATTTAACGTCTTTCCAGCTATGTTCTTCAGGTTTCTCTTACTTAGGTATTATGTTAACGAAAAACCAGACCCAGTTGATAACTTGGAATTATAATCCCCTTGTTAAATGGATGAAAAGAAAAATTAATAACATGGTAATCTCTTAATTTGCCAATTTTAGGTTGCATTGCCATTGTTAAGATGTTTCTTGCACCCTGTTTTTTCTTTTTATTCCAATCAATCACCTTGACCCCAGCCCCAAGGAAAATTAAATTTTGGCAAACTATGATTTATAAATTTATTTTTAATGGGAAAAGACCAAGATTTACCAAATCCACTCAGTTTACCAGCTCTAAACTGGGTTGACGGGGATTCCCAGAATTGTCAATTTACCACCAAGCTTTCCAACTAGCACAATTCACCCAGGTTTTGGGTGAACAATATGCTAGTAGTTGGGTAGCCGTGGAAGCTAGGGATATTGCATCAAAAGAATTTGAAAAAATATATGCTAAACCAAACCGCTATACTATCAACTCTATTGTAAACCCATTTATGTGCAATTCACTCACCATCTGGCATAAATGGCCTTAGATTTTAGCACCTAGTCCTTCCCCACTCCAACCATTTTTACTACATGCTAAATTTAGATGTGATGACAAATTTCAACAATTTATCAATTAGAGGGATCGAGACCTCTATCGTATTCGTGACCTTTATCCCTCTCGACACCCAATAACTGCAATAGAATTAGAAAATAAACTTGTTGGTATCCCATACAATTGGCTTCAAATTATACAGGTACTCTCTTTTATGAGATATTTGGGATCCACACAAAATCCATGTAGACCTCTTACCCTATTTGAAGAAACCTGTCTAAAACCCCATTTGAAGAAACCAGCTTTAATTAAAGGCAAAGCGGCAAATTTATATGGTCAACTCATATAAGCTATATATGGTGACAGCCAATGCATTAGACAAGCCTGCCAATCTGATTTGAATGTCAAGATCACAGAAGGAAGTTGGTTCAAAATGTGGACAACTCCCCCCTATAAATCCAGATCAGCCACAACTAGAGAAGAATTTCTTAAGCTCATAAACAGATGGTATTTAACCTCCATACAATTATCCTGTGATGCACCAGTAAACATTAGCTCAATAAGAAAATCTTTATTCAGCAAGGCAGTGTAGTTCTAGTAACATAGCAAAGCTAGTTCTGAGGCAAACACTCAGAATACACAACAGATAACCCTTGGGCTGTGCGAGGGGGAAGAACAGAAGGGAGGGGTGAGAGGGAGTGAGATTGAGGACCAGATGGCCTCTGCCATAAAGTTATATGGGAGAGAAAACAGCAAAGAGAAAACATCCAAACATTCTCAGGCTGCATTCCTGGAGGGAGAGGCCCAGGGGGGAAATCAGCCCAAGAACCAAACTCATGTCAGGCCTGCATTGGATTCAACTCCCAGAATCCAGGGGGGGATATGACATATCCAGGATAACTACAAAAACACCATCCACATGCTGGAGAGGCTGTAAGGATTTAGGCTCTTATCTACAGGTGTGGATTGAATGTGCTAAAGTTAAAATGTTCAGGACTGCCATTTTGACTCAGATCTCCCAAATCACCAGTCAAAAGTTACACTTTTGCCTGTTGTTACTATTACTGAACATTTATAAGGGGAATAGTGGAAATCTGAAACACAGAAAATTGATTGCCTTTTTACTAACAGCAGCCAGGATGGAAATTGATCAAAACTGAAAAATGGCGGATCTGAGCATGGCAAAATGGTGGTCCAGAGTATGGGATGCATGGCTATCAGAAAAATTATCAGATTGTCAGATTCAGAGGACAAGAAATGAACACAACATTCCATGAGCATTTGATGATTTTTATTACATAAGTGAATAAAGAGTCAGGATGGTTGAAACCTCCAAGAAATCAAAGACATCTTTAGAAAGATACAAAAGTGTCCCATTGTTTTTGTTTGATTGTTTTATTGTAATAATTGTTTTGTTTATATCTATTGATGATATATTTTTATATATGTAATTATAGAACCTTGAATAAAAGATTAATTATAAAAAGCAAGGGAAAGAGGCATCAGGAGGATGTGAAATGAGGTGAGGAAGGGAGTAGGAAGGAAGAGTGCAAGCAGTGGTGTGCAAGAAGGAAGAGAGGGGGCATATTGTTGTAAGTTTTTAATTATGTAAATCCATTTAGATTTTTAAAAACTAAATATAAATATTACTAAATATATATTAAAATAAATATTACTAAATATTATTAAAATATTACTTATTTTAATTTTTATCCTAAATTCTGTAGAGCATCTCACTGTCCTTTACCTTAGCAGTAGGTAGGAGGCCCGCCAAAAATCCTGGCCTGGGTTCCCGCTTCAGGATGTGGGGGCCATGGATATGAGGCAACAGAAGGAATAGAGGGGAATGGAGAGGGACCAGTACAAGCAATGCAGTACAAGAAGCAAAGAGACTTTTGGGCAGGTTTCCTGAGAAGCAGTGATGGCCCAAAGCCATATGAGATATTTCATAAGACTTTGTATGACTTTCATATAAGCAGAGATTTGGTCTCCCTATTACAAGTCTAGCACTTTAAACAACTCTGTACTGGTTCTCTCAGACCAAGTTGTTAATATAAAAATGGTTTGATGGTTGAAACATAATTTTAAAAATGTACTAAGAAAAAATGTGGAAGAAAATAAATGTAGCAATTTATGTGCTGAATTTGGATAATTAGAATTCAAACATAGTTTGCCTAATTAGAATAATTGGCATGATATACAAATTATGGATTTGAGGGAGTGGAATATGGCAACCCTACTTACAGGAGCAAGAGAGGACTGTTGCCCTGATGTCTTGATGCACCTGGTTGTCCACTGAGTGAAACAGGAACTTGGCCCAGAGAGGCCTTTGGTTAGAACGTGGCCCAGATAGGCCATTGGATATGTATCCTAGACTCATTCATTTCCACACAGACCAGTGAGAATCTGTGATCCTCTTTTATCCTGGTGTCCCCCTTTCTCAGCACACGTGGAAAATGAAGAACAATACAGTGAAACTCTGGAGAACTTTGGGAACAACCATCTTTCTCAGAACAATCATGAGCTTTCCACGGGCTTCCTGAATCTGGCTGTCTTCACCAGGGAAGTGACAGCACTGTTCAAAAACCTGGTAAGGTCTTATAGATGGGTATTTCAAGGGCCTGTATTCTTATTTCAGACAAAAGTTGGCCACATGTTCTGTTTTACCAGCAGGCAGAAAAAGTTAACTTTTTGAACTACAGTTCCCAATATCTCATACAGTTCCCAACTTTCCATGCTGTATTGGGGGAATTATACAAGTTGTTGTTTGTAAGTAACTTTTCTGGGCTCTACTAACATAGGACAATTTAATAATACTGGCTAGGATGTGTATTGTGGCAATCAAGAAAGGTGGAAGATTTTGTATTTTGGAAAACTCCTTTTTCCCAGCTGCCAGATATTGTGCTTGGAAAATATATTCATCAATTTATTATTTTCTTTACGAGTTACATTTGTATTCTGCATTGAGCCAGGATGGAGTGCACAACCCCTTTCTTTCCACTTTTATTGTTTTTCCAAACCTGCGAGTTTGATCAGACTGAGTGTGAGATTCATTGGTCAATGGGGATTTGAACTTGTATCATCCAAGGCCCAGTCCACTACTCTAACCACTACAACAAGCTATTGCCTAGGATGAGATGGGCATATCTCAGCTGTATTGGTATTAAAACCAAGAACATACTTTTCGGCTTTATTGGTGGTTGTGGTTTTTTCTTTAACATACCATACTGTGCAGCATGGCCTTTCCCAAGCTGATGCCTTCCAGATGTTTTGAACTATAAATTCAATTATTAGCTTGCGAATGGTTAGCATACTACTTTCAAAACTAAAGGTTAATAAAAGGCAGCATTCATATCACTGTGAGTAATTATGAGATTGTTGTATTTGCAACAAGATTTACACATTTGCCTTTATTGTCTTCATTCATGTGTTTATTTTTTATTTATTGTATTTGACTCACGAAAGAGAATTGTATAGAAAGTTGCTGTACCTAAGGGGAGCTGTGCCCATTTCTCATGGTATGCCAGAAGCTGTACTTGGTATTCTAGGTTTGTGTCTGAATGTGGTTGTACTTTGAACAGGCTTCTTTATGGCACAAGATTTCATGGACTATGGTCTGTGTTCTCATGCATCCATTGAAGTGGACTTGAGTCTGCAGAGCCTTTAGTTTTGAAGGTAGTATGATAACCTTTCCCAAGCTGCCAACCCCAACCCCAGATGTTTTGGACTACAAATTCAATCTGATGACTGAATTTATAGTCCAAAACACCTGAAGGGCATCAGCTTTGGAAAGGCCATGCTGCACTGTATGGTCTGTTACAGCAAAAACATGACCACAAATAAAGACTATTGCCTGTCTGGAAAGTAAATTCTTGGTTATAATACCAATGCAATTGAGAACATGCCTATCTTATTCTAGACAACAGCTTGTTATATTTAATCTGCTGCTTTTCCAGAAAATACAATTTCCTTCTTGTCATGTGGCCAGTTTCTCTACGCTGAGCTGGTTCTAGAGCCCAGTCATAAAACAGAAGTGCTTCAAGGAAGTCTCTTTGATTTGTGGGAAGAAGGTTGAGTAAGATAACAGCAATTCTGCATTAAAATTGTTGAAAATTCCATGAACATAGAGGTTGTGTATACAACAAAAAATATCCAGGAAGAATTTGGGATGAATCCTATTGATTCCCACACACATCGTGCCAGACTGATTTTTCATCCCATTATTTGTTGTGGGTTTTTTAAAAAATCATGGGATTATTCAGAAAATCGATGTAAACATTTCATTACTAGATACCTTGGAATTCCTGATGTCTGAAAATACAGGTGGTCAGGTGCAGAGGGCACAGGACCACTTGCCCGCCCGCGCTTTCAAATGCCCATATGCAGCAGCCATTTCCTTTCTACTGAATTTGCACAAAGAGTGTCCACTTTCCTTTCTCCACTCACCTGTATTGATATAATGGAGGTAGAAACCCCAATATGTCGAAGGAAAGGTGGACAGGGCATCTCTTGGTCCCATGCAGAGACCATGAACTTGCTGTCTATATGGGGTGAGGAAAAGATCCAGGAACAACTGCGAGAGTACCACCGAAATATTGATTGATTTGAAAAAATTGTGGTGGAGATGAAGTGCAAGGGGCATAATCAGAATGCAGAAGAATGTCGTACAAAGAGTAAAATGATGCGCAAAAGGTACCGTGAGGTGGTCGACCACAACTCCAAAAGTGGAAACGATGTGGCAAGTATGCCCTTGTTTGCAGAGCTGCATGCAATACTGGGCGGTGATGAAAATTTTCACCCCAAACTTTTGGCAAGAAGCACCAATATTCACCGGGTTCCCATAGGGTCTGTTCCTGCCCATGCTGAGACCCGTTCTCAGCCACTTCAAACAGCCGCGGAGGACAGTACGGGGCATTGCTCTCCTGACCTGTTCGGCTCACAGGGAGGTAAGAAATCAATGTATTAAATAGCAAACTTTTTAAAATAATGTTGACAATGTATTGCAAAAAAATAATAATAATAATTTCCTTGCGGTTTTTATCTGATCAGCGGTCATGAAGCACTTTGCCTAATCCTTCCTGCCAATAGTTTAAGGTGTACTCCACTGATACATATTGTTGTTGTGACAAAAACCAGTAATGTATAGCTATTTAAAATTAGTTTTTCTTATTTATTCATATATAAGAAAAGGGGTTATGATGATGGCAACTGTAGCCATTCTTTCATAGAATTGTAGAGTTGGAAGAGACCACGAGGGCCATCCAGTCCAACTCCCTGCCACGCAGGAAATCTTGATCAAAGCATCCCTGACAGATGGCCATCCAGCCTCTGTTTAAAGACCTCCAAGGAAGGAGACCCCACCACGCTCTGATAGAGTGTGTTCCACTGCCTAACAGCTCTGACTGTCAAAAAGTTCCTCCTAATGTTGAGGTGGAATCTCTGTTCCTGGAGCTTGCATCCATTGCTCCGTATTCCAATTTCTGGGGCAGCAGAAAACAAGCCTGCTCCATCCTAAACCTGACACCCCTTCAAATACTTAAACAGGGCTATCATATCGCCTCTTAACCGTCTTTTTTTCCAGGCTAAACATACCCAGCTCCCTAAGTCTCTCCTCATAAGGCATTGTTTCCAGACCTTTCACCATTTTAGTTGCCTTTCTCTGGACATGCTCCAATCTATCAATGTCCTTTTTGAATTGTGGTGCCCAGAACTGGACACAGTACTCCAGGTGAGGTCTGACCAAGGCAGAATAGAGTGGCACTATTACTTCCCTTGATCTAGACACTATACTTCTATTGATACAGCCCAAAATCGCATTGGCCTTTTTAGCTGCCGCATCACACTGTTGACTCATGTTCAACTTGTGGTCTACTAGGACTCCTAGATCCCTTTTGCACGTAGTCTCGTTCAGCCACGTCTCTCCCATCCTATATCTATGCATTTCATTTTTCTGCCCTAAGTGCAGTACTTTACATTTCTCCGTATTGAATTTCATTTTGTTAGCTTTGGCCCAGCTCTCCAGTCTATCCAGGTCATTCTGAATTTTGATCCTGTCCTCTAGGGTATTAGCTACTCCTCCTAATTTGGTGTCATCTGCAAATTTGATAACTATGCCCCTAATTC
Organism: Gambelia wislizenii; assembly: GCA_030847615.1. Lineage (NCBI taxonomy): Eukaryota > Metazoa > Chordata > Lepidosauria > Squamata > Crotaphytidae > Gambelia > Gambelia wislizenii. The sequence goes on along the minus strand of JAUMIR010000010.1, from coordinate 17,775,684 downwards.
CCTCATCCAAGTCATTGATAAAGATGTTGAATAGCACTGGGCCCAGGACAGAACCCTGTGGCACCCCACTGGTCACATCTTTGTACAGTTATAGGAAAGGGGCTAATCCTTTGCGCATGAATACTTCATTGTTATTTATTTTCTTTTTGTTTTCTGAAGAGTGTCTTCTTTGGACAACCTGACTGCTGCACTCAACCCAGCTGAAAGATTACAAATAAATAGACGCAAATGAGAAAGAAGATCATTGGAGCCAGCTGATGTTATTAGGAACTCCAATGGATTAATGGACAAGTTGGTTACTCATCTTAATGAGTGTTCAGAGAAATTTGACAAGAGGGCTGAAACTATGATTGAAAAGAATTTTAGAGCATGAAAAACAGGAAAGTAAGATGCTAGAGGTGACACTTAAGGAGCAAACTAGTTTACTTGCATCCTTGGTGCACCATCTTCTGTGGGAAAGAGTGGGAGCAGGGTACTGGTAAAAAAAGTAAACAGTGTGGTGCCAAGGAATTCAAAAAAGGAAAACTGTCCATCCCAAAACAATACAGACCTGCCAGGGACATCTCAGATGTCCAGGTCAGGGTTAACTAGACCAGTAAGGAAAATTTAAAAGCTTACTCCTCTAACACTATAAATATAAGCTATTTCCAATCTCCCTCTTCTGTAACTGCCCTTTCAAGTTTCTAAGAATATTTGCGTTTCCTATTTACTCATGTATTCCCCTATCTTTTCTTTGCTGTGGTACACTTAAGCACAGAATTAAATAACAACATCCTATAGTGATTATCTGTATCTACAAGCCTTCACCCAACACTAATATTGACAATCAGTACACCAAGGCATCAAAGCTACAGATGCTTGGAGTTGCAGTACTGCAACAGGTGTAGGCATTGTGTACACCCACACCATTGTTGTGTGCAGATGTAGCAACCTGTGAGTGTTTACTTTGAGCTTTTCTAAAGCATTTTTTCAGAATCCCAGCAGAAGCAGATGATGAGAGTTGCAGAACTGCAACTTGTGTAGGCATTAACTACACCCACTCCATTGTTGTGCAGACCAATGTTGACTGTGAGCTTTTATAAACCATTTCTTCAGAATCCCAGCAGAAGCAGATAATGGGAGTTTCAGTACTGCAACTCTTGTTGGCATTACCTACCCCAACCACATTGTTGTGCGCAGATGTGACAACCTGAGAATGTTTACTGTGACTTTATCTACACCATTTCCTCAGAATGCCAGCAGAAGGAGATGATGGTAGTTGCAGTACTGCAACATTTTGGGGCAATAACTCCTAATCTCATACTCTTAACTGCTGCTGTGGATTAGTGAAGAATGCTTCATTCAAATTCACCATAACTAATTCTGAAACCACTGACAGTATTATAAAGTATTATAAAGTATGAACTCGCCACGGGTCAGCATAAGAGGGGCACTCCAAAAAAGTGATACAAGGACTCCCTGAAACAACATCTCAGGCTCGGCCAAATTGATCACCAACAATGGTCTGCCCCAGCCTCACATCGGGAGGCATGGAGATGCACTATCCTCAATGTTGCAGCCTTATTTGAGAATTCACACCGAACAAGTCTTGAAGAGAAACGACAACGCAGAAAGAATCACAACCCGGAAACATCACCCAAGGAGACCTTCTTGCTGTGCTTTCTGCAACCAGACTTGTTTATCTTGGATTGGCCTTTTTAGTCATCAGCGCGCTTGCAGAAAACGTGGGATGAGTCCTTCCTGAATCTTCGTTTGCGAAGAAAAGCCACAGAGAGAGAGAGAGAGAGAGAGAGAGATAAAGTATGACCAATGTCTTTTCCAAAATGTTTAAGTGAACATTGTTTTTCAAATATTTAGTTTCCCTTAGTTATTAGTTATCCCCCCAACATAACCTTTACCTGTTTGTTGCACTACAAATAAATAAAGACCTTTGGTTTTAGTTGATTCAAAAATAAATTTCAGTTTTAAAATATTTCTATTTCCAATATATATAATGGGGAGAAAGATATAGGGCATTGTGGGCAGGACAACTGGGAGGTGGCAACAGGGGTATGATTTGTGGGTCCATGGGTATTGGCTAGAGGGAAATGTTGTTAAAACAAAATGCTAATATTATTAGTGGGGGAGATCCCACCATTACCCTCCAGTGCCCTCGTTAAAATGCCCCTTTAACATTTTGAATTTGGACTGGCACAGGAGGCCTGTCTTATTATAGCACCTTCCCCAGAGGAACCATGCAGCCTCTGCAAAGAAGTTGTGGTTCCTCCTGTTCGGGGAACACACAAGTCGATCCGGCAAGCCAGCCTGCTGTGAGAGACTCTGCAACAGGAGATTTGTCTCCTGAGTCTTCCAGTAGGCGATGCACCAGGCCAACATTGCATGTCCCCAAACACCCTCAGCCATCATAATGCCATGACAAAGGGAGCGCAAAATTGAGTATTTATACTTTTGATTTGACCATTATTCTGCTGCCTTCTCCACCAATAAGGGGTTGCTCTGAAAGTTTTCAAATATTTTGAAACTTAAGCTGTCCTCCTGATTGGTGTTTTTGCATAGGTACACATCTCACAGCCCATGGATGCCTTCTCAGTGCTTTTGCTGAGGAGTTAATTACCCATCCGCATAGAATCTGTTTATGATGGACTGTACTTCGATGTGATGCGACCTCGATGATCCCTGTAGCTGTTTGCGACTACCTTAAAAAACTCCCCATGCTGACTAAGCAACTTTTTTGTGCTGTTTTCAAACCTAATTAATATTGATTTGTTAAATCCAGTGGAAATGAAAAGGTGTTTAATTGAGGCAAAGGAAACCCCCGCACACCACTATATCTAAGTGTCCTGTGATATTCCTCATTGTGGTAATGACTTAATTTGTAAGATATAGCAGGAGTGTACAAGCATTGTGAGAACTGATTCCCCCCCACTGTCCTGGAAAACAAGGGAACTAGAGGCATTCATCAGTTATAAATCTTAATTTGAAAATGGATTCATTAGTGGATGCTTAGCAAGCTGTACAACCATAATGGTGAACTCCATCAATACATATAGGCAACTGTATAACTATTCCTGTTTAGTTTTGGTGCTCCAAATGCCAGAAGTATTCCTTCAGAGTATCTCGCACCGCCTCACCTTCTGCTCTTTTCTGTGCCTCATTATTAATTAGTGGGGTGCCCAGTGTATCTAAAACATATCTGTGCACCCTCCTAGGGTTGTCCTCTAATATTTTCTCTTTAGTTTTGCATATTGTGTAGAATAACACAGGCACATATTACCAAGCATACATTTTCCTCTGCCACCTCAAGAGAAGCAGTGAGACAGTGGCATCTGCTCTTCAGTCTCCCAAATGACCTTTCAATGATACTCCTGCTTTTATGATATTTGTTGTACACTCATTGCTTTGGAATAGTTGTACCCCTGTATGGTGTTAGTAACCACTTTCTTATTGGGTATGCCCTGTCAGCTAATGTAAGAGGTCCTATCTTCTGTCCAAAAATATTAATACTGGGATTGCCTGGGATGAAGATGCTGGCTTCCATTGTTTCAAAAAAAATGCAGAATTATGTAGCATATGTGCATCATGTATTTTCCCGCTCCACCCTATCTCCACATCAATAAACACTCCTTTGTGATCGCATGTTCCCCGAAGCAGTACACTGTAACTGTTTTTTCTATTACTCTATTCATTCCCTTGGTGCACAGGCGGGACAATAGTAACATGACATCCATCTAGTACAGCAATTACTTGAGGGTATCCAAGTTCCATGAAGCTATCCATAATCTGGGAAAAAAAGGAGAACAAGAGGGAAAGTACTTGCTATCAATCAGAAGTAGTTATTTCAAACACATACATACATACACACAAGCAGATATACTCTCATGGAAGCAACACTAAACATGCAGCGTGCTTTCCCTGACACATTTTTTAATATAAGTTTTGACAAAAGATACGATTTTCACCTTAACACAAACAAAAAGATACCTGAAATAAGAGTAAGTAGAATTTGTAAATATAGCTTATGTTCAATATAACTCACACACACGCTGTTGCACCACAGAAACGGGGTGCATGCTTTAGATGAGGTTATAGTTAATTCATTTCAAGAGAGAGCACAGCAATGTAACTACATGAGTGTACACGGAATTACCTGCTAATGGTCACCCAGGTAGATAGTATGCCGTAGAAGAAGCTTTTCCATCGCCAGCACCACCTCAATGAAGATCCTGGACATAGTTGACTGGCCGACTCCAAATTGATTGTATGCTTGGTGAGCCTCAGTTAGCAAGGAGCCAGAGAGTGGATTTCCACTAACTTCATAAACAGTCTCCGCGTCATTCTAAAGTTCATATACCACCGTTCATTTGTTCATACAGACGTAACAAATTTCTCCCACCACTCTTCTGTGGTGGGATAAACCCACCAATCCCTGTAACCAATAGAAGGATGGCACAACTCCCAAAGCTTTGAGGAAAGCATGTTATCATTTCCCGACATTACCCTTCTTGCAACTGAAAGGAATTCTCTTCTATCCATTGCAAGAGAAGTAGGAAATGTGCCAGTCTGATATGCTGGAGAAGTTTTCTTTAGCTCATCAGTTGAATGGTTCCTCGTATGACAGTGATGATTGCCATTGTAAGCAGGGGAGCTTTTTTAAATGGAGATGTTTTATCTATCTTTTTGAACGTGTTTGTTTTAAAAATGTTTTTATACTGCTTTATGTGGTTTTACTGTTTTTAATTGTATTGTAAATATTGGGTCCATCTATACGATTAAAAAAATCTGTTTGGGGGGTAAAAAATAAGAATAGGCTGCCATTCATATCAATGCGATCCGCCTACATGATTTTTTACCCCCCTAAACTCTGTATGAGCCCCCTTCCCCAGCTGGCTGGAGCGAGCAAGCCAAGCGGCAGTTTTAAATCTCCCGCCGCTTTTTTTTTAATTTAAAAAGGTGCCTGCTTTGCAAACATTTGGTTTTTCCTCTTTACAAAGTAAAATCAAAATAAATATATATAAAATTCACGGACTTACCGGACTCTCACTTAGCCGGGAATCCAACATGGCGGCCGCTCCCAATTCCCCTCCTTGCTAGCCCCGCCCCTCTACTCGGTCAGCTAATCAGAACTGCCTGTTCATATGTGTGCGAATCGGGTGTACAGACCATCAGCCATTCAAATGGCTATACGTATTTTATGCCGAGATCTGCTAATCCTCCCGAATGCCGAATCCATGTAGTTTATGGGGGATTCGCTAGCCCCCCTTCTGAATGACAGGTATGAATCCGAACGGCTGTGTGTACGGAAGAGCGATCTTCCGAACGGCGTACGTATTTTTTTTACTGTGTAGACGGGACCATTGTCTCTGGGAGCTGCCTTGTATCTCATTCTGAGAGAAAGGCAGCATACAAATGTAATGCAATAAAGCAAAGTAAAGTGAAATTGTGCTAGTGTTGAATTTTGGCCGAGCCATAATTTGATTCCCAGCCACAAAATCCTTCTGGGAAACACTACTAATGGATGTCAATAGGGGCTGCAAAACTCACTGGGGAAGCTGTGTATTGCCTATCCTGATACAAAGATTCCTGTACAGCTCCCTGTACACAACTAGAGTTGTTTCAGTCTAGGAAGAACCAGGAAACAGAAAACCAAGTTTGTGTTTCACTGTATGCCATGCTTGCTGTTTCTCAGTCATAATCCACAGTCTAGTATCAGTTGCAGGCTTCTCCCCTACTTTGACATAGCTCATGTCTTCCTGACCCACACTTGAATCATCCTAAAATGGTCAATCTGATAAGCATCCAGAACCCTGTTCTCACATACTGATTAGCAACAGTGATTCCCAATTCCTCTACATGAGCTGTCCTCAACTTGGCATTCCTATCATCCCCAGCTAGCATGTCCATTGGCACAGTGGAAGTTATAGTCTTAACACCTGGGCCAAATGGAAGGATGCTCCTCTGCATCTTCTGGTAGTGCGGTCAGAGACCCTCCTACTGTCAGGGAAGCTTGGAGGCTCTGCTCTATCTCATGGGAGACAGTCATAGATTATTCACTTTAAGCAAGTCACACACTTGGTAGGTGCTTCAGTTTCTTCAGTTGTGTTTGTAGCACATCTGTACCTGATTAGAATATAGAGCTGTGGGTTCTGTTCATTTATTTCGAGTCAGCATGTCAGTGGGTGGTATTGATTTTTTTAAAAAGTTTCTTGGTTTTTCATAAACCCATATGCTACTGGGTTTCTCATTTTTCCTCCTCTTATAGCTCCCTTTCTCTTCCCAGAATCTGAGGCTCTGATATGGGGATGTTGTTTTTGTGTTGCAAGCTTTCAGATTCCCTACTGTACCAAACTTGTTTCTGTGCCTTTCTGCATGTTTTGTTTTTGGACACATTATTCTCTGCTTTCCCCTGCATCTTTGGATTTTGGTCTTAAGGGTGTGGGCAGAGAGGGCTGACTTACCTGTCTCTGTGGCATTGGAGGGAGAGCCCTAAAATAGGTGTGGTTTGTGGCAAAACCCAACACTCTTGTCACCATTTTAGACTGGATAGAAGGCTTTGGGACAGGAAAAGGCCTTGCCATGAGAAAAAATTGAGCAGTCCATTCTTTCCAGATTGTTTGCCAGCACTCCCATTTTATGTAGCATCCTGAATGTCACCTGGGAGGGGAGGATGTGTTTAAGAGAGAAGAGCATTTGTCATCCTTTCAGCAGGGCTTATATAAATTTAAGTCCCTTTCAGATGTTGTCTCATTGTTTAGACTAAACTGGGGGACAATGGCAGTAGGTGCATACTAGAAGCATAAAAATTATGCAACCATAAATGAATGCAAATGAATGAGGTAAAATGGTTTGAAGACTGATTGTTGCATTTTTGGCAACAGTGTCTCTGTGTCCTACTTCTTATACTGGGGGACTATCTAGTCCAAGTCTAGTTTATAGATAAGGAATCTTTAAAAGGGAGAATACGAGCCTTGATGTTGGCCACCCTCAGTTACTACCTGGTTATCATATTGAGAAGGCCACGTCCTCTCATGATCATAGTCTTTCCTACCATGAGAAGGTCTGTTTTATTTCTATTTTAATTGTAGTCATTATTTGCATGTATACATATAAATTAGTTGATGGAAATTTTATGAGTCAGTGCTTTAAATTATTATGTTTTCTTTTGGCTGAAACATCTCTTCTTGTATACCAGTGCATAAGCAACAACCCTACATTTGCCTCTTGCAGGTGCAGAATCTGAACAATATTGTCTCCTTCCCTCTGGACAGCCTATTGAAGGGGCAGCTTAAAGATGGTCGATTGGTAGGTGTTTTATACAAGTTGGTAAGAGTGTGTTTTTAGGGGCGAGTGGACACAGAGCTTGGGAAATGATGGGCACAGAAGAAATGTCTGTGGACTGGAAGTTGACCATAAAGCCACTCTGGAGGACATAGAGATTCCTAGAGATGACATCTCATGAGGCATTTTCTAGGTCCTCCAGTGCAACTCTATGGTCAACTTCCAGTGGAAGTTACCCATAGATGCTTGAGGACCTGGAAAATGCCTAGAGATAACTTTTTTTTTTTTTTTTGGGATGCAGGTAAGTGAAACTGTGGGTACCAGTCCCATGGATATGGGGGTCATACTGTACTTATTTTTCAGAAACCCATGCTGGTTCTTAGTCATCACAGCATTTGTTTTTTAAGTGCACATAGATTAACAGTTTAACGATGTGTTCTAAACCCATTCCTGGTAGTGACCAAGCTGACTGGTCAGTAGTTGCTCCTGTCTCCCTCCCACACTGTTTTTAAAAAAATCTTTTTATTAAACATATAGTTTTCTGATCTGAAAACAACACAAAAGGATAAACATAATAAAAATACAAACACAAACATTAACCCCTGCAACTAATGTAACTCCCCGCTCCCGCCTAAATCTAACCTTAAAACAACCTTTAAAAAAATTTAACCTTAATACAAAACAAAGATTAAAAAAACTAAAACTACAAAGCACAATTAGATTCCAATTTACCAGTTAAAATGTTATAAAACCTTATCTAATCCCAGTAAATCCCCCATTTGTGACGATGGGGGAAATATTCACCCTCCTCCATTCTGCTGGGACCTCTCCTAATCTCCAAGTATTCTTAAAGATTATTGACAGTGGCTCAGAGATCGTATCTGCAAGTTCCTTTAGTACTCTTGGCAGCTCTTCCTTTGGCTTTGGAGACTTGCATTCATTTAGAATAGAGACATACCCCTTGACCTGCCCTTCCAGAAGAGTCTGCTCTGTTCTTTCCACAAAAGTTTGACTCTCTGTGATAAGCTGAAGTGTAGATACATGGGCCTCAGGCTGTTGAACCTTCTCTTCCAACAGGGCAACTATTTTGCACTTGCTGCAGGAATAGTCCTCTAGATCCTCTGGCAAGAAAATAAACACGGTAAAGATGCTGCAGATCACTGCAACAATTCTGTCATCATCCATATTTCTCATACCATACAGGCAGCAATTCCGCTTTCCAGGCTTCCCCCTCAAAGTTTGCCACAAACACCCAGAAAAAAATGGCCTGTTTTGCTGTTCCCATTTACTGAGCTCCAGAGACTGAGGCAGCTGCTATATAGAGCTAGTGGCTGCTACCTCTGCCCCTAAAGAAGTCAGTGACTCAGTGGATGCCCCACTCCTTAGACCATGTCCTCAAGGAGAGCATATGGTCCAAAGCAAACGACACCCACAGAAGCCTCCAAACAGGGCAGCCAAAGAACCCTGACCTCCAAAACACAAGTTCATCTTCTCCTGTCTCACTTATTATTGTAATGCCAGCTGGGGAATTCTGGGAATTATTATCCAAAAAATAACACCTCCAAGCTCTGGTATAGGTTGGCCAGCAGCCTCTCTCTGGGTTTCCAAAAGCAAATCATGCTTAGCTCTTACTGCCCAGTACCTTGTTTTGATATTTCACCAGGCTGTGCCAGAAATGTGCTGCTTTTATTGCTATTATTTATTTTTAGAAATAGTTCTATAGCAGTTTTCATTTTCACCAATTCTAAAGTAGTATACAAGGACAGCACAACATAATAAAACAGGCTAATTAAAAATACAGTCATCCTAAATGCAAGAGAATGTTGTTTGCAGCATGATGAGCATTCTGGGACTGCCTACTAACCTTACCTATAGGATCCAGGTCCTAGAGATTTGCAAGTTTCCATCCCTGATTTTAATGTGTCATTACTAGAATAGAGGAAAACTCTGCCTGTTCCGTTTTTAGCTTATTATTTGGCTTGGCTTGGGTGGTGAGAAATGCTTTGTGTGTATTTCAGGGATGGGTGAGAGTTGGCTCCTTGTGAAAAATTCTCTGCCTGTGCTCCTTGCAGACTAGGCATACAAGATGAAGGCTGCCCTTTCTTTGCACCCTCTCTTTATGTACAGAAATACTATACCATGAGGATACTAGCTTATAAGAAATGGTTCCGCTTATTCCAAATACCACCATCCATTTTGCATTTTTGTTTTTGTTAGCTGTGGGAAGTAACATTGATTAAGTTTGTTGGGAACCTGGAGCAGTTCAAAAATGGGGCCCCTTTTGCAGATGGGTGTGAGCTGTTTGAAGAGTAATGATGTAGGAAATAAATAAAATACTAGATAATAGAATACCACACAAAATTCAAAAATCTTATTCCTCCCCCATACACATATACAGCAGGCCCTTGGTATCCACTGGGGTTTGGTTCTAGGATACCCACCCCCATGGATACCAAAATCTGTGGATGCTCAAGTCCCATTATATATAATGGCATAATAAGATGGCATCCCTTATATAAAATGGGAAACTCAAGTTTGCTTTTTGGTATTTTCAAGCCATGGAGAGTTGAATCCATTGATGCAGAATCTGTGGCTATGGAGGGCTGACTGTACATACTGTGTGCATGCATATTTTGACATTTGGACTACTATTGTTGTTATGTAAAGAGAATGTGTAATAGAGTTTTCTGTGTGAGAAATGAGCCTTCCTTGCTTCTGCAAAGTCATTGATTTAATCGTTGAAATCTGTGTTGTTCAGAAGAGTTATTTTTGAATTTATCAGCAAGAGTTCTTTTGTGCAGCAAGTATGCATGTCCTCAGTTCATAGTTCTCCCCAGTTCTTTCTAGTATTATATGCCATGTCGTATTAGTTTCTTCAGTTTATTAGTTTCATTTATATCCTGCCTTTTCCACCAATGAACTCCAGGCGGTATATATGGGCTCCCCTTACTAAAGTTTGAAAATATCTGTCAGGCCACTCAAATCCCAAACCTGTACTAAGGCAAGTTACTTAAGATCATCAGTGTAGAGAAAAATGGGGGAAAGGATATCAATGCAACATTATAATGGCAGTATCACATGAAAACGTTGGCCACTGTATGAACAAAATGTCAGACTAGTTAGCCCTTGGTGTGATCCAGAACAGCTGTACAGTTGGCCCTTGGTATCTGGAGTTTGGTTCCAGACCCTCGTGGATACCAAAATCCATGGATGCTCAAGTCCCATTATATACAATATTGTAGTAAAATGGCATCCCTTATATAAATGGCAAAATCAAGGTTTGCTTTTTGGAATTTGGGTGGGGGAGAATATTGTCAAGCCATGGATGGTGGAATCCATGGATGCAGAATCCATGTATATGGATGTCTGACTGTACTTATGTTCTTAAATTAGCATAAATGTTGAAGAATCCAAAAAAATTGTTCTGAAATTCAAAACAGCATAGAACTTGGGAAAAATCAGTCCTAGCCAGGGAATGTGGTTCAACAACATCTGCAGTGTTGCTTGATTTCCACTTCTATCCTAGGCTTGCTTCTCTGCACGTCTACTCAGGAATAAATTCTGCTGCAATGGCTTCCTAGGCTAGGAAAGAGAGCTTAGTTCTATGCAATAACTTCTTCGGCTTTGAATAACGCTTATTATCTCATATTTCTAATCAATGATCAGAGAAAAGAGCAAAAGAAACATAGAGTCTTATCACATGTAAAGCAGCAATGCATCAGGAAGGTTCCACTTTCTGTGCTTCGTTACCTCATGATGTTGTTGCTGTTCTGGTGTTCTGTCCTTCTGGTCCCGTGGGAGACAGAGGTAAAGCTGCATCTTTTTACTAAAGGATTTTCCTTATGAGTAAAAAGATGTGGTTTTACCTCTGTCTCCCATGGGATCAGAATGGAAAAACACCAGAAGAATGACAATATCATGCAGTAAGGCAGTACAGAAAGTGGAACTTTCTGTCTGCACTGCTGTTTTACTTCGGTGTCCGATAAGCCTCATAGTGTCTGGATGAGGAGCCACTACAGGCCAAATCTGGCCTGTAAGCTGGAAGTTCACCACCCCTGTACTAGTGGCACCACCCCTATTTATTTTTAATACAAAAAAAACTGGCCCTCCAGACTAGGTGCAGTTGCCCACCGTTGCTCAGTGCTTCTTCCTCCAGAGGGTAGAGTTGCAAGATCTCAGGGCCTGGCCCTAAGTCTCCAGTTTTCATAGGTCATCTCCAAGTGGGAGACAAGGATGCAGATTCTCCAATTTTGTTGGGCTCAGCTCCAGGCAGAAGGAAAGGACTGTGTGCAAATCTCCAGCTCAGCTATTAAAGCAGCATCTTGCTAAAATTTGCAAGGCTTAACTGATTTGTTGCCGCAACTTGCAAAGACTTCATGGACCATGGAGTGCGGTTTCATGGAGGTGGACGGCTGGTAAGGTATGGGTTGAACCTCACAGCAGTTGGCAGGAATGTTTTTGCTAAGAGTCTGAAAGATCTGATCAGGAGGGCTTTAAACTGAGTTGTGTGGGGGAGGGAGATAGTATTCTTGAGGAAAGGAGTTCATCAAGGGCTAGAGATAATAGCTGGTATGTTACACAGAGAACAAAACAAATAGTACAAGAACCCAACAGTGGCAGGAATAAAACTATTAAAAGGCAGATAGCAGAAATGGCCAGTGGTCTTAGATGTCTTTGTACGAATGCACAGAGCATGGGAAATAAACAGGATGAATTTGAACTCTTAGCACAGCAAAGCAAATATGATTTAGTAGACATCACTAAAAACTAGTAGGATGAGTCTCATGATTGGAATGTAGTAATAGAGAGGTATAACCTATTTTAGAGAAACAGACCAAATAGGAAGTGAGGTGGAGTAGCATTATACATTAAGGATGTGTACACCTGTGAACAGATCCATGACTTAAATCCTGGGAGTCGGGTTGAAAGCAATCTGGGTAAAAATCAAGGGGGAAACAGCAGGGATGTTATTGTGGCGGTCTACTACAGACCTCCAAGCCAAACTGAGAACGGATGATGCCTTCCTAGAAGAGATGACCACATATTCAGAAAGGAGAGGTGTAGCAGTAATGGGTGTTTTCAATTATCCTGATATTTGTTGGAAGTCCAACTCTGCCAAAAATTTAAGATCTAACAAATTCCTCAGTTGCCTTGCAGACAATTTCATATTCCAGAAGGTGGGAGGGGCAACTAGGGGATCAGCTATTTTAGGTCTGATCTTAACCAACAGAGATTATCTGGTTAATGGGGTGGACGTGGTGGGATTCTTGGGGGGGGGATAACCATATTCTCCTGGAGTTTGTGATACAGAGGAAAGGGAAAGCCAAGCATAGTCATAGAATCATAGAATTGTAGAGTTGGAAGAAACATGCCTTCTGGATTTTAAGAAAGCTGATTTCAGAAAACTTAGGGAATTACTGGGGTGATCCCATGTTCAGGAATACTAAAAGAAAAGGGAGTTCATGATGGATGGTAGTTTCTAAAAAGTGAGATATTGAAGGCACAACTTCAGACAGTTCTAATGAAAAGGAAAAATGGCAGGTGTCTAAAGAAACCAGGATGGGTGTCTAAAGAACTTTCAACTGAGCTAAGACTTAAAAGGGACATGTACAAGAAAATGAAAAAGGATAAATCACCAAAGAAGAATTCAGACAAATAGCCAGCTTGTGTAGGGGAAAAAGTAGAAAAGCAAAAGCACAGTTGGAGCTCAGGCTTGCTAGAGAGGTTAAAAAAAATAAAAAAGGGCTTTTTTGAATATGTCCGTAGCAAAAGAAAGAACAATGAAGTGGTAGGGCCGCTGTGTGAAGAAGATGGTGAAATGCTAACAGGGACAGCGAAAAGGCAGAGCTACTCAACACCTTCTTTGCCATGGTCTTCTCCCAAATGGAGAACAGTGCTCAACCTGGTGGAAACAAAGCAGATTATGTAGTAGGGGAAATGCAGCATAGAATAGGTAAAGAGGTTGTTCAGGAATACCTGGCCAATATAACAGACACCCCCCGGATCTAAGGAATGGTAGATCCAGAGGAGGTGTTTTAATGATGGGCAGGGAGACTAGCACAGGGGTTGGCCAGGGCGTAGACACGCCCTGGCTAGGAGGAGGCAGGGGCGTGGTTTTGGCAGGGCCTATTTTACCCATTGCCGCCCCTGGCTTCCTCCTCTTTTCCATTTGATTGAAGAGGAGAGAACATCCATCGCCTGGAGCTTCTTTCCAGCCACAAGGGAGAGCTAAGTTGGCTGTGCTGTGCTTGCATGGTTGTGTGACTGGGCAGCCCAGCAGTGTGATTGTGGGATGGTGTGTGTGGACTTGATTGTTGCTTAATTTGGGAATTAATTTGATTAATTTGGGTTTACTTTGGATTGAGTTGGTTGTAATTTGCTGGAGATTTAATTAAGTTTTAATTGGATTTAACTGAACTAATTAATTGGAGTTAATTGGATTCAATTGAATTGAATTGATCAGTTGGATTTTATTGAATTTATAGAGTTGATTATCGAATTTTATTCAATTTCATTTAATTTCCCACTCTAAGGGCCTCCCTCATTCATCCCACGCGGCCTCTCCAAGGGCCTGCCTTGGGGCTTGGGGACTGCTTGTGTCCCCCCCCCGCCATTTGTCCTTGTGTCCTTTTGACCTGCTGTGTGGGCCTCCCCACTTGGCCTCTCCAAGGGCTTGCCTTGGGGCTTGGGGCCTGCTTGTGTCCCCCCCACCTTTTGTCCTTGTGTCCTTTTGTCCTGCCGCATGGGCCTCCTTTTCTCCTGCCGCGTGGGCCTCTGCGGCCTCCCCCCGCCACTCACCCGGGCCTCCAGCGGCCACCTCGGCCCTCCACATGGCTGGTGCCTGGGGCCTTTTCTCCTGCCACGTGGGCCTCAGTGGCCTCCTCCCCCCCTGCTGCTCACCCAGGCCTCCAGAGGCCGTCTCGGCCCTCCACGTGGTCCGTGCCCGGGGCCTTTTGTCCTGCCGCGTGGGCCTACGCAGCCTCCTTCCCCCCCCACCCCGCCGCTCACCCGGGCCTCTTCGCGGCCTTCCTCTAACGGGCCGCGTGGGCAGATTATGTAGTAGGGGAAATGCAGCATAGAATAGGTAAAGAGGTTGTTCAGGAATACCTGGCCAGTATAAATGTACCAGATGAACTACATCCATGGGTACTAAAAGAACTGGCAGAAGTAATCTCAGAACCACTGGTAATAATCTTTGAGAAATCCTGGAGAATAGGAGATGTCCCAGCAGACTGGAAGAGGGCAAATGTTGTCCCCATCTTTAAAAAGGGGAGGGAGAAGACCCAAATAATTACCACCCAGTCAGCCTGACATCAATGCTAGGAAAGATTCTAGATCAGATCATTAATCAGACAGTCTGTAAGCACTTACAGAGGAATGCCATTATCACTAAAAGTCAACATGGATTTCTGAAAAACATGGCAGACTAATCTTATCTCTCTTTTTTTAATAGAGTTGCATACTTGGTAGATGAAGGGAATGCTGTGGATGTAGCATTCAAAGCATTCCTGACAGATGGCCATCCGGCCTCTGTTTAATAACCTCCAAAGTAGGAGACTCCACCCCATCTTTGACAAGGTCCCCCATGGTATTCTTGCAAAAAAGTTAGTAACATGTGGACTAGACAATGTGACTGTTAAGTGGATTTGTAATTGGTTGACTGACTGAACCCAAAGTGTAATCACCAATGGCTCCTCTTCATCCTGGAGAGAAGTGACTAGTGGGGTGCTATAGGGTTCTGTCCTGGGCCCAGTGCTATTGAACATCTTTATCAATGACTTGGATGAGAGAATAGAGGGCATACTTATCAAGTTTGCAGGTGACACCAAATTAGGAGGAATAGCTTATACCCCAGAGGACAGGATCAGAATTCAAAATGACCTTAACAGATTAGAAAGCTGGGCCAATACTAACAAAATGAATTTCAACAGGGAGAAATGTAGGATACTACACTTGGAAAGTAAAAATGAAATGCACAGATATAGTATGGGTAACACCTGACTTGATGGCAGTACATGCGAAAGGGATCTGGGAGTCTTAGTGGACCACAAGCTGAATATGAGTCAGCAGTGTGATGCGCAGCTAAAAAAAGCCAATGCAATTCTAGGCTGCATCAAAAGGAGTATAGTGTCTAGACCAAGGGAAGTAATAGTGCCACTCTTTATTCTGCTTTGGTTAGATCTTACCTGGAATATTGTGTCCAGTTCTGGGTGCCACAATTCCAGAAGGATATGGACAAGCTGGAACATGTCCAGAGGAGGGCGACTAAAATGGTGGGAGGTCTGAAGCCATGCCCTGTGAGTAGCAGCTTAGGGAGCTGGGTATGTTTAGCCTGGGGAAGAGAAGGTTAAGAGATGACGTGATAGCCATGTTTAAATATTTGAAGGGATGTCATACTGAGGATGGAGCAAGTTTGTTTTCTGCTGCTCCAGAGACTAGGACATGGAGCAATGGATTCAAACTCCAGGAAAAGAGATCCCACCTACACAATAGGAAGAACTTCCTGACAGTAAGAGCTGTTCAGCAGTGGAATACACTGCCTGGGAGTGTGGTGGAGTCTTCTTCTTTGGGGGTCTTTAAACAGAGGCTGTATGGCCATCTGTTGGGAATGCTTTGATTGTTTATTCCTGTATGGCAGGAGGTTGGACTAGATGGCTCTTATGGTCTCTTCCAACTCTATGATTCTATTATTCTATGACCCTCCATAAAATCTGTGTATTTAGTTAGTTAGCTTCTTTCTTCACTGCCAGTTGTTCTAGTTTCAGAGCTCACCCTCCACTCTGCTCTGCATCTGCCTTCTGGGTTGTGGATCGAAACAAGTAGGCTGGATTAAATATTCTTTATCCAAGTATCCTATGTAAGTGGGAAAGAATAATTCCTATTCCCCATTTCACCTTTCTCCGAGTATAGACCCTTTAGCTAAGATTTCTGTCTTAATTCCCAAACAGAAATACATGTAGAATCATAGAATCATAGAATTGCAGAGTTGGAAGAGACCACGAGGACCATCCAGTCCAACCCCCTGCCATGCAGGAAATCAGATCAAAGCATCCCCGACAGATGGCCATCCAGCCTCTGTTTAAAGACCTCCAAGGAAGGAGACCCCACCACACTCCGAGGGAGTGTGTTCCACTGCCGAACAGCTCTTACTGTCAAAAAGTTCCTCCTCATGTTGAGGTGGAATCTCTGTTCCTGGAGCTTGCACCCATTGCTCCGTGTTCCAGTCTCTGGAGCAGCAGAAAACAAGCCTGCTCCATCCTCAGCGTGACATCCCTTCAAATACTTAAACAGGGCTATCATATTGCCTCTTAACCATCTTTTTTCCAGGCTAAACATACCCAGCTCCCTAAGTCTCTCCTAATAAGGCATCATTTCCAGACCTTTCACCATTTTAGTTGCCCTTCTCTGGACACGCTCCAATTTGTCAATATCCTTTTTGAATTGTGGTGCCCAGAACTGGACACAGTATTCTAAGTGAGGTCTGACCAAGGCAGAATAGAGTGGCACTATTACTTCCCTTGATCTAGACACTATACTTCTATTGATACAGCCCAAAATCGCATTGGCCTTTTTAGCTGCCGCATCGCACTGTTGGCTCATGTTCAACTTGTGGTCCACTAGGACTCCTAGATCCCTTTCGCACGTGGTCTCATTCAGCCAGGTCTCTCCCATTCTATATTTATGCATTTCATTTTTCCGCCCTAAATGCAGTACTTTACATTTCTCCGTATTGAATTTCATTTTGTTAGCTTTGGCCCAGCTCTCCAGTCTATCCAGGTCATTTTGAATTTTGATCCTGTCCTCTAGGGTATTAGCTACTCCTCCTAATTTGGTGTCATCTGCAAATTTGATAAGTATGCCCCTAATTCCCTCATCCAAGTCATTTATAAAGATGTTGAATAGCACTGGGCCCAGGACAGAACCCTGTGGCACCCCACTGGTCACATCTTTCCAAGACGAAGAGGAGCCATTGCTGAGCACCCTTTGGGTTCGGCCGGTCAATCAATTACAAATCCATTGAACAGTTAACTTGTCTAGCCCACATTTTACAAGCTTGTTTGCAAGAATGTCATGGGGAGCCTTGTCAAAGGCCTTACTGAAATCAAGGTATGTGATGTCCACAGCATTCCCTTCATCTACCAAGCTGGTAACTTTATCAAAAAAAGAGATCAGATTAGTCTGGCATGACTTGTTTCTCTGAAACCCATGTTGACTTTTTGTGATTATGGCATTGCCTTCTAAATGTTCACAGATTCTTTGTTTAATGATCTGCTCTAGAATCTTCCCTGGTATTGATGTCAGACTAACTGGACGATAATTGTTGGGATCCTCTTTTTTCCCCTTTTTGAAGATGAGAACAATGTTTGCCCTCCTCCAGTCTGCTGGGACTTCTCTTGTTCTCCAGGAGTTCTCAAATATTATTGCCAATGGCTCTGAGATTATATTTGCCAGCTCTTTTAATACTCTTGGATGTAGTTCATCTGGTCCTGGAGATTTAAATTCATTTAGATTAAGAAGGTATTTCTGTACTACCTCTTTACTTATTTTGGACTGGATTTCCCCTATTGTGTCCTCGGTTCCATTCTCCTCAGGTTGGTCCTCCTTTTCCTTTTCTGAAAACACTGAGGCAAAGAAGGTGTTGAGTAATTCTGCCTTTTCTCTGTCCCCTGTTAGCATTTTGCCATCTTCTCCACGTAGTGGCCCTATCATTTCCTTCTTCCTCCTTTTGCTGCGGACATACCCCCAAAAAACCTTTTTATTGTTCTTAACCTCCCTAGCAAGCCAGAGCTCATTCTGAGCTTTAGCTTTTCTGACTTTACTCCTACATGTGTTCGCTATCTGTTTGAATTCTTCTTTGGTGATTTCCCCCCTTTTCCATTTCCTATACATGTTCCGTTCAAAACTTAGCTCCATTGAAAGTTCATTAGTCATCCATCCTGGTTTCTTGAGACACCTCCCATTTTTCTTCCTCAATGGTACTGTTTGAAATTGTGCCTTCAGTATCTCCCTTTTGAGAAAGTCCCATCCGTCTTGAGGTCTCTTCTCTTTTAGTATTCCTGACCATGGGATCACCCCCAGTATTTCCCTGAGTTTATTGAAATCAGCTCTCCTAAAGTCAAGAATGCGTGTCTGACTATGCCTGGCTTCTCCTTTCCATTGTATAACAAACTCCAAGAGAACATGATCACTCTCACCTAAGGATCCCACCACTTGCACCCCATTTACCAGGTCATCTCTGTTGGTTAGGATCAGATCTAAAATAGCTGACCCCCTTGTTGCCTCTTCCACCTTTTGGACAATGAAATTGTCTTCCAGGCATGTAAGGAATTTGCTAGACCTTGAAGTTTTGGCTGAGTTAGATTGCCAGCAAATATCAGGATAGTTGAAGTCACCCATCACTACTACATCTCTCCTTTCTGCATGTGTGTTCATCT
The DNA here is from genome assembly GCA_030847615.1 of Gambelia wislizenii. Classification (NCBI taxonomy): domain Eukaryota; kingdom Metazoa; phylum Chordata; class Lepidosauria; order Squamata; family Crotaphytidae; genus Gambelia; species Gambelia wislizenii. The sequence continues at coordinate 17,756,974 of JAUMIR010000010.1, read as the reverse complement.
GTTCTAGAAAGGCATCATCCAATGCCTCCGTCTGATTTGGGGGTCTGTAGTAGAGTCCCACAATAACATCCCTGTTGTTTCCCTCCCCTTTAATTTTTATCCAGATGCTCTCCACCTGGCTTCCAGTATTGATGTCATGGATCACTTCACTGGTGTAAATATCCCTGACATATAATGCTATTCCTCCTCCTTTCCTGTTTGGCCTGTTTCTCCTATAAAGGTTATACCCCTCTATTCCTACATTCCAATCATGAGACTCGTCCCACCAGGTTTCAGTAATGCCTCTCTGTACTCTCTGTGTGACAAGCTGTGATTACAGATTTAAAACCACCATGCTGGCTGGGGTGCTGTAATCCAAAAAGTAAGGTCATAGAATCACAGAGTTGGGGAAAAAACCCACAAGGGCCATCCAGTTCAACCTCCTGCTGTGCAGGAATACACAATCAAAGCACTCCCAACAGTTGGCCATCCACCCTCTGTTTAAAGACCTCCAAAGAGGGATAGTCCACCACTCTCCAAGGCAGTCCATTCCATTGTCAAATGGCTCTTATAGTAAAGAAATACTTCCTAAAGTTTAGGTGAAATCTCTTTTCTTTTAATTTGAATCCATTGGTTCAGGTTCTAATATCTGGAGCCATGAAGAGGAGCCATTGGTGAGCACCCATTGGGTTTTGACTGGTCAACCAATTACAAATCCACCTAACAGTAACATTGTCTGGCCTACATTTTACTAGCTTGTTTGCAAGAATATTATGGGGGACCTTGTCAAAGGCCTTACTGAAATCAAGATATGCTACATCCACAGCATTCCCATTCATCTACTAAGCTTGTATCTCTCTCTCTCTCTCTCTCTCTCTCTCTCTCAAGAGATCAGATTAGTCTGGCATGACTTGTTTTTGAGAAACCCATGTTGACTTTTAGTGATCACAGCATTCCTTTCTAAGTACTTACAGACTGTTCAGAATCTTTTGTGGTATTGATGTCATATTGATGTAGGGGGTAATTGTTTGGCTCCTATTTCCCCACCCTTTTTTTTGTTTTGTTTTTTGAAGATGGGGATGACATCTGCCCTCCTCCAGTCTGCTGGGAGTTTCCTGTTCTCCAGGAGTGGTCTGAGATTACTTCTGCCAGTTATTTTAATATTCTTGGATGTAGTTCGTATGGAGACTTGATTTCATTTAGAGTAGCCCGATATTCCTGTACTACCTCTTTACTTATTGTGTGCTGCATTTACCCTATTACATCGTCTCCATTTTCCATAGATTGAACACTGTTTTCCTTTTGGGAGAAGACTGAGGCAAAGAAGGAGTTGAGTGATTCTGCCTTTTCTCTGTCCTCTGTTAGCATAGGGTTTTCTTAGTGAAGGAATATTCAAAATATTTCCATCTAAGTTTTAGTAAGGATACCTACATTTTCATCTGTGAACAAATATTCTGCAAGTCTGTGCTCAATTTTTGTTCTCTCTTTTGTTGATACATTTCAGGGTGTTTGTTTCACTAATGCTTAAGTGTCCACTTTGCAGTCAATTAGCAAGTAGACCATGCAACTTGAACATACTGAATTCAAGTTTCTTTTCTGGCCCTTTTTATTCCCTGCCCCAATGTTGATTCCAGAAATCAGAACTGGGATAGTCCCTGCCTACAGGTTTATAATCTAAAATACGTGGAACAAAAGCAAAAGCAGTTTGGAGAAAGAAAACTAGCAAGCTCAGGCATACCAAAACTCAGCAGGTAGTAAATTCAGTTTGTAGAGTAGTACGCTCAGCATGAAAGCCAGTATGATGTGGTTGGGCTAGGGCTTTGGGAGACTAGGTCAAATCCATGCTTGGGCATAGAAACCCACTGGGTGACCTTGGGCAAGTCAAATTCTCCCTGCTTCAGAGGAATGCAATGGAACAACGCCTCTGAAAGCCATGCCCTATGAGGAGCGGCTTAGGGACCTGGGTATGTTTAGCCTGGGGAAGAGAAGGTTAAGAGGTGACATGATAGCCATATTTAAATATTTGAAGGGATGTCATATTGAGGATGGAGCAAGCTTGTTTTCTGCGGCTCCAGAGACTAGGACGTGGAGCAATGGACTCAAACTACAGGGAGAGATTCCACCTAAACATTTGGAAGAACTTCTTGATGGCAAGAGCTGTTCAACAGTGGAATACACCTCCTTAGAACAGTGATGGGCAAGCTTTTGAGCTTGGTGTGTCAGACTTCACCAAAAAACTGAGCATAACTCGGGTGATTTGTCACTTTGAGGAAAAAACATTATTTTGCAATATTTATAGTTTAAATAACATAAATGTATAATTGTTATATATAATTGTATTTAATAAACCAAAAACTAATTATTATCTAATAGGAGAGGATGAAACATTTGCAACCAGAGTCTTAGGACATTTTCAGACATAAAAAAGTCATCCTGAGGGCTCGGGAGAGGTACACGCCTGTTTCGCGGCAGGGGGCCAGTTTCTGATGACACCGTCCCTCTCGCGTTACCTTCCGTGTTCCTTCTGTGTCATATAGAAGGAAAAGGCGCCACTTTTTACTCACGGAAGTTCTTCATGAATAAAAAGTGGCGCCTTTTTCTTCCATGTGACATGGAAGGAACACGGAGGGTAACGCAAGAGGGACAGCATCGTCAGAAACTGGCCCCCTTCCACGAAACAGGCACGTACCTCTCCCGAGTCCTCAAGATGACTTTTTTGTGTCTGAAAATGTCCTTAGAGTTAGACTCTAACTCGAAGACTATAGTCGCAAATGTTTCATCCTCAGGAGCAGCAAATGTTTCATCCTCGGCTGCTGCACTTGGCCGTGCAGGAGCCGAAGATGAAACATCCTTCTCGCCATGCGGCCGCCTCAGCAACCACGTGTCATCAGAAATGGCTATGCGTTCAGTGCTGATACGCATGTCATAGGTTCGCCATCACTGCCTTGGAGTGTGGTGGAGTCTCCTTTGGAGGGGTTTTTAAACAGAAGCTGGATGGCCATCTGTCGGTAGTGCTTTGATTGTATATTCCTGCATGATAAGGGGTTGGACTGGAGAGCGCTCATAGTTTCTTCCAGCTTTACGATTCTGTGATTCTGTGGTACAATGAGCAATGGCTCATTGCTCACTTGGGTGTTTTATAAATTAATAATAATTAGTTAATGTTGTTAGGCACTCCTTGTATGCTCTCAGTGCTTGTCCCATCCTCCCCACCCACTCCACACTACAGCATTCTGACTATGAGCCTGCTGAACAGGTGCTGTTTCAGTCTGATGACCAAATGGCCTTATGTTCCAGCAATGATTAAGGTGTGCAAAAATTAAGATTCAGATTTCTATCCTCTGGCATTTCAACTGAATGAATGCTCCCTGAATGAATGCTCAGTGTAACAGTTAACTTCTCCATGGTGTAATCAATACAGTCTGTGTGCACATGGCATTGGCAAGGAGAAGAATTTTGTTGGCATGGTAGGGGGGCTGTTGCCAACCCTCTCTTGTTGGCTCTTTGTTTTCCCTTTGGTGACTTTTCTCCTAACTTTCCTCTTTTCCCTTCTCTTCCTCCTCTCTTTCTCTTTTGCTGGGCAGGAATCCAAGAAACAGATTGAAAAGGCCTGGAAGGATTATGAGACCAAAGTGTAAGTAGCCTGTGCTGCTTCTGGCAGGGAGAGGCTAATTCTTCCCTCTTCTTCCAAACAAAGGCGTTTTGTTGAGGGGTCAGCAGCACAGGAGGTGAAAGAGCTGTGGTCAGTCAACCAATGGGACTTGCCCTTTATAACTGCACCCCTGAACCATAGAATATGCTTCCTGCCGCAATAATACAGAGCATAGTTTACATGCAGAAGATTTCACCTGTGGTCTCCAGCATTTCCAGCAGGGGCTCTAAAAAACTCTTGTCTAAAACTGGGTAAGCTGATGTCCATCACCGTAGACACTGATCCTCCTGGAGGTTGTTTGTACCACTTTTAAACATGTAAATAAGGTGCATGGGGACTATGCTGTGTTTTAAGGAGACCTAAACTTGCATCAAGTTCTGAGAAATCTGATTTTTCTTAGAAACAAAACACATCTTGTATACATTTCAATAAGCAGTGGGGGTTTGTTGTTTTGTTTTCAAATTGTCATTGCTGGATGCAATAGCAGCAGCAGCACAAATTGCCAACTTTTAACATACGATGGGGAGAGGCTCTTGTTTTAAAGGAAAATCACACTTCCTGGTGGACTGAAAATGTTGTCACTTAAGGTTGTACAGGTTCATTTACAATAATCTTCTCTAAAACTTCTCATCGGCTGCCTCTAGACTATGGAATGACCTGCTGGAAGAGATTTGACAGCTAAACACACTGGCTGAATTTAAAACAGTGCTCTTCCAACAGGCTTACCCAGTTGATTTTAATCCATCAATTTTAATTTGGTGTTATAAGTTTATGGCTGTTTTCAATGTAATGATTGTTTTAATCCTATGTGTTTTAATCTATGTGTTTAAATGATTTTATGTTTTAGTTATATATTGTATTTTAATTCATGTTGTACCCTGCCTCGAGCCTTAGAGAGAGAAGAAATAAAAATTGTTGTTGTTGTTGTTGTTGTTATACCATGGTACAGGGATGGGTAACTGTGGCCGTGAGTCTTAGGGCTTCATCACACAAGGCTTGTACAGTGCAACTGCAGTTGTATAATAATGTCTATGGCTGTATGTTATCATACAACATCGTCACCATCCTGTTGCCAGTTTGTATTCAGCTCATTGTTGGAGTGCTCCTTTTCATTGATGTGGGAAACCAGTCAACAGCTCTCAATCTCTCTACCTTTCCATGACAGTCCTCTGTATGAGAGGTCCCTGCATTAGCGAGATGCTGGCAGTCACATGGCATCAGTGGGTGTGATTCTCCTCCTCTCCCCCCTCCCCTTCATGATCCCAAAGCAAGCTGTTTTTCCTTTTATTTTCTATTCCTTTTCTTTTTTATTCCTCACCCCCCATTGTATTACTGTAATTGCAAAATTACAGCAAAAAGAAAAAGGAAAAAAATCCCAAGAGGCACACTGGGTAGGGCATAGGTCAGAAAGGTGGAATTGTGGCACCAGTGCAAAAGACAGATTGTGCAACTATAGAGCACCAAAGCAGTGCAATTACGCAATTCAAGAGGGTTATGATAAGGAATGTTCACAAACTAGTATGTTTCCATTCCCTGAACGAATGCTATTGTGGCGAGACAGAAGGCTGGTGAGATAAAGTTCTTAGCTAACATAGCCATTATGATATATTATGGTAATTGCAGTCCAAAACCAGGTGCCCACTCCTGCTTTAGATGCTTATCTGGACTGGGACCTAAGTCTGCTATGAGGTGTCTATGATGGTCTTGGAAAAAATTCAGATTGAATGCAAATGAGACCAAATTGTGTTGTCTGTGGCCTTCTTCCTTTCCTTAGAGCAAAGCTGGAAAAAGAGAAGGAGCGAACCAAGATATCTGGAGTCATTCAGGCTGAACTATCAGCTGCAGAAATTGCTGAAGACCTACAGAAGGAGCGCCATACTTTTCAGCTACAAATGTGTGAGGTAAGAACTCTTTTGCACTAATAATGCATGTTCCTTCTGGGAGTGGAAGTCCTCCCCGATCTTAAAACACTTCATTTTTGTTAAAACATTTTTGTTAATCTATGCTGTTTTTATAGTCTTTGTATTTCACTAATAAAAATATTTGCAAAAAAACCCCAAAACACTTTGTTCAACCCCCCCCCCCCCGTGGGTGTTTTTGTCTTCCTTCTTGGTATCAGTTGATCTTGAGAATCCATTTGGTCCCATCTTAAGCTCACTCACTAAAACCTCCACGGTAGTTGGCCTTGTTCTCAAAAGCAGTGGTGTTGGTGACCTTGAATGCATCATTGCCACTACAGAAAGAAGTGGCATCGGTGGTTAAGAGCACTTTTTATCAGTTCAGGCTGACATATGTTGGGCTGCGGCTTCCAGTGCATCTTTACACCTGCCGGTTTCGTCCCTCGCCAGTCGCTACAGGGCTTTTTTGGAACTGGATTTGTCCTTCGAGCCTGTGCAATGGATTTTTCTGGTGGAGCGCATGCTGCACACTGACATATGTACTACTAGGGAAATGAATTATGACCTGGTTTATACAGGTTGAGTCTCCCTTATCCTGAATTCTGAAATCTGAAATATTCCAAAATCCAAAATTGTGGCTGAGCTAGTGACACCTTTGCTTCCTGATGGGTCAATGTACAGAAACTTTGTTTCATGCACAAAATTATTTTAAAAAATATTGTGTATAAAATTGTCTTCAGAGTATGTGCATAAGATGTATATGAAACGTAAATGAATTTCGTGTTTAGACTTGGGGGGTCCCATCTCCAAGATATCTCATTAGGTATACGCAAGTATTCCAAAATCGAAAATATTCTAAAATACCAAATGCCTCTTGTCCTAAGCATTCGAGATAAAGGAGACTCAACCTATATACATCCACTAAATGAAAAAGCATTACCTTCAAGTTCCCTATCAACTTATGGCCATTCTATGAATTTCATGGGTTTTCTTAGGCAAGGAATACTCAGAGGTGGTTTGCTGCCTGTCAGTTTCCAGATACAATTCAAAATGTTGGTTTTAACCTTTAAACATCTGAGTCATGAGGAGATAGGTGAGATAACCTGAAGGATCATCTTCCCTGGGCTCTAAAATCAATATCCAAAGCCATTCTCTGGGTATCCTTACTAAATGAGCCAAGGTCTGCAAGATATGTGACCTTCTGGTGGTGGTACCCCATCTGCTGATTGCTGCAGCAAGTGAGGTTTGCCTAGTGCCTCATATTAGTGCCTTTTATGGCACCAGGTTAAAACCATTTTTATTTCCCCAGGCATTTCAGTTCCTGTCTTTGTTAATTTTAGATCTACACACTTTTTTCTTTTGCTGTTGATTTTAACTGAGTTTTATGTTTTGCAGTTTTTATCCTTAGTTGCTGGTTTTATGATAACACTGTCCATTGTTTTGATTTTGTGTTTAAATTTATCTATATGCTGCCCAGAGAACATTGACTAGTCTAGAACAGTCTAGAAGAGCAATAAGTAAACAAAAAATCAATAAATATGTGTTTGCAGAGAAGCTACTGGAAGTATTACATATGAGACATATGAAGTAAGACTGGGGATTTTGATTGGGACTGCAGTGGGAGTGAAAGGTTATGTCCTGTGTTATGGTACTGAACCAGCCACTGGCCCATCACCAAAAAAGAAGACAAATAAAGACACTGATTTGCATAAAGGTCACATATGTTGATTGATGTATCTAGATGCAAATTTGGGAACAATTAATATAATTTATATAGAACTAAATTGCATTTCATCTTGCCATAGTGAAGAAGATTATGACCAAGTAATCTATGCACCTGCTGCCTAGTCTGCTGCTTGGATGTCAATAGTTGAAGGGCAACTTTGAGGACCCTTCTGCTATCTACGGACTCATCTACACCAGCCAGGATACACCCCTCCACTGGTGTATCCTGGTTCTGGATCTAGCTTGTTCTGCCACCATTACCTGGAGGGAATGAGCCACCATCCAAACAAGAACTCTGCCCTGTTGCTACTGCCGCCACTGCCATTTTCACTACTGACGCGAAAGCCAGGAAGGAGGCCTGCAACATGTGACCGCATCCCCCCTGCATGTGTCCGGCCTTGGTCACATGCTGAGGGATCCCTGCCTGTCGTCTGGGAGAGCCAGGGAACTGGTGGCAGCAACAAGGGATGGAGTGCTAAGATGGGTTTCCGCGACATGCAGGGCCCAAACCATTCCATCTGAGCAGTCACAAATTAAACAGGGTATTTTCTAATATTGATTTATTGAGCCCTACCCCAGCTTGCCCCCATTCCTGCCCTGTGTCTGCTCTGGAGGTGGTGAGTACTGCCTGGGGGCAGATCAGGGCAAATGCCCTGCATCATATGGACTGCAGAGCTCTGGAACAGGGATTCAGCCCATGTCGATAAACCCTTTGTCTATCTTTAAACTGGACTTGGACAGGACTGTGCTCTGTAAAGAAGGGCATGTGACTAACTAATAAAGCTCTCCTCCTGTACTGGTAGGTGAACTACATGACTGTCCTTTCCTGTTATTGCTGCATTTAGTCCCATCAATCTTTTTCTGAACTGTTCCTTCCTGTTCTAGCAGCTCCCCTGGTGTTTATGGTGTCACCACAAGCCAAAGCAATAAAATCATAGAATTTGAAAGGGACTGCAAGGGACATCTAGTCCAACCTGCAGCCATGAACAAAATACACAACTCAGAAAGCTCTCCTGAAAGTTGGTTGCCCAACTTCTATTTAAAGACCTCCAAAGAAGGCTAGTTCTCCACCCTTCAAGGCAGTCCATTCCACTGTCATATAGCTCTTACTGTCAAAAAGTTTTTCCTACTGTTTAGATGGAATGTCTTTTCTTGTAATTTGAATCCACTGGCTTGTGTTCTAGTCTCTGGAGCAGCAGAAAACTAGCTTGCTCCATCTATAGCTTGTCAATATCATTCCCGAACGGTTATGCTAATGCCTTATCTCAAAGGGAAATCACAGCTTTATCCGCACTATGCCCTTGATAAGAATTGTAGTCTAGCATATCTGGAGTACGTTAGTTGTGGCAAGACTGATCAAGCGTGACTTGATCAAGGTTTCACACCATGCATTTTCACACCATGCATCTGATGAAGTAGACTGAGTCTATGAAAGCTTATGGTGCAAGTTATTTTCTCTCAGTTAGGGCTTGTCTAGACGGGCTATTTATCCTGTCTTGACCCCGTCTTGGAGCTCTGCAATCCGTATGATGTAGGGCTTTTGCCCTGTCTTGCCCCTGGGCAGTCCTGACAACACCAGGGGCAAAGACAGGGGGGAAGATGGAGCAAAGACCATTATATTTTAACACCTGGGAAAAACTGCCTCATTTGAAAAAAACAGATTGGGCCCTGCAGGAATGCAAGAGTCCATGTCTGCATGCCAGCCTGTACAGGTGGCTGCTGGTATGGGCCAACGTGTCCATGCAGACTTCCTCCTATTTTGTTCAAGTACTGGGGGTGGGGGTGGCTTGATCTGGGGTCAGACTACATTGGTAGGAAGCCAGTGTATTCTGGTCAGAGTAGACAAGCCCTTAGTTTCAAATACTCTGCAAGATCCCTTTGATCAAAAGTGAGTACCTCTCTCAAGCTTTAGGTCCAAATTTTTCTTTGCTATGTTTCTCGTTTTTGAGCTAGAAAGGATGACTGGAAAGAGGTCTTATTTTCATGAAATGTTGCTCTGGGAACTGGAGATGAAATAAGTCAAGTGATAATATGGCCTTATGTATAACTGAGACTTTTCCTGCATGGCAGGGGGTTGGACTGGATGGCCCTCATGGTCTCTTCCAACTCTGCAATTCTATGATTCTATGATAAGGAGTGCAGCTAGAAAAGTTTTCTATTCACAGTTCACTCTCAACCAGTCATGGGGACATAGATTGTCCCAAAGGTAACTTAACACCTTTTGCTGGTACAGTTGAACCCATTCATTCAGAGAAACCTCAGTTTCTATGTTCTGGCAGCCCATTGTCTCACTGAATAACATTTTTTTCAGTGCATTTTGCAAGATTCTTGCTGGATTTTGAACAATAGGATTTTCTGTATATGCTTAAAGCAGACCACTTGGGCCCTGGTGCTGCCAAAGAATGACTTAGTCTTGGCAAAAGATATCTGTTGGTGGATGTTGCAATAGGCTGGGGAATTTTACATAGCAGTAAAGATGTTTGGTGGGACTGTGCATTTTCTGGTTGTTAACAATACTTGCATCAGTGTATGTGCTGAGACTTGTTAATGTCTCCAGCTGACAGCTATCATGTGTAACTTGTGTTTGTTATGATAAATATATGTGTTAGATCTCTTAGCAGTTTTACAGTGGGGTGGGGAGCTTTGTTCTCCTTCCGAGGTTCTTGGACTCCCATCAACTGCGGCAGGTATGTCCAGTGATGATGGAAATTGGTGTCCAAAAACATCTGGAAGTCCACAAGATCTTTCCTATCATCTGTTACCTGATCGTTTTAACTAGCATTGCCACTGGATGAATGTGGGAAACTGTGCATGCAGAATAAGGTGCTCTACTGATTGAGGATGGCCATTGGTCATGGCTGGTTGGGGATAATGAGAGTGATGAAAGTTGCTGTAACTGCACATCCTGTTCCAAATACTCTTTTTCTCTCCAGGCCTATCCTATTTAATCTTCTTGAATTTAGCCCCTAAAATGCTCATTCTGCCAAAGTTCCAACATCAGTCTGGTCAGGTTTGATCACTGGAGATGTATTAAAGGCAAACTTGCTAGTGGATTCTGAGAACTATAGTCCCAAGAGTAACTTTTTCAGGCTGGGGGGGAAGAGTTAATGTGCATTTTGGCTCCACAAAGAGGCTGCATGTGATCTCTGACTGTATAAACAGGCGGGTGGTCATTGGCTCTTTGTAAACTGCAGAGGGGAGGGGGACATTTTGCAGAAGAGTTAAAGAAGAGCTCTGCTCAGCTGGGCAGGCAGTAAATTCCTTGCCTTTGTGTGTATGCTGTGGAACACTTGGGGCTTGGCCAGGGAATGAGTCATCCCATTGAATAGGTTCACTGTTAAATAACAGCACATGGAAGCACTCAGGATTTGCTTGCAGCTCTGTACTAAATGAACAATATAGTGAGTGGGGAGAGGAGACTCGAGACATGTTGGATTGCATATCTAGTGAGGTAGCACAGCTAGTGGTAAGAAATGCTGGGAGTTGCAACATCTGGAGCACCACATTTTACCCATGGCTGGTGTAATTGATCAGCTTGAAGGCCACATTTTTGTTTTCTTTCTCAAGCAGTGGGGCTGATGAGGCATTAAAAGATCTGGGCTGTAGGGCTGCTCCCAGATAAAGCCAACCATAGTAACTTGCAGGTTGAGAAGGGGAAAGGGAAAAACGCTCAAAGACTAAGGGAGTTCAGGATACAGGGGAGTTTCTTAAAGGTGAGATACTGAAGGTACAATCACAAACAATTCCAGTGGGGAAGAAAAGTGGGAGGTGTTTGAAGAAACCAAGGTGGATGTACAAAGAAATTTCAAATGAGCTTTGCATTAATAGAGACACGTATAAGCAATGGAAGAAGGGGGAACTCTCCAAAGAGGGATAAAAATGAATTGCCAGTAGATGTAGGGGGGAGGTCAGAAAAGTTAACACTGAGGGACTTCTGAGGCTAGCTGAGAGCTCTTTCTTGGGGCTCTCAGCTAGCCTCAGAAGCTCTTTCTTGGGGCTCTGAGCAACAGCAGTGAGAACCTTTGGTTCAGAGGCAAATTCTGACCAGTGGTTTTCTCCCTGGAATAAATGGAGAACGAAGATCACCTTCATGTGTCTGGAAACTTCATTGAACTCCTGGGGATTGTAGTCGATCGGGAGTGAAGTGAAGGGAGACCGAGGGAAAAAGCCATCAAGCCGTCTTGATGTATATGAGCCTATTGGACAGTAAGCCACTACTGTACTTACTTGTTCAACTATTTCTTCATTAATATCTGATTCTATGGTTAAAAAGGAATCTTCGACTCAGTGGTTATATCAATGCTTTGGTGAGTTTCCTGCCTTTCAGATTAATAAGTGACATGCTGAGGATTATTTTTTTCCAAATTTTATTTAATATAATGAACATGACAAAACTATAAATCAAACAACAATTGGTCTATGATCATGAGTGCCATAGTATAAAATACATTTCAAATACCGTATATTCCGGCGTATAAGACTACCGGGTGTATAAGACGGCCCCCCAATTTTTAAGTTAAAATATAGAGTTTGCCCCACCCTCCAGCCAGCCAGCTCAGTGGCTGTAGATGATGGAATAGTCTGTGAAATTAAAGGACTGAGAACAGCTAAAAAAGCATGGGATACTTTGAAAAATCTCTGTGGTGTTCAATCTTTGGAAAGTAAGGTTGCATTAATAATGGAGTTGGTTAATATGAAGCTATCAAATCCCAAATTTTTGAATGAGCACATTAATGATTTTAGAGCCACTTGCAAACTCCTGGAGAGGAAATCCCCCAAAGCTATGCAAATGGGAGTCTTCCTGGCAAGTTTACCAAAATACAATCCCATAAAAAATACCTTGAAATTAAAGAATGATTTAACTCTGCCAGAAACTTTTATTCAGATAAGAGAATTTCACCATAGACAAAACTTGATGCAAAATGATAACTTTGAATCCAGAAATTCTAATTTTAGGCTAGCATCATTTTAATGGACTGTTTTTCTTCTCTCCTGAGCTAAATGGAGGGCATTTAACCTCTCTGGCTTTTCTTCGCAAACGAAGATTCGGGAAGGACTCATCCCGCGCTTTCTGCAAGTGCGCAGATGACTAAAAAGGCCAAACTGAGATAAACAAGTCCGGTTGCAGAAAGCACAGCAGAAGGTCTCCTTGGGTGATGTTTTTGTGTTGTGATTCTTTCTGCGTTGTCGTTTCTCTTCAAGACTTGTTCGGCGTGAGTTCTCAAATAAGTCTGCAGCATTGTGGATAGTGCGTCTCCATGCCTCCAGATGTGAGGCCAGGGTGGACCATTGTTGGTGATCAATTTGGCCAAGCCTGAGATGTTGTTTCAGGGAGTCCTTGTATCGCTTTTTTGGAGCACCCCTCTTACGCTGACCTGTGGCGAGTTCATTGTAGAGTACTATTTTGGGGAGGCGATGGTCCTCCATCCTAGAAACGTGCCCTGCTCAGCGCAACTGTGTTCTCAATATCATGGCCTCAATGCTGGTGATCCCTACTTGCTCAAGGACAGCAACATTCGTCACATAATCAGTCCAGTGTATATTTAGGATTGTGCGTATACAGCGCTGATGAAAGCGCTCGAGGAGTCGTAGGTGGTGGCGATAGGTGACCCATGTTTCAGATCCATAAAGGAGAATAGACAGTACAATGGCTCTATACACACTGATTTTTGTGCTTCGCCTCAGGTGTTTATTACTCCAGAATCTTTTGTGAAGTCTTCCAAATGCACTATATGCCTTCGCTAATCTGTGATCAATCTCTTTGTCAATCTTGGCATCTGAGGAGATGATGCTTCCCAGGTAGGCGAATTGCTGAACTGACTTGAGTACAGATTTTCCGATGGCAATGTGGAGATGGTGGTGTTCGTCCTGTGGTGCAGGCTGGTAAAGAACTTCAGTTTTCTTCAGGTTGACTTCCAGCCCAAACACCTCTGCAGCTGTTGCGAAGCAGGATGTTAGGTGCTGCAGAGCTGCTTCTGTGTGGGCAACAAGGGCAGCATCATCAGCGAAAAGTAGCTCACAGACTAGATAGTTTAGAGTCTTAGTATGAGCCCTCAGACAGCTTAAGTTAAACAAGCTACCATCAGTACGGTAACGTATATAGATGCCGTCGTCTTCTTCAAGCTCTGCCGTAGCCCTTTGGAGCATCATGCTGAAGAAGATTGTAAATAAAGTTGGAGCAAGAACACAACCTTGCTTCACTCCATTAGTTATTAGAAAGGGCTCTGAAAGAGCATCGCCATATCTGACTTGACCGCGCTGGCCCTCGTGTAGCAAGATAATCATTTTGAGGAATTGGGGGGGGGACATCCTAGTCTTTCCAGGATCTGCCACAGACCTTTTCTACTCACAATGTCGAAGGCTTTGGTGAGGTTGACAAATGTTACATAGAGACCCTTGTTCTCCCTACATTTTTCTTGCAATTGTCTAAGGGCAAATACCATATCTGTGGTACTCCTATTGGCTCTGAAGCTACATTGGCTTTCAGGAAGAAGTTCTTCTGCAACAGCAGGAACTAATCTGTTCAGAAGTATCCTTGCAAGGATTTTTCCAGCAATAGAGAGCAGTGTTATGCCTCGATAATTTGAGCAATCGGATTTTACTCCTTTTTTCTTGAACAGGATGATGATGACTGCATCTCGGAGGTCTGATGGCAGTTCCCCTTTTTCCCAGCAATTCACAAGGAGTTCGTGGAATTTATCATGGAGTACATGACCTCTGTGTTTCCAAACTTCAGGTGGGATTCCATCAATCCCAGCTGCCTTGCTATTTTTCATCTGCTGTATGGCCTTAAGGGTCTGTTCCAAAGTGGGAGCTATGTCCAATTCATTTTTCATCAGTTTTTGTATCATATGTTGGATAGCTGAGTCTTGGACTACTCGGTTGGCACTAAAGAGACTTTGAAAATGTTCAGCCCATCGATTCAGGATGGAGGCTTTATCAGTAATTAATGTTTGACCATCTGTACTGTGTAAGGAGCTTTGGACCTGATAAGTAAGTCCAAACACTGCTTTAAGAGCTTCATAAAATCCTCTATGATCACCCAGATCTGCACAGTGTTGTGTCTTTTCTGCTATATTGATCCATCACTTGTTCTGCATGTCTTGGAGTTTTTATTAAAGTTTACTACATGTGAGACGGAAAGCTGCTTTTCTTACATGGCAAGTTGGCTGGTGAGGTATGTCTGGTGAGCAGTTCTCTTCTTTGCCAACAGCTCCTAGATCTCTTGATTGTGTTCATCAAACCAGTCTTGATTTTTCTTGTGGGAGAACCCAAGGGATTCTTCTGCAGACTGGAGGATACTGTTTTTGATATGTTGCCCAAGCACTGTAGGAGAAGGATCTGTAAGATGGTCTTCAAGTTTTGCCTGGAAGTTGTCTCTCATGGTAGCTTGTTGAAGATTGTTGACTTGGAGTCTCCTCTTTAAGATACCACCCCTCTTATGTTTGAACTTAAGATGAAGATTTAGTTTACATCTTACGAGGCGATGATCTGTTTGGCATTCTGCACTTCACTCGAGTATGACAGACATCATGAATGTTTCTCTGGTGGACTAGAACATAGTCAATGAGGTGCTAGTGTTTAGATCAGGGATGCATCCATGTTGTATTCAAGCTCTCTTTCTGCTGAAAGATAGTGTCTGTAATAGTCAGCTGTTGTTCTGCCCAGAACTCTAGCAGGAGGTGTCCGTTATCATTGCAATTTCCAACACCATGCTTGCCTAAGACACCTTTCCAGGCTTCGGAGTTCTTTCCTACTCTGGCATTGAAGTCACCAATGATAATAATTTTATCTTCTACAGGGACTTTTTGTATGAGTTGGCGTAGGTCTGTGTAGAATTTGTCTTTCTCTACAGGGTCGGCTTGCATAGTTGGGGCATATATACTAAAGAGAACATGTGGGAGGCGTAAGAAAATATTGCGATCAGAGTATCCTGTTGGCAAAGTTTTGAGTTTGGAGGCAATGGAGTTTTTAATCATAAAGCCTACTCCCTGTGCCTTTTGTTGAAGGAAAATCATTTGAAGATGGTAAATCGGTGGTATATGACGCCAACAAGAATTATTTTATTTTTTTTTAGTATATATTTTTATTTCCAAAACTCTCTTCCATAAAACTTCAAATGCTTACCATACATATTTGGCTTTATCAGGTTCACATAAAATTAACAGTTTAACCGTCTTTAACATTATCAATGCTTTTCATTGTATTACGTTTTAACTTAAACTGAATATCCAAATATACATCCCAAAAGCCTTCTCTATCTGTTAAACATATAGTTTCCTCATCCCCATTTCCTAATTACCTATTTCTTCCCATTTCGCCTTCCTCCCGCTGGAATATATTTTAATCTCAGATTTAAACATGTTTTCCCTTTTTCTTAAGTAACTCCATCTTCTCCTGATTGTGAATTATTCCATATTTTATAGAGTTGACCTATAAAAATGTATTTTCTACTTGTGACTATATTCTCCCTCTATAAGTCGACTATGTCTATATTTCCCCATTTCTTTTTCAAAAATTTTATAACAGGTTTCCAGTCCTCTCTTACTATGTTAATCTTGCTTTCCTTCAATATTGCGGTAAGTATGTCCATATCCATCATCTCATATAGCTTGATCTGCCAATCATCTATACTAGGGTGTATTTTCATTTTCCATTTTGAGGCATACACCAATCTCGCCGCACTTATCATATATAGTAAAATTTTTCCATTAAATTTCTGGTTTTTCTCTTTAATTTTGTCTGTCATATTGAGCAGATATACCTCAGGGTCCATACTGAAACTCAGGTTTAAAATTTCGGTTATGGCTTTGTGAATTTTTTTCCAGAATATTTTAGCAAATGCGCAGTTCCACCACATGTGAAAAAGATCCCCTTTCGTTTGTTCACATTTCCAACATATATTACTGGCCTTGCTACTTATCTTATTTATCCGTACCGGTGTCAAATACCACCTATAGTAACATTTCAGATAGTTTTCCTTTAAACTTTGGGACAATGTAAATTTCTGTGTTTCCTTCCATGCCTTTTCCCATCTTATGATTTCAATTTCATGGCCTATGTCTTGTGCCCATTTTATCATTGGTTCCTTCACATAATCAGTTTCCAGTTTCCTTTCTAATAATAAATTGTAATATTTAGTTATATGATGTTTCTTCTGATCCCATATTATCTTGTCCAGGGAGTTTCTGTCGTGTTCAAAACTCTCTAACCTATGATCCATTTTAAAACGTTCATATATTTGCATGTAAAGGAACCAATTCAGGACACAACCTTCCTGTATTAGCTCCTCTCTTGATTTCATCTTAAAACCTACTCTATCTTTCAGAAGGATGTCTTTATATCTTATCCAAGATTCGTTTATATTTTTCATTTTCCCAAAGAAGGCCTCTTCCGATGATACCCATTGTGGAATTTCTCTGTAAAAATTTTTCTTTAAGCTCAGCCATACCTTCAAGAGAGCCCTTCTTATATAATAATTGTTGAAATCTTTATTCTCTTTTAGCTTCCCGTACCATAGGTACGCATGCCAGCCAAATCTGTTGTCTGCTCCTTCCAGGGTCAGCAATTTGTTATCTTTCAAAAAAATCCAATCCTCAATCCATAACATGGCGCATGCTTGATAATATAGCTGAAGATCCGGCAACGCACATCCCCCTCTTTCTTTTTTTTCCAACAATAGCTTCCATTTAATCCGGGGCTTCTTCCCTGACCATATATATTTGGAAATTTCTGTTTGCCAGGTTTTAAAGCATTTTTCAATTGCTATTATTGGTAGATTCTGGAATATATACATAAATCTTGGAAGAATGTTCATCTTAATGGATGCTATCTTCCCCAGTAGGGAGAGATTTAATTTTGCCCACTTACTCATATCTTTTTTTATTTCATCCCATAGCTTAGTGTAGTTGTTCTTGAATAATTCTGTGCTTCTTTTAGTGATCCATATACCTAAATATTTTAATTTGCTTACTGTAATATAACCTGTTTTATGTGTAATTTGTTCCTCTTGAGTTTTACTCATGTTCTTCGTAAGTACTGTTGTCTTTTCCTTGTTTATTTTGAATCCTGATACCTCTGCGTACTCATGAATATTTTCTAGTTCGTCTAGTTGATCTAACGGGTTCTCTAAAATAACTACCAAGTCATCTGCATAAGCTTTAATTCTATGTTCAAAACCCTTAATTTTCGCACCTCTGATTTTGCTATTTTCTCTTATGTTTTCTAGTAATATCTCTATGGTTATTATGAATAGCAAAGGGGAAAGTGGGCATCCCTGCCTGGTTCCTGTTTTTATACTTAGCTTGTTGGTCCTTTCTCCATTAACTAACAAATGGGCCGTTTGTTCTGTATATATTAAATCAATCCATTTCATGAATTTCTCCCCCATGCCCATACTTCCCACAACTCCCTTCATAAATGCCCATTTTACCCTATCGAAAGCTTTCTCGGCGTCTAAAAATAGCATTGCCAGTTTTCTTTCATTATGCTGTTCATAATATTCAATCAGATTTATAATTGTCCTAATATTCGCTCTAGCCTGTCTGTCCGGTAGAAACCCGTTTTGGTCTGCATGAATTACCTGGGAGAGGATCTTTTTCAGTCTTTGTGCCAGTATCCATACAAATATTTTGTAGTCACAGTTCAGAAGGGAAATAGGCCTGAAATTTTTTGGGTCTTTTGTATCTCTTCCTTCTTTTGGAATAAGGGTTATAAGAGCTTCTTTCCATGAAGATGGAATCCCTTTTGCTGTAATTTTGTTAATGGTTCTATACAGTGGAATGATCAATTCATTCTCCATTTTTTTGTAATATAATGGGGTGAACCCATCGGGTCCTGGTGCTTTATCCGATTTTAACTGCGAGATAGCCTGTGATATCTCAACCATTGTGATGTCTGCGTTTAGACTATCTCGTTGTTGTTTGGATAGCACTTTTATCTTTTGTTGAGATAAATATGCTTGTATTTTATTCAAGCTTTCTATAGTTATAGATGGATTATCATACAGTCCCTTATAAAATTCATAAAAGCTTTTCTTGATTATTTTGGGGTCTGTCTGCAGCTTTCCTTTATATCTAATTTCCGTAATTAAATTCTTATTTCTTAAAGATTTTAATCTTTGTGCCATCCATTTCCCCACTTTATTTGCAGATTCAAAATAACGTTGTCTTATCCGTTTTAGTTTCATCTCTACTTCTGTGCGCATTATAGATTGAACTTGCATCTTGAAAAACTTTAACTCCTGTTGTATCTGTGTATCTGTTGGTTTTTCTGATAGTTTTTTTTCCCTGTCTGATATTTCCTCCATCAGCACATGCAGCTTTTCTGATTCTTCTTTTCTTTTCTCAACTGCTTGTTTTATGAAAAATCCCCGCATAACAGCTTTAGATGCTTCCCAAATCGTGTTTGCGCTTACATCTTCTGTAGTGTTTTCTAAAAAATATAGTCTTAATGCATTTTTCGCTTTTATTAACAGATTTTCATCCAGCAATAACGAGTCATTCAGGCGCCAATTCCATTCCTTTTTGTGTTCGCGTATTTTTAGTTGAATAGGATTATGATCTGATATCCATTTTGGGAGAATTTCCATATCTGCTATGTGTCGGTTTAAATGTCTAGAAACCAAGAACATGTCTATTCTGGATGAAGAATGATGTACGTCAGAGAAGAAAGTATAACCTGGCGCATCGCCGTATTTCCACCTCCAAATATCCATCAGACTGAGATCCGCATACATATCGAAAAAAGCTTTAGGTAATCTTCCTTGATTTGTTTTTATTGCTTTCATGGATCTCCTATCCTCTTTTGGATTAATAACCCCATTCCAGTCCCCAAGTAAAAGTATATTCTCGTTATCTTGATTTACAATTTCCTTTGTCAAATTTCTAAAAAAAAATTCTTTATTATCTAATGGGGCATATACTCCAATCAATAATATCACCTGTCCTCCAAGTTTAACTTCTACTCCCACATAATGACCCTTAGCATCCGTGAATTTTTCTCTTGCCTCATATCTTCTGTTAATGTACAAAACCACTCCTTTTTTCTTTTTATCATTTGCGGAGATGAAATTTTGACCCAATTTTGGATTTTTTAAGTATTTGATGTCTTTTTTCTTGATTCGTGTTTCTTGTAAGCATATGATGTCGTTGTGTGATTTTTCCAAGAAATGAAATATCTGGTTTCGTTTATGTTTTGAGTTTAAACCTTTAATGTTCCATGAAAGAATTTTACACTCCATTTTTGTTTTATTTATTGTTTAGAACAGTTTCTCTTCACAATTCCACCTCTATCTCTTCTTCCCCGTGACCTGCTTGATATTCTTCATTTGATAACTCTGAACTTACATCCGCATCCTCCCCTTCCCTCTGTTCCTCTACTTCTGCTTCTATTTCTCCTAGCTCTCCTATCGCCAGACCCTCATTTTGTTTATCCAGAGGCGCTTCTTTTGTTTCTGCATCTTGATCTTGTTTCCCCTCCTCTGATGTTCTCCTTTTCCTAGTCTCTTTTAGAAGCATTTTACAAAACTCTTTCGCTTTCCTCAAAGTGTTAATCTTATATCTTCTATTACAATAAGTGAACGACACTCCCTCTAGCCTTTCCCATCTATAGGTTATATTATTCTTCCTCAATTCCTGTATCAGAAATTTATAGTCTTGTCGCTTTTTAAGTATCTGAGGTGGTATATCCTTGAATATTTTTATCTCCTCTCCTTCTATCCTTAATTCGTCAGTGTAGCTTTTCTGTATTATTTTATCTTTTAATCTATTTGTTGTAAATGTTACCAGAATATCCCTAGGCACTTTTTTCTCCTTTGCTACAATTGAGTTTATTCTAAACAGCTTATCAACCCCCGCATCCAGCTTTCCTATATCTACTTCTGCAAATTCTGCTAATGCGGGGAGTACTCTCTCCTCCAGAGTTTCGTTCACTTGCTCCTTTAGACCTCTTAATTTCAAACATTTTTCCCGGTATCTGCTTTCATTTAATACTATATTTTTCTGCATCTGCTCTTGTTCTTCCGTTAACCTCCGTGTTTGTATCTCTGTCTCATTTGTTTTTCCTTTGATATTTTCAACTTCTTCTTTGATTTTGTTCATATCTTCTGCTAATTTCTCCAGTTTTTTCCCAAAGTTGTTTAATTCTTTTCTGATATCAGCTTTAATTTCAGCCCTCATCTCTTTCATCTCTTCCCTCATCTCCTGACGCATCTTTTTCATTTCTCTTCTCATCTCTTCTAATAATACACTAGTAATCTCTGTTGTTTTAATTTGACCTTCAATTGAGGGACGCCTCTGAGTAATCAATTGAGTTTGGGCTAATGCTGCTGCCTTCCTTTGTGAGGCCATTTGATTTTAATATTTGATTTGTTTCTATGGCTATGTATTCCTTCTATTATTTATTTGTTCAAACTGTAATTTTAGTTTGAACCTAATACTTTCTTATTTCTGTATAATATTGAATTATTGAATTATTTAACCCTTGCCCAATCTTGTTACCTCCAAAATGCAATACTTGAGCAAACCAAATTTCAATGCTTAAGCAATCTAAAACAATAATCAAACTTAATGTTACTTTGTTAGATACCACACCATAAAATTAAGATTCAGTTTAAGCACTGTATATTACAAAATTGATGACAAAATCATGCATACAGTATTAATTTGCAGCAACTAACTAAAGCCACGCCCGAGTTTACTCTCTCTTACTCTTAGCCTCAGTCTTTCTTGCTTGCAATTATTATTCAAACCTTCTCCACAGCCTTATTTCATACTTGTATGTCTCTCCGTCTTGCTTTGGAGGGGAGGGGGGGAGAAGTCAGCTTACAACTTGTGATTTTGTAGCTGTTTCTGGAGTCTGTTAGAATCACCTATCCGGTATTTTCTGTGTCTGCCCAGTCTCTTTGAAGCTCTCTCCACCCTCCTTTTGATTGATTCCTCCTACTTCACTCTTCAATCCCCTTTATTCCCTTTAAGGGGGTATAGCTCAACACCCAGTCCCTTTGTGCTTAGTATGTAACAGTTCTTTCAACTCCTACACTTTATTCCACTTTGCAGTTCTTACTTCGTCATCCCCTCTTAAAGCTCTACGGTGACTCTCAGTTCATTCATTCTCTGCCTCTTTCTCTACTCCCGTTCTTCACCCTCCAATTCAACTTCTCTGACACTTTCACTCTCTTCTCCGTTCTCCCTTAAAACTCGTCCCCGTGCACTCACACCTCCTTCTATCTCCTCCGTCGCAGCTCCGTTGCAGCTCCTTTTCCAGGGGATTATATCCTTCCGCGTTTACTGTCCGCGATTGTCTAGCTGCAAGGACTACCTCCAAGTTCAAACTTAAGATTTTTTGTAGCTTATGCTCCCCGCAATCAGAAGGCTACTAGTGGGAGCTTCTAAATTCCAGCGTTTTCGGAAAGCGCTTATAGTTGCTATTACTATTATCAAGTAGCTCCATTAAAAAAAGGTGCGTGCGTTGCTGGCGCTATAGAAAGCAGCTGGAGCTGGGAGAGCTGCTCCTGCGGTCCCCTTCAGGGTCTTGTGTACACGCCCTTTCCCTCTGTGGGAGTTTCACGCGCCGACCCCGGGAAGGACCCCCAACGAGCACTCACTATCTCCCCGTACCGGGGGAGGGTTGTCGAGGCTATGTACCCCTCGATATCCACCAAACTCTCAGCTGAGACTGCGGAGCGCGACGCTCACACAGCCTCCTCGCAACGCCGTTGCACCGGAAACTGTCGACGCCAACAAGAATTAGTAAAATCTATAAAACCAAAGAAAACCATTGTTGGAGATGCGCCAAGGATTTAGGTTCCCTTTATCATATGTGGTGGACCTGTCCAAACGTTAAAAGATTTTGGACAAAAATACACAAAAGAATACAAGAAATATATGGTATTCAATATGAAATGAGTCCCAAGTTATACTTACTAAACATATTAACGCCTATTGGTAAAACAACGATAGAACAACATTGGAGAACAATATTGTATTTAATAACAGCAGCACAATTGGTAATTGCTGCAAAATGGAGGAGCAAGGAAAACCCCAAATTCATAGACTGTCTACTCAAGATTAAAGAGATGCAAGAGAATGACAAACTGACTTGTATTTTAAATAAAACAAAATATGATAAAATTGAGGAAGAGTGGGACCTAGTACAAAAATTTTGGAAGGAAACTTGGGACATAGACGAAAAGCTTTGGTAATATGGGATCAAACCTATCTCGTTTGGGGAGGAAAAGGGAAGTTCGTGGAAGTATGGGGGGGAAGAAAGACAAGACAGGAGATACTGAAGAAGGGAAGCAAAATCATAAGTGTTATTCAGAAAATACAATTATACTATACTGGAAAAGATTTAAGTGAACTAAATAATAGAATGTTTAATGTTTAATATTGAAAAATGCGTACTAAAACATTATGTTTATTATACAAGTATATTATATCAATTATATATAATGTCAAGTTAAACATTTCTCTATATTGTTATACAGGACTTCTGCTTATACAGTTTCAAATAGCAAATATACTTGTAAAAAGTTATACAAGATATGCATAAACATCATCAGACATAGTAAGAGACTTCTAACATTTGGAATGGTTAGAGGTAGAAAACAGAAGCTTACAATTAGATGATCCAAATTGAGATGAGTGTTATAGGAAGTTGATTTTATTGTGTGGGGATGTAGCGATAGGATTCTGATATAATGTCGGTTACGGCGCAGAGAAAACAATGCATGGAATATAAATGATAAAGGGTAGAAATAAGATAGACAGAGGGTAATGTATGTGAGAGAATGTATGAGTAAGTAGATGAGGGGAAGAAGGGAAGCAAGAGTGGGAAATATGATAAAGAGAAGAAATAAAACGGATTAGAGAACAAAAGTATGTATAAGGTATGTGTTGTAGACGTGAGGAAGAAAGGACAAAAGAGTGGGAAAGTAGATTGTAGGGTATACAGATGTAAAAGAAGATTGTTCGAGAAGATGGTATAAGGAAGTACAAAGAAAATGAATACAAGAAGGGACGAGAGAAAAAGAAATGGAAAAATGACAAACAATATTGAATGATGGAAAATGTATCTTTACTACCAATAGTTAATGTACGAATTGGGTATATATGTAAAAATGTTTATGTGGACAAAAAAATTCTTTAAATAAAAAGTTAAAAAAAAGTAAAGCCTACTCCTGAAAGATGTTTTTTAGTTTTGGGTTTGCCAGACTAGTAAAGTGTGTAGCCGGTGCCGTGTTCTTTAAGGCTGCCTTTCTCATGGAGACGAACTTCACTAAGAGCCTCTCCATTAATGCCCCCGTGTCATGGGAGAGAGGCTTGCGTACCCTAATGATGTTTTGAGCTATGCTGGCGATGGCATAATAGCCACCGGTAGGATCTCCCATGCCAGACAGGTCAAAACCAAAGGGTCTGACAAAGAGCATCAAAGGGCAGGATGGGCTCTCTAGCCTTATGGCAACCATCCTAGGAGAAGGAAATCCCAAACCCGGGCAGATGGTGCTTGTCCAACCCTGTAAGGTCAACCATCTAAGAGAAGGAAACTCTAATCAAACCTACTACCCAAGGACCTCGCTGCTACCATCCATGCTTGCAAGGACCTTTGGTTTAAAGGGTGAGGCCAGTTCTGTGCACGCTGCACTCCACCAGAAAAATCCATTGCACAGGCTCGAAGGACAAATCCAGTTCCAAAAAAGCCCTGTAGTGATAGGGGAGGGACGAAACCGGCAGGTGTAAAGATGCACTGGAAGCCGCAGACCCAACCCTGCATGGAAGCGGTTCAGGACTTTGGTTGCTCGAGGCTGACCCGGGAGATGACAGTCTTGTTTGGCAGCATCCTGAACGACCAAGCAGCTTGCTCCATATGGAGAGGGGCCTAGAAAAGGTGGCCTAACGAAAGCTCATCCCCATCTACCTGGTTGGCTAGCTGCGGCAAACGGGAATCTTCTGATGCAGTCAAACCAAGGCAAAGAAACAAAGGCACACACCAGCCTCCAAAGGTGTAAATAAACTGACGCTTGCATGCTGGAACATCAGAACCATGCAAGACTCTGCAGATAGTGGACGGCCTGAGCATCGTTCTGCTCTAATAGCCCATGAACTATCACGACTTAATATTGACAGACTAATACCTCTGTGTGAAAGGGGGGAATTAGGCTCTACAGTGAATAAAGAACATAGACATTTGAAATGATGGAAGTAACTTTTTAAAATTAGAAGTTTGGTTGTTTTTGTATGTGTCATGAACCCCCTTGCCAAGGAGGAGGAGGAGGAGGAGAATGCAGACAAAGCAGACAGAGAAAGCCTGGTTCACCTTGAAGTGACTGCTCGGACTCCCTCTGAGAGGACAGCTGAAGCATATAGAGAAAACATATTTCACCCTGAAGAACAGTCTGCCAGCCAGTGATAGATGATCCAGATGACATGATGCTTTCCTTCTCTGAACGCAGGAGGGAGAAATGCCATACCCAGCTTTGTTTAAATACTAAATGTTGACCTGATTAATGAGGTCCACCTGGCCTTGAGAATCTGGCTATAAATCTTCCAGTGGTTTTGGTTCGAGCCTCAGTACTGATAACTGCTTATCTTAGCTGCTGCACTCTTCGTTCCTGCTGCTCCTCAGGCACTTGCTATTGTGAGCTCAGGACAGATTGTCAGCACTCCCTAAAAAAATCTGACAGCATGGAGGCACTGCTTTAGCAGAACCAGGCACTGGCTGAGCAAGTCAATAAGCTCACCACAGCTATGGCCAACATACAGGTGCAGGAGAACCAGCGGCCACTGCCTCCACCACAGTCTCCCCTGCACAACTGCCCTGTTGCTCCACCAGAGAAATTTGATAGCTCCTCAGACCAGTTCCAGGCATTTTTGGCACATTGCCAGTTGTATATCCAGCTTTGGGCTGAGGATTTCCAACAGACCAGGTGAAGATGGCATTTATTATCAGACTGCTGACAGGGCCACCCCCTTTCTCCTTCAGTCCAGTCGTCTCCTGAACAACCTGTCAGACTTCCTTAAAGAAATGAGAGGGACATGGGAGGACCCTGTAAAAGCAGAGACTGCCAACAGTGTCTCCACCAGAGGAAGGGGTCGGTGGCTATGTATCCCACCTTCCGTCTGCTGGCTCAAGACTTGGCCTGGCATGATATTGCTTTGTAGGATCAGTACAAGTGGGTCTCTCTGATGACATCCTGGATGAGCTGGTCTGGATTGACACCCCACACTCCTTGCAGAAACTCATTGAAGTGTGTTAACGTATTGATGGCGGGATGGAAACTCGTCACCAGGCTCACTGGGTGCCTGCATCAAAGTCCATGCCACCCTGCTGGTGAGGAAATGATGCAGTTTGATGGGGCTAGTCCTCGCCTTTCTCCAGAAGAGAAAATAGGGCATAGGAAGGCTGGGCTGTGTCTGTACTGTGGGTCCTCTGGCCACTTTGCTAAGGTTTGCCCTGTAAAAGGTTGGTGCATTTCATCATTGGGAAATGGGGCCTCCCAGGTCTAAGTGGGCTGTTTGGCCTGGAATGGTGATGTCTGGGACAACCCCAGACCCCTGAAAATTCCTCCTGCAACCCCCTGGTGGTATCTGCTACCTTATGGAACACTCCAGGAAATAACTCCCAGGTAGGGGCTATGATTGACTCAGGGGCATCCAATAATTTCATGGATGCGAATTTTGAAAAACTGAAGCACATTTCCCTTCAGCAGTTGCAGCATCATTGTTCTGTGGAGATCATTGATAGACGCCTCCTACAGTCTGGGCCTGTGATGCATGAAACAGCAGAAACTAGAGATCCAGGGCCATATGGAGCAGCTCTGATTCTGTGCGGCCCAGGTCCCTCACTTCCCCCTGGTCCTGGGGATGCTGTGGCTTACCAAGCATGATCCCCATATCTCCTGGTCCAGATGAGAGATACTTTTTGCATCAGAGTTTTGCCAAGAACATGTGCATGCAGCACAAGATTCAAAGCAAGTGGAACCCCTTGTCACCTTACCCAACAAATATCAGGACTTTGCTAATGTATTTGACAAAAAGGAGGCTGACGGCTTCCACCGCATCAACCCTATGACTGCCCTATTCACTTGGTTCCCGGGGCTCCCATACCAGCAGCGTGCATCTATTCCTTATCAGAATCTGAATTGTTTGCCTTGTTGGACTTCTTGGAAAAGAACCTCTACTGAAGATTCATCTAACCCTCAACATCTCCAGCTGGGGTCCCAGTTCTGTTTATCAAAAGAAAAAGTGTGGAGAATTTCATCTCTGCAATGATTACAGAGCCCTGAACCAAATCACCATCTGGAACAGGTACCCCCTGCCTCTGATCCTGGAGCTGTTGGAGTGGTTGTGTAATGCCAAAATCTTCACAAAACTTGACCTCAGAGGAGCCTACAATCTTGTCCAGATCCGTGCTGGGGATGAATGGAAGACTGCCTTTCAGACCCGGTATGGTCACTATGAATATACCGTCATGCCATTTGGCCTATGCAATGCCCTAGCTGTCTTCCAACATTTCATGCATGACATCTTTTTGGACTATTTTGACTGGTTTGTCATTATCTATTTGGATGACTTCCTGATCTACACTCCCAACCAGGCAGCCCATGATCCTCATGTATGAGCAATGCTCCAATGTCTGAGGGAGCACCAGTTATATGCCAAACTAGAAAAGTGTGCTTTTGACCTCCCTTCTGTGAACTTCTTGGGCCACCAGGTCTCCCCAAAAGGAGTGGAAATGGATCCCAGCAAGGTTGAGGCCATACTCTCCTGGCAGCCCCCCGAAATCAGAAGGAGGTCCAGCAATACCTAAGCTTTGCCAACTACACTTAAAAAGGATAAAAACCAATTAAAGTAATACAGTGTCAAATGTTAAAATTTATTTTAATCCCAAGATTAGCCCCATATCTGTGCAATTAATGAAAAGCAAGCAAGAGGGTTACATAATAGCTAGTGTACGGACAAGTTACATCTGGTTCTTGCCATTTTACGAATCTGATTCATTAGATTGGGGTGGGCATATTGTGGAGACCAGAGGGCCACACAAGCCAATTTATTCAGCTCCACTGAAAGGCTGCAAGGTGCCACGATTTTGGGTGACCAGAAGTGATGTATCACTCCCCAGTTACGTTTTGAGCTTTGGAGTGGGTATGCTGCTTCAGCAAAAATTTGGTACCCCAAACCAACATTTTAAACACTCTGAAACTGTGGTGGGTTGTTTTTTTTTCAGCAACAAAGTGGGGAGGAGGCGTGCTGAGGAAGTTAGTGGAGGTCCCAATTACTGCACAATTCCCACCGCTGCTTTAGATCATCACTGGAAATTTTCCTCTTTTCCTTTTTCTAGTACCTTCTGAAAGTGAATGAAAGCCAAATGAAGCAAGGTCCAGACTTTCTGCAGAGCCTTATCAAGTTCTATCATGCACAACACAAGTAAGTTGAAAGGAAAGTCTAGGTTGGCATTTCCTGCCAACTGCCTGCATTGCTTATGTAATAAGTTTCTAAATGACAGCTGATCATCCGTGTTTGTTACAGCTTCTCAGGTTGCTTCCGATGTGATAAAAATTTGGCTGCATATACATATTTCTGTGGCAGTGCAAACTAACTTCACGATGTTCCTTTCCTTCTTCCTCTTTCTGCTTCTAAATATTTATTTGGTGGTAACACCCCCCCCCAACACTTTCAGTTTTTTTCAAGATGGTTGGAAGGCATCTCAGAACCTGTACCCATTCATCGAGAAGCTAGCTACATCTCTACATGCAGTAAGTCATTATTTGTTAATGCATTTCCAAATGATTATTAACTGAATTTTGGACTTGTATCTAAACTGTTGGTTTACTTTATAAGGCAAAGACCAGGTTGCAAGCAGTGGTGTGGGTTTTCTGGAAAAGGTAGAACTGAAACATTTTCCAGTGCTTTAAATAAAGTTACCTGATTTAAAATAGACAGTGTCAAACCTTTATGTGGAACCTATTTTACTGGAATAATGGTAATAATGTAAACAGAAGAGTATATTTGTTGTTATGTGCCTTCGAGTGAACTCTCATGGTGCTTTATGCATAAAAATCAATTTATACAATGCTCCTTATTAGGGAAGCTAATAGAAAGTCTCACTTCATCAGTTAGGTTGCAAAGTTTCTCCTCTCTGATATCAAAACTCATAGGGATATATTACACAACTGATAATATTACTGGGAGTAGGTATGGATCAGTAATATAAGATTTCCAAATAAGGGACTTGTTCAGTAGCATAAAGGGAGGATTTTAGCAGCTGGTTTAAATAGAATTTAGTATGACTTGCTGTTAAGATGATACTAATGATTTTTAAAATATATAAATATGTACATACGGTGTACAGCCGTCCCTTCACATTTGTGAAGGTTAGGTGTGCAGGACCCTCACAAAAGTAAAAAAAAAAGCGAATACTTACAGTACAGTGGAGGTGGGGGCGGAGCTTCCCAGAAGGGCTCCTCAGGTTTATGAAGTGAGCAGCTGGAGGTGGGGGAGTACAAAGAACGTGGGCCTGGCAAGCAGGTCCCTCAGCCACTTACCTGCTTCTGGAAGCCCCGTGATGCTGTGCTAAGTGCTCAGGGAAGGCAGAGAGGAAAAATCTCCTTTGCAAAGAGTCTCCAAACCCCACAAAAAAGCAGGCTTCAGGGGCTCTTCACAACAGAGATTTCTGCTGCTCTACATGCCAGCAGCTTGCAACAAAAGGAATGTAGTGGGGAGGTCTTTCAGTCAGGAAGGGTTTTGCAAATGAAACTGGCGGATCCTGATTGCAAGCAAGAAACCGAGTGAGTGGCTGGAGGCTTTGGCAGGGCAGGAGAAATTCGGAAGAAAGAGGAAACAGAGGAATGGGGCGGTGAGGTCTTTCAGACAGAAAAGTCCTTGCAAATGAAGGTGAGGGATGCTGGTTGCATGGAAGAAATTGAAGTGAGTGGCTGGAGTCTTTGGCAGGATAGGAAATAGCAGGGCAAAGAAGGAACAGAAGGAGCAGAGTGAGGAGGTCGGGCTATTTAAGCAGCAGCTACAAATCCACGAATAATCAAATCCGCAAAAGTGAAAGCCATGAATATGGTAGGATGACTGACTGTATTTGTATTTTTATATTGTAATTTTATTGTATTATTTATATGCTGTTTTTAGTATTTGTTGTATTCAACCGTTTACTGCATCATGGTCTGTTGACTGCAATAAAGGCATTGATTTGATTGATGGATTAACTTCTTCAGTTTACATTCTTCCTGGTAGAAATGTTATGTGTTACCCCAAAACTTGCATAATTGTACAGGTCGGGTCAATGTAAGTCATAATGTTATTTTGTACTTCTTAACACTCTGGGCCTAATAGCACAGTTCTGTTCTGTGCATAGCCCCTTAGAAGTTTCTGTTAAATCATTGCTGTAACTCAAAAATAGACTGGACTGGTTTATGTAGGCGTTGCCTCAGTGCCCTTGATTGCATCTTCCTCTCTTTCCAGCTTCGTCAGGCTAAGGAAGAGGAGGTGAAGCAGCTTACTCAGATCCGCGATTCCCTCCGAGGCATCCTGCAGCTGGAGAACAAGGGGGTGAGCTTTCTGTGAATATTCACTGGAGGGATGCAAGAAGCTGGAGCAGGCTAGGGTCAGTAAGGGGCTTCCTGTTCCTGTGTAGAGCAGGTTCTGTTTTATTCTGGTGCTCTCACTGCATTCAAGAAAGCATAGTTGATTAATTGTGTAATTTGATTAATGCAATAAGATTAAAGATTTGGCATAAAACATTTGGATTAAATTTTGCATGATGACTGGTTTTATGTACATTTTAATCTATTTAACTATTAATTGAATAATGACAGAGGACTTATGTACATGGGCAATTTACCCCATCTTGCCTCTGTCTTGGAACTCTGCAATCCTGATGATGCAGGGCTTTTGCCCTGTTTTGCCCCTGGATCTGTCCTCATCACCCCTGGGGCAAAGATGGGGAGGAACGGGGTAGGGCCCGATAAAACGTTTTAACATAATACCTGGTAAAATGCATTCCAGCCTAGAAAAAATTGATTGGGCCATGTGTGACCACAGGAGGCCATTCTGGGCCATCACTGTAGCTACCAGCTGCCTTGTTCTTCCAGATCCAGGAAGGCAGCTCACAGCATTTGATCACAGCTGGTCACATGCAAGGAGCCTTCCTCTCATGCTGCAGGCCTCTTGCTTGGATCCAAAGATTGGGGTGCAGGCAGCAGCTGCAGGGACAGGATGGCGTGTCCATTTCGTCCAGGTAACGGAAGAGGAACAGGTGTGATCCATGGACAGGATATGCTGACAGGGAGCTGGCACCATGTAGATGAGCCCAGAGTATACCTCTTGCATTTTATTTCAGTTTGACCGCATTGTGGACCCAGACCATATGCACCCGTTCCCCTCCCTTAATGAACACACGTACTACTACAAGCTGGTTTTACAATTGTATTGGGTACATGATAAACATAAACATAATGGTTAAGTATAGGTTTGTATGAAGATAGATAGCAATAAAAAGGCCGCAACTTGCTAATGGCTGTAAATGGTTGGCACTGTTGCATGGGTCTGGATCCCTTCATTGCCCAACTCTGTGTTGGCCAATGGACCTTGTCGGTTGCTACCAACTCTGCTTCTGGAGGAGAGAGCTCTTGGCTGAGCCATCCCACTCGACGCTCTCTCCTCCCCTGCATAGGACCTGGAATGCCACCTTCCCAGTCTTATGATGGTCTCAGTAGACAGCCTGCCTTGCGCCGCTGTGCTCGCTGCTCCAATCCTGAAGGAGTGACTCCCAAATTCTTCAGCAGGCAAGCCCAGCACACCCACACACTGAAATCTGGTCAGCGGAGTGCCATCCCTGTGTCTGAACAGGGGCCCTTGTCCCATACCTCGCACTCCGAGGTACCTATGCATGGCAGCCACAGGGCACGGTGTAGCGCCCCCCACCCTTTGGAGTCGCACCGTCACTCCTTTCCTTGTTGATCACACTTTGATCGCTGTATAATCAGGGTCAGAGTGCTGCTGTCAACCGCCATACCTCTCAGCTGCAGTGCCCTTCAGAACCTGTCCTGTTTGGAGGAACACACCACTTCCCCACTTGCAGGGCCCAGAAGAATGCAGTCATGTAGGCAGTGCCAAATAGTGTGGCCTCATATCCAGAGTGGTATACAGATGTCAATACCCCCACCAGGCGGGCTAGCAGCCTGTATGAAATGGACCGCCGCGAATCAGCCACTTTCGAGGTGGTTCTCTTCCAACCTTCCACTGCCTTCCTCACCACACAGGTGCCACAGGGGTCACCCTAGACTGCCACTTTACTGAAGAAAGAAATACCTGCCTTGTGGATGGCTATGGTCATTGGTGCCAGACCTCAGTCTCTCAAGGATGCCAGATAATGCAGTACCTCCCGTTCCTCTGCTGGCCATGAGCTCCCGTAGCCGTGCTGTCATCAAAAGGCCAGGAACTGGGATGCTGCCCGCTTGTAACTCACCCATGTGGAAATCAGGAAATCCGCTACTCCTTGCATCACTGTTGTTCCCAAGGCTCCAGAGGTCATCTGGGAAGGGGGCTGCTTCTTCTGCGTCCAGGGCCAGCGCACGGAACCTCTCGCCCTGAAATCGAGACAATACGTCCACTATCTCGTCCACGCCCGGAATGTACCAGGTGTAGAAACTGATATTAGACTCCAGGCAAACCAGCACGAATCTGCACACTAGCCGCATGAGCCTCTCAGACCTGGAGGACTGCCTGTTGATGATTCACAACACAGCCTGATTATCACACCAGAAATATACCTTCTTGTCCCTGAACTCCTCCCTCCAGATGACCACCACTACTAGAATGGGAAAGAACTCCAGAAAGGTGAGGTCTGGAGCCACCTCAGCCTCCCCCCCCCCATGTCTGGGGCCACGGTTGAGAGCACCAGTGGCCGTTGTAATAGACCCCAAAACCAAGGCTGCCAGCAGCATCAGAGTGCACCTGCAGGCCCCCCTCCAATGCCTTGCATTCCTGCCACAACGAGACCCCATTGTACTGATCCAAAAATGCCAGCCAGACCTTCAAATCTTTTTTTTACTCCCTTTGTTAGGCAAATGTGGTGATGACGGGACCGAAACCCCGTGGTGAAATGCATCACCTGCGCACAAAATGCCCTCCCTGGAGCCACCACCCGGCAGGCAATGTTCAGATGTCCCATCAGTGACTGTTCTTCCTTGAGAGTGGCCTTCTCACCCCAGGAGGTCACGTAGTTTTCCCCTTAGAGCCTCCAGTTTGTCCTCTGGAAGGCATGACACGCCCAGGACAGAGTCCAGCTGCACATCCAAGGATGTCACCGGCTCCACCGTCTTGTCTGGTGCCAGTGGAATTCCGATCTCCTCTGCCAATGCCTGGAATGAAGAGAGAAAAAACCCACACTCCGACCCATCAGCCAGCCTCATCATTAGAAAATCATCCAGGTAATGTGTGATAAATGGAGACCCGGCCCTGTACTGCAACGCCCATTCCAGAACCATACTGAACATTTCGAACGCGACACAGCTGATGGAGCAGCCCATGGGCAGCACCATGTCGTAATACCACATGCCCTGGAACTTGAAGCCCAGCAAACAGTGATCATCTGGATGCACAGGAAGCAGGCAGAAGGCCAACTGGATGTCACACTTAGCCATGAGTGCCCTGTGTCCACAAGTCTGCAGCAGCTGAATGGCATAGTCCAAAGACGCAAAGCTCTGGTGGTATGGCATCATTGACCAACGCCCCTTTAGGGTAGGACAAGTGGTGAATGAGATGGTATTCCCCAGAGTCTTCTTGGGAACTACCTCTAACGGGGAAATGCGTAGATTGGCCATGGGAGGCTCAGGGAAAGGGCCCACAATCCTGCCCGCCTCTCATTCCTTGTCAGTTTTGTCGACCAGCACTCCGGCAGCTGGGCTGCGGATTTTAAGTTGCCAGACACCAACGCCTCCCTGGGTCCTACTAATGGGATACGAAAGCCATGTTTGAAACCCTCGGCTAGGTATGCAGCTGCCTTCTTGATTGGGTACACAGCGAGGAGAGGCCACATGGCTTCCAGCTTGACTGGCATGCATGCCATGCAGCCTTCTCCCATACCTTCAAAACTCACCTTACTTGTGTTACCTTGGCTGGCACTTGATCCCGACCCTGCCTTCTTTCTGTTGCCAGACGAAGCAGGACAGGTGTTCTGAAAGGACTGACTTCCCCCAGAATGCCTGGAGCATGTGGCTTTTATTTGTGAACCCCCGCAAGCCTCACAGGTATGCTTAAAACAGCAGTGATACCTGGTGCACTTACCGCCATTGAATTCCGAGCAAACCATCTGCTTGCCGTCCTTCTTCCTGGGTACCCTGGTCATCTCTCCCTTTTCCCTCCTGTTGGGCCCCATCGCGACCAACCAAATCCCACCATCAAGGGTGTCCCACCTGTGGCTGGCTGATCTGGAGGCCTTCTGTCTGCATTCCACATCGTACAGGATGGCAGCTGCATCCCCAGCCATCGCCCTGACCTTCATCACCTGACGGAGGTAGTTGATCAGGTGCCAACCCCACTCTGGGAAAACCATGGCCACTACCCCCATGAAGCCCGTGTACCCCCTGAGCCAGTTGGCGAAGGTGCGCTCTACAGAGTTAGCTTTTGATTTGTCCAATTCCTTTTCGTTGCCCTTATGCAGTCTGGTCTCCTCACCCGGATGGGGGGCAGAGAAAAAACATCCATGTAGTACTCTCTTAAAATCTTGGAGTGCACCTTCCTGTCCAAATGAATGCCCGGGGGGGTCTCCTTGGACTTGGCCTCCACCAACCCACCAACTGGGCGATCCTTACTGTCATGCCCCTTCTCGGATTCCCCTTTCTCCCTGCTCTTGCTCAGCTGCAATGCCAACCCAGGTAGCCCAGGCTTGAATGCCTCTTTTACCCAATACCTGTATTTCTTGTAGTCCTCGTCTGAAGATGACCTACCTGATGAAGAGCCCGATTTGATGTCAGACTCCCTGCGACGACGTGACCGCCGCCGCTTCCGTCTCGGGCTCCTCCCTTTCTGCACTCCGCTCTGTCGCCTGGATGACGATTCATGTGAATCAGAACGCTTGGAGTCCCTGGAATCGCTCCATCCCCGGAATCATGACTGCCGGGAATGCCCACTGCCACTGGCAGTGTCCAGCATGCCACTTGAAGCTCCCATGCTGGAAGACGCGCTGGGTTCCCCACCTCCAAGAGCCCCCGTATTGGATTGGATGGCTGGCCCTGCTGCCAGCTGTGTGGGACCTAACCTGTCCAGCTTTTGCGCTATCATGGACAGGACCCCCATGATATCCCCAATGCTGGGTGTAGGGGCACCAAAGCCTCGAATGGCGATCTGGGGTCCACCATCACCTCCGGGTGCCTCTCATGTGTGTCAGAATCAGGGGGTGGAGCCGGGTCTGCCTCGACAACTGGTGGGGTGGTCATTGGTGGAGGCTGTGTGTCTATATGTTTCTTCTTCACAGTGGCCTTCATTGGAGGCATGCTTGTACCAACCTGCCCCTTCTGACCACAAGTTGAAAGGCCCAGGCGTGTCCCACTGCAACTAAACTCCTTGGGCTGTCCCCCCAATCCAGCACGAGGTGGGAGCGGTATGCCGAGCACCCGGGCCGGCTGCCTTCACCTGTGGCCTAAACCCTATTCTGCCTCAGGAGCACTAACCCCCATCTCTACAGGGCAGGTCCCCCCCTTGCTGGCCCCTAATGTCCCCAACGCCCCTGCCAGACCCTAGCCTAATAGGGGAGGGGTCGAAAGGGCCTAGTTCCTCGCGGAGGAATCTAGGGGGAGGGGTGCTGTCATGAGGTATTCCCAATTGTGGGGGCCCTGCCTGAAGTTAGCTTCTGAAGGGTTTTCTGCACCCCAAGCACCACTACTTCATGTTCATATATTTTTTAAATTGAATGCCAGCTGCCGACCTATGGCCTGATCCCTGCAAAGCAAAAAAAGAGGGAGGGAGGGAAGGAAGGAGGGGGAGTCTGAGCTGTCCCCCTTCCCTGACCAACCATCCACCTCCCCAACCGATCACCGCCTCTGCCCCAGTCAGGTAGGCCTGGCACCGCCTCCTGGCTGATTGCCACTTCTCGATGCACCAGGAGCGCCTCCTGGCTGCCTGCCACCGGAACGAGGGCCGCCTCCCTGCAGCCCTCTGCCACGATCCTCTCCAGGCCGCCTCCTGCCCCCCCCCCAGCTGCCAGAACAAGGGCCACCTCCTTGCTGCCCTCCGCCACAATTGTCTTCGGGCCAGCAAACCCGCTGCTGCAAACCTCTCCAGCTTCCACGTCAAGCTGCCACCTGTTCAGCTGCTTGCTGTCCACGGCCACCGTTTCGAGAGCTGGGAACCTCCCAGTTCCAAGCCACCCGGGGGGGGGGGGGAGGCCAGAGTAGCTGGAGGGCGGCTCTCCATCACCAATGGCCTCCTCTGCTCCCCCGCACTTACCCAGGCCTTGCCTCACTCTCCGGCTCTTTGACTGAGGTCCTCTGTCTTAGGCTCTTCAAGAGCCAACTGACGAGCCTGCACCGGCCCAGTGACGCAGGCCTGACGTCATTCGACCACGCTGGAAGCACGGTCAGAAGGCCCTTCTCCTTACTGAGGCTGTCCAATCGGGGCAAGGGGGTCTTGCCCCAATTGGAGGCCTGTTTCCCTCTCCTTCCCGGCCGCAGAGCCCGCCGGGAAGGAGAAGACTGTAATGGTGACCCCCATGCCGGCCATATGGCCTCAGGGGCCGCCCACTGTGGGACCTAGGAAGGGGGTGCCAGCTGGGCCACAAATGGCCCACCATCTGAGCCGGTAAGCCCCCTTGTTTGCATCCCTACCAACTACACTTGTTAAGCTGTGATTAATCAATTCTGCCTTGCCTGTTGGAGGGAAGGATAACACTTCCAGCATCTGATGAGGTGGACTCTGTTCCATGCATATGTTTTTCATAAAACACTCTTAGTCATTGAACTGCTCCCAGTTGTTTTTGTTGCAAGAGATTAAAATGTTTACCCTTTGGAATAAGTTTTCTTTATAAATGAAACAATAGTTTGGGCCCTATCCTAGTTTTGCCAGTTAAAAAAGGATGAGCAAGGAATCCAATAATCCAAAAAGTAAGGAAAACTCCCAAGAGTGCAAATAGCTCAGATGAAATCTGCATGTGAACTTGAAGGCATTTCAGGCCCAGATTGCCCCCCTTGTGTCCCAGCCCTTCCTTGAGGAGTTAGGGGAGGCCCAAAGCTCTTTCATTTTTATAGACACCTCCCCATATATAATTGATTGGGTGTAGAATGATCAGATATTCTATGTGCACAATAGCTTCATGCTTTTATGCATCTTGGCCAATTCAGGAAAATCTCAACAGGAAGAACTCTGGGAGTGGATACAGCATCCATCAGCACCAAGGCAACAAACAGTATGGGACTGAGAAGTCGGGCTTTCTGTACAAGAAAAGCGATGGGTAAGAACTAGCGATGGCTTTGTGCTATATAGAATCATAGAATTGTAGAGTTGGAAGAGACCACGAGGGCCATCCAGTCCAACCTCCTGCCATGCAAGAAGACCCAATCAAAGCATCCCTGACAGATGGCCATCCAGCCTCTGTTTAAAGACCTCCAAGGAAGGAGACCCCACCACGCTCCAAGGGAGTGTGTCCCACTGCCGAACAGCTCTTACTGTCAAAAAGTTCCTCCTAATGTTGAGGTGGAATCTCTGTTCTTGGAGCTTGCATCCATTCTTCCGTGTTCTAGTCTCTGGAACTGCAGAAAATAAGCTTGCTCCATCCTCAATGTGACACCCCTTCGAATACTTAAACAGGGCTATCATATTGCCCCTTAACCATCTTTTTCAGAACTCAGTGGCCAAACAGTGTTTTATTAGAGCCAGGGTTTACAGAGTTGAAATGCTGAGGCTTTGTGATTAGCAAAGAGAAGTAATGTTATCTGCCAGTAATCTCAAGTTTCCCCCTCATCTTTGCTACAGTTTGCTACAGAAGCAAGTGAAAACTGGATTTTCTTAGCACCAAAATATTGTGAACATTCCCTGTTGTGGTGCAAAGTGTGTTTCATTGCCTTGGTTTTGAATGGACAATTAAAATCCAAACATTTTTAGAAAAGACTTGCTCATGGTGGAGAGAAGTAGAGGGCTTGTCCATACAAGGCAAAAAAATGTGGATTGATGTGCACTAACGCCAATTCGCAGCAGCTTTCATTTGTCTCCACATTTCCCCCCCAAAAATCACAGGCATGCGAATCCATACATGTTGTTGTTCAAACAGGCATGCTTGTGAATCAAGATAGCAGGCACAAGTGAATTACTCATGTTTTTATTGTCACCAGTTGCCGCTGCCAAACAGTATTTTTTTTCAAAAGCAATTTTCTAATGGATGGGCTCAGAACATCCTGAGCAGTTGGGTTGGCTCTTCTCATAGCTCCAAGTAGGCAGGAAGAAGAATGAAAGAGAGGCCTTCTGGGTAGCTCCGAGGGGGAAGAGCCACCCCAGAAAGCCAGTTCTGCTTCCTGCCTTCGCTCTAGTAGGATGTTCATGTTTTACCTCCGTCCCTCACCACGTGGACCCAACTCAAGACCTATTCTCTTCTCTGTTTTCCTTCCATTTTGTCCCTTCTCTTGCTTATTCTTACCAAAAAAGGATCCTTCAGTTTTCTCCCTTCCTTCTCTGTATCCTCCGTCTCTCCCCTCCATTCCCCCCCCCTCTGCCTGCTTCCATCTGCTGGAGCCAGGCTCAGCAGCAGTTTTTCTTGTCTCCCAGCTGGGGCACGATGACAAGGAAGGGAGGAAAGGCGGCAGCTTCAAAGAACGAAGCCAAACAACCCCTTGATATGCTCCCCTCCTCTGGAGCTGGAACCAGCCTGGCTGCAACAGAGAAAGAGCAGCGAAGGGTGCTCTAGTCCCAAAGCAGGAGAGAGCAATCTCTGATTCAGCAGGACTTGCAGTGGGGGCAACTTGGGCCTCCACAGACATGTGTCACCTTGACTATACAGTTGTCCCTCCGTATCCACGAATTTAAGTATTCATGGCTTGAAAATATTCTTTAAAAATAATAATCCAAAAAGCAAACCTTGATTTTGCCATTTTATATACGGGACACCATTTTGCTATGCCATTACATATAATGAGACTTGAGTATTCATGGATTTTGGTATCCATGGGGGGTCCTGGAACCAAACCCCAGCAAATATGAAGGGACAACTGTAGTTCCTATGCCGGAGATGAGGCAGACCTCTCCTCTTCAGGGTCTTCCACCCGCCATGTAGGCTGTGTGGTGACTAAGAGGGGGCGAAGGCTGGGCTTCGGCAGCAAGCAGAAACACATGCCTGATGTTGTGCTGATAGAAGAGGAGGAGGTGGATGATACAAAGTCCTCAGAGGAGGAGGCGGAATTGAAGCTCACTTCAGAAACAGGACAATCTGATAGGGAGTTATCAGCAGATGAAGAACTAGCAGGTCAAGAACAGGACCAGACTACTGCATGCCTATTCAAGTCAGAGGAGTTCCCTACCCTCCTCAGGGTAGGGAACCTTAGGTCTCCTTCCAGCATCTAACCAGAAACCCCCATCAACAAGGAATTACCTAATATGAAGGAGGACCTATTCCCCAGGGCAGTCCCCTCCACCCTAGAGATACCTTTTCTGGCAAATTTCACACAGGTGGTCAAAGAGGAATAGAGCAAACCTGCTGCCACCAGGTCTCTTCCCAGTTCTGCAAAAAAGTTCTACAACCTCACCCATAGTACCACAGAAATGCTACAGGTCCCCCAGTAGAGGCCTCAGTTTCTGCACTGGTTTCTTCCTCAGTTTTTTGCCAGGATGGGAAGGACTCCCTGAAGGTCCCTGGGGACAGAAGAGCTGGTATAGCACTCAAGAGTGCCCACAAAGCCTCATCCTTGACTATTAGATCTGCAGCAGTTTCCTCCATGGTGGCCAGAGCGGCACTCCAATGGGCCAGAGATTTACTAGCAGAGGTCCCTGTGGGAGAAACCAAAGTTAGACAAGGTTTGAACAAGCTACTGAGGGCCACAACCTTCATTGCAGATGGGACGTTGGATGCCATCCAGTTCTTCACCAGAAGCCAAGCTGCAACCATCACAGTCAGAAGGCAACTGTGGCTTAAAAATTGGTCGGTGGATTCTGTGTCCAAACATAACCTAGCCTTTAGCCCCTTTGGGGAGGGGGGGCAAACTATTTGGAGATTCCTTAACCGGTCTTGGTGGAGGACTGAGACAAAAAGAAGACGCTGGCATCTGGAAAAAAGAAGGACGATAGAAAATTCTTCATGGGCAGTCCTTTTGGTCTTCCAGGTTCCAGCTCACCCCCAGTGCAGGCTTCTTTCAGTCCAGAGAGTCCAAGCCCTTCAAGCACCAATGGGGAGACTTCAGGCAGCAACACAGGGCCAATCCTTTAGGGACCTCAGGAAAGTCCCAGTTCAGCAGTAACAACAGGGCCTAATGAAAGAACAACCAAATGTGACTCATGACAACCAGTAGGTGGCAGGCTTCGGCAGTTTGCAGCAGTATAGGAAAGTTCCACATCTGATAAGTGGGTGTTAGATACAATCCGTATGGGATATTGAATAGAGCTTATCTGCAGGCCACCTGACTGCTTTATTCCCACACCGAGCTCGAGGAATCCAGCCAAACACTGCCTCCTACTGGAAGCCATAAACAAGCTTTGTCTCGTCGGAGCCATAGAAAGTTTTCCCATATTAGAGAGGGGGTAAGGAACCTATTCCAACCTGTTCCTTGTTCCCAAGAAGAACAGTTCACGGAGAGCCATTCTAAATCTGAAGGGCCTGAATTATTACATGAGGAAGAAACTTTCAGAATGGAAACCCCGAAACACATCCTGGAGGCTATCCGGCCAGGTGACTATTTGTCATCCCTCGACCTACAGGATGCCTATCCTCACGTACCTATAGCCCAGGAACACCGCTGCTTCCTCAGATTCACATATGACCAGGTCCATTACCAGTACAGGGTGCTCCCCTTTGGCTTGTCATCAGCCCCCAGGGTCTTCACCATGGTGGCACACTGCAGAGAGGAGGGCCTCTACGTATATCCCTACTTGGACAACCTGCTGATCCTC
Organism: Gambelia wislizenii; assembly: GCA_030847615.1. Taxonomy (NCBI): domain Eukaryota; kingdom Metazoa; phylum Chordata; class Lepidosauria; order Squamata; family Crotaphytidae; genus Gambelia; species Gambelia wislizenii. Next base: position 17,716,625 of record JAUMIR010000010.1, on the reverse strand, counting down.
TCAAGATCCAGACACCAGGGTCAAGGGACACGTGTCAGATACTGGATTTCTTGGAGAGGCATGGCTTTCTAGTGAACCATGAGAAGAACTCATCCAATCCGAGCCAGCAGGTTCACAGCACCTGGGAGTCCAGTTGGACACAGTTACGGGAGACTCTCTCACAAAAGAATTTCCTCAATCCAGAAGGCAATCTGGGAGCTACGGAACAACACCTGATCAGACCTGATGCAGCTAGCTCACCTCCAGGGCCTGATGATAACAGCAGCAGTGGAGTATTTACTTTGGACCCACTTCCATGCCAGGCCCCTACAGTGGTTCCTTCATCCTTACCAAGAGGAAATTATGATCAGGAGGTCACCGCCTGATCAGAGTACCACCAAGTGTCATTAAATCCCTCAAGTGGTGGACCTCTGTGGCAGTCAACAGAGGAAGGCTGATTTGGAAACCAGAGAGGATCCAGATAACAACCGACACCAGCCTGAGGGGCTGGGGAGCCCACTGTGGACCCGTCATAGCTCAGGGCAAGCAGATCCAACAGATCACCCACAGCATCAACTGGCTCGAGCTCAGAGTGGTCAGACTGGCACTCCTGTCCTTCCAGTCGACAGTGCAGGGCCAGGCACACCACAACAAAAGCCCACATAAACTGCGAGGGGATCAAGGTCATGCACCCTCATGGAGGAATCACAGTGGCTACTCAGCTGGGCAGAAAAGAGCCTCATCTCCCTGGAGGCCAAACACCTTCAGGGAGAACTCAATACCAGGGCCAACTGGCTCAGCAGGATGGACATAGACCCGGGCGAATGGAGTCTTCATCCAGAGGTGTTCAACCTCATATCGGAGGCACTGGGCCACCCAGATGTGGATCTATTCACTTCACCAGCAAACACCAGGCTGCAGAGATTCTTCTCCAGGTTCCAGACAGAAGGAGCAGAGAACAGCCAGATGGCCAGCAGGTCTGCTACATGCCTTTCCTCTGTTGCCACTGATAGCAAGACTCTTATCCAACATTTGGAGAGAAAGAGCCACAGTGATTCTGGTGGCTCCGGCATAGCCAAGGAGAGCCTGGTTCTCCAAGATACTAAACTTGGCATCTGAATCCGTTCCTGTCGGTTCAGCCGGACCTGGTATCTCAGTGCCAGGTTCACCACCCGGACCCAGCTTGGCTTCAGCTTCATGCTTGGAGATTGAACAGGCTATGTTGACATCGAGTGGATATTCTGCCCAGGTGATGGAGACCATCCTAGCTGCTCAAAAACCATCCACCACCTGCATTTATGAATATACCTTCAGTGTTCTGCCGGTGGTGTAGGCGAAAGAATCTGGATGTCACAGGTTTCAACATTCCACAGCTATTGGATTTTCTCCAGGAGGGCATGGATCAGGGAATTCACCCTAACGCTGTTAAGAGACAAGTAGTGGCTATTACCTTACTTCTACCTCTGTGCAGGGCAGCCAGTGTGGCTTCGCACCCCTATTTGAATAGGTTCTTAAAAGGTCTAGCAAATCTATCCACTCCTACTGTACATCATTTCCCTTCATGAGACCTACACACGGTGCTGAAGTCTTTGACAGTTTTGCATTTTAAGCCCCTGAAGGAAGCATCCCTCAAACATCTGTCATGAAAGGTAGTTCTGTTGGTGGCCATCATATTGGTGCATAGGGTGTGAGAACTAGCAATGCAAGAAGACCTCTGCATGTTCAGGCCAGACTTGGTGGGTCTGAGTGTAGACCCTTCCTTTGTACCCAGAGTCAACTCAACCTTCCATCGGACTCAGGAGGTTGTATTGCTGTCCTTCTGGCCAAGACCTTCAAGTGAGCTGGAGAGAATTTGATACACTCTGAACATACGCAGGGTGGTTTGCATCTGCTTGAAGAGAACTAGACCGTTCTGTGCATCAGAACTGTTCGTGTCCTTTCACCCACAGCACATGGGGGGGAAAGTGTCAGGTTCCACCTGGAGAAGATAGATTTGCATCATGAGTTGTTATAGACTACTGAATCGATAGCCACCAGGCCACATTACGGCCCACTCCACCCAGGAATGCAGCAACCACAGCAGCATGGGCCACCAGTGCATTCCTGGAAGAAATCTGCAAGGCAGCTACTTGGAAGTCGGTATCATCCTTTGTGAGACACTACAAACTGGACAAGTTCCAAGCTGCAGAGGCCGCCTTCAGAAGCCTCCAGCACGCCCACCCATAATAGGGAAGCTTTGGCATGTCCCAACTGCTCAGGATGTTCTGAGCCTATCCACCAAAAAAAGGAATGTTGGTCTTACCTGTGATACATACATTTTCAGTGGATGGGCAAGGAACATCCTCCTCTCCCAGTGAGTGCAGGCGCAGTGTTTCATTGTTAGTTATATGTTAGCTGTTAATTGTAGCAGTTTTTCTGTTCTAGCCTGTTGCTAGTTTTGTTCACTAATCATGTCTGTTCTATTCCTATCCTGTGGTCTGGAGTGAGAAGCTTCGGCTTTGCCATTAACTGGCTTTCTGGGGTGGCTCCTCCCCCTTGGGGCTACCCAGAAGGTCTCTCATTAATTCTTCTTTCTTCCTACTTGGAGCCAAGGCTGGTTTATCCTGTCTGCCAAATCAGTATTGGCAGGGGGCCCCGAGGTCAAGAGGGGGCCCCGAGGTCAAGAGAGGGCCCCGTGTTGGCCTCCTTAATCTGACGAAGGAGACAGTCAGGAGACAGCTGGGAGGAGCCCCCTCTTACCCTCCTCCTCCAAAAACCTCCTGTTGGCTTTTTTTAAAAAAACAAACAAAACAGCCTCTCCAAAACTAAAGACAAAGAGAAAAAAACAGCAGCCCTCCGTGGCAGAAACAGGAGGGAGATGCACGTCGGAGAGGGTGAGTGTGTGTGAGAGAGAGAGACAGGGAATTTGAGGGTTGTCTCCCTCGGAAAGGGCTCCTTTCCTTTCCTTTCCTTTCCTTTCCTTTCCTTTCCTTCCTTGCACATAGATCCCCTCCAGCCCATCTTTCCAGCTGCATTGAACATGTCTTGGTTCCTCTCCCCTCCCTTTCCCCCTTGGTCTTCTTCAGCTTCCTCCCCTTGCTGCCAACTGACTTCAGCCTGCAAAAGAAATTTGTGTGTGTTTGCCCATGTGCCTTCAAGATCATTTCTGACTAAGGCCAACCTACCATGGGGTTTTCTAGGGAAGGTTTGTACAAAGGGGGTCTGCCTTTGACTTCCTTTGAGGCTGAGAGAGTGTGACTTGCCCAAGGTCACCCAGTGGGTATTCATGGCTGAGTAAGGATTCAAACCCTGGTCTCCACAGTCATAGGGCAATGCTGAAACCTCTACAACACTCTAGCTCTTTTAACAGAAGAATATAAAGAAAAATTTGGAGTAATATTACTGGGAACAATGGTTTTATTGTTGTCACTAAAACACCAGTATCGCATTAGTGTTATGTGAGAGGCATTGGCCTAGAGCAGTGGTTCTTAACCTTTTCTTTACCAGGGACTCCCTTTAAATATATTTCGTTGCCCCAAGACTTAACTCAAGAGTTAAAACCCTAATAATAATAGCTAATAATAATTGCTAACAACAACAACAATACAATTACACCATCCATTAAACTTTCCCTCAGAGACACTCTTGCTTCTTCCTGCAAGTCTGTGGCTAGAGTGGATTGAATGGCAATGTGCAGGCCAAGCCAGCCAGCCTTTGCCTTCGTTCCTGTCACGTGGCTGCTCCACTACAGGGAGGAGGTGGGCCAAGCAGCCTTCAAGCCTCTGTGGACCCCCTGTGAGGACATTGCAGACCCCAAGTTAAGAACCACTGGGCTAGAGAATGCTAGAAAAGAAACAATGCAACCAGACCTTGAGAAGGGTGCTGGCAGGAGGATTCTGGGAGGTGTAATCCAAGAGTAACTTTCCCAGGCTCTAAATGCAGCCTAGAATCATAGAATCATAGGGCTGGAAGGGACCCCAACAGCCACCCCATCCAATCAGCTTCTGCCCTGCAGGAACACACAATCCAAGCATTCCTGACAGATGGCCATCCAACCTATGTTTAAAAAAACCCAAAGAAGGAGACTCCACCACACTCAAAGGCAGTGTATTCCACTTCCGAACAGCTCTTATTATCAGGAAGTTCTTCCTAATGTTTAGGTGGATTCTCTTTTCCTGTAGTCTGAGTTGATTGCTCCATGTCCTTGTCCCTGGAGCAGCAGAAAACAAGCTTGCTCCATCCTCAGTATGACATCCCTTCAAATACCTAAACATGGCTATCATGTCCCCTCTCAACCTTCTCTTCTCCAGGCTAAGCATACCCAGCTCCCTAAGCCGTTCCTCATAGGGCGTAATGGCTTCCAGACCTTGCACCATCCTTCTCAGTATCTTTCTTGAATTGTTGTGCCCAGAATTGGAAACAGTATTCCAGGTGAGGTCTGACCAAATCAGAATGGAGTGATACTATTACTTCCCTTGATCTAGACACTACTCCTATTAATGCAGCCTAGAATCGCATTGGCATTTTCTGCTGCTGCATCACACTGCTAACTCATGTTTAGCTTGTAATCTACTCTTTATTTTCTTTGAGGAAATCTACACCATTACATTAATTGCTAATAAACAAAAAATATTATGTTAGTGCCTATAATATAGGTTTTAAACTAAATTATTGGTGGCAAATTATGTAATATAGTAGGCCCCTCTTATCCACTGGGGATTGGTTCAGGGTGGGGCGTGGATTCTGAAAACCATGAATAATAGTGAATGCCATTGAAAATAATGGGACTTCTGGTTTAAAATACCATAGAGTTGCCTTGGAGGGCCTAGAAAAGGGCTAGGGAAGACACATTTTCTAGGAAGACTCTATGGTAGGTGTGCTGTTTTGTGTCCCATGGATAATGAATCAGTGGATACAGGGGTCCTACTATAATCTGAACATCCTGTACGGTGAATAGGTTAGGTTACATTGATCTGAGATAAACATATGGGGGCCCCAAAGTAAAGCATTGCAGGGGGCCCCAAAATTCCTTAAACCGGCCCTGCTTGGAGCAACGGGAGAAGCCAACCCAACTGCTCAGGATGTTCCTAGCCCATCCACCGAGAATGAATGTATCACAGGTAAGGCCATCATTCCTATCCAAGGTGTGGAAGTACAATCTTCTGCTTAAATAAACAGAAAATAAAGGGTGTCACCTCAGCTCATGATCGCTATGGCAAAAATCCAACATAGCAATTCCGGTCACTTGTATTTCCAGCAAGTTCTGCCCACTGTGTATGTCCGACTAATCAGCTTTCCACTTCCACTCTTATCGAGAAAATGCAGCAAAGCAAATTGGTGGTCCCAATGAGCAGGAATGCTCATTTCCCTCTGAGTTTTTTTGTTTTTTTTTTTAAGTTGGGAAAAGCCACAAATGCTTTCCTTGCACAGTTTTTGGTGTTTTTGGGCCCCTCCTTTCTATTATGGTGGATTGATGTGGGATCCCATTTAGACAGAAAAAAATATCTTTGAATTCTATGAGGAGTATTTTCACCTTTTAGACAACACCAATGATAGAACAGGTTTGTTAATATGTATCATCATAATGAGGGGAGGGCAATCGTATATATATATATATATATATATATATATATTAATATTAATATCTGCAGTTGGAGAAATAGTGTTCTTAGTGGGATGGGAGGACTGGGAACAGGGTTTTGTGGATTGTATGTGTTTCTTTTTCTTCTTTGCTTTCTTATTTCTCTTCTTTGTTAGGTAGGATGTTGTTTGTTGGTTGTATTTTTCTTTTTGTTTTGTTATATTTTCCTGTTAATTTAAGTATTAAGTGTAATCTTAAAATTTACAGTTGGCCCTCCATATCCATGGATTCTGCATCCATGGATTCCACCATCCATGGCTTGAAAATATCCCCCCCCCAAAAAAAATCCAAAAAAAACAAACCTTGATTTTGCCATTTTATATATTTTGCCTTTACTATGGGGTTGTCTAGATGATGGAAAAACTTCTCATAGAATTTGAGGAGAATACCTTTTGTCTCAAGGAGATCTCACAGTGATTTGCTGTATTCAGAAGGCAGGGCAAAAAGGCTTCTATGTGGTAGAAGCCTTTGTGGCTTCTCCCAAGTTTTTTTTTTTTTTAATGCAGGGGAAATGCACATTCCCTCCCATTAGGGCAACTGAATAACATTGCAGTGCATTGCCAGATAAGAGCAGAAGTGGAAACTTGATTGATTGGACATTGGGGGGGGGACTGCTGGCAACAAAGTGACGGAAAGCACCATTTTGGAGTTTTATGGTTGCGATTGTGTGCTTTTTCGCTGCACTGTGGCAACCAAGCCTTGTGTACCTTATATTTACAGTAAAACAAAAAACAAAATACTGTGCAGCAGCAGCAACTTGTTGAGAATAATAACACAAGGGATCCAGTCCTGGCCACCATCTTGATTTACAGGCATGGCTCTGTGTGAACATCAAACACGGATAGCTTCGCGTAGCAGCTATTTTGCCCCAAAACCGGGAGGGTGTGGCATGACCTATTTTTATTCGCATTTTTTTCACATTCGCGGGGGTCTTGCAGCCCTAACCCCCACGAATGTGGAGGGACAACTGTATTTTAATTTGTGACAAGGGAGAGGGGATTGGTAGAATTCAGATTGGAACTGAAGCTGCACACCCACAGTTTGTACCTGAGCAGCAGACTGAGCAGGCACTCAAGTCACCCAGGGGGATTCAAGGAGAATGCAATTTGTCTAAATGGAACCCCACATCAATCTGCCATATTCAGAAGGATTTGCCAAATCTAGCAAAAATTCCATAGGAAAAGCCTTTGTGGAGCCCTTTGTGGCTTTTCCCGTATTTTTAAAAAAGCTCCATGGGGAATGCACATTTCCACTTGTTGGGAAAACCGATACGCATTGATTCACATTACCAATAAGTGGAAAGCTGATTGGTTGGACATGCACAGGGGGTAGAGCTTGATAACAAGGCAAGCGCCCAGAACCACCTTGTTGGATTTTCGCTGTAGCTACAGCGACAAAACAGCCGCTTTTTTTCCCTATTTATTTAGGCAAATTCATGTGCCGAGGCGATGAAACAGCCTTTTTAATTCTTTTTTCTATTTACTTTTACACCTTAGACATGCTATTTTTAAAAAACTACTGTTCAACAGCTTCAACTCAAGGTAAATAAAAATACAAGTAATTCACTCGCACATGCCATCTTGATTCGCAGGCATGCCCATTAGAACAGTGAAAGCGGATTGATTCCTATGCCTGCAATCTTGCCAAATAACCATTAAGACAAACAGAAGCTGCTTTGAATTAGCGTTGGTGTGCATCAATCCACTTTTTTTCCCTTGTAAAGACAAGCCCCCAGTCAGTCTTCAGCACTGTGGTGAGATATTTATTGTAGTTCTGTTTAGATCAGGGATGTAGAATATGTGGTACTGCAGATGGACTCTCATTCTCCACCTTTGATTGTGCTGGCTAGAGCTGATGAAAATTGCAATCCAACAATCTGGAGGGTCACTTTCCCCAGCCTAGATTTAGATCATAGTAATTATTAGTAAATTTTGCACCTCTATATATAAGTTAGTAAACCTTTATGCAAATTGTTCTCCTCTCTCTCTCTTTCTCTCTCTCTCTGGATACTTGTAATGTGTACGCGGCCATTATAGAGCATTTGTCATTTAAGTCCATTGGTAGAGATGATCTTTGCTGCCAAGTGCTTTTCTGATTCCTCTCTTTTTCTCCTAGGATTCGGAAAGTGTGGCAGAAGAGGAAGTGTGGTGTGAAGTACGGATGCCTCACCATCTCACACAGCACTGTAAGTGGAGCTTACAGGGTTGAAGTGAAATTTATCACCACATGAACTCCTTCACATGTTCAATGAGTGGTGGGAGTGTCTTCTATCCCTGCCTTTGCATGCTGATATACCCGTTAGTCACACTCCTTAATCTCTTAACATTAATATTATGGTTGCTAAGGACATGTTGTCCCCATCTTTTAAAAGGGGGGGGGGAAGGAGACACAAATAATTACCGCCTAGTCAGCCTGACATCAATACCAGAAAGGATTCTAGAGCAGATCATTAAACAGACATTCTGTAAGCACTTAGAAAGGAATGCCGTGATCACTAAAAGTCAACATGGGTTTATCATAAACAAGTCATGCCAGACTAATCTTACCTCTTTTTTTCCTAGGGTTACATACTTGGTAGATGAAGGGAATGCTGTGGATGTAATGTATCCTGATTTCAGTAAGGCCTTTGACAAGGTGCCCCCTGATACCCTTGCAAAAAAGTTAGTAACGTGCAGGCTAGACAATGCAACTGTTAGGTGGATTTGCAATTGGTTGACCGACTGAACCCAAAAGGTAGTCACAAATGGCTTCTCTTCATCCTGGAGAGAAGTGACTAGTGGGGTGCCACAGGGTTCTGTCCTGGGCCCAGAAAGTGAAAGTAGCTGGGAGAAAAGCGCAGCCACGTATAAAGTTCTGGGGGAAGGTACAAAGTAACTAAAACAACCAAAAGGAAAAGGAACGAGAATTTTATTTTACAACAATGGGTAACATTCTTGATGAACTGGGTGAGACCAGATTGGGCACAGACTTGAACTGAACATGTGTTAAATATGGTGATCGGAGAGCTGAGTGGGTACAGAGTATGTCCCTCCCTGTAGATAGATTACTAGATGGATTAGTCCAAGAAGAGGACAGAAGAAAGAAAGAAGAGAACTATCTCCCTAGTATAATCCTCATGAGTGGATCTAGACCTGAGAAGAGGGTTGAAGATTGAGGAAAAAAGGAAATGGAAGAAGAAAGAAGACGGGAAGAGGAGAGGAAGAGGAAAACTGACACTGGGGGGTTAAAAGACAATGGACATTTGGACAGGGCAGGGGAAGGCATATTAACACACAGCTGGACTAAAAAAAAACCTTGTGGTAAAAACAATACGTTGATATAACTTGCAGGGCAAATCATACTTTAAAACAACTTTCCAGTTTTTATGAAATAAGGCTATTTGTTATTGAGAAAACATAGCTGGGAGGGTTGGAACAAGGATGGCATTTTCAAGGTCGGAGATAAAACGCTTAAGAAATTAAAGGGACAGTTAAAGTCTTACTAAAAATTACAGAGAATTCTGATTTGATAGCAACGTCTATTGGTGGGTAGTAAGAATACTTTTATAGTATATTTGGCTATAACTAATCAGGTCTTATCTTTTTCTTTTCTGGACGAAAGGAAAGAGGGATGGACTGCCAATAATTTGAATCTGTATTTGATTAATTAATTGTCTAACACCAACTCTCTTGAATAATACTTATGTGATTAAGGAGCTGATTAGTATGCGAGGTAGCAGATTAATTTGAGTAGTAATATCATTAATTGTCTGTTTAATTTTTTTGTTGTTAATCTCTCATTGATTACTTATTTGATTATTATTTACTATTTACTTATCTTCATAAACTTAGTAAACTTAAATATTTACAAATATTTACAAATTTACAAATACTTACTTTACTCAAATATTTTATAACTTAGCTATTTGATTTAAGGGATCAATTTTGAAAACTACTTGATTGGATTAAACATAAAAACATAAAAATATATTTGCTTTACTTTTTGGCTGACATTTAAGTCAATTATTACTCATTAAGTGGATAAGATCAATGCGATTTCATTTAAGGTAGATCAAATTCATTACTATATATCAAATATTATTGGATTGCTGATCTAATAAGGAGATAAGTCTATAAATTGTATAAGTCTACAAACTATATAAGTTATACTGTTATACAGATAAATTTTGGATTATTAACAAAATTAGATTGGAACTTAAGAAATATATTGGATATAGACTATGGCAGCCAGTACAAGAGCCAAAACGGGAGGCAACCCATCACAAACACAAACATTGACAGTAAGAAGAGGATCCTTTGAAAACCCAACAAAACATACAGATATTGGCCTTCAAATTCTTGAAGAGCTTAAGAGTTTTAAAAAGGACATCCAGGAGGATCTGAAATCTTTTAAGAAAGAGATCAGGACAGACATGGAAAAGATCGATAGTAAACTTGATAATTTGAAGACAGAAGTGAAAGATCTAAGAATAAATATAGAAGGCATTAGAAAAAGAATGGAAAAATTGGAGAAACAAATGGAACTAAATGCAAAAGAACAAGAAAAGGAAAAGAACAATATTCTCCTTCAAGAATTAAGATATAGGGAGAAGTGTATTAAGCTGAGAGGGATCCCAGAAACAATAAAAGAAGACTTATGGGAAAAAGTAACATCAAACCTGGCAAACTTTATAGATACAAGGGAGGAAGAACTTGAACGGACAGTGGACAAGCTGTTCCGGATAAGCTCACCAATAGCCAAAGAAAAAAACTTACCAAGACATGTCATAGTATCTTTCACACACACTAGGATGAAAGAAAGAGTCATTCAGACTAGTCGGACAAATCGAAGATTGAGGGGAAGGAGATTCAGATCTTCAAAGACATCCCGAATGAGATATTAAGGAAGAGGCAAGATTATCAACCTTTAACCCCCAAATTAAAAAGGTTGAACATTTCATATAGATGGGAAAGGCTGGAAGGAGTGACTTTTTCATATAGACAAAAAAGATACAAAATAAACACGAAAGACAAAATGAACAAATTCATTGGAAAACTTGAGGAGGAGGAGAGGAGAAGAGCCAAGACGGAAAAAAAAAAGAACAAAGTTAAACGAAATCGAGGAGAGGACCAAAGAAAAGAGGGGAGAAAGGCAAACAGAAAAAGATCTTAGAGCTGAACAAAACCAACAGGAAGAAGAAGAAGTACAAGAGGACGAAGGAAAAGAAGAGGAAGAAAAGGTATTATCCCAGGAGGAGGAAGAAGATCCTGAAGATAGCGAATTTTCTGATAACGCAGACGAAGCGGGAATATAATATTTTGACAAAATGGCACTAAAAATAAGATAATGGAACGTCAAAGGACTAAACGCACCCTAAAAGAGAAAACATATCTTTCACCTACTAGAAAAGAGTAACGCAGAAATCATCTGCCTACAGGAAACAAAAATACGGGAGAAAGACAACAAACTTCTCAATAGACCTTAGCTTGGACAAGGCTTCTTCTCAAACTCAAATAAAAGGAAAGGAGGAGTAGCTATCTATGTAAATAATAAATATGAGGCTATAGAAATTATGAATGATAAAGAGGGGCACTATATCGGACTGGAAATAAGCTTGATTAATTTGAAGATAATCTTGATTGCAATCTACGCACCTTTTGAGAAAAAAGACCAATTTTATAACAAATTGCAACAAGAACTTGAAAAACTTGGGAAACAAAACAAAAATAACATAATCATTGCCGGAGACTTTAATGGCATCCCAAAAGCAAGCCAAGACAGATCTAACTCCTCCCACAAAAAGAGCTACGGGGAATTACCAAATATCTGCAAGAACTTGTTAGATGATTTTAACTTGATAGATATTTGGTCAGCAAAATATGGAAAGAAAAAAGGATTCACCTTTTACTCTGAAGCTCACAAATCGATGTCCAGAATCGATATGTTCTGGGCATCAACTGACTTGCTAACGAAAATTCAAGAAATGGATATAATTGGAAGAATCTTGTCTGATCACAACCCTATTGAAATTAAGCTGTTAATCTACAGAAGGGAATATATGTGGAGATTAAAAGAAAACATGCTTAAAGATGAGAAATTAGTAAATAAAGTTGAAAACGAAATTCAGGAATATTTTAAGATTAATAAGGATTCAGACACTACGCACAAAACGAGGTGGGATGCTTTTAAGGCAATGATCAGAGGCCTTTTTCTTCAGAGAGGAGCAGAAATAAAAAAAATATAAAGATGAGAAAAATAGAACATTGATAGAAGATTTGAAAAAAAAAAAGAAAAGAACTTAAGACAGAACCCGAAAAACACTAATCTCAAAAAAGAAATAAAATTGATTCAAGAAGAATTAAGATCAGAATTAAGTGAGAATATTGGGGGGAAACTAAAAAGAATAAAACAAAGATATTTCGAAAAAGCGAACAAAGCAGGACAATGGTTGGCCTATCGATTGAAGAGAGAAACAGAAAAAAAACTAATTACAGAAATAAAAACTGGAAATATAAGATATTCTAAACAAAACGATATTAAAGATGCCTTTGTGAAATTCTATAAATCTTTGTATGCAAAACCGGATGACAACAAACAAGAGAAAGACATAGACAAATACTTTAAAAATACCATTAAGAAAACAATACCAGAGGAGATGAAAGTAGATTTAATGCAACTTATTAGCACAGATGAAATATTACAAGCAATCAATCAAATGAAAACAGGGAAGTCTCCAGGTCAAGATGGATTTATAATGGAATTTTATAAAAAGTTTCAGGAAGATCTGATAATGCCTCTCCAACAAGTCATAAACAAAATTCAAGAAGAAGGCATCCCGATTTCTTGGCAAACAGCCAATATTGCTTAATCCCAAAAGAAGGTAAAGATAAATCAAATATGGCAAACTATCGCCCTATATCTTTGTTGAATACTGATTACAAAATATATACAACAATTTTAGCAAATAGACTGAGCAAAATAATAAAAGAAGTGGTACACGAAGACCAGATGGGGTTCATTAAAGGAAGATACATGTCGGAGAACATAAGAATGATGATCAACACGTTAGAATACTATGAACGAGTTAATAATAAGAAAGCGGCTTTCATCTTTATCGACGCAGAGAAGGCTTTTGACAACATCAGCTGGCTTTATATTGTGAAAACACTGGAGAAATTAGACCTTGGAGAAATAGTCATAAAAGGCATAAAAGCAATATACCAAACTCAAAATGCACATTTAATAATAAATGGAGAAAGAAGAGAAAATTTTAATGTTTATAAAGGAACTCGCCAAGGATGTCCTTTATCCCCACTACTTTTTATACTGGCCGTAGAAAGTTTGATTAATAGGATAAGCGACATACAAATACCTGGCCTCAAGATAAAAGGTCAAGAATACAAAGTAAAAGCATTTGCTGATGACCTTGCAATAATCTTAGAAAATCCTGTGGACAATATACCTATTCTATTTGAACAGATAAAAACTTTCAGAAACCTGGCGGGCTTTAGGTTGAACAAAGACAAAACAGCAATAATAACAAAAAATATGGCACTGGAAGAAGAGGAACATTTAAAAGAGAAGTCAGGATGCAAAATTGAGAAAAAAGTAAAGTACCTTGGAATCTGGATAAGCAAAAGAAATATTGATCTATATGAAAATAACTATAAAAAACTGTGGAAGGAAATTAAATCAGATCTTGGACATTGGACTAGGTTGGGTCTATCCTTACTTGGAAGAATTAATACGATCAAAATGAATATATTACCAAAATACTTGTTCTTATTTCAAAACTTACCGATACTCCAAAATGAAAATGTACTCCAACAGTGGACCTCTGAATTAAACAAGTTTATATGGAAAGGGAAGAAAGCAAGAATAAAATGGACGACACTGATAGCAGATAAAAACAAAGGAGGAGTATCCTTGCCCAATTTGAAATTGTATTACAGAGCATGTGGGATCAATTGGTTGGTGCCCTGGATCAAACTGAACAATGACAGATAGCTAATGTTGGAGGGACATTCACTGTGATACGGTTGGCATGCTTATTTAGAATATGAGAAATCTAAAGTGAATAAGGACTTTGACAACCATATGATTAGGAAAGCTTTATTGAAAATTTGGTACAAGGTTAGAAATCAATTTTATACAAAATTACCGAACTGGATATCCATTCATTCTTGGGGAGATGGGAAAATTCAAAGAATTGGTTAAGATATAGAGATTTAATTGACCACGAGGCATGGAAGAATGGAGAAGGAACAAAACTACTTACCCGGGAGGAACTGGAAGAAAGAGGGATAAAAATGAATTGGTTTAAATACCTGCAAATTAAAAACAGATTCCAAGATGATAAACGAAAATATGACTTTGAAATGTCAGAGACGGATCTAGATAAAATAATATGGGGAAAAATGGATAAGAAAGTTGCTAAATTCTACAAATTATTATTGAATAGAGAACTGGAAGGAGAGTCAGTGACGGAATCTATGACTAAATGGGCCCTAGACTTGCGCGAAACGATAACTATGGATGAGTGGGAGAGATCATGGAAGGAAACAAATATGTTTACAGCATGCTTAGCCTTGAAGGAAAACCATTTAAAGATCATCAATAGATGGTACTTAACCCCAACGAGAATATGTAAGATGTGTAAAACAGGCAACAACAAATGCTAGCGATGCGAAAAAGATATTGGAACATTGTACCATATGTGGTGGAGCTGTCCAAAAATCCAAAAGTTTTGGTTACAGATTCATAAAACAATTCAAAAAATTATACAATGCACATTTTATTATGAACCCCAAATTTTATTTACTAAATATAACTTCTGATCTGGAGAAAAGATTCAAACAACAATATTGGAGAACATTACTCTACGCGACCACAGCGGCAAGGTTAATGATTGCAGCTAATTGGAAGAAAAAAGATATTCCATCAATAGATAACTAGTTACTTAAACTTAAGGAAATGTTAGAGAATGACAAGCTAACATTCATTTTGAATAAAGCAAATATTAATAAATTGGGGAAAGAATGGCTCCCTATTCAAGAGTATTGGAAAAAGAGGTGGAACATAAATAAGGAAAGAAAAATAATAGGATACTGGAAAATAAAGGCAGTGCAACAGAAAGAATAGTAAAAGATGTTGGATGGGACATAACTGATTAAGGCTGGCTTGTAACTGAGAAGCGAATGCTTAAATAACACACTTAACATTACTAGGTTCTGAGGTAGGGAAGAAAAAGTGTGTAAATAGTGTTGATAGAAAGAATTAGAAGAATATAAATTATAAATTATATAGAGGAGATGAAGAATTATAAAGGATGAACATCCCAGAAGGTGGCTGGACAAGGGAGTTAATGGGAGAAAGAAGGAAGAAGAAGGGATAGTTAAAGTATGTGTGAAGGTTAGAGAATGTGAAGAATGTGAAGAAGGCCATTAGAAGGGAAAAGAAAGGAGAGAAAGAAAGGAAGAAAGGGAAGTAAGGGAAGGGGAAGAGGGAATATGAAGGATGGGAAAAGACAAATTCAGATGGAAGGTACAATATAAACGATAACAAAATTGGAATTAAGTGGTTATTATGGATAATAATGTAATAACATACTATTATGATATGTGTAAAATCAATTGAACTGTTTCATTAATTTTTATGATGATAGCGTAAATAAAAGCTATACAATAAAAAAAAAATCTGCTTTCTCTAGCGTTTGCCACAACAGATTCCTAGGGACTGAGTCAAAAGCTGACTTTAAGTCAATGAAGCAAGCATAAAGTTTTTGCTTCATGTTTTGAGTATATTTGCAGATCAAAAAAATTAATACAAAACACGAGTCAATAGTAGATTTCCCCTTCTGAAAACCTGCTTGGACTTCAGATATTAAATCATGTCTCTCAGACCAATCTTCTAAGCGTTCTAATAAGGTACGCGCATACAGTTTAGAAGAGATATTCAAAAGACTAATCGGCCTATAATTGGCCGGATTTTTTTATCTCCCTTTTTATGTACGGGGTGACAATGCTTGATCTCCATCCTTCAGGGATACATCCCGATTTATTTATATAGGTAAACAGCTTAGCCAAAATGGGTGCCCAATAATCTGATTTTACATTAAATAATTCCATGGGAATCATGTCTTCCCCAGGAGCTTTGTTAATTGATTGTTTGGTCATTTTTTTTTTTACCTGTTCAGGGGTAACCTCTGGCCATTCTGCTAAGGCGGCAATTTGAGAAAGATATAAATGAGGATATGGAGTTAGTTTGCAACTATATATGTTTGCAAAATATTCCTCCCATACATTACTTTGAATTACTGCTTCCAAAGATTGATCTATTGTTCTGGTCGCTCGTGCGATAATATGCCAGAATGTTTGTGAATCCTTTTGCATAGCAGTATAATCCAGTTCTTTCCATTGAGATATGTAATAATTATGTCTCTTTTCATTAAGTAGTGCTTTATAATCATTCCTCAACCGAGCTATATATAAGTGTGTTTCCATGTCTTCCTTGTTGGCCTTTAGTTTTAGAACCCTCAGTGCTTTCACTAACATTTTTTTTTTGGTCTTGCGACATTCCTCATCATACCAGCTCTGAGATTTAAATCTAAGCATTTCAGAGTTAGAAGATGATACAAGAAATGGTTTTAAATGAGACAAAAGGATTTCATATGACCCAATGATATTGTCAGGTTCATACAGAATATTTTCTCTTAGTTTAACAAAATCAAATGATTCCAAGATGTTAATAATTCTGTCTTGGAGTTGTTCGTTCCACCTTAGTCGTTTGCCACCAAGGATTAAATAATTGGAGCCATCAACATTACGAGGAATAGTCAAAAAACCAGATGTTAAAATATGCAGCTGTAAGGGCTTATGATCACTCTCAGCTCGGGGGATTATTTTAAATGAGTCACGAAGTACTGGAACAGAACTAGTAGCCATAAAGTAATCGACAGTGCTGGCATGGCCTTTGGGAGAAATAAATGTATAATATCCATTTAGATCTCCAAGACCATGGCCATTACTGAGTTGAAGATTGTATTTGATTACTAACTCACATAAATGTTTCCCAGCAGCATTAGCTGTCTTATCCAGAACTGCCCTAAGGGAAAAGTTCTGGGACATTTTCTATGCATAATCCAAAAATTGTGTTATTGAGGGAAACAGTGCCGATCCTGGCATTGAAGTTGCCTCCAATGATCACCCATGGGTTAGGAGATTGAATGTCTAATTCCTCCAGAATGTAGTTCAATCTGTCCCAGGGCAAACATTCCTTAACACCAGAACTTGCTGGAGGAATGTACGTACAGATAATATGCAATGGTTCAGGGGCAATATTAGAGACTGCTAACACTAGGAAATTAGAGGTATTTAATGAATGAAATTGGGAGATAACAGCGTTAAGTGTGGTTGAAATTAGAACAGCAAGACCTCCCAAAGGTCTCCCAAACTTCCTAATTTTTACAGCTGGAATAGTGTAAGAAGTATAACCTTGTAGGTTTATAACACATCCATTGGGTACCCATGTTTCTTGGAGAAGGATGATATCATATGATTGTAAGAATTTTAAGAAATCCTCATCCTGTATCTTATTAGACCATCCTGCTATGTTCGAGGACATGATATTGATTGAATCTGCAACAGGTCAAGTTTTGCCTATAGAAGGCAGGGTGAATTGAGCATGTCCATCAGTTGTTCTGGTCATATCCATTCCTTTGAAGCAGTTCCCAATACTCTCCATATCGTGATTATTAACATTAATGTTTATGGCTGAGAGATTGTGTGAGTCAATTCCGTTGCCAGACATAAAGCCATCAGTAGGGGCCCCAGCTAATTCCATCATTTGTGTGACCCTGTTGGCAGCTGTAAACTCTGATTCACATATTTTATTTAATCTGGCTTGAAGTTAATTCAGTCTACCTGTGATAAGCAACTTATCAAAAGGGGGAGTCTGGTAAATGAATCTATAAGGCCGGCTTCATTCATATCATCCATTAATATGTTGTTTGGGATGTCCTAAGAGGCATGGGGAATTTCAGGGTTGGGACATGTATCGTCCAAGCAAATCAGATCCTCATCCGTCTGTCGAGGCTTATCAAGGTCAATCAATGACAGATCATTTATAGAGGATGAAGTATTAGCAATTAAAGGGTATGGTGCTGAGTAGCAAAAGACTCTTGTTACTTCGATTTGATCGAGAGATAAATTTCTTCAATTTGTATAGCCTTGCTGCTGTATCAACATCCCTAAACTTTATAAGGGCTCTGGCCAACAAATAATTATAAAATAAGTATTGTACATTTTCTATATCCCCTTCTTTCATAAAAGTTATTCCAAGGGCTCTAAGCTGTTGTAAAAAGTGGGATTTCCTACTGGATTGAGAGGTGAAACCATGTGGCTTAGGGTAGTTAACGAATGCTAGTTGTGATCTTTCTAGAACTAAAGATGGTGTATTAGATCTTGTTTGAGGAGCAGATAAATGCTATTTATCCTCTTTTTTGTTTAACTAGGCTGTACTATTATTGTTACTGCCCTCATCTTTCCCCTCTGCTATCTGTTTTTGGCAGGAGTCTTGTTAAGTTGCTGGAATCCACCTGGGAAGAGTTTGCTAATGGAAAAGGTTCATTTGGTTTTGCAGCCAGCTTTATTTCCTTTTTTTTATTCTTAATGGCGCCTATAACCTCCCTTGTTAAGCCTAAATTTGTAGGAGATTTTGAGGGATTGTCTAAGAGACTAAATATTATCTTGAAGTTAAAGTTTACAGCCTTCCTAGCTCTGACTAGTTGTTACTCCAAATTTTGGCTAGGAGCATTATTTATAGTCCCCCCTCCTCTTTTTCCTCTTCTTTTTATTAGATCGCTTTTTAGATTTGTTATCTGACTGAGGAGTAGCTTGGCTCAAACTAATATCATTACAGGGTGAGAATTTACCCAAATGATCTACATCTCTATTTAAAAGCCCTACAGTTTTTGGGGGTGCAGCCTGTCAGGTTCATCCCTGAATTCTGGGGTTTGGGGTAGAATTCATGGAGGACCCTGACATGAGGTGGTTTTCCCCCTGGCTGGGCCTCTGGAGTTTTGGAGGGAGGCCAGCCCGCCTGGTTGGCCTGGGAACGCTCCTCTCTCAGAGACGCTCAAGGTCAAGGCGGCCAGGTGCAGGCCTGCCTCTCTCACTCCCTAAATGCTTTCTCATGCTGGGAGGGTTTATCTGGAAGGATGTTGTGCCTGAATTCAGTTTTGGCTTTTCCTATGTTCCTGAGACATGAATCCATGTCAATAAAGCAATTTATTGAATGCATGTGAGCGTGTGTGCTTGGTACGTCACAGTAAGCCGAAACTCTTCTTTGCAACCTTTTCCTTTTGGGTGGTTCTACCCACAATGTCGGCCGACGCGGAGGCTGGAACCAGACGGATAAAGATCTGGTTGCCGGTGGCGACCAGGGAGCCGGTGCCTCTGGGCTGGTGGCCGGTGCAGCGGGAGGTGTTGCAGCAGCTTCCGAAGAAGACAAGAGCCAGGACCGCTGAAGGGCTGGGAGATTTACTCTCCCCTCCGACCCCTTGGAGCTGGGAGCCAAGCCAGCCCCGGGGAGGGGCAGCATGCCGCCCTTCGGCACTCCAGTTCGAGAAGTCCTGGCACCCCACTGGCCTTGAGCAGGCGACCGCAGCTGGGAGGAACGTCGGTCCCGTCAGTGGGACAGGTCCCTGGGCGAGGGGCCCTGAGAGCCAGGAGTAAGGTTTTCCCTGGCAGAAGTGGGAGCAGAGGTCCAGCAGTTGAAGCAGCAAATGGGGGAGGTGCAGGCGAGCTGCCTAGAACTCCTGCAAAGGATGCCACCGGCTCTACCCACCCGTGGAGGGGCCCAGCCTCCTCAAGCCCAACCAGCGGCCGCCCCGGCACCCAGGGCAGGGGTCCCAACCCTGCCTCCTGAGGTCCATGGTCCATGGCCTGAGGTCCTGGACCGGCCCCTCCTGGAGGGGCTGGGCCGGTTGAGCCATGGGAAAGACCCCGGGGCCTGAAGCACTGGAATTTAAAGGTGACCTTCGATGGAGATGCAGCGAAGCTTCCATACTTCCTGACCCAAGTGGTTAGTTTCATGACCCAGTGGGATGAGGAATTCCAGACGGAGGCTGAGAAGGTGCAGTATGTGTCCAACCAGCTAGAGGGAGAGGCGGCACAGTGGTTGGTGGGGCTCTATGACATGGGAGCACCAAAACTGGGAAACTTCCAGGAGTTCTTGCTGGCCTTACGGGCCCAATTTGAAGACCCCTTGAGAGTGAGTAGGGCCCGGGCGGATCTCAGGCAACTAAAGCAAAGCTCAAAATCAGTGGGAGAGTATGCTGTTGAGTTCCGCCGCCTGGCCAGCCAAGTGCCTGAGTGGGCAGAGGACATCAAGGTGCAGTTTTTCCAAGATGGTCTGAACGCTGACATCCTAGAGTGGGCAATGTTCCAGGGGAACCCCGAAACCCTCTTGGGGTGGGTGCAGCTTGCCAGAGAAGTGGAGACACTGAGACGGAGCGTCAAGATGGTTCGGCAACAGCAAGGGTCCGTGGGGAAGACCTCTGGGTCCACCGGGAAAAAAGGTAAATCGGCCCGCCCAAGGGGGAACATGACTGGAGAATCTGAACGGGAGCGGAGGATGAGGAAGGGCCTCTGCCTGCATTGTAGAAAAGGAGGCCATCATATAGCTGAATGCCCAGACTAGAGCCCTCGAGAACCAGCTGCAGCTGACAAGCTCCAGCGGAGCGAAGGGAGGTCGGTGTCTTCAAAGACCCCACTCAAGCCCAAGTCCAAAGCAGCAGTACGGGCTTTGGTACCAGGTCATGCAGCGGGGGAATCATCGGATGACCCCGATGACAGTGGATCTTATTCCTTTGACACAGAGCCATCAGGAAATGGCTCCAGCCCATCCTATTAAGCGCCCGAGGGTGGGCTAACCCCGAAGGGTGCCCGGAGGCTGTGGTGAGTGGAGTAAAAGGCCCTTTTTTCATAAAAGCTAGGATTGGAGCTGGAAAAGGGGGGCTCACTAGAAAAGTAATGTTGAT
Source organism: Gambelia wislizenii (assembly GCA_030847615.1). Lineage (NCBI taxonomy): Eukaryota > Metazoa > Chordata > Lepidosauria > Squamata > Crotaphytidae > Gambelia > Gambelia wislizenii. The sequence goes on along the minus strand of JAUMIR010000010.1, from coordinate 17,696,007 downwards.
GGTTGATTGTGGGTGTACCCAAGTCCTAATGCATCCCTCCCTAGTCAGTGAACTGGACATTAGTACTATTAAGTTGGACAAGCCAGTGTGGCTGTCACAAATGGATGGGGGAATGATGAAGGGGGGCCCTGCCAGGCGAGTGACAGGTCCAATACACATGAGAATGGGGAACCACCAGGAGGAACTTCAATTTGTGATTGCCCCAGGGCTCGTTCCCGCAGCAGTGGTGGGTCTAAACTGGCTAAAATACCACAACCCCTCCATAGACTGGGTGAAGGAGACACTGACTTATGCAGATCCCATATGTGTACAGAAGCATCGGGTGGAGGAAGCTTTCCGAAGGGAGGGGGTCCCCCTAGGAGCTGAGTCACGGAACTACACAACTGCTTTAGTCAGAGGGGAGCTGAAAGGCTTGCCGGTGGAATACAAACCATGGCAATATGTTTTTGAGGAGAAGGAGTGTGACATGCTGCCACCTCACAGGCCCTTTGACTGTGCCATTGAGATACTGTCTGAGACTAAATTACCCAAGCCCAGGATTTATTCCATGATGCCAGCGGAACTGGATGCACTCCGGGAGTTCATAGAAAAAAACCTAGTGCGGGGGTTCATTAGGCCCTCGACCTCCCCTGTGGGGGCCCCGGTGATGTTCAGGCGAAAATCAGATGGGGGTCTTCGTTTGATCCAAGACTATTGAGGGTTAAACGCGATCAGCCCCCTGCCCCTGATGAAGGACATACTGGCCCATTTGTCCAAAGGGAAGATATTTATAAGTTGGACCTAAGGGAGGCGTATTACAGAGTGAAAATCAAGGAGGGGGACGAATGGAAAACTGCGTTCAATTGTCCTTTGGGGGCCTTCGAGTTCAGAGTCATGCCATTTGGGTTAAAAGGGCCCCCCGGGATATTTCAGAACTTAATTAATGATGTTTTGAGAGACTTTCTGTACAAGGGGGTCTTGGTGTATTTGGATGATGTATTGATTTATTCTGAGGACTATATGTCCCATGTGAAACTGGTGAAAAAGGTGCTTGCGAATTTGGGTGAAAATAATCTGTATGCTAAGATGTCAAAGTGTGAATTCCACCAAAGCCGTTTAGACTATCTGGGATACTGCATCTCAAATAAGGGGATAGAAATGGACCCGGAAAAGGTCAAAGGGGTGTTGGCATGGGAGGCCCCTAGAACCAGGAAGCAGCTGCAAAGCTTCCTTGGATTTGCTAACTTTTACCGGTCCTTCATCCCGGACTTTGCGACGGTAGCCCTCCCTCTGACTGATTTGTCAAAAACCAAAGATGTGGGGAAGAAAGCTCGAAAGAGGTCAGGAAATGGGGAAAAGCCTCCCCAAAAGATAGTGTGGACTGACCAATGTCAACAGGCTTTTGATAAATTGAAAACACTCTTCACCTCTGAACCAATTCTCAAACACCCCGACCCCTCCCAGCCTTTTGTAGTCCAAGTTGACACCTCTGATGTTGCAATGGGAGGGGTGCTGTTGCAAAGGGGGGAGGAGGGAGAGCTCAGACCGTGTGCCTACCTATCCAAAAAATGTAATGAGACTGAGCAAAATTGGCCTGTGTGGGAAAAGGAGGCGGGTGCAACTAAACTGGCCCTAGAAACTTGGCGCCACCTGCTGGAGGGATCTCCCAAACCCTTTGAAGTTTGAACAGATCACAAGAATTTGGAAGTTTTAGCCACCCCTCGGCGATTGAGCCCTAAGCAGGTTAGGTGGGTCAGCTTCTTTTACCAGTTCAACTTCACCCTGAAATTTATCCCTGGAAAAAGGAATTTCCTAGCTGATGCTTTGTCCAGACTCCCACAACATGAGAGTAAACGAAAAGAGGTCATTGACACAGTTTTCTCCCCCTCCCACTTGGGGCTAGCAGTCCTAACATGTAGCAAAGCCAAGCATCAGGAGACCCAAGCCAGCCCCCTTGAGGGGCCAAGGCCTGAGCTTAAGGCAGCCAAAGATAACGTCCCACCACCGGCAGATGCTGGACCCCGTGAGTCCCCGCCTGAGCCAGAGCCTGCTCCACAGCCCCTCCTCCCTTGAGGTGATGTGGATGGGTGGCAGTCCCAACTGGTGTCGGTCCTGCCCGAGGACCCATGGCTTTTAGCCCACCCTGGGGAGGTGACCATGAGGGAGGGCCTGGTCTGGAAAGGAGACCGTCTGTATGTCCCAAAAGGCATGAGGGCAACTATCCTCAGGCAGTGCCATGATGTTAAAAGTGCTGGACATTTTGGGTATATTAAAACTTTACATTTGGCCCGGAGACAATTTTGGTGGCCAAAGGAGAAAGGAGGTGGAAGAGTATGTGAAAGGATGTTCCACATGTGCAATGGCAAAAGGGGGGGCAGGGAAGCCAAAAGGACTGCTCCAGCCTTTGCCTACCCCAACCAAGCCTTGGGAAGTCATCAGTATGGACTTTGTAGTAGAGGTACCAGAAAGTAAGAAAAAGACTGTTATTTGGGTGGTTACTGATATATTTTCAAAACAAGCACATTTTGTGGCCTGCAAGAAACTTCCAACAGCTTCCCAATTGGCCAGGTTGTTCATTTAGCACATTTACAGACTACATGGAATTCCTGCCAAGATTGTGTCTAACCGGGGGGCCCAGTTCACTTCCCAGTTTTGGAAGGCGTTCATGAACCTCCTGGGAGTGGAGTTAGGACTCAGCAGTTCCCATCATTCCCAGAGTGATGGACAGAGCGAATGCGTTAATCAGGTGCTTGAACAATACCTGAGGTGCTATGTGAACTTCCAACAATCTGACTGGGTGGACCTCTTGCCTTTTGCAGAGGTAGCCTATAATAATGCCACTCACCAGAGCACTGGCCTCTCCTCCTTCAAGGTTGTCTCAGGGCAGGATTTCAATCCCTTGCCCCTAGGGGAGGGGTCCTCTATGGACCCAGTCTCAGTGACCCAGTGGAGTCAAAAGTTCAGAGATGCCTGGCCCCATGTGGTCTCTGCCTTGGACTTCGCCAAAGCCCATTACAAACATCATGCTAACCAGAAACGGGATCCCTCCCCGGGATACGCCGTTGGGCACCTGGTCTATTTGTCCACCAAATTCCTTAAGAGTCCCCAGCCTTCCAAGAAGTTGGGGGCCAAGTACATTGGAACCTTTCTTATTACTAGAGTGATAAACCCAGTGGCTTTTGAACTGTCTTTACCTAAACTATACCGAAATGTTCATCCTGTGTTTCATTCCAGCTTGCTCAAACCGGCATGCCCTCCAGACCATCACCACCCTGCCCCAGGACCTGCGCCCCGCCCTATTCTGGTCGACCTAGATCAACATTTTGAAATATCTGAAGTGTTGGACTCTCGGGTTCACAGGGGTGTTTTACAGTACTTGGTGAAATGGAAACACTTGCCGTTGGGCCATGCTGAGTGGGTTAATGCTAATCATGTGAATGCCCTGCGCTTGTTGCGAAAGTTCCATGCCCGCTTTCCCGACAAGCTGGGTTAGGGGAATGGGGGGGGTGCTTTGGGAGGGCAGTATGTCAGGTTCATCCCTGAATTCTGGGGTTTGGAGTAGAATTCATGGAGAACCCTGACATGAGGCAGTTTCCCCCCTGGCTGGGCCTCTGGAGTTTTGGAGGGAGGCCAGCCCGCCTGGTTGGCCTGGGAACGCTCCTCTCTCAGAGACACTCAAGGTCAAGGCAGCCAGGTGTAGGCCTGCCTCTCTCACTCCCTAAATGCTTTCTCACGCTGGGAGGGTTTATCTGGAAGGATGTTGTGCCTGAATTCAGTTTTGGCTTTTCCTATGTTCCTGACACATGAATCCATGTCAATAAAGCAATTTATTGAATGCATGTGAGCGTGTGTGCTTGGTACATCACACTAAGATCCCTTCACTAATAGTCCAGGATATTATATCTATGTTATTTTTGATAGTGGTTAATAGATCATGTTGTTTTTTTAACATGTCAAATAACACTGATAAATGAGGATTTTCATTCACTATTAACTTATTTAATTTCTCATCAGAGTCTGCTAAGGGATGCAAACTTTCTTCATATTTGGGGGATTCTGTGTCTAGAGCACTTAACTGTTGGTTAATTGTTTCCCTACGCTTATTGTATTCTTCTAATGTTCTTTTTTTCATTCTCCAATAAGATTTCCAAAGGAGGCATGTCCTCAAAAAAAGACAAAATATCATCTTTATTGTTCTTAGGGTCACTTGTCTGATCTAGGTTTATGATACTATTAACTAGATTTAGTTCTGGATGCTCATGATCAAGAGGCAGACTCCTATTCAAGTTAAGACCCATTTTCATATCATTAGTTGGACTATATTCTGATAGAGATGGTTGAGGATTGAGATCAGGGGTGTTGCCAGGTATATCAGAGGTAGCATCCTCAGTAGGGTCAGTTTTAACAGTACTGGTATGTTTACCTTTCGAGTTATAAGATTCTTCCCTGTGAGTACCATTTGAGTACTTGGCCACTTTACCTCTGTTCCCTCTTGTGATTTTAACAAAGGGCCAGATTGAGCTGAAGGGAGTATTTTTGTTAATTTTAGAGGATTTTCTAGGTTTCTTTGAGAGGTCAGATTGACTCCTGGTTACTACCATGGTTAGCCCAAGCCAGCAGAAAGTGGGGGGGAGACTATAAATCCATACTATAGAATAAATAAAATATTACAAGTATAATAAAGCAAAAATCTATTGACTGTATGATTATGTAAAATGTATTATTATATATAAGATAAAAAGAAAATATGTCAATAACTATATATAGTAAAATCTGAGCTATATTAGTAACTGTATATAGTAAAATCTGAGCTGTATTGGTTAAAATAACCAGTAAACAAGGCTACTGTAGCAAATCAAGTATTAAACCTTTTACAGCAACCTCTGAGTGGCTTTGAGCAAAAAAGAAAGAAAACAAAACAAAACACAAGGTTAACTGGAATAATAATTCTAAATAACTGTGAGGTAAGCTCTCATTTCCTTTACACAAGATGGCAAAGCTTAAGCACAAAGTGGGACAGCAGCAAACAGCTGCAGCTGGGGCTAGTGATGTGGGTTGGGGGCAGGTGGCTTTTGACACCATTGCCGCCTCCACTGCCGCTGCCGCCACCTCCCTGACTCTCCGGGGCTCCTCCGCCTCAGGTAGTGCTGCTGCTGCAGCTGTGGCTGGCTCTTAGCTGCTCCTGGTGGAAAAAGTGGTGCCTGAAGGCTTTTTTTAAAAGCTGCAGATGCCCAAACTCACTCCTAGCTGCTGCTGGAGGAAAAGGTAGTAACTGAAGGCTTTTTAAAGGCTGCAGACGCCCAAACCCATTCCTAGCTGCTGCTGGAGGAAAAGGTAGTAACTGAAGGTTTTTTAAAGGCTGCAGATGCCCAAACTCACTCCTAGCTGCTGCTGGAGGAAAAGGTGGTAGCTGAAGGCTTTTTAAAGGCTGCAGACTCCCAAACCCATTCCTAGCTGCTGCTGGAGGAAAAGGTAGTAACTGAAGGTTTTTTAAAGGCTGTAGATGCCCAAACTCACTCCTAGCTGCTGCTGGAGGAAAAGGTGGTAGCTGAAGGCTTTTTAAAGGCTGCAGATGCCCAAACCCATTCCTAGCTGCTGCTCCTGGTAAAAGTTAGCATTTTCTGTGCCAGAGTAAATCCTATCAACTTGTAGCTTAGTTTGGCATGGTATGTCAGGAGTTAGAGACTGAACTCCATTATAAAATAGCTGAACAACTGCAGAATCATGCTGAATCATAATGGCTGACTGCATGAACTACCAAGTCATGCCTAATCAGGCCACTACAGGGCAATGTCATATATATATATATGTGTGTGTGTGTGTGTGTGTGAGAGAGAGAGAGAGAGAGAGAGAAAGAAAGAGAGAGAGAGAGAGCGCTAGGCCAAAGCTCACTCTCTTCTTCTTGTGAATGCTGATACCTGGTGAAGCAGTTTCTCCTTCAATTGTAAATATTTGTATATGTATAATGCAACTGTTTGACTTTGAAGATAAAAGTGCTTCCTGCTTATTTGGACGTCAAACACTCTGTGTGTGAGTATTCTTGGGAATGGGTTGCTACTAAGTCAACTGAGATAGTTTTTTGGCTTCTGCCGGGGACTGAGTGTCCTCTCATCCTCTGACATGGTAAACACCAACTCTTGTCACAAAAGGATCTAATGCCTTTCCACCCTTTCAAATGGCTGTGGTGAGATCATATAGAGGGGCTTCATGTTAAATATGGCAGCAACCTGTGAATCAAATCTCAGTGGAACAGGAAAGAGCTATTGAGGTTGCAGGATGTATGTGTGTTTGAATCCTGAAGTGAGGCATTAGTTTATTGATTAATTAATTATTTGTATCTCACGTTTCCTTCAATGAGAAAAGTAGTTTGCAAGGATTTTCCTTGCCTTGCCAAGTTCTTACAACAACACTGTGAGATAGGGCAGGCTTAGAGAAAATGGCTGGCTCAAGATGACACAGCGGGTTTCACAGCTGAGTAGGGACTAGAACCTGACCTTCCAAGGCTCAGTCCAGGACTCTAACCACTAGGCCATATTGACAGCTTTGGTTTCTCCTTCGTCTGTTTTTCATCCTGCCTGCTCTGGGGTTCATTTGGTAGGATTGCCACTTTTCCCCCTCTGTGGCTCTTTTGGTAGAATCACCACCACCATGTTCCATAATCTTGCATCATTGATGGTTCACAGGTGAAGTCTTTCCTGTCAAGGAAATAAGGGGGGGGGGATAATTGTATCTGTGAAATGTCTGAGAGTTCAGGATCCTATAAAAAGACACAGCAGCAGGACGGGAGGTGACTGGCAAGATTAACAGCCTCTACCAGGACCAGTAGGTGTTGGTCAGCTTCACTCTATAGCCCATCTTCCAGTTCCTTGGCCTGAAACAATTCATTTCTCCTAACTCAGTATGTGTCATTCAAGTTGCCTGTTGACTTATGGTGACTCCAGGAATTTCATAGGGTTTTCTTAGGCAAGGGCTGCCACCACACTGCAAAAATAATGCAGTTTGATACTGCTTTAACTGCCATAGCTCAGTGCTATGGAATTCTGGGATTTGTAGTTTTGTGAGATTTAGCCTCTGCCAGAGAGCTCTGGTGCCACAACAAACTGCAAATCCCAGGATTCCATAGGATGGAGCCATGATAGTTAAAGAAGTGTTAAATTGCATCATTTCTGCATAGTATACTCAGAGGTGGCTTTGCCAGTTCCTTCCCCTGAAATATAGCCTACACAACCTGGTATTTGTTAACGGTCTCCATCCAAGTGTTAATCAGAGCTGATCCTGCTTAACCTCCAAGATCAGATGAGATCTATTTCTACTACCCTGTCTACCAGGTTTTTTAGTGACTAGCCCTCCAGAGGAGACCTTTGAGAATCAACAGAACATGTACGGTACATTGTGACTGACATAATACCCATTAGTTTTAATGGGTGTACTCTAAGCATGACTAAATCTGGATCCAAACTTCATTTTTGAGAATCTGATCATATGTTCAGCTGTATATTTTACTGTCTATTTTGTATTATTATTTTGTCTTATTGTAGTGTGCCCAAAGCACCTTTGTTACTGGATGGCATATAAATGCCATTAATAAATTGTTGTTGCTGTTGTTTATAATAGTTACTGTATTGGAAGTGTGCTTGCAAAATGTGCAGTGCTCTTGGTAAACAGGGCAGCTAAATGGTATGCTAACCTACCATTCCAAACGTTCTGCTTTTGTAGATAAACCGGCCTCCTGTAAAGTTAAATCTGTTGACCTGCCAAGTGAGACCTCATCCAGAAGAAAAAAAGTCCTTTGACCTTGTGACACGTATGTAAAGAACTATGCCTCTGTTAATGCAATCTAAAATCAGCATAATCTTTTCTTGCAGTTGTATCACACTGACTTGTTTGCAGGTTGTGATTTGCCTACAGTCCTAAAATCCTTTTTACATGTACTAATGCAAAGCCAGGTATGAGACCTGTGCACTTGGGGTTTTTGTGTGTTATCTCTCAATTTTCTTCACTTCCATCATGTTAAATCACTGATAAAAACATTGAATAGTCTCAGTATAGAGCAGTCTTAGAGTCCCCACTCATAATGTCAGATTTCGTGAAGAGCCATTGATGAGCAATTGATGCGCACCCTTGGAATATCATTTCCAACATAACAGCATTATCCTCTTGCTCAAATTTAGCCAGTTTGTCGATACAAAATGTCTTGACTCAAGAGTGGGCAAAGTTGTGGCCAAAGTTATACATGCAGCCCTTAGCTCCCCAGGAATGTCCAATCAGTTCCTATTTCTAAGAGAAATACTTTCTTACTTCAAGAAGGTCTGGAGGGATTACATTAATTCAATTAATTAATTAATTAATTGAATTACACTTAAGGGCCAAGTCATGTCCCCTTGAGGCTTCTGGGGAAGTGATTTGTTATTTTGGCACCAATTTTCCCCCAGTGTGTGCCAGAGGGTGAGGGTGGCCTGTGAAAGTGTAAGGGAGGGGAAATGTTGCTCCCCAAACCTGCGACAGATAACTGTGCACACCATTCAGGAATGTTATGCTTGGAGAAATAGTTTTGTAGTCAAGAGGATAATTAAGGGTTTCCCTTAATTATTTCTAAACAGGGCTGGCCATACCATTAGGAAGAGTGAGGAAATTGCCTCAGGTGACAGATACATTGAATGGGGGGATGGGTGGGCAAGAGCCATCTTTTACTGTTCTTCCTGAGCCACCCAGCCATCTCTGTCAGAAGAATTGGGAGGCATCCACACTAGAGAATTAATCCAGGTGGAAACTGGATTATTTGCATGTCTCCTTCCTATGGAATCCTAAGATCTGTAGTTTGGTGAGGCACCAGCACTCTTTGTCAGAGAAGGGTAAAGACCTTGTAAAACTACAGATCCCATAGTAAGGAGTTATGCAAATAATCCAGTTTCAAACTGGATTATTTGTCGTGTGGATTCAAGCTTGGTCTGCTTTCCTCAGGTGTGCTGATGGTTTCCCAGTACAGCAAGTACTGAATTAAGATTCAACTGACAGTCTTGTTAATAGTACACTTGGTAAGTGAAAACTTGTCCTTCCCCTTTAGTAGCAAGGGTCCTAAAGATGGTGAGGGAATGAAATGTTTTCTGTTCTTGGTGCAGGTTGGCCTATAATAAAACCATAGTGAGTGTTTAAGGCAGTGATAGGCAACCTGGTATCCCCCCCCCCCAAGCATTTTGGACCATTATTCTCACAATCCCATCATTTTTATAAACCATTACCATGCTAGCTAGAGCTGATTGGAGTTGTAGGCCAAAACATCTGGAGGTGCAATGGATGCCTATCTCTCTGGGTTGAAGTGTTGGTGATGGTTTAAATATTCTGTAAACCCAGTTGAGGATCGTGTCCTTGGAGCACAGTTGTAAGTCAAATACTTGAATAAATGAAATGTTTTATGAGGCATTCACACTTTCCAGCCTCTCTCTATAATAATAAGGGGTAGAAACATTTCTAAAAAGAAACCACAGGTTATAATTATTATACAGGTTGACACCCATATCCATGGTTTCAGTATCCACAATGGGACTGACATTTATCCACATCTGAAAAAATATGTTCTCTCTAGGCATTTCTAGGTCCTCCAGTGCAATTGTACGGTCAATTTCTAGTGTTCATCTCATTGAAAATAATAGGGTTCCCTATTATACACAGTTTAAGGCATCCACAGGAGATCTTGGAACTTGTCACCCGCAGATACAGGGGTTGACCTGTATTTCAGCTTGATGTAGCTGCTTAAGCCCTTGTCATCCTGGCCAATAGTAGGAGATTAGGGGAGCTGGGGCCCATTTACACAGCAAAAAAACCCTGAAAAGAATTCAGGTCGAACCCTATTGGTTCACACACAACACACACTATTCGGAAGGAGGGGTAGCAAAAAAAAAAAAAAAAAACCAGTTAACCCATGGTTTAACCCATTCCTCTATTTTCCAGGGACTTTTTTGGAAAGACCGGGACAACATGCGCTATTGGTTGTCTGAACAATCAGGAACCATCCCAGGAAATGGGATGATTTCAGATTGGTCGGACTTTGGAGGGGGCGGGCTTGCAAGGGAAGCCTTGCAATTCTTGATCCGCCATTTTTGTATGGCCCTCCGTAGGGTCCTCTGCTGGCTCCAAAGCCTGGCTGGCAGAAGCTGCAGCCAGCTGAGAGCCAGGTGAGGTCTCTCCCCTCCCCTACCCGGCCCTTTCTCCAGCTCACCTTCGGCTGCGGAGACTTCTTCCACCGAGGGACTGTTCCCTTGGTGACAGAAGCTGTCCTGCAGGCGAGGGCCGAGTGGGCCAGAGGTCCCCCCTCCCCTAGCCCATTTGGCCCGGCACCGCCACTGCTCCTGCAGAGAAAGCTGGGGTGAATGGGGAAGGGGGGAGCATGGAGGAAGAGGCTGCAGTGGAGGACAGGTGGGCAATGGGACTGACAGTTCAATTGCCTGCTTTTCCCCCGCTGTTGCCTCTTCCCCCTTCCCCCCCCTGCTCTTTCCTGTTCTCTGACTGCTGGGGTGAACAGGGAGGGGGGAACCGAAGGAAGACTGACAGTTCAATTGCCCGCCTTTCCCCTGCTGCTGCCTCTCCCTCCTTGCTCCCCCCTCTCTACCCCGTTCTCTGGGTACTGGGGTGAACAGGAAAGGGGGAAACGGAGGAAGAGGCTGCAGCGGAGGACAGGCAGGCAATGAGACTGTCCTCCGCTGCAGCCTCTTCCTCCATTTCCCCCCATTCCCACCAGCATCCAGAGAACGGGGAGGAGAGGGGGAGCAAGCAGGGAGAGGCAGCAGCAGGGGAAAGGCAAGCAACGGGACTGTCCTCCACTGCAGCCTCTTCCTCCATTTTCCCCCCTTCCCCGCAGCAGCCAGAGAATGGGGAGGAGAGGGGGGAGCAAGGAGGAAGAGGCAGAAGTGGGGGAAAGGAAGGAAATGAGATTGCTGCCCTCTTCCTCCGTTTCTCCCCTTCCCTGTTTGCCCCAGTAGCCAGAGAACAGAGAAGAGAGGGGGGAAGCAAGGAGGGAGAGGTAGCAGCGGGGGAAAGGTAGGCAATGGGACTGTCAGACCCATTGCCCACCTGTCCTCTGCTGCTGCCTCTTCCTCCATTTCCCCCCTACCCCATTTGCCCCAGCAGCCAGAGAATGGGGAAGAGAGGGGGGAGCAAGGAGGGAGAGGCAGCAGTGGGGGAAAGGCAGCAATGGGACTGTCAGTCCCATTGCCCACCTGTCCTCTGCTGCAGCCTCTTCCTCTGTTTCCCCCCTTCCCCGTTTGCCCCAGCAGCCAGAGAACGGGGAAGATAGTGGAGAGGAACAGGCCTCTCTTCCCCATTCGCCCCAGCAGCCAGTCATGGAAGAAGCATCTTCAACCTCCTGAACAAAAGCGGCACCAGGCGGAAAGAGCTCCCAAGGGCTACAGCACTACTGAGTGTCAGAAACACCGTAGCCCCCGGGAGCTCTTTCCTCCTGGCGCCACTTTCATTCAGGAGGCCAAAAACACTTCTTCCGTGACTGTCAGTGGTGGTACTGGGCAGAAGGAGCTGCCACAAGGGAGGTGCCCCGTGACTGTCAGTCACGGAGTAAGTGCCTCTGCCGTGGCAGCAGCACTGGCGCTGGCAAGGAAATGGGAGAAAGGGCGGGCTAGGGGAGAGGGGACCTCTGGCCCGCTTGTCTCTTGCCCGCCTCACCGCTGATTACAACAGCTTCTGTCATCGGGGGAACAACAAATCCAACAAACTGTGAGTTCTGCTACCCATGATAAATTGTGGGAACAGTACGGGACAGATTCGAGATGTCCAGATCTCCCCAGAATAAAAACTACCATGTAAATGAGCCCCAAGAATCAAAAAAACAAAAAAACCTCGGAGAGCCAAGTCTTCCTCTTGTTCCATACTCTTTGACTTCCTCAAATTTCTTCTCCTTGCAGACAGCCGGACATATCACTTCCAAGCAGAAGATGAGCAAGAGTGCATTGTGTAAGTTCTTTGCTATCTCCTATTTGCTTTCCCTTCCAATTTGGAAAACCTCTATTGGTCCTGGTTGCTGGTATTAATGAAGTGAACAGGTAGTTGCCTCTCCTCCTCCTCCTTCTTCTGCAAAGTGGGAGAGAAAAGGATATCTTCACTTCTGACTCTGTTGTTATAACATTTCCATTTAGCCCTGAGTAGCATATTATGCACTGGACAGCAAAAAGAAATGAACACTTTTTTTACCCCAAATGAACCTGTGAGTCAAGTAGTTTACGCTTGCATTACAGTGAAGGGAACTGGACAGATGAGAGAGGCTTGATAAGGTTGTTGTGTTATGTGTGAAAAGCTTAATCAGAAGCTGATGGTGCCCGAAAGGTGGAGTATGGATAATCTATGAAAGCAGAATAAGGCTATTAGCATCTGGAGATGGAGTGATAGAAGACAGGGTAACCAACCACCTCAGCATGTAAAACACTTGATAATGATGACAAGAGGTGGTGGTCATCATCATCTTTTTGGGACACAGCTAAGGTTGTGCTTCCTCAATCTCTTCTCGGAGTTTTTAATTTTCCTGGTAGGTGTTGTTAGTATTCTTGTCTGTGAGGTTTGATACTAAGCTTGTTCTCTTCTTGGGACAGGGATCTGTGTTCCTGTATAAAGACTATTAACATGGATGGAAGTTACAGAAATAAATATCTTGTGCAGAATTCTCCTGAGAAAACCAATTTTCATTCTCTTTATTGTTGTTAATAAAGAGCAAGCTTTAAAAGCCCAAGCTTTACTCTAAGGCAGTGATTCTCAAAGTGGGTGGTACTGCCCCCCTAGAGACGGTGGAAAGCTCCAGGGGAAAAGTGAGGGGAAAAGGTGCAGCAGGGGATAGTGAGGATGGGGGTTGCATGAAACTTTTCTTTTGAGGGTCCCTTAAAACTGTGTCACAGCCTTGCTGATTGCTTCGTGTTGTGATGTCTCCTGCTCTTCACACCATTTGCTTGCCTGTGCATGCTCACTCCCTTAGCTACATTTCACTAGTAATGGCAGCAGCAGTTAGGAAACTCTTGGAAGTCTTGATGCACAGAATAACTTCTGCAGCTCAGAGTGGCACCATTTTGGGACAAAGTGACTTACTGGAGCAGGAGTTAATGCACATGGCAGCGTGGTAGAAGTGGCAGTGGTGAAAAGGAGCTTTCAAATTTGGGCCCCTGCTTAAGGTTTGTGAGCTTTGCCAGGACTTGATTGGCAGGCTGGAGCTGCACTGGTGCTCCTGCTTTCCTTCATCAAACAGGCCAAGAAAAGAGGCAGGGAAATGCTTGTGTGTGAGAGAGGGGGGGATGACTTGAAGCTTGATGTTGCTGCTTCTGTGATCTTTTCCTCCTTCCTTCCTGTCTAAATGAGTGAGCAAAAAACACATGCACCCTCTCTCCTCACAACCCCCCTCATTCCATCATCTACTTCAGTGAGTACACACACACACTCACCCACCTCATGCTCCCCTCATCCCATCCCACCTGCCTGCCTGCACAACTGAGCAAACACACACACACACACACACACACACACACACACACACTGGTTCCTTACAATCCCCTCATCCCATTCCCTTCCTGCCAGCCTATGTGAGTGAGTAAGCGAGCAAATGCACAAATGATCCTCCATCCTTGTGATCCCCCTAGAATCATAGAATTGTAGACTTGGAAGAGACCACGAGGACCATCCAGTCCAACCCCCTGCCACGCAGGAAATCTTGATCAAAGCATCCCTGACAGATGGCAATCCAGCCTCTGTTTAAAAACCTCCAAGGAAAGAGACCCCACCACACTCCGAGGGAGTGTGTTCCACTGCCGAACAGCTCTTACTGTCAAAAAGTTCCTCCTAATGTTGAGGTGGAATCTCTGTTCCTGGAGCTTGCAACCATTGCTCCCTGTCCCATCTCACCTCCCCTGAGCAAGTGCACTAGCAAGGAGATGTATGGGCAGCTGGGCCCAGCCACCCTGCCACTTTGATTTTCTCCCAGTGACATCGGTGTTGGTCAAAGGGCAGCAACAGAGGCAGAGCAAATAATCTATGAATAAGCAAATCTGCAAAAGTGAAAGCCACAAATGTGGAGGGAGGACTGTATGTAATTTTATGTACTCTTTACACATAATTTTCCCTTCTAGGTTACAAATTCGATTCTAAGAAAACGTTTTAAGATTGCCATTGGGGGGGGGGTCTTTCCTAACATCCAAGGCAAAATATTATTGATTGTTTGCTGTACGAAAAGTATGCTGGCTTGGGCATAGCAACCTGAGAACTGAGTACCTCTTATTCTCCATTCTGTCTCAGAATGGTCTACTTAGATGAAGTAATAAGCAACATTTCTGTTATCCCTACACACATCTGCAGAGGCATGCAAACTGTGTCCATGATAGTCCTCCTGTGCCAAAAGGGTCACCCTACTGCGAGCTACCAATCCTCATGGTTTAATTTTGATTACAGCCCACTGATCTACAGATCACAATACAGTACTGGAAGGGCAGGCATTTATAGACCCCAATAATGTTACAGAAAAAAAGCCCTCCTTCTCCGTTCAATCATGACACAAAACTTTGGTGTCCAACTTGTACAACTGGCCACCTATGCAAATATTTATGTGTATCCACACATTTAAATTGGTCTCCTAACCAGCCAGTATTTTTGGTCACCACAATGTGTCCCTATCCCTCATGGGAACACAGGGATTTGTCAGATGTCATTTTGAGCTTTGGAGGCATCCAGACCATTTCTGATAAGCACCACAATCTGAGAGCAACTCCAGCCCTTTGTCTATTCTAACTATTACCATCATAAAGAAGAAGGACTCAGCTGGGCAGGGAATGCACATCATGACAAATTTGTGGAAGACTGCTTCCATGTAAGGGTTTGGGAAGACCAAGTCCAACATTTTGCCTAAATATAATGGGTGGTTTCTCTAAGGATACTAGCTGCTAGCACCAATATTACCTATTTATAACAGAAATCTTCTTTTAGTCATCTCTATACAGTCAGGCACCAATATCCCCGTATCCACTGAACCAACAGCTGCAGTTTCAGTTATCCCAAGAACACAAAGTAGGGGACACATACTATAGAGCTGCACTGGAATCCTCTCTAGGTATCTTTTGTTGCGCTACAGCCTGCTGGAGTCTGTTTAGGCTCAGGAGTCCAGCCAGGAATCAGGTTAGCAGAGTAGCAAAAGCTTGGTCCAGATTCTTCCAGCATGTTCAATGTTCAATGAGTAGATGGACACATTTAGTGTCTAAAAACTAACAATCTTTATTGTTTACATCCTAAACTACAAACAAAATCATTGCTCTAATAGCTAAACTTACAGTTAGCAGTCAGTCAAAGAAGTAAGTTGAAGAAGTGAAGTGGGCTGCCTTGCACCATGACTTATATAGGATTTCCTAGCTGTTCTAGCAAGTTCTAGCAACTCCCCTTCATTCAGTTGGTGACTGGTGACATCATCTGACATCATCCTTAGCATTTTATCTCCCTTCTCCGAGTCATTCTGAGATAAGCTGGCAGAAAAATATCAGCTGCCCACTCAACTGGGAAGCTGTTTAATCTTTAGCTTTGTCCTCTACAGATAATGGAATATATAGTATCTCTTTACATAAATTTCCAAGGGCTACATCTTTGAAGTCCTCCAATGCAACTCTATGGTGTGTTTTTACCAGAAGTCCTTAATTTTAATAGGGTTTGCTGTTAACCACAGTTAAAAAGTTTCCTCCTTACTTACTTTTCCCCTCACCCCTCTCTCTCTAACTGGTCTTGACTTAATATCATCATTTTCAAATGCTCCTCCAGATGGTGTTGGACTCTAGTTTCCATCAGTCCCAGCTAGCATGTCCAGTGTTCAGAGATTATGGGAATTGTTATAGTCCAAGCCATCTGGAGGGCCATAGGTTCCCTGCCTTTGATATAGGGTGTGGCTTGCTAGATTTTTTTATTATATTAATATCCCACTTTTCATCAAAGTTAACCAGGATAGCACTGGCCATTTCATCTTTCCTGGTAGGTGTGTTAGGTTGTGCATGTTTTAGGGTGAATGTCCATTTGAACTAGATCTATATCTGAAACTCGGTCTATATTGTGGCAGCATACTGATTAGAGTGAGTAGTGGGGATATATGCTTTATTGGTTAGAGTGTCAGACTAGGAGGGGAGAGATCCATGATTACATCTTAGGATAAATAAGAAAAAACTATTTGATAGACTCAGGCTTTGTCAAAGGTGGCTGTGACTTCTCTCTTGCTTTAGGCTATCATTTACCCATTTGGCAGACATACAGAAGTTGATATTCCAGGGTACCTGATTCTGTTAAAAGGTCAATTTTGTGACTTCAATCACAATGTATGTAGGCCTCTGAATTCAGTGAATGTGAAGTCTCTATTGGCTCCCCTGCACTGTAGTTTTCTATTCCTCCATTGCTGTAGTGGAGGCAGAAATTGCAGGATTGAAGCTCTGCCACATTTTGAAGTACAGTATAGGAAAAATGTCACAGTCTGCTTCCTGCTTCGGGATTCCCTATACTCTCTCAGTTTAGTTGCAATCCTCACAATACCTGGAGACAAATGGATTTTCCCAATAGTAATGTATTCTTGTAAGCCATCCAAGTTTAATCCAATGTATTTGGGGATGGGGTGGGCAATGAATTAGTGGACAGTTGGGGTGGGCAATGAATTAGTGGACAGTTAAGGCCCGTTAGGTTTACAAAGGACCTGCTCCTAGTGGAAATGAAAATTGCTGGAACTAGTTTATTATTGCCCTGGATCAGTGGTTCTTAACCTGTGGTCTGGGAACCCCGAGGGAGCTGCAGTGTTCTTGCAGGGGGTCCTCAAAGGCTTGAAGGCTGCTCGGCCCACATCCTGCCTGTAATAGAATGGCTACATGATGGGAACCAAGACACTGGCTGGCTGGCTGGTTTGGCCTGTGCATTGCCATTCAATCCACTTGAACCACAAACTTACAGGAAGAAGCAGGAGAACAGTCTTCCCTCCCCCTCTGGTGCCTCTGAGAGAAGATTTAATGAATGGTGTAATTGTATTATTATTATCAGGTATTATTATTAGAGTTTTAAATCTTGAGTTAAGTAGTGGGGGTCCATGGCAACAAAAGATATTTAAAAGTGTCCCTGGTAAAGAAAAGATTAAGAGCCACTGCCCTGATTCAAAAGATCTCTCTGGATTTTCTTTGGTGGCATCAGTATAGGATTGTCACAGTAAATGCTTACACCGGAGAATTTACTATTACACAACTGTTCCCTGCTACCCCACACATTACTTGGATTCCTAATTGACTCTCTTCCATTGACCAGGTGGGTGTCTGTGCTCCAGAACAGCAAGGATGAAGCTCTTAGCAATGCTTTCAAGGGGGATCCAGGAAGCTGCATGTCTTCAGCTGGGGGCATGGCTGACAGTGGACTGCAGGAATTAACCAAGGTTATCATTGGTGAGGTGAAGAACATGCCAGGCAACAGGCAGTGCTGTGACTGTGGAGCTCCAGGTATGTCTATGAAGTTCCCTAGAACCAGCCAATATTGACTCTAGGCTAGAAATTTCAATATGGCCTCTGTGGTGATGATGATCATGTTTGTATGTGAGCCTTCGTGAGATGCATGAAGGCTGCATCAAAGTTTTCCTGTAATGGTCTTTGTTTCTATGGAGCCAATGTGGCTTGCTGTAATAATTTTCTGAGTTTTTTCTGACTAGTGCATTTAGTTCTGATTGAGTCTAGCAAACAATTTCAGTACTAAAGTGAGCCTACCATATCCATGGTCTCTGCACCTGCAGATTCAACCCACCATGGATCAAAAAAATATAAATACCAGAAAGTCTTACAACAGCTAGCAAATTCACAGTTGTGGGTGGCCATGTGCTTGCAAGGAAAAGAAGCAGCTCGACCAGCAGTCCATGCAAGCACTTTTGGGGGTTCCCAAAAAATGTTGAAATGTCCACATTCACATTGCTGCAATTTAATAATATGGGACTTTATTGTCTGCAGGTTTTTTTTGAATCTGCACAGGGTCCTGGAACCAAATCCCCATGGATACAGCAGGCCCACTGTACATCAAATAACTGGTGTGGCCAGGGAGATTATGGCTTGAATTCTGTTTCTGCTGTTAAGTTTTGATTTTAAGACTTTGCGGGGGTTTTTTGTACATGGAGTACTAATGGGTTTTTTTACTTTCTTATGCTGGATGTCCTCTGCCTATAATATTCCCAAATACTTCCAGGTTTCCATCATTGATTCTGTTCTGTTCTATTCTATTCTATTCTGTTTCCATCATTGTTAAGGCTTTTAAGATTTCTCCCAGAGAGCTTTTTTTCCTTTTGAGTCAACAATTTTAACCCATTTGTTCATATTGTAGCACATTTAACTATTCCAAATTCCACTGAGAAATCTTGACCAAATATTCTTATAGCATTCAATAATGATTCAGTTTCTGATGGCTACTTTCCATATACAGTAGTTTGAAATCATTCGTATAAATAAATGGTTTGTTTTCCCACCTGCTTTGTTTTTCATATCACTGATTTGTTTTCTTAAATAGTGTTGAAATTGGTATCATTGCAATGACAAATAATAAGCAAAATTAGGAATCACCCTGCAAAGTTCCACCCCTAATATTAACTCATAGAATTGCAGAGTTGGAAGAGACCACGAGGGCCATCCAGTCCAACCCCCTGCCACGCAGGAAATCTTGATCAAAGCATCCCTGACAGATGGCCATCCAGCCTCTGTTTAAAGACCTCCAAGGAAGGAGACCCCACCACGCTCTGATAGAGTGTGTTCCACTGCCTAACAGCTCTGACTGTCAAAAAGTTCCTCCTAATGTTGAGGTGGAATCTCTGTTCCTGGAGCTTGCATCCATTGCTCTGTATTCCAATTTCTGGGGCAGCAGAAAACAAGCCTGCTCCATCCTAAACCTGACACCCCTTCAAATACTTAAACAGGGCTATCATATCGCCTCTTAACCGTCTTTTTTCCAGGCTAAACATACCCAGCTCCCTAAGTCTCTCCTCATAAGGCATCATTTCCAGACCTTTCACCATTTTAGTCGCCCTTCTTTGCACACACTCCAATTTGTCAATATCCTTTTTGAATTGTGGTGCCCAGAACTGTACACAGTATTCTAGGTGAGGTCTGACCAAGGCAGAATAGAGCGGCACTATTACTTCCCTTGATCTAGACACAATACTTCTATTGATGCAGCCCAAAATTGCATTGGCCTTTTTAGCTGCCGCATCACACTGTTGACTCATGTTCAACTTGTGGTCTACTAGGACTCCTAGATCCCTTTCGCATGTAGTCTCATTCAGCCAGGTCTCCCCCATCCTATATCGATGCATTACATTTTTTCGCCCTAAGTGCAGTACCTTACACTTCTCCGTATTGAATTTCATTTTGTTAGCTTTGGCCCAGCTCTCCAGTCTATCCAGGTCATTTTGAATTTTGATCCTGTCCTCTAGGGTATTAGCTACTCCTCCTAATGTGGTGTCATCTGCAAATTTGATAAGTATGCCCCTAATTTCCTCATCCAAGTCATTGATAAAGATGTTGAATAGCACTGGGCTCAGGACTGAACCTTGTGGCACCCCACTGGTCACATCTTTCCAAGACGAAAAGCAGCCACTGCTGAGCACCCTTTAGGTTCAGCCGGTCAACCAATTACAAATCCATTGACCAGTTAACTTGTTTAGCCCATATTTTACAAGCTTGTTTGCAAGAATATCATGGGGAACCTTGTCAAAGGCCTTACTGAAATCAAGGTATACGATATCCACAGCGTTCCCTGCATCTACCAAACTGGTAATTTTATCAAAAAAAGAGATCAGATTAGTCTGGCATGACTTGTTTCTCTGAAACCCATGTTGACTTTTTGTGATTATGGCATTGCCTTCTAAATGTTCACAGACTCTCTGTTTAATGATCTGCTCTAGAATATTCCCTGGTATTGATGTCAGACTAACTGGATGATCATTGTTGGTATCCTCTTTTTCCCCCTTTTTGAAGATGGGGACAACGTTTGCCCTCCTCCAGTCTGCTGGGACTTCTCCTGTTCTCCAGGACTTCTCAAAGATTATTGCCAATGGCTCTGAGATTACATTTGCCAGCTCTTTTAATACCCTTGGATGTAGTTCATCTGGTCCTGGAGATTTAAATCCATTTAGATTAAGAAGGTATTCCTGCACTACCTCTTTGCTTATTCTGTGCTGGATTTCCCCTATTGTGTCCTCTGTTCCTTTATCCTCAGGTTGGTCCCCCTTTTCCTTTTCTGAAAACACTGAGGCAAAGAAGGTGTTGAGTAATTCTGCCTTTTCTCTGTCCCCTGTTAGCATTTGCCATCTTCTCCGCGTAGTGACCCTACCATTTCCTTCCTCCTTTTGCTGCGGACATACCCAAAAAAACCCTTTTTATTGTTCTTAACCTCTCTAGCAAGCCTGAGCTCATTCTGCACTTTAGCTTTTCTGACTTTACTCCTACACTTGTTCACTATCTGTTTGAATTCTTCTTTGGTGATTTCCCCCTTTTTCCATTTCCTATACATGTTCCGTTTAGTCATCCATCCTGGTTTCTTGAGACACCTCCTATTTTTCTTCCTCAATGGTACTGTTTGAAATTGTGCCTTCAGTATCTCCCTTCTGAGAAAGTTCCATCCATCTTGAGGTGTCTCCTCTTTTAGTATTCCTGACCATGGGATCACCCCCAGTGCTTCCCTGAGTTTATTGAAATCAGCTCTCCTAAAGTCGAGAATGCATATCTGACTATGCCTGGCTTCTCCTTTCCATTGTATAACAAACTCTAGGAGAACATGATCACTCTCACCTAAGGATCCCACCACTTGCACCCCATTAACCAGGTCATCCCTGTTGGTTAGGATCAGATCTAAAATAGATGACCCCCTTGTTGCCTCTTTCACCTTTTGGACCATGAAATTGTCTTCCAGGCAAGTAAGGAATTTGCTAGACCTTGAAGTTTTGGTTGAGTTAGATTGCCAGCAAATATCAGGATAGTTGAAGTCACCCATCACTACTGCATCTCTCCTTTCTGCGTGTGTGTTCATCTGTTCCAGAAAGGCATCATCCAGTTCCTCCGTCTGACTTGGGGGTCTGTAGTAGAGTCCCACAATAACATCCCTGTTGTTTCCCTCCCCTTTAATTTTTATCCAGATGCTCTCCACCTGGCTTCCAGTATTGATGTCATGGATTTCTTCACTGGTGTAAATATCCCTGACATATAATGCTATTCCTCCTCCTTTCCTGTTTGGCCTGTTTCTCTTATAAAGGTTATACCCCTCTAATCCTACATTCCAATCATGAGACTCATCCCACCAGGTTTCAGTAATGCCTATTATATCATACTTGCTTTGTAGTGCTAGGAGTTCAAGTTCATCTTGCTTATTTCCCATGCTCTGTGCATTGGTGTAGAGATATCTAAGACCATGTGTTCCCTTTACTTGCTGCTTGTGCAAGTTTTTTTGCCTCCCACTGTTGGGTCCTTGCACTGTTTGCCTTGTTCCCTCTATGACAGTTTGACTATTTTCTCCAGCCTGTTTGCCTTCCAGAATACTGTCTCCCTCCCCCATATGACTCAGTTTAAAGCCCTCCTGATCAAATTCTTGAGACTGTAGGCAAAAATGTTTCTGCCAACTGTGGTGAGATGCACCCCATCTCTTGCCAGAAATCCCCCCTCATGGAAGCGCAGTCCATGATCAAAGAATCCAAATCGTTCTCGGCGACACCATCTACAGAGGACCATGCCCTTCAACTGGCAGAAGAGACGAGATGACCACCTGTGCATCCATTTCTTTCAGCTTCCTCCCCAGAGCCTCATAATCTCTTCTGATCTTCGGAAAGCTGTGCCTTGCAGTATCGTTGGTTCCCACATGGACCAAAAGGAATGGTAATGATCCGTAGGCTTGACGAGTCTTGTCAGCCTGTCTGTCAAATCACGGATCTTTGCCCCAGGGAGACAACACACCTCCCGAGTCATCTTATCAGGCCCACAAACCACTGCTTCTGTACCCCACAGCAAGGAGTCCCCCACCACCACCACACGCCTCCCCTGAGGCTTCGCAGCTGCTGTTCCTTGCAGTGGTACTCTCAAGGTCCCCTGCTCTACCCCTGAAGTCTGTCCGTGCTGTTCTTCCTCATTGTTCTTAAAAAGGGAGAGGGCTTCGAATCGATTCTGTAGCTGCAAGCTGCTCGAAGGATCCCTGGATTTTCTTGTTCTGTGTGTGACATTCCTCCAGCTATCAACCTCCTGTGTCTGTGGAGTGACCCTCTCCTCCCCAGCCAGTTCCTCTGTGTGGTCCCCGCCCAAGACTGTTCGTTCTGTTCTGTCCAGGAAACCCTCTTGCTCCTGAATCTGTTGAAGTGTAGCTACCCTTGTCTCCAACTGCTGGACTTTCTCTTCCAAGAGGGCTACCAACTTGCACTTGGTGCATGTGAAGTTCCCCACGTCTGTAGACAAGAAGACAATCATCCCAGAAGTGTTGCAGGTGACCGCAGCAGCCCCCTCAGTGTCCATGGTGAGAGCTTTTAGAATTCTTAGTTAATGCTGAGAACTGAAAGCTGTACTTTTAGGTATGCTGTATTTTTGTTTGGTCACTTAAATTCGCACGCCGTTAGGCGTGTGCCTCACCACCAAGCAGCCTCTCCCAAGAGTTTAAAAAAAAAAATCAAACTCCCAGAAGCTCCACCCCCCTCAGAAACAAGCAGCCTCTCCCCAAGAGTTTTAAAAAATTCAAACTCCCAGAAGCTCCACCCCGCTCAGAAACAAGCAGCCTCTCACCAAGAATTTAAAAAATTCAAACTCCCAGAAGCTCCACCCCCCCAGAAACAAGCAGCCTCTCCCAAGAGTTTAAAAAAATTCAAAATGCCAGAAGCTCCACCCCACTCAGAAACAAGCAGCCTCTCACCAAGAATTTTAAAAAATTCAAACTCCCAGAAGCTCCACCCCCCTCAGAAACAAGCAGCCTCTCCCTAAGAGTTTTAAAAAATTCAAACTCCTAGAACCTCCACCCCCCTCAGAAACAAGCAGCCTCTCCCCAAGAGTTTAAAAAAATTCAAACTGCCAGAAACTCCACCCCTCTCAGAAACAAGTAGCCTCTCCCTAAGAGTTTTTAAGAAAATAAAACTCCCAGAAGCTCCACCCCCTCAGAAACAAGCAGCCTTTCCCCAAGAGTTTAAAAAAATTCAAACTCCTAGAAGCTCCACCCCCCTCGGAAACAAGCAGCCTCTCCCAAGAGTTTAAAAAAAATTCAAACTCACCCACTCAAAATGGCTCTCCAGAAGCTTCTCTCCTTCTCCCTGGCAGGAAACTCTGCCAGGTTCTTCTCCATTTACTGTTAATTTGGGGGTCCCATGATTTCATTAGAATTGAGAGAATTTTCTGATTTTTTTAGACTTAAAATTTCAAAAATTATAGGTCACAACAACCCCTCACCCCCACTACAATATGCATGGGACTGGTACCCGTAGTTTCAGTTATCTGCCATCGAAAAAATATGGTCTCGTTAGGCATTTCCTAGTTCCTCCAGCATAACTCTGTTAACTTACACTGAAAATTACCATAGAGTTGAACTGGATCTGCCCCCGGACGTGTCCTCTCTAGGCATTTCCTTGGTCCTCCAGTGTGATTCTATGCAATTTGCTATTACCTGCAGTTTTAGGTATTCATGGTAAGTCTGGGACCATATTCCCCGCAGATATGGTAGGTGACCTGTATTTCAAAAATGTTTTCGCAGATTGTTGTGGTGGGATTAAATGTTCCTATGAGGCAAGAGGTTATGCTGACAGTAACGCTGCTACCAGTCGTGTCTCCCAAGTCAGACAGGCTTTTGCTAAAGGATCAAAAAATGCCAAAACCCCATTGAATATGGTGGAGAAACCAAAAACAAACCCCAGATCAGCCATTGCCTGAGTCAACAAGGACTACATCAGAGTTCCTGAACATCAGATGAAAAATGGTGTCAGTATCATTTGTTGGGCGAACAGGGGAAATACTGTGAAGTTACTGGAATGCCAACTACAACATAAGAAATGGAAACCGGCAGAAAATAGATTAATAATCGAATGGTATTGTAAAGCAAATCCATCAACCACAGGTCATCAAAAGAGAATGTGTATTATCTGGAAAGAAATGTTCCCAGTTTCTAATGTAGCAGAGTGATGATGAGGAAGAGGAACAAGCGGTTCAGCTATTTTAGATCTGATCTTAACAAACAGGGATGACCTGGTTAATGGGGTGCAAGGGATCCTTAGGTGAGAGTGATTATGTTCTCCTGGAGTTTGTTATAAAATGGAAAGGAGAAGCCAGGCATAATCAGACACGCTTACTAGAGTTTAGGAGAGCTGATTTCAATAAACTCAGGGAAATATTGGGGGTGATCCCATGGTCAGGAATACTAAAAGAGAAGAGACTTCAAGACGGATGGAACTTTCTCAAAAGGGAGATACTGAAGGCACAATTTCAAACAGTATCAATGAGGAAGAAAAATGGGAGGTGTCTCAAGAAACCAGGATGGATGACTTAAGAACTATCAACAGAGCTGTTTTAAACGGAACATGTATAAAAAATGGAAAAAAGGGGAGATCACCAAAGAAGAATTCAAACAGATAGCGAGCACATGTAGGAGTAAAGTCAGAAAACCTAAAGCACAGAATGAGCTCAGGCTCGCTAGAAAGGTTAAGAACAATAAAAAGGGGTTTTGGGGGGTATGTCCACAGCAAAAGGAAGAAGGAAATGGTAGGGTCACTACGCGGAGAAGATGGCAAAATGCTAACAGGGGACAGAGAAAAGGCAGAATTGCTCAACACCTTCATTGCCTCAGTGTTTTCAGAAAAGGAAAAGGGTGATCAACCTGAGGATAATGGAACAGAGGATACAATAGGGGAAATCCAGCACAGAATAAGCAAAGAGAATACCTTCTTAATCTAAATGAATTTAAATCTCCAGGACCAGATGAACTACATCCAAGGGTATTAAAAAAGCTGGCAAATGTAAACTCAGAGCCATTGGCAATAATCTTTGAGAACTCCTGGAAAACAAGAGAAGTCCCAGCAGACTGGAGGAGGGCAAGCGTTGTCCCCATCTTCAAACAGAGGGTCCAGTTAGTCTGACATCAATACCAGGGAGGATTCTAGAGCAGATCATTAAACAGAGAGTCTTTGAACATTTAGAAGGCAATGCCATAATCACAAAAAGTCAACATGGGTTTCAGAGAAACAAGTCATGCCAGACTAATCTGATCTCTTTTTTTGATAAAATCACCAGCTTGGTAGATGAAGGGAACACTGTGGATATCGCATACCTTGATTTCAGTAAGGCCTTTGACAAGGTTCCCCATGACATTCTTGCAAACAAGCTTGTAAAATGTGGGCTAGACAAGTTAACTGTTGAATGGATTTGTAATTGGTTGACCGGCCGAACCCAAAGGGTGCTCAGCAGTGACTCCTCTTTGTCTTGGAAAGATGAGACCAGTGGGTTGCCACAGGGTTCTGTCCTGAGCCCAGTGCTATTCAACATCGTTATCAATGACTTGGATGACGGAATCAGGAGCAAACATATCAAATTTGCAGATGACACCACATTAGGAGGAGTAGCTAATACCCTAGAGGACAGGATCAAAATTCAAAATGACCTGGATAGACTGGAGAGCTGGGCCAAAGCTAACAAAATGAAATTCAATATGGAGAAATGTAAGGTACTGCACTTAGGGCGGAAAAACGAAATGCATAGATACAGGATAGGGGAGACCTGGCTGAATGAGACTACATGCAAAAAGGGATCTGGGAGTCCTAGTAGACCACAAGTTGAACATGAGTCAACAGTGTGATGCGGCAGCTAAAAAGGCCAATGCGATTTTGGGCTGTATCAATAGAAGTATAGTATCTAGATCAAGGGAAGTAATAGTGCCGCTCTATTCTGCCTTGGTCAGACCTCACCTGGAGTACTGTGTCCAGTTCTGGGCACCACAATTCAAAAAGGATATTGACATATTGGAGCATGTCCAGAGAAAGGCAACTAAAATGGTGAAAGGTCTGGAAACCATGCCTTATGAGGAGAGACTTAGGGAGCTGGGTATGTTTAGCCTGGAAAACAGATGGTTAAGGGGCGATATGATAGCCCTGTTTAAGTATTTGAAGGGGTGTCACATTGAGGATGGAGCAGGCTTGTTTTCTCCTGCTCCAGAGACTAGAACATGGAATAATGGATGCAAGCTTCCAGGAACAGAGATTCCACCTCAACATTAGGAGGAACTTTTTGACAGTCAGAGCTGTTCGGCAGTGGACCTTCCTTGGAGGTCTTTAAACAGAGGCTGGATGGCCATCTGTCAGGGATGCTTTGATTGTGTATTCCTGCATGGCAGGGCGTTGCACTGGATGGCCCTCGTGGTCTCTTCCAACTCTACAATTCTATGATTCTAAGAGGAAGAGGAGCATGAGAATGCCTTCAACCCACCTTTCAGTGGGAAGAAGAGCATCTACATTCTTATTTTATTCTATTTAGGAAGGAATTGCCTGTGGATAGAATGGATCAGGAATGGGATTGAGATGGCTGTTTTATGGAAACCGCCTTGGGTCCCATCTTGAGAGAAAGGTTGGATATAAATAAATAAATAAATAAATAAATTTGTACAGTGCCTCTGTACTCCACTGTTCTGTTACAGATCCCACATGGCTGTCCACTAACCTTGGTATTCTGACATGCATAGAGTGTTCAGGGATTCACCGTGAATTGGGGGTGCATTATTCTCGCATTCAGTCTTTGACACTGGATGTACTCAGCACTTCGGAACTTCTGGTAAGTGCTAGATTTGAGCATTGGACAGACTGTACCTGTCCCTTTGCTGTTCGTCTCCTTTTCTCTCTTTTTTGTCTTGGGTCCAGAGATGCTTTCTCCATCAAAATTTTTAGCATCCTAAACTTACTGATAACAACCGTAGAATGCCAAATCTGGTATATTGTGTATATATCGTGTATAAGCAACTCTATTGCCTATAGCATAGGCCATCACAATGTGCATAGATCAGTAACAGTAAAACATACATACATATGGATTTACTTAGAAAACATAGCATAGCATGCCCTCTTTTTGGTAATTGATGCGTATTTTCATTGCTGCCATGGCAGTGGTGGCACTAGGGGTGTGTGGAGAGGCTGAAGTGCACCTGGTTACAGTGCTGGACAGAGGCGTGACACCAGCCTTAATGACACCACAGGTCAAAGCAAATTTTGTTATTTGATTAGTAATGAATACAGGTTGAGTCTCCCTTATCCAAAATGCTTGGGACCAGGGGTATTTTGGATTTTGGAATATTTCGGATTTTGCAATACTTATATATACATAATGAGATATTTGGAGATGGGACCAAAGTCTAAACATGAAATTCACTTATGTTTTGTATCTCTCTCTCTCTCTCTCTCTCTCTCTGGCTTTTCTTCGCAAATGAAGATTCAGGAAGGACTCGCCCGCGCTTTCTGCAAGCGCGCTGATGATTAAAAAGACGAATCCAAGATAAACAAAAAAGCACAGCAGAAGGTCTCTTTGGGTGATGTTTCTGGGTTGTGATTCTTTCTGCGTTCTCGTTTCACTTCAAGACTTGTTCGGTGTGTGTTCTCAAATAAGGCTGCAGCATTGTGGATAGTGCATCTCCATGCCTCCCGATGTGAGGCCAGGGTGGACCATTGTTAGTGATCAGTTTGGCCGAGCCTGAGATGTTGTTTCAGGGAGTCCTTGTATCGCTTTTTTGGAGCGCCCCTCTTACGCTGACCCATGGCGAGTTCACTGCAGAGTGCTATTTTTGGGAGGCGATGGTCCTCCATCTTAGAAATGTGTCCTGCCCACGCAGCTGTGTTCTCGATATCATGGCCTCAATGCTGGTGATCCCTACTTGCTCAAGGACAGCAACATTCATCACATAGTCAGTCCAGTGTATATTTAGGATTGTGCGTATACAGCGCTGATGAAAGCATCGAGGAGTCGTAAGTGGTGGCGATAGGTGACCCATGTTTCAGACCCGTAGAGGAGAATAGACAGTACAATGGCTCTATACACACTGATTTTTGTGCTTCGCCTCAGGTGTTTATTACTCCAGACTCTTTTGTGAAGTCTTCCAAATGCACTATATGCCTTTGCTAATCTGTGATCGTTCTCTTTGTCAATCTTGGCATCTGATGAGATGATACTTCCCAGGTAGGTGAACTGCTGAATGGACTTGAGTACAGATTTGCCGACGGCAATGTGGGGGTCGTGGTGTTCGCCCTGTGGTGCAGGCTGGTAAAGAACTTCCGTTTTCTTTAGGTTGACTTCCAGCCCAAACACCTCTGCAGCTGTTGCGAAGCAGGATGTTAAGCGCTGCAGAGGTGCTTCTGTGTGGGCAACAAGGGCAGCAGCAGCAGCGAAGAGTAGCTCACAGAGTAGATAGTTTAGAGTCTTAGTGCGAGCCCTCAGACGGCTTAAGTTAAACAAGCTACCATCAGTACGGTAACGTATATAGATGCCGTCCCCTTCTTCAAGCTCTGCTGTAGCCCTTTGGAGCATCATGCTAAAGAAGATTGTAAATAAAGTTGGAGCAAGAACACAACCTTGCTTCACTCCCTTAGAAAGGGCTCTGAAAAAGCATCGCCATATCTGACTTGACCACACTGGCCCTCGTGTAGCAAGATAATCATTTTAAGGAATTTGGGGGGACATCCTAGTCTTTCCAGGATCTGCCACAGACCTTTTCTACTCACAGTGTCGAAGGCTTTGCTGAGGTCAACAAATGTTACATAGAGACCCTTGTTCTGCTCCCTACATTTTCCTTGCAATTATCTAAAGGCAAATAGCATATCTGTAGTACTCCTATTGGCTCTGAAGCCACATTAGCTTTCAAGAAGAAGTTCTTCTGCAATAGCATGAACTAATCTGTTCAGGAGTAGATTTGGCTGATACGCCAGCTGCGCCCTTTTCTGGAAGTAAGGGACCTCGAGACTGTGGTGCACGCTCTGGTAACCTCTCGTCTAGATTTCTGCAATGTGCTCTACATGGGGCTACCCTTGTGCTTGGTCCGGAAACTTCAGTTGGTACAAAATATGGCAGCCAGAGTAGTCTCAGGAACATCTCGGAGAGACCATATAACTCCAGTATTAAAATCTCTCCACTGGCTGCCTATCAGTTTCCGGGCCCAGTATAAGGTGTTGGTTATTACCTTTAAAGCCCTAAATGGCTTGGGTCCAACTTATCTCCAGAACCACCTCCTCCCATACAATCCTCTCCGTGCACTCGTCCTCTGGGAGGAATTTGCTTCAGCCAGAAAAATTTAGGCTGTCTGCAACCTCCCAGAGGGCCTTTTTGGTAATCGCCCCCAATTTATGGAATGGCCTGCCGAATGAGATCCATCAGCTGATGAGCTTGAGTAGCTTTTAAAAAGCACTAAAGACAGATCTGTTTCGGCAGGCCTTTCCTGATTAGATCCCGGCCTCAGGAAGCTGCATCTCCTGGCTTTTTAAAAATCATTTATATATCTGTTTTTAATGAGTTTTTAGTTAGATGGTTTTAATTTTATAGTGTTTAATGTCTTTTTATGGGGGAGGGTGGGGGTGGGTGGTGTTTTTAGTCATTATTATAATGTTTTAATTGTTGGAAGCCGTCCCGATTGTTTTTAGCAGAGGGGTGGGATATAAATAAATTTATTCTTATTATTATTATCCTTGCAAGGATTTTTCCAGCAATAGAGAACAGTGTTATGCCTCAATAGTTTGAGCAATCGGATTTTGCTCCTTTTTTCTTGTACAGGGTGATGATGACTGCATCTCGGAGATTTGATGGCAGTTCCCCTTTTCCCCAGCAATTCACAAGGAGTTCGTGGAATTTATCGTGGAGTGCATGACCTCCATGTTTCCAAATTTCAGACGGGATTCCATCAATCCCAGCTGCCTTGCCGTTTTTCATCTGCTGTATGGCCTTAAGGGTCTCTTCCAAAGTGGGAGCTATGTCCAATTCATTTTTCATCGGTTTTTGTATCGTATGTTGGATAGCTGAGCCTTGGACTACTCGGTTGGCACTAAAGAGACTTTGAAAATGTTCAGCCCATCAATTCAGGATGGAGGCTTTATCAGTAATTAATATTTGCCCATCTGTACTGTATGTATAATAAGGAGCTTTGGACTTGATAAGTAGGTCCAAACACTGCTTTAAGAGCTTCATAAATTCCTCTATGATCACCCAGATCTGCACAGTGTTGTGTCTTTTCTGCTATATTGAACCACCACTTGTTCTGCATGTCTCGGAGTTTTTGTTGAAGTTTACTACATATGTGAGGCAGAAAGCTGCTTTTCTTACATGGCAAGTTGGCTGGGTGAGGTATGCCTGGTGACCAGTTCTCTTCTATGCCAACAGCTCCTGGATCTCTTGGTTTTCTTCAAACCAGTCTTGATTTTACTTGTGGGAGAACCCGAGGGATTCTTCTGCAGATTGGAGGATACTGTTTTTGATATGTTGCCAAAACACTGTAGGAGAAGGATCTGTAGGATGGTCTTCAAGTTTTGTTTGCAGATTTGCCTGGAAGTTGTCTCTCATGGTAGCTTGTTGAAGATTGTTGACTTGGAGTCTCCTCTTTAAGATGTCACCCCTCTTAGGTTTGAACTTAAGATGAAGATTTAGTTTACATCTGACGAGGCAATGATCTGTTTGGCATTTTGCACTGGGCATCACTCGGGTGTGACAGACATCATGAATGTTTCTCTGGCGGAATAGAGCATAGTCAATGAGGTGCCAATGTTTGGATCGGGGATGTATCCTGGTTGTCTTCAAGCTATCTTTCTGCTGAAAGATTGTGTTTGTAATAGTCAGCTGTTGTTCTGCACAGAACTCTAGCAGGAGGCATCTGTTATCATTGCAATTTCCAACACCATGCTTACCTAAGACACCTTTCCAGGCTTCGGAGTTCTTTCCTACTCTGGCATTGAAGTCACCAAGGATAATCATTTTATCTTCTTCAGGGACTTTTTGTATGAGTTGGCATAGGTCTGTGTAGAATTTGTCTTTCTCTACAGGGTCGGCTTGCATAGTTGGGGCATATATTCTAAAGAGAACAACATGTGGGAGGCGTAAGGAAATAATGTGATCAGAGTGTCCTGTTGGCAAGGTTTTGAGTTTTGAGGCAATGGAGTTTTTAATCATAAAGCCTACTCCTGAAAGATGTTTTTCGGTTTTGGGTTTGCCAGACCAGTAAAGTATATAGCCGGCACCATGTTCTTTAAGGCTGCCTTCACCATAGAGACAAACTTCACTAAGAGCAGTGATGTCAATATTAAGTTGTGATAGTTCATGGGCTATAAGAGCAGAACAGCGCTCAGGCCGTCCAGTATCTGCAGAGTCTCGCATGGTTCTGATGTTCCAGCCTGCAAGCGTCAGTTTATTTACACCTTTGGAGGCTGGTGTGTGCCTTTGTTTCTTTGCCTTGGTTTGACCGCATGAGAAGATGCCCGTTTGCCACGGCTAGCCAACCAGGTAGATGGGGATGAGCTTTCGTTAGGCCACCTTTTCTAGGCCCCTCTCCATATGGAGCAAGCAGTGCTCTCCTTTAAAAAGGCTGCTTGGTCATTCAGGATGCTGCCAAACAAGACTGTCATCTCCCGGGTCAGCCTTGAGCGACCAAAGTCCTGAACTGCCTGCATGCAGGGTTGGGTCTGCAGCTTCCAGTGCATCTTTACATCTACCGTTTCGTCCCTTGCCTATTGGTACAGGGCTTTTTTGGAACTGGATTTGTCCTTCGAGCCTGTGCAATGGATTTTTCTGGTGGAGTGCAGTGTGCACAGAACTGGCCTTACCCTTTAAACCAAAGGTTCATCTGTTGTGGCCTTGCAAGCATGGACGCTAGCAGCGAGGTCCTTGGGTCATAGGTTTGATTAGAGTTTCCTTCTCTTAGATGGTTGACCTTACAGGGTTGGCAAGCACCATCTGCCCGGGTTTGGGATTAGAGTTTTCCTTCTCCTAGGATGGTTGCCATAAGGCTAGAGAGCCCATCCTGCCCTTTGAAGCTCTTTGTCAGACCTTTTGGTTTTGACCTGTCTGGCATGGGAGACCCTACCAGTGGCTATTATCCCACCACCAGCATAGCTCAAAACATCATTAGGGTACGCAAGCCTCTCTCCCACGACAAGGGGGCGTCAATGGAGAGGGTTTGTATATACCTTATACACATAGCCCAAAGGTAATTTTATACACAGTATTTTTGATAATTTTGTGCATGAAAAAAAGTTTGTGTACATTAAACCATCAGAAAGCAAAGGTATCACTATCTCAGCCACCCATGTGGAGATTTTGGATTTTGGAATATTTCAGAGTTCTTCATAAGGGAGACTCAATCTATACCTCATTTGACTCACAAGGAGACTATGTGGATGTCATTTCTTTGGATTTCAGCAAAGTATTTGATAAGGTCCCTTGTAATATTTTGATTAGGAATAATCAAATATAATATTTTATTCTATATTCTATAATAAAATATATATTTAATTAAATATGGAACACTGGAAATAAGGAAACACTCATCAGATGAAATCGTAATTGGTTGGAAAGAGTAGTCATCAATGACCATGCTTCAGACTGGGAGGAGGTCTTGAGTGATGTCCTTCAGGGTTCTGTCCTGGGGCCGTTGCTCTTCAACAATGTTATTAATTACTTAGATGATGAGATACAGAGAATCCTTATCAAGTTGTTCTGTGATACAAAACTGGCTGGTGTAGCTTACACATTAGAAGATAAGAACAGAATTCATAAGCACTTTGATAAACTAGAAAACTGGGGAGAAATTAATAAAATGAAATTCAACAGAGACAAATGCAAAATTCTATGTTGAGGCCACAAAAACCTAATGCACAGGTATAGGATGGAGGATACTTGGCTTAGCAGTAGTACATGTAAAATGACCTTGAGATTATTTCGGGCAAATAAAATGGTAAAGAAGATAAATAATATTTTAGCTTGTATTAATAGAACTGTGATGGACAGCCAGGGAGCCAATGAGGACATGGTACTCCAGGAGCCAATCCTCTGTTGAGGAGGTAGAAGGAGGAACGGTTTCTGGAGGAGATAAAGGGAGAATGAGTGAGGAAAGTAGTTAGTTTTCAGTGTAGATAGTTGAGATGAGGCTTTGAGTGATTCAAGACAGTTTAACTTCCTTGGAAGTTAGAGGCTTAGAGAAAGAGCAAATGTTTGTGCAGGCCCAATAACTTGGTTATACAGTTACATGGTTTATTTGTTTGACAATAAACATTCTTCGGTTAACAAGAAACATCCAGCCTGGTGTGAGTGATTCTCAGGGAAGAAGACACAGCCAGAAATACATAGCCACATCTGAGTGCTTGTGCTATACCACTGAGAGACATAGTCCAGCTATGACGTGGAGGCTGTGCATCATAAAGTGGTGGCAGTGGTGGGATAGGAAAGGCCCCCACGCCACTAGGAGGACGCCATGCATCACAAAGTGGTGGCAGCGGCGGGATTTGAAAGATCCAGTGAAGGGTTGAGAATCCAGTGAAAGGATTTTTTAAAAATCCAGTTAGGGATTGAGAATCCAGGATTGAATCCTTGGTGAACCTGCAGAGGGGATCTGGGAAAGCCAGTACAGAAGGGTCTAGGAGAGATCTAGTGCTGGGGGAGAAAAATCCAGTGGCCAGAGAAGGATTTCAGTTAATATATTTGGTTAGGAAGAACGACATATAAGTTTGTGTGTGTGGATAGCACAGGCGTGTGGTGAAAGGAAAAGCACAAGTAATTCCTGAGGTAATTGTCCTGTGGTAAAGTAAGGAATTCTTATGACTGGGAAAAGTACAGTATATACCGGAGGTAACAAGATTTGGGTAACGTAAGGGGATACTGGAGTGAGTGGCAACAGCAAACCCTGAGGTAATTCTCCAAGGTAAATATAAGGGTTGCTGAAAGTCAGTCCTCAAAATAAAGTGCTGATAGGAAAAGTGCTGCCAGTTTAAACTTAGTACAGTATACCCCTGAGGTAAAAGACCGGGTAAAGTAAGGGATACTGGAGTGTGTGGGCACACAATCCCTGAGGTATCAGTCAAAGGTAATCATAAGGGATTCGCTGAGAGAAAGCCTCTAAGTGACATTAAACACAGACCTGCACATTAAAAAGAATTACCTGTATCCCTGAGGTAAAAAGACTTGGGTATAAAATAAGGGATACAAGACAAAAGAAAAAAAGTGACTCAAGTCTCTAGAGTCATTTTAAAAGGAAAAGAGAAAGACAGTTAGCCAGAAGACTAAGGGCTGGGCTGTCTGACATTTGAAACAAAGGTGATTTCTGAGGTAACAGTCTCAGGGTAAAGTAAGAAATCACCTAGATCATTAAAATATTAGTGTTTTATTCATCAAACAAGGGTTGGGCAGTTTGAAATTGGAAATACAAGTGATTTCTGAGGTAAAAGTTGCCAGGTAATGTAAGAAATCACCTGTACCAGCAAAGTATTCGTGTTTCCTGAGGTAAAAGTCTTTAGGTATTGTAAAGAAACAACTTCAAAATGCCAAAAAAGATTAAAACTAAAGCTGATGTGGCTGAACGGGAAGAGGAAAGTGAGGAATTTATATCCAGAGCTGAAAGCGTAGAATCTATTACCTCTGCAAATGCAGATAATTTGGAGGTATGGAGAATAAGAGAGAGCATGAGAGAAAGAGAACTACAGAATGAAATGAAATTAAGGGAAAAGGAGATAGAGAAAAGGGAATGATAAGAATTAGAGAAAGAGAAAAAGAATTAAAACAACAAGAAACAGAAAAGGAATTGGCTTGGCTAAAATTAGAGAAGGAGGAAAGGGAAAGGAGAGAGAGATAGAAATGTACAGGCTCAGAGTAAGAGAAATGGAATTAGCAAACACAAATAATAGTAACAACAGTAACAGCACTAATGGACCTACTATAGATGTAAAAAGACTGCCTCAATATTATAAGGGGGATAACATTGGTACCTTCTTTATTACTTTTGAAAGAGCATGTATTGACATGAGAATTAAAGATGAGGAAAGAATGGCATATTTAAGGTCACAAATATGTGGTGGGCTAGCTTAGATTAATGGCGAGATGAGATTAGAGGACGCGTAGGATTAGGAACTTTATAAAGAAAGAGTTAAGGAAAGGTTTGGTAAACTCCAGAACATCACAGACGACAGTTCAGGTCCACTAAAAAGAATCCAGAGGAAACTTATACCCAATTAGGATGTTGCCTAGACAAAATGCCGGAAAATTGGCTGAAGGGATGTAAAGCTGAAACCAAAGAGGATGTTGTGAATATAATGGCATTATAACAGTTGTACAGAATTCTTCCTGAGGAGTATAGATGGATAGTCCAGGATAAGGGGCCAAAAACTAGCTGAAGCTGCCCAAATGATGGATAATTTAGTCAGGATAAGGGGAAAAAAGGAAAGGAAGCCATGGAGCACAAATCCCAAACACCACTACTCTGACAGGAAAACACCTCCTAACGGAACCTCTGCCTATAACCCAGAACACAGTAGAAGGGAAATTCCCACATGGAAGGGTGAAAGGAGCCAAATTCATGAGAGAGAGAGTTTCCCTTAGAGAAGTCCTCAACCAGAGAGGATATGAAAAATAGAGTGTTATGAATGTGGAAAAGTGGGCCACATGAAATATGAATGGCCTAAACAAAAGGCAAAAGGAGAAAATAATAAAAGCCTGCCAGTGTATTTTATTAGTGAAGCTAGACCTCCTTCAGACCAGAAAGACAGTGGCGTTGCCAAGGTAACTGAGCCACCTAGAGGCATAAACCAGGAAGACACAGAAAAATACTGTTTATTCCTCAACATAGACACCTCTTTTGACAACGAATACCATCAGCCTTTAATGGTGAAAAATGAAAGAATATGGGGACTGTGGGACACTGGGTTCCAAGTTTGTTTTATTAAACCCCATTAGTCTCAAACCAAGATATAGTGCCCGAAGAGAGGGTAAAGATTAAGGGCTTAGGTGGGCCAGCGTTCCATGTCCCTGTAGCCCAACTTCAAATTCAATATCAAGGCTGGGAGGGAATGTGGAAAATGGTTGTGTGGGATGATATTCCTGCTCCATTGTTAATTGGAAATGATCTGGCCCAGCTCACAAAACAGGCATGCGTGATTACCAGACAGCATGAATCTAGAAAGGGAGTTAATAGATCCAGTTGAGAATGCAATCAGGGCGGAGCCTGATAGTATTAGGGAGTAGGATAGTATTAGGGAGGAAAACCAACCTGATAGCGACTCACCAGAGGATGGAGTTAGAGACCTGATGGCTATCTACAACTTTGGAGAAGATGAGTCCCAGGGATTTGCAAGGGAGCAGAAACAGGATGAGGAGTTGAAAGTTTTGTTTGAGCAGCCACACATAGTAATGAAAAGATGTCAGAAAGCACTCCTGTGATCTATACAGTCAAAAAGGGCAAGTTGTATCAGGAATCCTTTAAAAGGACCCAGCGAGGACAGAACAAGGTCCAATGACAGCTAATAGTGCCCATGAAGTACAGAGGAAAGCTATTGGAATTAGTACATGCCAGTGCTTGTGGGGGCCACTTAGGAATTAAAAGAACGAAACATAGTCACACAGAGGTTCTATTGGCCTAAAATGGGGCAGCAGATCAGCTAGTATTGCAGAACATCTGAAGTTTGTCAAAGGATTGGTACTAGCAGGGAGAAAACTAAAACTCCTTTATGTACATAGAGTTATATTTTTGTGTGTGACTTGTGGTATCTTCAAAATAGCCTGGAGGTCACATGTGGGCCTTGTGTTGCCCACCTTTCCTTTACATCAAGGAGTCACACACTTGGTGATCTCATGTTGGCCAGGACCATTCTTGTAGCCACTATCAGCCCTATATCCAATGTTTTTGCAGAAAACAAGAGAATCATTTTCCCTGAAGCGAAAAGAAGGTTGTCCTGCCTGCAATTCAGTTTAGCAAAACTCCCATTTTTAAAAACCAGAAGTAAGAAAAACATAAATTCCAGTGTTGCTTTCTATGATGACTAGTTTCTCCCTCCAGTGTCACACATTCCTTTCTTGCTCATAGCTGGCAGTCAGCATTGGAAATGCCAAGTTCAATGAAGTCATGGAGGCCAATTTGCCAGCACAAGGGAGCCTGAAACCCTCGTCAACCAGTGACATGTGA
The DNA here is from genome assembly GCA_030847615.1 of Gambelia wislizenii. Classification (NCBI taxonomy): domain Eukaryota; kingdom Metazoa; phylum Chordata; class Lepidosauria; order Squamata; family Crotaphytidae; genus Gambelia; species Gambelia wislizenii. Next base: position 17,658,891 of record JAUMIR010000010.1, on the reverse strand, counting down.
GTGAACACTGAAGTTTGTGCAAGAAAAAAAGTGTTTGTGGGGGATTGATTTGTCTAGAATGGTTGTCAGGGTGGGTGTGAGACTACATCTCCCAAAATGCCCCAGCCAGCATTTGAGAAATTGTAGTCCCCAAAAGTAATATTTCTTCTGCATGGTCTCTGTGATTCACCCAAATGGTGTCATTCTGCACCTGCACAGTTACATCTTCAAAAACATCTAGAGCTAAGTAGTCCTTTAGGTGGGATTTCCGACCACCTCCACTGCACATAACTCCTGGTACCTTGCCACCCAATTGCTTCAGTTCCTTTTTGTCTGCCACATTAGCAGCATTGTCTTCTGAGTTATTGACCTTGCATGAGGGATTTATTCTCTTGTATCCTTTAGTCTTCTTATCTTATTTCCCTTTAGTTTTATTTAGTTCTTCATTTAGCTTTTTCTCTGTTCGAAGTGATTTATTTTTCTGGCCCATTCAGGGGTTTATGTCCTTCCTGGACCTCTTCAATAAATGTCTTGACTGGGGTCAGAAAATTCCTCAGTCTGATGGCCATTCTCTTGGCTTCTTTGCTTGGGCAAGGCATATGTTGTAGATCATTGTTGTCACTGCCAAGTTTTCACTTCCTAAACTAGAAGAATTGCTCCTTGCAGCTTAAGGCCCTATTGTGGGAGGCTGCGATCAAGGCCTCTGACCTTGTTGCCCAAAACAAACCACTTTATATGGCGAGTGCTCTGAGAGAAGGCCAATGGAGCAAATTGAAGAAACACGGGCCACCCTTTCTACCACCAGACAGGTTCTTCAGCTGGTACTATCCTTGGACCCCAAAATAGCAGTCAGACTCCAGAAGTACCACTCCAAGGAAGTCTTTGGAACTGACAGACAGGAAAGTTAAGAAGAATACCACATTGGTTACTTACCATTCTGGGGGTTGGAGAGAGGAAGAATCCTGTCACTGCCCAGGGATCCTGTCACCTGGGATATCCTGTCACCACCCAGAGAGAAGCAGGAAGTTGCATCATGGTCTCATGCAGATTAGAATCTTTGTTTTCTCCTCCTGCGGATCTCCACGAGACCAGTTTCCTGACTAGCAAAGCCTCATAAGAGAAAGGATGAATAAAGAACAACAGAGCAAGTAACATTTACATATGCACAGAAAAGAACAAATGGATTGGATCATCACAGTCACTGGGAGGGGTGGATTCCTCCTCTCTTCAACCCCCAGCACCTTCACGGTAAGTAACCAATGTAGCATTCTCTGGGGTTGGTGAGAGGAGGAATCCTATTACAGCTGGGACATGCCCAAGCTAAAAACCACCCTTAAAGGGCGGGTATGGCTTCAAGATAGAGGACTAGTCTCTAATTACTTCTTGGAGTACCCTCCTTCCAAAGTTTGCTTCTGCTGATCGGAATTTGTCCACCTTGTAGTGCCAAATAAATGATGAGGGGGTGCTCCAGGCTGCCGCCCTACAGATCTCTGTTATGAGGGCGTTGATTGAAAAGACTGCTGACATGGCAGCTGACCTTGTTGAGTGCACCGTCATGCCTAATGGTCTTGGCGTTCTAGATATGCCGTATGCCATCAATATGCATGCTTTGAACCATGTGGCAATGGTTCACTTGGATGCTTTTGCTCCCATAGAAGCTGGACTGATAACACAAAGAGAGAGCCTGAAGGAACTGGTGTGCTTAATGTATATCTTGAGGGCTCTTCTGACATCCAGCTTGTGCCACAACCATTCTCTTGGATGCGAGGGGTGTGGGCAAAAAGATGGGAGAATCAGCTCCTGTGACACATGAAAATCTGAGAGGACCTTTAGCCTGAAAGAAGGGTCTGGACGGAGGATCACAAAGTCGTCATTGAATGTGCAAAGATGCTCCCTGACGGATAGAGCCGCTAATAATGACACTCTTCAGGCCAAAGTGATAGCCACTGGAAAGCCACTTTCTCTTCCAGCAGGTCATTCCACAGTCTGGGGATGGCCACAAAAAGGTCTTCTGGGTGACAGTTGCCAGTCTAGTCCTGGTTGGTTGAAGTAAATGTCCCCCAGAGGACCTGAGTGTACAGGGCAAATTGTACAGGAGGAGGTAACCTGAAGGTAATTTAGACCCAAACCATGTAGGGCTTTAAAGTTAATTACCAACACTTTGTACTTTGCCCAGAAACTAATTGGCAGCCAGTGGATTGATTTTAATATTGGTGTAATATGCTCACTCCTGGATGTTCCTTTAGCCAAGCTGTTTTCAGTCCTGTGTTCTTCCATTCTCCATGGCTCCAAGAGTTTTTATGAAGTCAATGGTGATGGTAGCACCATGTCTTCATCAACAGGGGATTATGATATTCCCGTATATAGATGATTGGCTTTTAGTAATGGAATCTGCAAGATACCTCAATAATCATATACAGATGATCTTGCAGAGGTAGTGGCACAGGCACAGAATGTCCCCATTTATGTGAGCTCACACTCAAAGAGCCAGTCCTCCAAGCTATGGTACAAAGCTCCATCTGCTTTGTATGGATCAAGGGAAAGGAATTAATTGAGGTTGTCAAGACCTGGTGACTGCAATTTTGCATATGGGTGGCACACCGTTTCCTATAGAATGGGGCAGGAATCATATGTTCCGCCAGATGTCATTGGACAACAACTTCCATCATCACTAGTCAGAACAGTGAGGAAGCATGGAACTTTCAGGGTGACATGTTTTCCCGTCTCTGCTGTAGAAAATACATCTTGAGGAAAGTTGACCTGGCTGCAACAGATGGCAAAGAAATGTCACATGTTTATCTTTCATGTTCAGCTCTTTGTAGACCCTCTGCCTTCAGTTATTGGTTAATAAACATTCTGTGCTAGGAAAAACTGAATTCTAGGACCTAAACTGCACACTTGTGATTCTGCTGCAGAAAGCGATGAAGCCATGCTCTCTGGATCACCAGCTTCCCTAATCTATTATCTAGATTTTATCTACTTCTATAGGCATCCTCAGCCATTGCCTGTATACATGCAAAAGTATGTCAGCAACCTTAGGGACTAGATGTTTGCTGTTTTGAAACTGTGCGTCAGCATGGTGTAGTGGCCTGAGTGCTGGACTAGGACTCTGGGGTTTAAATCCCTGCCCAGCCATGGAAACCCATTGGGTAATCTTTGTTTAAGTCACACACTCTCAACCTCAGAGGAAGACAAATAGTAAAATCCTTTTGAACAAATCTCACCAAGAAGACTCCATGATAGGTTCCCCCTTAGGGCTGCCAAATGTTGGAAGCAACTTGAAGGCACATGACAACAGTAATTTTGAAATTAAAACAGGAGAAATGGGATGCTGGAGTAGATGGATCATTACTTTAGTTCAGAAAGTCTTTTCTTTATACTCTTATTGTCATCTGTAAGATCACAGTTTTTGAGAATGTTCCTTCTCCTGGGCAGGATTGCTCGAAAGGAATTCATCATGGCCAAATACATGGAGCGCAAGTATGTTCACAGAGCTCCCAAGGATGAACCATACCGTGTTTGGGATGCTATCAAAAGCAAGGATCTCTTGGCACTGCTTCAGGCCTTTGCAGAGGGTCATGATCTATCCAAACCTTTAGCTAGCCCTGATCGCCAGGTAAGTGGGGAAAAAATGGGACAGAAGATTAAAGAGATGTATATAAAATGGTGTTGCTTCTGAACAGAAATTTTAGAACTGACCTGCCTCCAACAAGAAGTGATTTCCTGTTACAGCAGAGGTGAGCAATTTGAAAGTGTCAAGGGGCCACTTTCTGTACCACCCCTCCTGCCCAGTTGCTGGCAGTCCACTTATTGTTTTGGAAAAACTACGTTTACATTTTTAATAATAATATAATAATTATTAGTTATTTATCACCCTCCTCTCCCCTCAGGATCGGGGTGGGGTACATACATCGAAATACACAATACATCATAATACATATACATTGTAATACAATGCAGTTTATCACAGTACAGTTCAATTCAATACATAGTACAATTCAATACAGTACAAAGTACAAAGCAAATTACATATTCAGCAAATCAATACAGTACAGACAATGGCACAGGAATTATGTTTACAGACAATTGTGAATGCAAACAATGCAGACGTCAGTAGATGGCACTGCTGGTATGCAGATGCAGGAGTGACCTTTTTTACAGAATGCATCTCACATTAATAAATGACAGCTGCTGTTGTTTTTCTTTTTGGAAACAGTATTTAACAGTTTCACAGTACATCACCCCAGCTCTTATTATGCTGGTCCTCATTTTACCGACTTACGGAAGGCTGAGTCAACATGGGGGGGGCTGAGATTGAGTTTATGGACTAGCAAGAGTTTTTTGGCTGTAGGTTGGTTGCATTAGCTTACTGCACCACCAGGGCCCCCTATTTACATTGTTTTAAATCACAACAAAGTGCATGTATTTAAAGAAGAATCAGTTTTCCTGGCTTGTATGACTCTCTAAATTTTAGCAAACTTTATTTAGGCCCACAGAAACAGGTGTATGTGGGGGGGGGGGTTGGAGTTGATGGGCCACATGTTGCCCACCAATTTTGGAAGAGTGTTATTTTATATCACTGGGTTAATCAGACTCTCCCCCTACCCTGATTCAGTCTCTTATATTGCCTGTTCCTTTTTGCTTCTGGTGCTCAGTCCCAGGCTTTGTGCTTCTTTATGATTACATGCAGGTCATGTTTTTAAATATCTACAGTGTAATTTTTTGCCATCAGTTTTCCACTGATGGCAAACAGCTACAGATCTATGAAAATACTAGAGGAGGCCACTGAGAGTGACTGCCATCTGATGCACAGGCCACAATGCAGAGGAATGTAAGGACAAAAACCAGTAAGTGGAGGGGGAAAACATGGTAGTTGTTTCCTTCAGAGATACAGATGGAATATTTTATTGAAACTAGAAAACAGTCTTTGGCCTATTTGACTTTTCACCACAATGTACATGCTAATCAGCTTATCTCTGTTAGGATGTCTACACTCTCACGCAATTATTCTTTAATAATGCGAGTTAAGGTAATGATAAATGTTTGCACTTCTAAAATTTCTATTCCCTCTTACCTTACTAATTTACATCCTCCCACCCAAACTAAGTGTCCAACCTTTATTTATTTATTTATTATATTTCTATGTCTCCTCCAAGCCCACAAGGGCACCTGAGGTGATGAACAAATAAAGATGTGTACAAACATCTGCCAACTGAGGCAACACTCCATCTCCCTGATGAAGTGGGCTGCAGTTTGCAAAAGCTTACTCCAGATGAAACTTAATAATTTTGAAGTCAGACGGAGGAATTGCATGATGCCTTTCTAGAACAGTTGAACACACACGCAGAAAGGAGAGATGTAGTAGTGATGGATGACTTCAACTATCCTGATATTTGCTGGAAATCTAACTCAACCAAAACTTCAAGGTCTAGCAATTTCCTGACTTGCCTGGAAGACAATTTCATGGTCCAAAAGGTGGAAGAGGCAACAAGGGGGTCAGCTATTTTAGATCTGATCCTAACCAACAGGGATGACCTGGTAAATCGGGTGCAAGTGGTGGGATCCTTAGGTGAGAGTGATCATGTTCTCCTGGAGTTTGTTTTATACAATGGAAAGGAGAAGCCAGGCATAGTCAGATATGCATTCTTGACTTTAGGAGAGCTGATTTCAATAAACTCAGGGAAATAGTGGGGGTGATCCCATGGTCAGGAATACTAAAAGAGAAGAGACCTCAAGACGGATGGGACTTTCTCAAAAGGGAGATACTGAAGGCACAATTTCAAACAGTACCATTGAGGAAGAAAAATGGGAGGTGTCTCAAGAAACCCGGATGGATGACTAAGGAAATACCAACAGAGCTAAGTTTTAAACGGAATATGTATAAGAAATGGAAAAAGGGGGAAATCACCAAAGAAAAATTCAAATAGCGAACACATGTAGGAGTAAAGTCAGAAAAGCTAAAGTGCAGAATGAGCTCAGGCTTGCTAGAGAGGTTAAGAACAATAAAAAGGGCTTTTTTGGGTATGTCCGCAGCAAAAGGAGGAAGAAGGAAATGGTAGGGCCACTACGCGGAGAAGATGGCAAAATGCTAACGGGACAGAGAAAAGGCAGAATTACTCAACACCTTCTTTGCCTCAGTGTTTTCAGAAAAGGTAAAGGGGGACCAACCTGAGGATAAAAGTACAGAAGACACAACAGGGGAAATCCAGCACAGAATAAGCAAAGAGGTAGTACAGGAATACCTTCTTAATCTAAATGAATTTAAATCTCCAGGACCAGATGAACTACATCCAAGAGTATTTAAAAAGCTGGCAAATGTAAACTCAGAGCCATTGGCAATAATATTTGAGAACTCCTGGAGAACAGGAGAAGTCCCAGCAGACTGGAGGAGGGCAAATGTTGTCCCCATCTTCAAAAAGGGGAAAAAAGAGGATCCCAACAATTATCGTCCAGTTAATCTGACATCAATACCAGGGAAGATTCTAGAGCAGATCATTAAACAGAGAGTCTGTGAACATTTAGAAGGAAATGCCATAATCACAAAAAGTCAACATGGGTTTCAGAGTAACAAATCATGCCAGACTAATCTGATCTCTTTTTTTGATAAAGTTACCAGCTTGGTAGATGAAGGGAACACTGTGGACATCACATACCTTGATTTCAGTAAGGCCTTTGACAAGGTTCCCCATGACATTCTTGCAAACAAGCTTGTAAAATGTGGGCTAGACAAGTTAACAGTTCAATGGATTTGTAATTGGTTGACCGGCCGAACCCAAAGGGTGCTCAGCAATGGCTCCTCTTCATCTTGGAAAGATGTGACCAGTGGGTTGCCACAGGGTTTTGTCCTGGGCCCAGTGCTATTCAACATCTTTATCAATGACTTGGATGAGGGAATTAGGGGCATACTTACCAAATTTGCAGATGACACCAAATTAGGAGGAGTAGCTAACACCCTGGAGGACAGGATCAAAATTCAAGATGACCTGGATAGACTGGAGAGCTGGGCCAAAGCTAACAAAATGAAATTCAATACAGAGAAATGTAAGGTACTGCACTTAGGGCGAAAAAATGAAATGCATAGATGTAGGATGGGGGAGACCTGGCTGAATGAGACTACGTGCGAAAGGGATCTAGGAGTCCTAGTAGACCACAAGTTGAACATGAGTCAACAGTGTGATGCGGCAGCTAAAATGGCTAATGCAATTTTGGGCTGCATCAATAGAAGTATAGTGTCCAGATCAAGGGAAGTAATAGTGCCGCTCTATTGTGCCTTGGTCAGACCTCACCTAGAATACTGTGTCCAGTTCTGGGCACCACAATTCAAAAAGGATATTGACAAATTGGAGCGTGTCCAGAGGAGGGCGACTAAAATGGTGAAAGGTCTGGAAACCATGCCTTATGAGGAGAGACTTAGGGAGCTGGGTATGTTTAGCCTGGAAAAAAGACGGTTAACAGGTGATATGATAGCCCTGTTTAAGTATTTGAAGGGGTGTCACGTTGAGGATAGAGCAAGCTTGTTTTCTGCAGCCCCTGAATTTTAGGGATCAACTCCCATTTTGTTGGATTTGCTCAGAGTCTGGAACTAACCTTACAGAATCTGTTGCCTTTTGTAGTTTGTCATTTTCAGAACTCTGGTTACATAATTTTTTCCCTTACCCTCTTTCAGTCTGATGTTGGTATTAGATTGTATTTTGAAGTTTTAATTGTTATCCCCACAGCTTGAGAATCACTGTGTTTGAAATATGCTTTATAAATTTGCTCTGTAGCAAGAAGCCCTCTTCAAAATCATAAATTATGCAGGATTTCCTTCAGGTTAAGATTTGTTTGTGCTTTCTTGATCTGACTCAAACCCATCTAAGCGAAGATTTAGCACAAAAATTCAGCAAAACGTTGCTTCTCTTTTATCCTCTGAAAGGTTTGTGAAGTGATGCTTCTCTTTTCTTCCTGTGATAGGAACAAGACGAACGAGCTCTGCATCTAGCTGTGTGCTGTGCCAACAGGACTTCCCTCCCACTCGTGGACTTCATTATTCAGAATGGGTAAACCTCTTCTTGGAGGATTCCCTGCTAGTTGTAGGTAGAGATGGGTGCAATTTTAATACCCTCTCACACATCTGGCACCCAGGAGGCCAAAATTATGTACATGTCGCCCCCTGTATCTGCAGAACCAATATCCACAGTTTCAGTTATCCATGGCTGAAAAAATAGGGACACGTACCATAGAGTCACGCTGGAAAATGCCTAGAGAGGCGTCCTCTCTAGTAATTGCTAGGTTCTCCAGTGCAATTCTATGGTATGTTTGTACCAGAAGTCCTTTATAGGGTTCACTATTATCTGCTTTCATCTATAAATAGTAAGTCCGGGAACGTTCCCCCCATGGATACGGGGGTGACCTGTAGACTAAAATTCCATTAAGCCTAATATCACTCCTTTTAATAGCAAACTTAGGAGATGGGTGCAGATATAAATGGAGCCAAAATAGCAACACTGAAAAAAAGAAGGAAGAGATATGGGCATGTTTCAGGAAATCCTGAGGTTTGCAGAGATATAAATGCACACATGAACATTAGAAGCAAAAGCTTGAGGGTACAGTGATCCTCCCTCCTGAGTTGCCCAATGAATGAGTTGTGCTTGGCAGCTGTGGCAAACTGGGAAGAGGGAAGGCTGGGAGGGCAGAAGGTCCTACTTGGAGGGAAATGGTTGACTAAAAACCTGAACAAGAATACTTCTGTTAGGAGGTGACAAAACACTGCAGTATATATCTAGATAGTAGTTTGCACTTGTAATGTATAACTTATTCTAAGATTCATAATGTTCTATTGATTAGGGTTTTGTTTGTTTAGGTTATTTTTTTTCCATAAGAGAGGGGTAGAGGACTTTTAGCCCAGTAGATCAGTGATTCTTAACTTGTGGTCCAGGGACACCCAGGGGTCTGCGATGTCCTCACAGGGGGTCCACAAAGGCTTGAAGATTGCTCAGCCCACCTCCTCCCCTCAGTGGAGTGGACATGTGTCTGGTTCCCCAGTTCTTTTGTTAAGGGTAGGAGGTATATGACAGGAAGTAATTAAAGTAGGAGATGGGCATAGTGAGGTTTGTAAGCTCTCCCCCACAGCCATGAGATAGAAGGTTTTGTTTTGGTTTCTTCTTCAAATGCAAGCTGGATTTTGCTTTTCCATTTCATGTCTGTATATAGGGGAAATCTGGATAGTCCTGCATCAGATGGAAACACCGCTCTACATTATGGAGCCCAGTACAATCAACCCAACTGCATCAAACTGCTTCTGAAGGGGAAAGCCTCCACAAATGCAGGTAGTCAAGAGAGAGGGATTAGTAATAGTAACTTCAGAGTCATGTTAGGACTAAAGGAGCTAATAGGTAAAAGCTGTCCTATATCAACTTTGTTCTGACTGGCATTTGAGATTGAGCAGTGCAGTCTTGGTAAAAAAGTAATCTCACATAGGCTGCTGACACACAGCAGAAATTATGCAGTTTGACACCACTTTAACTGCCTTGGCTCAGTGCTATAGAATTCTGGGGTTTATAGTTTTGTGAGCTGTTTAGCCTTCTCTGGGGTTATCCAGACAGTGAAAAAACTCCTCACAGAATGCAAGAAGAATCCTGTCTTAATGGCAATCCATGTGATTTTGCCATATTGTGAAGGAGGGGGGCAAAAACCTCGCCAGAAAAGTCTTCGCAGTTTTTCCCATCTTTTAAAAAAAAAACAGTGAGAGGGTATGCATTTCTGCTCGTTAGGACTAGCAAGTCAAATTGATTTGCTTGCCCAAATGAGAGGAAACGCTAATCTGATTGGCTGGATGAGCACAGGTGGTGGGGCTTGCTAGCAAGGCAAGGGCCTGCTGCCACCATGTTGGATTTTTGCCTTAGCGGGCAAGTGCCAGGGCGAGAAAACTGGGGTATTGGTTTTTTTTTCTTCTGCTTTTGTGTTAAAGTGAAAAATCACTCAATCGCACCTTGGATATTGTTTGGTGTTTTTTTTTTAAGGTCAGAGGCAGCAAATTCAAGTAAGGGCAAGCACAAGTAAATCACTCACAGCCACCATGTTTGCTAGCTGACATGTGGTCCTTAAGGGGGCAAAAAGAAAATCGATTAGGTCAGTTTGCAGCTGCTGCAAAATGTTATTACTACGAGGGACTCCGTTTTTAATGGGCTCGTATAGACAAGCCACAAGTCAGAGAGCACTGGCACCACAACAAAATACAAATCCCAGGATTCCATAGGATGGAGCCATGATAATTAAAGCGGTATCAAACGGCATTATTTCTGCAGTGTGTGAAGCAGCCATAGTGGCTATGTTGGTTTCCAGAGAGAACCCAAACTCTTCAGTGCACTCCTATGGAAAGCAATGTCTTATTTTGTGGGAAAGTATTTCATTCTTAGAAAATGCATGGCTTCAAAATTTTACTAAAAGAGTGAACTAATATGATTGGAAAAGGATACAGTCTATGACTGAATTTTTAATTAACTTTATTTGAAAGATGATTTATTTCCATAACCATTCAGGGTTAATAGTCTTTCATACTGTTTTGGAACGCATGTGTGAGAATTTCTAAAGAACGTTTTCCCCTCATGTCAGGCTCCCTAGTTCAGGCTATCTTTGTTTTTATTTTTCCTGTGCAGTAAATTCAGCTGGTGAAACACCTCTCGATGTGGCAAAAAAGTACAAGCATACTGAATGTGAAGACTTGGTAGGTTGTGGGTAAGGGAGCGATCATTGTTGACAGCCTGTGCAGCTATATTGGTTACACTGTCAAACCAGAATTGGGGAGATCCAAGTCCAATTCCCTGATCAACGGTGGACTGGCCATTGTCTCTCAGCCTAATCTTCCTTGAAAGATTGTTGTGATGATAGAATTATGATAGAATGGAGGGGGCAGAACCTTTTGCAATGCTGTGAGTGCCTGGACCAGATATGCCATAAATAAATAAATGGGGAGCATTGAATTGGATCCAGACTTAATCATACTTAGTCAGCTGATCAAAATGAATGGGACATAAGTTATACATTTCATGATGCTGCTGAAATTTAAAATTAGGTTTTTTACTAAGAGTTCATTATACAGATCAAACCCATCCACCACCACCCCCGCATATCAGTAACTGTGGTTTCATTTAACCATGTTTTGGGGGGAAGAATACCATAGAGTCGTGCTGGAGGACCTCCAGATGCCTAGAGATGCCTCTCTAGGCATTTTATAGGTCCTCCAGTGCAAATCTATGGTATTCTATGGTAGTTTGCTATTATCCACGGGTTCATTTACAAACGGTAAGTCCAGGAATGCATCCCCTGCAGATATGGAGGGGAGCAACCATAATATCCATATGTGCACTAGGTTGCCTATCTGTGACACAGAAGAAGTCCAGCAGAATTCCCCAGCCATGCTATGATTCTGTGACTTGCAATCCAAAAATAACTCCTTCAAGAGTTCAATTCACAGAATCGTAGCATGGCTGGAGGATTCTGGGAGTTGTAATTCAAAGTATAATGTCTCCAAGCTCTGGGAATTCAGTCAGGCTGCATTGTTGTTTATTTCTGTTGTTGGTGTGGCTGTGGGGACAAGTCATGCTGAACTCTTGAAACTGAAAATTTGCCATGAAGCTCCCCATCTGAGTCAATAGAAAGGACCATATTGTGTGTGGCCAACTTGTGAAACGGCTGATAGAGTGCAATCCTGGACAGGTTGACTTGGATTCAAGTCTCATAGTATTCAGTGGAACTTCCTTTTTAGTAAGTGCATTTAAGATTAGAGCCACCATATTTGAAGGATTAGAGCCACCTCAGTATGACATCCCTTCAAATATTTAACATGGCTATCATGTCCCCTCTCAACCTTCTCTTCCCCAGGCTAAACAAGCTCCCCTTGCTAAGATAGCAAGGGGAGCTCTCATATAGCAAACTGACAGTGAGTGGGATTTTTTTGTGTCCTTGTTGCAGCTGGAGCAAGCTCAAATGGGGCGGATGGCTCCACAGATCCATGTGGACTATGACTGGGAAACCCCTCAGGAGTTTTCTTATGACAGTGAAGATGAGCTGGATGAGAAGGTGCTTTGTGTTTTGTATCTTGTACTTTTTCACCTAACTTGGAAATGTTGCTTTTTTTGAACTATAACTTGAGAAAGCTCCCAACCAGATATTGACAGTTATTGTTTTAATGGTTAGATGATATTTGCATTGTTTTTAAAGTAACAATATCCTGTTCCTTTAATTTGTTATTGGCCATTTCTAGTAGCCAGCTGACTGGGCTGGCAGTTGAATCTTTCCTTCCACACTGGAGACAGGATAGCAGCCTTCAACCACTCCTGAGAGCACCAGGCTAGTTTAGGTGGCATACAGCAGGGTGTGTGATATGAAGAGCTCTGACCTCCAAATCTTTCCATCCAGCACTTCACTTTGCTTTGCTTCATAGAATCATAAGAGTTGGAAGAGACCACAAGGGCCATTTAGTCCAATCCCCTGCTATGCAGGAATACACCATCAAAGCACCCCCGACAGATGGTCATCCAGCCTCTGTTTAAAAACCTCCAAAGGAGGAGACTCCACCACACTCTGAGGCAACACATTCCACTGCCGAACAGCTCTTACTGTCAGGAAGTTCCTTCTAATGTTTAGGTGGAATCTCTTTTCCTGTAGTTTGAGTCTATTGCTCCATGTCCTAATCTCTGTAGCAGCAGGAAAAAAAACTTGCTCCATCCTCAGTATGACATCCCTTCAAATATTTAACATGGCTATCATGTCCCCTCTCAACCTTGTCTTCCCCAGACTAAACAAGCTCCCTAAGCCACTCCTCATAGGGCATGGTTTTCAGACCTCCCACCATTTTGGTCGCCCTCCTCTGGGCACATTCCAGCTTGTCAATCTCCTTCCAGAATTCTGGTGCCCAGAACTGGACACAGTATTCCAGGTGAGGTCTGACCAAAGCAGAATAGAGTGGCACTATTATTTTCCTTGATGTAGACACTATACTCCTATTGATGCAGCCTAGAATCGCATTGGCTTTTTAGCTGCCGCATCACACTGCTGACTCATGGTCCACTAAGACTCCTAGATCTTCTTTGTGGTCTCTGTGAATATACACAGTGGGTAATTCCTGCGCTTGTGCAGAGCACTCAGAACCTTCCAGAATCGCTAGGCAGAATATTTTTTGCAAAATTTTGGTGGTAATTCCGCCCATCCCAATAGTCCCTTTAAAGGTGCTCCCACCTAAATCCCCTCAGTTCCTTTCATCTGCCATGCAAGCAGCACGTAAAAACTGCTAATCGCTAGAGCTTTTTTCATTTCTCACTTACCTCAGGATTGACTCAGACTGTTTTTTTCTTGACTTCGTTTTTGGATCTCCCTTCGGCTCTTGTTCTGATTTCTGGCTACTTCGACCTTGGACTGCCTTTCGGCTTTGTCTCTCGCCTCATCCCTGACTTCGGCTTCGGGCTCTGACTCGGCTTGACCTTGGACTAGTTTGACACCTCTTTTGTCTTCTCCCTTATTCATAATGGCCTCAAAATCCACCGCCTTCAAACAGTGCTCTGTTTGCCAGGCAAAGCTCCCTGCTTCAGATGGCCACTCAAAGTGCCTCATTTGTCTCGGAGAGGCCCATAATGTGGATGCCTGCATGCATTGCCGCAACTTCACTCCGCAGGCCCATAAACAGCGTTCGCCAAGGCTTAAATCTTTCCTCTATAAAAAAACACTGTTTCCATCCACCGCCTCTACTTTGGTGGCTCTGGCTCCATCACCTCCTAAAAGGGGTCAGTCCCCTTCTGTTAGTCCATTGGTCAAGAAGCAGCCTCGGCATTCGAGCCCGTCATGTCGTGAATCCGTGGTGTCGGACCCTGAAGCAGTCTACTGGTCACACAAGCATGTTACCGCCTCGAGCCCGAGGAATGATCATGGGGCTTCTAAAATGTCGGCCCCGAGTCGGGACCATGATTCTTAAACTCAGGACCATGACTCCTCGAAACCATCAGGGTCCAGCCAAGACCAAGATTCGTCTGCATCCTCTAAGGACAGACCTAAGAAAAAGAAGGTCAAGCATTCCTTCCCTAAGCAGAAGGAGCGCTCAGTATCCACCACGGTGGCATCTTTGGTGCAGGAGCTGGAGAAGCAAGAGCAGTGCTACTGCCACGGCCGTGTCAGATTCAGCATTACCATCGATACAGGGCGTATCTCGAGGAGATTCTTACAGGTCACACACAGGTACAGCAAGTGACCCCGACTCCCTCTTTGGAAATGGTACACGTGGAGGAAGGTGAGATCTCAGAGGAGGAGATGACATCTGCTCCAGTTCAAGCTCAATCCCCAGTACTGATAGTGTCCAGAAATGAGCTATTGAGCTATCGAGGCTGTTCTGGTCGATGTGGAATCAACATCACAGGATGCTCTACAGAAGACACAGACCCCTTTGCCAACTATCACACCGGGTCCTGGACATCAAGCACCCTTACGGGGCGTACGAAGTAGCTCAGTCGGCCTTTGAGCTGCCCTTTCCATCTTCTCCACCCACAGCCCATGGTCTGACTTCGCACAGCGGCCCCAATTCCGTTTCAAGGAGACATCAGCCCATGGGAGCTATTACTCCCGAGTTAGACCGTGCCCATCATGAGGTGATCCTCTGAGTCAAACCTGTGCTACAGGATGCAGGTAGTCAACTCTTGAGTTAGACCATGCCCATCAGGAGGTGGTCCTCTGAGTCAAACCTGTGCTACGGGATACAGTTAGTCAACTCTCACCCGCAAGACAAGATCCTTGACTGCTGCCTCCACTTCCATCTGCACCGCTGATGCAATTGTCCTCTTTACACCACAGACAGCGTAGCCCCTCACCTGGGGGGCGTAGTCTTTCGCCTTCTTCCTCTTTGACTGCCTCGTCAGATTCGTCGATGTCATATGTACTGAGGGCACCTTCTCCACCGCCAGACTTACTTGACGATGATTCCTCATCCCCAACTGATGACGTTTGGGCATTTTCCAAACAAATGGTTTGTATGGTCCATGCTTTGGATTTGAAGCTTACTGAGAGAGAGTCTGATCCCATGGACCCAATATCGTCGGATCAAGTCAAAGGCCCCACCTACTTCGGATATTCCTTTACTTCCCTCATTGCTTAAGCTCACCCAAGGCTCGTGGGAGAATCTGTCATCCATCCCATCGACGTTGAAATGGATCAACTGCCTGTACCAAGTGTCTGAAGAGAACATCGACTGGCTAAGGGAGCACCCTCACCCAAACTCGGTAGTTGTGGAAGCATCTGTCAGGCCCGTCCCTGAATCCTGGGTATTGGAGTGGAATTCATGGAGGCCCTAACAGGTAGTTAGTTTGGGCTTCATACTTTCTCAGGCCTTGGAATGTCTGGGAGTCGCGCCAGGCCTCTTGGTTGGCATGGTAACTCTGGTCCCACCAGGAGCTCAAGGCCGATGCAGCCCAGATGGTTCAACGGCTATTCTCACTCCCCCTAAGTTTGATGCCCTCCCTATTCTGCCTTTTCTCACGCTGGATGCCTTTTATCTCTAGCCTTGTCTGTCTATAATCCAGTTGCAGCTTTGACTATGTTCCTGACACATGAATCCACATCAATAAAGAAACTTATTGATTGTATGTGAGTGTGTGTTCTCTGTACATCACAGTAAGCTGCAACTCCTAATTTTTTTTTAATTTTTACACCCTGTTACTGTGGGGGTTCTACCCGCAATGTCGGACGACGCGGAGACTGGAACCCAGACGGACCAAGATCCAGTTGCCGCCAGCAACCAGGGGGCCGATGCCTCAAGGCATGAGGCCAGTGCAGCGGGAGGTGCTGCAGCTGCTGCTGATGAAGGCATGAGCCGGGACCGCCGGAGGGCTGGAAGATTTACGCTCCCCTCTGATCCCTGGGAGCTGGGAGCCAGGCAAGCCCCGGGGAGGGGCAGCATGCCAAGCTTCGGCACTCCAGTTCGAGATGTCCTGGCCCCTGCCTGGCCTTGGGCAGGTGGCGGCAGCTGGGAAGAACGCAGGTCCCGCCGGTGGGACAGGCCCCAGGGTGAGGGGCCTCGTGAGCCAGGAGCTAGATTTTCCCTGGCAGAAGCTGGAGCCGAGGTTCTTCAATTGAAACAGCAAGTGGGAGAGATTCAGGCGGGACTCCTGGAACTCTTGCAAAGGATGCCTCCGGTCCCACCCGCCCCTGGTGGGGCCCAGCACCCCCCCAGCCCAACCAGCGGCTACCCAGGCACCTGGGGCTGGAGCCCCCGTTCAGCCTCCTGATGTCCCCGGCCTGCCAGCTCCTGGACCGGCTCCCCCTGCAGGGGCTGAACCAGTTGAGCCGCAGGAAAGACCCAGGGGTCTGAAGCAACGGCATCTGAAGGCAACGTTCGATGGGGATGCAGCAAAGCTACCCTATTTCATGACTCAAGTGGTGAGTTTCATGACCCAGTGGGAAGGGGAGTTTTAGTCTGAGGCTGAGAAAGTGCAGTATGTGTCCAACCAACTAGAGGGAGAGGCAGCCCAGTGGTTGGTGGGGCTCTATGATATGGGAGCACCAGAACTGGATAATTTCCAAGAGTTCCTGATGGCCCTCCGAGCCCAATTCGAAGACCCCTTAAGCGTGAGACGAGCTCGGGTGGAGCTTAGACAGTTGAAGCAAGGCTCTAAGACAGTGGGAGAGTACGCTGCGGAGTTCCGCCGCCTGCCCAGCCAAGTGCCTGAGTGGCCGGAAGATGTCAAGGTGCAGTTTTTCCAAGAAGGACTGAACGCTGACATCCTAGAGTGGGCAATGTTCCAGGGAAACTCCGAAACCCTCCTAGGGTGGGTGCGCCTTGCTGGCGAAGTGGAGATGCTGAAAGGCCGCATCAAGATGGTACGCCGCCAGCAGGGGGCAGAAGGGAAGGCCACCAGGTCCACTGGGAAGAAGGCCAAGTCAGGGCGCTCGGGCGGAACCACCACCGGAGAGACAGAACGAGAGCGAAGGATGAGAAAGGGCCTATGCCTGCATTGTGGGAAGAGCGGTCATCGCATAGCTGAGTGCCCAGAAAGGAGCCCTCGGGAGCCAGCCACCGCTGGCAAGACTCAACGGAGTGAGGGGAGAGCCAGGCCAGCTAAGACCCCCTTCAAGCCTAAGTCTAAAGCGCCGGCCCGGGCCCTGGTGCCAGGCCATGCGGCAGGGGAGTGTTCAGATGATCCAGAGGATAGTGGGTCCTACTCTTCCGACGCTGAGCCAGCGGGAAACGGATCCAGCCCGCCCTATTAAGCGCCCGAGGGTGGGCTAACCCCGAAGGGCACCTGGATGCTGTGGTGAGTGGGGTGAAAGGCCCGTTCTTTATTAAAGCCAGAGTGGGAACTAGAGGGGAGGGCCCCACCTGAAAAGTAATGTTAATGATTGACTCTGGCTGTACCCAAGTTCTAATACACCCCTCTTTAGTCAATGAACTGGACGTTAATACTATTAAGCTGGACAAGCCGGTGTGGCTATCCCAGATGGATGGGGGGATGATGAAGGGGGGCCCCGCCAGACGCATGACCAGCCCCATACACATGAGGATGGGGAACCATCGAGAGGAACTGCAATTTGTGATTGCTCCAGGCTTAGTCCCCGCTACAGTGGTGGGTCTGAACTGGCTAAAGTACCACAACCCCACCATAGAATGGATAAAAGAGACAATGACTTTTACTGATCCATTGCGTACAAAGGAGCACAGGGTGGGGGAAGCATTCCCAGGGGAAGGGGTCCCTCTAGAGGTTGAATCACGGAACTGCACGACTGCCTTAGTCAAAGGGGAGCTGAAAGGGTTGCCAGTAGAATACAAGGCTTGGCAATATGTTTTTGAGGAGAGTGAGTGTGACATTTTGCCACACCACAGGGCCTTTGATTGTGCCATCGAGATACTTTCGGAGTCTAATCTACCCAAGCCTCACATTTATTCCATGACCCCGGCTGAAATGGAGGCACTCCGAGAGTTTATAGACAAGAACTTAGCGCGAGGGTTCATTAGGCCTTCAAGCTCGCCTGTGGGGGCTCCCGTGATGTTTAGGTGCAAATCTGATGGGGGTCTTCATTTGATTCAGGACTATCGAGGGTTAAATGCGATTAGTGTCTCTAACCAATACCCCCTACCCCTGATGAAGGACATATTAGCCCACCTCTCCAAAGGGAAGATTTTTACCAAGCTAGACCTTCGGGAGGCCTATTATAGAGTGCGGATCAAGGAGGGGGACGAATGGAAGACTGCATTCAATTGCCCCTTGGGGGCTTTCGAGTTCCTTGTCATGCCCTTCGGCCTAAAAGGGGCCCCAGGGATATTTCAGAACTTAATGACGTGTTACGGGACTTTCTGTACAAAGGGGTGTTGGTGTACCTTGATGATGTATTGATTTACTCAGAGGACTATACGTCCCATGTGAAACTGGTAAAGAAGGTACTAGCCAGGTTGGGGAAGAACCATCTGTTTGCGAAAATGTCTAAGTGTGAGTTCCACCAAAGCCGTTTAGATTACTTGGGGTACCGCATCTCAAACAAAGGGATTGAAATGGACCCAGAGAAGGTCAAGGGAGTCTTGGCATGGGAGGCCCCTAGAACCAGGAAACAGTTACAGAGCTTCCTGGGGTTTGCTAATTTTTATCGGTCCTTCATCCCTGATTTTGCGACGGTAACCCTTCCTCTAACAGATCTGCTTAAAACCAAAGATGGGCAAAGCAAAAAGGGTACCAAGCCAAGTAAAGGGGACAAACCGCCCCAAAAGATAGTGTGGACACCTCAGTGCCAACAAGCATTTGACAAACTGAAATCTCTTTTCACCTCTGAGCCCATTCTCAAACACCCCAACCCCTCCCAACCTTTTGTTGTCCAGGTGGATGCCTCTGATGTGGCGATGGGGGGAGTGCTGTTGCAAAAAGGGGAGGAAGGGGAGCAGAGGCCTTGTGCCTACTTGTCCAAGAAGTTTAATGAAACTGAACGGAATTGGCCGGTGTGGGAGAAGGAGGCAGGGGCTATCAAGTTGGCTCTGGAAACTTGGCGACACCTGTTGGAGGGCTCACCCAAACCTTTTGAGGTTTGGACCGATCACAAGAATCTGGAAGTGTTAGCTACCCCTAGGCGGTTGAGCCCTAAGCAGGTCAGGTGGGCCAGTTTCTTTTACCGGTTCAATTTCATCCTGAAATTTATCCCAGGCAAAAAGAATTTCTTAGCCGATGCTTTTTCCAGGCTCCCGCAGCTTGAGAGCAAGCGAAAAGAGGTCATTGATACTGTTTTTTCTCCTTCCCACTTGGGGCTAGCGGTCCTCACGCGGAGTAAAGCTGAGCTGCAGGCACCCCCAGCTAGCCCTGCGGTGGGGCCTGAATCTGTGCCTAAGTCAATTGAAAGTGACACCCCACCGACCCCTAGGCCTGAGCCCCAGCTGGCCAAGACTGACGTCCCCTCCCCAGACGCTGTTCCCAGTGAGGTACCCCCGCCGGCTGAGGGCTCTACACCGCCTCTCGCCCCACGGGAGGTTGAGGGTGGGTGGCAGTCTCAATTGGCCTCGATCCTGCTTACAGACCAGTGGTTCCTGGCCCACCCCGGGGAGGTAACCATGAGGGAGGGCTTGGCCTGGAAAGGGGATCATCTATATGTCCCAGAAGCCCTGAGGGCACTTATCCTCAGGCAGTGCCATGACGTCAAGAGTGCTGGGCATTTTGGGTATATCAAAACTTTGCATTTGGCCCGGAGACAGTTTTGGTGGCCCAGAATGAGGAAGGAGGTGGAGGAGTATGTGAAGGGGTGTCCCACGTGTGCCATGGCAAAGGGAGGAACCGGGAAGCCCAAAGGCCTGCTCCACCCTCTGCCCTCCCCAACCAAGCCCTGGGAGGTCATCAGCATGGATTTTATAGTAGAGTTACCTGAAAATAGGAAAAAGATGGTTATTTGGGTAGTCACTGATTTGTTCTCCAAACAAGCGCATTTTGTAGCCTGCAGGAAACTCCCCACGGCCTCCCAATTGGCCAAATTGTTCATCCAGCATATTTACCGTCTCCATGGCATTCCTGCCAAGATAGTCTCTGATCGGGGGGCCCAATTTACTTCTCAGTTTTAGAAGGCTTTTACAAACCTTCTGGGGGTGGAGCTAGGCCTCAGCAGCTCCCATCATCCCCAGACGAATGGACAAACGGAACTCATTAATCAGACACGTGAACAGTACCTGAGGTGTTATGTGAATTTCCAACAAACAGACTGGGTTGACCTCCTGCCTTTTGCTGAGGTGGCTTATAATAATGCTACCCACCAGAGCACAGGCCTTTCGCCTTTTAAGGTTGTCTCTGGACAGGACTTCGGTCCCCTGCATTTGATGGAGGGGTCTTCCACGGGCCCTGTCTCAATCTCCCAGTGGAGTCAAAAGGTCAGGGACGCCTGGCCTCATGTGATTTCGGCCTTGGACTTTGCCAAAGTGCGCTACAAACATTATGCTGATCAAAAGCGGGACCCCACCCCGGAATATGCTGTGGGGGATTTGGTTTATTTGTCCACTAAGTTTCTTAAAAGCCCCCAACCCTCTAAGAAGTTGGGTGACAAGTTTATCGGTCCTTTTCCTATTGTTAGAGTGATAAATCCAGTAGCATTTGAATTGTCTTTACCTAAGTTGTACCAACATGTGCATCCTGTGTTTCATTCCAGTCTACTCAAACCCGCGAGCCCTCCGGCCCCGGAGGCTACACCTCAGCCAATCCTGGTGGACCAAGACCAACATTTTGAAATCTCTGAGATCTTGGACTCTAGGGTTCATCGGGGAGGGTTACAGTATTTGGTGAAATGGAAACACCTGCCTTTGGGACATGCCGAATGGGTTGCCTCTGATCATGTCAATGCCAAGAGCTTATTGCGAAAGTTCCATGCCCGCTTTCTCGATAAGCCCGGCTGAAAAAGGGAGGGAAAGTTTGTCTTCAGGGGGGCAGTATGTCAGGCCCGTCCCTGAATCCTGGGTATTGGAGTGGAATTCATGGAGGCCCTGACAAGTAGTTAGTTTGGGCTTGATACTTTCTCAGGCCTTGGAATGTCTGGGAGTCACGCCAGGCCTCTTGGTTGGCATGGTAACGCTGGTCCCACCAGGAGCTCAAGGCCGATGCAGCCCAGATGGTTCAACGGCTATTCTCACTCCCCCTAAGTTTGATGCCCTCCCTATTCTGCCTTTTCTCACGCTGGATGCCTTTTATCTCTAGCCTTGTCTGTCTGTAATCCAGTTGCAGCTTTGACTATGTTCCTGACACATGAATCCACATCAATAAAGAAACTTACTGATTGTATGTGAGCGTGTATTCTCTGTACATCACAGCATCTCAGCAGCGGCATCAGCACCAAACCCAGGCTAGCCCAGTGGACCCCGAAGGACAGAAATTTGATATTATTGGTAAAAAAGATCTATTCTGCAGCAGGGTTAAGTTTCTGGATTGCGAACTACTTGGCCTGCATGGGTGCTTACCAGGAGGTGCTATGGGAGCACCTGGGTCCTCTGATTCAAGATCTTCCTGAGGAAAAGCATCATATGGCAGAGGCTATTCAGCATGAGGCCCAACTGCTGGCGGGCCAGCAAATGAATTCATCTAGACATATGGCCGACTGTGCGGCTAAGACTGTTGTTGGATCTGTTGCTCTTTGTCACCACGCCTGGCTCCACTCCTCTGGTCTTGCCCCGCAGGCTGCTTCCGCCATCAAAGATATGATGGTGTATTCCTGCATAGCAGGGGGTTGGACTAAATGGCCCTTGTGGTCTCTTCCAACCCTTATAATTCTATGATTCTAATTTATAAAATTGCCATTCAAAGGGTCGGTCTGGGTGGCAACCCTCCTATTCTCAATCATTTTGGAGGGGATGTGCCCACCAGATATTGCATCAATCTTGATACCAGCAGCCTTCCCCTGCTACTTCTTCAGTGAGGAGCCAGACCTCTGCCACTCGTTACCGTCCTCCGACGAAACAGGGCTAAGGACCAAGGCAGAAGGAGATTCTGATCTGCCTTCAAATTAAACAGATTCATTTTTCTTCTTAGACCCAACTCTTCAGAAGCTGCCTGTCTGCATTCTAGGACACCTGGTTCAAGATAACATCGGACCGCTGTGTGCTCCGCATCATCCAGGAGGGCTATTTAACATCTATATGAAGCCGCTGGGAGAGATCATTCGGAGGCATGGAGCGCGGTGTCATCAGTATGCCAATGACACCCAGATATATTTCTCCATGTCTCGGTCGTCGGCTTTGACTTCAGATGGTGTCTCTCCTCTCAATGATTGTCTTAAAGCAGTAATGGACTGGATGAGGAAGAACAAACTGAGACTGAATCCAGACAAAATGGAGGTACCAACAGTTACAGGCCCAAAACCAGGTCTGGGAATACAACTTCCAATCCTGGATGGAACCACACTCTCCTCCAAGGACTGTGTTCACTGTCTGGTGGTGCTCCTGGACCCATCTCTCCTGATGTCTAATCAGGTAAATGTGACGGTCAGGAGTGCATGTTATCAACTTCGGCTGATATGCCAGCTGCGCCCTTTCTGGAAACCAGGGACTTCGAAACTGTGATACATGCGCTGGTAACCTCCCGTCTCGATTTCTGTAATGCACTCTACATGGGGCTACCCTTGTGCTTGACTCGGAAACTTCAACTAGTTCAGAACATGGCAGCCAGGTTGATTTCTGATGTTTCCAGAAGAGAGCACATAACACCTGTGCTAAAAGCTCTCCATTGGCTGCCTATTAGTTTCCAGGCACAGTACAATGTGTTGGTTATGACTTTTAAAGCCCTACATGGCTTGGGGCCAATTTACCTCCAGGACCACCTCCTCCCATATGATCCTCCCCGTGCGCTTCGGTCCTCTGGGAGGAATCTGTTACAACCTGTGAAAACAAGGCTTCTTCGGAAGCTGGGTCCGAAATACATTGTAATAATAATAATAATAATAATAAAATTTATTTCTATCCTGCCCCTCTGCAACCTTTTCCTATTGCTAGAGTTATCAATCCTGTAGCTTTTGAAATGTCTTTGCCAAAACTGTATCGTAATGTCCATCCTGTGTTTCACTCTAGTTTGCTCAAGCCTGCGTGCTCTCCAGATCTACATCATCCAGTCCCTGAGACTCCCTGCCCCATCATGGTGGACAACGGTCAACATTTTGAAATTTCTGATGTACTGGACTCTCGGAAACACAGGGGGGTGCTTCAATACTTTGTAAAGTGGAAACATCTGCCTATGGGTCATGCCAAATGGGTTAATGTTGAACATATCAGGGCTGCTTGCTTGTTAAGGAAGTTCCATGCCCGCTTCCCTAATAAGCCTGGTCAAGTATCATTCTCAGTTTGGACTCTTGCTTTCTGTTCTATTTCCGTGAAGTGGGTGCTGGGGTTTGGAGGGGAGAGGTTCTCTTTGGTGGGGCGGTATGTCATGGCCTCCCCTGGATTCTGGGTATTAGAGTAGAATCCATGGAAGGTCCTGACATAAGTTTGGTTCCTGGACTGATTTTCCTGCTTAGGCCTCTCAGTACCTGGAATGCAACCAGCCCACCTTTAGCCTGGGAATATTTCTCCTCTTGAGACTTCAAGGCCACGGCACCTGGACACATCTCTCTCTCCCCTCCTCCCCCTGCATACCATTCTCACACTGGAAGGGTTTATCTATTATCTGTAGTTGGGAAAGCTTTGGTTCTGGCTTTTTACATGTTACTGGAACACATTACCTTGCTCAATAAAGAAATCTTGTTGAGTTAATGTATGATCTTCTTCGTGGTCTCTGTGAATCACACAGTTGGGTTTATTCCTGCGCCTGCACAGTGCATTCGGAACCTTCTGGAATCGCTAGGCAGAATGTGCATTGATACATTTTTGGCGGTATCTCCGCCCATCCTAACAGTCCCTTATAAAGGGCTTCCCACCTAAATCCCCTCAGTTCCTTTTTTCCGCCGCTCTAGCAGCTCTAAAGGAACCTTCGCGCTCTTTGACGACTTTCGCTTTCGGTTTTTGACTTGGATTGGCTTTGGATAACGGTTTCTCTCTGATTTACTGGCTATTGACGACCTCTGCTTTGCTTCGGTATTTCTGACTACGATTTTGACTTTCCCTCCGGACTTGGTAACGGCTTCTGACTCACGGTTTGACTCTGCGCTCCTTTGACTACGGCTTTAGGACTCCCATTATGGCTGCGAA
Source organism: Gambelia wislizenii (assembly GCA_030847615.1). NCBI lineage: Eukaryota > Metazoa > Chordata > Lepidosauria > Squamata > Crotaphytidae > Gambelia > Gambelia wislizenii. The sequence continues at coordinate 17,634,770 of JAUMIR010000010.1, read as the reverse complement.
AACGGGTTTTAAATGCTGTGTGGTATACCAGGCCAAGCTGCCCAGTTCTGATGGGCATTCCAGGTGCCTCATCTGTCTCAGTGAGACGCATAATGTTGATGTGTGCATCCACTGCAAGGCCTTCATGCCTCAGGCGAGGAAGCATCGCTCCTCCAGGCTGAAATCCTTTTTGTATGAGAAGGCCCTCATCCCATCAACTTCTTCGACTCCGGCTGTGGGCGCAGGAGTTTCTCCGCGGGGAAGGTCCCCTACTGCGATGTCCCCCCAGTCACCGCATGCTAAATGGCGTTGTTCCCGAAGCCCTTCGAGGAGACGATCAGTAGCATCGGATCCGTAGGCAGTGCTACACTCCCACAAGCACGCAAAGTCAACCCCGGCTGGGGATCGGCCTTCGTCGGATTCGGGAGCTATTGAGCCCAAGGATCATCATTGGGACCCACAGGGCTCTCGGGATGGAGGTCAAACCCGAGGATCTTCCGAGCCCTCTAAGGTTAAGGCCCCGAAGAAAAAGAAGGTGAATCGGGTGCATGCAGAGGAGAAACGAAGGGAAGTCTCCCAAATTCGAGACCCCTTGCCTCCTTTGGCTCCGGCTCCATCTACATGGGGAGCCCAACCCCTCTCACAACACCAGCCCTCTCCTCAGGATCGAGATGTAGATATCGGGCACACCCGCCCTAGAACTCCCGACTCCCACACCATCACTGGAGATTGTGGAAGTGGAGGTGGGCTCGGCTGAGGAGATGGAAAGCACCCCGCAGGCTCGTGGGATCTCTCCGGCCCTTCTGGTTTCGAGATCAGAATTGCTCCGGGACTCCGCCACCGCGATGCGAGGTCAGGATGAACCCCTCCTTCAAGATGAACCCCAGCCTTCGACTTCCAGGGCCCGAGAGGATGAGGAGGCATATGGTGCCTACGAGCTGGCCAAATCAGCCTTTACTACACCGCTGACTCTACCTCTGACCTCTACCGCAGAGGAACAGATTTTTCATCTTACCTCTGAGGCTGCTACCCTACACTCCATGGTTTTATCCCCCCCCCCCGCTTGTCCTTTCACGGCTGGGATAAAGAGGCTCCTTGCTCGGGAGCCAGTGAAGCCAAATCTTAAGGACACGAGTTGTTAAGTGTCCCCCTTCCGACCTCTCCCTCCACCGCCACCGACTCCTCCATGGCACACGGCATCTCTCCATGATTGATGCCGTTCTCCATCTCCGATGTCCGATTCCTCCGCTTCATCTGAGTCGTCTGAGGAGCATCAACCTTATATACCGTCGCCCCAGCCTGATCTTCTGGATGAGGACTCTTCCTCCCCCACTGACGATGTTCGCTCTTTTGCAGAGCAGGTGGTGCGGATGTCCCACACCCTGGATTTAAAAATCACAGAAAAGGAGACAGAGCCTGTTGACCCGATTTATCAGAGGATCAAGTCAAAGGCTCCCCCGACTGCCAACATCCCAGTACTGCCTTCCCTCTTAAAGCTGACGCAAAATTCATGGGAGAACCCCTCGTCCATCCCTTCCACCTCTAAGTGGATTGACAGGCTGTACAAGGTTTCTGGGGATGGTATCGACTGGTTAAGAGAACACCTGAGGCCCAACTCAGTCGTTGTGGAGGCGGCACAACCACGAAGGCAGCGTCGTGCACAGTCCACTCCTACTGATACTGAGGGCAGGAAGCTGGACATAATCAGAAAGATTTATTCCGCTGCTGGACTTAGCTTCCGTATTGCGAATTACTCCGCATGTATGGGGGCTTACCAGCAGGTTCTTTGGGAACGAATGCTGCCCCTTATCCAGGACCTGCCGGAGGAACGAAAGAGGCTAGCGGAGGCCATCCAAGCTGAAGCCCAATTACTTGCGGGCCAACAGATGAACTCCGCAAGGCACGTTGCTGACTGTGCAGCCAAGACAGTGGCGGGCTCCATTGCCTTACGGCACCACACCTGGCTCCGCTCTTCAGGCCTCTCGACTCAAGCTGCTGCGACCATTGAAGACATGCCTTTCGACACCTCAGGCCTCTTTAATGCGTCGACAGATGAGAAACTTGTGTTCACGCAGAAGATGAGGACCACCGCAAGAAAATATGGTATGCCATCGACCTCATCCTCTGCTTACCGCCCCAGACAGCGTTCCGGATGGAACATGTACTCCTTTGGCCAACCTTACAGGAGAGGGGGTATGCCCCAATCATCTAGATGCTCCCGCTTCCAGCAGCAACCACTTTCCTCCACATCCTCGGTGAGGAGTCAGGGCTCTGCTTCCCGGTACCGTCTGCCCTCAAAACACAGGTCCAAAGGTCAAGGCAGAAAGAGATTTTAATTGTGGTTCCTTATTTTGATGTTTACATTTTCTTTTAGAATCCCCTGTTCGGAGACCGCCTGTCGTCGTTCCAGGAAGCCTGGTCCGCCATAACATCAGACCGCTGGGTGCTCCAAATTGTACGTCAGGGCTACTGGGTCGAATTCGACGAACTGCCTCCGACAGGACTCATCCGCTCCACACACCCCTCCACGCCCTTGCTTGAGGAGGTGCACACCTTACTTCAGAAGGGAGCCGTCGAACCTGTGCCTGCCGACCTCCATCACCATTCTTTCTTCTCCAGGTATTTCCTGGTACCGAAGAGGGATGGCGGCCTACGTCCCATTCTCGACCTCAGGGGACTGAAGAGGTACATCATCCCGAAGAAATTCACGACGACCACTCTTGCTCTCATCCTTCCCCTCCTTCAACACGGGGACTGGTTCACCTCCATAGACCTCAAGGATGCTTACTTCCATGTTGGGATACACCCCGCTCACAGGAGGTTCCTAGTGTTCCAGATCGAGGACGAGACCTACCAGTTCTGTGTCCTTCCCTTTGGACTCTCCACGGCACCGAGGGTCTTCACAAAATGCATGGCACCAGTGGCGGCTTTCCTCCAACAACACGGGATCATCGTCTTCCCATACATCGACGACTGGCTTCTCGTAGCGGACTTGAAGGCCGGGCTGGAGAGGAACGTCAGCTTCACCCTAGATGTGCTGCATTCCCTGGGACTTGTCAACACGGACAAATCCCAACTGACCCCATCGCAGACTATCCAGTTCATCGGGGCCCGCCTGGATTCGATTTTGGCAGCAGCCTACCTTCCCGAAGACTGATTCGACACCCTACGGTCTCTGATTCTGGGATGCCGTTGATCCCGTCGGATCCGAGCACGGGACGTACAAGTCCTTCTGGGCCACATGGCAGCGACTACATCCGTCACACCGTTAGCCAGACTTCGATTCTGTCCACTTCAACATTGGTTTCTCAGCGTTTTCGACCACCTCAAAGACCCACTGGAAATCCTCCTGACAATGCTCCCTGGACTGGTGGCTGGACCCGACCAATGTCCTATCGGGCATTCCATTCGAACCCCACCAACCGGATGTTTCCATCACAACGGACGCATCGTTACAGGGGTGGGCAGCCCATCTCGGATCCCACAAGATACAAAGTGCCTGGTCCGAGGAAGAGAGGTTGTTGCATATCAATGTGCTGGAACTTCTAGCAGTTCAGAAAGCTCTTCGTTCTTTCGAGGTCCTGGTTCGAAACAAGACTATCCTCCTGACGGACAACACATCGGTAATGTATTACCTAAACAAACAAGGTGGTACCAGGTCACTGCTCCAGCTAACACTGCAGATCTGGGATTGGTGCGTACAACGGAATATCTCCCTCCATTCCATCCACCTCCCTGGGGAGGAGAATATTCTTGCAGACGGACTGAGCCGTTCCAATTCCAGTGTTCACGAGTGGATGATCCACCGTCACGTGCTAGCAAACCTCTTCCATCGCTGGGGGACACCCTTGATAGATGTCTTCGCGACCGCCCAGAACAGACACTGCGTCCAGTTCTGCTCCAGGAACAGACACAAGGACTCGAGGGGAGACGCGTTCCTATTCAAATGGACCGGACCGTTCCTGTATCTTTTCCCTCCGATCCCGCTGCTGACAAGGAGCCCTGGTGGCGCAGTGGTTAAATGCCAGTACTGCAAGCCACCACGTCGCAAGTTCAATTCCAGCCAGCTCCAAGGTTCACTCAGCCTTCCATCTTTCATAGGTCGGTAAATTGAGTACCCAGCTTGTGGGGGGCAATTAGCTAACACACATTGGAAACTGTTTAATGCAGTGTAGATGTGTAAATAGCTATTGCTTAAAACAATTTGTAAGCCGCTCTGATAGCCTTGTGGCTGAAGAGCGGGGTATAAATAAATAAATAAATAAAAATAAAAACAAGTGTCGTCGCCAAGCTGTGTCAAGACCAAGCAAACACGATCCTTATCACGCCGCGGTGGCCTCAGCAACTGTGGTTTGCTCCACTGTTGCCCCTGTCCAACAGATGTTTTCTCCATCTCCCGAGTTGACCGGACCTACTCACGATGCAACAGGGCAAAGTCAGGCATCCACTCCGTCTGACAGTGTGGAGGATCCGGCCATGAACCCTCGTCCTCCATATACTGCCCCTCTCTCCCCCCTACCTCGAGAGGTCCAAACTATTATTGACGCTGCTAGGAAACCTTCCACTCGAAAAGCCTACCTTTACAAGTGGAATCGGTTTGAGAAATTCCTAGCACAGAAGGGTTTGAACGTCGAATCCTGCTCGGTATCCACGGTCCTTCACTTACTCCTCGACCTCTCCAAGACGGGTCTCTCAGTGTCTTCGCTCCGGGGATATCTAGCCGCTATCTCCGTGGAATTCCAGGCTCGAAACCGACCATCTCCCTTCCAAGACCCGAGAGTTAAAAGGTTCTTGAAAGGGTACATCAAACTCCATCCTCCAGTGCACGATCCCATCCCGACTTGGAGCCTTGAGCTCGTCCTCTCTCAGCTGGTGAGGCGACCCTTCGAACCAATGGCGTCGACTGACCTCCGCCTACTTATCTGGAAGACTGTTTTCTTGGTTGCCATTACTTCTGCTCGTCGAGCCGGAGAACTTCGTGCCCTTCACTCAGACCATCCATATATTTGCTTCCACAAACACAAGGTGGTCTTGAGGCTGGACATTTCCTTTTTACCTAAGGTAGTTTTGAGCTTCCACCTCAACCAGCCCATTGTCTTACCCGGCCTAATGCAGGACCCGAAGGACAAATTCGAGCGCACTCTTCGCGCCATGGATGTACGGAGGGCGCTCGCATTCTATGTACAACGTACTGCTTTGTTCTAGCAGTCACCCCAACTCTTTGTTTCTTATGCCAACTCCAAGAGAGGTACACCAATTTCATCGCAGCGTCTCTCGAAGTGGGTGACCTCGACCATCGCTCTCTGCTACGAGCTGGCCAAGAAGCCGCTGCCTTCATGAATTCGTGGACATTCTACGAGAGCTTCAACTGCATTCCTCTCGGGGGTACCCTTGGAGGATGTCTGCCGCGCTGCGACCTGGTCTTCACCATTGACATTCATTTCACATTATAGACTGGACTCTCGCTCGAGGGCCGAGGCTGCATTTGGGATAGCAGTCCTTCTGTCCTCCATTCAATAACTGACTATAATTATATTGACTTGCCTTTGATATTGTCCTCTTCTGTTTTAGGGTACTACCTCTATGAAGGGTGGTTAAGTCAATACTTGCGGAATGTGCAATATATATGTATATATGTATGATTGGTACTAGGGTAGATTGAGGGGATATAAAGAAACCCCTCTTAATTTCGATGTGACAGGCATAAGTCTGTGGATGTGCATGACATACCCTCCTCCAGTGAGGAAGCTTGCTAATCTACCCAGCTGTGTGATTCACAGAGACCACGAAGAAGATGGACAGGTTGCTTACCTGTAACCATAGATCTTCGAGTGGTCTTCTGTGAATTCACACAGACCTGCCCATCCTCCCCTCTATGTCCTGCTATACATTATGTGCTTACTGTTCCTGATGCTGCTTATTGCGGCGTCATTTTAGGAACTGAGGGGATTTAGGTGGGAAGCCCTTTATCAGGGACCGTTAGGATGGGCGGAGCTACCGCCAAAAATGCATCAATGCATTCTGCCTAGCGATTCCAGAAGGTTCCGAATGCACTGCGCAGGCGCAGGAATAAACCCAACTGTGTGAATTCACAGAAGACCACTCAAAGATCTATGGTTACAGGTAAGCAACCTGTCCTTACTGGTGCATCACAGTCGGTGACCTCCCAGAGGGCCTTCTCTGCTGTCGCTCCCAGATTATTTAAAATCTTTTAAAAAGCTGTCAAGACGGATCTTTTCCGGCAGGCCTTTCCTGAATAACTATCCCGGCCCGAAGATTCGGCTTTCTTTTTCTATTTGAGCTGCCATTGAATTTTTCTTCTTCTTCTATTCTAATTATTGCATATTTTTTAATCTTTTCTAATTCAATATTATTTTAAGGGGTGGGTGGGTTAGGGTATTGATGTAATTATGGAGTTTTATACTGTAAGCTGCCCTGATTGCATTGCAGAGGGATGGGATAGAAATAAATTTTATTATTATTATTATTATTATTATTACTGGGTCAAATTTGATAACCTACTGCCGACAGGCGGCATCCAGATGACACCGCCTTTCCCTCCCCTCCTTGAAGAGGTGCAAACATTGCTTCAGAAAAGCACCGTCAAGCCATTGAACCCAGACCATCAGCACCTCTGTTTCTTCTCGAGGTACTTCCTGGTCACCAAAAGGGGATGTTGGCTACAACCGATCCTTGACCTTCAAGGAATAAACAAATTCATCGCTCCAAAGAAGTTCAGGATGGTCAGCCTGGGTACAATTCTGCCTCTCCTGCAGCGCAACAACTGGTTCACTTCCATCAATCTCAAGGATGCACTTTCACATCGAGATCCACCCATCCCACAGACACGTCCTAGCCTTCCAGATCGGGGATGCTACCTTCCAGTTCTGTGTCCTACCTTTCAGTCTCTCAACAGCTCCAAGGGTGTTTACAAAATGCATGGCCACTGTGGCAGCCTATCTATGGCAACAAGGGGTCGTCGTTTTTCCCTCCATCAACGACTGGCTCCTAGTGGCAGAGTCTAGACAGTGGTTTCTCCTCGATATCAGCCTGACACTGGACCTCTTAGATGCCCTCGGCCTGGTTGTCAACTTCGAGAAGTCCCATTTCGAGCCCACTCTCCCCAGTTCATCGTGGCATGCTTAGATTTAACAGCTGCCACCTTCTTGCCTCCAGACCGCTTCAATATGCTCTGCAATATCATTTGCTGATGCTGTCGATCCTGGAAGGTCTCTGCACACTTGATACAGATTCTCCTGGGGCACATGTCGGCCACGACTTCTGTTATGCAATTTGCAAGGCTCCAGCTTCGTCTACTCCAGTCATGGTTCCTGCAGGTCTTCGACCTGCTTCAGGACTGTCCAGTGAAGCTTCTGACCATACCATGGATAGTTCAATGTTCTTTGGACTGGTGGTTGGACCTAGACAAAGTCATGGTGGGCATGCCGTTCGAGCCCCCACAGCTGCAAGTTTCCTTGACCACGGACATGTCTATGCTCAGGTGGGGAGCTCACCTTGACACCTATGTGGTCTGGGGGACATGGGATGCCGGAGAACAGGAGCTCCATATCAACACCCTCAAGCTCCTTGCAGTTCAGAAGGCACTCCGAGCCTTTGAAAAGCTGGTGAGAGGCAAGACGGTACTGATCGTGACGGACAACACATCGGTGATGTATTACCTGAACAAACAAGGTGGTACGAGGTCCCCATCTCTTCTCTCTCTCACCATAGAGATCTGGAACTGGTGCATCCAGAAAGATGTTCTGCTCCACGCCATCCACCTTCCAGTGGAGGAGAACACTTTTGCCCACGGACGGAGCCATTCGAATTTGTCCGTTCACGACTGGATGCTCCATCGCTCAGTTGTCCGCCAGCTATTCCAACTCTGGGGCACTCCACGGATCGACCCTTTTGTGACCCTGGCCAACAACAACAAAAAAGTTAGTTATTTATACCCCGCTCTTCAGCCACAAGGCTATCAGAGCGGCTTACAAATTGTTTGAAGCAATAGCTATTTACACATCTAACTGCATTAAATAGCTTCGAATGTGTGTTAGCTAATTGCCCCCACAAGCTGGGTACTCATTTTACCAACCTACGAAAGGATGGCAGGCTGAGTGAACCTTGGAGCCCGCTGGAATCGAACTTGCAACTTGCAAGGTGGTGACTTGCCGTACTGGCATTTAACCACTGCGCCACCAGGGCAAACCTGGTGTTTGCCTCTTCTGTGCGAGGTCCAGAGTCCGCAGATCGAAGGGAGATGCGTTCCTGTTCCGATGGACTGGACGGCTCCTGTACCTGTTCCCACCGTTTCCGCTGCTAATGCGAGTTGTGGCCAAGTTACATCTGGACTGATCAGATGCGATCCTCCTCATGCCATAGTGGCCTCGGCAGCCGTGGTTTGCCCTTCTTCTTCTGTTGGCTTGTCGATGGTACCTGTACCTTCCATACCATCCGGGCTTACTGACTATCCAGAACGGCAAGGTCAGGCACCCAGACCTCGAGACACTTTGCATGACTACCTGGAGGATATGGCCTTGAGTCTCTCCTCAAGTTCGAAACACACTGTGAGCCCTCCACTGGCAGCTGATATACAGGCTGTTCTCGATGCTTCTCTACAACCCTCCATGCGTTGCTCCTATGCCTACAAGTGGAAGCTCTTTGAGTCCTACTTGTTGGACTGTGGTCTTACTGTTGGCTCCTCTTCTGTCACTATGATTCTCCAGTTCCTGTTGCACCTCTCCAGTTTGGGGCTCTCCTTCTCATCCATCAGATGCTACCTGGCCGCCCTCTCTGTCGAGTTTCAGGCACAGGGTTGGCCATCACCTTTCAAAGACCCGATGTTAAAAAAATTCCTCAAGGGCTATGTCAATCTTCATCTACCAGTGGTCTAGCCCACCCCAGCTTGGAGCCTTGAACTTGTACTTTCTCAGCTTACCAAACGGCCCTTCGAGCCCATGGCTTCCTGGTTGCCATCACATCTGCCTGTCGAGCTGGAGAACTCTGTGCCCTCAGATCTGATGCTCCATACCTGGTGTTTCACAAACACAAGGTGGTCCTAAAACCGGACATGTCCTTTCTTCCAAAGGTGGTTTTGAAATTCCACATGAACCAATCCATTGTTCTTCCTGCTCTGATGAAGGATCCTAAAGATGACTTTGAGCAGACTCTCCACTCCCTGGATGTTCGGAGAGACCTTGCTTTCTACGTGCAATGGACAGTTCCTTTCAAAAGTCTCCAAAACTGTTTGTCTCTTACACAGACTCCAAATTAGGCGCTCCTATCTCTCCACAGCGCTTGTCCATCTCCCTTTGTTACGAACTGGCCCAGAAGTCCTTGCCTTCTCGGGTTCAAGGACATTCCACCAGAGCTATCTCCACTTCGGCTGCCTTCCTCTTTGGGGTGCCCCTGGAGGATGTCGTCCAGGCAGCTACATGGTCGACACCATTGACTTTTATTTCACACTACAGACTGGACACTCGGTCTCGTAGTGAGGCCGCTTTGGGGAGGGCTGTGTTGTTGTCCTCCATTCAATAAGTGAGTCTTTACTCTGGTTGACTGTCATAATTGTATATTATTCTTATGGGTTCATAATGGTTGAAGTTAAGACGGTTGTCATGGTTTCATGGGACATGATCTGTCATTACTGTCCTTGTCTGATCCTTTAGCATGACACCCTCCTCCTACAGGTGAAGCTTGCTAATCTACCCACTGTGTGTATTCACAGAGACCATGAAGAAGATGGACAGGTTGCTCACCTGTAACCATAGATCTTCAAGTGGTCTTCTGTGAATTCACACAGACCCGCCCATCCTCCCCTCTATGTCCTGCTATGGCATATGTGCCTAAATGTTCCTGATACTACTACTTGCGTCGTCCTTCAAGGAACTGAGGGGATTTAGGCAGGAGCACCTTTAAAGGGACCGTTGGGATGGACAGAGTTACCGCCAAAATGTTGCAAAAAATATTCTGCCTAGCAATTCCAGAAGGTTCCGAGTGCTCTGCGCAGACACAGGAATTACCCACTGTATGAATTCACAGAAGACCATTCGAAGATCTATGGTCACACGTGAGCAACCTGTCCATTCCTTTCACATGTACTTCCATCAAGCCAGGTGTCATCCATCCTATATCTGTGCATTTCATTTTTACTGCCCAAGTGTAGTATCCTAGATTTCTCCCTGTTGGAATTCATTTTGTTAGTTTTGGCCCAGTTTTCTAATCTGTTAAGGTCATTTTGAATTCTGATCCTGTCCTCTGGGTTATTAGCTACCCCTCCTATCTGAAAACTTGATAAGAATTCCCTCTATTCCCTCATCCAAGGCATTGATAACAATGTTGAATAGCACTGGGCCCAGGACAGAACCCTATAGCACCCCACTAGTCACTTCTCTCCAGGATGAAGCGGAGCCATTGGTGACTACTCTTTGGATTTGGTCGGTCAACTAATTGCAATCCACCTAACAGTCGCATTGTCTAGCTCACGTGTTACTAACTTTTTTGCAAGGGTATCATGGGGCACCTTGTCAAAGGCCTTACTGAAATCAAGAAACACTACATCCACAGCATTCCCTTCATCTACCAAGTTTGTAACTCTATCAAAAAAAGAGATGAAGATTAGTCTGGCATGACTTGATTTTGATAAATCCATGTTGACTTTTAGTGATCACGGCATTCCTTTCTAAGTGCTATTCTAGAGCAGATCATTGAACAGACCGTCTGGAGGATCACAGAGTCATATTGGAGGTGGTCTCCCTAGGCATCGGGAGGTCCTCCGGTGCGAGTCTATGGTCAATTTCCGCCAGCAGCTGACCACAGAGTTGCACTAGATGCCTAGAAAGGCATCCTCGCTTGGCATTTTCTAGGTCCTTCAGCATGATTCTATGGTATTCTATTGCGTTTCACTATTATGTGCATTTTCACATATCTGTGGTAAGTATCCCCCGTGGATATGGGGAGTGACCTTTATTTCATGGTTGGACAAAGTGAAGCCTATCGGTCACATGCAGGCCTCAATGGCGTTGTTGTGCTCCCTGGGGTTTCTCCAGACCTCACCTCCGCACCTGCAAATGATTGGTTGCTGCTCTTGAAGATCTCCAGTTGTGGCCCAACATTTCATTTTGGGAGGAGAGGCTGAGGGATTTCTTGCTCAACAACCACCTCCAGAGGTGGTTTAGCAAAACATACACTCCCAGCCCTTCCCTATCCTTGAAATCACAACCAGAAGTAGATATCCAGTCCTTTCTAGTTGTGATTTTTAGCCAGTTTTTGCTGCAAATCCAGAGGTGCTCTTGCAGCTGCCACAGTTGCTCATCTCTGGTACAGTATAAAACACTTAAATCCTTTTTCCAAACAAGTGGTGGAAAATTCAAATGCCAGATATTCCCATCACACAATATGGGTTTTCTGATTACAGAACTGAGATGGGGTATTAGCCTAGAAATCTAGAATCACAGATATATTGTACATGCCACAGAGTACTGCTGTTGCAGGAGCAACTCCTCCCCCTCATGGGTAGGCAGGAGTCAATTATATCACTGCTGTACTTATTCTCCTTTGAATGGCAAAGCAGATTTTCATTCCACAAAGCTTTGTAAATCCAGAAGGCTCCTCTTACCCACTTACATTTGTTCCTCTGGTATACATGGGCTATGCTGGCAGGAGGATCTAGAAGGAGTAATATCACAAATTCAATTTTCCAAGACCTGTTTTTGATGTGTGGTGAGCCATGGAGAGGACATTTTGGCTCATACTTTATTCTTGGGGGGAAGCTTTGGATGAAGTAAGAGTAAGTGATTCATCCGGGATGAAGTAAAAGCAAAAGATATGGGCAGTGGTGGTTGGTCTCTGGGTACTGAATCTGGTTCTTTTTCGGGATTGCAACTCCCTAGAATCCCTATCAAGCTGTTCAAACACTGTCCAGGCAACCAGCCAAAGGCTGACTACTGCACAGTTGATAGCAGAGGCACAGCACAGTCAGGCTAATTACAGGCAAAGGAATCAAGGCAGCATGAGGTCAGATTCTTACTTTACTAACAAGCAAATACGAGTTCATAAGCAAAATCCAAATAACAAAATCCATGTTCGGCAAACAGAGTTCAGAGTAGTACAGCATAATCAAAGTCAGGCAAACAGAGTTCAGAGTAACAAACATAGTCCAGATCAATCACAGCAAGCAGGAACACAAAGGGTCAGATAATATTTGATAATGCTTGGAGGTCAAGGTTGCATATTTATACCTCAAGCTAATTGCTGCTTGTTGTAAATACATTGAGATCTCCTCAAGCACTCCTTTTGTTGTCTCTATGCTGAGAAGGTGGGTATAGGTACGTTGTCTGAAGTATCTGAAGGGACAGGCCCCCCTGCCAGAGCTGGTATTGCACTATTTTCTGTTTCTGAGACCTGTGGTTCTGGAACATCTTCTTGCTCTAGTTCAGCAGATCCTGGCATGTCCACTGCTTCAGTCTCTGAGTCAGAGTCCATATCCAAGTTCTGGAAGCAGGGCATGACACAAGCACAGCCAGTGGACTTGCTAGCTGAGGGATTCTGAGCATCATAATCCAAAAAAACCCCAACAACTCCAAAACATTTGCAAACTCTGCTTGAAATGTAGCTTTTTTGCTTTCTCTGATAGGCAAGTCCGCTCCAGCAGTCTTTTACATCCTCACCTTCTCCAACCATGGGCCAGCCTGCTCTCCTTCCTCCAAACAGATGGAGCTGTACAGGCATGGACATCAGTAACAAGACCTATGAGACCATTTTGGTCCCCTCACAGTCTGGCATGCGCAGCACAAACAGCGAGGAGACCCCTCCACCACTGCCAATCAAAAACACCTGTAGAGGAAGTGCTATGACAAAGCCAGGTAAACAAAAATAGCTGTGGCTAAGTTCTGGTATGGAGAACTTGTGGCCCTCTGAATGTTGTTGGAAGACAAACCCTATAATCCCAGACTACTGGCCATGCTGGCTAGAGCAGATGAGGGTTGGCATCTAGCAACATCTGGAGGGCCATAGAGTCTCCAGGTCAGGTGTAAGCAAAGTCTGGTGATGACAAGGCGAGCCTAACTGTATCTATGAAGTCCCAATAATCCTATTGTTACAGGGAGTGTTGCCTCCCTGGGGCAACATCAAACCCCCTGAGCTTCCATGCCCTTTCACTGAACTCAGAACACAGGAGAATAGTTTTTATTTGATGTTTAAAGAGATAATAGGTAGGTAGTATGAAGAGGGGCTGTTGTAAGTGACGTCTGGGTGTACCTCTATGGTAGGTGGTGTCAGAATGAGCATGAGTAGGCAAGAAGTCAGGGGTTGCTGGTTGCCTTTGTCATTGCTTGTGATGTTCATTGCTAGTAATGTTCATCTTGATAGGTAGTCAGGAAGTGGTTGCAGAATGGTCCTTTTAGTGTGCCAAAAATAAGGGAGGAAAGGAGGAAAACTGAGAAGATGATATGCCTTCAAAATTAAAGTCCCTGGGAGCAAGTGAAGACTGAGGCAAAGAAGAGGGGTGCTTAGCATCAGCCCCTTCCCTTGTTGCTTCCTGACTTTGGACCTTGTCTGGTTGTCCTGAAGAAGGCTTGCCTCTCTATCTCTTCTTGATCCTTCTAATAACTTGCTGTTTTTAGACCAACTGTATAATTCCAACATTCTCCATGAACAAGCAGTCCTTTTCCAATTCTTTCTAGGTGGCTCTGAATCCTTAACCCAGTCTTCAGATGCCACCGATGTTTGGCACTCACCCACTTCCATTGTTCCTGGCACAGTGGAAAATGTCACATTCAGACAGCTGTCCAGCTTCCGGAACTCAGTGGAAGTCAAAGGCACGGCCTATTGGGAAACCTGCTCTGAAGTGGAGGGCAGGTCGCAACGGAGAAGATCAGAGCCTACTCAGACTTCATCACGACCACCTTTTCCAGGGACCTCTCCTGAACAAGGACAAGCAGCACCAGTCAGATTCAGGTGAGAGTATGACTTATTTGTGAAAAGGATTGAAAATCAGACATCTTACAGGCTAGCAGCAGCTTCTGATGAGGCTGGTTTCTGATGAGGCTTAAGAGTCAGCATGGTATAATGGTTAGAATTTTGGATTTGAGAGACCCAGGTTCAAATCCACACTCAATTGACTAAGTGATCTTGCCAGCCTAGACTACTTCACAGGATTGATGTGAGCAGTAGGACCTGGAACATCTTGGAAGAAAGGTGAAATACAAACTTTAAAAAATAATTAAAATACAAATATGGCTACTGTTATGTCAGTGACCCTTCAGGCCAGGCCTTTCTTAAGATCAGAGAGGTCTAGCTGAAATTACTTATATGGGCTATAAGTTTCCAAACTGAATGTAATTTTCCATATTTTGACATAGGGCTTGACTACACTGGCAGGAAACCCCGTACTTACCTTGTAGCCGTGGTGGATGTTTTTCATCCGCAGCAACCCCGTAAATGCCAGACTCACTTGGGCTTGTCTAATTGTACATCGGAGTATCCCACCACACTGTAATCTGTGTTGGAGTAAAAGGGTGGTCTTATACTGATCATGTGTCCTATATGACCAGGGCTGTTCCATTTTTCTTCCTGTTCACTTATGCATGCAAATATGTGAATATATATTGTCCCAGAGTACTGTATTACTGGATAAGCAAAGATACACTTATCCAGATATGTGCACAATCAATTTTTAAAAAAATAATAAATTAATTTTTTTTAAAAAGACTCAAACAGAGTCCCATCCACAATAAGTCCCACGCCCGGCTTTGCAGTGAAGCCAATCCATAGCCACCACACAGCCAATAATCCGAGTTTCCCCCTCAAATGTGAAGCAAACAGCAAATCTTTCAGACCCGGCATTTCCTGCAGAAACCCTGGTGAAGATGCAGAATGTTGAAAACATTGTGTGGCAACTGTACAGCGAATACAAGGTGAGGATGGGTTTGTTTGTTTGTTTGATTGATTGTTTGTCAAGGCTAATCTGGAGGCTCTCGACTTGGAACCCCCAGAGTTAGCTCCCCTCTAAGAGTAACCCTGAGTAGCCTCACTCAAGGGCACCCCCTAGAGGCCAAAACACTGCCACTACTCACTGAGTTGAACCCCGCTTCCACACAGCGCAGCAAGAAGCTGTGCAGGGTCTCTGAATAATCAGTGGGACTACCCGCCACTGTGAACCAACCAACTCCTCCCTCCCATCCCCAGAGATAGAGAGAGAAATGTAGCAATGACCAGGAGATACAGGGTTGTGCAGCATCAGCATATAGGAAGATGAAAAACTTATTTTATTCAAGCAAGTTCAAGACATGGAAATCTCTCATGAGGGTAGGCACCTTCCGTGCCCCAAGGCACACAGAAATAGTAAAAATATGAAATTACATTTAACTATGTAACTATCTACATTCAGCCAAAGTTTTAAAAAAAAAATAAAGTTCCCTATCGCAATTCTAAACAATCCCTAAAGATTCTACTCATATGCAGTCTTCTGTTAGATTGAGATGGAAGGCTGGAGCCAGTACATGTTCCAGGCTGGCTCAACAACCTCTTCCATTGTTAAGCTCTGGGCCTGGTGTCTGCATCCCAGACCCTCCTTTGTCTCTCAAACCTCTTGGTTTGATTCAAGCCATGTGCTCACACAAAGCAGTTATACCTTATTTGGAATTCCCAGTTTCAGAGTTGTGATTGGCCAGTTCTGGTCTGGTGATGTGATGTCATTGATGATGCTATATCAGGAGATTCTGTGGAGGTGGTTTTTAGACCCTCCCCTCCAGTTAACCCTTTCCTTACCTGATGCCATGCTGAGAAGACAATACTGTTTGCAAATAATGAGAAATGTAGTCTTTGCAGAATGACGGGAATGTATTACCCTGCAGGCAGGATGATGGGAACTCTATCATGACACGCCCCCCAAATCTCAGATGGTCTGGGACAGCTGAGCAGAACCAAACCAGCTGGGATTTCAACCTGTGGCTGGAAAGAAAGACTTAGAACATGTATGCAAATCCAAAAAACAAAACAGTGAAACCATTGTCATAGAACAAGCATGCAACACCTGCCCCTCCCTACCCTCCCACCAGTCCCTTGCGGGAGAGAGAGTCAGCCACCGTTGGAGATTCCTAACCCATGTTGAATATCAATGTCAAAGTCTTGAAGAGATAAGCTCCACCTGAGTAACTTCTTATTAGCTCCTTGGACAGTGTGGAGCCACCGAACAGCAGCATGGTCAGTTTGAAGTGTGAAGCATCTTCCCCAGATGTACTGTCTTAGCTTGTCCAGCATATACACAGTGGCGTAGCACTCCTTCTCTGGGGTGGACCAATTGGACTCCCACACATTTAACTTCTTGCTGAGGAACAGATTTTCTAGAACAGATGAACATACATGCAGAAAGGAGAGATGTAGTAGTGATGGGTGACTTCAACTATCCTGATATTTGCTGGCAATCTAACTCAGCCAAAACTACAAGGTCTAGCAAATTCCTTACATGCCTGGAAGACAATTTCATGGTCCAAAAGGTGGAAGAGGCAACAAGGGGGTCAGCTATTTTAGATCTGATCCTAACCAACAGAGACGACCTTGTTAATGGGGTGCAAGTGGTGGGATCCTTAGGTGAAAGTGATCATGTTCTCCTGGAGTTTGTTATACAATGGAAAGGAGAAGCCAGGCATAGTCAGACACGCATTCTTGACTTTAGGAGAGCTGATTTCAATAAACTCAGGGAAATACTGGGGATGATCCCATGGTCAAGAATACTAAAAGAGAAGGGACCTCAAGACGGGTGGGACTTTCTCAAAAGGGAGATACTGAAGGCACAATTTCAAACAGTACCATTGAGGAAGAAAAATGGGAGGTGTCTCAAGAAACCAGGATGGATGACTAAAGAACTTTCAAGGGAGCTAAGTTTTAAACGGAACATGTATAGGAAATGGAAAAGGGGGGAAATCACCAAAGAAGAATTCAAACAGATAGCGAACACGTGTAGGAGTAAAGTCAGAAAAGCTAAAGCGCAAAATGAGCTCAGGCTTGCTAGGGAGGTTAAGAACAATAAAAAGGGTTTTTTTGGGTATGTCCGCAGCAAAAGGAGGAAGAAGGAAATGATAGGGCCTCTACGTGGAGAAGATGGCAAAATGCTAACAGGGGACAGAGAAAAGGCAGAATTACTCAACACCTTCTTTGCCTCAGTGTTTTCAGAAAAGGAAAAGGAGGATCAACCTGAGGAGAATGGAACAGAGGACACAACAGGGGAAATCCAGCTCAAAATAAGTAAAGAGGTAGTACAGGAATACCTTCTTAATCTAAATGAATTTAAATCTCCAGGACCAGATGAACTACATCCAAGAGTATTAAAAGAGCTGGCAAATATAATCTCAGAGCCATTGGCAATAATATTTGAGAACTCCTGGAGAACAGGAGAAGTCCCAGCAGACTGGAGGAGGGCAAACGTTGTTCCCATCTTCAAAAAGGGGAAAAAAGAGGATCCCAACAACTATCGTCCAGTTAGTCTGACATCAATACCAGGGAAGATTCTAGAACAGATCATTAAACAGAGAGTCTGTGAACATTTAGAAGGCAATGCCATAATCACAAAAAGTCAGCATGGGTTTCAGAGAAACAAGTCATGCCAGACTAATCTGATCTCTTTTTTTGATAAAGTTACCAGCTTGGTAGATGAAGGGAATGCTGTGGACATTGCATACCTTGATTTCAGTAAGGCCTTTGACAAGGTTCCCCATGACATTCTTGCAAACAAGCTTGTAGAATGTGGGCTAGACAAGTTAACTGTTCAATGGATTTGTAATTGGTTGACCGGCCGAACCCAAAGGGTGCTCAGCAGTGGCTGCTTTTCGTCTTGGAAAGATGTGACCAGTGGGGTGCCACAGGGTTCTGTCCTGGGCCCAGTGCTATTCAACATCTTTATCAATGACTTAGATGAGGGAATTAGGGGCATACTTATCAAATTTGCAGATGACACCAAATTGGGAGGAGTAGCTAATACCGTAGAGGACAGGATCAAAATTCAGAATGACCTGGATAGACTGGAGAGCTGGGCCAAAGCTAACAAAATGAAATTCAATACGGAGAAATGTAAAGTACTGCATTTAGGGCGGAAAAATGAAATGCATAAATATAGGATGGGAGAGACCTGGCTGAATGAGACTACGTGCGAAAGGGATCTAGGAGTCCTAGTAGACCACAAGTTGAACATGAGTCAACAGTGTGATGCGGCAGCTAAAAAGGCCAATGCAATTTTGGGCTGTATCAATAGAAGTATAGTGTCTAGATCAAGGGAAGTAATAGTGCCACTCTATTCTGCCTTGGTCAGACCTCACTTAGAATACTGTGTCCAGTTCTGGGCACCACAATTCAGAAAGGATATTGACAAATTGGAGCGTGTCCAGAGAAGGGCAACTAAAATGGTGAAAGGTCTGGAAACAATGCCTTATGAGGAGAGACTTAGGGAGCTGGGTATGTTTAGCCTGGAAAAAAGACGGTTTAGAGGCGATATGATAGCCCTGTTTAAGTATTTGAAGGGATGTCACGCTGAGGATGGAGCAGGCTTGTTTTCTGCTGCTCCAGAGACTGGAACACGGAGCAATGGGTGCAAGCTCCAGGAACAGAGATTCCACCTCAACATGAGGAGGAACTTTTTGACAGTAAGAGCTGTTCGGCAGTGGAACGCACTCCCTCGGAGCGTGGTGGGGTCTCCTTCCTTGGAGGTCTTTAAACAGAGGCTGGATGGCCATCTGTCGGGGATGCTTTGATTGTGATTTCCTGCGTGGCAGGGGGGTTGGACTGGATGGCCCTCGTGGTCTCTTCCAACTCTGCAATTCTATGATTCTATGATTCTATGATTCTATGAACAGGACAGGGTACAAGATGCCATCCGGACCTTCTTGTATCAACACTGCTCCAATTCCTCTGTCTGAAGCATCTGTAGCTACGATGAACAGCTTGTCGAAGTCTGGCACCATCAGCACTGGATCAGGCATGAAAGCCCACTTGAGGGTCTTGAATGCTTCCTGACACTCCGCTGTCCACTTCACTACATTAGGTTTCTTGGATCCTGTTAAATCCATCAGGGGAGCTGCCACTTTGCTGTACCTTAGTACGAACTGCCTGTAGCATCCCGCCAGACCTAGGAAGGATTGCACTTGCTTCCTGGTGCGCGGGGTAGGCCAGGTTTGAATAACTTCCACCTTCATTAGCAAAGGAGTGATGGTCCCTTGGCCCACCTCATGTTCAAGGTAAGTCACTCTGTCCAGTGCAAACTGGCACTTCTTTCCTTTGACAATCAGTCCTGTGTCCTGAATCTGTTGGAAGACCGTCTCCAGATGTTTCAGGTGATTTTCCCAGGAGTCAGAGAAGATTGCAATGACATCCAGGTAGGCAACTGGAAAGTCACCACAACCTCCCAGCAAAGAATCCACTAGTCTCTGGAACATTGCTGGTACATTGTAGAGGCCAAAAGAAAGAACTTTGAATTCAAACAGGCCCAAATGGGTGACGAATGCTGTTTGGTGCTTAGACTCTTCAGCCAAGGCCACCTGCCAGTAGCCTTTGGTCAAATCCAAACTGGATAAATTCTTGGCATCTCCTAGCTTCTCTAACAGTTCATCCACACGTGGCATGGGATAGTGTTCTGGGCGTATCACTGAGTTTAACTTCCTGTAATCAACACAAAAACAGTGGTCCCTTTTTTGAGCACGATGACCAATGGAGACACCCATGAACTTTTGGAAGGCCAGGTAATGTTCATCACCAGCATCTCTTTCACTTCCTTCTCAATCGCCTGCTTCCCTACAGGTGACACACATTGGGGCTGTTCTGCAGACGGCCTGCTGTCAGCAGCAGCCACCACATGTTGAGAATCAGTGCTGAGACCTGGGATGGGTGAGAACAGTGAAGCAAATTTGGCTGTCAACTGCATGAGCTGCTGTCGTTGCTTCTGATCAAGCTAGGTAGGGGGTTTAATATCCTCCAGACTACCACCTTCCACATAATCATAAAAGGTTCCTTCCGGCCATTCTTCTTCCTCTGCTTCTGGAGCTGGAAGTGTGATTGGCCAGTTCTGGTCTGGTGATGTGATACCTGGGTCTCTCCCAGTAGGGTTTCAGCAAGTTCATGTGGTAGACCTTCAGCTTGGTCCCAACCTCTGGAAACTGGATCCAGTAGTTCACAGCCCTGAGACACTCTAAGACTGTTGCTGGACCTTCCCAGGCTGTTGGAATCCATCTTGTTGGATCGGATTGCCTTGAGGACTAACACTTGGTCTCCTGCTTAGCGCTCTCTGGCATACTGATTGTACCAAGCTTTCTGGTGTTATTGAGCCAGTTGGAAGTTCTCATTCGTGGTTGCCCAAGCTTCCCTGAGCATCTTCTGCAAGTTGGTGACCAAGTCGACCACATTCTTCTCTTGAGAAGGCAAATCTCCCTCCCACTGCTGTTTCACTAGCTGTAATGGCCCTTTCACCTCATGGCCATATATTAAGTCAAAGGGTCAGTAGCCCAAGCTGGGATGTGGTACAGCCCTGTAGGCAAACAAGAACTGCTGTGGCACCAAGTCCCAGTCACTGGAATGTTCATTAACAAACTTACATATCATAGTTCCTAAAGTTCCATTAAAATGTTCCACCAAGCCCTTAGACTGGTGGTGATAAGGGAGTGATGTGCGGTGTTGCACTCCGTGATCTGCCAATAAATGTTTAATGGCCTGTGACTGGAAATTAGTCCCGGCATCAGTCAGGATCTTGCCTGGCCACCCCACCCTTGAAAAGATATCAGTCAAGGCTTCAGCTATGGCTTTGGCTGAGATATTCTCTAGGGCTGTAGCTTCAGGCCACCGAGTGCAAAAGTCCACAAAGTTTAGGACATATTGTTTCTGCCTTGCAGTTTTGCGAGGGAACAGTCCCAACATGTCCACAACCACTCTGGAATGGGACCTCAATGATAGGAAGTGGTTGGAAAGAGGCCTTAGCTTGATCCCTATGTTTTTCTACCTTCTGGCAAACCTCACAGGATCTGACATACTCAGAGATATCCTTGCCCATCTCCTCCCAATAAAAAGATTTCCCTATTCTGTCCTTGGTACGATTCACCCCAGTATGCCCACTAGGATGATCATGAGCCAGACTCAGGAGTTTGGCTCTGTACTTGGTGGGGACCAACAAGTGTCTTCGGGCTGTCAGTCTTCTTTCTGGCCATCTGGCAAGTCTCTCTTTAGATCATGTCATTGGCAATTGCAAATCTGGTCTGCTGAACTTCGGAAGGAATCTGCGGGTCTTCCTTCGCCTTCTTCCGTACAGCTTGTAGAGTCTGATCCTCCTCCTGCTCCTGTTGGAATTGCTGATGTCCCACCGGACCAAGCTGCTCCATCTGGATTGCAGGCAGGCTTGATTCAGACTGTTGACAGGCCAAGATTGCAGATGAATCATTGTCATCAGCAACAGCCTCTCCAGCTTCTGCTTCCTTGGTTGCAATAAGCTCTGAAGTATTGGTGGGTGCATCCAGGACTGCAGGAGCTTGCAAGGCTACGTCCTCCACCATGGCGCCATCTGCAGGGAATCCCTCCTCAGAATCCACGGTTGTCACCAGTAGATCTTGGCTGCACGTCTGCATGTCATGTTACTGCTGAGTCTCTTTGAATTCTGACACATTATACGCTAGATCTTCTCCCAATATAGCAGGGCAATTATAGTCATTGTAGACTGCAAAAGTCCATTGGCCCTTCCAGCCCTTGTACTCCACTGGCACATGAGCAATAGGGAGCTGGATGGGTGGGCAGTGGAATGGTTGAACAGAAACCATCGTGTGGTCGTCCACGAACTTTGGATTGACATAAGCACAATGAATTGCAGAAAGCTGTGCTCCTGTGTCTCTATAAGCCACAACTTCCTTCCCATCCACAATCAATGTATGCCACTGACGAGGCAGAACTGTCTCAGGGTCAGGTGGCACCTCCTTCCCAGCCTCCATAACAGTAGAAGTTGATGGTCCTATCATGTTAATTGTCTCGGGCTTCTGTTTACAGTTCACCTTGACATGGCCAGTTTCTCCATGCAAGAAACATTTCATGGCAGCTTTTTCCTTCTGCTGCCCCTGGGGAGGTTGTGCCACCTCCTTTTGAGCAGGTTACAATAGCTGCTGTTGCTGTTGTTTGGAAGCACTGTGTGATCCCATTTTCTGGAACTGAGCATTCAGGCGGTCCCTGTTGGCAAACTGACTCCCTGACTTGTTGCCAAAGTGATTCCCCGGCTTTTGCTTGTGCTCCTGCTGGCTGTATCTGAGAGACTTGGCTTCTCCTGGTTCCATATATCGTTGCGCAATCGCAGCCACATCAGGCAATGTCTTGGGTTCCCTATCCAGACCATAGTTGTGCAAAGCTGGGGGTGTATGCCACAAGAACTTCTCCGTTGCTATCAAGGAGAGAAGGCCCTGGAATGTGTCCACCTTAGCAGCCTTTGCCCATAGCTCACACTTGTGTAAGATCTGGTGGGTGAGCTTGTGGCAGTTGTCCGTAGGTGTCCATTGTGTGGCTCGCATGTTCTGTTGAGCTGCTTCTGGCATCAAGCTAAGTCGATGCCTAGCCAAGTCCAAGAAAAGACCAAAGTTATGCATCTCTTCTGGGGACAGGCCTACTGCCACTGTCCTCAGGATGGGAGGGAGCAGGGGGAGAAGTTCACACATGTACTGCTCCTTGCACACCCCGTAGTCAGAACAGAACCTTTGTCAAGTGACTATAAAATCTTCATAGTCATTCCCCTCCTCATAAATAGGGTATTTGCGGGCTTGAGATGTGGGCGTGTTTGGAGTCTGTGGTGGAATGGGTATTGGGATCGGATTCTGTTTAGCCAGCAACAGTTGAAGTTTTTTTTCCTTTCATTTGGAGCTCCATCTCTTTCCGTCTCAGTTCCACATCTTGCAGTTTTAATTGCAGTTGGAGCTCTTTGTCTCTCTGTTGCAGTTGCAGTTCTTGCAATTTTAGCTTCCGCCGTTGTATTTCTAACTCCAGATGAGGCAACTTGCCCTTCTCCATGGTATTCCATAAGTCATCTGATATGTCCTTCAGGATATCACTAGGGCTTGGCAGAGGGGAAACAGCAGAGGTGCCCTTGCCACTGGCTCCCTCTGCACCTTCTTTAGCTGCCGGTATCTCTGCTTTTACTTTTACAGAACATATAAAAGCATGCAGAATGCAGAAGCACCCTAGCCTCCTAGCAGTCTTCTTTACACGAGAGCTAATACAGTTGCTCCTCCACATTCGTGGCTTTAACATTCGCGGTTTTGATTATTCGCAGTTTTTGGGAGCCCCCCTCCCAAAAGTGGCAATGGGGCTTTAGAAGCCCCATCGTCGTTTTTGGGAGGACGGGTTGGGGGTGGAGAGGAGCAGCGATGGGGGCCTCAGAAGTCCCCGTCACTGCTTCTGGGAGGGTGGGGGAGTGGAGAGGAGCAGCAACTGGAGCCTCAGAAGCCTCCATCGCTGCTTCTGGGAGGGCGGGGGTGTGGAGAGGAGCAGCAACTGGAGCCTCAGAAGCCTCCGTCGCTGCTTCTGGGAGGGTGGGGGGGGTTCCGGGAGGGCATTGTGTGACCTATTTTTTATTTGCTTTTTTTCACATTCGTGGGGGTCTTGCAGCCCTAATCCCCATGAATGTGGAGGGACAACTGTAAAATAAAATTAAAAACCATTTTGGCTGAATGAGCAGGAAAAAAGGAATCGTTCCCTTTGCCAGCAGAGAGCAGTATGTATCTATGTAGGGGATCACCTCCCCTCCCCCGAAAGGAGACAAGGATAGAGGACAGAACAAAAGCTACAGGCAAGAGTCCCAAGGACAGCTCTTCCTTCCCCCCTTCCTTTCC
Source organism: Gambelia wislizenii (assembly GCA_030847615.1). Classification (NCBI taxonomy): domain Eukaryota; kingdom Metazoa; phylum Chordata; class Lepidosauria; order Squamata; family Crotaphytidae; genus Gambelia; species Gambelia wislizenii. Next base: position 17,610,957 of record JAUMIR010000010.1, on the reverse strand, counting down.
TAAAAGCAGAAAAACAAACGTGAACTGCCAAAAGCAGCAATTTGAAAGCAAAAAGGGAATGTATCCTTCTCCCTATTCTCCAGCCTGCCTGTAGAGTTGCCTAGCAGCAGTAGACAGAAACAAAGAGAACTCCAGCCCACGTGGGAGGCAGTCCAGCCCTCCTCTAGTCCCTCCTAGCCCCTCCTCTTTCCCTCCTCCCCACTCAACCCAGGCAAAGCAGTGTGCAAGGAAAAATAGAGACACAGAGACTACTTGCGTGCACAGGAGACAGACCCACATGCTTGCTGTTTTCTAAGTTCCAAATTAAATTCTCAGTTCCTACCCCTCCAGAAGTACTGAACTTTCCGATTTCAGTGGATGGGGTTCAATTCTGCCTTTCCCTCCCTTCTCCCAGTGAAGAAATAGGGCAGAGAAGCAAAGGACTGGTTGAAATCACTGCAAAACAGTCAGCAAACTTAAAAAGGAACTTCAGTCCTGAGCTGATTTCAAGCTGGCAGGACTTGAGCAAACTGTGTAAAGAGCAGAGGCTGATTGCTACAGCCCAGCCCCTTCCTCCTACAATGGAGAGCACTTCAAGGGTTGAAAGAATCCCATTGTTCCCAAGTCCCAGTAGCTCAGCTGCTTCTCCACCAAAAGCACTAGAAGGAACACACTTACTTCCTTTTGTTTGTAAAAGATCCTTCAACAGAGATCACTTCTCCAATCCTCAAACAGAAGTCTTGGACACAGCCCTTCCTCAAGCTAAGGAAAGGGGTGGAGGCAGAATCCAGACCCCACAGAGCTGTTCCTCCCTTTTTTTGAACACACACGCTCACACACCCAACAAAATAAAGGCTGGGTGAGTTTTTCCAAAGCTGGTTAGGTAGGCGAATTCCTGCCCCTCCCCAGGCTCAGTCACGGGGATGCAAACTGGTCTTTACAAAAGCAGGAGGAACACACCACCTTCACTTTTGCAAGGCTCAGAGGAAAGTGGAATCCAAACTGGCCCTAAGCAGGACTCCCTTTTCAATTCTCTCCCCCACACACTCCCCTCCCCCCCAACAGAGAAGAAAATAACATGTGATTCCCAAAGAGACAGAGCATTCCTTTGAGAGGGAATTGAGCGCTCCTCCTTGCCACTCTAGCAAGACAAAAGGTTTTCCAAATAGCTCAAAGCAAAGCTGTTCAAGCTCACAGTCAACAGACCTGCCTGTATTTCCAATCAGGAAAAAACTAACCTGCCTGCATTTCCAATCAGGAATCTAAGGTAGTTTTAAACAGCCACTGCTTGAACAATCTAAAGCTACAGGACCCCCCAAACTCTCCCCGCCCCCTCCCTCACTAGAGACAGGCAGGACAGAGAGGCAGAGAGATACTGCTTTAATCTAACTCCCCAAACTGATGCCACGGTTCACAAACACCACTGCCATCCATGTCAAAGCTATTCTGGGATTCTCTGCCTGGAACCCCCAGAGATAGCTTGCCTGTAGAGGTAACCCTGAATGGCCTCACTTTGGGTGCCCCCTAGGCCAAAATGCTGCCACCACTCACTGACTCACTCACAGCGCAGCGAGAAGCTGTGCAGGGTCTCTGAATAACCAGTGGGACTACCCACCACTGTGAACCAACCAACACCTCCCTCCTATCCCCAGAGAGAGAGAGAGAAATGTAACAATGACCAAGAGATACAGGCTCGTGCGGCATCAGCATATAGGAAGATTAAGAAAAGCTTATTTTATTCAAGCAAGTTCAAGTCATGGAAATCTCATGGAGGCAGGCACCTTCCGTGCCCCCAGGCACACTTTAGGGTTGCAGAAATAGCAAAAGTATGACATTACATGTAACTATGTTCAGCTACCTTCAGCCAAAGTTTAAGGAAAAAACATAAATTCCCTAACACAATTCTAAACAGTCCCTAAAAATTCTACTCACAATATACAGTCTTCTGTTGGATTCAGATGGAAGGCTGGAGCCAGTAGATGTTCAGGCTGGCTCAACAGCCTCTTCCATTGTTAAGCTCTGGGCCTGGTGTCTGCATCCCAGACCCTCCTTTGTCTCTCAAACCTCATGGTCTGACTCAAGCCATGTGCTTACATAAAGCAGTTATACATCAGATAACAACCCTGAGTAGCTTTAAAAAAGCACTAAAGACGGATCTCTTTCGGCAGGCCTTTCCTAATTAGATCCCGGCCTCAGGGGATCCTGGCTTCTTTTAGTCCACTGGCCATTTATAGTATTTTATTGTATTTGTTGTTTTTAATTGTGATTTTAGATCAGTTGGTTTTAATTTATAATTGTTTAATATTTTTTTATGGGGGAGGGTGTGGTGGGGGGTGTTTGGGGATTTTATCTGTATTGTATTTTAATTTTTGTAAGCCGCTCCGATTGTTTTAACAGAGGGGCGGGGTATAAATAAATTTTATTATTATTTTATTATTATTATTATTATTATTTGGAATTCCCAGTTTCAGAGTTGTGATTGGCCAGTTCTGGTCTGGTGATGTGGTGTCACTGAGGATGCTATATCAGGAGATTCTGTGGAGGTGGTGTTTTAGACCGTCCCCTCCAGTTAATCCTTTCCTTACCTGATGGCCATGCTGGGAAGACAATACTGTTGCAAATAATGAGAAATGTAGTATTTACAGAATGATGGGAGTGTATCGCCCTGCAGGCAGGATGATGGGAACTCCATCATGACAGTTTTTATCAGTTTAAACAAGCCCATAGGGATAGAAAAAATGTTGGATTTAACAGGCTCAGTGAAATTGTCAACCTCCCAAGACTTGTTTTGAGACATGGTATCTTTCCTTGCAAACAAGATCATCTGTGATACTTGTGGGCCATCCTGGACAATACAGTGTGCACAAAACAATGTGCACATTTTAAAATGTGAACGGCTAAAAAATCCATATGATTGTGTGGAAATGGACAAGTACATTTTTAGTCAATGAGGGTAAAGTGTACATTAGGTTATGTACACTTAAGAAATAAGTGTACACTAAGGGGAAAATATAAAATGTGGATGGATTTCTGTGGAGAAAGAAAAATGGAAGGCTTGCAACCTAATACAAATCAATACAATTATTGCCTAATACAATGCCTAATACAAAGGCAAATCAAGTGGTATTCAGAGTAACACCACAAAATCAAGAAAGAGAATTCTGTGCATCCCTTTGTTCCTTTGAAGTCCACCCTTTCCTTCTCACTGCTTTGTGTGTCAGTGTAATTTTTTGCTCTCACCTGAATGGAAAGAAATTAAGGATGCACAGACTCCTTTCAACTCAATATACAGGTTGACCCCATATCCATGGATTCAATAGCCAAGGTTTCACTTATTCATATCCGAAAAAATATGTTGTCTCTAGAATTTCTAGGTCCTCCAATGTAAATCTATGAGCGAAATCCAGCATTCATCTAATTGAAAATAATAGGGTTTCCTATTATTCATGGTTTCATGTATCCACGGGGGGTCTTGGAATGTATCCCCTATGTATTTGCTGTGAAAACAGCAATATGCTTGACATAGCAATATGCTAAGATTTTATGTCTTCAAAGTCCTTCTCCCCACTGCTAGATTGCCGTAGATTTATATGCAATGTGTAGCAGCCCTTCAATCCTTCTGCATTTGCAAACAATATCAAGAACGATAAAGAAAATGTTTACACGTAACAACAACCCAGACTGAGTTATTTTAAAAGTTATTGGTAATTTTTCTTGTTACGGACTGAGTGCATCCACACTACAAAAATAAACCAGTCAGAAATTGGATTATTTGCTATGGCTCCTTCCTATGGAATCATGGTGTTTGTAGTTTGGTGAGGTACCAGCAGCCTTTGACAGAGAAGTAAAACTACAGGATTCAATAGAAGACGCCATGGCAAATCATCCAGTTTCAAACTGAATTATTTGTGTAGTGTGGGTCTACTTTATGATAAGAGGTTCTCCAGTTATTTCTTTTAAGAGAATAGTTCGTGATGAAAGTCTTGACTCGGCAGCATTGTTGATGGTCATTTTTTAAAATAAAGGATAATTTGGGGAGACCTTTTTGGTTTTAAAAAAATTGAAATTGGCCAAAGAAATGTAGAATTGAAAAGAAAGAAACACGAAAGGACTAATATACTTCTAAATGAAATCAGGGGGAAAGAAATAATAATCACAAAAAGTCAACATGGGTTTCAGAGAAACAAGTCATGCCAGACTAATCTGATCTCTTTTTTTGATAAAATTACCAGCTTGGTAGATGCAGGGAACGCTGTGGACATCGCATACCTTGATTTCAGTAAGGCCTTTGACAAGGTTCCCCATGACATTCTTGCAAACAAGCTTGTAAAATGTGGGCTAGACAAGTTAACTGTTCAATGGATTTGTAATTGGTTGATCGGCTGAACCCAAAGGGTGCTCAGCAGTGACTCCTCTTTGTCTTGGAAAGATGTGACCAGTGGGGTTCCTGGGCCCAGTGCTATTCAACATCTTTATCAATGTCTTGGATGAGGGAATTAGGGGCATACTTATCAAATTTGCAGATGACACCAAATTAGGAGGAGTAGCTAATACCCTAGAGGACAGGATCAAAATTCAAAATGACGTGGATAGACTGGAAAGCTGGGCCAAAGCTAACAAAATGAAATTCAATATGGAGAAATGTAAAGTACTGCACTTAGGGTGGAAAAATGAAATGCATAGATACAGGATGGGAGAGACCTGGCTGAACGAGAGTACGTGCGAAAGGGATCTAGGAGTCCTAGTGGACCACAAGTTGAACATGAGTCAACAGTGTGATGCAGCAGCTAAAAAGGCCAATGCAATTTTGGGCTGCATCAATAGAAGTATAGTGTCTAGATCAAGGGAAGTAATAGTGCTGCTCTATTTTGCCTTAGTCAGACCTCACCTAGAATACTATGTCCAGTTCTGGGCACCACAATTCAAAAAGGATATTGACAAATTGGAGCGTGTCCAGAGAAGGCCAACTAAAATGGTGAAAGGTCTGGAAACCATGCCTTATGAGGAGAGACTTAGGGAGCTGGGTATGTTTAGCCTGGAAAAAAGACAGTTAAGAGGCGATATGATAGCCCTGTTTAAGTATTTGAAGGGATATCACACTGAGGATGAAGCAGGCTTGTTTTCTTTTGCTCCAGAGCCTGGAACATGGAGCAATGGATGCAAGCTCCAGGAACAGAGATTCCACCTCAACATTAGGAGGAACTTTTTGACAGTAAGAGCTGTTCGGCAGTGGAACACACTCCCTCGGAGCGTGGTGGGGTCTCCTTCCTTGGAGGTCTTTAAACAGAGGCTGGATTGCCATCTGTCGGTGATGCTTTGATCAAGATTTCCTGCGTGGCAGGGGGTTGGACTGGATGGTCCTCGTGGTCTCTTCCAACTCTACAGTTCAATGATTCTATGATTCTATGAAAAAGAATTGGGAAAAGATCCAACTGATAAAAAAATAATGGCTGAATAAACAATCTTACAATCTCAGATGTCATTAGTATTAATGGAAGAAATGAAAAGGAAATTACAGTATATGAAACAGAGAAATTTTGAATTTGCCAACAGACCAAATAAATGGATGGCCTATAAACTAAGAAATGAAAAAGAAAAAAGACAATCGTAAAAACTTGAGAAAAATATAATGATATAATTACAAATAATTCAAAGATTGATAATGCCTTTTATAGTTTTTTTTTCTTAAATTTATATGAAAGAAAATGTCTCTTAAAATATATTGGAAGATTATATATCAAAGCAGGCATTACAGGAAATTTCAGAAACTCAAAAGCAAGAACTAAATAAAGTGATAACAGAAGAAGAAATTATAAAGGTGATAGCCAAAATAAAAACAGGTACATCTCCAGATCCAGATGGCCTATCTGCATTGTATTATAAATATTTTCAGAATGAGTTAGTTAACCCACTATTACAAATATTTAACAGAATATTGAACAATCAAGAGAAAATGCGTAAATCATGGGAATTGGCTCTTATAACATTGATTCCAAAATAAGAGAAAGATTTGATAGGTATGAACAATTATAGACCAATATCTCTACTGAATAACGACTACAATTTTTTTTTCAATGATATTAGCAGAAAGAATTTTTAAAATCCTTTCAGAAATTATACATGAGGATCAGAATGGATTTCTCCCAAATAGGCAATTAAAAATTAATACAAGATTTGTATTAGATGTTATTGCATATTATAATGATAAATAAACAGCCCTTCTCTTTTTAGATGCAGAAAAGGCATTTGATTATCTTAATTGGGACTTTCTATTTACGATATTAGACAGATTGAGATATGGGGGGGAAATATAAATGGGGTAAAGGCGATTTATGACAAGGAAGCGCAGATAATAGTAAATGGAGAATTAAGCAAAAAAATGTATAATTCAGAGAGGAAGGAGACAAGGGTGTCCCCTATCACCTCCTTTATTTCTATTATCATTAGGAATTTTATTTAAAAATATAAGAGAAAAAGAAGAAATTAGAGGGTTAAAAATTAAGAACCAAATGTATAAACTAAAGGCATTTGCAGATGATTTGATGGTTGTGGTGGAAGAACCTTTAGAATCCTGCGTCACCAGGAGCCCTGGTGGTGCAGTGGTTAAATGCCAGTACTGCAAGTCACCACGTTGCAAGTTCGATTCCAGCGGGCTCCAGGATTCACTCAGCCTTCCATCCTTTCGTAGTTCAGTAAAATGAGTACCCTGCTTGTGGGGGCAATTAGCTAACACACATTGGAAACTGCTTAATGCAGTGTAGATGTGTAAATTCTTATTGCTTAAAACAATTTGTAAGCCACTCTGATAGCCTTGTGGCTGAAGAGCTGGGTATAAATAAATAAATAAAAATTGAAGAATTATTAGAGACAATAAAAGATTTTGGAAATGTTTCAGGATTTAGAGTTAATAAAGATAAACAAAAATAATAAAAAATATGAAAGAAGAAGGAAAAGCAAAATTGGAACAATAAACAGGATTTAAGATAGAAAAAAGTTAAATATTTAGGTATAGCTATAAATGAGAAAAATTCCTTATTATTTCAAGATAATTATAATAGGATTTAGAAAGAAATTAAGGAAAAATTATTAAAATGGGATAATTTAAAATTGTCCCTATTGGGGAGAATATCTGTAATAAAAATGAATATTCTGCCAAAAATGTTATTCCTATTTCAATCAATACCTATTAGAGCTATTGTACTGGACAAGGACTCCCTGAAACAACATCTCAGGCTCGGCCAAATTGATCATCAATAATGGTCTGCCCTGGCCTCACATTGGGAGGCATGGAGACGCACTATCCACAATGCTGCAGCCTTATTTGAGAGCTCATGCCAAACAAGTCTTGAAGAGAAACGACAGTGCAGAAAGAATCACAACCTGGAATCATCACCCAAGGAGATCTTCTGCTGTGCTTTCTGCAACCGGACTTGCTTATCTCAGATTGGCCTTTTCAGTCATCACCGCGCTTGCAGAAAGCGCAGGATGAGTCCTTCCTGAATCTTTGTTTGTGAAGAAAAGCCCGAGAGGGATACCATTCAGAGATTGGTAAAAACAACTTTCAAAATTTATATGGAATTGAAAGAAATCTAGAATAAAATATATTACAAGATGCAAAAGAGAGGGGAGGGTTGGGAGTGCCAAACTTAAAAATGTATTATGAAGCGTGCTGTTTGGTTTGGGTATTAGACTGGATTAGACTGGGGAACAAAAGGCTATTAAAATTGGAAGGACATAATAATAGATTTGGATGGCATAGCTATCTATGGTATGATAAAGTTAAAGAGCATAAAGGTTTTAAAAACCATTATGTTAGAAGTGCCATCCTAAGAGTATGGGAGAAATATAAGCAGAGATTGCATACTAAAATTCTAGGGTGGGTTTCAAGTAAGGAAGCGTTTCATATAATTGATAAAAATGGAAAAGAAAAATGGTTGTGATATAATGATGTATTGGTATAGGATGGGAATAAGTATAGGATCAAAAGAAATGAAGAGTTGATGAAAGAAGGGTACACTATACATTGGCTTAATTATAGGTGACTAATAGAGCAATATAAATTAGACCAGAAAAATTCTGATTTTGAACAAAAGAAATCAAGCATTGAAGAACTATTTTATAAAAGAGATCATCTAATTGGTAGAATGTATAAGATGTTATTAGCACTAAATCTGGAAGATGAACGAGTTAAAGAATATATGATTAAATGGTCATAAAATGTAGGTAAAAATATAGAAATGATTCACTGGGAGAAAATGTGGACTAAAGGAATTAAATTTACCATATATAATTTAAAAGAAAAATTTTATAAGATGATGTATCGATGGCATCTGACTCCTGTTAAATTAGCTAAAATATATAAAAACTAATAATAGATGCTGGAAATGTAAAAAACAAAAAGGGACATATTTTCATTTATGGTGGTCTTGTGAGAAATCAGAGGGATTTTGGAAACAAATTCAAGAAAAAGCTGGTGAAATATTAAAAATTAAAATTCTCCTTAAACCAGAATATTTTATTGGGTTTTTTTGAAAAAGAAGTGAGTAATGAACATAGAACTTATTATATATGATAACAGCTGCAAGGTTATGCTTTGCTAGAATGTGGAGAAATCAAGATGTACCAAATATAGAGGATTGGATGGTAAAAGTATATGAAATGTCCAAGATGGACAAATTGACAGTATTATTGAAAGGGGAGTATATAGACAATTTTTTAAAAAAATGGTATCCATTCTTAAAGTATATTAACGAAACTGAAAAAGGAATGTCTATTGGTTTTGATCATTACTAATTACTAAGAATGATGTTTAAATCAGATATAGAATTATTTTCAATATAGCATAATAGTGTCAATAATACTCGTAAATAAGAGAACTTAAGATAGGCATTGGTTATATGGATATATGAAATGTATTCTCTGGGAAGCTAGTGGGGTCTTTTTAATATATGTTATATGTCATAGATAATAGGGTATTCAGTCACGTTTAATATATATAGTAATTAAATCTGGATGTTATTTGTTAAGTGATATGTAGAGTTGTTTAGGATGAATTCTGTTTTAGAGGAGTGTTGTTTGTATTGTCTGTGTAAAGAATAGGTGTGTTTTGTTAAATAAGTTGTGTTTTGTTTTGATTTGTTATATTTGTTATATAGTATAACATTTATTAAACGTATTATATAAACATTTAAATTATTAAGAAAAAAATTGAAATGGGGAAAGTAGATAAAGGGAGAAAACTTTGTTAACATTTGGAAAAGTATTGAGCAGTTCATTATTCCCACACACATACACACAAAACAAGCATGACATGATGGATCTTCTTCATGGTCTCTGTGAATACACACAGTAGGTAATTCCTGCGCCTGAGCAAAGCACTTGGAATCTTCTGGAATTGCTAGGCAGAAAAGTTTTGATACGTTTTGGTGGTAACTCCACCTACCCCAATAGTCTCTCTAAGGCACTCTCACCTAATTCCCCTCAGTTCCTTTTTATCCGCTGCGTGAGCAGCACATAGGAACCCTTTGTTCGCTAGAGCTTCTTTTGCTTTCTATTTTACCTCACGGATTGACTCAGACTACTTTTAGACTTCGGGGTGTTTTTTTTTTTTTGGCTTTTCCTTCCGATTCTTGTTGTGATTTCTGGACCTTTTGAATTTTGGACTGTTTTTCGGCTTCTCTCTCTCATTTGCCCTTGGATTCGGATTTGGACTCTGACTCGGTACGACTTCGGACTGGTTTGACTCTTCTTTCATCTTTTCCCTGTTTCTGTGATCATGGCCTCGACTCAGCTGCCTTTAAACAGTGCTCCGTTTCTCTGGCGAAGCTTCCTGCCTCTGACGAGCGCTGAGAGTGCTTCATCTGCCTGGGTGAAGTCCACTATGTGGATGCTTGTATACATTGTCAGAACTTCACCCTTCAGGTGTGTAAACATTGCTCTTCGAGGCTGAAGTCCCTCTTCTATGAGAAGTCGCTGTTCCCACCCTCTGCTTCTACCCCAGGCGCTCAGATTGGGGTTCCGTCGCCATAGAAGAGAGGTTGCTCTCTGTCGGCCAGTCCATCTGCGAAGAGAAGGAATGGGCCTTTGAGTCCGCCCCGTCATGAATCGGTGGCATTGGATCTGGAGGCCGTGCATCAGTCCCATAAGCATACTACTGCTTCGGGATCGAGTAAAGCCATGGCTCTTCGAAACCTTCGATCTCAACTCAGAACCATCTGGATCCAGTCGAGACTGTGATTCCTCTGCCTTCTCTGGGCCAGGACTAAGAAGAGGAAAAAGACACTCTTCTCCGAGACCAACAGTGTGCTCCTTGTCCACTGCGGTGGCTACTTTGGCACAGGAGCCCGAGGAGCAACAAAAGCCAGCTACTGCCACTACGGCACAGAGCGCCCTTTGTCCACTGTGGTGGCTACTTTGGCGCAGGAGCCCGAGGAGCAACAACAGCTGGCTACTGATACTATGGCACAGAGTGCCCTTTGTCCACTGTGGTGGCTACTTTGGTGCAGGAGCCTGAGGAGCAAGAACAGCCGGCTACTGCTGGTATGGCTGTTTGGGATCCGAACCAGATGTCGGTACCGGTTCCTCCTACAGAAACCGGAGATGTCACCACTGTCCGTGATCCATCGCATGAGGTGACTCCTACTCCTTCCTTGGTGATTGTTCAAACTGGAGAATGAGAGATCTTCCTCCCCTGTGGTTCAGATTTGATCCCCTGTGCTCTTGGTCTCCCGAGACGAGCTCCTTGGTACAGACGCTGTTATGGTCGACATCAAAGCTACATCACAGGAGGCAACAGGGAAGGTTCCTCCTTCAATTCCGTCACATCGAGTCTTGGACGTCGAGCATTCATATGGAGCTTATGATGTGGCCCGATCAGCCTTCGACCTTCCCTTCCTCTCTCCTCCTGGAGCCACGGCCTGACTTTTGCACAGCGGCCTCAATTCCTTTTTGCTGACAGTGCTGGCCGTGGGGGTTATTACTCTCCCCCTCACCTTTCTCTCCACGGGATGGAACGGGCTCATCTAGAAGAGATCCGGCCAGCCGAATCCATACTGAGGGACGCTGGCAGTCAGTCTCAACTGGGTGTCAAGATCCTCGCTGCCTCCTCCGGCTCCTGTGCATATGACTTCTCTGCACCAAGGTTGGCACAGCCCTTCGCCTCAGGGCTGTAGCCCCTCGCCTTCGTCATCCTCTTCGGTATTGTCAGACTCTTCTGTATCGTACATACCGAGAGCTCCCTCTCCACCACCAGATTTTATCGACGATTAGTCCTCGTCCACGACAGATGACGTTCGAGCATTTTCGGAGCAGATGGTCCAGATGGCCCATGCCTTGGACTTGAAGATCACCAAGAGGGAGTCTGAGCCTGTGGATCCAATCTATTGTAGGATCAACTCAAACGCTTCTCCCACTGTTGTCATACCGGTGCTACCTTCACTATTGAAGCTCATTCAAGGCTCGTGGGAAAATCCATCATCCATTCCATCGACCTCAAAGAGGCTAGATCGGCACTATCGCGTGTCGGGGGATGGTATCAACTGACTATGAGAATGCCCTCAACCGAATTCGGTGGTGGTAGAGGCTTCTCAGCAATGGCTTGCAGCAAAAACAGTGGCAGGTTCTGTTTGTCCGGCCTTGGTCTGTGTGCCTCCTGGACCATCGAGGATATGCCATTTGACCATTCCAGCCTTTTCAACAGCTCGACTGATGGGATGCTTGAATTCACACAGAAGGTAAGGATCACCACACGGAAGTACGGTATGCCGTCGTCTTCGTCTTCTGCATACTGATCAAGGGGTCAATCTGGGTGGCATTCCTCCTCTTACACCCAGTTCTTTCAGAGGGGATACACTCCACAATCCTCCAGGCACTCACGGTACCGGCAACCCGCTTCGTCCACCTTTTAGGTGGGGAGCAAGGCCTCCACCTCCTGGTATCGGTTACCGACAAAGCAAAGAACAGGCAGAAGGAGATTTTAAACTGCCCTCACTCTCAATCTGCTTATTCCTTTCCCCAAGAACCATCTGTTCGGAAACGGCCTGTCTGTGTTCTGAGTCACCTGGTCCAAGATAACATGGGACCGATGGGTGCTTTGCATCGTCCAGGATGGTTACTGGATTGGGTTTGAACAAATTCATCATCTGAAAGAGGTTTGGGATGGTTACCCTGAGTTCGATCCTGCCTCTTCTTAAGCGCGGCGACTGATTTGACTCCATCAATCTCAAGGATGCGTACCTTCATATCAGAATCCACCTGATCCACAGACGGTTCCTTGCCTTCATGGTTGGGGATGAGGCCTTCCAGTTTTGCGTCCTCCCCCTTGGACTATTCATGGTACCGAGGGTATTTACAAAATGCATGACGGTTGGGGCAGCTTTCCTGCGTCAATGGGGGGGTCATCTTCCCCTACATCGATGACTGGCTCCTGCTGGCAGAGTCCTGTCAGCAACTCCTAGATGACATCGAGCTGACATTGGACTTACTGGATGCCTTGGGCCTGATTGTCAATCTGGAGAAATTGCATCTCAAACGCAGCTAGTAGTCTCTCCAGTTCATCGGAGCCTCCTTGAATTCGAACACCGCTTCAGCTTACCTGCCTGCAGATCGTTTCAATACTCTCTGCAATCTCATCCACCAATGCTGCAGATCCCAGAGGATCTCCGCTCGTTTGATTCAAACCCTACTGGGAAACATGGCAGCCACGACTTCAGTCACTCAATTTGCAAGGCTACGGTTCCTACCGCTTCAGTTGTGGTTCCTGAGCATCTTTGACCCAGTGTGGGACTGCCCTCACAAACTCCTCAACTTGCCACGAACAATTCAACATTCTCTGGATTGGTGGTTGGATCCGAACAACGTCCTGTCAGGCATGCTGTTCGAACCCCAACCGCAAGTCTCAGTCACCACGGATGCATGCTCACTCAGATGGGGAGCCCACTTCGAGACATACGCAGTCCAGGGCTCGTGGACTGCTGACAAACGGGAGCTCCATATCGATATCCTGGATCTCCTAGCTGTTCAGAAGGTGCCTCAGGCCTTTGAGAAGCTGGTATTGGGCAAGACGGTCCTGCTTGTCACAGATAATACATCCGTGATTTACTACCTCAACAAGCAATGAGGTACGAGGTCTCCGTTTCTTCTGTCGCTTACCCTCGAAATTTGGGACTCCTGCATTCAGAAGGGTATACTTCTCCACTCCATTCATCTTCTGGGAGAGGAGAATAGTCTTGCCGACAGACTGAGCCATCCGAATTCGTCTATGCACAAATTGATGTCACATCAATAGGTGGCACAAGAACTGTTTCAGTGCTGGGGTACTCTGCAGGCCCATTCCTCATAGCTATCATGTTTGCCTGTCAAGCTGGTGGGCTCTGTGCCTTGCGTTCCGATGATCCATACTTGACATTCCACAAGCACACTGTTTCTGAAACCAGACATGTCCTTTCTCGTGAAGGTGGTCCCCAGTTTCCACATCTACCAATCCTTCGTTCTCCCCACTCTAATGCAGGATCCAAAGGACGACTTGAATGGATTCTCCACTCCCTGGATGCTCGGAGAGCCCTTGCCTTCTATGTACAGCGGACAGCTCCATTTCAAAAGTCACCAAATCTGTTTGTGTCCTATGCAAACTTCAAGTTGGATGCCCCTGTTTCTCCACAGTGCTTGTCAAAGTGGGTGGTATCAACCATCTCCCTCCGTTACAAACTGGCTCAAAAGTCCCTGCCTCCTTGGGTTTGAGGGCACTCCATCAGAGTTGTATCCGCTTCTGCTAGCTTCCTCTCTGGGGTTCCCCTGAAGCATGTGTGCCAGGCAACCACTTGGTCTACACCACGAATTTTTATCTCACACTACAAACTAGACACTCGGTCTCGTAATGAGGCTGCTTTTGGGAGGGCAGTTCTGCTGTCCTCCATTCAATGAGTGGTTATTGTGGTTGCCTATGGTATTTAACATTTATTGCTATGTTCATGTCAGTTTAAGCTCATTGTTATGGTTTCATGGGACATCACTTGTCAACAATTGTCCTCATCTAACCCACTAGCATGACATACCCTCATCCTACGGGTGAAGCTTGCTACCCACTGTGTGTATTCACAGAGACCACAAAGAAGATGGACAGGTTGCTTACCTGTAAATCATAGATCTTCGAGTGGTCTTCTGTGAATTCACACAGACCCGCCCATCCTCCCCTCTATGTCCTGCTATGGCATATGCTTAATGTTCCTGATGCTGCTGCTTGCGGCATCCTTCAAGGAACTGAGGGAAATTAGGTGAGAGTGCCTCAGAGAGACTGTTTGGGTGGGTGGAGTTACCACCAAAATGTATTTAAAAAAAGCAGGAAATTGGGAAATTAAGGATTGGCAGGAATTAAAGGACGAAGGTGTGCAAATACAATGGCTGAATTATTATCAAGTTAGGGCCAGAATTAAAGAAGATTTAAAAGATAAACAGTATGAAGAAGAAACATCAGAGTTTGAGACAATAATAAAATCAGAAAGTGGACATCTAATTGGCACTATATGTAGATTATTACTAAAGTTTAATACAGAAGAGGAACAAATCAAACACTGTATGATTAGTTGGGCACAAGATATAGGCCACAATATTAGTATGGATCAGTGGGAAAACATCTGGCAAAAAGGTCTAAAGTTTACTTGTTGTTATAATTTAAAAGAATTTTTTTACAAAATGATGTACAGATGGTACATGACACCAATAAAAATATCTAAAATGGGAAAAAACAACTCACCCAACTGCTGGAGGTATGAAAAGCAAGAAGGTTCTTTCTATCATATGTGGTGGAAATGTGGTAAAGTAAGGAAATATTGGAACAAAATTAATAAGGAAATTGAAAAAATTGTGGGTTTTGAGGTGGGTTTGAGACCAGAACTGTACTTGTTAAATATGATAAACTTAGAAAGTAGAGAAGAAAAGAAAAATAGAACCCTTTTAACTTACTTAGTAACAGCAGCTCGATTGGTACTGGCGAAAAGATGGAAATCTAAAGATATCCCAATGAAAATAGAGTGGAAAGAAAAGGTAATGGAATTGGCGCAGTTAGATAAATTAACACATTTAGGAAGAGGGAAAACTATAGAGTGCTATTTAAAAGTATGGGAACCATATATAGAGTATATGAAACAAAAGGGGGGAGAGAATAGTACAATAGGATTTAGTAGTTAGTAATTGAGGGGATCTGTGTATTTCTTTATACACATACGCCTCCAATTGGTTTGGGAATTTGTATATGGTTGGAAGTCTCCTTTTCATGTTGTTGTGAAAACATTATGTATCCATTAGTAACTGTCGTAGATAATTGATAAGTTAATAGTGATATCACAATGGTATAAATGGATCTGGAAGTATATATAGAGAAATGTGTGTGTATATATATATATATATATATATATATATATATATATATTCCTTTTCCCTCTTTGTAAGGGAAAAATATAAATAAAAGGTGTGGAAATTGTAGATAAATAGAAATTTTATGTAAGGGATATAGCGTGAAACAAAAATGAAAGAAATACTAATAAATATTCGATATGTTAGGGTAAAGATAAATAAATAATGTAACTTATATTCTGTAGGAGAGGAAATGACATGAATGTAATTAAGGGCATGAAGAGAATATGTGGGAAGTCTTTTTAAATTGATGTGTTGTTTAGGTGTTGTAGGTTTTGTATTGTTTTCTATTTTGTCATATGTGTAGGTGTATGTTGGTGTATTTGTCTATTTTGTTTATGTTTAATAAAATTTATATTTTATAAAAAAAAAATGTATCAAAAACTATTCTGCCTACCGATTCCAGAAGGTTCCGAGTGCTCTACGCAGGCACAGGAATTACCCACTGTATGAATTTACATAAGACCACTCGAAGATCTATGGTTACAGGTAAGCAACCTGTCCTATATGTGATCCCTGGTTGGTTGGGATCATTTGGTAGGGAAGAAGAAACACCTGTTTCAGAGTAGCCAGCAAAGAAGGTACCGTAGTTGCTGAGACAGTGGTAAACAAATTACTCTTTTACAACAGCCAGGGAAGTAACTGCTGTGATGTTTTACAACAGAAATGGACAAATCTGGAGGGTCTGAGGACCAGTTTTGCTCACACAGACTTGCGGCAGACTGTACCACCTCTCCTAATGAATATGGAAGTGGCAACAAGTCTATTTCCTATTGCAACATGCATATTTTTCATTTTTAAAAGGTTCCAAAATAAGCTGGACTTTCTGGAGACTTCAACAAAAGTTATTCACTGTTTCTCTCTCTCTCTCTCTCTCTGTGCGTATGTATGTATAAGTGTGTGTCTTTCTGTGTGTGTGTGTGTGTATATATACAGACTGACCCCTGTATCCACAGATTTGGTATCTATGGTTTCACTTATCCATGTCCGAAAAAATATATTCTCTCTAGGCATTTCTAGGTCCTCCAATGTGATTCTATGGTAAACTTCCAGCGTTCATATCATTAAAAATTAATGGGTTTCCCTATTATCTACAGTTTCAGGTATCCCGGGGGGGGTGTCTTGGAACATATCCCCTGCAGATATCCCCATATGTCAACCTGTATGTGTATGTATATGTGTATTCATTTATTTATTTATTTGGTACAAGGTCTATGAAGGACTCTTGGGGCTGCAAAAATGGGCAAAGAGGGATATGTGTGGGCCACCCCAGATTATGAATAATTTTCTCTTCTCCAACAGTTCTGAGAGCACTCGATCCTACCGGAGGATTAGTGGTGGCTCTGTGGGCAAGTCTGGAACACCCCTTTCTCCCCAGACCTCCAGTTGCCCAGAAGACCAACTGCCATGCAAGTCTCCAACCACGGTGCAGAACCCTCCCCCTGTGCCAATGCACAGAAGGTTTGTTCCGGTAAGTGGTCTCATGCTGCCACATTTTGAATTAGTTTCTGCATGGATTGGCATTGCCATTTCAATCAAATGTTGGCAAAGTCAATTAACATGTAATTTCAAAAACTAAAACTAGAAACCCATTATCCTTCAGTATCTGCACTATCTTCTTCATGGTCTCTGTGAATACACACAGTGGGTAATTCCTGCGCCTGCGCAGAGCACTCGGAACCTTCTGGAATCGCTAGGCAGAATATGTTTGGTGATAACTTTGCCCACTCTAATGGTCCCTTTAAAGGCTGTCCCACCTAAGTCCCCTCAGTTCCTTTTCGTCCACCGCGCGAGCAGCACGTAGGAACATCTGTCGCTGGAGCTTCTTTCGCTTTCCCTTTCTTACCTCACGGACTGTATTTGGACTTCATTTTTCGGCTTTCCCTCTGCTTCTTCTTGTGATTTCTGGCTTTTTTTTTTTTTACCTTCAGACTGCTTTCAGCTTCTTTTTTTCACTTGCCCCTTGATTTGGCTTCAGACTCTGACTCGACACGACTTTGGACTGGTTTGACTATTCTTCGTCTTCTCCCTTACTGTTGTGGTGATTATGGCCTCTAAATCTGCCACCTTCATACGATGTTCCGTTTGTCAGGAGAAGCTCCCAGTCTCCGAGGAGCACTCAAAGTGCCTCATATGCCTGGGCAAATCCCACAATGTGGATGCCTGTGTGCATTATCGACACTTCACCCCTCAGGCTTGTAAGCAGCATTCTTTGAGGCTTAAGTCCTGCCTTTACGAGAAGGCACTGTTTGCACCATCTGCTTCAACTTCGGTGGCTCAGGCCTCATCGCCTCCGAAGAGAGGTCGGTCTCCATCAGTCAGTCCATCAACCAAGAAACAGCATCGACGCTCGAGCCCATCGCGTTGTGAGTCAGTAGCATTGGATCTGGATGCCGTGCATCGGTCCCATAAGCATATTACTGCTTTGAGTTTGAGGAAGGACCATGGCTCTTCGAAGCCATTGACTTTGATTCAGGACCTTGACTCATCGAAACCGTCTGGGTCCAGTCGGGACCGTGACTCCTCTGCCTCCTCCAAAGACAGGCCTAAAAAGAAAACCAGGCCTTCTTCTCCAAAGCCTAAGGCATGTCCACTATGGTGGCAACTTTGGCGCAGGCCTGAGGAGCAGCAGCAGTCAGTTGCAATTACTGGCTTTGGTACCAGCCCCCTCTGCTGAAATTGGTGAGGATACTTCTCATGCTCAGCAAGTGACCCCCACTCCTTCCCTGGAGATTGTACATGTGGAGGAAGGTGAGATTTCAGAGGAAATCCTCCCTTGCAGTTCAAGCTTAATCTCCGGTACTCATAATATCCAGAGACAAGCTCCTCGGTACAGAAACAGTGATGGTTGATGTTGAATCAATGTCTCAGGAGGTACTGCAGAAGACCCCAACTCCAACTCTGAGTCCTGGATGTTGAACATTCCTATGGTGCCTACGAGACGGCTCGTTTGTCTGAGAGCTCATGGCCTAACCTTCGCACAGTGGCCTCAGTTCCTCTTGGGTGATATCTCTGGTTGTAGGGATTACTACTCCCCTCCTCGACTCACCTTCCACGATACTCAATCTGAAGACACATGTTTGACCAAGCCTGTATTGAAGAACATGAATAGTCAAATCTCACCTGGATGTCAGGATCCTCGGCCGCTGCCTCCGCTGCCTCCTCCCCCGCCGATTAGAGTTTCCTCTTTGCATCGTGGACAGCGCAGTCCTTCATCTCAGGACTGTAGTCCTTCACCTTTGTCTTCTTCATCTGTGTCATCTGACTCTTCTGTGTCCTACCTACCGAGGGCTCCTTCTCCACCACTGGACTTGATTGAAGATGACTCTTCTTCACCGATGGACAGCGTGCAGGAATTCGCCAAGCAGATGGTCCATATCGCCCATGCCTTGGATTTGAAGATCACCAAGGATTCAGATCCTATGGACCCGATCTATTGTAGGATCAAGTCGAAAGCTCCTACTACTGCTGATACACCGGTGCTTCCTTTGTTGCTTAAGCTCACCCAACGCGCGTGGGAAAATCCGTCATCCATCCCATCGACGTCAAAATGGATTGAACGCCTCTGTCGGGTGTCCAGTGGTGACATAGATGGGCTACAAGAGCCGAACTCTGTAGTGATGGACACTTCTCAACAACGGCATCAACGTCGGACCCAGACCAGTCCTGCTGACCCTGAGGGACAGAAACTTGACATCAGCGGGGGAAAGATCTATTCAGCCACTGGTTTGAGTTTCCGGATTGCAAACTACTCTGCCTGCATGGGAGCTTACCAGCAGGTACTGTAGGAGCACCTGGGTCTACTGATTTAAGATCTCCCTGAGGAAAGATGCCAGATGGCAGAAGCAATCCAAGTGGAGGCTCAGCTTTTGGTGGGCCAGCAGATGAACTCCTCCAAACATGTGGCCAATTGTGTGGCTAAGATTGTGCGGCAGGATTGGTAGCTCTTCTAAGTCATGCATGGCTCTGTTCATCTGGCCTCACTCCACAAGCTGCCTCGACCATCAAGGACATGCCGTTCTACCACTCCGGCCTCCAATAGTTGGACCAACGAAAAGCTCGAATTCACGCAGAAGATGAGGATCACCGCACGGAAGTATGGTATGCTGTCGTCTTCCTCTTCTACGTATCAGTCGTGGGGTCGATCTGGGTGGCATTCTTCCTCCTAGTCCCAGTCCTTTTGGGGGGGATACAGTCCACAATCCTCCAGGTGCTCACGGTACCAACAGCCTCCTTCGTCCGCCTCTTTGGTAAGGAGCCAGGCCACCATCTCTCGTTACCAACCTCCTACTAAACAAAGGTCCAAGGAACAGGGCAGGAGGATATTCTGATCTTCCCCACTCTCAACTTCTCATTCTTTTCCCTTAGACCCATCTGTTTGGGAACCGTCTATTTGCATTCCACAACATCTGGTCCAAGATAACATCGGACCACTGGGTGTTCCGCATCGTCCAGGCTGGTTACTGGACTGAATTTGAAATGCTCCCACCCACAGGTTGGATCTGAATGATTCCGCTTTCCCCTCCCTTCCTCGACGAGGTGCAGATGTTGCTTCAGAAAGGGGCCATCGAACCTGTACACCCGGATCATCGTCACCTCTGCTCTTTCTCGAGGTACTTCCTGGTCACCAAGAAGGACGGTGGTCTCTGACCAATCCTTCACCATCAAGGAGTGAACGAGTTCATCATTCCAAAGAAGTTCCAAATGGTCACCCTGGGTTTGATCCTGCCTCTTCTGCAGTGAGGCGACTGGTTTGCCTCCATCGATCGCAAGGATGCATATTTTCACATCGGGATCTACGCATCCCACAGACAGTTCCTTGCCTTCCAGATCGAGAAAGTGGCCTTCCAGTTCCACATCCTGCCCTCAGCCTCTCTACAGCACCGAGGGTGTTAACCAAGCGTATGGCGGTCGTAGCAGCTTACCTGCATCAACAGGGGGCAGTCGTCTTCTCTTACAATGACGACTGGCTCCTGGTGGCAGAATCTCAGCTGCAGATTCTCCACAACATAGACTGGATGTTGAACTTGCTGGATGCTCTAGGACTGATTGTCAACTTGGAGAAGTCCCATCTCGAACCCACTCAGTCTCTCCAATTCAGAGGAGCGTGCTTGGATTCGAGGACTGCTGCAGCCTACCTGCCTGCACACCGCTTCAATACTCTGCAATCTCATATTTCAATGCCGCAGGTCCCAGAGGGTATCAGCCCACTCAATACAGATCCTCCTGGGACATATGGCAGCCACGACTTCAGACACCCAATTTGCAAGCCTCCGATTCTGACCGCTCCATCTTGGTTCCTGGATGTCTTCGACCCACTTCGGGATGGTCTACACAAACTACTCACCATGCCTAGAGTGGTTCAATGTTCCTTAGACTGGTGGCTAGACCCAAACATCATGGTGGGCATGCCTTTTGAGCCTCCACAACCCCATCTCTCAGTAACCACGGATGCCTCCTCGGTCAGGTGGGGAGCCCATCTCGGGACATACACGGTACAGGGCACGTGGACTGCTGACGAATGGGAGCTCCATATCAACGTCCTCGAGCTGCTGGCTGTGCAGAAGGCACTCCAAGCCTTCAAAAAGCTGGTGAGGGGCAAAACGATCTTGATTGTCATGGACAATACATCTGTAATGTACTACCTGAACAAGCAGGGAGGTACAAGATCCCCAACCCTTCTCTCCCTTACCATCGAGATTTGAGACTTGTGCATTCGAAAGGATATACGTCTCCACTCCATCCATCTACTGGGAGAGGAGAATACTCTTGCCAATGGATTGAGCCGTTCGAATTCATCTGTGCACGAATGGATGCTACACCCATTGATGGCACAAAAACTGCTTTGGCACTGGGGTACTCTGCAGATAGACCTCTTCGCGACCCCCACCAACGAGCGGTGTCACCTCTTCTGTTCTAGGACCAGGTTTCGAGGTTTGAAGGAAGACACATTCTTATTCCAATGGACTGGACCACTCCTGTCCCTCTTCCCACCATTCCCATTGCTGACACGAGTGGTGGCCAACGAGCCTTCCTCGTTGCCATCACGTCTGCCCATCGAGCCAGAGAACTCTGTGCCCTCCGATCCGATGTTCCGTACCTAGTGTTCCACAAGGACAAAGTGGTCCTGAAACCGGACATGTCCTTTCTGCCAAAGGTGGTTTCGAGCTTCCACATGAACCAATCCATTGTCCTGCCTGCTCTGATGCAGGATCCTAAGGACGACTTTGAGAAAACTGTCCACTCTCTTAATGCTTGGAGAGCCCTTGCCTTCTATGTTCAATGGACAGCATTGTTTCAAAAGTCTCCAAACCTGTTTGTGTCCTATGCTGACTCTAAGTTGGGCGCTCCTATCTCTCCACAGCACTTGTCCAAATGGGTGGTTTTGAACATCTCCCTTTGTTACGAACTGGCCCAGAAGCCTTTGCCTTCTTGGGTTCAAGGACATTCCACCAGAGCTGTCTCCACTTCAGCTGCCTTCCTCTCTGGGGTGCCCCTGGAGGATGTCTGCCAGGCAGCTACATGGTCAACACCATTGACTTTTGTTTCACACTACAGACTGGACACTCGGTCTCGTAGTGAGGCTGTCCTCCATTCAATAAGTGAGTCTTTACTCTGGTTGACTCTAATAATTGTATATTACTCTTATGGGTTCATAACGAATGAAGTTAAAACTGCTGTCATGGTTTCATGGGTCATGATCTGTCGTTATAGTCCTTGTCTAATCCTTTAGCATGACACCCTCGTCTTACAGATGAAGCTTGCTAATCTACCCACTGTGTGTATTCACAGAGACCATGAAGGGGATGGGACAGGTTGCTCACCTGTAACCATAGATCTTCAAGTGGTCTTCTGTGAATTTACACAGACCAGCCCATCTTCCCCTCTATGTCCTGCTATGGCATATATGCTCTAATGTTCCTGATGCTGCTAGTTGTGGCGTTCTTCAAGGAATTGAGGGGATTTAGGCAGGAGAGCCTTTAAAGGGACCATTAGAGTGGGCGGAGTTACCACCAAAAATGTTCTGCCTAGTGATTCCAGAAGGTTCTGAGTGATCTGTGCAGGCGCAGGAATTACCCACTGTATGAATTCACAGAAGACCACACGAAAATCTATGGTTATAGGTGACCTGTCCTTCCTTTTCTTCCCTTTTGCAATATTAAGCTTCTGAAGTATAGTTTAAAGTCATAATTTATATCTTGAAATAATTCAATAATTGTCTTTATTTTCTGTTCTTTTTAGAATATCTCCTGATCTTTTTGGTTATATTTATGTCATTAAAGTAATCAACAGACGTTTTTAGTAATATAATATATGATATTGAAGAGGTTAGTTATTTACAAATTTAGAACCAGATTCTTAGAATGCAGAGGATAGGAAATAATGTGCAACGATACATCATACATTGGGGAAACAGGTTTTTTTTCCTTTTGGATGGTCTAATTATGTGGTCTTTTGCTTCTTTATTTTGTATGTATTATGTTGCCAATCTGTTTACGTTTTTGAGATACTTCTATAAAAATAAATATTAAAAAAATGAAATGAAAAGGAAAGAAGGAAAAAAGAAAAATAAAAGAAAAAAATAACTAAAACACAGTCGGGCTCTGGCCCTACAATATTAACTGTAATGAAATGAAAATTTTAAAAGAAAATTAAAAAAAACATAATTCTACCATTATGGATCCAACTAAATAATCTTACTAATTATTAATAACCATCACCACAAATTATTACATCATTAGATCTTCTTCGTGGTCTCTGTGAATCCACACAGTTTGGGTTATTCCTGCACCTGCGCAGAGCATATGGAACCTTCTGGTATCGTTAGGCAGAACGTGCATTGATACATTTTTGGCAGTAACTCCACCCACACTAACGATCCCTTAAAAGGTGCTCCCGCCTAATTCCCCTCAGTTCCTTTTTTCTGCCACATTAGCAGCTTGAAGGAATCTTCGCTCGCTAGTTATACTCACTTTCGCTTTTGGTTTTGACTCGGACTAGATTTTTGACGACGATTCTATCTCTCTCCTCTTGATTGTGGTTGTATTAGATTGTTTTTGGCTTGACTTGGATTTCTAACTATGATTTTTGCGCTCCTCTGGGCTTGGTTCTGATCTCTGATTGTTGGCTTGACCCGGACTGTTTCTGACTACGATTTGATCATCATTATGGCCACTAGATCTACCTTCAAACGGTGTGTCATTTGCCAAGTGAAATTGCCCAGCTCCGACAGCCACTCATGCTGCTTGATCTGCCTGGGTGAGTCGCATAACGTGGATGCTTGTGTGCACTGTAAGGCCTTTACGCCACATGCACGGAAACATTGATCTTCCCGGCTGAAGTCTTTCCTTTATGAGAAGGCTCTGATCCCATCCGCTGCCTCGACCCCAGCTGTGGGACGAGGGGCTCAACACAAAAACGGGGACGGTCCCCCTCACCGAAGTCCCCTCAGGCCAAGCACCACCGTTCATGGAGCCCTTCTCGGCGCTATTCGGTGGCATCCGATCAGGAGGCTGTGCCCCACTCACACAAGCATGCCACCAGGCCGGCCCCGGCTGGGGACCGAGCCTCCTCGGATTCGTTGGCCATCGGATCCAAGGATCAGCCTCGGGATCGATCGGGTTCGAAGGATGGTGGTCAAGACCGGGAGTCTTTTGCATCTTCTAAGGGCAAAGCCCCTAAGAAGGCCAAGCGCACCCACACCGAGGAGAGGCCAAAGGAGGCTAAACTGGGCCCGGAGGCCACTGTGTCTGTTGTGCCAACTCCTGCTCCACCTGCACAGCAGCCTGTTCCTGCTGCACCACAGCCTCAACCTTCGCCTCAGGACCGAGACGTCGGTACCGAGCAGCCCCGTTCCAGAGCTGTCACTCTGACTCCCTCCTTGGAGATCATGGAGGTTGAAGTGGGCGAGCCGTCAGGTGAGGAAGCAGAGGTATCTCCATGGATTCATGGCCCCTCACCTGCCTTACTTATCTCCCGATCGGAGTTGCTTCAGGACTCCTCTACTGCTCCTCGAAGTCATGACGATGAGCCCCAACCGTCCACCTCTTGGATTCAAGAGGATGATCCAGCGTACAAGGCCTATGACCTGGTCAGGTCTGTTTTCACTGCGCCTCTGGCTAAGCTGTCAAGTGCTGATCACACTGGGGAGCGTGTGTTCTATCTGATGGATGAAGCAGCAACCCATCATGCCTTGTCACTGTCTCCACCCCGTCTCTCTTTTCACGGGCTGGATAAGGGTTCCTTTGCTGCCAAGGACCCATCGAAGCCGATGTGGAAGGACACAGGCTGCCAAGTGTCTCCGTTCCATCTGCTTCCTCCACTGCCTCCGACTCCACCGCCTCACACATCGTCCCTGCAAGGCCGCCACCACAGCCCATCTCCGTCATCAGATTCATCGGTCTCATCCAACTCCTCTGATGAGTATCTGCCTTATTTGCCATCCCCTCAGCCGGAACTGTTGGATGAGGACTTGTCCTCGCCCACGGATGATGTCTGCTCCTTCTCAGAGCAGGTGGTGCGCATGTCCTATGCCCTGGAGCTCAAGGTCACCGAGAAGGAGTCTGAGCCTGTTGATCCCATCTACCATCGGATCAAGTCGAAGGCACCTCCGGCTGCCCACATTCTGGTCCTCCCATCTCTTCTGAAGTTGAGGCAGGGTTCGTGGGAGAATCCATCTTCAATCCCGTAGACTTCGAAGAGGATTGACCGGCTATATCAAGTGGCTGGGGACAGCATTGAGTAGCTGCAGGAGCATCCCAGACCCAGCTCGGTGGTCATTGAGGCAGCGCAGCCTAGGAGACAACGCCAGGCAGTCTATTCCTTCAGACCCTGAGGGAAGTAAGTTAGACATTATTGGCAAAAAGATCTACTCAGCTGCTGCGCTCAGTTTCCGAATTGCCAATTACTCGGCGTGCATGGGGGCCTATAAGCAGGTCCTATGGGAGAGGATGGTGCCCCTCATCCAAGACCTGCCAGAGGAGAGGCAATGACTGGCTGAGGCCATCCAGGCGGAGTCCCTACTGCGCGCAGGGCAACAAATGAATTTGGCAAGACACGTAGCTGATTGTGCAGCCAAAACCATGGTAGTTTCTGTTGCCTTGCGGCGCCACACCTGGCTTCAGTTGTCTGGACTCTCTACACAAGCCGCTGCGACCATTGAGGATATGCCTTTTGACAGCTCTGGCCTCTTCAATGGGTTGACGGACGAAAAGCTAGAGTTTACGCAGAAGATGAGGACCACCGCATGGAAGTATGGTATGCCATCGTCCTCATCTTCTGCCTACCGTCCCATGCACCGCTCGGGCTGGCATGCCTCCTCCTATGGCCAGTCTTTTAGATGGGGCAACACACCTCAATCCTCCAGGCGGTCTAGGTTCCAGCAGCTGATGTCGTCTGCTTCATCAGTGAGGAGCCAAGGGTCCACCACCCGCTACCGCCTGCCCTCCAAGCAAAAATCTAAGGATCAAGGCAGGAAGAGGTTCTGAGTTGGCCTGTCCTCATTGTTATGTTTCCCTTTTCTTTTAGACCCCCCTGTTTGGAGACCATCTGTTGTTCCAAGACGCCTGGTCCTCGATAACATCGGACCGCTGGGTACTTCAGATTGTATGACACGGCTATTAGATCGAATTCGACGAACTGCCTCCAACAGGTCGGGTCCGTCCCACGCCGCCCTCCCCTCCCCTCACCGAGGAGGTTCAGACGCTGCTTCACAAAGGGACCATCAAACCCATGGACGCTGAGCTCCATCACCAGTGCTTCTTCTCCAGGTATTTCCTTATTGCGAAGGACGGAGGCCTCCATCCCATCCTCAATCTCAAGGGAGTGAACTGGTACATTGCCCCAAAGAAGTTCAGGATGATCACCCTTGCTACCATCCTTTCTCTCCTTCAACAAGGGGATTGGTTTGTGTCCATAGACCTCAAGGATGCCTACTTCCACATCGGGATCCACCCTTCCCACAGGAGGTTCCTAGCATTCCAGATCGGGGATGATGCATACCAGTTCTGTGTTCTCCCTTCGGACTCTCCATGGCCCTGAGGGTGTTCACAAACTGTATGGCGACGGTGGCTGCATTCCTTTGGCAGCACAGTGTAGTGGTTTTCCCCTACATAGACAATTGGCTGATTGTGGCAAATTCCAAGCACCAACTCGAGATGGACATTGCTCTTACCCTAAAATCATAGAATCGCAGAGTTGGAAGAGACCATGAAGGCCATCCAGTCCAACCCCCTGCCGCGCAGGAAATCACGATCAAAGCATCCCCGACAGATGGCTATCGAGCCTCTGTTTAAAGACCTCCAAGGAGACATTGTCTGTTCGCACTAGGACTGCTTTGCCCCTGATCAGTTCCACAAAGACTAATAGGGCAAGCCTGGCTGCTCTGAGTTCCAGCCAGTTGATGCTGTGTGACAACTCTGCCTCCCTCCATTTGCCCTGGGCCAAGTGCGGGCCACAGTGGGCCCCCCATCCCCTGAGACTGGTGTCCGTTGTAATAAGGACTGTGTCTGGTTTCCACAGTGGGCGTCCTGTGTGTACCGCCGGTGAACTCCACCACTGTAGGGATGTCGTCACCTCCCGTGTCACTCTTATCAGTTGGTGCCTCTTGAGGGCAATCTCATTCTGAAATGGGAGTAGGAACCACTGTAATGTTCTGAGGTGAATGCCCAGGGTAGGCAATCGATCACTGCAATCATAAGTCCTTGTAGATGAGCAAGGTGCATGAGATCCACCCTGGTTTCACTCCTTACCTTCTGTATTGCTCACTGGATTGATTGTATCCTCTCCTGGGGTAGGAAGACCGTTAGACATCCTGGGACTTGTTGTGAACATAGAAAAGTCGCAATTGACCCCTACTCAATTGATCCAGTTCTTAGGAGCTCGACTGGATTCAATCTCGGCAGTGGCGTACCTTCCCGTGGATCATTTTGACACCCTTGGGTCCCTGATCCACGAGAGCCATCGGTCCCGATGGGTCCGAGCACACGCCATCCACATCCTGTTGGGGTACATGGCAGCCACTACGTCAGTCACTCACCTGGCCAGACTTTGGTTTCGACCGCTTCAACATTGGTTCCTGGAAGTCTTCAACTATCTACAAGACTCCCCCAGGACACTTCTAACGATGCCCCATTCCGTCCAGCACTCCCTGGACTGGTGGTTAGCACCGACCAATTTATTCTCCGGTCTTCCGTTCGACCCTCCTCAACCAGATGTTTCCCTCACTACAGATGCATCTCTTCAGGGCTGGGGAGCCCACCTAGGCCCCATGAGGTCCAGAGTTCATGGAGCACCGGAGAACGGGAGCTACACATCAACGTATTGGAGCTCCTTGCGGTTCAGAAGGCGCTTCAGGCCTTCGAAGTGTTGTTGCGGGGCAAGACTGTGCTTCTCCTCATGGACAACACCTCCATCATGTATTACCTGAACAAACAGGGTGGTACCAAGTCCCCCCAGCTTCTTCAGCTCACCCTTAGGATCTGGGACTGGTGCATTCAAAGGGACATTCTTCTCCACTCCATCCATCTACCTGGAGAGGAGAATGTTCTTGCAGACGGACTGAGCCATTCCAAGTCCAGCATCCACAAGTGGATGCTCCATCAACGTGTCCAGACGGTGTTTCCTCCACCTCCCGAACTGGGCCGATCTGCTCACCATTCAACAAGAGAAGGTCAGGCATCCCGACCTCGACACGCTTTGCTTGACGGCTTGGAGGATACGCCCATGAGTCCCCGTCCGTCTCATGCCATCTCTTCTTCACCTCTACCTCGAGAGGTCCAGGTGGTTATTGATGCTGCTAGGAAGCCTTCCACTCGGAAAGCCTACCTCTACAAGTGGGACTGTTTCGAAGGGTTCCTGGCTGACCGTGGATCGGACGCCCAATCTTGCTCGGTACCAGCGGTCCTCCAATTCTTCCTCCACTTGTCTAAAGCAGGGCTCTTGGTTTCATCTCTCAGAGGCTATCTGGCAGCCATCTCTGTTGAATTCCAAGCTCAGGATCGACTGTCTCCCTTCCAGGACCCGACGGTGAAGAAGTTCCTGAAGAGTTATGTCAATCTCCATCCTCCAGTGCTCGATCTCACTCCAACCTGGAGCCTCAAACTCGTCCTCTCCCAACTGGTGAGACGACCCTTCGAACCCCTGGCTTCTACCGATCTCAGGCTGCTGACTTGGAAGACTGCTTTCCTAGTTGCCATCACCTCTGCTCGTCAAGCTGGAGAACTGTGTGCCTTACGGTCAGACCCTCCATATACCTGCTTTCACAAGCATAAGGTGGTGTTGATGCCTGACATTTCCTTCCTTCTGAAAGTGGTCTCCAGCTTTCACCTTAACCAACCCATCGTTCTGCCTGCCCTGATGCAGAACCCGAAGGACAAATTCAAGCGTACCCTCCATTCCATGGATGTACAGAGGGCACTTGCATTCTACATACAACAGACTGCTCCATTCCGACAATCACCTCAGCTCTTCATCTCCTATGCTGACTCGAAGTGAGGTGCACCAATCTTGTCGCAGCATCTTTCAAAGTGGGTGACGTCGACCATTGCTCTCTGCTATGAACTGACCAAGAAGCCTTTGCCTCCACGGGTTCATGAACTTTCTACTAGAGCTGTTTCCACTTCGACTGTGTTCCTCTCTGGAGTGTCCCTAGAGGACGTCTGCCATGCTGCGACTTGGTCTTCACCATTGACATTCATCTCACATTACAGACTGGACACTCGTTCTTGGACTGAGGCTTCATTTGGGAGGTCAGTCCTTCTGTCCTCCATCCAATGAGTGAGTTTATTTCATTGTTGAATTATTGACTGGTTTATTTCATTGCTGAATTGATTAATGCTTAAAGAATGTGCTGTCAATAAATCCCTTTCTTACTTAACTTATGAGGTAGTCTTCATCTACTGATGTACAGGACATACCCTCCTCCAGTGGGGAAGCTTGCTAGTCTACCCAACTGTGTGATTCACAGAGACCATGAAGAAGGTGGACAGGTTGCTTACCTGTAACCATAGATCTTCGAGTGGTCTTCTGTGAATTCACACAGTTGGGTTATTCCTGCGCCTGCGCAGAGCTTCGGAAACTTCTAGAATCGCTAGGCAGAACATGCTTTGATACATTTTGGCGGTAACTCCGCCCATCCTAACGGTCCCTTATAAGGGCTTCCTGCCTAAAATCCCCTCAGTTCCTTTCTTTCCGCCGCGTTAGCAGCTTAAGGAACTTCTGTGCGTTAGGTGTTTTGGTATTTTACTGGTTTTGACTTCGCTTTGGCTTTTGATGATGATTCTCGCTACTCTCCACGGTTTTGGCATCTGACTCTGATTTTTTGGCTTTTGACTCACTTCTTCTGGTTTGTTGACTACGATTTCTGCTCACTCCCTCGGCTTGTCACTACCTCTGATCTCTGTTACTGACCTTGGACTGGCCCGACGATGATTCTCCATTCCTGACAACTCCTACGGTATTGTGATTTATGATGTCTACTAAAGGAGCATTTAAACGGTGCGTGATATGCCAAGCTAAACTCCCAAGTGCGGATGGCCATTCCCGCTGTTTGATCTGCTTGGGAGAATCTCACAATGTCGACGCA
Organism: Gambelia wislizenii; assembly: GCA_030847615.1. NCBI lineage: Eukaryota > Metazoa > Chordata > Lepidosauria > Squamata > Crotaphytidae > Gambelia > Gambelia wislizenii. The sequence continues at coordinate 17,580,986 of JAUMIR010000010.1, read as the reverse complement.
TGCGTCCATTGTAAGGCATTTACTCCACAAGCCAGAAAACACAGGCTTTCACACCTGAAATCTTTCCTGTATGAAAAGGCCTTGCTCCCGGCTGCACCACCGACCTCTGTTTCAGCTCCTCCATCGGAGTCTCAAGGCCGTGAACGCTCTCGATCTCCGCCGTCCTCTGGACAGAAATGCCGTCGGTCCTGGAGTCCTTCTAGGCTTCGCTCCACTGCATCGGATCCCAAGGCTCTACACTCCTCACATCGACATGTTTCCTCGGATTCGACTCGGGACTGTTCAGCGAGGGTTTGGGGACCAGTCCCATCGACCTCCAAGAAGGCTATGGGAGAAAAGGAGCCTCCTTCTACTGAGCCCGTTCCATCCACTGCCGCTGCTGCTTCCTCAGAACCGGCAAAGAAAAAGAAGGAGAAACATCTCTCCAAACACGCTGAGGGCAAAAAGGAGAAAGATAAAAAGGCCAAGCCAGCGGAGCGTACTGTTCCAGAAGTCCCTCCCCAGAAATCAACGGGGTTTGATGACAAATTTCTCCGTCCTCCACCACCATCCGTCCCAGATGTGGAGACCCGTCATCCACGACCCCCACCTAGTTCTTTGGATGTTGTGACTGTCGAACTCTGCCCTGCCTTGGATGTTGCAAAACCCGCTGCACATGTAGAGTTGTCACCGGCTTTGGTTGTGTCACAGGACCAGCTCCTAAGATGCCACTCTTTGGATGTTGAGGTGGAGATTGTCGAACCCGAGGGCTTCTCCCGGAGCCAAGTACCCCCCATCCGGGAGGATGTTCCAGCTTATTCAGCTTATGACTTAGCCCGTTCTATTTGTAGGACCCATCTTGGTTCTCCATCGGAGTCACAGATCTTCACTCCCAGGGGAGACCTCATTGAGATGTTCCAACCTCCACTCCCGAGACCTCGTTCCCACTCTCCCATGATTTTGGATGTTGCTTCACAACGGGATGCTACTGTTCAGGTTTTGCCGCTCGAGCACCGACCTCTGCCACGGACCCCTCCAACTCCACAGCCTCGCTCCCCCGCGCCTACACGGCCTAGAACCCACTCGCCGGATGCATCATCATCTTCATCAGCCGCTTCTTGGGATCTCTACAGACCCTATTTGCCTTCTCTGAAGTCCAAACTCATGGACGATGATTCCACTTCCCCGACTGACGACGTCCGGGCCTTTGGGGAGCAGATGGTGAGAATTTCGCATGCCTTAGATCTAAAGGTGGAAGATCGGCCGACTGACCCTGTAGATCCCATCTTTCAGAGGATCCAGTCCAAGGCACCACCGTCTGCTACCATCCCAGTGCTACCCTCCTTGTTGAAACTGGCACAAGGGTCCTGGGAAAACCCTTCGTCAATCCAACCCACATCCAAAAAGATTGACAGGCTGTACCGAGTTGGGAGAGATCATGTTGATTGGTTACAGAACCAACCAAAACCGAATTCGGAAGTTGTTGAGGTGGCCCCAAATAGGAAGCAACGCCGGCCCCTGTCTTTCCCATCGGACCCAGAGGGTAGGAAGCTCGACATCGTCGGCAAAAAGATCTACTCGGTGGCTGGCTTGAGCTTCCGTGTCGCTAATTATTCAGCGTGCATGGGAGCATACCAACAAGTATTGTGGGAAAGAATGAGCCTCCTGAAGAGCGGCGTCGAATGGCAGAGGCCATTCAATCTGAAACACAGTCCCTTGTGGGACTTCAAATGAATTCGGCCAGGCATGTGGCGGACTGCGCAGCAAAAACCATTGCTGGTTCGATAGCCCTACTGCGGCATGCGTGGCTACGTTCTTCCGGCCTCACATTCCAAGCGTCAGCCACTATTGAGGATCTTCCTATTGATGAATCAGGCTTGTTCAACGGTTCTACCGATGACAAGCTCGAATTCACTCAAAAGATGAGGACCACGGCCAGGAAGTATTTCCACTTACCAATACCGGCCCAGAGGGAGGTATTCCTGGCAGGCTCCATCCTATGACCAACAATCCCAGTGGCGGTACTCTGGCCAAGCTTACCAGCGATCCCGTTACGCTCCCTCCACATCTCCGGCCTCTTCGGTGAGAAGCCAGGGCTCGGGTTCCAGGCACCGACAACCGCCCAGACAAAGACCCAGGGATCAGGGTCGGAAGAAATTCTAATCCCTTCTTGTTTGATGATCTCTCTGTTTCTCCCTAGACTCCTCTCTTCAGGGATCGACTGTCCAACTTTCAAGAAGCCTAGTCTTCCATAACGTCAGATCGATGGGTGCTCCAAATAATCCGAACAGGCTATTGGATAGAGTTCGACACGCTGCCTCTGACGGGACGGGTTCGATCAACACCGCCCTCCCCTCCCCTCCTCGAGGAGGTGGAGACTTTGTTGCAGAAAGGGGCCATCGAACCTGTCGACCCCGACCTTCACCACCTCTGCATCTTCTCGAGGTACTTTCTGGTCACCAAGGATGGCGGTCTGCACCCGATTCTCTACCTCCGTGGGGTGAACAAGTACATAACCCCAAAAAAGTTCAGGATGGTCACCTTGGCATCGATCCTTCCACTTCTGAGGCAGGACGACTGGTTCGCATCCATAGACCTGAAGGACACCTATTTTCACATCGGGATCCACCTGGCCACAGGCGCTTCCTTGCATTTCAAGTCGGGACCGAAGTCTTCCAGTTCAGAGTTCTCCCCTTCGGCCTCTCCACTGCTCCCCGTGTCTTCACGAAGTGCATGGCAGTAGTGGCGGCTTTTCTTCGGCAGAAGGGAGTAGAGCTCTTCCCTTACATCAACGATTGGCTGATTGTGGCACAGTCTCGGCATCAGCTCGAACTCGAAATTGGCCTCACCTTAGATGTCTTAGACTACCTGGGACTTGTTGTCAACATCGAAAAGTCTCAGCTCCTGCCGGTTCAAGTGATCCAATTTATTGGAGCTCGTCTGGACTCTGTAACTGCAGTGGCATACCTACCTCAGGACTGCTTCGATAACCTGCGGTCCCTAATCCATGTCTGCCGTCGATCCCGGAGAGTTCCGGCTCATTCAATCCAAGTACTTCTTGGCCACATGGCGGCTATGACGTATGTGACTCGGCTTGCCAGGCTTCGCTTCCGTCCACTCCAGCACTGGTTCCTGCAAGTGTTCGACCCTCTTCACGATTCTCCACACAAAATGCTCACTGGACTGGTGGCTGGTACCGGTCAATGTCTTGTCGGGCATGCCCTTCAACCTCCCTCAACCGGACTTCTCTTTGACAACGGACGCTTCGATGCAGGAATGGGGAGCGCATCTCGACTCCTACGAAATCCGGGGTTCTTGGAGCACAGAAGAGCAAGCTCTCCATATCAACGTCCTGGAACTCCTCGCCATCCAGAAAGCGTTGAGGGCCTTCGAACCCTTGGTGAGAGGCCGGACTGTACTAGTGCTGACGGACAACACGTCGGTCATGTACTACCTAAACAAGCAGGGAGGTACGAGGTCCCCTCAACTTCTCCAACTCACTTTGGACATATGGGAGTGGTGCGTCGCAAGGAAGGTGTTTCTCCTATTCATCCATCTTCCAGGGGAAGAGAACACTCTTGCCGACGGACTCAGCCGTTCGAGCCTCTCCATCCACGAGTGACAGCTCCACAGATCAGTCACCCTGGACCTGTTTCGAACCTGGGGGGTTCCCTCAAGTGGATCTTTTCGCGTCTCCCGAAAATGCTCAGTGTCCCCAGTTCTGCTCGAGGCAGCAGGCTCCAAGATCGAGGGGAGACGCGTTTCTGTTCCAGTGGTCGGGTCCGCTACTATACCTGTTCCCTCCATTTCCACTGCTGACAAGAGTGATCACCAAGCTTCGTCGAGACAGAGCGAACGCCATCCTCATCGCCCCATGGTGGCCTCGACAACCGTGGTTTGCGGCCCTGCTTCGCTTTTTCGGACCGGCATTTCCTCCACCTTCCATCCCATCCAGATCTGCTCACCATTCACGGGGGGCAAGTCAGACATCCCGACCTGGACACTCTGCGTCTGACAGCCTGGAGGTTGACCCTGTAACTCTTCCTTTGGGTTTGGGACTCTCGGGTTCGTCCTCGGTGCCGAGGCAACCTGCATCTCTCCAGCCAGACGTCCAGGCCGTCATCGATGCTGCACGTAGGCCTTCCACCCGAAAATCATATCACTATAAGTGGAAAAAGTATGAAGCATTTCTGGCATCCCAGGATCCAACCCTTGACCAATTCTCCATCCCGACGGTCCTGGAATTTCTTCTACAACTGTCTTCCACGGGCCTGTCGCTCTCTTTGATCCAGTGCTACCTGGTGGCCATCTCCACCGAATTCCAGGCGAAAGGTCTTCCTTCTCCCTTCGTAGATGCCACGGTGAAGAAATTTTTGAAAGGCTTTGCAAACCTTCACCCCCCCCAGTGACTGAACCGACCCCGGCTTGGGGCCTCGAACTGGTCCTCAGCTGGTCAGCCGACCGTTTGAACCAATGGCTTCCACCGATCTCCAACTGCTATCCTGGAAACTTGTGGCTATCACTTCAGCACGTCGGGCTGGAGAGCTCTGTGCCTTGAGGTCCGATCCTCCCTACACTGCTTTCCACAAGCACAAAGTGGTCCTCCGTCCCGACATCTCCTTCCTTCCAAAGGTGGTCTCCAGCTTTCATCTTAATCAATCCATCACTCTCCCTGCTTTGATGCAGGATCCGAAAGACAAATTCAAACACACCCTTCATCTCATGGACGTTAGAAGGGCTCTGGCCTTCTACATTCAGCGGACTGTGTCCCACAGAAAGTCACCCAAGCTGTTTGTTTCTTATGCTGACTCGAAACTCGGAGAGCCCATTTCCTCACAGAGACTATCGAAGTGGGTGACTTCAACCATTGCTCTCTGCTACGAACTGTCAAAGAAGCCTCTGCCCTCTCGGATTCGAGGACACTCTACGAGAGCTGTTTCCACTTCGACAGCCTTTCTCTCTGGAGTGCCTCTGAAGGACATTTGCAGAGCTGCAACCTGGTCATCACCTTTGACTTTTATTTCTCACTGTAGACTTGACTCTCATTCTAGGAACGAGGCTGCCTTTGGAAAGGCTGTACTGTTATCTTCTATTCAATAAGTGAGTTTTCATATTGCCAAGTCATTATTGTTATGTTTTACCTTTGCTTAAGATTGTGTGATTAATGGTTTAAACTCAGGTGCATGCATATAGGGTATACTTGGTGCAGGACATACCTGCCTCCATGAGTGAAGCTTGCCAGTCTACACCCAGATGTGTGATTCACAGAGACCACGAAGAAGATGGACAGGTTGCTTACCTGTAACCATAGATCTTCGAGTGGTCTTCTGTGAATTCACACGGACCCGCCCATCCTCCCCTCTATGTCCTGCTACATCATATAAACATGCTTGAGGTTCCTGATGCTGCAGATTGCGGCGTCATTCAAGGAACTGAGGGGATTTTAGGCAGGAAGCCCTTATAAGGGACCGTTAGGATGGGCGGAGTTACCGCCAAAATGTATCAAAGCATGTTCTGCCTAGCGATTCTAGAAGTTTCCGAAGCTCTGCACAGGTGCAGGAATAACCCAGCTGTGTGAATTCACAGAAGACCACTCGAAGATCTACGGTTATAGGTAAGCAGCCTGTCCATTTCTTATTGTGCAAATGTCTGCACTTTTCTTAATGTTGTGATTTTGCAAGCAAAAATATGTACATTCAGAGACAGCACACACTAATATGTGAAAATAATGCAAGAATGCATTATGTTAGTGGAAAACGTATTTTAAAATGTGTATGGTAGACAAGACTGCACACAAAAACTGATATAAGAGTTGTACATGAAAATGTCTGCCAGAAAATGATCAATTTCTATGTCAGGGCTAGAAACATGTGACTCTCCAAATACAGTCAGACTACATTCCTCTGGCCAATATAGCTGATGATGAGGGATGACAGGAGTCCAAGAAGATCTGGAGGGCCGCATGTTCCCAAGCACTGTTCCATTTGTTTCATAGGGAGCAGGGGGGTATCTAACAATGTTGCAAAGATGTGTCATCAAGCTTGGCTTTGAACACTGACTCTGGCAATTGCAAAAGAATCTCTAGGGAACTGTTGATTCAGACAGTGGTGTTTTGGTTTTCCCAATAAGCAATCACATTTTAATTGGAAACGTATGTACCTGTTCACTCATACATAGATACACGCTACAGACAAGCCAGCTTATAACAGATATTTTTGGGCAGTTAAAGGGTTAAAAATGAGGACAAATTGAAATGATCATAATTATAATCAAAATGCAATGAAATACAGCCACTGAAACAACTGTAAAGTTAAAAAGAATTAAAATCATACTAAAACACCATGTTAATTAAAAGTCCTAGGTAAATAAGAGGATTTTGCCTGGTGTTGGAGAGAGACAGTGTGGTGTAATGATTGGAGCATTGGACTATGATCCCCATTCAGCCATAAAAACCCACTGGGTGACCTTGGACAAGTCACAGCAGCCTCAAAGGAAGCAAAGGCACCAATCTGGCCAGGAACACCCTGTGATAGGTTTGCCTTAGGGCCACCATAAATCAGAAACAACTTGAAGGCACACAACAACAACTGGTGCTGGAAGAACATTTAAACTGCTGGGTATCCCCTAGGAGGAAATTCCAAAGTTGGGGAGGCTGCCAAAAATGAGATGGAACTAAAGATACTGGTCTTTAGTTCGTGTTTTGTAAAACATCACCAGAAAGCTGCTATGTACACCAACTTTCTATAACTCAGTTTTGCTCAAATTGATGCCTTTAGGAGAAAATGGTGTACATATTTGTTTACAATTGCTCGTACCACAAGCCACCATAGCTTGCTGACTATTGATTATGGGTGCTGGAATCCATCATCTCTGGAAGGCATCAGGTTGAAATATGCTACTATAACCTATCACTGGTTGGTACTTAATTAGCGTTCTGCTTCCTCCTCCTGTGTCACAGAAAAGCTAGGGACTCACAAAAGAGAAATGCATTATCTTGCTGTGAATCCAAACAAACATCTAGCTTGTACTGGAGTCTTGCCCTGTGTCTGCTCAGAACTGTGCTCAAAGAGGTATGCTCTCTAGTAAATTTGTTTTAGGTTTGCTGTGGCCTCTCTTTCACTTTATTTTTTCCTAAGGGATTATCTAGATGATGAAAACACTCCTCATAGAATTCAAGGAGAATACTTTTTGTCCCAACACGCCGTGAATGACATTCGCGGTATTCAGAAGGAGGGGAGCAAAAACTCCATCTACAGCACAGGAAAAGCCTTTGCGGTTCCCCCTGAGGTTTTTCAAATAATGTGTGGGCTTGGACATTATTGCACATCTGGACATCCAATTGTAGGGGGGAGGGACAGGCTTGCTGGCAGGGAAGTGGCTGGAAGCACCATTTTGCAGTTTCGTGTTCTTGATCGTGCACTTTTTTGCTGCACTGAGGTGACCAAACAGCTTTTTTAAGCAGGTCGCACTTGCCCACCTTTGATTTACAGTTTTTAAAAAAAATGCTGTGCAGCGGTGACAACATGTAGAGAATAATAACATGCTGTAATTTACTCAGCCACCATCATGATTCACAGGCATGGCTGCACGTGCACTTCAAACATGGATAGCTTTGCATACAATTGATTTTGCCAAGGACCATGGAGACAAATGAACGCTGCTGCAAATTTGTATTAATGTGCAGCAATCAACATTATATCTTCTTGTCTAGACAACCCCTAAAGTAGCTGCATACTGCTACCATGCAAATTCCCCATGCCTGTTGTTCCCTGTTTGTTTAACCAAAAGAAGAAACAAGGAGGAGGAAGCATTATACTCTCTATTGTACTGACAGTGACTGTTTTGGCTTATGCAGGCCAAAGGACGGCCAAAGAGAGTAATGGCTCTGGCTGACCGCAAGGGAGACAGAGCCCGGGAGTTGACTTTCTCCAAGGGTGAGGTGATTGTGGTAACACGAGAAGAGGATGAGCAAAGTTGGGTGAGTGTTACCAGAGGAGGAGGTAGACAAGAACAAAACCCTTTAGAATTCTAGAAGATGTTTCCTTTCTTTTCTGGATTCTGATTTTTCCATTCCTCCTTTTGAAATCCTGTGCCTTTGTCTGTCTATCTGTCTCTTAATGAATCTCAAGAGCTCTTTCAAGGAAATGTGGGGTGATAATAATAGCTCTGTGATCAGGTTTTCTGCTTGTCTGATGCCAATTCAGATTGCTAACCTTTCATTTTAGCCACTGTGGGCATCACAGATCAAAACTAAAGTATCATAGGAGCCTGTCATCTCTCTGGCCTATGAAGTTGAAATGGATGGGACACGTGGGCTGTTTCCACTTAATAATCTTCTGGCTAGTGGAGCAAACAGAGGAGAACCCTGAATGCATGATCCTGCTAATGGCGGAGAGGGGAATCTCTGACACCATCCTGCTTCTCTTCTTCTCTTTTCCCAAAAAGTGTAAAAGAAACTGAAGAGTGGAGCAGAAGTCCTATGCAATTGTGAACCCAGTAAGAGTGAACCAGCAGAATCCAGCTCTTCTTTTACCATGAGAACAAATTGGGATAGGGATCTCAATTGTGTTGGTTTTCATAGAGCACCCTCCACATATTTGCCCTTTGCCTACCACTGGGATGGAGAGCATGTCGTCCTCCAGGTGGTGTTAAACTGCAACTTCTATCCCATCTCACTGGTTAGGGCTTATGGGAGTTGCAATTGAACCACATCTGTACAAGTAGAATTCAAAGACATAGTCGTGTTAGTCTGGAATATTAGTAAGCAAGGGGATCTTGTAACACCTTTGAGACTAACTGAGAGAAAGAAGTTGTAGCATAAGCTTTTGAAGATTTGGGGCCCATCTAAACAGTGAAAATATTCCTCATGGAATTCACTGGGAATCTAAACAGTCTAAACAGGATCCAGCGCCAAGTCACACTATTCAGAAGGAGGGGGCCCAAAACAGTAAAAACAACAGGGTAAAAGCCTTTGCATATTTCCCCGTACTTTTTCACAAACTGTGAGGCTGGTGTGCATTTTTGCTCTTTTGGACTATTGAACAATAAAAAAAATGACTGGAAGCACAAAGCTGATTGGCCAGTCAAGAGCGGGGGTGGGGCTTGCTAGGAGGGCAAGCGCCTGCTGCCACCATGTTGGATTTTCGTCTTAGTGATCACTCACTAAGGCAATAAAAAAGGATCAATACTTTCTGGTTTGCTTTGGAGAATTGCTCTATCACACCAGCGCACCTTGGGACGATTTTTTAAAAATAAAATGGCAGCAGTGAAGAACTAACGTGAGTAAATCACTTGTGGCTGCCATCAGGAATGTGAGGTTTATGGGGACTTCCAAGGCCAGAAAAACTGTTTGGTCTGTCTGCTGCTGGTGCGAGATGCCAATAGTACGAGGTATTTGGGAATTTTCCCCCTTGTGTAGATGGGCCCTTGGTCTACTTTCTCAGATGCCTGGAGGAAGTAGACCAAGTCTACGAAAGCTTATGCTACAACTTCTTTCTCTCAGTTAGTGTCAAAGGAGCCCTTGCTCACATCTGTAGGACCACATGTCTTCCACCCCAGTCTGTTGCTTATATTCTTTCACCTTGTCCTCTTTTTTTTTTTTTTTTTTTTTTTTTGGTCCTTCCAGATTGGTTTCATTGAAGGCGATGGCACAAGAACAGGTGCTTTCCCCTCTAGCTTTGTCCATCCTCTGCAGGACTGATGGGGGACCCCTATGCATTCATTCTTCAGCTGGAGAGATGAGCCAGTCCTGATCTGATTTCTGAATGTACAAACACTAGCCTGCAGATTTGCTAGATCTCCTTGTGAGCCTGGTCTCCATAAAATGTCATCTGATCAATCAGTTCTGTGATGATGTCACTGCGATGAACACATGGGAGAGTCTGGCTTTCACTGCTCTTTCTGCTGGACCAGGAAGGATCATGGATGGTCCCAAGGTTGAAATGTGCATCTCCATCATAGATGTAGACTTGCTTTGATCTCTGTTAATCTAAGTGATGTCTTTTGCAGAATAACAGAGTGCACTCTCTTCTTGCAAGAAACACAGGCTCTGCCACAAAGCCATCATGTCCTCTATTGGATCTCTAGCCCAAAAGAATGTTGTGTTCTGGCTTTCCCTGATTATTTGTGCAGCTGTGGAACATGTCCAGGTTCCTAATATTCAATTTGATTTCATAGCAACCTCCATTTGCATTATGGTGACATCCATAAGAGATGGGATCTGCTTTAGAAAGAAATTTGGGAGGAAATACATGGGAAGCTTTGAAACCTTTGGCATGGCTTCTGAAAGGAGCAAACACTTCCTGCCCCAACCCTTTTGAATCAATTTCCCCCTTTGTTGTACACCCAGTAGAGGGAACCCTCCTCAAGGAACCCTATCTGTCTCTGACCATCCCAGTGCAGAAAGTCTTCATACCTGCTGTGTAACACCTCTGAATTGCAAAGGACTCTGTTGGTCTCCTTAAACCTAGTTGCCAAGTCAAGGCAATGAAGGGTGCTGTCAAAACACCCTCAATTGCTGTAGAGGATTGGTAAAAGTGGAGAAGTAACAGGGACACTCCTGCAGCACAGCAGGATGAACCGAGCTGTGTCAGATCACAGAATCTGGGTAATTTTTTCCCCAGGCCATCCACCATTTTTACAGCCCTGCCTCTGCCTTCCAAATAGTTGATAGAAACAGGAAACAATATCTGATGCAAAGAGGTCATGGCTGGCCCAAGATATTTTGCTGTCTGTAGCAGCAAAGTGGTGCCAATCCCACAAGCAGTTTTCACCATCTCCCTAGCAGAAAAAATACAATAATAATTTAATAACTAACCATACAAGAATATCTAGCACCTTTAAGTGAATTCAGATCTCCAGGGCCACATTAACTTCATCCAAGAGTACTAAAGAAACTAACAAATCCAATCTCAAAAGTTTCTGTCTATAATCTTTGAGAATTCTTGGAGAACAGGAGCGGTCCTTACAGTCTGGAGGTGAGCAACAGGAAACAATATTCTGTCTTCAAAAAGTGGGAAGAAAGAGGACCTGGGCAACTGTTGAACCATCTGCTTGATGTTAAAACCAGGAAAGGTTTGTAGAATAGATAAACAGCTGGTTTAGAAAAGAAGGCTGTGGTTATGAAGAGCCAGCAAGGGTTTCTTAAAAAACAAGTCATGCCAGACTAATCTTTTCTCCTTTTTTTGGCAGAGTTACAAGCTTGGTACGTCAGGAATAATATATATCTTAATTTCAATAAGGCTTTTGTCAAACCCCAATTCTCACTGACAAGGTGGTAAAATGTGGACTAGACGATGCCAATGTTATGTGGATTTGTAGCTGGCTTATGGGTAGAACCCAGTGAATATTTATCAGTGGTTTCTGAGAAGAATGATCCTGGGGAGAAGTGAGGAGCAGGATGCTGCAGACTTCTGTCCTGGGCCCAGTTTTGTCAGATATCTTTATAAATGGAATGGAGGTCATGCCAATAGAAAACAGTGGTAAACTCTCCTTCATTGAATGTTTTGAAACAAGGTTAGATGTGAAGTCAAAGGCTTTCACGGCCAGCATCCATAGATTTTCCTTGGGGTTTTTCCAGGCTGTGAGGCCGTGTTCTGGAAGAGTTTACTTCTGATGTTTCGCCTGCATCTGTGGCTGGTATCTTCAGAGAATGGTTGAGTAGGAGTGTGTGTGGAGTTTACATCCTGTGAACCCCTGTTGGGGAGTATATATAAATTTGTATATTTGAATGGTTAGTTTCTGGGTATAGAAATGTCAGGGGATGATAAGATATTCAATCCCCGGTAGAAGCCAAAAAACTGTCTCAGCAGACTAGGTAGCAACCCTTTCCCAAGAATACTCACACAGAGTGTTTGGTGTCCAGAAAACAGGAGGTGCATTTAATCTTCAGTAGTTTCAGCATGTACAGAGACAAAGTGCTATGCCAGGCATCAGAGGATCATAGGAAGAGAATGAACACTGATCTGGCTCTCTTACATACAACTCAGCACACCATTGGTTTACCCAAGCACATGGTTACATTGTATCAGATTTCTACCTTACATGACTTTGTACTGTAAGAACCCTTCTTCTGATGCAATCCTTCTCATGCAGCTGTAGCATGATTAGCATGACTGGCAGTTCATGGAGTCAGTCATCATGACTCAGCATGATTTCTGCAGTTGTTTGGCCATTTTAAAACTTACGGTTCAATAACAAATTCCTGACAATCCCCTCCAAAATGGTCAAACTACTGTGCAGGACACATGTTATCATTGCAACATAACATACATTCACATACATTGTTAGAAATCAGTCGTCTGTCGGTTGACCTTTCTCTTTTTTGTCCTTTCACCTTACACACTAGTGATAGGGCCCAGCCTCTTTGCCATCTCCTCATGGCTTCCTGCTGGTAGGGCTTTTGTGAGCAGGACTGCAACATTGTCCTCTGATGGACAGTACTTCAGACACAGGACACCTTCCTGTATTAACTGCCTCACATTTGGTAACGTACCACAATGTATTTTGTCTTACATTTCAGATTTTCTGCTTCTGCCATCACTATGCAGGCTTGTGAGTCCTTGTGCACCTCAACAGGCATTTGGCATGGTTCCCCAAGATCTGCAAGCATTTGCCTTACCCACTGTACCTCACTTGCCATCTCAGACAATGCTGCGAATTCAGCTTCAGTGGTACTAATGGCTTCACAGTTCTGCTTCCTTGATCTCCACACTATGGGACTCTCTGCATACTTGACCACCAACCCAGTCACTGACTTCCTGTCTAAAGTCTCTGCAGCAAATGAACTATCCACATAGCACTCCAGGGTCACCTGATTCCTGTCAGCTTCAAGCTCATGTCCCTAGTTCCCTTGAGAAATCTAACAACTCTCTTCAGGGCTTCCCAAGCTGCCCTCCTTGGCTTGGTGACTCTTCTGCTGAGCACCGCAACTGCAAAACTGATGTCAGGCCTTGTGTTGTTTGCAATAAACAACAGACTGTCTACCACTGAATGGTACAAATCAGGCCTTTCAAATTCCTTTTCTGCCTCTTAAGTTCACAAAATCAGTGGTCATTGGTGTCCTGACCACTTTTGCATAACTAAGTCCACACTTGGCAACCAAATTGTCAATTTTCTTTTCTTCAGTAACCAATTCCAGACAAGAAATTCAAGGAGGATTAGTGTCTGCTTGGCTAATGGTTGGTTGATGGCCCATTATCTGCTGGAAAATCCTCCTGTCCCTGGGTGAAATTCCTTTGTAAGTGTTGAGTTTTGATTCTGTTGTTTTTCAAAACAGGAAGCCAGATTTTGTTTACTTTTAGGGTTTCTTCTTTCCTGTTGAAGTTGTCCAGGTGTTTGTGGATTTCAGTAGCTTCTCTGTGCATTCTGACATGATAGTTCTTGGCCTGGTCCAGAATTTCTGTGTTTTTAAATAACATTTTGTGTCCAGGTTGGTTTATCACATGTTCTGCTACTGCTGATTTTTCTGGCTGGCCCAGTCTGCAGTGTCTCTCATGTTCCTTGATTCGTGTTTGCACACTGCGTTTAGTGGTCCCTATGTAAACTTGTCCACAGCTGCATGATATGCGGTAAACTCCTGCAGCTGTGAGAGGATCTCTTTTGTCCTTCACTGAGCATAACATTTCTTGGATTTTCTTGGTCACGAGGCAAACTTTTACATGGAACATTTTGAAAAGCAAGCCCTGGAAACAGCACCAAAAAAGCCCACAACATGGTTCCGATATGTGGATGACACTTTCACCATTTGGAATAATGGAGAAGAAAATTTGGTCTCATTCCTGAACCACCTGAGCAGCAGCCACCCAAATATCCAATTCACAGTGGAAAAAGAAAGGGAAGGAACACTGCCATTCTTGCATGTCCTAGTCATCTTCAAACCAAACCAACGGTTAGACCACAAGGTATACAGAAACCCCACACACAGGGACAGATACCTACACAAGAACTCCAATCATCACCCAGGACAAAAAAGAAGCACAATAAAAACATTGGTAGACCGCGCACTACCTCACTACCTGGAAGACAAGCTGAAGCACCTAAACTGGGCCCTACAGGCTAATGGGTACTCCAGATCAGACATCACAAGGGCAGCCAGACCCAGAATAAACTACAAGAATGAAGAAGAAAAACAGCCACCCAAAGGGAAGATATTTTTCTCTCTCTCTGGCTTTTCTTTGCAAACGAAGATTCAGGAAGGACTCATCCCGCGCTTTCTGCAAGCGCGCTGATGACTAAAAAGGCCAATCCGAGATAAACAAGTCCAGTTGCAGAAAGCACAGCAGAAGGTCTCCTTGGGTGATATTTCCGGGTTGTGATTCTTTCTGTGTTGTCGTTTCTCTTCAAGACTTGTTCGGCGTGAGCTCTCAAATAAGGCTGCAGCATTGTGGATAGTGCGTCTCCATGCCTCCTGATGTGAGGCCAGGGTGGACCATTGTTGGTGATCAATTTGGCTGAGCCTGAGATGTTGTTTCATGGAGTCCTTGTATTGCTTTTTTGGAGCGCCCCCTTACACTGACCAGCAGCGAGTTCACCGTAGAGTACTATTTTTGGGAGGCAATGGTCCTCCATCCTAGAAAGTGCCCAGCTGAGCTGTGTTCTCAATATCATGGCCTCAATGCTGGTGATCCCTGCTTGCTCAAGGACAGCAACATTTTACCATACATCAAAGGAGTCACAGATAGAATAGGGAAACTGATGAGGAAACACAGCCTCCAAACAATCTACAGACCAACCAAGAAAATCCAAGATATGCTACGCTCAGCGAAGGACAAAAGAGATCCTCTCACAGCTGCAGGAGTTTACCGCATACCATGCAGCTGTGGTCAAGTTTACATAGGGACCACTAAACACAGTGTGCAAACATGAATCAAGGAACATGAGAGACACTGCAAACTGGGCCAGCCAGAAAAATCAGCAGTAGCAGAACAGGTTATAAACCAACCTGGACACAAAATGCTATTTGAAAACACAGAAATTCTGGACCAGGCCAACAACTATCATGTCAGAATGCACAGAGAAGCTATTGAAATCCACAAACACCTGGACAACTTCAACAGGAAAGAAGAAACCCTAAAAGTAAACAAAACCTGGCTTCCAGTTTTGAAAAGCAATAGAATCAAAGCTCAACACTTACAAAGGAATTCCACCCAGGGACAGGAGGATTTCCAGCAGATAATGGGCCATCAACCAACCATTAGCCAAACAGACACTACCGGTAATCCTTCTTGCATTTCTATATCCAGAAACTAACCATTCAATACACAAATTTACATATACTCCCCAACAGGGGTTCACAGGATATAAACTACACACACACTCCTACCCAACCATTCTCTGAAGATGCCAGCCACAGATGCAGGTGAAATGTCAGAAGTAAACACTTCCAGAACATGGCATCACAGCCTGGAAAAAAAAACAAGGAAAATCTAGAGGTTAGATGGACACAGTTTAGGAATGCTTTAAACTGTGGATTCCTACACTTGTGGGAATTGGACTAGATAGCTCTTGAGGTGCCTTTCAACTCTACGATTCTATTAATTAGCTGCCTTTTCATGATATCGATGATCAGCTACTTCATTGCCTAATGGCAGGGCTAGCCTTGTAGGCTACTTTTTGAAGTGCTAAGTTTAAGAGCGGATACCATTTTGTGCTCTACAGGGCGACCCATATATCCATGGGACCAGTATCTGTGGTTTCACTTATCCATGTCTGAAAAAAATGTGTCCTCTCTAGGTATTTTCTAGGTCCTTAGCACAATCCTATTGTATGCTTCTGCCAGATGTTGGGCTGGAAGTCATTCATTTCAATAGGGTTTGCTGTTATCTACAGTTTTGCATCTCCATGGTAAGTCCAGGAACATTTCCCCCACAGATACAGGGTGTGCGTGTGTGACCTGTTCTTCAGGCAGATAAATGTGTTTGGCCATCCCTGATAAGCTTGCCACCAGTGTTCTAGTTATACAATTGCTGAGACACTGTATCTCAGGGCTCTAAAGTACTGTATAAAGGAAACTACTGGTCTCTTAGCTGTCACCTTTGTTGTTCAGACAATAAGGGGTTGGCTACAAAGTCAGTTGAACTCATGACTAATGAAAATCCATGGGACAAGTTAAGTTGTGACTTGATGCCCATTCAAATAAGTGCAACCCAGTATTTTTAGAGCAGTACAGCCAGTGTGGAAAATCCTCTTCCATAAATCACAAATCTTTCTTGTGTTAAACATTGGGGGGCGGGGTTAGTCAGCACCTCTACAGT
This sequence comes from Gambelia wislizenii, assembly GCA_030847615.1. Lineage (NCBI taxonomy): Eukaryota > Metazoa > Chordata > Lepidosauria > Squamata > Crotaphytidae > Gambelia > Gambelia wislizenii. The sequence goes on along the minus strand of JAUMIR010000010.1, from coordinate 17,564,754 downwards.
GTTGTGTAAGTATTAGTATCAGCTCACCTGTTCTTTGTTTCATGCAACGCAGTCACCAGAGCTGGCTTGTAACTGTTGTAAAATGTTTAGGTCGGTGTGTTTTTAAAACAAAACAATTAAGGGCATAACCATTAATAAAGACTACATAAACCAGCTGAACCATTTGAAAGAGATGGTAGCTCAAACACAGCATGAATAGATGGCTGAACCAATACAGGTCAACCCCCGTATCCATGGATTTTGTATCCACAGTTTCACTTATCCACATCTGGGGGGGAAATGTTCTCTGTAGGCATTTCTAGGTCCTCCAATGTGATTCTATGGTCAACTTCGGGTATTCGTTTCATTTAAAATAATAGGGTTCCCTATTCTCCACAGTTTCAGGTATCAACTGTGTGTGTGTATCTTACAATGTATCCCCCGCAGATATGGGGGTTGACCTGTATTCAGCTTGCCAGTACACATACCTATCATGGAAATTGCATATCTTGGCTCTCACTGTGGGCAAGGAACCATTGTGTCAGTTCTTTGAAAAAACATGTTTTTCTTTGCCCTCAGATCTCCAGCCTGTGTTTATCCTTTTTTAAGGAGAAATTGTTTCACTGTAGATGTTTCCTGTCTTTTCCTTTCCTGAAGAGCATAGTGAGCATTAAATAGTCACTTCCCTGTCAAACTGAGTACCCTGCAGTCTGACTGAAATCTGCAAGTGTATCAGCTAGCCATAGTTTTGCACATTCCAAAACAGAATCACACCAAGCTGCAGAGTTGACATGGTCTAAGCAAGCAGAGCTGCTTTTTTTAAAAAAAAAGAACACAAAACAAAGAACACAACCAGAAGCAAATACATTCCCCACCTCCTGCTTGCAACTGCCATTTGTACATGAGCATGGCTTTCCAAAATGCACAGCAATGCTTAGAAAGTTTACTTTTTTTGGACTACCACTCCCAGAATTTGAAATTTCCCAAATTGACCATTCTGGCTGGGGGTTCTCTGAGTTCTAGTCCAAAAATTAACTTTTCCATGATCTGAAGCATGGTACATTCCAAGTGACTGTGCTGAAAACCAGATATACAAAAAGGTTTGCTGCTGTTGTAGTGTGGCTTCAAGTCATTTCCAACTTATGGCGACCCTAAAGCAAACCTATCACAAGTTTTTCTTGGCTGATTTGTTCAGAGGAAGTTTGCCCTTTTCTTCCTCTGAGGCTGAGAGAGTGTAACTTGCCCAAGGTCACACAGTGTGTTTCATAGCTGAAGGAGGATTTGAACCCTGATCTCTAGAGTTGTAGTCCACCCCTCAAACCTCTATGCCATGCTGGCTCTCACAAAGAAGCCACCCTCTCAATAAGAATTCTCTAGTTAACCAACCTAACCTCTCCCTCCTGTACTTTCCACCTTCTCTAGGAAGACTGTTCCTGGCATCAAGAGGCACTGCAGAGTTTCCTATGTTCATGTATTTCTGACATCATCAACCCTAATGGTAAAGCAGTTGAAGCAGGCAAGCTCTGAACTTTTCATATACTGGGGAAAGGAAAAACCAGATCAGTCAAGGTTTTTTCTATATCTGTTTGTTTTAAAACCCTGGCCTAATACATGAATGGCATTGTTAAAGGGCTAAACTGGGGCTCTCTTGCCCAGATTAGCATCCCTCTAAGGGTAACCCTGAGTAGCCTCACTCAAGAGTGCCCCCTAGAGACCAAAATCGCTGCCACCACTCACTGCAGTGTTTATAACTCGCCCAGTGAGAGACTGGATACCCAGAGGGACTACCTGCCACTGTGAATCAACCAACTCTTCCCTCCTATCCCCAGAGAGACAGAGAACTGTAGTGAAACCAAGAGGTATAGACACATGCAGCATCAGTGTATAGAAGATTAAGAGGACTATTTATTCAAGCAAGTTCAAGTTAGCATGCTTTAAAGTTACAGAAATAACAAGGTATTAAAATCAAAGCATTCAGGCGGGGCTGTCGTAATGGCCACCCTAGAGTTTCTGCTGCCTGAAGTCCAGGGTTGGCCCTTTTTCCAATTCCAAACCCAAGGGATTCCTCTTCATTTGCCACCACTCACTGACTCTACAATTTCCTTTATGGTTTTTTCCACATCCAGGCAGTGAGACTAGACGTGCTTGGTTAAAGAACAATAATAACTCTTTTCTCTACTGTAGAGAAGTCTCTGATAGCTGACCAGAAGCAGGCGATTCGAGGCAGGTTAGAAAATAACAGAAAGCTTTTATTCAATTCCAGGAGTCTTTGTTACTTGAGAAGGCAAAACATTCCCAGGTTCAACTTAAGGCTTATACCTATGCATTCATCCAGAGCACCTACAAATAAAACATAAATCTAATGCAATCTAACTAAACATTCCCTAACTATTACATGCAGGTAACTTACAGTCTCTGTAGATGGAATTTCAGAGTTCTTTTTGGGTCCTTTTGAGGCCTTAGGTAAAGTTGGCTCCCCCCAACTCTCTTGTTATCACAGTTTAGCATTTTGTAGTTATTCTATGGCTTTGTTGTCCATGTGGCACAGAGCTAGGCCATGTGGATCAGAGTCCATCTCAGCTAGCTCAATCTATCTTGGCCATGTGCTCAACTCAGAGAGGCTCAGAACAAAAGGAAGATCAGAACTTTTAAAAGTCCTTTCTGTTGATTTCTGATTGGCTCTGCCTGTGCCCAATCAGAGTGGCTATCTAGTCAGGTGATGTGATGTCATGTTTATTTAATGAGGCTCTCCCACCCCCTTCCCATTTCCAAATAAGGAGTGGAAGTTTCCAATGTAGTAAAATGTAGGTTAATGAGATGAACTCCCATGATGGGCAGAGCAGGCCATCATGACAGGGGCAAAGCTAGCAACCGACCATGCCAGTCACATAGTTGTTGAACTCCTCCTGATCTTGGCTCATTTTAATTAAAAATAAAGTTTTACTATTAATCTTGGTCCGATTTTGCCAATTTCAATAAATGCAAGGTGTCAAGCAAGTGGCAGAAAAATCGACCGCTGATTATTACTCTGCATCCAAGGAACATCTTTCCCTGGTGCAGACAATCCGGACGACATCATGGCACCAGGCCCAAACAGAGTGAGTAAAGGCAACTGCCTGGAGCTTTCCCCCTCATTGGAACAAGTCCTATCGACCCAATTGTCAAAGCAGCGAGAATTATTTGTGGAAGATCTCCACAGAGAATTAGCACTTGCGCTGGAACCAGTAAACTCGAAACTGTCAGATTTGACAGGTAAAGTGGACGCAACAGAAAGAACGGTTAATGAAGCTCTGCAATCCACAAGAGCTCTGGACCCACGAATCACCCATCTTGAGGAGTCCAATCAATTTCTCTTGGACAAAGTAGATGATCTTGAAAACAGAAGTCACCGATTGAACATCCCCCTTCGCGGATTAAGTGAAGGGGCAGAAAAGCCGAACCTCATGAACTTCCTGCTCACCTGGCTCAACAACTCATGTCCAAACTTAGATCTCAAAGAAACGGACATTGAGAGAACACATCGGGCACTCGCTCCATCTCAAACGTCCGGTCGGTATCCAAGAGGTGTCCTTATCCGGTTCTCCTCATTCTAAAAAAAAAAATGCAAGCTCTATCCAAATTGTCTGCCCTCTCCCCACTTACCTTTGAAGGCTCCACAATCTCCTTGTTTTAAGATGTCTTATCAGAAACTCTACAAAAGAGAAGAGACCTTAAGCCCCTCACCTCTCTACTACTGGAAGTGGGTTATAAATACAGATGAGGATTCCCCTTTCACATCCTAGTCACCAAAGGAGATACCACAATGTCTGCATCCACCAAAGCACAGCTGTTGGATATTCTCCTTGCACTGGACATTTCAGTCCCCAAACCACTAGAGAGGGAAATTAGAAACGACCCCCCCCCACCTCTCAAGACCATTCCTCATCATCCTGGACACTAGTCCAGCGGAAAAAGAATAAGAGAAGCATCCGAACAGTCCAGACCTCTCCATGATACCCACCTGTCATTGCTCTCCACTGATTGGCAGTTCTCAGAACTTTGATCCCATGAAGCAACTTGACAGCCATCTTGCCTTCTTCATCGGCTTATGAGGTAAACAACTAGAAAGCAGCCATGATGGGCCCTGACACTGCTTTCTGCAACTATGTTAACTTTTTTCCCAACTGTCAACTGTCATTTTCTGACAGCAACTCAGACTTGTGGACTTATCAGAGCCGGGCGCAGCTAAATCCATTGACTCCCTGTATGTATCATCTAGCCACTCAACAAGCTGTCACCAGTTCCATCTACCTGATTTGTCAGTCTCTCTCTCCGTTAACTTTAGCCTTCTTTAAACAACACATCAAGATCTACTCATTATCGGTTCTCTCTCAACCCCCTCATGGGGCTCTCCAAAAGACATCAAACCATTGTATGGTCTGATTGGGAGGTGCCTGCTTCATGACACTCCCTCCTTCTGAATAAGTTGTCCCTTTTCAAGTTTTATATTGTTATATTTTTTTACATGTTGCACTGATTGCCTCCAGGAGATGGGATATGATTATGGGTATCCTTTACCAAGATATCCAAATGACCTTATTGTCCCCATCCTCAATGCACTAAGTCCCCCCCGATGGGTTGTGACTCCATTGCAGATCAAATAAGCTGTCGCCCTTCACCGATTTCCATGGGTGACCTTCGTATTTTTTCATTCAATATAAAAGGGCTGGGCGCCCATATAAAGCATAAAAAAATATGAAGGAAATTTCCCCCCTTAAACCCAATGTGCTTTTCCTCCAAGAAATGCACAAAAGGTCACACAAACCTGTGCCCCCCCTCCAAGTTTGGTCCCCAGTACGTTGCAGGTGGCTCTGGCAAATCTCAAGGGGTTGCCATTGTTTATAGATTTTCCTTGCTTTTTTTCGGGCTGTGAGGCCGTGTTCTGGAATAGTTTCTGATGTTTCACCTCAGAGGATGCCAGCCACAGATGCAGGCAAAACGTCAGAAAGAAACTATTCCAGAACACGGCCTCACAACCCAAAAAAACCCCAAAGGAGAATCTATGGATGCTGGCCGTGAAAGCCTTCGACTTCAGGTTGCCATTGTCTTTGACAAGGGCACCCCCTTCCAATTTATTGACCTCAATAAAGACCCTAAAGGCAGATTTATTATCACCCAGGGTTTACTGTGCAACTTCCTGGTCAACCTAGCTACTTATTATGCCCAAAATGTGAACCGAGGATCCTTTTTGGAAGAATTCTTTCACTCATTAGCAGCTTACACCAAGGATGCAGTGATTGTGGGGGGGGAGGGTTCTGCCCAGAAACCACTCCCGGTCCGGATGGCTTCAGTTCTGCATTTTATAAACTCCTCAAAGATGATCTGTCCCTCCACATGCAAGGTCTATACAGTGAGATTCTATCCACCTCCATCCCCCCAAGTACATGGAAACAATCATGCATTATCCTCATTCCTAAAACCTCATATTTCAAACCTACAGCATTCACATTCCACCCAATATCCCTTATCAATCAAGATTCTAAAATAATGTCATCTATCATGATGACTAGGATCAACTCATTTATAGCTCACTATATTAATTCTGGCCAGGTAGGGTTCATCCTGGGCCAAAAAATGTCTGACGCCATCAGAAGACCCCTTAATATTATTCATTATGCCAGGCAGGCCCCCTATTCAACTTTCCTAATATCTTTAGAAGCCCTTAAGGCTTTTGGCTACCCGGACTGCCCTTATCTGTTCAATATCCTAGAGGCAATGGATTTTGGTCTCCCCTTTATCAATTATTTTAGAGGCATTTACCATGGCTCTCAAGCTATAATACATGTTAATAGTATGTTAATTCATCTATTATTCCTGTTCAGAGGGGTACGAAACAGGGTTGCCCCCTATCCCCAATCCTATTCACCCTAGTATTTGAACCTTTGGCTGAGAGGATTCAGCAGAGTTTGAGCATAAGGGGACCTGAGATTAACAGCATTGAACATAAACTCTCCCTCTATGCTGATGACATTTTGATTTACATAAGGGGTATTGACAGATCTTTTTATGCCTCGCAACAAATTTTGTCTGACTTTGAGTGATTTGTGGGGTTTAAAGTGAATGTCTCAAAATCAGCACTATTCTGCTTAAGTACCCCGCTTCCTTCCCAACTCCACTGGCAAAAAATAACTCGGCTGCAATTACAACCATCTGGATTCAGATATCTGGGCACTGTGATCACCAAAGATTCCGACCAATTGCTTCGCTGAAATTACAAACCCCTCACACATTGGCTGAAATCCCAATTGCACATTTGGAAATCCTTTCACCTTTCCTTCTTAGGCAGAATAGTGCTTTTTAAAATGTTTGCTTTGCCCCATCTACTGTTCTTATTTCATTGCATACCTCTGTCTCCCACCCCCTCCTATTTCCAAAAGTGGAAGAGTCTTCTGGAGGAATTTATTTTAGAAAAAAAAGAGACCGTGATTTCCTAAATGAATTTGGCACATAAATCCCCAAAAAGGCAGCCTTGGACCTATATTTTTTGGCCTTTCAACTAACCCAGGTTGTTCCTCTCCTTCAAAAAAAAAAAAAAAAGTGACAGCCCCGTGGGTATCGATGGAAATTGATCTGAGATATGCTACTCTGCTCAATACCTTTTATTCCCTGAGCACTGTGACCAGATTGAAAAAAATCGATAACCCTTTTTACAGACCTCTTTATTGACTTGGATTAAGTGGAAATACATCCTAGCCCCAACACCATCCCCCATTCAGCCTTTCACCTTCCACCTCCTTTTCTATGACCCTGACAAGCTGAGACAATTCAGCTCCTGGGAGAGGTGTATATATGCTCAGTGACCTCTGTCAAAATGCCAACCCTAAAACAGATGAGGAGTATCTTCTTCATGGTCTCTGTGAATCCACACAGCTGGATTATTCCTGTACCTGTGCAGATCACTCGGAACCTTCTGGAATCACTAGGCAGAATGGCCTTTGATACATTTTTGGTGGTAACTCCGCCTACCCTAACAGTCCCTTAAAAGGCACTCCCGCCTAATTCCCCTCAGTTCCCTTTTTCTGCCGTGCGAGCAGCACAAAGGAACCTCGTTCACTAGTGATTTCGTTTCGGATCTTCTGGCTTGACTCGGACTGTGTTTTGGCTTTGTTTCTTTCTTGCTCTCTTGACTTGGACCAGATTTTCGATGCTTCTTCTGCTTGCCCCCTGGATTTGGTACTTCACTCTTGCATTGCTCTCTCTTTTCAATGGCCTCTAGAGCAGCCTTTAAGAGGTCCACAATTTATCAGGCGAAACTGCCAAGTTCTGATGGTCACTCTCGGTGCTTGATTTGCCTTGGGAAGTCACACAACATGGATGCCTGTGTTCATTGCCAGGCCTTTACACATCAAGCCCGAAAACACAGGTCCTCTCGGCTGAAGTCCTTCCTATATGAGAAGGCTGTTCTTCCTGCTGTTGCATCCACCTCAAACCTCCGACTTCACCTCAAAAAAGGGGCCAGTCTCCTTCGCCTAAGTCTCAGTCTTTGGCGAAAAAGCACCACCGATCACATAGTCCATCTCGACGTGAGTCCGTGGCCTCTGAGCCTGAGGCAGTGCGTCGCTCTTACAAGCACAACCCCTCGTCGAGTTCGAGTCAGGACTGAGTCTCATTGATCCCATCAGCTTCGGAGTGGGACCAAGACCATGCAAAGTCGAAGGATGCATGTCGGGACCGTGATTCTTCTATTTCGTCAGACAGGCCAATGAAAAAGAAGAAAAAGACAAAGCATTCTTCTCCACGACCTGCTGAACATTCGAAAGCCGCTGATGTGAAGAGCCCGCGGTACAACATGAGGCCTCACAACTGCCTATTACCACTCCTGCTGTGCATATTGAACCGCTGCCAACAGTGTCAGAACATGTGCCGGCAACGGTAACTGAACGAAGCGTTCCTTCTGAAGCTGGTCCTGTGGACTACCCTCCATCCCATGCAGTGACTCCCACACTGTCACTTGAGATTGTGGAGGTAGAAATAGGGGAACCATCAGAAGGTGAACTGTCAGCTTCTCCAGTTGCTTGAGGCCACTCCCCTGCCCTCTTAGTCTCCTGGGCTGAGCTCCTTGGAAGCACCTCCACTGAGGCTGACGTTGAGACCCGACCACACAAGGAGTCCAGGAAACTTGTCATGCCTCCATCACGTATCCAAGATCTCTTTCGGCAGGCCTTTCCTGATTAGATCCCAGCCTCAGGAGCTGCGTCTCCTGGCCTCTTGTAGTCTTGCTTGTATTTGTTTTTTATGTGATTTTAGTTAGGTGGTTTTAAATTTTATACTAGTTTAATATCTTTTTATGGGGGAGGGTGGGCGTGGGTGGTGCTTAGGGATTTTAGTCCCTATTGTTGCATTTTAATTGTTGTCAGCTGCCCCCATTGTTTTTAACAGAGGGGCAGGGTAAAAATAAATATTATTGTTATTGTTGTTGTTGTTATTATTATTATTATTATTATTATTATTATTAGATGAGCATGCATATGGGGCTTACAAATTGGCGAGGGCTGTGTTTCGTATACCCCTCTCTTCTCCCTCGGGATCGCAGGTCATGATGCCTGGTCGTGGACACCAATTCATATCGGAGGCGAGCACGAGTTGTGCTGAATACCATTCTCTGCCTCACCTCTCCTTCCATGGTCTCAACAAAGCTTCCTTCACTGATTGCCACCTCAAACCTACCAACCAGCCAGCCAGCCAGCCAGAAGACTCTGCAGGGCTGTGAGGAAACTTCCTTCCCCTTTACACCGGGGTAAGGGCAGCTGAGCAGGGACTTGGGGTGTGGCCAGGAGTGACTAGCTTTAAAAGTCACTCCACCACCCCCACCCCAGGAACACCTACCAACCAGCCAGCCAGCCAGCAGACTGCAGGGCTGTGAGGAAACTTCCTTCCCCTTTACACCAGGGTAGGAGCAGCTGAGAAGGGAGTTGGGGTGTGGCCAGGAGTGGCTGGCCTTAAAAGTCACTCCACCACCCCCACCCCAGGAACACCTACCAGCCAGCCAGCCAGAAGACTCTGCAGGGCTGTGAGGAAACTTCCTTCCCCTTTACACCGGGGTAAGGGCAGCTGAGCAGGGAGCTGGGGTGTGGCCAGGAGTGGCTGGCTTTAAAAGTCACTCCACCACCACCACCCCAGGAACACCTACCAACCAGCCAGCCAGCCAGCAGACTCTGCAGGGCTGTGAGGAAACTTCCTTCCCCTTTACACCGGGGTAAGGGCAGCTGAGCAGGGAGCTGGGGTGTGGCCAGGAGTGGCTGGCTTTAAAAGTCACTCCACCACCCCCACCCCAGGAACACCTACCAACCAGCCAGCCAGCCAGAAGACTCTGCAGGGCTGTGAGGAAACTTCCTTCCCCTTTACACCGGGGTAAGGGCAGCTGAGCAGGGAGTTGGGGTGTGGCCAGGAGTGGCTGGCTTTAAAAGTCACTCCACCACCACCACCCCAGGAACACCTACCAACCAGCCAGCCAGCCAGCAGACTCTGCAGGGCTGTGAGGAAACTTCCTTCCCCTTTACACCGGGGTAAGGGCAGCTGAGCAGGGAGCTGGGGTGTGGCCAGGAGTGGCTGGCCTTAAAAGTCACTCCACCACCCCCACCCCAGGAACACCTACCAGCCAGCCAGCCAGAAGACTCTGCAGGGCTGTGAGGAAACTTCCTTCCCCTTTACACCGGGGTAAGGGCAGCTGAGCAGGGAGCTGGGGTGTGGCCAGGAGTGGCTGGCTTTAAAAGTCACTCCACCAGCACCACCCCAGGAACACCTACCAGCCAGCCAGCCAGAAGACTCTGCAGGGCTGTGGGGAAACTTCCTTCCCCTTTACACCAGGGTAAGGGCAGCTGAGCAGGGAGTTGGAGTGTGGCCAGGAGTGGCTGGCCTTAAAAGTCACTCCACCACCCCCACCCCAGGAACACCTACCAGCAAGCCAGCCAGCCAGCCATAGAAGACTCCAGAGGACTGCAAGGAAGTCTTCCTTCCCCTTTACACCGGGGTAAGGGCAGCTAAGCAGGGAGCTGGGGTGTGGCCAGGAGTGGCTGGCTTTAAAAGTCACTCCACCACCCCCACCCCAGGAACACCTACCAGCCAGCCAGCCAGAAGACTCTGCAGGGCTGTGAGGAAACTTCCTTCCCCTTTACACCAGGGTAAGGGCAGCTGAGCAGGGAGCTGGGGTGTGGCCAGGAGTGGCTGGCTTTAAAAGTCACTCCACCACCCCCACCCCAGGAACACCTACCAGCCAGCCAGCCAGAAGACTCTGCAGGGCTGTGGGGAAACTTCCCCTTTACACCGGGGTAAGGGCAGCTGAGCAGGGAGTTGGGGTGTGGCCAGGAGTGGCTGCCCTTAAAAGTCACTCCACCACCCCCACCCCAGGAACACCTACCAGCCAGCCAGCCAGAAGACTCTGCAGGGCTGTGGGGAAACTTCCTTCCCCTTTACACCAGGGTAAGGGCAGCTGAGCAGGGAGTTGGAGTGTGGCCAGGAGTGGCTGGCCTTAAAAGTCACTCCACCACCCCCACCCCCACCCCAGGAACACCTACCAGCAAGCCAGCCAGCCAGCCAGAGAAGACTCCAGAGGACTGCAAGGAAGTCTTCCCCTTTACACCGGGGTAAGGGCAGCTGAGCAGGGACTTGGGGTGTGGCCAGGAGTGGCTAGCTTTAAAAGTCACTCCACCAGCACCACCCCAGGAACACCTACCAGCAAGCCAGCCAGCCAGCCAGAGAAGACTCCAGAGGACTGCAAGGAAGTCTTCCTTCCCCTTTACACCGGGGTAAGGGCAGCTGAGCAGGGAGTTGGGGTGTGGACCACCTTCCAAACAAAGGCCCAAGGATCATGGCAGGAGAAGGTTTTTGAATGCCTCCCCTTTCTAACTCTCTCTTCTAGACCCCAGTGTTCAGACACTATCAGCCTTCCAAGATGCTTGGTCCTTGATAACGTCGGACCACTGGGTGCTTCTCATCGTACAGAATGGCTACTGGATCGAATTTGATACACTGCCTCCGACAGGTTGGGTTCGGCCCACACCACCATCCCCTCCCCTCCTCGAGGAGGTACAGATGTTGCTTCAGAAAGGGGCCATTGAAGCCATTCATCCAGACTTTCACCACCTCTGTTTCTTCTCGAGGTACTTCCTTGTTCCGAAGAAGGACAGAGGCCTTTGTCCCATTCTCGACCTTTGAGGAGTAAACGAATACATCGCTCTGAAGAGATTCAGAATGGTCACCTTTGCTTCTATTTTCCCTCTCCTTCAACAAGGCGACTGGTTTGCATCAATAGACCTCAAAGACACATACTTCCATCCATAACGGGATTCACCCATCTCACAGGAGATTCTTGGAATTCCAGATCAGAGACAACACCTTTCAGTTCCGTGTTCTACCCTTCAGATTGTTTACGGCCCCGAGGGTGTTCGTGAAAAATGCATGGTGGTAGTACTGGCCTTTCTTTGTTGACTTGGTGTGATAGTGTTTCCCTACATTGACGACTGGCTGCTGGTGGAAGACTCCATGGACCAACTCCAACGGGACATCACAATAACTTTGGATCTGCTGCACAGTCTGGGTCTGGTTGTCAACTTGGAAAAATCACAACTCAGCCCATCTGGACTCATTGACTGCAGCAGCTTACCTGCCTCGGGACCGCTTCGAGACTCTCCGTTCCTTGATCCATGCGTGCCGCTGATCCCAAGAGGTTTCAGTTCATACACTACAAGTTCTACTAGGCCACATGGCAGCCACCACTTCTGTCACTCACCTCGCCAAGCTACGGTTCCAGCCACTTCAATTCTGGTTCCTGGAGTCATTCGACCTGCTGTGAGATTCATCCAAGAAGCTCCTGACAATGCCTCGTGTCATCCAATGCTCCCTGGACTGGTGGCTAGTTCTGGACAATGTGTTGTTGGTGCTGCCTTTCAAGCCTCCTCAACCAGACATCTCATTAACGATGAATGCTTCCATGCTCATGATGGGGAGCCCATTTACGGATATATGAGGTGCAGGGGATCTGGGCTGCCAAAGAACGGACACTCCATATCAACGTCCTCAAACTCATGGCCGTTACAGAAGGCACTTCGGGCCTTCAAGAAACTGGTGACAGGCAAAACCGTACTGCTGGTCACAGACAACACCTCTGTGATGTACTATTTGAACAAACAAGGAGGAACGAGATCCCTGTCGCTACTGCATCTCACATTGGACATTTGGGACTGGTGTGTTCAAAGAGGGATACATCTCCACTCCATTCACCTTCCAGGAGAGGACAACATTCTTGCAGACAGACTCAGCCGTTCCAGTTCGTCCATCCACAAGTGGATACTGCACTGACTGGTGGTAAGGGATCTGTTCCGTCATTGGGGAACCCCACAAGTAGACCTCTTTGTGAGCCCAGTGAACAAACAGTGCCGTCAATTCTGTGCCAGGAGCCGGGTCCAGGGCTCGAAGGGACATTCCTTTTTTGGTGGGCAGGACCCCTTCTCTACCTGTTCCCTCCATTTCCACTGTTGACAAGGGTTGTAGCCAAGCTGCATTGGGACTGATTGGATGCGATCCTCATCACTCTGTTGTGGCCTCGTCAGCCATGGTTCGGTCCCTTGCTTTGTCTGGCCAAGCAAGATTTTCTTCGCCTTCTGAACCATCCTGATCTGCTCACCATCCAGGACGGCTTGATCAGACATCCGGGCCTCAAGATACTCTGGTTAACGGCCTGGAGAATACGCCACTGAACCCGTCTCTGATTCCAAGGGTTCTGTCTCCTCCAACACTACCACTGGACATCCAAGCTGTGGTTGACGCCACCCGCAGGCCTTCAACTCGGAAGTCTTACCTTTACAAGTGGAGGCACTTCGAATCCTTCCTAGCTGACTGTGGCTTAGACGCCAAATCCTGCTCGGTACCAACCGTCCTCCAATTCCTTCTTCATCTTTTTGAGTCGGGATTATCAATCTCCTCGCTGAGGTGCTACTTGGCGGCTATCTCCATTGAACTCCAGGCGATGGGTCGGCCCTCTCCATTCCAAGATCCAATGGTCAAGAAGTTCTTGAAGGGCTACGCTAATCTCCACCCTCCGGTACTTGAGCCTACTCCGGCCTGGAGTCTCAAGCTTGTCCTTTCCCAACTTGTGAGATGTCCCTTCGAACCCTTGGCGACCAAAGACCAGAGACTCTTGTCTTGGAAGATAGCCTTTCTTGTGGCTATCACTTCTGCACGCCGAGCTGGAGAACTGTGTGCCCTGTGCTCGGATCCACCATACACCTCCTTCCACAAGCATAAGGTGGTTCTGAAACCAGACATATCTTTTCTTCCGAAGGTGGTTTGCTGCTTCCACCTCAACCAATCCATCGTTCTACCTGCTGTGATGCAGGACCCGAAGGATGAATCTGAACGCACACTCCATTCCATGGATGTGAGGAGAGTTCTTGCCTTCTACATACAACGGACAGCTCCATTTAGGAAATTGCCTAGACTTTTTGTCTCTTATGCTGACTCGAAGCTGGGTGCACCAATATTGGCACAACGCCTTTCGAAGTGGGTGACTTCGACCATCTCCCTCTGTTATGAACTGGCTAGGAAGCCACTGCCTCCACGGGTTTGTGGGCATTCTACTAGAGCTGTTTCCACTTCGGCAGCATTCCTCTCAGGGGTACCCCAGAGAACATCTGCCATGCAGCCACTTGGTCATCACCTTTGACCTTGATCGCCCACTGGACACTCGTTCTCAAAATGAAGCTGCCTTTGGGAGGGTTGTCCTTCTTTCCTCCATCCAATAAATGAGTTGGATTTATAGTGAATACTGAATGTTCTGTTAATAAATGCAAATGTTGTTTGCACACATCATGCAGTCCTTGTCTACTTGTGTACAGGACATACCCACCTCCTGGAGATGAAGCTTGCTAGTCTACCCTGCTTTGTGGATTCACAGAGACCACGAACAAGATGGTCAAGTTGCTTACCTGTAACCATAGATCTTTGAGTGGTCTTCTGTGAATTCACACAGACCCGCCCATCCTCCCCTCTATGTCCTATTATGATATATGTGCTTAATGTTCCTGATGCTGCTAATTGCAGCGTCTTTCAAGGAACTGAGGGGAATTAGGCAGAAGTGCCTTTTGAGGGACCGTTAGGGTGGGCGGAGTTACCACCAAAAATGTATCAAAGGCCGTGCTGCCTAGCAGATTCCAGAAGGTTCCAAGTGCTCTGCACAGGCACAGGAATAACCCAGCTGTGTGAATTCATAGAAGACCACTTGAAGATCTATGGCTACAGGTAAGCAACCTGACCTACTTCAAAATTTGACCCCCTTTATCCCTAACTGGTTTCAGCAGCATCAGGTCCGGTCCTTCCTAAATCGCTTGGTAAACTCCAGATTTACATTACATCCCACAACACCCTTTGAACACATATGTATCTCCCTGAATTCTCCCCTGACAGGGCGAGCAGGTCGAATATACCAATGGCTTGCAGAGGACACATATGGTGACAATATACACCACAAAGTGGGCTGGGAGAAGGAGCTTAATATTGAAATCCCTGAGACAGATTCATTGAAGATCTGGTCTAATCTAAAAACTCGCTCCATCGCCTTGAAGAAGATGTCGCTGAAACTCATTTATAAATGGCATTTCACCCCTCTCCACATAGCCAGAATTACAAAGACTGCTTCCCCCTCTTCCTGGAGGGGATGCGGCACTTTCGTACATATGTGGATAGACTGCCACACAGTTAAATACTTTTGGTCCTCTTCCCTGGATGCCATTGGCAAAATTACCAAACAATACATTAACCCCGCCCCAGAACTACTTCTATTGTCCTTATTCCTCAATTCTAACTCAAACCTTAGGCATAAAACATTGTCACCTTTTTCTTGCCTTCCCCGAATTGTGATTGCTAAAAATTGAAAATCAGACATGCCCTCTATGAATGCATGGTGGAATAAAGTATGGGAGCTATGGCTCATGGAAACACATCATGCAGTCTACTGGCTTTGAAGAGATGGCTTTGGCTAACAGACTTTTATGCAATGACCCTGAAGCATCCTGCCCCCCAATGCACCACAGCAAAATGTGGTGTGATATTATCCCAGACTCTTCTACTTAACTCCCTCTTATACCCTTGTTCAATTCAAAAAATCTTTTTTCCCTTGTTCCCCTTATCCTTGGATTTTCCCCCTCCCACCACCTCCCTCCTTTTTCAATCAGTGCTTATTTGACAATAGTTCTTGTTTTTTATTTTTCTCTGTTTGTTGTTTCATGCTGTTCTACTAGATTATGACCCGATTGCTATGTACAAACCAGTTATGAGACCTTGTATTGTTTTAATGCAAGTAATAAAAATTTTATTAAACACTAAAAAAATCAAAGCATTCAGTTATTCTAAGTTCAGCTACACATCTCAACCAAAGTGAAAGAAATTAACATAATTCCCTAAAGCGATTCTAAACAGGGCCCTGAAAGTTCTACTCATTACTTTGCAGTCTGTTGGCTTTCAGATGGTATCAGGGAAAACTGTGAGCTAAGCCAGGTGGCCTACTCCAACAGCCATTGTCCAGCCTTTGGCTCTCACATGCTGGAATATAGAGAGCCTCCTTTAGTCTTTGTTCAAAGCCACATGGTCTGACCTTGCAATGGCCTCACACAAAAGCAGTATACCTTATTTGGGATTCCTGGTTCAAGAGTTGTGAGTGGCCATTTCTGGTCTGGTGATGTGATGTCATTGATGATGCCATCTCATTAGCTTCTGTGGATGTGGTGTTTTAGACCTCCCCTTCCAGTTAACCCTTTCCTTACCTGATGCCATGTTGGCAAGACAATACTGATTGCAAATAAAGAGAAGTGTAGATCTTTGTGGTCTCTGTGAATACACACAGTGGGTAATTCCTATGCCTGCACAGAGCACTCGGAACCTTTTGGAATCGCTAGGCAGAAAAGTTTTTGATACATTTTGGCGGTAACTCTGCCCACCCCAATAGTCTCTCTGAGGCACTCTCACCTAATTCCCCTCAGTTCCTTTTTATCTGCCATGCGAGCAGCACATAGGAACCCTTCGTTTGCTAGAGCTTCTTTCGCTTTCTATTTTACCTCACTTTTTTGGCTTTTCCTTGTGATTTCTGGCCCTTTCGTCTTTTGGACTGTTTTTCGGCTTCTCTCTCTCGTTTACCCTTGGATTCAGCTTCGGACCCCGACTCAGTACGACTTCGGACTTGTTAGACTCCTCTTTCGTCTTTTTCCTGTTTCTGTGATTATGGCCTCGACTCTGCCGCCTTCAGACAGTGCTCTGTTTGTAGGGCGAAGCTTCCTGCCTCTGATGAGCACTGAGAGTGCCTCACCTGCCTGGGTGAAGCCCACTATGTGGATGCTTGTATACATTGTCAGAACGTCACCCCTGAGGCTTGTAAACATTACTCTTCAAGGCTGAAGTCCCTTTTCTATGAGAAGGCATTGTTCCCACCCTCTGCTTCGACCTCAGGCGCTCAGGTTGGGGTTCGCTGCCACAGAAGATAAGTTGCTCACTGTTGGCCAGTCCATCGGCAAAGAGAACGCATGGACCCTTGTGTCTGTCCCGTCAACAATTGGTGGTGTTGGATCTGGAGGCCGTGCATCAGTCCCATAAGCGTACTTCCACTTCAGAATCGAGTAAAGGTCATGGCTTTTCTAAACCTTCGACCTCGACTCGGGACCATCTGGGTCCAGTCGAGATCATGATTCCTCTGCCTCCTCTGGGCCAGGACTAAGAAGAGGAAAAAGAAGACCAAACACTCTTCTCCAAGACCAATAGTGCACCCCTTGTCCACTGCAGTGGCTACTTTGGCACAGGAGCCTGAGGAGCAACAACAGCTGACTACTGCCAGTACGGTACAGAGCGCCCTTTGTCCACTGCGGTGGCGACTTTGGTGCAGGAGCCTGAGGAGCAACAACAGCCAGCTACTGCCACTATGGCACAAAGCGCCCTTTCTTCACTGCGGTGGCTACTTTGGTGCAGAAGCCCGAGGAGCAACAACAGCCGGCTACTACCACTATGGCACAGAGCACACTTTGTCCACTGCGGTGGCTACTTTGGCGCAGGAGCCTGAGGAGCAACAACTACTGCCACTACAGCTGTTTTGGATCCAAACCAGACGTCAGCACCAGTTCTTCCTACAGAAACTGGAGATGTCACCACTGTCCACGCTCCATCGTGTGAGGTGACTCCTACTCCTTCCTTGGTGATTGTTCAAACTGGAGAGTGAGAGAGCTCTGAAGAGGTAAGGGCTCCCTCCCCTGTGGTTCAGACTCAATCCCCTTGCTCCTGGCCTCCTGAGACGAGCTCCTCGGTACAGATGCTGTTATGGTCGACGTCAAAACTACATCACAGGAGGCTACAGGGAAGGTTCCTTCTTCGACTCCGTCACATCGAGTCTTGGATGTCGAGCATTCATATGGAGCTTATGATGTGGCGCGATCGGCCTTCGACCTTCCCTTCCTCTCTCCTCCTGGAGCCACAGCCTGACTTTTGCATAGCAACCTCAGTTCCATTTTGCTGACATTGCTGGCCGTGGGGGTTATTACTCTCCCCCTCACCTTTCCCTCCACGGGATGAAATGGGCTCATCTAGAGAAGATCAGCTGGCCAAACCCATACTGAGGGACACCGGCAGTCAGTCTCACCTGGACGTGTGTGTTTTCACAGAGACCACAAAGAAGATGGACAGGTTGCTTACCTGTAACCATAGATCTTCAAGTGGTCTTCTGTGAATTCACACAGACCCGCCCATCCTCCCCTCTATGTCCTGCTATGGCATATGCTTAATGTTCCTGATGCTACTGCTTGCGGCGTCCTTCAAGGAACTGAGGGGAATTAGGTGAGAGTGCCTCAGAGAGACTGTTGGGGTGGGCGGAGTTACCGCCAAAATGTATCAAAACCTTTTCTACCTAGCGATTCCAGAAGGTTCTGAGTGCTCTGCGCAGGCCCAGGAATTACCCACTGTGTGAATTCACATAAGACCACTCGAAGATCTATGGTTACAGGTAAGCAACCTGTCGTTCTCTGGCAGAATGATGGAAGTTGCAATCAGCCTTGAGGCAACATGATGGGAACTCCATCATGACAGGCATGTTCATCAAAGTTTGGGTAATTGTGCATAACAGCTAGAGTTCTCAAAAACTAGTTTGATTCTGTTGCTTTTCTCTGATTTCCCCCCAGTTCATACCTGGTTGTTAGAATTTGTTGCTGTTGTTTTAGTGGCATGGAAATTCAAATACATTATTTATGGATTTTCAACTGTGTACAATTCTTTATGCAGTCTTCCTAATATACACATTCTGTTCACCTTTTGCCATTGACCAAATCAAGTTTGTGTAATGTACATTTGTATTTTTCTAACTGTATGAATTTTTAGCTTTTTTTTTTAATGTAAGAATGATTTAATGCATACAGAACATACTGCAAACCTTGAAAATGTGTTTGCCTTGAAGGCAAGGTGTGCTTTGTCTTGCAATGAGCTTCAGGAGGTACAAAAATCAATCATTTTACCTAAAATCTTGAAACTACTAAAATACTTCCACAGCTTTCATAACAGCCTCAGTTGATTAACTAGACAGAGGAATTGATTTAAATATTTTCAAAAACACTACCCTAAACTAGCCACACATTTTTAAATTCTTTTTTAAAGTTTTAATTTCAATATACGCACTTAAACTGCAACAAGGAAGGAACACTGTCTCTTGTGTGAGAGAGGAGAGAAATCTAAGATTATTGACCACTGGAAAACATCTATTCATGATCTTAAAAGCATAGTACTACTTTTCTTTCAAAAACCCATCATCTCATGATACTGTTGCAACATCACAGGTGATTGTATCACAGCAGCAGCATAGCAATCAATACTTTTTACTTGATCCCATGTTCTTACTTACTATAAAGACAGTATTTATGACAAGGATGGAAAACATGTCGCCCTCTGGATGTTAGTGGCCAAAAACACCCATCACCTCTAGCCAGTACATGATGAGATGATGGGAGCTGTTGTCTGATAACCTGGGGCTACCACCATCAGAATCCTTTAGCCACTATGACCATGCTCTCCAGGAAATTCTGGGAGCTGTAGTCCAAAAATATAATTTCCAGGCTTTGTGTTTTTCCCCCATATATGTCCTCCTGTTACTCAGCTTGGAGTCTTACAGCAACCTCAGCAGTCATGATCCCCACCGCTCATTACCAGTGTCCAACAATGTGCAACAAAAGGTTTTGAGTCCTTGACCAAGCCATCCCTCTCCTTATGGGCCAATACCACCAGTTTGCTGCTCCGGAATAATATTGCATTTCTAAGTGGGGAGAAATATGGAAGATACTTTATGTTGAATATATTGTCCAAGGAATCTTTTATGATATCTCTATCTCAATTTCTAATAAAGATTTTTTTAAAATAGCAGTAGTTCTTTTTAAAAATATATATTTTATTTACATAATATTTCACAAAGTATAAAACATACATACAAACGAACATTACAAACATTGAAAAAAAATGAAAAAAAATGAAATAAAATAAAATAGTTGACTTCCTCATCAACTGAGTTTGAACTCGCATACTTGTCATCTCAATGCTCTTTCTAAAAGAACTGTAATGTTATCCATATTCATATTCATATTTTAAATTGGCTATTCTCATACACTTTTATGTATCTCATCCTGCTTCACCTAACATTACAGCAGCCCCAATAGTATTATCACATTGTCCAATGTCTAGTTACGGTAATATTTTCACCTTTACTCCCTTCTCACATGAAGTCTATCTGTTCCGTATCTATCAATCGGAAACTTTTTCTCTCATCCTCTTTAATCTTAATCAATAGGTCAATCTATAAACCAAGTGGCTGCATATACATTCAATTCCGACTTCCAATACTCTATCAATTTTGCCCATTTCTCTCTAAACTTATTTGCAGATTTATATTTAATCCAATATGTTAGTTGTTCCATACGTGCAACCTCGGATAGTTTACTCATCCATTCATCTACCTCTGGTATATCTTTTTGTTTCCAATATCTGGCATATACAACTTTCGCTGTGGTGGTCATGTATAACATTAAGCTTCTATCTTCTCTGGGGAAATCTTTCTGAATAATATTTAATAGATACATTTCTGGTTTAAACCTGATTTCAATCTTCAATATTTTGCACATCTGATTATGTACATTTACCCAATATTTTTTTGCTTCTTCACATGACCACCACATGTGGAAAAGAGATCCACTTAATTTCTCACATTTCCAACAAGTTGTTTTAACATCCTTATAAATTTTTGCTAATTTCTGAGGGGACATATACCAGCAGAAAAGCATCTTATAACAATTTTCCCTCAGCTCCATACATGGCGTAAATTTCATATCTATCTTCCACAACCTCTCCCAATCCTCTAGATGTATATTATACCCAACATTTTGTGACCACTTAACCATATAATCCTTCACCACTTCAGATTCGTATTCCAATTTTAATAGTAACCTATATGCTTTAGATATTTTTAGATCAACATTTTCCGCTAGTAATACATCCAATTCTGTCTTCTGATGTTCAATACCAATTAAGTTCTTATCCATTTTGTATCTTTCCAACAATTGCCGATATTGGAACCAATTTAATATTTTTTGTTCTCTTTCCATCTCTTCTCTAGATTTTATTTGATGTTCTCCATCTTTATACTTCAAAATATCTTTATATGTTATCCAAACATCTAAATTTGTCATCTCAGTTCTCCTAAAGGCTTCCTGAGGTGAAACCCACAATGGTAAGCTGGTATATAATTTTCTTTTTATGCTCTTCCATGTTTTAACCATTGTGTTTCTGATAATATGGTTCCTAAAATTTTTATCAATTTTATCTTTATCGTACCACAAATATGCGTGTAGCCCGTACCTGGCGTCTATTCCCTCTAGTGTTACTATTTTGTCATCTTTCAATCTAAACCAATCATCTAACCAAGTCAACACACAAGAGTGGCAATACAGTCTCAGCAGTAGTTCTGTTTGGTTGGAGACCAAGTTTATTTCATTATCATCAGTGTCTTTATTTTAAATGTTTTATCTCAATTCATTAAACAAGGATCTTCAGCTTTTCATAAACCCCAAGAGAAATACAAACAAGCACTAACTGTCCTATCAGTCTTTATGACAGTTCACAACAGGATCAGGCAGAATTTGCTGGGTAAGAAGCAGAAAGCTCATTTTAATGTTCTGCATTTCCTGGATGAAAACTATATCTGTTATTTATTTTTAACTCCCACAAGCTGTTCGAAATATTATATTCCTCCATTTCACCCAGAGGATGTGGCTATGAGACAGATCATTGGTATGGGGGGGCAAGGAGGGAGGCATTTGACACCTTGGATAAGAGCCATCAATGATAGCCATGTGGTTTGATTTTTTTTTTTATTATTTGAAGGGCGCCCAGTCCAAGTTCAGTTTAAAGCATGGGTCACATGTGGCCCTCAGCTGTGCTACTCATGGCACAGAAATCTCTTTTTTTCTGATCAGTTGGTAGCTGGGTGGGAAGGGATTGGTGTTCCAGCACTGCTATCAGCAATGGGAAAATGACCCTGCCTAGGATTGTTAGAAGGGGGAGAGGTTTAAACACACTCCACCCCAGTTTTCCTTATCACTATGAATGGAGCGTACTGATAAGATATATTTCTAATTAAATTATAATTTTCATTTATAAGCATGCATTAATATACACTGGGAAAGAGAGCAGCTGTGGAGGATATTCATGGTTATCTCTGATCACTGACTGAAGACAACACGGGGGTCCTCTTTCACTGAGCCCAAGTGGCTATGGGGTGGGGGCTTGAGGAAGCAGAAGGGGTGCCAGGTACTCATGCATGGGCCAAAGGCATTTTCCTCATTGTAGGAGCCAGCAGTGACAACACTGGGACAAATGGACTAATATAGTGGTTCTTACCTGTGGTCCAGGGACCCCCACGGCTGGCTTGGCCTGCACACTGCAATTCAATCCACTCAAGCCACAAACTTGCAGGAAGAAGTAGTAGAAAAGTCTTCCCCTCCAGTACCTCTGAGGGAAGATTTAATGGATGGTGTAATTGTATTATTGTTGTTGCTGATGATGGTGTTATTATTATGATTAGGGTTTTAAATCTTTGGGGGTCCATGACAACAAAAGATATTTAAAGGGGGTTCCTGGTAAAGAACAGGTTAAGAGCCACTGGACAAATATATAATAATCGTTAATCCTAAAATGCAGATATTCATGACTGTAAGCATGAGCACACATGCACTCTCCTTCCAAAAAGCAGCAAATACATCACATAACATACAGCTTTCAAGCATAACTATATATAATTACCAAACAAGAAGCTCCAACTGCTAGTGTGAGATAGGAATAACACTAAATAAGAGCAAGAATTCAGCCTCTCTGACTTCTTCCCTGCTAATCTGACCCCAACAATAGTAAAGCTGGAAAGCCTTATCAGCTCACTGACTTGCCAGAGCAGGTACATAGATAGGCCAGGCTGGGAAAGGCCAGGCTCCAAGGCCAACAGACAGCCAGAGACACTGAAAGCTGTCTTATCTTCTTCGTGGTCTCTGAATCACACAGTTGGGTTATTCCTGTGCCTGTGCAGAGCATATGGAACCTTCTGGTATCGCTAGGCAGAATGCATTGATACATTTTTGGCAGTAACTCCGCCCACACTAATGTTCTCTTAAAAGGTGCTCTCACCTAATTCCCCTCAGTTCCTTTTTTTCTGCCATGTTAGCAGCTTGAAGGAACCTTCGCTCCCTTGTTGTACTCACTTTCACTTTTGGTTTTGACTCGGACTGGATTTTTGACGACGATTCTATCTCTCTCCTCTTGATTGTGGTTTTACTGGATTTTTTTGGCTTGAATTGGATTTATGACGATTTTTACGCTCCTCTGGGCTTGGTTCTGATCTCTAATTGTTGGCTTGACCCAGACTGTTTCTGACTACGATTTGATCACCATTGTGTCTTGCTATGGCCACTAGATCTACCTTCAAACGATGCGTCATTTGCCAAGCGAAATTGCCCAGCTCCGACAGCCACTCACGCTGCTTGATCTGCCTGGGTGAGTCGCATAATGTGGATGCTTGTGTGCACTGTAAGGCCTTTACGCCGCAGGCACAGAAACACCGATCTTCCCGGCTGAAGTCTTTATGAGAAGGCTCTGATCCCATCTGTTGCCTCGACCCCCGCCGTGGAATGAGGGGCCTCACCACAAAAATGGGAAAGTCCCACTCGCTGAAGTCCCCTCAGGTCAAGCGCCACCATTCACGGAGCCCTTCTTGGCACCATTTGATGGCATCTGATCTGGAGGCTGTGCCCCACTCACACAAGCATGCCACCAAGCTGGCCCCGGCTGGGGACCAAGCCTCCTCGGATTCATCGGCCATTGGATCCAAGGATAAGTCTCGGGATCGATCGGGTTCGAAGGATGGTGGTCAAGACCGGGAGTCTTCTGCATCTTCTAAGGGCAAAACCCCTAAGAAGAAGAAGGCCAAGTGCACCCATGCTGAGGAGAGGCCAAAGGAGACTAAACTAGGCCTGGAGGACACTGTGTTTGTTGTGCCAACTCCTGCTCCACCTGCACAGCAGCCTGTTCCTGCTGCACCACAGCCTCAACCTTCGCCGTGAGACCAAGACGTTGGTACCGAGCACCCCGTTCCAGAGCTGTCACTCTGACTCCCTCCTTGGAGATTGTGGAGGTTGAAGTGGGCGAGTCGTCAGGTGAGAAAGCAGAGGTCTCCCCATGGATTCGTGGCCCCTCACCTGTCTTACTTATCTCCCGATCAGAGTTGCTTCAGGATTCCTCTACTGCTCCTCGAAGTCATGACGATGAGCCTCAACCGTCCACCTCTCAGATTCAAGAGGATGATCCAGCATATGGGGCCTATAACCTGGCCAGGTCTGTTTTCACTGCGCCTCTGGCTAAGCTGTCAAGTGCTGATCACACTGAGGAGCGTGTGTTCTATCTGACAGATGAAGTGGCGACCCGTCATGCCTTGTCACTGTCTCCACCCCGTCTCTCTTTTCATGGGCTGGATAAGGGTTCCTTTCCTACCAAGGACACATCGAAGCCGATATTGAAGGACACGGGCTGCCAAGTGTCTCCATTCCGTCCGCTTCCTCCACTGCCTCCAACTCCGCTGCCTCGCACATCGTCCCTGCAGGGCCGCCGCCACAGCCCATCTCCATCGTCAGATTCCTCAGTCTCATCCGACTCCTCTGACAAGTATCTGCCTTATTTGCCATCCCCTCAGCTGGAACTGTTGGATGAGGACTTATCCTCACCTATGGATGATGTCCGCTCCTTCTCAGAGCAGGTGGTGTGCATGTTGCATGCCCTGGAGTTCAAGGTCACCGAGAAGGAGTCCGAGCCTGTTGATCCCATCTACCATCGGATCAAGTCGAAGGCTCCTCTAGCTGCCCACATTCCGGTCCTCCCGTCTCTTCTGAAGTTGATGCAGGGATCTTCTTCGTGGTCTCTGTTAATCACACAGTTGGGTTTATTCCTGTGCCTGCACAGAGCATACAGAACCTTCTGGTATCGCTAGGCAGAATGTGCATAGATACATTTTGGCGGTAATTCCGCCCACACTAACGGTCCCTTAAAAGGCACTCCCGCCTAATTCCCCTCAGTTCCTTTTTTTCCGCTGCGTTTGCAGCTCGAAGGAACCTTCGCTTGCTAGTGGCTCTGGCTTTCGTTTTGGTTTTGACTCGGACTGTTTTTTGGATTACGATTCTTGGTCTCTCCTTCTGACTTGGGCCTACAATGATCTTTGGCTTGACCCTGACTATCCCTGACTACGTCTCCGTCTACTCCCTAGCATGGCGACTAAAACTGGCTTTAAACGATGCATGGTCTGCCAGGTGAAATTACCCAGCTCCGATGGCCACTCTCGCTGCCTGATCTGTTTGGGTGAGTCCCACAATGTGGACTCCTGCATGATTTGCAGGGCCTTCACCCCCCAGGCGCGAAAACACCGGTCGTCCCGGCTGAAGTCCTTCCTTTATAAGAAGGCCCTGGTCCCTTCTGCAGCTTCAACACCAGCTGCTGGGCCTCCACAAAAAAGAGGGAGATCCCATTCTCTGAAGCCTCCTCAAGCCAAACGCCACCGGTCCTGGAGCCCATCTCAACGCCGGTCAGTTGCTTCTGACCCTGAAGCAGTGCTCCATTCCTACAAACATGTTTCGAGGCTGACCCCGGCTGGGGACTGAGCCTCCTCGGATTCGTCGGCTGTTGAATCCAAAAGAAAGCATCGAGATCGCTCGGGATCGAACGATATGAGCAAGGACCGGGACTCAGCTTCCTCCTCTAAGGGCAAGGCCCCTAAGAAGAAGAAGGAGACGCGTCCCCACTCTGATGGCAAGCCGAAGGAGGCAGGGACAGACAAAGGATCTTCTACATCTGTGCCGGTAACTGTCGCACCACCTATGCCACCTGTTTTGGCGGTGCCTCAGTCCCAAGCCTCTCCTCAGGATCGAGACATGGCTGCCGACCAGTCACGATTGGGAGCTGCCACTCCAACTCCATCCCTTGAAATTGTGGACGTTGAAGTGGGTGACCCATCAAGTGCCGAGGCTACTGCTTCCCCACAAGCCCATACTCTGTCGCCGGCGTTGGTGGTCTCCCGTTCAGAACTCCTGCGGGACCCTTCGGCAGTACAGGAGCAGGAGACTGAGCCACAGCCGTCCACTTCCTGTATCCAGGAAGATGTCCAGGAGTACGGTGCCTACGATCTGGCCAGAGCTGTCTTCAGTATGCCTCTGCCTAAAGCAACACACTGCTGAGCCGGATGCTGACAGGGTGTTTTACATAATGGAGGAAGCGGCCACCCGTCACATCTTATCGATATCTCCACCTCGCATCTCCTTCCATGGGCCAGGTAGGGCACCATCGCCACGGCTTCCACCTAGGCTGCTGTTCAGATACCATCTGCCAGGTCTCACCTTCGCGTCCATTGCCTCCCTTGCCTCCCACTCTGCTGCCTCGCACATCTTTGCTGGCGGGTCGACACCGCAGTCCATCCCCTTCATCGGATTCGTCATCTTCTTCTGAATCTTCTGAAGGATACCTTCACTATCTGCCATCACCACAGCTGGAGTTGCTGGGTGAGGATTCATCCTCTCCAATGGATGACGTCTGCTCCTTCTCCAAGCAGGTGGTACGAATGTGTCATGCGCTCAAACTCAAGATTGCCGAGAAGGAGTCCGACCCGGTTGACCCGATTTATCACTGGATAAAATCAAAAGCTCCACCTGTGGCTCACATTCCGGTACTCCCGTCCCTGCTGAAATTGTCTCAGGGCTCCTGGGAGAACCCATCATTGATTCCATCAACCTCTAAACGGATTGACTGCCTGTACCGCGTAGATGGAGATGGCATCGAATGGCTGCAGGAACACCCAAAGCCCAACTCTGTAGTGGTTGAGGCAGCGCAGCCCCAGAGATAGCGCCGAGCACAGTCCACCCCCTCCAATCCCGAGGGGAGGAAACTTGATATCATTGGGAAGAAGCTCTACTCAGCTGCTGGCCTTAGCTTTCAGATTGCCAACTACTTGGCATGCATGGGAGCTTACCAACAGGTCCTATAGGAGAGAATAGCTCCCCTCATACAGGACCTCCCAGAGGAAAGGAGGAGGATGGCAGAGGTGATCTCGATGGAGGCTCAGCTCCTTGCAGGCCAACAAATGAACTCCACATGACACATCGCTGATTGTGCCACCAAGACTGTGGCTGGGTCTGTTGCTTAGCTTCGATCGTTGGGCCTTTCCACTCAAGCAGCTGCAACCATTGAAGACATGCCCTTTGACAGCTTGGGTCTCTTCAATGGTTCGACTGATGAGAAGCTGGAGTTCACACAGAAGATGAGGACCACCGCCAGAAAGTACGGTATGCCATTGTCCTCATCTTCTGCATACCGTCCTAGGCACCGGTCAGGCTGGCATACATCCCCCTATGCCCAGACCCTTAGATGGGGAAGCACACCACAGCCTCCTAGGTGTTCCAGGTTCCAACAACCGATGTCGTCATCATCATCATCGGTGAGGAGCCAGGGATCCACCTCTAGATACCACCTTTCCTCCAAACAGAAGTCAAGGGATCAAGGAAGGAGGAAGTTTTGAGTTGCCCCCCTCATATTGATGCTTTCGTTTTCTTTTAGACCCCCCTG
Organism: Gambelia wislizenii; assembly: GCA_030847615.1. Taxonomy (NCBI): domain Eukaryota; kingdom Metazoa; phylum Chordata; class Lepidosauria; order Squamata; family Crotaphytidae; genus Gambelia; species Gambelia wislizenii. The sequence continues at coordinate 17,537,589 of JAUMIR010000010.1, read as the reverse complement.
TTTGGAGACCATCTGTCCTTGTTCCAGCATGCCTGGTCCTCCATAACATCGGACCACTGGGTACTCCAGATTGTACAACACAGCTACTGGATCGAGTTCAACGAACTGCCTCCAACAGGCTAGATCCGTACCACACCGCCCTCCCCTCCCCTCATTGAGGAGGTCCAGACTCTGCTTCAAAAAGGAGCCATCGAACCCATGAACGCCGAACATCGCCACCAGTGTTTCTTCTCCAAATACTTCCTGGTACTGGAGAGGGACGGTGGCCTTCGTCCGATCCTCGACCTCAGGGGAGTGAACTGGTATATCATCCCGAAGAAATTCAGGATGACCACTCTTGCTGTTGTTCTCCCTCTTCTTCAACAATGGGACTGGTGTGCGTCCATAGACCTCAAGGATGCCTATTTCCACATCGGGATCCATGCTTCACACAGGAGATTCCTAGCGTTCCAAATCGGGGACGAAGCCTACCAATTCCGGGTCCTCCCGTTCGGACTCTCCACAGCACCGAGGGTCTCCACGAAATGCATGGTGGCAGTGGTGGCCTATCTTTGACAACACGGGGTCGTTGTATTCCCTTACATAGACGACTGGCTGTTTGTGGCGAATTCGAAGCTGCAGCTCAAGGATGTCGTCTTTACCCTGGATGTGTTACACACCCTGGGACTTGTTGTCAACATGAGAAGTCTCAGCTGAACCCTGCCCAGTCAATCCAATTCATCAGTGCTCGACTGAATTCAACCTCGGCAGCAGCGTACCTTCCCGAGGATCGGTTCGACACCCTTCGGTCCCTGATCCACGGATGCCGATGGTCACGACGGGTTCAAGTGCATGACATACAAGTCCTCCTCAGGCATATGGCAGCCACGTCGGTCACTCATCTAGCCAGACTTCGGTTCAGGCCACTCCAGCATTGGTTCCTGAGTGCTTTCGATCACCTCCAGGATTCTCCCGGGAAGCTCCTGACGATGCCTCGTGCCACCCAACGTTCCCTGAACTGGTGGCTCGAACCGCTCAATGTTCTCTCCAGTCTTCCCTTCGCCCCTCCTCAACCAGATGTTTCCCTCACAACAGATGCATCTCTACACGGTTGGGGAACCCATCTGGAACACCACAGGATCCAGAATTCCTGGAGTGCCAAAGAAGGGAAACTGCACATCAACGTCCTGGAGCTCCTGGCAGTCCAGAAAGCTCTTTGAGCCTTCGAAGTGTTGGTCCGGAACAGAACCATTCTTCTCATCACGGACAACACCTCGGTGATGTACTACCTGAACAAGCAAGGTGGTACCAGATCGCCTCAACTCCTCCAGATTACTCTACAGATCTGGGATTGGTGCGTAGAAAGGAACATCTCCCTTCAGTCAATACACCTCCCTGGGGAGGAGAATATTCTTGCAGATGGACTGAGCTGCTCCAACTCCAACGTCCACGAGTGGATGCTCCACAGACAGGTAGTAGGGGACCTCTTCCATCGATGGGGCACTCCACTGATAGACCTCTTCGCAACTGCCCAGAACAGACAGTGTGTCCAGTTTTGCTCCAGAACATGGCACAGAGACTCCAGAGGGGACGCCTTCCTGTTCCAATGGAACGAACCATTCCTGTACCTCTTCCCTCCTATCCCACTGCTGATAAGGGTCGTAGCCAAGCTTCGACGGGACCAGTCGGATGCGATTCTCATCACACCATGGTGGCCCCAACAACCGTGGTTCGCACCACTGCTGCTTCTGTCCAGGAGACGCTTTCTCCACCTCTTGGACCATCTGGATCTGCTCACCATCCAGCAGGGCAAGGTCAGGCACCCCGATCTCAACACACTTCGCCTGACGGCCTGGAGGATTCAGCCGTGAGCCCGCGGCCTTCGCATGCCATTCCAGGCTACACTCTGCCCCAAGAGGTTCAGACGGTTATCGACGCTGCTAGGAAACCCTCGACTCGAAAAGCTTACCTCTACAAGTGGAACCGCTTTGAGAAGTTCCTAGCAGAATGAGGATTGGGCCCCGAATCCTGCTCGGTACCGACGATCCTTCAATTCCTCCTCCACCTGTCGGAATCAGGGCTCTCGGTTTCGTCTCTTAGAGGCTATCTGGCAGCTATCTCTGTCGAATTCCAGGCTTGCAATCGACCATCTCCCTTCCAGGACCCGATGGTGAAGAGGTTCCTGAAGGGGTATGTCAACCTTCATCTCCCAGTGCTTGATCCCACTCCGACCTGGAGCCTCGAACTCATCCTCTCCCAATTGGTGAGACGACCCTTCGAACCCATGGCTTCGACCGACCTCCGGCTGCTGACTTGGAAGACTGCCTTCTTGGTTGCCATCACCTCCATTCGTCGAGCTGGGGAACTGTGTGCTCTTCGGTCGGACCCGCCATATACCTCCTTCCACAAGCATACGGTGGTATTGAGACCGGACATCTCCTTTCTTCCCAAAGTGGTCTCCAGTTTCCACCTTAACCAACCCATCGTCCTGCCTGCCCTGATGCAGGACCCGAAGGACGACTTCGAGCGTACCCTCCATGCCATGGACGTACAGAGAGTGCTCACATTCTACATACAACGAACTGCTCCGTTCTGGCAATCACCTCAGCTCTTCGTTTCCTATGCTGACTCGAAGCGAGGTTCACCGATTTCATCACTGCGCCTTTCGAAGTGGGTGACATCAACCATCGCTCTCTGCTACGAACTGGCCAAGAAGCCGGTGCCTCCACGGATTCGTGGACATTCTACGAGAGCTGTCTCCACTTCGACTGCATTCCTCTCTGGGGTGCCCCTAAAGGATGTCTGCCGTGCTGCGACCTGGTCTTCACAATTGACATTCATCTCACACTACAGACTGGACACTCGTTCTTGGAACGAGGCTGCATTTGGGAGGGCAGTGCTTCTGTCCTCCATTCAATAAGTGAGTGAATTGTTTGTTAAACTATTGACTTCAATGCGTGTTGAATTCCTTAATGTTTGAGGAATGTGCATTTAAAAAAAAGAGAAAGAGAGAGAAAAGAGGAAGTAGTCCCTTGCAAGGCTAATTGTGTGTGGGGGGTCCCCATCTACTGATGTACAGGACATACCCTCTTCCAGTGGGGAAGCTTGCTAGTCTACTGTGTGATTCACAGAGACCACAAAGAAGATGGACAGGTTGCTTACCTGTAACCATAGATCTTCGAGTGGTCTTCTGTGAATTCACACAGACCCTCCCATCCTCCCCTCTATGTCCTGCTATTGCATATGTGCTTACCACCAAAATGTATCTATGCACATTCTGCCTAGTGATACCAGAAGGTTCTGTATGCTCTGCGCAGGCGCAGGAATAAACCCAACTGTGTGAATTCACAGAAGACCACTCGAAGATCTATGGTTACAGGTAAGCAACCTGTCCTTCCCTGCCATGGAAGGAGGAAGAGGGGAGAACAAGGATGATGATGGCAGCCCTAGAGGTGCTTGTACAGTGGCAGGGAAGCTGCAGACATATGAGACAACACTGGGCCAATGTACTTGTATGTAACTGGTATATTAAAAATTCATACTAATGTATGAAAGTGTACCTACATGTTCATATGGGCAGCAGTGAAGAATAACCCTAAAGCTGCTCTTTTGGAAAGAGTGGGCCTTCCTGGGGCACCAGGAGCTTGGGAGGCAGCTCTACCTTTTGCCTCTGTGCCACTGGCATACACCTGAGCAGTTACCCTGTCACTCCCACAGAGATTTCGACTGCACCTTCCATGTTGGGCTGACATATCAACCCTACTGGTGAGACATAAAGCTGGATTTGAGCTCTGAATCTAGATAGGAAGGAAAACAAACACAGAGAGTCCTTTAGCTAAAGGGACCACTGCTCCAAAAAAGTTCCCTAATGCTACGCCACTAGGTGCAGTTAGATCACATTAGCCCAGTCATCTCCATAGGGCTGTGCTGGCTAGAGTGCAATCTGATGAGACTTGAATGGCCACAAGTTGCCTATTCAGCAGTCTTATGGGAAATCCCTCTTTAGAGAGTAAGGCTGGTTAACTCCTAACCTCCTGCATTTGGGAACTCTCTCAGACTGCTGACACACTGCTGAAACAATCCAGTTTGACACTGCTTTAACTGTCATGGCTCCCTCCTATGGAATCCTGGGATTTATAGTTTATTGTGGCACCCAAGCTCTCTGACAGAGAGATTTATAGTTTATTGTGGCACCAGAGCTCTCTGACAGAGAAGGCTAAATATTTCACAAAACCATTAACCCCAGAATTCCATAGCAATGAGCCATGGCAGTTAAAGCAATGTCAAACTGCATTATTTCTGCAATGTGGTAGCAGCCTCCGTCTGAGGTGTGAGGCACCATTGACTTCAGCTCTGCAGTCTTGCCCTGAAAGGCCACCATCTGCATAAACAGGGTCGGTTCAACCAGTCTGCCAAATCAGCATTGGCAGGGGGCCCCGGGGGTCAAGGAGGGCCCCCTGCTGAGTGCTGCCCTTATCTGATGAAGGAGACAGCCAGGAGACGGCAGCCGGCTCCTCCGCTCCTTTGGAGCCCCTTCCCCCTCCCTCCTCAGGCAGGGCGTGGCAGTAGCACTGAGCTAGTGCTGGAGATAGAGAAAAGGTTTGCTCTTGGGAAGTTGTAATTTGGAGACAGTCCCTGGCTGCATTGCTGTGAAGGAGGAAAGGGAGAGAAGCTGGTCGTGTGAGTGAGTGACTGTCCTCAGGGGCCCACGGAGGATCTTGGGGGGGGGGTATTTTACTTTTTAACTTGTTGCTGGAGTCAAGAGACTTTCCCTTCCTCTCTCCTCAGTATCTTCCTGCTTGTTTGCTACAAGCTAATGAAGAATCCACAGCTAGCCTTTTCGGGCTGTGTGTGTGTGTGTGTGTGTGTTCATTCCTTCTGCTGAGATCCGGTTTCTCTTTCCCTCCCTTCCCTTCTTGGGCTGCTGCAAGCTTAAAAATTCCCCAGGTAGCCTTTTCTAGTCTTTCTCTCTCTCTGTGTGTGTGAGAAGAGAGACTGAAAATCCTAGCAGCCAAGCAAGCTGCAAAGATTTTTTCCACGGCTAGTTTGATTACCTTACATAACTACATAACTACCTTATGTATTCTTACTTGTAGCATAAACCTAATACCTAAAGCAAAATCAGCTGCACTAAATAGCATTGTATCATGAAGTGTACATCTTCTAGACTGTTTTGCAAAGTTGAAAAATGAACACACAACTCACATCATATTCTTTAGATAAAGGCTGTAAATGTTTCAGATAATCAGAAACATTTTTCTCTCTGCACACATGAAGATGTAATTATTACAGTGGCAAAACACTCTCATGTTGTGGTTACTTAATTTTTGTCCTCTTCATCCTTCCCATCCTATAAATCACAGAGTTGGAAGAGACCTCAAGAGCCACCCAGTCTAACCCCCCTGCCAGGCAAGAATACACAATTAAATCACTCCCAATGACAGATGGCCATCCAGCCTCTGTTTAAAAACCTCTAAAGAAGGAGACTCCACCACACTCCCAGGCAGTATACTGTATTCCACTTCCAAACAGCTCTTACTGTCAGGAAGTTCTTCCTAATGTTTAGTTGGAATCTCTTTTCCTGGAGTTTGAACCCATTGCTCCGTGTCCTAGACTCTGAAGCAGCAGAAAACAAGCTTGCTCCATCTTCAGTATGACGTCCCTTCAAATATTTAAACATGGCTATCATGTCCCTTCTCTGCCTTCTCTTCTCCAGACTAAACATGCTTAGCTCCCTAAGCCACTCCTCATAAGGCATCATGGCTTCTAGTCCTCCCACCATTTTGGTTGCCCTCCTCTGGAAATGTTCCAGCTTGTCAATATCCTTCTTGAATTGTGGTGCCCAGAACTGGACACAGTATTCCAGATGAGGTCTGACCAAAGCAGAATACAGTGGCACTATTACTTCCCTTGATCTAATGATGAGTCAATTTGTTATTCAGTTTTGTTACCTACCCTGACACCCCCAGCCCCATATCTATAGTAACATCTATAGTAATAATTGGCAATATTTAATAATTTGGTCAACGTGTGGCCTTACATGCAGTGTGGCCATTAATAAAAACCTGAGAAATTACTCATCTAGGAAACCCAAAGACAAACACCACAGGGGCCCTTTGTGGCTATGGGTGCTTTGGGTTTCTAAATGGCACTAAAACCTCATTCTGCTTGTGTGTGTTTGCCTTTCAATAATTATTAAGGTTCAGAGGGGCCCATTTATTTATAAAGGGGCAGGTTTGCAGTTTGCAGAAGGAACAACGTCACACCCTTCCTGCAACCTGGCTAAAAGAGGAGCATATCTTTCCTCTGAAGTACTTCTTACCTCTTGAAAATAATTTAGCAGCAATTTATTTTTTTTAAAAATGCAGTGTCTGAGTGGGACGGGGTCTGGTATACAGCTTTCCCGGACACTGGGATAAACATAGGGGGCCCCCAAAACAAACCATTGCAGGGGGGGGGCAAAATCCTTAAACTGGCCCTGTGCATAACGCCATGTCCTCCTCTACAAAAGGTGAGAGAGTTATTCTAGCTGCTTGAAAAGCCCTCTTCCCAGTGGCATGGTGGAGCATTTTGAAGTGCACGTGATCGTTATGGCTACACTCCCATGGACAGTCCAAAAAGCTAGGCCAATTCCGATCAACAAACCAGTTCTGGCAGTACTGTATTTATTTTCCCCACAGAGCAGATCTTTTGTAAAGCGAATAGGTCTTAGTTGTTCCCTCATGACTCACCCCAATCTTTTGCCATATAAAGGGGGGGGGTCGTTCACAACCGTGCATTGTTACTGGGGGGCTGGGAATCAACCCCTCTCCTAGTACAGCGATTGCATCTCAGCGCAGCTGGAAGCCTGTTGGGCGAGGGATAGGCCACCCTCCCGTCTTCCCTGCTCATCAGAAAGTCAGCTGCTGACACCACTACACACCACTGCCTTTGCTCCTCGTAGACCCTTTATATCTTTGAACGGTTCGGAGGAGCCACCTGCAGGTTGTTCCAATAACCCCTGGCCTTCCTCCAGGCTACAAAGTTTCCACCCCTTAATATTTAGCCCATCCCCCTGGTGCTATTTTTATTGCATGGCAGGCGCTTATAAGCTCTCGGGTTGCCTGGCCACACCTTTTGGGGCGTTGCTCCTCTCTCTCCCCCAAACCCCGTGAAACTTTCAGTAAGGTGGCAAAGCCTCTCTTCCACCCCCCTGCCTTTGCTTACAGTCCCTTGCCTTTCCACAATAACCGCCTCCCCACTCCCCCCCCCCAGCAAAAGCTTGTAATAAAAGCAGATTTGACAAAAGCAGCCGAGGCTGTAGATTGCGCTCCGTTGGCATCTTCTTTTCTGCTCTCGCCTTTTGCAGAAGGTGGCCTCGGTTGGGAAAGGAGGAGGAGAAGTTATGGGGCAAGCGGAGGAGCTGATCCGGATGGCCAAAAAGCTGGATAAGATGGTCTCCAGGAAGAACACGGTAAGAGGAGCTTGCGTGTGTGTTGGTTTGGGTTTGTATTTGCTGTGAAATAGCGTTTCAATCTTTTAAAAGTCAGCTGCTGTTAATACGAGTCATCTGTTTTGCTAGGATGGGGCGGGCGGGGGTGGAGGAAGAATAAAAAGTAAAGTTTGGGACAACAGCAGCTGTTTTCCAGTTTCTTTCCGTGGTCTTGTTAGCAAACCTTTTGGAAGTGTTCATGACAGGAGGCGCCATGCAGTTTGGAAAGTGTGCTGTACAAGAAAACTTCCCATGGCAAAGCATAGAACTTCAGTTGAGGGTGTCTGGATGGTTGAGGAATCATAAGACCGGAGCCAATAAAAATGTACTCTTTAAATACGTTTACACACGCGCGCGCGCGCACACACGTACGTCTGGGAATTACTTTTGTTTCATCTTCCACCACCCACTTCTATGCAATTTTCAGTTTTCTCACAGACCCAGTCTCCTCCCAGTGGCCTATGGGATTGGAGGAAAGGGAATGTAGACAACAGGTGTTTGGCAAGAGGTTGGTGATGTAAATTTAATCTCTTGCGCGCGTCTTAATGCTGTGGCCAAGAGAAGTAAAAATACTGCGTGCAGAAAAAGGAGGGGGTGTAGAGAGTACCCAGACTCACTTTGTAGAGGTTGTGTATGTGTGTGCACGCCTTCAAGTCACCTGTCGATTTATGGCGACCCTATGAATTTCATAGGGTTTTCTTAAGCAAGGAATACTCAGAAGTGATTTTGCCAGTTCCTTCCTCTGAAATGGAGCCTCCAGCACCTGGGGGAGTCCTTATTTAAAGGCATTTTCTATAGTAGAGGTGGGAGCTGTGCAGCCCTCCAGATACAAGCCAAAGATGATGGATGTGGGAATTTGCAGTTTCCCAACATCTAGAGGGCTGTAGAGCTGCTACCCCTGCTCTGTGTTGTGGATGGAGAATATATGGGTCTCTGAATGTTCTTGAGCAGCAACAGTCAGAGCCAACAGAAGCAATGGGTGCCCTTGTCCAGCAACACTGTGTGTGTGTGTCACAGTTTCCCTACCCCTGCACTCTGCCTTTAACAGTGGCTTCCTCATGCATGGAGGTAAATAGTGTCATCTGTTCAATGCTGGAACTGTGACAAGTATACCCAGAGGAGCTGTGCCAGACCTGAGGAACCGCATTGGAGGCATTTGTTTGTCTGCCATGTTTGGCTCCTTAAAAGTGGGTGTGCTGATAAACTGACCTTGGTGTTTTTCTTTCTAATGGTTAGATAAGTGATGCATAGGCTTACTAGATGCAAAAGAGGACACCTGTGCCTTTAATAAGTGATGTAGGAGAAGAATAAGGAGAGCAGGTGTAACATGCATGAGAAATTAAACCTGTTGAGTAGGGCTCAGGAGGCAGTGGCCCTCTAGATGATATTGGACTCCAATATTAGAAAACTGGGACTGTTTTTGTAAGTGTGAACAGTTTTGTATGTGTTTGGGTGTTATCTGTATATTAGTTTGGTTCCATTGTGTTTTGGAGTTGGTGTGTATCTGTGGCTGTGTTTTTGCTGTTCTGTTTCATGAAAGCAGGGCCTGTGTTTGCAGTCCAAGGAAGTTACCATCTGGTACCTATAAAACACTGCAAGAAATATGTGCACTCTGCAGTAAGACTGCCCCTTGAAGTTAATGTTTGACTCTCCTTGCAAACTTTGTTCTAGTACACAAAATCTAAAAATAACTCTTCCTCTTTGCCTTTCCACTCTTAAGGCTAGTGTTTATAAAACAATCTTCTGCAGATAACTGTGTGTGTATATGTGCCTTCAAGTTGCCTGTTGACTTAGAGCTACCCCATGGGGTTTTCTTGGGCAAGGAATACTCAAAGGTGGTTTTTTCCAGGTCCTTCCTCTGAAAAACAGCCTACCGCAGTGGTTCTTAGCATTTTCTTTACCAGGGACCCCCTTTAAATATCTTTTGTTGCTGTGGACACCCAAGACTTAACACAAGATTTAAAACCCTAACAACAACAACAACACCATTAAACCTTTCATTTCACCATTAAACCATTAAACCAACAACCATCCATTAAACCTTTCCTCAGAGGAACTGAAGTAGGAGGGAAGACTTTTTTTCTCCTGCTTCTTCCTGCAAGTTTGTGGCTGGAGCAGATTGAATGGCAATGCGCAGGCCAAACCAGCCAGCCAGCCTTTGCTTTGGCTCCTGTCACGTGGCCATTCCACTGCAGGGAGGTGAGCCAAGCAGCCTACAAGCATTCACAGACCCCCTGTGAAGACATTGTGGACCCCTGGGGGTCCCTGGACCACAGGTTAAGAACCACTGGCTTAATATACGTGGATGGTTTCCCATCCAAGCACCAACTAGGGTTGACCCTGTTTAACTTCCAAAATCAGACAGGATCTGGTGCCTTTAGGTATTTAGGCTACAATAAACAGTAAAATACTCTTTCCTGCTTTAGGAGAGGTTGGTGCTGCTTAAATTGGGCTGAAACAGCTCAGCCTTTAAGCAGCCAAATTGTGCCTCCTCTTGAGATTGGATCTTCTGAAGACTTGTTTCTAGTTTTTGTTTTGGATTTTATGTGGAGGATTGACAAAAACTGCTTGAAAATTGGAGATTTGTCCCTGTAGAATTGGATGCAATCAGCCTTGTGAAGTTGAAGGCTTTCATGGGTTTTTCCTTGGGTTTTTTCCAGGCTGTGAGGCAGTGTTCTGGAAGAGTTTATTTCCGATGTTCCGCCTGCATCTGTGGCTGGCATCTTCAGAGAATGGTTGGGTAGGAGTGATGGGGGGGGTATATACTGTGAACCCCTGTTGGGAAGGATATGTAAATTTGTGTATTTGAACGGCTAGTTTCTGGGTGGAGATATGCAAGGAGGGTTAGTGTCTGTTTGGCTGGTTAAGGGTCCATTATCTGCTGGAAATCCCCTGTCCCTGGGTGGAGTTCATTTGCAAGTGTTGAGTTCTGATTTTAGTGTTTTTCGGGACTGGCAACCAGATTTTGTTTACTTTTAGGGTTTCTTCTTTTCTATTGAAGTTGTCCAGGTGTTGTGGATTTCAATAGCTTCTCTGCACATTCTGACATGATAATTGTTGGCCTGGTCCAGAATTTCGGTGTTTTTAAATAACATTTTGTGTCCAGGTTGGTTTATAGCATGTTCTGCTACCACTGATTTTTCTGGCTAGCCCAATCTGCAGTGTCTCTCATGTTCCTTGATTCATGTTTGCACACTACGTTTAGTAGTCCCTATGTAAACTTGTCCACAGCTGCATGGTATATGGTAAACTGCAGCTGTGAGAGGGTCTCTTTTGTCCTTTGCCGAGCGTAGCATTTCTTGGATTTTCTTGGTTGGTCTGTAGATTGTTTGGAGGTTGTGTTTCATCATCAGTTTCCCTATTCTGGATGTGATTCCTTTAATGTATGGTAAAAATATGAATTCTTCATTTTAAATATTTTTTATAAGCCCATGAGCTCATCTTGATGGGAGATTAATTGTGGAAAATAGTGAATTAACTCACTATTGCAGCACTATTCATTTGTCCCCACAATCCATTTGCAAGATCACTAGCATGGAAAGCTATTCGAGTTTGAAGTTCACGCAGAGCATGCTGGTGAGAAAAGAAGGTGGCCGCGAGTGAATTACCTGCATTATTATTCCCCAAAAGCTCCCTCCATTTCCCCTTTTTTTTTTTGCCTTGTTAAATGAGAGATGCAGAAAAGCGATCTTATGCTTAAAAAGCTTTTTTTTTTTTTTTGCTCTGCCGCTCCTATAGCGCACACTCACATGCAAACCCAGGCCATACTGCCCCTCCACCCTCCTAAATAATGCACAGACACACAACTCTTTCTTTAACCTTGTATTGGTTACATATTCAGAATATAAGGTTAGGTACAGGTTAGTAAAGTAAATACAAATAGAGGTAGATACATGTTTGAGGTATATGTTTTAATTTGGCAATAAAATTGGCCTCAATTTGCAACTGAATGGTTGGGGGCAATGTATGGGTCGTGACCTCCTCATTGCCCATCCATGTGGTCCAAATGGTGGGTTGGTCCATCCCAACCCGCCTCCTAGAGGAGAGAGCCAATGGCCGGGCCCACCGCCCGACGCTCTCTCCTCCCCTGCAAACAAGTACATGTTAGCAAATAAAGGGGGAGGGGCCTCCTTTGAACTTGAACTTGAATTTGTACTTGAACTTGTACTTGATGGAGCCCCCTCTTCATCCTGCCTTATCACGACCCAATACATCCGCCACCAAGGCGTTCCCCATGAAAACCGCCTTCCGCCAACCATTGCCCCATCAACAGGCAGGCCTACCAGTCATCTGGGGCCTGTGTCTGCTCAGGCAGCACCCTCCCAAGCCTTATGTAGCTGACAAATGCCCTGGATCGCCATCGCCCCAAGCATTATGGACTCCTTGGACAGGCCAGCCTCTGCTGCCATGGTTGCGGCCCCTATCTGAAATGAATGGCTGCCAGATTCCTCACCCGGCAGCCCCAACCGCCGAATTGCCATCTTCAGGAGGCTCACGAATTAGAATCTGGTAAGCGGGACCCCATCCGCATGTCAGAACAGCGGACCCCCGATCGTGGCCCCAGACTTCCAAGTAAACCTTCAGGCTTGCCACAGGGCAAGGTGTGTATCCCTTCAACCTCTTCAGGTGCAGGGTGGTCCCGGGGCTATGCTGATCTGCTTTCGAGCACCGGATGTGCAGGGCCAAGTCATTCGCACCGATGGTGACATCACCCAGTTGTAGCGCCCTGCCGGACGTGTCTGCTTTGGAGGCACACACTGCCTCCCCAACCCTCAAGGCCCCAAAGAATGTGATCGCGTAGGCTGCCCCAAATAGCAGCACCTTGTAGCTAGAGTGGCAGATGGACGGCAGAAGGGCAACCAGCTGTGCCAGCATCCCATGAGACACCGGCCGCCTAGACTCTGGCGCCCTCGGCATCACCCTCTTCCAACCCTCCAATGCTTTCCTCGCCAGGAAGGTGGCACAGGGATCCCCCAGCCCTGCTGCCTTGCTGAAGAAGGAAGTACCTGCTGCCTGGCCAGCTATGGTCCTGGACGCCAGTCCTCTGTCTTTTAGGGATGCCAGGTAATGCAGCACCTCTCACTCTGACGCTGGTCCCGTCGTCCCGTAGCCATGCTTCTGCCGGAAGGCCGCGAACTGCGATGCTGCTCTCCCGTAACATGCCTGCATGGAAGGCGCCAAGGAGTCCACTATGCCCCTTAACACGGTTCGCTCCCAAGGCTCCAAGTTCTGCTGGGAAAGGGACCGCTGCCTCGTCCGCATCTGGTGCCAGCAACCGGAACCAGTTCGCCTGAAACTGAGATAATGCATCTGCGATCTAGTTATTCACGCCCGGGATGTGCTGTGCCTGGAAACTGATTTTGGCCTCCAGGCAGGCCAGCACGAACCTGCGCACCAGCCACATGACCCTTTCCGACCTGGAGGACTGCCTGTTGATGATCTTAACCACTGCCTGATTGTCGCACCAGAAACAAACCTTCTTGTCCCTGAATTCTCCACCCCACAGGGTGATGACAAACAGAATGGGAAAAAATTCCAGGAAGGTGAGGTCTCTGATCACACCCCTGGTCACCCACTTGGGCAGCCAAGGCTGAGCACACCAGTGTCCTGCATAGTAAACCCCGAAGCCCAGGCTGCCTGCTGCATCTGAGTGTACCTGCAAGGTACCCCCCAGCTCCAGGTGCCCCTGCCATGTGGTGATGCCATTGTAGTGTTCGAGGAAAGCTAGCCACACCCTCATGTCCTCTTTTACCCCTTTTGTGAGGCAAATGTGATGCGGTGCCCTGACTCCCCCGGTGATTCTAGCAATGCGTGCGCAGAAAGCCCTCCCGGGGGACACCACCTGGCATGCAAAGTTCAGATGCCCCAACAATGATTGCACTTCCTTCAAGGTGGCTTTTTCTTTCCCCAGGATGCCATCAAGTAACGCCCGTAGGCCCTCGATCTTGTCGTCAGGCAGTCTGGAGATCCCCCGTACAGAATCGAGCTGTATACCCAGGTACACCAGGGATGTCGTTGGTCCCACAGTCTTGTCAGGTGCCAATGCCCCCCCCCAGCTCGTTGGCAAGTGCCTGGAAGGAAGAGAGCAGAAACCCACATTCCTCCCCCCCCAGCAGGGCCCATCATCAAGAAGTCATCCAGGTAGTGAGTGACAAAGGGGGAACCCGCCCTGCGCTGCAGGGCCCATTCGAGGAATGTGCTGAAGGTTTCAAATGTGGAGCAGCTGACGGAACAACCCATGGGCAACGCCATGTCATAGTACCACTTGTCCTGAAACTTGAAGCCCAACAGGCAATGGTCATCGGGGTGCACCGGAAGTAGTCGAAAAGCCGACTGTATGTCACACTTTGCCATGAGTGCCCCTTGACCACAACTCTGCAGGAGGCGGGCTGCGTAGTCCAATGATGCGTATCTCACCGTACAAAGTTCTTGTGAGATCACATCATTGACTGATGCCCCTTTTGGATAGGAAAGGTAGTGAATGAGGCGGTATTCCCCCAGGGCCTTCTTGGGTACTACCCCCAATGGTGAAATCCTCAAATTGGGCATGGGGTGCTGTTCGAATGGACCCGCTATACGCCCCACCTTTATTTCCTTTGTAATTTTGCGCACCAGCACCTCAGGCAGCTGTGCTGCTGATTTTAAGTTGCCTGAGGTAGTGGCCTCCCTCTCGCCCTGAAAGGGGATGCGGAACCCGAATTTGAAACCTTCAGCTAGATATACTGCAGCCTGCTTCTTGGGGTAGGCTGCTAAGAGAGGGTGCATGGCCTCCAGCTTGACCGGGGTGAAAGCCATGCGCCCTCCCGCCCCTGCGTGCACCTCACTTTGTGGTGCCGCTGTTGGAGGTGCCACCAGATCCCTCCTCCTTCCTTGGGCCAGCTGCTGCTGGGCGATTGCTCCGAAAGGACTGCCCCCCCTGCCCTGCCGGGTGCAGTTCACCTTCGGGTGTCCCCCCCACAGCTGTTGCAGGAATGGTCAAACCTGCACTTGTACCTGGAGCACTTGCCTCCATTGTACTCCCAGCACACTGGCTTCTTCCCCTCCTTCTTGTGTGCCTCCTTTTGGGGGTCACCCTTCTCCCGCCTGCCTGGCCCCGTGGCCTGTAGCCAGGTGGGGTAGTCGACAGTTTCCCATCTGTGCATGGGAGACCTGGATGCCTTTTTCCTGCATTCAATGTTGTACAAGATGGCATTGGAGTCCCCTGCTTGAGCCCTCACCATCAGGACCTGGCGGAGGTAATTTACCAAGTGCCAGGCCCACTCCGGGAAGACTAGTGCTACCACCCCCATGAAGACCGTGTACCTGTTGAGCCAATTGGCAAAGGTGTGCTCCGATGGTTCCACACTGCCCTTGTCGGTATCTTTCTTGTCGCTCTTGTGCACCCTGGCCTCAGACCCAGGAGGCGGTGCCAGTGTGAAAACATCTACATAATAACCTTGCAGAATTTTTGAGCGCACCTTATGATCCAAGTGGCCCCCAGGAGGGTCCTCTTTAGATTTCGCTTCCCGGAGCTCCTCCCCATCCGGGCGCTTGCCATCCACCTTCCTGTCCTCCCTGCCTTTTCCCTGGCTCTTCTGAGCTTGAGGGCCCATGCCAGCAGGCCAGGCTTGAAGGCTCCCTTCTCCCAATACCTCCGTCACAGCCCTTTTTCTGGGAGGGGCGCGGCCGCGCTTGGGCTTAAATAGCCCTGGTTCGCGCCCCCCCTTGGCCTATCGGGGTGAGGCAGGCTTGCCCCCATTGGCTTATTCTTTCCTCATCCCTCCCAACAACAAAGGCCACTGGGAAGAAGACTCGAAGATGGCAGCCCCCATGGGCTCGCCATGCGGCCACCCTTCCCCCCCCCCGCCAGGCCCGAGGCCGAGCAGGGGGCGGGGGGAGGAGGGCTCAAGAGAAGGGCAGCCAGCTGGGGCGCAAAACAGCCCGCCGGCCAGCGGCGAGCCCACTTCAGTGGAAAACAATGGCAGCTCCAGCAGCTTCGTCACCAGCAAGCCTATGTGGCCAGCAAGCCCACTCCTGCGCACATCCAACCAATCACATTTTGACTTCCTGGATGTACCCCAATTTGAATTGGTTGTCAGATGGGCTGTAATGTGCATTTTCCTATATTCTTTTTTTAAAAAAAAAATCATGAGAAACAGCTAAAGTTGTAATTGGAAACTACTTGGAGTTTTCAGCCCCCCTCCTTCTGAAAATGGTCCTCTTCTAGACAAAAAAATATTCTGCCCACATTCCTTGAGGATTTTTTTCACCATCTAGATTCCAGAAAACACCCATATGTCCACACCCATACCTGGATCTGTTATGAGAGACCAAAGAGTTGATGTGTCACATTTCATATCTGTTGATGAGCTTCTTAATTTTGCAACAGAAAAAGAGCCAGCCATGCAAAAGCCAGTTATTAGCTCACGAAACCCATTGGGCAACCCTGGGCAAATCAATCTCTCAGCCTCCAAGGAAGGCAAAAGCAAAGCCTTTCTGAACAAAATCTTGCCAAGAAAACCCTGTGATAGGCTCACCATGTCAGAAAAGACTTGAAGGCACACAAGAACAACCATTAGTATGCAGGGGCCCTTGGGGCTTATAGAATTAGAATGACTCTTGAGAAAGGATTTTAGCCAAGTTTTCTGAAGATGATGGGGGTTGTAGGCCCAACATATGTCAGGTTCAGAGTGGTGCTCTAAGCACTGCATCGCACTCATGCAGCAGTGGTTAATTTTTGCAGTGCAGTTGTTAGGCAAGGGTCCTTGTTGTGGAAACTGAGATGTTACATGCATAAATTGGACAGTGCAAGTCACATATATACTGGGCTTTATGTGTGCAGTTCACATCTTGTTTTATTCACTTGTGTGAATGGGTGTTGTTTTCAACAAATGCATTTATGGTATTTCTTGACAGAGGTCAGCATTGTCAGATACCTGCTGAAGCCCACCAGTGAGCAAAGCTTAGAAAAGTTACTTTTTGTACCAGGCCAGTGCCTTCTATCACCCAGTTTTTAAAAACTATTTTAGTTACTTTTGAGTACTGATGAAGGCAAGAGGTGCCATTTAAAAGTAAGTATGGTAATTACTTTGGGTATATTAGAACTGCCAGTGTTAAGGAATTAAAAAATAATTTCCATGCACTGTTGTTAAAGAATAATTTTTTCTCATTAATTCTTTATTAACATTTTCAAAAATCTCAACAATGCTTATAGCATGTTTTCTCATTTTTCTTACAGAACATCAGTGTTATTTTTAACACAAATAACAAATACAAAGGCAACAAAATACCACAATACAAAACAACCATTACACACCTACTACAATTATTAATCTAAAATTACATATAACATCTACTGTAATTAACTTCCTCCCTCCCAGTTGTTGGTTATATTTGTTTTTTAGCCTGACTTTCTCTTTCATGTTATCTTCTACATTCCTCTACTGTTAATAATATTTTCTTAGTTTTTGAAGCTTAATACAGATGATTTCCCCCACAATTGCACCATGTAAATTGTCATTGTTCCAAATTTTCTTGAAATTTGAGACAGATCCATCTTTAATTGATATGGTCAACTTATCCATTTCAACAAGATCTGTCTTCCTGAGTCGGTACCTTCCATTTCTGTGCGTGTAAAAGTCTAGCAGCAATCACCATGTATTATACAATTCTACCAATTCTCTGATCAGTGAATGATGGGTGCTTTTCCAACCTTGGATAAGTCTTTTTGCTACAGTAAGGTCACACAGGATACACTGATGCTATCCATCAGTTAAATTCTGATTCATGGGAATATAATTTAAAAGTACTGTGGGTGTCTTGTCAATCCCCTCAAGGGCTAGAAGTTCCAATCCCTACGGAATAGGGGTGAACAACCTGAAACCCTTCAAATGTTGTTGAACTTCCAAATCCCATCATACCTCTTAATTGTCTATGCTCGTTAAGGCTGATGGGAGTTGTTGTCCAGCCACAACAAAAGAGCCACATGTTCCTCACACTTGGAAGAGAACGTGAACATACCTTGTATGAGATAAATGGACAAACACATGTTTAGGTCATGTCAGTATAACTAATAGGTTTCTCTCTTCCTAGGAAGGAGCTCTTGACCTGTTAAAGAAGCTAAACAGCTACAAAATGACTATCCAGCTTCTCCAGGTACCACAGCATGGAAAATGAAGAAAACGTGTTGAGGAATCTGGGCATTGTTGCATCTCTTGAACTATCTCCCCAAGATGCTCACAATGGTGGATTGACTGATTGATTGATTGATTGACTGATTGTATTAAGACATTTTAAAACTGCCTTTCATCCTTACAGATACAGGGCAGGCAGCTATATGGGAACAAGTTTTGGCCCTACTGTCTTCCACAGGCTGCACTGATATATCAGTGGCACACTGGGAATGATGTCACATCACTTCTGGTTTCTGTTTCATTTGTTCTGCAGCCAATTTTCAAGGTTTTAGGGGGGGTACAAAGCAAACCGCTGCATTTGGTGTGTTTGGGCTGATTTGGGGGGTGGAAAATCACCCAGAATTTTTTTTTTATTGGATGGGTGCTTTGGGGGAGTGCCAGGAACACATCACCAACCATTGTTTCCTTTGTTCCCCATTTTATGCTCTCAACAACCCTCTAAGTTTCATTAGGTCCAAGGTCACACAGTAAATTTTGTGGCTGAATTACCTTTAAAGCCCTACATCGTTTGGGTCCAGGTTACCTTCAGGGTCACCTCTTCCCATACAATCTGCCACTCAGGTCCTCTGAGGGACATTTACTTCAACCAGTCAGGACTAGACTGGCAACTGTCACCCAGAGGACCTTTTCATCAGCTGCCCCCAGACTGTGGAATGACCTGCCAGAAGAGATTCGACAGCTAAATATGCTGTCAGAATTCAAAACAGAACTAAAGACCTATCTCTTCCAGGAGGACTACTCAGTTATCTATGGATTTTAAATAAGTATTTTAAATCTATGAATGCTTTTAATGTTTCTTTTAATTCTGTGTTTTTAAATGATTTTATGTCATATATTGTATTTTAATTTATGTGGTACCCCACCTTGAGCCTTGGGGGCAGGCGGGTAAGAAATAATTTTTTATTATTATTATTATTATTTGAACCTGGATCACCCCACTCCTACTCTACACTTTGTGTGTGTCTAAATCTTATCATAAGCATGTTTAGCAGTTTTCTCCTTGGGCTAGTATCACATATTCCAAGCCTTTAGCAAAATATTTTTTTTTAATAGTGTGTCTATTATAAGTCATTGGATTCTCACTGAAGTTGGCTTTTGGATCCATATTTGGTTCCAAGAGATGCAAACTGGGTAATCTTGAATTGTAATGCCAATCCAGCAAATTTTCTAACCTATCCATGAGGGAAGCAGAGCTTAGAAAAATGTCTTAATTGGACTACAACTCCTGGTTATGCTAGTGAGGGAACTAAAGTCCAAAAAAGTAACGATCTGAAGCACTGGATTGAAGATACAGGGATCTATTTACAAAGCATAGACTTTTTCCTCTCTGAGCATTAATGCTAATCCTGCTATTCTTCCTTTCAGGCGACAAGAATAGGCATAGCTGTCAACACCATCCGTAAACACAGCCCAGATGAGGAGGTGGTGGCTCTGGCAAAAATCCTCATCAAGAAGTGGAAGAGGTTGTTAGGTAAGAGGCTGTCAGGGCTAGAAAGTATGTAGCAGGTCCTCTTGTGTTCTTAAGATGCAGAAAGTATTTTATGAATTTATTGTCATTCAGGAGGCTGCAAAGTATGGTGACCTGGTGGTAGATGGGTGTGTCAGATTAGCACGCACTGGGTACCTCTGAACAAGACAAGAGGTCCAAGCAGCAAAAAATGGCAGCAGAGTATTGTTCTCCCAGGCATAAGAATATCACACAGACACAGGCTTGTGTCTAAAATTCAACTTCTCTTTATTGTAGCATAATAAAGAATATTTACAGTAATTTACAGCACCCCGTAGAAAAATATCTTCACACAGTGAGATCCAAAACAAAGCTGCTCAGATTCAGGATATGAAACACAGTTGTATAGGATAGCTAAATACCCAGCTCAGCAGAATTTACAGCAGTCTTCTCAGACAGTTTAGCACCAAAGCTGTTAGCTCATCAAAAAATGATACATCAGAGAGGGTGTGGCCAACTGCCCAAGATGACAGACGTCTACATCCTGAGAAGAACAAAATCCCTGCAAAATCACTAATTTGGGGCATTAATAGATAAAACAGTCACAGTAATTTCCCCCTTCTTCAATGCTTGGAAATAAGAGACAGATTGATCAGCCAATTTTGGGTTTCTGCACTTTGGCTAAAACATCAAAACTAGACCACAGCAAGTCAGAAGACAACACTGAAGATACCATGACAAAAAGCTCAGCTAAAGGGAGTAAGAGTGGGACTGCAGAACACCATTCACTGCCTGACTCCTAACTCCCAGAACTTTTAGACCAGATGTGAGAGAAGATCATAAAAGATGTACAAAAAGAATTGCTAATGGGCTAGTCTACAGCATTAGCGCCAATAAATACTAAACTTACAATGCTTACGGCGCAGATAGATGATATTGAGATACTGCGAATGGTGCCCTACAACAAGGGATCACTCAAGATGTCCAGATCCAGGAACTGGAACGCAATCAAGAATACCTTCTCAACAAAGTGGATGATATGGAGAACCGGAGTAGACGTGAGAATTTACACCTGAGGGTTTTTTTGGAATCTGTAGGGCAGGCTGATTTATTACCAACAGTATTTCCCTGGATAAAGGACACCTGCCCAAAATTGACCCTCATGGGCTGATATTCAGTGGATTCATCACACCACTGTATTCAATCCACAAAATAAAACACTACCGAAGGACATCCTGATTAAATTTTCTAATTACCAGATAAAAGCTCAAATCCTAACTGCACTCAAACCATTCCAAACCTGACCTTTCAAAACAGCAAGGTACAGGTCTACAAGGACTTATCCCAAGAAACTAAAAATGCTTCAACCTTACTTTTGCAAAAAGAGGGCATTAAATAAATTGATTGTGACCAGAGAAGAACACACACTGACTGCGGCAAACCAACAACAAATGCTAGAAATATGCAAAGCCCTAGGTGTAAAGGAATTGGAGAAAAACATTGCAAAGGACAACCACTCTCAAGACCCTGATCAGCAATACACGACTGGCTGGAAAATGGTACACGGGAAAGAAACATGGGGAAAAAGAACGAAACCAAGACATGAAAATGATTTTGTCACTTCATAAACAATATGCCTTCACACTTACAACACCATGGATAATTGCACAATAACGGTTATTCCTTCCTCGTGTCTTCCCTCCCCCCTCCCTAACCGCTACATATTGTTCCTCCCCCCTTTTGTCTTCCCCCAATCCTTTATTAAGTATTAGACATTTGAAACTTACTGATAGAAAATGGTTGTTTGACAGTTAATGGCAGACAATTTTGCAGAAGGCATCTTGTCTTCTTCTACCTCCTTCTTTTCCCACCTAGATTAACAACTTCTGCCACCATATTGACACAATAGCTCTTTAGCATAACTGTCAACAACTATTCTCCTAATGGTTCAGATTTTGTTACATTTCCCACTCCAGCCTTTCCTTTCCCCCCTTCTCCACCCCATCCCCCTCCTCCCTAGTGTGATGCATCCTTTGACATGTACGCATGCCCCATGTGTAATCCAAACCACCATATCTCAAAAAGATCTTGATCCCACCCTGTAACACAGAATAACCCCGTATCACCCCCCCCACCATTACCAGAGGAGATTGATCATCCCCGATCAAATCAAGACCTGGACTTACACCCAGGTTCTCTACCTCTTGGCAAAATGTTCTTGTACCAGTTATTAGTGTTTTGGGACACAGACAAGATGTTTTTTACATAGTTCTTGCTGCCTAGTGTTTTTCTCTCCTGGATCTCTAGCCACAAACATCACCTAACTTTCATACATGACCACTCAAAGTCTGATCTGACAGCATTCTACCTGCTCCAGTATAAATATCCCATACATGGATAAGATCAAAATAATTTCTTTCAATGTTAAAAGGTTAGGATCTGCCCCAAAATGAAAATGGATTCCAAATTACTTGAGAAAATCAAAGGCAAACATCGCATACTTATAGGAAACCCATAGAAAGGAACACACGCCATTATTTTCCCCTTCTTTATTCCCATCACAATTTCTAGCTTCACATTGTATTTCCATGCTTTCCAATTAGCCCAATTAACTGAAATAATTTGAGAACAATGCTCAACCGGATGGGTAAGAATGGAGGTGGGAGATATCTCTTCATCTGGATTCTCATTCCTTTATTCAAACCCCTCACATAAAAAGCTAGCAGAATTTTTAAAAATCCATTCCTAAGAAACTCTCTTTACATATGGAAAAAATGGTCACACTGTCTGGCACCACTGCCTTCCCTCATTCAATCATTTTTATTACATACAGGCTTTAGGACAGCTGATAAATGTCCACAGTTTTTGCTCTGGAAGGATTGTGGCTTATACCGTATCCGTGATCTCCTCAACCAGGGATGTACTATAACCTCAGATGAATTGAAAAATAAATTAAAAGAGACTCCACATAATTGGCTGCAGATTCGGCAAGTACTATTTCGAATAACACATTTAAACTCACAAAAAAACCTTAACACATTCACTTACACCATTTGAAGAGATATGTTTATTAGAAAATTCTCAGATTAAAGGTAAAGCAGCAATGATATATAAAACTAATTAATATTACATATGACAATGGTCAATACATTCAGCGTTTTGGCAATCAGTACTGGATGTGGAGATCATGGAAAATACATGGTCACCTCTCTACCTTACACATTTAGATCATCTTCAGTCAAAGAAGGAGTTATTAAAATTATAAATAAATGATATCTTACACCCATCCAAATATCCAAGATGATTAAAACTTTACCACCAAAATGCTGGAGAGGTTGCGAGGATCAGGGTTCTTATATCCACATATGGATAGACTGTACTAATGTTAAAACACTTCTGCCTGCTTAGGACTGTGTCTTTGTTGCACCTCAGTTTTAATTGCCACAGGACCTTTTGTACTGACATGAGGTGAAACTGGCTCTGGCACTTCATGAGATTCCTGTGCATCTCCATTTATAGGCAGAAGCACCTCAGAATTTGAGTGAACATAGCGCTAATTGCTATGTTCCTCAAATTGGCCATTTCTGGAATTACCATTGGGCATTTACCATTTCCAAGAGCAAATCTATAAGCTTTTGAACCACTTTAATATCTTACAAACCTTAGCCTCTGAACTTTAGGAGATCCTATTCTCCTTGAATTTTTGGGTATGTTTACCCATGCAAAACTCCCCAAAATTCTCAGATGCTTAACTGAAGATTTTTTTACCGTACAACAAAAAATATGGAGTATCCTGTACCACAGAGTTCCACAGTCTGTTATGTAATTGGCAGTTAGGGTTGCCTTGCCCCAGTATTTTCGATCCATCTTGAAATCAAATAACAGAGAATCCTTCATTGTTTGCAAAATGCCAAGTCTGCATTCTGCAACACCATTCTGGCTGGGCGTAAAGGGGGCAGAGCATCTGTGAAAATGCCCCTCTGTTTTAACCATTTCTGGAATTTATCAGACATAAATTCCCCCCAGAGTCACTTTGCATATAGCCAACCTGAACCTGGTATTTCCTCTCAACATAATTACACCAATTTTTGAAATGTTTCAAAGGCTTCGCTTATTTTTCAACAAATAACAAAATCCAAACCTCGAAAAATCATCAACAATTATCATAGCATATTTGACCCTTCCCAAAGATGAAGAAAAAAGATCAGCCAAATCAGTGTGTTCAAAAATTCTCTTAGATTTCCTATCACTGAATTTAGGAATTGGTGACACCTTTGATTTGCTCTGCTTACATATTGAACAGCCCAATAAAACATCACAGTTGTTCACTTAGAAATCATAACGTACATCAGGCATTTGTCTCAAAACCTTAAAACTAAGATGACCCATTCTTCTGTGCATCAAATGTATGCAGTCATTATGAACTGGGGTGTTTGTCATTACAGCCTGGGCTAAACCAGCTTTGGGGTTCATATAATAAAGTTGATTTTTAATTCCCCTTCTGCACTAACATTTCCATCCTTCAAAATAAAACATTTACTATCATAGAATCATAGAATTGTAAAGTTAGAAGAGACCACGGGGGCCATCCAGTCCAACCCCCTGCCATGCAGGAAATCTTGATCAAAGCATCCCCGACAGATGGCAATCCAGCCTCTGTTTGAAGACCTCCAAGGAAGGAGACCCCACCACGCTCCGAGGGAGTGCGTTCCACTGCTGAACAGCTCTTACTGTCAAAAAGATCCTCCTAATGTTAAGGTGGAAAATCTGTTCCTGGAGCTTGCATCCATTGCTCCATGTTCCAATCTCTGGAGCTTTGTCAATATCCTTTTTGAATTGTGGTGCCCAGAACTGGACACAGTATTCTAGGTGAGGTCTGACCAAGGCAGAATAGAGCAGCACTATTACTTCCCTTGATCTAAACACTATACTTCTATTGATGCAGCCCAAAATTGCATTGGCCTTTTTAGCTGCCACGTCACACTGTTGGCTCATGTTCAATTTGTGGTCTACTAGGACTCCTAGATCCCTTTCGCACATGGTCTCGTTCAGCCAGGTCTCTCCCATCCTGTATCTATGCATTTCATTTTTCCGCCCTAAGTGAAGTACTTTACATTTCTCCGTATTGAATTTCATTTTGTTAGCTTTGGCCCAAGCTCTCCAGTCTATCCACGTCATTCTGAATTTTGATTCTGTCCTCTAGGGTATTAGCTACTCCTCCTAATTTGGTGTCATCTGCAAATTTGATAAGTATGCCCCTAATTCCCTCATCTAAGTCATTGATAAAGATGTTGAATAGCACTGGGCCCAGGACAGAATCCTGTGGCAACCCACTGGTCACATCTTTCCAAGACGAAGAGGTGCCACTGCTAAGCACCCTTTGGGTTCAGCCGATCAACCAATTACAAATCCGTTGAACAGTTAACTTGTCTAGCCCACATTTTACAAGCTTGTTTGCAAGAATGTCATGGGGAACCTTGTCAAAGGCCTTACTGAAATCAAGGTATGCGATATCTACAGCATTGCTTTCATCTACCAAGCTGGTAATTTTATCAAAAAAAGAGATCAGATTAGTCTGGCATGACTTGTTTTTCTGAAACCCATGTTGACTTTTTGTGATTATGGCATTACCTTCTAAATGTTTAATGATCTGCTCTAGAATCTTCCCTGGTATTGATGTCAGACTAACTGGACGATAATTGTTGGGATCCTCTTTTTTCCCCTTTTTGAAGATGGGGACAACGTTTGCCCTCCTCCAGTCTGCTGGGACTTCTCCTGTTCTCCAGGAATTCTCAAAGATTATCAATAAAGGTAATTTCATACCCCTCTGCAGTAAGAGCATTTACGGAGAGTAAAGACATTTCAAGTGAAGGCATATAAACCACTTTCTCAACATTTTTGATCTAGACATGAAATAAAACATTTTCCCTCACCCTATACAGTAGATTTTTGACCATTTGCAAGTTTCACATGGTTAATTCTGGATTTTGACATTTCTACAAATTCAGTCATAATTGGCTATGTGTACACTGCAGCCACTGTTGAGAACCCACAGTTTAAGTCAGATGGACTTTCTTTTCTCACCACAGCAGACATGGCTTCTGTGCAGCTCAGCTCTCCTTTTTCACCTTGAATTTACAACCAGAAGAACTACAAGTCTAGCATATTTTTACAGCAAATGCAGCTTCTGTCCCTCCACCATTCACCACTTTATGGCTGTTGGGATTTTCAGGCTTCTTCCTCAGCATGAAGTGTTTTTCTTCTTCCTTTCGCTGTTTATGTCTCGTTCTTCAAGCAGACAACCGCTGATTTAATTTACAGACAGATCTCTCTCTGGAATTGCTTCCATGCTGTTTAGTAGAGCATCATAACTTGAATCTAAACTGCTCAATATTATGTAAATCTTCTCTGACTCATCATAATCAAGTCCAGCTTCATGCAGCTTCTCAAACAGAGAACGAAGATATGCTAAGTTATATCTTTGCAAGGTCTCAGCTGTGCCTTGTAGAGCTTCCTTGTGAGAAGGATTTTGGATCCAGTTGTCTCATGCACGTAAACAGCTTGTAAAGCATCCAGCATTTCTTGCTGGTGTTTAAATCTCGAACATAAGTCAACTGCAAATCTTCTAGCCCCAAAATTATTGTACCATGTGTTTTTTCTTCTGCCTTTCTCTCAGGATCATTTGGAGCAGCAACAGTGTTGACGATTGGGTCCCAAATTTCTTCTCTTCTCAAAAATGTCTGCATTTTCAAGCTCCAGTCTAAATAGTTGCACTCATTAAGCCTTTCAAAAGACTGTTAATGACAGTTAATCAAACATATGGGATCACATTTTCTCTCTTTCAGAATCGTCCGAATCCCCAAAGAGTAAAAAGGAGAAAGATCAAGAAAAAGGGAACCACATCGCTGGTCTGAAAGCTGAAGAGGCACTTTCTCACCAAGCAAATATTTGTAAAAGTCCAGATGGAAAGCCAAAAGACCGGTATTGACATGCTAGGGCTATCTTAGCAGCATGTTATGGCTGGCCGCATGTTGGACTTTAATTCCCATGACCCCTAAATTGGTTTTGTGGTTAGGACAGATGACAGGAGCAGCCCAACAACATTTGGAGGTCTACACGTTCCCTACATGTGAAGGTCTTCACCCCCATGTAATCTAGAACAATATTTGAAGGTCCATGTGTTCCCTACATGTGATCTAGAACAATATTTGAAGGTTTGTCCGTTCCCTACATCTGATCTAGAACAACGTTTTGTAGGTCTGCACATTCCCTACACATGATCTAGAATAATATTTGAGGATCCACACATTGCCTGCATGTGATCTAGAACAACATTTGGAGGTTCACATGTTCCCTACATGTGATCTTGCTCCCCCTACATGCACACAAGCCACATGAACTGTATTTGTTAATATTAGATCTTATATGGAGCAAAGTGAGAATGAATACTTGCAACTTGGGAAATGAAAGGACCTGAAGCATGACTCTGCTGTTCTCCATTCCCACTGTTTCACAAGTGCCTCTAAGGTTTCCTTTGACAAGTTTTAAGGAAAGAGCAGCATTTTAGCATATGCAAACTGGTTTGCTGTTTGAGTACCTCAAATATTAAAAATACTAACTGTTCTTTGACCTCTCCTTTTTACCCCCCAGAAAATCGAACAAGTCAATCTCTCAAGAGGCAGAGCCAAAAAGTGGTTCCTCTGTGGTTCTCAAGCCAGACAGGTGCAGTTTGTTCATCAGAAGAATATTTTTTCCCAAGATTTTATTTTCAAGATTCTATGTTCCAAGATTTCTTTTCCCAAGATTCTGTGTTTATGAGACAACATAGAAACAATAAGGTCTCACAAACAAATGAACATTCAATGATAAACATAGGATGGTTACAAACAGTAGGAAAGGAAAACCTGTATAGTCCAGGGTATAGCAGCTACATGTTTTGTATTTCATCACTTTCACAGATGAGTGTAAGTAAGAGCAGTTAACAATATCGTGGGAGTTGCAGAGGGAACAGTAGAGTTGTGCGTGGGCACATCCTTCCAGAACGGGAACTAGGATTCTGGGGGTCTTGGGCATTGGCTTGTATTGTTTACATATTGTATTAAAATAAACCAGTCCTCTAGAAAAGTAGTAGCTGGTGCGTTACCATTATATAGCATCAGAAGAATATTTTAAGGGGAATGTAAACACAACATAGATGAGTCATAGTATTCCAGCACCTTTTCTTTTCTTTTCTTTTCTTGAAAAAGAGGAAAAGCCACAACCAGATGCTCTGCCTTTTTAGAACTACATGTCGAGAAATATGCAAAGTAACAGTGTCTGGGTCCAGTTAGAACTGGGTTCAGATGCCTATGCAGCTATGGATTCAGTGGATACCCTTCACTCTGTCTCCACTCCCCCGTGAGAAGGAGTGGACTTAATTCTGGGACATGAACATGTTCTCCATTTTTTTTTTGTATTATTTATGAGTACAGCTACATTTTTCAAATAAAACTCCCTCCACATACTAACAAAAACATGGGGAGCCACTTTTCCAAGCTACATGCATCTCTTTCCATTTGTTAGAATTACAAGCTGGTAGATCAATGCAGTGCTATGGATGTAATATATCTTGATTTCAGGAAGGCTTTGACAAGGTCACCCATGATACTCTTGCAGGCAAGCTGGTGAACTGTAGGCTCAACAGTGTTACAATTAGTTGGATCTCTAAGTGGCTGACAGGCTGAACCCAGCTCACCAATGGTTTGTCTTCATCTTGGAGAGGAGTGACTAGTGGGGTGCTTCAGTGTTCTGTCCTAGGCACAGTGTTGTTTAACATCTTTATAAATTATTTAGATCAGTGCTGTCCAACCTGTGGCCCTCCAGGTGCTTCAGACTTCAACTCTCAGACACCTGAGCCATGGTCAGGAATTCTGGGAGCTGTAGTCCAAAACACCTGAAGGGCCACAGGTTGGACAGCACTGATTTAGATGATGGAATAGAAGACATGCTTATCAAATTTGCAGATGACGCCAAATTGAGGGGCTAATACCCCAGAGGACAGGATCCAGATTCAAAATGACCTTGACAAATTAGAGAGCTGGCCCAACGAAAATAATTTTCAACAGGGATAAATATAACTTGCCACATTTAGGCAAGAAAGCAAAATGCACAAGTGTAAGATGAGTGACACCTGGCTTGAAAGCAGTCCATGTGAAAAGAATCAAGGGTCTTAATAGACCACAGGCTAAATGTGAGTCAGTAGTGTGAGACAATGGCCAAAAATACCAGTGCAATTCCAGGCTGCATCAACAGGAGCCTAGTGTCCAGATCAAGGGAAATAGTAGTGCAACTCTTCTCTGTTTTGGTTTTACTTCCCCTGGAATACTGTGCCCAGTTATGACCACCACAATTCATGAAAAAAATTGACAAGCTGGAATGTGTCCAGAAAAAGGGCAATCAGAATGATCAAAGGCCTGGAAACCAAGGCTTATGAGGGACTACTCATAAATTGGGTATGGTAAGCTTGGAGAAGGCCAAGAGATTACTTGATAGCTATCTTTAAATATCTAAGGAGATGGTGTTTCATGATGGTGTGAGCTTGTTGCCCCAGAGACTAGAATGAGAATCAATGGATTTAAATTATAAGAAAAGATATTCCACCTAAACTTTAGGAAGAACTTCTTTACTTAGAACTGTCCAGCAGTGGACTATACTGCCTTGGAGGGTGGTGGAGTCTCCCTCTTTGGAGGTCTTTAAACGGGTTGAATGGGCACCTTTGAAAGAATCCTTTAATTGTGCATTAATGCATGGTAAGGGGTAGGAGTAGATGTCTTTTGCAGTTTCTTGCAGCTCTTAAGATTCTGGAGATACATAATCTGACCATGGTGATGCATATATTATAATATTCTCTGTGCCAGACTGTCATTGGAAAGTGTTTAAAAAATTAATAGTGTTCAAAATGCTGCAGCCAGAGTGTTAAATGGGGCTGGTTATAGGAAACACAGCTCTCCAATTCAAACTGCTGTATCTTCTTCGTGGTCTCTGTGAATCACACAGCTGGGTTATTCCTACACATGCGCAGAGCATTCAGAACCTTCTGGTATCGCTAGGCAGAATGTGCTTTGCAACATTTTGGCGGTAACTCTGCCTCTCCTAACGTTCCCTTTAAAAGGCTCTCCCGCCTAATTCCCCTCAGTTCCTTTTTTCCCGCCGTGTTAGCAGCACAAAGGAACTTTCTATCGCTGATCCTATTGTTGATTTTCACTTTCGTTTTCGACTCGGACTGGATTTCTTGACTATGATTTTGCTCATTCATCGGACTTGTCTGCACTCTCTGATACTCAGCTTGACGTGGCTTGCTGACGACGTTATTTTCTTGATCCCTCGGACTTGGCTTTGATCTCGGCTCTCTCGGCTAGACCCGGACTCTCTTTATAACAACCTGTACTCTAATCGAAATGTCTTCAAGGGCTGCCTTTAAGACGTGTTCCATTTGCCAGGCGAAGCTGCCAAGTTCGAACAGCCATTCCAGATGCCTTATTTGCCTGGGTGAGTCACACAATGCCGATGCTTGTGTCCACTGTAGGGCCTTTACACCTCAGGCTCGCAAGCACCAGTCTTCGTGTCTGAAGTCCTTCCTATATGAGAAGGCCCTTATACCGTCCGCTGCCTCCACTTGGACAACCAAACAGCCAGCCTCGCCTCAGAAGAGGGGACAATCAACTTCACCTCGATCTCCTCAGAAGAAGCATCATTGGTCGAGGAGTCCTTCCCGCCGTGAGTCTGTGGTTTCTGACCCCGAAGCAGTGCAGCATTCTTATAAACATGCAGCCAAACTGCCCTCGGCTTGGGACCGGGTCTCATCGGATTCAACCACTTTGACGTCGAAGGCGGCTCCTTTGGATCCGATCTGGACCGAGAGACCCTGGTCGGGACCGGGAGTCATCCACATCGTCTAAGGATAAAGCCTCCAAGAAAAAGAAGACCAAACACTCTTCTCAAAGCGAGAAGACATTGAAGGACTTGGCCAAATCCTCCACAGCGGCGACTCCGCACCCACCTGCCACTAGCATTACAACTGTGCATGAACCTATGGCTCCAGCTTGAGAAGAGCCTCGAGTTCAGAGGCCTGATAAAGAATGGCCCTGTTCCCAAACGGGCACCCCAACTCCCTGTCTGGAAATCGTGGATGTTGATATGGGTGACCCTTCTACGGAGACTTTGGAGACAACCTCGCGGATTCGGGCTCACTCTCCAGCCTTGCTTGTCTCGAGGGCAGAGCTCCTTCAGCACACTGACGCTGATGTTGACATGCAGACCGAATCCATCATTGAGGTCGATGAGCCCAGGCCCTCCACCTCGAGGATCCAAGACGATGCACAGGCGTACGAGGCCTATGATTTGGCTAGAGCTGTCTTCCACGCTCCTATCTCCACCATTTCAGGACAGAGGGAGCGCTTGCCTGATCCGGTCTTTCATCTCTCAACCAAAGCTGCCACTTTGCATGCCCTGGTACAGACACCACCTAGGCTCTCCTTTCACGGACTGGACAAACCCTCCGAATCAGAGCACAGGCCCTCGGTACCGATGTGCAGGGATGCCGAAATACAGGTATCCCCATTTTGTTCCTTGCCTCCTTTGCCTCCTACACCTTCAACTCGCACAATTTCGCTGCGCCAGAGCCACCAAAGTCCTTCACCATCTTCAGACTCTTTGGTGTCCTCCAAGTCTTCCGAGGACTACATTCCATACATCCCATCACCACAGCTGGACCTGCTCAATGAAGATTCATCTTCGCCTACCGACAATGTTCGGTCCTTTTCTGAGCAGGTTGTGTGCATGTTGCATGTGCTAGATTTGAAAGTGATTGAGAAAGAGTCGGAGCCGGTGGATCCAATCTACCACTGCATAAAGTCAAAAGGCCCTCTGGCGGCAAGCATCCCCTTTCTGCCTTCCCTCTTTAAGTTGACACAGGGTTTGTGGGAGAACCCATCTTCCATCCCATCAACTTCAAAGAGAATCAATCACCTATACTGGGTGGCAGGCACTGACATTGATTGGCTAAAGGGGCAGCCACGTCACAACTCCGTGGTGGTCGAGGCGTCGCAGGCCAAAAGACAACAAAGGGCCCAGACGATGCCATCGGATCCAGAAGGCAGAAAGCTGGACATAATTGGTAAAAAGATGTATTTGACTGCTGGGCTCAGCTTCTGAATTGCTAATTATTCTGCATGTATGGGGGTCTACCAGCAAGTCTTATGGGAAAGAATGATGCCCCTGATTCAAGACTTGCCTGATGAGAGGAGGAGGTTGGCTGAAGCGATTCAGGCTGAGGCCCAACTGCTGGCCGGGCAGCAGATGAATTCGGCGAGGCATGTCGCAGACTGTGCCGCCAAGACTATCGCAGGTTCCATCGCCCTGCAACAACATGCTTGGCTCTGCTCCTCTGGACTCGCTCCTCAAGCAGCAGCGACCATTGAAGACATGCTGTTTGACAGCGCCAACCTCTTCAATGGATCCACCGATGAGAAGTTGGAGTTCACACAGAAGATGAGGACCACTGTGCGCAAGTACGGTATGCCATCATCCTCATCTTCTGCTTACCGGGCACAGAGTCGCATTGGCTGGCAAAGCTCCTCTTACGGTCTCCAATTCAGAAGGGGGAACATGCCTCAGTCATCTAGGCACTCCCGCTTCCACCAGCCTCCATCGTTGGCTTCGTTGGTGAGGAGCCAGGGCTCAACCTCCCGTTACAGGCTTCCCTCCAGACAAAAGGTAAAGGACGATGGCAGAAGGAGGTTCTGATCCACCTTAACCTCACTGTGACTATCTCTTTTCTTCTAGAACCCCCTTTTCGGAGACCGACTGTCATCATTCCAGGACACCTGGCCCTCAATAACATCGGACCACTGGGTACTGTTGATCGTACAACAAGGCTACTGGATCGAATTCGACGTTCTGCCTCCGACAGATTGGATGTGACCAACGCCGCCCTCCCCTCCTCGAGGAAGTGCAGACGCTGCTTCAGAAAGGGGCCATCGAACCCATCGATCCTGGTCTCCAACATCTCTGCTTCTTCTCGAGGTACTTCCTTGTCATGAAGAAAGACGGGGGCTTCTGTCCAATCCTAGGCCTCAGAGGAGTGAACTGGTACATTGTCCTGAGGAAGTTCAGGATGGTCACTCTAGCTACTATACTGCTCCTCCTTCAACAAGGGGATTGGTATGCATCCATAGACTTCAAGGATGCCTGCTTTCACATTGGGATCCATCCTGCCCACAGACGGTTCTTGCCATTCCAGATCAAGGACGATGCCTTTCAGTTCCGTGTCCTTCCCTTCGGCCTCTCCACAGCACCAAGGGTGTTCACAAAGTGCATGGGCGCAGTGGCCGCCTTTCTTCAACAACAGGGAGTAGTAGTCTTCCCTTACATCGACGACTGGCTAATGGTTTCAGGATCCAAACACCAACTTGAGATGGACATTACTTTCACCCTAGATGTGCTGAGCACCCTGGGACTTGTTGTCAACACAGAGAAGTTCCATCTCATCCCAACACAATCCATCCAGTTCATAGGAGCCCAGCTGGATTCAGTGACTGCGAGGGCATACCTCCCTCGAGATCGATTCGACACTCTTCGGTCCCTCATCCATGACTGCCATTGATCCCGGAAACTCTCTGCCCAGGCAGTACAAGTTCTACTGGGTCACATGCCGGCTACCACATCAGTCACTTGTCTGGCCAAACTTCAGTTCCAACCGCTTCAATCCTGGTTCCTGAGTGTGTTCAATCCTCTGCGAGATTCACCCAAGAAGCTCTTAACAATACCGCGATCCATGAGTCACTCCCTAGACTGGTGGTTGGTACCAAGCAATGTGTTATCGGGCCTGCCATTTGAGCCTCCGCAACCAGAGGTCTCCTTGATGACAGACTGCCTCCATGCTGGGATGGGGAGCCCACCTAGGAGCCCACGATATCCAGGGCATTTGGGGTGCTGAAGAACGGATGCTGAATATCAACGTGTTAGAGCTTCTTGTGGTTCAAAAGACACTTTGGGCCTTCGAGACTTTGATGACAGGCAAGACCTTGCTATTGCTGACAGACAACACCTCTGTCATGTATTACCTGAACAAGCAAGGTGGGACGAGGTCTCCACAACTTCTCCAACTCACACTCCAAATTTGGGACTGGTGCGTTCATCGAGACATTCTCCTCCAATCCATCCACCTTGCAGGGGAGGAGAATATTCTTGCAGACGGACTGAGCTGGTCCAGGTCATCCATCCATGAATGGATGTTGAACAGGCTTGTGGTGAAGGAGCCTTTTCATCGTTGGGGAACTCCTCTAATAGATATCTTTGTGACCTGAGAGAACAAACAGTGCATCCAGTTTTGCTCCAGGGTCCGATCCCGGGGATCGAGGGGTGACATGTTCCTGTTCCAGTGGATGGGACCGTTCCTCTACCTTTTCCTCCCGTTTCCACTCCTTACGAGGGTGATTGCCAAGCTCCGTCGGGACCGAGTGGATGCAATACTGATCTCTCCATGGTGGCCTCGACAGCTGTGGTTCACACCGCCTGTCCGGTCGGCAATTCATCCAATTACCATACCATCCCGACCTCCTCACGATTCAGGACAGCAAGGTCAGACATCCCAACCTCCAGACACTCCACTTGACAGCCTGGAGGGTACATCTGTGAATCCTCTCCCATCCAGAACCGTTCCTCCTGTTATTTTACCACCGGACATCCAGACATTGTAGATGTGGCTAGAAAGCCATCTACCTGCAAATTCTACCTATACAAATGGAACCGTTTTGAGGCATTCCTAACTGAGCATGGCCTTAACGTGGACTATTGTTCTGTGTCACTTGTCCTCTAGTTTCTTCTTCACCTGTCAGAAGTGGGGCTCTCAATATCATCCCTCAGATGCTATCTGGCAGCAATCTCAGTCAAATTCCAAGCTCGGGGTCAACCGTCTCCATTCCAGGATCCAACAGTCAAAAAGTTCCTGAATATATCAACCTTCATCCCCCAGTGCTCGAACCCACCCTGGCGTGGAGCCTCAAACTCATACTTTCCCAGCTGGTGAGATGACCCTTCGAGCCCATGGCTACAGCTGACCTCTGCTTTCTTGGAAGACTGCCTTCCTTATCGCCATCACCTCTGCTCATCAGGCTGGAGAACTGTGTGCCTTACGGTTGGATCCACCATACACATCCTTCCATAAGCACAAGGTGGTGCTCAGACCAGACATTTCTTTTCTGCCAAAAGTGGTCTCCAGCTTCCACCCCAACTAGCCCATTGTTCTGCCTGCGTTGATGCAGAACCTGAAAGACAAATTTGAGCGTACCCTCCATTCCATGGATGTGCGGAGGGCACTCACGTTCTACTTACAACGAACTGCTCCAATCCATAAATCACCTCAGCTCTTTGTCTCCTACGTGGACTCGAAGCTGGGTGCACCAATCTCATTGCAGTGTCTCTCGAAGTGGGTGACTTCGACCATCACCCTTTGCTACAAACTTGCTAAGAAACCATTGCCCCTTCAGGTTCGCGGACACTCCATAAGGGCTGTCTCCACTTCAGCAGCATTCCTCTCAGGGGTGCCCCAATAGAACGTCGGCCGCACAGCCACCTGATCATCACCTCAGGTGATGATCAGCTAATCTGACCTTCATCTTACATTATAGACTGGACACTCGTTCTAGAAACGAGGCTGCCTTTGGGAGGGCCATACTTTTGTCCTTCATTCAATGAGTAAGTTTAATTGACTGGTTGATTAATGTGTTACTTATTTCTTAAAAGAATGTGCTGTCAATAAATCCATGCATTGTTTGAATACACAGTGGTGTCCTCATCTACTGATGAACAGGACATACCCACCTCCTGGGAAGAAGCTTGCTAGTCTACCCAGCTGTGTGACGCACAGAGACCATGAAGAAGATGGACAGGTTGCTTACCTGTAACCATAGATCTTTGAGTGGTCTTCTGTGAATTCACACAGACCCGCCCATCCTCCCCTCTATGTCCTTACATGGCATATATGCTTTAATGTTCCTCAAGCTGCTGATTGTGGCTTCATTCAAGGAACTGAGGGGAATTAGGCGGGAGAGCCTTTTAAAGGGAACATTAGGAGAGGCGGAGTTACTGCCAAAATGTTGCAAAGCACATTCTGCCTAGCAATACCAAAAAGTTCTGAATGCTCTGCGCAGACGCAGGAATAACCCAGCTGTGTGAATTCACACAAGACCACTCGAAGATCTATGGTTACAGGTAAGCAACCTGTCCTTATAATCTATAAAGATTATAGTCTATAATCTGTTTATAATCTATAAAGATTATCCTGTATTATTTGGGTCCTCCACTTAATAAGAGGGGTGGCATCTTATTAAAGAGCTTTGCCATGATCTTCTTCTCCTGGATTTGGAGAGCAGCCAGTCAACTGCCATAGACTCTATTTCACTTTCTGCTTCAGTGTGCCATTAAAACAGCTCTTTTCTGTCTCATTTGGCAAATGGTGGAGTAGTCCAGAGGGTGTTGTCAGATGGGTGGGTTGTCCTCAGTTTATATCGCTTGAGGGACACTCAGAACGTCATGAAACAGAGCTTCTATTGCTCTTGCATCACTAGTTTTAATGATGAATTTATCAGCCATGAAAATCAGGAGGCACCAAAGGGAGGTATGGGGGAAACAGGGAGGGGATCAAAATCCACAAAAATAGTGTACAGCCCCTGGAGCCACATTTTGCCCTCCCCTGTAACAGAAGCATCAGAAAAGGCTGAAATGCACTGCCTTAGGATTCGGCCATTTTTGCTATTGGAAGAATGGTATGTAGGTTATGATGATTTGGCTGCATTTGAGGATGGGTACGTTGTTGAAGAAGCTACTTTAGTTGGATCACATAGATGTACAGCTGAGCAATATTTCTGCTTTTGAAGAAGCCACCCTTTGAACTACCAGGACAAACTGGGTGTTAAGGTATGTGATGGTAAAAGGGGTGGTTGGGTTGAGAAGTGCCAAGATCAGGCATGATTGGACATCGGATTGTATTCTCTATATGCAGAGATCCCAAAGGTACTTTGTCAGCTTCCAAAAGATTGCATTTGGAGCTCAGGAAAGAAAGGTATGCATGGTTTTTATAGTGTGAAGGAAGATTTCATCATCTTTCTATCACTTTCTGTGGCCCCCTCTTTTTTACAACATATATCCTTTCTCTTTCGTTACACAGAAGAGATTCTGAAGACACACACTCGTCCACTGTGGCTTCCTCATCCTCTTCCTCCTCCCCTAAGAGATTGCCTGGGAACAGGTAAGCAGATCTGTCAACTGTGCCAATATCATGCTTTTTTTTATGACAATCATGCTGGTATGGCAAGCCAGGGGAACTTTTCTCATAGATTATTTCTCAAAGGTTATTAACCTTTCCAAAAAGGTTATTTCAACAGGTTCTCAGAAGGTGTGGAGTCTTCCTAGTCCAACCCTTTCTGATTACTCTGCATGATTTTTATTTGGCAAAAAAACCCTCAAAATTGAATTGATTTTTTTTTTAATGTGGAGTTGGGGAGCTTGGGTTGGGGGCTTTGGGGGACTGCCAAAGTAATCACTTTTTGCTTTATAAAAAGGAGGAAGGGAGGGGGAGAAAAAAAGGAACATGGCAGCACCTTTAAAACTGTTTTTTATTTTAGCATAAGCTTTTGTAGATATATCTTCAGATGCAGTACAGAGTACTACTCTCAAAAAACCCCTAAGGGCATGAAAACATGCAAAAGTCCTTCGCCCTTCCCCCAGCACCTTTAAATATATCTGTTTTCTTCTGTGGTCACTCTCAAAATGACAACAGAAAGAGATGTGCCTTCAATACTTGATGCCATTTTGAGAAGGCTTGCAAAGGAAAACAGAAGTATTTGGACTGGTTTGGGGGGTATGCAACCCGTAGAGAGAGCTACAGCCCCCACACATAGATTTTGGAAAAATTATTTTTTGGGTCACTAGTCATGTTGGTGGGGTAATTCTGTGGGTTCAAGCCTAATAAAGTAACTTTTCCAGGCTCTGTATTCACATTAGCTGAAAGATATCCTAGCATATGCACTTCGTTATATTCATAGCATCAAACACATGTAACTTGAGGAACCCATTTATTTCCTTTTTAAGATCAAGAGATTCAAAGAGATATGGGAACCTATCCATCACCCCAATTTTGCATTGTGCATGTTTGACATTTTTAATTTTAATTATTTTTTAAAAAATTTAATTAGGTATTTATACCCCGCTCTTCAGCCACAAAAGCTATCAAAGCGGCTTACAAATTGTTAAACAATAGCAATTTACACATCTACACCACATTAAGTGGTTTTCAATGTATGTCAGCTAATTGGCCCCACAAGCCGGGTTCTCATTTTACCAACCCATGAAAAGGACTTGGAGTCAGAGGGCTTGGAGCCCTCTGGAATCGAACTTGCAATGTGGTGACTTGCAGTACTGGTATTTAACTACTGCATCACCAGGGCTCCCTATGTGCATTGTATGTGTTTCTTGCTTCTCTCTCCCAGAAAAGCTTCTGTGAATTCTAACCCAACTGTATCTCCTAAGGACTTGTCTAAATAACAAAAATAGTCCTCATAAAACTTGAGGAGAATATGTGTTGTCTTAACGAGATCCTGCAGTAATTTGCTGTATTTGGAAGGAGGGGGACAAAAAACTCCATATACTCGCACTAGGAGACTTCGTGGTTTTCCACGAAGTTTTTTAAATACTGGGGGGAGGGAATGCGCATTATTGCTAATTCGAACAACCATTTGCATCGCTGTGCATTCTTAGCAAAGGAGGAAGTTGACAGTTGATTGATCTGTTATGAAATGGGGGAAGGGCTTTGCAGCAGCAGAATCCAGCAGCACCATTTTGGCATTTTAGAGGAGTGCATTTTGCTGCACTAAGCTGGAAAAAAAAATTTTACAAGTGGAAGCTCTCCCTTCTGCCTGTGTACATTAAAGGTTTTAAAAAGAATGTACAGTGACAATATTATTGGGAGGAATAATAGCACCCCGTTCTCACAGTCGCCATCTTGGTTCACGGGCAGGGCTCCATCTGAACCTCAATGCAAATAGCTTCACAGACTGTTTTTGGTGCCAGAAAATTGTGGAGACAAATGAGAGCTGTTGTGAATTCCTGGTAATGCACACCCCTGCATAATACTTCCTCCCATATAGTCAAACCCCTTCTGTTTCTGGAAAATACTTTGTTGAGAGCAAAGAGGAAAGCTGGGAATCCCAGTCACAGCATGGGGAAGATGAAATGAAACAAAGCCATCCCAACTTCTTATGAGTCAGGGTGTGGTATAAATAAATAAAAATAATGGTAATGAATACCAAATGAGGGCTGTTATTAGGAGAATTAGGGAATCTCTATAATTTTCAGCATGCCTTGGAAATGTTACTTTTAAAGACTACAGCTCCCTGAATCTCCCAGTATAAGACGACTGGGCGCATAAGACGACCCCCCCCCCAATTTTTTAGTTAAAATATAGACTTTGCGCCCCCCCCCCATCCAGCAAGCCACCTGGCTGGAAAGCCTGCCCCCACCAGCCAGCCAGCTCAGTGGCTGTAGATGGTGGAATAGTCTGTGAAATTAAAGGAATGAGAACAGCTAAAAAAGCATGGGATACTTTGAAAAATCTCTGTGGTGTTCAATCTTTGAAAAGTAAGGTTTCATTAATGAAGCTGGTTAATATGAAGCTATCAAATCCCAAATTTTTGAATGAGTACATTAATGATTTTAGAGCCACATTGGCAGACTTGCAAACTCCTGGAGAGGAAATCCCCAAAACTATGCAAATAGAAACCTTCCTGGCAAGTTTACCAAAATACAATCCCTAAATGGAGGGCAATTAACACTTGAAAGGCAAAGCAGTCATTCTCACAGCAGGGGGAAAGATCTGCTGGGGAAACTGCCCAGGGAATTTAACACTTCAAAGACAAGGCAGTCATTCTCACAGCAGGGGAAAAGGTCTGCTGGGCATAAAAGACAACCCCCCACTTTTGAGGAGATTTTCAAGTGTTAAAAAGCAGTCTTATACGCAGGAATATACAGTAACTATATTTGCTAAGGGGTTCTCAGAACTGAGCCTTCTTGTTGACGTTTTTTTCTATGTCAAAGTGGTTTGCTTCCTGGTTTTCATTCTATGTTTCCTTTTATTCTATCATTTTGGGTTATATTTTACTTTATTTTAATGTGCAAGAGTACTCTAAATGAAGCCTGGAGTGATTTAGTTTAGCTAGATCACAGATATTTCTACCCCAATTGAAAATAGGCCTTGGGAACCAGCCCTATCAAGAGCAAGAATAGGGCAGCTTCCTCAATGAACTGTTTGCATTTGTCATAAAAGAGCATGAGGAGGTAGCTGGTAGTTGTTGGCTCTTCTGCCTGAATGCCAACCTGAATACTGTTCTTTAATGTTATGTACCTTGGCTTTGGATGGGGTAGGAGTGAAGTGCCATTTGGTGATTGGTTGCAGGCAGTGATATCTTTTGGGGTGTTCCTGGTGGTGCTGTTAGGTTGCTCCTGCCAAGCAGTTTTTACAATCGCCTATATATGTGAAGATCTGTCACTTGCTGCCTTCTTCATATCCAATAGCAAATCTAAGCAAGAAGGACCCAAGACACCCAGCAGCCCAATCACTCCAACGTTTGCATCTTCTGTCTGCTTCTTGGCAACCTGTTATTTGACGGGAGACTCTGTCCGGGACAAATGCATTGAGATGATCTCAGCAGCTCTCAAGATGGATGGTGAGAACAAAAGTAGCTTTGACTAGGGAAACATCCCACAGGTTGGATGCTCAAAATTCAGTTATGAGTGAGAAAAGGAACTGAAAAAAGCATGATTTTGCCTCTGGGGTGGGGTCATGTGCATGCACTCTTTTTTGTGGTTGTACTGCTTAGATTATGTCACGTACTTTGACTGTCAGTTTTTAGAAGACAATTGAAAACTCTTACTTTCTTCAAATCTCTCTTCAAAATTCACCTTTTCCATGATCCGTTCCTAACTATCATGCCCTCCTGTAACTCAGGCTATAATTGAATCTGCACTGCACTGTTATAACAGCTTGATAACATTTTAAGTGTTATGGCTGAACCCCAAGGTGTCCTGAGATTTGTAGTTTAGTAATGTACTTAGAATTTTCTGCTAGAGATAGTCCCAAGGTCCCCTGATCAGTGGTAGCACTGGGGGGAAACCTGCAAAGAGGCTGAACCCACCAGGTGACACCGTCAGGGAGGGGTGACACCAGCTTTAGAGATGCCACAGCCCCTGATTTAATCCTCAGGATATCTTGAGAACTGTAGTTCATGATGGTGCACTAGAACTTTCAATAGGGATTTAATTCTTCATAAAGTTTCTTCTCAAAGAAAGCAGCAAGTAATTACAGTCATTTTCTTTTAGTTATGAGGGGGGGAATTTCTTTTCTGTTTTTAAAAATTAAATTCTTTTATTATAATCTTAAATTCATACGTCAACCATATTACACTTTAAAATAAGATTACTTCTTTAAAATGAATACATAACTTTCATCTTAATTATTAACATTGATTTAATTTTTCTCTGTCCCTCTACAAGTGTTCCCCACCCCAGGACCATCTATACCAATTATTTATTCCATTTCCAAAATTGCAATAATTCCCTTGTAGGTGTATACCCCCTTTTTCTTAAAAAAACATAATCTATAAATGGCTTCCATATTTCATCAAATTTACAACTTTTCCATAATCCTTTTTTAACTTTCAGACTACATGTTAATTTATCATTAATAACATGTCCCATACTTCTCTATACCATTCCTCTATCTGGTAATCTCCTTGTATCTTCCATTTTCTAGGTACCATTAATCTTGCTGCTGTTAATAAATTTGTAATCAGATCATTTATAACTTGGGTACAATTAACCTTATCATAAATTGATAATAATGCAATATCTAGAGACATTTCTAAATCTTGTTCTGTTATCTCTCTTATTTCTTTAAATACCATTTGCCAAAATTTCTGTACATATTTACAGCTCCACCACATATGAGCATAAGTGCCTTTTTCTTGACATCCCCTCCAGCATAACATTGAATAGTTTTGATCTATTTGACTTATTTTTACTGGTGTCAGGTACCATCTCCATACCAATTTATAATAATTTTATTTTATTCTTACTGACATATTTTTCATAATTCCCAAATCCCAAATTTTTCCCCAACTCTGATTGCTTATTGGTTGCATTAAATCATCCTCCCATACTACCTTTAAATAATCATTTTGTTCTTCAATTTTCAACAATAATTTATATAATTCACTAATGGTACCCTTTATTATTTCATTCTGTTC
Organism: Gambelia wislizenii; assembly: GCA_030847615.1. Taxonomy (NCBI): domain Eukaryota; kingdom Metazoa; phylum Chordata; class Lepidosauria; order Squamata; family Crotaphytidae; genus Gambelia; species Gambelia wislizenii. The sequence continues at coordinate 17,496,183 of JAUMIR010000010.1, read as the reverse complement.
CTTATTTTCTCTTTTCTTCAATTCTTCAAATCTGGTATATTTTCGACATTCTTTATTTACCCTTATCCATTCCATTGTCCACTGTTCTAATTATATGCCATTAAACCAGGAAATCTTTAACCCATGTAATCTCTCTTTTATTTGTTCTCTTCTAGTCATCTTTTTTATCCATTCTTCTATTTTTATTATTCTCTTTTTCTCTTAAACCCTTTTCCAATTCTCTCTTTAAGTTTGCTGGAAATTTTTCCATAACCACCACTGGAGTTAGCAGAGAAATAATAGGTAATAACTTTTCTTTATATTTTACCCATATCTCTAAAATATTCTTCAATATTCTTTAGTATCTATTTTTCCAATCCATTTCTTGGTAAGTTTATTAAAAAATATATTTTCCAATTTATACTCTATTTCTGGCATATCTGTTTCTAATCAATCTAGTTCCCCCTTTTGCGTTATTGCTTCTATAATGTATCTAATCTGATTTGCTATATAATATAATTTTAGGTTGGGGAGACCTAATCCTCCCTTTTTCTGATGTTTGTACCATCTTTTTTTATTAACCTTCCTATCTTCTTCGTGGTCTCTGTGAATCCACACAGCTGGGTTACTCCTGCACCTGTGCAGAGCATTCGGAACATTCTGGAATCGCTAGGCAGAACATGCCTTGATACATTTTTGGTGGTAACTCCACCCACCCTAACAGTCCCTTAAAAGGTGCTCCCACCTAATTCCCCTCAGTTCCTTTCTTTCCGCTGTGTCAGCAGCTCGAAGGAACCTTCTATCGCTGTTTTTTCTCTCACTTGTGAATTTGACTTGGACTGGATTTTTGGCTACATTTCTCTCTCACTCCCTCTGATTTGGCTCGGTTTGTGGATTTTTCAGCTTGATTTGGACTGGTTTCTCTTGATGTTTCGGCTTGCTCCTTGACTGCGACGGCTCCATTCTCGGTGTGAACATGGCTTCTAGGGCTGCATTTAAGTGATGTGCAATTTGTCAGGTGAAATTGCCCAATTCCAATGGCCACTCTCAGTGCCTGATATGCCTGGGTGAGTCGCATAATGTGGACGACTGTGTCCATTGCTGGGCCTTTACACCACAGGCCCGCAAGCAACGGTCTTCCCAACTGAAATCCTTTCTTTATGAGAAGGCCTTGATCCCCATGGCCACGTCTATTCCAATGGCTGGGCCTGCAACTTCACCTCAGAAACGGGGTCGGTCTCCATCACTGAAGTCCCCGTCGAAGAAGCATCATTGTTCCCAAAGCCCTTCCCGGCACCGGTCTGTGGCCTCTGATCCTGAGGCGGCACGTAGCTCACACAAGCACAGCCCCTTGTCAACTTCAACTCGGGATCGAGCCCCTTTGAGTTTGTCAGCCTTGGGACCGTTCGAGGCCGAAGGAGGCTGGTCGGGACCATGACTCTTCAGCTTCGTCCAAGGACAATCCAACTAAGAAGAAGAAGAAGAAGAAGAAGAAGAAGACAAAGCACATCTCTCGACCTGAAGATAGCTCAAAGGACACAGGAGCTAAAACTTCAAAGCTGCAACTTCAACCTCCACATCCACATGCTGCCGTTTCCATCACACGTCCTCAACAGCAGCCCGCTTCACTGGAACAGGTGCAGGTGATGGTTCGGGACCTAGAGGCCCCTATGAGTGGACCTTGCTCCCGTGTGGGGACTCCCATGCCTTCACTGAAAATCGTGGAAGTTGAACTTGGAGGTCCATCAGAAAGAGAGTTGGAGTCTTCTCCTCTGCAGTGAGAGCGCTCTCCTGCCCTATTGGTCTCCAGGGCTGAGCTCCTTAGAGATACCATCACCGGGGTTGATATCGGGGCTCGATCTCTGGAGGAAACTGGGAAAATCCCTGCTTCTCCGTCATGGATTCAAGATGATGAGCCTGCATATGGGGCTTATGACCTAGCAAGGTCTGTATTCTGGACACCTTTCTCCTCCCCATCAGGATCACATGTGATGGCCTCTGATCGAGTGTTCCAGCTTTCTTCAGAAGCAGCCACAGTTCATGCATTGTGCCACTCTCTGCCCCGGCTCTCCTTCCATGTTTTCGACAAAGCCACTTATGGTGATCAAAGGTCTTCGATACCAATGATGAGTGATGCAGGGAGCCAGGTTTCTCCATGTCATGAGGTGCGCCCTCTGCCTCCACTGCCGCCTATGCCACCAGCTCGGACGGCCTCTTTACACCGTGGCCACCAGAGACCTTCTCCATCTTCGGATTCCTCGGTCTCCTCAGATTCAGCAGACTCATATTTGCCATATGTTCCCTCTCTTCAACCCAATCTGCTCAATGAGGACTCGTCTTCACCAACCAACAATGTCCGCTCCTTCTCGGAGCAGGTCGTGCAGATGTCACACACGTTAGACCTGAAGGTGACGGAGAAGGAATCCGAGCCGGTGGACCCTATCTACCACCAGATTAAGTTGAGAGCCCCTCCAGCTGCCAGCATACCGGTCCTACCATCTCTGTTGAAACGGATGCAAGAGTCATGGGAGAACACTTCTTCCATACCGTCATGACAGGTGGTATCATGTGGCTGGAGATGCACCCACGTCCCAACTCCATGGTGGCCGAGGCATCTCAAAACAGATGGCAGCGATGGGCTCAGACTACGCCGTCAGATCCGGAGGGCAGAAAGTTGGACATTATCAGCAAGAAGGTCTATTCAGCTGCCAGTCTCAGTTTTCGGATCGCCAATTATTCGGCCTGCATTGGGGCATACCAACAGGTCTTATGGGAGTAGATGATGCCTCTCATCCTTTTGCCAAGTCATTGCCAAGCTACGGTTTTGGCCACTCCAGCACTGGTTCCTGGGAGTGTTTGACCCTCTACGACACCCCCCCAAGAGACTCCTGATGACGCCCCGTACCGTGAAAAGCTCCTTGCACAGGTGGTTGATCCCAGACAACGTACTACCAGGGATACCATTTGAGCCTCCGCAACCGGACACTTTGCTGACGACGGATGCCTCCATGCTAGGCTGGGGGCCCATCTGGAAGCATACGAGGTACAGGGGACCTGGGATGCAGAAGAACGGATGCTCCATATGAGTGTCCTGGAGCTTCTAGTGGTACAGAAGGCACTTCAGGCCTTTGAGAAGTTAGTGACTTGCTTTTGTTGACAGACAACACCTCCGTCATGTATTACCTGAACAAGCAAGGTGGAAAGAGATCCCCTCAACTCCTCCAGCTCACATTACAAATCTGGGACTGGTGCGTATGAAGAAACATTCATCTCCATTCCATCCACCTTCCAGGAGATGAGAACATTCTTGACGCAGCCGTTCCAATTCAGCCGCCCACGAATGGATGTTGCACCAGCTAGTGGTGAGGGATCTCTTCAAGTGCTGGGGAACGCTCTTCGCAACCCCAGTGAAGAAGCAGTGCAACGGGTTGTGCTCCAGGGGCCGAGCCTGAGGCTCAAGAGGCGACACGTTCCTATTCCAGTGGACAGGTCTGCTCCTCTACCTCTTTTATCCATTTCCATTGTTGAGAAGGGTGATTGCCAAGCTGCATCAGGACCTATCAGACGCAATCCTCATCACTCAGTGGTGGCCCCATCAGTCCTGGTTCGCACCCCTACTGCATCTGTCCAGACGACGGTTTGTCCACCTGCCGAATCGCCCAGACCTGCTCACCACCCAAGATGGAAGGGGTCAGGCAATCCAGATCTCGAGAAACTCCGCTTGACAGTGTGGAGAGTATGTCCATGAACCCTTCCCTAGTGGCAAGGGCACCATCTCCTCCTGTTCTTTCATCGCACATCCAAGCTGTTATTGATGCTGCCCGAAAGCCAGCAACCCGCAAGTCATACCTTTACAAATGGAAACGCTTCGAATCCTTTCTGGCCGACCGTGGATTGGACGTAGAGTCCTGCTCAGTACTGGTGGTTCTTCAGTTTCTTCTTCATCTATATGAGGCAGGACCTCATCACTGAGGTGCTATTTAGCAGCTATTTCTGTTGAGTTCCAGGCACGGGGATGGCCATCTGTGTAAGAAGACCCGACAGTCAAGAAATTTCTGAAGGGTTACATCAACCTCCATCCTCTGGTGCTTGTACCCACTCCAACCTGGAGCCTTGAACTTGTCCTCTCCCAACTAGTGAGATGACCCTTTGAACCCATGGCTTCCACTGATCTCAGGCTGCTATCTTGGGAAACTGCTTTCCTGGTAACCATCACCTCGGCACGCCGAGCCGGAGAACTGTGTACCCTATGCTCGGACCTACCATACACCTCCTTCCACAAGCACAAGGTGGTGCTGAGGCTGAACATTTCCTTTCTTCCTCAAGTGGTCTCCAGCTTCCACCTCAACCAGTCCATCGTTCTGCCTGAAATACCCTCCTCCTGGGACGAAGCTTGCTAGTCTACTCAGCTGTGTGGATTCGCAGAGACCACGAAGAAGATGGACAGGTTTCATAGATCTATGTGAATGCATTCACAAAGACCCACCCATCCTCCCCTCTATGTCCTGCTATGATATATGCGTTTTATGTTCCTGGTGCTATTGATTGCAACATTATTCAAGGAACTGAATGGCATGATCTGCCTAGCGATTCCAAAAGGTTCTGAATGCTTTGCGCAGGCACAGGAGTAACCCAGCTGTGTGAATTCACAGAAGACCACTTGAAGATCTATGGTTACAGGTAAGAAACCTGTACTTTCCTATCTCCATTACAATAATTATTAATTATAGTTTGCCAGTTCTTTAACTCTGATTTCCTTATCTTAATCAGTAACACCCTAAATAAAAAAAAGGGTAATATTTTCATTTTAACAATTGCTGTTCTACCAAACCATGACAATTTTATTTTCCTAAATTCCACTAATTTTCTTTTAACCTTTTGTGACATTTTAATGTAATTTTTTCCTCTAAATCTTTTAAATTCTTAAATAATTTTCTTAAATTCTTAAATAATTATAATAATTCCTAAATATTTAATTGAGTCTTTTACTCTAATATTAATTTTTTTACTCCCCATAAATTCTTGTTCATCGTCCCTACTGTAATTAAACAACATCATCTCTGACTTAGTCCAGTTTATTTGCAAACCTGTCATTTCTCCAGATTCTTTTGAAATAAGCTTCTATTCTATTCATTTTCTCTAAGGGATTTTCAATCGTTAATAAAGTGCCATCTGCAAACAGACTTATTTTATTCTTCCTTTTATTACCAGTTCCAACAAAGCCTTCATCCTGTCTAATAAATTTGCTAAAATTTCTATAACCATGTCAAAGAAGATCGGAGAAAGAAGGCATCCCTGCCTAGTACCTCGGGATAACAGAATTTGTTCAGTCATTCCATCATTCACTACTACCCATGCTGTATTTTGTATATATATAGTTGATTTATCAATCCTTTAAATCTTTTATCAAATCCCATCACTTCTATTATCATTTTTAATGCTTCCACACAATCAAAGTCCTTGAAAATATCCAAGGCTAATATTCCTGCTTTCACATTACTTTTTTGTACTTTATCTATTATATTAAGTACCCTTCCAGTTAGGTTCGACATTTGTCTACCCACTATAAAACCACATTGATATCTTTTAATATATTTAAATATAAATTTATTCATCCTTCTTGCCATTATTACAGTCAATATCTTAGCATCTTGATTTATTAAAGAAATAGGCCTATATGATCCTGGATCTGTCAGATCTTTCTCAGGTTTTGGAATTAAGACTATTAAAGACTGTTCCCACGATACTGGGATCTTATCTCCTTGTATTAGTTTATTATTTAACACCTTCAGTTTAGGTATTAATTTTTTAAAAAAGTTTTATAATATTCTGATCCCAGTCCATCCAATCCAGGAGATTTCCCACTCTTCAATCTTTCAATAACCTCTGCAGTTTCTGCCTCTGTAATTAACTGTTCTGTTTCATCCCTGTCTTCTTCTAATATTCTTGTTTTACAATATTTCCCAATATACTCCTTAATCTTTCCCCTGGGATTTCCCCCTGTTGAGTATAATTCTCTGTAAAATTCTTGAAATATTTTTACCTTTCATCAAATTACAACTTTTCCCTGATTTATCTTTGATTGCTCCTATCATGCTCCTATCTTTTTTAGATCTGACCAGCATTTTTGAATTCTTATTATATCAAATTTCTTTGCATTTCAACTATTTCTATTTTTTCCAATTCGCTTCATTTCGCTTGTAGTTGTATATAATTTTGTTTATCTCTAAACTCTATATATTGTGTCTCTAATTCTTTTATTTCCAATTCTAGTCTCTTCACATTATTTTCCTTTTGCTTTTTTAAAATATGTGCTTCTCTAATACAGATTCCTCTTGCTACTGCTTTCATCGTATCCCAAAGTACCGCTTGAGAGCATTGTCCCATATTATTAATATCCCATATTTCTTGCCATTCTTTCCCAATCTTGTTGACAATATTTTGATAATTAAGCATGTTTACATCCAAATTCCATCTCTTTGCTTCTTTATAATCTTTTTTAATTATAATATCCATATTAACTAATACATGATCCATTACTTTAATAACGCCAATGTCTGTATTCAATACCCTTGAAAGCAAATTATTAGATATGAAAAACATGTCTATTCTAGAATAATCTTTGTGCACGGGCGAGTAGTAAGTAAATTTTGTTTCATCTTGTTTTAATGTTCCCCAGACTTCTTTTAACCCTTTTCTTTTCATAATTTTATTTAAACCTGTTACGTTATTATATCTTTCTGCCATAGTGGAATTCGATTTATCCCTACTTTTATCCATTACCATGTTAAAATCTCCTTCCATTACTATTACACCTTTCTGTATGGTTTCCATTTCTTTCAACATTTTTTCATAAAATTCTACTTGTTTTTCATTTGGTGAATATATGTTCACTAATGTATAATCTTCTCCTCCCATCACTCCCTGCAAAATTATATATCTCCCTTTTTCATCCTTTTTTACCTTTAGAACATTGAGACCACATTTTTTGATATTATAGTTGCTACCCCCTTGCTTTAGAAGTCCCATATGCTTTCTCATAAATCGTTGACCATCTTAATCTTAATTCTTTGGATTCCAGATTCAATTCTTGCAATAAATCCATTCCCTGTTGTAGTGAAGTTATTTTGTAGAATTTCCCCACCCAGCAAAAATTTTTAAAAACTGGATATCCCCATCCATAGGTAATCCCAGCTTTCTTTAACAAAATAATGCATGGTCTGATGCTTCTTCTCCACTGGATTGTTTCTGGGCAGAGGTCATTATAAATTTCCACTGGGGTCAATTTATATTTCAATGAATCAGACATTCCTTTTATTGCTTTCATTAGAAGGTCCTTCTTATAATAACTCGCACATTTCATGACAATGTCTCTTGGAATCAGTCCTCCTTTTTTAAAGGTCACCAGATGAATTTGTTCTATATCTGCTGGTTCCCATGTAATATCTTAGTCAACTTACCTTAGTCAAAGTTTTAATCCATTCCAAAACTTTTTCTTTCAAAATTGTTGGATTTTCTCTAGGCAATTCTGGAAATCCACAAATTTGAAGATTTACACGGCATTCTCTATCCTGTAGGTCAATCAATTTTTATTGCCATTTTTCAAATTGAATAGATTGTTCTTCTATGCTCTTATGTTGAATTTCTTGCTGTTTCTCAAGGAGATCCAGTCTCCTTGATCTCTTGTTTCAGTTCTCCTGTAGATGTTTTAATTATCATTTCAATCTTTTTAGATGTCTGATCCATGAGAGCTTCCTTGTCCTGTTGTGTTTTTTTCATAGCATCTGAAAACCATGTTTTCAACTCAGATATTTGTGCTTCCATTTGAGCTGATTGGCCTTGCTTAGGAACAGCTCCTCCTAACTCCTCCTTACATTTTTCTCCCTTCCCTGCTTTTAACTTTGCTGCGTCCACCATTATTTTGCTAATTTTAACTTCTTGTTCTGTATCTCTTGAATTAATTATTTCCTCTAATCTCACTCTGCTAAGACGTTGAGCAGTAAAATCTGAAGGTCTAGTAGTTTTTGATCAAATCCACGAAGTAATTGCAGCATGTTTATCTTTTTGGCTTTTAGACATTTGCCAGCTGCCGGATATGCTTTGATATGATCTCATAAATTGCTTCTTTACATTTCCTTCAGCCGGGAGGTTATGGTTTTCACTGCTACTCCATCTTCCATCAGGCTCCTCCCCCCATGAGGGGAAAAATTTAAGGTTTCAAAGCCTATTTTTCAATTCTGGACTTATTCTGTAGAAAATTCACACATAGTTGTTTGGTAGATAAAATAACCTTTTCTGCGTAGAAAATATTTTCTGTGCTGGAAATAATATTTCTATGCAGAAATATTAGCCATGCTAACAACATTTCTATCAAGAAATATTATTTTCTAAACAGAAGAAACTTTCATGTACAGAAAAGGCTGCTTTCTGTGCAAATCAACCACATACAAATTTTGCACAGAATATGTCTCTAATTATAGCATTTTCTGTGCAGGAAACAGCTTCTTCTGTGTTGAAAATATTTCTGTACAGAAAAGACTGTTTTATGCACAAACCATGTGTGAATTTTCATGCAGAATACATCCTGAACTGTGAAGATTCTTTTCAGTCCAGGATTCTCTACACATGAAAACATATTTTTCAGCTTAAAAAAATATATATTTCCAATATTCTTTCCTCTGCTAGCTTTCCTCTGCTAGCATATTTGCTGCTGCTGCTGTTGTCAGTATTACTATTACTATTATTGCTAAATAATGATAAAATTAAATGATACTTACCATCATCAGCAACAACAGTGATTGCATTGAATGTTTTTTAAGTAAATTCTGCCTTACATTGTATTTATTTTTACTGTAATTTTTACTGGAAATAATTTTTATTTTTTTTTCCTTTTAATGTACTGTTCTGTTTTATTAATTTTGAACAAAACTTGTAATCCACATTCAATACACCTTAACATAAAAAGTAGCGGGCATAATATAAATTATATAGAAATAAGCGTATCTTTCATGTAGGGCTCATCTACATGAGCCCCCCCCAAAAAGTAACATCCTGCAATAAAAGCAAATCGTAGCAGATGCAACTTGACTTAATGGTCTTTTTGCCCCCAGCAGCCCCCATAAGCTTCACATGCTAGATGACAGCTGGGTGGGGAATGGTAAATGGGGAAGGAAGAAGAGGAGGAGAGCTTGCCTCCCTTCTTGCATCCCCACTCAGGGGAGAAATGGTGGCTGTGGCTGCTTGCCCTGTCAGCAAGCTTGCCCCCTGCGCTCATCTGGCCAATCAGCTTTTTGCTTCTTCACATTTGGGCAAGCAAATCAAATTGACTCACTTGTTCTAACAAGCAGAAATATGCACCCCCTCATTGTTTTTAAAAAGAAACGGGAAAAATTACAACGGCTTTTCTCCCAAGGTTTTTGGCCTTTTTTGCCCCCCACCTTCACAATACGTCCACACGTCACAGGATCCCATTTAGACAGCTTGTATTCCCTGCGATTTCCATGAGGGTTATTTTGACCATTTAGACAACCCTGTTGTTTACTTTCCCTGACCCTTTGCATCTTTTTTTCCTCTGCAGATGATTACAAGGAATTTGGAGTCAATTGTGAAAAGATGGCAGCCGAAATAGAAGATCATATCCTGTAGATGATAGAGATTGTGAGGTGCCCATATGAGCTAAAATAGGGATGGGGAATGTGTGATCCATCAGATGTTGATGAGATGCTATTCTTGTAATCCATCACCATCGGCCAGCCAGGCTAGGGCTGATGGGAAGTGACATTCCAACACTGCCTGAAGGTCTACAGATTCCCCAATAGGGAGGCAGAGGAAACTTTATTGTAGGTTTTCCCCCAAGGGAGTTATTGGCTATAAATATCAAGAACACATTTTAAGACAGTGAAAACTCAGAAGACAGAGAATTTGGTTTGATCCACATTTTTAAGTAAGATGGTATAATTTGCAGATTCTGGACTAGATATTTGGTATGCCTCTTCTCCAAATGAATACAAAAAGAAAAGTTGCACCACTGTTGGCAGCGACTGCAAGCAAGCAAAGTGCCTTATATCAGGTCAAGCCATTGCTCCATCAAACACAGTATTGTCCATTATGAGTGTGACTAGCAGTGTTTTCTAGGGCAGCAATTCCTAACCATTTGTCTCCAGTTGTTCTGGAGTTGAACTCCCAATGTTGGTTAGTGTTCATGGATTCTTGGAGTTGAAATCCTTAACATAGATGATTGAAGAGTTAAGAACCATTACTTTATGGCAAGGGTGGGTAGGATCTGCAGTTGTATTTTCAGCCTTTGCAATCTGCTACAGGCTGTGTGAGCCCTCCAAAATAAAACCGAAGTGCCCATAAGTCTTACTGTTTTTGTTTGAGGACGATAGGGATAAAGCAAGGAGGGGGCTTGTGCCTTGTTTTAAAGGAAGATCACATAATGGAAATCAGCTGACTCCCCCCCCCCCGCAACAGTGACCATGGAAAACCCAAGGTTTGCAAAAACTAGAGGCTGCATGATTCTCACCCCATTTTAGCTCTCAGAAAGGTTTCTGCATCACATGCCACTTGAGGGTTTCCTTCCTTCCTTTACTTTCCTTCTTACTTTTTTTAAAAAAGTGGGCTTACAGTGATCAGTCCTGAGACTTCCTGGACCCCAAACTTGTGGTATGTCAACTAACCTGTGTCCCTTCGATTCTGCTCTCCATTACTATTACATGCTTACTCAATAATTCCTTGATGTGACCACATATCTACCAGGAATTGAGGGGCACTGATATGAAGTACCGTAACAGGGTGAGGAGCCGGATCAGCAACCTGAAGGACCCTAAGAATCCCAGTTTGCGGCGGAATGTGCTGTGTGGAGCCATCTCACCTGGCCTCATTGCAAAAATGACAGCAGAAGTAAGCATGGAGAACACATTGGGTCAGAGCTTATTTTAATCACAGTGTACCTTTATGAAACAGAAAGCTGTCTCTATATGCTTGAAGAGCTGGTGTGGTGTAGTGGTCTGAGTATTGGACTAGGATTCTGGAGACCAATGTTTGAATCCCCTCTCAGCCATAGAAACTCACTGGCTGATCTTGGGCAAAGCCCTCTCTCTCATGTCAAAGGATGGCAATGACAAAGCACTCTGAATAAATCGATCAAGAAATCCCTGTGGTAATTTGTCTCAGAGTTGACACAAGTCAGAGGCTGCTGACACACTGTAGAAATAATGCAGTTTGATTCTGCTTTCACTGCCATGGCTCAATGCTGTGGAATTCTGGGATTTATAGATCTTCTTCGTGGTCTCTGTGAATACACATAGTGGGTAATTCCTGTGCCTGCACAGAGCACTCAGAACCTTCTGGAATCGCTAGGCAGAATAGTTTTTGATACATTTTGGCGGTAACTCCAACAGTCTCTCTGAGGCACTCTCACCTAATTCCCCTCAGTTCCTTTTTATCCACCACCCAAGCAGCACATAGGAACCCTTCGTTCTCTAGAGCTTCTTTCACTTTCTATTTTACCTCACGGATTCACTTGGACTGCTTATTGATTTCGTGGTTTTTTTTGTTTTTGTTTTTGTTTTTGTTTTGTTTGCTTTCCCCTGTTTCTGTGATTATGGTCTTGACTCTGCTGCATTCAAACGGTGCTCTGTTTTGTCAGGTGAAACTTCCTGCCTCTGACGAGCACTCAGAGTGCCTCATCTGTGTGGGTGAAGCCCACTATGTGGATGCTTGTGTACATTGTCAGAACTTCACCCCTCAGGCACGTAAACATTGCTCTTCGAGACTGATGTTGCTTTTCTATGAGAAGGTGTTGTTCCCACCCTCGGCTTCTACCCAGGCGCTCAGGTTGGGGTTCCGCCACCACAGAAGAGAGGTTGGTCTCTCTCGGTCAGTCCATCGGCAAAGAGAACGCATGGGCCCTTCAGTCCGTCCCGTCGTCAATCGGTGGTGTCGGATCCAGAGGCCGTGCATCAATCCCATAAGCATACTACCACTTTGGGATCGAGTAAAGGCCACACGGCTCTTTGAAGCCTTCAACCTCAACTCGGGACCATCTGGATCCAGTCAAGACCATGATTCCTTTGCCTCCTCTGGGCCAGGACTAAGAAGAGGAAGAATAAGACACTCTTCTCTGAGAACAACAGTGCACCCCTTGTTCACTGCGGTGCCTACTTTGGCACAGGAGCCCGAGGAGCAACAACAGCCGGCTACTGCCACTACAGCACAGAGCGCCCTTTGTCCACTACGGTGGTTACTTTGGCACAGGAGCCCGAGGAGCAACAACAGCTGGCTACTGCCACTACGGCGCAGAGCACCCTTTGTCCACTGCGGTGGCTACTTTGGTGCAGGAGCCTGAGGAGCAGCAACAGCCGGCTACTGCCACTACAGCTGTTTTGGATCCAAACCAGACGTTGGTACCGGTTCCTCCTACAGAAACCGGAGATGTCACCACTGTCCGCGATCCATTGTGTAAGGAGGCTCATGCTCCATCCTTGGTGATTGTTCAAACCAGAGAATGAGAGATCTCTGAAGGGGAAAGAGCTTCCTCCCCTGTGGTTCAGGCTTGATCCCCTGTGCTCCTGGTCTCCTGAGATAAGCTCCTTGGTACAGATACTGTTATGGTCAATGTCGAAACTACATCACAGGAGGCAACAGGGAACTCTCCTACTTCGACTCCGTCACATCGAGTCTTGGATGTTGAGCATTCATATGGAGCTTATGATGTGGCCCGATCAGCCTTCAACCTTCCCTTCCTCTCTCCTCCTGGAGCCATGGCCTGACTCTTGCACAGCGGCCTCAGTTCTGTTTTGCTGACAGCGCTGGCCCTGGGGGTTATTACTCTCCCCCTCAGGGATGGAATGGGCTCATCTAGAGGAGATCCATCCATCCGAACTCGTACTGAAGGATGTCAGCAGTCAGTCTCACCTGGGCGTCAAGATCCTCGCTGCCTCCTCTGCCTCCTGTGCATGTGACTTCTCTGCACCAAGTTTGGCATAGCCCTTCGCCTCAGGGCTGTAGCCCCTCGCCTTTGTCATCCTCTTCGGTATTGTTGGACTCTTCTGTATCGTACATACCGAGAGCTCCATCTCCACCACCGGATTTTATCAACAATGAGTCCTCATACGTGACGGATGACGTTCTAGCATTTTTGGAGCAGATGGTCCAGATGGCCCACGCCTTGGACTTGAAGATCACCAAGAGGGAGTCTGAGCCTGTGGATCCAGTCTATTGTAGGATCAGCTCAAACGCTCCTCCCACTGCTGTCATATCGGTGCTACCTTCACTATTGAAGCTCATTCAAGGCTCGTGGGAAAATCCATCATCCATTCCATTGACCTCAAAGATGATAGATCGGCACTATCGCGTGTCGGGGGATGGTATCGACTGACTCTGAGAACACCATCACCAGAATTCGGTGGTGGTAGAGGCTTCTTAGCAATGGCTTGCAGCAAAAATGGTGGCTAATTCTGTGGAACTTTGCAGCATGCATGGTTCTGTTTGTCTAGCCTTGCTCCACATGCTTCCTGGACCATCGAGGATCTGCCATTTGACCATTCCAGCCTCTTCAACAGCTCGACTGATGGAACGCTTGAGTTCATGCAGAATGTGTGGACCACCACACGGAAGTATGGTATGCCATCATCTTCATCTTCTGTGTACTGATTAAGGGGTCAATCTGGGTGGCACTCCTCCTCTTATACCCATTCCTTTCAGACGGGATACACTCTGCAATCCTCCACGTGCTCATGGTACCAGCAACCCGCTTTGTCCGCCTTTTAGGTGGGGAGCTAGGCCTCCACCTCCTGGTACCGGCTACCGACAAAGCAAAGTGCTAAAAGAACAGGGCAGAAGGAGATTTTAAACTGCCCTCACTCTCAATCCGCTCATTCCTTTCCCCGAGAATCATCTATTCGGAAACCGCCTGTCTGCGTTTCGAGACACCTGGTCCAAGATAACATGGGACTGATGGGTGCTTTGCATTGTCCAGATGGTTACTGGATTGGGTTTGAACAAATTCATCATCTAAAGAGGTTTGGGGTGGTTACCCTGAGTTCGATCCTGCCTCTTCTTTAGCTAGGCAACTGATTTGCCTCCATCGATCTCAAGGACGTGTACTTTCATATTGGAATCCACCCAACCCACAGACAATTCCTCGCCTTCATGGTCAGGGATGAGGCCTTCCAGTTTCGCGTCCTCCCCTTTGGACTATCCACGGCACCGAGGGTATTTCCCAAATGCATGACGGTTGGAGCAGCTTTCCTGCATAAACAGGGGGTGGTGGTTGTCGTCTTCCCCTACATCAACGACTGGCTCCTGGTGGCAGAGTCCTGTCAGCAACTCCTAGATGACATCGAGCTGACATTGGACTTACTGGATGCCTTGGGCCTGATTGTCAGTCTGGAAAAATCGCATCTCGAATGCAGCCAGTCTCTCCAGTTCATTGAAGCCTCCTTGAATTCCAACACCTCTGCGGCTTACCTGCCTGCAGATTGTTTCGATACTCTCCGCAACCTCATCCACCAATGCTGCAGATCCCGGAGGATCTCCGCTCGTTTGATTCAAACCCTACTGGGAAACATGGCAGCCACGACTTCAGTCACTCAATTTGAAAGGCTATGGTTCCTACCACTTCAGTCATGGTTCCTGAGCATCTTCGACCCAGTGCGGGACTGCCCTCACAAACTCCTCAACTTGCCGCAAGCAATTCAACGTTCCCTGGATCGGTGGCTGAACCCGAACAACGTCCTGTCAGGCATGCTGTTCAAACCACAACTGCAAGTCACCACGGATGCATCCTCACTTCGATGGGGAAACCACCTCGAGACATACGCAGTCCAGGGCTCGTGGACTGCTGTCAAACGGGAGCTCCACATCAATATCCTCAATCTCCTGGCTGTTCAGAAGGTCCCTCGGGCCTTTGAGAAGCTGGTATCGGGCAAGACGGTCCTGCTTGTCACAGAAAATACATTTGTGATGTACTACCTCAACAAGCAATGAGGGATGAGGTCTCCGTCTCTTCTGTCGCTTATCTTCGAAATTTGGGACTGCTGTATTCAGAAGGGTATACTTCTCCACTCCATGCAACTTCTGGGAATAGTTTTGCTGATGGACTGAGCCATCCGTATTCATCCATGCACGAATGGATGTCGCATCTATAGGTGGCACAAGAACTGTTTCAGTGCTGGGGTACTCTGCAGGCCCTTTACGAACATGAGTGGTAGCCAAACTGCATCAGGACCGATCGGACGTGCTCCTCCTCACTCCATGGTGGCCTCGGCAACCGTGGTTTGCACCTCTCCTTTGCCTGGACCATCGGCGCTTTCTGCACCTTCCGAGCCAACTGCATCTATTGACCATCCAGAATGGCAATGTCAGACATCCAGACTTCGAGATGCGTCATCTGATGGCTTGGACGGTACTGCCCTGAATCTGTCTTTGGATCCAAGGTGTTCCGTGCATCTACCGCTACCGCCCGACATATAGGTAGTGCTTGACGCCTCTCTCTCTCCACATTCATCCTATTCCTACAAGTGGAAATGTTTTGAATCCCTTTTCTTAGACCATGGCCTCACCGCTGCTTCCTCCTCGGTGACCACCATCCTCCAATTCTTACTGCATCTTTTGGATTCAGGACTATCCTTCTTTTCCCCGAAGTGATACCTGGCGGCTTCCTCAGTTGAGTCCCAAGCACGCGGCCGACCTTCTCTGTTCCAAGACCCATTGGTTCGGGAATTCCTGAAGCGCTACGTCAGCCTTTATCCACCGGTGGTTGAGCCTACCCCAGCTAGGAGTCTCAAACTAGTCCTCTCTCAACTCACGAGACACACCTTCGAACCCTTGGCAACAACAGATCTGAGACTCCTGTCATGGAAAACAGCCTTCCTCATAGCTATCATGAAGCGGGCTGGACAACGACTAGAGCGCACCTGGCGCAAGACTCGACTCTTAGCCGACAAGACTCATCATAGGAATTTCCTTAATTCTTATCAAGAGGCGATACGTGCAGCGCAGAAGTCTTTCTCCGCTGCACGTATTGCATCTGCAGAGTCCCGTCCAGCAGAACTGTTTAGGGTGGTGGGGGAGCTGACGCAGATTCCACCTGCACACAACCCCTTACTCAACCCAACAACAGCCTGCTGTGATGCATTTAACATCCACTTTGCAGATAAAATCTCTCGGATAAGAGCCGACTTAGATGCCAGTGTTATGACTGAATCTATAGACGAGGTGTCCAGTAACTCCGTTGATGAAATTTTATTGGATCAGCTTCAATCTGTGAGTACCGATGATGTGGACAAGCTCCTTGGTAGAGTGAGGAAAACGACCTGTCCCCTCGATCCCTGTCCATCTTGGCTGGCCACCCAAGGGGGTGACACATCGAGAGTACTCCTTAGGGATATTATCAATGTGTCCTTCAGGGAGGGGTCCATTCCACCTTGTCTGAAGGAAGCGGTGGTTAAGCCGCTCCTGAAAAAGCCTTCCCTGGACCCCTTGGACAGGAACAACTATAGGCCAGTCTCTTTGCTGCCTTTTCTAAGCAAAGTGATTGAAAGGGCGGTCGCTTCCCAACTCCAAGCTGTCTTGGATGAAACCGATTATCTAGATCCATTTCAAACTGGCTTTAGGACAGGATATGGAGTGGAGACTGCCATGGTTGCTCTGGCTGATGACCTCCGCTTGGGGATCGACGGGGGTAGTGTGACCCTGTTGGTGCTCTTGGACCTCTCAGCAGCCTTTGATACAATAGACCATCCCATCCTCTTGGATCGCCTGAGGGAGTTAGGAATCGGAGGCACTGCCTTGCAGTGGTTCCGTTCCTTCCTCTCGGGCAGATCCCAGAGGGTGAGGCTCAGGGACAGTTGCTCTACTAGAATAAAGCTTAACTGTGGCATTCCTCAGGGTGCCATCCTGTCCCCGATGCTATTTAACATCTATATGAAGCCGCTGGGAGAGATCATTCGGAGGCATGGAGTGCGGTGTCATCAGTATGCTGATGACACCCAGATATACTTCTCCATGTCTCGGTCATCAGCTTCGACTTCAGATGGCGTCTCTCCTCTCAATGATTGTCTTAAAGCAGTAATGGACTGGATGAGGAAAAACAAATTGAGACTGAATCCAGACAAAACGGAGGTACTAACAGTTACAGGCCCAAAACCAGGTCTGGAAATACAACTTCCAATCCTGGATGGAACTACACTCTCCTCCAAGGATTGTGTTCACAGTCTGGGGGTGCTCCTGGACCCGTCGCTCCAGATGACTAATCAGATTAATGCGACGGTCAGGAGTGCCTGTTATCAACTTCGACTGATACGCCAGCTGCGCCCTTTCCTGGAAACTAGGGACCTCGAAACTGTGGTATATGCACTGGTAACCTCCTGTCTGGATTTCTGTAATGCGCTCTACATGGGGCTACGCTTGTGCTTGACTTGGAAACTTCAACTAGTCCAGAACATGGCAGCCAGGTTGATTTCTGGCGTTTCCAGAAGAGAGCATATAACACCTGTGCTAAAAGCTCTCCACTGGCTGCCTATTAGTTTCCGGGCACAGTACAAGGTGTTGGTTATGACCTTTAAAGCCCTACATGGCTTGGGTCCAACTTACCTCCGGGACCGCCTCCTTCCGTACAGCCCTCCCCGCACACTTCTGTTCTCTGGGAGGAATCTGTTACAGCCTATGAAAACAAGGCTGTCGGTGACCTCCCAGAGGGCCTTCTCTGCTGCTGCTCCCAGATTATGGAATGGCCTGCCGGACGAGATCCGTCTTATTACCACCTTAGACAGCTTTAAAAAAGCTGTCAAGGCGGATCTTTTCCGGCAGGCCTTTCCTGAATAATTATCCCGGCCCAAGACTCAGCTGTCCTTTATAGGCTGTGATTGTATGTTGTAATTTTTTCTTCTAATTTATATATATATATATTAATTATTGTCTGTTTTAATCCATCATAATTTAATATTATTTTAAGGGGTGGGTGGGCTAGGGTATTGTGATTATGGAGTTTTTATATTGTAAGCCGCCCCGATTGCATTGCAGAGGGGCGGGATATAAATAAATTATTATTATTATTATTATTATTATTATCATGTCTACCTATCAAGCTGGTGGGCTTTGTGCCTTGTGTTCTGATGCTCGATACTTGGCATTCGACGAGCACACAGTGTTTCTGAAACCAGACATGTTCTTTTTCCCGAAGGTGTTCTCCAGTTTCCACATCTACCAATCGTTTGTTCTCCCTGCTCTAATACATTATCCAAAGGATGACTTGAATAGACTCTCCACTCCCTGGATTCTTGGAGAGCCCTTGCCTTCTTTGTACAGCAGACAGCTCCATTTCAAAAGTCACGAATCTGTTTGTGTCCTATGCAAACTTTAAGTTGGACACCCCTGTTTCTCCACAGTCCCTGTCAAAGTGGGTGGTATCCACCATCTCCCTCCATTACAAATTGGCTCAAAAGCCCCTGCCTCCTTGGGTTCAAGGGCACTCCATCAGAGCTGTATCCGCTTCTGCTAGCTTTGTCTCTGGGGTTCCCCTGGAGCATGTGTGCCAGGCAGCCACTTGGTCTACACCACTAATTTTTATCTCGTACTACAAACTAGACACTTGGTGTCTTTTGGGAGGCTGCTTTTGGGAGGGCAGTTCTGCTGTCCTCCATTCAATAAGTGAGTGGTTATTGTGGTTGCCTATGGTACTTAAGATTTATTGCTATGTTCATGTCAGTTTATGCTCATTGTTATGGTTTCATGGGACATCACTTGTCAACAATTGTCCTCGTCTAACCCGCTAGCATGACATACCCTCCTCCTACGGGTGAAGCTTGCTAATCTATCCACTGTGTGTATTCACAGCGACCACAAAGAAAATGGACAGGTTGCTTACCTGTAACAATAGATCTTCGAATTGTCGTCTTCTGTGAATTCACACAGACCCACCCATCCTCCTCTCTATGTCCTGCTGTGGCATATGCTTAATGTTCCTGATGCTGCTGCTTGCGGCATCCTTCAAGAAACTGGGGGGAATTAGGTGAGAGTGCCTCAGAGAGACTGTTGGGGTAGGCGGAGTTACCACCAAAATGTATCAAAAACTATTCTGCCTAGCGATTCCAGAAGGTTCCGAGTGCTCTGCGCAGGCACAGGAATTATCTGCTGTGTGAATTCACAGAAGACCACTCGAAGATCTATGGTTACAGGTAAGCAACCTGTCCTTTTCTGAGATACATAGCCTTCTCTGTAGCTCTGGTGCTATGAAAACCTACAAATCCCAGCATTCCATAGGATGGAGCCATGATTGTTAAAGTGGTGTCAAACTGCAGTGTGTCAGCAGCCAGAACTGACTTGAAGTCACACTACAATAACCTTTATGAACCAGGAAGCTGCCTCCATATGTTTACTACTGTCTCTGCTGGAGAAGGCATGCCCCTTCAGCTGTATTGGGTTTACAACTTCCACCAGCCCAAGCCAGTGGTGAAGGATGTCCTACATCTGGTCTGGTGCACACTCTCTCTACAGTGGTTTGCATAGTTCTATCTTGAGATGAACCTGGGCCTTCTTTATGCTCTGACATGGAACTGTGATCATTTCCCATATAGAAAATGGTATGCACATCTCATTTTATTTCATTTGATTCCACTCTTCTTCAAGGAGCACAAGATAGTCAATATGTCTATTGGGGGAAATATAGTGAAATAGCCGAAGCTCACCAGGTACGTTTTATGGCTGAAGCAGGGTTGGACCCTGTGGCTCAGCTAGATGGGAGAATTAATTGTGGAAAATAACACATTAATTCACCATCACAGCAGCATATTTGTCTCCATGATACATTTGCAAGATCAGTGGCATGAGAAACTATCCATGTTTGAAGTTCACATGGAGCATGCCCACGAGTAAAGCTGATGGTTGCAAGTGAATTACGTGTGTTACTATTCCCCAAAGCTCCCTCCATTTCCCTTCCCCCCCCCCTTGTATCAGAGATGCGAACGGGCAATCTTCTGCTTAATTTTTTTTTTTTTTTTTGCTCTGCTGCTTAAAAATAGTGGATAATTGCTTCCATGAAAATCAACAATGACAGCTCCAGCCACTTTGTCATCAGCAAGCCCATCCCCACACAGGTCCAACCAATCACATTTTTACTTCCAAGATGTGCTCCAAATTCAAATTTGTTCTTCAAATGGGTTGGAATGCACATTTCCGCATTTTTTTAACTTCATGTGAAACAGCAAAGGCTGTTATTATTATGTACATGGAGTCTTTGCCTCCCTCCTTTTGAATATGGCGAATCCCTGTGGTAGCTCATCAAGTATTCCCCTTGCATTCCGAGAGGTAACACCCAAGTGTTCCTAGTTTGGCACTCTTAACCCAATCTTTGGAACCTGTCCAATTGTATCAGACTACAATTTCCATCATCCCTTCACCAGTTCCTAATGAAATCCCTGGCACTGACTAATCAACACAGGATATAATCCTTTGCACATGCACCAAAGGCACCAAGCTTAACACCAGAGTTTGGAAAAGTTACCGTTTCAAACTGTCTGTTCTGTCTGAGGGATTCTGAGGGCTATAGTCCAAATAAGTAACTTTCTAAGTTCTGCTTTGGTCACAGTGGGACTTTTTTTGACCAGATTATAGAGGATTGTGTTGTAAACATTGAATCCTCAAAGGAAACTGTACCCAGTGTTTCTGGGATTATGCTTTATTCCAGTGATACTCTTGTGCATTTTAGGAAATGGCTAGTGATGAACTGAAGGAGCTGAGGAATGCAATGACCCAAGAAGCCATCCGAGAGCATCAGATGGCAAAGACTGGTGGCACCACGACTGACCTCTTCCAGTGTGGCAAATGCAAGAAGAAGAATTGCACATATAATCAGGTGGGGAAAGGTGGATGGTGGGGGTCGAGATTTATGGTCCTGCAGGAGGAACCCAGGTATATGAGGTTTCAAAGCAGGATTTGTGATTTTTATTTATTTATTTATTTATTTATTTGTTAAAAGAAGCTGTGAATAGGAAGTTGCTTCAGAACTTCAGGATTCTTGGCATGTATGGCTTTGAAACTGGGATTAACACAGCTTGTGTGCTTGTTCTATAGACTTCTGTAATGTGCTATTTAATGAGACTCAAGGATCTTAACAGGTGGTTTTCTGGTCCTTATACTCAAACCTGCCCTTCCTTAATATGGCACCCTCCAAGTGACTGAAACTACAGGTCACCCCCATTTAAATGTGATCGTACCGCAATTTTGCTTACCTGCAACTGGGGCATTGCTAGGCACCTTGAGGACCATAGAGTTGTGGTGGAGGTGGTTTCTCTAGGCATCCAACCTCCTTTTGCTGGACGTTGACCATAGTGTCATGCCAGATGTCTAAAGAAGCATCCTCTCTGGGCATTTTTTAGGTCCTCAAGTGCAATTCTATGGTGATTCGCTATTATACGTGGCTTCACGTATCTGCAATAACTCTGGGAAAATATCCCTGCAGATACAGGGGTTGGGGGGGTGGGGAAGCAAGCTGTATAATTACCTTTGTCCCTGACCATCAGGCATACTGACTGGGGCTGATGGGAGTTGTAGGCCAAAACATCTGGAAGGCATCAGTTGGGAAAGGCTACTCCACCCCATTACTTCACCTTATTTAAGCAGGCCTTTGACTCTTTAGTTTACTGCAGCAGAAGGATCTTTTAATGGGGTGTGTTATGATTTGATCCATTCTACTATGTTTTAAAGTATCTTTGAACTGTTACTTCTATTAAAATCAGAAAATTATTTAATTTAACTATTTTAAACGTAATTCAAGAAGATTTTAGCTGTATTTATTTTAATATTGTTGCTGCCCACCTTGGGTTCTATACTGGGAGAAAGGTGGGATATAAATTAAATAAATAAATAAATGATTATGTTGATGATCGCAACAAGGATTTAAAATTAATTGTAATTAATAATCATACATACTAATAGTGTTCTCAGGTGTGTAGTGCCTAGTTATTTTCCCCTTTCTTTGGTTAGCAGAAGTATGCAAAACAAGCAGATGTTCTTCATTTACCTAATTTGTGCAAGTTGCAGAATTCAGCTTGTCCTGATGTGCAGTTTGCCTGGCCCAAAGAGTAGCAGTGAAAAGTGACTTGCAGCAAAGTTGGAAATTAAAATTTTGAAGTACCTAAAAATTTTGAAATAGCTAAAAACCTACCTCTTTTCAGCCCACATTTGTACTCCTGATGTTTAGAAGAGCAACCCTTCCTGATTACAGGTGGTTTTCTCCTTCAGGTGCAAACACGGAGTGCCGATGAGCCCATGACAACTTTTGTGCTCTGCAATGAGTGTGGGAACCGATGGAAGGTCTGTATTGTACTGTGTCCTTAAGAACCATCAGATAGTGGTCTCTCTAGAACCCAGTTTCTTCTTTTTTGTTCTGCTGTCTGTCACTCTTGATCCTGAGACTGGGAAAGTCCTTTTTTCTTTTCTAAGCTCTGGTCTAGCAAAACTATCCTTCTTTGCATGGGCTAGAATAGCCCTTAGTTTGTCAGAGCTGGACAACCTAGCTGCAATCCTACACTGTAGGCACCATGTCCTACTCTGTCCGTGCAGTTCTGCATCTGTTCCATGCCCAAAGGACACCCAGCATCATTTACTAGTAAAGGAAGAAGTGAGATACCGTCAGGCCTTTAGTAGAGCTAGGTTTAATGTACATTACTACTAATGTAACGTAATTCCATTTTAGAGGGTTGTTATCAAAGAAAAGTATATAATGAGCGTGTATGCCCCTGTGGAGAGGGAAAAGTGGAAACTATACAACATGTCCTCTTTGAATATTGCCTTTATAAAGATGACAGATGGAGACTGAGAACTCCCTTTTAAGAAAATACCCAGGAAGATCTTGGAATTAGTTTTTAACATATTTACTGTCCGACTCTGATAAGAGAGTAACTGAGGAAGTAGCAAAATTCTTTGTATTCACTGCTAACACCCGTAAAGCCATCCTACAAACTTTATAGTAACCCTTTGGCATGAAATGGTGGAAATTTAACTGAAGAAGGAAGAGTACAGTTGCCCCTCCACATTCGAGAGCCCCATAGCCGCTTTGGGAAGCGCAGGGGCGGCTGAGAAGTCGCCCAGCCGCCATCCCCCGGCCCTTCCCGCAGCAGCTATGGGGCTCGAAAAGCCCCATCGCCACTTTGGAAGGGCGGGGAGTTGCAGGCAGGTGGGGGAGGCATATTTTTATTCACGATCTTGTGCCCCTAACCCCCCTCAATGTGGAGGGATGACTGTATGATGATAAACAGCTGATGAATCAAGAGTTACACAGTGTTAACAGTTATAAATTAACTAGGGGTCCTTTTAGATCTTATGTACTTTAGTTTTGTAATAGAATGCATTAATGAAGTTCATGTAGGTTATTAAGTAAAACAAATTTGTTTTTATAATGTCTTTTAATGATCCTGATTCACCATAACTGCAATAAATGATGATGATAGTGGAGAGAGGGAAGCAGCTTGGCAGTATCCAACTGCAGTTTGCAGTTGGGGCATTCTCCCACATCTCCAACAACTCACTGAAGATCTGGAAGGATAAGATCAGCTTCCTGTGGTCAGGTGCTCCTACCAGTAAAGGTCATTGCCACTGCACACAAGGGGGGCATTGTTCAAACAGGTAGAGATTGTTCAAGCAGGTAGTCAAAAAATGTCAAAAAAAAACCCATAAAGGTGCACAAGTCACCAACAGAATGCCAGCTATTTCGTTTTGAGTGAAGCCAAGGGTGCTGGGTATGCTCACTGCCTTCCCTGAGGGAGAGACCATGTATTCCACCCACTCCATGTTTTAAAGTGTTTTCATTACCATTTTAAGCTAATGTATGTTGTATAATTTTATATGTATAAGTGTAAGTATTTATAAGTAACTAATTTGATTAGAGTAATATTGTAAGCTCCCCTTTTCCTTGGTGAAAAAGTAAGATAAAAATAAGGGGTTGTTTAAATGGCAAAAATACTTCTCATGGACTGTTGAGGGGAATCCTACCTTTCTTAAAGGAATTCCATGGCATTCTGCTGTATTGTGAAGGAGGGCGCCCCAAAATGCCAAAAACTATGTAGCATTTCCCCAAGTTTTTAAAAAATAGCCAGGGGAATGTGCATTCCTCCTCTTTAGGACAGGCGATTTGATATGAATCACTTTCCCATATGAGAGGAAACACAAAGATGGTTGGCCTGATGAGTGCGGGGAGCAGAGCAAGTGCCTGGTGCTACCATGTTAGCACTAAGGCAAGAAAAAAAATTTTTTTCTTTTTTGGTAAAGGCAAATATCACATTGAAAATAATGTGTTTGTTTTTTTAAGGGGGTGGTGGCCGTGAGAGAAAAACAGCGCAGCCACCTCCAATGCTAGCCGCAACAGTCACGGACGCCGCCGAAAGAGAAACGGCATCGTCCAAAATGAACCCCTTGCCGCACAACAGCCTCGTTACTGCTCCGGAGGCTGCTTACACGGCAAGAGGCGGCAAGAGGCATCTGGAAATCTCCCAACAGTGCGCCCCTTGTCCACTGCGGTGGCTACTTTGGCGGAGGAGCCCAAGGAACAACAACAGCCGGCTACTGCCACTACGGCTCTTTTGGATCCAAACCAGACGTTGGTACCTGTTCCTCCTATAGAAACCAGAGATGTCACCACTGTCTGCGATCCATCATGTGAGGTGACTCCTACTCCTTCCTTGGTGATTGTTCAAACCGGAGAATCTCTGAAGGGGTAAGGGCTTCCTCCCCTGTGATTCAGGCTCGATCTCCTGTGCTCCTGATCTCCCAAGATGAGCTCCTCAGTACAGACGCTGTTATGGTCAACGTCGAAACTACATCACAGGAGGCAACAGGGAAGTCTCCTTCTTCGACTCCGTCACATCGAGTCTTGGACGTCTAGCATTCATATGGAGCTTATGATCTGGCCTGGTCGGCCTCCAACTTTCCCCTCCTCTCTCCTCTTGGAGCCACAGCCTGACGTTTGCACAGTGGCCTTAGTTCCATTTTGCTGACAGCGCTGGCCCTGGGGGTTATTACTCTCCCCCTTCATCTTTCCCTCCACAGGATGGAATGGGCTCATCTAGAGGAGATCCGTCCATCTGAACCCGTACTGAGGGATGCCGGCAGTCAGTCTCACATGGGTGTCAAGATCTTCGCTACCTCCTCTGCCTCCTGTGCATGTGACTTCTCTGCACCAAGTTTGGCATAGCCCTTCGCCTTGGGGCTGTAGCCCCTCGCCTTCGTCATCCTCTTCGGTATTGTCGGACTCTTCTGTATCGTACATACCGAGAGCTCCATCTCCACCACCGGATTTTATCAACAATGAGTCCTTGTCTGTGACGGATGACATCTGAGCATTTTTGGAGCAGATGGTCCAGATGGCCCACGCCTTGGACTTGAAGATCACCAAGAGGGAGTCTGAGCCTGTGGATCCAATCTATTATAGGATCAACTCAAACGCTTCTCCCACTGCTGTCATACCGGTGCTACCTTCACTATTGAAGCTCATTCAAGGCTCATGGGAAAATCCATCATCCATTCCACCGACCTCAAAGAGGATAGATCGGCACTATCGTGTGTCGGGGGATGGTATCGACTGACTCTGAGAACACCATCACCAGAATTCGGTGGTGGTAGAGGCTTCTTAGCAATGGCTTGTAGCAAAAATGGTGGGTAATTCTGTGGAACTTTGTAGCATGCATGGTTCTGTTTGTCTGGCCTTGCTCCACATGCTTCCTGGACCATCGAGGATCTGCCATTTGACCATTCCAGCCTCTTCAACAGCTCGACTGATGGAACGCTTGAGTTCATGCAGAATGTGTGGACCACCACACGGAAATACAGTATGCCGTCGTCTTCATCTTCTGCGTACTGATCAAGGGGTCAATCTGGGTGGCACTCCTCCTCTTATACCCATTCCTTTCAGATGGGATACACTCTGCAATCCTCCACATGCTCATGGTAACAGCAACCCGCTTTGTCCACCTTTTAGGTGGGGAGCCAGGCCTCCACCTCCTGGTACCGGCTACCGACAAAGCAAAGTGCTAAAAGAACAGGGCAGAAGGAGATTTTAAACTGCCCTCACTCTCAATCCGCTCATTCCTTTCCCCGAGAATCATCTATTCGGAAACCGCCTGTCTGCGTTTCGAGACACCTGGTCCAAGATAACATGGGACTGATGGGTGCTTTGCATTGTCCAGATGGTTACTGGATTGGGTTTGAACAAATTCATCATCTGAAAGAGGTTTGGGATGGTTACCCTGAGTTCGATCCTGCCTCTTATGTGAGGCGACTGATTTGCCTCCATTGATCTCAAGGATGCGTACTTTCATATCAGAATCCACCCAACCCCCAAACGGTTCCTTGCCTTCATGGTCGGGGACGAGGCCTTCCAGTCTTGCATCCTCCCCTTTGGACTATCCACAGTGCCAATGATATTTATGAAATTCATTATGGTTGGGGCAGCTTTCCTACATAAACAGGGGGAGGGGGTGGTCGTCTTCCCCTATATTGACGACTGGCTCCTGGTGGCAGAGTCCTGTCGGCAACTCCTAGGTGACATTTAGCTGACATTGGACTTACTGGATGCCCTGGGCCTGATTGTCAACCTGGAGAAATTGCAACTCGAACGGAGCCTCCTTGAATTCGAACACCACTGCGGCTTACCTGCTTGCAGATCGTTTCGATACTCTCTGAAACCTCATCCACCAATGTTGCAGATCCCAGAGGATCTCTGCTCATTTGATTCAAACCCTACTGGGAAACATGGCAGCCACGACTTCAGTCACTCAATTTGAAAGGCTATGGTTCCTACCGATTCAGTCGTGGTTCCTGAGCATCTTCAACCCAGTGCGGGACTGCCCTCTCAAACTTCTCAACTTGCCGCAAGCAATTCAACATTCCCTGGATTGGTGGTTGGACCCAAACAATGTGCTGTCAGGCATGCTGTTCGAACCCCAACTGCAAGTCTCAGTCACCACAGATGCATCCTCACTTGGATGGGGAGCCCACCTCGAGACATACGTGATGCAGACCTCATGGACTGCTGACAAACGGGAGCTCCATATCGATATCCTCAATCTCCTGGCTGTTCAGAAGGTGCCTGAGGCCTTCGAGAAGCTGGTATTGGGCAAGACGGTGCTGTTCGTCACGGATAATACATCCGTGATGTACTGCCTCAACAAGCAATGAGGGATGAGGTCTCCATCTCTTCTGTTGCTTACCCTCAAAATTTGGGACTGCTGCATTCAGAAGGGTATACTTCTCCACTCCATTCAACTTCTGGGAATAGTTTTGCTGATGGACTGAGCCGTACAAATTCATCTGTGCACGAATGGATGTCACATCAATAGGTGGCACAAGAACTGTTTCAGCGCTGGGGTACTCCACAGGCCATTACGAACACGAGTGTTGGCCAAGCTGCGTCGGGACTGATCGGACGCAATCCTCCTCACTCCATGGTGGCCCGGCAACTGTGGTTCACACCTCTCTTTCACCTGGACTATCGGTGCTTTCTGCACCTTCCGAGCCATCTGCATCTATTGACCATCCAGAACGGCAACGTCAGACATCCGGACCTCGAGATGCGTCGTCTGATGGCTTGGAGGGTACTGTGATGTACCAAGCACACAAGCACACATGCATTCAATAAATTGCTTTATTGACATGGATTCATGTGTTAGGAACATAGAACAATGCCGAAACTGAACACAGCCACAGCAATCGCCCAGATTAAACCCTCTCAGCGTGAGAAAAGCATTCAGGGAGTGATAGGAGTCGGCCTGCACCTGGCCGCCCTGACCTTGAGCGTCTCTGAGAGAGGAGCATTCCCAGGCCAACCAGGCGGGCTGGCCTCCCTCCAAAACTCCAGAGGCCCAGCCAGGGGGAAACTGCCTCATGTCAGGGTCCTCCATGAATTCTACTCCAAACCCCAGAATTCAGGGATGAGCCTGACATACCGCCCTCCCAAAGCAAACCCCCCCATTCCCCTAACCTGGCTTGTCAGGAAAGCGGGCATGGAACTTCCGCAATAAACGCGGAGCATTCACATGATCAGATTTAACCCATTCAGCGTGGCCCAATGGTGTTTCCATTTCACTAAGTATTGTAAAACACCCCTGTGAACCCGAGAGTCCAACACTTCAGAAATTTCAAAACATTGATCTTGGTCGACCAGAATAGGGTGGGGTGCGGGTCCTGGGTCTGGGTGGTGACGGTCCAGAAGGCACGCTGGTTTGAGCAAGCTGGAATGAAACACAGGATGAACATTTCGGTACAGTTTTGGTAAAGACAGTTCAAAAGCTACTGGGTTTATAACTCTAGTAATAGGAAAGGGACCAATGTACTTGGGCCCCAACTTCTTGGAAGGCTGGGGACTTTTAAGAAATTTGGTGGACAAAAAGACCAAGTCCCCTATGGCGTATCCTGGGGAGGGATCCCATTTCTGGTCAGTATGATGTTTGTAACGGGCTTTGGTGAAGTCCAAGGCAGAGACCACATGGGGCCAGGCATCTCTAACCTTTTGACTCAACTGGGTCACTGAGACCGGGTTCATAGAGGACCCCTCCCCTAGAGGCAAGGGATTGAAATCCTGCCCTGAGACAACCTTGAAAGGGGAGAGGCCAGTGCTCTGGTGAGTGGCATTATTATAGGCTACCTCTGCAAAAGGCAAGAGGTCCACCCAGTCAGATTGTTGGAAGTTCACATAGCATCTCAGGTCTTGTTCAAGCACCTGATTAACTCATTTGCTTTGCCCATCACTCTGGGGATGATGGGAACTGCTGAGTCCTAACTCCACTCCCAGGAGGTTCATGAACGCCTTCCAAAACTGGGAAGTGAACTGGACCCCCCGGTCAGACACAATCTTGGCAGGAACTCCATGTAGTCTGTAAATGTGCTGAATGAACAACCTGGCTAATTGGGAGGCTGTTGGGAGTTTCTTGCAGGCCACAAAATGTGCTTGTTTTGAAAACATATCAGTAACCACCCAAATAACAGTCTTTTTCTTACTTTCTGGTACCTCTACTATAAAGTCCACACTGATGACTTCCCAAGGCTTGGTAGGGGTAGGCAAAGGCTGAAGCAGGCCTTTTGGCTTTCCTGCACCCCCTTTTGCCATTGCACATGTGGAACAACCTTTTACATACTCTTTCACCTCCTTCCTCATCTTTGGCCATCAAAACTGTCTCTGGGCCAAGTGCAAGGTTTTTATATACCCAAAATGCCCAGCACTTTTAACATCATGGCATTGCCTGAGGATGGTTGCCCTCATGGCCTCTGGGACATACAAACACTCCCCTTTCCAGGCCAGGCCCTCCCTGATGGTCACCTCCCCGGGGTGGGCCAAAAACCATGGGTCCTTGGGAAGGACCGACGCCAGTTGGGACTGCCAACCCCTCCATCTCCCGGGGAAAGGGGGGCGGCGGAGCGTGCTCCAGCATGGTTGGGATTTCACTGGGGCCAGCGTCTGCCGGTGGTGGGACGGCTTCCTTGGTTGCCTTATGATCCAGCCCTGACTCCACAAGGGGGCTGGCTTGGGCCTCCTGACTCTTGGCCTTGCTACGTGTTAGGACTGCCAGTCCCAAGTGGGAGGGGGAGAAGACTGTGTCAATAACCTCTTTTCGTTTACTGTCATATTGTGGGAGTCTGGACAAAGTGTTAGCTATTCCTTTTTCCCGGGATAAATTTCAGGGTGAAGTTGAACCGGTAGAAGAAACTGGCCCACCTAACCTGCTTGGGACTCAGCCACCTTGGGGTGGCTAAAACTTCCAAATTCTTGTGATCTGTCCAAACTTCAAAGGGTTTGGGAGATACCTCCAGCAGGTGGTGCCAAGTTTCTAAGGCCAGTTTGATTGCACCCACCTCCTTTTCCCACACATGCCAATTTCGCTCAGTTTCATTAAATTTCTTGGATAGGTATGCACACGGCCTGAGCTCTCCCTCCTCCCCCCTTTGCAACAGCACCCCTCCCATTGCAACATCAGAAGCGTCAACTTGGACTACAAAAGGTTGGGAGGGGTCGGGTGTTTGAGAATTGGTTCAGAGGTGAAGAGTGTTTTCAATTTATCAAAAGCCTGTTGGCATTGGTCAGTCCACACTATCTTTTGGGGAGGCTTTTCCCCCTTCCCCGACCCCTTTCGAGCTTTCTTCCCCACATCTTTGGTTTTTAACAGATCAGTTAATGGGAGGGCTACAATCGGAAAGGCAGGGATGAAGGACTGGTAAAAGTTAGCAAAACCAAGGAAGCTTTGCAGCTGCTTCCTAGTTCTTGGGGCCTTCCATGCCAACACCCCGTTGACTTTTTCTGGGTCCATTTTTATCCCCTTATTTGAGATGCGGTACCCCAGGTAGTCCAAGCGGCTTTGGTGGAATTCACACTTTGACATCTTAGCATACAGATGGTTTTCCCCCAACCTCGCAAGCACCTTTTTCACCAGTTTCACATGGGATGTATAGTCCTCAGAATAAATCAATACATCATCCAAATACACCAAGACCCCCTTGTACAGAAAGTCTCTCAAAACATCATTAATCAAGTACTGAAATATGCCGGGAGCTCCTTTTAATCCAAATGGCATTACTCTGAACACGAAAGCCCCCAGGGGGCAATTGAACGCAGTTTTCCATTCGTCCCCCTCCTTGATATGCACCCTGTAATAAGCCTCCCTTAGGTCCAAGTTAGTAAATATCTTCCCTTTGGACAAATGAGCCAGTATGTCCTTCATCAGGGGCAGGGGGTATTGATTAGAAACACTGATTGCATTTAACCCTTGATAGCCTTGGATCAGACGAAGACCCCCATCTGCTTTTCGCCTGAACATCACCGGGGCCCCCACAGGGGAGGTCGAGGGCCTAATGAACCCCCGCGCTAAGTTTTTGTCTATGAACTCCCGGAGGGCCTCCATTTCAGCTGGCATCATGGAATAAATCCTGGGCTTGGGTAGTTTAGTCTCAGAAAGTATCTCGATGGCACAGTCAAAAGGCCTGTGAGGTGGCAAAATGTCGCACTCCCTCTCCTCAAAAACATGTTGCAATGGATTGTATTCCACTGGCAATCCTTTTAGCTCCCCTCTGACTAAAGCAGTCATGCAGTTCCGTGAATCAGCCTCTAGAGGGACTCCCCCCCTTTGGGAAACTTCCCCCACCCGGTGCTCCTGCACACACACGGAATCTGCAAGGAGTCATTGTCTCCTTCACCCAGTCTATGGAGGGGTTGTGGAATTTTTGCCAGTTTAGGCCCACCACTGCCATGGGAACAAGCCCTGGGGCAATCACAAATTGAAGTTCCTCCTGATGGTTCCCCATTCTCATATGTATTGGACCTGTCATTCACCTGGGGGGGGCTTCATCATCCCCCCATCCATCTGTGACAGCCACACTGGCTTGTCCAACTTAATAGTACTAATGTCCAGTTCATTAGGGAGGGATACATTAGGACTTGGGTACATCCGCAATCAACCATCAACATTACTTTTCGGGTGCCCCCCTTTCCAGTTCCTATCCTAGCTTTTATTAAAAAGGGGCCTTTTACTCCACTCACCACAGCCTCCGGGCGCCCTTCAGGGTTAGCCCGCCCTTGGATGCTTAGTAGGGCAGGCTGGACCCGTTTCCCGACGGCTCTGCATCAGAAGAATAAGATCCACTGTCATCTGGGTCATCCGATGATTCCCCCGCTGCATGACCTGGTACCAAAACCTGTACTGCTGCTTTAGACTTGGGCTTGAGTGGGGCCTTTGAAGACACCGGTCTCCCTTCGCTCTGCTGGGGCTTGTCAGCTGCCGCTGGTTCTCGAGGGCTCCTGTCTGGGCATTCAGCTATGCGATGGCCTCCCTTTCCACAATGCAGGCATAAGCCCTTCCTCATCCTTCGCTCCCGTTCTGACTCTCCAGTCGTGTTTCCACCTGGGCGGGCCGGTTTACCTTTCTTTCCGGTAGACCCGGTGGACTTCCCCTCGGATCCTTGCTGTTGCCGAACCATCTTGATGCTCCGTCTCAGTGTCTCCACTTCTCTGGCAAGCTGCACCCACCCCAAGAGGTTCCCCTGGAATAACGCCCACTCGAGGATGTTAGCGTTCAGACCATCCTGGAAAAACTGCACCTTAATGTCCTCCAACCACTCAGGCACTTGGCTGGCCAGGCGGCGGAACTCAGCGGCATACTCTCCCACTGTCTTTGAGCCTTGGTTCAGTTGCTGAAGGTCTGCCCGGGCCCTTCTCATTCTCAGGGGGTCTTCAAATTGAGCCCGCAAGGCCAGCAGGAACTCCTGGAAGTTTCCCAGTTCTGGGGCTCCCATATCATAAAGCCCCACCAGCCACTGTGCCGCCTCTCCCTCTAGCTGGTTGGATTCTCAGCCTCCGTCTGGAACTCCTCATCCCACTGAGACATAAAACTCACCACTTGAGTCAGGAAGTAGGGAAGCTTCACCACATCTCCATCGAAGGTCGCCTTCAAATCTCGGTGCTTCAGGCCCTGGGGTCTTTCCCGCAGCTTGACCGGCCCAGCCCCTCCAGGAGGGGCCGGTCCAGGAGCCGGCAGTCCAGGGACCTCAGCCAGCAGGGCAGGGGCCCCTGCCCCGGGTGCTGGGGTGGCCTCTGGTTGAGCTAGGGGAGGCTGGGCCCCTCCAGGGGCGGGTAGAGCCGGTGGCAACCTTTGCAGGAGTTCTAGGAGGCTCGTCTGCATCTCCCCCATTTGCTGCTTCAACTGCTGGACCTCTGCTCCCACTTCTGCCAGGGAAAACCTTACTCCTGGATCTCGGGGCCCCTCACCCAGGGGCCTGTCCCACCAACGGGACTGACGTTCCTCCCAGCTGCGGTTGCTTGGCCAGGGCCAGCTGGGTGCCAGGACTTCTTGAACTGGAGTGCCGAAGAGTGGCATGCTGCCCCTCCCCGGGGCTTGCTTGGCTCCCAGCTCCAAGGGGTGAGTAAATCTCCCAGCCCTTCGGCAGGACCGGCTCATGTCTTCTTCGGAAGCTGCTGCAACACCTCCCGCTGCGCTGGCCCCCTGCCCGGAGGCACTGGCTCCCTGGCCGCCACTGGCAGTCAGATCTTTATTCGTCTGGGTTCCAGCCTCCGCATTGTCCGACATCACGGGTAGAACCACTGAAAAGGGAAAAGGCTTTAAAGTGGAGTTTCGGCTTACTGTGATACAAGCACACATGCTCACATGCATTCAATAAATTGCTTTATTGACATGGATTCATGTGTCAGGAACATAGAACAAAGCCGAAACTGAACACAGCCACAGCAACCCCAGATAAACCCTCCCAGCGTGAGAAAAGCATTCAGGGAGTCGGCCTGCACCTGGCCGCCTTGAGCGTCTCTGAGAGAGGAGTGTTCCCAGGCCAACCAGGCGGGCTGGCCTCCCTCCAAAACTCCAGAGGCCCAGCCAGGGGGAAACTGCCTCATGTCAGGGTCCTCCATGAATTCTACTCCAAACCCCAGAATTCAGGGATGAGCCTGACAGGTACTGCCCTGAATCTGTCTTCAGATCCGAGGCGTTCTGTGCATCTACCGCTACCACCCGACATATAGGTAGTGCTCGACGCCTCTGTCTGCCCTTTTACACTTTCATCCTATTCCTACAAGTAGAAACGCCTCAAAACCCTTTTCTTAGACCTCACCGCTGCTTCCTCCTCGGTGACCACCGTCCTCTAATCCTCCATCTTTCGGATTCAGGACTATCCTTCTTGTCCCCGAAGTGATACCTGGCGGCTCTCTCCATTGAGTCCCAAGCACGGGGTCAACCTTCTCCGTTCCAAGACCCGTTGGTTTGGAAATTCCTGAAGCCTAACTCAGCTAGGAGTCTTGAACTAGTCCTCTCTCAACTCGCAAGACACACTTTCGAACCTTTGGTGACAATGGATCCGAGACTCCTATTATGGAAAACAGTCTTCCTCATAGCCATCATGTCTGCCCGTCGAGCTGGTGGGCTCTGTGCCTTGTGTTCCGATGCTCCATACTTGACATTCCACGAGCGCAGAGTGTTTCTGAAACTGGACATGTCCTTTCTCCCGAAAGTGGTCTCCAGTTTGCACATCTACCAATCCAAAGGATCCACTCCCTGGATGCAGGGAGAGCCTGTGCCTCCTATGTACAGCAAACAGCTCCATTTCAAAAGTCGCAAATCTGTTTGTGTCCTATGCAAACTTTAAGTTGGACACCCCTGTTTCTCCCCAGTTCCTGTCAAAGTGGGTGGTATCCACCATCTCAGTCCATTACGAACTGGCTCGAAAGCCCCTGCCTCCTTGGGTTCAAGGGCACTCCGTCAGAGCTTTATCCACTTCTGCTAGCTTTGTCTCTGGGGTTCCCCTCGAGGATGTGTGCCAGGTAACCACTAGGTCTACGCCACTAATTTTTATCTCGTACTACAAACTAGACACTTGGTGTCTTTTGGGAGGCTGCTTTTGGGAGGGCAGTTCTGCTGTCCTCCATTCAGTAAGTGAGTGGTTATTGTGGTTGCCTATAGTACTTAAGATTTATTGCTATGTTCATGTCAGTTTATGCTCATTGTTATGGTTTCATGGGACATCACTTGTCAACAATTGTCCTCGTCTAACCCGCTAGCATGACATACCCTCCTCCTACGGGTGAAGCTTGCTAATCTATCCACTGTGTGTATTCACAGCGACCACAAAGAAGATGGACAGGTTGCTTACCTGTAACCATAGATCTTCGAGTGGTCTTCTGTGAATTCACACAGACCTGCCCATCCTCCCCTCTATGTCTTGCTATGGCATATGCTTAATGTTCCTGATGGTGCTGCTTGCGGCATCCTTCAAGGAACTGAGGGGAATTAGGTGAGAGTGCCTCAGAGGGACTGTTGGGGTAGGCGGAGTTACCACCAAAATGTATCAAAAACTATTCTGCCTCGCGATTCTAGAAGATTCCTAGTGCTCTGCACAGGCCCAGGAATTACCCACTATGTGAATTCACAGAAGACCGACCACTCGAAGATCTATGGTTACAGGTAAGCAACCTGTCCTTTTGTCTCATTTTGTAGTTGACTCTGAATGTGCTTTTCTTGAACTGTCTGCATTAGGAGATGAGCACATGTGTTGATACTATGGATGTTCTTGAGTTTCGAGTTTTCTAACGTTATGTTAGTGGTT
Organism: Gambelia wislizenii; assembly: GCA_030847615.1. Classification (NCBI taxonomy): domain Eukaryota; kingdom Metazoa; phylum Chordata; class Lepidosauria; order Squamata; family Crotaphytidae; genus Gambelia; species Gambelia wislizenii. Next base: position 17,461,116 of record JAUMIR010000010.1, on the reverse strand, counting down.
CTGGCAAACTGTGTGTACCCAATTATACTTAATAGTTCTTCATTGGGAGAATATTATGTTGAAAGGAGGGGTGTATCCATTAAATCCATTGATTATCTATACCAGTGGTCTGTGGACCCTCAGGGGGCCACAGTGTACTCAGAGGGGGTCTACAAAGACTTGAAGGCTACTCAGCCCACATGACAGGAGCCAAGGCAAGGCGCATTGCCATTCAATCTGCTCCAGCCACAAACTTGCAGGAAGAAGCAGGAGAAAAGTCCTCTCCAGTGTTTCTGAGGGAAGGGTTTATGGATGGTGTAATTGTGTTGTTGTTGTTGTTCTTGTTTTAAATCTTGAGTTAAGTCTTGGGAGTCCACACCAACAAAATATATTTTTTTAGGGGGATCCTTGGTAAAGAAAAGGTCAAGAGCCACTGATCTATACTATTTCTAGCTTTGGCTAGAACACTGATATGACATCATATCCTAAGAACTGTTGCATTTGGGTCAATGTTTATAGGTAATTATTTGGAGCCTTGTTTAGAAGAGTATGGATAAGTTACTTTTTGAAATACAGCTCCCCAAAAGCCCCAACTGGCTGGGAGATTCTAGGAACTGTCAAAAGTAACTTCTTAAAATCTGTGCTCAACTTGGGTTGATTGCCATTGTAGAACTTGGCAGTTCCAGATTATCTGGCAGTATTAATTGCATATTATTTTAGAAGTGTCCCTTTGTCTTGCAGTTCTGTTGATGCTCCATACATCTGTATGCCAGCCATGGATGGAGAAGATGTTGTCCTGTTACAACCAATAAAAGCAAAGAATCTTCAATGTCTGCTGAAGAAACAGAAGCAGGAAAAGGGGGAAATCCTCAAGCTGGAATTTGAGCTTCCCTTAAATGCAATATGAATTACTATAAGGGGAGTGATGGTCTGGCAATGATTTAGGTGGTGCAGTGATGTCATGATGACAGGGCTGTGTTGTGTTCTGCAACTGTAAGGCAGAATTCTGTACTGAGCACAGAATATCACATTTGAGACTTTTTGCTTTTTTTTTCATTTTCTTTTTAAAATAATTTTAAGCCTTATGGTTGCTCGGGCAATGTATTGTAAGCATTTCCAGGTTCAGAGGTGGGGGGTGCATGGCATGTCAAAATTTTTAAAGTCTAAGTAATGGTGCTTCAGTTGCCCTGCCTAACATCTTGGCTCCTTGGTGTGACTGGCCACAATTTAGCTGACTAAATCTTGGAATCTAGCCTTTTTTGGTGCAAAATCTAGCCTACTTTTAAAAAAGCACACTGAATATACTGTTCTGACTTGGTCCTCAAGAGCTGAACCCCACGCTAGTATTTTATTAGGTGCAATTAGAGGGTGCCATATATTTGGAGGTTTCTTTAGTACGATTTTACTCTACGCATAGGTATCGGCAAACAAAATTGCTTTATACTGACTGAGACCATGGTTTCATCTAGATCAGTACAGGCCGAGTCTCCCAAACCTATAATGCTTGGGACCAGAAATGTTCCATATTTTGGAATTTTTTTTCAGATTTTGAAATATTTGCATATACATAATGAGTTGTTGAAGATGAGACCCCAGTCTAAACAAGAAATTCATTTTATGTTTATATACACCTTATACACATAGCCTGAAAGTAATTTTATACACAATATAATTTTGTGCATGAAACAAAGTTTGCATACATTGAACCATCTGAAAGCAAAAGTGTCACTATCTCAGCCATCCATTTGGATCATTTTGGATTTTGGAATATTTCAGAATTCTGAATAAGGGAGACTCAACCTGTACTGACTTCTTCAACTGGTAGTGGTGATCCAAGATCTCTTCAAGCAGAGCTTGGAAAAGTTTCTTTTCTGGACTATGGTTCCCAGAATCCTGCAGCAGGCCAATTTGGAAAAATGAACTTTTCCAAGCTCTGGTTGAACATGCTCTGCCACTGAATTATGACCCTCCCTTACCTTTATCATTTTGGGAACACAAGAAGAAAGATGGCCAAATATGCTTTGAAAACAATTGAAGCACCCGTGCAGCAGTTTAGTGTTGTCAGAGGTGCGTCTTTGGTCCAGAAAAGGTTGAAGATGATGAGCAGAAGTGAGAAAATTAGTTATTCAGAGGCTGTTGCAGCAACTTAGCTAGAATAACCAGCACTGACAGATTATGAGAGTTGTAGGCCAAAATATTGGAAAAGTTCCTTACCCCTGGTCAGAGGGAGTGATTCTCAACATTTGGTCCTCCATAGGTTTTGGATGTCCAGATCTCAGAAGTCAGAATAGCCAGTGATCAAGGAACAGAGGCAGTTGGTGGCTCCATTTTTGTGGGGTGGAGAATCTACCCTAGGTTTCAGTTATTAGTTCCTGTGCAGATAATCCAGGTTGCATAGGAACTATCCTGATGTAGAAGGTGATGCTGTTAAAACCAAGGGATGCTGCTAAACCTGAGGGTGGATTTCATGCCCTGCAGTAACAGAGTCACCACCTCTTCTTTGTCTGGGAATCAAAGTCAGGAAAATATGGAAGGAGGCCAGATGAAGATGTCAGGAAGGTCCAGCTCAAAATTAGATGCCCTTACTTGTAACAATAGTTGGGTCTGAGGAGCTGCACACTCTTTTAATTACCGCACAGGCCCCAGAGTTAACACTATGTTGGGTGTTCTGGAACAATATGGGAAAAATCAAAATGGCGGATATCTTCCAGTGGCTGCGGCCACTGCCATTTGGTTAAGCTAGGGCTTGGACAGGGAAGTTGACTCTACTTGGCTACCTTAGACTACAATGATGCTGAGGAGTATGAGGAAGTTGTAGTCTCCTCCCCCTTCTGAGCTCTTGTACTGGGGGCAGGAGTATTTTCCTCAGGATGCCAGCTGCTGCCTCAGGCTCTAATGCCAGAGGGATGAGTACTCCAACTTGCCTGAACAATTATTGGATGATGAAAGTAAAGCTTTGGTTTGTATGGTTTGATTGCTTTGGAACATAGCAGCAACTGAGCCTGTCCAAACAATGTCAAAACACCACCCATGAATATCTACATAAGTACATACTTAACTGTCACTCCATGCCAGTCTGTTCTGAAAAGAAAAACATGGGAGATGTTTCTCATGTGGAGCTATGCAGGGTTGTAGTAGAAGGGCTGACTGGGTTGAAGCACCAGGAGATTTTGATCATCAGGGAAATATTTCACCTACCAATTTTCTCGGCTCTCTCCCCCTCCCCAAATCTGGCTGCAGTCTTCACAGCAACTGGAAGAAATGGATGTTCACAGCAACAGTATAGAGTTATCCCTGTTGAAATGCAAAGAAATGGGAATGGCTTGTTTTGATCAGGAAATTAAGACCTATTAGGCATGCTCTTTGTGGAAATAAAAACTGCTAGAAACAGCTGTGTGCATTGTAGACTCCTTGAGGGCATGGTTATGATGAGCAACTGCACCTTAAAATTTCTCACTACAGTACTCAAATCACAAAAATCTAGAGCTTGGAAATTTTACATTTCAGACTACAGTTAATAAAATCTGTGGTGCCTGCTGGCTGGGAAGTTGTAGTCCAAAAAATAACATTTCCAAGTTCTGCATTCTTTTTGAGTCACAGATAGAATCTTTATGAGCCCTCTGGTGGGTTCCCTAACATGTGTCAGTGTGCCACCAGGGGACTTTCCAGCGTATTGTGGCCCAGAGCCATGCAATGGTTTATATATTGCAGCAAATTGTAATGACAGCTCACCAACCCCTTTTAATCAGACAAATGGAATAGTGTTTAAAGAGCTCATGGGAATGTCAACATCAGTGGGGGTTGTTGGAGCCTTGGCAACCGGTGCTGTGTACTTGGCATTGGTGCCTATGCTTGCTATATTTGCAGTTCACACCAGGCTTCCAGCAACTCTTACTGGCCCAAGTGCCCAACTGGTACATGTCAGAGCTGAAGGCATTTGGCACATGAGCCAGGTTGATTGGTTGCTGCTATTCCAACATGTTTCCTGCGCTGGATTGAAAAAAAAGTTACATATTCTGGACAGAAGATGCTGTTGCATTTGTCCTCAACTATTTTCAGCATTTTGCTCCCTCATGTGAGCTTGTGTTCTTTTGCATCATTTACTGCTTACACTGCAGTGCTACTTTACTTTTGTGATGGCTCCCAAGGCAACCTGCAGGTACCAGCCAACTGTAACCCTACATAAATTTCAACAAGGTTGTTAGATACTGTGTTTGTAAAATGCTTTTTGTACTACAGCTGCCATTGGCAGTGCTGCTTGAGACATTCTGGGAGACGCAGTCCAAAAATGAATGTTTCCAAACTTGGGCTACACCACATCTGAAGACCAAGTGATAACAATATGTTGTTCATTTCTGCCATCCCATTACTGAATCCAAGGATTAATGGTTAAAGCAGTGTTTCTCAACCAGTGATTGGGGGTGGGGAAGCAATAGTAGTATATAGAATAATGTTTATGCAGGGGTTCTCCGAGATCTGCAAATGATTTCAGGGTTCCTCCAGGATAAAAAGGTTGAGAAAGGTTGGGTTAAAGTAATTGGGTATGTTCATCTGGAAAAGATTGCAAGAATGGGATAGTTTTCTTCAAATAAATGAAAAATTGCCCCAGGCAAATGAACCAGGCAAATGCTGTTTCTTGAATTCTTCAATAGGCTTAAATTTCAGGAGGGTAGATTTAAGTCAAACAGGATACATTTCTTTATGGGACCAACTGTATTGCTAATTATTGCTTGAGGTCTTCAGACAAATGCTAGACAGCTACCAGTGGAGATCTAGCCTTGTGCTACAAAACTCCTGCCAATTCTGATTCTTTAAGATTTTCATTCATACATGTGTGTATTTATAAGCACGCACTGCATTTCCACTGACCATTTGTGCATGGTGTACCATGCACACATTTACCTGGATGGTCATGTGTGTGGCTTGGTTCATATACATTCACAACAGGTGAAAAGACAGGTTGCTTACCTCTGATTGTTGTTCTTTGAGTTTGTGCATTCATACATATGTGCATTCATACATATGGGCCTGTGCCTGCACAATCACCCGTTGGTGTATTCTAGACAGCTGAGACTTGGTGGTAGCTCTGCCTTCTATACACATGTTCCAGTGTCAGTTTGCATTTGACAGACACAGTGATGCCAAGGGCTTGTCTATATGAGGGGGGAAATGCCAATTGATGCACACTAAAGCCTATTTGAAGCAATTTTGATTTGTCTTAACTTTTTTTGGGAAGATCGCAGGCATACAAATCTATCCGCTTTCACTGTTCCAACAGGCATGACTGTGAATCAAGATGGCGGGCATGAGTGGATTACTCACATTTTTATTTACTGTGAAGTCGAAGGCTTCCACGGCTGGCATCCATAGGTTTTTCATGGTTGTTTTTTTTCCTGGGCTGTGAGGCCATGTTCTGGAAGAGTTTGTTCCTGACATTTTGCTTGCATCTGTGGCTAGTATCTTCAGAGAATGGTGGAGTATGGGGTGTGTGGGGTTTATATATTGTGAATCTCTGTTGGAGAAGATATTTGTGTATTTGGATGGTTAGCTCCTAAGTGGTGCCCTTGGCAGACAATTGAAAGAATTTAAATTTAAGGAGGCAGTGACAAATCCAATTCATTATTCAAACCTATTAGTTTACAATTATTCAAAATGAATATCCAAAAAGCCTCTCTTCTCAAAAGAATTTTGTTTTCAAAGAACCTATTTGATTTTTTCAAATAACAAGGACTCCAGTGAATGATTAAATTTCAATGTTTATAGAAATAAGATGATAATTATGCTTAGGATATTTCTTACCTTAATTACATCAAACCCGGCATAAATTCAAACCAGTATAAAGCTTTTTTTTTTCTTCCTAGCACCCTAAGGGATACATACTCTGGCTACATATAGGCTATGCAAAGTCACATCAGCTGGAAAGACATATCTCAGTTGATCCCTAAAATTATAATCAGATCTTCAAATGGATTTCAAGAAGACTATTCAATTGGCAAACCCTAAATTTGTCTACTTTGGGAAAGATAGCACTAGTTAAAATGGTCCTTTTACCCCGAATAACATTTCTTTTTCAAACAATTCCTAGACCCATCTTCTAGAACAGTGATGGGAGCATAACGGGTGGTGTGTCACTTTGAGGGGAAAACATTATTAGGCGATATTTATTGTTTAAATAACATAAATGTATAATTGATATATATATATATATATTTAATAAACTAAAAACTATTTAACTTACCTGCTTGTGACTTCTTTGTTCATCCATCAGTCAGTTTATTTTGTTGGTCTTGATATTATTTAGCTTGTGTGGGGTTCTGTGAACTGTCAACTAACGAATCTAAAACATGCTTGTACTTCATATGCAATTGTTCCATTTCATTTCTTACAGCTGCACTGACCTTCTCAAAATATATTGCTACTCAAGGAAAATACTTATAAGTTTTAGTTTCTACATTTACTTTCAAAAGCTTTTAGGTATCCAAACATAACATCAATACTTTTGCCAAAACCTCGTAACTTTGTTCAGTTCATTAATATGAACAGAGAAATCTGTAAAAAACATCAGGGTGTTTACCCACTTATCCTCATTAAGCTGAGGAAAGTTTCCCAGATCCTTATCATCAAGAAATATATTAATTTCTTCAAGCGCTCAAGAACTTTGCTTCGGCTCAGCCATCTTACATTATTGTATATCAGCAGTCCACTGCAGGTGGAATCAACCTCCTGTAAAAGTGCCGAAAATTCTCACTTGTGATGGGGGCAAGCAGCTATTAAATTAACTATTTTTGTAACAACTGACTTTACGTCGTTTAAGTCGGTGAATCCTGTAGTAGGATTGCCACCCCTCATGCCTTGTTAGAGTTCCCTGTATTGGGTTTCACAGTATTTTGGGGGGAGGGTCGGCTGAGCACCCTTTTTATGTGTTTCCTGCAAAAGGAAATATCAGGGCATAATTGTTTTAAATAGTTAGAGATGCAGGTGCGTTTATTTTTTTATTTTTTTTTAAATATAAACTTTATTGAACACTTATACAAATACATTTAACCACATTTATACACCTTTTTTAAATACATATAAACACAAAATATACACAATACGCCTACAAAACAATACAATACATACAAAACAAGACAAACATAAATCTTTATCCAAGACATTCTAACATAGCCCATTTAATAACCATTAACACATAGACATATAAACCTATACAATAATAACTAGCTTAAAAAGACCTCCCGCCTACTTTTTTTTCACGCTCCAAGTTATACTATAACAGTCATCCTCTAGTAATATTTATTACCTGCATTCATTAATTTTTCCAGTTCCAATTTCTTCTCTTCGTATTTCCTTTCCTCCTTAATTCTCGCCCTGAGCTGGTAGTTAGCCATTGAATTTGAACTCCTTCAGCCATCAGGTCTTGCCATTCTTTAATATTCCATTGCCCTCCTTTTTTAACCATCAGATACGTTAACCAGTTATAGTCCCTTAATTTGTTTCTACAAAAGGCTTCTTGGCGCAGTGGTTAAATGCCAGTACTGCAAGCCACCATGTCGCAAGTTCGATTCCAGCCGGCTCCAAGGTTCACTCAGCCTTCCATCCTTTTGTAGGTCGGTAAATTGAGTACCCAGCTTGTGGGGGGCAATTAGCTAACACACATTGGAAACTGTTTAATGCAGTGTAGATGTGTAAATAGCTATTGCTTAAAACAGTTTGTAAGCCGCTCTGATAGCCTTGTGGCTGAAGAGTGGGGTATAAATAAATAAATTAAAAAATATATATTTCTCCCAGATTCTTATCAACGCTTTCCTTATTACATGATTTTTGAAATCCTTATTTATTTTAATTTTATCATATCCTAAGTATCCGTGCCACCCTACTTTAAGATCAGATCCTTCTAATTCTAAATCCCTCCTGTTTTCTAATAATATCCACTGTTTTATCCATGATAAACATACCGCTTCATAATAAATTCTAATATCTGGAAGTCCCAAACCGCCTCTATCTCTATCATCAATTAATAATTTCCACTTAATTCTTGGTTTCCTCCCTGCCCATATAAATTTAGTCAATTCTGATTGCCATTTTCTAAATACTTTATTAGGAATATTTATGGGGATAGTTCCCCATTTATAATTAATTTTGCTTTTTGCTCTTGATATAATAATTGAACCCAATTATTAAATTTCTCTCCAAAATCTAGTTCTTCCAAAATGTTTAACATAAAGGACCAATTTAAATTATCAAACGCTTTTTCAGTGTCTAAAAAAAACAATGCTCCCTTTATTTCATTATGAGAGTGTAGATATTCCAATACATTAATTACAGATATTGTGTTTTATCTGTCTTCCGGGCAGAAATCCATTTTGATCCCTATGTATAAAATCTTATAATATTAATTTGAGTCTATTAGAGAGTATGGTGGTGAATATTTTATAGTCTGTATTTAGTAATGAAATGGGCCTACAGTTTTTTATTTGAAGTTTTTTTTGAGATATTGAAAAAATAATCTCCTCTTTTTCTTTCCATTTACTCCCTTCACATTCAACGTCAAAAACTTAATTGCTAAAATTAACTTAAGCAAAATATAGTCTTTTTTTATTCAGAACAGAGACAAACACTAATCTACTTCTAATTCATTAGCTCAGATATTTAATTAATATCTTAAGAATTGCTTATCACTAATTTAATAACTTTTCCCCAGAGGTTTACTCCAGGTCTTCAAGGTCCAGCAAACTTGTATTCACCCTTTCTTTTTGATTATCCACATCTTCTTCTCCCTCCTTTTTCTCTTTCTCCCTTGGGCTTTTATTTTTTTTTAATAAGCTCTGGGTTCTTCTTTTCCTTACTTTGTCTATACTTCTCTTGACTTCTCCGGTGAATATCTAGATCTTTTTTGTTTTTCCTGATAAAATCCTGTTTTTTTTCTACCGTGTCAGTCTTTTGCTCTTATAAGTAAACAGAACTCCATCCAACTTGTCCCAACTAAATGGGATTTTTTCTCTTTTCAACGTTTCAACCAGGAAGTGGTATTCCTTTCACTTTCGTAAAATTCTAGTAGGAATTTCTTTCATCAGGATGAGTTTTACCCTCATGGCTAATACCCCTATTGAAATGCACTTCTAGGATAAAGTCTTTTACTCCTTTCCTTACACATTGTATGATGATATCTCTGGGCAAGTTTCGTTTCGCCGCATATGATGATTTAACTCTATACACACAGTCCAGTTCTCTACTTATTTGTTCTTCACTCCACTCTAAATTCCTCACCAAAAGGTCTATTATCAATCTTTTCGAATCTTCATTTGGAATTTCTTTCAGTCCTCTCAATCTAATCCATGATTCTTTTCCTCTCACTTCTGCTAACACCAGTTGGTCTCATACTCTTTCAAGTTCCATGTGTAGTTCTACATTTTCTTTCTTTAGTGACTGAATTCCTTCCTTATTTTTCTTTACCTCATTTTTTGTTTGGGACAATATTGCATGTAGAGCATTGAATTTAGTATTAATAGCACTTAGCTGGACTGTCACATCCTTCCTAAAATCTCGAATTTCCTCCATAAACTTCATCATATATTGCGGTGTGCTTTCTTCTACAGAACCTCTTCTTCCTTGTGCATTCAAAGGGTCGGCGACCTGTTCCTTGTGCCGGACGCCATGGTTTCCTCTTAGGATGTAGTTTGAGTTCTCACCTTCCCTTTCTTTGCTCCCTCCTTTCACGATCACTCCCTCTACGTCTTTTTATTTTCCTTCCTTCCTCTCTTCTGTTTTTTCTTAAGCTCTTCTTCTTTCTTCTTCCTGACTTGTTCCAGTATACATAATCGTTTGTTCTCAAAAGATAGAGGGAAAGGGACAGGAAAAAATTCAAATCTTTTCCTCAGATCAGGGGGGAGATAGAACCTCATAAAAAAGGGGAAAAATAGGAAAAAAGAAAAATCAAAACAAAACAACAAAAAAACCTTATATGTATATGTAATCAACATTCCAAATCAGTCCAACATTCAATCAGTCCAAAAAAAAAGAGAGAGAGAGAGAGAGGAAAAAAGAGAAAAAAAACTAAAAAAGAAAAAAATAGATAAGAAAAAATGAAAAAATAGGAGAAAAAGCAAAAAAAGAGAAAAAAATTAAACTAAACAACACAAAGGTAAACAAATATGTATATATGTATACTCCCCCAAAAAGGGGGGGGAAACCAACAACAACAACAACGGGGGCAGGAAAAAAATCTATATATATATATATCCAAGTATCTCAAAAAAGGAGTTGAGGGGAAAAAAAAGAGAAAGTGGAGCCACCAAAAGAGTAGAACCAAGCCACAAGCTTACAAAAACAGATATGGAAATTCAAAAATAGTTTGCTGGACCATAAACTGTTTAATCATACATCTATTTCCACACTTTTAAAACATTCAGTCTTCTCTCCCTCCTCAGAGGCCTGGCTGTCTTGGTCTCAGGCCAACCATATAAATGTTCAATGTATTCAAGGTGCTAGTCTCTTATCACAATTGGCATGCGTGTTGGCTTTTTCAAAGTCAAGCCTTTAAGTTCTCTTTTTCAGCCATTTTATGTTTGCGTTATACACTCATATCTTGTTGCAATTGTTTCACAACACTGCCCCCCCCTCTCTCTCAATTTTTATTTAATCAATTGCCTGCAGCCTTCAAAAAGAAAACAAAAAAGAAAAAAAATACAAACAATACAAAAAGGAAAAAAAAACCAGAGCCTTCAAAATTCAAAGGGAATTCAAATAGTCAGCGACAGTATAATATGAGTAACAAAAAAGAAAAAAGAAAAAAAAAGAATTGAAAAAAAACACCCTAAGTTGCAACAGAGAAAAATATATCCCCCCCAAAAAAATTCCTAGAAGAGACTAGGAAAAGAGAAGAGAAAAAAAAAATAGAATAAAAAAAATGAAAAATACACTAATAATAAAGGACTCAAAAAGTACATACATATATAAAAAAAATCAACAAAGGAAAAAAGGACAAAAATGTAATAATAATATCAAGCTAATATCAAATAATAATTAAAAAAATTATTAGCAAAAATAAAGGCTTTTGCAGGCAAATGGCTCCACTATTATTATAAACCCCTGAGAGAGTTGCACTATTTATCAGAGGCAATTTTAGCGCGATCCGAAAGCAGGCTACACAGTTCTTACTTTCTCTTCCCTTTTCTCTTTCTCCGTGTTGTCTGGCGGCTTTTGGCGTGTTGTGGGCTTGTTGTCCCACTTCCTCCCTAATGGTGGCTGGGATCCACTGCCACCCGTCGTATCCGCCACCACTCCTTCTTCTCCTTCTATTGCCATTGTGGACCCCCCGACTGGGCTATGGCTTCTGTGGCCCCCTTTCCACCACCACCCCGTACAGGGGGAGCTTTGACAGCTCACAAATTTGCCTTAACTTAGCTGTAGCCGCAGCTAAGAGAGGATCGGGAGACTTGCGCCCGCTCCGCTCAGACAGGAAGTCGAGATGCGGGTGCGTTTAGTGGGACTCCCCAATTCCTTGATATTTAAACTAATTAGCTTGTATGCAACCATTTGGAGTGTGTGAAAGCTTCATACAAATCGGTGAAGGAGTACACTGGTGAAAGACCAAAGAGTGCCATTGTGTTAATATGATCCAAAGACATAGTGTGGCTTGGTGAACAGGGAAAGTGGATTAACAAGGGTTTAGAAATTGATGGAGGAAGGGAAGCTGAGAGAAATCTTAGAACCTGATCGAAGTCCATTATCGAGCTCCTCCAGTGGGGATACAGCAATCACCTATAGGTGCAGGGAGAGACACAATCTCCACAATGTTTAAAGCTAATGGGATGAAGTGTTTGGTGTGGGAAAATGAAAGATGCTTACTGAATGGTGAGAGGAGTTATCACTACAAATCCTAGGGAATGTTATGAGGCTGCCTGATCTTTGTGTGTAGAGATTGAAGCCTCTGTCAGTTGTGTCCTGCCTTTAGTGATTTTCCCTCCGAGTGACATATGTTAGAGCAGTTTGCCCCTCCTCCCCACTCTCCAACAATGGCTCAAGGGAGGAGATGCCTCCCCAGAGTCCCTCCCCAGCCATGGCACTATGGAGCCAGTGCTGGTAAGAAGTCCAGGCAGAGGGTGGCACTCCTATATCGCCCCTCTCTGTATTGCAATATAGCCTGCTGCAGTTCTACTAGTGTGGTAGTGGGAGCCATCGATATGTGTATGTGGATTTGTCTAGCGATGAACAGATCCTATCAATAGGGCTTGAGGTCAACTTCAGGTAGCAGGCAATGGATGAAAGAGCTGGCATGGCTTTTCATAGTACAATTGTCCCACCCCCATATCCACGGATTTAAGCATTCATGGCTTGAAATTTTACTTTAAAATATAATAACCCAAAAAGCAAACCTTGACTCGGCCATCGCCCTTGCATAGTCTGGGACCTAAACACCTACAGACCTACACCTACAAATAGTTGAAAGGATACTATGTGCTGGCCACCTGCTATCCATGTGCGGGGGTGTCCTGGAACCAAACCCCAGAGAACATGAAGATACAACTGCCATCCCTCCTCCCTGACCAGCAGAGAAAAAAGCAGTGAGGGGGCAGCATCATCCCCAGGATCCCCACATGCCACAGCCCAACTCCCCCAAACCCCCAGGAGGTCCAAAATATCAGAGGTCCAGGAGGCGGGGCAAGGAACTCCCTCCCCTGTGGTTTCAATTTCTTTAATGGTGTTTGTTAAAGCGTTGAGCTTTTCCCTGATGGGGTTTAATGTAGTAGCCCACTCAGAGTGTAGATCTTTTACAATGCCCATTACTTCTCTAGTATGTCAACCAGGTGGGGTTCAGTCAAGTGAGGTTGAGGCTGAGGCCCTCTGTTTCCTCTATGCCCTCTAGAGCCAGGAGCTGACGAGTCAGGTAGGCCCGATTCTTGATGTGCAATTTTTGGTTCATTAACCAGATGATAGAAGTCCAGGATCATTTGATGTGCAATGTGCTTAGGTCCTAGCATCAGCCCATGAAGAGCAGAAGAGTGTAGATGTGATCATCCACTCCAATTTTTTTTGTTAATTAGGGAGCTCTCAGGTAGATTAGATGTCCACACCTCATCATTTTATTTTCATTAATAGTGGAAAAGATTCTATGTGCCGGCCATAGATTCTTGTAGATTCAGCATGGGCAGACCAGTGTACGTTTTCTCTTTCATCCGTCAAAGTCCTTTAGAAAGGTACTACGACATAGACATGGGTATGTGACACACAGTGCACTGTTTGTCGTTCCTCTGTCAAAGTCATTTAGACACATTAATATAATCTGGATAGTTTTGGATATACATCCCATGTTTTAAGACTTCCCATAGATTCAGCATTGTCACAGACTCATTGTAATGTTCGCCGTCCATCTGTCAAAGTACTTTAGAAGTGTTTTCTGCCTAGATGGGGTTGGATAGTTTTAACAAAGAAAACTTAACAATAGGCTACATTGCATTGTATTTACCATATAGATATATGAGTCTGCTCTTCGAAGAAAGACATGGAAAGCTTTTGAATATGCAAAATGATTGTTATACGGTAATCAAACTGTCATTTGCAGTGGAGTTAATCCGAGTGTACTGTTTGTTATCCTTTAGACATATTAATCTAGCCTTATTTTTGGACATGCGGGTACTGTTCGTCATGCACCACTCCATGTCCTTTTGAACCATCTACCTAGTACCCTGAATGGTTCTGGATGGACATTTCATAACAAGGGTTTTAGGGTTTCCATACATTGTGCATGGGTTGCCCACTGTTTCTCGTTCATACATCCAAATCTTTTAGCGGAATTATTCCTGTGGATGGTACTGGGGTATATCTATAATAAGTATTCTATAACAAGGTTTTGTATAGATTCAGCATGGAAGTCCATATGTCCTGGGAAGTTCTAAAGGACTTCCCAGTCCTTTAGAACTGTTCCTTGGGCTAGATGGTTTTGGATGCTTTTGACAGAGCAAGGAAACAGCAGTTGGCTACATTGTTTTGTGTTTACTATATGCAAATATATGATTGAATTCTATAGGTATCAAAGCTAAATAACCAGCAGTTGCCAGACCAGATTGAGAGGCTGTGGCAGAAGAATGTCTCACATTCTCAGAGACTGTCGAAAACTTTTTAAAGGTGCTGAATCAGCTGCAGAGGCCAATAAAATGGGGAAAAAACAAGGAGCCCAAAATATAGTACACAAATCCCTAGCAAACAAGCTGGAAAATTTGGAAAATCAGGGGAGGAGGGCACATTTGGAAAATCGAGGGAGGAGGGTGTACTGTTTTTGCAGCATTGTGGAAGGCATGGAGGGGAAAGACATTCTGAACTTGTTGGTGAGATGGATTAAAAAACTGCCCCAAAGACACCATTACTGCAACAGTCATAGAACATGTCCTCAAAGCTCTGTGCCCTCTATTGCTCAGTTTGCCCACTACTCTGTAAAAGCTAGCATATTTGACCTCCTTTCAAAGCACACACCAATACTGCAGAATGCAGCTCAAATAGCAATCTATCACAATGTGGCCAAAGAATCCCTATGCAAGCATAAACTCCTTAAAGCACTGACATTTTTACAAAAGGAGACGATACACTACAAATGGGGCTTCCCATTCAAATTATGACAATAAAACTGATTGCTAGTATAAGATCCCAACCTCTGCGGATATTTGTTAGCCATCGACATTCCTATACCCAAAACCTTGGAACAAGAGCTATGGCATGAAGCAGACCCTGCTGTGCAGACACACCTGACACCAACACATGGATCCTGGCCTATAGATACAGGAAGAATGGCTTCACACCTCAAAAGGACTAAAAGGTTCCAGAACACCAGTAAATTGAAGCGCTGTATAACCTGTGAAAACAAGCACATTTTGAAACTGGGTCCTCTGCAGACCCACACCTACTGAGCCTTCTGTTATTGCCTAAACTGAATGATAAGTATCTGCGCGCTATTCACTATTTGTTCTGAATGCGGGGGTGAAACGACCACATGCCCTGGTGGCACACTATGGCCTGAGGCATAACAGTCAGAAACAGTTTGGTAGTTCAAGGACACAAAGAAGCCTTGAAAGTCTTTTTTGCTTTGTAACAGTACAGGGCACTCTCATGAACGAGAAAATTACTCTAGCCAGTTTCTACACACTAAATTCTAACCAAACACATTCCTGACATCTTTCCTGAAATCGCTGAAAAAGATTACAAAGGGCACAGTGATAATTTCAGTGGTAATGCAGTTCTCAATCCATATCTAGATAAAACTTAAACCCCACTCAATCCACAAATTTGTCTGAAAGAGCAAACAGTTGACCCATGGCAGCTGCTTAATTGCACAACCAGAGTTTACACCTTTTTCACCAAAGTTCTCCTACTGTTTTTCTCCTACTAAAGGCTTGACTACTTTGTTGACAAGACGACCATATTGTCGTCTTGTAGACGACATGTCATTTTGCAGACCAGACTACATTGAAAACGTCGCAATCCACCCGGCCCTCCACTCAGCCTATACTCCATTTACTGAACACACGCCAGAACACATTCAGAACACATTCCAGAACACATACCAGATCATTAAACACATTAAACACCAAGAGAATAAAACAGATGAAACTACAGAATCACTACTCTGCAACACTGCAAAGGCGGTCTTAAATGGCCTCCTGACACAGGAGGGAGCAAAACAGAAAAAAAGAAAGAGACGTGAAGACAAGTGAAGATCATTATGGAATAAAAACTCTACACTATTGGCATGCCGAGTTAAGAGGAAAGCTGAAAAAGAACATTCTCACAGATTAAAACCCTCGATGGGACCATTGTAATTAAACCCAAGGACATACTCGAGAGATTTTCCAGATTTTATAAAGATTTGTACACCTTGGAGTGCCCTCAATTTCTGTCCAATTCTAAGGCACTAAAAATCCCCAACCCGGTTGAGTAACACAAAGCATCTATAAATTCCTGAATTGCCACGCAAGAAATTGAACAAAATATTACTCAAACTGGGATGGGTGCCAGAGCCTGACGGACCTATAAACCTCTCAAAATAGAACTTACGCCACTCTTACACATCCTCTATAATGAACAACTCCGCAATGGTTGGAATCCATGTAGTTGGAAAAGATCACAGATAATCCCAATCCGCAAGACAGAGTGGATGACACTCCTGTAATCACCGCATTCCAATTCCCTGATCAACTCTGACCTAATAATAATGACTTCTTTCTAAAGTTTCGGAATGCTTTCATCACTGATTACTACCAAAGGCTTTGTGCCTGGCGAGCGGCTAGCTGATGCCACCCGAAGAACACTAAATATAAATGCACTTTTGCAACAAAAGGCACCAAAAAAGGCTTTGATATCACTCCTCCAGACTCCTAGCTCAGCTGGCGAAACATCCTCCAGGCTCCAAGCCCAGCTAGCCCAGTCCTTGAGGCTCTTAGCTCATCTGGTAAAATGGAGAACAGATAGAAAACTTGTTACTGCTCTTAAATCGGAAACTGGAGGTATGCAAACTACCCATTTAGAAATCCCGAAAGAATTCCAAAAACTTTACTCCTCCTTATACTTGGTTGACATGGCACCGCTACAAAATGTATCATCCTTTCTCTGGTCAAATCTAGTTAAAACACTCACAGCAGGCCACGACAAGGCCTTATACAGCACCGGAAATGACAGATATCATAAAAGATTTAACAAGAAACAAAGCCCCACTAGATAATGGTTTCACAGGGGAATATTATCAATGATTTTGTACAGGTTTATTACCTCATATATATATATATATATATATATGAATAGTTCCCTATTTGTTGAGGGACAAAACAGGGCTGCCCCATGTCACCCATATTATTTGAACTGCCCAAAGAACCCTTGGCCACTTTGGTAAGACAGAATCCTGCCATATCCGTGTCCAAGAATAGTTGAATAACATGGTTTTTGCATATGATCTGCTGTTCTTTTTAGAGTGCACCAAAAAGTCTTTGAAATAATAATGAAAAATCTCTTTGAATGGGTAACTACCAAAAATTACGTATGATGTGCCTGCACATATCATCTCTAGGAAATGTTCAATCTCTGAATATGTCCCTCACAGTTCCAGTATCTGGGCTCACCAAGGAGCTGAGTCAAATGATCAATCACAATTAGCTGAAGGTAACAGAAAAAAATAAAAACATTTTAAAAAACAGACCACACATACTCTGATGACTAAAAAAGGAGAATCCGAGATAAACAAGTCCGGTTGCATAAAGCACAGAAGAAGACTTGAAAATGTTTAGCCCATCGATTTAGGATGGAGGCTTTATCAGTCATTAATGTTTGACCATCTGTTCTGTATAAGGAGCTTTGGACCTGATAAGTAGGTCCAAACACTGCTTTAAGAGCTTCATAAAATCCTCTATGATCACCCAGATCTACACAGCGTCGTTTCTTTTCTGCTATATTGATCCACCACTTTTCCTGTATGTCTCATAGTTTTTGTTCAAGTTTACTACATGTGAGGCAGAGAGCTGCTTTTCTTACATGGCAAGTTGGCTGGGCGAGGTTTGCCTGGTAAGCAGTTCTCTTCTTTGCTTGGATCTCTTGGTTGTTTTCATCTTGTGGGAGAACACGAGGGATTGTTCTGCAGACTGGAGGATACTGTTTTTGATATGTTGCAAAAGCACTGTAGGAGAAGGATCTGTAGGGTGGTCTTCAAGTTTTGATTGCAGATTTGCCTGGAAGTTGTCTCTCATGGTAGCTTGTTGAAGGTTGTTGACTTTATAAGATACCACCCCTCTTAGGTTAGAACTTAAGATGAATATCTAATAATCTACCAGAAGATGAAGAAGATTTTGTTCAACTGTTTGGCTCACTCTACCCCGAAGAACAGCAACGCATTTTGTATAAATTAGAAAATGTTAAGTCAACTCTAAGCTCAGTTGCAACTGCAACTAAGACCATCAATGAACTTTTACCTTCCACTTGTTCTGTATTTGACTCATTATCCTCACAAAAGAAGGACTCAAAAAGACCTGTTGAACGCCTGGATGAGCTCCTGTTACCCTTAATGAACACGACTCCTAAACATTCTCTAGTCGGCGCATCGGAGAACATGACACCACTAATACACCTCTCCTAAATGTAAGGTTGACCTTCTCGTTGAACCATTAACACCAGTGCCAATACACACGAACAAGAAAGGGAGAAGATCCAGCCAATCATGCAGCCTACGACTTTAACCAGCCAATTTAATAGCAAACTAGATAAGCAGATTGGCAACATAGGAGAATCATTTATTGACTCTCGCAGTACCCCAAAGGAAGGGTTAAAAGACACTGTCCCAATAGGTAATGCATACATACGGTTACCTAGATCCCGAAACACCTTCTCAGGAATCCTAGAGAGAAGGAAGACCACTCAAATGATTTACAGGGAACATCAACACTAACACCTTTACTGATTTCAAAAGATTGACAGATAACATCACCGGCCTCCGAAAGCCAGAAGTAGAGACCCTTCCTTCATGTCCTTTATTACCAGGCACATCATCTTGCTTCAAGAAACTTGGTTAGCGGAAGAGCTGTACGTAGAGGGCTATAAATCAATTGTTCTGGATGCTGTGACAGGAAAAGGCCATGGTAGGCTCTTTGGGGGATTAGGTGTCCTAATATCCACCGCACTACAAACGCAGATAATTAAATTTTCCTCCTTAGACCAATTTGCCTTAGATATATTGTTGCAATTTAAAAAATGCTCTGTGTGCTTGATCAATATTTATATACCACCCTTGCAGGGGTATGCTAAGATAAAAGAAGTCTGGGACAAACTAAATTGTTTTGTTAAAAACATCATGACTGCATCACCGGCAGCATACCTTATACTGGCGGGAGACTTCAATGCTAGAATTGGAGCAAATGATGTTACTCTTTTTTCTAAGTTTAATTGCCAATTATTACCTACCATTTGTGTATATCCATTGCTAACCCGCCAATCGAAGGATTCGATTTGTGACTTCAGAGGTTTATGTATGGTAAAAACTTTTGTGGAGTTAAATCTGACCATTTTGAATGGCTCTATAAATGACGACCAACCTGCTGAATATACTCAGTGGACGGGCAATAGCGCCACTATCTTGGACTATATAGGGGTCACACAGGATTTAATTCCATATGTGCATAAATTTTCCATTGTTGTTCGCCCTGAAAGCAATCATTTCCCTGTCTTATTATGCTTAGAGCCCTTTGATAGCCTATTCTTGCCAGTATGCCAAACTCTGGCCTTGCCTGATGAAACTTCTCCACCCGTTCCAAATGGTCACCACAATTAGCTGAGGCCCTTACTAAATTCCTTGGCAGTTAAGAAATGGGAAACCTTTATAATGCTATAGTAGATGGCAGATCAGATATCAACATACTGTCAAACTTTTAACAACTTAACAAGCAAAATTCGACAACTATTAATTGTTCCTCAAAGCTCTACTAACAGGCATAAACAAAAAAATTAGCAAAGTTGGTTTGATGCAGATTGCAGAGAGGCTTGGATGGTTTTGAAAGACCACTTCAAACAATACAAATTGAACCCTTCACACTGCACTGTCTCAGTTCTTATGAAGCAAAGGAAACAATATAAACAATTGATCAGACTAAAAAAAGAAATGCGGTACAAGATTCATGGTGGAAACTAATAACAGCAGCCAGCTCAAATAATCACACTCTCTTTTGGAAAGAGGTAGCCCCATCCTTCTCCAACAATGTTCAAAATCCCTTGTCTCAGATCCCAGCTAATATATGGGAAAACCATTTTGCTAGGCTATATGAAAATACTGAGATTTCACAAATAGGACAAATGTTGGATGTTACTACTCTGCCTTTTTTCCCCCCTGTCTCACATTCAGAAATCAAGAGTCTAATAAATCAACTCAAACCAACAAAGGCCCCTGGCATAGATCTTATTACTTACGAGACGCTTAAGAATGATTTGAATTGGTGGATACCTGTGCTATCCACACTTTTCACTGCAATTGCTCGATCAGGGAGGATACCAATAGATTGGGGTCTTGCAATTATAATTCCAATTTACAAAAAAGGCAAAAGAGATGACCCAACAAACTTTAGACCTATTAGCCTCCTTAGCCAGATTAGTAAAATGTATGCCAAACATCTGCAAGACAAATTAATGGACTGGCTTGAAACAGAAGAGATTTTGAAGGATGAGCAGGCAGGTTTTAGGTCTGAAAGGTCAACTCTTGATCATGCGTTGGTACTTCAACATTTGGTAGAGAAATACTCCCACAATGGCCAACCACTGTATGCAGCATTTAAAGATTTCAAATTGGCCTTTGACTCTGTCTCCAGAGATAAATTGTGGGACAAACTCATATATAGTTCGATCGATAAACGCCATCTCTTATTGCTTGTTAAGATGCATGAAAATAACCGCTTGAAGGTGAGGTGCAGTTTGAAAGGACATGTTTCCAAAGAAGTACAAGTCGAAAATGGAGTTAGACAGGGGTGCGTGCTGGCCCCAACACTATTCAATTTTTACATAAATTCTTTAATCCCATTTTTGAGTAATCCTTCTTATCATCCCCCAAAATAGCAAACAATGTGCGATTATACACCGATGATGCAGCGGTCTTATCTCTAACCCCAATCGGCCTCAAAAGAGCCCTAAAATCTTGAGCTCTCTATAGTGAGGAAGAAAACCTAACTATAAATTACACCAAAACCGAAATTCTCTGTTTTGCTAAATGTCCAAAAATGAGAAGATGGACGGTAGGAAAGCAACCTATCGAACAGGTCAAAATTTTTAAATATCTAGGGAGTGTATTTCAATTCACAGGGAGTAGAAAAGCTCACCTGGATTATGTCACATTAAGTCCAAACAAAGTTTCTAAGGAAAATATTTCAAATATCCTGCTGTGTACCAAACGCAGTAATAAGAAGGGAAGCAGGAATTAGTAAACTCGAAACAAGTATGTGGATTAACACCTTCACATACAGGCTCAAATTAATCAAATATCCCAGTGGACTGATTAAATTTGTACTGGCAGAAACCTTTAAATATTCGTGGGAAACAGCAATAATTAAGAAACTGAACACACTGGGTTTCTCTAGGGATTCCATCTTGAAATTAAGTCTAGATCAAGCAAAACTGACCATTAAACAAAGATTGTTAGACATCGAAGGCCAGCTAGAAACTGCAGCTTTCCCCAAACATATTGTAGTTAACAAACAAATTCGATTTACTTCTCCAGCAGTATATTTATTTCAAATCACAATGCCTAAATTTAGGAGAGCCTTCTCCTTGGCCCGATTCAATGCCTTGCCTACAGCAGTCTTGGAAGGTAGGATCAAGAAAGTGCCCTACGAATCCCGCCTTTGTCCTTGTGATGCAGGTGCAATTGAAACCATTGAGCATGTCTTTTTGTATTGCCAATTCTATAGAGACATCGGTCACCAGCTGATTACCCCCCCTTAAGGAGAAATACCCTGGACACCCCGATGCCTTTTATATCTATAATCTTCTAAATAATCAGGTTCCTCAGGTTCTATTTAAGGTAGCTAAGTTTTGCTACATTGTATGTAAACTGCGACCTCAAATGGTTAATGGTACCTAATGCAGGCATGTTGTGTGTCTGTAAGACTGAGGCAGTTAACGATGGGACCAAGGAAGTCGTGTCAGCTGGCCCCAGGCATGCCTGAGCTTTAAGCTCTCGACATTAAAGATTGTGAGTGTAATTTCTCAGAATAAGTCTGGAAATTACAGTTATCCATCACGGATTCAGTTTGACTATGCCGGACATATTTGGCTCCATATGAGGCACCAACTCAGTTATATTGTTGATATAACCTCTTCGTTTGGCCATTGGGAAATAATAAAGTTAATCTGGTAAAGACTGAAGGGGAAGTATCGAAAATTAGGAGAAATGGATATCTCAATTTTTATTCTGAAGTGTGTACAACATTAATGTTTAATAACTGTGTTTAATCTTATGTTTAGAAATTTTTAAATTTTTATTGCAATTGTTCTGTATTGGATCTATAATTTTGATTTTGCTGGTCAATGACCGAGTAAATTTATACTACTACTACTTCAGATGAAGATTTAATTTACATCTGACGAGGCAATGATCTGTTTGGCATTCTGCACTGGGCATCACTCAGGTATGATGGACATAGTGAATGTTTCTCTGGCGGACTAGAACATAGTCAATGAGGTGCCAATGTTTGGATCGGGGATGCATCCAGGTTGTCTTCAAGCTATCTTTCTGCTGAAAGATACTGTTTGTAATAGTCTGAGGAAATTATGCTTCCTAGGTAGGTGAACTGCTGAACGACCTTGAGCACAGATTTGCCGCCAGCAATGTGGGGATGTTGATGTTCATCCTGTGGTGCAGGGTGGTAGAGAACTTCCCTTTTCCAGGTAGACTTCCAGCCCAAGCAGCTCTGCAGCTGTTGCGAAGCAAGATGTTAGGCGCTGCAGAGCTGCTTCTGTGTGAGCAACAAGGGCAGAGCATCATCAGCGAAGAGCAGCTCACGGTCTGTTGTTTAGTCTTTGTTTAGTCTTTTACCCTCAGACGGCTTAAGTTAAACTAGCTACCATCAATACAGTAACGTATATAGATGCCGATCCCTTCTTCAAGCTCTGCTGTAGTCCTTTGGAGCATCATGGTGAAAAAGATTGTAAATAAAGTTGGTGCAAGAACACAACATTGCTTCACTCCATTAATTACTAGAAAGGCCTCTAAAAGAGCATCGCCATATCTGACTTGACTACGCTGGCCCTAGTGTAGCAAAATAATCATTTTAAGAAATTTCGGGGGACATCCTAGTCTTTCCAGGATCTGCCAAAGACCTTTTCAACTCACAGTGTCGAAGGCTTTGCTGTGCTGATATCGGCAAATGAAAATCCAGGGAGAGATTATCATTATGACTCCAACAGAGGGTTTGAGGAGCCTACACCAAATTTGGCATTGAAATTTTTAAAAACACCTCACATTTGTACTAATCATGGAACGTAACCCTCTCTTTGATGGGACATATTTTCCCAGAGACCTCTGGAAAGTGTTATTCCATTCTGCAACAAGTTCTACATTAGCTGCTTTTGGGTGTGTAAGTAATTTCCTTCTATTTCCAAAGGTTATTCTTTGTTTGCTGTTTGCTAGAGTGGTCTGCTGGAGCAAGGAGAGGCTGCTGTGGTTGGAAAGAGTAAAATTCAAGAATGTCAGTTTGAAGCTTTTGTGTTGGATTAAGAACACAAGTAATTGAATTGGACGCATTTGGATTTTGTAGGGGAACAGGCTATGCATACCAGAAAGGCCTATAAAACTTAGTATTTTGCCCGCTTTTGAGAGGAATCCCCCTGAATCCTATGGAAAATCCGATGAAACTCATAATTTTTTGCCCTTAAGGACGTTGGTAAAGAAACTGATTCTGTATACTGTACATACTGGGATGGACTGGACTCTCCAACCTTGCATCTGAGCTGAGTTTTCAGAGACTGCTCAACTGTCTGATCAACCTTTGGTAAAGGCAAATTGGATGCATGAGATGACATCAATACATTTACATAATTCTTTGCCTTTCACAAGGAAAGATAAATGAGGTGGCATTTAAGTTAAAGAAAGACAAGTCAAAGGACAAAGGGACAAGTGTTATATTGAAGCTTTGGTTTCTAATATCATAACCTCTCCCAAAGTTGCCTGCATAGAAGAGTTCGTACAGAAACAGATTATGGAACTTTCACATTGCAATGAATCCCAGAACTCATTTACATGACATGAGAAGAACTGGTGTCAATCCCTGGTAGGGCACAGGCATAACAGGATATTTAGAAGGAGGGGTAGCAAAAAGCCCGGTTAACCGACTTTCATTCCTCGATTTTTCAGATTTTTTGGGGGAAAGACCTAGACAACCCGTGCTATTGGTTGTTAGAACAACCAGGAATCATCCTGGGACATGGTATGGTCTCTGATTGGTTGGACATTGGATGGATTAGACTGCAATAGAAGCCTTGCTATCGCGATTCTGGTAGGCCCCCAGGGTCCTCCACTGGCTCCAAAGCAGCCAGCTGAGAGCCAGGAAAGGTCTCTCCTCTTCCCTGCATCTACAGGGACTCCTCCCTCGCCCTGTGCAGCTGCACTGGCCAGGACAGACTTCTCCATGATTGCGCGTAATAGAGAAGCCCTTCCTGCCCGTCCTGCCATAACGGATCATGGAGGTGATAACGGATCATGCATAGTCAATATGGATATTCACGGATGAAAGCAATGTATGCATGTGAAAGAAAGAATTATTATTCGAGTATAATATGGTAGATGTATGAATTTACGAATTTGAAATAATTAAAAAAAATATATGCCAAAGCGGTGGGTAGCAGCAAATATCTCAGAGGACCAGCTGGCAATTCAAAATGACATTGACAGATCGGAGAGCTGAGGCAAAATTAACAAAAGAAATTGCAACAATGGTAAATGTATGATACTACATTTGTTATCATTAATTAAATTAATCAGACTGGACACTGTAGCGAAGATATTGGAAGAAGACTAAAATTCCTTCATCTTCCTTATCCAATCATTTGTTGATGGGAGTTCTTTTCCTTTCAATATTTTGGCACATACTAATCTTGCTTCCCTTACCGCATATAGTAATACCCTGCAGTATTTCCTTCATATACAAATGTGTAAGCTATGGAGCATATTTAGTAGGTACAATTCCGGATCTAGTCAAATATCTATATTGAACATCTTTATTATTAAGTGATGTAATCTCATCCAAAAATTTTTTGTTTGTTTACATGACCACCAAATATTCATACAGGTACCATTAGCTTGGCCGCATTTCCAACAGGTGTTAGGCATACTCTTATATATGTTAGCCATTCTTACAGGAGTAAAGTGCCATCTTATAACAATTTTCTCTAATCCTGTAACATCTTGTGAATCGAATGTTAACATTCTACGCCCTTGTAAATTCTTGGAATCTACATCTCCAAACGGGCAAGGGATTAAACTCTTGTCCAAAAACAACCTTGAAAGGGGATAGCCCATTGTTGTATGCCACTCCTGAATAGTCAGACTGCTGTAAGTTAAAGCACTTCAGATACAAACCAAAGTAGTGTTTATACATTCCGTGGTTCTATCAGATTCTATTTGATGACTGCTACTCAGCCCCCATTCAATGCCCAATAAATTAGTTAAAGCTTCCCAAAACGGGAAGGTGAAGTCTATCAGAGACAATCTTAGAGAGGACTCCATGACACCTGGGGAGCTGCAGAATCCCCATGTCCAGTTTTTGTTTTCATGCTGATGAATGTCAAAATTGGAAAGTTTACGTTTTTAGACTTCATCTGCAAGAATGCCCCAGGGATACTGAGAACTACAGTGCAGAAAAGTAAATTTTCCATGTTTTTTGTATACAAGTGAGACTGCATTAGACAGAAAGTGATCTGACCTGTCAGAATGCAGATTCTTATTTTGCTATTCGGTGACCCTAAGTCACCACAAATAAAAACACGTTACATTCGCATCAGTTTCATGTGCCTTATTCAATATGATTTTATCTAGAGGGGTATCAGGGAAAAAACAAATTTCCAATTGTCTCATACAAGCTGAAGTCAAGTTTCACTTCCTCATCCATGGTAATGATCTCAGCAGTGTGAGTCATTGTTCCACAGGGCACAGTATGAGCTTGTCGAGATCAAACCAAAAAGAGATGGAAATGTGGCATGCTGATGCACCTTCCAAAAAAAGAAAAAAGAAAGATTTCTCGTATTTCTACATGTGATGCTGACATTCTGAATATATATAAGATGTGATGCTGACATTCTGAATATATATAAGAAAAAGATACCAGTTGAGAAGCTGGGGGCAGGAAAACAGAGCTCTTGTGGTAACAACCTTCCCATCTCAGGATGGAAGAGAAAACCTTGCGGTTCACATGTCCCTGCAAAAATATCCATGTTGTACTTCCTGGTAATAGGAAGAAGTATTATCTGGCCTTGAAAATTAATAAATCTATGAGGCAATTAGAACACTATGAGAACACAAATGGGCAAAATATCAGATGGCCATGTTGACTATTTTAGATTTTGGAATATCTTCGTTTTTGGAATTCCGGATAAGGGAGAGTTAACCTACATTTACATAGATGCAGTTATTTTAAAAGAAAAAGACACCACACACACACACACGGAACTGATCTCACTTCTCATTGGATTAACAAAGTCTGAACTTGTGCTTTGTTAATCCAATGAGAAGTGAGATCAGCAGTCTGTTGTTGGGTTAAGCAATGGGTTCTTAACCCACAGCAGTCTGTTGTTGGGTTAAGCAATGGGTTCTGTGTAGGTATAATCTGCATCATCTCCCTTCCCACCTTAAACAGCTCTGGTGGGACTCTGCAGACCCAATACATGTAGAGAACGATCTCTGTGATGCACGTATTGCCTCTCAATAGGGCTGAAGAAAGTTCCTATGACGAGTCCTGTTGGATAAGAGTCGATTTTTCTCACAGTTGCTCTCTAGTCATTGTCCAACCCGCTTAATTTTCCTAAGCTCTGAAGTATACCATGGCTTACAATTAGGGGCAGGTTGGAAAGCAATCGTGTTGATTGCCTTGGTAAGATCAGTGTGCCTAGTATTAACCAAAGAATTAACAGGGTCACCGGCGTTACCAACCATTAAACACGCCAAGTCTTTCTGGAATCCTATTGGATTCTAATGGGTCCACCACCCCCGGTGGGGCAGGAAGAGACTCTTAAGTTCAGTCTTGACCAGTCTTGATCTGCCCATGACAATGGCGTGGTTTTTATAACCGCTGCTGCCCATGGATATTCTGTACTGATGACGACATTGAGGGTGTGACCTGCGCAGTGTTAGCCCGAAGATCAATTGGGATAGGCTCATGTTTGTCATGTTTTCCATAAATTCCCAAGCCGCTCCTGATTTGTCAAGTCTGGGAGACTCCAACAGGAACTCTGAGACAAGCTGTGGCAGCTCAGTTAGGGAATCTCTTAGACAACGGGGTTGGGCAGAGCACCTTTGGGGATACTAGCAGAATCCCCAAACTTTTCCTGGTCCACAGGCTACGGTATATACACTCAGTGGACCGTGTTTCGGACTGGGTATCGTGGTCAAGAAACACATGTTTCCTTAGGGATGAAATTGCTGCTCACTTCATAAGGCTGTCGGTGAAAGTCTGCCAAGAATAATTTAGCTTAAACGACCAGCAATATCACTTTCTTCAGCTTGTCAATTGTTGGCCACTTCCCTTGAATTACAATGATATTGTGGAAAATCTTTAAGTGCAGGAACTCATTATGTACATACCTAAAGCCCTAAGAAAAGTCCAGAATGGGACTGCTGTGTTGATCCAGCTGGTTCTTCTAGTTACTTGTTATATTTTGGTGGCATTTCTTTTCTTGTAATTTGAATCCATTGAATCATGTTCTAGTCTCTGGAGCAGGTGAAAACAAGGAGGATCCATCTTCTCCATGGCATCCCTTCAGATACATAGAAAAGAGGTACCTTCGTCCTCTCAGATTTGCCCTCCCAGATCTCCAGCAGACACAATGTAAGATGCACCTGTCAGTCCAATTAGCTAAGTGGGAATAGCTTGTAAGTATGCTACCCCTCTGGCCCCAGCAGAAATGGGTTGAAGCGAGAATGGATGGGGGGGGGTTGGAAGAAATCTAGAGGGCTGGGATGTTTCTCCTGCTTACTGATATGCTCCATGCGTGCTTTTCTTTAAAACAGGAATAAGAATATTGTGCATCCATATCCTGAATTGTGGACCCATAGTACCCATAAACGGGTAAAATGAGATTGCAATTTTCTGTTAAATGCTTTCATCAATGGGGAGAAATGCCAGACTGTAGTGAATATTCTAGCCAGTGTCGTGGCTACACTACAACCTTACAAAATTTGTAATTTTTAGAAGTATCAATAGAAGTAGTGAACGGTGGTGTCAGTTTCCATGATTGCAAGTGATTCCCCCGATGAAGTGAGCCCCATAGACCGATGACACCGTGGAATCTGAGCTGGTGCTGGAACCTCTGCCGCTTCCACACGTCGCACACTCCTTTCTGTGTACCTTGACTTACGTAATATGGCTACTATGTCTAGCACAGAGGTCATAGTCTACATGGGGAGAAGTACATCAAAATCTACAGCTTGCATGCCCCCTTAAACTCAGAACCTTGGAGAAATAGTTATTATTTGATGTTTAGAGTGATGGCTCTAGGAAGAGCTGGTATATGTGGCTCTGACAGGTGTGTCTCTGTGGAAGAGCTAGGAAGTGGTATGTGTATGAGGACCTGGGCAGCCAAAAGTTCAGTGATTGCTGGATACCTTTGTACTCAGCTTGTATGCAATAGCAGCTGATGTTCATCCGGATAAGTAGTCTGTAAGTGGTTATAAGATGATGCCCTTAGTGAGTGAGGGGGATCCAGGGAGTTGAAAAGTGCTGTACATACAGAACTAGTGTCGCTAGTGGAAGGAAAGACACACCTTAGACCAATGACTAAGGCAAAGAAAAGGACAGGCAAAGTCCCCTCCTTATGCTTCTCCTGACTTAGGATGTTGCCTGGTTATCCTGGGTAGATGAGTTTGTCTTCTAGCTCCCTTATAGGTCTGTCCTATAAGGGTTGAGCAATATCAACCATCAATATCAACCATCAATTAAGTATCAACCATCAATAGCTGTGATTGTACAACGTGGAAATCTTACCACGAATAGCTTTAGATGACCAGTTTTTCCATTCTTTGGAGACATTGAGAACTTATGTGCATGTAAATGAAATATATTGTTTATAGACTTAAACAGAAACGTGTGTTATGTCCACAGTTCTCTATCCACTGGTGTTCCCCAAGCCCTTTTCTTTGCTTTGCTTTGGTTAGGCAAACAAGTGATGTTATGTTTTGCGGATGTACAGCACTCTCGCATCATGGCATTTTTTAAATACCAGAATCCTCACAGCAGGAGGCAAACTCCCCCTTCCTCTCCCTTCCACTCCCCTTTCCACGCTTATCCCTCCCGCAGTTTCAATGGGCAAGGATGAGCAAGGAACAAGGGAGCATCACCCAACTGAGAGCGTCACCCAACTGAGTTCTCCACCCCCCTCCTCACCCATGGTCCCGGGAAGCACTTGCTGAGGCTTATCCACCAGCTTGAGGTAGGGAGAACCAGCGGGGTCATGCCGGGATGGAGCAGAACACGGCTGTCCATCTTTGTCCTGATTCCTGTCCATCTTTGGTGTCTCCACTGTTCAAGAACCCTTGGTCTCCTTTCGGGCTCAGCTGCGGATAGTTACTTCAAATCCCAACTGAGAGGATTCAAACACAGTATTAATGACCTCGCACTTAACGGTTGTGATGTGGGTGCTTTGACAAGACATCAGCAAGAAAATTCTTTTTTTCCAGGGAAGAATTTGATAGTGAATTGAACCAGTAAAAGAAGTCAGCCCACCTAACATGTTTGGGATCGATCTTGCATGGGGTTTTCAAAGCTTTTAATTTCTTGTGATTAGTCCAAACCTCAAAGGGATAGGGAGAATCCCTGCATGTGGCACCAAGTTTGTAATGTCGTCCGAGCCGTCTTTTTTTTCCCAAACAGGCCGATTCCTCTCGGTTTCATTGAATTTCTTGGATAGATAAGTGCAGGGTCTGAGCTCCCCAGTTTGATCCCGTTGCAACAACACTCCCACATCGCAATATCTGCAGAGTTGACCGTAACCACAAAGGGATCCTCGGGATTGGGGTTATGGGTTCTGAAGTTTTTTCAATGTTCTGATTGCTTTCTTATATTTCTGAGTCCACAAAATCTTTTGGGCAGTTTCTCCTGTTCGCCACCCCTACCCCCCTTTTCTTCCCACCAGTCCTGTTAGTATTCAACAAGTCCGTGAGGCCACCTATGCAAAATCAGAAATGAATGAACTATAAAAATTAGAAATTCCCAAAAAGCTCTGCAGTTGCTTTTGGGTTTTAGGGGTCTCCCATGCAAGAACCGCCTTCACCTTTTCTGGGTCCATTTCAATCCCCTTAATGGAGATGCGATTCACATTTAGAGTTTAGCATAAAGCGTTTCTCAGCCAATAAAACTTTAAACTATGTGACGAATGTTGTTGTCCTTGAGCAAGCAGGGAGCACAAGAGGCCATGACACTGAGAACACAGCTGCGCTGGGGAGAGCACCTTTTTGGATGGAGGACCATCGCCTCCTAAAGATAGTACGCTAGCGTGAATTCGCCATGGGTCAACATGAGGGGCGCTCGAAAAAAGTGATACAAATCTCAGGTTTGGCAAAATTGATCAATAAAAATGGTCCGCCCTGTCCTCCCATCAGGAGGCATGGAGACGCACTATCCACAATGCTGTTGCCTTATCTGAGAGCTCACACCGAAAAAGACTTGAAGAGAAACTACAAAGCGGAAAGAATCACAACCCAGAAATATCACACAAGGAGACCTTCTGCTGCGATATATGCAACCAGACTTGCTTATTTCGGATTGTCCTTTTCCGTCATCCCTCAACAAATAGGGCACTGTTCATATAGATATGAGGTAATAAACCTTTACAAAGGCATTTATAATATTCCCCTGTGAAACCTTTATCGTGGGTTTTTTTTCTTGTTAAATCTTTTATGATATCTGCTGTATAAGGCCTGTTTAAAACCTTGTCATGGCCTGCTGTGAGTGTTTTAACTAGATTTGACCAGAGAAAGGATCTGTTTTTCCTCATCCAGCCTATTACTGCTTTAACACAGTCATTAAGAGGAGAGTAAGCTCCTTTTTGCTGGAGCAGCTGTTCCCAAGCAGCACCGTCTGAGACCTCCCCGAGAGGAAAGACCAGAACCACTGGAGCACAGAGCCTCTGATTACCCCTATCGATGCTTAGACGCAGATCATCGGTCAAGGCAACCATGGCAGTCCTGGTAAGTTTTTTTTGAGGAGAGGCCTAACCACTGCTTCCTTTAAAAAGGATGGCAAACACACACCCTTCCCTGATGCACTGATGATGTCCTTAAGGAACACCATCAAGGCACCCCCGATAGCCAGCGAAGAAGGGCAAGGGTCAAGACGGCAGGTCGTCTGCCACGTAGCTTGTCCACGTCCTCCTCAGTACTCACAGATTGAAATTGAGCCAGTTTCTTACAACAATGGAGTTACTGGACACCTCTTCAGTTGTTTATGTATCTGTCAAAATATTGGCATCTAAGTTGGCTCTTATCTGAGAGATTTTATCTGCAAAGTAGTTGTTAATATAAGGATATATATAATTATCATTCCTTATTGCACATGGGTCACACGTCATGCTGCCTGGGGGGACCCTGCTGTCCAAAATACAAAACAATTATGTTAGCGAGCTCTACTGCTGAGGATGATGGGGAGACTTGGCTCTTGATTTTCATTCAGTCACACTCCCCCTCTCTTAAAAGAAGAGTATTCAAGCTGCATCAGGAAGCATAGCAAAGGAAGGGTTGATAGCTGAGCTGCTTACCAGGGAATATGTCATAACTATTTACAAGGGGGAATAGATGAGCCAGGCTGGCAAAGTGAAGTGTCAAATCAGATCATGTTCTCTTTGAAGAAAAAGAGCGTGCCAGCAGCAGCCTTGGTAAGCTGTATCCCGTTGCCTAGGCATTCACGAAGCGGTTTGATTAGAGCTGGCAGCTTCCTGCAGAGAAGAAACTTGGTTTTTCTTCCCATTGTTATTCTTTCTGTCCTAGCAAGATCAACATGTTCAGCATCTATCTGCTTCTCCGGGAGTGATCATTGGGAGGCTACAAGTGGTATGTATGTGGTGTGTTCCTTTCTCCCTCGCCCCTCCCCATGGAATTAGCTTTATTGGTGGGTGTGTGACACAGATGTCTATCCAGAATCATCCCAACATACTCACGTTGTATATGTTACTCTTGCGGGGACCTTAGTTTAGCTGCAATCTGCACGGCAATTGCACAGAAAATGAGTTTTCCCAGTAAAAATATTGTCTGACATTGTGCATCATCGTATTTGGCAACAGAAATGGTGATCCATCACTCCTATTCAATCCAGCCCCACCCAAACCTAACTTGGAAGCCAGGCAATCGCACCAACTGAAGGAGTTCCAAGGAGAGCCAAACCCTAAAGGATGAGCAATCCAGCCCTTCCTGCAAAAATTATGGTGCAAAAAATAGTAGCAAGGATTCCTGAGCTTGTACCTACAGCTGTAGCTTGTTTTTCTATCTGCAGCTTGTATTTGATAGGACATTTACATGGTGGTTTTAACAACTTATTATAAACATTTATTTTTGTACAGATAGCTGGACAAAACCTACAAGATTTTGACCTCTTTGAATCATTGCTTGTCTGAACTAACCGATAAGCTTATTGTCGGTTAAGAAAAAAACTAACAGTATGTACAATCTTTATTTGGATGAGGATGCTGACTTTGCTTCCTTCACAGAAACCTGGCTGGGAGTGGATAGCGGTGTCACGTGGACACAGGCTCTCCCAGCCAGGTAGTCTGTCAGTGAGCGGTAAGGGGAACTTGGCGGGAGGGGGGGCGGAGTGTCTCTGGTTTTTAAGAACAATCTGTCAAGCTGTTTCTGCTGGATTTTAAAAGAAATGTAAACGTTTCAGAAAATTCCTTGCTTTTATTTATAATGATTTTCTTGCCCACCACAACTTGTAATTTTTTTGTAGATCACAGCTAGGCTTAACTATACTGCAATACCATATGCAACTTTCACATGAAGCCTCATTATATATTGAGCTGTCTTTGGTGGCCTGCCATCTACAACATACTGGTTGGTGGGTGGAAAGGAATGTTCACAACTGAACAGTGCATGATTAATGGTGACAATTACAGGCAAAATTGGTCCCACAACCTAGTCATGGTATGAAACAATAGATCCAAAAAATCACAGCCAACCTACTAACAGGGCTCACTATTCCCCCACCCCAAAATTCTTACCTGATTTCATGTGATAATTAACAGCAGAATTCAATCAAATCAGAAAACCCTTTGAGGGTCAGTGTATTAAATCCAACAGTAATGAATGTGGATGTGACATTTAACCCACCAACATGCTCAGATATTACATGTCCTAAAGCATATGTAGCCTCAGCTTGCGTGCATTCCACAAGGATTTCATAACAGTAATAGTAGCCATGTATCCTTTTTTACAACAGTTGTCTATTTGAAAGTAAGCTTAAATTATAGACTTCATATACTCCAGGAACAGAGAACAGGAACTGCTCCAACTCCCTCGGAGCATGGTGGGGTCTCCTTCCTTGGAGGTCTTTAAACAGAGGCTGGATGGCCATCTCTCAGGGTTGTTTTGGTGGAGACTGGATGGATCTCTTGGTTGGATACCCCCAAATTCTATTAAACGTTACTGCTAAGATTAAAGATTAAATTTAAAATTAGTGGCGACGGTTGTGCCGAAGAGGCTCAGCTGCACACTAGCAGTGGTGGTTTAGCTCCAATCCCCACTCCTCCTTTTCTTCTAGTTGATTTGTCTTTGGCATCCGAACGTCAGGGATCTTGGGGAAGCAATGGATCTCTGAGAGCCCCTCCATTTTCCTTATGTCATGGGAGATTTAAAACCTGCTGTTGCACAACAAAAGTCAAGTTATTGTCTTTGAGTGGCTAGAATTCCCTGAGAGCGTCTCAATGTAAGTTATTCACGCTACCACAACCAAGAAAGAGGAGGGTGTGCATTCCCAGATTTATTCCGTTATTAAAAACCATGTTCAGTTATGTTGATTGAAGATTGGATAAATCTATGAGATGGGAAACTACTTGCAGTTGAAGTCCATAATTTAGTCTCTGTGTGGCATGCAATAAGGAGAACAAGGAATTTGACAATCATATCAGAAGAGCACTATTAAAATCTTGGTTACCAATAAAGAAAATATTCCACAGCGAAACCCCCCTCTGGATCTCAACTCAAGAGTCTTTTCTTAGAAAATTTAGATCAGAGAAACGAGGATGGGTTACGTATCAAATGTTGGTAAACGGATCCTTAACAAAAATGGTAAGTGTTAAAACAAGAGATAACTGGTAATCTAAAAATAGAAGGAACAGGGATAGAAAGAATGAAGCAGAAATGAAAAGATATCAGAAAGATGAACCGCTGGCAGGAAATAGGTTTGTGTTTGTATATGTATGAATGGAGGAAAATCAGTTGTGAATGATGAGATCTTGTAAAAGAATTACAACTAATAAAAAGTATTTAAAAAAGAGATAGAATCAACTCAAATTCCAACTAAAATCTGCCAACAAATATGGAAAATAAAACAATGGCCTACAGATTGGAAATGTTCGACATACATTTGAATCCCCAGGAAAGAGGGCACCAGTGATTGAACAATTGGATTAATCTCCTATGTAAGCAAAGTGATGCTCAGAATTTTACAAGGACTTTCAACATATATGGATCAACAAATGCCAATTATCCAAGCTGTGTGCAGAAAAAGAGAAACCACTAGGGATTATATTGCAAACGTGTCTGCATTTCTTTTCTGGTCATTACAATTATGTTTCATTTCATGATTACTGAAAATAATTTTGTTGCGGCAGTGTTAATTTTGTTGGGGCAGCTGTCTGTGAAACGTGCTAGGTACGCCACTGATTTGATATATGACTCAACCATCCACATTGTCTTAAATTTCCAGATCTAGAAAATGACTCAAGTAATCATCTAGCTAGACACTAGAGTCTGGGAAAATAAATGTTTAAAGACATGGATACATTGAATTTCCTCCCACATAACACATATGTTCTCACTGTGTTCTACAGTCTTCTGCTATCTACTATAAGGCTTTGTTTCTTTATATATATAATGTACTGCTCGATGGGACAATAGGAGGCTGAATCCCATGAGAAATCAGTCGACATAATTACCAGGTGATTTGTCTGTTCAGTGAGGCAAAGCACAAAAATCAATCTGCATAAAGCCATTCAGCTCCCTATTCTCCTTTACGGGTCTGAAACATTTGTCACCTATCGCCTCAACTCCTAGAACGCTTTCATCAGCCCTGTATACGCACAATCCTACACGAGACTTACTATGTGATTCATGTTGCCGTCCTTGAGCAAGCAGGGATCGACAGGATTGAGGCCTTGATAAAGAGAACACAGCTGCTCTGAGGACA
The DNA here is from genome assembly GCA_030847615.1 of Gambelia wislizenii. Lineage (NCBI taxonomy): Eukaryota > Metazoa > Chordata > Lepidosauria > Squamata > Crotaphytidae > Gambelia > Gambelia wislizenii. The sequence continues at coordinate 17,426,029 of JAUMIR010000010.1, read as the reverse complement.
GTATGTTTCTAGGATGGAGAACCATTGCATCTCTAAAATGGTTCCCATGAACTCGCTACGGGAAAGCATGAGGGGTGCTAAAAAAAAAACTATTCAAGGACTCCCTGAAACAGTATCTCAGGCTCTTCCAAATTCTTCCCCAACAATGATTCGCCCTTTCCTCACATCGGGAGGTATGGAGATGCACTATCCAAAATGCTGCAGCCTTATTTGAGAACTCACGACAAACAAGTCTTGAAGAGAAACGATAACGCAGAAAGAATCACAACCCAAAAACATGTTAAACTTGTGGTCTACTAGGACTGATAGATCATTTTGCACATAGTCTTCTTCAGGCAGATCGCCATCCTGTATCTATGCATTTTGTTTTTCCGCTCTATGTGCAGTACACTACAATTCCCCATATTTTATTTCATTTTATTAGCTTTGGCACAGCTCTCCAGTCTATCCAGGTCTTTAAATTTTGATCCTGTCCTCTAGGGTATTAGATCCTCCAAATTTGGTGCCATCTGCAAATTCGATAAGTAAACCCCTAATTCCCTCATCCAAGTCATTGATAAAGATTTTGACTAGTACTGGACCCAGGACAGAATCCTGTGTCACCCCACTTCGTCACATCTTTCCAAGACGAAGAGGTGCCACTGCTAAGTGGCCGATCAACCAATTATAAATTCATTGAAGAGTCAACTTGTCAAGCCCACATTTTACAAGCTTGTTTGCAAGAATGTCATGTGGACCCTTGTCAAAGGCCTTACTGAAATCAAGGTATGTGATGTCCAGCTTCATCTACCAAGCTGGTAACTATCAAAAAAAGAGATCAGATCATGGTGATCATGGCATTGCCTTCTAAATATTCACAGACTCTCTGTTTAATGATCTGCTCCAGAAACTTCCCTTATCCTGTGCTACTTTCTCTATTGTGCCCTCTGCTCCATTATCCTCAGGTTGGTCACAAGAAGAAAGAAAGAAGGAATTCAGTAATTCTGCCTTTTCTCCTGTTCGTATTTTGCTTTCTTCTCCGCATAATGGCCCGACCATTTCCTTCTTCCTCCTTTTGCTTCGGATATACCCCCCGAAACATCCTTTTTATTGTTCTTAACCTATCCAGCAAGCCTGTTTGAAATTGCGCCTTCAGTATCTTCCTTTTGAGAAAGTCCCATCCATCTCGAAGACTCTTCACTTTTCGTATTCCTCACCATGGGATGATACCCGGTGTCTCCCTGAGTTTATTGAAATCAGCTCTCCTAAAGTCAGGGATGCGTGTCTGACTATGCCTGGCTTCTCCTTTCCATTGTTTAACAAAATCCAGGAGAACATGATCACTCTCCCCTAAGGATCCCACCACTTGCACCCCATTAGTTAGTAGTAGTTAGTCATGGTTAGTAGTTCTAAAATAGCTGACCCCCTTGTTGCCTCTTCCACCTTTTGGACCATGAAATTGTCTTTCTGGCAAGTAAGGAATTTGCTAGACCTTGAAGTTTTGGCTGAGTTAGATTTCCAGCAAATATAAAGTCTCCCATCACTACTACATCTCTTCTTTCTGCGTGTGTGGTCATCTGTTCTACAAAGGCATCATCCAATTCCTCCGTCTCACTTGGGGGTCTGTAGTAGTGCCCACAATAACATCCCTGTTGTTTCCCTCCCCTTTCATTTTTATCCAGATGCTCTCCAAGGTGGACAGTATTGATATCATGGATCTCTTCACTGGTATAAATATTCTGATGTATAATGTGATTCCTCCTCCTTTCCTGTTTGACCTGTTTCTCCTAAAAAAGTTATTCCCCTCTATTCCTACATTCCAGTCATGAGACTCATCCCACCAGGTTTCAGAAATGCCTATTATTTCATATTTGCTTTGTTGTGCTAAGAGTTCAAGTGTATCTTGCTTATTTCCCATGGTCTGTGCATTAGTGTAGAGGCATCTAAGAGCATGTGTTCCCTTTACTTGCTGCCTGTGCAAGTTTTTTTGCCTCCCACTGTTGGATCCTTGCGCTGTTTGCTTTGTTCCCTCTATGACAGTTTGACTATTTTCTCCAGCCCTTTTGCCTTCCAAAATACTGTCTCCCTCCCCCATATGACTCAGTTTAAAGCCCTCCTGATCAAATTCTTGAGACTGTTGGCAAAAATGTTTCTGCCAACTGTTGTAAGATGCACCCCATCCTTTGCCAGAAGTCCCCCCTCATGCGCAGCCCATGATCCAAGTATCCACATTGTTCTCGGCGACACCATCTACAAAGCCAGTTGTTTAAGTTGGCTATTTTCCTCTCCCTTTCTGGACCATGGACTTCAACTGGCAGAACAGACGAGATGACAACCTGTGCATTTCAGCTTCTTTCAGCTTCCTCCCCAGAGCCTCATAATCTCTTCTGATTTTCAGAAAGCTGCGCCTGTATCGTTGGTTTCCACATGGACCAAAAGGAAGCGGCAATGATCCGTTGTCTTGACCAGTCTTGTCAGCCTCTCCATCACATCACAGATCTTTGCATCAGGGAGACAACACACCTCCCAGGACATCTTGTCAGGCCCACAAACCTCTGCTCATGTACCCCTAAGCAAGGAGTCCCCCCTCACCACATGCCTCCCCCAAGGCTTCGCAGCAGCTGTTCCTTGCGGTGGTACTCTCAAGGTCCCCTGCTCTGCGACTGAAGTTTGACCTTGCTGTTCTTCGTTGTCCTTGATAAGGGAGAGGGCTTCGAATCGATTCTATAGCTGCAAGCTGCTCGAGGAATCCCTCGATTTTCTTGTTCTGTGTGTGACATTCCTCCAGCTCTCTACCTCCTGTGTCTGTGAAGTGACGCTTTCCTCCACAGCCACTTCCTCTGTGTGGTCCCCATCCAAGACTGTTCGTTCTGTTCTGTCCAGGAAAACATTTTGCTCACGAATATGTTGAAGTGTAGCTACCCAGGTCTCCAGCTGCTGGACTTTCTCCTCCAAGAGGGCTATCAACTTGCACTTGGTGCATGTTAAGTTCCCCACGTCTGTAGACAAGAAGACACACATCCCAAAAGTGTTGCAGGTGACTGCAGTAGACCGCTCAATGTCCATGACAAGAGTTTTTAGGTAATCTAAGAACTCTTAGGTAATGCTGAGAACTCTATGCTGTGTATTTTATGTATGCTGTATTTTTACTTGGTTGTCCACTCTCCCAACAGTTTTAAAAAAATCAAACTCACCCACTCACATGTGACTCACAGAATCTCCAGCCTCTCAGCAACAAGCACCCTCTCCCAACAGTTTTTTTAAAAAAATCAAACTCACCAACTCAAAATGGCTGCCCAGAAGCTGCCTTCCTTCTCTCTGGCAGGAAACTATATGCTATAATCCTATGGTATAATCATATGCATGCTATGCTATAATCATATAATCACATGCTTTAATCCTATGCATGTCTAGTAAGTCAGTGAGGCAAGTGTGTCGTTGGGGGTCGCCATTGTGGGAAGCATAATCCGAGGATTATGCTTCCCACAATGGCGACCCCCAACGACAATACCACATTTTATAAACGTATGGTAGTTTCTCAGTTTTTGTGCATATTTATTCCAATTCAAAAAGGCTGAAATGCCTATCTCCTGAGACTATTAACAATACTACAGTGGGGTGGGGGGACCTATTGTTCCCTCTGAAACTCTAGTCGGTTCTTTGGTGGAGTGTACAGAAAAGCTATATACTGGCAAAATATAAACAGGAAAGGCAGCCAAATATTAAATTAGCTCACAGGAATGCAAACACAGTCAATCAAAGATTTAGTCTTATTGCAAAAGAAAGAGGTAATAGAAGATGGGAAAAAGAAGTTAAAGAATATTTTGAATTGAATTTAAACAAAGGAGTTAATAATAGTGTAGTTTGGGATGCTGGGAAGGCAGTGATGAGGGGTGTTTTCAAAAACTGGAATGTAATAATTAATAAGAGGAAACAAGCAGAGCGGAAAATATTATTGGATGAAATAAAAACAGGCGAACAGGAATTAATGAAGAATCTGCATAATAAGAAAATTAAGAAGCAGATTAAAATATTGCAGGAGCAGTTAGCTATGACTATGACAGAGGAGATAAAGAAAAAAATAGATTTTTTAAAACAGAAAGATTTTGAATTTGGCAACAAACCGGGTATGTGGTTGGCTTATAGTTTGAGGAAGGAAAGAGCGAAAAGATTAATCACCAAAATTAAAACAGGAGATAAAGAAATCATTGATGAAACACAAATCCAGAAAATATTTTATAATTATTTTAAGACAATATACCAAAAGAAGGAAATATCCGTAGTAAAGACAGATGAATATATTAAAAGATGTAATATTGCTAAAGTAACCGATTCCCAAAGAATGGAATTGAATAAGGATATAACAATGGAAGAAATCATGGCTACTATAAAGAGGATGAAACCCAATAAGACCCCAGGGCCAGATGGTCTGCCAGCAGAATATCATAAAATTTTTCAATCAGAACTAAATGCCCCTTTCTCAATGGTTCTACAGGATATATTAAAGAAGGATGAAATCCCTAATAGTTGGAAGGAGGCAACTATAGAACTTATTCCAAAAGAAGGGAAAGATCAATTACAATTAAAAAATTATCGTCCTATTTCATTGTTAAATGAGGATTATAAAATTTTCACAGCGCTATTGGCAAACAGACTTAAGAAATTTTAAAAGTAAAAGTGTTAGAAAAAATGGACTTTGGCCAAAATTTTTGCAAGTGGATTCTCATGACTTATGGGGAACAAAAAGCTAGTTTAATAATAAATGGGAAATTGACTGAAGAATTAAAAATGGAGAAAGGCACCAGACAAGGATGTCCTTTGTCCCCTCTATTGTTTATTTTGATATTAGAAATTTTAATCAACGAAATAAGGAAAGATAAAGGAATTAAATGTATTAGGGTTAAGAAAGAGGAATATAAAGTGAAAGCATTTGCTGACGATTTGGTCCTTATTTTAGAGAATCCACTAATGGGAGTCGATAGACTAATGAGAAAAATAGAAGACTTTGGGAAGGTAGCAGGATTTATAGTTAATAAAGAAAAAACAAAAATTCTAAACAAGAAAAAGAAGAATTAGAAAAGATTTCAAAATGCGTGATAGTAAAAAAAGTAAGATATTTAGGAATTAATTTGACAACGAACAACCAGCAATTATTCCAGAACAATTATGAGACGACTTGGAAAAATATTAAAAATGATCTGAGTAGATGGCAAGGACTGAACTTAACATTATTAGGTAGAATAGCCACCGTGAAAATGAATGTACTACCAAAGCTAATATTTATCTTTCAAACAATTCCAATAATAATCTCAAATAAAATTTTCATGAATTAGCAGACGGATTTAAACAAATTTTTATGGGCAGGGAGGAAACCCAGAATTAAGTGGAAACTTAATTTTTTATAAAGTAATGTACAGGTGATACATGACGCCACGAAAACTAGCTAAAATGAAGAAGGGTTTCTCCTCGTTTGTTGGAAATGTAAGGCCTGCCTGGGCTCCCTATACCATATGTGGTGGGAATGTAATAGAATAAGAAAATATTGGGGGAAAATTAATAAAGAAATAGATAAAATTATTGGAATTGATTTAAACTTGAGACCCCAGCTATATCTGTTAAATATGATCGATATAGAAAATCCCAAAGAAAAGGAACATAGATCCCTAATACTTTATTTGGTTACGGCAGCAAGGTTGGTCTTAGCCAAAAATTGGAGAAACGAAGAAGTACCATCAAAAGCAGAATGGATAGAAAAAGTTATGGAACTAGCTAAATTAGATAAATTAACAAATTGGATGAAAAAAAAACAACAGAAGAATATACAAAGATATGGGAACCATTTATAAAGTATTGTAAACAAAAAGAACGAAAAATAACTGCCTTTTTTCTTTTAGATACCTTTTTTCTTTTAGAAACACTGTGACATGGGGAACTAAGGAATTAGTTAAGGGAATAGTTAAGTTGTGATGATCAATGGTCATAGGACGGCATTATGTCATTAAATTAGATATTACCTGTTGGTAGGAATTAATGATAAACCACAGTGGAAACAAATGATAACACGAAAATAATGTACGTATCTTAGATCTACTGGTAGAAAGCGTGAAATTAAAGATATAATAGTTTGAATAGGAGGGTTATTTTAGAATGTGGAATAAAGTGAAGCAAGATCAAGTGGGAAGTCTTAACAGTTTGTGTTTTGTGTAAGCATTATGTTAAATTTTGTAGATGTCGGGTGGGGTATCTTTTCTTGTTCGCCTTTGTTTTTGTCTTTTCTTTTTGTGTATTGTATTTATTATACTGTATATTATAATTGTTTTAGTTTTTGTTTTTTTTTTCTTTCCTTGCTTTCAAAGTCATGTGTATATGTTTTTGTAATTTTGGTTGCATTTCGTATGTTATATTCATTAAATAAAATTTAATAAAAACAAACAAAGATTTAGTCCAGTAACACAGTAACATCAGGGGCTTATGGCAGTCAGTCACCATGGTTCCAAAAGAAATCTGTGAATCAGCAGGAGCAGGCAACAGAGTAGCCAGCTCCTTTGCCAACAGTCCAAGTTCTAAGCACAAGTCAAGGTAGCAAGGAGCAGGGCAACAAAGTCAGCAGGAAGCTGTTTCCAGGAAGATCAGTTGATCATTACATCTCCCAGCATATATAGAATAATAGAATCATAGAATTGTAGAATTGGAAGAGACCACGAAGGCCATCCAGTCCAACCTCCTGCCACGCAGAAAATCTTGATTAAAGCATCCCCGACAGATGGCAATCCAGCCTCTGTTTAAAGACCTCCAAGGAAGGAGACCCCAGCACGCTCCGAGGGAGTGTGTTCCACTGCCATCAGCTCTTACTGTCAAAATGTTCCTCTTAATATTGAGGTGGAATCTCTGTTCCTGGAGCTTGCATCCATTGCTCCGTGTTCCAGTCTATATAATTAATTGCTATAATTATATAGCAATTAAGGCTTTGTCAGGTGCTTCTTGATGAGCAGGGTTTTCTCATAAAGTCTCAGAGATTTCCTTCAAGCTTCCTTTTGAGCTCGCTGCTGGGTATATGGTGGTGGAGGTAAGCCCCTCTCTTCTTTGTCATCCTCTGAATCAGCAGGACTCTCTACCCAGATTGGTGCCAGCCCAGTAGGGCCAGGCTCTTCCTCTGCTTTAGCCTCCAGGTTGGCAGGGTTCCCTGCAGGCACAGATGTAGATAAACCTGTGCAAGGGTCCTTAGGGCCATTCCCTGCCATGTCCTCCTCCTCCTCTCATTCCATACCCTCCTCGAACTCATGGGGAATGTCATGGAGAGAGCGTAAGCACCCTTGCTCTATGCAACCACCTGCGGAAAGTCTCCAGAATTTCAGGTAGGGCAGGGTGAGAGATGCCAGGGATGGAAACTGGTACTTTCCTGCAAAGCATGTGTTCTATCACTTGGCTATAACCCATTCATGCCCCTTTCCAAGTCATAGAAAGTACATTTATAATTCTGGAAAGCATCTTACTCTTCTTGGAGAAGACTCATGGGCTTGGGTTTTCCTGAGTCTCGAGGAGAAAAGAATTCCAAAAAGGAACCTTTCTTCGCACTTTTGTCAGCTAGGCATTGTGGGTTAATGTTAGCCAATTCCATGTTTTCCCCCACCACTTTGGAAAGTAGTGCATTCACCTAGTGACTACTTATGAAATGGAGGGCTTAAATTTAACCTGGATATTCATGCTTAAATCACTGGAACACTGTCTCCAATCTTCCCCGAAGCCATTCACATACAATTAACTACTTTGAATAGATTTCTCAGCTGGTAGGTGTAGACTTTCCTATACTAACTTCAGTAGCTCCCTAAGAATACATTAGCCAAAGCGATGGCACTCAAAGGATGTTTAATTTGTAGAATTATTATTTTTCTTCCCCACTGGTTCTTACGGATTTTGGTTAACAGTACACACCCCTTTTAATCTGCAGTCCCTACGTAGCTCCTGACGTCAATTGTATTTCCCCCCTCCCATTTTTAAATAAGAAATTACGATCATTAGGAGGGCTTGCAAGATCATTGTTTCCTCTGCTCAGATGCTGAACAGCAGAAGATGAAAGAGGGAGGCAGTGCGTGGTGTGATGTCTGTAGCAGAGCAAATGCAGGAGGTTTTGAATAGATGTCCGATCTTGCTGGCCAGCCCAGCTGGGCGTTGGGAACTCTTGCTTTTTTCTTCAAGCTGGTCTACAATTCCCCTTTCTCGCCTCTAAGTTCTGGTTTTATTTGGAAGCACTTTTCCAGATAAGTGCTTTTCCCACCGCTGCAGCAGGAGGACTGGACGGATCTCAGAGCAGAATCTGAGCTGTGAATCTCGTGATCGTTTTTGGTTGGAGATAAGGCTGGGCTCGGAGAGCAAAGTGCGGCAATGGAGCTGTCCACCCTCCCTGGTGCTGAAATTTACCCCAATTTCTTTTACAATGCCACGGAGCAAGATTTCAGCGCCAGTTATCTCACAACAGCCAATGCTACGGGGTCATCCCCAGTGAAGAATACGACTTCAATCATCATAGCCATTGCCATCACTGCCTTGTATTCTGTGGTCTGTGTGGTGGGACTTCTTGGCAACATCCTCGTAATGTATGGCATTGTCAGGTAAGGGCAGGGCTCTAATGGTTCTCTTGGCTGAATGCGAAGGTCTGTGGGCAGAAAATGTAAGGAAAGAAGAAGATTGGGATGCTAATGTTTAAAAAGATCCATAGAACTGTGTGTAGTACTAATTTGGAGAAAAGTCTGCAGGCTTGCAACACAATTTCAGATAGTGTGTGTATGCGCGTGTGTGTAGAAGCTCATTTGCATCTCAAATGAATTATTGAAGGCAATACAATAATCAAGAAGGGTGACTGGATAGACAATGTGTATGTGAGTGTGGGTTGTGCATGCAACTGATGGTATTAAGTACTGTCTGTGTAAAAAGAAGTCAGATAATTTTAGAGTATTTTTATTGCAATAGATTTGCAATAAATTTTAAAGATTTTTATTGCAATATGTAACTGTTTGGATGTTAGGATAGCAACAGGATATTAAAAAGTGGGAATGGGTTTGCTCCTCAAGAAAATGCTGCATTTAATATGTGCATTTGTGAGGGTTTGCTGTCATTCTTGTTGCTGCTTCTTGCTGTCTGTTTCTGTAAGCATCTCTAGGAAAAGATCAGTCTGCTTATGGTGAAACAATTGTGATGGTTCTATAGATGTTATATATGGGTATATTTGACTGGTAGGATCATCAAAAACAAAAACAAAATACATTGGCTTGTGTAGCTTCTAGCTGCATAATGAATGTTAGTCATATTCACCTCTGTGTTTCTGAACAGAATTCTGTTTAAATTCATCTGTCAAGATAGCCAAATATGTGCCTATGTTGCAAGAGTACTGCATTTTGAATAAATGCAAGCAAGGATCAGTGTGCAAAACAAACATGAGTTGTATATGGAAGCATATATTTCTTTTGACCGTGCTGTGTTCCCTTAAATAACCCATAGATTTGGTTCTTGACCACATAGTCTTTTGTCTGTAGGGAGAAATTTCCAAGAAAAAATGTTTTACCTTAATGTGGCAAAATATGCAAGCCAGCAGAAATATCGCTGAAATCATAATCTTATGTGACTAATCCCATTCCTTGATCTCAATGTGATTTAATGTTTATGCAGTCAACTTGATCCTTGTTTAGTGTTTGGAAGAAGGTGGCTTCTACAGAGCCAGACTAGTGGTCTATCTAGCCTAGTATTTTCATTTCTGGCTGCAACTGTGGGAGCACAAGCAGAGGTCTTTCAAAGTTGTTGTTGTGTACCTTCAAGTCATTTCTGATTTATGGTGACCATAAGGCAAACCTATCACAGGGGTTTCTTGTCAAGATTTCTTCAAGGAGTTGCTACTGTCTTCCTCTGAGGCTGAGAATGTAATGTCCAAGTGAAGTTTTCATGGCTGAGTAGGATTTGAACCCTGGTCTCCAGGACTCCTAGTCCAACACTCAAACTACTACACCACACTGGTTACTTTCATAGCTCTCCTGTCTACAAATCCTGGGGACTGGACCTGGGACTTTTTCCAAGCAAATTACATGCTTTGGCTATGGTTTTGTTGTGATATGAGCTTTGTGTAAGTACAGCCCCCCCTTTACCCACAGTTTCACTTACCTGCAATCGGAGGTCTCTCTGGGCATTTGGGTGACCATAGAGTTGCACTGTAGGTACACTAGGAGGTCCTCCAATGTGACTGTGGGAGGTTTCTCTAGGCATCTGGATGACTAGAGATTTGCACTGTAGGTGTTGTCTCTAAGCATTTTCTATGTCCCCTGGCACAATTCTATGGTATTTATGGCAATTCACTATTATATACAGTTTTGCATATCTGCAGTATGCCTGGAAATGTAGCCCCCATGGATATGGCTGGTGACCTGTATTACATTTTGTGCAGCTCCCCCCCTTTTTTTTAATACCTTCACCTTTGGTCAGCTAGAAAAAATAATTTCTTTGGGCATGAAAACATGTGTGGAATAAAAACTTTTACTGGCAATTGCTTTTGAGTCAAATCATCCATTTTGCAGTACATTCACACAACTCCACAGAATCCTGTGTGTAAAACTCATTGTTAGTTTGAAGGCTGGGTGAGTCATAATTCACACATTTATCTCAGGAGAGAAAAACTGGAATGGAGACAGTGGGGATAGTGTGGGTTTCCTTTGCTGAGTCACAATTAATGCCAGTAATTGAAGTCTGTGGGTAGAAGGCATATGTGCTCATACAGTCAGCTCAAAAAATCCTAATCCCACCTGTGTATTTCATAGTGGAATTTTTGGAAAGCTTCCCTTCATATGTATATGCTGCCAAGGTCTTTAAATTTTGCGGAAGAGGATACATTTTGTGGTTGGAAAAGTCAATTTTTTCTTTGGGAATAAAATACACAAAATTATTATTCTTTTATTCTGCTTTTCTTCCCAGAATCAGAACTCAAGTTGGTTTACAAATTAAATCAGAAACAATGCATACAAATCATATATTACCATTACAATGCAATGAAATTCTTCAAGGACAGCCCCCCCCATAGAGCACAAGTTTTGAAGAAAAGACTGCCAGGTAATGAGTGGCTGGGACTTACCAAGGTGAGGTAGTTGGACTTTGGTGATGTAAAATGTTCTGCCTTTTGGCAACAGAAAATCCTCTTGTGTTTTCTCCAAATTGTATCTGCTGCAATGAGGACTAGCAATTTGATCTTTTTCATCCAATAAAAGTTGGAACTATGAGTTCCAAGTAAACCCACCACTATCAGTGAAAGTCTGTATGTTTCTATTCAAAAGTAAATCTACTGGTAATTGAATTCAGTGGAACTTATGCCAATGTAAGGGGGTTTTGGTTTGCAGACTTGTACTAAATAAATTAAAGCTGCATCTCAGATCCTTCCTTCCTTCCCGAGTCATATTTATCTAGAAAGTAGACATTTTTGAGAGTTCATGCAACATCTGGTCTAAACTACTCAAGGATAGGTGGCAGCTGTACCCAGTGAAGCTGTTGTAACAAGGGAGTCATGTCCACACTATAAACAGCCCAGCAGTTACTAGTCTGGCTCTTTGATCCAGCTGAGCTTTCTAACAGAGAGTGTTAGTGTAATCAATAAGGGATGTGTAAAGACAATTAGAAACCTTGATTGATTCAAAATGTGGCCACTGGTTGATGGTGTAAACTAGCTGTCAAATATAGACTAGCTGTCTGTATTTTCAACTACAGAAATATATTCTATACTGCTTATTATGGTGGTTAGGAATTCATTATTGAGTGCAATTTAAATTGTGGACATTGATCTATAAATCCTGAATTGCCTTAGGATCCAGTGATTCTAAAGGTGTTCCTCCCCCATTAAACATATACAACACCAATGTCAAGTTCAGAAACCCTGATCCTCACTGGAATGGATCTCATCGATGAATTACACCAGCATATATTTTTCAGTAGTACCATCGCAGTTTTGGAATTCTTTTCCCAGAGGGTTCTATCCAATATTAGATTTCTGAGGCAAGAGGCTTTTAATTGACTTTTTAAAAAGCAAGGAAGGTCCAGGATTTAATTTAAAGCCCTCTTGATCAGACTTACTCTTACTCTTACTCACTCTTCCCAGTCTTTGTGAGGTGCAGCCCATCTGTAGCCAGTAGTCCTCTGTCTAAGAGGTGGACCATGGTCCCCAAAGGCCAAGCCTCTCCTATTTACATTATGTACATGGACAATTGTTCACTTTTAGAATATTCCTGTTCTCTATCCTTTGCTGGCAGAATTAGTTAGAATACCACCGGTGCCCCCAACCCCTTCAACTTCCTTCCCAAAGCTTCATAGTCCAAGGTGACAGGCTCAAAGGTGTTCATGGCAATGTTGTTGGTGCCCACATGAATTAGGAGAAAGGGGGTACTGATCTGTGCCCTTGATGGGTTTTGGCAAGTTGTCAGTGACATTCCAGATACTCCAGGAAGCCAGCACACTTCCTGATTCATCTGGTCAGACTGGCACACAGATGCCTTTATACACCTGAGAACTGAGTCCCCAACCACCAAGACCTTTCTTCTTGTGGTTGGTGGTTACATCGACTCCTTCCTTGGTAGGAAGTGTCCCTTGTTGCTGATTTCCTGTTTGAGCACTGCTGCTATCCTCATGAAGATGTAGGAAATGATTGCTTAATTGGGGCAGTTCTGAATTCCTTCAGTATGGTTTGTTCCTGACTGTGACTGTCTTCCAGGGTGTTTTCTCACTGTTACAGGCCTCTTCATTTTTCTCCTTTCTTCCTGTAATACCTATGCAGCATATAAGTACATGTTCCATCATGTGCATGTCGCTGGCTCAAAAGCTTGCTACCTCTCCCAATTTGCCTGCTTTTTTGCTTATTGTGGCTTTAGTAAGGCTGATGGGGAAAAGTGCACAGGTGAGCACGCTCCCAGAACTTTGCCTCCTTAATATTAAGAATATTAAGAAAACTAAAATAATAGCCGCAGATGATTCACTTAACTTTAAAGTGGATAAAGGAGACATGGAAACAGTTGAAGATTTCCTACACCTTGGCATGATGTCATAATTCTCCCTGTGTTCTGCCATTCCAGTCCCATGGGAGACCAAGGTAAAGCTGCATCTTTTTGCTAATGGGTTTTTCTGGTTAGCAAAAAACCATTTTACTTCAGTCTCCCATGGGACCAGAATAGAATGACGATGTCATGCAGCAAGGCACTACCTACTGCACTGCCACTTTACTTCAGCATGCAATAAGCCCAAATGACTTGGAAAGGCAGAAATGAAAGAACTAGACAAGATCCACAACTGTCAAGATATATCACTGAATGCCAAGGTCAGGATTTTTCACAGCATCTTATTTTGGATTTCTATATATGGTTGTGAAAGCTGAGCAGTGAAAAAAGACGACAGTAAAAAAGTCAAGTCATTTGAAATGTAGTGCTGGAGAAAGGTGTTGTTTTTTGATACTATGGACTGCTAAAAATACAAATGAATGGGTCTTAGAGCAAATCAGGCCTGAATTCTCACTATAAGTGAAGATATATAACCTGAAGCTGCCATACTTTGGACGTGTCATGAGACATCGTGACTCATTGGAAGAGATGGTAATGTTTGGTAAAGTGAAAGGGAGTGGGACTAGAGAGAGGCCACACTACAGCAGTGATTCAATGTAGGAAGCTATGGGCCTGTTTGCTAGAACTAAGCAGGGCAGTTGATGACTGAGGCTTTTGGAGGTCTCATTCATAGGGTCACCACAAGGAAGTTGACTTGACAGCAGATAACAAGAATGAAATAAAATTGGTGAAACCTATTCTGGAAAAATAATTCAAAATTGCCATTGAAACCATTCATGCTTTGTTTGGAGACTGCTGCTGTGATGAACTCGTTAACACACACACACTGAACAAAGACACACTATACAAAGAAGTAGTTTCTTTGTGCACTATACAAAGAAGTAGTTTATTGATCAGGTTATGCAGTACAGATGTCATGGCCAAGGTGATAAGGCCGTTCGTTTAATTTTGAAAACGTGTAGTGGAGATACCCCAGAGAAGATATCCCAATAAGGCTGATACAGAGGCAGAGACACCAAATTTGGATTTTTTCATTTTGTATGTAACATTTCTTCATAGGATCATACACATAACATTTAGTATCAAGAGAGCTCTCTCATTCGAACCATGTACTCACCATGTTCAGTGAAGTGGCTCTTCACTGGCAGATGCACTGCACTGCACTGGATCAGGCAGACTTCATGAAGACCATGGGAGTCCCATTGCCGCAGAAACAGGAACACACTGCTGGTTCAAAAGTTACGTCTTTTTAAAGTCTGTTCATCACATCGAACAGCTACCACCCTTTTGCGTCTGTCCACGAAATCTTCAACCAGCTCTTTCTGGTCTTTTGCTGATGTTTCAAAAGCACTCCAAGTCTTATCAGTTTGTATCCAAACATTCTGGTAGCTTATTACTTGCTGTCCATATTGTATGAAGGATCTGTTCCTTCCTAGATAAGCAGGCAGCAGCATCCTGCATATCCTAGGATATGTCATGCATTCTGGTTCTCCATCTTTTTTTGTTGTTAAGTTTCTTAGTCAGTCTGTTAGTGCTACTAAAACAGAAAACTCATTCACTCTTCACACACTCCCCCTCTTGATACTTGTATCCTGTTAGAATCAAGTGTCATCTCTCAATCAAAAGTCGTTACACAATATATATGTATGTGTTCTGTCTTAAACACATAATATCTCTAACAGAATAACATTTCTAATGGTATTTCTCCATCTTCATCCGATCTTCAACCAACCCCAGTCTTTGTGAAGCTTGCCTCATTCTTCTCAGCAAGTATATCATTCAAACTATCAACGACAATATCAAACATACAATAGGATCAGTCAAAACATGTAAAAATGCAGTAGTTTTCGGTGAGTATCCCTTAAAAATGTCATACCAATGATATTCAGTGATTTTACTTTCCCCATCAGCAATCCTCTGAAATTCTCCATTCTCATACTGGATTCTCTTTTCAGTACCCTTTTCAGAAACCCTTTTTGAGTTTCCAGCATGTTCTCTCAAATGTGCCCTCACCTGTTCGTTATAGGTTCAAATTTTCCCAGTCTCTTCTTATACTAATATCATAATCAATTTTATCTAACTCTATCATAATATTAGTATTGCGAGTTTCCATAGCATATACTAATTTACCAGTTTTGACACTTTGAACATAAGTCACGTTACATTTGCATTTCATCTCTCCATTATCATGATATTCTCCATCTGACCAAAACAAAGAGGTAGGGGGGATACTACACACATACAACCACACAAATCAATGTTCTTTTTGGCATCCTCTGCAGTCTGCACAAGCCGTCTGGAAATTCTAAAGCACATGGTTCAATTTGTTTTATTTCTTGTGGACACACGTATCCCATTTCCCATTTCTCACAATGTTCTACATCTATGGTCTCATTAACTTTGACAATATTGGAATTCATACAGATTGCGTGCTTTGATAACAAGTATGGTTTCCAATAGTTATCTCCCATATAAAAAGGGAGAGATTGAATGTCACAAATCCAGTTTTTTCTCGGAATCATTATTTCCTACTAAATTTTAATTTGCCAGATAGTTTTTTCCGCTGAAAAATCCAATATCCTATACCAGAAAGGAAAATCTGTATGAATCCATTGTCCAAGTCCCCCAATTTGTACAAATGCATTCCTATGATTTCCATACAAAGCAACAAACATTTGGTTCTTCCAATTCCACAAGTTGGTCTGGATTACTAAACATGGCAGAGCCTTAGATACTGCCCTTAAAGTTTGGTTGTCCACTTTTCTGATAGCTTACAAGGTTTTATTCAATAGGTCAAAGGTAATTAATTGTAATCGAGCAGACACATCATGGAGACGGAAGGTGGACACCAAATCATCTCCTGCCATGTGAACAACCTTCCACTGTAGGCCCCTAAGTGAGGACAATTTGTTCGCTTTTGTTTCGATATCCCATGAATTAGCCACACCTACCCCTGTACCAATCCCTCCCAGGATCATGTCCAATAAATCCCTTTTTTCCCTTCTCCATAATTTTTCCTTTTTCTCCCACAAATTCTAAATAGTATATTTAAAACACTCAGGGTGTAGATTTGTCACATTAAACATAGTCATATTTAACCTTATATTCCATAGGTGTAGATTTGATCTCATCACAACTGGAATGGGTGTATGCCATTGTTTCATTACCATAGCAACATTTTTTTAAAACAGTCTCTTCAGTCGTATTCAGCATCTGGAAAAATAAGTATCCCAACAGTCTAATTTTCCGGGTCTTTGGGTCTTCACTTCTTCCCTTCCCTTGGGTCTTCACTTCCCTTCCCTTCTGTTGTATTTTTCAAGTACCCTGAAATGACTGTTATTTGTATATTAGAACAATTAAAGTCAATATCACATTTCTGATTGACAACTCTGATTTTCTGTCTTTAACCATGATTTCCATTGTTCTGGGCGCATGTGTTCAAAATGGTCTAGGCATTTTGTTACATACATTAACTTTGCGATTTCTGTTGTTCTGCTTATCCAAATAGTCCCTTTATTAAATCCAAAAACCTTTTCCCCCAGATTGATGACCTAAACTTTCCCACCCGATACCCGCCATATGACCAAATAACATGGTTCCAGGCCTTAATGGTAGTATTAAGACAGTCTGTTACACTATAACCCCCCCTATACTATATTGTCCCCTTTCCCACTCAGGCATTGCATGGTGTCTCTGCAAGGTCGCAGTTTCATATGTCACGGTTGAATGCTCTTTGGCTCCAAGGTTTCCTAGGCTAACAAAAAATATCATCGTCCACAATTTTACCATTTTTATCATTTAACTAATCCAATGAAATCTCACCCTTTTTCCTGACTCACATCTAATTCACAGCTCTTCCTTGTCATTTGAATGTTTTAAATGAAATTTCTCTCCCTTCAATTTAGAGACCCATGCAAATATTGGATATCTGATAAACAATCATACAAAAAATATTAAAACCTGTACCCTCATCTCCGGGATCTCACATCTTCCTCTTGCTGGTCTTTCCATTTACAAGTTGCTTTTCCTGATTTCTTCTTTCAGGCTTTTCCTGTTAGAATCCCCTATTATGATTTTCTTTAAAGAAATAATTATTGTACTTATACAATACAACATATGTCATTAGTCATTTCCCTTATATAGTTTAATTTGGTTACGATGAACCCATCTAGATTGTTTGTCCTTTTCAATCAAATAGCTTGTGGGCCAAATTTTGTCTAAAATTACATAAGGACCCTTCCATTTTGGTCTCAAAGCATGTTCCTTAGTGCCAAGACTTGGGATCCTACTGGCAACATCTGTTTTTCCGTTTACAATTGAGTATCCATCGCTTTTGACTTTTGTCCCTTAATCCATTTTTGGGTTGTGTCTCTTTGTTTTTGTTCCTCCAATCTGTCATGTCCTCATTGTGTTCATGAATAAGGCCTAAATTCATCTCATGCCCAAACAAGATTTCATATGGTGTATACCCATGTTTCCCCACTGGGCTACTTCTCATAGCCATTCTTTAATTAATACTTCTCTAATCATTTTCTTTTTCCAATATCCAAAAGGTTCAGAACTCTCTTCTATCTCCTTAAGACCCTTGTGAGCTATCTCATGTAATTCTTTTAACAATTGGTATTGATCTACCCTTTCTTGTTTTATTTTAAAGGTTTTCACCTCTTGCTTTTCTCATTTGACTAGTTGATCCACATAATTATTCCCTTCTATAAGTCAATCTTGTTCCTGTTTTTCTTTCTTTAGCTTTTGGTGGGTCTTTATTCAGCAAAAGTAAAAGTTTGGGATGTCTTTCATTAACTCCCAAATCTTCTCCCACACATTTCTGTTTCAAATCTTTATTGTCAGCATTTTTCCAATTGTCATATGCCCAAAACTGAATAAATTTTGTACATCCATGATATGCATATTCGCTATTCATTACTATATAGGAGGGTTTCCTCCTTATTCCCTCCCTCTCTTGTTATTCCTTTAAAAATAAAAGAATGTTTAAAACAACCTCCAATTCTGCTTCCTGCGCTCCCAAGCTATTTGGTATTATTCCCTTAGCGTCTTTGTATCTATTAGGATTGTACCAAGCCCACACTATTATCCTTTCTCCACTAGTCCACCACGAACCACCATCAGTGTAAAAAACATCCTCCTCCCTTTTTAGTTGGTCAATGGGTTTGGAAAAATTGTTTTCCCAAACCAGGATCTCTGAACAATCATGTGCTCCACCAGGGTGGACTATACTAATCATAAGGTCTGGGTTGGCTAGCATCTGGAAATCAATAATTGATTTTGAGCTGGGTAAAAAGTGGTAGTCTAATAAGTCAATTGTTCTGCTGTGAGTGTTTAAAAGTTGAGAGAGGGATCTCACAATTGATATGTGGCTGTGCTGATAATACAGCCTACAGCAATTTATGTAAGGGAGCTTGGTTGCTCCTGGTTGTATTTTTGTTGAAGTTCACCTTGACCACACATTTTGATGAAAGACTAGCTTCTCTGATTAAGAAACAAACATGATGACTTTGCAAAAAAATAAAATAAAAACTAAACACTGAATGGAAATGGTTTGGTCACCCCATCAAAATATGAAAAATAAAAAACTTGTTATCCCAAGAGGACCCGGATGTGTCACTGCTTCAAGAAACATGTCATAAGGTCCCATCAAAGCTGATAGTTAGAACCCAAGTAGACAATCCTACACAATATGAGGAAGCTCAAAGGCCAGAGAAGTGCTGAGAGCACACACACACCTATATACACACAGTATATATTCCACTCAATCCAGTCCTGTATATTTTTGTCACAGTTTTGTGGAAGAAAATTATGGCAACTCTACATTTGTTCCATGTTCTTGTAATTTCTAACAATGAAGACTCCAGCAATATAACAATAAGCCCTTTATGCAAAACATTTGAATCCCCCCTTAAAAATGGTTACTAACAATAAAGTGCTTTGGGGGATAGCTCTTGATGTGCTATTTTCTTTAAAAAACCATTTACTCTGTTGCAAAAAGCTACCACTTTCAGGCAATGCAACCATATATAGGACTTTATCAGAAGTGGAAAATATGGCATCATAAGGATGCCTAATGACTACGAAAGTGCATGCATACCAGATGATGTCATCCTTTCATGATCATGTTCAGTCTAAAACTTGTTCCTTTTTATTGATGGCCCAAGCCGTCACTTGATCTCCCATGGTGCTTTTTTGCTAACATTTGAATCCTCACACCAATGTGCTCACGTGAATGCTGCATCAATGACAAAAGACTTCCAGGTGAGATCATGACAGTCAGGTAGGGGATGCTCTTTTTATGACTCCCCCTGTTGTACTTTTTGTTTTATGTCTTGCTTTTGCTTTTATATTTGAATTTGCCACACTAGTGTCTTAATGCGAGAATTAGCAAGATTTGGAAACTGGAACTAAATGAAGCTCTGTCCATGCTCCATTACTGCTAGGGAAGCCTAATTGATGCTGCTAAAGGTAGGTCTCGTGGGGGGGGGCTTCTTTTGCTGGCATAAAAATGCCACTAAATATGACAACAAAAGAACTTTTACACAGAGGGTGGTCTGATAAAGTCCATAATCTATTGTCCCACTTGCACCACAACCCTGCCAACAATACTGAGAAATGTTACTATATATTTTCTAAAACTTAACTGGTGTTAAATGCTATCTATAAATAATCTTCAATAAATTCCCTGAACAAGGTTGATATCGGTTCATATGGTGACATGATTCATGTTTTGGCCATCTATGCTTCTCATAGAATCATAGAATTGTAGAGTTGGAAGAGACCACGAGGACTATCCAGTCCAACCCCCTGCCACACAGGAAATCACGATCAAAGCATCCCTGACAGATGGCCATCCAGCCTCTGTTTAAAGACCTCCAAGGAAGGAGACCCCACTGTGTTCCGAGGGAGTGTGTTCCACTGCTGAACAGCTCTTACTGTCAAAAAGTTCCTCCTAATCCCAAAGCATTCTTTGATCTAATGAAAGAACAAAATTTAGTGGATGTATGGAGATGGAAAGAGGCTAAAGCTTTCACCTTTTACTCAGATGCTCACCATACATACTCCAGGATAGATATGTTTATGGTAACAAAAAGCTTATCAATCTATGTTACGAGTATGGATGTTTTACCAAAATGGATTTCGGATCATAAGCCAATTCATTTAAAGATACTTGTAAAGAAAAGAGAATTTACCTGGAGACTTAATGACAGATTATTAAATGACGAAGAGATACTAAAAAAAGCAAAAGAGACATTGAAATTGTATTTTCTTGAAAATTTCACTGAAGGCATGAGTGTAAAAATGATCTGGGAAACAAGTAAACCAGTCATGAGAGGTTTTTTATAAAAAAAAGTTCGAGAAAAGAAGAAAAGAAAAGGAAAAACTTCAAAATTTATTAACTGAAATCGCAATTAGAGAAGATAAACTGAAAAAAGCACCGAACAATGGAAAGTTAAAAGAGGAGATTGAATTGCTAACAAAACAAACACAACCACAAATAGTTGAAGAAATGGAGGCAAAAATGAGAATGTTGAAACAAAAACATTTTGAAACGGCTAATAAATCCAGAAAGTGGCTGGCGCAAAACCTCAAAATTATGAAAGAGAAGAAAATCGTTCATGAAATAAAATATAAAGGAAAAATGGTAACAGATACTACCCTGATTAAGAAAAGCTTTCATTATTTTTACTCTAATCTATACAATGATAAATCGCTAAAAATTATAGATAAAAAGAAAATAGAACACTACTTGGATAAACAACAAATTACTAAATTAACAGCAGAACAAAAAGAAAGTTTAAATAAGAATATCACAATGGCAGAAATAGTAGATGCAATTGCTAAACTAAAAAATGGAAAAGCTCCTGGACCTGACGGATTCATCTCAACATACTATAAAAGAATGGAAAATGAACTTGTTATACCTTTGTATAAGATGTTAAATAATGTAATAGAAGAAGGAATTCCTGAAACTTGGAAAGAAGCCCACATATCGCTAGTACCAAAGGAAGGAAAAGATCTAAGAGACCCTCAGAATTATAGACCTATCTCACTCGTAAATTGTGATTACAAGATCTTTATGTCCATATTAGCTCAAAGATTGAAAAATGTACAGTCATCCCTTCACATTCGCAGGGGTTAGGGGCAGACAACCCCCTCGAATGTGAAAAAAAACACAAATAAGAAATGAGCCTACCGGCAAGCAGTTTTCCACCCCAGTCCCTTCCCAAGGCAGCAATGAGCTTCCTGAGAAGCCCCTCACTGCCTTGGGAAGGGAGTGGGGTGTAGCACGAGCGCACCAGCTGCTTCCCACCCCCCTTCCCAAGGCAGCAAGGAGCTTCCTGAGAAGCCCCTCGCTGCCTTGGGAAGGGAGTGGGGTGTAGCGTGAGCGCGTGAGTGCGCCAGCTGCTTCCCATCACCTTCCCATCACCTTCTTAAGAAGCCCCTCGCTGCCTTGGGAAGGGAGTGGGGGTGTAGTGCAAGCGCACCAGCTGCTTCCCACCCCCCTTCCCAAGGCAGTGAGGAGCTTCTTAAGAATCCCCTCACTGCCTTGGGAAGGGAGTGGGGTGTAGCATGAGCATGCCAGCTGGTTCCTACCCCCCTTCCCAAGGCAGTAAGGAGCTTCCTGAGAAGCCCCTCGCTGCCTTGGGAAGGGAGTGGGGTGTAGCGCGAGTGCGCCAGCTGCTTCCCACCCTGCCTTCCCAGGGCAGTGACGGGCTAAGCCCTTCACTGCCTTGGGAAGGGAGTGGGGTGTTGAGCAGCAGGGGGGGCAGGCAGCTTTCCGCGAATGATCAAAACCGCGAATGTGAAAGTCGCGAATATAAAACAGGAAAATCAGAATGGTTTCTTAACGAACAGGCACTCAAAGAATAATATTAGAACCATCATAGATTTGCTGGAATATTACAAATTTCATATTGAGAAAAGCTTCGCAATTATTTTTATAGATGCCGAAAATGCTTTTGATAAAGTTAATTGGGACTTTATGAAAACTGTTATGCATAATATGGATATGGGAGAGAGATTCTTAAGGTGGATAGATCTAATTTATGAAGATCAAAAGGCACACTTACTGGTGAATGGAGAAAGAACGGAGAAGCTTAGTATTAAGAATGGGACGAGACAAGGTTGTCCGTTGTCTCCTCTCCTTTTTATTATTGTAATTGAGGTACTAATCAATAGTATTAAGAACAATGAAAAAATTAGAGGAACTAAAGTCAAAGGTCAAGAATTCAAAATTAAAGCCTATGTGGATGATCTAGCAATATTTTTGGAAGACCCAACAAATGAATTAGAAGAACTAGGAAAAATGCTAGAAGAATTCACAGAGGTAGCGGGGTTCAAAGTAAACAGAGAAAAGACAACGGTTCTCATGAAAAATGTCTCTAAACCTCAAGAAGAACTAATAATGAAAAAAAACTGGGTACAAGATAGAGAAGAAGATCAAATACCTGGGTATATGGATAACAAAAAGAAATCTAGATTTATTTGAAAATAATTATAATAAATTATGGAGAGAAATCAAAAATGACCTTGTAAAATGGTCTAAACTTTATCATTCTTAGGGAGGATAGAAACAATTAAAATGAACATCCTACCCAGGGTCATGTTTTTATTTCAGAATTTGCCCATTATTCATAATACTAACTGCTTCAAAATATGGCAAAAAGAACTATCAAAATATCTCTGGCAAAGGAAAAAACAACGAATAAAATGGAAGATATTAATGGATAGGAAAGATAGAGGAGGATGTGCCATGCCAGATTTGAGACTGTATTTCCAAGCATGTATGCTATCCTGGATGGAGGATTGGATCTCTCTAACTGATACAAGATTATTGGCTTTGGAGGGATTCAACCTCTGTTTTGGATGGCACGCATATACGTGGTACGGAAAAAAAAGACAACAAAGATTTCGACAATCATGTAATAAGAAAGGCCCTTCTTAAAATATGGTCGAATCTGAAGGAGAAATATACGAAAATTCCTTTATGGGTATCCTCAGAGGAAGCTTATTATTATTATTATTATTGGAACCAAATTAAGAAATGAAAATTGGATAAAGTATGAAGATTTATTAAAAAGAGGACCTCAAAAAATTCACAAATAAATACTAGAGAACAATTTGAAGAAAATGGTTTTAATATGAATTGGTTCCTCTATAAGCAACTCTATGAGAGATATAAAATGGATTACCGACTAGAGGATTCTGAATTTGAAAAAAAATGAACTAGATAAAATATTCTTTGGTGAGAAAAAACATCACATTACAAAATTCTACAATACCTTATTACAGAGGGAAATGGAAGATAAGACTGTTAAGGAACAAATGGTCAAATGGGCGCAAGATATAGGTCAAGTGATTGAATTTGAAAGATGGAAAATGGTGTGGAAAGCCACACAAAAAATTACTGTCTCAAAACTTAAAAGAAAACTATCGCAAAATATTTTATAGATGGTATTTAATGCCTGTAAAAATCAATAAGATGTATAATACTGGCAATACGACCTGCTGGAAATGCGGTAAAGCCAAAGGCACCATTTTTCACACCTGGTGGAGCTGCACAATGGCACGATTTTTTTGGGAAAAAAATACACATTACAATGAATGATATATTAGGAATAAAATATGCAATGACACCAGAATTATACTTGTTGAACATGGTAGATGAAGTAAAAGGTAATCTGCCTAATGGATACTGGAGAATAGTTCTATATATTTATTTATTTTATTATTTATTTATTTATTTATACCCTGCTCTTCAGCCACAAGGTTATCAGAGCGGCTTACAAATTATATGGTGATGGCGGCTAGATTACTGTATGCGGCAAAATGGAAAAAGAAGGCAATTCCATCTGTTGAGGAATGGGCAATCAAACTTAAAGATATGATGAATATGGATAAATTAACCATATTGTTAAAAGATAAAACTGATAACACTGTCGAAAGGGAATGGGCTCCAGTAAAAAATTACTGGAGGAAAAAAATGGAGAAATCTGGACAAACTTGATCTTTAAATGGTAAATTAAATTACTTAATGTTAAAACATTCTGGATCAAGGTGATCATTTTAAGTTGGGAAGCTTAGGAGAAACAATATAAATACAATTTAGAAGGACATGATAAGAAAAGTACAGGTATTGACTATACCTTGTAAAACTGGGGAATAAAATGGGAGTTGATATATTGAAAATAACAAAAAGTTATAAATATATGGGAAGAATGGAGCTTTTACTTCAAGGTTGTATGAAAAAATCTATTATAGTTTTGAATTAATAGTAAAGTCCGTATTTAGATTTATTACATGCTTTACTTTTAATTATGTAATATAACAGTTGCATATAGCTCAAGAGAATATGTAAGATTGCAAGTTGTTTATGGATTGTAACTTGAAAAAAAAGATAATAATAATAATAAAAAGTTCCTCTTAATGTTGAGGTGGAATCTCTGTTCCTGGAGCTTGCATCCATTGTTCTGTGTTCCAGTCTCTGGAGCAACAGAAAACAAGCTTGCTCCATCCTCAATGTGACACCCCTTCAAATACTGGAACAGGGCTATCATATTGCCCCTTAACTGTCTTTTTTCCAGGATAAACATACCCAGCTCCCTAAGGCTCTCCTCATAAGGCATCGTTTCCAGACCTTTCACCATTTTAGTTGTCCTTCTCTGGACACGCTCCAATTTGTCAATATCCTTTTTGAATTGTGGTGCCCAGAACTGGACACAGTATTCCAGGTGAGGCCTGACCAAGGCAGAATAAAGTGGCACTATTACTTCCCTTGATCTAGACACTATACCTCTATTGATGCAGCCCAAAATCGCATTGGCCTTTTTAGCTGCTGCATCACATTGTTGACTCATGTTCAACTTGTGGTCTACTAGGACTCCTAGATTCCTTTCGCACGTAGTCTCATTCAGCCAGGTCTCCCCCATCCTATATCTATGCATTTCATTTTTCTGCCCTGAGTGCAGTACCTTATATTTCTCTGTATTGAATTTCACTTTGTTAGCTTTGGCCCAGCTCTCCAGTCTATCCAGGTCATTTTGAATTTTGATCCTGTCCTCTAGGATATTAGCTACTCCTCCTAATTTGGTGTCATCTGCAAATTTGATAAGTATGCTCCTAATTCCCTCATCCAAGTCATTGATAAAGATGTTGCAGAAGAACTTCTCCCTGAAAGCCAATGTGGCTTCAGAGCCAATAGGAGTACTACAGACATGGTATTTGCCCTTAGACAACTGCAAGAAAAATGTAGGGAGCAGAACAAGGGTCTTTATGTAACATTTGTCGACCTCACCAAAGCCTTCGACACTGTAAGTAGAAAAGGTCTGTAGCAGATCCTGGAAAGGCTAGGATGTCCCCCCAAATTCCTTAAAATGATTATCTTGCTACACGAGGGCCAGCGTGGTCAAGTCAGATATGGTGATGCTCTTTCAGAGCCCTTTCTAATAACTAATGGAGTGAAGCAAGGTTGTGTTCTTGCACCAACTTTATTTACAATCTTCTTTAGCACGATGCTCCAAAGGGCTATGGCAGAGCTTGAAGAAGACGACGTCATCTATATACGTTACTGTACTGATGGTAGCTTCTTTAACTTAAGCCGTCTGAGGGCTCACGCTAAGACTCTAAACTATCTAGTCCGTGAGCTGCTCTTCGCCGACGATGCTGCCCTTGTTGCCCACACAGAAGCAGCTCTGCAGCGCCTAACGTCCTGCTTTGCAACAGCTGCAGAGCTGTTTGGGCTAGAAGTCAACCTGAAGAAAACAGAAGTTCTTTACCAGCCTGCATCACAGCACGAACACCACCATCCCCACATTGCCATCGGCAAATCTGTGCTGAAGTCCATTCAGCAGTTTACCTACCTGGGAAGCATTATTTCCTCAGATGCCAAGATTGACAAAGAGATCGATCACAGATTAGCAAAGGCATATAGTGCATTTGGAAGACTTCACAAAAGAGTCTGGAGCAATAAACACCTGAGGCAAAGCACAAAAATCAGTGTGTATAGAGCCATCGTACTGTCTATCCTCCTTTATGGATCTGAAACATGGGTCACCTATCGCCACCACCTACGACTCCTCGAGCGCTTTCATCAGCGCTATCTACGCACAATCCTAAATATACACTGGACTGACTATGTGACGAATGTTGCTGTCCTTGAGCAAGCAGGGATCACCAGCATTGAGGCCATGATATTGAGAACACAGCTGAGCTGGGCAGGGCACATTTCTAGGATGGAGGACCATCGCCTCCCAAAAATACTACTCTACGGTGAACTCGCCACGGGTCAGCGTAAGAGGGGCGCTCCAAAAAAGGGATACAAAGACTCCCTGAAACAACATCTCAGGCTCGGCCAAATTGATCACCAACAGTGGTCCGCCCTGGCCTCACATCGGGAGGCATGGAGATGCACTATCCACAATGCTGCAGCCTTATTTGAGAACTCACGACGAACAAGTCTTGAAGAGAAACGATAACGCAGAAAGAATCACAACCCAAAAACATCACCCAAGGAGACCTTCTGCTGTGCTTTTTGCAACCGGACTTGTTTATCTCGGATAGGCCTTTTTAGTCATCAGCGCGCTTGCAAAAAGTGCGGGATGAGTCCTTCCTGAATCTTCGTTTGCGAAGAAAAGCCAGAGAGAGAGAGAGAGAGAGTGAATAGCACTGGGCCCAGGACCGAACCCTATGGCACCCCATTGGTCACATCTTTCCAAGACGAAGAGGTCAACCAATTACAAATCCAGTTAACTTGTCTAGCCCACATTTTACAAGCTTGTTTGCAAGAATGTCATGGGGAAACTTGTCAAAGGCCTTACTGAAATCAAGGTAGGCTATATCCACAGCGTTCCCTTCATCTACCAAGCTGCTCATTTTATATATAAAAAAAAGAGATCAGATTAGTCTGGCATGACTGGTTTCTCTGAAACCCATGTTGACTTTTTGTGATTATGGCATTGCCTTCTAAATGTTCACAGACTCTCTGTTTAATGATCTGCTCTAGAATCTTCCCTGGTATTGTTGTCAGACTAACTGGATGATAATTGTTGGGATCCTCTTTCCCCCCCTTTTTGAAGATGGGGACAACGTTTGCCCTCCTCCAATCTGCTAGGACATCTGTTCTCTATGAGTTCTCAAAGATTATTGCCAATGGCTCTGATATTACATTTGCCAGCTCTTTTAATACTCTTGGATGTAGTTCATCTGGTCCTAGAGATTTAAATTCATTTAGATTAAGAAGGTATTCCTCTACTACCTCTTTGCTTATTCTGTGCTGGATTTCCCCTATTGTGTCCTCTGTTCCATTATCCTCAGGTTGGTCACCCTTTTCCTTTTCTGAAAACACTGAGGCAAAGAAGGAGTTGGGTAATTCTGCCTATTCTCTGTTTCTTGTTAGCATTTTTGCCATCTTCTCCACGTAGTGGCCCTACCATTTCCTTCTTCCTCCTTTTGCTGCGGACATACCCCCAAAAAACCTTATTATTGTTCTTAACCTCTTTAGCAAGCCTGAGCTCATTCTGCGCTTTAGCTTTTCTGACTTTACTCCTACACATGTTTGCTGTCTGTTTGAATTCTTCTTTGGTGATTTCCCCCTTTTTCCATTTCCTATACATGTTCCATTTAAAACCTAGCTCCGTTGAGGTGACGGCATGTCTTCCGGCATGACGGCGTCGTGAGAGGTTGTTGGAGGCGAGAGCGCTCGCTCAGCAACTGTTTGATACCGTGTTCTCAGCACTTGATACCCAAAGAAACAACAAGAAAGGGTAAAAAAGTTGCTGCAAAATTCTCCCGGGTAAGGGAGAACTGTGGGGCTCGCTGGGGGTCCGTGTAAACCCTATTTCTGGAGGAGTCTGGAAGGGGTGGAGGACCGAAGAGCCACAGAACGGTACCAAACAAACCGCTTTGGCGGAGTTACGACGCCTGCGTGGTTTTTTTTTTTAAAAACTGAATCATAAAGAATAACAAATGCTGCTGTGAGAGACTGTTGTTTTCTTTTTTTTTTTAATATATTTTTATTATAGATTTCATCCATGTTTTAATCTCATTTTACAATCATATCATACATTCTTATTACATATCATCCACATAATTTTCTCCCATACTTTTCTTACATTTAACTAACTATTAATTACAATCATCCAATCTTTCTTTTTTAACATACAGTTAAAATCTTCCTCATCTATTTCTAACTTATCTTAACACCCAGACTTTAAACTCATTCTGCAACATTCGCTGCTTCCCATCAAGTTTTACCATTGGTATCTATTCTATCCCATTTTCTTTTTCTGCCCCTCTTTTCACAGTGCTTACTATTCACGGGGACTTAATTTTTATTTGGCTTCTCTAAACAGTTGGAGGTTACTCAAGCATTTTCTCTTCTTTTCCTCACTTTAAATCAAAATCCAGCATCTATTTCCTTTCCCCATATTTCTGACAGATATTCTCTCGTTTTCTTCCAATCTGTCTCAAATTCCTTCATATTCTTATTTCTAATTGCCTTTGTTAACTTATCAAGATACATGAGTTCAATCACTTTAATCCCCCATTCTTCTTTTGTGGGGATAGTTTCTAGTTTCCAATGTCGCGTATACGTAATTCTGGCCGCCAGTATTAAATTAAACATTACTTTCTCATTTGCTTTATCCATGGGCTCATCAAAAATACATAACAAATATTTTTCAGGTCTCATTCTCAAAGGTATTTTCAATATCTCTTCAACTGTAGTATGGATCATAACCCAAAACTTCCGTGCTTTGGCACATGACCACCAACAATGAAAAAAAGTTCCCACTTCTGTTTTACACTTCCAACATCTATTACTAGATGTTTTATAAATTCTTGATATTTTGTCGGGGGTCATGTACCATCTATAGAACATTTTCCAACAGTTCTCCTTCAGGTCTTGGCATGCTGTTAATGATAATGTCCTATTCCACAGTTTTTCCCATTGATCAAATCTGAGTGTTTTTTTAATGTTTTGCGCCCACTTTACCATAGTTTCTTTAACTGTCTCTTCCTCACAATCCCATTTTAACAGTATTTTGTAGATCTTAGCTAACATTCTTACATCTTCTGATAATATTACCTCCTCCAGTTCTGAGTTTATTTGTTTAATTCCGTATATTTTCATGTCTTGTCTTAACCTCTCTCTGACTTGACGGTATAACAGCCAATGACAATTAATTCCTTCTATTTTAAGTTCCTCCTGTGTTTTAATCTCTGGTTTATTCCCTTCCCACCTTAACAAATCTCCATACTTTAACCATTCAACCTCTCGTACTTTTTCTCTCCTATAAAAAGCTTCGTGTGGGGAAATCCACAAAGGGGTTTTCCATAGACAGCGACTTTTATATTTCTTCCAAATCCGGAGGAGCGGTTTCCGTATATAATGATCGTTAAAATCTTTATTAACTATTTCCTTGTCGAACCAAACATAAGCATGCCACCCAAATCTCAATTTGTCACTCTCCAGCGATAATATTGTTTCATCTTTTAGATCGCACCATATCTTTACCCAGTGCAGACAACTGGCATGAAAATATAATTTCAAATTTGGGAGGCCCAAGCCTCCCCTTTCCTTAGCATCCTGGAGGTATTTTAACTTTATCCTCGGCTTTCTGCCTGCCCAGATAAACTTACTTAGCTCTTTCTGCCACTCATATAGAATACCATCGTTATTTATAGTGGGGACCATTTGAAATAGAAAAAGGACTTTGGGCAAGATGTTCATTTTTATAACCGCGATTCGGCCCAACATTGACAGCTTTAATTTAGACCAACCTTCTAGTGAACGTTTTATTTCTTTCCATATTTTAACATAGTTGTTTTTTATTAAATCGCTGTTATTTTTAGTTAAATTTATTCCCAAATATTTAATTTTATTCTCCCATTTGAACTCAGTCTCATTCTCTATCTCTTTCTTTTCTCGTCCATTTAAATTAAATGGGAACATGGATGTTTTATTTCTATTTATTTTCAAACCCGACACTTCCTCAAAAGTTTTCAGTATCTTCATTATTTCACCTATATTTTCATGTGGATCTTCCAAAATCAGAACTAAATCATCTGCATATGCCCTCACTTTAATCTCACATTTCCCCACTTTTAACCCCTTTATCTCATTATTTTTGATGTTATTTATAAGCAATTCCATCGCAACTATAAAGAGGAGTGGGGATATTGGGCAGCCTTGTCTGGTTCCTCTAAAGATTTTAATATTTTCCGACAGATCTCCATTTACATTTATAGTGGCACTTTGGTCTCGATATATCGCTCCAATCCATCTGAGAAACTCTTCTCCACAATTCATCAACCTCAATGTGTTGAGGATTAGTCCCCAATTCACACTATCGAAAGCCTTTTCGATATCGAGAAAGATCATTGCTGCTTTTTTCTCTGGGTGTTTCCTATAATACTCGATAACATTTAATACCACCCTCATGTTTTCTCTCATATGTCTCTTTGGGAGGAATCCTCTTTGTTCCTCTCCAATTAGCCCTACTAAGATATGCCTCAATCTATTTGCCATAACACCTGTATAGATTTTATAATCTTGATTTAATAGCGAAATTGGCCTATAGTTAGATACTTCTTTCGGATCTTTCCCTTCTTTATGTATGAGAGCAATTTGCGCTTGCGTCCAGGTATCTGGCATTCCCTTATCTTTTATCCTATTTAATACTTCCAACAAGGGAGCCATCATTGATCCAACCAAGGTTTTATAATATTTCATAGTTAGTCCATCTGGACCTGGCGCTTTATCCACCTGTCCCTTCTTGATTACTTCCAAAATTTCTTCCATACTTATTGGCTTATCTAACTCTATTTTTTGCTCTTCTGTTAGTTTCACACTCAGATTATTTTTAATGTATTCTTCCATTTTATTTTCATTGACTTTTTTAGATTTAAACAACTGAGAGTAGAATGTCACAAATGCTTTCTTAATATTTTCCTGGTCGTAATATTCTTTGTCATTCATCTTAATAATATTTATATTATTCCTCTCACTTTTTTTCCTTATCTGAGTCGCCAACCACTTCCCAGTCTTATTCGCCTGTTCAAACCAATTTTGTTTATTTCGTTTTAATTTCTTTCCCAACTCCTCTACCAAAATCCTATCCAATTGTTTTTGTAGTATTTTTATTTCATCATTTATCCTTATGTTTGCAGGGGTTTGTTTCAATTCTTCTTCTTTCCTTTTAATCAAGCTATTTATCTTCCTTATTCTTTCTTGTTCTTTCCTTTTCCTTATTATACTCTGCTGTATAAAAAAACCTCGCATGACTGCTTTCCCAGCGTCCCATATCGTCCTAATATCCGTACCCGCAGTCCAATTTTCTTTAAAGTATAAATCTAATGTTTCTCTTGCTCTTTCCAAGATTTGATTATCATCTAGCAAAGATGCATCTAAACTCCAAGTTACATGCCTCCTTTTCCTCCTTATAATCAATGTAACTGCATTATGATCTGATATGTTTCTAGGGAGAATCTCTATCTTTTTAACTCTTGAAATCCATCCTCTGGAAACAAGAAACATATCTAATCTAGCTAAAGATTTATGTCGATTTGAATAAAATGTAAAATCTTTAACATTTTTATTCACCATTCTCCATGCGTCAAACAATGCCAACTCTCTCATCATGTCAAAAAAAGATTTTGGGAGTTTACCTTGATTTGCTCTAATATTTTTAACTGATTGTCTATCCAACAATGGATCCACAACACCATTGTAGTCACCCATTATTATTAAATGGTTATATTCACATTGATGGAGCCTATCTGCTAAATTTTTATAAAATTTATTTTTATTCTCCAATGGTCCATATAATCCGACTATTACATATATTTCACTTTCACTCCTAATTTCCACTATCACGTAATGGCCCTCATTATCATTAAATAATTCTTTTGCTTGAAATCTCTTATTTACATACAAAATTACTCCTTTTTGTTTTTTTCTTGCTGAGGATATAAATTCTTGACCAAGCCTTTTATTTTTAATTAAATGTTTGTCTGATATTTTAATTTTAGTTTCTTGAAGGCAAACAATATCCCATTTTTGTTTGTTGAGGTAATGAAAGATTTTACTTCTCTTCTGGGGAGAATTTAGACCTTTAATATTCCACGTCAAAAATTTCCAACAATCCATTGTGTTAACATTTTATTATCTCCAATCACTTAATTCCCTTCTGCTTCCTCTTCTTCTTCCTCGTCCTCTCCCTCCAAATTACTCTCTTCTTCTATATCCTCTCTATTTACACCAAATTCTTCCCCTTCTGAATCTTCCTTTCCACTCCCTCTATCACTATCTGCCTGATCCAACTGCTCTAACCCTTTTAATTTCTCTTTTGCTCTCTGTCCCTTATTTTCTTGTCGGAGAGTTGTTAACTCTTGGGTCTCTCTACTTTTGAATTCACCACTTCCATTACCCTTTCTCTCATCTTTCCTTTCATTAAAGTCCTTTTTATATTTTTCCCAAAATTCCTGAGCTTCATCAAGATTTTTCAATAGTATATTCCTTTGTTTGAATCTAAATGCTAAACTATCAATTCTAATCCATCTATACCTTATATTTGTTCTCCTTAACTGCGTAGTTAAGAATCTGTGTTCTCTCCGTCTTCTTAGTATTTCCCCTGGTATATCTTTTAACAAAAAAACATTCTCTCCGTCTACCTGGAATTGACTTTCAAAATTCTTAATTAGAATTTGATCTCTAATCTTCTTCCTTGTAAAATAAACAATAATATCTCCAGGTGCTTTCCTCTGAGCTAAACTTCTATTTTTGACTCTATATATCCTGTCCACCTCTCTTTCCAGACTTTCCACATCTTCTTGTAAATATATTGCTAATGGAGTTATTATCCTTTCTGTCAAATCCTCATCCTTTTTTTCTGACACTCCTCTTATCTTAATACAGTTTTCTCTCATTTTCATATCCATCCACAGCTTCTCATCCTCTTGTTGGTTTATTTTCTCATTAAGTTTCTCTATATTTTCTTCAAGCTTTTCTACCTTTCCATCTACCTCATTTATCTTCTGGTCATTTTTCTTCACTCTAGTAGAGACTTCATCTATACTCTTTCTAAGTTCTCTGACTTCCGTTCTAATTTCCTGTTTTACTTCTGATTTTAACTCTCTCATCTCCTTCCTTAGATTCTTGACCTCATCCCTTAAATCTTGGCCTAATTTCCTAATCTCTTCCAACAAAGTGGAATGTTCTGAGGCCTTAGATGCCATCTCTAGAGAAGGTCTTCTAACAAATTGCAATTTTGCCTGTTCTGTTCTTTGTCTGGTAGACCTCGACATTTCCCTTTATAATAGAATTAGCCAATTTCTATTTACTAACTAACTAATTTTTCTGAGTGCTTTTATTTAAATGATTAATTTTTCCTTAACAACTAATTAATTCAATCATTAATTTTGTTTCATAAATTATTCCCAATCTTGCAATATCTCATATAACCCCACAGTCAGTTACTCCATTCACTAAATTAAATCAGCTTCTTACCTATTTGTTAAGTCAATTTCATACCATCAAAATCAAACCATCAAACTACCCCTTAACTATAGAGTTATACAATCATTATCTATTTCTTCCAATCAGCCCCTTACATTCTAATCAAATAAATCAGCTTCAATGTCAGCCAACATCTATTTAAAGATACATTAGACGATTGCCATTACTGCAATTTTCATTAACCCACCTACTGTATACACTATAATATACATTAACAAGTTATTTTGTTATATAACACTCATTCAATATTCCCTTTTTCCTCCAGTCAAAATCCAATCCTTATAGTGTCTTCTGTCTTATGTCTTATTTTCTTATAAGTCCGGGGTTTTGGCAGCTTTCTAGTTTCTCCTCTTAATCTTCTGTTCTCCAGGCATGTCGTTTCAACAGTCTTAGTCCTCCAGCTTCCCAAATTCCTCTAGTCGTTCTGCTTCCCTTACTCTGCCCTCTTCACAGTAGCTTCAGCTTCAGCACCCAATTTCCTCTTCCGTTCTGCCTGCTTAAACTCCTCCTACTCTGAATCCAAACAGATCTTCTTAAAGAAACCCCACACCTTGCAGCTCTGCTTTCCGTGAGTCTCCAATCTTAAGTTCCAATTCTTACTATCTATAATTATTTTTAATCCTTTCTTTGCAAATTTGATTTACTCTTTAATTTGTCCATGGCCAGCTTTGCCCTTAATTCGTTTAGTAGACACTGAAAACGCTCACGCTGTAGCAGCTAGTCTTTCACCTTTTCTGAGCCCAGGTCTCAGAAAATCCTTTTTAACATTTATTTATAGAATTTACCTCCACTGTGTAAGTCATAGTCCTTGTGGAAATTCAGACAGGGGTCCTTCAATGATGTTTCTTGATTTTCTTAAAAATCAGCGGCTGGGTTTATGCCATATAATGGCTGCGTTGCGTGGGGGGGGCAATGACTCCACGGCCTCCTCAACCTCCGTTCTTCTCTCTGAAGACCTTTCTTCAGAAACGGGGCTTGGCACAAGCCTATATGAGTCGCCTACTCCCTTCGTTCCTCGAAGGGAGATTTCACCCAGTTTTTTTGGGGTTCCCCTCCACTAAAAACGTGAGTTTTCCTTCCAGGCTTCCCAGAGTTATCTGGAAGAACCTCTCCACCCTGCCATTGCTGATCCGGAAGCCATCAGAGACTGTTGTTTTCAGCAGGCAAGAGCTTCTAGAATGATTAACTGAATCAAAAAAGGTGGAAGAGGTGGAGAAACAGAAGCAGCCACCAGAAGAGGCTGAGAGTGGGCTAGAGAGTGAAGGAAACAGGAGGAGGCAGAGGAAGGCGGATAGAGACGAGAGCGTATCAGAAGGAGGGAGAAAGTGAAAGTTAAAGAAGGAGGAAAGAGACGAAAGGGGACGGTCGCTGCCAAAGCTGCCAAAGCAGGGGCACGAGAGGGGGAAGCTGAAACAAAGGATCTGGAGACAACGGAGGAGATTCGAGACGGGCAGTGACAGAAGGAGGGGGAAGAGAGGAGAGAGAGAGAGAAAAGGAGGAGGAGAATTGAGGAGAATTGAAGCGGAATAAGGAAGGAGCAGAAACAAACAGAGTTGGGAGGAGAAAACTGAGAAAATAGAAAGGGTCTGAAGGGACGAGAAACAACTGGATACGGAGGGAGCGGAGAGAAGAAGAAGAGAGACTTAAACTCTAGAGACCTAAACATGAGCAGAAGAAACTGGGAGTGAAAGATAGAGCTGGGAGGAGAAGAGTGGACTGGATTTGAGAGTGGAGTGGGTTCAGAGACGAGCGGCAGGTGGGGAAAGAGAGTGAGAAAAAGGGAGAATAAGAGAAAATAGGAGGCAGAACCTGACCCGAAACCTGAAATAACCACTGAAGTCAGAAGACTGATGAAGTTAAAAGAAAAGGGTGAGCAATAATAAAAAGCTAAAAGAGGTGAAGGAAACTCAGTATAGGGGAAAAAATAGGTAGTGAAAGAGGAAAAGAAGAAGGAAATAATTACTAGAGGTATGGTTAATTTGTTTAATGAAGCATTAATGATGTATTAAGTTGGGTATTGTTGAATAATTGTTTCAATTAAGATAACAGAAAATTGTTAAACAGGAAAAAAAACAGTAATAACAAAATCAAAAAAAGGAAAGAGGGGGACCACGAAGAAGGATTTAATTATATAGATATATCATATATGTATGAAATTGATATATAGCATATTAATTTGTACTGAATTCATTTACTCAATTAGAACTGTATGTATTAACGGAGTATAAGATATATATGTATTGGGAAATTGTGTTTAGTGATTGATAAATCTATATATATGTACAAATTATATATATACAAATATTAAGGTTATATAGATCTCCCTCTAAAAAAATAATATTTGATTAGATTTATTAAATCTAGTAAGTGTAAGTGTACCAAACTTAATTAAAATTAAAAAGAGAACAGAATGGCTACAGGTACAAGGAAAGCCACGCAGGCACAAACACAGTTGGTATTACAAAGAAGACCATCGATAGAAGGAATGGTTAAAACAATGGATATGAGTATTATATTAGAGGAAATGAGAAAGGAGATGAAAAAAATGAGATTGGAGATAAGGGAGGAAATGAAAGAGATAAGAGCAGAAATGAAAGCAGACCTTAAAAAAGAATTAAATAATTTTGGTAAGAAGTTAGAAAAATTAACGGAAGATATGGAACAAATTAAAAAAAGTGTAGATACAATACAAGAGAAAACACAAAAATTAGAAGAAAAGACAAATTGCATTACACAAGAGCAAGAACAAGAAAAAAGAGAAATATTGATTAGTGATTTAAGATATAGGGAAAGGTGTTTAAAGCTGAGAGGATTAGTTGAAAAGGAAAGAGAAAACTTAACAGAAAGAGTGATTCCATCGATTGCGAGATTTTTAGACATTACGGAAGAAAGACTAGAATTACAAGTAGATAAAGTGTTTAGAATTAGCTCAATTGTGGCAAGGGAAAAAAATATCCCGAGGGATGTAGTGGTAAGCTTCACAAGGGCCAAAATTAGAGATCAAATAATACACTAGAGCTATGATGAAAAATTAACAATAGAAGGAATAGAGGTAAAGATATTTAAAGATGTACCCCCACAAATATTGAAAAAGCGACAAGAATACCGATTCTTAACAAAACTGTTGAGGGAAAATAAGATAAATTATAGATGGGATAGATTTGAAGGGTTATCATTTTTATACCAACATAAAAGATTTAGAATAAACTCAGTGCAAAAAGCGAAAGAATTCAGTAAAAGACTAATGAAAGAAAGCAAAAGAGTAGAAAAAGGAAATGCTGAGGATAAGGACGAAGAAATCGAATTAACCCTAAAGGACATAAAAGGTCAAAGGGAAAAGAAAAGGAAGAAAGGGCAAATAGAAGAGAGATTGCTACAAGAATCTGAAGAGGAAGAAGCAGAAGGAGAGGAAGAAGAAGAAAATCGAGAAATTCTGGCAGAACAGGAGTTAACAGAAAAAGATATAGAAGAGGTTGAAATAGAAGAAAGTGAAGAAGAGATTTAAAGAACTAAAGAGTAAGGAGAAAACCAATTGGTAAATTAAAAAAAGGAAAAAAAAAAGAAAAAGAAAATATGGAAATAAAAACAATATCATGGAATGTAAAAGGCCTCAACTCAAAATTCAAAAGGAATCAAATATTCCATTATTTAGAAAAAACAAGAAGTGATATAATATGTCTTCAGGAGACTAGAATCAGAGAGAAGGACAGTAAGCTTTTGAAAAATCCTAAAATGGGACAAAACTTTATGTCAGTGAATACAAAGAAGAAAAGGGGGGTAACCCTATATATCAATAAAAAATATCAAGCAAAAGAGTTATTTAAAGATGAAGAGGGATTATATATAGGTGTACAGGTTAAACTGCAAAACTTTAGTTTACTGGTGGTAGGAGTATACACACCTATTCAAGCTCAAAAGAAATTCTTTGAAAAACTAAAAAAGGAAGTGAACAATGCAGAACAAGAAAGGATTTTATTATTAGGAGACTGGAATGGGGTGATTGATCCTTCACAAGATAGATCAGTGAGGGAACGACGGAAGAAGAATCAGGGGAAACTCCCTAACACTTTCTTTAGAATGATGGAAGAATTGTCTTTAGTAGATGTTTGGCAATGGAAACATGGAAAAACGTGCGGCTATACATTTTTTCTGATGTACATAGTACTTCATCGAGAATTGATATGTTTCTAGTTACAAAAAATTTGACTCCAATAGTTTTAAAAATGGAAATTCTGCCGAAATGGATATCGGATCATAACCCCATAATGTTATCAATGGTGGAAAGAAGAAGACTCTTTAACTGGCAGTTAAGAAACAATCTTTTATACGAAGAAGACAGTATTAGAGAAGCAAAGCAAGCTATAAGGTTATACTTTAAAGAAAACACATCTAGTGATACTGCTATGAAAACTATATGGGATGCAAGTAAGGCAGTTATGAGGGGGTATTTTATCAAAAAGGCTTTTGAAAAGAAGAAAGAAGAGACAGAAAGATTAAACTACCTACTAAAAGAAATCGAAGTGAAAGAGAGAAAAGTAAGAGATGATCCGTGGAACAGAAAAGATAAAATCGAATTGGAGATATTCAAAAAACAAACACAATCATATTTAACTAAGGAAATAGAACAAAAAATGAGAGAGCTTAAACAAAAGCATTTTGAAATGGCTAACAAACCAGGAAAATGGTTATCAATGAGATTAAAGAAGAGAGAAGCAAAAATAATTACAGAACTAAAATATGATGGCAAAATAACAACTGAACATAAATTGATTAAGAAAGGATTCCAAGACTTCTATACTGAATTATATAAAGAACCTTGGCAGACGACATTATTGGAGGAAAAGATAAACCGGTATTTGAAAAAACAGAAGATATCTAAACTGTCGGAACCACAGGAAGAAACTTTAAATAGAGATATTACGGTGATGGAAATAGTGGAAGCAATTAAAAGACAGAAATATGATAAAGCACCAGGACCTGATGGTTTCACAGCAGTATACTACAAGAAATTGGATGAAGAACTTCTCATCCCACTACAAAAAACAATGAATCAAATTAAGACGGACAGCATCCCCGATTCATGGAATGAGGCTTACATCTCGATGATACCTAAAGAGGGGAAAGATAAGAAAGAACCAAGGAATTATAGACCGATTGTTGAATTTAGATTATAAATTGTTGAATTTAGATTATAAAATATTTGTAGATATTCTGGCACAAAGATTTAAAAATATTTTAAATACTATCATACATGAAGACCAAAATGGCTTTCTTCCTAAACGACATATTAAGAACAACGTTAGAACTGTGCTGGATGTAATCGAATATTATGAAAGTCATAATGAAAAGAAGCTGGCTATGATTTCCTTGGACGCTGAGAAAGCTTTCGACAACGTTAAATGGCCATTCATGAAAGCGGTGCTAACAGAAATGAATGTAGGTGAGAAATTTAACAACTGGATAAATGCCATATATCAAGATCAAAGGGCACAAATTCTGATAAATGGGGACAAAACAGAGAAAATCAATATAAGGAAAGGAACGCGGCAGGGGTGCCCCCTCTCCCCTCTTTTGTTCATTACGATAATAGAAATCTTAAATAATAGCATAAGAATGAACAAGAATATCAGAGGAGTCAAGGTCAAAGAATATGAATTTAAACTCAAAGCTTTTGCAGATGATCTCATTATCTTTATTGAGGATACGCTGGAGCATTTGGAAGAGTTTCAGAATATAGTAGATGAATTCGCAGGGGTCTCAGGTTTTAAGGTCAACAGGGATAAAACAGCAGTTTTGACCAAAAATACATCTAAAAAGGAGGATGCGAAAATAGAAGAAATGACAGGATATAAAGTCACGAATAAGATTAAGTATCTAGGAATGTGGATTTCAAAGAGAAACGCAGACTTATTCGATAACAACTACAATAGACTATGGAAGGAAATATTAAAAGATTTACATAACTGGTCCAGATTGCATCTCTCCTTTTTAGGGAGAATTGCTTCCATAAAAATGTCAGTACTGCCAAAGTTCATGTTCCTATTTCAAAACTTACCGATAATAATTAATACAAACTGTTTTAAAAAATGGAATAAGGAATTAAATAATTATATTTGGGAAGGAAAAAGGCCTAGAATAAAGATGAAATTATTAACAGATCATAAAGAGAGAGGGGGGTGTGCGTTTCCGGATCTTGTAAGGTACTATAAAGCATGCTCACTCACATGGATCGAGGAATGGATCAATTTGCAGGATGATAGGCTACTGACACTTGAAGGACACAATCTAGTTTTCGGGTGGCATGCATATTTATGGTACAACAAAAAGAAGGAAAACAAAGAGTTTGATAACCATTATATTAGAAAAGCACTGTTAAGATCTTGGTTAGTCATAAAGAATAAGTTCTATAGGGAAATACCCCTTTGGATCTCCCCACAAAAGGCCTTTCTCAGTAAATATAGAAGGAAAGAACAAAGATGGCTGAATTATCAAATGCTGCTGATAGTAGAACAGGAAACAGGAGTGGTGAGAGCCAAAAAAAGAGAACAATTAGAAGAGGAAGGAATTAGGCTGAATTGGTTCACATACCAGCAAATCTATGAGCGATTCAAAATAGATCAAAAGCTAGAAGGATTCCAAATGGAAAAGAATGAAATAGATAAAATCGTCTCTGATAATTCGAAACATCACATAGCGGAATATTATAGATTACTAACAGAGAGAGAACTAGAATACGAATATATAAAAGATAATATGATAAAGTGGGCTCAGGATTTTGGTTATAAAATCGAAATTGACAGATGGGAAAAAGCATGGAAAAATACTCAGAGATTCACATTGGCACAAAGTCTAAAAGAAAATTTTATTAAAATCTTTTATAGATATTACTTAACACCAGTTAAATTAAATGCTATGTATAAAACTGGAAATATAAAATGTTGGAAATGTGGAGAAACCACAGGAAATCTGTTAAATATATGGTGGAGGTGCCCCTTAGCAAAAGAATATTGGAAGGAAATTCATAAGAAGATTAAAGAAATTTTGGACATTAATTATCCGCTAAACCCAGAAATCTACCTACTTAATATGATAGACATTATAAAGGATTCAGATATGAAAAAGAAATGGAGAATTCTATTATATATGGTAACGTGTGCTAAAATACTATATGCCCAAAAATGGAAAGGGAAAGAAGTACCAACAGTAGAAACTTGGATGATTAAACTGTATGAAATGTGTGAGGCGGACAGACTAACAGCACTATTGAGAGGACAGTCATTGGAGGAAAGGGAAAAAGAATGGGAATTTTTATTAAAAGGTTGGAAAACGTTTAGTAAAATGTGAGATGAATAGTAATCCTAGGAAAATACAAAGCCGGATAATACAAAAAATTAAGAGGAAAAAGAAAGAAGTAACAATGGGCTGAGGTAGAATAGAAGGAACGATAAAAGAAAAAGACAAGCAGAAATCAAAGAAACTGAGAGGATAAAGA
Source organism: Gambelia wislizenii (assembly GCA_030847615.1). Taxonomy (NCBI): domain Eukaryota; kingdom Metazoa; phylum Chordata; class Lepidosauria; order Squamata; family Crotaphytidae; genus Gambelia; species Gambelia wislizenii. Next base: position 17,384,961 of record JAUMIR010000010.1, on the reverse strand, counting down.
CTCTCATGCAGTAAGGAAGAGGAAGGAAGAAATATCTCTGATTGGTATTATTGCAGGAACCATGTATAGAGAGAAAGAATGAGGAATGAGGATTATTTAAATATATGTATGTGTATGTGTGTATGTATATATATATATATATATATATATATATATATACATATGTGTATGTGAAGGTATATATGTATGTGTATGTAGGTGTGTATATGTGTATATATATATATATATATATATATATATATGTATACAGTTGTCCCTCCACATTCGCGAACTTGACATTCGCGGTTTCGGTTATTCGCGGTTTTGGGAGGGCCCCCCCGGGCCCCCCAAAACCGCGACACGGGGCCTCCAGAGGCCCCGTGAAAGACCTGGGGAGGGGTAGGGAGGCCTTCGCGGGACGCCCGGAGGCCCCCCGGAGGCCCCGTGAAGGCCTGGGGAGGGGTGGGGAGGCCTTCGCGGGACCCCCGGAGGCCCCCCGGAGGCCCCGCGAAGGCCTGAGGAGGGCCGGGGAGACCTCCGCGGGGCCTAGCAAGGCCCCATGAAGGCCTGGGGAGGGAGGGGGAGGGGTGTTTGTTATTCGCGGATTTTTCACATTCGCGGGGGTCCGCGGAACGGAACCCCCGCGAATGTGAAGGGACGACTGTATATAGAAAAGAATTATAGAATCATGGTTGGATAAGATGAAACTTATGTTTTATTACATTGTAATAGAGTTACAAGGAGTAATGTATGCAAAATTATATGGAAGATGTAAGGATCGATAAAAACACGGCATATATTGTAATTAAGAAAAATTGTATAATAAGTGTAACCAATAAAAATAATGAAAAAAAAAACCTAGCTCCGTTGAAAGTTCTTTAGTCATCTATCCTGGTTTCTTGAGACACTTCCCATTTTTCTTCCTCATTGGTACTGTTTGAAACTGTGCCTTCAGTATCTCCCTTTTGAGAAAGTCCCATCCATCTTGAAGTCTCTTCTCTTTTAGTATTCCTGACCATGGAATCACCCCCAATATTTCCCTGAGTTTATTGAAATCAGCTCTCCTAAAGTCAAGAATGCGTGTCTGACTATGCCTGGCTTTTCCTTTCCATTGTATAACAAACTCCAGGAGAACATGATCACTCTCACCTAAGGATCCCACCACTTGCACCCCATTAACCAGGTCATCCCTGTTGGTTAGGATCAGATCTAAAACAGCTGTTCCCCTTGTTGCTTCTTCCACCTTTTGGACAATGAAATTCTGAAATAGAAATCTTCATTTTGGCTTTATTTTTGTTGAATAAATCATGACATGGTGAAATATGTCATGTGTTGTTGTTCACCTTAGGTTGCATTTACTTAATTTTAAGACCTGGTAAGGAGCAGATGATTGTTATTATGTCCTGATAAGTAAAACCATAGAATTCAAAGAGGGTCTACTTTCTTCTTCACATGAGTTTTAAGTCTAGGAAAACATCTCTATCTCTATCTCTCTATCTCTATCTCTCTATCTCTCTATCTATCTTTACTGAAGAAAAAAAACCCAAAATCACACAACAACACAAAACTACTAAAGACTTACTATAGAAAAAACACACACACAAAGAAAAATAAAAAGGGGGAAATAAAACCATGACTTCCAACTTTTCTACTGATGGTATAGTATCTTACTTCCTTGATTACACAACCTTATATTAAGATTTTACAAGCTATTTAATCCTACTAATCTTGAAATCCCACTACTAATAATTTCCCCTGTTGGTCCCATGAAAAGACAATTACCAGCTCCCAAAACTTAAAACTACTCACCAGCCAGCAAGCCAGAAGTCCTCCAGCCTGCAGCAGCCTTTCACCCCATTCCACCGGGCCAGGAGGCTGTAGTGGGGCCCTGACGACTTCTTGGCAGTGAGGCAGCAGCAGGAGGGGGAGTGGTCAGGAGTGGCTGGCGTCTTAAGCCACTCCCACCCCCTCAGGAACACCAGCCAGCAAGCCAGAGGGCCTCCAGCCTGCAGCAGCCTTTTACCCCATTCCACCGGGCCAGGAGGCTGTAGTGGGGCCCTGAGGACTTCTTGGCAGCGAGGCAGCAGCGGGAGGGGGCATGGCCAGGAGTGCCTGGCATCTTAAGCCACTCCCACCCCCTCAGGAACACCAGCCAGCAAGCCAGAGGTTCTCCAGCCTGCAGCAGCCTTTTACCCCATTCCACCGGGCCAGGAGGCTGTAGTGGGGCCCTGAGGACTTCTTGGCAGCGAGGCAGCAGTGGGAGGGGGCGTGGCCAGGAGTGGCTGGAGTCTTAAGCCACTCCCACCCCCTCAGGAACACCAGCCAGTAGCCAGAAGGACTTGAAGCCAGCAACTGGAGTCAGCTGAGGCCGGGAATGGAGTGGGGGCGAAAATTGGAGTTGTGCTGGGGAAAGGGAGGTATGGTCGGAACAGAGTGAACAGGTGTTACAAAAGAAGGCAGTATCGCTGTTTGTTAGCTATCCCACCTTCAGTTCACCCTGTTTCCCGGAATGGATTGGAGAGTGTACCAACCATTCCACAGAACCTTACTTTGCTCCTCTGCAATGCCAGGTCAGTTAAGAATAAAACTCATATTATTTACGATCTACTCTTGGATGAGGATGCCGACCTGGCTTGCTTCACAGAAACCTGGCTGGGAGAGGATAGCGCTGTCACATGGGCGCAGGCCCTCCCAGCCGGGTATTCTGTCAGTGAGCGGGTGAGGGGAAGTGGGCAGGGGGGCGGAGTGGCTCTGGTTTATAAGAACAATCTGACCTTGACCAGGATACCTGTCCGAAACACAGTCCACTTTGAGTGTATGTACCTTAGCCTAAGGACCAGGGATAGTTTGGGGATTCTGCTAGTATACCGACCACCCCGTTGTCTAGCAGACTCCCTAACTGAGCTGACACAGCTGGTCTCAGAGTTGCTGTTGGAGTCGCCCAGACTTTTAGTTCTGGGCAACTTTAACATTCCACTCGAGACCAGCTTGACAAATCTGACTGGTGCAGCTCGGGAGTTCATGGAAACCATGACAAACATGGGCCTATCCCAATTGGTCATTGGGCCCACACATTGTGCGGGTCATACTCTCGATGCGGTCTTTAGTACAGAACAGGAATATCCGTGGGCGGTGGTTATTAAAACCGCCGCATTGTCATGGACGGATCATTTCCTGGTCAAGACTGAACTAAGAGTCTCTTCCCGCCCCACCGGGGGTGGTGGACCCATTAGAATGGTCCACCCCCGAAGGCTAATGGAACCAATAGGATTCCAGAAAGCCTTGGAGGGTTTAATGGTTGGTAACGCCAGTGACCCTGTCGAAGCTTTGGTTAATACTTGGAACACCGATCTTACCAAGGCTATTGACACGATCGCTCCCAAGTGTCCTTTCCAACCCGCCTCTAACCGTAAGCCATGGTATACTTCAGAGCTTAGGAAAATGAAGTGGGTTGGACAACGACTAGAGCGCAACTGGCGGAAAACTCGACTCTTATCCGACAGGACTCGACATAGGAATTTTCTTCGGTCCTATCGAGAGGCAATACGTGCAGCACAGCGATCCTTCTCCTCTGCACATATTGCGTCTGCAGAGTCCCGTCCAGCAGAGCTGTTTAGGGTGGTAAGGGAGATGACGCAGGTTATACCTGCGCAGAACCCATTGCTTAACCCAACTACGGCCTGCTGTGATGCGTTTAACAACTACTTTGCAGATAAAATCTCTCGGATAAGAGCCGACTTAGATGCCAGCATTTTGACAGAAACAATTGACGTGGTGTCCAGCAACTCCGTTGATGTAAGTTTACTGAATCAATTTCAATCTGTGAGTACCGAGGACGTGGACAAGCTACTTGGTAGAGTGAGGAAGACGACCTGCCCTCTTGATCCTTGCCCTTCATGGCTGGCCATCCAGGGGGGGACTGCCTTGATGGTGTTCCTTAAGGACATCATCAATGCATCCCTCAGGAAAGGGTGTGTTCCATCTTGTTTAAAGGAAGCGGCGGTTAGGCCGCTCCTGAAAAAACCTTCCCTAGACCCCCTGGACATGAATAACTATAGACCGGTTTCTATGTTACCATTCTTGAGCAAAGTGATCGAGAGGGCAGTTGCGCTTCAACTCCAAGTGGTCTTGGATGAAACTGATTATCTAGACCCATTTCAAACTGGCTTCAGGATGGGATTTGGAGTTGAGACTGCCATGGTTGCCTTGACCGATGATCTGCATCTAAGCATCGACAGGGGTAATGTGTCCCTGTTGGTGCTTCTGGACCTCTCAGCGGCTTTCAATACGATAGATCATGGCATTCTCCTGGATCGCCTGAGAGGGTTAGGAATCGGAGGCACTGCGCTCCAGTGGTTCCGGTCCTTCCTCTCGGGCAGGTCCCAGAGGGTGCGGCTTGGGGACAGCAGCTCTAGCAGAAAGGAGCTTACTTGTGGTGTTCCACAGGGCGCCATCCTGTCCCCGATGCTGTTTAACATCTATATGAAGCCGCTGGGTGAGATTATTCGGGGTTATGGGGCTGGGTGTTATCAGTACGCTGATGACACCCAGATCTATTTCTCCTTGTCCCGATCATCGGCCTCGAATCCCAATGGCATCTCTCCTCTTAATGACTGTCTTAAAGCTGTAATGGGCTGGATGAGGAAAAACAGATTGAGATTAAATCCAGACAAAACGGAGATGCTCAAGGTAGCGGCCCCGAAACCAGGAGTTGAGTTGCAACCACCAGTCCTGGATGGGGTCACGCTCTCCGTTAAGGACTGTGTTCGCAGTCTGGGGGTGCTCCTTGATTCATCGCTTCAGATGACGAGTCAAGTGAATGTGACGGTCAGGAGCGCTTGTTATCAGCTTCGGCTGATACGCCAGCTGTGCCCTTTCCTGGAAGTAAGGGACCTTGAGACTGTGGTGCACGCGCTGGTAACCTCTCGTCTAGATTTCTGCAATGCGCTCTACATGGGGCTACCCTCGTGCTTGGTCCGGAAACTTCAGTTGGTACAAAATATGGCAGCCAGAGTGGTCTCAGGAACATCTCGGAGAGATCATATAACTCCAATACTAAAATCTCTCCACTGGCTGCCTATCAGTTTCCGGGCCCAGTATAAGGTGTTGGTTATTACCTTTAAAGCCCTAAATGGCTTGGGTCCAACTTATCTCCGGAACCGCCTCCTCCCATACAATCCTCCCCACATACTCCGGTCCTCTGGGAGGAATCTGCTTCAGCCACAAAAATCTAGGCTGTCTGCAACCTCCCAGAGGGCCTTTTCAGTAATCACCCCCAAATTGTGGAATGGCCTGCCGAATGAGATCCGTCAGCTGACGAGCTTGAGTAGCTTTAAAAAAGCACTAAAGACGGATCTCTTTCGGCAGGCCTTTCCTGATTAGATCCCGGCCTCAGGAACTAAGTCTCCTGGCTTTTTAAAAATTATGTATATATTTGTTTTTAATGTGTTTTTTAGCTAGAAGGTTTTAATCTTATTGTGTTTAATGTCTTTTTATGTGGGAGGGTGGAGGTGGGTGGTGTTTTTAGTCATTATTATAATGTTTTAATTGTTGGAAGCCGCCCCGATTGTTTTTAGCAGAGGGGCGGGGTATAAATAAATTTTATTATTATTATTTATTATTAATTGTTCTCTAATTAAAATAGTTAACACCCATTTCAGCAAGGTCAGACAATTTCATTAACCAGTCTGCCCATGATGGTAGAGTCGTAACTTTCCATCTCTGGGCATATAACAGTCTTGCTACATATCTCCTATTAGTATCTTCAAATATTTTTTCCAGAGCCAAATGTGAGTAAATAAATAACCACTCCCTTTTTATTTTTATCAGCCGATATGATAAACATTTTTCATATTTTTTACTAATATGTGTCTCTTGTAAGTAAAGCAAATCATACTTGAATTTGTTCAAATAATGGAATGCTTTCTTCCTTGTTGGGGTGAATTTCCCCCTATATATTCCATGAGACACATTTCAGATCCATTGTCAGGCCTTTCCATTGTCTGAGTCCATTTCCACCACTACAGCTGCTCCTTCTTCTTCTTTCTTCTTCTCCTTTTTCCTTATCTTCCTCTTATTCTTGATACAGCCTCCTCCAATTCCTCTTCTTCTCTTGCTGCCTCCTCTTCCAAATATTTTATATGTTTTCTGGATAAATCTTCAGCCTTCTGAATTATATTTAAGGTAAATCTTCTTTGTTTAAATCTGAGAACAATGCTTTCCAATTTCTCCCATCTAAATGGAATCCCCTGGCATTTCAACCTATTTGTCAAGAAGCTGTTATCCTTTCTCTTTCTTAAAATTTGTGAAGGAATATCCTTCAGGACCATCACTACTCTGCCATCCATCTTTATTTTATATACATAGTGTTGTTGAAGACCTTGACCTCTTACATGTTGTTTGACAAAATAAACAATGACTCCCTTGGCAGATTTCTCTGTCTTGCTACCCATGAATTCAATCTATAAACTCTGTCCACTTCCATTTGAAGATCCTCCTTCTTTATCTCCAACAGGTTCACCAAGGCATCAATCATTTTCTCAAAAATATCTTCACTTTTATGGTCTGGGATCCCTCTAAATCTGAGACATCTTTCTCTTTCTTTAAGATCTGTCTGTGCTATCTTCAGCAGGTTTTGACAATTGATTGAATTTTAATTAGTTGAAGAAAGAAAAAAATTTCTCCCTCTTCTTGTTTAAGTTAAAAAGAATAGAAATTAAGAAGGAACTGAATGCAGGAAGTTAATATATGAAAGGAATTGTGAAGAGTATAAGGGATATGCTGCTTTTCTTGGCAAATAAGAAGTCAATTTTTAGAGGGGTTATATTTATATTGAGGTGGATAAAGATGAAGTGTGGGAGGGATTTAGTAGTTGGTACTTTTGTAGTAGGAGTGGAGGGGTTGGGATTGTAGGGACAGAGGGTTGTGAGTCTTCTCTGTAGTGTCCTGTGTTGTTACTGTGTGTTTTATATGTCTATAATTATGTATGTGTATATTAATAAAATATATATGTTAAAAAGTTCTTTCTGTGTTATAACATCCAAATCATGTCCTTAATCTCTTTTTAGTTTCCCCGTAGTCTCTTCCAATTTTTGTGGCCTCCTCCAAGGACTGTGCCTTTTCATTCATCTGTTTTATCTCCACAAAGTAATCTGGAACAATGTTTGCTTTATTTCTTTGATTTCTGCCTTCAACTCTTTTTTGAATTCCAGTTTCAAATCTATTTTAGATCAGATTCCATTTGACTCATTTGAGCCCTCATCTGTTTAAATTTGTCCAGCAGTATTGCATCAATAACCATAGTGTGACCTTGCCCTCGCCATGAGGTAAACAACCTTCCTTTCCCCACAGTCGTAGTCTTAATTGTATCATTGATTCTAACTTCTTAATATTTAAAACTTAAGATTAGTTTCAGTCTCTCTGCATCTATTCAGTCAGCCCACATTCTTTCTCTTACAGTTTAATTACAGTTCAGTATAATTCCATGCCACTTATAAAAAAAATATGAGTTTACTCACTGATCTTTAGTTGTATGTAGAAGCAAAAATGCAGGAAGTTAAATGTCTCCATTGCACTGGAAAGCTTCCTTAAATACTGTTCAATAATTAAGAAAGCTGAATGCACAATGCTTATGCCATCTTCAGCAGCTGGGGCACAGCAGGGTCTTATATCATCTCTTGGTTGGTCCCCTTTGTTTCATCCACATTTGATCACCACAGCTATGTGGCTTCAAAATGCTAGAAACTAAGCCTGGGGACATGCATGAGTAATTATCTGATCCCCCTTTGCCAAGGGGAAAATTTTCCACCAGCTGGGGTCCCCTCTGGCCAGTGAATACTACATCCAGTGTCTCCCCTGAAGCATAGCACTTACAAGGTGAAGCAATACATCACCATTCCAACCCGCATGTCCCGCTCACAATATTCTTGAATCATTCTCTTACATATGTTTCTTCAATTATTTCTTTAATTATTATTTATATACATTAGACACTAACCTTTTATTATTGAAGAGGAGGAAATACCTGCAAACTGAAGCCTCATTGTATGCTTTGGTCATCTTTGTTAGCAATGCTTGCACATGCAAAAACAAAAAATGGACTTGTTTTAGTCAATATCTGTATTGTTGCTGTATTTGATGTTGCCTGTGTTAATACATCTACAAAGACATTTCAAATTTGGCCCCATGCAACTTTACTGTAACTAATTGCAGATCTCCCTGTCTCTTCCTTCCCACAAGCAGTACTTCCATACCTGAAAATGTTACACAGAAGATCAGGGGAGTTTCTGAGCATGGGAAGATTGAACATATAAGCCAGAGTGAAAGTGTGAATGAAATCACTGTTGCTAGAGGAAGGCAGATCATGGATCCAGCCAAATTTCATAAAATGGAGGCTGTTTTTAAAAACAGCAAAGAGTTTTCTTTAATATTCTGCTCTCTAGTTTGCACAAAAGTCATTTTCCACATTGATTTGGATCGCAACTGAACTGTATTCAGTGCAGAGGCACTGAAATTAATGGGTCGTCAGTGAATCTAATCCATGGAACTTCACACTAAAATAAATCAGGACTTACCACACTCCAAAGAAAAGTGGCAAGGCAGCAGGAATGTTCAGTCTTCCATCTGCCTTACCACATGATGTCATTGTTTTTCCAGCGTTCTTTTGTTCTGGTCCCATGGGGGACCGAGGTAAAACTGCATCTTTTTGCTAACAGGTTTTTCCAGTTAGCCAAAAGACACGGTTTTACCTCGGTCCCCCATGGGACCAGAACAATAGAACAATAATGTCATGCATTAAGGCAGCACAGAAGACAGAACGTTCCTGCTGCCTTGACACTTTTCTTTGAAGTGTGGTAAGGCCTTTAGTCTAAAGATGCCACAAGACATCTCCCCCTTTTCCTTCCCTTAACAACAAATCTTACATTAATTACTTATGATGAGCTTAAGTCCCATTTATTTAAGTAGGTTTACAAAGTGTAAATCCAACTTCTGATACAGAGGAGATTTTCACATGGGCTATATATCCCGTGGCAGGAACAGAACGGGGTCAGGAAAGGTTTTCCCTTTCAGATGACGTTGACCTCGTTCTGTCCTGCATCCATCCTGCTCCCATGACTGTTCCGGAACAATGTAATCACAATTTTTCAACGTGAATAGACCTCCCGTTCTGTTGCTATCACGCAATCACAGGTGTGCGAACAGGAGCCCCGTTCCTGTTCCAAAATGACAGCCGCGGAGGGGAGGTCTGTTCCGAGCACTTCCTGGTACGATATGGACATCCAGGTAAGTGGTACCCTTTATTTTACCCTCCCTGTTTTGATTGTGTGATTTAAAGTGTGTTTTTGTGCTTGGTGAACTGATTTTATGTTTTGGGGGAGTTTTATTTTTTAAATTTACTGCCCAGCTGTTATCACGCAATAAAGTGATAACGTTTCAGATGGCTGGTCGTGAAAGCAGCCCTATGACGGCTGCATTTACGGCAGGCCAGTGAGGGGAGGGGGACCCCATTCCTGCCGTGGAATTAAGGTAAGTGTGTGAAAGATTTACGTTATGCTGTGGCAGGAACGGGAGAGGAGGTGGCGGGGCAGTAATGAGGCATTTTGGCCCCGTGTGAAAATCTCCAGAGAGGGAAAGAATTCTTCCACTATTCAGCAAGGGCTGGGGCTTGGCCAAGACATTTTGCTGCTTCCTCCCCTATTTCATGTTTTAAAAAAACCTGTCATGTACTTGCATTCCCAGATATAGTGACCAGCAGTTTCAGAATTAATCAGATTTTTTGGGGGGGAGCACAGAAATCCAAGAAGCATATCATACAAGGTTGTTGCTCAGAACTGAACACCAAGGTTGCAGAACAATACAAGAAATGGCAGGAACAGGCAACATCAGGAACCAATCCTGACATAGGACTTTTTCGGATGAGGGTTTATAACGCTAGCAGCCTCGTCCCCGTTGCGAGGCTGCTACGCTGCAGGGCGTCCCTTTCGGATGATTAGAAAACCACCAAATCAACTTTCCTGATTAGAAAACCGCCAAATATAATGCTGCTGTGTCCCTGTGGTTATGGCAGAGGATCAGCAGGGCAGAGCGTCAATCTGCAGCACAGCAGCCTCGCAATGGGGATGAGGCTGCTAGCGTTATAAACCCTCATCCGAAAAAGTCCATAAACTGACAGAACTGTCATTTGTATCTTAAATCTACACTATAAAATAGGACAGCCTGATCTGTTGCAACTTTAGGGCAACAGAGTTTAGCGGATTGGGACAGGTGTAAACAGAGATCTGTCCACCAACAGAATGTGACTGTAGCCTGCAGCCCTTCCACCTGAGGCAGTTGTCTCACTCTATTAATTCTACAGTCGGCTTTAGCCATGACAACTTTAGCAGCAAACCTGTTTCTTCCACCAATTCACTACTGAATCTGCTGAGAAAGAAAGTGATGCATATGCTGACCATGACTAATAGCTGTGTATAGATACTTTTGCTTAAATGAAATATCCAAAATGGCTGGGAATATTTTGATTTTGCCTATTTTCTTTCTATTTGACTTTGTAGAAAACAAGCCCTATGCTGAAAAGTTATAGAAAATGGGGTATGTTTACGCTGAATAAGTGGAGAGTGAGATCAAGCATGATAGCACACTTCAAACACCTGAATATCTACATATATGTCCAAAGATCATCATGGCTGGATACATGCTTTCATCTGTTATGCCACCTGTCATCCAGATGCTCTGCTCATGGGTCATAACACTGTGATGCAGTGGCCAAAAAAGTCAGGGCATTTCTAGGATGCATCATAGGAGTAATGCCCAGAATCGCATCTAGCCCATTAACTTGTATTTGTATTCATCTTGTTTTTGTACATATACCTGCATTTGTATTCATATCCTTGCTCATGTAATTGTGAGTACATGCCAGTAAAACACAAGTGTGGTGTTGAAATGATGTAAGACCAAATTGATGACCAGAATTACAGTCCAGATTGCACTAAAACAGCCATGACAACATCATCAGCATCCAGCCAGCTATCATTCTGTCTTGTTAACTGTTGTCATGTCGACTTTGATTTATGGTGACCCTATGAACAAGAGACCTCCAAGTCACCCTATCCTCAACAGTCCTGCTTAGGTCTTGTGGACTCTGGGTGTGGCTTCCTTGGTTGAGTCTATCCATCTGGAGTGTAAGCTTCCCTTTTTCCTACTGCTTTCCACCTTACCAAGCATTATTGTCTTTTCCAGTGAGTCATGCTTTCTTATGAAATGGCCAAAGTGTAACATTCTCAGTTTAGTTACCTTGGCTGCTAGGAAGAGTTCGGGCTTGATTTGCTCTAGGACCCATTTATTGGTCTTTTTGCAATCCACAGTATCCATAGAACTCTTCTCCAGCACATTTCAAATGAACTGATTTTCTTACTATCAGCTTTCTTCACTGTTCGGCTTTCATAACACGGCTTTCACAACAACTATGATGGCATGGACAATAATAATATAATAATAATAAAATTTATTTCTATCCCGCCCCTCTGCAACACAATCCCAACTTTAGAATTTGATGGTATATCTTTACCCTTCAGGATCTTGTCTGGTTTCTTCAGAGCTTCCCTTCCATTTTAATTGCCTTCTGATTTCTCGACTACAGTCTCCATTCTGATTAATGACTGAACCAAGATATAGAAAATCTTGAACTATTTCAATGTCTTAATTGACAAAATTTATGCAAATCATCTGTGGTCACCATTTTTGTTTTCTTAATGTTCAATTGTAAACCTTCCTTTGCACTTTCTTCCTTGACTTTCTTCAGTAATTATTCCAAGTCTTTGCTGTTTTCTGCTAGTACTATGGTACTATTGTACTGTTGATGATGTAGGCCTGTTGTTTGTCTGTAGGTTTCCACACTAGAAACATAGGCTGTGACATCTTCTTCAAGGCCAGAAGAGTCTCCCTTTTGTATAGGATTTCTTGATAGTGTGTCCATAATAAATTGGCACTTCCCCAGAGCAAATACAATAACTGAATTGAATTGCACAAGTCTCACTAAAAGGTGCTGTCATCTTAGGCCTTGTCCACACTAGAGATAAAATCCAAATTTCTCCTCCCCAAAAATCTATCCTGGTAATACCACACCAAATCTGGTGTGAAAATGACACATAATGACCCTATCCAAACCAGACTTGGGGTATACCACCTAAAACCTGGTTTTGGAAGATTGACAGTTTTGTCCAGAGTTTGCTGAAAACTCCAGAGAAAACTGTAGTGTGGACAAAGGATCCATATTGCATTTGGGGAGGGGGATGGAGAGGCAGGACAAATGCTGCCTGACAGGCACTGCCATTTCCCCGCTCCTCTGCACCACCACCAGTGGCTCTGCCTTCCCAGCACACAGTCACATGTTCACTATGAACCTAGGAAGGCAGAGTTAGTGGCAACAATGCAAAGGAGGTGGAAAAAATGGCAGAGCCTGTTTTCCTGTGCTGGGTGGAGTCACTCCCTTTGACCCTCAGAATGAGTGGCTGTATGCTGGGGGGTCTGCCTTCCTAGCATACAGTGGATTGTTATGAGGTCAGAAGGAGCAACTGCACTAGGTGGAGTTGCTCCCTCTGACCCTCCAAATGACCTGCCATACACTGGGGGTCTGCCTTGCTAAAGAGTATGCATGAAGTTCTTTGGGAAGAGGTGCCTGGCTAGGTAGCGGTGGCAGACCCACAGCAGGGGGTAAAAATCCAGTGGAGAGATTTGGACTTTTTGGCCAGGTAGCTGTGGAGCTTAAATCCAGACCAGAGTGGGCCAAATATCATGCAGGGGTGCTCTGGCGCAGCTCTGGGCCAAAGAAGCCAACCTGCACTTGGAGGAAGAGAAGAGGCAGGCATGACTCCACCAGGCCTGGGCCCAGAAGCAGAGGAAAGGCCCTCCCTCCATCCTAATTGCCACTGCTCTGGCCTTGGAAGGAAACAGGAGAACCAGCATATCTGCTGGATTTAATCCCCACCCTCACTGCCATTCCCTTTTCCTTATATGTCCTGTCTTATTTAGACTGTAAAGCTGAGGGCAGGGAAATGTTAAATTAACCATTTGTAAGTCACCCTGAGAGCCTTTGTGGCTGAAGAGTGGGGTATAAATACTATAAATAAATAAATAAAGCCTGATTTTCAATCTGATTTTTACCCATACACCTACCCTCCCCCCCATGTAGTGGTGCTTGGTCCAGGTATTCTGCATTATTAATTAGAATAATGCTAGGTTTGTGATCAGGTATTAGTCTGAGGGACTTTAGATGACAGACATACCATATCTGTAAAAATCCCTCCCACATACCCATACATTTGTCTTCTCAAGTCAGCTCTTCTCAAAGGATACATAGTGTCTTTGTCTATACAGGAAAAGAATGCAGAGTGGAGGAGCCAAGCTTCAATGGCGTAGGAACAATCCCCAGGATGGGTGCTCAAGGTAATGGAATTAAATGAATATTTTCCCCTCAAAAAGTCATGAGGAGAGTTAAGGGTTGTGAATTACTAAGGAATGTTAATAGAAGGGAAAACCGCAGATCAAAGAAGCCTAAACTAAACAGATAGTTACTTTCGGTTTTGTCCGATCTTGATCTTGGAACTATCGCCAACATAATTAGAAAGAACATTTGGCTAATAAATCATTAAGGTTGGAGAAAGCAGCGAACAATTTGTAGGGAAATGAAAAGGATGATTTAACAGAGGAAGAAATATTTGATCTAACTGGAGAATAAGTGGAAAGCTTCTAAAAAAAATAAGTGGTGGAGGAAGGAGGGGCCATTAACAGAAGGGAAGAAACGAAAGTTTGGAGTGTTTTGATTTTCTTATGTCTAAAAAAAGAAGCAATACAGCAGGAAAAAGCTGGTTGAGACCACAAGTATTAAGCAAGCCATCGGATAGATCACACAAGAGATTGGAGAGATTGGAGAGGATATTTCTGGAAGTACAGAATAACAAGGGTGAACCAGAAGGACAAAAGATGGAAAAAGAAATTAGCCCTCCATTAGGTGCCTCAGCTTTAAATCCCCCATTTCCAAAAGGGAGGGAAAGAAGGGGAGAAAGCACAGAGGATATTAAAACTCATATGGATTCTCTCTTTACAAAAATGATGACAGAATTTAGAGAAGATAAAAAGAGAATGTTTTCAGAGTTTGCAAGCATAAGAGAAGAAATGCAGAAGGAGAGGAAAAGATCTGAAGAAAGATTTGTGGAAATGAGTACAAAAATACAAGGAATACAAGGAGATATTCTTAATATAGTAAAAGAGAACAAAGAAATAATTAAAACCCAAACACTTCAAGGCAGTCAGATCCAGGACAATATGAAGAAAATCACAGATATGGAAAAAAACCTGATATACATGCAAGACTATCAACACAGGAATAACTTCAGAATAAGGTTCCTGCCAGAATCTGTGGAGAAAGATCAAGGATCTAACCTGAAATCTGAAGTGTTGAAATGGCTACAGCAAGTGACCCCAGCTATGAAATGGAGGGAAGAGGACATTGAGCGGATCCATAGAGAACTGACAGGAAGGAGAAGTATTTTGCCAAGAGATGTTATTGTCAGAGTTATTAATTACAGTAACAAGGAGGAATTGATGAGAACAGTCAAGAAATATCCAGAGAGACTGAAGTATGGAGATGTAAGGGTGGAATTATATAATGACTACTGTCCACAAACAGTAATCTGGAGAAAATTGATGAAGCCTTGTATTGCTACTCTTTTGAAAGCTGGTATAAAATATGCTTGGGGATATCCAGTGTTTTTGAAATTTGAATGGGCAGGAAAAAGATATAGAATGGATACACCAGAAGAAGGACTGCAATTGTTGGAGGAGTTGGGAGTACATAAGAAGGAGTATGGAGCTGATGGAGGAGCGGAGACAGTGGAGGAGGAAAAGTTTAGACAGATGAAGAAAGCAGAAGGAAGAAGGGAAAAAATTACAGGGGGGGAGAGGGGAAATGTTTTTATTTTTATGAGCACTCGGGGGGAGGGAGTTGTTCTGGGCCATTGGATGATCTCTTCACCTCTCCTCACCTGGAAGACCTGGGGGGTCATGAGCAAGGCAATTTGCCTTGGGAAGACAAGGTGGGGAGGTAAAGATGGGAAAGGGGGGAGGGGGGAAGGGAATGGGGAAGAATTGGGAGGGGGTGTATGGGGAAGGGAGGTCACTTTTTGGAGCCAGAAGATCTTATAGAAAATGTAATAAGGAATCTAATGGTTAATAAATTAAAGATATCAACCTTAAATGTTCATGGCCTTGGCACGGTAATAAAACGAAAAAGGATTGAAGCACTATTGAAGAAGGATCAAGTGGATATAATATTTTTGCAAGAGACACATCAAAAAAGGGAAGGAGTAAATGAATTGAAATTGAATTGGGTAAGAGTTTATGAAAAAGCATATGGGAATTCAAAAGCTAGAGCGGTAGCAATATTAATAGCAAAAAATGTAATTTTGTCATTAAAAAGGTGAAAAAAGATGAAAATGGTAGATATATTATAATGCAAGGTGAAATGGGAGAAGATAAATATGTTCTAATGAATGTATATGCTCCAAATGAAAAACAAGAGGAATTTCATGAGAAAGTATTTAAAGAAATGGAGAATATGCAAGAATAAAATATTGTTGTAGCAGGAGATTTTAATATGCAAATGGAAAGAATAAAAGACAAAATCAAATTATTCATTAAGGGATAAATATGATAGTATTACAAATTTAAATAAAATAATAAAAAGAAAGGGGTTGAAAGATGTGTGGAGATTGGCGAAGGGAGATGAAAGGAAATATACATACTTTTCAATGGTACATAAGAGTTATTCAAGAATTGATTATATTTTTGTATCAAAAAATTTGATTGATAAAATTATAAATTCAGAGATAGAAAATATAAAAGTAACAGACCATGCCTTGGTCAATGTGGAGATTATAATGAAGAGAGATTATGAACAGGTGAAAAGGTGGAGGTTGAATACAAAGATTTTAAATTATAGAGAAATAGTAGAAAAAATTGAGCATGAATGATAAGAATTATGGGAATTAAATGATAAAGAAGTATCAAAAGGAATTTTGTGGGATACTATGAAAGCTGTGACAAGGGGGATATGCATAAAAGAAACCTTTAACTTAAAAAAAAGGCAAGAAGAAAGAAAAGGGAAATTAGAAAAGAAATAGAATTATTGGAAAATAAATATATATTAGACAAGGAAAAACAAACTTGTATTGAGTTACGAGCAAAGAGGGAGGAATTGGATAAAATGGAAGTAGATGAAGTACAGGGCAATTTAATTTATTTAAGAAGGGAGTATTTTGAATTTAGTAATAAAAATTCAAAAATGTTGGCTAGATCGACACAGAAGAAGAAAATGGAAAATATGATAAATGGGATTAGAGACAAAACAGGTAAAATGTGTAGAACAATGAAGGAAAAACTAACAATTTTTGAGGAGTTTTATAAAGACCTGTACCAGTCAGGGAATAAATCAGTGGAACAAATAGAAAAATATGTAGGGGAAAATTGGAAGATTAAAATAGAAGAGGAAGATAGGGATTTATTAGAAAAACCAATTACGAAAATGGAAATAGAAGAAGCAATAAACAATTTAAAAAGCAGGAAAACTCCAGGAATGGATGGGTTAGGACCAGATTATTATAAAGTATTTAAAAAGAAGTTGATACCTAAATTATTAGAATTATATAATAATATAATAATGGGAGACAAAGTCCCTCCATCATGGCAACAATCATTGATAATATTGATACCAAAGCCAGATAAGGATTTGTTGGACCCTGGATCATACAGGCCTATATCATTGATAAATCAAGATGCAAAGTTATTATCAGCAATAATGGCAAAGAAAATGAATAGTTGTATGTATAAATATATCCTAAAGGACCAATGTGGATTTGTGAAAGGAAGACAAATGTCAAATTTAATAGGAAGGGTGTTAAATAAAATACATATAATTGGTAAAACAAAAGTAAAAGCAGGGATATTAGCATTAGATATATTTAAAGCATTTGACTGTGTGGAATGGCCAACATTAAAAATAGTATTGAAAGAATTTGGAATGGGGAAGAGGTTTAGAGGATTTATAGATCAATTGTATTCCCATAACACAGCTATAGTGATGGTTAATGATGGAATAACAAGAGAAATAAAAATAACGAGAGGAACAAGACAAGGTTCCCCACTTTCTCCAATATTGTTTGCAATGGTAATAGAAATTCTAGCAAATGTGATAAGAAATGATAATAGTATAGAAGGAATTGGAGTAGAAACAAAACGTAAGATAAGCTTGTTTGCTGACGATACGTTGCTAACAATTAAGGAACTGATTAATGGAATAGAAAAACTTAAAGAATATTTAAAATTATTTGGGGAGATGACAGGCTTACAGGTTAATTGGAACAAATCAGATATGATGTTGTTTAACCATACTAAGGAAGAAGAAAATATATTTGTAAAAGAGAAAAAATTAGAAGATTAAAAATATTGAGTATTTAGGAATAAATATTACAAAAGATTTAAAAGAACTAGAAGAGAAAAATATTATGGTACTAAGGAAAGAAATGGAAAAGAAGGTGGAAGAATACAAAAATATTCAATTATCATGGTTTGGAAGAGTAGCTTTAGTTAAAATGAAAATATTACCTAAACTAATTTTTTTGTTTAGAATGTTACCAATAAAAGTATCACAAGTGGAACTGAAAAAATGGCAAAATATGTTGAATAAATATTGTAATGGAGGGAAAAGGACAAGATTAAATCAATTATTTTGGTATATATCACAGACGGAGGGAGGACTCCCAAAATAAAAGGATATGATGAAGCTAATCAATTGAGATATGTTATAGAAGGAATTGTAGGACAGGGGGATTTAGAATGGTTAGAGATAGAAACAAGGAGAATAGAAAAGAGAACATGGAACATATTTTTTGATAATTTTACAAAAAAGGAAATTAAAGGAATTGAGAATCCATTTCTGCAAAATATATGGGAAATATGGTATAAATATAAGAGAGAATTTTTGCCTATTGATTCAGTATTAACACCGGTTATAATGGAAAAAAAATCCCCAAATAATTTGAAGGAAAAAATGGGAAAGGAATTAAAGAAAAGAGGACTAGATAAAATAGAGGGATGGATAGGATGGAAGTATAAGAGAGAAATTGTGTGGAATGAAAATTTCATGGTTTAATTGCATACAGTTAGAACAATGGATTAAAAATTGGAAAAAGAATCATAAAGAAACAAGGGAATTTACAAAATTTGAAAATCTGGTGAAAAAAGGTGAAAAGAGGGATGATAATGAAAGTATGAAAGGTATTACAAGTGAATTATATAAAATATTGACAAAAAAATAAGGGAAAAAAGACAAAGGGGAATATTTAAGGAGAATATGGGAGGAAGATTTGAAACAAAAAATTGGAGATCATGAATGGGATAAGATATGGAAATAAAGACATCTAAAAAATATGTCGATACGGATAAAAGAAAATTATTATAAAATAATATGGAGATGGTATTTGACACCAGCAAGTTTGCATAATATAGATAAGAATAACTCTAAATACTGTTGGAGAGGTTGTCAAGAAATAGGTACATATATGTATATGTGGCGGAATTGTAAATTTGTACAGCAGTTTTGGGAAATGATTTTCATAGAAATAGAGAATATTTTGAATAGAAATATAGAAAGGAAACCGAGTATAGCATTGATGTCAATTTATAATGGAGAGAATGGGAACCAAGCAGAAAAGGATTTAATAACAAATTTATTAACGGCAGCAAGATTAATTATAGCAAGACATTGGAAAATGCAAATAAATGTACAAGTGGAGGAGTGGTATAAAGAAGTTTGGAAGATGGCAATAAATGATAAGTTAACATGTAGAATTAAAGTAAGAAGAGGAAGTTGGAAAGAAAGTGACTTTGATAAAATTTGGAAAGTATTTGTTAAAAAAGTATTACAGACAAAAGATGGGAGGTTACCTCCATGAGAAGAAATGAGATTCTGGAAAGATTAGGTAAGGGATAATGGCTCCGGTAGAGGGGAGCACTGAGGTGGGGGGGGGTAGGGGAATTAATATTTTTGAATAGAATTATAGTAAAGAATTTATGTTAACTTTTGAAATTAGTTAATAGAAAAATTGCGATGTTTATAGTAATTTTATGTGTTATACTAACTAAGTATTGATTGTATAATATAATGTATGATTATAAAATTAATAAAAATATATTTTTTTAAAAAAGGAAAAGAATGCAACTGGTTTCCAGTTCTTAGCATGTAGCTGGAGCAGAACATATCCTATACCATAGCTGGGATAACACATCCTATCCATCTGCACTCACCACTGTTGGCTTGTTTGGATCATAAAATTTCAAGACAGGAGCAAATGACATTGTTTCTTTCCCCTTATCGAAAGCAGGCTTTTGTTCAAGCCCCTCAAATTAAGCAATGGTGCTCTTCTGTAATTTATTCAAATGCTTTAACAATTTGATAATGTATATGGATTTTGCAAGTATCAGCCTAAGTATTTTACCACGTCCAGAATTCAACTAAGTTCTGCAACATTGGTGAGTGATTCCATATTCGTAATACCTTGTCTAGGTATGCACTTACTCTGTCTTTGCTTATTAGCTGTTTCAGGAACTCAGTTTGCTGGAAGCAGAAACTGCATTTTTCTTAACTTGCTAATTCTGCTAAGGACTTTATTGGGGACTTAATTGAGAGTTTTATGGTCTGCAGGGAATGACCCAAACTTTAGAATGCAATCCATCCAAATAATGTCATTCTTAATGTCTTTGAGAAGCTCTGTCCTTTTCCTTTTGACGATTGCTAGAACACTAGTAATTCCACATGGCAATCTTCTAAAGCAGAATCTTCCAAGTAGTTTTATGAATGTAGTCAGTTTGGCATTGTTCTGATAAAGGAATTTGCAGGAATCAACTAGATGTGTCTAATTTAGAGAAAATGACTGCAGATACTGATTTGTCTATTCTTTTTGCTAGCAGCCTTATTAGAACACAGTTGGTTCTTTGATTTTTGCTATTATAGTACAGTTGCCCCTCTACATTCGCGAACTTGACATTCGCGGTTTTGCTTATTCGCGGTTTTGGGAGGGCCCCCCGGGCCCCCCCAAAACCACGACACGGGGCCTCCAGAGGCCCCGTGAAAGCACTGGGAGGGAGCGGGGAGGCCTCCACGGGGCCTTCGGAGACCCTCCGGAGGCCCCGCGAAGGCCTTGGGAGGGAGGGGGGAGGGCCGGGGAGGCCTTCACGGGGCCCCCGGAGACGCTCCGGAGGCCCCATGAAGGCCCGGGGAGGGGTGGGGAGGCCTCCATGGGGCCCTCGGGGTCGCTCTGGGAGGGCGGGGGGAGGCCGGGGAGAGCGACCACGAGGCCCCCGGAGGCCTCGGGGTCGCTCTGGGAGGGCGGGGGGTGGCTGGGGAGAGCGACCATGAGGCCTCCGGAGGCCCCAGGGTCGCTCTGGGAGGGCGGGGGGTGGCTGGGGAGAGCGACCACGAGGCCTCCGGAGGTCTCGGGGTCGCTCTGGGAGGGCGGGGGTGGCTGGGGAGAGTGACCACGAGGCCTCCGGAGGCCTCAGGGTCGCTCTGGGAGGGTGGGGGGTGGCTGGGGAGAGCAACACCGAGGCCTCCGGAGGCCTCGGGGTCGCTCTGGGAGGGCAGGGGGTGGCTGGGGAGAGCGACCAGGAGGCCTCCGGAGGCCCCAGGGTCGCTCTGGGAGGGCGGGGGTGGCTGGGGAGAGCGACCACGAGGCCTCCGGAGGCCTCGGTGTCGCTCTGGGAGGGCGGGGGGAGGCCGGGTAGAGCGACCACGAGGACTCCGGAGGCCTCCGGGTCGCTCTGGGAGGGCGGGGGGAGGCCGGGGAGAGTGACCACGAGGCCTCCAGAGGCCTCGGTGTCGCTCTGGGAGGGCAGGGGGAGGCCGGGGAGAGCGACCACGAGGCCTCCAGAGGCCTCGGTGTCGCTCTGGGAGGGCGGGGGGAGGCCAGGGAGAGAGGCCACGAGGCCTCCGGAGGCCTCCGGGTCGCTCTGAGAGGGCGACCATGAGGCCTCCAGAGGCCCCGGGGTCGCTCTGGGAGGGCGGGGGGTGGCTGGGGAGAGCGACCACGAGGCCTCCGGAGGCTCCGGGGTCGCTCTGGGAGGGCGGGGGGTGGCTGGGGAGAGCGACCACGAGGCCTCCGGAGGCCTCGGTGTTGCTCTGGGAGGGCGGGGGGAGGCCGGGGAGAGCGACCACGAGGCCTCCGGAGGCCTCCGGGTCGCTCTGGGAGGGCGGGGGGAGGCCGGGGAGAGCGACCACGAGGCCTCCGGAGGCCTCGGTGTCGCTCTGGGAGGGCGGGGGGAGGGCGGGGAGAGAGGCCACGAGGCCTCCGGGTCGCTCTGGGAGGGCGGGGGGAAGCCGGGGAGAGAGGCCACGAGGCCTCCGGAGGCCTCCGGGTCGCTCTGGGAGGGCGGGGGGAAGCCGGGGAGAGCGACCACGAGGCCTCAGGAGGCCTCCGGGTCGCTCTGGGAGGGCGACCACGAGGCCTCCAGAGGCCCCGGGGTCGCTCTGGGAGGGCGGGGGGTGGCTGGGGAGAGCGACCACGAGGCCTCCGGAGGCCCCAGGGTCGCTCTGGGAGGGCGGGGGGCCGCCAAGAAAAGCCACCGCGAGGCCTCCGGAGGCCTTTGAGTCGCTTGGGGAGGGCGGGGGGCAGTCGGGAGGAGCGACCACGAGGCCTCCGGAGGCTTCGGGGGTCACTTGGGGAGGGCGGGGAGCGGACAGATAGAGCGACCACAAGGCCTCCGGAGGCCTCAGGGTCACTTGGGGAGGGTGGGGGGAGGGCTGTCATTATTCGTGG
This sequence comes from Gambelia wislizenii, assembly GCA_030847615.1. Lineage (NCBI taxonomy): Eukaryota > Metazoa > Chordata > Lepidosauria > Squamata > Crotaphytidae > Gambelia > Gambelia wislizenii. Next base: position 17,363,119 of record JAUMIR010000010.1, on the reverse strand, counting down.
AATTTTCACATTCGCGGGGGTCTATGGAACCTAACCCCCGCGAATGTGAAGGGAAAACTGTATACCCTTTCCCTTTCTCTTTGGGATCCTCTATATGAGCCCTCCAAAAATGAAGTGCCCCGCAGTAAAGCCAATCCCAGCAGCTGCAACTTGTCTTAATGGTTTTACAGCCCCCATAAACTTCAAACTCCCTCTAGCTACATGCAGGGGAGAGAGGCTTCCTCCCTTACCTGACCGTGGCATGTTGGGGGACTGGGTAAGGGAGGAGGGCTCTCTTGCCCTCTTCCTTCCTGGTCCCAGCAGCAGTTACAGTGGCATGCGGTGGGGGGACCAGGTAAGGGGGAAGTGGAGAATAAATCTCTCCTCACTTACCCAGCACCCGGTGGGGGAAAAAAGGTGGCTGCAGGCGCTTGCCCTATTAGCAAGCCCTGCCCCCAATGCACATCCGGCCAATCAGCTTATGCGATCTCATCATAGTATCACGAATGTGACTGTCCAAATGATTGGACATTTACATTGCCTATGGAGCTTTTTAAATACTCTGGCAAAAGCTCCGAAGGTGCTTCAGAGCTTTATGGTGGATTTGCCTGCTCCCCTTCTGAATGAGATGCATGGGTGTGAATGTCCATTTAGACAGATCACCTTCCATGCAATTTCTCTGAGGATTATTTTTACCTTTTAGACAGGACCTTTAATTCACATTCTGCTCTATGCAGTAATGGTACAGTAGGACCCCCATATCCACTGATTCATTATCCACTGATTCAATTATCCATGGGACACAAAACAGCACACCTACTGTAGAGTCTTCCTAAAAAAATGTGTCCTCTCTAGCCATTTTATAAGTCCTTGAAGGCAACTCTATGGTATTTTAAACAAGAAGCCCCATTATTTTCAATGGCATTTGCTATTATCCATGGCTTTCGGTATCCACAGCCCCCAAAACCAATCCCCAATGGATATGGGGATCCTACTGTACTGGAATTCTCTATGGTAAATGTACACTGTATGGTTCTGCATTCTCCTTCATACACTTCCTCACCCTCTCTTCCCCGTATTAGCCCTCTCCAGCCCACCAATAGAAAGGATTGGGACACTCTCTTAAATAGGGTGGGCTGCTAAGTAGGGTAACCTTATGGAAGATGCTTCTAATTCTGGAAGTCCCTGCTTTCTTCTACATCACAATACGGTCACAATGGTCTCTGAAACATCCATGATGTGGGGGCAATAAAAAACATTTGGCATATTGATATTTCACCTCGCAGTTCATATCCCACCATTGTAGTTTATGATTATTATTTACTTGGAATTCTTTATCAGCTGCTTAGTTAAATATACTTAACTAGCTATACCTGGCATAACATACACTGTTATCTACATATATAAAATGCTTTGATAATGTTTCCATTCCCACTCTGCTTATTGGAAACATGTGAAGAGTATGCTCATTTGATGCATTAATATATAGCCTTTCAAATCAACTATGATGGCTAGTTTCATGCTGAGAGCCCCCCTGCTGCCACCACCATGGAACTACGCGTACACGCACACCACGTATGCCAGGATGTGAGAGCTCCTCTGCCACCATACAACCACGCACACACACACACAAACCTGGTACACCCCCTTACACGACACACACCCGACTACACCCACACGGCACACACATACACCTCCCCCATGCTACACACACACACGTGCTAGACACACACACACACCACATGTGTCAGGCTGCAAGAGCCCCTCCACAGTCATGTTTAGAAAGGACTTGAAGAAGCTTTCTACATGTTTCCTCCCCCAGTGTGCTGATTAGCTGCCCAATTCGAAGTTTTGACTGGTTGGGAAGTTTCCTACTTGTCAAGGTCCAGGGTGTGGGCAGCACATTCTAGGAGCAGAGATGATGGGGCCTGGTCAGGAACAGAAGAGTCAGAGTCCAAAGTCCAGGCACGATCAAAGATAAGCAAAAGTCCAAAAACAGTCAAGGTCAGGGAACATACCAGATATCCAGGGCTCAAGAACAGCTACAGATGCACAGAAGGCCCAAGGCTCAGAGCCCAAGACCCAGCTAAGACAGCACAGAAGGCCCAGCTACAGACGGCACAGAAGGCCCAAGGCCCCAACCCAAAATCAAGGCCCCAAAAGCAAGGAGCAGCTACAGACAACACAGAAACCCATGTTGTGGTGGCCAAGACTGAGGGTCGAATGCCAGTCTTAAATAGCAGTTCCCCTGGCTGCTTCAGGTATGCTGCATAACCGGCTGTGTCTGATAGCTTGGCCCTGGTTCTTCCAAGACTCCCACAGCCAAGGCCTGAGTCTGCAAAGAGGCTGTGCTGGCTGCTGCAGCCAGGGGCCTAGTCCTGCGAGGAGAGGCCGATCCTGACACATAAGCAGCCAATCAGCACACTGAAAACAGCAACATACCCAAGAGAATTATATATATATAGGTTAAGAGCCTTACCAAACTCTGAACAAAAGTGGCAAAGCAGCAGGAGCGTTCTGTCTTTCCTGCTGCCTTACCACATGGTGTCAGTGTTCTTCCGGCATTTTTTGTTCTCCTGTGGGTGACAAAGGTAAAAGTGTTTCTTTTTTTTCAAATGGATTTTTCTGGTTAGCGAAAAGATGGGCTTTTATCTCAGTCCTCCACAGGACCAGAACGAAAGAACGACAGCATCATGATAAGGCAGCAGGAAAGACTGAACATTCCTGTGGCTTTGCCGTTTTTCTTTGAAGTGTGGTAAGGTTCTAAGTAACTTCTCCTGGTCTGATCTCTGTCCCAAAACTTGACAGAAATTTCATTCAACTGTACCCCAATCACCAGCAGAATGGATTCCTTCTCCCCATGCTCCAATGCCTGTTAAAGTAGAGGGGAGTTATGATCATGGCAAAACAGGTCGACCCCCGTATCCATGGATTTGTAGTAGCCATTCCGACTCTAATGTCTATTTGCTGAATGCTGTAATCTTACAATCACTATTTGGGGTCAGACTAGATAGCCCATGAGACTCTGGGACTTTTTCCTTTAACTCACAGGCCTAGTCAATGTTCCTTACTAATAAACCCTATGTTCCAGAAACATACGATATGCTGATGTAAACAAATTCTTTCTCTAATAACGGTCGAACTGTACCTAAATGTTCCTAAGTTATCTTGCCTTGAACTATCAACAAATTGTCTCAAGGGAAACTGCTGACACCAAAGAGGAGGAAGGAATTGCTTTTTGCATACTGTATAAAAATATTCTGTAACTTCAGCTCGGGGTTCTGACTCTTTGGAAGATATTCCAGTCAGGCCCTCCGGTGTAATAAAACTCACTTTCCAATCCGTGGGTCTGCTGTTCCATGATTTCTGCAACAGATTCAGTATCCACGGCTTCACTTATTCATAGAATCATAGAGCTGGAAGAGACCACAAGGGCAATCCAGTCCAACACCCTGCCGTGCAGGAATACACTATCAAATCATTCCCAACAGATGGCCATCCAGCCTCTGCTTAAAAACCTCAGGTTGCATGCACCACCTGTTCCCCCATTAGCTTGGGTCTGAGGTTTAATCCAACTGGGGGTGCAAAATATCTTGAAAATTGAACAATAGCCAGATTTAATATTATCCCATCTGCTGTAATAGAGGGGCGTTTCCAGCAAATTCAGTACAAGGACTGCATATGCCCCTGTGGGGAGGGACTAGTAGAATCTTTATCCCATGTCCTTTTCTATTGCAAATTTTATAAGGAGGATAGATCAAGACTTGTATTGCAAATTTTATAAGGAGGATAGATCAAGGCTTGTAGTTCCTCTCTTAAGCAAGTTCCCAGGAAGACCTTTGGAATGGTACTTAATATATCTTTTAGGGGATACTGAAAAAAAGAGTAACAGAGGAGGTAGCAAAATTTTTCTTCTGTGCTGTTAAAACTCGAAGGGCTATAGTACACAAATGTTGATAACATAAAGATTCCTCCTGGTTAAAAGTTGTATATTAGCAACAAGCCTATATGATTTCAATAGAAATTCATATATATGATATGTTTTAATCTCAGTCTTTTTAATAAAATGTTAAACATAATTTATTAAGCTGTTTTTATAATGCATTTATATGTAATTAATTATTTCTGCTGCTTTATTTTAACATAGATTGTTTATATTACTTATGTATGGAATGTATATAATTATTTACTTTTTTAAAGTGTATAAGATTATTTTATTGCCTCGTGGTTTGTTGACTGTAATAAAGGCTTGATGATGATGAAAAACCTCCAAAGAAGGAGACTCACAACACTACGAGGCAATGTATTCTACTTCCAAACAGCTCTTACTGCCTAGTCTTCCTAATGTTTAGGTGGAATATCTTTTCCTGTAGTTTGAACCCATTGCTCCATGTCTTAGTCTCTGGAGCAGCCGAAAACAAGCTCGCTCCATCCTCAGTATGACATCCCTTCAAATATTTAAACATGGCTATCATGTCCCCTCTCCAGGGCCGGTTTAACCTGTCTGCCAAATCAGCATTGGCAGGGGGCCCCGAGGTCAAGAGAGGGCCCCGTGTTGGCCTCCATAATCTGATGAAGGAGACAGCCAGGAGGAGCCCCCTCTTACCCTCCTCCTCCAAAAACCTCCTGCTGGCTTTTTTAAAAAAACAAACAAAACAGCCTCTCCAAAACTAAAGAGAAAGAGAAAGAAACAGCAGCCCTCCGTGGCAGAAGCTGGAGGGAGAGGCACGTCGGAGAGGGTGAGTGTGTGTGTGAGAGAGAAACAGGGAATTTGAGGGTTGTCTCCCTCAGAAAGGGCTTCTTTCTTTCTTTCCTTTCCTTTCCTTCCTTGCACATAGATCCCCTCCAGCCCATCTTTCCAGCTGCTTTTAACATGTCTTGGTTCCTCTCCCCTCCCTTTCCCCCTTGGTCTTCTTCAGCTTCCTCCCCTTGCTGCCAACTGAGTTCAGCCTGCAAAAGAAATTTTTGAGTGTTTGCCCATGTGCCTTCAAGTCATTTCTGAGTAAGGCCAACCTACCATGGGGTTTTCTAGGGAAGGTTTGTTCAAAGGGGGTCTGCCTTTGACTTCCTTTGAGGCTGAGAGCGTGTGACTTGCCCAAGGTCAGCCAGTGGGTATTCATGGCTGAGTAAGGATTCAAACCCTGGTCTTCACAGTCATAGGGCAATGCTGAAGCTTCTACAACACTGGTTCTTTTAACAGAAGAATATACATAAAAATTTGGAGTAATATTACTAAGAAAAATGGTTTTATTGTTGTCACTAAAACACCAGTATCCCATTAGTGCTATGTGAGAGCCATTGGGCTAAGCAGTGGTTCTTAACTTTTTCTTTACCAGGGACTCCCTTTAAATATCTTTTGTTGCCCCAAGACTTAACTCAAGATTTAAAACCCTAATAATAATAGCTAACAACAACAACAATACAATTACACCATCCATTAAACTTTCCCTCAGAGACACTCTTGCTTCTTCCTGCAAGTTTGTGGCTGGAGTGGATTGAATAGCAATGTGCAGGCCAAGCCAGCCAGCCTTTGCCTTGGTTCCTGTCACGTGGCTGCTCCACTACAGGGAGGAGGTGGGCCAAGCAGTCTTCAAGCCTTTGTGGACCACCTGTGAGGACATTGTGGATCCCAAGTTAAGAACCACTGGGCTAGGGAATGCTGGAAAAGGAACAATGCAACCAGACGTTGAGAAGGGTGCTGGCAGGAGGATTCTGGGAGGTGTAATCCAAGAGTAACTTTCCCAGGCTCCAAATGCAGCCTAGAATCATAGGGCTGGAAGGGACCCCAACAGCAATCCCATTCGATCAGCTTCTGCCCTGCAGGAACACACAATCCAAGCATTCCTGACAGATGGCCATCCAACCTACCGTATATTCCGGCGTATAAGACGACTTTTGAGCACTCAAAAGTGCCCTCCAAAATTGACAGTCGTCTTATACGCCGGATACACTTTGCTTCACCTGCCTGCCTATCTCCTGCCTCTTCGCAAACGGAGCGAAGAGGCAGGAGATCGGGCAGGGGGTGAAGCAAAGTGCTCCTCCCTGCCACCCGCCCACCCCCCGCGCTTCCAACCCCCTCCCGAAAGTCGCGGAACCGCGGCTTTGGGGGGGTGGCTAGGAAGCCCCCTCCTCCCTTCCCCCGCCCACTCCCCGTGCATCCAACCCCCTCCCTGAAAGCAGCGGAACCGCGGTTTTCAGGGAGGGGGGGTGGCGAAGAAGCCCCCTCCTCCCTTCCCCCCGCCCACCCCCCGCGCATCCACCCTCCTCCCTGAAAGCAGCGGAACTGCGGCTTTCAGGGAGGAGGGGTGGCGGAGAAGCCCCCTCCTCCCTTCCCCCCGCCCACCCCCCCCGCGCATCCACCCTCCTCCCTGAAAGCTTTCAGGGAGTGGGGGGCGGAGAAGCCCCCTCCTCCCTTCCCCCCGCCCACCCCCCGTGCATCCACCCCCCTCCCTGAAAGCAGCGGAACCGCGGCTTTCAGGGAGGAGGGGTGGCGGAGAAGCCCCCTTCTCCCTTCCCCCCGCCCACCCCCCGCGCATCCACCCTCCTCCCTGAAAGCAGCGGAACCGCGGCTTTCAGGGAGTGGGGGGGCGGAGAAGCCCCCTCCTCCCTTCCCCCCACCCACCCCCCGCGTATCCACCCCCCTCCCTGAAAGCTGCAGAACCACGGCTTTCAGGGAGGAGGGGTGGCGGAGAAGCCCCCTCCTCCCTTCCCCCCGCCCACCCCCCGCGCATCCACCCTCCTCCCTGAAAGCAGCGGAACCGCGGCTTTCAGGGAGGAGGGGTGGCGGAGAAGCCCCCTCCTCCCTTCCCCCCGCCCACCCCCCCGCGCATCCACCCTCCTCCCTGAAAGCTTTCAGGGAGTGGGGGGCGGAGAAGCCCCCTCCTCCCTTCCCCCCGCCCACCCCCCGTGCATCCACCCCCCTCCCTGAAAGCAGCGGAACCGCGGCTTTCAGGGAGGAGGGGTGGCGGAGAAGCCCCCTTCTCCCTTCCCCCCGCCCACCTCCCGCGCATCCACCCTCCTCCCTGAAAGCAGCGGAACCGCGGCTTTCAGGGAGTGGGGGGGCAGAGAAGCCCCCTCCTCCCTTCCCCCCGCCCACCCCCCGCGCATCCACCCCCTCCCTGAAAGCCGCGGAACCGTGGCTTTCAGGGAGGAGGGGTGGCGGAGAAGCCCCCTCCTCCCTTCCCCCCGCCCACCCCCCGCGCATCCACCCCCCTCCCTGAAAGCTGCAGAACCACGGCTTTCAGGGAGGAGGGGTGGCGGAGAAGCCCCCTCCTCCCTTTCCCCCGCCCACCCCCTGCGCATCCACCCCCCTCCCTGAAAGCAGCGGAACCGCGGCTTTCAGGGAGGAGGGGTGGCGGAGAAGCCCCCTCCTCCCTTCCCCCCGCCCACCCCCCGCGCATCCACCCCCCTCCCTGAAAGCAGCGGAACCCATGGATACAGGGGTCCTACTACAATCTGAACATCCTGTACGGTGAATAGGTTAGGTTACACTGATCTGAGATAAACTTATGGGGGCCCCAAAGTAAAGCATTGCAGGGGGCCCTAAAATTCCTTAAACTGGCCCTGCCCCTCTCAACCTTCTATTCTCCAAACTAAACATACCCAGCTCCCTAAGCTGCTCCTCATAAGGCATGGCTTCCAGACCTCCCACCATCCTGGTCACCCTCCTCGGGACATGTTCCAGCTTGTCAATATCCTTCCTGAATTGTGGTGCCCATAACTGGACACAGGCCAGGTGAGGTCTGACCAAAGCAGAATAGAGTGGCACTATTACTTCCCTTGATTTGGACACTATACTCCTATTAATGCAGCCTAGAATCGCATTGGCTTTTTCAGCTGCTGCATCACACTGCTGATTCATGTTCAGCTTGTGGTCCACTAAGACTCCTAGATCCCTTTCGCATGTACTGCCCTCAAGCCATGTGTTACCCATCCTATATCTGTGCATTTCATTTTTACTGCCCAAGTGTAGTATCCTACATTTCTCCCTGTTGAAATTCATTTTGTTAGTTTTGGCCCAGCTTTCTAATCTGTTCAGGTCATTTTGGATTCTGATCCTGTCCTTAGGGGTATTAGCTACCTCTCCTAATTTGGTGTCATCTGCAAACTTGATAAGCATACCCTGTATTTCCTCATCCAAGTCACTGATTTTTTAAAAAAATATTTATTTATCCATTGACCATTAATACATCATCAAGTTCACTACATTTGGACAAATCCACTGTTATCATAACTTATGCATACATATGACCATATAGCATAACATTTAGTCATATGTACATATGATGAAACAATAAATCCTAATTTTCAGCTTCTTGATTTGTCACTACACAAAAATTGCACGAACATGTATCTTTCTAATTTCTTTCGTATTTTTCTGATTCCCTTTTCCTCTTTCTTCTTGACCTCTACAGATTACCAACTCAAAGGGTTTCGTTAAACCTCTATCCTATTACCATCTTTGCTCTCTAATTACTGTTTATCTATTTCTTATTTGCTTATAACCTATTATCTACTGCTTATTCTAATGTAATTTGCCATAAACCTTCTATACATATTCCCAGATTTCCTGACACTTTCAGAACCAGCCCCTTTCACCTTCACTACATTCCCTATTATTAAGTGTTATAGTGTTTATTCAAATAGTCAGTAAATAATTTCCATTCTTCACACCCTCTACATTCTCGTTATTTATTATTTGCATCATTTTGTCATTATTTTCCATCTCTGTCAGTTTGTCTAGCCACTCTACTGTTTTTGGTGCCTCGTTCGTTTTCCACTTAGCGGCTATCTTCAATCTGGCAGCTGAAACTAAATAGAACAACACTCTCCAGTGTTTTCTCTCCACCTGTTTCTCTAATATTGATGTTATGTTTAACAAATATAATTTTGGGTCCATGGTAAATGTTGTACCTGACATGTTTTGAATTGTTTTATGTACGTTTTCCCAAAACTTCTTTATAATTGGGCACCCCCACCACGTGGTGGAGCGACCCAACTTCCTTTTAGCATTTCCAGCATTTCTTGTTGGCTAACATAAATCTTACTTAATCTTACTGGAGTCAGATACCGCCTATTTGTTATTTTTACAAAATCCTCTTTCAGATCTTGGCTTGCAGTAAATCTATTTGTTTTACACCCATTCCTCTAAACTTATGGCTTCGCCTATATCTTTGGCCTATCTTATCATTGAATCTTTTATCAGGTCTTTTTCCAGCTCCCTTTCCAACAGTATGTTATAAAGTTTTGCAGTTTTTCGCTTACCCTGATCTCAAATGATCTTTGTCAATTTCATTCCTCTCTTTCTCAAACCATATTTCATTTTGCCCTCTCTGAATCTATCCCTTATTTGGTGATAGGTGAACCATTGTATTTTGTATCTTTAAGTTTGTATACCTTCTCTTGTTTGTAAACACCAATTTCCATCCAACCATTTTATCAGATCTTTATATGTCACCCAGTCTTCTTTTTTCGTCCATCTAACCTGGAATGCTCCCACTGGTGATAACCATAGAGGTGCACTGCTGTAGGATTTTTGTTTTATACTCCTCCATATTTTCATTAAGGGCCCTCTGATGGTATGATTTTCAAATTCTTTGTCTATTTTTGATTTCTCATACCACAGATATGCATGAGTGCCAAATTTTTGATTATCACATTCCAAATTTATAACTCTGTCATTTTTTAATGTCATCCAGTCTCTAATCCAGTTCAGCCCGCAGGCAGTATAGTACAATTTAAAATTTGGGAGGGCAGTTTCACCTCTGTTCTTTGAATCAATTAAGGTTGTCCATAATAAATTCTTGGTTTGCGCCCATTCCATATAAAATCTTTTAGATCTTTTGTCCATTCCGAAAATGAGTATCTTTAGTTATTATTATTAAATTTTGAAACAGAAACATCATTCTGGGCAAAACATTCATTTTTATCATGGCAATTTTCCCAAGTAATGACAAATTCAGTTTTTGCCATCTTCCTTTATTTGCTGCCATGTTCTTTTATAATTATTTTCATACAATTGTCTATTTCTTTTGCTTATCCATATACCCAAATATTTTGTTTTAGTTTCTATCTTACAGCCAAATTTATCTTTTAATTGGGTCTCTTCCAACTTTGATAAATTTCTGGGTATTATGACCATTTTTTCTTTATTAATTTTAAAGCCAGATAATTTCCCGAAATTATTTATTATCTCAAATACTTTCTCTATATTATTCATCAGCTCCAGAATTATTAATAATAAATCATCTGCATAAGCTAACAGTTTATATTCATAACCTTTAAGTTTCAGACCCGGTATTGTTTCTTCTTCTCTAATTTGCTTATTTAAGATCTAATACGAACAATAGAGGGGACAAGGGGCAGCCTTGTCTTGTTCCTTTCTGGATGTTAATTAAATGTGATCTCTCGCCATTGGCAAGAACATATGCTTTTTGTTTTAGATAAATTTGATCGATACAATGATAGAACTCCTGACCTATGCCAATCTCCTCAAGGACACCTTTCATAAATTGCCATCTCAAATTGTCAAAAGCTTTCTCGGCATCCGTGAATATTAAGGCATCCTTTTTTCATTATTCTTTTTATAATTTTCCAAAACATTTAGAGCCACCTTTATATTATTCGCTAATGTTCTTCCTGGAAGAAAGCCATTTTGGTTTGAATGGATGAACTCTGCTAAAATTGCTTTCAATCTCTTGGCAAGAATTGTATAAATCTTGTAATCGACATTCAACAGCGATATGGGTCGATAATACCTGACCTCAGTCATGTTCTTCCCTTCTTTTGGGATTAAGGCTATCTCAGCTTTTTTCCATGAGTCAGGGATGCCTTCGTCTCTTATTTTATTTAACATTACTTGCATTTGTTCTATTATCTCCTCTTCAAATACTTTATAATGCTCTGCTATAAATCCATCAGGTCTGGGAGATTTCCCTGTTTTTAAGCTCTTTATAACCGAGGATATCTCTTGTATCATTATTGGTCCTCCTAATTTCTCTTGTTGTTCATCTGTAATTCTCCCAGTACTGTTATTACTTATATAATTTCTAATTTCAGTGTCATTACAAGCTTCTTTTTCTTTATCAGAGTATAAATTTTTGTAACATTGAGTGAATTTGTTTATTCTATAAGAGAAAAGTAAATCAGGGAGAGACAAGGACAGAGAAGATGATCAAGAAGACTGACAGGGAGAAAAAAAAGATAAGAAATCCAATGATGAAGACACAATGGAAGATGAGCAAAATGAGTTAGACCCTATAGATTTATCTCTATAAATATATAAAGGGGAAGAAGATCCAGAACGAGATCAAGAAGATAGAGAAAAAGAAGAGGAAGAAGAGAGCGATATGAAAGATTTTGAATAGTTAGTATCTCATCATGGTGTTATCTATATTAACATGGAATGTTAAAGGATTGAACACACCAGAAAAAAAGAAAGAGGGTTTACTATATCTGGAGAGGCAAAATGTGGATATTATAACTATTCAAGAGACCAGAATAAAAGAACAAGACTCTCAGTATTTAAGGATTAAGAAACTGGGTCAGATATTCCACTCATCAGCTACACCAAAAGAAAAAAGGGGTAGCAATTTATGTTAATAACAAGTTTAAAGCAAAAGAAATTTTGAGAGACACAAAGGGTCATTATGTCGGGGTCAAAATAAAACTGATTGATTACAAGATCATTGTAATAGTAATCTACACCACACTGGAAAAGAAAAGGCAATTTTATGATCTGTTAAGGAAGGAAGTGGGAAAACTGGAAGGAGGGAAGATTATTATTACAGGTGACTTTGGACATTTTCGGATGGAAGAAAAGTAACTCAAGCAGCGTCGCGAGTAAAATATGACGCTGGGAAGGAAAAATATCACACTCAAATGTCTCAGCGGTACTGCAACTGTACCGCTGGGAAGAGCGTTGTTCAAAACTGGTGCCCTCTTGCGCAGCAGCGTCGCAACCTGGCGACGCTGCTTGCATTACTTTTCTTCCATCCGAAAAAGTCCTTTAATGGAGTTGTAGACACTTCAAGAGACAAATTAGGGAAGAAAATGAAACATCACAGCAACCTTCCATTGATATGCAATGAAATCTTGGACAATTTAGGATTAGTAGATGTTTGGCCATATAAAAAAAGGAAATGAAAAAGGATACACATTTTATTCAGAAGTGCATAGAACGTGGTCTAGGACTGACATGTTTTGGGTGGTGAAAGATTTATGCATAAGAATTAAAGATATAGATATCCTGCCAAAAATCTTATCTGATCATAACCCAATAAAAATGACCATAAATATAAAGAAAGATAATATATGGAGATTGAGTGAGGCAATGTTAAAAGAGGAGGAATTTATTTCAAGAAGGAAAAGGGAGATGAAAAGTTATTTTGAAATAAATAACAAAAGAAATCTTGAACAAAATAGCATGGGATGCCTTTAAGGCAACAATGAGGGGCTTGTTCTTACAAAGAGGAGCAGAAATACATAAGCAGAGAAAGGAAAGGAAAGAAAGGTTATTAGGAGAACTTAGAAAAGATAAAAAAATATTGAGACAGAAACATTGTAACGAAAAAATCCTGGGAGAAATGAAAAATATTCAAAATGTATTAAATCAAGAAATAATAGAGGAAATGGCATACCAGTTAAAGAGAGCTAAACAAAATCATTTTGTCAAAGCTAACAAGGTTGGAAGATGGTTAGCATACAGTCTTAATAATGGAACTGACAAGAAACTTATAACGGTAGTTAAGGATGAGAATACGATTTATACTTCACAAAAAGATATAAGATACAAGTCATTGATAAAGATCTTGAATAGCACTGGGCCCAGGACAGAACCCTGTGGCAGCCCACTAGTCATTTCTCTCCAGGATGAAGAGGAGCAATTGGTGACTACCCTTTGGGTTTAGTCAGTCCACTGATTCCAAATCCACCTAACAGTTGCATTGTATAGCCCATAGGATACTAACTTTTTTGCAAGAAAATCAAGGGAGACCTTGTCAGAAGCCTTCCTGAAATCAAGATACACTACATCCACAGCATTCCCTTCATCTATCAAGTTTGTAACTCTATAAAAAAGAGATAAGATTAGTCTGGCATGACTTGTTTTTCAAAAACCCATGTTGACTTTTAGTGATCACAGCATTCCTTCCTAAGTGCTTACAGACTGTCTGTTTAGTGATCAGCTCTAGAATCTTTCCTAGTATTGATGTCAGGCTGACTGGGTGATAATTATTTGGGTCTTCCCCCCCCCCTTTTAAAGATGGGGACAACATTTGCCCTCCTCCAGTCTGCTGGAACCTCTCCTGTTCTCCAGGAATTCTCAAAGATTATTGACAGTGGTTCTGAGATGACTTCTGCCAGTTCTTTTAGTACTCTAGGCTAGGATGTAGTTCATCTGGCCCCGGAGACTTGAATTCATTTATACTGGCCAGGTATTCCTGAATAACCTCTTTACCTATTCTATGCTGCATTTCCCCTATTGCATCATCTGCTCCATCTTCCCCAGGTTGAACACTGTTCTCTTTTTGAGAGAAGACCGAGGCAAAGAAGGTGTTCAGTACTTCTGCCTTTTCTCTGTCTCCTGTTAGCATTTCACCACCTTCTCCCTGCAGCGGTCCTACCACTTCCTTGTTCTTTCTTTTGCTACGGATATATCCAAAAAAGCCCTTTTTATTGTTTTTAACCTCTCTAGAAAGCCTGAGCTCCACATGTGCTTTTGCTTTTCTGATTTTCTCCCTACACAAGCTGGCTATTCGTTTGAATTCTTTGGTGATTTCTCCCTTTTTCCATTTCTTGTACATGTTCCTTTTAAGGCATAGCTCAGTTGAAAGTTCTTAAGACATCCATACTGGTTTCTTTAGACACCTGCTGTTTTTCCTCCTCATTGGAACTGTTTGAAGTTGTGCCTTCAATATCTCACATTTTAGAAACTCCCACCCAGCATGAACTCCCTTTTCTTTTAGTATTCCTGACCATGGGATCACCCCCAGTAATTCCCTAAGTTCTCTGAAGTTAGCTTTCTTAAAGTCTAGAAGGCATGTCTGACTACGCTTGGCCTCCCCTTTCCTCGGTATAACAAACTCCAGCAGAACATGGTCACTCTCCCCTAAGGATCCCACCACTTCCACCCCATTAACCGGATCATCTCTGTTGGTTAGGATCAGATCTAAAATAGCTGTTCCCCTTGTTGCTTCTTCCACCTTCTGGACTATGAAATTGTCTGCAAGGCAAGTAAGGAATTTGTTGGACCTTAAATTCTTGGCAGAGCTGGACTTCCAACAAATATCAGGATAGTTAAAATCCCCCATTATTACTACATCTCTCCTGACTGAATGTACGGTCATCTCTTCCAGGAAGGCATCATCCAAGTCCTCAGTTTGGCTTGGAGGTCTGTAGTAGACCCATATGACATCCCTGTTGTTTCTTTCCCCCTTGATTTTTACCCAGATGCTCTCAAACCTGGCTCCCAGGATTTAGGCATGGATCTGTTCACAGGTGTACACATGCTTAACATATAATGCTACTCCACCACCCTTCCTGTTTTGTCTGTTTCTTTGAAATATGTTATACGCCTCTATTACAATCATGAGACTCATCCCACCAACCCGGCGTACCGTACGCCATTAAAAAACTCCCCACAAAATGCCCAGGAGACCTCATGACAACCCTTTGAGGTAGGCTGGTGGATATAAGTCTGCCCCTGCTGCCACTGGTTTTGCCCCCCTTACTGTTGGTTCTGCCCCCCTCCTGCTGGTTCTGTCCCCCTGCCGCTGGTTCTGCCCCCCTCCTGCTGGTTCTGTCCCCACCGCTGGTTCTGCCCCCCCGCCACTGGTTCTGCTCCCCTGCCGCTGGTTCTGCCCCCCTCCTGCTGGTTCTGCCCCCCTGCCGCTGGTTCTGCCCCCACAACCCCTGCACTCCAGCACACACACAAACACCACATCCACCCCTATGCTACTCCCTCTCCCTCTCCAACCGCCATGTTTGTGATCTACATGGTCCCGCCCCCAGTGTGCTGACTGGCTGCCCAACAGACCTGTGATTGGTTGGTCAGTTTCCTAAGCAGCCAATCAGCACACTGGAAATGGCAACATATCCAAGAGAATTATATATAGATAGATTTGCTTTGCTGTGCTAAGCATTCAAGTTCATCCTGTTTATTTTCCATGATCTGTGCATTAGAACCAGTGGTGGGGGAGGGCGAACAAGCGGTGGGGGGCAGAACCAACAGCCCAACAGCCTAACCGAACAACCTACCTCAAAGGATTGTCATGAGGTCTCCTGGGCATTTTGGGGGGAGTTTTGGTACACCGGGTCCAGTTAGTAGAGACATCTTAGACCATGGGCATTTCCCCTATCTGTCTTTTAAAGTTTTTATTCCTCCCACTGTTGGGTTCTTGTACGATTTGCCTTGTTGTCTGTATAACATTTGGGCTATTATCTCCAGCATTTGATGAACTCCTGTCTTCATGAATACTGTCTCCCTCCCCCACACAACTCAGTTTAAAGCCCTCCTGACCAGATCTTCCAGACTGTTAGCAAAAACATTCCTGCCAACTGCTGTGAGGTGCAGCCCATCCCTTGCCAGTAGTCTACCTCCCTGAAACCGCACCCCATGGTCCAGAAAGCCAAACCATTCCTGGAGGCACCATCTGTGCAGCCAGTTATTCACCTCCACTATCTTTGTCTCCCTTCCTGGGCCATGCCCTCCCACTGGAAGGACAGACAAAATGGCTACATGTGCATCCAAGACCTTCAGCTTCCTACCCAGAGCCTCATAATCCCTTTTGATATTCTGAAGACTATGCCTTGCAGTATTATTTGTTCCCATGTGGACCAAAAGGAACAGATAAAGGTCAGTAGGCTTCACGAGTCTTGTCAGCCTCTCTGTACATTGTGGATTTTTCCACCTGGGAGACAGCACACCTCTCGAGACATCTTATCAGGCTCACAAACTACTGATTCTGTACCCCTCAGCAAAGAGTCTCCTACCACCACCACACACCTCCTCTGAGGATTGGCAGAGGCCAATCAGTGTGCTGAACTGTCTAAGGGTTCATTCACATCCTCTGAGGCCTGGCTCTGCTGCTCTCCTCCCATTCCTTGTCATCACTGACAAGGGAGAGAGCTTCAAACCAGTTCTGTAGTGCCAAACTCATAGAATGGCCCCTGCTCCTTCTCCTTCTATGGGTCACATTCTTCCAAACACCAACCTCCTGTGTATCAGAATTACCCTCCTCCACAGAGTCATCTCCTGTGTGTTCCTGAACCAGAACCTCCTCCTCTGCTCTAAGAAAACCTTCTGCTCCCTAATATGCTGTATAGTGGCTAATTGGGCCTCAGGTTGCTGGACCTTCTCTTTCAACAACACAACCAACTTGCACTTGGTGCAGGTGTAGCTCTGCACGTCCACAGGCAAGAAAACAAACACCCCACAGCTATTGCAAGTGACTGCAGTACAGACTCAGAGAATCAAAGAGTTGGAAGAGACCACAAGGGCCATCCAGTCCAATCCCCTACCATGCAGGAATAAACAATCAAAGCATCCCGACACAAGGCCATCCAGCCTCTGCTTAGAAACCTCCAAAGAAGGATGCACCACCACACTCCAAGGCAGTATATTAAACTTCTGAACAGCTCTTACTGTCAGGAAGTTCTTCCTAATGTTTATGTGGAATCTCTTTTCCTGTAGTCTGAACCCATTGCTCCATGTCCTAGTCTCTGGAGCAGCAGAAAACAAGCTTTAACATCCTCAGTATGGCATCCCTTCAAATATTTAAACATGCTTATCATGTCACCCCTTAACCTTCTCTTCTCTAGACGAAACATACCCAGTTCCCTAAGCTGCTCCTTATAGGGCATGGCTTTCAGACCATGGTGATCCTGGTTGCCCTCCTCTGGACACATTCCAGCTTAGTTCCCTCATTGTCCATATTGAATACTCTGAAGTAGGCACTAGAACAGAACTCTGTGCCTCCCCTGGTAAACACCCATGCCAAACACACCTGTTGTTCTCTCTCCTGTTTGCCTTGCTCCTGTACACCAAGCTTCAGAGACTGAAGCTGCCAGCTATATATAGAGAGCTGCTAGCTCCTCCCTCTGCCTCTCACCCACTTCCTTTCAGCAGTTTCTGACTCCCTTCCTCTCCACACAAACAGCTCACCAAACAAATGCTAATGAGTCCACCCAGGCATGCCTACACTCAGCCCACACAAACAGCCTTGACCCAAGCGAGCACACTAGCGTTAGCCCAACAGACTCCCTGGGGCTGAAGAAGTTTAATTCAACAGCCACAATTTGACGTAATGCTGTCTCTTCCACCACACCCATGCCAAACACCCCTGTTGTCCTCTCTCCTGTTTGCCTCGCTCTTGTACCCTGAGCTCCAGGAACTGAAGCTATAGCTATAGAGAGCGAGCTACTGGCTGCTAGGCCCTCCCTTTGTCTCTGAAAAAATATGTTCTCTCTAGGCATTTCTAGGTCTTCCAATGTTATTCTATGGTCAACTTCTGGTGTTCATCTCATTGAAAACAATAGGGTTCCCTATTATCCACAGTTTCAGGTATCCACAGGGAGTCTTGGAACGTATCCTCTGCAGATATGGGGATTGACCTGTAGTGTCAAAATTGTGAATAGTGACCATGTATATGAAAAAGTACGGATGAGTAAATTGAGGTAACTGTTTTGCCATTCACAATCACTACTTAGTCCTGATTTTGACTCTATTGCCATGATTTCACTCCCTCCCCAACCTATTTTATTGGGCATCAGCTGCATGGGGAAAAGGAGGTCCATTCTGCTGGTGACTGGACCATGAGTGAATGATGTTCCATCAGGTGTGGGGGGATTGGGCCAGGAGAAATTAGAAGTTACTGTACTTTACTATACTTAACTGAGCCTGGAGAAATGAAGCAGTTGGACACCACTTTATCCACCTATGGGATAAAGTTCTATAAAGTCCTATGGGATCCTGGTATTTGTAGTTTGGTGAGGCATTTAGCCTTTTCTATCAATGAACTCTAGGCGCAGGAGATTCATGGTATTTGAAAGGAAGGGGGCAAAAAGTTCCATATACTGTGTGACAAGAGACTTCACAATTTTCCACAAAGTTTTTAAAATACTGTGGGGGGATGTGCATTACCGGTCATTTGAACAACTGATTTGCAGTGCTGCGCATTTTCAGCAAAGGCAGATGTTGACAGCTGATTGGTCTGTCATGCTAGCAGGGGTGGGCTTTCCAGCAGTGGAGTCCGGAAGTTCCATTTTGGTGTTCCGGATGAGCAAGTGTGCACATTTTCACCACACTGGGTGAAACCCCCCCTTTTTTTACAAGCAGGTCTCCCTTCCACCAGTTTACAATAAAAGTTTATTGGGGGAATAACAGTACCCCATACTCACAGTCACCTTCTTGATTTGCAGCATGGCTCCATCTGAACCTCAATGTGAATAGCTTTGCAGAAAGTTTTTGGTGCCAGAAAATCATGAAGACAAAGGAGAGCTGCTGCGAATTGCCAGTAATGTACATCCCCATGCAGTATTTCTTACCATCTAGATCCACTCAAAGACTGCATGCAGGGCCGGTTTAAGGAATTTGGGGGCCCCTAGCAATGCTTTATTTTGGGGGCGCCATCTGTTTCTCTCAGGTCAATGTAATCTAACCTATTTGGATGTTCAGATTATTACATAATTTACCACCAATAATTTAGTTAAAAATAGTTTAAAAAAACTATTCAGATCTTCCTTGTTTCTTATCAAATTCATAATGTTAGAAATAACACTGAACACATCAGAGCAATGACATAACTGTTCAAATCTTTCTCTCAAAGACATAACTGCAGTGTCTATTACAACACCAAAAAACTTTATTCGTAGATATTTTCTTTTCCTAAAATGGGCTCATCCCTACTTTTATAAGAAAACTGCCTATTCACAGTTCAAGATCTGACATCTATCTATCTATCTATCTATCTATAAATAAATATGCTGCTGCTGATGTAAGGTTGAGAAGCAGAGTCCCAAAAGAACCACACATATATACATACTCAAGATGTAAAAAGATACAGTTGTCCCTTCACATTTGTGGGGGTTAGGTTCCACAGACCCCTGCGAATGTGAAAATTCCATGAATAAAGACTGCCCTCCCCCTCCCTCCCGAAGCGACCACAGGGCCTCCAGCGGCCCCGTAGTTGCTTCCCCCCTCCCTCCCCAGGCGACCATGGGGCCCCTGGAGGCTCTCTGGAGGCCCTGTAGTCGCTTCCCCCCTTCTGAAAGTGGTGACGGGGCCTCAGAGGCCCCGTTGCCACTTTCCTCAGCCTCCCCTTGCAGCAAACTGCGAATATGCGGAACCGTGAGTGTGGAGGCTGCAAATGTTGAGGGAGGACTGTATAAGAGAATCCTGTAGCACTTATGAGACTAACTGCGAAAAGGAAATTTCTAGCATAAGCCTCTGTGGACTCTAGTCCACTTCATCAGATGCAGTCAGTGAACTGGTGTCCATGAAAGCTAATGCTAGAAATTCCTTTTTCTCCATTAGTCTCACAGGTGCTATAGGATTTCCTTATATCTTTTTATGCCCGCTAAAAAACAGGGTGTCTTGGAGGTCTCTCATTCATAGGTTGTCATATGTCAAAGCCAACTTGACAGAATTACCACCAACGCACACCTAGCTCTTTAAATAACACACAGACCATTATGGATACTTTTTGAGGAATACTCTCAATATATAATTATCCCCCCCACTTTCTTCCTAGCATGTGACAGGACCATTGCTCAGTTCAGATATTTTTTTTGCTTTCTTTGAAAACCCTTAGTTCCAGAAATAGTCCCCCCACTCTTCCATCCTGAGAAACTGAAATGGCAAGACGACTAAATGCAACATTTACTGTTACAACTGTATATATATGTATGTTTTTGTGTGTGTATATGTGTGCATGGCCCCCACAAGGAGGGGGGGCTGTCAAGGCTCTAGCCTGGGGGCCTGGGATTAGGAGGGGGCCTGGGCATGATATTATTGAAAGTTTTTAATACGTAAATCCATTTAGTTTTTTAAAAATAAATATAAATATTACTTTGGTGTCATCATTTAAACAGACTTACTTTAATTATTATCCTAAATCCTATAGAGCATCTCGCTGCCCTTAACTTTAGCAGTAGGTAGGGGGCCCGTCAAACATCCTGGCCTGGGGGCCCGCCATGTCATAAAGATCTTTGCCAGCCTAACCAAGAAGCACCCCCCACTTTGCTGTGAACCCTATCACATGGATTCACCAAATCCCACACACCATTCTATACCTGACATGCCCAATTCAATGGATCCAAATTTCAAGAAAAGAGATTCCACCCAAAGAGTAGGAGGCTCTTCCAGATGGCAAGGGGTGTTTGAGAGTGTGATGGACTGCCTCAGAGGGTGGCGGACTCACCTTCTGTGGAGGGCTTTAAACAGAGTTTGGATGGCCATCTTTGGGCCTTTGCATGTGGTTGCCTTCCTTCCCCCTTTTTTGCATCAGAGAAGGCTGAGGTGGGCCACCCAAGGTTTCCTTTGCCCAGAGAGTGGCAGGAGGTTTTCTTGGCAAGATTTGTTCAGAGGGGGGTTGCCTTTGCATTCATCAGAGGCTGAGAGAGTGTGACTTGCCAAGGTTCACCCAGTGAGTTTTTCTGGCTGAGTGAAGGGAATTTGAACTCCAGAGCTGTTTCCAGAGCCGTAATCCAATGGGAGGAGAATGGGCTCCCCTACTTTGGGGGTCTTGGCAAGAGGTTGGAGGCCCTGCATGGCTGAGGTGGTGGGGCTTACTTGGCCTCCAGGACACTGTGCCTCTCCTCCCCCCCCCAACAGAAGAGAGCTGTTTCCCAGACAGGAAACGAGGCCTTGGCCCCTCCCTGCCCAGAGCACTGCTTCCTGCACAGCTGCTCTGCTTGGTCCAGCTGAGAACAACCGGCACAGTGGCTGAGGAGAAAGATTTGCTGAGTGGGAAAACGGTACAGACCCATGTGAGAGACCTGTGTGGCGGTATTATGTGCCTCATTCTGAGTAGCCAGCATCCAGGGGAGAAAAAGAGAGGAGTCTCTCAAATTAAGTGTCTCTCAAGGTGTACATATGCAGGGTTATGATGGGTCCCCTGCAGCTCCCCCCCCCGCAGCTGCTGGTACTGCTGGGACCTTAAACCGGCCTTGACTACATGTTAAATTGTCTGCATGACTGGCTAACAGAGATCAAGACCACTGACTTTTATTTACCAGTCAACACATATCTAAAAGCATAAACAACCCTGTGCCACAGATGTAGTGACTGGCTTAGAAATCCCCAACACAGGCAACGGATGAATGAGAAATGCATTTAACTTTGATCAGAATTTACTGGTCACATCCCATATGCATAGCCCCGGTCAGGGCCGGCTTAACCATTCCGCCAAATCCGCATCTGCGGGGGGGGGGGGACACCAGCAGGGGGCCCCATCTGGACCTAACCCTCTTCCTGGAAAACCCCCCTGCCTGCTTTAAAAAACAACAACAACGTCTCTCAAACTAGAAAGCCAAAGCAAAAGTGAAAGGGCTTCTTTGGGTGGCTGATCCTGGAGGGAGTTTGTTGCTCCCTTCCCCCCTCCTTCCAGAATCATCGTCAAAGGCAAGTCGGAGAGGGGTGAGTGTGTGTATGTGTGTGAATGAGAGAGGGGGGGAGGGAAGGGAGGGTCACCTCTTGTTCTCCCCTGCTCTATCTTCGGAAAAGGCTTCTTTCTTTCTTTCTCCCCCCCCCCTCTCTCCCTCCCTCCTTTCTTTCTTCCTTCCCTTTCCTAACTCCCACACAGATTCCCTCCAGCTCGTCTTTCCAGGTGCCCTTAGCATGTCCTTCTCCCCATTTCCTCCCTCCCTTCACCCCCTGGTCTTCTTCAGCTTCCTCCTCTTGCCGACAACTGAGTTCAACCTGCAAAAGGAAATTGTGTGTGTTTGCCCATGTGCCTTCAAGTCATTTCTGAGTAAGGCCAACCTACCATGGGGTTTTCTAGGGAAGGTTTGTTCAAAGGGGGTTTGCCTTTGACTCCATTTGAGGCTGAGAGCGTGTGACTTGCCCAAGGTCAGCCAGTGGGTATTCATGGCTGAGTAAGGATTCAAACCCTGGTCTCCACAGTCATAGGGCAATGCTGAAGCTTCTACAACACTGGTTCTTTTAACAGAAGAATATACATAAAAATTTGGAGTAATATTACTAGGAAAAATGGTTTTATTGTTGTCACTAAAACACCAGTATCCCATTAGTGCTATGTGAGAGCCATTGGGCTAAGCAGTGGTTCTTAACTTTTTCTTTACCAGGGACCCTCTTTAAATATCTTTTGTTGCCTCAAGACTTAACTCAAGATTTAAAGCCCTAATAATAATAGCTAACAACAAAAACAATACAATTACACCATCCATTAATCTTTTCCCTCAGAGGCACTCTTGCTTCTTCCTGCATGTTTGTGGCTGGAGTGGATTGAATGGCAATGTGCAGGCCAAGCCAGCCAGCCTTTGCCTTGGTTCATGTCACATGACTGTTCCACTACAGGGAGGAGGTGGGCCAAACAGTCTTCAAACCTTTGTGGACCCCCTGTGAGGATATCATAGAATCATAGAATTGTAGAGTTGGAAGAGACCACAAGGGCCATCCAGTCCAACCCCATTCTGCCATGCAGGAAATCACGATCAAAGCATCCCTGACAGATGGCCATCCAGCCTCTGTTTAAAGACCACTGGGCTAGAGAATGCTGGAAAAGGAACAATGCAACCAGACCTTGAGAAGGGTGCTGGCAGGGGGATTCTGAGAGGTGTAATCCCAAAGTAACTTTCCCAGGCTCTGAATGCAGCCTATAATCATAGAATCGTAGGGCTGGAAGGGACTCCAACAACCACCCCATCCAATCAGCTTCTGCCCTGCAGGAACACACAATCAAAGCCCTCAGGACAGATGGCCATCCAGCCTCTCTTAAAAACCTCCGAAGAAAGAGACTCCATCACACTCCCAGGCAGCGTATCCCACTACAGAAACAGCTCTTACCATCAGGAACTTCTTCCTAATGTTTAGGTGGAATCTCTTTTCCTGGAGTTTGAACCCTTTGCTCCATGTCCTAGTCTCTGGAGCAGCAGAAAACAAGCTTGCTCCATCCTCAGTATGACATCCCTTCAAATATTTAAACATGGCTCTCATGTCACCTCTCAACCTTCTCTTCTCCAGCTATACATACCCAGTTCCCTAAGTTGCTCTTCATAGGGCATAATGGCTTCCAGACCTCCCACCATTTTGGTTGCCCTCCTCTGGACACATTCCAGCTTCTCAATACCCTTCCTGAATTGTGGTGCCCAGAACTATTACTTCCCTTGATCTAGACACTATACTCCTATTAATGCAGCCTAGAATCGCATTGGCATTTTTTGCTGCTGCATCACACTGCTAACTCATGTTTAGCTTGTAGTCTACTTTCTTTTTTTTTAGGAAATCTACACCATTATGTTAATTGCTAATTAATAAAATATTTTGTTAGTGCCTATAATATAGTTTTTAAACTAAATTATTGGTGGCAAATTATGTAATACAGTAGCCCCCCCCCTTATCCACTGGGGATTGGTTCTGTGCGGGCATGGATTCTGAAAACTGTGGATAATAGTGAACACCACTGAAAATAATGGGACTTCTGGTTTAAAATACCATAGAGTTGCTTTGGAGGGCTAGAAAATGGCTAGGGAGGGCACATTTTCTAGGAAGACTCGATGGTAGGTGTGCTGTTTTGTGTCCCATGGATAATGAATCTGTGGATATGGGGGTCCTACTGTAATCTGAATATCCTGTACTGTGAATAGGTTAGGTTACATTGACCTAAAATAAACATATGGGGCCCCCAAAATAAAGCATTGCAGGGGCCCCCAAAATTCCTTAAACCGGCCCTGGCCCCGGTACCTGTGGTTTCAATTATCCATCATCTTAAAAAAAAAAAAAGAGCTCTCTAGGCATTTCCTAGGTCCTCTTGCATGACTGTATTGTATCCTCTGTCAGGGGATGATAGGACACTCAATCCCCAGCAGAAGCCAAAAACTATCTCAGCAGACTTAGTAGCAACCCGTTCCCAAGAATACTCACACACAGAGTGTTTGACATCCAAATAAGCAGGAGGCACTTTTATCTTCAAACTCAAACAGTCGCAATATATACAAATATTTACAACTGAAGGACAAACTGCTCCACCAAGCATCAGCATTCACAAGAAGAGAGCTCTATTCTGAGCAATCTTATATAGTTACAGGGCATTGGCTTACTCAATCACATGATCTTACACACCAATAAGAACCCTCCTTCTGTAGCTGTGGCATGACTAGGCAGTTCATGGAGTCAGCCATTATGACTCAGCATGACTCTGCAGTTTGTTTTGCCATTTTATAATGGAGTTCAGTCTCTAACACCTGACATCCTCTGATGGAACTGCCTAGAGAGGCATCCTCTTTAGGTCCTCCAGCACAAATCTATGGTAACTTCCACTGGAAGTTACCATAGAATCACACTGGAGATGCCTAGAGAGACAGAATCTCTAGGCATTTCCTAGGTCCTCCAGTGCAATTCTATGGGGTTCATTATTACCTGCAGTTTCAAGTATTCGTGGTAAGTCTGGAAACATATCCCCCATGGATATGGTGGGCAACCTATACCACAATATGCAAATTTCTTCATATTCATACAGAAAAGAATTTGAGATTTTATAGAAAAATCACTGTGATAGATGTATCCATCCAGGCCAAAAATATTCTTAAAGATCTGCCTTTGAATCACTCTGCAGGGAGATGTTTTGTGGTGTTCTATTCATACATCTATTTTCTGAAAAGATTCTCATATTTAAGAATTGTATGGCAAGCAGGCATGACTTGGTTTTCTCCATACTAGGAACAGCTGTATCTATATATAATTTGGCCAGGCTCAGTAGCAAAAAAATGCATTTCAGTTCATTTTAAAAGAATTTACCAGATTTCTCCATTCACATTTTAAAGATGAATGTTTGAGGTTTAGTATATTTGAAAATGGGACAAAATGAAACCACAGTTTGGACTAGTTTTTTCCACTTTAAATTGCTTCTTTTATTAAGCTAATCTATCTGTAATGTAATCTTTCTCTTTTCCTTCTGCCTTCCACTTTCCCTAGCATTTATTCCCCTTTTCAATAATTCAGATCATCTCCTGACGTGTCCAAAGCATGATTTACTTATATTTTGGCTTCTAGTAAGAGAATTTCCTTTTAGTGAGATATGCATGCGTAAGTTTCCCTACAGCTACATAAAGGTGCTGCAGATATTGATATTCTCTTCCTCTCTGCAGTGCTCACAGCACTTACCTCAGACTTACCATACAGCTTCTGAAGCCTCTCCTGCAACCATTCCATGCCTTGTGGGGAGTGGGTAGAATCAGAGAAGGATCTGAGCACTGTCACTGACATAGCCAGATACTTCTCTGATCCTGTCTTTTGCCACAAAATATGGAATGGCTCGGTGGTGGTGGGGGAGCTGTACACTTAGCCTAGAATAGGCCTGCATGACGAACTACTAGATTTTCAGACAACACTGTTATAGTGTTACTATTCTACATTATTTGCTATGGCTGCCTCCTGTTGAATCCTGGGATTTGCAGTTTAGGGAGGGGCATTTACAACTCACAGCCAGAGAGATCTTAGGCCTCACTAAACTACAAACCCCAGAATCCCACAGCAGAAAGCCAGAGCAGTTAAAGTGGAATAGTAACACTGAAAAATCTGTGAAAATCTGTAGTCTGTGTAGTCTGAAAATCTCCCTACTGTGAGCCATGCTGCATTGAAGCCACAGTGAGAGGGTGGGTTAACCTCTTAGGAGGCCACTTTAGTGTTCCTAGGTGGTAGGCAGGGATTACAAGGAGGTCATTAGGTGCTCATATGAGAGGGTAGATGTGGCACACATCTCTGGGAAGGCGTAATGCCCTGCTGCATAATACTCTTTTCCTGTCATTGGCACAGGCACCTGACTTTTTTAAATTTAAATTTTTATAAAGAGTTTAAACATCCAACTCAAGCATGTAAACATTATATAAACAACAACTGTGGGACATAAAAAATACATTGGACTGAAATCAATGTTTTATATATGTTCTTGGATCCAAGAATGACCTTCCTGGGTGAAGACGTTTGCAGAAAAAGTGTCTTTCCAAAGCTCTCAGTGTCCGTTTGGTGGTTGTAAGCATTGCAATGTGTTATTGATGTAATCAATAAAAGGAATCCATTTGTCTTAAAAAGCCTCTTTTGTCTTTATTCCTCTAGTTTTGCCATCATCTAAGTAAATTTCTCCATCAACCATGCAGTCCACAATCTGTAACACCAGTTTTCAACAGTTCCCCAGTTTTCCAGTGTTGGGCTATTTTCAACGGAGCCACCGTTAAAAAAAAGGTGACCATCTTCTGGTATTTCAAATTCACATTGGGGCCTCTATAAATATTTAGGAAAAGTAATGCTGTACAGAAGTGGACATCCTGCTTTGCAATTTGAGAAATTTGATGCAAGATAGCCATCTAGAATCCCCTGGATAAGAGGGGCCTACTGTATTACATAATTTGCCACCAATAATTTAGTTTAAAAACTATATTATAGGCACTAACATAATTTTTTTGTTTATTAGCAATTAATGTAATGGTGTAGATTTCCTCAAAGAAAATAAAGAGCAGACTACAAGCTAAACATGAGTTAGCAGTGTGATGCAGCAGCAAAAAATGCCAATGCGATTCTAGGCTGCATTAATAGGAGTAGTGTCTAGATCAAGGGAAGTAATAGTATCACTCCATTCTGCTTTGGTCAGACCTCACCTGGAATACCGTTTCCAATTCTGGGCACAACAATTCAAGAAAGATACTGAGAAGGATGGTGCGAGGTCTGGAAGCTTAGGGCTTAGGGAGCTGGGTATGCTTAGCCTGGAGAAGAGAAGGTTGAGAGGTGACGTGATAGCCATGTTTAAATATTTGAAGGGATGTCATACTGAGGAAGGAGCAAGCTTGTTTTCTGCTGCTCTAGAGACTAGGACACGGAGCCATGGGTTCAAAGTACAGGAAAAGAGATTCCACCTGAATATTGGGAATACCCTCCTGACAGTAAGAGCTGTTTGGAAGTGGAATACACTGCCTTGGAGTGTGGTGGAGTCTCCTTCTTTGGTTTTTTTTAAACATAGGTTGGATGGCCATCTGTCAGGAATGCTTGGATTGTGTGTTCCTGCAGGGCAGAAGCTGATCGAATGGGATCACTGTTGGGGTCCCTTCCAGCCCTATGATTCTAGGCTGCATTTGGAGCCTGGGAAAGTTACTCTTGGATTACACCTCCCAGAATCCTCCTGCCAGCACCCTTCTCAACGTCTGGTTGCATTGTTCCTTTTCCAGCATTCCCTAGCCCAGTGGTTCTTAACTTGGGATCCACAATGTCCTCACAGGTGGTCCACAAAGGCTTGAAGACTGCTTGGCCCACCTCCTCCCTGTAGTGGAGCAGCCATGTGACAGGAACCAAGGCAAAGGCTGGCTGGCTTGGCCTGCACATTGCTATTCAATCCACTCCAGCCACAAACTTGCAGGAAGAAGCAAGAGTGTCTCTGAGGGAAAGTTTAATGGATGGTGTAATTGTATTGTTGTTGTTGTTAGCTATTATTATTAGGGTTTTAAATCTTGAGTTAAGTCTTGGGGCAACAAAAGATATTTAAAGGGAGTCCCTGGTAAAGAAAAGGTTAAGAACCACTGCTCTAGGCCAATGGCTCTCACATAACACTAATGCGATACTGGTGTTTTAGTGACAACAATAAAACCATTGTTCCCAGTAATATTACTCCAAATTTTAATTTATATTCTTTATATTCTTCTGTTAAAAGAGCTAGAGTGTTGTAGAAGTTTCAGCATTGCCCTATGACTGTGGAGACCAGGGTTTGAATCCTTACTCAGCCAAATCACACTCTCTCAGCCTCAAAGGAAGTCAAAGGCAGACCCCCTTTGAACAAACCTTCCCTAGAAAACCCCATGGTAGGTTGGCCTTACTCAGAAATGACTTGAAGGCACATGGGCAAACACTCAAAAATTTCTTTTGCAGGCTGAACTCAGTTGGCAGCAAGGGGAGGAAGCTGAAGAAGACCAAGGGGTGAAGGGAGGGGAGAGGAACCAAGACATGTTAAAAGCAGCTGGAAAGATGGGCTGGAGGGGATCTATGTGCAAGGAAGGAAAGGAAAGGAAAGGAAAGAAAGAAAGAAGCCCTTTCTGAGGGAGACAACCCTCAAATTCCCTGTCTCTCTCTCTCACACACACTCACCCTCTCTGACGTGCCTCTCCCTCCAGCTTCTGCCATGGAGGACTGCTGTTTCTTTCTCTTTCTCTTTAGTTTTGGAGAGGCTGTTTTGTTTGTTTTTTTAAAAAAGCCAGCAGGAGGTTTTTGGAGGAGGAGGGTAAGAGGGGGCTCCTCTCGGCTGTCTCCTGGCTGTCTCCTTTGTCAGATTAAGGAGGCCAACACGGGGCCCTCTCTTGACCTCAGGTCCCCCTCTTGACCTCGGGGCCCCCTGCCAATGCTGATTTGGCAGACAGGTTAAACCGGCCCTGCATGTAGGTGGCAAAGTTTTGGTCATTCTAGATAATTGCAGTGGAGTGAGGTACCACTTGATAAGTTTTAGGAATCCCTCCCATACATTGACCAGTTTAGATTTGTAAGGTGGGGAATTCCAGATGGCTGTCCGACTAACATCCTTGATCTCTGTACCCAGGTCATTTTGCCATATCATTTGTATATGTTGACCCGTTCCATATATAGCATGAAGTAGTTGTTTATAAATTTTTGATGCAGCACCTTTTATGAGTGCAACATCTATCAGACACTTAACTTTTGCTGCTGCATCCTGCAAAGTATTCAGAAGCTGTCCTAGCACAGTAAGGTGCAGTACAGCTGCTCTGACCTGCTGCCTTGGCTTGTGTTTTTGTGCTTACTCAGATTATTTCTGTTTGTTACCTGTTGTGCATTTGAGTGTGTGGATGGGGGCCCTATTGGTATGACCTTGGGCAAAGGGAGGTATGGCACTGGGGTTGGATTGGCCAGGTAAGAAAAAAGTGGGACA
This sequence comes from Gambelia wislizenii, assembly GCA_030847615.1. NCBI lineage: Eukaryota > Metazoa > Chordata > Lepidosauria > Squamata > Crotaphytidae > Gambelia > Gambelia wislizenii. The sequence continues at coordinate 17,334,044 of JAUMIR010000010.1, read as the reverse complement.
GATATCTGCAATCTAACCCATGTTTCAGTCATCCCTCCATCCCTCAAGATTCAGGTTGCCACGTCAGCCCACCCACAGATCTGTTGGCGTTGCTCCTGAACACCAGCTCAGTCATGACTTGGTGTGTATTACAGACATTTGGAGCATAAACCTGAATTATGGCCCTATTGATAGGTTTTCCGTGCATTCTTACTATTATTCAGTCAGAATGTATTATATCCCCTGATATAATGGCAGTGTCAGCCTTTCCTTTTAGATTGTCATTTTCAGAGTAAAACACAAGGGCTGGCATTGCTGTTATGGATTGATAACCTAGCGTTCTTTTCAAGTGTAAGACATTCAGAAATGGTTTATCATTGCCTCCTTCTGCACAGCATGAAGAAGAGTCAGCTAAATGCCACTCCCATTTGTCTCTTGAGGGATCCTCTGCCATTGCTACTCCTCTCCATGACTGCTGCTGCCCATTAGCTTCCCATCACTGTTAAGGTCTATCTGGGATAATAAAGGAAGTCAGGCCCAGGTAAATTCAAACAGATGGCTTTTATTTTGCCGGCAAACGACACAGGGGGATCATTCTTGCCAAACTGTGCCAAAGAAACAAAGGCATACACAGTCTTTTTATTACGTACATAGGAACGAAACCTAAAGGTCTAAGACACTGCGCATGTAAGTTTCAATTTCCCAAAGAAGAGCTGATTTCCCAGAAAGAGAAACTACTGAGAGGTGAGGTATTTCTTAGCACTGGTCATTCCTTTGAACATGCGATCCTCCCTAGTCTGTATCTCAACTATCATAAATCAGGACTAACAAGACAAGCAAAGCAGTGTACTAAGAGAGGTAATTGAAAACAGCTGTTAGCTAGGCAAACTACCATTTCTGATTCTAGCAGGTAATACAACTATATTTCTAAGTACCACATAACAAACATTTGGGTGATCAATATAGACAGACCTTCTCATTCCCCCCTTTGAGACTTCATTTTTCCCGAAGGGAGGATGGAGTCTCACTATCCATGTTTTTTCAGTGCCATCAGATGTAAACAAAAGTTCAGACCTTTATATGTGTCAGTTTAACTATTTTATCAGTTTTCAGTCCCCAATTTTAATGGATGCTCTACTCTTTCAGCTGTGGACTAGGTGTCTCAAACGCTCACTGTCTGTCAAGGGAATCAGGAAAAAGGACAGTTGGATTTTACTTAAGGCACAGGTCCCTGTGTCAGGATTCAGGAATTCAGAATGAGCATACTGACCACAAATTCAGTACAGCCCGTCAGGTTCAGGTATATATCATGACTGATACTCAGGTTGAACTACAGCATCTGGCCACAGGTTACAGGATTACAGGATTAGTTAGGCCAGCTTGACTGAGCAAACCTAGGATCTGTCTGAGTCATGGTATCAAAAGGGACCTGTCCTATTTCTGGGGCAGACAGGTTAATTTTCTGGACACACCTTTTGTTGGCAATGGTGGTTTTGAGCATCTACTGACTATGGGGTGAAACAACATCTGTTTTGTTTTTGTAAAATTCACTGACATTTGACTCAATTCAGGTGTCACACAGACATAACAGTTATTAACATGCAGAGCTTCAGTTATCTTTTCAACAAATGTGACAAACAGATTTCTTGTAATCTCAGGAACATGAAAGGGTGTTGGCATTTGTTCTATGATTCAGAAAAGACAGTGTGTTGGAGTGTGTGGCTTTACCAAATTAAGGCTCATATCATGTTTTCTGTACATGGAGAGGAAACAGGAACTTTGATCAGGGTGGCAGTCTGACCAGTAGCTGATTTACTGGGCCAACCAGGATCATAGGACTGGGACTCTCAAGTACAGTTGTCCCTTCACATTTGCTGGGGTTTGGTTCCAGGACCCCCCGTGAATACCCAAATCCGTGAATACTCAAGTCCCATTATATGCAATGGCAGAGCAAAATGGTGTCCCTTATATAAGATGGCAAAATCAAGGTTTGCTATTAGGATTGTTAATTTTTAAGAATATTTTTCAAGCCGTGAATACTCAAATCCGTGAATGTCAAATCCGTGAATGTGGAGGGACAACTGTAGTTTACAACACACAATATTACTCAGGACAGTGATGAGAGTCTCATGCTCTACCGACTGAGCTAGCCGGGCTCATAACAGGATTATAGGGTGAGGGTTATCTTCTGGTTGGATGAGTTCATTTGAACTCATGACATCAGGATCTCTCCAGAGTGTATGTGATGTACCTGAAAATGTATGTGGACAGGTTTTCTTTAGGATTGTAACAGACAGTTGTTTTTATCTCCTGGCAGGCCAAAGAAGTAATGTTTTGAATGTGTAGGTCTTTTTGAACCCCAGACAAGCATAGTTACTTTGATAAACTAGGGTTTTGCCAATTTTGTTCCCTTTCTTTAACTGTTTTGATGCAGCTCCTATAGGGGTCGCTGGTGAATTTGGTTTTATAGTGTGGGGGGAACAAAAGCAATATTATGATTATGAGTAAGAACATTATAAACAAATGTTATGTTATAAGGCAAGGCAGACAATTCAATTCAGGACAGATTTTCTCATCTTCGGGCGGTGACCAACTCCTCTTTCCAGGACGGGAGAGGTTGCAGCGCCCTCCAGAGCTTCGCTCACTCGGTTGCCGGTCCCGAGAAGGCTTCTCCCGTGTGTCCGGTGTCTTTGCTTTCTCAAGCACCAGTACTTGAGGAGGCTTCGATGGATGATTACTGGGGAATCTTTGCCTCAGGGTCATCTAAAGGTTGTGCTGGCAGGCAACTGACCAGGATGCTGGGTATTGGGATGGCCTCTATAGCAAATGGATCTAGGCAGGACTTTCTTTACTCTTTAAGGCCGTAGAAATGGTTAACAAGACAATGAAAGGTGTTTCTCATGTCTTTTTGATGCATCTTCTTTATGACTCTTCGCCCAAACTGAATTACCAGGGCAGAAAACATGGTTAAGTGTAGTAAATTCCAAGGGGGCTTGTTTGGTATACTGGCCAACTTCCAGGACTGCATCTTTTAACTCTCTGAGCTGTTGTTTGAGGGAAATCTCCCCCCTTAGTTCCAAAACTTTCCCAATCACAGGGAGGGGTGACAGTCTTCTGTATATCAGCTTATAAGGCATTAGGCCATCTGGTTCAGGGGTATATTTATGTATACAGTACAGCAGGCAACATTATAATTTGGCACAGATCTCATGGCACATCTTTCACAATTGCAGCTTGATAATTTGGTTGACACATTTTACTCTTTGCTATTTTGAAGTCTCCAAACACAATGGTATTTCCAGTTTTAAGTCCAGTGCACAATTTAATCTGGCAGTGGCTTCTGCAGTAAAAGCTGTTTTATTATCTGTATTGATCTGATGTGGGAAGTCAGTCTCTTTCTGAGGTTGGATCAAGCACAGGTAACAGAGATTCAGGACACTTCTGTACACAGGAGGACAACTTATTGACATAGAAAGTTTTCTCTATCAGGTGTCTTTAAGGTTTCTTTGTCTGAGTCAGGCATGTGTTGTATCAGAGAAAGTCTCAGAGCTACAGGAATCCATATACAGTTGTCTGGGAGACTATATTATTCATGGTGCTTGTAATAGCCCTGACAAGTTATTTAGAGTTACTATAATCAGGCACAGGTACAACCATCAGGATTTCAGGTTCAGGTAAAAACTGCTGAGCTGCTCCTTTAGCGGCTCTGTCAGTGCAGACTTTTTTTCTCAGGCAATAGAGTTTGACTTTCCAGTATGGGCTGAGCAGGGGATGATAGCTATTTTCTTGGGGTTCAGATCTCAGGTAACAGCAGTTGGATTTCTTGGATATGTGCTATCTCTCTCTCTCTTTTTTTTCCCTGCACTCAGGAACCCATGTTTTTTTGTACAGGGCTTTATATATTTGCACAGTTAAAAAGCATATCTGAAAACAGTACAAATGGTGGCTCTTCCTTTGTTTCATTGCAGGGCTTTGATTAGTACAACTAATTTTGTTTTCTAAGCTGAGGTTTTCACTGGTAGGGGTTTTGTCATCAGAACTTTATCTTCAGTAACAACAACATAGCTTGCTTGGCGTTTGCTGACAAAACTGTTGCCATCAGTGAACAGTATAATTTTTCCAGGAATGGGCACATCTCTTAAATCAGGTCATGTTGAGGGGACAGTTGTCATGATTTCTTTGCAGTCATGTAGAGGAGCTTCTGGAACAGGCATAAGAGCAGCAGGATTTAAAGTAATTATCTGAATCATATTCTGGATCAGAACTCTCCCCCCCTTTTTTTTTCTTCCAGTTTTTTTTTATAGCCAGCACCTTGAGATTCTGTTTTTTTCCCCCAATCTGAAGTCTTCTCATCTTTATTTCCTCACCTTCTCCATCTCCATCTTTATCTTTATCATCTTTATCCTCATCCTTTTACTCCTTGACTTTAATATGAACAGGTTTTCTCTCTTTCTCTCTCCCTTCATCACTGACCATAGCTTTTCAATCATCTATTCCTGTACCATCAGGTTTCTCTTTCTCCTTTTCTCTCTAAAACTTGTTACTGGCTCTGCAGCTGTTCCTTTTTCAACTTTCTGTGAGGCTTTTTCTCTGTCAACCACTGGCTTAGCCTTCTGATTTTTCTTGGGCCCCCCTTTTTGACTCTGAGCTTTTATCCAGTTTATCACCACTCTCACTGGAAGACATTGTTTGGGTATGCTCTGTACTTTTCTTAAGGAGGAAAACTTCATCATCCTCAGCTCACAGGATCCATGTTTTTATTGAGGTAGGGTACAGGTCTGTTCCAGGTTCCAAAACTCTGGGTCAGGACTCCAACTGCCATTCCTTGGCCGTCATCTATGAACAACTGGAAAATGTCTGGCAGACTCGAGGCTGGTGGACTGGTCAAGGCTTGTTTTAACTGTCTTCAGACTTGTTACAGGTTGATTATTCAAACCAAGGCTGGGTTTCTTTATAAGTAGCAGAGATGCATTTCGTGGGGAGACAGTGGGAATAAGGATCTTCAGTTAAATCAGTTTGTCAATGTGTGTCTGCATTGAGGCTCTAACAACTGCTGGGATGGGATACTGGGATTGGTTCACATGTCTAAACAGACTTCAGGCTTCAGTCGAGTTCAGATAGGTTCAACATTTCAGGTCAAGCCTCCAGGATTATCTTCAGACCACACACCAGGAACTTACTTAATGACTTGTGAGGTTTCAGAATTCAGTGAGGCTTCAGGATTCAGGAGAGTGTTGAACCAACAAGGGGACACAGAGCCCCAGATCAGGGCTGATTTTCCAGGCTTCTTATACAGACTTCTTGTACAGAACAGGTAAGGGTCAAGAGCTGATTTCTAGCAGTAGCAGTTACTGATCTATCAGGATAAAAGAACAAGATGACACACACTTTGCGCAGAAGGTCTCTTCTAGTCAGGGGCAGGAGGGCAAGGAAGTGAATGCATGTTGAACCTTGGTCTCTCTGATGTCTTCGTGCTCCTGCAAGGCCATGGCTTAGGCAATCTGGTCAAGTTGGGACGTCTGGTCGGGCTGAAATGCTGCCACCTGTGGGTTAAATGGTGTCCTCGGGGAAGGTCTGCCGGCACAGGAGGGAAGGAGTCTGGCTCCCCAGCTCCGCCCACACCGCGTTCTCGGAAACCCTCTCATCCTCTTCCACAAAGCCATCAGGGGCGGTTGCTTTTCAGGATGTTGATCCTTCCAGTGGCCTTCTTGTTTGCAGTAAGCACCTTGGTTCTGTCTCAACAGGAGGAACTGGTGGTAGGAATCAGTGGCAACCCCAGAATGTTGATGTGGTTGTTGTTGTTGGGGCTGGGATGTTGCTGTTGTTGCTGTTGTTGCTGTGTGTAGTGCCCTTTCCTGAATTCTGGGTATTAGAGTAGAATTCATGGTAGGCCCTGACATGAGGTTCCTGGCCTGGTTCCCTGCTTGGCCTCTCAGTTCTTGGAATTCAGCCAGCCGCCTTCTAGTCTGGGAGTGTTTTTCTCTTTTTGGGGCTTCAAGACTGCGAGCCACCTGGGCGCATCTATCTTCTTCCTCCCCTGCATACCCCTGCATACCGTTCTTACACTGGAGGGCTTATCTGTTGGCTGTGGTTATGGGAGCTTTAGTTCTGGCTTTTTGCATGTTATCAGAATGCAGTGTCTTGTTCAATAAGGGATACTTGTTGAATTAATGTGAGTGTGTTACTTGCTGTAAAGCTGCAGCCTGCAGCCTGGCCTTTTCTTTTATCTGCTTGATGGCTTCTTCTCTCTCTTTAACTTTTCTATTGAGGTAAATCTCATATGTTATAGCTTTCAGTTGGGACCAGGGACATCTCTTCAAACCCATCAGTCTTCTACAATTACTTCTGAATATCAGGGGTGGACTGCGACACACAGGAAAGGACTACAGTCTGCCTGGTCTCTTTTTATCCTCTGGGATTGAGAGTGGAGCAAGGGTCTGTAGGTAAACATCTGGATCATGGGCTCTCTCATCACAGGCAGCCTTTCTGGCATTGTCTTTTAAATTGGCCTGAATCTGCATTCTTTGTTCACTAATCATCAGGTAGGCCATTAACTGTTAGATATGCCCCAGATAGGAATTTGTGCAGCAACTATGACAGACACCATATTTAAAAGTCTCTCTGGTTCCTCTTCTTAAGAGGACCATGTGTCTCCCAGTTTAACAAGTCAGAGATGCTGAAGGGTGGTGGGTGCAGATATTAACAAGAATAATCAAATCTGGCCTTGCAGCCCTTGCAGAGGGCTGGGACTGTGGCTGGTACTGTTCAGACAGACAACAGCTTGGAATGTGATGGCTTGAAGCCAGCCAGAGAGGAGCTTTGTTCTTGCTGGACTTAGCTTTTATTTTTCTGTTGTTTTTCTATTAAACAGCTGGATGTTCAGGGGCTTGCTGCCTGGGCTTTAAATTCAGGAACAGGGTAGTTTTCTTATCTGCAACCTTCTCCAAGGACAGATATACTGACATCTCTGGTTCCCCAGGGGTGGTAGGGAATACTGGCTGGTGACATCAGGGATGCAGAGGGTAGTTGCCTTGGGGGACAAACATCAGGTGGTAGCAACTCTTCTTCTGGGCTGGGCAGCACTCTCCTGGGCTGGGCAGTACTTCTTTTTTTTTTCTTTCCAAAACAGGTTAACAATCAGGCTTTTGTTCTGGTGAGTGAACAATCAGGCATCTTGGGCTGGCTCAAGGAGGGGGGTGGATCATCAGGAATCTTTTTCCACCTTGCAGCGTATGGTATATCTTTCAGGGTTTCTCAGGATTGTTCTCACAATTACTGCATTCCAGAGGCAGGCTATAAAAAATTCTCTCAGGTGGGTGCCTTTTGGTCTTCGTGTCAGTAACATTGCATTGGGAGGTGTCAAAAACTTCAGAGGAATGCATGGTGTTTAGAGGTTTTAAAGAGCCTCCCCCCATCCTCCTGCCTATCCTAACTGATTTCTAAAAGGATAGCAGACAGACAAGTGAGGGAGGGTGACAGGGAAACAGACCAGCCATGGTAATTGGGGGGGACCGGTCTGCTGAAACAAGAGGGATTCATACACCACTCAGGCAGCATTCACACACAACAGGAAACCCCCCTTTCCCCCTCCCGACAGAGAAACAGACTGAAAAGTGATCAACTTTTCCTTCAATCCAAATGGGATTGGACAGGTAAACAGAACAGTCAGAAACAGACCCTTTTATACTCGCCTGAAACAGGTAGCCCTCCAGCGCTGATGAGAAAGCGATCTGTGTGAAACCTCTAGACCCGTGTTGGTCCTGCGCCGGCCCCCGACGACTCCCGCAGCCAACCAGGTATCAGCCAAAATGCTGAAGGCGCGCTCCCGTCTGGGGTGATGAAGCGATCCGGGGAACCGCCGAGGATCAAGTGGTGGGCAGGGGGAAAATTCCCCTGACCTGAGCTTCCTGGCCAATGCACCAAAATGTTAAGGTCTATCTGGGATAATAAAGGAAGTCAGGCCCAGGTAAATTCAAACAGATGGCTTTTATTTTGCCGGCAAATGACACAGGGGGATCATTCTTGCCAAACTGTGCCAAAGAAACAAAGGCATACACAGTCTTTTTATTACATAGGAACGAAACCTAAAGGTCTACGACACTGTGCATGTAAGTTTCAATTTCCCAAAGAAGAGCTGATTTCCCAGAAAGAGAAACTACTGAGAGGTGAGGTATTTCTTAACACTGGTCATTCCTTTGAACAAGCGATCCTCCCTAGTCTGTATCTCAACTATCATAAATCAGGACTAACAAGACAAGCAAAGCAGTGTACTAAGAGGGGTAATTGAACACAGCTGTTAGCTAGGCCAACTACCATTTCTGATTCTAGCAGGTAATACAACTATATTTCTAAGTACCACATAACAAACATTTGGGTGATCAATATAGACAGACCTTCTTATCACCATGTTACAATGTTTGGCACATTGAGTCTTAGGGCTTATCTGTACAGGAAATTTACCCCATCTTGGAGCCCTGCAGACCTGATGATGCAGGGCTTTCGCCCACAGGCAATCCTCCAGGCAAAGATGGGGGGAAAGACAGGGTAGGGCCCGATAAAAGATTTTTTTAAAAATATCTATTTAAATGCATACTGGCCAAAATAAAACAGACCAGGCCCCATGTGACCACAGGAGCCCATTCTGGCCCACCAGCCTGTTGCTATAGCTGCTGGATGCCTTGCTCTTCTGAATCCAGGAAGGGGGGGCACAGCATGTGACCAGGCTGGTCACATGCAGGGGGCCTTGCTCATATACTGATGGCCTCCTGCCTGGATCTGGAGAATAGGATGCAAGCAGTAGCAGCGATGGAGGCTGCAGGGATGGGACGGCATGCTCATCTGGACTCTGGCCCATTTTGTCCAGGTAACAGAGGAGGAACAGACCTGATCCATGGGCAAGATATACTGTTGGGGAGCTGGCATATTCTGGCCCATGTAGATGAGCTCTTACTCTTCAGGGAAAAACTTGAGCTGGGAGTTGCTACCAATAGCAATGCTACTGTAAGAATAACATCTGGCCTCCTTCGAGCATGCAGTCCCACCTCCACGGAAGGCTACTGCCATGGTGGACAGTACAGTTATGGGTTTTGTTGTTCAGCCCCTTCTACGTCCAGCTAACCTATTAAGGACCTGTTCTCACTGCAGAAATACAGCCATTTGATGCCACTTTATTCACCATTGTTCTATCCTATGTGTTGGAAAAGATTACAGCATTCTCTTTTCCCCACCCTTTTTTGCTATTAGAACAAGAGGGTAATAGGTAGGACATGTGACCTAGGGCACCCCTGTTGGTCTTGTTGTATACAGTTGTCCCTTCACATTCGCGCAAGACCCCCGCGAATGTGAAAAAACCGCGAATAAAAAAAAGATCATGCCACGCCCTCCAGGAACCTCCCCCCGCCCTCCCAAAAGCGGTGATGGGGCTTCTAAAGCCCCGTTGCTGCTCCTCTCCACACACACACACACCCTCCCAGAAGCAGCGAGGGGGCTTCTAAAGCCCCATTGCTGCTCCTTTCCACCCCCCCGCCCTTCCAAAAGCGGCGATGGGGCTTCTAAAGCCCCGTCGCTGCTCCTCTCCACCCCCCGCCCTCCATCGCTGCTCCTTTCCACCACCACCCCCGCCCTCCCAAAAGCGGCGATGGGGCTTCAAAAGCCCCATCGCTGCTCCTCTCCACCCCCCCGCCCTCCCAGAAGCAGCGAGGGGGCTTCAAAAGCCCCATCGCTGCTCCTTTCCAGCCCCCCGCCCTCCCAAAAGCGGCGATGGGGCTTCAAAAGCCCCATCGCTGCTCCTCTCCACCCCCCCGCCCTCCCAGAAGCAGCGAGGGGGCTTCAAAAGCCCCATCGCTGCTCCTCTCCACCCCCCCGCCTCAGCTGCTTCCCACCCCTTCTTCCCAAGGCACCGAAGGGCCCTTCGGAGCCTTGGGAAGGGAGTGGGGTGCAGAGGCAGCGCGCCAGCTGCTTCCCCCCCTCCTTCCCAAGGCACCAAAAGGCTTCTTCAGAAGCCCTTCGGAGCCTTGGGAAGGGAGTGGGGCGCAGAGGCAGCGCGCCAGCTGCTTCCCCCCTCCTTCCCAAGGCACCGAAAAGCTTCTTCAGAAGCCCTTTGGAGCCTTGGGAAGGGAGTGGGGCGCAGAGGCAGTGCGCCAGCTGCTCCCCTTCCCTCAGAACCAGCGCCCCAGCTGCTTCCCACCCCTCCTTCCCAAGGCACCGAAGGGCTTCCTCAGAAGCTCTTCGCTGCCTTGGGAAGGGAGTGGGCGCAGAAGCAGCACGTTAGCTGCTCCCCACCCCTCCTTCCGAAGGCAGCGAGGGGCTAAGCCCTTTCCTGCCTTGGGAAGGGAGGGTGTGTTGAGCAGGGGGGGGAAGTAGACTTCCGCGAATAATCAAAACCGCGAATGTGAAAGTCGCGAATGTGGAGGGGCAACTGTATATAAATTTGTCCCTTCTCAGCTACTGTAGTTTGCATGCTTCTTCTTCTTCTTCTTGGGCAGCCATCTTATTCTTCTGTTCTTTTACTCCTTTAAGCTGGTGAGTCAGGATGCACTCTTTCTCCTTCACCCAGTTCATTAAGTTAGTTAGGATTTAGGCCTTTTATGTATTAATATCCATTAGTGATGTTTCTTAAGTTACTTACTTTGTAAGCTGCATGTCTTTTTTTGTCATAGGAATTCAGGGCAAAGTAATTACATTTGAGTCACGCTTCCTTAAATTGCTACTCTGCTAGAGGGAAGTTAACAGAATTTAACTTTGCAGAGTTTCCAAGACAGGGAAACTCTAATTCCTCTATACTATGGAATCCTGGTATTTGTAGTTTGGTGAAGTGCCAGAGTTCTCTGATAGAAAAAGGCTAAATGCATCACAAAACTACAAATACCAGGATTCCATAGGCTAGGGAGATTATCAGATGCGGCAAAAACTGCATCAGAAGATCACTAGAAAACAGGAAGAGGCAAGATTATCAGACAACGAATTCCTCAAGCATTCCACAGGCATATCGCGGCTGTGAGTAAAGTGTCCCTTTCTATTAGTGGTTTGTCCCTGTCAATAGAAAAGGGAAGTGTTGTCTGCAATATACCCCCGGAACAGCAGAAGGACACGGGCGTCTGGTAAGGTCACCCTTTCTATTCTTCTAGCCATCTTCTGGCATGGTTGGGAATGCAATTTTTTGGTCTGATAATCTCCTAGAACTGTGGTGGATAAAGTGGTATCAAACGGCTGTATTTCTGCAGTGTAGACAGGCCCAACAATTATTGGTGTCTAATTTTTTCTGAGAAGCTGATTGTAACTGTTAAGCTCACTGGCCAGCCCTGGGGGAAAAAGAAGTCCTGCTGAGATCTTGAGGGAGGCTGGTGGGCATGATGGTCCCTGACATACTGCTTACAGTACATCAATACTAAATATTAGCTTAAAATGTCAGTTGTGTTTTCATTTGTTTTTCCCATATACTGGAGACTACTCTGCACTCATAGTCCATCATGTACCCCATACGTGCTTTATTTGAATCTTGAACCTTGCGTTTCTGGTAGGGAAACCTCTTTGTTCTTTGTAAATACTGAAGTAATGATAATAGTAAACATTCCTCAGATAATATGCCATGAAGAAATATGTAGCTGTCCCAGAGCTTGGAAAAGTTGCTCTTTTTAAGGTATAGCTCCCAGAATCTATCCTCCAGTATGGCCAGTGGCCATGCTTGCTGAGGAGTTCTGGGAATTGTATTCCAAAATTTAACTTTTCAAATTTGTGAAATTTTTCTGATTGTTTAAAGTGAACAAGCATGGCAGCAGAAATCCATATCCTTGAGGCTGAAATTCATTATTGCCTGGAGGGGTACAAAAGTATAAACACTTCCTTAAGTTGAGGAAGGCTAAAAATGAGCTCAGTTCCATCTCTGTAAGCTTTTGAATCACAAGCCAGGCACTTTGGCAAAGTGGGCACATGGCACTCTTGGAGAAAGAAACATCCCAGTGGGACTCCATTTGCTGCTAGGGTTTGTTTTTTGGCAATTGTTTCTAATAGGGTTAGGGGAGTCAGAGAGATGCTGATTCAGAGTCAAGAATTAAGAGTCAGGGAAATCAGAAAAAATCTCACAGCTTCCAAATTGTTTCAATGGGTATTTGTGAAAGCTTGTTTCAATATAATGGTAATTGCAAAAGTGCTAATGATGTTTCTATGAGCACAGTGATTGGAAGATGTGGGCATGATGTGCCAGATCTATATAGGCTTGGCACTCAACTTGTGGAAGAGGAATATCTAAGTCTGGCTTAAATGGCTTCAGGTTGCAGCCTGGGGCTCCCAGATAAAGATTGTTTAAAACAAAATCTGCTGCAGTCCCAATCCTGTTGGTGACTTGCATCTTTGTAAGTAGATTTATGTTGAGGGAATTAGAATTGAGCAGTTCCATAATGTTTGTATCCAAGAAGGGTCTGCTTGTTGTTCATCAAGACACCAGCTAGGGGGTGCTGATGACCATCGGTAGAGCCCAAAGTGCACCAGGTCACTTGCTGGTGTACTTTTATGCTTCTTTGCAATCCACTAACAGGGTTTCTTAGTGCCTCTGTTATTTTTAAATTCTTTTTATTAAAATTTTCACACATATAAAATAACATCACTTCACAATACCTTCCATACCTCCCCCTTCACCCTTTAACAAACATCCCTTCTCATACCCTTCTTCCATACGTTCTTTCACACTAATTGACCTCCTATCTGATCTTCACATGATTATAGCTGTTATTCCTTTGTTATCTCGATATGAACTTTTTGTAACATTTCTATTCCTATTATTTTTGCGTTTTCTCCACAGTGACCTCCATTTCTGTTTCCCCTTCTGAATGCCAATGCCGTGCTAATATGTATCTGTTTATTCCCTCTTCAATTAATTTCCATATATATATATATATATATATATATTAATCATATATTTAATATAAAATACATATATATTTCACAGATGCTAAAATCATATTGTTGATGTTAGAGTTATTTGAACTGTGTATATATACATATATATATATATATGTATGTATTTCTCAATTAGGGATTGTTGCAAGATTTCCCCATGTTTTTGTGAGAAATTCCACAAAGTTGCTCCAACCTTCTCTATGCTTCTCTATTGTCTTACCTTTTAGTGCCTCTGTTATGTAGCAGGTCGCCCACCACCATCCACGGTGGATACGTTCCTAGACTTACCGTTTATAAATGAAACTACAGATAATAGCAAACCGTCCTAGAATACCATAAAACTGTGCTGGAGGACCTAGAAAATGCCTAGAGAGGATGCCTCTCTAGGCATCTGGATGCCCTCCAGCCCAACTCTATGATAAACTTGCAGCAGTGGAAATTGACCATAGATTTGCACTGGAGGACCTCCAGATTCCTAGAGAGGCCCTCCAGATGCCTTGAGAGACACTCCTCCCAACTGTAGTTAAATGAAACCATGGATACCAATACCACAGATATGGGGAGGGGTGACCTGTATACATAAAGCTATGTAATGTAGACTGTGATAGAGGATTCCGGCCTCCTCATACGAAGGCTAGACTTTGTGTGTGCCTTCAAGTTGTTTCTAAGGTGAACCTATCGTGGAGTTTTCTTGACAAGATTTGTTCAGAGGGGATTTGCCTTTGCCTTCCTCTGAGAATGAAAGAGTAGGACTTGCCAAAGGCCACCCAAGGGATCTCCATGGCTGAGCGGGGTTTTGAACCATAGTCTCCCAGTGTCCTAGTCCAACATGCAAACGACTACACCATGCTGGCTCTATTGGTCTATCTAGCCTATTATCAGCTCTGGCAGTGGCACTCTGCAGGGTTTCAGACAGGATCCTACACTACCTGGAGATGCCTGGTATTAGCTGATGGGCTCCTATCCAGTTACTAACCAGGCCCAACCCTTCTTCACTTCTGAAATCAAGATTGGGAACAGGAGAGAGTGGCCACTGCAGTTACACTGGAATTGTTCTTTCCTTCAGTCAGTACAGAGACTTGAAAATGGTCAAATAAAATATAATGGTGCTGGCCTTAGGTAAGAGGGCTTTCTGGGGGCCAAGCAGCTGCTTAGGTATTCCACCCATCTGGCATGTGGGTCTCACATCTCTAAATGAAATGAAACAAATATGAAGAGGCAGTGTGGTGCAGTGGTTAGAGTTTGTTACCCTAAATGCTCAGGGGTCTTAAGGACCCTCAAAATATCAATATTAATTTGGATAATTAATGAATTCAGCTTGGCTATGTGAGAGCGGGAAACAGAGCAGAATCTTTTGACCTATGTTTACCGCTACTAAGGAGGAGACATTAAGCTAGATAATACAATAATTGATCTTTATTTGAGAAAACAATAATAACAACATTCAAGTAGACATTCAGACTTCAAGCATTCACACAAGGCTAGTGAATAAAGTAGGAAATATTGGGATAGGGGAATAGAGAAGGGAGTTGTTTGTGGGAGATACGATACCTGTCCTGTAGAGACGTTTCTGCAGAAACGGGGTCCCAGAGTGATATCTGAGGGTCAGTCAGCAAACCGGCAGCATGGATGTAGGAGGAGGAGCTGAAGACAATTTGGTGTTGTATTGAAGAGGTTTTTATAGTCAGTATTTGCCTTCCAGGGATGGGATTTTAGAGTGGAAAACATTGTTTCTCGGAGTTGCCCAAGGTGAGACAATAGATGCTCCGGATACATTAACGGCATTTTAATGTGCAAATACTTTGTGACTGAATGGAGGAAGCAACTTCCTTTGTTTGGGGGAAGGACAAAGGTATGAGGAAATTTTACAGGTTCGAGGATCCCAGCTTTTGCTGATAGGATTAGCCAGGTGTTCAGACCTTCAGTTACCTTACAAATTAACATTTCTATGGAATTTGGGTGGCCCCTCCTTAAGTGCCTACCTGACTGAGTAATGTTTGTCTTTGGGATTCCTAGTTGGGGAATTTCCCAGGTTTTAATGGCCACACTACAAGGAAGGCTACATTTGACCTAATTATTAAATATTGCTAATTTATTATAGATAGATATAGGACAGGGAGTAACAAGTTCTGGACTAGAATTTGGGAGAAGCCCATTCAAAGTTCCTGTTTACTCTACACAGGTTGGGAGTTGGGTACCTGCTAGGATGCTTGCCTCCACAACCAACCTTGTCACCACTGACAACTGGAGAGAGGGCCTTCTCCGTGGTGACACTATGTTTGCACAATACTTTATGGACAGAGATTTTGCTATGATTTGAGTCTTTCAATTTCTCCAGCATTTAAATCTCGGGTGGTGTATTGGTGCCATTTTCTCTGCTGTTTTATCAATTTTAAATGCTTACTGATAGAATCTTTGTTTTATCCATTTGTAGCTATACCATCCTGAGCTTTTAAGCAGAAACACTCAAAATAACATGCAACATGCACTCAAAACGTTAGAAGCTAAATGCTGGAAAAGGAAAGTTTCCTTTCAATATTCTGACTTGATTCAGCAATTATGCCATCGTGGGCTTTGTTATGCAAACCTTGTAACATCTTTTCAGAGAACTATAAAACTTCAAATGAATATTGTTAGTCATGAAATTTCCAGAAAGTAGACTTCCCATGGTAACCAGAGACATTTCTGAAAGCAGCCCTGGCAGAAAAGAAAACAATAGATTATTATCTATTATTTCATCATGAAGAATTAGATTTTAAAAAGCAGACAAGGAAAGTAGACAATGATAAGAAGGAGGGGTGCACAGCTGGTCGTGTTACTTCAAAGATAGGGGAATTATTCTGCAGTGATTTTTTTTTACAATGGAAACTTTTTTTGTTAAAAGAGGGAGAGGAGAAATTAAGTGGGCTATTATTGAATCAATATTGCGGTCTCTTTTCCCCCCCTAGAAACAGTTGCTTCAGGTTTGTCTACTACACTAAGGAAAGAAAGCAAACTTACCTTGGACCTGGTGTGACGTGTCTAGATGATGCACACAGTGAATCCACTTTATTAAGCCATTAATCTGGCTTAAGAGATACTGCAGGAAACTCTGGTTATTTTGCATGTGGACAACTAGATCGGGTTCAATTGAGCCTGATCCAGTTGTCCACACACAAACGTGGCACCATCTCCCTTACCCTGAGCTGAACAATGCAGGGAAGGGGCAGATACTCTTTTGAGCTGCTGCTGCCTTGCCAGCCAAGCAGCTCCCTGCAAGAGCCTGGCTGGCACCTTCACTTCTGTTGAGGTCAGAACAGTGTGCCCGTGCAATGAATGAGGAGGGGGTAGAGCAACCCTTCCTTGTTGATCACATGCCTGGGCACCCCGTTCTGATCTCAGAAGCAGAGCTGGTGCTGGCCAGGCTTTTGCAGGGAGCTTCTTGACCAGTGAGGAGTGGATAGGGTAACAGTGCTGATGCACTGTTGGCCTGGCCAACTGTCTTGACTGCAAGACAGCTTTGCATTGCTTTAGTGCCAGTATGTGTGGCACTCCTGTGGTGAATCCGGGGTGGTTCCAGGCCAGAATAGTCTGGATTCCATGTGGATTTTTGCCCCTAGTGTAGATGAGCACTTCTTTTCTCCAAATGTTAGGTAACAACTAATCCTAATCCATCTCAGTTAAAGTATTTTTTGTGCTGAGTGGAAATGAATGTGGGTGTCCTTATCTGAGGAGATTATCAGACACGGCAAATATGGCATGATAACGACGCCAAAAGAATGTGAAATGGCGCCCATATCACACAATGTCATGCTATGGCGGTAGGCAGTTGTTAATGTGTTCTTTTTTATTGACAGTCCAAAGACATCAATTGATCTGCCGTGGTGTTTTTATCATGGAATTGCAGACATCTGAAACCATTCTGCAGATTGTGAATACAGCGTAAATGGGTGGTTCCCGCCAGAACGCTGCTCTTTCTTGTTATTACAGCAATGTGTGATAAAAAAAGGATTATTGTGCTGATGCTTACGCTTTAAAATATAGTGGCACAAGGGGCACTACAGGCAATCCAGCATGGCGGACACTTAATCTGCTCGGGAAGATGGCCTTCACCAATCACTAACAATTTGGAGTGGATTGCTGCACTCATACTGCACCCCTTTTTCCACGAATCGATGCTAGGACCCAAGTGCCTTGCTGATCAACCGATTCTGGATGGACTAGCTGATGCTTTAAGCCTTGTGACCATGTTCAAACATGAAATTGCTGTGGTGCTCCATAGAGACCACTCTTGCTCATTTAAAGTTACACTAACACTTGTCACGCCTCCTGTCTCTCTACTCCAAATTTTCCATGTCTTTATTCAAAACACCGTGGTGAACCCGTTTCTTCATTGCCTGTAACTATTCAACACCCCCCACCCCATTGGAGAAGATTGATAATTAATCTTTGATCGGGTCCTGAGACCTCGGTCTCCCTTCCTCCACTGTTTTTTATGTTCTTCTTGGACCAAGTTCACTTTCCTTTCCACCTAAGCCACATACTACCTCAGGATTCTACCAACATCCTAGGCCTCTACTCATCGCAAAATACATATCACCCTTCTATCCTGACATATATTACACTGTCTCATCACTTGCATAATACCCCTACACTTTAAATGGTTCAGCTGAAAATCATCAACCTAAATGTTAAGGGGAGCCCTGCTAAACACATTTGCATCTCAAATTACCTAAAACAGCTAAAACCAGACATAGTGTTCCTCCAAGAAACGCATAGGAAAGGTGTTCAACCAGTCTTCCTGAAAAAACACTTTGAAACCCAATATACCACAGGAAACTCTAACAAGGCACGAGGGGTGGCGATTTTATTCTGCACTTCTTGTCCCTTTCAATTGGATCAAACAGCACGTGATCCCAATGGACACTACATAATTCTAACAGGAACATTAGCACACAAGCCTATCACAATTGGTACCTATTACTTACCTAACACTAACCAATATGAATCTATGTCCCAACTTCTATCAAAACTAGGGGACATGGCAAGGAGTAATGTAATACTTGGAGGAGATACCAACTTAGTGATGCACAATAACTTGGACAAATCACACGCCTCAAAGATGCCCTCTTCTTATAACTCAAGATTATCACATTTAATTGACAAAGCTGGCTTAGAAGATGCTTGGAGATTCCTTCATCCATTTGAAAAACTACAGTTTCTATTCCGCGCCACACAATACATACACTAGAATTGATCATTTCTTCATATCATGTGCATTAATATCAGATATTCCAGACACCCACATACTTCCCATAATTCACTCAGATCATGCTCCCCAGATACTACTTTGGCAGCTAGGACCTGACACACATAAGACACGTATTTGGAGATTCAATCCATCACTCTTAACAAATGAACACCTTAAAAAAATAATAACGGAAGAAATTGTGAATTTTTACCATGAAAATACCACTCCAGATACCTCTGAAGCATTTTTGTGGGACACCCTCAAAGCTGTCCTAAGGATTTGCTGATTAAAGGAGCCACACAGAAAAGGATTAGAAAACAAAACAAACTTGATCTGCTCCAATCAATTGAGACTCTTTCTAACCAACATAAAACACTCCAGACTCACTAATATATGCACAGCTGCAACAACATAAGCGGCGCTAAATAGGAAAATCCAGACATCAAACCTGGCCTGCACTTAAATTATCCCTCCTCGGAAGAATCGCTCTTGTTAAAATGTTCCTCA
Organism: Gambelia wislizenii; assembly: GCA_030847615.1. Lineage (NCBI taxonomy): Eukaryota > Metazoa > Chordata > Lepidosauria > Squamata > Crotaphytidae > Gambelia > Gambelia wislizenii. The sequence goes on along the minus strand of JAUMIR010000010.1, from coordinate 17,315,434 downwards.
GCCCTCCTTTATTCTTCCTTTTTTAAACAATTCCGTTACACCCTTCCCCCATGAGATTCTGGAAGTGGCAGCAAGCAATCGATCACTTTATTTTTGAAAAGAAACAACCCCGATTTCCAAAATCCGTTCGTTATATGAGATCCGACTATGTTGGGCTAGCCATTCCTGACTTATCCCTCAATTATCAGGATTTCCAACTTGCCCAATACACCCAACTCTTAGCTGAAAACACATCTATATGCTGGACAGACATAGAAATCACAACACTCAAACCTCAGGAACTCATCTACTCATATTCACCAACCACAGACTCAAAAATCAAAATGATCACACACCCTTCTCTCAAAAAGACTCACTACTCACATAGCAAAAATGGATCCACCTTCTTGCCCCAAATCCCTCTCCCATATGTCCTTTCCTCTTACATCCTGCTTTTTTCTCAAAAGATAAGTTTGCTCAGTTTATATGCTTAAAGAAAAAGGGAATTTATCGCATTTCTGAACTTTTTATAGACGGAAATCCCAAATCCCGTGAAGATCTGAGCTCTGCTTTACCACCAAACACACCAGTTTTGTTCCAACTTACTCAACTAAGATTCTTCCTTGCTCATTTAGTTTCCATAGGCAAATCCCACTACACCCTCACCTTTTACGAAAACAGATACACTTCCACAAATTCTCGTGTAAAGGGATTTACCGCACTTATGTACAATATCATATCTGAATTGGTATATGGTAAAGGTCAATGGATTAGAGATTCCTGGCAATCAGAAGGACAGGTTGCTCACCTGTAACCATAGATCTTTGAGTGGTCTTCTGTGAATTCACACAGTGGGTAATTCCTGTGCCTGCGCAGAGCACTTGGAACCTTCTGGAATGCTCGAACCACAAGGGAGGATGTCATCTCTTCCTCTGAAATGTCACCTTCCTCCACATGTACAATCTCCAGGGAAGGAGTGGGGGTCACTTGCTGAGCGTGAGCAGAAGTATCCTCACCAATTTCAGCAGAGGGGGCTGGTACTGATGCCAGTGTTGGGGCCGATGCCTCTGTAGTAATAGCAACTGACTGCTGATGCTCCTTAGGCTCCTGCGCCAAAGCTGCCACTGTTGTGGTCAAGGGGCACTCGTTAGGCTTTGGAGAAGAATGCTTGGTTGTCTTCTTCTATTTAGGCCTGTCTTTGAAGGAGGCAGAGGTGTCATGGTCCCGACTGGACCCAGAAAGTTTCGATGAGTCACGGTCCTGAGTGAAAGTCGACAGCTTTGAAGAGCCATGGTCCTTCCTCGAACTCAAAGCAGTAATATGCTTATGGGACCGATGCACGGCCTCTGGATCCAATGCCACTGACTTGCATTGCGCCGGGTTCGAGCGTCGATGCCGTTTCTTGTTTGACGGACTGACCAACGGAGACCGACATCTCTTCAGAGGCGATGAGGCCTGAACCGCCGAAGTTGAAGCGGATGGTGCAAACAGTGCCTTCTCGTAAAGGAAGGACTTAAGCCTCAAAGAATGCTGCTTATGATCCTGAGGGGTGAAGTGTTGACAATGCACACAGGCATCCACATTGTGGGATTCACCCAGGCATATGCAGCACTTTGAGTGCCCATCGGAGGCTTGGAGCTTCACCTGACAAACAGAACACTGTTTGAAGGCGGTTCAACTGATATTTTATTTCTATAGTGCTTAAAAAGGACATATACAAGAAATGGAAAAAGGGGGAAATCACCAAAGAAGAATTCAAACAAATAGTGTAGGGGGAAAATCAGAAAGGCCATAGCTCAGCTGGAACTCAGTCTTGCTAGAGAGGTTAAAAACAATAAAAAAGGGTTTTTTTTGTTATGTCCACAACCAGACGTTAAGTAGAGCTCTCCTAATGTAGTGGTGTTCAAATATTTTATTCTCTTTCTTTTTATTATAAATTAGATACGCATGCCATCCAAAGTTAAGATCATGCCCTTCTAAGGCTAATAGCTTTACATCATCTAGATGCACCCATGGTTCTAATCAGGTGAGAGAGCATGCTTGATAATATTTATATAGATTCAGCAAAGCGCATCCTCCTTTTTCCTTTCTCTCAGTCATTTATACCTTATTCTCGTTTTTTTTCCTCCCCAAATATAGTTTAATATTTCTTTATCCCAAACTTTAAACCACTTATTTATTAAAATAGGTATATTTTGAAAAAGAAACATAAACCTCAGTAACACCATCATTTTTACAGAGTCTATTTTTCCTAAGATTGATAAATTCAGCTTGGACCACTTAATCAGATCTTTCGTCGTCGCTTTCCACATGAGTTTATAGTTGTTTTGGAAAAGGTCTGCATTTCTTTTTGTCAACCATATCCCTAAATACTTGACTTTCTTCTCTATTTTAAATCCAGTTTTAATTTGTAATTCTTTTACTTCCTGTTTTTTGATGTTCTTTGTTAACATAACTGTTTTTTCGTTGTTAATTTTAAAGCCCGATACTGCCGCGAAATTATCTAATATATTCTTGAATTCTTCAAGTTGGGGGATCTGTCGGGGATGCTTTGATCAAGATTTCCTGCGTGGCAGGGGGTTGGACTGGATGGCCCTCGTGGTCTCTTCCAACTCTGCAATTCTATGATTCTGTGATTCTAAGTTGGTCTACAAGGTCTTCTAATATGACAACCAAATCATCTGCAAAGGCTTTGATCTTATATTCAGTGGGAAATGACTTTTAAAAGTAATTGTTACATTTGTAGTTCCAAGACCCCAAAAAGTAAATAAATGTAGTTATAGTTGCATTTTAAAAAGTGACTATTTCCCATTCCTCCAATGTAATTAAGATTTTTCATTGCCTTTTCATGACTTAAAAAAAAAAATCAAATGCTGCTAATATTAAGCACAATAGTTGTCTATCTTTGGTCATCCAGGTATTTCAGGTCCCATTAGCCCATAACACTGCTCTCTATTGCTGGAAAAATCCTTGCAAGGATACTCCTGAATAGATTAGTTCCTGCTATTGCAGAAGAACTTCTCCCTGAAAGCCAATGTGGCTTCAGAGCCAATAGGAGTACTACAGATATGGTACTTGCTCTTAGACAACTGCAAGAAAAATGTAGGGAGCAGAACAGGGGTCTCTATGTAACATTTGTTGACCTCAGCAAAGCCTTTGACACTGTGAGTAGAAAAGGTCTTTGGCAGATCCTGGAAAGACTAGGATGTCCCCCCAAATTCCTTAAAATGATTATTTTGCTACACAAGGGCCAGTGTGGTCAAGTCAGATATGGCGATGCTCTTTCGGAGCCCTTTCTAATAACTAATGGAGTGAAGCAAGGTTGTGTTCTTGCACCAACTTTATTTACAATCTTCTTTAGCACGATGCTCCAAAGGGCTACGGCAGAGCTTGAAGAAGATGATGGCATCTATATACGCTACCGTACTGATGGTAGCTTGTTTAACTTAAGTCGTCTGAGGGCTCACACTAAGACTCTAAACTATCTAGTCCATGAGCTGCTCTTCGCTGATGATGCTGTCCTTGTTGCCCACACAGAAGCAGCTCTGCAGCGCCTAACATCCTGCTTCACAACAGCTGCAAAGCTGTTTGGGCTGGAAGTCAACCTGAAGAAAGCAGAAATTCTTTACCAGCCTGCACTACAGGATGAACACCACCATCCCCATATTGCCGTCGGCAACTCTGTACTCAAGTCCGTTCAGCAGTTCACCTACCTCGGAAGCATTATCTCCTCAGATGCCAAGATTGACAAAAAGATCGATCACAGATTAGCAAAGGCATACAGCACATTTGGAAGACTTCACAAGAGAGTCTGGAGTAATAAACACCTGAGGCGAAGCACAAAAATCGGCGTGTATAGAGCCATTGTACTGTCTATTCTCCTTTATGGTTCTGAAACTTGGGTCACCTATCGCCACCACCTACGACTCCTCAAACACTTTCATCAGCGCTGTCTACGCACAATCCTAAATATACACTGGACTGACTATGTGACGAATGTTGCTGTCCTTGAGCAAGCAGGGATCACCAGCATTGAGGCCATGATATTGAGAACACAGCTGTGCTGGGCAGGGCACATTTCTAGGATGGAGGACCATCGCCTCCCAAAAATAGTACTCTACGGTGAACTCGCCATGCGTCAGCGTAAGAGGGGCGCTCCAAAAAAGTGATACAAGGACTCCCTGAAACAACATCTCAGGCTTGGCCAAATTGATCACCAACAATGGTCTGTCCTGGCCTCACATCGGGAGGCATGGAGATGCACTATCCATAATGCTGCAGCCTTATTTGAACAATTCTTGAAGAGAAACGACAATGGAGAAAGAATCACAACCCAGAAACATCACTCAAGGAGACCTTCTGCTGTGCTTTCTGCAACCGGACTTGTTTATCTCTGATTGGCCTTTTTAGTCATCAGTGCGCTTGCAGAAGGCGTGGGATGAGTCCTTTCTGAATCTTCGTTTGCGAAGAAAAGCCAGAGCCCCAGCCAACATAGTCAATGATCAGATAGTCTGGGAGTTGAAATTAAAAACATCTGGAGGGCTACAGACTGAGGACTTTATCAGGTGAGCCAAAAAACAATGTCATTTAGGACATGACGATAGCACAAAAGGTAAAATTATCAGATGTCCTCATTGATTACCTGTTCCCGCTGTGTTGCACTGCTGTGAATGAGGCATCACTTTTTATTAATGGGCTAAACCTTCAATAAAATGTGATGCCTCATTCACACTGGCACGATGCTGCAGGAACAGGTGAGCCATGATGTCTGATAATTTCAGCCCTTTGTGCTATCATCGCATCCTAATGATGCAGTTTTTGTCATGTCTGATAAAGTCCTGAGACTCACTGTTTTTGCTGGTGGTACATAACAATCTCATACATTCCACATTCCACCTTGACATCCATGACAGGAGAAGGTACTGACATAGGTCAGCATTTGAACTGTGTGATATTCCTTCTACATTATTCAGTGAGGCCACAGCCCCATAACTTTATGAATAAAAGGGAAAGTGATCATTGCAGTGCAAGAGGACTGAAGTTATTTCAGAATATAAACCTTTCAGAGGCCTTTTTAAAAATCTTCCCCAGAAGCAGGTTGAAGAAGGAAGCATTTTCTGCATTTTACATGCATTTGTGGAAGAAAACTTTAACAATCTGTTTATATGCAAAAAAGGGTTGCAATAAGCAAATGTTACAGGCAAACATTTTTACACAGTGAGATTGGAAGATCAGATATATTTTTTGTGCAGCAGAATGTTTTATGAAGCAATTGATTAGTATTTTAGGTGTGTTAAATGTGGGTTTTGTTCATGTCATTTATATATTACTCGTCCCTGACTGTTTTCTTTTTCTTTTAAAGGACACCAGGGAAAGAAGTGCATATTCCAAAGTACATTGAGTAGGCAGTTCTGGTAATCAATGGCATAGCCCCCAACTCTCCCAACTCTGCAAGGGCAGCCCTGATTAAACCTCTGTTGTCCCACTTTTTCAGCTGCTTTTAATATGTTCTAGTTGCTCTCTCCTCCTCCCATCTTCTTCCTTTGACTTCAACTTACTTCTATTTGCGCCAACTTAGCCTGCTGCCACACTGCAGAAATAATCCAGTTTTACACCGCTTTAACTGCCATGGCTCAATGTTATGTAATTCTAGGATTTGTAGTTTTGTGAGATATTTAGCCTTCTCTTCCAGAGAGCTCTGATGCCATAACAAACTACAAACCACAGGATTCCATAGGATGGAGCTATGATAGTTAAAGCAGTGTCAAACTGCTTTATTTCTGCAGTGTTGCAGCAGCCTGAGTTCAAAGTGTAAAAGTAGTTTGCACTCAATTAACTCAGCACATAAGACAGAAGAGGGTGAAGTCTTACCCTTCCCAGTAGGCTCAGGGAAAAGCAAACTGCTTGCAACCTTTCTTAGATTATGTCTTCTTCCTCATTAATAACTTTTGCCATCTTGAGCACACTTTGATGTTGCTTAGCCATACGTGTCCCAGTTTTTATTTATGAAATTTGAAAGGTATGCAATGGCTTCCCTTTATTTTTAAAAAAACTTACTTCTTTTTTCTTTCTTTCTGAAATATTTACTCCCTCATCAACTCCTTTGAGACTCGATACTATGGTTGAATAGATCTCATGTCTCACATCCATATAGATAATTCTTCTTTTCAGAGAGCGATAGGAAATATTCTACCTCATGCTGGCAGCCTAATGAGTTGCCAGCAGTCTGCAAAATCATAACTTTGCTGTTGTCGACACAGCCCTTACAATAATGTCCACATGGGCATACTTGGCATAAACAGGCAAACAAGAATTCCTATAATCGTTATCACAACTATGATAGAAAAGAATTGTTTAAGTCAGTTCATATTGGGTAGCCAAATGGTCAGCCAATCCCACCACCCCTCGGTTTCTTGTTTTTTATGAAGCAGGACAGCTGCTTGTTGTAAAATGTATACTGTAGTCTTCTCATTTTATTTTCAAGTATTGACATTGTTTCCATGTTTATTTGCGTTTGAATGAGTTTGATTTGATGTAGTGTTTTCCCTTTAGTTGGATCTTCTCAATTCTTCTTTCTTTTTCAGTTCTCTAATCAAAAAGTTATACCTCTGTGTTTTGTTTCTTGATTTCCGCACCTCTTTTAATCAATAACCCTCTGAAAACTGCCTTCCCAGCATCCCAAACGGTTTTCAACTTATACTCTTTGTTATCATTTTCTTTAAAGTATAGAGTAATATCCTTGTTAAGTTTCTGGACATACACTTTGTCCTTTATCAAGTTTTTGTTTAATTTCCAATTCATTGTGTCCCCCCCCCATTTTCTTTCTTTTTAAAAATATTTTTATTAAGTTTGCATATTCAATTCCATAACAGACTAAGGATACGGATACAGAAATATTGGGGGTAACCTACTCCTTCCCCCCCTTTTATTATTCCCTTATCTTAGCTTATCCATATGATTTTCATTAAAAGAGTTAAAATTTAAAAACCATGACTTCCATCGTTGTAAATATCTCTAAGAGTTTGTTTTTTTTCCCTTTCCCTCCTTCCACCCGTCCTTCTTAACACACATTTTTCCTCTATTTATTTCATAGTAGATTCAAACTGTATTTTAATGCTATTTCATTTATCACACCCTGGTTCTTATGATTTCTCTCATTTCCTCTGTATCTCTCTCCTTTTCCTTAATACTATTCTCCCGAGTTCTAAATATATTCCTGGACTATTGAACCATAATTGATTCTCTTATTAAAGATCAATGTCATCCGCTATATTCCACCTTTTTCTACAATATTTAAACACAGGTAGCCATTCCGCTTCAGTTTTCTCCACTGATTTATGATTTAATATAGCAGTTAGCTTGTCATTATCTCTCATTTCGTTTATCTTATTAAACCAATCATCCATTTTTGGTTCTTCAGTACTTTTCCATTTAGCAGCTAATAGTAAACGTGCTGCTGTGCAGAGGTAAAGGATAACTCTTCCAAATTGTTTTTTGATTTCTTTTGTTAAAACTGTTGTGATGTTTAGCAGATACAGTTTAGGGTTAAGATCTATCTCTATATCGAACACTTTTTGAATGGCATTATGAATCTTAATCCAGAATTTACGTATCTTCGGGCACGTCCACCACATGTGTAATGATGTTCCTGTTGATTTCCCACAATTCCAGCAATTCTTATCTTTTGTTCTGAACATTTTATTCATTCTTGAAGGTGTTAGATACCACCTGTTACAAATTTTAAAATGATTTTCCTTTAGGGATTGACATGCCGTAAATTTTTTAGTTGCGGTCCATGCATCTTGCCATTTGTCTATTGTAATATTCTCTCCTAAATCTCTAGACCACTTAATCATTGAGTCTCTCACCACCTCTTCCTCCGATTGGCTTAGATTAAGGATTTTATACATTCTCCCAATTTTCTTTTTCTTATTGTCCAATATTATTTTTTCTGTTTCTGTCTCTTCCTTCTTTTCCAGTGTCCCCCCCCCCCTGTTTTCATGGTCAACTTAATTGGGTTATGATCTGAAGTTGTCCTTGCCATAATTTCCATGTCTAGAGTATTTGGCAGCAAATTCTTGGATATTAAAAACATATCAATTCATGACATGGATTTATGTCTGTCTGAGTAAAATGTAAAGCCCTTCTCCTTACTGTGTGTTTTTGTCCAAATGTCTTCTAACCTATATTCTTCTTTAATATAAAAAAAAAACTAACTGGTAATTTTTTTAACTCCCTTCTCTCTCTGGTTTTTTTTTTTTTTGTGATCTGTCCACTTTTGGATCAAGAACTCCATTGAAGTCTCCTAATAAGATCATAGATCCTTTCACATGATTCTCAATTTGTTGGTGTAATTTTTTATAGAATTTTTCTTGTTTAATATTTGGCGCATAGACTCCTACTATTACTATTTTCAAATTCTGAAGAACTATCTCAACTCCTATAAATTCACCCTCCTTATCTTTAAATAGTTCTTTTGCAGGATATTTCTGGTTTATATATAGCGCTATTCCTCTTTTTTTCTTTTTATGATTAGCCGAGCAGAACATTTGACCCAATTTAATGTTTCTTAGAAATCTATAATCCTCTCTTTTTATCTTGGTTTCTTGTATACATATTATGTCATTTTTTTGTTTCTCTAAATCGTGAAATATTCGTCTTCTTTTATATTCTGAATTAAGGCCTTTCACGTTCCAGGAACATATTTTAATTGCCATTTTCAATTTGTTTAGTTTGTACTAGCTCCTCCTCACTCTCTATATTTTCTCCTAAATCTTCTTCATCTTCCTTATCCAACTCTGTCTCCAAATCCTCTTCCTCTGTATGTTCCTCATCCTCTCTCTTTTTCCTCTCGTACACCTCTACTTCTTGTTGTTTTCCCCCATCTAAATATGTTTCCATTTCTTTTCTTATTCTCTCTTCTTCCTGATCTGCACTTTCTGTTTTTTATGTCATTTTTCTTTTTCTTTTTCAAACTTCTTACAAAATTCCTCTGCCTTTTTAATCAAGTATATTTTGTATCTTCTTTGTTTATATATAAAAGACACCCCTTCTATTTTCCCCCATCTATAATAAATTCCATTTTTAGTAATAGAATAGAATAGAAACTTTATTACTGTCATAGACCAGCACAGATAAAAGGGATACAGAGTAAAGGTAAAAACATGGGATAAAAACAGGTTAAAAGCAGTATTTAAAATGTTAGCTCCAGTATAACAAGACTAGGTTGATACTATTCTAATGTTGAGGACATTGTCGTATTTTAACCACAGCTGCGCAGAATCTGGCAACATTATAAGTTGTTCCTGGGTTGGTGTCTGAAAGCAACAAGTTTATGTAGAATTGTCCAGTGTGCCCTTGATATTTATGCAACAGGGGTGAAATAAGGCTGAGACGTATGTCCCTGTAGTATGAGCACTGGAGTAATACATGCTCTGTTGTTTCTATTTGGCCTGAGTTGCAGGGGCACAGTCTGTCTGAGAAGGGGATCTTCTTGTATCGGCCTTCAAGGACAGCTGAAGGGAGGGGATGACACCGTGCAAGAGTAAAGGCCCTTCGATGTTTGGGTATTTCAAGTGTTGCTAAGTATGCCAAAGGAGAGGCCAGATATCTATTGGAGTCACTAGCAATGAAGGTTGGAGTGCTGGCTAGATCCAGTTGTTGCTCTATATCTGCTACCCTTTGTTTGATAGTAGCTTTCGCCCTATCATATCCCAGGCTTAGCAGAAGATCTGGAGAAAGGCCCAGTGTTGAAATTTTAGTCATCACTGTCTGTTTCCAGCTGGATTGGAAATCATCACTTAAGGTTAGTGGAGCAAGGCCAGCGGGAAAGAGGGATAGTCTGAGCCAGTAGCTGAGTATGGTCACCCACACTCTGGCCTCCACTTTCATAAATCCTGACTCCAGTCTCAGAGCTGCGTTAGAGACACATTTTGGAGTTTGGAAAGCTGATCTTAAAAATTTGGATTGGACAAGTTCTAATGGAGCAGGGTTGGGGAAGGGTCCCAATTGGGATCCATAAAGCAGTTGTGCTACTGGTTTGGCTTCAAAGAGTTTGAGTGCTGCAGGTAAATAGTGGCCTCCTCTTGTCTTAAGAAATTTGAGAATGGCTGTTGTACTCCTCTGCGCATTGCAAGCAGCATACTCCCCATGCGCTTTCCTACTACCAGTGGCTTGAAAAATTACCCCCAGGTATTTGAAGCAAGAGACCTGCTCAATCTTGTGGCCATCTATATTCCAGTTGTAGTTCTTAGGCCTTTTAGCGAATGCCATGATTTTAGTTTTTTGATAGTTGAGTTCTAGCTGTTCTGCTCTACAATATTGTGTTAGTGCTCTTAGGGCTCTTTTTAGTCCAATGGGAGTTCTTGAAAGTACTGCTGCATCATCCGCATAAAGCAGTGTTGAGATATGCCTTCCCTCTAATTTTGGGGGATGGAAGTTGGTGTTGTTGAGGTGATCCACCAAATCATTGATGTAGAAGTTAAACAGGAGTGGAGCTAGAATGCAGCCTTGCTTGACACCCTTCTCAGTGACAATGTCATTGGTAAGATGCCCCTGGGGGTTACATCTTACTTTTAATGAGGTCCCTTCATGCAGCATACGTATTAGATGGAGTAAACGTCGGTCGATCGAAGAAACCTCCAGTTTTTTCCACAGTTTGGTTTGGGATATAGAGTCAAAAGATGCTTTAAAGTCTATGAAGGCAGCATAGAGAGAAACTGTGCTGCAGGTGGAGTATTTTTCAATAAGGTGGTGGCGTACAAGGCACTGGTCTATGGTGGAGCAGCCTTCCCTGAAGCCAGCTTGTTCTTCTGCAAGTACGCTTTCTTGTTCCAACCAGGTCTAAAATTTCCACTGTAAGTGTCTTGCATAGAGTTTGCTGATTGTACTGAGGAGACTAATTGGTCTGTAGTTGACAGGATCATCCTTACTTCCTTTTTTATATATGGGGACGATGATTTCAAGGCCCCAATCCTTGGGTGCTCAACCATATTTGCTGATACAGGTGAAAAGTGAGGCCAGGATAGGGGCCCAAAATTCGAGGTTGTTTTTAATGGCTTCTGCAGGTATTAAGTCTTCCCCTGGAGCCTTCCCCATTCTCAGCTGGGCTACAAGGTTCTTGATCTCTGTCACTGTCACTGGTGGCCAATTTCTTTTAGGTTCCTTTAACTTTTTATTTTGTTTTATTTTATTTTATTTACCACAGTTACACTAAAAGTGTAATTTTTATTGTTATTATATATTCTGGAATTATTATCAACTTGATCTCAGATTTTAAAATCAATTTCAATTTGCTTAATTTGATCATATATATATATATATATATATATATATGATTGCAATTAGTCTATTTCATTAGTTTCCATTCACTCTCTTTTCTTTTCATCTCCCCTCCTTAAATTCATTAATTTTATAATAGGATCAGTTTCAATTAATACCCAGTTCATTCAATTTCTTTATACACTGTATTGCACACTCACAATAGAATCATCTAAATAAATCCTATGTCTTCAAACTGTAATCAAATCAATTATAAACATGTATTTGATTATTATATAATCACTCAATAATCAACTAATTCAGTTGTAAAGTGTCCAAGAGATAATGCTCATTCAATATTTCAGTAACACCTACACCATAAACATAATTCTAATTCATTAAATATTACCCTCTGTTTCATTCAATTCCTTTTAAGTTGAGGTTCAGTTAATATTTATATTTAAACCAATTCCTTCTATATTTAAATCAATATTGTACACTCTATCCCTTTCCCCTTCACGTGTATTCAAAACAATTCATTCCTGTAAATTACAATGTTTCTATTAATTCTTTTTACGATTCCTTGAATCTCTTTACATAAACGTTTCTCCCCGTTCCCTTTTTTTTCTTCCCCTCTCCTCCCTTCAAACCTTGTCGGTTAATGTAATCATTTCTTTGTGTCCTTCTTTTTCTTTTCTTGTCCGTTCTTCTTCTGTAGTTTTCGTAGTTTCTGCAGTTGCTGCTTTATCCTCTCTGGTCGTTCTTGTACTGTCTCAACTTATTTATCTTTAAATCCAGTCCAATCCACTTTGAGTTCTTTCTTTTGAGTTTAAAGTGCAAGAGCATGTTCGGTAGGGTTCCCCCCTCCCTCTCTTTTCTTTTTTTCTTTATGTTGAATTTCAGTTCTCTCTCCAAGTTTAAATTTCTTCTATTAATTTTTTTGTCCTTTGTTACTTCTCCTGCTTATACTCTCAGCATGTGTATCCAGTTGTTCTTACTTCCCTGCCTTTTCTTTACCAGCTGGTCCTCGTTAGCAAACCCACACACTCTTGCTTTTGCTCTCCAGTCTCTCTATAGCCCAAAGTCATCAAATAAACCTAATTTCTTACTCTTCAGTATTGTCCAATAACCGGGAACTTATACATTGTTAACCTGACTTAATACTTATTCTTTCCTATTAAAAACAAACAAACAAAGTGAAGTATACTCAGCTTCTGGAGGGGAGAGGGACACCACGGAGGGTTTGCTTATCCGTTTTCCGGCTTTTCTCCCAGCTGGCATCTCACTTCAATTTTTCTTCCTCTTCTTTTCTCTTTTTCTCTCTTATCTCTCCATCTCCTTACAAAGCTATGATAAACAAATTTCGAATATGCCAATAAGTCAAGTAAGTGGTTAGCGTATAGATTGAGGAGGGAATCGATGAAAAAAGTAATTATGGAAATAAGATGTGGGAAACAAGTAACAACTAAACAGAATGAGATTAAAGAAGAGTTTAAAAATATTATAGTGGATTATTCAGTTGTAAAGTAAGACGTCAAGAGGAAATACAGAATATGAAAATGTACTTAGATAAACAAGACTTCCAAAATTTGAAAAAAGAACATCTGGAAAAGCTGAATAGTACAATTTCAATAGCAGAAGTCTCAAAAACAATTCAGGAATTGAAAGAGAACAAAGTACTAGGACCAGATGGTTTTTTGGCATTGTTCTATAAAAAATTTGAAAATGAACTTGCAATACAACTTTATAAATTGTTTAAACAGATAGAAGCTGAGGGGATCCCCGAGACCTGGAAAAATGCTAACATATCCCTAATATTGAAAGAAGGAAAGGATGGTAGGGAAGTCAGTAATTACCGACCCATCTGATTATTAAACATAGACTATAAAATTTACACCATGATTTTGGCTAGTAGGTTACAACAAATAATAGCAGAATTAGTAAGTGAAGACCAAAATGGTTTTATACCGGGGAGAAAAATAAGCAACATTAGAACAGTAATAAATATACTGGAATATTATGAAGTACATAGTGAAAAAAAATAGGTTTAATGATGGTAGATGCTGAAAAAGCTTTCGATAACGTAGACTGGGACTTTATGATGGAGGTAATGAGAAGATAAGGACTAGGGGAAAGATTTTGTAAGAGAATTGGAAAAATTTATACTGAGCAAACAGCACAACTCATTATTAATGGGGAGAGTTCTGATACATTTAAAATAAATAAAGGTACAAGACATCTCACCCCTGTATTTAGTGCTTGAGGTACTAAATAGAAGATTAAGAGCTAGTAAAGAAATTCTAGGAATAAAGATAAAAGGATTCACTTATAAATTGAAAGCTTATGCTGACGATCTGATTATATTCTTGGAAGAACTGCAAAATCAAATTGAAACATGTTTTTTTTTATTCATTTCATTTCCAACATACCTTAAAAATAGACTTATTTCATTTTTCATATCACCACACAAGTCCTGTACAACTTATACCTATACATGTCCATGTACATTTACATATATATATATATATATATATATATATACAGTCGCCCCTCCACATTCGCGAATCTGACATTCGCGGTTTTGATTATTTGCGGTTTTGGGAGAGCCCCCCGGGCCCCCCCAAAACCGCGACACGGGGCCTCCAGAGGCCCCATGAAAGCCCTGGGAGGGAGCGGGGAGGGCCGGGGAGACCTCCACGGGGCCTTCGGAGACCCTCTGGAGGCCCCGCGAAGGCCTTGGAAGGAAGGGGGGAAGGCTGGGGAGGCCTCCGCGGGGCCTTCGGAGACCCTCCGGAGGTCCCGTGAAGGCCTTGGGAAGGAGGGGGGAGGGCAGGGGAGGCCTTCACGGGGCCCCCCGGAGACGCTCTGGAGGCCCCATGAAGGCCCGGGGAGGGGGTGGGAAGGGCTGGGGAGGCGAACATGGGGCCTCCGGAGATGCTCCGGAGGCCCATGAAGGCCTGGGGGAGGGCTGGGGAGTCCTCCATGGGGCCTCCGGAGATGCTCCGGAGTCCCCATGAAGGCCTGGGAGGGCGTGGGGAGGGCTGGGGAGGCCTCCATGGGGTCCTCCGGAGATGCTCCGGAGGCCCCATGAAGGCCCGGGGAGGGGGTGGGGAGGGCCGGGGAAGCCTCCATGGGACCTCCGGAGCGTCTCCGGAGGCCCCATGAAGGCCTGGGAGGGAGAGGGGAGAGCCGGGGAGGCCTCCATGGGGCCTCCGGAGACGCTCCGGAGGCCCCATGAAGACCCGGGGAGGGAGAGGGGAGCGCTGGGGAGGCCTCCATGGGGCCTCCGAAGACGCTCCGGAGGCCCCACGAAGGCCCGGGAGCGAGGGGGGAGTGCTGGGAGAGGCCTCCGCGGGGCCTTGCTAGGCCCCACAAAGGCCCGGGGAGGGAGGGGAGAGGGCCGGGAAAGGCCTCCGCGGGGCCTCCGGACATGCTCCGGAGGCCCCATGAAGGCCTGGGGGGGCTGGGGAGGCCTCCATAGGGCCTCCGGAGATGCTCCGGAGGCCCCACAAAGGCCCGGGGAGGGAGGAGGAGGGCCGGGACAGGCCTCTGCAGGGCCTCCGGAGACGCTCCGGAGGCCCCATGAAGGCCTGCGTGAGGGCTGGGGAGGCCTCCATGGGGGCTCTGGAGACGCTCCGGAGGCCCCATGAAGGCCCGGGGAGGGGGTGGGGAAGGCCGGGGAGGCCTGCGTGAGGGCTGGGGAGGCCTCCATGGGTCCTCCGGAGACACTCCGGAAGACCCATGGAGGCCTGGGAGGGAGCGGGGAGGGCGGGGGAGGCCTCTATGGGGCCTCTGGAGACGCTCCGGAGGCCCCACGAAGGCCCGGGGAGGGGGTGGGGAAGGCCGGGGAGGCCTCCATGGGGCCTCCGGAGATGCTCTGGAGGCCCCACGAAGGCCCGGGTAGGGAGGGGGGAAGGCTGGGAGAGGCCTCCGCGGGGCCTCCGGAGATGCTCCGGAGGCCCCATGAAGGCCTGCATGAGGGCTGGGGAGGCCTCCATGGGGCCTCCGGAGACACTCCGGAGGTCCCATGAAGGCCTGGGAGGGAGTGGGGAGGGCGGGGGAGGCCTCTATGGGGCCTCCGGAGACGCTCTGGAGGCCCCACGAAGGCCCGGGGACGGAGGGGGGAGGGCTGGGAGAGGCCTTCGTGGGGCCCCACGAAGGCCTTGGGGGAAGTGGGGAGGCCCAGGGAGGCCTCTGCGGGGCCTCCGGAGACTCTCCGGAGGCCCCGTTGAGGGCTTGGGCGGGAGGGGGGAGGGCTGGGGAGGCATCCACGGGTCCTCGGGAGGGTCTCCGGAGGCCCCAGGAAGGCCTAGGAAGGGAGTGCGGAGGCTGGGGAAAGTGACCTTGGGGCGTCCGGAGGCCCCATGGTCGCTATGGTTGGGAAGGGGGAGGGCAGTCGTTATTCGCGGATTTTTCACATTCGCGGGGGTCCGTGGAACGTAACCCTCGCGAATGTGAAGGGACGACTGTAATCTCAACAAACTCCACTATCCCTACTCTCTAGCATCCCATCCCCCTTTCTTCCTTTCATTCCCTATACCTCTTTCAACCTTTTTCTTTCACACATTTAACTTCCTCTCTTTCTTTTTCTATCCATTTTCATAGTTTCACAATTTCTTTCCCTTTTAAAGTTTATATTTACTCATTTATTTCTGTTTATTCTCCTTTATCTTTCTTATATTCTCTATTCTACAGATCTAATTTATTTGCGTATTCTTCTCCCCATTTTTCTTTCCATAAGGGAGTTAAGATTTCCCATTCTTTCAAATCTTTAGCTGTTTTCTTCTCATCTAGGATGATTGTTAATTTACCGGTATCCATTTCACACATCTCTTGTAATTTAAATAACCATTCCTCTATTGATAGAATCTCTGAAGATTTCCAATACTTTGCATACAGTCATCTGGCTGCCATTGTCATATATGATAGAAGTCTCCAATATTTTTTTTAATTTGTTTGTCAAGTTTGTAGAACATATTCAATAAATAGATCTCTGGGTTTAAAGGAAAATCTATATTAATTATTTTACTGATTATTTTATTTATTTTTCCCCAAAATTTTTCTGCCCTTTCACACTTCCACCATATATGGTAAAGAGGCCCTGTTGCTTTCTGGCATTTCCAGCATTGATTAGACATGTTCCTATATATTTTCGCCAATCTGACTGGTGTCAAGTGCCATCTTGTCATTGTCTTATATAGGTTTTCCTTTAAATTATAACTTCTTGTAAATGAAAAATTATTCCCCCAAAGTTTTTCCCAATGCTCTAAGTGTATTTCTTGGCCTATGTCTTGTGTCCATTTTAACATATAAGGCTTTATAAATTATTGTTCTAAATTTATCTGCTAAAGCATTTTGTATATTTTTGATATCATCTTTATCTTTTTTTCCCCAAACTAACTCTTCCATTTTTGTATGTTCAACTACTATTCCATCTATTTTTTGGTTTATCTTAAATTTTTCCTTCAGCTGTCTATATAATAGCCAGTGACATTCTTTATTTTCTAATTGCAATTCTTCTTGTGATTTCATTTTATAAATATTTCCTTCTTTCTTTAATATATCTCTATATGTTAACCATTGTCCTTTATATAAATCTTCTCTTTTATAATATGCTTCGTGATTAGATAACCACATCGGTGTTCTTAAACATAATTTTCTTCTAAACTTTGTCCATACTTTTAATAATGCCTTTCTTACATATTGACGTTCAAATTTTCTATGAATTGTTACTTTATTATGCCACAGGTAGGCATGCCAGCCATACCTTGCATTAAAACCTTCTAATGTCAATAGTCTTAGATTCTTTAATATTATCCATTCCATAATCCATGAAATTGAACTGCCGTAATAATAGGTTTGCAAATCTGGCAGTGCAAAACCGCCTCTCTCTTTCATATCTATTAATAGGTTCCATTTTAGTCTAGGTTTCCCCCCCCTCCATATATACCTTATTAAATCTTTTCTCCAAGTCTCCATTACTTTCTTGTTAGTAATAATTGGTATATTCTGAAATGAAAGTAACATCTTTGGCAAAATATTCATTTTAATAGATGCTATTCTTCCCAATAGTGATATCTCCAATTTATCCCATCTCTTCAAATCTTCTTTTATTTTTGACCATACCTTCACATAGTTATTTTCGAATAAATCTATATTCTTATTGGTAATTGTAATACCTAGATATTTAGTCTTTTCCACTTTGTTTCCACTGTTATTGTTTCTAATTCCTGTTCCTCTTGTTTCCTTAAATTCTTAGTTATCATAACTGTTTTTTCTTAATTAACCTTTAATCCTGCCAGCTCACCAAATTCCTCGAACGTCTCTTAATTTCTCAATGCTTTTTTCCAGGTTTTCCAATATATAGACCAGATCATCTGCATAAGCCTTATACTTATACTCCCGACTTCACCATCTCCAACCTTTTATTTGATGATCTAATCTTATTTTTCTATTCAGAACCTCCATTACTGTGATAAATAATAAGAGTGAAAGAGGGCATCCTTGACATGTTCCTCTTTCAATTTTAAATGGACTTGATTTTTCGCCATTAATAATAATTTGAGCTTCTTGATTACTATAGATTTTAAATATCCAATCATAATACACTTCTCCTATGTTCATTCTCCTTAGCACCTCTAACATAAAGTCCCATCCCAAGCTATCGAATGCTTTTTCCACGTCTGCGAAAATTAGCAATAGTTTCTTCTCATTGTGTTTTTCGTAGAATTCTATCAGGTCTATCAACACTCTTGTGTTATCTTTTATTTGTCTACCAGGAAGAAAACCACTTTGATCTTCATGAATCCATTTCTTTAAGATTACTTTTATTCTTTCTGCTAGTATATTTGAGAATATTTTGTAGTCAATGTTTAGAAGTGAAATTGGTCTGTAATTTTGTGGTATGGTTAAATCTTTTCCTTCCTTCGGGATCAATATTATATTTGCCTTTCCCCAAGAGTCGGGGCATTTCCCTTCCTGAATGCTATTTAACAGCCCAGATAATGGGTCTATTAGTTCTTCAACAAATACTTTATAGTATAACACCGAAAAACCATATGGGCTTGGAGCTTTTCCGATCTTCATCTTTCTTATAGCCTCTATAATTTCCTGCTTTGATATTCGTTTATTTAATTCTTCTTTCTCTTTTTCTGAAATCATAGGTATTTTTTCTTTATCTAAGTAATCTTTAGTTTTCTTAATTAATTTGCCCACTTTTTCCTGTTTTCTATATAATATAGAATAGTCTTTAAATATTTTAAGTATATCCTTTTGTTTTGTATATCTCATTTGGTTCACTTTTATTTATGTTATTAATTTTTTTCTCTCTCTCCTTCCTCAATGTGTATGCGAGCCACTTTCCAGGTCTGTTAGCTTGCTCAAAATATTTTTGGTTTGCGTATTTCATTCTCTTAGCTATTTCCATTGTCATATCCTCCTCTAATCTTTTCTTCAATGCTAGCAGTTCTTTTCTTATTTTCTCATCATCAGGTTTTATCTTTAATTCTTTTTCTTTTTCACAAATTTTCTCCTTAAGTTCTTTCCCCTTTTTTTGCCTACTCTTCAAATTCTTGTTTTATGAAATATCCTCTTAATACCGCCTCCCCCGCCTCCCATACAATTTCATCCATTGTGCCTTTATCCAAGTTTTCTTTGAAGTAATGTTTTATAGCATTCTTTGTTTTTTCTATCAAAATATCATTTTTTAATATTGTGTCGTTTAACTTCCAATTGTATTGTCGCTTTCTAAAATCTAATTCCAAAATTATTGGACTGTGATCCGATATCACCTTCTGGAGAATTTCCACTCTTTTTTCCTCTTTTAATAATACTTTTGATATTAAAAACATGTCTAGCCTTGACCAAGTTTTATGGCAATCTGAAAAATATGTAAAGTCTTTTTCTAGACCATGTTTGATTCTCCAACAATCCTCTATAGCTAAGTGTTCTATCATATCTTTTACTTCTTTTGGTAATTTCCCCTGTATTTTCTTTTTTCTCCCTGGATTTTGACCCAAATCCAGGTCAAAAACACCGTTCCAGTCTCCTGCAAGTATTAGATTGTCATAGTCGTATTTCAAGATCTCTTTTGTGAGATCAGTGAAGAATTTCCCTTTATTTTCCTGGGGTCTGTATACTCCTATTAGTAAGATCTTTTTGTTTTGTAGAGTAATCTCTACTCCTAAAAAATAGCCTTCGCTATCATTAAATATTTCTCTTGAATCGTATTTTTTGTTTACATATATTGCAACCCCTTTCTTTTTTTAAATTATATCTTGTCATGTATACTCCCCCTAACCTTTTATTTTCTAACAGTCTTCTATCTTGTTCTCTGATATGTGTCTCTTGTATGCATACAATATCCGGCTTTTGTTTTATTAGGAAATGATATACCAAACGCCTTTTATATGAATTGCTTAATCCTCTTACATTCCAATTTATAAATTTTCCTTCCATTTCAAGAAAATATTTATCTTGGTTCTTTCTACTCTATATCTGCCTCTTCCTCTTCTTCTTCTTCCTCTTCTACATCTTCTGTTTCTCCAATTGCTTCTTCCTGCTCACTCTCTAATTCCTCTACTTCTTCTTTTTCACTTTCTAATTCTACTTCACCTTCCTCCTCTTTCCCTTCTTTCCTTATTATTTCTAAATCTAGTTTTTCTTGTTCTCCATTATTTCTCTCATCTACTCCTGAATAAGTTATTTTCCCTTTCTTAACCTGTTGTTCTTTTGTAACCTCTTGTACTATTTTCCCTTCCTCCTTATTTTTATATTTCCTTTTTTCTTCTTTTTCCTCTCCCTCTCTTTTCCCTCTTTTTTTCCTGGTTCTGTTTCTAGTTCTTTCTTTTCATCCTTTATGGGATCTTTTTGTACTCTTGCAAGAAAATTCTTTGCCTTAGATATAGTATTTATTACATATATCTTTGATTGAAATGTAGTGGAGATTCCTTCTAATTTATTCCACTTATATCTTATCTGTTTCTCCCTCAGTACTCGAATTAGAAAATTATATTCTTTTCTCTTCTTTAGAACCAGTGAAGGTATATCTTTGTAAATCTTTACTTCTTGACCCTCTATTTTCAAATTTTCTTTAATACTTTGTTGTATTATTATCTCCTTAACCCCCTCTCTGACGAAGTAAACAACTATATCTCGCGGAAGATTGTTTTTCCTTGCCATCCAAGAATCAATTCTGAACAGTTTATCTATCTCTAAATCAAGTTGATCATAATTCCATCCTATAAACTCCGCTAGCACCGTGATCACCCTTGTAGTTAAATCCTCATTATATATTTCTGTTACTCCTCTAATTTTGATGCATTTTGTTCTTTTATTTATTTCTTGTAATAACTTCAAGTGTTCCTCTTGCTCTGATCTCATTTCTAGTAAATGAGTTCTTTTTTCTAAATTCTCTGTTTTTATTTGTAGTTCATGTAGCTCTTTGCCAATTTTATTTATATCTTTCGTAACTGTCTCCAATTGTGTGCCAAATTTCTCTAATTGTTTATGTAAATCTGTTTTTATCTCTCCCTTCATTTCCCTCATCTCTGATTTTAATTCCAAACTTAATTTTTTAAATTCTTGCAATAACAACATATTTGTATCACCTATTCTTGTTGAGAGCTCTATTGAGGATCTTCTGACCTCCTGCGTCTGTGTCTGTGCTCATGTTTGCATCGTGCTTTTCTTTGTAATTGGCATTTTCTCTTACCACTTTTCTGTACTTTTGTAAGTGACTGTAATTTATGATATATACCTCTAGGTCTCCAAACCTATTACAATCTAATAATACCAATATCACTTCTTAATAATTATAATTATAGTTATATAGATATTTCACCTCGAGAAAATATATATAATTATTTGTTATGCAAAGATCCCCTCCAAATATCTGTTTAATCCAATTGTATATAGTTTCTATGTTGTATACCCTTATGTAATATATAAATGTACAATATATTAATATATGATAAAATATAGTGATGTATATGAAATATATTATATATAAATATATAATACAACAATATATAGCTATATATTAAACACAATTGGGCAAATTATAAATTCACTAGAAACATGTATCAGTTTTAGATCTTTGTCAATTTATATAAAATAAATTTAGACCAAATTTCTATCTCCACTTCATAAGATTAATCATATACCGTATACAACTGATATGTATCTTATATCTTTTCTGTCTACTTCTTCACCCAGAGTCAGTTACAGTTTTAATATATATTTTTTTCACAATTCTCTCCAGTGATCAGATGTTTTGGGTCACCTTGTTTATACAATGTAGTATCACAAGTTTTACAAACTTCTTACTTGTCTTCAACCCCAAATAGCTTTCTACCCAATTCTAATTAAATACCCCCCATATACTCTTTCTGCCTTTCTTAAATTATATTTCTCTGAATATCTTGCACTGTGGAGAAATTCACATCCTTTTCCCCTCTATGTCTTTAAATAGCCTCTAATTAATACCTTTCCACCATTATACGTTCTGAGCAGTCTTATTTACACTTCTTTACTTCTTTACTTTACATATACTTTACATATGCTTTGTCCAAATCCTCTTCAAACTCTCTCAAGCTTCTTTTATTCTCTGACCTCCTATTTCCCAATCCAGTCTCACACTTTTCTCTTTCACTTTTATTCTTCTGGTTGAGCACCGTCCTCTTTATGTTTCTTTATAATACAGGCACTTCTTAAAGCTTCTACCTCCGCTCTTAGACTTCTACTCTCACCCCTCTTTTCCTCTGGTTCAGTTCCTCACTTTTCGCTTTTCTCTTTCCCTTTCGCCCCACTTCTTTGGGCACTAAGAGATATTTTGTATGCTTCCTTATACTGCTTGCAGCCTGTTTCAGATCTTCTCCACTTTCCCATCTTTTGAACTTCTCCTGCTCTCTCACCTCCTTTCCGAGTTCACTCCCCTCCTTAGACCACAAGTTGAACATGAGTCAACAGTGTGATGCGGCAGCTAAAAAGGCCAATGTGATTTTGGGCTGCATTAATAGGAGTATAGTGTCCAGATCAAGGGAAGTAATAGTGCCGCTCTATTCTGCCTTGGTCAGACCTCACCTAGAATACTGTGTCCAGTTCTGGGCACCACAATTCAACAAGGATATTGAGAAATTGGAGCGTGTCCAGAGGAGGGCGACTAAAATGGTGAAAGGTCTGGAAACCATGCCTTATGAGGAGAGACTTAGGGAGCTGGGTATGTTTAGCCTGGAAAAAAGATGGTTAAGAGGCGATATGATCCCCCTGTTTAAGTATTTGAAGGGGTGTCACATTGAGGATGGAGCAGGCTTGTTTTCTGCTGCTGCAGAGACTGGAACACGAAGCAATGGATGCAAGCTCCAGGAACAGAGATTCCACCTCAACATTAGGAGGAACTTTTTGAATGTCAGAGCTGTTCGGCAGTGGAACACACTCCCTCGGAGCGTGGTGGGGTCTCCTTCCTTGGAGGCAGGGCCGGTTTAACCTGTCTGCCAGATCCGCATTGGCGGGGGGCCCCGGGGGTGAAGGGGGCCCCCTGGTGAGTGTTGCCCTTATCTGATGAAGGAGACAGCCAGGAGACAGCAGCCGGCTCCTCCGCTCCTTTGGAGCCCCTTCCCCCTCCCTCCTCAGGCAGGGCATGGCAATAGCACTGAGCTACTGCGGGAGATAGAGAAAGGGTTTGCTCTTGGGAAGTTGTAATTTGGAGACAGTCCCTGGCTGCATTGCTGTGAAGGAGGAAAGGCAGAGCAGCTGGTCGTGTGAGTGAGTGACTGTCTTCAGGGGGCCATGGGGATCTTGGGGGGGGCTGCCATGCACAATGGGGTGGTTATTTTACTTTTTAACTTGTTGCTGGAGTCAAGACAGATGGCTATCCAGCCTCTGTTTAAAAACCTCTAAAGAAGGAGACTCCACCACATTCCCGCCCTCCTCCAAAAACCTGCTAGCTTTTTTTTTTTAAATGTCTCCAAAACTAAAGAGAAAGCGAAAGAAACAGCAGCCCTCCGTGGCAGAAGCTGGAGGGAGTTTGCTGCTACCGCGGAGACGGTGAGTGTGTGTTTATGAGAGAGACAAGGAATTTGAGCGTTGTCTCGGAAAGGGCTTCTTTCTTTCCCTTCCCTTCCCTTCCCTTGCCAACTGAGTTCAGCCTGCATTTGTGTGTGTTTGCCTATGTGCCTTCAAGTCATTTCTGACTAAGGCAAACCTACCATGGGGTTTTCTAGGCAAGGTTTGTTCAAAGGGTGTGTGCCTTTGCCTTCCTTTGAGGCTGAGAGAGTGTGACTTGCCCAAGGTCAGCCAGTGGGGTATTCATGGCTGAGTAAGGATTCAAACCCTGGTCTCCATAGTCATAGTGCAATGCTGAAACTTTTACAACACTCTTAACTCTTTTAACAGAAGAATACTGTATAAAGAATATAAATTAAAATTTGGAGTAATATTACTGGGAACAATGGTTTTATTGTTGTCACTAAAACACCAATATCCAGTAGTGTTATGTGAGAGGCATTGGCCTAGAGCAGTGGATCTTAACCTTTTCTTTACCAGGGACCCCCTTTAAATATCTTTTGTTGCCCCAAGACTTAACTCAAGATTTAAAACCCTAATAATAATAGCTAACAACAGCAACAATACAATTACACCATCCATTAAACTTTCCCTCACAGACACTCTTGCTTCTTCCTGCAAGTTTGTGGCTGGTGTGGATTGAATGGCAATGTGCAGGCCAAGCCAGCCAGCCTTTGCCTTGGTTCCTGTCACATGGCTACTCCACTACAGGGAGGAGGTGGGCCAAGCAGTCTTCAAGCCTTTGTGGACCCCCTGTGAGGACATTGCGGACCCCAAGTTAAGAACCACTGGGCTAGAGAATGCTGGAAAAGGAACAATGCAACCAGATCTTGAGAAGGGTGCTGGCAGGGGGATTCTGGGAGGTGTAATCCAGGAGTAACTTTCCCAGGCTCTGAATGCAGCCTAGAATCATAGGGCTGGAAGGGACCCCAACAGCCATCCCATCCGATTGGCTTCTGCCCTGCAGGAACACACAATCCAAGCATTCCTGACAAATGCCCATCCAGCCTCTCCTTAAAAACCTCCAAAGAAGGTGAGTGCACCACACTCCCAGGCAGCAGAGTAATTCCACTGCCTTACAGCTATTACTGTCAGGAACTTCTTCCTAATGTTTAGGTAGAATCTCTTTCCCTATAGTTTGAGTCCATTGCTCCGTGTCCTAGTCTCTGGAGCAGCAGAAAACAAGCTTGCTCCTTCCTCAGTATGATACCCCTTCAAATATTTAAACATGGCTATCATGTCCCCTCCTAACTTTCTCTTCTCTGGGCTAAACATGCCCAGCTCCCTAAGCCGTTCCTCATAGGGCATAATGGCTTCCAGACCTCCCAACATCCTTCTCGGTATCTTTCTTGAATTGTTGTGCCCAGAACTGGAAACAATATTCCAGGTGAGGTCTGACCAAAGCCGAATGGAGTGATACTATTACTTCCCTTTATCTAGACACTATTAATGCAGCCTAGAATTGCATTGGCATTTTTTGCTGCTGCATCACACTGCTAACTCATGTTTAGCTTGTAGTCCACTCTTTCTTTTCTTTGAGGAAATCTACATCATTACATTAATTGCTAATAAACTAAAAATATTATGCTAGTGCCTATAATATAGTTTTTAAACTAAATTATTGGTGTCAAATTATGTAATACAGTAGGCCCCTCTTATCCACTGGGGATTGGTTCGGGGGGGTGGATTCTGAAAACCATGAATAATAGTGAACACCATTGAAGAAAATGGTACTTCTGGTTTAAAATACCATAGAGTTGCCTTGGAGGGCCTAGAAAACCACTAGGGAGGACACATTTACTAGGAAGACTCTAGGGTAGGTGTGCTGTTCTGTGTCCCATGGATAATGAATCCATGGATACGGGGGCCCTACTGTGATCTGAACATCCTGTACGGTGAATAGGTTAGGTTACATTGACCTGAGATAAACAAAATAAAGCACTGCAGGGGCCCCCAAAATTCCTTAAACCGGCCCTGCTTGGAGGTCTTTAAATAGAGGCTGGATGGCCATCTGTCAGGGATGCTCTGATCAAGATTTCCTGCGTGGCAGGGGGTTGGACTGGATGGCCCTTGTGGTCTCTTCCAACTCTGCAATTCTATGATTCTATGAAACTTTCCACTTTCACTTTCCTTGTATTCTTTGTATTTATTTCTTTCTGTTCCACTTTCCTAGATGTTTGTTATCTTCTCGCTTACTCTGTCCTTTCTCCTTGTCTTCTCTTTAACTTTATTTTTCCTTTATTTTTATTTCTTAGTAAGTTAGTAAGTCAGTAAGTTACTTTGTATCCTCTTTGAGTATCTTTCCTTCCTTGACACTTAGCACTATCGTGTTTCCGCAACTCCTAAAGGTCTTAAGGTCGTACCTGCGAGTTCTTCCACTCGTAGGTTCTGCACTATATATTTGTGGAGTTAAACAGCTCAATTTGTGCAGGTTTCAAATGGTAGATAAAGAAAGATAGCTTACTTCAGCAGAGTCTTTTTGTTGCTTGTTTTTAAAAGTGGTGGTGTCACTTCTACCGCTAACGTGGTGGCTTCCACCCAGGCGGGATTGTAGCGTCGACCTTCCAAGTACTGTTAGCATACAAAAGTTCTTTCCTTCGCGTACTTTTTCTTTGGATTCTGGTCACAAGCCGCCTCCTCCGTTTGTCTATTACCATAGGCAAAATCACCTCCAACAGCTGTTTCTTTTGGAGGTATTTTCCCGGGTTTTGCGGTGAGTCTCTGGAGCTCCCAAAGACCCAACCTGTCTCAACGCCCTCACCACCGTTCTTTTCCAGTGGTGAGACAGTGAAATATGTTTAAATACAATAAACTAATTTGGGGAACATTCTGGATTCAAAATTAATTAATAGAGACAAAACCATCATAATTACGAAAAACGTGATGGAAAAGGAAGAAGATCTGAGAGATAAGTCGGGATGTAATATAGGCAAAAAGGCAAGATACCTAGGAATATGGCTAACAAAAAGAAGTATTGACCTGTTTGAAAACAATGATAAAAAATATGGATAGAAATAAAGATATGAAAAGATGGAGCAAGTTAAATTTATCACTGTTGGGTAAAATTGCTGCAGTAAAGATGGTGATACTCGCAAAAATATTATTCCTTTTCAAAATTTTACCTATTGTGAATAATGATAAAATATTTGATAATTGGAATAAAGATTTACGGAAATTTATATGGGGGGAGAAAACATCTAGATTTAAATGGGTATATTTAACAGACACAAGACTCAGGGGTGGATGTGACCTTCCAGATTTAAAGTTATATTATCAGGCATCCACACTGGCCTGAATTAAAAGATGGATAAATCTAAACGATAAAAACTATTGAATCTGGAGGGTCATGATGCCAGATTTGGTTGGCATACCTATTTGTTTTATGATAAAGGAAAAGTAAACAAAGGGTTCACCGATCATTGTATAAGAAAAGGATTACTGAGTGTTTGGGAGAAAGTTAAGAAGGCATTTTATTATAAAATCCCATTATGGGTTTCACCCCAGGAGGCCTTTTTATCTAGGTGGTATAAGACAAACGAGTGGATAAGATACGCAAAGATGATCAAGAAAGGAAAGGATACTCAGATTATATTAGAATCAAAAGAAATATTACAGGATAGATATAATATAAATTGGTTTGCATAGGCACAGCTAAAAGAACGTTTCATAGAAGATCTCAAAAAAGATGCTTTTGAAGCTGAGTACAATGAACTGGATAAGGTTCTTAGAGATGAAAACAGTCAAAAAGCCATTGGGAAATTTTACAAAATATTGCTAACAAGGCAAACAGAGCAAGAATATGTAAAAGAATACATGTTAAAGTGGGCAAGGGACATAGGAAGACCTATTGATATAGAGGATTGGGAGTTAGCAAGGAGGAGATCTTTCAGCTTTACAGCATGTCAGCTCTTAAAAAAGAATTATGTAAAAGTTGTGTTAAGGTGGTACCAAATTCCAAAAAGATTAAACAAGATGAATAAAACAATACCAAGCACATGATGGAAATGCGGGAAAAATCAGGGGACGTTAATCCATATGTGGTGGCAATGCAAAAAAATTAAAACATTCTGGAATCAAGTACATGGAATAATGAAGCAAATCTTGCAAGCGGAAATAGTATTTACCCCGGAAATGTATTTGTTAAACATAATTAAAAATAATAAAGACAAGAAAAGAAGCAAAAATTGGAGGGCTATATTGTATTTGGTCACGACGGCTAGACTCGTTTTAGCGAGAAAATGGAAAATGAAAGAATGTCCTAGTATAAAGAAATGGAAAGATAAAATAATTGATATGTTTGAATTAGATATACTTACAAGTAAACGACGCAACAAGAAACAGTCAAAATTGAAAGAAGAATGGATGCAGGTAATAGATTACTGGGAAAGAAAAGGAGAGACACGAGCTAGTTTACTATTATAGTACATAGAAGATCCCAGGGGGGACAGAAAAAAAGTAATAATAATAGTAAT
This sequence comes from Gambelia wislizenii, assembly GCA_030847615.1. Taxonomy (NCBI): domain Eukaryota; kingdom Metazoa; phylum Chordata; class Lepidosauria; order Squamata; family Crotaphytidae; genus Gambelia; species Gambelia wislizenii. Next base: position 17,287,661 of record JAUMIR010000010.1, on the reverse strand, counting down.
AATAATAAGGAAAATAATAAAAAAGGGAATTTTATAGAAAATAATTGAGAATATACAGAGAAAGAAGGAGTAAGAGAATAGTAAATGATATAAAGTCAATGAAAAGGGTGATGAGTAGCTGTAATCTTCTTATACCAAAACTGTATAAGATAGGAAATCAACGAAGAAGAGAAAAATTTTGATTATACCTAAAAACTTTGTAAATATTGTTGTGTACGACTATGTAGAGAAGAAAAATGGAAATATTAAAAGGATTTTGTTCTTTATGATTATAATATAAAATATGCTTTATGATAATGATGTGTAAATTGTGAACAATAATGTATGCTGAAATTGTCAAATAAAAATATTTTTAAAATGTATACTGTAGCTCCCAATTTTGCAGCCTGATTTGATATTTCAACACAGCATTCTCATTCAATGCTCATAGATTATTTCCCAAAAACTCTACAAAGGGTTTCAAAAGTGTAGAGGATAGAAAACAGACAAGGAAACCCAGCTATTCTTTTAGTAAGTCTTGTCCTTCCTGGCTAAGCATGTCCAAGTTGACAAAAGCACTTGTACCTATGAGTTTAAGATCAATGGGCTATTTGTTAACAATTCATGGGTGCCCAACATGTTTTTAACAATATTTCTTCAGAAGCAACTCATATGCATATGTGAGTATATGAGTATACTACAAGTAATGGATAATATGATCAAGTTATAATAAAAGATGGTCAGCTTTATCAGGACGTTATTTGATATGTGAAACAAAGGTGCTTCTGGAAAATTGGTCTGCTACTTGTTATAGGTCGGCATCCTATAGCCAGCAGTTTGAGCAGTACTGCCTCCACCTCCACTAAGATAAGAAATTTTAGTGCCGCTGATAATGATTGAGATATTACAGAAAAGCAGACATTTTGAGGAATCATGTTTCCTGTGTGTATTGCAATATATGTTATAGTGCAATAACAGTGTGATCCCAACCTTTGCAAGTCACCAGACACCTTTACTGCATGGGAGTGACTTCCAAAGATCTTTTGTCCCCTATTCTGTAGTACCACATGCTACAGTGTTAAACAGTACAGTGCTACCCATTAAACATCATCATCATCATCATCATCATCATCATTGTAGTAGGTAGTGTAATAGCTTTGTAACTTTATGTCATAATAGCATTATGGCTTAATTTTTTAAAAAAATCCAAGGGAAACCAATTGTGATGCAGTAGGCAGGGCAAACAGGGCAGTGTGAATGGCATTATTGGTACTGAGGAATTTATAGTTTGGAGAGGAAAACAATGAACGTTACAGTACTGAAGTGTAAATGTGCTGAGGGTATGACACACAGACATTTATGGAGATTTTCAGACACAATTTTCGGCAGGATATATTGCAAAACAGCTCCGTTGCTGCCGCATGGCAGGGGAGCTGTTTCGGAAGACGCCGTCCCTCTGCCAAAACCCTCCGTGTCACTTCCGTGACAGAATGGAGGAAACCGCGTTGTATTTCACTCATGGGCAACAATCGTAAATGAAATACAAGGCTGTAGCCTTCCACACTTGTCACAACATGGGCAGATGCCGAGGCCCATGGATATTGTCAAGTTTAAGAGGCCTATTAACACTATAAGCTCACGTTAAGAATATGTATTATTTTAACAGGGATTATTTTTTAAAAATTGAGATTTCTGAGGCTCGAAACTGGAGCTTATTCAATTTTCCCCTGGATCTGACACTGAACCTGCTGTTCTACTTCGGAACCAACCCAGATCAGCTGCAATGTCCAATGTGTACAGATCATACTACTGGTGACTTTTAAAAAGTTTATTTGTCCATTTATTTAGCACCTTAAAAGGAAATGGGCTGGAGTTCAGTAAATGACTTTGAGTGTTGTTTAGAGAGAAGTGAGAACAATGTGGGAGCAGTGAGCTATGGCTGTGTTTGACAACCCGGGTCACCTCCTGGCTGGCAGCTGTGTCCTGGAGGGAGCTGTCTTTGCTGGGCAGAGGGAATGGGAGGCCAGGCTAATGATACCATGATGGGAGAGGGAGGGGCGGGGCCGGTGGCAAAAGGGTTTCAGTCAGCAATGAGGAAATATGTGGCCCTCTAGAGTGTCTTGGTTTACAGTTCTCTTTGGTAGAAAGCAGTAATGTCAGTGGCAAAGGAGTTGCCGTTTCTGGCAGGCCATGTGTTCCCCATCTTGGCTTTAAAAATGTTTCTCCATCTATGCTCAACCTGTATATTTGTAAATAATTTCACATATTACAAAAAGCCAATAGCCTCCTCACCATCTGTTTCTGAAGGGGACCACACACTGGTAAGCACTGCACCCCTGGGTCTTCTCACAGCATGGAAAAGTGCTGAGAGTGCAATAATACCTTTGGTTGCAGGTCTAGTTTAGTATAACAGCAGAACAAGACTAGACAGAAATATCTAGAAAAATTCTAGATCTGGGGCCTTTGAATGTGTCCATCCTTTCTGAGCAATAACCAAGCAGCTGAAATAATTCATGACTCCCCACTTATCTCATCCCTCCAGATACACCAAGATGAAAACAGCCACCAATATCTATATCTTCAACCTGGCCCTTGCAGATGCCTTGGCCACCAGCACATTGCCTTTCCAAAGCGCTAAGTATCTGATGGAGACCTGGCCTTTTGGGGAACTCCTCTGCAAGGTTGTCCTTTCCATTGACTACTACAACATGTTCACGAGTATCTTCACCCTCACCATGATGAGTGTTGACCGGTACATAGCTGTCTGCCATCCAGTCAAAGCCCTGGATTTCCGGACTCCAGCAAAAGCAAAATTAATCAACGTTTGTATCTGGGTCCTCTCCTCTGGTATTGGGGTGCCTATCATGATCATGGCTGTTACCAAGTCTGATGGCAAGTACATGTTACTTCTTCTAGAGGCTTGAGAACACAGAAATGTCTTAAACAACTACAGCCAGAAATTAGGAAGGTGCAGTGCCAGATTTATGCACAAACTAAGTAAATGAGGGCTCGGATTATGAGCCAATTATAAACCTTCAAAACACCACCCCTCTGTTAAGGATGGCCCCATCCCTCCCATTTTTGGCAGTGCTATGGGACCTCCTGAAATTGCAATAGTTTAGCACATGTCAGGGGGTGCATCTACACTGTAGAAATAATGTTGTTTAACACCACTTTAAGTGCTGTAGCTCTAGCCTATGGAATCTTAGGAGTTGTGGTTTTACAAGATCTTTAGCCTTCCCTGCCCAAGCATGCTGGTGCCGCACAAAGCTACAAATCCCAAGCTTCTGTAGGATGGAGCCACAGCAGTTAAAAGTGGTGTCAAACTGCATTATTTTTACAGTGTAGATATATTGTTAATCTGGCCCTGGCTAGGTGAAACTTTTGTTTCAGTTTGATTTTTAGTAAGAATATTGCCAACAGCCACAAATTTCTTTATATTTAGAATGGAAGTAACTTGAAATATTTTTTTAAAACCCTCAAACAAAAACTGACATCTACAAATCTGGATGGATGAATTGGTTAGCTTCAGTTTCTCACATATGTGAGATTTTTAAAATTAGAAAATTCTGTAAAATTCTTTTCACTGCAAATACAAGGATATTGTGAATTCTTACTAAAAGTTTCTGTTTTGAATTACAGTGTATTCCAGCATACTTATGGTGTTGCATTAGAGTCCCCGCCTATTTTTCAAAAAAGGCTCCTTCTCTTTAACTCCTTCTCTATATACCAGGCAGGTGCAACACTGTCCTACCCATCTTGGGAAGAACACACCCATTGAAGCTGCCCAGCACAAATGGGAGAGGTTTTTTTTCCCCAGATCATTTTTGAAGAATTTGCAAGTTTCTTCATATTCTGGATAGAAAGAAACTATGGTTCAAATATTCAAATGTGGAAGAAAGTAAAATTTACAGCATCACTATAAAGGAATGCCCTAAAGGCTGACCAATTTAGGCCAAATCCATACTACGCAAATAATCCAGTTTGAAACTGGATTATTTGCCATGGCTCCTTCTGATGGGGTTTGTAGTTTTAGCCTTCTCTGCCAAAGAGTTCTAGTGCCTCACCAAACTACAAATCCCAAGATTCCATAGGAAGAAGCCATGGCAAATAATTCAGTTTCAAACTAGATTATTTGTGTAGTGTGGATATGCATATAGATGTGCATAATTTTAGCAGCCAAACTGCTGTCCAGGTGGATTCATTGTTTTGTTTTGCATTTTGTATTAAGGCAAGCCAAAAGCAGCCAGTGAAATAGAAAGGGCTTTGGAGGATCATGTTGAGGGAAAAGGTCTTGTTGAGGTCCTAGAAACTCAGAAAAAGAAGAGAATGTCAGCATGACCTGAATACAAATTGGTTCAGAAGGAGGACAAGATATTCACAATTTGGGAGCAAACAGCTGTTTATTACTCAGCTGGTTTGATTTGAATTGGGGGTGTAGCAGTTTCTCCTCATCAAACTGTTTCAATGGGAGAGGTAAAGAGCATTTCTTGGACTCATTGAACCATAGCATTTTCTAAGGTTTTCTGTGAAAACAGGCTTTCTTTTTGTGTGAGAAGTAACATCTGCTGCTTTCTACACAATCATTAAAGGGACAGGAGCACTCTTCAGTTTTAAATCTAGCATTTTCTGTGAGAACCAGCCACCCTCCAGCCTTATCTGACAGGGCTGAGGATGGGTGAGAACTTTATTTCAATTCAGTTTTGAGAAGAACTTATCCAGATTTTTAATTTTTGTGTGTGTTTAGAAAGGGAGGAACTAGTTTTTTTAAAAAATTAAACAGAATGTTGGACTAAACTGATCCAGGCCCAGGGCTCTGAATGCTTCATTCTTAAAAGTCTGGTTTTGAATCCCTAATTATTCAACTATGCCAGGCTCACTTAAGCCTACTATGTAGATTAGACTTTCAAATCAATCAGATTTTGAAGGTTTATACTTGCTTATAATGCCTAATTATACTAGAACTGAATCCATGGAGCTTCTATAAAGTGGGCTACTGTAATGGTAGTAGCAACTGGCTTTATGACAACGGCTTTATCAATATTTGCAAATCACATATTTGGGATGGGGAAAAAACCTCGAGATTCAAAAAAAACTAAAATACTTAAGAAACAGAGCCTGATAGATTTCCCCAGTCATACTCTAGGTAGTATTATTTGTGTGCTTAGGTCTTTGGCAGAGCTTGGGAAAGTTGCTTTTTGGATTATAACTCCCAGAAGACCCAGTCATGCTGAGGACTCAAGATAGATGTCCTGTGCTTTGTTTTTTTGCAGATAGAAAGTCCTTCCTTGTCTCATATATATATATATATATATATATATATATGCTATATTCCATTTGTGAGTTCCTTACAGTTAGTTTGCAAATGTAGCTCAGTTATGTACAAAACAGTCTGAAGAGAATTTAACTGTGTTGAAACTAATAAGGATAGCTCAACAGCAGTAGACAACAGCAGCAAGCTCTGGTATTCCTACATTTGGTACACTAAACAGATGGCACTGTAAATAATAAACAACTGTGGCAGCTGTACCTTGCTGTCAAAACTGGACTTTTCTATCTTCTACATTGGCCAGTTGTTAGGAGTGAATGAATTTGTTGTACAAGACAGTTTGAGGGACCTAGCTGGGTTGGGCACGGCTGGTCCACACTGACTGGCAGCTGTTTTCCTGAATGTCAAACAGAATATCTTCCATAGCTGGTAGAGACTGAACTTCCTGCATGCAAGTCATCTACCACTAAATTCTGGTGGTTTTTTCACTTGAAAATTAAGTAAGGTTTCACAGTTCACCGTTCTAAATAAAGGACTATCTAAATAGGAGCAATGGAAACTGCCTTATTGGTTCATCTAGTCTTTTTTTTTTTTTAGTTAGTTAGTTATACCCCGCTCTTCAGCCACAAGGCTATCAGAGCGGCTTACAAATTGTTTTAAGCAACAGCTATTTACACATCTACACTGCATTAAACAGTTTCCAATGTGTGTTAGCTAATTGCCCCCCACAAGCTGGATACTCAATTTACTGACCTACGAAAGGATGGAAGGTTGAGTGAACCTTGGAGCCCTCTGGAATTGAACTTGCAATGAGGTGGCTTGCAGTACTGGCATTTAACCACTGCGCCACCAGGGCTCCAATAACAAGTCTGACATTTTCTACATGGAAAAGAGAGCAGCTCTTCAGCATTTCAGACGGGGTCTTTCCCTGTTCAACACAGAGATGCTAGTGATTGAACTTTAGACTGTTTACTTGCAAAGCTCATGCTCTGCCACTGAACCTTGAAAAAGAGAGCAGCCAGAGTAGCCATTTCCTTAACCAACCAACCTCTCTCTCTCTTCTCTCTCATTGCCTTTCTCATCCTTTCATGCAGGTAATGTTGTTATGTGTCTACTCCAGTTCCCCAAACCTCAGATTTACTGGGACACAGTCACCAAGATATGTGTTTTCATCTTCGCCTTCTTGGTTCCCATCTTGGTTATCACCATCTGCTATGGACTCATGATCCTTCGTCTGAAGAGCGTCCGTCTCCTCTCAGGCTCCAAAGAAAAAGACCGCAACCTGCGTCGTATCACGTGCATGGTTCTAGTAGTGGTGGCTGCATTCATCATCTGTTGGACACCCATCCAGATCTTTGTCATTGTTTGGACCCTGGTGGGCATCGACAAAAAGAACCCCTATGTGATGGCCAGCCTGCATTTTTGTATTGCTTTGGGATACACCAACAGCAGCCTCAACCCTATCCTCTATGCCTTCTTGGATGAAAATTTCAAGCGGTGCTTTCGAGAGTTCTGCCTCCCCTTCCACTCACGGATGGAACAAAGCAGCTTCAGCCGCGCCCAGAACACCACCCGTGAGCGTGTCTCTACCTGCACTCCTTCTGAAACCCTCAATAAGTCAGCATGACTAGACATGGACAGCCACAAAAGGGGCTTCCAAGGATGTAAAGAAAATGAGCTGCATTCTGAAGTGACCCAAGTCACCACCACCGAATTTTAGCAGGAAAGAAGGAATGAGTTGACTGGCCATATGACCAATTTTTTTGAACTTTTCAGAATAACTGCAAATGCCATGGAAGGTGGTAGAATTCCTCCATCTACTTCAAATGAGATTCTGTACAAAAAAATCACCAGCTGAAAACTAAAAGCATTGATTTCTAAAAAATAAGAGCATTTCAGTTTTGAGGTGAATTCTCAAAATCAGCCTTGAATGGATGCTTTTCTTTTTTAAAAAAAACATGTTTGGATTGCACATGTCATTAGCTCTTGAATTTTAAAAAAGATCACAGCACATATTTTTGAAATATTGAATATGGTTGGACTGTTGCTTATATACATCACCATTTGCTCTGTTGCTTTCTTCATTCATTATTTCCTAAGTATTTTTATAAACCGGTGTCAGAATGAATTTTAGTAGATAAAAAAGGTCAGTGGAAGCCTCCAAATATACACCATCTCTTGCATAACAAAGTTGTAAATGCCTTTAAAAAACCGATTAACTTTCCAATGACTACAACATTAAATACAGTTATTCATTTGGAGGAATAAATATCAGAATTTGATTTGTCTGCTGCAGGAAGGGCCAATTCATTTCCTTTCCTTACAAACAACAAGCCACAGTCCTATAACTAGAGTCCAGATTTCCACTTAATAGGAACAAGCACACTGCAGACATTTGAATCTTATGGCTTTTCATGTGCTGCTCACCTGTGTTACTACTCTTTCTTTCTTTTTTTTTTTTTGCTTCTGTAATAAGAGTTGCCTTTTTCTCTCAGGAAGAGGGAGAACCAGGCTCTCTATGAACCCCAGATGTAGAGATGGAAACTGGAAGTATAAAACCAATTGTGTACATCTTACCTTTATTTCTTTCCCTTGATCAATGCAGTGGAACAAACTGCAGGGAACAGTGGAACAAAACTCCTGTCATCTTCAATGTTCCACTGTACCAAAGGAACATATTTGAGCCTACAGGTTCAAACTCATATTCTCCAGTGATAGCACAAAGACCTTCCTTCTTAATATGAAGGTTTCCATCTTTTGACTTTTCCTAGCCATTCTGACCTGGTACTCCTCTGGGATCCAGATACAATCGTGACACATCTGTTCAGGACCACCAACAAAGAACAGAAGTACTGTCCCCTCATTGTACATATGGACTTTTGAAGTGTGAACAGGCTTGGAACGCAGGTGGCTGAGACCTGCACAATGCTGTGAATAGGAAGCTACCATTACCTCCATTTCCTGCTTATGGGATTCCCATAGTAGGTGTGTTGTTGGCCAGTGTGGGAAGACAAGGCTGGCTTAAACAGGTCTTTGGTTTGATCCAACAGGGTTCTCCTAATGTTCCTCAGCTGCTTTGGTATGCACACTTTCAGTAAGCTTTCTGTATTGTTCTTCATCCCCAAGCTTTATGTTCTGCTTTCAAATGCATTATCATACACATTTGAGGACACATTGCTTGAAATAAGTGGCAAAACACATGTAAAAGTAAGGAATGTTTGTATTGGCAGAGCTGGATCAATAAAAGGGGTCAATGGACCGTAAAGTTAATTGTTATTGTGACAGAACTCCTATTCAAGGTGCCCCAAAGTTCCAAACCATGGGCTGCTATCGCTCCCCTTGCCCTTTTATCTTCAGGATTCCTCCCTGGATCTGGTACTCAGTGGGTTCAACGTAGTAAAGTATGACAAGTTTTGCTTGTCAATGCTTAAATGGAAATAGTCATACAGCGTTGAAGAAAATAAAACCAGTTAAGGCTTATTTTATGACAATTAAGTTAAATATGAACTCCTTGAATTCTTTCCACATTCCCAGCTCCCTAAAATCCAACTCAGATGTTATCAATTACTCCCTTCCTAACTGGCCTTCTCATGCAATTTTTGACTTGCTATTTCCTCCTGCCCCATTTCCATCTTTGACAAGAGAGCTTGTCTACACCAAGGATAAGTTTTGCTTGTCAATGCTTAAATGGAAATAGTCATACACAGTTGAAGAAAATAAAACCAAGAGAGTTTGTCTTCTACACTAAAGCTAAAATGCATACCAATCCAAGATCCTGTGTGATTTGTCCACATGATGCACTCAGCAAATATGCTCCTTTTTGCCATTAATCTGGCTTAACAGAAAACATAAATTGCACCAGTATTTTGGATGTGTGGACAGCTGGATTGGGCTGGATCCAGGGCGACCCAGCTGTCCACATGTCTACATACCTGCTGCATTGGCCCTGGTTCAAGAACCCAACAGTGGGAAGAAAAAAATGGAAATAAGGAGCTAAGGGGAAGAACCCGAAGTCTTTGATTGTCTCTACACTAATGCACAAAGCATGCAAAATAAACAAGATGAACTTGAACTCTTAGCACAGCAAAGCAAATATGAATAATAGGCATCACTGAAATCTGCTGGGATGAGTCCCATGTTTGGAATGTAGTAATTGAGGGGTGTAACATATTTCAGAGAAATAGACCAACCAGGAAATGAGAAGTAGCATTATATGTCAAGGATGTTTACACCTGTGAAGAGATCCATGACTTAAATCCAGGAAGCCAGGTTGAGAGCATCTGGGTAAAAATTAGGGGCGAGAGAAACAACAGGGGTGTCATTGTGGGTTCTGCCAGACTGAGCACTTGGATGAGGCCTTTCTGGAACAGACATTCAGAAAGGAGAGATATAGTAGTAATGGGAGATTTCAACTCTCCTGATATTTGTTAGAAGTTAGATCTGCCAAGAATATAAAGTCCAACAAATTCCTCACTCGCGGGGAATCATTGAAGGGGGGAATAACCAAATATGAATTCAAATACATATAGGGAAAAAGAAAAGCTAAAGTACAGAATGAGCTCAGGCTCATTAGATAGGTTAAAAACAATAAAAAAAGACTTTTTTTGTTATATCCATAGCAAAAGGAAGAAGAAGGAAGTGGTTGGTGTGCTGCATGGAGAAGATGGTGAAATACTAACAGGGGACAGAGAAAAGGCAGAACTAAACACCTTCTTTGCCTCAGTCTTTTCCCAAAAGGAAAACTGTGTTCAGCCTGTGGAAAATGGAGCAGATGTTGCAGTTGGGGAAACAGCGATACCTAGCTACTCTAAATGAATTCAAGTCTCCAGAGCCAGATGGACTGCATCAGAAGATATTAAAAGAACTGGCACAAATAATCTCAGAATCACTAGTAATAATAATCTTTGAGAATTTCTGGAGAACAGGAGAAATCCCAGCAGACTGGAGGAGGGCAAACGTCCCCATCTTCAGAAAGCGGTGGTGTGGGGAGGACCTAAACAATTATTGCCTGGTCAGCCTGACATCCATACCAGGAAAGATTCTAGATCAGATAATTAAACAGTCTGTACAGAGATATAAGTAGATGAAGCAAGTAGAACAACCCCCTCCTTATTGATCACATATCTGGGCACCCTGTTCTGTCTTGAATAGAAGTGCCAGTGCTGGCCAGGCTCTCAGAGGGAGCTGCTTGGCTGGCAGTGGCAGCTTCAAAACAGGGAATGGGCCAGTGGGGCCAATGCGGTGTCAGGATATAGGAGTCTTAATGGACCACAAGCTGAACACGAGTCAGCAGTGTGATATGGCAACTAAAAAAGCCAATGCGATTCTAGGCTGCATTAATAGTAGTATAGTGTCTAGATCAAGGGAAATAATAGTGCCACTCTATTCTGCTTTGGTCAGACCTCACCTGGAATACTGTGTTCAGTTCTGGGCACCACAATTCAGGAAGGATATTGAGAAGCTAGAACGTGTCCAGAGGAGGGCGACCAAAATCGTGGGAGGTCTGGAGGCCATGTCCTATGAGAAGCGGCTTAGGGAGCTGGGCATGTTTAAAGGTTTAGAGGTGACATGATAGCCATGTTTAAATATTTGAAGGGATGTCATACTGAGGATGGGGCAAGCTTGTTTTCTGCTACTCCAGAGACTAGGACATGGAGTAATGGGTTCAAACTACAGGAAAAGAGATTCCACGTAAACATTAGGAAGAAATTCCTCACAGTAAGAGCTGTTCATCAGTGGAATACACTGCCTTGGGGTGTGGTGGACTCTCCTTCTTTGGAGGGTTTTAAGCAGAGGCTGGATGGACATCAGTAGGGAATGCTTTTATTGTTTATTCCTGCATAGCAGGTGGTTGGACTGGATGGCCCTTGTGGTCTTTTCCAACTTTATGATTCTGTGACAATGATGGCTGTTGCACCAGATTTAGCCCAGTGCATGTGGCCACCATTGTGGTCAATCTGGGGCCAGTCCAGAACATAATGCTCTGCACTGGACCCAGATTTAAGGGGCCAGTGTACACAAGTCGCTAGATAGTGCTATTATAAGGTGGATTCATTACTGTTGGGTGGACCAACTTCATAGATACAGATACTCCTCTTCAACCTAAATGATTTGGATTATGGAACAGAGGGTACACGTCACATTTACAAATGACTCCAAATTAGGAGGAGTTTTGATCCTTCACAGAATTAGCTACCCCTCCATTTTGATCAGGATTCAAATGACTTTGACATATTGGAGAGCTGGATCAAAGGTAACAATATTGCAAAAGCAATAAATGTAAGTTACTGCTTTAGAAAAATGAAATGCATAAATATAAAATGGGTGACACCTGGCTTGATAACAGTACCTGTGAAAAGAATCTAGAAGTCTTGGTCAATCATAAGCTAAATGTGATGTGGTGGCTAAAAAAGCCTTCAACACTCTAGTCTCTGTCCCACTCATTTCATCACCACCATCTCCCTATTCAAGCAAGGGTTTTGCTTGACTACACCGCACTCTGTGTCTACTGCCCTGGCCATTACACTACTCCAGAGATCAGCCAAGCAACAGGAAATTCCCCCTAAACCATCAAGAATTCAGCAAAATTCTTGAGCAGATTATCTTAATCAGTCCCCCACACCTACAGAGGCTCAGAGTTCTGGTGATTCTAAAACCCACCAAGTCTATCAATTGCAAGGGAACTACAGAAGTCTCTCCACATCCAGGTCAATATTATCCTTCCAAGCACAGAAAACTAGATCTAAAATGGGTTCTGCAGCTTCAGTGGAACCTAGTACAATCCCATAATCATCAGGGAGGATTTCATATGAAATCATGAACCACTTCTGACAGGACTCTAGTACTACCACCAAGACCAGCTCAGCAAGCTCAGAGAGACTAAGGACTTTTTCAAACGGAGGGGGGGGGGCTCTGAGGAGGTCAGTCCTCCTCCTCCTGACCTTCCCCTGTGCTTCCTCCATGCTGCAGGTGTGAGAAAAGCACCACTTTTATTGATGGAAACCCCCCATCAATAAAAAGCCGCGCCTGCAGCATGGGGGAAGTATGGGGAAAGGTCAGGAGGAGGACGGTGCCATCTGAAATGGAGTGCTGTAAATGTGACAGCGCTGTTCTTCTCCCAACCTCCTCCGGGTCCCCCCCCCAATTTGAAAAAGTCCTGAAACACAGCAGAATATGGGATGGTGTGAGGAGATGGAATCACAACCACTGCCTCTCTACCTCCTGCCAAGCTTCACTTGTACAGAGACCCCAGACAGACAAAACAGGGAGAGGTTAACCCCCTCTATTCTATTACAGCCAGGCCTCTGTAATAGAAGCTCAGTCGGCATACTCCTCCAATAACTCCTGGTTATTGGGGGTAACCAATACCCTGTGGCTGTCCCTTCTCCCATATGAGTTGATGGCACTGTCTACCTGTTCCATATCTCCCTCTTCCCATTATTGTTGAATTGGGTTCTCCCCTGGCTGCTTCCCCTGCCATGTTCCCAATGGAGATAATCACACAAGGTTGTTTTGCCATGGCAAATAAAAGGAAACAGGAACATACTACTTTGAAAACATTGAGTATTGCACCTCTCTTCTGTCACACAACTGTGCTGCTTTGAAAATTCTCCAGTGCAATAAGTCTGTTTGCTTCAATGCCAGAATTACAGCAGTCACATGGGAGGACAGGCCCTGATTCTGCTCCCTCCCCTTCACTATTCCAAAGCAGACTAATGTCATGCCTGTTGGGTTTATTTTATCTTTCCTGTGTTTGCATAATTATGGCAAAAATTATTATTTTTTTTTATCATTTTGCTGTAATTATGCAAACACAGCCAAAAAATTTTTTTTTTTAAAATGGACAGGCACAGAGTTAGCCTGCTTTGGAATAGCGAGGGGGAGGGAGGAGAATAAGCCTCCTCTGACTTTTGTATTGCTGGCATTGAAGTGAAGAGATTGATCACACCAGTGACATAGCACTGCTATGGGGTGATTACACACAAGCAACAGGACAGTGATGATATCATGTAATAAGGTTTGGCCATAGAGCTGCTATCCTGCTTCATTGCCCCCCCCTTTTTGTTTTGTGTGATAATCTCCCATATAACACATTTTTGTTTCTTTTCCTGACAGGACAGGGTTTTGTTTTTTTGAAAAAGACAATGAACTTCCAATAAAAAGGCTACAAAAAGAACAAACTTCTCCCCCACCCCAAAGTGACAGATCATAGAATCATAGAATTGCAGAGTTGGAAGAGACCACAAGGGCCATCCAGTCCAACCCCCTGCCATGCAGGAAATCACGATCAAAGCATCCCTGACAGATGGCAATCCAGCCTCTGTTTAAAGACCTCCAAGGAAGGAGACCCCACCACGCTCTGAGGGAGTGTGTTCCACTGCCGAACAGCTCTGACTGTCAAAAAGTTCCTCCTAATGTTGAGGTGGAATCTCTGTTCCTGGAGCATGCATCCATTGCTCCATGTTCAAGTCTCTGGAGCAGCAGAAAACAAGCTCAACGTGACACCCCTTCAAATACTTAAACAGGGCTATCATATCGCCTCTTAACCGTCTTTTTTCCAGGCTAAACATACCCACCTCCCTAAGTCTCTCCTCATAAGGCATCGTTTCCAGACCTTTCACCATTTTAGTCTCCCTTCTCTGGACATGCTCCAATTTGTCCATATCCTTTTTGAATTGTGGTGCCCAGAACTGGACACAGTATTCTAGGTGAGGTCTGACCAAGGCAGAATAGAGCGGCACTATTACTTCTCTTGATCTAGACACAATACTTCTATTGATCAACCCAAAATCGTATTGACTTTTTTAGCTGCCGCATCACACTGTTGACTCATGTTCAACTTGTGGTCTATTAGGACTCCTAGATCCCTTTCGCATGTAGTCTCATTCAGCCAGGTCTCCCCCATCCTATATCTATGCATTTCATTCTTTTACCCTAAGTGCAGTACCTTACATTTCTCCGTATTGAATTTCATTTTGTTAGCTTTGGCCCAGCTCTCCAGTCTATCCAGGTCATTTTGAATTTTGATCCTGTCCTCTAGGGTATTAGCTACTCCTCCTAATTTGGTGTCATCTGCAAATTTGATAAGTATGCCCTTAATTCCATCAGCCAAGTCATTGATAAAGATGTTGAATAGCACTGGGCCCAGGACCGAACCCTGTGGCAACCCATTGGTCACATCTTTCCAAGACGAAGAGGAACCACTGCTGAGCACCCTTTGGGTTCAGCCGGTCAGCCAATTACAAATCCATTGAACTGTTAACTTGTCTAGCCCACATTTTACAAGCTTGTTTGCAAGAATGTCATGGGGAACCTTGTCTGGCATGACTTGTTTCTCTGAAACCCATGTTGACTTTTTGTGATTAAGGCATTGCCTTCTAAATGTTCTAAATGTTCACAGATCCTCATCCCCACTCCACCCCAAAGGAACAACTCCAGGGGAGGACCTGGAGCTTATGTCATTGTCGTCATCATCATCATCATCATTTTATTTACAGTCATACATTGATATGATTAGAATTCTAAAACATACACAAAACATAAACTAAATACTAAATGCACTAAATATACTAAATTTAGATTTAAAACACAAAATTTAAAAGAACTGGAATTAATAAAATTTCATAGATTGTACATACACTTTAAACATTCCAAGAGTATCTAAAATTCCTACATTAGGTTTACCCTTGTAATATTTATCTATGGGTAGTAATGACAGAGGCATAGAACCTTGGGACCTTCTCAGTAATATGTGTATCCGAATCATCAAGCAGGAGGGAGAGGGAAAACCTTTCTGATATACCTGCACATTTTTGTAAGATTCGGGTAATTAGTTTAGAGCAGATACTTGGTAAAATAGGTAGTACAGTAAAACATGATTGCTACATTTGAACAAGGGCAAGTGTGCTTATCATATGGTATTATTTATATTTACCTTCTAAAACAGCTGATGAAAGCACATTAAAACATGCCACAGTAAAAACACGCCTAAATTTAGGAACTTAGATTAGAAAGATATTTAGGACAGTCAAATGACGCTTCCATATTCCTCAACACTGAAATACTTCTAACTGAACTCCAATCTTTTGCAGTTCAATATTTTATATACATTGCCTTAAAGCTGATTTAGCCCTCGTAAATCCCATTTTTAATAAAACATTTAGTTTAACATCTGTTTCCAAGAGGAATAATATGTATCAGCTATTGTCAATGAGGGCCAATCCACATGGTAGAACGATAACAGCTTGTGTTGACTTTCTACACTTACTATTACACAACAAAAGCAATTATACTGTTCTTACTGGGGGACAGGATCAATCACAAATGAGGTTTTTGGAACTAGTTACTTCCAAGTTCTGGCCATGCTTGCAAGGCATTCTTGGAGTCTTTTTCAGGTAAGGATGGGGTTTACAAAAATTGGAAATATATGACAAATGGCCAAACGGGCTTTCAAGACAATTTATAAACCCCTGACACAAGACCTAAGAGACTTTTGGGACATATTAAAACATGGATGGAAATTGTGCAGCTCCCCAGATATTTTAGTACTGCGAGGAAGGCTGTGAACTGCATTTGAACGTCTGGATTCCTACATGATTTCCCGTTTCTGCCTTAAGGCCTTACACCTAAATCCTATTGGTTATTCCCATTGAATTAATTGTTGCCTGGTGAGTTACCACATATGTAAATCCTATTGATTCAAAGGATCTACTCTTGTTAGAACTAACAATAGGATTGGGGCCATATGTTGCAATCCTAAACAACTTGCCTCATGTAAGTCTCATTGTTCCATAGGGTAGAATCCAACCCATGGGTAAATGATAAGGGAGTTTTCAGTGAAATATGAGGAAGAATGCCTCCCTAAACATGCTGGCACCCATGGTAGGACTTTGCTAGCACACATGGGAAGACTTTGCTGGCCCTGGAGGGAAAAGGAGGGCACTCACCTCCTCTTCAACTGCTGTGATGAGTGGCCCATGCATCTGCATCCAGTTCAGTGTAAGCTGAAAAACCCAGTGAAAATTCAGATAGGAATTGCACCCCCCTTTTATCTTCCACCCACCTAGGCTTTGCAAGCTTGAAACACATGAGAAATTGTTTCCAGGTGAGATTTAACTAGGTGGTCACTTGGCAGGTAGTGCGGGTAGTTCGGGTAGAACTAGGTGGTCACTTGGCAGGTAGTGCAGGTAGACCTGTAGACACCCTAGGGGAGGTCTCTGAATTTGTCCCTTTTGGTTGTGGGACCCAGGGGTGGGGAAGGAGGCTGAACTAAGGGATCTCCTAGCTTTAAGTCACGGGACTTGAAGGAGGGGTTCCTTAAGTGGGGGACTCCCAGCAAGAAGGCAGGCTGATGGAAACGAGGTCACATTGGCTTGCTCCCTGAGGCCAGGTTCCTCACCCAAGGGGGTTGAGAGGAAATTGGGAAGGGACCCTCTGCCTCAGCATAACCCCACACTGTGTAGCTCCCCTCCCATTGCAGTTCATATTTAAAATGTTAAATAGTTAATAAAAGCTGCCCTGGTGTCTGTTCTCCTTATTTCCTGAGTGGGTCAGCAACTTTTTATGGTACTAGGTGCTCTTCACACCACACAAAACTGTTACGATTTTAATACTATGATTCGATTTTAAATTATATGGCAACATCCCATAGTATTCTAGGGTTTTAGAGTTTCCACACTGAGAAATCTAAATACCCTCTAAAATCTATTTCAAATACATGTCTCCTTTCATAAATCTGTTCCTTTTAATTTCTATATCAATCTGCAAACCCTTTAAAATCTGTATGAATGTTTATCATAAATTCATTTTAGAATATTTATTTTTGAAGTGTTTCTCACAAAACACAGCACTATATTTGTATCTTATTCCTTATTCTACATCAATGAAATGTCAGAGCTTGGGAAAATTACAACCCCCCACATCCCCCAGCCACATCACTGCTAGAAGATGTAATCCAAAACTCTGGGAATCCTTGCAGTACAAAGAAACATGGATTAGCCCAGAGTTCCCTGACCTGGTGCCTTCAGGTTGTACCTGAACACATCTGAAAGGCCAGATTAAGAATTACCAGGCATGTACTTTCCCCCTTTAAACTTAATTTTAAATTTAAAACCCCACTTTAAATTGGACCTACTGAATAGTCACTATACGTACTGTATGTACATTGCAGTTATTGTATGTAGGATTTGAAACCAGCAAATTGTTGTAAACTTACAAAGTTCAGAAATGAGAAATAATACTGAATTTAGATTTGTAACGTAAGGCATTGTCCTCACTGATAGGTCTACTCTGTTGAATGAACTTTATACTATTAGCCAAAACTGTACTGAATTTCTAATCATGTTATAATAATAATTTCAAAAGGTACATTTATACATATACAATTAGTACGTATATTCAAATTACGTATATGCAAATCCACATCCTTTCCAACATGTTGGTGAAGTTAATCTGACTGGAGTCATATACCATTCGTTTAATAACTTAAGAAAGTTTTCACGGGTTTTTGCTGAGATTTTAGTGAAGGGGATAACCAAATGTTATTCTCTTCCGCATCCTAAAGTTGAATACCTAAATTGTCTTCCCAACCCATTTTGTACCAACAGCTGGTTGGTACACATCATTAAGAATGAGTCGATACAAAAACGTTGCTATAACTTTAACATGGGCAGATGGGTCAGCACATAAAACTTCATATGAATTCAACATTCGTGGTACTTCTCCTTTTCTAACCAAAGAGGAAGTAAAGGTTTGTATGTGAATAAGCTGGTGCCACGAGACCTTCACTATGGTCCATCTATTTTGAAAATCTAATGTTTTGAATCACAAATCAAATAATGGTAATTCAACAAATTAAATGATTTCAACTGTTAATGTCAATGGCAAATTAATTTCCCAATTTGTAACAAGTGACACAATGAAATAGTGTTCAGACCTAATGTTCCTAATTCTATAAGTTTTTGTGAAGTCTTTTGAATACAGTTTTTGAAAATATGCTTAAAATAAACCTCTGAATGCATATTTTAATATGTGGGTATATTGAAGATTTACAGGTTGGGATGGAAGAAAATTGTTAGAGCATAGACAAAAGTGACACACACTGGATGCAATAAGTGATGCAGTAAGTGAAAAATCAAAGTGCCATGACTTTTTGATTAGTGCAGATGCCAAAGCTAGTCCTGCTGTACATCTGTTAAAAGCATTGGTGCCCCACAGGCACCTAAGAGTGCAAATCTTGTGAAAATAGCTTTGAAAATCTTCTAAGGATGTGTCCAAGAACATTAGCAATTATCTGTGGTTGTCAGCAGATAAAATGGGCGGTGTGTGTGGAGGTAAGTTTCCACAGAGTATTTTGTAAAAACATAACACTATGGTATGACATGATGATATAGTCTTAAATCAATACCCTGATGGTTTAAAGCTGGCAAAATGTAGATTGTAATTTAAATGGAAATGAAAGCTTTGAGAAAGTAGAACAGCATGAACCAGCCTGCAATTTTCACTCTCAGTTTAATATGTCTTTGGAATTTAAGTGTGTATTACCAGTACCATTTCAGTTTATCAACACTTTCTTCCCACTCTTCTCTTTCCTTAAAAAATACCAGCCATCCAAAAGATGAGATTCAGCAGAACTTGGTTTTCGATCATGCCACATTGCTGCCAAGCTACATGAGGAGCATACTCATAAAGACTAGATCCTTTGAATGTTCCAATTTTTTTTAAATTTAAAAATAAATCATGGGCTGTGATTTAGAGCACCCATCACACAAGTTTGACTAAAGGGAACAGTTTATAGGATCAATTGGTCCATGTGCAGAACACTCTTTACAGTTTGTTATTGCCAACAATTCAGATTTACTTAACCCTCTTCCAGATCCAGTGAATTGAGTGCTACCCACATGAGATCAGTGGTTTTATTGTGCCTTTGTGGGACCCAAAAACCATACTTTAAAAATGTGTTCCCATCACTTCTGGTCATGGAGCAGAGGTGAAGGTAACCTGGAGAAGGAGCTCCTCTCAAGGTCTACCATCCAAACTCAGTAAAATAGAGGTTTGGAAGGCAAAACCTCTCAGTAATTCTACCTGGGAAGGTGAAATTCAGAAGGGGCTTGCAAAACCCGCAGTTGTTTTCCCAAATTTGTTTTGAAATGGAAGCTTCAAATGGAGGAGGGGAACTGAAGAGAAAGGAGCAGCCATTACCAAGTGAGGCAGTCTATAGACTCTAAAGCCTCGTAAGCTTCACGACTACAAAACAAACTTTAAGCTATAGTGAACTTTAATACCTAGAAGAGACGGTGCGTTCATCTGCAAAACCAGCTTTTCTCTTTACAAATGAAATGAGAAGAACAGGAATTAAAAAACATCAAAGATTGGACACAAAATAACAACAAAAGGGTAAGCTATTAGTCTTATCCTTTAATTTGGAAATTTGTAAAGAGAGAGATGGGTGTATCCGAGCGAAGAGGGCTGGGAAAGGTGGTGATGAGAGAAAGGGAGCCCAAGAGAAGAGAAGAAGAGTGTTAGACCTGGAACAGACTCAATACAGATCTAAGAGAGATGGGAGAGGCTGAGAGGAGAGGAAAGAAAGAAAGAAAACCCAGAACAAAGCAAAGAGAGAAAGAAAGCCTGAGAGCAGAAAAGGGAGGCAATAGATCCGGATCGAAGTGGAGAGAGATGGGAGAGATGAAGAGAGATGGAGAGAGATGTGAGAGGATGAGAGGAAAGAAAGAAAGCCTGAGAGCAAAGAAGGGAGGTAATAGACCCAGATTTAAGCAGAGAGAGATGGAGAGAGACATCAGAGGCAAAGAGAAAGAAAACCTGAGAGCAGAGAAGGGAGGTGATAGATTATACACAGCTATATGAAAGTCAAAAGTTAGATAAGGGACAAGAGGAAGAAATGGAAAAATATATACTTGACAACATATATGTGAAGGTAACAGAAGAACAAAGGACAACATTATCTGCACCTTTTTCAGTAGAGGAAATATCAACCACAAAGAACCTGAAATCAGCAAAATCTCCAGGAACAGATGGATGTTCAGCAAACTATTATAAGACCTGCAAAGAGGAATTAATGCATTTACAAAAAACTTTTAATAGAGTAGCAGAAGAAGGGATACCCGAATCATGGGAATTAGCAAATACAGTACTGATCACAAAAGAAGGAAAAAAACAAAACCGAATAATAATTATCACCCAATATCGCTTTTAAACGTTGATTATAAGATATATATGACAATTCTAGCAAATAGACTGAAAACAATATTGGGAGATATTATACATATAGATCAAAACAGGTTTTTACTAGGGAGAAGATTATTGGACAATATAAGAATAATGCTGGATGCAATTGAATATTACGAAAAAGCTAATGAGAAACAAGCAGCGTTGTTGTTTATAGACGCAGAGAAGGCGTTCGACAACATAATTTGGTCATTCCTTTTTAAAGTAATGCAAAACTTAGAACTGGGAGATGGTTTTATAAGCAACATATCACAGGTCTCCGAGATGCAGTCATCTGTATAAGAAAAAAGGTGCAAAATCCGATTGCTCAAACTATTGAGGTATAACACTGCTCTCTATTGCTGGAAAAATCCTTGCAAGGATACTCCTGAACAGATTAGTTCCTGCTATTGCAGAAGAACTTCTCCCTGAAAGCCAATGTGGCTTCAGAGCCAATAGGAGTACCACAGATTTGCCCTTAGACAACTGCAAGAAAAATGTAGAGAGCAGAACAAGGGTCTCTACGTAACATTTGTCGACCACACCAAAGCCTTCGACACTGTGAGTAGAAAAGGTCTGTGGCAGATCCTGGAAAGACTAGGATGTCCCCCCAAATTCCTTAAAATGATTATCTTGCTACACAAGGGCCAGCGTGGTCAAGTCAGATATGGCGATGCTCTTTCAGAGCCCTTTCTAATAACTAATGGAGTGAAGCAAGGTTCTTGCACCAACTTTATTTACAATCTTTTTCAGCATGATGCTCCAAAGAGCTACAGCAGAGCTTGAAGAAGACAACGGCATCTATATACGTTACCGTACTGATGGTAGCTTCTTTAACTTAAGCCGTCTGAGGGCTCACACTAAGACTCTAAACTATCTAGTCCGTGAGCTGCTCTTCGCTGATGATGCTGCCCTTGTTGCCCACACAGAAGCAGCTCTGCAGCGCCTAACATCCTGCTTCGCAACAGCTGCAGAGCTGTTTGGGCTGGAAGTCAACCTGAAGAAAACAGAAGTCCTTTACCAGCCTGCACCACAGGATGAACACCACCATCCCCACATTGACGTTGGCAATTCTGTGCTTAAGTCCGTTCAGCAGTTCACATACCTGGGAAGCATCATCTCCTCAGATGCCAAGATTGACAAAGAGATCGATCACAGATTAGCAAAGGCACATAGCGCATTTGGAAGACTTTACAAAAGAGTCTGGAGTAACACAAGGCGAAACACAAAAATCAGTGTGTATAGAGCCATTGTACTGTCTATTCTCCTTTATGGATCTGAAACATGGGTCACCTATCGCCACCACCTACGACTCCTCGAACGCTTCCATCAGCGCTGTTTACGCACAATCCTAAATATACACTGGACTGACTATGTGACGAATGTTGCTGTCCTTGAGCAAGCAGGGATCACCAGCATTGAGGCCATGATATTGAGAACACAGCTGTGCTGGGCAGGGCATGTTTCTAGGATGGAGGACCATCGCCTCCCAAAAATAGTACTCTACGGTGAACTCGCCACGGGTCAGCGTAAGAGGGGCACTCCAAAAAAGTGATACAAGGACTCCCTGAAACAACATCTCAGGCTCGGCCAAATTGATCACCAACAATGGTCTGCCCTGGCCTCACATCGGGAGGCATGGAGACGCACTATCCACAGTGCTGTAGCCTTATTTGAGAACTCACGACGAACAAGTCTTGAAGAGAAACGACAACGCAGAAAGAATCACAACCCGGAAACATCACCCAAGGAGACCTTCTGCTGTGCCTTCTGCAACTGGACTTGTCTATCTCGGATTGGCCTTTTTAGTCATCAGCGCGCTTGCAGAAAACACAGGATGAGTCCTTCCTGAATCTTCGTTTGCGAAGAAAAGCCAGAGAGAGAGAGAGAGAGAGAGAGAGAGAGAGAGAGAGAGAGATATCACAGGTCTGTAAAAAACAAATGGCCCAGTTGATTATAAATGGGGAGAAAACAAAAACTATCCCTGTACAAAAAGGCACAAGACCCATTCTCCCCACTGTTGTTTATATTGTCCTTGGAAATGCTACTTAACATAATAAGAAAGGAAAAAGAATTACCCAGATTGAAAATAAAAGGACAGGAATATAAGGTGCAAGCATTTGCAGATGATCTATCGATGATTATAGAAGACCATCTTGAAAAGGTACAATATCTGTTGGAGATAATAAACAAATTTGGGAGGTTCTCTGGATTCAAGATAAATAAAGGGGAAACTACAATGATAATAAAGAACATACCAAAACGTGATGTAAATATATTAGAAATTAAATTGGGCTGTATAGTAGGAAAAAAAATAAAATATCGAGGAATTTGGCTGACTAACAGAAATACAAAATTGTTTGAGAATAATTATAAGAGGCTTTGGCAGGAAATTCAGAAAGACCTAGAAAAATGGTCAAAGCTAAACCTATCTCTACTGGGGAGGATAGAAACCATAAAAATGAATATCTTGCCCAAATTTTTGTTTTTGTTTCAGAACCTACCCATATTACATAATAAAAAACCATTCCAACAATGGGACAAAGGCTTAACTAAATTCATAGGGAAAGTAAAAAGGCAAGGATAAAATGGGCATGCTGGAAGAACAAAAAAATAAAGGTGGAGCTGCTTTACCCTGTTTAAAACTTTACTATATGCAATGCAGATCTATCTGGATAATAGACTGGATAAAGTTGTCTAACATAAGAATACTTACTTTGGAAGCCTTGAGACTAAGATACAGTTGGCATGCCTACTTACGTTATAGTAGCTCAAAAGTAAATATGAACTTCGAACATCATATAATACGGAAAGCACTATTAAAAATATGGACCAATATTAAACAACAATTTTATAGGATGCTACTGAGATGGATAACTCCTCAAGAAGCTTTCCTAGGAAGATGGATGGAGACAAAGAATTGGCTAATTTATAAAGAATTACTAAGGTGGGATGAAAAAAGGAGAGTATATTTTTAAAACAAGAGAGGAAATGGAGAAAGATCAGATCTGTCTGGAGGCAAATAGCTAATGCACATTGGAAACTGATTAATGCAGTGTAGATGTGTAAATTGTTATTGCTTAAAACAATTTGTAAGCTGCTTTGATAGCCTTGTGGCTGAAGAGCAGGGTATAAATAAATAAATAAATAAATAAATAAATTACAGTCGTACCTTCACATTTGTGGGGGTTAGGGGCACAAGACCCACGCAAATGTGAAAAAAACCACAAAAAATACGCCTCCCCCATCCGCCCGCAACCCCCCACCCTTCCAAAGTGGCAATGGGGCTTTTTGAGCCCCACAGCCGCTTTGGGGAGGACCAAGGGGTGGCATCCAGGAGGCTTCTCAGCCACACACACCCCCGCGCTTCCCAAAGCGACTATGGGGATCTCAAGCCCCACAGCTGCTTCAGGAAGGGCTGAGAGGTGGTGGCCAGGAGGCTTCTCAGCCACCACCCCCCGCGCTTCCCAAAGTGGCTATGGGGCTCTTGAGCCCCACAGCTGCTTTGGGAAGGGTTGAGAGGTGGCAGCCGGGCGGCTTCTCATCCACACACCCCCACAATTCCTAAAGCCACAACAAGGCTTGCAAAGTCCCATCGCTGCTTTGAGAAGGCAGGGGGAGTGGCTGAAAAAGCCTTTGCCCCAAACTCCCCGCTATCCCGGGGCTTGGCTCTCCACCCCAAATGGAGCCAAGCCCCAAGAGAGAGGGGAGTTGGGTGCGCGGTTTGCTTGGGGAGCACTTCATTTAAATTTGCTCCACTCCCTTGTGTGCGAGGGAGAGAAGCTGATTTAAATGGGGTGCTTGCTGAGCAAACCGCGAATAGGCAGAACTACGAAAGGGAAAGCCATGAATGTGGAGGGGCAACTGTATCTCATTCTGGGGTTATTTAAGACAAAGGAAGAAATAAGAAATTTAGAATATAAGAAATGGTAAATTAGTATGTATGAATAAGCTGTAAAATGAAATAAGACATTGATATAAATATGTAAATTAATGACTGTTAAGCTTTAATAAAAACAATAAGCAAAAAAATGTGTTCCCATGGATATGATATGCTGTGTTTCTAGACAGGACTTAAATCTACTGTGTTGCAGGCACTGCAAGACCAGCATGACAGAATTTCCTTCTTTTCTGAACCTCCCTGCCCTCCAGACTAGTTTTTTTAATGCACAGCAAGCTGCAGTGAGGAGGTCACCCCCTGCTTCTACCTGATGTCTCTTGTGCATCAGCAGAAGTCTAGTTTTAGATTCTGCCCAGTACTTTGCAGTGCAGCGAGTATCCTCCCCATGACTGGACTCCTTCATGCGTCAGGGTAAATGCATGTCCCACCCATCATCATTTAATTTTTTTTTTTTTAATAATTACTTTTTTACAAAAGTCTTCCCTGTGTCCTCTACAGGGATAGTTCAGACAGGCATGTTTTCAGGTTTGGGAGGAAGTATTCCCTTGACCTAAGACAGGTCATGAGACCAAAAATCACCCCCCCCAAAAAACCCTGGTAGGTGCTTTCCAGTCACCTTAAAAATATATAGATGCCCCAAGGGGATGCATACAACTTCCAAGATATACCTAGCCTGTCCCTCCTTCATATCATCATGTTCATGGGGGAGATCTCTCACCCTGGTGATGATGGTGCAGGTTCCCTGGGGTCTTTGGTCAAAAGCACCATGGATCCAGGGATGAGAAAAGCCATTTTGTCCTCCTAGAGAGTCACTACCAGGTGGAGTAAAGAACAATAGACTAGACAAGTGATTCTTAATCTGTGGCCCAGGGAATCCTAGGGGGCTGTGATGTCCTCACAGAGCGTCCATGAAGGCTTGAAGGCTGTTTGGTCCACCTTCTCCCTGCAGTAGAGTAGCTATGTGACAGGAGCCAAGGCAAAGGCTGGCTGGCTTGGCCTGCTATCTGAGAAAGCAGTCAGATGTTGGCAAAGTATAAACAAACAGCAAGATCTGGGCAGATAGCCAACTGTTAATTAGTACAATGCAGTGGAAACACACTTCTTGCAAAGAAGAATCCAGTGGAACTGTCCAAAGAGTCAGGGGCTCACAGAATTCAGCGTAGGTCCAGAGCAAGTCCATAGGTCACAGGATCAGGCAAACAGAGTATTCAGAGTCAGTCTAGGCAGGGATCAAGGCAACAGAAACAGAATCAGAGATATCAGACACGAAGCTTTCTCCAGGAAGATCAGTTGATCTCTGACAAAGCCTCCATAGCTCTTCAAGGTTTATATATAGCAATCAAGGCTTTGCCAGGTGCTCCTTGACAAGCCGGTCTTTCTGATAAAGCCTCAGCAATCTTCTTCAAGCTTCCTTTTGGGATCTCTGCTGGCTGAATGATGGTGGAGGTAAGTCTTCCTCTTCCTTATCTGAATTGGCAGGGCTCTCTGCTGGGACTGGTGCCAACCCACTAGGACGAGGCTCTTCTTCTTGAGCCTCTAGTTTGGCAGGGTTTGTTGCTGGCACAGGTGTAGATAAACCTGTGTCAGGGTCCATAGGGACATCCCCTGCCATATCCTCCTCCTCTGATTCCATAACCTTGCACATTCAATCTGTTCCAGCCACAAACTTGTAGGATGAAGCAGGAGAAAAATCTTCCCTCCCGCTATAGTGCCTCTGAGGGAAGGTTTAATGGATGGTGTAATTCTATTGTTGTTGTTGTTTTAAATCTTGAGTTAAGGGGGTCCACAGCAACAAAAGATAATTAAAGGGGGTCCCTGGTTAAGAAAAGGTTAAGAGCCACTGAACTACCCCATATAAGACAGTCCACATTTTTATGGCTTTTTGCTGAGAGCTCACTAAAGCATTTTAGCAGGACCAGATGCAACTGCATAGCAATACAGTTGCAAACTTTCACGGGTTTGGCATTTGTGGATTTGATGATTTACGGATTTGATTAAACTCTCTAAACCTAATCCATGCCGGCAGACTCTGCTCCCTCTTCGGAGGGGCTTTCCACTGCGGCAAGAAAACAGAGGGTGATGGGGCTTCCAGGCTTTCCAGGCATGGACTAAGCTCTCGGACTTTGTGCCCAGAGTTGCTGGAGGAAAGCAAGCCCCGCTTTCTATGTCTTCGGCAGGGCTTTCCACCATAGCAGGGAAAGCAGAAGATGATGGGGCTTCTTTCGGGCTCTTCGGACATGGAGTAAGTTCCTGAGCTTACTCTGTGCCAGGAGAGGTTGCAGGAAAGAGCACACACTGCTCTCTCTTTGGCAGAGCTTTTGAGGTTTCTGTGCCACGAGAGGGTGGGAGAAGAAGGGGGCTTCTTTCAGGCTCCCCTGACATGAACTCTTGGAGCTTGCTCTCTGCTGGCTGAGGCTGTGGGAGGTTTTCCTGCCACCAAAGAGAGAGCAATATGCTGTTCTTTCCTGCACCCTTTCCTGTCACAGAACAAGCACTGAGAGTTTAATTCATGCTGGGGGAGCCCCGTTCTCCCCCTTCCACCCCAAAATGACAGGGAAACTTCAAAAGCTCCACTGAAGAGAGAGTGGTGTCCTGTTCCTTCCTGCAACCCCTCCCGGCACAGAGCAAGCTCCAAGAGCTTAGTTCCTACTATCAGGCTCATCCCTGAATTCTGGACTTTGGAGTAGAATTCATGGAGGACCCTTACATGAGGCTGCCTGTAGCTTGTTTCCCTTGCCTAGGCCTCTAGAGATTCTGGAGGGAAGGCAGCCCGCCTTGTTGGCCTGGGAACACTGCTCTCCACTGCGGCTCAAGGTCAGTTCTTTCAGGTGCAAATGCCTTTCCCACGCTGGGGGGTTTATCTGGGGTTTTGCTTCAGTTGTATTCAGTTTCGGCTTTATTCCATGTTCCTGACACACAAATCCTTGCCAATAAAGAAATTTATTGATTGAATGTGAGCATGTGTGCTTGGTACATCACACCTACTACGAGAGCCTGAAAGAAACCCCATCGCCCTCTGCAATCTCCACCATGACAGGGAAGTGCTAAAAGAGCTGCTGCTGCAGCAGAAAAAATTAGGGGAAATCAAGTGTTTTTACAGGTTATCTCAATTCCTTCTAATTTTCTCACCCTGGTGACCAAGCGTCAAACAGCCACCACTGCCATTTTTTCTGAGCAGTTATTACAAAATGCCAGAAGCATCACCATGGCAGACAAACGTATCATACTGACCTTGTGTAAGTCGACCCAGGCTTTTTAGGTCTTTTCCCCCCATATATTTTTATTCACATTTTTTTCACCTTCGCAGTGGTCTGGCGCCTGAACCCCCATGAATTTGAAGGGCCGACTCTACAAAGAAAACCAAAACCAGCACAGGGTGAAAAATGTTATGAGGTGCAGTCCAACAATCTACAGGTTCAAAATTGTCCACCCCTGTGCTTCCTTCTGCAGAATACTAGTAAGGTTTAGCTAAAGTGTCACTGCCATTCTATCTGAGAGATCCTCCACCAGTGTCACCCTCACTACTGCTATCACTACTGCACAACAATTCTTCGGCACATTTAGTCTGGCTCCTCAGCAAAAGCCTGTCCAACTTGGAAGATCCTACTAGTAGTAGTGCTACCATCAGCATACCCTTCCTGGTATTGAGGTGAGGCTGACTGGCCTATAGTTTCTGGATCTTTTTTGAAGAGAGGGACAGTGTTTGCTCTTCTCCAGTCTTCTGGCACCTCACTATTTCATAAAATGCCTCAAAAATGAGGGCAAGTGGTTTTGCAAGTATGTTAGCAAGTTCCTTCAATATTCTGGAATGCAGATCATCATAGAATCATAGAATTGCAGAGTTGGAAGAGACCACGAGAGCCATCCAGTCCAACCCCCTGACATGCAGGAAATCACGATCAAAGCATCCCCGACAGATGGCAATCCAGCCTCTGTTTAAAGCAGAACAAAGATAATTGGTTAACTTATAGAAATTTGTTTAAAAATAGCTGACATGAAATTCAAAACATTAACATGCAAATTCCAAAAGCGCAAAAGTAAATGTGGCATCATACTCTTACAGTGCAATACATACAGAAATGTAATTCAATTTTAAAATTTAAACAGTTAAAATGTCAACAATAAATTTACTCACCATACATGCATCTATCACATTTAATACTAATTTAGAAGTCCATATCATATCAATTCTCAAAAACGATTTGTGTGAATCTGAAAAAAAGTAAAGCCTCTCTTATTATCTCCTTTTATTCTCCAAGCATCTGCTAGTTCTAATTCCTCAATTATTTCAAAAAATTCTTTTGCCAATTTACCTTGATTTTTCCTTAATCCCTTTTATTGACTTCCTATCACCCTGAGGCTCTACTACTCATTAAAATCACCCAACAGACACCAGTTATCATATTGTAAAGAAATTATCACTTCTTTCAATTCTTTATAAAATGTAAATCTTTCTTTAACTGGTGCATAGATCCCCACAATTAGCATTTTATAGTTATTAATTGTAATTTCTACCCCTATATATCTCCCCTTCTTGTCTGAAAAAAATAGTTTGGGGGCAAGTCTGTTTTTGACATACAGTACTATCCCATTTTTGTTTTTAATACCTAGTGAGGTAAATTCCTCACCTAAGTTTCTTTTTTTTCTAAGAATGCAGCATATTTTCTTTTAATTCCAATTCCTTGGAGATATATAAAATCTAAATCTAGCTTTTTAAAATAGTGAAAATTAAGTTCCTTTTTTTCAAAGTATTAATTCCTTTCACATTCCATGTCAGGAATTTATAGTCCATTTCCTACTCTCACCTCTCCTTTAGTTTTGTTAAGTTCTTCTCACTTCTCTTCCTCTATATCAGAAACACTCAACTCCAACAAGCTCTTCTCTTTCTGCTCTCTATTCTCTTCCAATCCTTTCTTTTGTCCTTTCTTTTTCTTCCTCTCATCCTCTTCTTTCTTATCTTGATTTTGATCTACTTCCTCTGGGAGATCCAGTTCTTCATTTCCTACAATTACTTTTCCCTGTTCTTTTCGGTGCTGGGTAAATTCTCTCTTATAACATTTCAATAATTCCTTTGCTTTTTCCATTGGATTTATTTTATATCTTTTTCCTTTAAAAGAAAGTCCACACCTTCAAGTTTGTCCCAGCTAAAGGGATTTTTTTCTTTTTTGAGCTTCTCTACTAAAAAGGAGTAATCTTTTCTTCTTCACATTAATCTTATTGGAACTTCTTTCAAGATGATAACTAACTTTCCATCTATTAGAATACCTTTGTGGTGGAGGACCTCCAAAATATAATCTTTCACACTCCTTTTTATACATTGCACAATAATGTCCTATGGTAGATATTTTTTCCTTGCTGTTATCAAGCTCACCCTATAGATCCAGTCCATTTCTTTCTACAAAAGTTCTTTCTCCCATTCTAGACTTGATGCCAGCTCCATAATTATTTTCCTTCCAATATTTTCATTAGGGCATTCCGCAACTCCTCTTAGCCTTAGCCAAGTTTCCTTCTCTCTTTGTTCTGCTAGTCTTCTTTATTTATCTCCACCTCTCTTTTCTTCACTATTTTCAACATGCCATACATTGCATTAAATTTAGTATTTAGATCATCTAAACAATTATCAGTTTCTTTTCAAAAATCTATTATTTCCTTCATAAATTTTTGCATGTGCTGTGGAGTCCCTTCTTCTATTGATCCTCTTTTATATGGTGAAGGCTGCATATCTTGAAGTCTTCCTCTTGATCTTAGGTTATGTGTTGATATACTTTTTACTCTTTGTATTTATTTACCTTTATCTTTATCTTCACAGGCTGTTAGGTTCTTCTTTAGTATTACCCCTCTTAAGTCCTTTTTCTTCCTTTGTATTAATTATTACCCAAATTGTCTCTCTGGCACTTCTTCTTCTTCTTTTTCTTCTTCTTCACCTTATTGTTGTTTTTTTCTTCCAATATATTTAGCTTTCAAGAATCCAACATTCCAAAAGTCCATAAAAAAATAACCAACCCACTTATTTCAACTTTTCAAAAATTTTAAAATAGAATTTTAAAATAAAATTGTGAAATATTGCAAAATTAGAAAAAGATTTGAAAGTGCTTTGGTGTATTTTATCATGCCATTAATTTGCCATTCTTGATTTTTTTAGCCCAAAATCAAGACATAGTCATTAAACCCACTGATGGCAGTGGTACTGCATCTTTGGACAGACAACACTACCAAGAGGTTTACATTCAGCAGACAATTGTTTAGTTATCAGTTACTTAAAGATGACCCTACTATAGTTCTATTATATTTATCATTAAAATGATTGTTCAGGAATCCCTGTCATTAATTTCATTGATTTCTCTACTTGCATTTTTAAATACAATAAGCGCGCTTGAGTTCCCATATTTTACATTCTTCCTAAAATGCACAGACTTGATTTTCCTCTTCCTGGAATACAGAAAGCCCGGGCTTTTGCTGACAACTTGCTCTTTTGACCCTTTTAAATTATAACTAGAACACATTAATCTGACGTGTGTGATCCACTTTTTCAACCACATGTCGAATTAATGGGTTCCTATGGGGAATTTCACTTTGTTAATTCCAAGGAGTTTGGGAAAAGGAAGATATTTCTTCCTTTTGTATATTTGGGAAAAGGAAGATGTCTGAAGATGAAGACTATGGATGCCTAGATACCACAACCATAATCTTAATAACAAAAGCAGTTCATAAAATAAAAAAGAAAGTGGGAAGGGTGGGAGTGATAGAGAGAGGGAGTGGCGACGGGGACTCTTGAAGCTCCCGTCACCACTTTCGGAAGAGCGGGGGTGGATGGGAGTGAGTGGGGATGGGGGCTCCTGAAGCCCCCATTGCCACTTTGGGAAGGGCGAGGTGGGTGGGAGTGAGTGGCGACAGGGGCTCCTGAAGCCCCCGTCGTGACTTTTGGAAGGGTGGGGGAGAGTGGGAGTGAGTGGCGACGGGGGCTCCTAAAGCTCCCGTCGCCACTTTGGAAAGGGTGGGGTGGGTGGGAGTGAGTGGTGATGGGGGCTCCTAAATCTTGCGTCGCCACTTTGGAAAGGGTGGGGTGGGTGGGAGTGAGTGGCGACGGGGGCTCCTAAATCTTGCGTCGCCACTTTGGGAAGGGCGGTGTGGGTGGGAGTGAGTGGCAATGGGGGCTCCAAAGCTACCATTGTCACTTTCGGAAGGGTGGGGGAGGGTGGAAGTGAGTGCCGACAGGGGCTCCTGAAGCTCCCGTCACCACTTTCGGAAGAGTGGGGGTGGATGGGAGTGAGTGGCGATGGGGACTCCAGAAGCCCCCATAGCCATTTTGGAAAGGGTGGGCGTGGGTGGGTGGGAGTGGCATCGGGGGCTCCTGAAGCCCCCATCACCACTCTGGGAAGGTCAGGGTGGACTGGAGTGAGTCGCAACGGGGGTTCCTGAAGCTCCCGTCGCAACTTTAGGAAGCGTGGGGGAAGGTGGGAGTGAGTGCCGACGTGGGCTCCTGAAGCCCCTGTCATGACATTGGGAAGGGCGGGGGTGGGTGGGAGTGAGTGGCAAGAGGGGCTCCAGAAGCCCCTGTCGCCACTTTGGGAAGGGTGGGGGAGAGTGGGAGTGAGTGAGAACCGGGGCTCCTAATCCTCCTGTTGCCACTTTGGGAAGGTTGGGGGAGGGCGTGAGAGAGTGGCGATGGGGGTTCCTGAAGCTCCAGTCGCCACTATGGGGAGGGAGGGGGAGGGTGGGAGTGAGTGGCGATGGGGGTCCTGAAGCCCCCGTCGCGACTTTCGGAAGGGCGGGGGAGAGCGGGAGTGAGTGGCGATGGGGGCTCCTAAAGCTCCCGTCGCCACTTTGGGAAGGGCGGGGAAGGGTGGGAGGGAGTGGTGACAGATACTCATGAAGCCCCATCGCCACTTTGGGAAAGGCGGGGTGGGTTGGAAAGAGTGGCGACGGGGGCTCCTGAAGCCCTCGTCGCGACTTTGGGAAGTGCAGGGAAAGGTGGGAGTGAGTTCCGACGGGGTATCCTGAAGCTCCAGTCACCACTATGGGGAGGGAGGGTGAGGGTGGGAGGGAGTGACGACAGATACTCCTGAAGCCCCCATCACCACTTTAGGAAGGGCGGGGGAGGGTAGGAGTGAGTGGCGACGGGGGAGGGTGGGAGGGAATGGTGTCGGGGGCTCCAGAAGCACCTGTCACCTCTTTGGGAAGGGTGAGGTGGGATGGAAAGGGCGGGAGAGGGTGGGAGTGCGTGGCGACAGAGGCTCATGAAGCCCCCGTTGACACTTTGGGAAGGGCAGGGTGGGTTGGAGTGAGTGGCGACGGGGGCTCCTGAAGGTCCTGTTGCCATTTTGGGAAGCGCGCGGGAAGGTGGGAGTGAATGGCAACTGGGGCTCCTGAAGCCCTCGTTGCGACTTTGGGAAGGGTGGGGGAGAGTGGGAGTGAGTGGCAACGGGTACTCCTAAACTTCCCGTCGCCACTTTCGGAAGGGTGGGGGAAGGTGGGAGTGAGTGGCGACGGGGGCTCCTGAAGCCACCATCGCCACTTTGTACAGAGTGGGGGGTTGGTGGGTGTGAGTGAGTGACGACGGGGTCTCCTCAAGCCCCTGTCGCCACTTTGGGAAGGGTGAGGGGGGTCGGAGTGAGTGGCGATGGGGGATTCTGATGCCCCCATCACCACTTTGGGAAGGGCGGGGGTTGGTGGGAGTGAATGGCGACGGGAGTTCGTGACGTACCCATCGCCAGTTTGGGAATGGTGGGGGATTGGTGGCTGCGAGTGAGTGGCGACGGGAGCTCCTGAAGCC
The DNA here is from genome assembly GCA_030847615.1 of Gambelia wislizenii. NCBI lineage: Eukaryota > Metazoa > Chordata > Lepidosauria > Squamata > Crotaphytidae > Gambelia > Gambelia wislizenii. Next base: position 17,254,517 of record JAUMIR010000010.1, on the reverse strand, counting down.
CCTGTCACCACTTTGGGAAGGGCGGGGAGGTAGGAGTGAGTGATGACAGGGGCTCCTGAAGCCCCCGTCGCCACTTTGGGAAGGGCGGGGGTGGGGGGGTGAATGGCTACAGGGGCTCCTAAATCCCCCATTGCCACTTTGGGAAGGGCAGGAGGGTGGGTGTGAGTGGCGACAGGGGTTCCTGAAGCCCCCATCGCCACTTTGGGAAGGGTGAGGGGGGGTGGGAGTGTGTGGCGATTGGGGCTCCTGAAGCCCCTCTTCCCACTTTGGAAGGGCGTTGGTGGGAGTGAGTGGTGATGGGAGCTCCTGAAGCCCCCATCGCCACTTTGGGAAGGACAGGGAGGGTGGTAGTGAGTGGCGACGGGGGCTCCTGAAGCCTCTGTCAAAACTTTGGGAAGGGTGACGGGGGTGGGAGTGAGGGGTGACAGGGGCTCCTGAAGCCCCTTTTCCCACTTTGGGAAGGGTGAGGGGTTGGTTGGTAGGAGTGAGTGACGGCAGGCTCTCCTGAAGACGTCGGCACTTTGGGAAGGGTGAGGGATTGCTGGGTGGGATTGAGTGGCGACGGGGGTTCCTGACCCCCTGTCGCCACTTTGGTAAGGGTGAAGGTGGGTGGGAGTGAATGGTGACGGGGGTTCCTGAAGCCCCCGCACCACTTTGGGAAGGGCGATGGGTTGGTGGGTTGGAATGTGTGGCAAGAGGGGTTCCTGAAGCCCCCGTTGCCACTTTGGATCAGCTTCAATCTGTGAGTACCGATGACGTGGACAAACTCCTTGGTAGAGTGAGAAAGACGACCTGTCCCCTCGATCCCTGTCCATCTTGGCTGGCCACCCAAGGGGGTGACACATCGAGAGTACTCCTTAGGGATATTATCAATGTGTCCTTCAGGGAGGGGTTCGTTCCACCCTGTCTGAAGGAAGCGGCGGTTAAGCCGCTCCTGAAAAAGCCTTCCCTGGACCCCTTGGACAGGAACAACTATAGACCAGTCTCCTTGCTGCCTTTTCTAAGCAAGGTGATTGAGAGGGCGGTCGCTTCCCAACTCCAAGCTGTCTTGGATGAAACTGATTATCTAGATCCATTTCAAACTGGCTTTAGGACAAGATATGGAGTGGAGACTGCCATGGTTGCTCTGGCTGATGACCTCCGCTTGGGTATCGACAGGGGTAGTGTGACCCTGTTGGTGCTCTTGGACCTCTCAGCGGCCTTTGACACAATAGATCATTCCATCCTCCTGGATCGCCTGAGGGGGTTAGGAATTGGAGGCACTGCTTTGCAGTGGTTCCGTTCCTTCCTTTCGGGCAGATCCCAGAGGGTGAGGCTCGGGGACAGCTGCTCTACCAGAATAGAGCTTAACTGTGGCGTTCCTCAGGGTGCCATCCTGTCCCCGATGCTATTTAACATCTATATGAAGCCGCTGGAGAGATCATTCGGAGGCATGGAGTGCGTTGTCATCAGTATGCTGATGACACCCAGATATACTTCTCCATGTCTCGGTCATCAGCTTCGACTTCAGATGGCATCTCTCCTCTCAATGATTGTCTTAAAGCAGTAATGGACTGGATGAGGAAAAACCAATTGAGACTGAATCCAAACAAAACGGAGGTACTAACAGTTACAGGCCCGAAACCAGGTCTGGGAATACAACTTCCAGTCCTGGATGGAACTACACTCTCCTCCAAAGACTGTGTTCACAGTCTGGGGTACTCCTGGACCCGACGCTCCAGATGTCTAATCAGGTAAATGCGACGGTCAGGAGTGCCTGTTATCAACTTCGGCTGATACGCCAGCTGCGCCCTTTCCTGGAAACTAGGGACCTCGAAACTGTGGTACATGCACTGGTAACCTCCCGTCTGGATTTCTGTAATGCGCTCTACATGGGGCTACCCTTGTGCTTAACTTGGAAACTTCAACTAGTTCAGAACATGGCAGCCAGGTTGATTTCTGGTGTTTCCAGAAGAGAGCATATAACACCTGTGCTAAAAGCTCTCCACTGGCTGCCTATTCGTTTCCGGGCACAGTACAAGGTGTTGGTTATAACCTTTAAAGCCCTGCATGGTTTGGGTCCAACTTATCTCCGGGACCGCCTCCTTCCGTACGACCCTCCCCGCGCACTTCGGTCCTCTGGGAGGAATCTGTTACAGCCTATGAAAACAAGGCTGTCGGTGACGTCCCAGAGGGTCTTCTCCGCTGCTGCTCCCAGATTATGGAATGGCCTGCCGGACGAGATCCATCTTATTAACACCTTAGACAGCTTTAAAAAAGCTGTCAAGACAGATCTTTTCCGGCAGGCCTTTCCTGAATAACAAGACTCGGCTGTCCTCCCTGAGCTGTAATCAGATTTTTTTTTTTAAAAAAAACTAACTATTGTATGTTTTAATCTTTTTCTAATTTATATATTTTTAATTTACTGTATGTTTTTAATCTTTTATAGTTTAATATTATTTTAAGGGGGGGTGGGCTAGGGTACTGGGACTATGGAGTTTTTATATTGTAAGCCCCCCCGATTGCGTTGCAGAGGGGCGGGATAGAAATAAAATTTTATTATTATTATTATTATAAGGGGGGTGGGAGTGAGTGACGACAGGGGCTCCAGAAGCCCCCGTTGCCACTTTGGGAGGGACGGATGTGGGTGGGAGTGAATGGCGACAGGGGTTCCAGAAACCCCCCTTCGCCACTTTGGGAAGTGCAGTGGTGGGTGGGAGTGAGTGACGACGGGGGATCCTGAAGCCCCTATCGCCACTTTGGGCAGGGCGAGGCGTTGGTGGGTGGGAGTGAGTGACGACAGGGACTCCTGAATTCCCAGTCGTCACTTTGGGAAGTGCGTGGGTGGGTGGGAGTGACTGAGGATGGGGTGGGTTGTTGCAGGCCCCTGGGGCGAGGACTATTATTATTCACGTTTTTTTCACATTCGCGGGGGTCTTCTGGCCCTAACCTCCGCGAATGTGAACGGACGACTTTATTAAGCTATTTCTTCACTTTCTTTTTTTCCAGAAAAAGAAATAACTTTCTTTTTTTCCAGAAAAATAAATATTTTTATAAATTTTATTAATTAATTTTATTAATTTCTTTTGTAAGAATATTTAGATGTGCAGTCAACAATGTGTTTCCATTAACAGGTAGTACTATATACATAGCTGCACTTTTGTATGGTTTTTCAAGTAAGAAAATAGAAACTATGCCTCTCAAGCATTAATGCTTGATATATACAGAAGAAAAAAAATAAACATTTCTAGCAAAACAGTGACTCCTCATGCAGGATATGTATTCCAGTGATGAGTTCTGAGAGTAACCAATAATACTCATCATAGAACAGATAATCATATGTGTAGTAAACAATACACATAAATGTTTTTCCTGTGTCATCTACAGCAAAATGGTAGACACCATAATTGCAGTCGTTCTGTGAATTACATAAGTTAACAGTGGAATTTTAAGAAACAAGTAGCAACTCACAGAAGGTCTCAATGGACAAGAAGTACTATAGATGAATGGTGAAATATAGTTTCCCTATGTTCCATGTACAGCAACATGGTAGACATCATAAGTGCTCTGTGTTGGTGCATTGCATAAATTTACAGTGGAATTTTTACAAACAAGTAGCAACTATCAGGAGGTCTCAGTGGACAATCAGTAATGTAGATGAATGATGAAGAATTATTTCATTTCTTCAAGCAATGTACTGTACTACATACACTGGATTGTGATTGATGGACTTGGTGAAGATGGGGGGGGGTTAGGCTCTCCCATGGCCCCTTCAACATCATATTCAAGGTCTTCCTCTTCTGCATCCAACACTATACGTAATTCCCCAGGAGACCACTCTCCATGTGGTGTTGGTGGTGATAGCGCCTGAAGCACATTATCTGAAGGTGCAGGAGATACATGCAAGGGACACTGCAATCCATTGTCCTCATCTTTCTCCACCTCCTGTTCCTCCTCTACTATGGGAACATCTGTAAAAAAACAGGTAGAGGGGTGGTTATGAGTTGAAGTGTGTGATGCTGCCTAATTATTCTATTTCCAGTTATTTAATGTGCTTAAAGTCAACCCTGTCAGGGATGATGGGAGTTGTAGCTCTTCACCTCTGGCTCAAACTCACCACCTTGTTATGCAGCAGAGCCAACCAGCTTAGATCAGTGGTTAATGCTTTTCTCCAAAGCAGCAGAGTTTCAGAGAATAGGCTGAAGATCCTGACAAACTCTCCAAGCCTTCTCACTCTTCTCCAGGTGTCTCCAAAACGTCTCCAGGATTCACTCAGGCAACTCAGTAGTTTTATATAAAACCTACTTTATTCTTCTATATAAATATACTATATGGTCAACAAATCACAATCTCTATACACTACACCACCTCTACTCCACCACAAAAATACATTGGCAAACATTGCAATTTTATAGCCATTGTTTATCACCACCCACTAATTAGTTTCCACCCAGTGGGTGTGTACTTCCATTCTGATTGGTCCACATAGTTCCACCCATGCCTAAGACCAACCCATGTATTTCAACATTTCACCTTGTACACTTAATGATTCTCAGGTGTTTCCAATCTGCATTCAGTACCTCTGTCCTTGGCTCTCAGGCCTTCTAGATTACATTAGCAGTTTCACCTGTGTAGCTTCATAATTGCTCTTGCTTAGTCATTGTGACTTTCACATACATATTTTATTTCTTTCACTGTATGTCCCATGTTGCATTTTCCTTAACAATCCCCTCCGAAATAAAATATTGTATGTGTCTTACAATGTCATTCCAACCATTTGTGTCAGCCGTTCATGTTTTTCTACTGTCAATGCTTTTGTGAACAAATCTGCTATGTTGTGTTGTGTTTCTATATATCTCAATTCTATTTCACCCTTCTGAACCATGTCTCGCACATTTTGATATCTTACACCAACATATTTTGTTCTGTTCTTCAAACTTTCAGTTTCAGCCATCGCTATGCATGACTGTGAATCTTCCAGAATTTCCACTGGTATCTTGTAACTTTCATTTAAGTCATTTAGCAATTGCTTAATCCACTGTACCTCATTTACTATCTCATTCAAAGCAGCGAATTCTGCTTCCGTTGTGCTTAACGCTACATTCGTTTGTTTTCTACTTCTCCAAACTATTGGACTTTCACTATATTTAATTATCATTCCTGTAACTGACTTCTTGTCTCCTAATTCTGATGCAAATGAACTGTCTACATAACAATCTAGATCTGAACTATTATTTCTTATAATCAATTTCCTATCTAAGGTTCCTTTCAAATATCTCAATAAATGTTTTACCGCTGTCCAGTCTTCAATTTTTGGATCATTAACCCTTCTAGACAATACATTTACAGCATAAGAAATGTCTGGTCTGGTGTGGCAAGATATGAATTGTAAAGATCCTATTATACTTCTGAAGAAAGTCTTGTCCTCAAACGCTCTAGTTGTTTCCTCAGACACAAAACCAGTTGTCATTGGAGCTCTTACTATTTTTGCATTCTGTAATCCACACTTTTCAATCAGTCTTTCAATTTTATTTCTCTGACTTAATAAACAATGTCCTTCTTCTGTCCATTCAACGCAAATACCTAAATAAGACTTCAATACACCTAAGTCCTTCAAAACAAACTTCTCAGACAATTCTCTTTTTACTGACTCAATTTCCTGTTTTGACTTTGCTGCTACGCACAAATCATCTACATAAATCACTAATACTATGTCTCCTTTTGTATAAACACAAGCATCTGCAATGCTCCTCTTGTAACCTAGCTTAACTAGCTCATCATTGATGCACAGATTCCACGCTCTGGCACTTTGTTTTAAACCATACAACGCTTTCTTTAATTTATATACTCTCTGACTACCATTTTCTTCAAAACCTTGTGGCTGTTCCATAAATATTTCCTCATCCAGAACCGCATTCAAGTAAGCTGTCTCAAAATCAAAATGTTCTACAACTAAATTCCTTTTTACTGCTACAGCTAAAACCATTCTCAGACTTTCTGGCTTTGCAGTTGGAGAATATGTCTTATCATAGTTCTCATACTGCTGTTGTGCAAAACCCTTAGCCACTAACCTAGCTTTATATTTGATACTTCCATCTGGCATTTCTTTCCTTTTGTATACCCATTTACAACCAATTACTTTCTTGTCTTTGGGTCTGTCAACAATTTCAAAAACATCTTTATTTACCAGGCAACCAAACTCATTATCCATTGCATCAAACCATCTTTCCTGCTCTTCACTAGAATAACTTTCCAATTCTTCAAAACTTTCAGGCTCTTCTAGTGCTAAACAAGCTCTTGCCTTTGTCACAACAAACCTATCTGGAGGCTTTCTAACTCTGTGACTACGCCTGGGAATAAAATCTGCTGTTCTGTCTCTTTCATCCTCACTTTCTCTACTGGGAGTTGTAGTTCTATGACTAAATCTCTTGTCTTCAGTCATTCGAGTAGTAGTAGGCCTAGATGCTATCTCATCATCAGAAGAACTACCACTGCTGCTAGGTGATGCTTCCTGCTTAACTGAAACCCCTCCGTTTCCTGAGGTTGGTTCAGTTTGTGCTTCTGGCTCATTTGAACTCCCTAACCTCAAAAACACTTCTTTATTGGCATGCAGTTTGTCCCAACCAGCATGTCTCTCAAAATTTGCAGACCTAGAATACTGCACTTGTTTTCCTCCCAAATGAAACTTGTAGCTATTTCCAGAATACCCCAAAAACCTAAGCCTTTTGCTTTTGGGTTCTCCTTTCCTCCTGAAACAAGCAGGTGTGTAAACATGAGCAAATTGTCCAAAAACCCTTAAGTACTTGTAATTTGGCATTCTCCCATACAATACCCTGTAGGGAATGTCTTCAATTTCTGAATGATACAATCTGTTACTGATATGTATTGCAGTCAAAGTTGCTTCTGCCCAAAAACTATCTTTCACCCCTGCATCTGCCATCATACAAGCAGTAATTCTTTTTATATCTTGTATTTTCTTCTCTGCTAACCCATCCTCACTAGGACAAGCAGGGTTTGTAGTTTCATGCCTTATTCCCACCTTTTGAAACCAGTTAAACAATTGATTATTTAAAAATTCTCCTCCTCTATCAGTAATAATGGTGCCTACTCTGCTATCAAATTGTCTTTCCACCATTCTTACCCATGCTTTTAAACTTTGCCCAGCGTCAGATTTGTTTTTCATTATTCTCACAAATGCAAACCTTGTATACCTATCAACAATGACTAGGAAATACTTGCTTCCCCCTAAGGACAAGCAATTAGCTTGGGCAACATCTGCATGTACATACTGAAATGGTCTTTGAGCAATTCTTTTTGTTTTCTTAGCTACTGGAAAAGCTCTGACCTTTACCTGTTGACATACCGTACAGTCTAAGTGGTTTTTGCATTCAGTAACTTTTAAATCTGGACACATACTGATTAAATTCTTTAAACATTTGAAGCTCGCATGGCCAAATTTTCTGTGAAGCTCGTGTATGCAGTCTTTGTGGATTGGAATATTTTCTATGTTATTAGCTTCTTCAACCCTGTAGCTATCAATATTGTCCTCCAAATAATAAAGTTTGTCCTTTTTCAAACCTATGCCACGCAATTCCCCATTCAGTTTTATCTTACACATGTTCTTTTCAAAGATGACTGTGTAGTCTCTTTCTGTTAATCTGCTTACTGATAACAAATTATTTTCTAACTCCTTTACATGTAAGACATCATTAAAATTCTCTTTTAGCCCTGGAATGTACACAGTACCCATTTGATTTACAGTACTTAGCTCTTTCCCGTCAGCCAAAACTACAGCATTTACATTAGCTGATTTTCTATTACTTATTAAATTTATATCATTACACATCAAAGATGTGGCTCCTGAATCAACTAGCCATTTAGAATTTACATTTTGTTTTTCCTTAATCATGGTTGCAACCCCCTTTTTATTACCACTGTCCCTCAAAAATGGAGGTCTGGACTGTTTTTGATACTGCCGCGGCTGCCATCTGCTCTCTGCTTGCTTGCATCTCTCAGCTGCAAAATGTTTACAATGTCTCTGCAGATGACCAATCTTCTTACAATAAAAGCACCTCCGTTGCTCCCTTGTAGAGGCTGCCTCCTCCTGCATTCGCCAGACAGGAGTTGTTTGTTGTTTTGGCACAGTCTTTAAGCTTGCTGAGTCACCCTGCTCAGACATTCTTCTCTGGTTCTCTTCCAGTATTCTGGCCACAATTAAATCTCTATTAAGCTCAGTTTCTGGCAGGTTTTGCAGGCTGTTCGTTATGTTGTCCCACGAAGAGTCTAGTGATTCTATTAAAATGTAGCATTGCTGCTCTTTGCTAATTTGCACTCCCCTCAGTTCAGCTTGCACAAACAAATCTTGCATTATTTTTAAATGTTCTATCACACACTGCCCTTTAGCCATCTTTTGCCTGTATATCCTTTTAGACCATAGCATTTTTGCAAAAGCAGTTGAAGGAGTGTGTAATCTCTGCAAGGTATCCCACACATCCTTGGCTGACGTTTTATCTCTGACGTCATTAATTAAGTCTTCTTCAAGCATGAGATAAAGACAGGCTTTTGCTTTACTATCTCTCTCTTGAGTGGCTTCATCAGCATCAGCTGCCAGCCCTGTTTCAACTGTTGACCACAGACCTTCCTTTACTAGTAGAGATTGGGCATAAATCTTCCAGGTAGAGTAGTTGCTTCTATTTAATTTACTAAACTTTAGAATTTCCATCTTGATTTGTGCAGTGACTCAATTTGACACAGTCCTTCTGAGTATGCACAGCCAACCCGTCTGGGCTTAAGCAAAACACAAAATGATTTACTCACGAGGCTTATCAGTGCAGCACAAACAGCTTGCTCTGATCTGTCGTCCACAAAGCTTTCTTCCACTCTCTGGAACTTTCAGCTTCTGTGGATGCTGGGTGCTCTAGTAACTGGGCCCATAACCCTTGTCAGGGATGATGGGAGTTGTAGCTCTTCACCTCTGGCTCAAACTCACCACCTTGTTATGCAGCAGAGCCAACCAGCTTAGATCAGTGGTTAATGCTTTTCTCCAAAGCAGCAGAGTTTCAGAGAATAGGCTGAAGATCCTGACAAACTCTCCAAGCCTTCTCACTCTTCTCCAGGTGTCTCCAAAACGTCTCCAGGATTCACTCAGGCAACTCAGTAGTTTTATATAAAACCTACTTTATTCTTCTATATAAATATACTATATGGTCAACAAATCACAATCTCTATACACTACACCACCTCTACTCCACCACAAAAATACATTGGCAAACATTGCAATTTTATAGCCATTGTTTATCACCACCCACTAATTAGTTTCCACCCAGTGGGTGTGTACTTCCATTCTGATTGGTCCACATAGTTCCACCCATGCCTAAGACCAACCCATGTATTTCAACATTTCACCTTGTACACTTAATGATTCTCAGGTGTTTCCAATCTGCATTCAGTACCTCTGTCCTTGGCTCTCAGGCCTTCTAGATTACATTAGCAGTTTCACCTGTGTAGCTTCATAATTGCTCTTGCTTAGTCATTGTGACTTTCACATACATATTTTATTTCTTTCACTGTATGTCCCATGTTGCATTTTCCTTAACAAACCCTGCTCACCAACAGGCTGTGTCCTTCTTCTTCCTCTTTGGGCATGTATTAGGCAATATACCTCTCCATTGACACCCCCTTGTCGTGGGAGAGAGGCTTGCATACCCTAATGATGTTTTGAGCTATGCTGGCGGTGGCATAATAGCCACTGGTAGGGTCTCCCATGCCAGACAGGTCAAAACCGAAGGGTCTGACAAAGAGCGTCAAAGGGCAGGATGTGCTCTCTAGCCTTTTGGCAACCGTCCTAGGAGAAGGAAAACTCTAATCCCAAACCCGGGCAGATGGTGCTCGTCCAACCCTGTAAGGTCAACCATCTAAGAGAAGGAAACTCTAATCAAACCTACGGCCCGAGGACCTCGCTGCCACGTCCATGCTTGCAAGGCCACGGCAGATGAATCTCTGGTTTAAAGGGTGAGGCCAGTTCTGTGCACACTGCGCTCCACCAGAAAAATCCATTGCACAGGCTCGAAGGACAAATCCAGTTCCAAAAAAGCCCTGTAGCGACTGGCGAGGGACGAAACCGGCAGGTGTAAAGATGCACTGGAAGCCGCAGCCCCAACCCTGCATGCAGGCGGTTCAGGACATTGGTCGCTCGAGGCTGACCCGGGAGATGACAGTCTTGTTCAGCAGCATCCTGAATGACCAAGCAGCCTTTTTTAAGGAGAGCACTGCTTGCTCCATATGGAGAGGGGCCTAGAAAAGGTGGCCTAACGAAAGCTCATCCCCAACTACCTGGTTGGCTAGCCGCGGCCAACAGGAATCTTCTGATGCGGTCAAACCAAGGCAAAGAAACAAAGGCACACACCGGCCTCCAAAGGTGTAAATAAACTGACACTTGCATGCTGGAACATCAGAACCATGCAAGACTCTGAAGACAGTGGACGGCCTGAGCATCGTTCTGCCCTAATAGCCCATGAACTATCACGGATTAATATTGACATTGCTGCTCTTAGTGAAGTTCGTTTCCATGAGGAAGGCAGCCTTAAAGAACATGGTGCCGGCTACACACTTTAATGGTCTGGCAAACCCAAAACCGAAAAACATCTTTCAGGAGTAGGCTTTATGATTAAAAACTCCATTGCCTCCAAACTCGAAACCTTGCCAACAGGACACTCTGATCGCATTATTTCCTTACGCCTCCCACATGTTGTTCTCTTTAGTATATATGCCCCAACTATGCAAGCCGACCCTGTAGAGAAAGACAAATTCTACACAGACCTACGCCAACTCATACAAAAAGTCCCTGTAGAAGATAAAATTATTATCATTGGTGACTTCAATGCCAGAGTAGGAAAGAACTCCGAAGCCTGGAAAGGTGTCTTAGGCAAGCATGGTGTTGGAAATTGCAATGATAACGGATGCCTCCTGCTAGAGTTCTGTGCAGAACAACAGCTGACTATTACAAACACAATCTTTCAGCAGAAAGATAGCTTGAAGACAACCTGGATGCATCCCTGATCCAAACATTGGCACCTCATTGACTATGTTCTAGTCCGTCAGAGAGACATTCGTGATGTCCGTCATACCCGAGTGATGCCCAGTGCAGAATGCCAAACAGATCATCGCCTTGTCAGATGTAAACTAAATCTTCATCTTAAGTTCAAACCTAAGAAGGGTGACATCTTAAAGAGGAGACTCCAGGTCAACAATCTTCAACAAGCTACCATGAGAGACAACTTCCAGGCAAACCTACAAACGAAACTTGAAGACCATCCTACAGATCCTTCTCCTACAGTGCTTTGGCAACATATCAAAAACAGTATCCTCCAGTCTGCAGAAGAATCCCTCGGGTTCTCCCACAAGAAAAATCAAGACTGGAAAACAACCAAGAGATCCAGGAGCTGTTGGCAAGGAAGAGAGCTGCTCACCAGGCATACCTCGCCCAGCCAACCTGTCATGTAAGAAAAGCAGCTTTCTGCCTCACATGTAGCAAACTACAACAAAAACTCCGAGACATGCAGAACAAGTGGTGGATCAATATAGCAGAAAAGACACAACGCTGTGCAGATCTGGGTGATCATAGAGGATTTTATGAAGCTCTTAAAGCAGTGTTTGGACCTACTTATCAGGTCCAAAGCTCCTTATACAGTACAGATGGTCAAACATTAACTACTGATAAAGCCTCCATCCTGAATCGTTGGGCTGAACATTTTCAAAGTCTCTTTAGCGCCAACCGAGTAGTCCAAGCTTCAGCTATCCAACATATGATACAAAAACCAATGAAAAATGAATTGGACATAGCTCCCACTTTGGAAGAGACCCTTAAGGCCATACAGCAGATGAAAAATGGCAAGGCAGCTGGAATTGATGGAATCCCACCTGAAGTTTGGAAACACGGAGGTCATGCACTCCACGAAAAATTCCACGAATTCCTTGTGAATTGCTGGGAAAAAGGGGAACTGCCATCAGACCTCCGAGATGCAGTCATCATCACCCTGTACAAGAAAAAAGGAGCAAAATCCGATTCCTCAAACTATCGAGGCATAACACTGCTCTCTATTGCTAGGAAAATCCTTGCAAGGATACTCCTGAACAGATTAGTTCCTGCTATTGCAGAAGAACTTCTCCCTGAAAGCCAATGTGGCTTCAGAGCCAATAGGAGTACTACAGACATGGTATTTGCCTTTAGGCAACTGCAAGAAAAATGTAGGGAGCAGAACAAGGGTCTCTATGTAACATTTGTCGACCTCACCAAAGCCTTCGACACTGTAAGTAGAAAAGGTTTGTGGCAGATCCTGGAAAGACTAGGATGTCCCCCCAAATTCCTTAAAATGATTATCTTGCTATGCTACACGAGGGGCAGTGTGGTCAAGTCAGATATGGCGATGCTCTTTCAGAGCCCTTTCTAATAACTAATGGAGTGAAGCAAGGTTGTGTTCTTGCGCCAACTTTATTTACAGTCTTCTTCAGCATGATGCTCCAAAGGGCTACGGCAGAGCTCGAAGAGGACGACGGCATCTATATACGTTACTGTACTGATGGTAACTTGTTTAACTTAAGCCGTCTGAGGGCTCACACTAAGACTCTAAACTATCTAGTCCGTGAGCTGCTCTTTGCTGACGATGCTTCCCTTGTTGCCCACACAGAAGCAGCTCTGCAGCGCAGAGCTGTTTGGGCTAGAAGTCAATCTGAAGAAAACAGAAGTTCTTTACCAGCCTGCACCACAGGACGAACACCACCATCCCCACATTGCCGTCGGCAAATCTGTGCTCAAGTCCGTTCAGCAGTTCACCTACCTGGGAAGCATCATCTCCTCAGATGCCAAGATTGACAAAGAGATCGATCACAGATTAGCAAAAGCATATAGTGCATTTGGAAGATTCCACAAGAGTCTGGAGCAATAAACACCTGAGGCAAAGCACAAAAATCAGAGCCATCATACTGTCTATCCTCCTTTATGGATCTGAAACATGGGTCACCTATCGCCACCACCTACGAGCGCTTTCATCAGCGCTGTCTACGCACAATCCTAAATATACACTGGACTGACTATGTGACGAATGTTGCTGTCCTTGAGCAAGCAGGGATCACCAGCATTGAGGCCATGATATTGAGAACACAGCTGCGCTGGGCAGGGCACGTTTCTAGGATGGAGGACCATCGCCTCCCAAAAATACTACTCTACGGTGAACTCGCCACGGGTCAGCGTAAGAGGGGCGCTCCAAAAAAGCGATACAAAGACTCCCTGAAAAAACATCTCAGGCTCAGCCAAATTGATCACCAACAATGGCCCGCCCTGGCCTCACATCGGGAGGCATGGAGATGCACTATCCACAATGCTGCAGCCTTATTTGAGAACTCACGACAAACAAGTCTTGAAGAGAAACGACAACGCAGAAAGAAACACAACCCAAAAACATCACCCAAGGAGACCTTCTGCTGTGCTTTTTGCAACCGGACTTGTTTATCACGGATTGGCCTTTTTAGTCATCAGCGCGCTTGCAGAAAGTGCGGGATGAGTCCTTCCTGAATCTTCGTTTGCGAAGAAAAGCCAGAGAGAGAGAGGCAATATAACCGTAACAATGAAGGCAGTATAAAGTACCTCATGTGCAGTACTCACCAGGCAGTGATATTACCATAGTGTAATGGCAAGATTAGGTACGTACAGATTTATTTCTTCCAGCAATGGACTACATACCCTAGTTTGAGATTGATGGACTTGGTGAAGATGGGGGGTTGAGCTCTCCTACGGCCCTTCAAAGTGAAATTCAAAGTCTTCCTCTTCTGCATCCAACACTATACGTAATTCCCCAGGAGACCACTCTCCATGTGGTGTTGGTGGTGATAGCGCCTGGTGCACATTATCGGAAGGTGCAGGAGATATATGCAATCCATTGTCCTCTTCCTCCTTCACCTCCTGTTCCTCCTCTACTGTGGGAACAGCTGTAAAAAAATAGGGAAAGGGGTTGATTACAAGTTAAACTGCATAGTGCTGCTTAAGTATTCTATTTCCAGTTATTTAATGCTCTTAAAGTCAACTCTGCTCACCAACTGGCCTTGTCCTTCCTCTTCTGAGTGCAGCTGAAACATCAGGATTGATATGGGGTGTTTGGCCTGACATAAGCAGTAAAGGAAAACAATTACTCCACGTAACAGCAGTGAAGCAGTTACACAAAGGCACCATAAGCAATAACCAATAATTGTGTCACAGAGAAGGGAGCATGGTGGTATGGAACACCCCAGAGGGCCAGTTGTGAACCGAAGGAGACTCTTATTGAGCCTGATGGCTGAGGTTTCCTACCCCTTCCATTAGACATTACTGGCTTATTAATAGTGCTTTGAAATAATATTTGGTGCTGGTTCCTATAAAGTGTTATGGGAAGGATAGTTGAACTTGCCAAACAAATGGGCATAAAATAGTCAGAAAAAGTACCTAATTCCCCTCCAGACCAGAAATTGAAAGATTTTTTTTTTTTTTTTTTTAGGCAGAAGCAACTCTTTGTTATTCAGGTATTGTATACAATAATTGTAACCCCCATTCTCTGACGGGTGGTTGGATATGGGGGGAAGGTGGGCTATTACTTAAATTTACTTTATCCATCCTATCCAAAAGGTGGCTTCAGAGCCAATAGGAGTACTACAGACATGGTATTTGCCTTTAGGCAACTGCAAGAAAAATGTAGGGAGCAGAACAAGGGTCTCTATGTAACATTTGTCGACCTCACCAAAGCCTTTGACACTGTAAGTAGAAAAGGTCTGTGGCAGATCCTGGAAAGACTAGGATGTCCCCCCAAATTCCTTAAAATGATTATCTTGCTACACGAGGGACAGCGCGGTCAAGTCAGATATGGCGATGCTCTTTCAGAGCCCTTTCTAATAACTAATGGAGTGAAGCAAGGTTGTGTTCTTGCACCAACTTTATTTACAATCTTCTTTAGCACGATGCTCCAAAGGGCTATGGCAGAGCTTGAAGAAGACGACGGCATCTATATACGCTACCGTACTGATGGTAGCTTGTTTAACTTAAGCCGTCTGAGGGCTCACACTAAGACTCTAAACTATCTAGTCCGTGAGCTGCTCTTCGCCGATGATGCTGCCCTTGTTGCCCACACAGAAGCAGCTCTGCAGCGCCTAACATCCTGCTTTGCAACAGCTGCAGAGCTGTTTGGGCTAGAAGTCAACCTGAAGAAAACAGAAGTTCTTTACCAGCCTGCACCACAGGACGAACACCACCATCCCCACATTGCCGTCGGCAAATCAGTGCTCATGTCCGTTCAGCAGTTCACCTACCTGGGAAGCATCATCTCCTCAGATGCCAAGATTGACAAAGAGATCGATCACAGATTAGCAAAGGCATATAGTGCATTTGGAAGACTTCACAAGAGTCTGGAGCAATAAACACCTGAGGCAAAGCACAAAAATCAGTGTGTATAGAGCCATCGTACTGTCTATCCTCCTTTATGGATCTGAAACATGGGTCACCTATCGCCACCACCTACGACTCCTCGAGCGCTTTCATCAGCGCTGTCTACGCACAATCCTAAATATACACTGGACTGACTATGTGACGAATGTTGCTGTCCTTGAGCAAGCAGGGATCACCAGCATTGAGGCCATGATATTGAGAACACAGCTGCGCTGGGCAGGGCACGTTTCTAGGATGGAGGACCATCGCCTCCCAAAAATACTACTCTATGGTGAACTCACCACGGGTCAGCGTAAGAGGGGCGCTCCAAAAAAGCGATACAAAGACTCCCTGAAACAACATCTCAGGCTTGGCCAAATTGATCACCAACAGTGGTCCACCCTGGCCTCACATCGGGAGGAATGGAGACGCACTATCCACAATGCTGCAACCTTATTTGAGAACTCACGACGAACAAGTCTTGAAGAGAAACGACAACGCAGAAAGAATCACAACCCAAAAACATCACCCAAGGAGACCTTCTGCTGTGCTTTTTGCAACCGGACTTGTTTATCTCGGATTGGCCTTTTTAGTCATCAGCGCGCTTGCAGAAAGCGCGGGATGAGTCCTTCCTGAATCTTCGTTTGCGAAGAAAAGCCAGAGAGAGAGAGAGAGAGAGAGAGAGGAAAAGGGTGAGGATGAATCATCATATGTAAATAATTTACTGGAATGCTTGAGGCAGTAACTACTGGTTTTTTACTTTTATTGCAAGCAAAAATGTACCTGTTGATTATATACACACCCCTACAGCAGGATAAGTGTTTTAAAGGAGTCTAGCAACTTACCGTACATGTGTCTCTCCTGCCAAGGAGGCCTTCCAGCCAGATTCCACAAAATGCGGAGTTGTTTGAAGTAAGGCAGCCGATGGTTCAATGGCGGCCTTCCCTCAAATATTTCCATCACCCTGTAGAAGCCGGTTTTCATGAACTTGAACTTTGACAATACTTGGGCAAGTGTCCTGAAGTGCCCAGACAGATACATGTTCCTTGTTATTTTACTGTACAGGTGCCTGTTCGGCACAAAAGTGTTTCTCATTAACGTCTGGACCGCTCCAATTTTCCTGACACCCTGTAGCAGGAGACGGACCTCTACAGGTGTCCACCGAGACCCTCTACGCGACATGTCTGTCAGTCTGGTGCTGTGCCTAACATCAACTGCCATGTCCTTATACTATCAATGCAATACCGTGCATTCCCAAACAGATTTTCTTGGCTCTGCATGTTTGGGTTGACATTTGTACAGAAGTAGAACCCCAGTTAACCGGAAAAACCTTAGCAGAAAACCTTATGCAGAAGCAAATGGCTGTAGTTTAGTTGTATGAACCGCGAAGCACTGTGTTATTTAGCAATTTACTTTTGTACGGTTTGGGGATATTTTATTAACGGGGAGTTACAGTCACGCTAAAAACAGAAAAGTTTTTCTGTTTTCTGTGTAGTGTAGTGTAGTGATGCAAGAATCCTGCAACAGCAATACATTCTCATTGAGACGCAGACATGATGTCCATTGTGTGCGCTAGAGTACTACTATGGTCACGTGAAAAAGGAAAAAAGGCAATTATGTGTTCTCACAATATCTGTTTTGAAATGTTGCCAGAAACAATGCATGAGCAAACATAAAAACAGAAGTGCCGTTATCATGACTGGCAGCAGGGCTGGAAAAGCAGCTGAGAGGAGGGGCAATGCTGGCACATGCAGTGAGCTGAAATTGAAAAAGTCTTTTACTGTGCTGACACAGTAACGATGTTGAATGAGGCTTGTGGTAGAACCAAACATTCATCTATGATAGAGAAAGCAGAACAATTGCAGATTTACACTGTGGTGTAGTAAATGCCATAGTCTGAAAGAGAAATTTTACTTTTGTTGGAGGTAGCAACCTCAAAGAGTGTCATCTCAGTCCATATTTCCCTCTTGTTTAGGATTCCCCTTGTGGCGAAATGAGGTATCTTCAAATCTAGGAAACATTCAGGGGTACCCATGTTGGCCATGCAGCAAAACAAAATCCTAAATCCATAAAAAAGTGATACCTTTATTAGCCAACCAAATGCAAAACACATGATGCAAGCTTTTGAAGCTCTACTGGCTTTTTCATCAGGCAAAAGATGTTTAAAAAAAGAAAATGACAATGTTGCAGTCACAGGCTCCAGATTGTCGGGAGTTTCAACAATCTGATGAGTTTGAAAAAATCACTTTTCATCTGCTAGTTCAAAAGTGAGAAGTAAGAGAATAAGAAGAGAAATTGATTTCTAAATCCATGTTCTCTGTTTTTTTGAACAATCCCTGGACTGTAGGTTTTCTTTTCATTATTATTGGACTGATGAGAGGGGAAAATATCATTACCCAAAACATCCCTGCTAGAAGTATCAGTAGGGTTTTTGAAAGCATTGGTGATTCCCATCTGAGGGAAAACTTCAAATTTCTTGGAAAAGTACTCTGCTTTTATTCGTAGAATTACGAAGCCATGGGATACACTTTTTCATTGACATAGTCTAGTTCACCATGTTCAAGCTTTTTAAGTTTGAAATACAGCAGATTTTTATAAGAATTTAAATCTTTCTCTAGCAAATGTATAGTTTTCTGTATATCCTGAAAAAAATTATCCTTATCTAACTTGGAATGAATTTCCTTAGTTTTAAAGACAATAAAAATTAATTCTTATCATTCCACCAACAACATTAAGTCAAAAGAACATTGTTTAAAACAGCAACCTACTTGTTCTTAAAATCTTGATAAGAAATAAATAAACCAAGACTCTTCTTGATTCAGTTCATTTTTCAAAGGTGGGAGTCATAAAAGCAATTAAACTCCACACATCTGACATTTTACAAGAGAGCCATCATAAATGTAAAAACCCACAGTAGAAACATTCCTCCCATGGAGAGTAACACATTTCAGCAACTCCTCCAAATCTACAGACATGGCACTCATTTTAGCAAAATAAATAAATAAATAAATAAATAAATAAATAAATAAATAAATCCCTTTTAACTTAGGGCTTGTCTACACGGGAAATTTACCCTGTCTTGCCCCTGTCTTGGAGCCCTGCAGTCCTGACAACACAGGGCTTTTGCCCTACTTTGCCCCCAGACAGTCGTCACAACTCCTGGGGCAAAGATGGGGCTAAGATGGAGTAGGGATCATTACAGCATGTTAAGAAAATACCTGTTTAAATGCATTCCAGTTAAAATAAACAGATTGGGCCCTGCATGAGACCGCAGGCCTCATTCTTCTGAATCCAGGAAGGCTGGTCACATGCAAGGGGCCTTCCTCGTGTGCTGCAAGCCTCCTGCCTGGATCCAGAGAGTGGAGCACAGGCAATGGAGGTGGTGGCGGCAGGAACAGGCCGGTATGCTTGTCTGGACTCTGACCTGTTTCATCCAGGTAATGGGGGAGGAACAGGCATGAGCCACAGGCAGGATACACCAGTGGGGAGCTGGAGCATCCTGGCTCATGTAGATGAACCCTTAGAGAATGAAAGATATGTATTTATGAAAAGTAAATTTAGAGATCACTCAGTTACTGACACTGAAGGCAGAGGTGTATTTGTAAAAGGCAAATTTAGAAACCACTCAATTACCTTTGGCTCTTAGTAAATACCAATTAATTTCAATTTACAGTAAAATTGTTGGACATGGTCAGTGACTTTATGGAAGGTGAAATCATCCCAGGAGGTGACACAAAGTGTTCCACAAAAATCTAGCTTGCTCTGAACATTCAACTAATCAAAAATAGGAAAATTCAATGACAGAAAAAATAATTCTGAAGGACATTTTGGAGTGAAGATTAAAATCTCTTATTATGAATGCATATATATCAAAAGACCAAACAGTGATGTATGTAGCATATTTGACAGCTGTGCAGATAATTTTTAACACACCTCCCCCCAAAAATCTTTTTCAGTAATAATGGCCAGAAAAGAAGCAGAGACAGTGAAAATTCTCTTCTATTGAACTTTGTACAGTCAGTCCTCAAAATTTCATGAGGGTTAGGGGCACAGCAGCCTGGCAAAAGTGGAAAAACCATGAATATAGGCCCAGTATTTTATTTTTTTACCTGAAAGGACATTTCTTTAGGCATTTGTAGGTCCAACAGCCAATTCTATGCAGCGAACCATAGAATCCACATTGAAGGACCTACAAATGCCTAGTGAAGTGTTCTTTCCAGGCATCTCTAGGTCCTCCAGTGCAATTCTATGGTTAATTTCTGCTGGAAGTTGACCATATAATTATTCTGAAGGACCTACAAATACATAGCGAGACATATTACATAATCAAATACATAAATAACCAAATCTGTGAATGCTTAAGCTGCAAATATGGAGGGGTGACTGAAGAAAGGAAGAAATATAAAATAAGCAATATATTACCAAAAAAACCACCCAGTAATGGATTAATATATAAAAATTACATTAATGTATTTTTGAACAAAGGGGGGGGGGGTGTATCTAAAGTATGTTTGCATCTTCCTTTTCTGAACCCAGTTAGCTATCTGGCATTTTTTGCTCCATATATGGTGAAAGTCTTGGTTGTAAAATTCTGAACATTACTTTGCTTGCATGGGAGATCCAATGGTGATTGTATTCCCTGGTGCCCTATTTCCTGGGAATTAGAATGTATGTTGAACTTTTCCAGTCTGTGGGCTAGTTTTGTTTTTTTCATATTTGTTGGCAGATTTTAGTTAGAATAGCTTTAAACAGCCCTATTGGTATGCCATCTGTTTCTGGTGATTTTTTTCTCCCAAGTGCTTTCAGTGCAGCTACCATTTCACTTTCTAAAATTGTAGATTCATCTTTAAATAATCCTTCTGTTAATGAACGTGTCATTCTTTCATCTCTTGAATACAGCTGTACAGTTTATTGCTTCCATTATCTTTTTAAAATTTCATCTTGATCATGTAGTGTGTTTTCCTGCTGGTTATGTAGCAGCCCCACTCTTGGTTTAAATCCTCTTTGATTTCTTTGATCTTGCAGACAAGATTCCTTATTCTATCTTTTTTGTTGCCATTTTCTATTTTACTGCATTGATTATTATAGTAGTTCTCTTTGTCCCTGTACACAAGTTGCTGAACAGTTGTGTTCAAGATTCTGACTCTATTTCTGTAACCTTATAGAATCATAGGGTTGGAAGAGACCACAAGGGCCATCCAGTCGAACCCTCTGCCATGCAGGAATACACAAATCATTCCCAAAAGATGGCCATCCAGCCTCTGTTTAAAAACCTCCAAAGAAGGAGACTCCACCACAAGGCAGTGTATTCCACTTCCGAACAGCTCTTACTGTCAGGAAGTTCTTCCTAATAAGGTTTAGGTGGAATCTCTTTTCCTGTAGTTTTAACCCATTGCTCTGTGTCCTAGTCTCTGGAGCAGCAGAAAACAAGCTTGCTCCATCCTCAGGATGATATCCCTTCAAATATTTGAACATGGCTATCAAGTCACCTCTCAACCTTCTCTTCTCCAGACTAAACATACCCAGCTCCCTAAGCCGCTCCTCATAGGGCATTTCTTCTCCAATTACCTGTTCCCTTTTTCCTCTCAGTATTTCATAGATCTATGATCTCAGTGCTAAAAGTGCAAAGCCTGCCCAGATTGTTCTCTTCCTAAAATTCTGGCACAGTGGTTTGAGAAGCCAGACCACTTTATTAGATAGAGCGACCCAGCAGTGGTGCTCCTACCACTCTGGAGCTTTTCCTCAGCTCCTGGCCTTTCCCATTTGCTGGAGGCAAGAACTGCATCTGCCACAATGGGCCATTTAACCTAGCCTGCTGCTTTATATGATTTGGAGATACCTTGTTCTTTTGTTTCTTGTCAGTTCTTAACTATTTGTACATGGTGTTTAAATTCTGAAGGTATCTTCTTCAGGTTGCATTTTGGCACAGTGATTGATTTAGTGTTCTGCATTAGTTTTTCTCTTATTTTTTATATTAACAGTTCATGGTCTGCCACAATTTGCTTCTGGCCTTGTTTTTGCAGAGAGAATGGAGCTCCTCCATCTTCAGCTTCCAATTATGTCATCTATTTTTTGCATCAATAGAAGTATAGTGTATATAGATCAAGGGAAGTAATAGTGCCACTCTATTCTGCCTTGGTCAGGCCTCACCTAGAATACTGTGTCCAGTTCTGGGCACCACAATTCAAAAAGTATCCTTGGCAAATTGGAGCGTGTCCAGAGGAGGGCGACTAAAATGGTGAAAGGTCTGGAAACAATGCCTTATGAGGAAAGACTTAGGGAGGTGGGTATGTTTAGCCTGGAAAAAAGATGGTTAAGGGGCGATATGATAGCCCTGTTTCTGTGATGTACTCAGAACACAAACTCAGGGTTCTTCAATAAAACTCTTTATTGGAAGAGTAGCTTGTGTAAGGAACCATTGCAAAGCTGCTACTGAAGTAAATGTAAACTATCCAGAGATAATAAGGCATCAAGCGTGAGAACAGACACGGGGGAGCAAAAGTAGCTGGGGAGCGTGGCCTTGAGTTCCCGGTAGGACTTGCGTTACCATGCCAACCAGGAGGCCTGGCTCACTTCTCAGGCATTCCAAAATCCTGAGAAAATACTAGCTACATGTCAGGGCCTCCATGAATTCCACTCCAATGCCCAGAATTCAGGGATGAGCCTGACATACTGCCCCCCTGAAGACCAACCCTCCCCCTTTCTCAGCCCGGCTTATCGGGAAAGCGGGCATGAAACTTTCGCAATAAGCGTTTGGCATTGACATGCTCAGAAGCAACCCACTCTGCATGGCCCAAAGGCAGGTGTTTCCACTTTACCAAATACTGTAACCCTCCCCGGTGAAGTCTAGAGTCCAGAATCTCAGAAATTTCAAAATGTTGGTCTTGATCCACCAGGATCGGCTGAGGAGCAGGTTCTGGAGCCGGGTGGTGTTTGTCCGGAGGGCTCACGGGCTTGAGCAGGCTGGAATGAAACACAGGATGTACATGACGGTACAACTTAGGCAAAGACAGTTCAAAAGCCACAGGATTTATCATCCTAACAACACGAAAAGGTCCGATGTATTTGGCTCCCAACTTTTTTGAGGGTTGGGGACACTTAAGGAATTTGGTGGACAAATAAACCATATCTCCCACTGCATATCTGGGGGAAGGGTCCCGTTTCTGATCAGCATAATGTTTGTAGCGTGCTTTGGCAAAGTCCAAGGCCGAGATTACATGAGGCCACGCATCCCTGACCTTTTGACTCCACTGGGAGACCGAAACGGGGTCAGAGTTGGGAGACCCCTCCAACAAGGGGAGGGGACCGAAATCATGCCCAGACACAACCTTGAACGGCGAGAGCCCAGTGCTCTGGTGAGTGGCATTATTGTAGGCCACTTCAGCAAAAGGTAGAAGATCAACCCAATCAGATTGTTGGAAATTCACATAGCACCTTAGGTATTGTTCCAGAGTCTGGTTCGTTCGTTCCGATTGTCCATCCGATTGGGGATGATGGGAGCTGCTGAGACCAAGCTCCACCCCTAGAAGGTTTGTGAAAGCCTTCCAAAACTGCGAAGTAAATTGTGCCCCCCGATCCGACACAATCTTGGCCGGAATGCCATGAATCCGATAAATATGCTGAATGAACAATTTGGCTAGTTGGGAGGCTGTGGGGAGCTTCTTACAGGCCACAAAATGCGCTTGCTTGGAAAACAAATCAGTCACAACCCAAATAACCGTCTTTTTCCTACTCTCTGGCAAATCCACAATAAAATCCATGCTAATGACCTCCCAGGGCTTGTTTGGGGTAGGTAGAGGGTGGAGCAAACCTTTGGGCTTCCCTGACCCCCCTTTTGACACTGCACAAGTGGTACACCCCTTTACATAATCCTCCACCTCCTTCCTCATGCGGGGCCACCAAAATTGTCTGCGGGCCAAATGTAAAGTTTTGAGATACCCAAAATGTCCCGCACTCTTGACATCATGGCACTGTTTGAGAATACTCGCTCTCAAGACCTCAGGAACATACAGGCGATCCCCTTTCCAGGCCACCCCCTCCTTCACAGTTACCTCATTGGGGTGAGCCAGGAACCACTGGTCCCGGGGCAGTTCCGAGGCCAATTGAGCATGCCACCCTCCTTCCTCCCCTTGAGAAACAGTGGGCGTGGCAGAGCCATCTGCCGTAGGGGTCACCACCTGGGTCCCCGGATCGGGGGAAGGCGGGTCGGGGTTCAAGGGCTGTGGCACCGGTCCCTGCGCCAAGGGTGAATCACCGCCACCTTCAGTAGGACCCGGCACCTGAGCAGGGCTATCAGTGGATTTCTGTTCTTTGGCTTTGCTCCGAGTGAGGACGGCTAGTCCCAAGTGGGAAGGAGAAAAAACGGTATCAATGACCTCCTTGCGCTTACTCTCATGCTGTGGTAGCCTGGACAAAGCGTCAGCCAGAAAATTCCTTTTCCCCGGGATAAATTTCAAGGTGAAATTAAATCGGTAAAAGAAACTGGCCCACCTGACCTGCTTGGGGCTCAAACGCCTAGGGGTAGCCAATACTTCCAAATTTTTATGATCAGTCCAAACTTCAAACGGTTTGGGTGAGCCCTCCAGTAGGTGGCGCCATGTCTCTAGTGCCAACTTGATAGCACCTGCCTCTTTCTCCCACACTGGCCAATTTCGTTCCGTGTCATTGAACTTTCTGGATAAATAGGCACATGGCCTCAAATCCCCGTCCTCCCCCTTTTGCAACAACACCCCACCCATAGCCACATCAGATGCGTCCACTTGGACCACGAAAGGTTGGGAGGGGTCGGGGTGTTTGAGAATAGGTTCAGAAGTGAAAAGGGATTTCAATTTGTCAAATGCTTGTTGGCACTGTGGTGACCACACAATTTTTTGGGGAGGTTTGTTCCCTTTACCGTGCTTGGAACCTTTGGTTTTCCCTTCTTTGGTTTTTAACAAATCTGTCAGGGGGAGGGCTACCGACGCAAAGTCAGGGATGAAGGACCGATAAAAATTAGCAAACCCCAGGAAGCTCTGCAACTGTTTCCTGGTTCTAGGGGCTTCCCATGCCAAGACCCCCTTAACCTTTTCTGGGTCCATTTCAATCCCTTTGTTTGAGATGCGGTACCCTAGATAATCTAGACGGCTTTGGTGGAACTCACACTTGGACATTTTCGCATACAGATGATTTTCCCCCAACCTGGTAAGCACCTTTTTCACCAGTTTCACATGGGACGTGTAGTCCTCCGAATAAATCAACACATCATCAAGGTACACCAACACCCCTTTGTACAAAAATTCACGTAACACATCATTAATCAAGTTCTGAAAAATGCCAGGGGCCCCTTTGAGGCCGAAAGGCATGACGAGGAACTCAAAAGCCCCTAGGGGGCAATTAAATGCAGTCTTCCACTCGTCCCCCTCCCGAATCCGTACTCTGTAGTAGGCCTCTCGTAGATCCAGCTTCGTGAAAATCTTCCCTTTGGAGAGATGGGCTAATATGTCCTTCATCAAGGGCAGGGGGTACTGGTTGGAGACACTAATAGCGTTTAGCCCTCTGTAATCCTGAATCAAACGAAGCCCGCCATCAGCCTTGCGCCTAAACATCACCGGGGCCCCCACAGGCGAGGTTGAGGGCCTAATGAACCCTCGGGCTAAGTTCTTATCTATGAACTCTCGGAGCGCCTCCATTTCAGCTGGTGTCATAGAATAAATGCGAGGTTTGGGCAGGCTGGACTCCGAGAGTATCTCAATGGCACAGTCAAAAGGCCGGTGGGGTGGCAAAATGTCACATTCCTTCTCCTCAAACACATATTGCCACGCCTTGTACTCCACTGGCAACCCTTTCAGCTCCCCTTTTACTAAGGCAGTTGTGTAATTCTGCGGCTTATCCACCAGGGGGCCCCCGTCCCCTGGGGATCCTCCCCCCGCCCCGTGCTCCTTGATACACAACGGGTCTGCAAAAGTCAGTGTTTCTTTTATCCAGTCTATGGAGGGGTTGTGGTACTTTAGCCAGTTCAGACCCACAACTGCCGCAGGGACTAATCCTGGAGCAATCACAAACTGCAGTTCCTCCTGGTGGTTGCCCATCCTCATGTGCATGGGACCAGTTATGCGCCGGGCGGGGCCCCCCTTCATCATCCCCCCATCCATCTGAGACAGCCACACGGGCTTGTCCAGCTTAACAGTATCAACGTTTAGTTCACTGACTAAGGAGGGATGAATAAGTACTTGGGTACAACCAGAGTCAATCATTAACATAACTTTGCGGGTGGGGCCCTCCCCTCCAACCCCCACTCGAGCTTTGATAAAGAACGGGCCCTTCACTCCACTCACCACGGCATCCGGGCGCCCTTCCGGATTAGCCCGCCCTCGGGCGCTCAGTAGGGCGGGCTGGGCCCGTTTCCCGCCGGCTCAGCGTCGGAGGAGTAGGACCCACTATCCTCGGGATCATCTGAGGACTCCCCTGCCGCCTGGCCCGCTGCCAGGGCCCTGGCCGTCGCCCTGGTCTTGGGTTTGGAGGGCGTCTTGGAGGACCCGGATCTCCCCTCGCTCCGCGCTGGCTTGGCGGCGGCGGGTTGCTCCCGTGGGCTCCTCTCTGGGCACTCCGCTATGCGGTGTCCGCTCCTCCCACAATGCAGGCACAGACCCTTTCTCATCCTTCGCTCACGTTCGGTCTCTCCGGTGGTGCCTCCCCCCGAGCGTGCCGTCTTGGTCTTCTTCCCGGGGGCCCCAGCGGATTTCCCCTCCGTCCCAGCCTGGCGGCGCAACATCTTAATGCTGGCCTTCACCGACTCCACTTCCCCAGCCAGCCGTATCCACCCCATGAGGGTTTCGGGGTCTCCCTGGAACTTGGCCCACTCTAGAATGTCAGGGTTCAGGCCCTCCTGGAAAAACTGCACCTTGACCTCCTCTGGCCACTCCGGTACTTGGCTGGCTAGGCGGCGGAACTCAGCTGCGTACTCGGCCACGGGCATCGTGCCTTGCTTCAGGCTCCTAAGCTTGCTTCGAGCCCGCTTCCCTCTTAAGGGATCGTCAAACTGGGCCCTGAGAGCCATCAGGAACTCTTGGTAATTACCCAGTTCAGGGGCTCCCATATCATACAGACCCACCAACCACTGAGCCGCCTCTCCCTCCAGTTGGTTGGACACATACTGCACTTTCTCAGCCTCAGACTGGAACTCCCCTTCCCACTGGGTCATGTAACTCACCACTTGAGTCATGAAGTAGGGTAGTTTTGCTGGATCCCCATCGAACTTCGCCTTCAGGTGCCGGTGTTTCCAGCCCCGGGGTCGCTCCTGCGGCTCAACCGGGCCAGCCCCCACCGGGGGAGCCGGTCCAGGAGCCGGCAGGCCAGGTACAGCTGGGGGCTGAGCGGGGACTCCATCCCCGGGTGCCTGGGCAGCCGCAGGTGGCGCTGGGGGAGGCTGGGCCCCTCCGGGTGCTGGTGGAGCTGGAGGGGTTCTGTGCAGGAGTTCTAGGAGCACCTCCCGTATCTCACCCATTTGCTGTTTCAGTTGAAGAACCTCGGTTCCAACTTCTGCCAAGGAAAACTTCGCTTCTGGCTCTCTAGGCCCCTCACCCTGGGGTCTGTCCCACCGGGACCGGCGGTCTTCTCGGCGTCCGGCCCCTGCCCATGGCCAGGCAGGGCCTAAAACCTCTCGCACTGGAGTGCCGAAGCTTGGCAGGCTGCCCCTCCCTGGAGCCAGCTCCATCCCCAGCTCCCAGGGCTCAGTGGAGGGTCGAAATACTGCAGCCCTCCGGCGGTCTCGGTCCCGGCTGGTGCCTTCAGCTGCGGCAGCTACAGCACCCCCCTCTGCCCCGGCCTCCTGCTTCGAGGCCTCGGCTTCTCTGGCGCTGGCTGCAATCAGATCTTGGTCCGTCTGTGTGCCAGTCTCTGCGTCGTCAGACATTGCAGGCAAAGGCTCCACAGTTTCAGGACAGAGGAAAAAAAAAATAAAAGTAACGAGTAGCAGCTTTCTGTGATGTACTCAGAACACAAACTCAGGGTTCTTCAATAAAACTCTTTATTGGAAGAGTAGCTTGTGTAAGGAACCATTGCAAAGCTGCTACTGAAGTAAATGTAAACTATCCAGAGATAATAAGGCATCAAGCGTGAGAACAGACACGGGGGAGCAAAAGTAGCTGGGGAGCGTGGCCTTGAGTTCCCGGTAGGACTTGCGTTACCATGCCAACCAGGAGGCCTGGCTCACTTCTCAGGCATTCCAAAATCCTGAGAAAATACTAGCTACATGTCAGGGCCTCCATGAATTCCACTCCAATGCCCAGAATTCAGGGATGAGCCTGACAGTTTCAGTATTTGAAGGGGTGTCACATTGAGGATGGAGCAAGCTTGTTTTCTGCAGCTCCAGAGATTGGAACACGGAGCAATGGATGCAAGCTCCAGGAACAGAGATTCCACCTCAACATTAGGAGGAACATTTTGACATTAAGAGCTGTTCGGCAGTGGAACACCCCCCCCCCTTGGAGCATGGTGGGGTCTTCTTCCTTGGAGATCTTTAAACAGAGGCTGGATGGCCATCTGTCAAGGGATGCTTTGATTGTGTATTCCTGCATGGCAGGGGGTTGGACTGGATGGCTCTCGTGGTCTCTTCCAACTCTGCAATTCTATGATTCTATGAAGACTGAATATGGCCAGTGAGGGAGCTGCTGCAGTCACCTGCAACACCTGTGGGATGTTTGTCTTCTTGCCAGAGGAGGTGGGGAGCTATATCTGCAGCAAGTGCAAGTTGGTAGCCCTGTTGGAAGAGAAGGTCAAGCACCTTGAGGACAGGGTATCTATTCTTCTGAATATTAGGGAGCAAGAAGTTTTCTTGGAAAGAGTGGAGAAGACCATCCTGAAAATGGAACACAATAGGGAGGGTTCTACGGAGGAGGCCATTATCCATACACAGGAAGTGAACACTTGGAGGAATGTGACACAAAGAAGTAGAAAGGTCAGGGCTCCTTCGACCAGCTTGAAGCTACAGAATTGATTTGAAGTTCTCTCTCTTTCCAAAGAAGAGGAAGAGCAGCAGTGCCAGACCTCAGGGAACATAGAGGAAACATTGGTAGATCCAGCACATGAAGTGGCCTCTGCTAAGACTCGGAGGAGGAGGAGGAGGGTGTTAGGGAGAAGCAGTAGTCTGCAGGCCTGACAAAATGTTTCGGGAGGCATGCTGTCTACCTGGGGCAAAAATTCAAGATGTAACAGAGAGGCTGACAAGACTCATCAAGCCTTCTGACCATTATCCCTTCCTTTTGGTCCATGTGGGAACCAATGACTACAAGGCATAGCCTCCAAAAGATCACAAGGGATTATGAGGCTTTGGGTAGGAAGCTGAAGAACCTGGATGCACAGATAGTCATTTCATCTGTCCTTCCAGTGGAAGGGCATAGCCCAGGAAGGGAGAGAAGAATAGTGGAGGTGAACAACTGGCTACGCAGATGGTGCTGCCGGGAACAATTTGGCTTCCTGGACCATGGGATGCGGTTTCAGGGAAGTGGACTTCTGGCAAGAGATGGGCTGCACCTCACAGCAGTTGGTAGGAAAGTTTTTGCGAAGAATCTGAAAGATCTCATCAGGAGGGCTTTAAACTAAGTTGTATGGGGGAGGGGGACAGTACTCTTGAAGGCAGGAATTCATTGAGGGCTAGAGATAATAGCCCAAAGGTTATACAGAGAACAAGGCAAAGAACACAACAACCCAACAATTGCAGGAATAAACCCCTTAAAAGGCAGATAGGGGAAATGGTCTCAGATGTCTCTATACGAATGCACAGAGCATGGGAAATAAACAGGATGAACTTGAACTCTTAGCACAGCAAAACAAATATGATATCATAGGCATCACTGAAACCTGGAGGAATGAGTCTCATGATTGGAATGTACTAATAGAGGGGTATAGCCTATTTCAAAAAAATAGACCAAACAGGAAGGGTGGTGGAGTAGCATTATGTGTTAAGGATGGGTACACCTGTGAACAGATCCATGACTTAAATCCTGGGAACCAGGTTGAGAGCATCTGGGTAAAAATTAGGGGCAAGAGAAACAGCGGGGAGGTCATTGTGGGGATCTGCTACAGACCTCCAAGCCAAACCGAGGACTTGGATGATGCCTTCCTGGAACAGATGACCACACATTCACAAAGGAGAGATGTAGTAGTAATGGAGGATTTCAACTATCCTGATATTTGTTGGAAGTCCAACTCTGCCAAGAATTTAATGTCCAACAAATTCCTCACTTGCCTTACAGACAATTTCATAGTCCAGAAGGTGGAAGAGGCAACAAGAGGATCAGCTATTGTAGATCTGATCCTAACCAATGGGGATGATCTGCTTAATGGAGTGGAAGTGGCAGGATCCCTAGGGGGGAGTGACCATGTTCTCCTGGAGTTTGTTATACAGAGGGAAGGAGAAGCTCAGCATAGTCAGACATGCATTCTAGACTTTAAGAAAGCTGATTTCAGAAAACTTAGGGAATTACTGGGGGTGAGCTCATGGTCAGAAATACTAAAAGATAAAGGAGTTCATGAAGGATGGGAGTTTCTAAAAAGTGAGATGTTGAAGGCACAACTTCAAACAGTTCCAATGAGGAGGAAAAGGGGGAGATGTCTAAAGAAACCAGAATGGATGTTGAAAGAACTCTCAACTGAGCTAAAACGTAAAAAGGACATGCACAAGAAATGGAAAAAGGGAGAAATCACCAAAGAAGAATTCAAACAAATAGCCAGCTCATGTAGGGAGAAAGTCAGAAAAGCCAAAGCTCAGCTGGAGCTCAGGCTTGCTAGAGAGGTTAAAAACAATAAAAAGGGCTTTTTGTGGTATGTCCGTAGCAAAAGGAAGAACAAGGAAATGGTAGGGCTGCTGCAGGGAGAAGATGGCAAAAGGCTAACAGGGGACAAAGAAAAGGCAGAACTACTTAACACCTTCTTTGCTTCAGTCTTCTCCCAAAGGGGGAACAGTGCTCAACTGGGGAAAATGGAGTAGATGATGCAGTGGGAGAAATACAGCACAGAAATGGTAAAGAGGTAGTTCAGGAATACCTGGCCACTATAAATGAGTTCAGGTCTCCAGGGCCAGATGAACATCATCAAAGGGTATTAAAAAAACTGGCAGAAGTAATCTCAGAACCACTGTCAATAACCTTTGAGAATTCCTGGAAAACAGGAGAAGTCCCAGCAGATTGGTAGAGGGCAAATGTTGTTCCCATCTTTTAAAAGGGGGAAAGAGAAGACCCAAATAATTGATGTCAGCTTGACATCAATACTAGGAAAGATTCTAGAGCAGATCATTAAACAGACAGCCTGTAACCACTTAGAAAGGAATGCCGTGATCACTAAAAGTCAACATGAATTTCTCAAAAACAAGTCATGCCAGACTAATCTTACCTCTTTTTTTGATAGAGTTACAAACTTGACAGATGAAGGGAATGCAGTGGATGTAATGTATCTTGATTTCAGTAAGGCTTCTGACAAGGTCCCCCATGATATTCTTGCAAAAAAGTTAGTAACTTGCGGGCTAGACAATGCAACTGTTTTGTAATTTGTAATTTGTAATTGGTTGACTGACTGAACCCAAAGGGTAGTCACCAATGACTCCTCTTCATTCTGGAGAGAAGTGACCAGTGGGGTGCCATAGGGCTCTGGCCTGGGCCCAGTGCTATTCAACATCTTTATCAATGACTTGGATGAGGGAATAGAGGGTATGCTTATCAAGTTTGGAGATGACACCAAATTAGGAGGGGTAGCTAATACCCCAGAGGACAGGATCAGAATCCAAAATGACCTCAACAGATTAGAAAGCTGGGCCAATATTAACAAAATGAATTTCAACAGGAGAAATGTTGGATACTATACTTGGGCAGTAAAAATGAAATGCACAGATATAGGATGGGTGACACATGGCTTGAGGGCAGTACATGCAAAAAGGATCTAGGAATCTTAGTAGACCACTCCAAGGTTCACTCAGCCTTCCATCCTTTCGTAGGTCGGTAAAATGAGTACCCAGCTTGTGGGGGCAATTAGCTAACACACATTGGAAACTGCTTAATGCAGTGTAGATGTGTAAATTGCTATTGCTTAAAACAATTTGTAAGCCGCTCTGATAGCCTTGTGGCTGAAGAGCGGGGTATAACTAACTAACTAACTAACTAGCTGAACATGAGTCAGCAGTATGATGCAGCAGCTAAAAAAAGCCAATGCGATTCTAGGCTGCATTAATAGGAGTATAGTGTCTAGATCAAGGGAAGTAATAGTGCCACTGTATTCTGCTTTGGTCAGACCTCACTTGGTCTGTATCCAGTCCTGGGCACCACAATTCAGGAAGGATATTGAGAAGCTGGAACATGTCCAGAGGAGGGTGACCAGGATGGTGGGAGGTCTGGAAGCCATGCCCTATGAGGAGCAGCTTAGGGAGCTGGGCATGTTTAGTCTGGAGAAGAGAAGGTTGAGAGGGGACATGATAGCCATGTTTAAATATTTGAAGGGATGTCATACTGAGGATGGAGCAGGCTTGTTTTCTTCTGCTCCAGTGACTAGGACATGGAGCAATGGGTTAAACTACAGGAAGAGATTCCACCTAAACATTAGGAAGAACTTCCTGACAGTAAGAGCTGTTTGGAAGTGGAAAACACTACCTCATAGTGTGGTGGAGTCGCCTTCTTTGGAGGTTTTAAAACAGAGGCTGGATAGCCATCTGTCAGAAATGATTTCATTGTGTATTCCTGCATGGCAGGGGTTTGGACTGAATGGCCCTTGTGGTCTCTTCCAGCTCTATGATTCTATGAGGAGTCTTATTGGACCACAAGCTGAATATGAGTCAGCAGTGTGGTACGGCAGCTAAAAAAGCCAATGCAATTCTAGGCTGCATCAGTAGAAGTATAGTGTCTAGATCAAGGGAATAGTGCCACTCTATTCTGCTTTGGTCAGACCTCACCTGGAATACTGTGTCCAGTTCTGGGCACCACAATTCAGGAAGGATATTGAGAAGTTGGAATGTGTCCAGAGGAGGGCCACCAGGATGGTGGGTGGTCTGGAAGCCATGCCCTATGAGGAGCGGCTTAGGGAGCTGGGCATGTTTAGTCTGGAGAAGAGAAGGTTGAGAGGGGATGTGATAGCCATGTTTAAATATTTGGAGGGATGTCATACTGAGGATGGAGCAGGCTTGTTTTCTGCTGCTCCAGAGACTAGGACACAGAGCAATGGGTTCAAAGTACAGGAAAAGAGATTCTACCTAAACTTTAGGAAGAACTTCCTGACAGTAAGAGCTATTTGGAAGTGGAATACACTGCCTCATAGTGTAGTGAGTCTCCTTCTTTGGAAGTTTTTAAACAGGCTGGATGGTCATCTGTCAGCAGGGGGTTGGACTGGATGGCCCTTGAGTTCTGTTCCAACTCTATGATTCTATGATTTCAGATTCTCTAGTTTGTGATGTGCAGATGTTCAGAGCTGCTCCATAGACCATTGCTAACTACGCAATTTAGATGTCCCTCCAGAGCCTTGGAGAAGAGGCATCTGTTGTTATCTACTGTGTTGGTACTTGTGGCTGAAATGGGAAGTCTCAAAGAAAATTGGATAGGTTCACCATTACAGTGATTGGTGGACCTGAATTGGAACTATCAACTACTTTGCTTGTGAGTCTGAAAAACTGAAGTTGGCCAGGAATCTTAAGATTGCTCCACTGGCTGCCCATTAGTTTCCAGGCCCAGTACAAGGTATTGGTTATCACCTTTAAAGCCTTAAATGGCTTAGGTCCAACCTATCTTTGGGACCGCCTCCTTCCATATAATCCTCCCCGTGCACACAGGTCCTCTGGGAGGAATTTGTTACAACCTTTAAAAACTAGGCTTTCCTTGACCTGTTGGAGGGCCTTTTCAGCTATTGCTCCCAGATTATGGAACGGCCTGCCAGATGAGATCTGTCATATTACCACCCTAAATAGCTTCTCCCTCCTTATTTTTATTAAAATATAACACCAATTAAAAAAACATTACAACACAATACATTACATACAATACATGGACTCACACATACCCTCCACCCATACGCTCAACCATTACCACATATACATGACTTCCTGTCTGATCTTTCCATGATTCATAAATTACACCTGTTTTCTTTGTATTTACATCTATACCAGTCTGTTCCACCAATATAGTTTTGTTCACCTTATTTCAGCTTCTTTTTCTGTTCCTCATCTGCGTAAAGTCATAGTACTGATATATATCTGTTTACTCCGTCTTTAACCAATTTCCAAAATAAAATAAAATAAAAATAATAAAATCTTTTTTTGATTTGAGGACACACAGAGTCAGATTCAGTTTATTTTACTTTCTTAGTTCCTTAGTTTCATTTTTTCCCTTAGTATTTTGAATTACATATATTAGTTTATAATAATTTAACTGTCAATTAGGGATTGTTGCAAAACTTCCCCAAGTCTTTTCCAAATAGTCTGATAATTTGTTCCAAACCTCATTGTGCTTCTCTATTGACTTACCTTTCAAAAGCATCGTTAACCGACTGTACCAACCATTTCATATGTCTTAAGCAACCATTGTTCCATCGTTGGAACTTCTTTGTCCTTCCATTTGGATGCATAAGTAATTCGTGCTGGAGTTACCATGTAAAATAATAGTTTCTCTTTTTCTTGAGTTAATCTTTCATCATGCATTCCCAACAAGTATAATTCAGGTTTCATCAGAAAGTTATAATTTAGCACTTCATTAATAATCCTTTGTACTTGCTTCCAATATCTTTGAGCTTTCTAGCAGCTCCACCATAGGTGAAAAAAAGTACCGGCATTGTTTTCCACACTTCTAACAATCACTGCTCATGTTTTTATACATTTTGGACAGTTTCTCCGATGAGAGATACCACCTGAAA
The DNA here is from genome assembly GCA_030847615.1 of Gambelia wislizenii. Classification (NCBI taxonomy): domain Eukaryota; kingdom Metazoa; phylum Chordata; class Lepidosauria; order Squamata; family Crotaphytidae; genus Gambelia; species Gambelia wislizenii. The sequence continues at coordinate 17,220,235 of JAUMIR010000010.1, read as the reverse complement.
AACATCTTATAACAATTTTCCCAAACATTCTGGCAAAGTGTTAGTTTCATTTTGAATGTCTAGAATTTTTCCAACTTACTTATTTGTATTTCATGACCAATATTCTGTGCCCATTTTATCATACTATCCTTTATAACTTCCTCTTCAGAGTTCCACTCTAATAACTGTTGATAAAACCTAGTTAATAAATTCTTATTCCCAGGTTGAATTATTTTTTCCCAAAGTGTTTTTGACAACTCTGTACCTACCAATTTTTGATCCATTTTATACCTTTCTTTCAATTGCCTGAAAAGATACCAATGAATTGGTGTTCCTTCTTTTTCCAAATCCTCCTGCATCTTAATTGTTTGCTGGCCATCCTTTATCACAATTAAATCCCTATATGTGATCCATTTTATGGCTGGTATTTTTTCTTTACTAAAAAACGCTCCATGATGGAATTTTGGGACAAAACCTTAATCTATATTTCTTCCATACTTTTAACAAGGAATTCTTGATGAAATGGTGGTTAAAATCTTTATTAACCGTATCTTTGTTGTAAAACAAATAGGCATGCCAACCTTAACAGATGTTGGAGCCTTCTAATTTTAACAGCTTGTCATCGGTTAGTATTGTCCATTCCTTAAGCCAAGATAAACAACAAGCTTTGAAATATAGTTTCAAATTCGGAACATCTAATCCACCTCTTTTTCTTGAGTCTTGTATGACTTTCATCTTCGCCCTAGGTTTTTTCCCTGACCAGATGAATTTTGATAAATCTTGTTGCCAATTTTTAAAAATTTCTTCTTTGTGAATAATCAGAATATTTTGAAATAAAAATAGTAACCAGCAAGACATTCTTTTTTATGGCAGCTATTCTGCCTAAAATGGATAATTTCAAATTTTGCCAATTCTTTAAATCTTTTTTAAAATTCTGACCATATTTTTTGTAGTTGTTCTGAAACAAGGCTGAGTTTTTGTTGGTTATATTAATTCCCAAATATTGTGCTTTTTTTACTACTTTAAAGTTGGATTTTTGCATGATCTCATTTTCCTCACTGCATGTCATGTTTTTCGTTATGATTACCGTCTTGTCCTTGTTTACTTTTAAACCAGTTAACCTTTCAAATTCTTCCAGTATCATTGCTAATGTCTCTATGTCTTTTTCTGGGTTACCTAGAAAAAATAATATATTGTCAGCATACATTTTTACTTTGTAGGTGTATTTTCCAATCCTTATACCATTTATCTCCGGAACCGCCTCCTCCCATACAATCCTCCCCATGCACTCCGGTCCTCTGGGAGGAATTTGCTTCAGCCACAAAAATCTAGGCCGTCTGCAACCTCCCAGAGGGCCTTTTCGGTAATCGCCCCCAAATTGTGGAATGACCTGCCGAACGAGATCCGTCAGATAACAACCCTGAGTAGCTTTAAAAAAGCACTAAAGAAGGATCTCTTTCGGCAGGCCTTTCCTAATTAGATCCCGGCCTCAGGGGATCCTGGCTTCTTTTAGTCCGCTGGCCATTTATAGTATTTTATTGTATTTATTGTTTTTAATTGTGATTTTAGATCAGTTGGTTTTAATTTATAATTGTTTAATATTTTTTTATGGGGGAGGGTGGGGTGGGGGGTGTTTGGGGATTTTATCTGTATTGTATTTTAATTTTTGTAAGCCGCCCTGATTGTTTTAACAGAGGGGTGGGGTATAAATAAATTTTATTATTATTATTATTATTTTTCATTTTCTCTATTTTTTTACTCAAAATTTCCATTATCAAAATGAAAAGCAATGGGGAGAGCAATGGATTTGAATTTCTTTTGTGTATTTGCCGTTTATAATTATCTTTGCTGTTTGTTTACAATAGATGGTTTGGATCCATTTTATGAAACTTTCTCCAGCTTTAATTATTTGTAAAATCTCAATCATAATCCTCCAACTAATATTGTCAAATGCTTTTTCAATGTCCAAAAATATTAGAGCTAATTTTCCCTCGTTATGGAATTCATGATGCTCAATCAGATTTAATACCTGATGAATATTATCCTTAATGTATCTCCCTGGCAAAAATCCTCTTTGGTCTTCATGAATCCAATCCACTAAAATATTTTTCAGTCTACCTGCCAATATAGAGACAAAAATTTTGTAATCTGTATTTAGAAGTGAAATTGGACGGTAGTTTTTAGGGTCCTGAGGGTCTCAATTTTCTTTTTGAATTAGGATATTTACTTCTCTCCATGAGTCTGGAAATGATCCTTCTTTGATCTCATCCAAAGTCTTTTTAAAAGGAAGTATCAATTGCTCTTCCAATATTTGATAATATTTTGATGTGAATCCATCCGGACCCAGAGCTTTTCTCCCTTTAAGCCTTTTAATTGCTTCTGATATTTCTGCCTGGGTGATAGGATGATTTAGAACTTGTCTTTGTTCTTCTGTGAATTCTTTTAACTGGTGCTTCTCTTAAAAAGTTAATATTTCTCCTTTTTGTGTTCCATGGTTATTGTATAGTAAAGTAATTTCTGAATACTGTTTTAATTTTTTCCTGATCTGTGTAAACTTGTAGTCCTTCTTTTACTTATATAATTTCTTTCTTTTGCTTTTCTCAATCTTATTGCCAACCACCTGCCTGGTTTATTAGCTTTTCAAAATGTAACTGTTTTATATATTGGAGTTTTTTTTCCTAATTCTTCCACTATCTCTAAATTCAGTTGCTGTTGTAATACTTTTATCTCTTTTAAAATTTTTATATTTTGGGGATCTTGTTGTAATTCCTTCTCCTTCTCTCTTATAGTTTCTTTAGTCTTTGCTACTCTTTCTCTTCTTTTCTTATTTAATTCGGCATTTTATTGTATGAAGAAATCCCTCATTACCGCCTTTGAAACTCCCCAAATTGTAATGATATCAGTTTGCTCTTTAGATTCTCTTTGAAGTACCAATTTAAAGTTTGTCTTGTTTTTAAAACTATCTCCTCCCTCTGCAATAATTTGTCCTGAAGTCTCCAATTAAATTCTATTTTCTTTTCTTTTAAACTCCATTATTACTAGGTTGTGGTGAGACCAGACCCTTAGGAGAATTTTGATTTTTTTGTATAGTATTACACATGCTCTTGGAAATCATAAAAAGATCAAATTTCGAGAAGGAGTTGTGGCATTCAAAAAAATGTATAGTCCTTTGCATTGCTGTATTTATATCTCCATGCAGCCATTAACTCCAGATTGTTAATCATATTTTCAAATGATAATGGGAGTTTTCCTTGATTTTGTTTTATGCTTTTTGAGGATTTTCTATCTAAAGATGGCAAAATGACCCCGTTCCAGTCCCCAAACATTAACGTACTATTCTCTCATACATTTTACTTGCCACCAACAAAATTAAATGTTCATAAAATGTGTTTTTGTTTTCATTTGGGGCATAAAGTCCCACTATTAAGGTTTTCTTTTTTGGATATTAATCTCCAGGCTGATGTAATGTTCCTTATGATCATTAAAAATTTCTTTCCCCTTCTTTTTCTTTTTGTTTGAGGATATAAATTCTTTACCTAATTTACTGTTTCATAATAGTTTTTTATCCTCTTTCTTAATGTGCGTCTCCTGTAGACAAATCACATCCCATTTTTTTCTCTAATGAGTAGAACATTTTTTTCCTTTTTCAGAGGAGTTTAGTCCTTTAATGTTCCATATAATAAATGTCAGTGTCACAATTGATTTTTTCTCTTTTGCCTTTTAAAACCAATTAGATCTGTTATCTTCTTTTTCCTCTTCTTCTTTGAAATATTCTGATTCTACCTCTTCCACTTGTTCTTCCTCTTCTTCCCTGTCCTTTGTTTGAGCCTGTGGAGTGTGAACTTCTTCTGCTGTTGTTCTGTCAGTTCCGTTTGTGTTCTGCGTCTTATTGAAGTCTTTCTTGTATTTCTCCAGGAATTCCTCTGCTTTTTTGATTGAATCTATTCTGAAGTTCTTTTGCTTATAAAGGAAGGAAATCCCCTCTAATTTTTCCTAATTATAGGGAATTCCAATCTGCCACAATTGTACTGTTAAGTTACCATAGTTCTTCCTTTTTCTTAGTATTCTCATAAGTATATCTTTGTAAATCATGTCATTCCCTTCTATTTGGAATCTGTGATCATAATTATGTTGTAATATTAAATCCCTAGTTTTCTTATGCACAAAATATACCACCATGTCCCTAGGAAGAAGATTCCTCTGCTTTGCCACTTTAGATGAGATTCTATAGATATTATCTATTTCCCACTCAAATTGGGATTTTGTTTTCTTGGCGAATTTAGCTAATTTTGGGATCAAAAATTTATACAGATCTTCATTTTCTTGTTCTTTGATTCCTCTAATATTTTATACAGGTTCCCCTCCATCTTAGTTCCCAAATAGCTTTTAAAAAGCTCTTAAGATGGATCTCTTCTGGTAGGACTTTCCTGAATAGATACCTGGCCATACAAAAAAGGTAATCTAGCTTGTCCCAATCTCACCACGGTCCATTGTTTGTTTGTTTGTTTTTGTATTTTTAAACTTTGTTTTAATTCTTAACTTATTTAATTGTATTTCTAGGGGGGGGATTGAGGGTATGGATGTATATTTTAATTGTTGTAAGCCACCCCGATTGTATTTCGTAGAGGGGTGGGATATAAATTATTATTATTATTATTATTATTGGAACCACTTCTGGAATGTTTGATATAACCAAGCCAGAGGTATTACCCAAGTAGTAGAGGCCATGAAGACCAAGAGTATCTGTATTTAGTGAGCTGTTATATGCCTGTGCTGCACTGCAGCTGCGCTGGGCAGGGCACGTTTCTAGGATGGAGGACCATCGCCTCCCAAAAATAGTACTCTATGGTAAACTTGCCACGGGTCAGCGTAAGAAGGGCGCTCCAAAAAATCAATACAAGGACTCCCTGAAACAACATCTCAGGCTTGGCCAAATTGATCACCAACAATGGTCTGCCCTGGCCTCACATCAGGAGACATGGAGGTGCACTATCCACAATGCTGCAGCCTTATTTGAGAACTCATGCTGAACAAGTCTTGAAGAGAAACAACAACGCAGAAAGAATCACAACCCGGAAACATCACCCAAGGAGACCTTCTGCTGTGCTGTCTGCAACTGGACTTGTTTATCTCGGATTGACCTTTTTAGTCATCAGCGCGCTTGCAGAAAGTGCGGGATGAGTCCTTCCTGAATCTTCATTTGTGAAGAAAAGCCAGAGAGAGAGATGTGCCTGGAATTAGATAGACAGGATGTTCTCCCTGCCAACCTGGTTGCCCTGTCCATAGGAAGAAAAGCTTTCTCCACCATCAAGTCAAAGACTGCTCCAATGAATTGGATGTGCTGTATTTGGTTGAGCTTTGACTTCTTTTCATTAAGAGGCCTGGTGAAGATAGCAAGAGGTAGCATTGGTGAAGCTGGGCACAGAGGTGTTGTTTTGTGTGAACCTGTAGGAGCTAGTCATCAATGTACACCAGGTGCACAAGTGAGCCAAATGGCAGGACTCTGTAGCAAAACGCCTCTTGAGCTATGGGTGAATTGAAGGAAATTATTATGTGATTGAGATGTGAAAATACACATCATCAAGTTCTGTCATTGCAAATCAGTCCTCTTTCTTCAGCAGAGGAAGAATAGAGAAAAGGTATTTATTTTGAACTTCTTCATTATGAGGAACTAATTGATGCCTTGGAGGTCCAGAGTGGGCTTCAGCCCTCTGTCCCATTTAGAGACCATAAAATGCCACGTTGGTTAATTACGTGAAGGCGCATTCTGGGGTTGGAGAGAGGAGGAATGGACAGGTTGCTTACCTGTAACCATAGATCTTTGAGTGGTCTTCTGTGAATTCACACAGTTGGGTTTATTCCTACGCCTGCGCAGTGCATACGGAACCTTCTAGTATCGCTAGGCAAAATGTGCATAGATACATTTTTGGCGGTAACTCCTCCCACCATAACGGTCTCTTAAAAGGCTCTCCCGCCTAAATCCCCTCAGTTCCTTGAATGACGCCGCAATAAGCAGCATCAGGAACATTAAGCACATATGCAATAATAGGACATAGAGGGGAGGATGGGCGGGTCTGTGTGAATTCACAGAAGACCACTCAAAGATCTATGGTTACAGGTAAGCAACCTGTCCATCTTCTTCGTGGTCTCTGTGAATCACACAGTTGGGTAGACTAGCAAGCTTCCCCACTGGAGGAGGGTATGTCCTGCAGCGCAAATGAGGACTGTTCATCCGAGCCTTAAATGTGTCTCATATACTCATTTATGTCCATTTCAATTTCTTTCTTTTTTTCTTTTTTTTGCACATTCCACAATTATTAAGTAATGTAAATATAGTCATACAGACATACCAAAACAAAAGTAGACTAACCATGAAATAAACCAACAGTGAAAAAAGCCAACATGAATATACCGTATATTCCGGCGTATAAGACGACTGGGCGCATAAGACGACCCCCCCAATTTTTAAGTTAAAATATAGAATTTGCCCCCCCCCCCAGCCAGCCACCTGGCTGGAAAGCCTGTCCCCCACCAGCCAGCCAGCTCAGTGGCTGTAGATGATGGAATAGTCTGTGAAATTAAAGGACTGAGAACAGCTAAAAAAGCATGGGATACTTTGAAAAATCTCTGTGGTGTTCAATCTTTGGAAAGTAAGGTTGCATTAATACTGTAAGTTGGTTAATATGAAGCTATCAAATCCCAAATTTTTGAATGAGCACATTAATGAATGAGCACATTAATGGTTTTAGAGCCACATTGGCAGACAAGAGAATTTCACCATAGACAAAACTTGATGCAAAATGAGAAGTTGAATCCAGAAATTCTAATTTTAGGCTAACTTGTCCTGAAAAGAAACATCATTTTGACTCTCCTGAGCTCAATAGAGGGCCATTTAACTCTTCAAATGCAAAGCAGTCATTCTCACAGCAGGAGGAAGGATCTGCTGGGAAAACTGCCCAGGCCATTTTACACTTCAATCATTCTCACAGCAGGGGAAAAGGTCTATTGGGGGTATAAGACCACCCCCCCACTTTTGAGGAGATTTTCAAGTGTTAAAAAGTAGTCTTGTATGCAGAAATATACGGTAGTCACTCAATGTATGGAGGACAGAAGTACTGCCCTCCCAAAGGCAGCCTCGTTCCTACAACGAGAGTCCAGTCTATAATGAGAGATGAATGTCAATGGTGAGGACCAAGTTGCGGCACGGCAAACGTCCTCTAGGGGTACCTCTGAGAGGAATGCAGTTGAAGCGGAGACAGCTCTCATAGAGTGTCCACGAATTCGTGGGGGCAGCGGCTTCTTGGCCAGTTCATAACAGAGGGTGATGGTCGACGTAACCCACTTGGACAGCTGCTGCGACGAAATCGGAGCACCCCGTTTGGAGTCAGCATAGGAGACGAAGAGCTGGGGTGATTGTCAAAATGGAGCAGTCTGTTGTATATAGAAGGCAAGCGCCCTTCTAACGTCCATGGAGTGGAGGGTCCGTTCGAATTCGTCCTTCGGGTCCTGCATCAACGCTGGTAGGACGATAGATTGGTTGAGGTGGAAGCTAGACATCACCTTAGGGAGAAAGGAAATGTCCGGTCTGAGGACCACCTTGTGCTTATGGAAGCAGAGGTAAGGAGGATCTGATCGTAGAGCACAAAGCTCTCCAGCCCGACGGGCGGAGGTGATAGCCACCAGAAAGGCAGTCTTCCAAGTCAGCAGACGGAGGTCTGTTGAAGCCAGAGGTTCAAACGGGCATCTCACCAACTGAGAGAGAACGAGCTCAAGGCTCCAGGCCAGCACGGGTTCGAGAACCGGAGGATGGAGGTTGACATATCCCTTCAGGAATCTCTTCACCATCGGATCCTGGAAGGGGGATGGTCGATTCCGAGACTGGAACTCGACGGATATAGCAGCCAGATAGCCTCGAAGAGACGATACCGAGAGTCCCGCCTTGGATAAGTCTAGGAGGAATTCGAGGACCGTCGATACCGAGCAGGAGTCAACAGTCATTCCCTTAGCTGTCAGGAACTTCTCGAACCGGCTCCACTTATAGAGGTAGGCTTTACATGTCGAGGGCTTTCTGGCAGCATCAATAACCGCCTGAACCTCTTGAGGCACGGGAGGCGGGGGCGAGGTTGAGGAGAATACACAGTCACGGAAGGATTCTCCAGGCCGTCAGTCAGAGTAAGTCGACGTCTGGATGTCTCACCCTGCCTTGCTGGATGGTGAGTAGGTTCGGTCTGCTTGGAAGGCGAAGAAACCGACGCCTGGCCAGATGTAGCAGTGGGGCAAACCACGGCTGACGAGGCCACCATGGTGCAATGAGGATCCCATTCACCCGATCCCGTCGAAGCTTGGCGACGACTCTTGTCAGTAGTGGAATTGGAGGGAAAAGGTACAGAAACGGTCCGTTCCACTGGTACAGGAACGCATCCCCTCTCGAGTCCTTATGTCTTACTCTGGAGCAAAATTGGGTGCACTGAGCGTTCTGGGGAGTTGCGAAGAGGTCCAGTAGAGGAGTCCCCCAACGATGGAAAAGATCGGAGACTACTTGCCAATGTAACATCCACTCATGGACGTTGGAATTGGAATGGCTCAGTCCATCGGCAAGAATATTGTCGTCCCCTGGGAGATGGATGGACTGCAGGGAGACACTTCTCTCCACACACCAATCCCAGATCTGCAGAGTGAGTTGAAGGAGCTGGGGAGACTTGGTACCACCTTGCTTGTTTATGTAATACATTACGGAGGTGTTGTCCATGATCAGAAGGACGGTCCTGTTCCGAACCAGCACCTCGAACGCTCGAAGAGCTTTCTGGACCGCCAGGAGCTCCAAGACGTTGATGTGTAACGTCTTCTCTTCGTTGTTCCATAGGCTCTGAATTTTGTGGTGGCCTAGATGAGCTCCCCAGCCGAGCAGGGATGCATCCGTTGTGAGGGAGACGGTCGGCTGCGGAGGGTCGAAAGGAAGGCCGGAGAGGACATTCCGAGGTAAGAGCCACCAATCGAGGAAACGGTGGACCATGCGGGGCATCGTCAAGAGCTTCTCGGGAGAGTCCTGCAGATGGTCGAAGACCGTCAGGAACCAATGTTGAAGCGGCCGGAACCGAAGCCTGGAGAGGGGAGTGACGGCCGTAGTCGCTGCCATGTGGTCCAACAGCACTTGGATGTCGCGTGCTTGGACCCGTCGTGAATGGCGACAACTGTGAATAAGGGACCGTAGGGTGATGAACCGGTCCTCTGGCAGATAGGCTGCAGCTGAGACGGAGTCGAGTCGGGCACCGATGAACTGAATCACTTGCGTAGGAGTCAAGTGGGACTTCTCCGTGTTGACAACAAGTCCCAGGGTGTGCAGCACATCTAGGGTAAAGCTGATGTCCTTCTCAAGTTGGGCCTTCGAATCCGCCACAAGGAGCCAGTCGTCGATATACGGGAAGACTATGACTCCGTATTGTCGAAGGTAGGTGGCCACCAGTGCCATGCACTTCGTGAAAACTCTCGGTGCCGTGGAGAGTCCGAAGGGCAGGACACGGAACTGGTAAGGCTCAGTTCCGATTTGAAATGCCAGAAATCTCCTGTGGGCAGGATGGATCCCCACATGGAAGTAAGCGTCCTTGAGGTCTATGGATGCAAACCAATCCCCGCGTTGGAGGAAGGGGAGGATGAGCGCAAGCGTAGTCATCCTGAATTTCTTGGGGACGATGTATGAGTTCACCCCTCTGAGATCGAGGATGGGACGGAGGCCACCGTCTTTCTTCGGTATCAGGAAGTATTTGGAGAAAAAACATGTGGCGACGCTCGGGATCCAGAGGCTCAACAGCTCCTTTCTGAAGTAGGGTCTGAACTTCCTCGAGGAGGGGAGGGGAGGGTGGCATTATCCTGATCCGACCTGTTGGAGGTTGCTCGTTGAACTCGATCCAGTAGCCCTGTTGCACAATTTTCAGCACCCAGCGATCCGATGTTATCAGGGACCAGGCGTCTTGGAACGACGAAAGGCGATCTCCAAACAGGGGGGTCTAAAAGAAAAGGGAAACATCATCAGGAATGAGGAGGCAATCAAAATCTTCGTTTGCCCTGGTCCTTTGGGCGTTGTTTAGAGGGCAGCTGGTACCGAGAAGTGGACCCCTGGCTCCTCACCAAAGAGGTGGAGGACAGCGGCTGTTGGAACCAGGGGTGCCTTGAAGACTGAGGTGTACCACTTCGTCTGAACGGCTGAGCATAGGAAGAGGTATGCCAAGCCAAACGATGTCTGGGTCGGTATGCAGAAGATGAGGTCGAGGGCAGACCGTACTTCCGCGCGCTGGACCTCATCTTCTGTGTAAATTCCAGCTTTTCATCAGTAGAGGTGTTAAAGAGGCCGGAACTATCAAAGGGCATGTTCTCTATCGTAGCCGATGCTTGAGTGGACAACCCCGAGGATCGTAACCAAGCATGCCTCCGTAGGGCAATGGAGCCCGCTACAGTTTTCGCTGCGCAGTCAGCAACGTGGCGTGCAGAGTCCATCTGCTGTCCTGCTAACAGCTGTGCCTCTCCTTGAATGGCCTCTGCAAGCCGACGATGCTCATCAGGCAGGTCCTGTATAAGTGGCAGCATCCTCTCCCATAGAACCTGCTGATAGGCGCCCATACATGCCGAGTAATTCGCGATCCTAAAACTGAGGCTGGCTGCAGAATACAACTTCTTCCCCATGATGTCTAATTTTCTTCCTTCGGGATCTGAAGGAGTTGACTGGGCTCGCCATTGCCTTCTGGGCTGTGCAGCTTCAACGACCACTGAATTTGGCTTAGGGTGCTCCTGAAGCCAATTGATACCATCACCAGACACTATATAATCTGTCTATCCTCTTAGAAGCCTAGGGTATGGAGGAGGGATTCTCCCAAGAACCCTGAGTCAATTTGAGGAGAGATGGCAACACTGGTAGACAAGCCGCAGGGGGAGTTCTGGACTTGAGCCTCTGAGAGATAGGATCTAAGGGCTCCAAATCCTTCTCTGTGATCTTGAGTTCTAGAGCATGTGCCATTCGAACCACCTGTTCCACAAAGGAGCGGACGTCGTCCGTTGGCGAGGATGAGTCATCTTCCAGGAGATCAGGTTGCGGAGATGGTAAAAATGGTAGGTACCCCTCCGAGGAGTCAGAGGAAGACGAAGAATCAGAGGAGGAAGACTGTGATCGTTGCCGATCAGCGAGGGATGTGGAGCGTGGCGGCGGTGTAGGTGGACGCGGCGCAGAAGGCAACGGAGGCAAGGGTCAGATTGGTGACGCCTGACAGGATGCATCCCTAAGAGTCGGTTTCGACGGCTCCCTCGGCAGGGAGGATTCTTTGTCCCCTCCATGGAAGGAGATCCGGGGTGGCGACAGTAACGGCATGAAGTGTTGCGGCCTCCGAGGTAAGTTGGAAGACCCGGTCGGAGATGGCCCCAGTCGTCGACCACTCTGGCAGTGGGGCTGCAAGGACTGACCTAGCCAGGTCGTATGCGCCGTAAGCCATTTCGTCCTCCCGAAGCCTGGACGTTGAGGGTATGGCCTCATCAACTGTCTCCTGCGGTGTAGTCGCAGATTGTTGGAGCAGCTCCGACCTGGAGACAAGTAAAGCAGGCGAAGGGCCACGAACCCGTAAAGAATGCTCCGGTTCATCCGGAGAGCCCACCTCGACCTCCACGATCTCCAGCGATGGAGTAGGGGTCGGAGATCTAGAGTGTGGACGCTCGGCCTCGACACCATGATCCCGAGGAGAAGGATCAGGTCAAACCGCAGGGGTCTTGAACGTCGAAGCAGCTGGTAGGAGCTGCTGAGGCTGATGAGGAGCTAGTGGCCCCTCTTCCCTGCGTGGACGCTTGGCCTTCTTCTTTTTGTGGGCCTTGCCTTTCGACGAAGTCGATGACTCCTGGTCCCTGCTCGAGTCCTTGGGGTCTGTTCGGTCCCAAGAACGGGCCCTCGGATCGGTAGTCGAGCCCGAGAGAGTCTGGCTTGCGGTCGAGGTCGGTTTAGAGGCATGTTTGTGTGAATGCCTCACCGCCTCGGGATCAGATGCCACAGATCGTCTCCGGCATGGACTTGGAGAACGGCGTCATTTTGCAGGTGGAGACTTCGACGAAGGAGATCGTCCCCGGTGTTGCGGGGAAACCCCTTGTCCCACAGCCGGAGTCGACGCGGCAGATGGTATGAGGGCCTTTTTGTAGAGAAAGGACTTCAGGCGAGAAGAGCGGTGTTTTCTCGCCTGCGGGGTGAAAGCTCGGCAATGTACGCACGCATCCACATTATGGGTCTCACCCAAACATATCAGACACCAAGAATGGCTGTCCGAACTAGGGAGCTTGGCTTGGCACACAACACATCTCTTAAAGCCGGTTTTTGAAGCCATGGTCAAGGTGAGGTAACAAGATCAAGCCATTAATCAAAGCGAGATACCAAAGCCAATAGGGGTAGGAGAGTCGCCGAAGTCAAACAGTCCAAGTCAAGCCGAGAGGTCAGAGATCGTAACCAGAGCAGAAGGGGCGAGAAAAAAACCGTTGTCCGAAAGCCAAGCCAGTCGTATAGTCAAAGTAGCCGGGGAAATAGAGAAGTCGTGGTCAAGAAAAACAGTCCGAGTCAATATCCAAAAAGAGAAAGCAATCAACAGCGTACGAAGGTTCCTTTCGAACTGCTAGCGTGGCGGAAAAAAAGGAACTGAGGGGATTTAGGCGGGAGAGCCTTTTAAGGGACTGTTATGGTGGGCGGAGTTACTGCCAAAAATGTATCTATGCACATTCTGCCTAGCGATACTAGAAGGTTCCGTATGCACTGCGCAGGCGCAGGAATAAACCCAACTGTGTGATTCACAGAGACCATGAAGAAGATCCATAACATTTGGGTTAGTTCCTCTCATCAGGCAGGAAGCAGATACTAGGTCTCGTGATAGCTGAAGTTGGCTCTGGAGTGTGTATCCACCCCCCAGTATCTGAGCCAGATGGAGCATCTAGCCACTGCTGCAGCTCCGATGGATTTTCCCACAAAGATCATGGAGTCCTGTGACGCATCCACAATGAACTGTAGGATACTATAGATCTTGGAAAGGTTCCCATGAATGGTTCTGGAGTCCAGTTGGTTTCCTTGCAGGATGTCCTCCACCAAAGGAGCACTGCTCTCATGAAGAGGGAGCCTGCTGCTGAGGCTCTGATGGCTAGTGCCAATGCTTTGTGCACCTTCTTTAGGGCTCCCTCTGCTCTTTTCTTTTTTGGGTCCTTGAGGAACCTTTTATCCTCCTTGGGTGTGAGAGAACTGGAGACCAGGGAGGCCACCAGTGGGTCAACTGTGGGGACCTTCAGGCTGTCTAGCACCTGCTTGCTGGGGGAATAGAACTTCTGCACTATCATAATCTCCCTCTTTCCCTGTGGAGGTTTTTCCCATTTTTCCTTAATCAGATGGCTAAAGATTGAGGGGAATGGTAGTTCCTTCTCTTGGACTGTTAAGGAGGCCTTAACATGGAGGCCCCTCTCTCATTTAATTCCTGTGTTGTCTGTTCTGTTAAAGTCCTGTTGACTTGGCATGGAGGGTGGCTGCTACTTTTGTCAGCAGAGGTGCAGTCTTCACAATGGAACAGCCTGCCTGAGGGTTCCTCATCAGTGGAGCCTGAGTCTGACCATTCCCCCTCTTCCTTTTCGGCGGGCTGTTCCTCTGTCTCCTCCTCGAGGTAATACTTGGTCATAATGATCTCATTCACTGGTGCCTCTTAGTGGAGCCATAGTCGGACCATTCTGAGGAGCATGGGGAGGAGATTGCCTTTCTTTTCGCTGGTTGACCTACAGGGGGTGCTAGGGGAACTTTTGGGCCGACCTGCAGGGGGGGCTGAGGGTCTTAGTGCCCCTCTTTGGCTTGGCTCTGTGTGGGCCGTGAGCAGCCTGGTGGTTTTGTAGCTGTGAAGAATTCTGTCAAGACTTCCAACCACTTGGACAACAGTTCAAATGCTTTATTCCAAGGCATCAAAGTGAATAGTAACACTTCATTGACAGAACTATCATATATTCTGGCATATACGACAACTTTTGAACGCTGGAAAATATCCCCAAAAGTCGGGCATCGTCTTATACGCCGGGTATACGGTTTGCCTCACCTACCACCCGATCTCCTGCCTCTTCGCTCCCTTCACAAAGGGAGCAAAGACACAGGAGATCAGGCGGGGGGGTGAGACAAAGTGTGTATCAGTACATTCGCACTTCTCCTCCACCTTCGCCCCCTTTGGGGAGGAATCAAAGGTGGAGGAGAAGGGCAAATGTAGCAGTTTGCCTTGTGAGGAGCCCTTGTAAAAGCACAGAAGTTTGGCTGGCAATGCTCTCCCCAGCCAGCCACCCAAACAAAACTGTGAGTTTCCCCTGGCAAAGCAAGGGAAACTCGGAGGTTTGTTTGGCTGGCTGGCTGGGGAGAGTGTTCCCAGCCAAACCTATGCACTTTCTTTTTGGTATTCACCTTGTGTTTTCCATTTCTTTGCTACTATTAACCTTGCTGCTGTCAGCAGATTTGTTAATAAATCCTTAACAATTTGAGATTCTTGTATTTTTTCACAATATGATAATAATGCTGTTTCAGGGCATAAAGGTATATTTATCTCCAGTATCTCACTTATTTCCTTCATTACTATTTTCCAAAATCTCTGCACATATTTGCAATTCCACCACATATGAATATACGTTTCCAATTCTCGACATCCCCTCCAACACTGTGCTGAATACTTTTTATCTATTTGATCCAATCCTACTGGGGTTAAATATCATCTCCATATAATCTTATAGTAATTTTCTTTTATTCTTACTGATAATGTTTTCAAATGATGCATATTCCATATTTTTTCCCACTTGGATTTATCTATTACAGTTGCTACATCTGTTTCCCATACATCTTTAAGATAATCTTGTACTTAGAATAATAGAATTGTAGAGTTGGAAGAGACAACGAGGGCCATCAATTCCAACCCCCTGCCACGCAGGAAATCTTGATCAAAGTATCCCCGACAGATGGCAATCCGGCCTCTGTTTAAAGACCTCCAAGGAAGGAGACCCCACCACGCTCCGAGGGAGTTTGTTCCACTGCTGAACAGTTCCTACTGTCAAAAAGTTCCTCCTAATGTTGAGGTGGAATCTCTGTTCCTGGAGCTTGCATCCATTGCTCCGTGTTCCAGTCTCTGGAGCAGCAGAAAACAAGCCTGCTGCATCGTCAGCGCGACATCCCTTCAAATCCTTCAACAGGGCTATCATATCGCCTCTTAACCATCTTTTTTCCAGGCTAAACATACCCAGCTCCCTAAGTATCTCCTCATAAGGCATGGTTTCCAGACCTTTCACCATTTTAGTTGCCCTTCTCTGGACACGCTCCAATTTGTCAATATCCTTTTTTAATTCTGGTGCCCAGAACTGGACACAGTATTCTAAGTGAGGTCTGACCAAGGCAGAATAGAGTGGCACTATTACTTCCCTTGATCTAGACACTATACTTCTATTGATGCAGCCCAAAATCGCATTGGCCTTTTTAGCTGCCACATCACACTGTTGACTCATGTTCAACTTGTGGTCTACTAGGACTCCTAGATCCCTTTCGCATGTAGTCTCATTCAGTCAGGTATCTCCCATCCTATATTTATGCATTTCATTTTTCCGCCCTAAATGCAGTACTTTACATTTCTCCCTATTGAATTTCATTTTGTTAGCTTTGGCCCAGCTCTCCAATCTATCCAGGTCATTCTGAATTTTGACCCTGTCTTCTAGGATATTAGCTACTCCTCCTAATTTGGTGTCATCTGCAAATTTGATAAGTATGCCCCTAATTCCATCATTCAAGTCATTAATAAAGATGTTGAATAGCACTGGGCCCAGGACAGAACCCTGTGGCACCCCACTGGTCACATATTTCCAAGACGAAGAGGAGCCACTGCTGAGCACCCTTTGGGTTCGGCCGGTCAACCAATTACAAATCCATTGAACAGTTAACTTGTCTAGCCCACATTTTACAAGCTTGTTTGCAAGAATGTCATGGGGAACCTTGCCAAAGGCCTTAGTGAAATCAAGGTATGTGATGTCCACAGCATTTCCTTCATCTACCAAGCTGGTAATTTTATCAAAAAAAGAGATCAGATTAGTCTGGCATGACTTGTTTCTCTGAAACCTATGTTGACTTTCTGTGATTATGGCATTGCCTTCTAAATGTTCACAGACTCTCTGTTTAATGATCTGCTCTAGAATCTTCCCTGGTATTGATGTCAGACTCACTGGACGATAATTGTTGGGATCCTCTTTTTTCCCCTTTTTGAAGATGGGGACAACGTTTGCCCTCCTCCAATCTGCTGGGGCTTCTCCTGTTCTCAAAGATTATTGCCAATGGCTCTGAGATCACATTTGCCAGCTCTTTTAATACTCTTGGATGTAGTTCATCTGGTCCTGGAGATTTAAATTCATTTAGATTAAGAAGGTATTCCTGTACTACCTCTTTGTTTATTCTGAGCTGGATTTCCCCTATTGTGTCCTCTGTTCCATTATCCTCAGGTTGGTCACCCTTTTCCTTTTCTGAAAACACTGAGGCAAAGGTGTTGAGTAATTCTGCCTTTTCTCTGTCCCCTGTTAGCATTTTGCCATCTTCACGTAGTGGCCCTATCATTTTCTTCTTCCTCCTTTTGCTGCGGACATACCCGAAAAACCCCTTTTTATTGTTCTTAATAAAGAACAATATGTATATGTATACACCTCCCTAGCAAGCCTGAACTCATTCTGCACTTTAGCTTTTCTGACTTTACTCCTACACGTGTTCGCTATCTGTTTGAATTCTTCTTTGGTGATTTCCCCCTTTTCCATTTCCTATACATGTTCCGTTTAAAACTTAGCTCCGTTGAAAGTTCTTTAGTCATCCATCCTGGTTTCTTGAAAACCTCCCATTTTTCTTCCTCAATGGTACTGTTTGAAATTGTGCCTTCAGTATCTCCCTTTTGAGAAAGTCCCATCCGTCTTGAGGTCTCTTCTCTTTTAGTATTCCTGACCATGGGATCACCCCCAGTATTTCCCTGAGTTTATTGAAATCAGCTCTCCTAAAGTCAAGAATGCATGTCTGACTATGCCTGGCTTCTCCTTTCCATTGTATAACAAACTCCAGGAGAACATGATCACCCTCACTTAAGGATCCCACCACTTGCACCCCATTAACCAGGTAATCTCTGTTGGTTAGGATCAGATCTAAAATAGCTGACCCCCTTGTTGCCTCTTCCACCTTTTGGACCATGAAAATGTCCTCCAGGCAAGTAAGGAATTTGCTAGACCTTGAAGTTTGGGTTAAGTTAGATTTCCAGCAAATATCAGGATAGTTGAAGTCACCCATCACTACTACATCTCTCCTTTCTGCATGTGTGTTCATCTGTTCTAGAAAGGCATCATCCAATTCCTCCATCTGATTTGGGGGTCTGTAGTAGAGTCCCACAATAACATCCCTGTTGTTTCCCTCCCCTTTAATTTTTATCCAGATGCTCTCCACCTGGCTTCCAGTATTGTCATGGATCTCTTCACTGATGTAAATATCCCTGACATATAATGCTATTCCTCTTCCTTTCCTGTTTGACCTGTTTCTCCTATAAAGGTTATACCCCTCTATTCCCACATTTCAATCATGTGACTCATCCCACCAGGTTTCAGTAATGCCTATTATATCATATTTGTTTTGTAGTAGGAGTTCAAGTTCATTTTGCTTATTTCCCATGCTCTGTGCATTAGTGTAGAGACATCTAAGACCATGTGTTCCCTTTACTTGCTCCCTGTGCAAGTTTTTTTGCCTCCCACACTTGGGCCTTTGCGGTGTTTGCCTTGTTCCCTCTATGACAGTTTGACTATTTTCTCCAGCCCTTTTGCCTTCCAGAATACTGTCTCCCTCCCCCATTTGACTCAGTTTAAAGCCCTCCTGATCAAATTCTTGAGACTGTTTGCAAATTCCTCAAGCTCTCCTGAGCAAATTCTTGAGACTGTTCTTCATTATCCATTAATATTTTTTATATTCCTGCCTCCCTCTGGGTGGTGAGAGGAACTAACCCATATGTTATAGATTCCTCCTCTCACCAACCCAGAGAATGGGAATACAGTAGGACCCCTTATCTGCTGGGCATAGGTTTGGGGGGTATGGATACCAAAAAGTGGGTAATAGTGAACACCATTTAAAATGGGACTTCTGGTTTAAAATACCAGAGTTGCCTTGGAGGGCCTAGAAAATGGCTAGAGATAACACATTTTTGAAGAAGATTCTATGGTAGGTGTGCTGTTTTGTGTCCCATGGATAATTGAATCGGTGGATAATGAATCAGTGGATACGGGGGTCCTACTGTAGCAACCAGTGCTGAGATGCTAAGGAGGAAATGCCTCTGTTGCTCCCTTTTCAAAGAGGGTAGCAGCTTCATGGAGCAGGGCAGGAGGTGAAGTGACTCAGATCCCTTGCTTAGGAGAAGGATTGCAAAGCCCCTAAGGACTATGTGTCCAATGTGATGTTACATCATACCTTGAAAAAGGGCTGATAGGTTCTGAAAGGGTGGAACAAATGTGATGGCGAAGTAGTAAAAAGCATTTTCTCAGAGTCAGAGCCTTTCTTTTTGTAATCCAAAGAACAGTACTTCCCATGTTGTGAAGGGTGCCTTGAAGTCCAGGAATATTGCAATAATGGGCATGAGGAACAGCCTGGACCTCAAAGGAAGTTGCTTTTTCTGTTGCTAATGGAGTTTAAATTTTATTTCCTGGACTTTACAACACTTTGACTCCCAGAGCCCATATGATCAAAGAGAGAAGTGGCCTCTGCCTACATGGATATCCAAACCATCTTAACTGACAACATCTTCACAAAATGTAGCCCTGTGACTTTAACATCATCATTTCCCACCTTTCTTCTTATGTATGATTTTTAACACCTTTGCCTGATGAAGAAGCCAGTGGAACTTCAAAAGCTTGGATGTATCTTGTGCATTTTTGGTTGGCTCAATAAAGGTATCACTGTTTTGTGGATATTGGATGTTTTTATATTTTTGTGGGTAAGATTATGTTTGGCAGAGTGTGAGACTGATTCTTAGAAGAGGTAGAGGTGATACAAAACTTTCAAGCAGTGAGCAGCCCATCTCAAGATGTTCAGCCTTTCACTGCTGGGAAATATTGCATATTCTTTTTTATTAAAAATAAATCTTCTTTATTAAAAATAAACTACCGGTTTAGCATCTAGTGTCAAAACCATAATCACTCTATGTTCTGTCTGTAGAATGGATTTCTCTCTTATCTAAGAAAAATGGGAGGGGTAAATTAAAAATGTTAGTGTTCTGTCACAAAATAGCACAAGACATCGAACATCAGTGACAGTTGTTCAGAGTGTGTCATTCAAAGCATCTCTCTCACAGAGAGGAGGGAGAGAATAATTACATCCTTTGTCTCTCCATTCACTTAGAAATCAAGATTTGTTTGCAAAGATCAAGACTTCAGGCTTGTGCTTGCAAAATAAGGATCTCCTTTTTGTTCCTTTACTAGAACCTGGAGATCCACTAACTGAAGCCTGGAACTTGTTTCTGAACAAAAATGTGTAACTCTAGCACATACAGGTTGCCCCTCCCCCCCATACCCCCAAGAGATACTTTCCCTGACTTACGGTGAATATGTGAAACCGTGGATAATAGCAAACCCTAATGAAATGAATGACTTCTGGCCCAATTTCTGTGGAAGAATACGATAAAATCATGCTTGAGGACCTAGAAAATGTCTAGAGTATTTTTTGTTTAATGTGGATAAGTGAAACCATGGTCCCTTGCTGCGATAGAAGTGAAGAAATGGGGATTTCTTGGGTGTGTTTTATAAGCCTTACCCCCTTTTAATGAGAACTTATTATGATGGCTGGGGAGTTTGTATAGTTCAAAAAACCCAAAAACTTTCCCAAGCTCAGCTTTCAACACATCCAGCTTCAGTAGATGACAGATGAAACTCTTGCAGTTAAGGACAGATGAAAAGCAAAAGCAGAATGTGACAGAAATAGTCAGAACCCTGAATGCAACTATTCAACAACTTGTGCACAGAAACAAGGGCAACTACTATAATAATCAATGCAGAGAAACTGAAGGTGATTTTTAAAAAGGAAGAACAAGAGACCTCTTCCACAAGATCTGAGAAATCAAAGGGAAATTTAAACCAAGAGTGAGGATGCTCTATGACCAGCAGGAGGAACACATGAAAGGATGGGATTCATTACAGGAAGAACTATTCAAAGACAAACCTCCGATTTTAGAAAGGGAAATAGAAACTGCACTCAACGCACCTGAGAGAAATAAATAATCAGGAACAGATGGCATACCAATAAAGGTGCTAGAGAGACAGAATCAACTCTAGTTCTAACTAAAATCTATCAACAAATATGGAAAACAAAACAATGACCCACAGATTGTAAAGGCTCAATATATATTCCAATCCCCAAGAAAGAGGACATATTATGAGAAGACATGACTTACTGGAAAAAACAATAATGCTTGGTAAGGTAGAAGGCAGTAGGAAAAGAAGACTGCATTCCAGATGGAACGACTCAATCAAGGAAGCCATGGCCCTAAGTCTGCAAGATGTGAGCAGGGCTGTTGATGCTAGGGTGACTTGGAGGTCTCACATTCATGGGGTTTCCATAAGCTGAAGTCCACTTCAGGGCAGTGAACAACAAAAGCCACATCACAACATTAGAACCACACCCTTGAGTGAAACACAGTAGATAATTTAGCATGACAGCTTGCACTTGTTTTAATCCATATGAGCACCAGTGAAAGGAAAACAGAACAGCATTGCTCTTAAGAAAAAGAGCTAAAGGTTGTTCAATGACACATTGCATTGATTGGTATGATAATTTAACTCAACTGCAATCAGAATGTTGTCAGGATCAAAACCTATACGAGAACATAGCTTCCTGAAAAGAGCTGGTAGAAAGACCCTTTATTCAAGTACATTCTACCCATGAGTCCTTTTGCCCACTTCTGCTATAGAGGATGCTAACAAAGTAAAGCTAACAAAACTCAATTTATTTCAAAAATATTAGAATCTTACAGATGTCTCTTGTCAATGCCATTTTAAAATTTTTTTCCTTATTTCTTTAATGCATACCCCACTGCCCCACTTCTGGTCTCCACAGTATTTTAAAAAATAAAGCCCTCTGTACAACTGTCAGGAATTTCAGAATGCAGCTACAGATGACAGGAGAGCAGGAGCAATCAAAGGTGGAAGCTGTTCCATGCCAATCTTCCTGAGGTTTCTGTCTGCTTGGCTGGAACTAGGCTAGTCTCTCTCTGTTGCCTGTTGCAATGTACAAGCTTAAGCCAGTGATCCAGAGTGCTGTAACAAGTGAACACACATTCTAGTCAAGAAAGATTCACAGAAGCAAGGTGCTGCTTTCTGTCCACCAGCTGGCTGAGGAAGCCAGACAGATATACATGCCAGAAAGACTCTTCAGCCACATTCTGAAGTTCCTGACAAGAGCTTATTTTGAAAATGCTGAGTTACGGCAATAACTTACTAGACCCAAGGCTCTAATTCTCCCATGCAGTATAAGCAGCAGCTTCTCTTTTAGAGGTGGAAACCAGGGTTCAAACATGACTCAGACAGTACCACAACACTGGCAGCTTAGTATTGGCAGTGTCAATACTCATCTGTGTCAATACTATACATAGGAAGTAAATGGCAATTACAGACAACTGCTCTTGGTTATGGTAATAGTTCTCTGCGATCATAGGATTATGGCCACAATTTTTTTAAGTGGACACAGAATGTATCCAAAATTAGGAAAATTTTACAGCCCTCTTTAGAGTGCCAAAGATAGTCCCCAACTATCACTGCAATGTGAGATCAAGGAGGTTAGACTTGAAGAATCTAGAACTTTAAAAAAAAGAGAAATCCCATTCTGTTTCAGAGCTCCACCCTACACTGGGGATGGACAAAGTGCAACCTGCAGGTCACATGTGGACCCTGAAGCTCCAACCCATGCCCCAATTTTTAAAAAAGCATAATTTTCAGGCAATTTTGCCCTAAAATCACACAGAACCCACCCCCGTAAACTTATGAAAACATCCAAAAAATACCCTACCCCTTAGGCACTCCAGAATCCCTATCGCAAATGCCTGCGTTTTCTTCTGCAGCCACTATCAAAATGGTGACTGGTGACACTTCCTATCACCCTTTTGAGAAGACCTACAGAGGAAATGCCTCCATTTTCACCTGCAGCATCTCTGAAAATGGCAACAGGAAGTGAAGGTGCATTTCTTTCTGTTGACATTGCAGACTGGCTATAGAAAAAAACTGAGGTATTTGGCTTAGGGTGTGTGCAGGATGTGCAGCCAGCTGAGGGGTCTGGGGAGAAATTAGTCCTTGTCCCCAAAGCAGTTGCCCACCTCTGCTGTGCACTGAAGTCACCCCTTCTGTGGGCTACACTTATTAAGCACAGGCCAAGGCCATACTCAAGAATCATTCAAGTTACCTCGTGCGAAATGCACTGAAAGGATTTTGTGGCTCCCTCTCATTCTGTTTCTAGCACTTTAACTTGTCTGATAACGATGGTAGACATGGTGGAAGCAACTAGCAGCATGAGCTATGTATGCCTAAATTAAAAAGTGAAACTATTCCTTTAGATGCATATGAGATCTCAAGGCAGAGGGAAAAAAAGCTAAAATTAAAACCAGAGACAGATAATATCCTGTATTTTGGTGGGCAAGGGCTTTTAAAAACAAAAAACAAAAAATAGAAGGTGAGGCAAGAGGGAAGGTATGAAGCCAGCAGCCTAGGTTAGGGAAGGAACCTGGGGGATATGTTCTGGTGATTTCTGAAGTAGGTGGCAGTAGCAGGGCAAAGCACTCGCAAAAAGTGGAAGAGGGTTTTTAAATCAGGGAGTTTCTATAGGAAAAACCAATCACTTAATTTGTTTACAAAAGAGATACAGATAAAAAGTCAACAACTACATGAGAGCAATGATGGAAATCATTTCAGGTTTAAATAAATTCCAGCATCCTAGCTAGGATTTTTATATCAAGTGATTTCCTCCCCCACAGAAAAATTGGAAGGTTTTCCTCACAGGAAGCCATTGGAAGCCAGCCTTCTAAGCCCCTGTTCTAAGAGACTCAGGAAGGTGGTGCCCTTTGATGGTTCTCTCCAAGTACAGTTTGTCAACTCTGCTTTTCCTTGATGAGTAAGACAGTGTGCTGTCCTCCGCCTGTTACAGACAGAACAGTGCGATTCTCCAGCTGCTGGCCAGACATCTGAATAGGACTCCAAGCATCATCTTCATCACCTGTGGCAAGCTGGAGGTTAGACCCCATGCCCCAGGCAAAAGCTCGGCCTACAGATGGGAGGACAGGAATAATATAGTGTTTAAAGTTTTGCAGTAATGGCCCTAGCTGGCAACAAAGCCATGCATCCTTTAAACTATATAGAAAGGTGGCTTTCTGGAAAATGGGGCAGTTTCAAGTTTCTAGACCACATGAATATTGAAGATCAAGTTGAGCTTGAAGCCTCCATCACCTAAGATTCTATACAGGAAGGGTTGTCACTGACTTTAATGTTATAATATTTTTATCTGGTTTTATTGTTGTTTTCTATTTATTTTAATAGCATTTATATTATTACAGTGGGCTCTCTAGGGTTTGGTTCCAGGACACCCTTTAGATATCAAAATCCGTGGATGCTCAAGTCAATGGTGTAGTAACATGGTGTCCCTTATATAAAATGGCAATATCTAAGTTTGCTTTTTGGATTTTTTTAAAATACCTTCAAGCCATGGATGGTTGAATCAGTGGATGCAGAATCCGTGGGTATGGAGGGCCAACATTATTACAGATTACATTTATGAGTTTTTATGGAAAGGAAGAAATATTTGAAAAGTTTGGTTCTCACCTGTGATGCCTACATTTCCAGCAGTGAAAGGCTGAACATCTTGAAACACATAGGAATGGTATGGACCTTTGAGGAGTGTCCTCTAGCGAGAGCAACCCCTGAGGTGTGTGTGTACGTGTACATGCCTTCAAGTTGCCTTATTGACTTATGGTAAACCCCATCAATTTCACAGGCTTTTTTCAGACAAGAAATACTTAGAAGTGGTTTGCTATTGCCTTCCTCTGAAATGTAGCCTAGAGTACCTAGTATTCATCAGAGATCCCCATCCAAGTATTAACCTGGGCCGACCCAGCTTAGCTTCCAAGATCAGATGGGATCTGGTGCCTTTAAGGTCAGTCAAATTATCAGCTAACATTCCAAAAAATGTAGAACTCATTTTAAAAAAAAACCCTCAAAGGGGAAGAGAACAAGGAGAAGGCAATGGTAAAAAAGCTTTCCCATGCTGACAACTAGTAGTGTAATGCTCCAACACCAGCAGGGACCAGCAGGAGGCAGGCTTTGAAGTGGTGAGGTTTGAGTAGCTCCTTGAGTAGTGAGATTTGGGAGCTGCAGCAACTTCAGCTACTGGCTGTGAGGCCTGGACGTCATCGATAATGTTTAAGTAGAGAGTACACATGAGCCGACAGGTTTGGGAGTTGCAGTTCCTCCTGAGTCGGGAATGCAGTGGGTGCAGTTACTAATGAGCAGGGAGTCATGGCAGCCCCAGCTATTGGCTGGTATTAATCTCTATACTGGGTTGGGGAGGCAAATTCAGGATCTCACCCACTCTTCCAGTTCTAGACTTTTGGAGAGGCTTAGCTGCACCCAATCCAGCATGGGGTTTCAGGCACTTGTGCTGTTTCCATGGCTGTGGTGTGGCTTGAGCCAGCTGCCCTCCTGCTCTGGGCTGAAGGAAGGGACTTTGGTCTCCCAACATGCCCGGACAACTTCTTTCCATTGCACCTTCAGGAAGCTTGCAGCAGGGCTGCTGGTGCTGCTGTCTGGTCCTCAGTCCCAGGTGCTGCCTAATTTCCCTCACTTGCTAGCCCTGTACAGATCCCTCTGTTGGCTCTGCCTCTTGTCTGGTCCATGACTTGGACAGGAATGTTGGCCTTACCTGTGATAAGTTCTTTTCCAGTGTGAGGTGAAGAACATCCAAAAATTCTTGGGTTGCTCCTCCTACTAGCTCCTGGTAGGCAGGCAAAAAGACAGTTAATTGAGAACTGACCCCTTCCTGTGAAGTCACCAAGGAAGAGCGACCCCCAGGTAGCCAGTCCATATAACAGCCTCGCGATGTGCTCCCTTAATCCAGCAACACATTCAACAGACACAGTCTATGGATCCATGGATCCCAGATAGGTACTCCCACTGTGTAAAAAATAAGGTGCCAGCTTCCTGGGTGGGAGTGGATGTTCTTCACCTCACAATGGAAAAGAACGTATCACAGGTAAGACCAACATTCCTTTTCCCAGTGGGAGGGGTTCAGAACATCCAAAAATTCATGGGATTTACAAAAGCCTCTGATGAGGGTGGGAGATGGTGGAAACTCAGTTTAAGGCTTAAAACGTGCTGGAGCACTCTTCTGCCAAAGGCAGCTTCCACTGACTGCAGCTTGTCCAGCTTATAATATCTGACAAAGGTTGATGACAACCTCCATGTGGCTGCCCTGCAGATCTCATCCAAGGAGGCGTCCCTTTCCCAGGCCACTGACGTCACCGCACTCCTGGTAGAGTGGGCCATAATCCCCACTGGAACTGGTAGGTGCAACAACTCATAACACTTAGCAATACAGGCCCTAATCCATCCGCTTAAGGTAGATCAGGACACTTTCCGTCCCAAGGTTTTGGCATGGGCTAAATTGAACAGTGCCTCAGAGACTTGAAAGGCACTGGTTCTCTTCATGTATATTCAGACGGCCCTATGACATCCAGCGCGTGCCAAATCCTCTCCAGCTCTCTTGTCGGACCAAGGCAGAAAAATGGGAGGATGATCTCCTGTGCCCTATGAAAGGAAGAGTTGATCTTGGTCTTGTAGTCAGGATGCAGACGCAGAATCTGGTCGTAACACGCAGAGGTCCATCCTCACCGATAGGGCTCCCAGTTCCGACACACTGCATGCTGACTTGATCGCCACTTACAAGAAAGAGGACTTTCCACAATAGATGCTTCAGTGACATTTCCCTCAGAGGTTTGAAAGGGGTGACTGTTAAAGCCTTCAAGACTGTGTGAACATCCCAAGATTGAAAACAATAAACCTGAGGAGGGGTCAGATTGCTTAGACCACTCAGAAATCTTCGTAGGTGTAGTTGGGAATACAGTCTTGCAGCCTTCTTGGGAGGAAGTACCAACACAATGGCTTCAACCTGTCTTTTGATGATGTTGGGTTGTAAGCTGCCCTCCATCCCATCCTGTAGAAACTCCAGGGGAAGCGGAACCGTGACATCTAGAGGGTTGTGGTTCTTTCGTCTGCACCATCTACGAAACACTCTGAATGTGTACTCATAGATCCTTTGCATGGACTCTCGCCTGGATGCCAAGATGGTATCAACTACCGGCTGAGGATAACCTAACATAGCCCATTCAATTTTCAGGTGTTGAGCTGAAGCCAAGCTAGGTCTGGGTGGTGAACCTGGCCTTGCAATAAGAGTTCTGGTCAAGTTGGGAGAGAAATAGAGGATGTTACCATGTTCAGAATGTCCAAGAACCAGGCCCTTCTTGGCCATGAGGGGGAGACCAGGATGAGTTCCGCCCCTTCTGCCCGAATCTTCGTCAGGACTCTGGCAATCAGCTGCAAGGGAATAAAGGCATAAAGCAGTCCCCAGGGCCAAGGACTCGTTAGAGCATCCATCGCCTCTGCTCCCTCCGTCAGGAGCCTTGAGAAAAACTGTGGGAGTTTGGCGTTTGCCAGAGATGTGAATAGATCCAGAGTTAGCTGCTTTGGCAACTGAGTGATGATGTCCAATACCTCTGGGTGCAGACTCCACTCTCCCTGATTGACGTTGGATCTGCTGAGCCAGTCTGCCTTGAGGCTGAGAGACCCCTGGAGGTGCTCCACCTCTAGAGTAATGAGGTTTCTCTCTGCCTACTCCATGATCAGGGTAGCTTCTGCCATGAGAGATCAGGATCTCGTACCTCCCTAGTGATTTATGTGGGCCTTTGTTGTGTTGTTGGTTCGGACCAAGACCGCCCTGCCCCAGATGAGGTCCTGAAAGGCTAGTAGGTACAGTCTGACTGCCTGGAGGTCCAGCCAATTGATGCTGTGAGTGGCCTCCTCTGGAGTCCACTTGCCCTCTGCTAGCTGGGTCCCGCAGTGAGCTCCCCAGCCCCACAGACGTCTATGGATGCTATCATGAGTCTCTGAAGCTGGGCTACGAGCATCAAGTCCATGTGGGGAGCTCTCTGTATCCCCTGTATTGACCTCTGTAAGGCCGCTATCCTTTCTGGGGAAAGAGAGACCTGTCCTACTAGGGAGTACAAGGTGGCCCCCAGGTGCTGTATCTGCTGTGCTGGTACCAGGGAACTCTTCTCGAAATTGACTTGGAAGCTGTGTTCCTGAAGCGAGTTGAGTACCAGGTGGACATCCCTCTCTGATGGTAAGCAAATCAGTAGCTCATCCAAGTGGGGTAGCTATGAAGACCATCCTGTCTCCAATAGGCGACCAGGGCAACCATGATCCTCATGAAGACCCGGGGGTCAGAAGATAGTCCAAAGGGCAATTCCTTGTACTGGTAATGCTTGCTGTCGTAGGCAAAGTGCAAGAAATGGCAGTGCTGAGGAAGGACAGGCACGTGAAGATATCCCACAAGTCCAAGGAGGATAGGTAGTAACCTGGATGAATGGCCTTGAGAATATGCTTCAAGGTCAACATGCGGAACTTCCGTTCCATATGAACCTGTGGAGGAATGGTCCTCCAGTCACTGTTCTTCTTGGGGACAAGGAAGAAACCAGAATAGCAGCCCCACCTCCGCTGAGCTTGAGGTACCTCCTCTATCGCACCCAATAGGAACAAATGCTGAATGGTGTTCTGTAGGAGGCAATGCTTAGCAGGGTCCCTGGACTTTGGGTTGGGGGTGAACCAACATGGAGGGTGGCGGGAAAACTATCCAGTGTCCCTCACGGATTGTCTGAAACACCCATCTGTCTGTGGGTTTCTCCCAAGCCCCTACATAGTCCTGAAGTCTGCCACCTACTGGAATTAGGCCGTCATTGCTGATTCTTTTAGTGACCCTTGAGTCCCATGGTCTGGGAAGATCTTCCAGAGGACCCTGGCTGGTTTCTGCATTGAAACCTGGATTCTTCCCAGCGCTGCTTGAAAGGTCTGGGCTCTGGATTGGAATGACGATGACAAGGAGCTAGGTTGTGACCTGGAACCTCGAAATGACCGGTTCTGTCTTGTGAACCTCCTAACTTCCCTCCTTCGGGAGAAAGCCAGTGTCCTCTTTTTGTCTTTGTCCTCCACCAGGACCGGTTCAAGTTCAAAAAGTTTATCCCCAGGAAGGAGGAAAAAAACAAGTTCTGTTTTGATTTAAAATATGCACTCCAGCTCTTGATCCAGACCTGCCTCCTGGCTGCCACATCTGACCCCTGAGCCCTCGCACAGCGCTGAATGGCATCGAACGTACCATCTGCGAGGAAGGCGGAGGCTCACGACACCTCATTAAGGTCTTGTCAGAGTCTGGTTTCCTCTTCTGGAATGTCTGCCAGTGCATACTTAGCTCATTGCAGGGAGGCTCTGGCAATCACGGTGGTGGTGGAAGCCCTGAAAGCCAAGGAAAGTGCCTTGTGTACCTTCTTGAGTGCCACGTTGATCCTCCTATACTCTGGAACCTTAAGAGTATCCTCACAATCGTGGCAGAAGATGGCCGAAGAAACCAGTGCTGATACAGGTATATCTATAAATGGGACCTGGAGCTTTATGATGACCTTCTTTGGTAGGCAATACAGCCATTTGGCAGAGCTTGGAAACATCCTGCTGATGGCTGGAGAGCCCCATCAATCATGTATTACCTACATGAGACTGCCTGGGACCAGCATCTCAAGCACAGGTGACCAAGCAGGTCAGGTTGCTCACCTGTAGCCGTAGATCTTCAAGTGGTCTGTGAATTCACACAGTGGGCAATTCCTGTGCCTGCGCAGAGCACTCGGAACCTCCTAGAATCGTTAAGCAGAAAAATTTTGGGGGTAATTCCGCCCACCCTAATGGTTCCTCTTAAGGCGCTGCTCCCTATGCTGCCTAATTCCTCTCAGTTCCTTGAGGACGTCGAAATTACTGTATATTCCGGCGTATAAGACGACTGGGCATATAAGATGACCCCCGCAATTTTTAAGTTAAAATAGTTTGGGATATACTCACTGTATAAGACTACCCCCTCTACCTCTCAGATCTCCTGCCCCGCCGTCCAGCCAGCCACCCCTCCACCCTTCCCGAAGCCACGATGGGGTATCCGATCGTGGCTTCGGGAAGGGCGGGTGGTGGCTGGAAAGCCTGCCCCCCACCAGCCAGCCAACTCAAGACGTTTGGCTGGCAAGGCTCTCCCCAGCCAGTCAGACAGCCAAACCTCCATGTTTCCCCTGGCCAGCCCCATCGCAAGTTGGGAAAGCACAGAGGTTTGGCTGGCAAGGGTCTGCCCAGCCAGCCAGCCAGCTAGCCAGCCAAAGTTCTGTGTTTCGTCTTGGTTTTCATAACTGGCTGTAGATGATGGAATAGTCTGTGAAATTAAAGGTCTGAGAACATCTAATTAACTAACATTAATGATTTTAGAGCCGCATTGGCAGACTTGCAAACTCCTGGAGAGTAAATTCCAAAAGCTATGCAAATGGGAATTTTCCTGACAAGTTTACCAAAATTCTACAATCCCATAGTAAATACCTTGCAATTAAAGAATGATTTAACTCTACCAGAAGCTTTTATTCAGATAAGAGAATTTCACCATAGACAAAACTTGATGCAAAACGATAAGTTTGAATCCAGAAATTCTAATTTTAAGCAACAGGCTAGCTTGGCTGAAAAGAAACCTTATTTTAAGGACTGCTACCCCCTCCTTTTCTTCCTCTCCTGAGCTAAATGGAGGGCAATTTAATACTTCAAAGGCAAGGCAGTCATTCTCACAGCAGGGGAAAGGATCTGCTGGGAAAACTGCCCAGCGTATAAGACCACCACCCCGACTTCTGAGGAGATTTTCAAGGGTTAAAAAGTAGTCTTATATGCCGGAACATACGGTAGCAGCACCAGGGACATTAAGCACATATGTCATAGCAGGACATAGAGGGGAGGATGGATGGGTCTGTGTGAATCCACAGAAGAATGCTTGAAGATCTACGGTTACAGGTGAGCAACCTGACCAATTTCTTCGTGGTCTACACAGTGGGTAGATCAGCTAGCTTCACCTGTAAGAGGAGGGTATGTCATGCTAGCAGGTTGGGCAAGGACAAATGCTGACAAGAGATGCCCCCCTTACCAATAAGCATCAAGCCTGCCAGTTTCCAGACCAGTTTCCAGCCAGGGAGAAGAAGGAGAACAGCTTCTGGACAGCCATTCTGACTGGGGAGATTGAATTTTTTTTAAACTGTTGGGAGATGCTGCTTGTTGCTGAGGCGCAAGCCTAACGGCGCGCGAATTTCAGTAACCAAACAAAAATACAGCATACCTGAAAGTACAGCTTAGCATTCTCAGCATTAACTAAGAGTTCTTAGATTACCTAAAAGCTCTCACCATGGACACTGAGGGGACTGCAGCAGTCACTTGCAACACTTGTACGATGTTTGTCTTCTTGTCTACAGACGTGGAGAACTTCACATGCACCAAGTGCAAGCTGGTAGCCCTCTTGGAGGAGAAAGTACAGCAGCTGGAGACACGGGTAGCTACACTTCAGCAGATTCGCGAGCAAGAGGTTTTCCTGGACAGGACAGAACGAACAGTCTTCGATGGGGACCGCACAGAGGAAGTGGCTGTGGAGGAGAGGGTCACTTCACAGACACAGGAAGTAGACAGCTGGAGGAATGTCACACACAGAACAAGAAAATCCAGGGATTCTTCGAGCAGCTTGCAGCTACAGAATCGATTCGAAGGCCTTTCCCTTATCAAGGACAACGAGGAAGAACAGCATGGACAGACTTCAGGGGCAGAGCAGGGGACCTTGAGAGGACCACCGCAAGGAACAGCTGCTGCGAAGCCTCAGCGGAGGCGTGTGGTGGTGGGGGGACGCCTTGCTGTGGGGTACAGAAGCAGTGGTATGTGGGCCCGACAAGATGACTCGGGAGGTGTGTTGTCTCCCTGGGGCAAAGATCTGTGATGTGACCGAGAGGCTGACAAGACTTGTCAAGCCTACGGATCATTACCCCTTCCTTTTGGTCCATGTGGGAACCAATGATACTGCAAGGCACAGCTTTCCCAAGATCAGAAGAGATTATGAGGCCCTGGGGAGGAAGCTGAAAGAAATGGACGCACAGGTTGTCATCTCGCCTCTTCTGCCAGTTGAAGGGCATGGTCCAAGAAGGGAGGGGAAAATAGCCGACGTAAACAACTGGCTCCGTAGATGGTGTCGCCGAGAACAAATTGGATTCTTGGATCATGGACTGCGCTTCCATGAGGGGGGACTTCTGGTAAGAGATTGAGTGCATCTTACAACAGTTGGAAGAAACATTTTTGCCAACAGTCTCAAGAATTTGATCAGGAGGGCTTTAAACTGAGTCAAATGGGGGAGGGAGACAGTATTCTGGAAGGCAAAAGGGCTGGAGAAAGTAGTCAAACTGTCATAGAGGGAACAAGGCAAACAGCACAAGGACCCAACAGTGGGAGGCAAAAAAACTTGCACAGGGAGCAAGTAAAGGGAACACATGGTCTTAGATGTCTCTACACTAATGCACAGAGCATGGGAAATAAGCAAGATGAACTTGAACTCCTCACACTACAAAACAAATATGATATAATAGGCATTACTGAAACCTGGTGGGACGAGTCTCATGATTGGAATGTAGGAATAGAGGGGTATAACCTTTATAGGAGAAACAGGCCAAACAGGAAAGGAGGAAGAATAGCATTATATGTCAGGGATATTAACACCAGTGAAGTGATCCATGACAATACTGGAAGCCAGGTGGAGAGCATCTGGATAAAAATTAAAGGGGAGGGAAACAACATGGATGTTATTGTGGGACTCTACTACAGACCCCCAAATCAGATGGAGGAATTGGATGATGCCTTTCTAGAACAGATGAACACACATGCAGAAAGGAGAGATGTAGTAATGATGGGTGACTTCAACTATCCTGATATTTGCTGGCAATCTAACTCAGCCAAAACTTCAAGGTCTAGCAAATTCCTTACATGCCTGGAAGACAATTTCATGGTCCAAAAGGTGGAAGAGGCAACAAGGGGGTCAGCTATTTTAGATCTGATCCTAACCAACAGAGATGACCTGGTTAATGGGGTGCAAGTGGTGGGATCCTTAGGTGAGAGTGATCATGTTCTCATGGAGTTTGTTATACAATGGAAAGGAGAAGCCTAGCATAGTCAGACACACACTGTAGAATTTAGGAGAGCTGATTTCAATAAACTCAGGGAAATACTGGGGGTGATCCCATGGTCAGGAATACTAAAAGAGAAAAGACCTCAAGACGGATGGGACTTTCTCAAAAGGGAGATACTGAAGGCACAATTTCAAACAGTACCATTGAGGAAGAAAAATGGGAGGTGTCTCAAGAAACCAGGATGGATGACTAAAGAACTTTCAACGGAGCTAAGTTTTAAACGGAACATGTATAGGAAATGGAAAAGGGGGAAATCACCAAAGAAGAATTCAAACAGATAGCGAACACATGTAGGAGTAAAGTCAGAAAAGCTAAAGTGCAGAATGAGTTCAGGCTTGCTAGGGAGGTTAAGAACAATAAAAAGGGGTTTTTCGGGTATGTCCGCAGCAAAAGGAGGAAGAAGAAAATGATAGGGCCACTACGTGAAGATGGCAAAATGCTAACAGGGGACAGAGAAAAGGCAGAATTACTCAACACCTTTGCCTCAGTGTTTTCAGAAAAGGAAAAGGGTGACCAACCTGAGGATAATGGAACAGAGGACACAATGGGGAAATCCAGCACAGAATAAGCAAAGAGGTAGTACAGGAATACCTTCTTAATCTAAATGAATTTAAATCTCCAGGACCAGATGAACTACATCCAAGAGTATTAAAAGAGCTGGCAAATGTGATCTCAGAGCCATTGGCAATAATCTTTGAGAACAGGAGAAGCCCCAGCAGACTGGAGGAGGGCAAACGTTGTCCCCATCTTCAAAAAGGGGAAAAAAGAGGATCCCAACAATTATCATCCAGTTAGTCTCACATCAATACCAGGGAAGATTCTAGAGCAGATCATTAAACAGAGAGTCTGTGAACATTTAGAAGGCAATGCCATAATCACAAAAAGTCAGCATGGGTTTCATAGAATCATAGAATCATAGAATTGCAGAGTTGGAAGAGACCACGAGGGCCATCCAGTCCAACCCCCTGCCACGCAGGAAATCTTGATCAAAGCATCCCCGACAGATGGCCATCCAGCCTCTGTTTAAAGACCTCCAAGGAAGGAGACCCCACCACGCTCCGAGGGAGTTTGTTCCACTGCCGAACAGCTCTTACTGTCAAAAAGTTCCTCCTCATGTTGAGGTGGAATCTCTGTTCCTGGAGCTTGCACTCATTGCTCCGTGTTCCAGTCAGACTAATCTGATCTCATTTTTTGATAAAGTTACCAGCTTGGTAGATGAAGGAAATGCTGTGGATATTGCATACCTTGATTTCAGTAAGGCCTTTGACAAGGTTCCCCATGACATTCTTGCAAACAAGCTTGTAAAATGTGGGCTAGACAAGTTAACTGTTCAATGGATTTGTAATTGGTTGTCCGGCCGAACCCAGAGGGTGCTCAGCAGTGGCTCCTCTTCGTCTTGGAAAGATGTGACCAGTGGGGTGCCACAGGGTTCTGTCCTGGGCCCAGTGCTATTCAACATCTTTATAAATGACTTGGATGTGGGAATTCGGGCATACTTATCAAATTTTCAGATGACACCAAATTAGGAGGAGTAGCTAATACCCTAGAGGACAGGATCAAAATTCAGAATGACCTGGATAGACTGGAGAGCTGGGTCAAAGCTAACAAAATGAAATTCAATACGGAGAAATGTAAAGTACTGCATTTAGGGCAGAAAAAAGAAATGCATAAATATAGGATGGGAGAGACCTGGCTGAATGAGACTACGTGCGAAAGGGATCTAGGAGTCCTAGTAGACCACAAGTTGAACATGAGTCAACAGTGTGATGCAGCAGCTAAAAAGGCCAATGCGATTTTGGGCTGTATCAATAGAAGTATAGTGTCTAGATCAAGGGAAGTAATAGTGCCACTCTATTCTGCCTTGGTCAGACCTCACTTAGAATACTGTGTCCAGTTCTGGGCACCAGAATTAAAAAAGGATATTGACAAATTGGAGCGTGTCCAGGGAAGGGCAACTAAAATGGTGAAAGGTCTGGAAATGATGCCTTATGAGGAGATACTTAGGGAGCTGGGTATGTTTAGCCTGGAAAAAAGATGGTTAAGAGGCGATATGATAGCCCTGTTTAAGTATTTGAAGGGATGTCACGCTGAGGATGGAGCAGGCTTGTTTTCTGCTGCTCCAGAGACTGGAACACGGACCAATGGATGCAAGCTCCAGCAACATGAGGAGGAACTTTTTGACAGTAAGAGCTGTTCGGCAGTGGAACACACTCCCTCGGAGCGTGGTGGGGTCTCCTTCCTTGGAGGTCTTTAAACAGAGGCTGGATTGCCATCTGCCGGGGATGCTTTGATCAAGATTTCCTGCGTGGCAGGGGGGTTGGACTGGATGGCCCTCGTGGTCTCTTCCAACTCTGCAATTCTATGATTCTATGATTCTAAGTATCATGAAACCACAAACATGAGTATTAACTGTCAAGAGTAACCACAAAAATTGCTCACTTATTGAATGGAGGACAGCAGAACTGCCCTCTGAAAAGCGGTCTCGTTACGAGACTGAGTGTCCAGCCTGTAATATGAGATAAAAGTTAGTGGCTGCATAGCACACATCCTCCAGAGGAAGCCCGGAGAGGAAGGTAGAAGAAGCGGAGACAGCTCTGGTAGAGTGTCCTCTAACTCGAGAAGGCAAGGGCTTCCGAGCCAGTTCGTAGCAAAGGGAGATGGTCGAAACCACTCACTTGGACAGGCACTGTGGAGAGATAGGGGCGCCCAACTTAGGAGTCTGCATAGGACACAAACAGTTTTGGGGACTTTCAAAATGGAGCCGCCCACTTTACGTAGAAGGCAAGGGCTCTCCGTGCATCCAGAGTGGAGAGTAAGTCATCCTTAGGATCCTGCATCAGAGCAGGGAGAACAATGGGTTGGTTGAGGTGGAAGCTGGAGATCACCTTCGGAAGAAAGGACACGTCCAGTTTTAGAACCACTTTGTGCTTGTGGAATGCTAAGTATGGAGCATCGGAACGCAAAGCACAAAGTTCACCGGCTCAATAGGCGGATGTGATGGCTACGAGGAAAGCTGTCTTCCAGGATAGGAGCCTCAGATCCGTAGTAGCCAAGGGTTCAAAGGGTCGCCTTGTGAGCTGAGAAAGGACGAGTTTGAGACTCCAAGCCGGGGTAGGCTCGACCACCGGTGGGTGAAGATTGATGTAGCCCTTCAGAAACTTCTTAACCACTGGATCCCTGAACAGAGACGGTTGGCCCTGTGTCTGAAACTCAACAGAGAGCGCCACCAAGTAACACTTCAGATAGAGAGAGATAATCCCGAGTCCGAAAGGTGCAACAGGAACTGAAGGACGGTGGTCACCGAGGAGGAATCGACGCTAAGGCCTCGGTCCAACAAGAAGGACTCAAAGCGTTTCCACTTGTAGGATTAGGACCGATGTGTGGAAGGTCAGAGAGAAGCATCTATTACTGCCTGTATGTCAGCCGGCAGTGGTGGACTCACAGGGCGCCTCGAATCTGATGATGGATTCAGGGTTGTATCCTCCAAGCTGTCAGTCAGAGCGTCTCGAGGTCCAGATGCCTGACGTTGCCGTTTTGGATGGTCAACAGATTCAGATGGTTCGGAAGATGCAAGAAGTGTCGACGGGCCAGCCAAAGGAAAGGTACAAATCACGGTCGCTGAGGCCACAATGGAGTGAGAAGGATCACGTCCGATTGGTCCCGACGCAGCTTGGCTACCACTCGTGTTAGTAACGGGAACGGAGAAAAGAGGTACAGCAGTGGTCCGTTCCATTGGAAGAGGAATACATCCCCTCTCGAGCCTCGAACTCTGGCTCTGGCATAGAAGTGGTGACACTGCTCGTTGGCGGAGGTCACAAAG
Source organism: Gambelia wislizenii (assembly GCA_030847615.1). Taxonomy (NCBI): domain Eukaryota; kingdom Metazoa; phylum Chordata; class Lepidosauria; order Squamata; family Crotaphytidae; genus Gambelia; species Gambelia wislizenii. Next base: position 17,184,064 of record JAUMIR010000010.1, on the reverse strand, counting down.
AGATCCACTTCTGGAGTGCCCCAGCGCCAGAACAGATCTCAGGCCATAGTTCGATGCAACATCCATTCGTGCATGGATGAATTCGAACGGCTCAGTCCGTCGGCAAGAATATTCTCCTCCCCAGGAAGGACTGGAGCAGTATCCCCCCTCGGAATGCACCAGTTCCAAATCTCAATGGTAAGTGACCGGAGGGATGGAGACCTCGTTCCCCCTTGCTTGTTGAGGTAGTACATGACGGATGTGTTGTCTGTCACAAGTAGGCTTGATTCCGAAGCGGTGGAATGCTAATGGGACCGAGGCATGGCCTCCGGATCCGATGCCACAGACTGACAACGGGATGGACTTGAAGATCGATCCCTTCTCTTAGCCAATGGGCTGACAGGTGGAAATCGACCCCTTTTTTGTGGTGGTGGAGCCACGGCCTGAACACCTGAGGTGGAAGCGGACGACGGGAGATGAGCACCCAAGATGGGGGCAGACGATGGGAAAAGCGTTTTCTCATATAAGGACTTCAGCCTCAAAGAGCGGTGTTTGCGTGCCTGAGGGGTGAAGGCCCAACAGCGGATACAAGCATCCACATTGTGGGTTTCACCCAGGTATATGAGGCACCTGGAGTGGCCGTCAAGAAGCTGGGAGCTTTGCCTGGCAGACACAGCACTGTTTAAAGGTAGCCAGTTTTGAGGCCATAATCACCGAAGCAGAATAGACAAAAGAAGTCAAACCAGTCCAAAGTCATGCTGAGACAGTCTGAAGCCAAATCCAAAGGGTAGCAAGAGAAATAGAAAATCAATCCAGAAGTCAAAGCCAAAAATCACAACAAGAGCCAAGGAGAAAGCCAAAAACGAAGTCAAGAAGCAGTCCGAGTCAATCCATGAGGTAAAACCGAAAGTGAAAGAGCTCTAGCGAAATGAGGTTCCTACATGCTGCTTGTGCAGCGGAGGAGAAGGAACTGGGGGGAATTAGGCGGGAAGACCTTAAGAGGAACCATTAGGTTGGGCAGAGTTACTGCCAAAAATGTTCTGCCTAGCGATTCTAGAAGGTTCCGAGTGCTCTGCGCAGACGCAGGAATTACCCACTGTGTGGATTCACAGAGACCATGAATAAGATGCAGGAAAAAATTCACCTAAAACCTTTGGGAGATCAGAGTCCAAATGTGGTTCCGGAGCCAGAAGGTGGCTGAGACCCAAGGTCTTGAAAGTCTTCCTCAGGAGCAGGGCCGGTTTAAGGAATTTTGGGGCCCCCTGCAATGCTTTATTTTGGGGGGCCCATATGTTTATCTCAGGTCAATGTAACTTAACCTATTCACCGTATAGGATGTTCAGATCACAGTAGGACCCCCGTATCCATGGATTCATTATCCATGGGACACAAAACAGCACACCTACCATAGAGTCTTCCTAGAAAATGTGTCCTCCCTAGTGGTTTTCTAGGCCCTCCAAGGCAACTCTATGGTATTTTAAACCAGAAGTCCCATTATTTTCAATGGTGTTCACTATTATTCATGGTTTTCAGAATCCACACACCCCCTGAACCAATCCCCAGTGGATAAGAGGGGCCTACTGTATTACATAATTTGACACCAATAATTTAGTTTAAAAACTATATTATAGGCACTAACATAATATTTTTAGTTTATTAGCAATTAATGTAATGATGTAGATTTCCTCAAAGAAAAGAAAGAGTGGACTACAAGCTAAACATGAGTTAGCAGTGTGATGCAGCAGCAAAAAATGCCAATGCGATTCTAGGCTGCATTAATAGTGTCTAGATCAAGGAAAGTAATAGTATCACTCCATTCTGCTTTGGTCTGACCTCACCTGGAATAGTTTCCAGTTCTGGGCACAACAATTCAAGAAGGATACCAAGAAGGATGTTGGGAGGTCTGGAAGCCATTATGCCCTATGAGGAACGGCTTAGGGAGCTGGGCATGTTTAGCCCAGAGAAGAGAAAGTTAGGAGGGGACATGATAGCCATGTTTAAATATTTGAAGGGGTGTCATACTGAGGAAGGAGCAAGCTTGCTTTCTGCTGCTCCAGAGACTAGGACACGGAGCAATGGACTCAAGCTACAGGAAAAGAGATTCTACCTAAACATTAGGAAGAAGTTCCTGACAGTAAGAGCTGTTCAGAAGTGGAATGTGGTGCACTCACCTTCTTTGGAGGTTTTTAAGGAGAGGCTGGATGGGCATTTGTCAGGAATGCTTGGATTGTGTGTTCCTGCAGGGCAGAAGCCAATCGGATGGGATGGCTGTTGGGGTCCCTTCCAGCCCTATGATTCTAGGCTGCATTCAGAGCCTGGGAAAGTTACTCTTGGATTACACCTCCCAGCCCCCTGCCAGCACCCTTCTCAAGATCTGGTTGCATTGTTCCTTTTCCAGCATTCTCTAGCCCAGTGGTTTTTAACTTGGGGTCCGCAATGTCCTCACAGGGGGTCCGCAAAGGCTTGAGGGTTGCTGGGCCCCCCTCCTCCCTGTAGTGGAGTAGCCACGTGACAGGAACCAAGGCAAAGGCTGGCTGGCTTGGCCTGCACATTGCCATTCAATCCACTCCAGCCACAAACTTGCAGGAAGAAGCAAGAGTGTCTCTGAGGGAAAGTTTAATGGATGGTGTAATTGTATTGTTGTTGTTGTTAGCTATTATTATTAGGGTTTTAAATCTTGAGTTAAGTCTTGGGGCAACAAAAGATATTTAAAGGGAGTCCCTGGTAAAGAAAAGGTTAAGATCCACTGCTCTAGGCCAATGCCTCTCACATAACACTAATGGGATACTGGTGTTTTAGTGACAACAATAAAACCATTATTCCCAGTAATATTACTCCAAATTTTAATTTATATTCTTTATACAGTATTCTTCTGTTAAGAGTTAAGAGTGTTGTAAAAGTTTCAGCACTGCACTATGACTATGGAGACCAGGGTTTGAATCCTTACTCAGCCATGAATACCCACTGGCTGACCTTGGGCAAGTCACACTCTCTCAGCCTCAAAGGAAGGCAAAGGCACACACCCTTTGAACAAACCTTGCCTAGAAAACCCCATGGTAGGTTTGCCTTAGTCAGAAATGACTTGAAGGCACATAGGCAAACACACACAAATGCAGGCTGAACTCAGTTGGGAAGGGAAGGGAAGGGAAGGGAAGGGAAGGGAAGAAAGAAAGAAGCCCTTTCTGAGACAACGCTCAAATTCCCTGTCTCTCTCATAAACACACACTCACCGTCTCCCCAGTAGCAGCAAACTCCCTCCAGCTTCTGCCACGGAGGGCTGCTATTTCTTTCGCTTTCTCTTTAGTTTAGGAGACAGCTGTTTTTTTTTTTTAAAGCCAGCAGGTTTTTGGAGGAGGAGGGGGCTCCTACTGGCTGTCTCCTGGCTGTCTCCTTCGTCAGATTAAGGAGGCTAGCACGGGGCCCTCTCTTGACCTTGGGGCCCTCTCTTGACCTTGAGGCCCCCCACCAATGCTGATTTGGCAGACAGGTTAAACCGGCCCTGCTCAGGAGGACTGGGAAATCCTAGATCTTAAAATGGCATGTGAAGGATGGGGCTTGTCACCAGACCCCTCCCCTTCTTCTGCTGAAAATTCGCCTTCCTCAGGATCTGAGTGATCAGATCTGGTTGCTGCCTCCCTCTCCTCTGCTGAGGAGTATTCAGAAACCTCTTCTTCGTCCTGTGGCACGAGGGAATGCTTCTTGGTGAGGGACGCTCGTCCTCATTCTCAGAATCGGAGGCCCAATTCACCTCTTCCATCCCACTTCTTGGGCCTCTGGCTGCTCCTGCAGCAGTGGCATCTTGGCCACAGAGATTGATGCTGGCCGCCCTCTCCATGGAGGTGCTCTGACCGCAGATCACTGCTGGGCACCCTTTCTGTGGGGGTGTCCTGGCCATGGAGAGGGAGGAGCAACCCATTGCAGGACATTCAGCCTTTCACTGCTGGGAAATAAAATAAGAAGTAACTGGCTTAGCAACAGAGCATGTTTTCCATGCAGAAGGTCCGATGTTCAAAGCTCTGGCTTCTCAAGGGCTATTGCTTAAAGTGCTATTGCTCAAAGTGTAACGTGCTATTGCTTAATAATTTATAAGCCACTCTGAGAGCCTCTGTGGCTGAACTGCTCTAAACTATCTAAAATAAATAAAATAAGGGAGAGTTGGGAAATATTTCTGGTTAGAATCCTGGGGATAACACTGAGCTTGATGGGGCAACAGTGACTCTATATAAGGTAGCCTCCTACATGTACTCCTGCATCCTTCTTTTATCTCTAAAAATCCACTGCATGCCTACATGGCATCAGGGGTCCCACGCCTCTCCACCATGAGCAGAAGCCCAGGTAACACAGTACCACATTTCATTCACACTTGGTAAGGCAGCTAACCACGTGTGCATAGTTATCTTAGCTGGCCCAGATACATCCAGGACCTCTTTTCTTTCTTCACATGACTGTTATGCAGGATTCCCAATCCATACATGAGGGCTTGAACCAAGAGGGCTTTCTAAAATAATGTTATAATGTATTTTATGACAAATGCCCAAGAAGAAATTCTGGACTGATCCTTTGAGACAGCATGAACTTGTGGTGTTTTAGGCTGCTGACACACTGCAGAAATAATGCAGCTTGACACCACTTTAACTGCCATGCCTCAATGCTATAGAATTCTGGGATTTGTAGTTTTGTGAGATATTTAGCCTTCTTTGTCAGAGAGCTCTGGTGTCACAACAAACTACAAATCCAAGGTTTCTATAGGATGGTGCCATGATAGTGAAAGCGCTGTCAAAATGCATTATTTCTGCAGTGTAGCAGCAGCCTTAGTGAAGCCATGCAGTTTTAGCAAACTCATGAAGTTGACAGAATAGTTTAAAATCACAAGCAACATGGAAAGAATGATGAAGGAAGCAGTGTTGCTATTGCCATGCCAAAACATGAGCAGCTTTTTTGGTACGAAACCACCAAAAAACAAACGCTTCTTTTCTTTTCTTTTTAACAGTGCAACTTTGTACATATCTATTCATCAGTAAATCCTACTGGCTTCAATGAAGCTTACTATCAGGCCAAGGACACTGGGTGTTTTTTTATAATTTTGTTTAAATTTTTAGATTGCTTTTTATCTTGTCCTTTAAACTGTTGTATCATTACTTGCTCAGTTTGCATCAGCGCTGCTACTACCGATTTTTAAAAGGCCAAGTAAAAACTGAAATAGTAAATAAATAAAAGCAAGCATAGGCGATTTATTGTAAATAGGAATAGAATGCTGATTCTAAAGATTTCATACGAAAGAGGCAGCACTTATTACTAGCACTGAAGAACTGTCTAAACTGGGAGAAGCAAAGTCTGTAAATAATACCAACCCTTTTGAACTGTCCTGTACAACAGTCTATCCAACCTAGCACATAGCCTGGTACAGATGCTACAGACATTTAAATAAAGTAGGCTTTTAATATTCCGTTCCTTAGCAATCAATCTCTATAAATCCAAAGTTCATTTATTTTTAATATATGCCACTTTTACCACTGCACAAACATTTTTGTATTAGGGCAGGCATTCAAGGATATAACCCATTAGCAGCTGCCATCTCTAATATATATATGGGTATGTTGTCATTTCCAGTGTGCGGATTGGCCACTTAGGAAACATACCAACCAATCAAAGCTCTCCATTGGACAGCCAATCAGCACAATGAGGGCAGGAACATGTGGAAGTTTAAGTCCTTTCTAAACGTGGCAGTGACAGATCAGCTCTCCATTGTTGCACGCATGGTGAGTGTGAGTAGCATGGGGGGAATGTAGCGTGGTGTCTGTGCGGCATGTGTGTGTAGCATGGCATGTGCATGCATGTGTGGGCAGTGTGTGCCTGTGGGGTGGGGGGCGGCGCAGGGGGCGGCGCAGGGGGCGGCGTGGCAGCACATGGGGAGGTGTGTGCCCACAGAGCAGGGGGGGTGGCGTCTGCCTACGGCACGGGGGCAGCATGGAGGGGATGGTGGCGTGCCTCTGGCGTGGGGCGGCAGTGTGTGCCTGCAGGATGGGGGTGGCATGAGGTGGTGGTGTGTGCATGGAGGGAGGTGTGTGCCTGTGGGGCACGGCATCTGCCTACGGCACAGAGGGCAGTGTGGGGAGGTAGCAGTGTGTGCCTCTGGTGTGGGGTGGCATGTTCCTGCAGGGTGGGGGCAGTGCAGGGTGGTGGTGTGCGCATGGGGGGAGGCGGGTGCCTGCAGGGGGTGGCGTGGGGGCAGCGTGTGCCTCCGGCACGGCGGGGAGCACTGAGGCGGGTGGCAGAATGTCCACGCAGCCCAGGGGGCGGCGTGTGCCTCCAGCACAGGGGAGAGGCATGTGTAGCGTGTTAGGTGTAGTGCAGGGGGATGTATACCCAGTGTATGTTACGCTGGGTATAGCTAGTATCTAGTAATTCCTTTGTCACACCTATTCTGAAAGACACAGCTATACGCCAGTCCATACTGTGGTGACCTTCTTGGCAGTGCCTGGCCTTAAAATTTTCTCCAATCCCCCATATCTTGATGGTGAGGCATCTGTTACAATGTACTTGTACAAGTTTTCAGGATATAAGCAATCAATATTTGGAGGATGGTGGTGGGGATCCTCTTATTTACATGTCTGGTTCGGTTGCATCATTTTAGATACTTATAATTTGTGATTCTAAGTGTGTATTTTTATGTATGATTTTACACAATCTGGAAAGTTTACTTTCTTGGACTACAACTGCCTAAGTCCCTCCCATGCTGCTGGGAGATTCTGGGAGTTGTAACCCAACAAGTAATTTTTCCCAAGCTCAACTCCCGTAAGAAAGCATGGGATCTCTTTTCAAACAAACCATTATGATTATTATTCCCAAGTGGCATTTCACATAGCAGGTAGATTCAACAGCCCAATAACTCAATGCTTGTTCAGACTCACCGTCTTCTGTGACTGCAAAGCCAACCCGTTCCCCACAGGCTACTGAAGAGGATTTGGGCACCCCAGGAATGGCAGTGGGGGTGCTCTTCTCTGAAACTCCTTCACCTAAGCCCAACATACCATAGTCTGCCCTACCCAGACTATACACGGTTCCTGTTTGAAGGGAAGAAGTAGCACAAAGAAAGAAAACACATTGACTGCTCAGTCAGGAATGTGTTTTTTAAAATGCTAACAGACATAATCAGAAACATTAAGGGATACAGCAGAGGCCACACCACTGCAGAACAGACTCTGGGAAAGTTACCTTTTTGCACTATGGTTCCAAGAATCCTCCAGCAATTTTGGTCACTGGTCATGCTTACTGGGAAGTGGTCCATACCTATCACTAGTAGGCCATAGATTTCCCAAGCCATGACTGCAAGCCAATAATACAAACACACACACACACACACACACACAAAGCCAGCTTTCCAATCAACTCCTATTCTAGTAAGGAAGACTCCCCATTTTTGCTCCCCACACTGGGCCTTTTTCATAGCCATCTTTACAATCTCCTCCTCCAGTCCACCAAATGCAACAACACACCTTCTGAGTCCAGGCACACAGTGTGATGTTGTCCAGCTGAGAACTTGACCCAAGATCTGGTGGAGTTTTTGAATGCTGTCAGAATCTTTGGCGAGTAGTAAGTTTCAATTCCTTGTGAACCTGAGATTAGCAGGAAAACCCCAAACAGGTTAATGATTATAAAAACTAAATAAGCACAACCTTGTATATAAGCACTTGCACAGTCACCACAGGCAACCAGGACTTCCATACAGGCAAATGCACAGAATTTCATCATGTGGGTGAAAAGGATGGAGTCATGGAAGAGTTTGCTGTGTTTCCAGCTAGGAGGTTGGCCTTCATCCCACTGATGGGGATCACTCTCTTTCCTCCTGCCCTTTATAATGCAAAGAAGAAGCAACCAAACCTTCCCTGCCCTCTGCACAGATTCATGACTGCAAGATGCTCAGAGAAGTGCTCATCTTGCAGAAAATACAGAATGTGTGGAATTAGAGATCGAAAGTTCCTTTGAAACTTACAGTCCCAAGCCTGCAAAGTAGTTAGCTACTATTATAGTTTAAATTTTTCAAAGTAACTCTTTCTTTTTTCCTTAAAAGTTACTTTTGGAGAAAGACTGGTACACGAAAAGCTATTGGCCTGTGGTACAAAACACATCTAGGACAAATCCACACTACAGAAATAATACAGTTTGAAACTGGATTATTTGCTATGGCTCCTTCCTATGGAATCCTGGGATTTCTAGTTTTACAAGGCCTTCAGCCTTCTTTGCCAAAGGGTGCTGGTGCCTCACCAAACTACAAATCTCAAGATTCCACAGGAAGGAGCCATGGCAAATAATCCAGTTTCAAACTGGATTATTTGTGTAGTGTAGATTTGGTCCTAGACAATGACATATCCTTGTAACATCAATAGTAACTAAATCCCAGAGCCTCAAAAACTTACTTTTTGGACTACAATTCCAAACTCCACTCAGCAATGCCACTGCCCATGCTAGGCTAGATGGAAAACAGAACTGTAGTCCAAACAAGTATTTTAAGCACTGCTAAAAATACAGTAAAAGTTATCCCATTACATTACAATCTACATACAACTTAGTTAAGTCCTTGTTATTGTAACAATTTACTCCCAGCAACTTGTAATTTGTAACTACAGTTGCCCCTCCACATTCGCGGCTTTCACATTCACGGTTTTGATTATTTGCGGAAAGCCGCCTGCCCCCCCCTCTCCACTCCGTCCCTTCCCAAGGCAGCGAAGGTGTTCTCAGGAATCCCTTCGCTGCCTTGGGAAAGGGGGGTGGGGTGGAAAGCCTCCCTCATTCCATCCCAGTCCCTTCCCAAGGCAGCGAGGGACCCCCTACGCCACTTTGGGAAGGGCGGGGTGGTGAGGGAGAGTGGCGGCGGGGGCTTCAGAAGCCCCCTACGCCACTCAGGAAAGGGCAAGGGGGTGAGGGAGAGTGGCAGCGAGGGCTTCAGAAGCCCCCGCAGCCACTCTGGGAAGGGCAGGGAGGGTGACGGAAAGTGGCTTCGGAGGCTTCTGAAGCCCCCGTAGCCACTCTGGGAAGGGCGGGGGGGTGAGAAAGGCCGGGGAGAGGCAGCACAGCCTCCTCCCCACCCACACGCTGCCTTCCCCGGCCTTTCTCAGCGGGCTCCGCGGCTCCAAAGCCCCGGAGCCCGCTGAGGAAGGCCAGGGAGAGGCAGCGCAGCCTCCTCCCCACCCACATGCTGCCTTCCCCGGCCTTTCTCAGCGGGGTCCGGGGCTCCAAAGCCCCGGAGCCCGCTGAGAAAGGCCGGGGAGAGGCAGCGCAGCCTCCTCCCCACCCACACGCTGCCTTCCCCGGCCTTTCTCAGCATGCTCCAGGGCTCCAAAGCCCCGGACCCCGCTGAGAAAGGCCGGGGAGAGGCAGCGCAGCCTCCTCCCCACCCACACGCTGCTTTCCCCGGCCTTTCTCAGCAGGCTCCAGGGCTCCAAAGCCTCGGAGCCCGCTGAGAAAGGCCGGGGAGAGGCAGCGCAGCCTCCTCCCCACCCACACGCTGCCTTCCCCGGCCTTTCTCAGCGGGGTCCGGGGCTTCTAAGGCCTGGAGTCCCCTCAGAAAGGCCGCGGAGAGGCCAGCCAGGCTGGCCAGACACCCTCCCACTGCCTCCCTCCCTCGGGGGGGGGGGGCTGCGGGAGCAGCATCTGTTATTCGCGGTTTTTCCACATTCGCAGGGGTCTCAAGAACCTAACCCCCACGAATGTGGGACAACTGTATTTACTTCTAAATGGTGTCAGAGGGGTTGTCTAGATGGTGAAAATACTCCTCAAAAAGAATACCCTTTGTCCCAATGAGGAGCGAACAAAATTTGCGGTATTAGGAAAGAGGTGAGGGGTATTAGGAAGGAGTGGACCAAAAACTCCATTTACTGCATGGGAAAAGCCTTTGTGGCTTTTCCTGAAGTTTTAAAAATCATGTGTGGAAATGCACATTGCCACTCGTTTGGACAGCCAATTTGCCATTCTCGGTGAAGGTGGAAGTGGAAAGCTGATTGGTTGGATGTATGGGTGGGGGTGGGCAGGCTTGCCAACAATGAAATGGCTGGAAAAACCATTTTGGAGTTTCGCATTCCCAATCATGTGCTTTTTTGCTGCGCAGAGGTGACCAAACAGCTTTTTTAAGTGGAAGGTTGCACCTGCGCACCTTTTCATCTATAGTAAAAAAAAAAATACTATGCAGCAGTAACAATTTGTTGAAAATAATAACACAAGTAATTCACTTTTGGCCACCATCTTGATTTGCAGGCATGGCTGCATGTGCTCTCCAAACACGGACAGCTTCACATACGAGTGATTTTGCCAAAGGACCGTGGAGACAAATGAATGCTGCTGTGAATTTGCATTAAAGCGCGGCACTCCACATTGTATCTTCTCGTTTAGACAAGCTCTGAGACCCATCAAAACAGAAACAGCAACTCACCCAGCTGGTAGTAATTGGAGAGGCCAAACCCAATAACATGCCCCTCTTGAGTGATGGCAATGGTCGAATAGGATCCACAGAAGACGTCCCGAATGTGCCCCTTGGTCTTGCAGCCTCTCTGCTTGATGGTGACAGGCTGTGGGAGCAACAGCCGCTCTGCCAAAAGAGGAGAGAGAGGCTGAAGAGGAACTGAGTTAACAGGAGGGAGGAGTAAAAACACATCCTCACACACATGCATTAGACAGGTATGCGTTCTGTTTCAAACAAACCCCCAAAAGATTTTTAGCTATCCTATGCCTCTATTTGGCCTTAAGCCTTGCTGAGGTTCAGAAGGCAAAAACAAGTCATAGCAAAGAGAACGAAGCCCTAAACACTCAACGGCATAGTAAAATGGTGTCCCTTATATAAAATCGCAAAGTCAAGGTTTGCTTTTTACATTAAAATTTTTTTCCCCCAGTCCAAACATATTTATGAGCAGGACCTGAAATAAAATGTTGCAACGTAAAGTACTTCTGTTCATTGTCCCTTCCAGCCAGCCAACCATGAACAATATTGATAGGATCACAGTTAGAAGGGGCTACATAGACCATTGAGTCCAACCTCCTCTCCCACTCAATGCAGGAAATCCAGCTAGAGCATCCCTAGAACATAGCTGTCCAGCCTTTTTTTTCAAGACATCCAGAGGAGATCCCACCACATCTCTAGGCTATTAGTTCCACTGCTGAATCATTCTTACTGTCAAGAAGTTCCTTTAATGTTCAGCCGCAATCTACCCTCCTATGACTAAAAACATTAGACCTGATCCTACATTTGGGGCAGCAGAGAACAAACCCACATTCTCCTGTCTGTGACAGCCCTTTAGATATTTTTAAATTGCAATCATGTCATCCCATTCTCCCCTCCTGCTACAACCTGGTTTTCTACTTTTCCATCCGACAGTTTGTGACTATTAAGCAAACTATTTTGATGGCTTACCTTCTTAAGTCCCTCCTCCCCACCTTCTAATATTGCTTGCTTGAGAACAAATTAAGAACATTCTGGCTAGCATGACATGAAAACCAGCCTCATGCTCTCACTACCCCTTCCAGTTCTCTCCATTCCAGTTCTATACTGCAGAGGTTTCCACATCTATACTCCAATTTTCCCTTCACTTCAACATTACTTAACCACTCTAGGACTTCATCATCTATCTCCACCACATGCCATTATCAAGCTCGTCACATTTACTGGTTCCTTCCCTGTGATTACCCCAAAGCAACAGAATTAATCTAATAAAAAGGAACTCACCTAGTCCTCTTCTTCCCCCTCTGATGGCAAAGACTTGGGGTACTCGTCCTAGTTGGCCATTGTCTCCGCAACCACAGGTGTAAAGGCGACCTGTCGTGGACACTAATGCCAAGTGATGGCTTCCTGAGAAAGGTAGGCAGAAAGAGAAAATGGAACCAAAGAACCATATCTGTGACTCTTTTGGGGATGAGGGAGAATTTATTCCCCACATTCTGCCTTCAACATTCTGCAGAATTTCTGCCTGTGGCCAAATAGACTGCTGATTATTATAGGGGAAACATTTAGGTTTCCAAACTGTTGTTGTTGAATGGAAACATAACAATAACCACATAAGAAATTTCTAGCACTGTTTTATTTCCTGAATATTATGCCACTATCCCTGGAAGGCTGCACAGGAAATGATGGTATTGTTATATCAACAGAGTTAAAAGCCATTTAGAAACATATTCCTTCAAAAACAAGGAATATGGACCCTACAGGCAGTTCCCAAAAGCCTATGAAAACAAATCAAGTCTTCGCCTGCCACCAGAACACTGGAGGAGACCAATCTAGCATCTCCAGGAAAGGAATTCCAGAATCTGAGAGCAGCCACCAAGAAGGGTTCTCATGTTCCCACTGGATATACAACTTTTCTTGGTGTTAGAGTCAAGAAATGAACCTCTCTTGGAAATTAAAAAATCAGGCAGACTCAAATGGTAGAGTATAGTTGTCCCTCCACATTCACGGATTTGGCATTCATGGATTTAAGTATTCAAGGCTTGAAAATATTCTTTAAAAAATAATAGTCCAAAAAGCACACCTTGATTTTGCCATCTTATATAAGTAACACCATTTTGCTACCCCGTTGCATATAACGGGACTTGAGTATTCACGGATTTGGGTATTCACAGGGGGTCCTGGAACCAAACCTCAGCGAATGTGAAGGGACAACTGTATAATCCTTCAGAATAACCTGGACCTGAGCCATTCAGATGTCAAGAAGGGCAAAGGGGTGGGGGGAGGAAATCTCTGCACTGAAACACAACTTTGGACTGTTTCAAGTTTTCTTTGTTTAACCCATTTGGGTGACTGTTATGAGGGGCATGCTTGTATCTAGATCAGGACCTTCCATGATGCTACAAGCTGCCTACAGTTCAGTGGAAGAATGCCTGCTCTGTAGGCAGAAGGTTCCATGGTAAACCTGTAAACCAGATAGGGCTGTGAAATATAACAGGGTCAAGAAATGCCCAGGTAGGGTTAGGGTTAACCCTTGGGAGCTGCTACAATTAGTGCAGACTAGTTTTTACCATCTTGGATCCGACATGATTATCTACACATCCCATCATCTGCAACCAACAAGGCCAAGGGACATGAGGTGCTGGGAGTTGCAGCTTAATGTCTGAGGACCTGCTGTTAGTAAACACCAATGTTGACAATACTGAGGCAGATGGAACAAGAGAACACTGAAGGAAAAGGAAAACCAAGCTTTTACTAGCAACCATTTATGGAAAGGTAAACACGGCAAGCTACACATGAAGAATGGTTGCTCAGCATCACTTGCTGTCACTCACCTGAGGCAATTTTAACTATCGGCACGTCCAGCTGCAGCTCCACAGGAACAGCACTACCATTTGCGGACTCCACATTTTCTTCCCCCTTCTGAGGAGCCAGTAAGCCAATGACTCCATTTTCATCCTGAGAAGATCCAGACACACAGAAGTAAAATTAAAAGGGAGCCCTCGTGGCACAGTAGTTAAATGCTAGTACTGAAAGTCACCATACTGCAAGTTCGATTCCAGAGGGCTCCAAGGTTCACTCAGCCTTCCATCCTTTCATAGGTTGGTAAAACCCGGCTTGTGGGGGCAATTAGCTAACAAGGAACTCAACCAATCAGCAGTTGGAAACTGCTTAATGCAGTGTAGATGTGTAAATTGTTGTTGCTTAAAACAATCTGTAAGCCGCTCTGATAGCCTTGTGGCTCAAGAGCGGGATATAAATAACTAATATACAGTTGCCCCTCCACATTCGCGAACTCAGCATTCGCGGTTTTAATTATTCGCGGTTTTGGGAGGGCCCCCCCGGGCCCCCCCAAAACCGCGAAAAGGGGCCTCCGGAGGCCCCTTGAAAGCTGTGGGAAGGAGCCGGGAGGGCCGGCTAGGCGTTCACGGGGCTTTTGGAGACCCCCCAGAGGCCCCGTGAAGGCCTGGGGAGGGTGGGGGGGAGGGTGGGGGGAGGCCTTCACGGAGCCTTGGAAGGCTCCGTGAAGGGCTGGGGAGGGTGGGGGGAGGCCGCGGAGGCCTTCACAGAGCCTTGAAAGGCTCCGTGAAGGCCCCGGGGAGGGTGGGGGGAGGCCTTCACGGAGCCTTGGAAGGCTCCGTGAAGGGCTGGGGAGAGTGGGGGGAGGCCGCGGAGGCCTTCACGGAGCCTTGAAAGACTCCGTGAAGGCCCCGGGGAGGGAGGGGGAGGGTGGGGGGAGGCCTTCACGGAGCCTTGGAAGGCTCCGTGAAGGGCTGGGGAGGGAGGGGGGAGGGTGGGGGGAGGCCTTCACGGAGCCTTGGAAGGCTCCGTGAAGGGCTGGGGAGGGTGGGGGGAGGCCGCGGAGGCCTTCACGGAGCCTTGAAAGGCTCCATGAAGGCCCCAGGGAGGGAGGGGGGAGGATGGGGGGAGGCCTTCACGGAGCCTTGGAAGGCTCCGTGAAGGGCTGGGGAGGGTGGGGGGAGGCCGCGGAGGCCTTCACGGAGCCTTGAAAGGCTCCGTGAAGGCCCCGGGGAGGGAGGGGGGAGGGTGGGGGGAGGCCTTCACCGAGCCTTGGAAGGCTCCGTGAAGGGCTGGGGAGGGTGGGGGGAGGCCGCGGAGGCCTTCACGGAGCCTTGAAAGGCTCCGTGAAGGCCCCAGGGAGGGAGGGGGGAGGATGGGGGGAGGCCTTCACCGAGCCTTGGAAGGCTCCGTGAAGGGCTGGGGAGGGTGGGGGGAGGCCCCGGGGAGGGAGGGGGGAGGGTGGGGGGAGGCCTTCACGGAGCCTTGGAAGGCTCCGTGAAGGGCTGGGGAGGGTGGGGGGAGGCCGCGGAGGCCTTCAAAGGCTCCATGAAGGCCCCGGGGAGGGAGGGGGGAGGATGGGTGGAGGCCTTCACGGAGCCTTCCAAGGCTCCGTGAAGGGCTGGGGAGGGTGGGGGGAGGCCGCGGAGGCCTTCACGGAGCCTTGAAAGACTCCGTGAAGGCCCCGGGGAGGGAGGGTGGAGGGTGGGGGGAGGCCTTCACGGAGCCTTCGAAGGCTCCGTGAAGGGCTGGGGAGGGTGGGGGGAGGCCGTGGAGGCCTTCACGGGGCCTTGAAAGACTCCGTGAAGGCCCCGGTGAGGGAGGGGGGAGGGTGGGGGGAGGCCTTCACGGAGCCTTCGAAGGCTCCGTGAAGGCCTGGGGAGGGTGGGGGGAGGCTGCGGAGGCCTTCACGGAGCCTTCGAAGGCTCCGTGAAGGCCCCGGGGAGGGCAATCCATATTCGCGGTTTTTTTACATTCGCGGGGGTCCGTGGAACGTAACCCCCGCGAATGTCAAGGGACAACTGTAAATGTAAATAAAATAAATAAATAAATAAGTATATTGACAACCAAGAGGTCAGCCAAAGCATTTTCAAATTTTAAAGCAAACAGGAAACCTGTGGCTCTCCAGATGCTGAGAAGCTATAACTTCCATTGTCCCTCACCACTGGCCAGGCTGTCTAGGGCCGATGGGAGATGGAACCCAGCAACATCTGGAGGCCTACAGGCTCCCCAATGCTGCTCCAAAGCATGGTGGAGAACCTACCCGGAAAGCACCCCAGATGAAAACTCGCCCATCCTCTGTTAACGCTGCTGTGTGGCTGTCTCCAGCAGACACCTGCACAATTTTTTCCTTCACATCAACAAGCCCCGGCACTGATTCAGATCCTTCTTCTGAAGTGTCCCTCCCCAAGGCACCCTCGTCATTGCAGCCAAAGGTGTAGATCTGGGAAAAGAAAAGGCTATACAATGAAAAAGGAATCTAAAAGAAAGGCCGAGGAAACACAGACCAAGGATGGCATTTGGGAACAACCTTGAACAGAAAGAGGAAAATCTCTTACATTTCCAAAAGAGCTCAAGTCTTAGACTAGGAAGTTGAAGCCTAGAAGTGAGATGTAGCCACCACTGTTATCTGTGGTGCAACTTCCACAGAGCAGAGCTGGGCAACTGTTGGTTCTCTAGATGGTTTTTTGGGCTGCAATTCCCATCATCCTCCAACCTTGGGCCCCATATTGAGGGTAAGGAAGGATAAAAACATACAGATAAATATTGGCTATGGCAGTTAGGAGAGATTAGAGTTACAATCCAACAATATTTGGAGCATCATAAGTTGCCCATTCCTGGTTTAGGGCTCTTTTTTCTAAGAGAAAGTCAGATAATGGTTCAGAAAGTAACAGAGCCATAGTTTTGTACTGTGGCACCAGTCACCCTCCAGATGTGTTTGAACTGCAATTCAATTCAGTTCATTCAACCATCTCATTGGATATAGGAGACCCAGTACCTTGGCAGATCCCACTGCTGTTCCTGCCATTCAGTCTGCCAGTCAAGGTCAACACCGAATATCCATGACTCCTCCATTTCCCTTATTTGTGTTGCCATTATCTTTGGGGCATTTCCAGTCCCCTGATGCTGGGACTGCAAGGGCTGCAAGCTGGGTCTTGCCTTTATTTTAAGCCAAGGAGGGATGGAAGCCTTGGGCCCACAGACCTAATCTAGCCTACAAAGGCTAGAATCCTCTGTCAGGAGTTAGAAACTTAACTCCATTATAAAATGGCCAAACAAACGGCAGAGTCATGCCTAGTCAAAATGGCTGACTCCATGAACTGCCTAGTCTTCCTTAGCTACAGAAGTAGGGTTCTTATTGGTGTATAAGATCATGTGATTGAGTAAGCCAACACCTGTAACTGTGTATATGGGAGGGCTCAGAGCAGAGGTCACTTCTCTTCTCTCATGCTGAGGCCTGGTGAAGCAGTTTCTCCTTGGATTGTAAATATTTGTATATATTGCAACTGTTTTGGGTTTGAAGATAAAAGTGCCTCCTGCTTATCTGGACGTCAAACACTCTGTGTGTGAGTATTCTTGGGAAAGGGTTGCTACTGAGTCTGCTGAGATAATTTTTGGGCTTCTGCTGGGGATGTGTGTCCTATCATCCCCTGACATCCTCAAACACCACAGATTCCAGCTCCTTTCTGTTCCTTTCTCCAAGGCCAGAGCTTGGCAAAGTTAGTGTTTTGGACTATAATTCCCACAGCCTTGTGTATGTTAATTGGGATATTCTGGGGGTTGTAGTCCATAAGGTAACTGTCCAAGAAGGGGATCTTGTAGCACCTTTGAGACTAAGAGAGAGAAAAATTGTAGCATAAACTTCCATACACTTAAGTCTACTTCCTCAAATGCTGGAGGAAGTAGACTAAGTCTACAACAGCTTATGCTATTTTTTGAAAGTATCCATTAAAGTACCCATTTTGATAACACCTTTTTTTTTTCAAAACCAGAAGTAGAATTCCAGTCACTTAGTTTAGGTTCCCCTCTGCAAACTGACTACCCCAGGTCTGCCAAAGCTGCCCACCTGCTCTAAAGTGTCCTATCATCCCCGTCAGAGGGACGGGGAAGGTTGTTCCAGACTCACCTTGCCTGTCTCGGTAAGGCACACTGTGTGAACCCCTCCTGCTTCAGCCTGGATGATTTTCTCAGGCAGTTGCACCAAGGCAGGCCTCTTCCGTGCCAGCACATCTGGTCCGAGGCCCAGCTGCCCAAGATCGCCCTGTCCCAGGGTCAGCACTAGTCCAGGCTCCGTTTGGTGTGTTGCATGAGTTACTGGATAAAAGATAGGGGGATTAAGTAAGAAGTCAGTCAATACTGGCCTTCAGTATCATTAGGATACTGAGACCTGTTGAGTCAGAATAGTGGCACACATCTAAACTGAGCACTGTCATTACACTGGGTGGCAGTGGTTCTTCCAGACAGAGATCTTTCTCAGACCTACATGCTAGGGATTGAATACGGCACCTTTTGCATTGCAAAGCGTGTGCTCTTATCACTGAACTATGATGACCTTTCCTATAAATAATCTACAAAACATTGAAGGAGGACACTGCTTTATGCTGATCCAGAACCAGGAACTTTTCCAGGAATTCAGATGGCGGACTTTCCAAGCCCCTTCCAGGACTTTTTGCATGAGAAGTACAGGTCAACCCCCGTATCCACAAGGCATACGTTCCAAGATCTCCCACAGATACCTAAAATGGTGGATAATATGGAACCCTATTATTTTCAATGAGATGAATGCCAAAAGTTGACCATAGAATCAACTGGAGAACCTAGAAATGCCCCTAGAGAGAACATTTTTTTTTTATGTGGGTAAGTGAAACTGTGGATACTGAATCTGTGGATATGGTGGTCGACCTGTACATGGTCTTCCAGTGAGCTACAGACTCTCCCCTGATAATAAGGTGAGGTCTCAATACTGATAATAATAATAATAATAATAATAATAATGATAATATTTATTTATACCCCACCCCTCTACTAAAAACAATCGGGGCGGCTTCCAACAATTAAAACATTATAATAAAGACTAAAAACACCACCCACCCCACCCTCCCCCATAAAAAGACATTAAACACTATAAAATTAAAACCTTCTAACTAAAAACACATTAAAACAAATATATGATGGTTCTGCATAAAGGATAGATTTAAAACAAGAACCCAGGAAGCCACATTATATTGAGTTACTGTATGTACTCGTGTATAAATTAACCTCAGGTATAAGCTGAGGGCAGGTTTTGGGGTCAAAATTATGGCTTCCATATGACCTGAGGGGTCAGGGATCATTCCACAGAGAAGGGAAAGTGCCAATACCGCCTTATGGGGCCAGCTACTCCTGGCTGCCACCACTGCCATTTTCCTGACCAGGCATTCAAAAAGGCCCATTGCCATTCTACTCAGAAAAACATTTCTTTTTAAGCAGGCATTTCATGTATAAGCAGCAGGGCTTGTTTTATTTTGTGTTTTAGTTTTTAATTTGTTTTATATTATGTTTTAATCTGATTTTAACTATTCTATTTTAAATATTTTAACTGTATACATGGTATTTTAATTTGTTTTTATGGAAGCCGCCTTGGGTCCCATCGACAGAGAAAGGCATAAAAATAAAAAGGAAGGAAGGGAGGGAGGGACGGAGGGAGGGATAGTTCCTTTTTTGATAAAAGTTAAGGCACAGTATTAAGTTTTATGAAAAAAGGAACCATCCCGTTCTCTGAGGAGAGGCACAAAAGGTGAGACCTTAGTCCCTCCTGGGAGACCCTAAAAGAGGCATCAATCCCCTCTACTTGTTTGGCGTACCTTTGACAGGAAGTGCCAAAGAGCCACCACCATTTTCCCACCCAGCCATTCAAAAGGACAGAAGTGGCACTGCAGCAGAGAGTAGAAGGGGTACCTGCTGAAAAAGAAACCTGAGATAAAGACCAGGGTGTATCCACACTCTACAACAGTGGTTCCCAAACTTTGGTCCTCCAGGTGTTTTTGACTTCAGCTTCATGAAGCCCTAGCCAGCTTGGCCAACAGTCAGAAATTCTGGAAGCTGGAGTCAAAAACATCTAGAGGACCAAAGTTTGGGTACCAGTGATCTACAGTTATTGTCAGGATCCAGCCGTGGTCCTACCATGCTTGTTTGACATGCTTGGGCATATGTTTTGTAATAAAGGATGATGGGAGGATGCTGGGAAGGAAAAGATTGTGTATATTTGTAGCCTGGGATCATGAGCAGATGTGTGGGGAAGAATCTGGAGATGTGAGTGGAATGTTTTGAGCTGCTAACAAATGGGATGAAAGTTTTTATAACAGTTGAACAGTGTGGGCTTCAAGTATAATGGTGTAATTAGACAAAGCTTCAGTCCTGACAACAATTGCATACTGTGATCAACTCTGCTTGCTAAATAAAATTCTTCTGAATCTACTGAGAGCTTGTGGTAATTGAAGTGGAGTTAGCCAAAACATTATAGTTACAGTGGCCTGATACCATTTTAAATGTCATGGCTCTATTGCGTGACATCCTAGAGTCTGTAGTTTTGTAAAGTATTTAAAATAGAGAGCTACTCTGAACTATAGCTCTCCGTTCTAAATGCTCTCTGCTTTAAAAAAGAATCTAAGTTTCTTACAAAATTATAAATCTCATGGCAGTTAGTGCCAAAGCACTATCACTGTGTAATGTGGATATACCCCAGGTCAGCATACCCCTCTAGATCTACCACTTGTACAGACTTGCCAAATACAACTAATTAAGAAATTCCAGTCTGTTGCCAAAAGTTTGGATTAAAGTAAGTTTCTTACTACACTACATGTTACCTTTCCATTGATGCCCCCTTGTCGTGGGGGAGAGGCTTGCGTACCCTAATGAAGTTTTGAGCAATGCTGGCGGTGGCAAAATAGCCACCAGTAGGGCCTCCCATGCCAGACAGGTCAAAATCGAAAGGTCTGACAAAGAGCGTCAAAGGGCAGGATGGGCTCTCTAGCCTTATGGCAACCATCCTAGGAGAAGGAAAACTCTAATTCCAAACCCAGGCAGATGGTGCCCGTTCAGCCCTGTAAGGTCAACCATCTAAGAGAAGGAAACTCTAATCAAACCCAAGGACCTCGCTGCTAGCGTCCATGCTTGCAAGGCCACAGCAGATGAACCTTTGGTTTAAAGGGTGAGGCCAGTTCTGTGCACGCTGCGCTCCACCAGAAAAATCCATTGCACAGGCTCGAAGGATAAATCCAGTTCCAAAAAAGCCCTGTAGCGATAGGCAAGGGACGAAACGGCAGGTGTAAAGATGCACTGGAAGCCACAGACCCAACCCTGTATGCAGGCGATTCAGGACTTTGGTCGCTTGAGGCTGACCCAAGAGAAGACGTTCTTGTTTGGCAGCATCCTGAATGACCAAGCAGCCTTTTTAAAGGAGAGCACTGCTTGCTCCATATGGAGAGGGGGCTAGAAAAGGTGGCCTAATGAAAGCACATCCCCATCTACCTGGTTGGCTAGCCGTGGCCAACGGGCATCTTCTGATGCAGTCAAACCAAGGCAAAGAAACAAAGGCACACACTGGCCCCCAAAGGTGTAACTCCTTGTGAATTGCTGGGAAAAGGGGGAACTGCCATAAGATCTCTGAGATACAGTACGTGCCACTTCTCTCTATTGGTGGAAAAATCCTTGCAAGGATACTCCTGAACAGATTAGTTCCTACAATTGCAGAAGAACTTCTTCCTGAAAGCCAATGTGGCTTCAGAGCCAATAGGAGTACTACAGATATGGTATTTGCCCTTAGACAACTGCAAGAGAAATGTAAAGAGCAGAACAAGGGACTTTATGGAACATTTGTCGTCCTCACCAAAGCCTTCGACACTGTGAGTAGAAAAGGTCTGTGCCAGATCCTGAAAAGACTAGGATGCCCCCCCCCAATTCCTTAAAATGATTATCTTGCTACACGAGGGCCAGCACAGTCAAGTCAGATATGGTGATGCTCTTTCAGAGCCCTTTCTAATAACTAATGGAGTGAAGCAAGGTTGTGTTCTTGCTCCAACTTTATTTACAATCTTCTTCAGCACGATGCTCCAAAGGGTTACGGCAGAGCTTGAAGAAGACGGCATCTATATACGTTACCGTACTGATGGTAGCTTGTTTAATTTAAGCCATCTGAGGGCTCGCACTAAGACTCTAAACTATCTAGTCCATGAGCTGCTCTTTGCTGACGATGCTGCCCTTGTTGCCCACACAGAAGCAGCTCTGCAGCACCTAACATCCTGCTTCACAACAGCTGCAAAGCTGTTCGGGCTGGAAGTCAACCTGAAGAAAACGGAAGTTCTTTACCAGTCTGCACCACAGGATGAACACGCCCACCCCAACATTGCCGTAGGCAAATCTGTGCTCAAGTCCGTTCAGCAGTTCACCTACCTGGGAAGCATCATCTCCTCAGATGCCAAGATTGACAAAGAGATTGATCACAGATTAGCAAAGGCATATACAGTCGTCCCTTCACATTCGCGGGGGTTACGTTCCACGGACCCCCGCGAATGTGAAAAATCCGCGAATAACGACTGCCCTCCCCCTCCCCCACTAAAGCGACCATGGGGCCTCCGGAGGCCCCATAGTCACTTTCCCCAGCCTCCCCACTCCCTTCCTAGGCCTTCCCGGGGCCTCCGGAGACCCTCCCAAGGCCCCGTGGATGCCTCCCCAGCCCTCCCCGCTCCCGCCCAAGCCCTCAACGCCTCCCCGGCCCTCACCCCTCCCTCCCCGGGCCTTCATGGGGCCTAGCCAGGCCCTGCGGAGGCCTCTCCCGGCCCTCCCCCCTCCCTCCCCGGGCCTTCATGGGGCCTAGCCAGGCCCTGCGGAGGCATCTCCCGGCCCTCCCCCCTCCCTCCCCGGGCCTTCGTGGGGCCTAGCAAGGCCCCGCGGAGGGCTCTCCCGGCCTTCCCCCCTCCATCCCCGGGCCTTCGTGGGGCCTCCGGAGCATCTCCAGAGGCCCCATGGAGGCCTCTCCCGGCCCTCCCCCCTCCCTCCCTGGGCCTTCGTGGGGCCTAGCAATGCCCCGCGGAGGCCTCTCCCGGCCCTCCCCCCTCCCTCCCTGGGCCTTTGTGGGGCCTAGCAAGGCCCCGCGGAGGCCTCTCCCGGCCCTCCCCCCTCCCTCCCCAGGCCTTCGTGGGGCCTCCGGAGCGTCTCTGGAGGCCCCAAGGAGGCCTCCTCAGCCCTCCCCCAGGCCTTCATGGGGCCTCCGGAGCATCTCCGGAGGCCCCATGGAGGCCTCCCCGGCCCTCCCCACCCCTCCCCAGGCCTTCATGGGGCCTCCGGAGCGTCTCCGGAGGCCCCATGGAGGCCTCCCCGGCCCTCCCCACCCCCTCCCTGGGCCTTCATGGGGCCTCCGGAGTGTCTCCAGAGGCCCCATGGAGGCCTCCCCAGCCCTCACCACCCCTCCCCGGGCCTTCATGGGGCCTCTGGAGTGTTTCCGGGGGCCCCGCAGAGGCCTCCCCAGCTCTCCCCCTCCCTTCCAAGGCCTTCGCGGGGCCTCCGGAGAGTCTCCGAAGGCCCTGTGGAGGCCTCCCCAGCCCTCCCCGCTCCCTCCCAGGGCTTTCACGGGGCCTCTGGAGGCCCCGTGTTGCGGTTTTGGGGGGCCCCAGGGGGCCCCTCCCAAAACCGCGAATGTCAAGTTCGCAAATGTGGAGGGGCGACTGTAGTGCATTTGGAAGACTTTACAAAAGAGTCTGGAGTAACAAACACCTGAGGCGAAGCACAAACATCAGTTTGTATAGAGCCATTGTACTGTCTATTCTCCTTTATGGGTCTGAAACATGGAATCACCTATCGCCAACACTTACAACTCCTCGAACGCTTTCATCAGCGCTGTATACACACAATCCTAAATATACACTGGACTGACTATGTGACGAATGTTGCTGTCCTTGAGCAAGCAGGGATCACCAGCATTGAGGCCATGATATTGAGAACACAGCTGCGCTGGGCAGGGCACGTTTCTAGGATGGAGGGCCATCACCTCCCAAAAATAGTACTCTACGGTGAACTTGCCACATGTCAGCGTAAGAGAGGCGCTACAAAAAAGCGATACAAGGACTCCCTGAAACAACATCTCAGGCTCGGCCAAATTGATCAACAACAATGGTCCGCCATGGCCTCACATCGGGAGGCTTGGAGACACAGTATCCACAATGCTGCAGCCTTATTTGAGAGGTCACGCCGAACAAGTCTTGAAGAGAAACGACAACACAGAAAGAATCACAACCTGGAATCATCACCCAAGGAGACCTTCTGCTGTGCTTTCTGCAACCAGGCATATTATCTTGGATTGGCCTTTTCAGTCATCAGCGTGCTTGCAGAAAGCGCGGGATGAGTCCTTCCTGAATCTTCATTTGCAAAGAAAAGCCAGAGAGAGTGTGTGTGATATGTTAACCGGCTTATCAGCCACCTATATGTAATTCCTCTCTGACCTTGGTCTACAACCCCGCCCCTATGTGTTATATATCCATACCTGAAATTCTCATGTACCTGATGAAGTGGCTCTAGAGCAAAACTTGAAACAGTTACTTGGGGGACTACAAAGTGGCTACAAACTGGGGGTCTTAACTGTAGTCCAAAGAGTAACTTTTCCAAGCTCTGACATAGTTCAGAAAAGTGCATGTTATAATTAATTTGTCACTCTTTAAGGTGCCACAGGAGTTTTGGCTAAGTCTTGAGGCTTTTATCGAGTCTAAATGCATTCAGCCTTGGTAAAGAGCACTGATCTCCCAAGCACATAAAATGGTGACTTATCCAACAAATATATTCTCATATATGCTGAAGCCAATCACAGCTGACAGCTGTTGAGCAAGCAGTGAGAAAGAGGATGGCACATTAAGGCTGAAACCCATATAATCCCTAAGAGTAAAAAAGCACATGGGGCAGTTGAAACTGGTGGAAATTCCCAGGAGGTTGGCATGAAAGGAAAAAGAACCCTGCTTCACCTTTAGTCCGTTTCACATTGACAACGTCATCTTTTTCCAGCACCCGTTTCCTTGGCATGTTTCTCTAAACCTGGAAGAGACAGGGAGAGGAAAAAGAAGAAAAAAGAAGAAAAAGAAGAAAAAATACATGGAAGATGTTCCCAGTTAAAACACTGGAATGATTAAAACTTGTGGTATGAGCAGTCAACACATGTACAGAAGCTGTTGGGCTGTAACTACCACCTAGTCAGCATAGCTAATGTTATGGGGTGATAAGAGATACATGCCCAATAAAGCTTGGGAAAACCAGTTTTTTGGATTACAGTTCCCAAAATCCCCCAGCTAGCATGGAGAATGGCATTTTGGCTATGGGATTCTGGAAGCTGTAGTCCAAAACAAGTTACATGTCCAAGCTATGCTATCCCAACATCCATCACCACTGGGTATGTGCTAGCCAGGGCTGACGGAAGCTGGAGTGCCGTAATATCTTGGGAGCACATGATTGTCACTCCTGAAGCCACTTCAAAAATCTAAGCCTAACCCTTGTTTTACATTTCAACTTGACAGTTTGACAGAGTGCCCAACAAAACGAGAAAGCAATTATCATACACACAAAGCTACAGAGCCACCTGTTCAATCCTCTCAGCAATTTGGCTATGTGCAGAAAAATGCTACAGATAATATGAGAGGTCAAATGTTTTTTTTTAAAGCAAGGAGTATGAGCAAATGCTTCAATGCTTCATACATTACTGCCCTTAGAGATGCTTAAAATAACTCTTTTTTTCCAGATCCACTGAATGTGAATGATGAAAGAATAATTGGATTAGGATAACAAAGATCAACTCTGACAGAGCAAAAGTTTTACTTGATCAACTTTACAGAATGCACAAAATCAACATCATTCATATTTGGACACATATCAAAGTGGCACATACTGTACCAGTGAACTGGTTAGCATTACTGCCAGATTTATGCAGACGCTAAGTAAGCTTTAGTTTAGGGCTGCAGATTACAAGGAGCTCTAAATACAGAAATTTACCAAATTTTACATTTTCCATAATTGTTAGACTATACACTTAGTAATGCTACAAGGATTCTTAAAGCTGACTTAGCTTAAGAGCCACAGCACATTTTAATCAAGCTCTGGTTGTCACTGAGACTCCCCCAATTCCCTTCAATATAAATTCTGCACCCAGTGGCTTGAACACATTATGCTATTTTGTACTAGCTTTTACTTCATTTTCACAATTAATTGTACAAAATAAAGAGTTCACCTAATGTAATTTTAATACAGAAGTTAAGGTTTTTTTTTCAAAGTTCACATCTGGAAAAGAAGACATGGTCACTTTAGCTTCTCAGCCTTCAGTGGCACACCTAACACATTTTCAACATTAGTTTTTCCTGTCTTAAACTCAAGAGGGTATTAATTAAATGTGGTAAGAAATAAAGATAGCAAGATAGAAAGAGTAAAATAAAACAAGAATCACAATAGACAAAACAAAAGGTTTTACAGTTCCAAACACCCTCTGTAGATACCTGAAACTGAGGATAATAGGGAATCCTATTATTTTCAATGAGACAAACAAATAGACGTTGACCACAAAATCACATTGGAGGACCAAGAAATGCCTATAGAGAGA
The DNA here is from genome assembly GCA_030847615.1 of Gambelia wislizenii. Classification (NCBI taxonomy): domain Eukaryota; kingdom Metazoa; phylum Chordata; class Lepidosauria; order Squamata; family Crotaphytidae; genus Gambelia; species Gambelia wislizenii. Next base: position 17,158,250 of record JAUMIR010000010.1, on the reverse strand, counting down.
ACATATTTTTTTGGACGTGGACAGATGAAACCGTACATACCAAATCCGTGGCTATGGTAGTTTAATCTGTGTTGTTAGGCTTGATCTTTTCATCTAACTTCAAAAAAAAAAAAAAAGAGAGAGAGAGAGAGAGAGAGAAAATTTGCTAGATACAGGAAATTACTTAAAACTCTAGTAAGATAAAACTGTGGGAACTTGCTATAGGGGAATGCAATAATCTTTCTGCAACCAAGTTGGTAATCCCCTGCACTGGGAATTCTATAAGCAGCACACAAAACCAGACTGTGAGTGTGGGAGCACTCAAAGAGCAGTTTTACCTGCGGCCTGTCGCCATTCCCACCACAGGAGCAATGGGGGGAAGAACTCTCCTCCCCTCCCTTCACCCCACCCAGTTGCCATTGCCATCAATGGGAGCAATCCAGGGTCTGAGGTGAAGGGAAAGGAAGGCAACAACTCTCTTCAATTCCCTTCGCCCACCCATCCAACCACCCACGTCGCCACTGCCGTCAATGGGAGCAATCTGGGGGGGGGGGTGAAGGGAGGTGAGAACTCTCCTTCCCTCCCTTTGATATTCCCCTTCATCAATGCCATCAATGGGAGCAATCCTGGGGTGGGGGTGATGGGAGACAGAGAACTCTGATTTAAACAGAGTGCTCCCTGAGCAAACTGTGCACCTAACTTGCCACTCTCCTGGGGCTTGGCTCCATTTGGGGTGGATAGCCAAGCCCCAGGAGAGAAGGGAGTTTGTTCAGGGCAGAGGTGCTTTTCAGCCACCCCACACACCCTTCCCAAAGTGGCAATGGAGCTTTTCAAGCTTTATTGCAGCTTTGGGAGGGTGGGGGGTGGCTGAAAATCCTCTCGGCTGCCCTCCCACCCGCCACCCCTGCCAGCCCTTCCCGAAGCAGCAATGGGGCTCTTGAGCACCATCACCGCTTTGGGAAGCCCAGGGAGTGTCTGCAAAGCCACCCAGCAGTCACCCCCCCGGCCCTTCCTGAAGCGGCTATGGGGCTCAAGAGCCCCATTGCCATTTTGGGAAGCACAGGGGTAGTGGTGTCTGCAAAGCCTCCAAGCCGCCCAGCCACCACCCTTCGGCCTTTCCCAAAGCAGTGATGGAGCTTTTCAAGCCTTGTCACAGTTTTGGGTGGGGGGTGGCTGAAAAGCTGCCCAACTACCACCCTCCCAGCCCTTCCCGGAGCGGCTAGGGGGCTCTTGAGCCCCATCGCCGCTTTGGGAAGCAAGGGGGTGGTGGCAGCTGCAAAGCTTCCCACCAGCCCGGCCACCACCCCCTGACCCTTCCTGAAGCGGTGATGGGGCTCTTGAGCCCCATTGCCGCTTTGGGAAGTGTGGGGGGTGTGGCAGCCGGGAGGCTTTGCAGACATACACACCTGCGCTTCCCAAAGTGGCGATGGGGCTCAAGAGCCCCATCGCCACTCCAGGAAGGGCCAGGGGGGGGTGGCGGCTGGACGGCTTTGCAGACTCCCCCCCATGTTTTCCAAAGCAGCAATTTTGGGGCTTGAAAAGTCCTGTCACCACTTTGGAAAGGCGGGGGGTTGCATGCGGGTGGGGGGAGCTGTATTTTTATTCGTAGTTTTTCCACATTCGCAGGCGGTTTGCCCGCTAACCCCGCAAATGTGGAGGGATGACTGTATAGGCAATTGGTGGTCCCATATTTGGAATATTCTACTAATGGAAAAACTGTCAGCAATGTCTGAAATGAAAAGATACCATGCAAAGAACAATCCCTTCATCGATACCTCGTTTCCCTTTATAAACTTTGCAAACAATGACTGTTCCTGAGCCCAACCACCTGCCGCACATTTGCACCTTTGGCAAGATGTCATTTCCTTGGATTAGCACTGATAATCTACAAGAAAGAGTTTTTGGCTATAAATATCAACTTTTTTGTTATTGTTCTGTACCGATATATAGATGAACGTTATTGTTGTTGTGTTATGTGATTTTTAAATAAACTTATAATTTTTTTAAAAAAGATTTATAGTTGAGGTGCCCAACAGTACCTGGTAATGTGCTTTAAAACTATGCCCTTTTAGTTGCACTTGGACCACCACTCCCAGCCAACACAGCCACTTTGGGCCAGCACATTACAGATGAAAACACCAAGGTCCATGTTCAGTTTAATCCCACCTTCACAGCAAGTATCCAAGCCGCCGCCTATTCCAGTGGCTCTTAACCTGTGGTCCAAGGATCCCCTGGGGGGCCACAATGTCCTCACAGGATGTCCCCAAAGGCTTGAAGGCTACTCAGCCCCTGTGACAGGAGCCAAGGCAAAGGCTGTTTAATCCACTCCAGTCAAAAACTTGCAGGAAGAAGCAGGAGAAAAGTCTTCCCTCCCCCTCCAGTGCCTCTTGAGGGAAGAGATGGTGTATTATTATTTTTACTATTATTGTTGTTGTTTTAAATCTTGAGCTAAGTCTTGGGGGTCTATAGCAACAAAAGATATTTAAAGGGGGTCCCTGGTAAAGAAAATGTTAAGAGCCACTGGCCTTATTCTGCTAGCGTTTCCCCTCAAGACCCGTCTCCTCTCCTCCCCACCTCACTTCTCATCTTTCCACAACTCAGGGAAGCGACCTGGATTTGAATTTCCCGCGCCATCCTCCCCTTCCCGCTCTGGGAAGGACCAGGCGGGTGAGTGGCGAGGGCTGGCTGGGCTGACACGCGCGCTACACCACCACCACCACCACCACCACCACCACCACCACTTCCTCCTCCTCTCCTTCTTTCCCAGAGCAACCTCCGGAGCGCCCGCCCGAAATGCCTCCCCTGGGGCTTTGAACCCCCGCCGCCGGGAACTTCCTCAGACCACGTGGTGCCCCCGCCGAGCTTTTCGGTAACTTAAAGAGCAACCTAGAAAAGTCGAGCAGCGGGCCAGGACCCTCCAGGTGGGCGGATTCTCACCTGCCGCAGATCCCAAGGCCTCCTCCGGGCGCCCCCGTTCCCCCAGTCTACACACACCCTTTACTGCGGCCGGTTGACCCGACTCGTCCGTTACTCGCCTTGGAAGCCGCCTCACTCTCCTCTCTCAATGCTCTCCCCACTCAGCACAGCTACAGGCGCATGCGCACAAAGCCCCTTCGGCGCTGAGGCCATTGGCCAAGGGAAGCTGAGGAAAATGTGCCTGGGACGTCACCTACAGGCCGCTACCAAAAAAGAAAAAGACGGGGAGTCACTTCCTCCCCCAATCCCAAGGGGGCCCACCGTGCACACATTACACAGTGAAGAGCCGCTTGTTATCCGTGATAAGTTGATTTTTGTGTACACGGGCAGAGACTTATGTTCAGCAAGGTGTACACGGGTAGAAGGACAGTATGAATATGTTTACTGGTCGAATGGAAAGTCTGGTCAAACCGTTTGCGCCTCTAACTGCCAGCAAAAGGGAATGGCTTCAGTGAGGCTGGTTAAACGCATCCTTGAAGTCATTCCCTTTTACTGGCAAAGGACAAGGCATGCTGGGATTCTGTCACTTCCTTGTTTGCGCTCTCGTTGGAAGGATTTAAACCTCGTTTTTTCCTCTTCGGGATCCTGTTGTTTTTAAACTTTAACTCTGTGGAGGTGAAACTAAAATCCCTGTAACTATCACAGTGATAAATATTACAATATTTTTCTTTCTGTATTATTTCTTGTTAAAATATGGTTTATTTTACTCCTTAATTTTTAAAAAACAATAGTGTGCCCTTTAAGTGGGTTAAACTCCTCTTAGGTCAAAATACTAGGTTTACTTATCCATATTCAAGAACTCACTTCAGAAAGAAAAGTCCCAGCCATTCCTTTATTAATCAGCTCAAATGGGCTCATACATACAAGGAATCCTTATATTGCTTAAATTGCTTAAAAATAATTTGTAAGCCGCTCTGATAGCCTTATGGCTGAAGAGCGGGGTATAAATAAATAAATAAATAAATAAAATAATGGCAGGATTGGTAGTAAAGCCATGCCTTCATATGTAACCTATGCAAATAACATCCCTGTTTCCTAAAACCATGTTCCCAGGCCAGTTTCTCTTTTTTTATAAAGATTTTCTTCAGACAAACAAAAACAACATATGTACAAACATCCCAAGTAATATATAATAAATATCAGTGAATCAAGAAAGAAAAAAAACTGTAACAAATATAGAAGACATAGTACTAATAATATCTTAATATTGCATTTACATTCCACCCTTAGACAAATCTGATAACACATTCTATCTTACATTTCCTTCTTCCATCCTTCTCTTCTTACACTTCTTCATGCCTCTCATCCTTCTCTACTCACATCTTCACATCATCAAACACTTAACTGTTCTCTTTCTCTTTGATTTCACAGCTATACAAATATTTCTCAAATATTACTTAATATTGTTCTCTGTTGTTTTGTTAATTATTGACTTTCTATTTGTAATTACAGTTCTTAAAGGGTAGTTTGTTACTAATATAACCATCTTTGTATATCCTGAAAATTTTTAATAAAAATTGTTTTGAACCCAGATTATTCATATTTTCCTTCATTAAACATCAAGTGGTACTGTCTCCTGGTTTAATACCCTTAATACATGTGTATAACGATCCAGATCTATCTATATCTTACATCCTCTATTCACAATTATGTCAAAAATAAGTTGGTTTAATACCATAACACCTCAAAGTATCTTCTATATCCCATCTCTTTTTCCAATATTCCATTACTAAATTCCAATCACAGATCTGTATTTGAGTAGGTTTTTGCATTAATTCAAATGACAGTTTGTCCATACAGGCCATATCAGCCAACTTTAATAACCAGTCTTCTACATGAGGGATTTCCTATATATTCCATCTCTGAGCAATTGTTAACCTGGCAGCTGTGACCAAATAAAGTATTATCTTCCAAAAAACCTTTTCTTCTTCCTTTTTTAGTATATGAGTCATATTTAACAGATATAGTTCGGGCTTCATGAGGAATTGAATATTTAATATTTTCTAAATCGACATATGGATTTTTCCCCAGAATTTCTTGATTAAACTGCAGTTCCACCACATATGGAAGAAAGTTCCCACCACTTTTTGACATTTCCAGCAATTTCTGTTATCAGATTTGTAGATTTTGCCTAATTTTGATTGGGGAATAATACAATTTTAAAAATTCTTTTTATTCAGACATTTCATTTAACAATAAATAAATTAACATAGAAAAAAACAAAATATCACAAAAGAGAAAAAAACCCAACATAATACATCATCCAATGTTTACATCTTCCAGTTTCTGGAGCTCAGTGAACAGAAGCGAGGCAAACAGGAGAGAAGACAACAGGGGTGTTTGGCGTGGATGTGGTGGACGAGACAGTACAGTTGTCCCTCCGTATCCACGGATTTGGTATCCACAGATTTAATATTCTTTAAAAAATAATATCCAAAAAACAAACCTTGATTTTGCCATCTTATATAAGGGACACCATTTTGCTATACCATTGCATATAATGGGACTTGAGAATTCACGGATTTTGGTATCCACAGGGGGTCCTGGAACCAAACCCCAGCGAATATGAAGGGACAACTGTATAGGTAAGCTTGTGGCTGTTGGATTAAGCTTCTTCAGCCCCAGAGACTTTGTTGGGCTAACGCTAATGTGCTTGCTTGGGTCAAGGCTGTTTGTTTGTGTGGGCTGAGTGTAGGCCTGCCTGGGGGTGGGGGGGACTCATTAACATTTGTTTGGTGAACTGCTTGTGTGGAGAGGAAGGGAGTCAGAAACTGCTGAAGGGAAGTGGGTGAGAGGCAGAGAGAGGAGCTAGCAGCTAGTAGCTCTCTCTATATAACTGCAGGTTCAGTCTCTGGAGCTTGGCAAACAGGAGTGAGGTGAACAGGAGAGAGGACAACAGGTGTGTTTGGCATGGGTATTTAGTGGGAGAGGCACAGAGTTCTGTTCTAGTGCCTACTTCAGAGTATTCAATATGGACAGTGAACTGCTGCAGTCACTTGCAATAGCTGTGGGAGGTTTGTCTTCTTGCCTGTGGACGTGCAGAGCTACACCTGCACCAAGTGCAAGTTGGTTGTGTTGTTGGAAGAGAAGATCTAACAACTAGAGGACCTATTAGCCATTATACAGCATATTAGGGAGCAGGAGGTTTTCACAGAGCAGAGCAGAAGATCCTGGTTCAAAAACACACAGGGGATGTGTCTGTGGAGGAGGGTAGTTCTGATACACAGGAGGTTGGTGTCTGGAAGAATGTGACCCATAGAAGGAGCAGGGGCCATTCTATGAGTTTGGCACTACAGAACCGGTTTGAAGCTCTCTCCCTTGTCAGTGATGACAAGGAATGGGAAGGAGAGCAGCAGAGCCAGGCCTCAGAGGATGTGCATGAGCCCTTGGACAGTTCAGCACACTGACTGGCCTCTGCCAATCCTCAGAGGAGGTGTGTGGTGGTGGTAGGAGACTCTTTGCTGAAGAGTAAGGAATCAGAAGTTTGTAGGCCTGATAAGATGTCTGAAGAGGTGTGCTGTCTCCCATGTGCAAAAATCTGCAATGTAATAGAGAGGCTGATGAGACTCGTGAAGCCTACTGACCATTATCCCTTCCTTTTGGTCCACGTGGGAACCAATTATACTGCAAGGCATAGCCTTCAGAATATCAAAAGGGATTATGAGGCTCTGGGTAGGAACCTGAAGTACTTTGGATGCACATATAGCCATTTTGTCTGTCCTTCCAGTGGAAGGACATGGCCCAGGAAGGGAGAGAAAGGTAGTGGAGGTGAACAACTGGCTGCACAGATGGTGCCTCCAGGAACGGTTTGGCTTCCTGGGGTGCGGTTTCAGGGAGGTAGACTACTGGCAAGGGATGGGCTGCACCTCACAGCAGTTGGCAGGAATGTTTTTGCTAACAGTCTGAAAGATCTGGTTGCAAGGTGGAGGCAGAAACAAGAAAGATATTCTTAAAATTCCCCAGCTATGCCGCTTCTCTAAGAGCTACCAGATAATGGGTTTTTAACATCTTATTTGGGGTTGGACTAAATGGCCCCTTCCAACACCCTGCTTCTATGAAAGTTCTTTCTTTCTTTCTCTCGCTCTCTTTCCTCCCTCCAACCAGGTGGCAAGCTAAATTTGTCTTTCTCTGCAAAAATGTAACCACAAGGCAAAACAACAGAAGCTTTGACACTTATGCAGCTTCCAGCCTTTGCTAAGCTTGCAAGAGGAAATAGCTAGCCTGACCACATAAAATGGCAGGAAGCATAGGCTAGTTTTAGTCTGACTATATATCTTTGAGTGGAGCTGGGTGTCAAAGCTTTCAAGCTGATGCTAAAAGATATTCTGCTGATAAGAAAACCACAAGATGTCTAGAGAAGCTAAACCTTTAGTTGAACTTTCAGCCACCTATAGCTTGATTATCATTAATTTGCTTCTAATTAGGCCATGCCATCCCCTTAAACATGCACACTTGTGCCTTGATGACATAGATGATGTCGTACCAAAAGGGGATGTGTCAAATAACTTGATTGGTCCTTCTGTTTATGCTATGAACTCAGCTAAAACTTTAAAAGTGCTTGCCGGGGGGGGGGGTTGCCAAGGAACATGGCAGACAGGTTATCATTGAGCTCTGACCAAACTGGCAACTAAAGCTACTATAAAGGCAAGAAGAAGGCATAATATTAGCCCATAGACCACCTATAAATGACCAGCAACAAAAGGACAGTGGAGTGATCAATTACAAATTACTACCCATCCACAAAAGAGGCGAAGATTAGCCCTGAGCAGGACAACTTCGCTGCTTCAGACCCTATGATGAAAGGCTCCTCCAAAACTCTCCAAGAGGAGGTAGGCCGGGATTCTCCCCGATGGCGGATTTATCCCTCCCAGAACAGCTAGAATAATTGAGGGAGCAACTGGTTTGTGACCAGGTGACAGCATTAGAACCTCTGTACTCTAAATTGTCCTTGATCTCAGAAAAGATCAAAGACTTAGAAAGAACAACGTCTGAGTTGTTCCAAAGAGGGGTTAGTCATGAAAATCGGATTTAAAAGCTAGAGGAAGATAATCTGCAGCTGCAGTTAAAAATTGAAGATCTGGGGGACAGGGAACGAAGACAGAACATCAGAATTAAGGGGATCCCTGAATACGTCCCTAATGAAAAGCTGCTGGACGCAATGATAGAGTGGATAAATAAGGTTGCCTCAAGCTCTGTCCTTACGCTGATGGAGGTTGAGCAGCTTCACCACTCTCTAGGGCCAAAGCAATCTGAAAACAAGCTGCCTAAAGACATCATAATCAGATTCACCCACTACACAAAGAAAGTGGTGGTAATGACCATCTTGACAGTGGTCAAAGATCTCCGCTACAACAACAGTCAGATCACTGTCTATAATGATCTCTCGATAGACACCCTCAAAAGGCGACAGGCCTTTCGACCCTTCACCACTCTCCTCGGGCAAAATGGGGTGAAGTACAGATGGGGCTACCCCTTTAAGCTGATAGTCCAGCAGGGCTCTAGCTCCCTGACAGCTTCGACACTTATGCAGCTTCCAGCCCTGTTCGATTCTTTAGATGTTCCCCTACCAAGGGAGCTGGAGAAACAAGTGCTGCATGACAAAAAGAATCCACAGGTCCCAAGTCCCCCTCAGTAGTAGGGGTGGCAGTTAACACAGAAAAAAGGAGGACAGAAAGCAAAAACCAGCAGGTTTCTCCCACTAAATAATTGCAAAGCTCAGGAAAACATGACACGAATGAGCAGAACTGGGCTCTACTATCTTACTTTGTATTTAGACCCCTGTCCCATGATCCTGAGACCTCTACAGAGCCGCCATACTGACATTCCCCATGTTCTTGTCGTTGTTGTGATAGCAAGTGACCATATTCTTCCATGTAGCCCTAACTGTCACTATGCACAGAGACTCATTTGGTGGGAAACTCCACATCTTGATGATTGACTGACACTCCTAAGCTAGATGCACAGATCGAATTACAGTTGGATATAGCCTTACTCCTCCTAAAGGAGCTAAATCAGCGCTGTCAAATGACTTAATAATCCTACCATCATCTAAGGGTTATCTTTCTCCCATCTTTGGATTGCGAATACCCTGAGCTGGGATCGATAACAGCTTGCTGAAAGGGACACCCTATCTACTGAAACCTGCATGCTGAGGGAGGAGATTGGGCCACAGTCTGGGGGAAACCCCGAACACTGACCATTTCATCCCTCAAGAACAGTGTAGACCACCGGAAAGCAACCTTCAGGAATCCTGTGTTGACAAACGAGGCACCCAACACCAGTAGCCAAATTGACGGGCATCTATTGAACAGATGCCTCTTCTCCCAAGACTTTATCGCAACTCAGTGACCAGTGGGATGGACAATGCAGCTGAGCCTTGACAACTGGGATAGGATTCCTACTTGAGCAAAGACCATGGTGGGTTACTGCCTACACTGTCCACCGGGCTTCTCAGCTGATCTGTACTCAATTGTAAATCAATGCCATCCCTCCTTAGTGGGTGTCTAATAACATGTGAATGGAGGAAAATGAGAAGACGGCTCTTGGAACTGGCCAGTTCAGCGGAATTCATGCTGACCTACCTGCATAACAACGACCCACAGCCTTTTTTATTGCCTACAGACAATTCTGCTGTACAGTGAGTTGCTCGACCTGTCAGACTATGATCTCTTTGATGTTTTGCTCACAATCGCCACACATCCCCCCCCCCTCTCACCAGAGGTGGCTAGCACCTCTAGCCGACAACTCAGTCTTGACCAAATTTGCCTCCCTCTTGGTAGACAACTATGTTTACTGTTACTAATTATGTTTTTAATTGTTTTGTGTTACATCGTTAAGAGTTGATGAGGTTCCAGGAAAGACAAAGTATCCATGCTTGAAAGAAGGTGTCTTTTTTCAGGAGGAGTAGTATTTTGTGCCTTTGTTGAGAGCAGACCCTAGAAACTATGATTCATCCTTGACATCTCAGGGAGTTTACCACTACTCATGCACCCTAAATCAATCTCAAATCAATGACCTGTCTTAGAGTAGTCTCGCTTAACATGCGAGAACTAGGGTTGCATGTGAAACGGAATAAAATCTTGAAGCAGCTTAAGCCCCTAAATACAATCATAGTGCTACTACAAGAAACTCACAGAAAGGGCATTATGCAACTCTTCCCACAGTGGACCTTCGCTGAGCAATACGTGGGAGGGGGGTACGGGTAAAGCCCAAGGAGTTGCAATTTTGTTTAGTAAACTATGTCCTTTCAAAGTGGATAATGAATACTGGGACCCCATAGGAAGATACTTAATACTGGTAGGGAATATCCTAGGGACCCAATACATGAAAGCCTCATATTACTCACAAATGTGGACCAATATGCATTCATGAAAAAATTTCTTGAGCTACTGCAGATGGTCTCACAGGAAGAACTAATAATAGGAGGGGATACCAAAACCATATTGAACTCCCATTTGGACAGATCAAACCCTCCCAAATCAAGCTCCAATCCAATCACCCCCATAGCCAAATTACTTTCAGACCATGCACTAATAGATCCATGGAGACTAAATAACCCAACCACAAAGGACTATACCTATTATTCGTCAGTCCATAAGACATACTCAGGGATTGGTCACCTCCTAATTTCTAAACCCCTGCTGAGAAAGGTGATAGCAGTAAGTATAGATGTCATTCTTTACTCAGACCATGCTCTGACAATCCTTGACTGGTCAGAGGGCGATGATGTCTGCCTCCCAAAAATATGGAGGTTTAACCCCTCTCTCCTACAGGATGAAACCTTTATGACTGCACTTAAGCAAGTCATACAAAACTTTTACTTAGACAATGCTAAAGACAGAACATCCCGAGCATTACTTTGGGATACTCTTAAGGCTGTCATGTGGGGCAGACTCATACAAGAGGGTTCACGACAAAAGAAAATAAAGGCGCAACGGAGACTTCAAATTTTGACTGAAAGTGAACAAATGACAAAACTCCATAAATTATCACATACCCAACAAATCCACTTAGCCCTGCTCCAAAAAAAGTTGGAACTTGAAGCCTTAGACACACATAAAATGCAGACCTCCCTCCATTACACAAGGGCATATTTTTACGATAATAATAACAACAAGAATTTGAAGCTCCTTGTCAGACTTGTCAAATGAAAAGCAGACTAAAGAGTTATAACTGCACTGTAGTCACCCTCAGGAGACCTAAAGACATCCTATAAAGGTATAATGAGGGAATTTCATGCCTTTTACTCAAAGCTATACTCGGAGGATGAGGTATCTCTGGAAAAAATAACAGAATTCCTCTGGTCACTCAAGGTTAAACGACTAACCGAGGAACATAGTGCTCTAACAATGAAGCTATCTCTGAAACCGAGTTGAGGCAAGTAGTCCAGTCCCTCAAACTTAGTTGGTCCCCTGGAGCAGACAGATTCTCTAGTGACATCTATAAATTAACGTATGAAGATTTAGCACCCAAACTGCTAGAGCTGTTCAATGTTGTTCTATGTCAAGGTCTGCAGACGCAGATTTGGCTAGAAACATACATAGTACTAATTCCTAAGACAGAGGATCCATCCCCTCCAGCCTCTGCCTTTAGAATGATCTTGTTAATAAATCAGGATGTAATTTTTTTTTACTGCAATAATCACTAAACGTATTCATTTGTTCATAAGCGACTATATCAGTGCAGACAAATCTTGGTTTATTCCCAACAGACAAATAACAGATGCTATCTATAGCGCTTTAAATATCATTTCCTATAGTTCCGCTACAAAACCTCCACTAGCTCTCATGTCTCTAGATACAGTATTTTGAAAGCGTTCGATAGACTTAACTGGACATACCTAATGGGTATCTTACCAAAAATGAATTTCCCGGATGCTTTTGTCAAACTGATCGAATCATTATATGTAGGCTCCAAAGCGTGAATACTGGCCAATAGAATGATATCTGCAGATATCCCGATACAAAGAGGGATGAAACAAGGCTGCCCCCTCTCCCCCATACTGTTCGCAATAGCTATGGAACCCCTGGCAGAATTGATTTGGAATGATCCGGCTATTCAAGGGATTAAAATCGGGGGACATGTTCACAAATTAAATCTCTTTGCAGACAATGTTCTCCTTTTTTTGAAATGCCCTCATCAATCCCTCCCAGCATTAAATGGATGTCTAAAGAACTTTCAACTGAGCTAAGACTTAAAAGGAACATGTATAAGAGACAGAAAAAGGGGGAAATCACCAAAGAAGAATTCAAACAAATATCCAGCTCATGTAGGGGGGAAATCAGAAAAGCAAAAGCACAGGTGGAGCTCAGGATTACTAGAGAGGTTAAAAACAATAAAAAGGGCTTTTTTGGATATGTCCGTAGCAAAAGAAAGAACAAGGAAATGATAGGGCTGCTGCGGGGAGAAGGTGGCAAAATGCTAACAGGGGACAGAGAAAAGGCAGTGCTACTCAAAACGTTATTTTCCTTGGTCTTCTCCCAAAAAGAGAACGGTGCTCAACCTGGAGAAAATGCAGCAGATGATGCAGTAGAGGAAATGCAGCATAGAATAGGTAAAGAGGTAGTTCAGGAACACCTGGCCAGTATAAATGAGTTCAAGTCTCAAGGCCAGATGAACTACATCCAAGGGTACTAAAAGAACTGGCAGAAGTAATCCCAGAACCACTGTCAATAATCTTTGAGAAATCCTGGAGAACAGGAGAGATCCCAGTGGACTGGAGGAAGGCAAATGTTGTCCCCATCTTTAAAAAGGGGGAAAGAAGACCCAAATAATTGTCACCCAGTAAGTCTAACATCAATACTAGGAAATATTCTAGAGCAGATAATTAAACAGTCTGTAAGCACATAGAAAGGAATGCCGTGATCACTAAAAGTCAACGTGGGTTTTTAAAAAACAAGTCATGCCAGACTAATTTTATCTCTTTTTTCTCTAGAGTTACATACTTGGTAGATGAAAAGAATGCTGTGGATGTAGTGTATCTTGATTACAAGTTCATCAGCAAATGCTTTAATTTTATATTTATAACCCTGTATTTCAGCTCCCTTAATCATATCATCTTCTCCAATTCTTTTATTCAGTATTTCTAAAACTTGTATAAATACCGTATACTGCGGCATATAAGATGAATTTTTAACCTTCTCAAAATCGTCTCAAAAGTAGGGGGTCATCTTATACGCTGGAATAGGGCTCCCTATCGTGGCTTCGGAAGGACGGGTGGTGGCTGGCTGGATGGGGGGAGGCTTGCCAGCACCTGCCCTTCCTGAAGCCGCGATGGGTAGCCTTATAAGATGAAATCCCAGCCAGCCAGCCAGCCAGCCAGCCAGCCAGGCCTCCGTATCCCCCCGAAGCCGTGATCGGAACCCCAATCGCGGCTTAGGGAGGGGCAGGTGGTGGCTGGAAACCCTCCCTCCAGCCACCACCCACCCATCCTTCACGAAGCCTTGATCAGGACCCCAATTGTGGCTTTGGGAAGTGCGGGTGGTGGCTCAAAAGCCCCCCCTACAGCTACCACCAATCCACCCTTCACGAAGCTGCAATGGGAACCCCAATCGCAGTTTCAGGAAGTGCAGGTGGTGACTGGAACCCCCCCTCCAGCCACCACCCAGCCACTCTTCATGAAGCCTCAATTGGGACCCCGATAGCAGCTACAGGAAGGGCAGGTGGTGGCTGGAAAGCCTCCCCCCTCCATCCATCACCCAGCCACCCTTCACGGAGCTGTGATCAAGACCCTGATCGCGGCTTTGGAAGGGCGGGTGGTGGCTGGAAAGCCCCCCTCCAGCCATCACCCATCCACCCTTCAAGGCAAGTGGTGGCTGGAGGGGGGCTTTCCAGCCACCACCCGCCCTTCCCGAAGCCGCGATCGGGGTTCTGATCATTGCTTTGTGACAGGTGGAAGGGTGTTGGCTGTAGAGGGGGAGGCTTTCCAGCCACCACCCACCCTTCCTGAAGCCGTGATTGGGGTTCCGATCATGGCTTTGTGAAGGGTGGATGGGTGGTGGCTGGAGGTGAGGAGGCTGGAGGGGGGAGTTTGGGATATACTCGCCGTATAAGAGAAGGAGGGGTAGTCTTATATGGTGAGTATATCCCAAAGTCTATATTTTAACTTAAAAATTGGGGGGGTCGTCTTATATGCCCATCTGTCGGGGATGCTTTGATCAAGATTTCCTGCGTGGCAGGGGGTTGGACTGGATGGCCCTTGTGGTTTCTTCCAACTACAATTCTATGATTCTATGAAATCACAAGACTCTCCATTCAATGCTCAGAGCCATTTTGGGCACTTTTCATGACCAGTTGGTTCAGAAACACAGTCACCATTTTCCTTTTCTGTATTATCATGTATATTGCTGGGTGGCAGAATAAAATTTCAGATCAGGAATTTGGGAAATTCCTCTTGTCATTTGACATTCTTTGTCTTCAATCCCTGGATATCTAAAAGCAATTTCATTCTGTCTGTATTGTTAAGAGGTAAATGGGGGGGCAGAGGTTGCAGGTTGCATACCTGTAACTGTAGTTCTTCAAGTGGTCATTTGTGAACTCACACAAATTGGTTATTCTGCGCATCTTTCAGAACCTTCTAGAGAGTTACATAAGAATTTTGGTGGTAGCCCTGCCCACTTCCAATGCCAGGGCCTTCCTGCTGAAACCAACCGTTCCATGAACACTGATGCAGCAGTCCAAAGGACAGGCGAGGGGAGGATGGGGGGGTTGTGTTAATTCACAGATGACCACTCAGAGAAATACAGTTACAGGTCTGCAACCTGTCTTCCTTCTTCATGGTCTCTGTGACTCACACATATGGGAGACTAGCAAGCTCCGTAAGTAGGAGGCAGGTGTATCATTGCAAACCAATCAGAGGTTTACTGGACATCAATAAATGCAAGCACATACATTCAGCATGAGCATAACATTCCTGATACTGACAAAGGCTGCTGCCACATTGCATAAATAATGCAGTTTGACTTTAACTTCGATGGCTCAATGCTATGGAATTATGGGATTTGTAGGTTTTTAAAAGATATTTAGCTTTTTCTGTCAGAGAGCTCGGGTGCCACAACAAACTAGAAATTCCAGGATTCCATAGGATGAAGCCATTATAGTCAAAGCGATGTCAAACTGCACTATTTTTTGCAGTGTGTCAGCAGTCAAAAACATTCAAATACCGGGCAAGTTTCATAGAATCATAGAATTGTAGAGTTGGAAGAGACCCCAAGGGCCATCCAGTCCAACCCCCTGCCACGCAGGAAATCACGATCAAAGCATGCCTTATGAGGAGAGACTTAGGGAGCTGGGTATGTTTAGCCTGGAAAAAAGACAGTTTAGAGGCGATATGATAACCCTGTTTAAGTATTTGAAGGGATGTCACGCTGAGGATGGAGCAGGCTTGTTTTCTGCTGCTCCAGAGACTGGAACACGGAGCAATGGGTGCAAGCTCCAGGAACAGAGATTCCACCTCAACATGAGGAGGAACTTTTTGACAGTAAGAGCTGTTCGGCAGTGGAACACACTCCCTCGGAGCGTGGTGGGGTCTCCTTCCTTGGAGGTCTTTAAACAGAGGCTGGATGGCCATCTGTCGGGGATGCTTTGATTGTGATTTCCTGCGTGGCAGGGGGGTTGGACTGGATGGCCCTCGTGGTCTCTTCCAACTCTGCAATTCTAGACAGCCATCCAGCCTCTGTTTAAAGACCTCCAAGGAAGGAGACCCCACCACGCTCTGAGGGAGTGTGTTCCACTGCCGAACAGCTCTTTGACAGTAAGTGTGTTCCACTGCCGAACAGCTCTTTGACAGTAAGTTCCTCCTAACGTTGAGGTGGAATCTCTGTTCCTGGAGCTTGCATCCATTGTTCCGTGTTCTAGTCTCTGGAGCAGCAGAAAACAAGCTTGCTCCATTCTCAATGTGACACCCCTTCAAATATTTAAAAACAGGGCTATCATATTGCCCCTTAACTGTCTTTTTTCCAGGCTAAACATACCCAGCTCCCTAAGTCTCTCCTCATAAGGCATGGTTTCCAGACCTTTCACCATTTTAGTCGCCCTCCTCTGGACACGCTCCAATTTGTCAATATCATTTTTGAATGGTGGTGCCCAGAACTGGACACAATATTCTAGGTGAGGCCTGACCAAGGCAGAATAGTGTGGCACTATTACTTCCCTTGATGAAGACACTATACTTCTATTGATACAGCCCAAAATTGCATTGGCCTTTTTAGCTGCTGTGTCACACTGTTGACTGATGTTCAACCTGCGGTCTACTAGGATTCCTAGATTCCTTTCGCACGTAGTCTTGTTCAGCCAGGTCTCCCTCATCCTATATCTATGCATTTCGTTTTTCCGCCCTAAGTGCAGTATCTTACATTTCTCTGTATTGAATTTCATTCTGTTAGCTTTGGTCCAGCTTTCTAGTCTATTCAGGTCATTTTGAATTTTGATCCTGTCCTCTAGGGTATTAGCTACTCCTCCTAATTTGGTGTCATCTGCAAATTTGATCAGTATGCCACTAATTCTGTCATCCAAGTCATTGATAAAGATGTTGAATAGCACTGGGCCCAGGAAGAACCCTGTGGCACTCCACTGGTCACATCTTTCAGAATACAGTATTTCAGAATACAGTATGAATCTGAAATCTCAACACTACAACTGGAACATAGAATGTATTTGAAATTTCAACAGTACAATGAAAGCACAGAGTGCATCTGAAATGGCAACAGGAGTAAAGCATAGATCTCCCAAAGACAGTTTTGGCCCTGGGCCTGGAGTCCACTCTGTAATGAATGATAAAAGTCAAAGGCTGTGGCCAGGTAGCTGCTCGATAAATGTCCTGTAGTGGTACACCAGCAAGGAAGGCAGAAGACACAGTTACTGCCTGTGTGGAGTGGGCCGAATTTGAGCCAGAGGGTTATTAGCTAGTTCATGGGTGAGATGGATAGCCAAAGCCACCCACTTCAAAAAATGTTGAGAGGAAACAGGAAGCCCCTTCTTCATTGAGGAGTAACAAGCAAATAGTTTTTGAGAAGTCCTGAAAGCAGAAGTCCTGTTGACACAGAAGGCCAAAGCCCCCCAGAAATCAAGACAAGGTCCTCAAGTGTAAAGTTATATAATTGGTTACTAAAGTTACGATTTTCCATGCCATTGTATTTCCCATTTCTATGTATGGTTGTGAAAACTGGGCAATGAAGAAAGCTGGTAGGAAGAAAATCTACTTTTTTGAAATGTGATGCAGAAGGTGAGGTCTACGGATACCATGGACTGGAGTGTGGTGGAGTCTCCTTCTTTGGAGGTTTCTAAACAGAGGCTGGGTGGCTATCTGTCAGGAATGATTTGATTCTGTATTCCTGCATGGCAGGTGGTTGGACTGGATGGCCCTTTTGGTCTCTTCCAATTCTATGATTCTATGACTGCTAAAAAGACCAATAAATGGGTCCTAGAGCAAATCAAACATGACGACCACCTGGAACCCAAGATGACTAAACAGAGACTATCATAGTTTGGCCATATAATGAGAATGCATGACTCATTAGAAATAATGCTTGGTAAAGGTAGACGGCAGTAGGAAAAGAGAAAGCCCACATTCCAGATGGATAGACTCAGAGCTCATCTCCATGGGCCAGAATACACTTGTTCCCTACCAGTGTTTTCACCCACAAATCTGGCTCATTGCTCCCCTGTTACCTGCATGGAATAGGATGGAGTCCAGACCGGCATGCTGGCTGGTCTTTGTAGCCACTGCCATCTGCATCACATTATCTGAAGCCAGCCCAAGCCATATGAGCAAAGTCCCCTGAATGTGACCAGCCTTGGTGACATCCTGCGGGACTTCTTCTCAGCTACAGAAGAGTGAGACAGACAACAGCTGCAGCGATGGGCTGGCATGGCAGCCTGGCCTCCTGAGGTCATGTGGGGCCCAACTGGTTTTATTTTGGCTGTAGCGGGTTTTACCAGGTATTATTTTAAAATGGTTTAATGGGCCTCACCCCATCTTCCCCCCATGTTGGCCCTGTCTTTGCCCCGGGGGTCATGAGGACTGCCTGGGGGCAAAATGGAGCAAAAGCCCTGCATCATTGGGACTCCAGGACTCCAAAATGGGGGCAAGATGGGGGGTAAATTGCCTATCTAGACAAGCCCACAATCAAGAAAGCCAAGTCCCTGAGTCTGTAAGACCTGAGCAAGGCTGTTGATGATAGGGTGACTTGGAGGTTTCTCATTCGTAGTCAGCTTGATGGCTGTTAGCAAAAACAAACAAAGAGCAAATCAAGCCTGAACTCTCCTTAGAAGCCAAGATGACTAATCTAAGACTGTTGTAACTTTGGTCATATCATAAGAAGGCATGACTCACTAGTCAATAATGGTTAGAAATGTAGACGACAATAGGAAAAGAGGATGACAACACTAAGGATAGATAGACTCATTCAAGGAAGCCAGAGCCCTGAGTTTGCAAGACCTGAGCAGGGCTGTTGATGATACGGTGACTTGGAGATCTCTCATCTGTAAGGTTGCCATAAGTCAAAGTCAATTTGATGGCAGCTAACAGTCAAAAGGAAAACCTGCAATAGCAGCATATTTCTGAGATACCTCAAACCAGAGATGCATAAACTCTTGTGGCATCTGTAGAATATTCTGGGGGCAGGGAAATGCTCTGGACACCATCAAAATTTTGCTACTGCGAGTGGGTGATGTGGTCAATTACAAAAATATTGGGAAAGCTCTTTCCTCATTAAGCTGATTTTCTCTTTCAGCTTTTCTCTTTCAGCTCTTTCCTTCTCTGGAGGAAAAGCTTCATTGCAGATTTTAATTTTCTGTTAAAAAATAGTAGGAGGGGAGAAACCCCTTCACCAGCAAGGACCTCTAGTTCTGCAAGTTCCTTGATGAGGTGGTCCAGCCCTTCTATAGCACCAGAGCTTTCTTCTCCCTCATTCAAAAAAATAATAATAGGATATTCTCAATTTACTTGCATGAAGGGAGAAAAAAAATCTGTCTAAATGAGGAAGAACCACCAGTTCTTAAATGAGCAATAGGCTCATTGGTACTTAGGGGACCCATGTTTTGCAGTGTTGCACACGCCCCATGCCTCTGCAGGGATCACCAGCATTGAGGCCATGATATTGAGAACACAGCTGCGCTGGGCAGGGCATGTTTCTAGGATGGAGGACCATCGCCTCCCAAAAATAGTACTCTGTGGTGAACTCACCACGGGTCAGCGTAAGAGGGGCGCTTCGAAAAAGCAATGCAAAGACTCCCTGAAACAACATCTCAGGCTCGGCCAAATTGATCACCAACAATGGTCCGCCCTGGCCTCACATCAGGAGGCATGGAAATGCACTATCCACAATGTTGCAGCCTTATTTGAGAACTCACGACAAACAAGTCTTGAAGAGAAACGACAACGCAGAAAGAATCAAAACCCGGAAACATCACCCAAGGAGACCTTCTGCTGTGCTTTCTGCAACCAGACTTGTTTATCTCCGATTAGCCTTTTTAGTCATCAGTGCGTTTGCAGAAAGTGCGGGATGAGTCCTTCCTGAATCTTCGTTTGCAAAGAAAAACCAGAGGGGGGGGAGGGAGAGAGAGAGAGATGCCCCATGTCTGTGCAGAAATAATGCAGTTTTTGACACCACTTTAAGTACTCTTTGGCCATATCGTATTACACTGCTATCATGCTGTTATTCCACTTTAAGAGCTTTAGCTGCCTTCCTGTGTAATCCTGGGATTTGCAGTTTAGGGAGGGGCATTTAGAACTCTCAACCAGATGACTCTTAGGCCTCACTAAAATATAAACCCCAGAATTCCACAGGAGGAAGCCCACACCATTTAAAGTAAAATAATGGCACTATAACAGCTAGTGCAATATCCTATGGAATCCTGGGATGTGTCATTTTACAAGATCTTTAGCCTTCTCTGCCAAAGACCGCTGGTGCCTCACAAAACTACACATCCCATGATTATGTAGGATGGAGCCATGGCCGCTAAAGTGGTGTCAAACTGCATCATTTCCACAGTGTAGATGCACTCTTCAGTGTCTCTCGCTCTCTCTCTTGAACCTAGGAGATGTAGTCTTAAATCCTCTATAAAGAAATGTTCGCTTCACAACTGTAATCGACTGACTCCTCAATGGGCGAGAAGAACGAGGCGATGCAAAGGGGATCTTTTTAAAGCAAAAAAAGTTAGGTGCATTGCTTTCAAATAATCACGATGCACTGAGAGCAGTGCAAGAAGAAGCCATCCTGCCTACTACTTGTTAATTCCAATGCTAATTAATTCCGGAGCGATTCCCAAACGCGCCCCCACACGAGGAGCGAACCATTCCTCCAGGGCTGTGAGACCACCTTTGCGCACGCCCCTATTAGCTTTGGCCCCGTCCCCGTTACGAGTGAACGATTGAGCGCATGCGCCTGGTGTCTCTGCAATTTGCATTTTCCCATCGTTCTCTGCGTGCTATAAATGCTCGAAAGGCGCTCTCCACGTTCTTTTTGTGGCGCGTGGTTCGGGGAGGTAAGTGGGTTTTTGGAGGGGTTGGTTGTTCTCTTTTGTAAAAAGTATAAAGAAAGGGAGGGTGAACAAGTGAGTGTAGAGCTCCATCTTAGAGTTTGCCGGTATCGTTTTATTCTCGGTTACGTTTCTTCTTCTCATGGGTGGCAGTTACAGTATTTTAATAAACCAGTGCTGAACAGTGTAGGTCAGTGGTTTTTAACCCTTTCTTTACCAGGGACTCCTTTTAAATATGTTTGGTTGCCTTGGCCCCCTAAGACTTAAGATTTAAAACCATAATATAATACCTGATAACAATAATAATAAAATTACACCACCCATGAAACCTTCCCTCAGAGGTACTGGAAGAGGAGGAGAAATGACTTCTGCTTCTTCCTGCAAGTTTGTGGCTGGAGTGGATTGAATGGCACTGTGCAGCCCAAGCCAGTCAGCACACCTTCCTTTGCCTTGGCTCCTGTCCTGTAGTCACTCCACTGCAGCCAGGAGGTGGGCCAAAAAACTTTCAAGCTTTTGCAGACCCACTGTGAGGACATTGTGGATCCCTGGGGGTCCCCAGACCCCAGGTTAAGAACCACTGATTTAGGTTATCCAAGGTAATCCCCCTGTTCTTTTCCACCATGCCTCCAGCACACAAGAGACTTGGGTGATGATAATTTTCCTGTTCTAGGAGATTTAAAACATTTTTGTGGTTGTAGGAATTCAAAATATAAAGATATAAGAATGAGATACTTTAGCTAATAAATTAATTTCTCAAACTTTAAACACAGGAATCCTTCCAAAGCAATTTGGCTTCTTAATAAAACAAGACCATTTTTGAGACCATTTGAGGTTGCAGAGGACTTTCTACTTTTTGGGAGAGGGTGCCTTTTCTTGTAGGTGAGTTAAAAATAGAGACTGAGAGTTCCCTTTTTTTTGTTTGTAGTGTGCATTTTAAAGATGCGCTGGGAGTTAATTTAAAAAGGGAATGCTATGTTAATGTTTATACCATCCCATAAGGCTTTTGGTTTACCTCCATGTAGGCAAATATACTGTTTAATATTGTATGAAGTTCTGTTGTAGTGGCCTCCAAGACTGTCTTTTCCACTAGTGGGGATATCATCTGGAGAGGCCATGCTCTCAAAGAAGACTTTCCAGAAGTCTTTATTCAGATGAACAGATGATTTCTGATTTAAGGATTGTCTGTGCAGCAAAATATCCTCCTGTCCTTTAATAACTTTGCCACCTAACAGCCCATGTTCTTTCTATGTGTGGGGTGGGAGGTGAGGAGCTCCAGAGGGGATGTGGAACAGTTTTTTCTGTGTTATTTTTTGCCCCCACCTCCTCAAAACTGTAGTTGTATTCTCCCACACCATGAGTCCCCCAAATAACCTTACTTCTGGTTCAGTTTCAGCGATTTTTGGCTTTTGGGGGGGGGTTCATCGGCATTTACATGGTTGGGACAAAAATAACCTGGGAATATTTTTTTAATTGGGGAGGCACCTGGTGGCTTTGAGGGCTAAATTTGGCCCACTCTTGTGGTACAACATTGTTCCCTATAGGATCCCCACTGAATCCATTTAGATTTCTGTATGAAGCTGGTCTTGACTCTTAGGCTGTGATATGGTGCTGAGGCTGTGATATGGTGTTGGTTATGTTAAGTAACATGATTTTATTTAATACAGCTGTACAAGGAGTAAGCATGTAATCTTGTACTGGAATTCCAATTTTTGCATTAGTACACTAATAACATTACTGCACACTATCATCTTTCACACAGCCTCTTTACTCAGAAGTAGATCCCCCTTCTTCAGAACCCTAGTCCTGTCCACACCACTTTTTTTTCAAACTGCACAGCACACTTGACCAATAACCATCCATATTCAAATATATGCTGTCCTACCTATCACACTTGACCATACTTGCTATCTTAGGTTGCACAATTCTCTAAGAAGGCAGTGTAATGTGTGTCACTAATATTCTTGTCTATGGTAACAAGCTGATTTTTTGTGGCCTGTAACATCTGGGGATAGTTAATTTGTAGAAGTGGAGCTGGGGTTGGATTCAGCTCATGGTGGGGGCTGTTCCTGAGGTTGCCATTTTCCTTGTACATTTCCCCCCATTCTGAATAACTGAATACCTTACTTGAGATTTAGATTACTGAGATAACAGCTTTAAACTGAAATGTGGTGCTACTTTTGGTCTCCAAAATTTGATGTGAGGATGGGAGTAGGCATCCTGAAACAAATCTGTGTAGCAGTCTGGAAACTCAATCTAAAAATCAGTACAGTTGTCCCTCCGTATCCACGGATTTAAGTGTTCACGTCTTGAAAATATTCTTTTAAAAATAATCCAAAAAGCAAGCCTTGATTTTTGCCATCTTATATAAGGGGCATCATATTGTTATGCCATTGCATATAATGGGACTTGAGTATTCACGGATTTTGGTATTCACGGGGGTCCTAGAACTGAACCCCAGCGAATATTAAGGGACAACTGTAATTAGTTGTCTTTTTACTATTTTCACTATATTTTCTTCCTTAGCGTAGTAACATCTCATGGGTTATTGGCATTGACTACTTATTAGGACAGATGTTATTTGCCTATGTTTAAATTAAAACTAGTTTGGAAAAGTTACTTTGTTAAACTGCATTGCCCGTTGGCCATGCTGATTGGGGTTTGAATGTGGTAGTCCAAAAAAGAAACTTCCAAAATTTAGCTAAAGAGATAACAACCTGCTGACTGTTTGTGTCTTCTAGCCACCTGTTGAGTTATGACAACCCCTTGAATTTCATAGGGTTTTCTTAGGCAAGGAATCCTCAGGTGGTTTTGCCAGTTCCTTCCTCTGAAATATAGCCTGTAGTACCTGGTGTTTGTTGGTGGTCTCCCATCCAATGGCTGACCTTACTTAGCTTCCAATGTCAAATGGGATCTGATGCCTTTATCAAGAAAAGGTGATAACTATGCAGCATAGTTTGAGCCAACAGGGACACCTGGAGAAGTTGTTCTCAGCTCTGTCCATGTGGTGTGTGGGAGCATAGGCCTTTGGCTCTGTGATGTATAGTCCCCTTCCACACTGTTGGAGAGCAAGCTAGTCCCCTGAGTTCTGCAGCCTGCATATTCCTACTGCTTCTCTGAGCCTTTTGGCTGTGACTGAGGAGATAAACCATGCAGGAGACATTAATCAACTAGTGACATTCTGTTAAACAAATTGTATCAAAGATGTCACTTTGTAGATGTTGCTGATACCTTGTGTGGTGAGTATGTTAAATGCTTTGATCTTTTTGGCAGGATTTAGCAATGTTATTCCTAGATCTTGAAAAAGATTACTTTTTTAGATAATACAGGCTGGAGCATTCTTAAAGCTGTAGTCCCCAAAAAGTAACATTTCCAAGCTCTTGCTCTGCTATGAATGACATGATTCAGCATAATTGTTGCATGAGTGAGAAGGACAGGCAGTGTAGTGTAGGGAGACCTAGATTCAGATCTCCACTAGGCTGCAAAGCATCCTGACTGACCTTGGGGCCTGGCCTAACCTACCTACCATGGCTGTTGCCATAATGAAATGGCTGGGAGAGACATTGAGGTTCTTGAAGGACAAGTTAAAATACCATTAGGCATGGTTACATTTTGTATTATAGTGATCTGGGTAACAGTGGATGGGAAGGAATGATTACTCTGCAGAAAATTGTGGAATTGGGATGTCTGTTCAGCACTAACTCATCTGCTTCCTTAGAGTTGAGAGGCCTGGTTCTTCAAGGTACTTTCTTTTCTCTTGGATGTAGTAGGTATTCTGATGTGTGTGCCAGAAAAAGTGATGGTTGGACTAATGGACAACATAAATTCTGCAAATGTTCAGAGTTACTCAGGTAGGCTTGTGTTGTCCTTCCTCCCTGGTGAACTGACCTGTTTGCTAATGGCAAGTCCTACTGGGTGTGGCAGTGGTCTAGATTGCATTTTACAATGTGTAATGTTCACACTGAAAATGGCTTAGAATTGTATACTTTGATATATTTAGTACAGAAAACCTTAGAAGCCTCTATTAAACCATTCAGATATAGCAGGAGTTCCTGCTCTGCCATTGCTTTGTCCTAGCTCAGGGCACTTGTTTGTTTTGGTGATTTGGATCAACTTCTAATTGGACTGGCTAACTGACAGCAATGGCAAGTTACCTGGATGGGAGTAAAGCAAAATTGGACAAGTCTGATAAAATAGTTGGCTGCAGTTTGTCTTGAAAGGAAAGTGTTAATGTTGTATATTTTGGGTTTTGTCTGCAGTACCTGAATGTATGAACTACATAATGAAGAATGTTTCTGCAAGATTATTTATGCATACTCCAAGATTTATCAAACAGCCCTGAGGCAGCTTACACT
The DNA here is from genome assembly GCA_030847615.1 of Gambelia wislizenii. Lineage (NCBI taxonomy): Eukaryota > Metazoa > Chordata > Lepidosauria > Squamata > Crotaphytidae > Gambelia > Gambelia wislizenii. The sequence continues at coordinate 17,133,465 of JAUMIR010000010.1, read as the reverse complement.
ATAATTGTAAGTATAAAACTGTAACGTAAGAAAATATATTAAAAACAGCCAGAAGTCAGTAAAACTAGTAGTTAAAGCCAAAACATGAATGGCTGAAAACTCACATAGTAGACCCTAAAGGCATGGGAGATCACAGAATGCAGTCTATCTGCTCCTGGTCTAAGAGGTTCCATAGTTTGGGGCATCAGCACTGCAGAAGTCCCCTCTTCCTGCTTTGAGACACACCACTACCAAAGCATTGGAAGGAGAGCCTGAGAATCTAGAGTAATCTTCCCAAACTCCACCCCCCAGATATTGACTACAACTCTGATCATTCCAATACTATCTTGGCTGGGGCTGATGAGGATTCTAGTCAAAAATCATCTGGTGGGGGGTAGCTGGTTTAGCAGCTAGACGGGTTTCTAGAAGTGGAAGCAGTACAGTTTAGTGCAGATTCACCCAATGAGGACACCTGGAGAGGTTGCTCTCAGCTCTGTCCATGTGGTATGTGGGGGCATAGGCCTTTTGGGTCCATGATGTACAGTCCCCTTCCACATCATTGGAGAGCAAGATAGACCGCTTCAGGTCTGCAGCCTGCATATTCCTACTGCTTCTCTGAGCCTTTTGGCTGTGACTGAGGAGATAAACCATGCAGGAGACATTGCTTCACTTGTTTATGTTATGTTTTGTGCTGGTGCACCTTTTTCCAACCTGGACATTCCAGAAATTTTGAACTTCAGATCCCATCAGCCCCTGCCTGTAAGGCCAGTGGTCAGGAATGGTAGAGGAGTTTTAGGCCAAAACACGTGGAGGGCAGTAAGCTGAAGGAGACCATTGCTTCCCTAATATTTGAAGTGGGACCTCCTTTTGAGCTACACTGTAAAATAGAAAATAGCTTCTCTGGAAGTAGAAAGTTGGATTGAAAGTTAACTTTATTTTAAGTGTTCATTTTAGCATCTGTTCCTGTGCGCATATATACACAAAATATGTATTGAAGAGAATTTAAAGAAAGTCACATTGTGACGGTAGGAGCAAGCCTGTGTAAGTCCTCTTTTACAGTGAACATGTTGGAACCATCAGTTTGAAACATGCTTTTTTATTCATTATGCATTTTTCTTTGATTCTAGAAGCCTATGATAAGTAATTACAATGGCTGTTCCTGAAATCAGTGTGAGGCATTCTGCAAGTTCAAGGTAATTGATGGGAGAACATTTTTTTTTTTTTTTGCTCTTTGTCTTGTATGTTTTGTCTTGAATTTTGGTTTTATGTCACCACAGCTACCTATGCAACTGTTTTGGATTCATGTATGTTATCAGTTAGGCATAATTTCTAAAACAGGAGCAACCTTGATACAAAGCTAAGTTAAGCCCAATTTCATTATGTTTATACACACACCCCTGCCTTTTAAAATGGGCTGCATTCTCCTGAACTACTTGTGATTAATATTAAAAAGATTCTCCATTGGTAAATAAACATTGTCTTAAGAGAAGCTAAATTTTGCAATGTTAACACCCTGGGAGTGACTCTTTATGTTGAATATAGCTGCTTTCGTTTGTCAAATAGAAATTGGATGTGAGCATTTCCAATTTCTATGGTGTTTCCAATTTGGTATGGTGTTTTCTTCTAATTGGATATATAATCTATACATTTTTGAGCCTAACTCTACGTCCATAAAGTTTACGAACATGGGTTTTTAAGCACTGGTGTTGAGTGTGACCTCTTCAGGTCCTCTCAGTCTTCAGCAAGAAAAACAACCACTTTGGTTAAAGGTTCAAAATAAAGTGGTTGGTTGGGGGAAAGTAGCTATTTCAGAAGTGTGGTTAGGAGCATAGATCTTGAGATGGAGCATTGATTTTGTAGAATTTTGAGGCATTCAGGAGACACTTCCTTGAGACTGTATGAAGCTGGTTCCATCCAGATAAGCTGGTTGAGGGTATTGAGAGTTGTAGTAACTTGAGTTGTAAGACATGTCTCAGTCTTACACAAATAATTCACATTGTTTTTCATAATTGTGACTGAACTTGAGATGACCATACCTTCTGAGTAGTGAAACAGAAGGTTCCGGATTCATTGGCATCAGGTTTATAGAAGCTGTAGGCGCATACCTTTTGCAGTCGATATCTAGTTGTCATCTTTACCTGTGCAAATATGACTATACATCTCAGATGGTTCTTGCAGATTCTTACAATTTTAAGGATTGTCTATTAACTAGGTGTGGGATTTGGCATGATAGTATTTGAGTTGAGCTAAATTTGAGATATTGGACTTCCTCTTAGCACACACTTGCTTGTTTCTTGGATATTCCATTGAAAAGTTAGTGTAGTACTGTTTACAGGCTCATGGAAGATTTAAAAAAACCCACTATTAACCCATTCACATATATATCATTTATCAGGTGTCTTCAAAGGAAAATGACAGCCTGTGGCAAAAAGTTGATTGCAGGTCAGAAGAGGGATAAGTTGTTCAGACCTGTAGAGATGAAGAGACAGATCAAACAACAGCATGAAGAAGTTTGATAGTAATGAAAGCTGTATTGCTGCTGGGGTGACAACTGAGTCCCTGATGGTTCAAGGTGGAGAATTTTCTTGATGGAGCAGTCCTACACTACAGAGTCCAGCAGCAGCTGTTGTGGTGGCACAAAGCAATCAGATCTGTGATGCACAGCTTGTGTATTTGTGTATGCTCTAAGGATAGGTAACACATGAATAATTTTGGCAGAAATAATCACCTGAATGCCTCATGATGTTGCTGAATTCACTGGCAGGCCACCAAGTTTTGACAGAGTGACAAGTGAAGCAAACCAAGGCCTAAAATGTTTTATAATACAATGGTTGTTGATGGTCACTGGAGTTTCCAGGAATCATCGTATTGGCTTTCCAAGCATTTTTTTGTGCCTAAAGACTCTTAGCATATTCTGTAATGCCATTTCAAATAATTGTTTTGTATACATGGTTTTAAAAAGGGGGGGTTGTAAAGTAATATAATACAAGACGTGAATGGATTTGAAATCTCAGTAAAGAAGACCTTCAAATCTCAGCCTTCAAATCTCCGTTAAATCAGTCCACCCACCCAAAGCAAGAGTACATATTTGTCACCTGAAGCAACATTCTGTGCATCTGCTGAAACGAAATGGTCTGTGTACTTATCATAAAATATGCTAGTTCATATTCATGTATGGCATGTTTATAAAATGATATTTCTTATGTGTGAGGTCTGCATGATGAATGGCATACATAGTGCTGGCCTTTTTGGTGGGTATAATTACCTTGTGATGAAATGGATCTTTGAAAGTGTACTTGTCAAGCCACACTTCCTGTGTTAACCTGTTCAAACTAACAGGCTCCTTGCATAATGATACAAAATGGAAATTATCAGATGATTTCCAAGGCTGCAGTGGGCATGCCAGGGAGCCAATGTGGTGTAGTGGTTTGAGTGTTGGACTATGGTTCTGGATACCAGTATTTGAATCCCTGCTCAGCCATGGAAACCCATGGGTGACCTTGGGTAAGTCACATTCTCTCAGCCTTGGAGGCAAAAGCAAACCCCATCTCTGGACAAATGTTGCCAATTTGTGAGGCTTTTTGAAATTTTAGACCATCTTTTGTTGTTGATACCTTTAAGTAATTTCCAACTTAAGCAACTGTAAGGTAAACCTATCATAGTTTTCTGAGGCCTGAGTGTGCATCACTTGTCCAAGGTCACCCAGTGGGTTTTCATGGTGGAGGGGAGATTGAAACTGGTCTCCAGAGTCCCTAATCCAGTGCTCTAACCACTATACCACACTGGCTCTTCTCATACTTCAGATGGATCTTTTTCTGAAAAAGGAACATGTAACAGAGGAGTATGTGTGTAGTATTATAGGTTTTTTCTTCCTTTTTTTACTTTACACATGTAAAGTATATGTAAACACCTTTACATGTATTTAGCTGTTGGTCAGAAAGATTCCATATTTTCATGGTGAAAAAACCATATGTAGCTCCAGCTGGAAGCGTTCATTCACAGGTAGCTATACTGGTAATATATGTCTTTGTGTTGATGTTTGCTCAGTTTTCTACATGGGTACAATGCCATCTTGATCTCACATTCCCCTGCCTCCTGGTTTGCTCCAGCAGAATAGCAGATACAGTGACAATTACCTTTTGAAAATATTAATATGTATAATTTCAATGGAGGTTTGCGTTTCCGTTCTAAAAAGTTGAAATTTAAGAAAAGACACTGACTAGGAAGTGCAACCATCTCAAAATTACAGACCAATTTCTCCTTTTACACTCTTTCAAACTACACCTCAGCAGGAAAATCAAGAAGTGAAGGAGACCCATACCTGTGGGGGATTGGTTCCAGGGGCCTCCTGTGGATAATGGAATTTGGATAATAGGGAATACCACATCTATTTACCTACTTTTTATAAACTATCTTCCTGGATCAAGGAAGCTAGCAAAGAAAATGTTTAAAGCATTGTTTCTCATCCAGGGTTTCCCAAGAGGTTATTAGGGGTACCTCAAGAGATTGTGATTGGTGTGTGTGTGTGGGGGGGGAAGCAGTAACAGTGCCGTATATATCGGATAATGTTTATGCAGGGGTTCCCTGAGACCTGAACATTATTTCAAGGATTCCTCCAGAATTAAAAAGGTTGAGAAAGGCTGGTCTAAAGTGTTGACACAAAAGTGGAAAACAGCTGAAGGACTTTCACTGACAGTTTGGAAAAGCAAGCCATGAAACATAGGCTTAATGGAAAAATTAACTTAATTATTTTTTTTATTTATTTATACCCCGCTCTTCAGCCACAAGGCTATCAGAGCGGCTTACAAATTGTTTTAAGCAATAGCTATTTACACATCTAGCTGCATTAAACAGCCTCCAATGTGTGTTGGCTAATTGCCCCCACAAGCTGGGTACAGTACTCATTTTGCCAACCTACGAAAGGATGGAAGGCTGAGTGAACCTTGGAGCCTGCTGGAGATTAAAGAGGAGATGAACAACCAAAATTACACCCTTAAAAAAAAAAGCCAATGTAGTGGTTTGAGCGTTGATCATGACTGGAGACCAGGGTTCAAAGGCAAACCCCCTCTTGCCCAAAAAAACCATGATAGGTTTGCCTTAGGGTTGCCATAAATCAGAAATGACTTGAAGGCTCACAACAATGGTATACTTTCATCATATTAACATGACACTATCACTCATTTTGATAATTTGCACTTACAGTTAGTCATGTGGATCTGTAGAAAGTCTTGTGTCTTTAAAAAAATATTTTTGTAGAATTGTAGAGTTGGAAGAGACCACAAGGGCCATCCAGTCCAACCCCCTGCCATGCAGGAATCACATTCAAAGCATCCCTGACAGATGGCCATCCAGCCTCTGTTTAAAGACCTCCAAGGAAGGAGACCCCACCAAGCTCTGAGGGAGTGTGCTCCACTGCCAAACAGCTCTTACTGTCAGAAAGTTCTTCCTAATGTTGAGGTGGAATCTTTGTTCCTGGAGCTTGCATCCATTGTTCTGTATTCTAGTCTCTGGAGCAGCAGAAAACAAGCTTGCTCCATGTGACACCCCTTCAAATACTTAAAAACAGGGCTATCGCATTGCCCCTTAACCATCTTTTCCAGGCTAAACATACCCAGCTCCCTAAGTCTTTCTTCATAAGGCATTTTAGTTTCCCTCCTCTGGACACGCTCCAATTTGTCTATTTTTGAATTGTGGTGCCCAGAACTGGACGCAGTATTCTAGGTGAGGCTTGACCAAGGCAGAATAGAGTGGCACTATTATTTCCTTTGATATAGACACTATATATCTATTGATGCAGCCCAAAATTGCATTGGCCGTTTTAGCTGCTGCATCACACTGTTGACTCATGTTCAACTTGTGGTCTACTAGGACTCCTAGATCCCTTTCGCACATAGTCTTGTTCAGCCAGGTCTCCCCCATCCTGTATCTATGCATTTCATTTTTCCACCCTATGTGCAGTACCTTACATTTCTCCGTATTGAATTTCATTTTGTTAGCTTTGGCCCAGCTCTCCAGTCTATCCAGGTCATTTTGAATTTTGATCCTGTCCTCTAGGGTATTAGCTACTCCTAATTTGGTGTCATCTGCACATTTGATAAGTATGCCCCTAATTCCATCTTCCAAGTCATTGATAAAGATGTCGAATAGCACTGGGCCCAGGACAGAACCCTGTGGCACCCCACTGGTCACATCTTTCCAAGAGGAAGAAGAGCCACTCTAGAGTATCCTTTGGGTTCGGCTGATCTACCAATTACAAATCCATTTAACAGTTAAATGGCTTGTATGTCCTAAAATAACTTCTGCAACAGTTTGTAATTCATATATACTATTTTAAAGTTTTTAAATTTTATCCTGTTCAGTACAATCCCATATCTTAAATCTGTATTCAGAATCCTTTCCGTGTACTACACCAGTGGCTGCATTTTTGGAAATAGTCCTGCATCCAGTGGTGTCGCTAGGGTGAGCATTGCACTACATGAAACCAAAGAATATAAAATTTTTGTGCAGTGTTTTAAAAGATTTATTTTTTTATAAAAATATCTCTGGCACCTTTTCCAGCCAGTTAAGCCTTCCTTCTTGTTCATCTCCCTAATTTAGGTTTTTGGTGACCCAGATTCCATAGATTTCTGGGATTACTAAGAAGAAGCCCAACTATTATATGGTACCCAGCTAAGTCCTTTTCCTAATTTTGTTTGTGACACTGGAACATATACAATCTAAATTCCTGAGATCAGTTTTTCAGGTTCCAAAATGCGTCTCCAACACTTACCTTGCAGTTGGAGGCAGGCTTTTTGAGTGTAGAGGCCATATTCTTTAGGTTGGTGAGAGGCGGAATCTGGAAATATGGATAACCCCTCCCATCACCCAGAGAAGAGGAAGGAAGCAAGCACAAAGTCTCATGACAGCTGAAGAGTTTCCTGGTAATACCCTCTCTCCAGTTACCTACAGGCTTCAGTTCTTTCTGCCTCACCTAGAGCAGAGCTACCTATCGGTTCTCTACTTCTCCTTTCCTTTGTTCTCTCCTTGTTTCTTCCCAGACTCTTATTTCAATTCCTTTTCTTCTTCATTATGCCTATTAGTAAAAAAAATCTCTCTCCCTTTTCTTCTCCACCCGTTCCTCTTTATTATCTCTTCCCCTCTGCCTTCCCCTTGGAGATGGCTCCTGCAGAGCAAAGGCAGCTCAAAAAGAAGGGGAAGAGAGAAAAGTCTGAGACTGCACGCCAGAGATCTCTCCCCCTCAATCTGACAAGGCCCTTCTGCCACTAGAGAATCCCCAACAGGTGTTGAAGGATGGCTGTTTGACTTCAAAGGCATCCCTGCCGCTGGAGCTTCTCCAGCAGGCGCTGGGAGACAGCCACACTTGGGATGTACTTACGGCCATGGTGCGATTGGAGGGGAATCAGGGAGAATGCTAGGCATCCAGGGACCCTTTCTCCCAGATAGCCACACCCAGGACCCCCTAGACAGCCACCTCCAGGAGCCTCTAGCAGCTTGGAGGCGCATGGCAGTGGAGGCATTTGGCTCTCAGCACCTTCTGGCCACAGTCTGCAGTAGAAAGGGGGAGGCGAGCACAGGTCGCTATGGTGGCTTCCAAGTCGGTCGGGCAGACGCCAGGGATAGCGGTCACCATTTTGAACACATGAAGGACGGACATGTGGGCCGCCATCTTGGCCACATGAGAACCGTGCATGGGGACCACCATCTTGGCCAGGTAGAGGCTGGACATGGGGGATGCCATCTTGGCCAGGTGGAGGCTGAACATGGGGGCCACCATCTTTGCCAGGTGGAGGCTGGACATGGGGGCCACCATCTTGACCATGCAGAAACTGGGCATGGGGGGGGCAGCATATTGGTTTCCCCCCAACAGTCTAACCAGATTATTTTAGAGCTGCAGAGGAGCACGTGATACTAGTGGCCACTTAGGCCTACGCTGAGGCCTTAACGAGCCTACATGCCGCAGCAGCATGTGTGCAGCCTGGGTTTTCTTGTCTTGCATGCTTCAGAATGCCTGAGGTCTTGGAGACTTCTTCCCCACCCTCCGTGACTAACAGGCAGTGGGTGGTGGGGCAAGAGACCTACCATGAGCAGCATTCCCCCCACCCTCCCACAAGGAATCAGACAAGACCAATGCGTTGCTCAGGGAATTGTTGAACTTCCTAAGTTCCAGAGGCAATGAGACTTCTCAGGGACAACAATGTGAGCCCTAGCAATGCCACAAGGGCAAGGCAAGGCAAAAGTAAAGCCTCAACCCCTACACACTCCTCTGCCGAGTCGGAAGGTAACTCGGGATGAATTGGACATTCCAAACCATAGTGATTCTGATCAGGGAGAAGAGGATATTCAGTCTGGTAGGGAAGAGGTGAATGTTCTGATACTGAAACCACTTAACCTGAGAGCATAGACAGGCTTTTCGCTTGGAGGAATTTGCTTCAATGCTGGCAAAGGTTTCCTCTGTGCTGGGTGTCTCTGTTCAACAAACAGACCAGGCTCAGGGACCATCAGAGTTTAGTGAAAGAGCAGCTTCAGTGCTAAGAATTCCCAAGGAGGTTTCCTTCCCATCCATCTGCATGAGCATTGCCGATAGAGAATGGAAACGGCCCCTTCAGGGCAAGAAAGGTTCTTTGCTAGCCCAGAAACCCTACAGTCTTCCCAAGCATGTCATGACCAAGTTAAAAGTCCCAGTGATTGACCCGGTGGCATCGCTCGTTTTGGGATCTCTAGTGCCTAAGGAGGGTGAGGGGTTCCTCAAGGACCCCGAGGAGAAAAGAGTGGAAGGGCCCTTTAAAAGACACGAGGCAGCAGCTCTCACATTCAGGGCCTCTACAACAGGATCCCTTTCTCTAGAGCCTCTCTCTTATGGATAGAGGACATTCTGCGGGACAGGGGTCTAGATAGTGCCTCTCTTCACAGATCTCTTTCCAAAATCTACAAGGCCTTTCAATTTGTCGCTGATGCCACCCTAGATGCCACTACCTTCGCGGCCAGGGTGATAGCAACCTCAGCGGTTGCCAGATACTCCATTTGGCTGCGCCATTGGGATGTAGATGCCAATTCCAGGGCTAATCTCTCAACTACCCCGTTCAAGGGAGCCCGCCTGTTCAGGAAGGATGCTCTGAAAGACATCTTTGTCGAGACGAAGGATAAGAAGAAAGTCATGCCTGTCATGTCAAAGAAGGGAGACAGAAAGACCACAAAGAGGGCCTTTCAGTCTTCCACATCCTTTAGAACCTCCAGAGGATTTGGGAGACAGATTTTCGCTGCTTTTGCCCTGCATGGTCCAGGACAACCTTCTCCCCTAGGCAGTTCAGGTCCTCCACATCCCAAGCTGGACGCAGGGGAGGAAGCCAGTCTTAGAGGGGGTGTAGTCATCAGCAATTATGACTCCCACCCCATCCCTGTGGGAGGGAGGCTACAACATTTTTGATCAGCCTGGGAAACGACCACCTCAGACAACTGGGTCATGTCCACTGTCTCCCATGGATACCACATACAGTTCAACACACTTCCACTGGGCAGGTCCATATTTTCCACTCTGTTGTGAGATCCACTAAAAAAGAACATTCAAACCACAGCGATCAATCACCTTTTCCACATCAGAGTGATACAGGAGGTGCCCTCCTCACAGGGGTTCACCAGTGTCTACTCAGTCTTCTTCACAGTTCCGAAGAAGGGAGGAGATGCCCAGTTGATCCTCAATCTAAAACACACCAACGAGCACATAACTTACAAACATTTTTGGATGGAAACACTGTCATCCATATGGGAAGCACTTCAAAAAGATGACTTCTTAGTTTCCCTGTACTTGGCAGAAGCTTATCTCCATGTGTTGATATCAGAAGGCAGCAGAAAGTTCCTGCGATTCTCCTTCGGACACTGCCACTTCCAGTTCAGGGCCCTTCCTTTTGGTTTAGCCTCCGCTCCCAGGATCTTCACAAAAATTCTGGTTGTATTGGTCACCCATCTGTGCCTCCAGGGTATTCGACTGTACCCTTACCTGGACGACATCCTCCTCTGGGCCACGTCCATTCAGAAGCCTCAGGAGGATCTCAAGACCACAATCCAATGTCTTCAGGACCATGGTTTTCTGATCAATTACAAGAAAAACAACCTTGTTCCTTCCCAAATGATCACACACTTGGGAACCGTCTTGGACACTCAGAAGATGATTTTTCTCTCTGAAGAAAAACAAAGCTCTATCAGAAGGGAGGCACTGAGTACACTGGTCCTAGCCTGAGTGCCACTTATGGATCTCTCCCGCCTCATAGGTCTCATGATTTCAGCGGTCTTTTTACTAGTGCTGCAGGCCAGATTTCACGCATGCCACTTGCAAGCTTTCCTTCACTAATATCAATGCACATTTTGGTCCAAAAGCACATTCTTCAACATCTTCCAATGGATGTCAGGGCCTCCATCCTCTAGTGGTCCAAGGAAACTAACCTGGTCAAGAGCTCCCCTTGGACCCTGAAACACCAGGTCGCAGTGGTATCGGATGCCAGTCTCACTGGCTGGGGAGCCCACTGCTAGGGTCAGATGGTCCTGCAGGCAATCAACCACGTGGATCTATGAAGCCACCTGGAAAGCCTTTTCCAGATGGTGCACGTCCAAAGGTATTTCACCAGCAGAAGTGTCATCAAGCATACCCTAGCCTTTTTGCAGAAGGACCTGGACTTGGGTCTTAGGCCCAACACACTGAAAAGACAGGCAGCAGCCCTTTCTTCGGTCCTATTGTTGGGAAAGGGGTCAGCTGATTTCCTCACATCCACACATCCATAGGTTCCTCGGGGGGCGGTACTTCTCTCCCCCCCCCCAGTTAAACACAGTTTCCCAACTTGGAACCTTCCCCTTGTTCTCAGGCAGCTGTCCAAGCCCCCGTTTGAGCCGCTCTGGAAGGTTTCTCTTCATTTCTCTCAATGAAGGTAGCCTTTTTGGTGGCAATAACTGCCACCAGGTGGATGTGCAAGTTAGCGGCCTTGTCGGTGAGGGAACACTTGTGTCCCTTCAATGAGGTTCACGTCACTTTGCGCACAGATCTATCCTTTTCCCCCAAGGTGATTTCTTCTTTCTACCTCTCTCAGGAACTGGTCCTTCCCTCTTTCTGCCCCAACCCTTCCCACTCCAGGGAGAAGTTGTGGCACAAGTTGGATGTCTGGAGAGCGCTAAAGATTTGCACCAAGAGGACAGAGTCCTTCAGATGATGTGATTCTGTTTGTAACATTTACGCCGGCATCCATAGGTTCTAAGGCATCTAGGCAATCCATTGCAAACTGGATAAAATCTTGCATCCTGACACCATATGATGTAGCCAAGCTACCATGCCCCACCAGGTTACTGGCACACTACCAGGGCAGTGGCTACCTCAGCAGTGTTTTCATCCAATGCTCACATAGCAGAGATCTGCTGTGCTGCCACATGGAGTAATCAATAATAATAATAATAATAATAATAATAATAATAATTTCTATCCTGCCCCTCTGCAATGCAATCGGGGCAGCTTACAATATAAAAACTCCATAATTGCAGTACCCTAGCCCACCCATCCCTTAAAATAATATTAAATTAGAAGAGATTAAAAACATACAACAATTAAAAATATATTAAATTAGAAAAAAAGTAAAAACATACAATAATTTAAAAAAAATTCCAGTGGCAGCTCAAAGGAAAAGGACAGCTGAGTCTTCGGGCCGGGATAGTTATTCAGGAAAGGCCTGCTGGAAAAGATCCGTCTTGACAGCTTTTTTAAAGCTGTCTAAGGTGGTAATAAGACAGATCTCATCTGGCAGGCCATTCCACAATCTGGGAGTGGCAGTAGAGAAGGCCCTCTGGGAGGTCACCAACAGCCTTGTTTTCATAGGTTGTAACAGATTCCTCCCAGAGGACCGAAGTGCGCGGGGAGGGTCATACGGGAGGAGGCGGTCCTGGAGGTAAGTTGGCCCCAAGCCATGTAGGGCTTTAAAGGACATAACCAACACCTTGTACTGTGCCCGGAAACGAATAGGCAGCCAGTGGAGAGCTTTTAGCACAGGTGTTATGTGCTCTCTTCTGGAAACACCAGAAATCAACCTGGCTGCCATGTTCTGAACTAGTTGAAGTTTCCAAGTCAAGCACAAGAGTAGCCCCATGTAGACTGCATTACAGAAATCGAGACGGGAGGTTACCAGTGCATGTACCACAGTTTCGAGGTCCCTAGTTTCCAGGAAAGGGTGCAGCTGGCGTATCAGCCGAAGTTGATAACAGGCACTCCTGACCGTTGCATTTACCTGATTAGACATCAGGAACGACGGGTCCAGGAGCACTCTCAGACTACAAACACAGTCCTTGGAGGAGAGTGTAGTTCCATCCAGGATTGGAAGTTGTATTCTGCGACCTGGTTTTGGGCCCGTAACTGTTAGTAACTCCGCTTTGTCTGGATTCAGTCTCAATTTGTTTTTCCTCATCAGTCCATTACTGCTTTAAGACAATCATTGAGAGGAGAGATGCCATCTGAAGTCGAAGCTGATGACCGAGACATGGAGAAATATATCCGGGTGTCATCAGCATACTGATGACACTGCACTTCATGCCTCCGAATGATCTCCTAACGGCTTCATATAGATGTTAAATAGCATAGGGGGCAGGATGGCGCCCTGAGGGATGCCACAGTTAAGCTCTGTTATAGTAGAGCAACTGTCCCTGAGCCTCACCCTCTGGGGTCTGCCTGAGAGGAAGGAGCAGAACCACTGCAAGGCAGTGCCTCCAATTCCTAACCCCCTGAGGTGATCCAAGAGGATGGAATGATCTATTGTATCGAAGGTCTCTGAGAGGTCCAAGAGCATCAACAGGGTCACACTACCCCTGTCGATACCCAGGAGGAGGTCGTCAGCCAGAGCAACCATTGCAGTCTCAACTCCATATCCCATCCTAAAGCCAGTTTGAAATGGATCTAGATAATTGGTTTCATCCAAGACAACTTGGAGTTGGGAAGCGACCGCCCTCTCGATCACCTTGCTTAAAAAAGGCAGCAAGGAGACTGGCCTATAGTTGTTCCTGTCCAAGGGGTCCAGGGAAGGCTTTTTCAGGAGCGGCTTAACCGCCGGTTCCTTCAGACAGGGTGGAACGGACCCCTCCCTGAAGGACGCATTGATAATATCCCTAAGGAGTACTCTCAATGCGTCACCCCCTCAATGCGTCTCAATGGACAGGGATCGAGGGGGGAGGTCATCTTCCTCACTCTACCAAGGAGCTTGTCCACGTCATTGGTACTCACAGATTGAAGCTGATCCAATAAAATTTCATCTACGGAGTTACTGGACACCTCGTCTATAGATTCTGTCATAATACTGACATCTAAGTCGGCTCTTATCCAAGAGATTTTATCTGCAAAGTGGATGTTAAATGTCTCACAGCAGGCCGTTGTTGGGTTGAGTAAGGGGTTCTGCGCAGGTGGAATCTGCGTCACTTCCCCCACCACCCTAAATAGTTCTGCTGGATGGGACTCTGCAGACACAATATGTGCAGAGGAGAAAGACTTCTGTGCTGCACGTATCGCCTCTCAATAAGAATCAAGGAAATTCCCATGACGAGTCTTGTCGGATAAGAGTCGAGTCTTCCACCAGGTGCGCTCTAGTTATTGTCCAGCCCGCTTTATCTTCCTAAGCTCCTCTGAATACCAGGGCTTATGGTTAGGAGCAGACTGGAAAGGACTTTTGGGAGCGATTGTGTCGATAGCCTTGGTGAGGTCGGTGTTCCAAATATTAACCAAAGTTCAGCAGAATCACCAGCGTTACCAATCATTAAACCCTCCAAGGCTTTCTGGAATCCAATTGGTTCCATTAGCCTTCGAGGGCGGACCATTCTAATGGGTCCACCACCCCCGGTGGGGCAGACAGTGGCTCTTAGCTCCATCTTGACCAGGAAGTGATCCGTCCATGACAATGAGGAGGTTTTAATAACCTCCGCCCATGGATATTCCTGTTCTGTACACCTTCTTCCTTCATCCACCACTACAAGATCGACAAGTTCAGGGTGGCGGATGCCTCCTTCAGACAGAGAGTCCTTTAGGAGGTAGTCCAAGACTAGTCAGTAAAGCAGTCACCCCTCCCTTAAGGGGTTGGCTTGGATGCGTCCCAAGAGTAAGGTATTTCCAGATTCCTCCTCTCACCAACCCAGAGAATGCCACATTGGTACTTACTGTGAAGGTAGACTCTGGGGTTGGTAGGAGGAATCTGCTCCACCCTTGTGACTGCCTTCATACCTTTTCCTGTCTCTGTAAGTTTTCTTCTCTGGGCTTTGCTAGTCAGGGAACTGAAGCCTGTAGGCAACTGGAGAGAGGGTATTAACAGGAAACTCTCCAGTTGTCGTGAGACTCTGTGCTTGCTTCATGCCTCTTCTCTGGATGATTAGAGGGGTTATCCAAGAGTAAGGTATTTCCAGATTCCTTCTCTGTACTGACCTCAGAATGCACCTTCACGGTAAGTACCAATGTGGCAGTCTGGATTATCAAACTCAATTTCTGGTTTAGGCTATCCTTTTTTATTGGGCGTCCTCCCCTTGCCTTGAAGGATGCATTGCAATCCGCATGGTATCAAGCAGTTAACATCTAAAATTCTACAGCTGGGCTTTTCCTGATGTGTGTGTGTGTGTGTGTGTGTACATGTTTTGTTGCAAAGTATGAGTTTCAACTAGGCTAAAACAGCTATTAAGTAGCATATAACTGATACAGAGCACCAAAAGGATCTGGATAGGTCCCTTTCTTTTTTTGTCAGTGACCACAGTAGAGAACTTACAACCCCTCTGGCATATTTAATAGAATCATAGAATTGTAGAGTTGGAAGAGACCAGAAGGGCCATCCAGTCCAACCCCCTGCCACACAGGAAATCACGATCAAAGCATCCCCGACAGATGGCCATCCAGCCTTTGTTTAAAGACCTCCAAGGAAGGAGACCCCACCATGCTCCGAGGGAGTGTCAGAAAGTTCCTCCTAATGTTGAGGTGGAATCTCCGTTGCTGGAGCTTGCATCCATTGCTCTGTGTTCCAGTCTCTGGAGCAGCAGAAAACAAGCCTGGTACATCCTCAACGTGACACCCCTTCAAATACTTAAACAGGGCTATCATATCATCTCTTAACCGTCTTTTTTTCAGGCTAAACATACCCACCTCCCTAAGTCTCTCCTCATAAGGCATGGTTTCCAGGCCTTTCACCATTTTAGTCGCCCTCCTCTGAACACGCTCCAATTTGTTAATATCCTTTTTGAATTGTGCCCAGAACTGGACACAGTATTCTAGGTGAGGCCTGACCAAGGCAGACTAGAGCGGCACTATTACTTCCCTGATCTAGACACTATACTTCTATTGATGCAGCTCATAATCGCATTGGCCTTTTTAGCTGCCGCATCACACTGTTGACTCATGTTCAACTTGTGGTCTACTAGGACTCCTAGATCCCTTTCGCACGTAGTCTCATTCAGCCAGGTCTCCCCATCCTATATCTATGCATTTCATTTTTCCACCCTAAGTGCAGTACCTTACATTTCTCTGTATTGAATTTCATTTTGTTAGCTTTGACCCAGCTCTCCAGTCTATCCAGGTCATTTTGAATTTTGATCCTGTCCTCTAGGGTATTAGTTACTCCTCCTAATTTGGTGTCATCTGCAAATTTGATAAATATGCCCCTAATTCTCTCATCCAAGTCATTGATAAAGATGTTGAATAGCACTGGGCCCAGGACAGAACCCTGTGGCACCCCACTGGTCACATCTTTCCAAGAGGAAGAGGAGCCACTGCTGAGCACCCTTTGGGTTCGGCCGGTCAACCAATTACAAATCCATTGAACAGTTAACTTGTCTAGCCCACATTTTACAAGCTTGTTTGCAAGAATGTCATGGTGAACCTTGTCAAAGGCCTTACTGAAATCAAGGTATGCAATATCCACAGCGTTCCCTTCATCTACCAAGCTGGTAATTTTATCAAAAAAAGAGATCAGATTAGTCTGGCATGACTTGTTTCTCTGAAACCCATGTTGACTTTTTGTGATTATGGCATTACCTTCTAAATGTTCACAGACTCTCTGTTTAATGATCTGCTCTAGACTCTTCCCTGGTGTTGATGTCAGACTAACTGGACGATAATTATTGGGAGCGTCTTTCCCCCCCATTTTGAAGATGGGGAAGTTTGCCCTCCTTCAGTCTAAATTTAAGCAATTTAGAACTGCCTAAACATCATAATGCCTTTACCCTGGCTTGATGTTGTGTTCTGTCTTCAACTGTCCTCGAAGGATGATATAAGAAAATACGAGGTCTGTCTGATACAACGAGAGTAATAACCCATCTTTATTTATATGTACTATATTACAATTCTTTTTTTGTAAAGTTTTATTGATTTAACAAAGAAAAAGTTGCACAGTTATTTTGCTATATTACAATTCGAATGCTTGTCCCCTTCAATATACACGGTCATACAATGTTCACACTCACACATGCAGTCTTGTTTTCCACTGGTTGAAGGTGTGGAGCAGATCATTTTCTGTCGGCTGTTTCTATCTGCTGTTTTCTTATTTACGGCATCAGTTGACTCAAAACATATTCCTTTAAGCATCTATTTCACTTTAGGGAAAAGAAAAAAGTTGCATGGTGCCAAATCTGGTGAATATGGAGGATGTTCAAGTGTAGTAATTCATTTATTGGCCAAAACTGCTTCACAGAAAGTGTGAGCAAGCTTATTGTGTTGATGAAGAATGAAACCATTTTCCCACAGTTCTGGCCTCTTTTTTTTCCTGACTCTCTCGCAGCTTTGTCAATGCTTTCTTATAAAAATGCTGGTTCACTCTTCTGCCTTCTGGAACCCATTCTGCCAAAATTACACCCTTGATGTCAATAAAACGAACACAAAACCCAATGAGCATGGCTTTGAATGTGGACTTGCTTTGATGTGTTTTTTTTTCAATCTTGGTGATGATGGTGTTTTCCAATGCATGACTCTTGTTTTGTCTCAGGAAGATCCAGATTTCATTGCAAGTGATGATTTTTTGAAAAAGGTTTGGGTCCCCCTCAAGTTGCTGCAGAATGTCAGTGCAAATTTCCTTGCAGCACTCTTTTTGCACTGGTGTGAGAACCCTAGAGACCATCTTGGCACAAACTTTTCTCATGTTGAGATCATAGAATCATAGAATCAGAGTTAGAAGAGACCTCAAGGGCCATCCAGTCCAAACCCTTGCCATGCAGGAATACACAATCAAACCATTCCCAACAGATGGCCATCCAGCCTTTTTTTAAAAACCTCCAAATAATAATAATAATAATAATAATAATAATAATAAATTTTTATTTTTAACCCGCCCCTCTGCTCGGCAACCGGGGCGACGTACAGCAAGATTAAAACAACATCAAGTTAAAACAATCCTTCCCCATCCTAACCCTCCCACCCCTTAAAACTAAATTAAACTAATGGAGAGTTAAAACAAAGATAAAATACAATAAATAAATAAATAAAGGCAATGATGGCAAGGGGGTGGGTAGCAATCAGTCCACTTGAACCGGGAAGTTATTCTGGGAAGGCCTGCTGGAAGAGATCCGTCTTTAGCTCTTTCTTGAAGCTATCAAGAGTAGTGATAAGACGGATCTCATCTGGCAGGCCATTCCAAAGTCGGAGCCGTAGAAGAGAAGGTCCTCTGGGAGGTCTGCAACAGCCTAGTTTTCATAGGCTGTAGCAGGTTCCTCCCAGAGGACCAAAGTGCGCGGGGGGGATCATATGGGATGAGGCGGTCCCGGAGATAAGATGGACCCAAGCCATGTAGGGCTTTAAAGGTTAAAACCAACACCTTGTGCTGTGCCCGGAAACTAATCGGCAGCCAATGGAGTGATTTAAGCACAGGTGTTATATGCTCTCTCCTAGATGTACCTGTAATTTACCTGGCTGCCATATTTTGTACCTGTTGAAGTTTCCGGGTTAGGCACAAGGGTAGCTCCATGTAGAGTGCATTACAGTAATCCAAACGTGAGGTTACCAAAGCATGTACCACACTTTCCAGATCCCTTGTATCCAGGTAAGGGCGCAGTTGGCGTATCAGCTGAAGCTGATAACAGGCACTTCTGGCTGTCGCATTCACCTGACTAGTCATGTGAAGCGACGAATCCAGGAGTACCCCCAAACTGCGAACACAGTCCTTAGAGGAGAGTGTGAGTCCATCCAGGACTGGAAGTTGTATACCCAGACCTGGTTTCGGGCCTGTGACTGTCAGTACCTCCGTTTTGTCTGGATTTAGTCTCAATCTGTTTTTCCTCATCCAATCCATTACCGCTCTAAGACACGCTACGAGGCAGTGTATTCCACTTCCAAGCAGCTCTTACTATCAGAAAGTTCTTCCTAATGTTTAGATGGAATCTCTTTTCCTGCAGTTTGAACCCATTGCTTGGTGTCCTAGTCTCTGGAGCAACAGAAAACAAGCTTGCTCCATCCTCAGTATGACATCCCTTCAAGTATTTAAACATGGCTATCATGTCCCCTCTCAACCTTCTTTTCTCCAGACTAAACATGTCCAGCTTCCTAAGCCACTCCTCATAGAGCATGGCCTCCAGACCACCCACCATCCTGGTTGCCCTCTTCTGGACACATTCCAGCTTCTTGGTATCCTTCCTGAATTGTGGTGCCCAGAACTGGACACAATATTCCAGGTGAGGTCTGACCAAAGCAGAAGAGAGTGGCACTATAATTTCCCTTGATCTAGACACTATACTCCTATTAATGCAGCGTAGAATCGCATTGGCTTTTTAAGCTGCTGCATAACTTGCTGACTCATGTTCAGCTTGTGGTCCACTAAGACTCCTAGATCCCTTTCACATGTACTGCCTTCAAGCCACGTGTCACCCATCCTATATCTGTGCATTTCATTTTTACTGCCCAAGTGTAGTATCCTACATTTCTCCCTGTTGAAATTCATTTTGTTAATATTGGCCCAGCTTTCTAATCTGTTCAGGTCATTTTGGATTCTGATCCTGTCCTCTGGGGTATTAGCTACTCCTCCTAATTTGGTGTCATCTGCAAACTTGATAAGCATACCTTCTATTCCCTCATCCAAAACATTGTTAAAGATGTTGAATAGCACTGGGCCCAGGACAGAACCCTGTGGCACCCCACTGGTCACTATTCTCCAGGATGAAGAGGAGCCATTGGTGACTACCCTTTGCGTTCGGTCAGTCAACTAATTACAAATCCACCTAACAGTTGCATTGTCTAGCCCGCATGTTACTAACTTTTTAGCAAGAATATCATGGGGGACCTTGTCAAAAGCCTTACTGAAATAAGATACACTACATCCACTGCGTTCCCTTCATCTGTCAAGTTGGTAACTCTATCAGAAAAAGAGATGAGATTAGTCTGGCATGACTTGTTTTTGAGACATCCATATTCACTTTTTGTGATCAGGCATTCCTTTCTAAGTGATTACAGGCTGTCTGTTTAATGATCTGCTCTAGAATCTTCCCTAGTATTGATGTCAGGCTGTCTGGGCAATAATTATTTGGGTCTTCTCCCCCCCCCCTTTTAAAGATGGGAGCAACATTTGCCCTCTTCCAGTCTGCTGGGACCTCTCTTGTTCTCAAGGAATTCTCAAAGATTATTGACAGTGGTTCTGAGATTACTTTTGCCAGTTCTTTTAATACCCTTGGGTGAAGTTCATCTGGCCCTAGAGACTTCAACACATTTATACTGGCCAGGTATTCCTGAACTACCTCTTTACTATTTCTGTGCTGTATTTCCCCTACTGCATCATCTGCTCCATTTTCCCCAAGTTGAGCACTGTTCCCCCTTATAGGAGAAGACTGAAGTGAAGAAGGTGTTAAGAAGTTGCCTTTTCTCTGTCCCGTTAGCCTTTTGCCATCTCTGCGCAGTGACCCTACCATTTCCTTGTTCTTCCTTTTGCTACGGATATACCCACAAAAGCCCTTTTTATTGTTTTTAACCTCTTTAGTAAGCTCCAGTTGAGCTTTGGCTTTTCTGATTTTCCCCCTGCATGAGCTGGCTATTTATTTGAATTCTTCTTTGGTGATTTCTGCCTTTTTTCCATTTCTTGTACATGTCCTTTTTAAGTTTTAGCTCAGTTGAGAGTTCTTTTTATATCCATCCTGGTTTCTTTATACACCTCCCTTTTTTTCTCCTCATTGGAACTGGTTGAAATTGTGCCTTCAATATCTCACTTTTAAGTAACTCCCATCCTTCGTGAACTCCTTTATTTTTTGTATTTCTGACAATGGGATCACTCCCAGTAATTCCCTAAGTTTTCTGAAATCAGCTTTCTTAAAGTCTAGAATGCATGTCTGACTATGCTTGGCTACCCCTTTCCTCTGTATAACAAACTCCAGGAGAACATGGTCACTTCCCCATAGGGATCCCGTTACTTCTACACCATTAACCAGGTCATCCTGATTGGTTAGGATCAGATCTAAAATAGCTGATCCTCTTGTTTCCTCTTCCACCTTCTGGACAATAAAATGGTCTGCAAGGCAAGTGAGGAATTTGTTGGACCTTACATTCTTGGCAGAGTTGGACTTGCAACAAATATCAGGATAGTTGAAATCCTCCATTACTACTACATCTCTCCTTTCTGAATGTGCAGTCATCTGTTCCAGGAAGGCATAATCCAAGTCCTCAGTTTGGCTTGGAGGCCTATAGTAAACCCCCACAATCACCTCCCTGCTGTTTCTCTTCTCCCTAATTTTTACCCAGATACTCTCAACCTGGCTCCCAGGATTTAAGTCATGGATCTGTTCACAGGTATACACATCCTTAACATATAATGCTACTCCACCATCCTTCCTGTTTGGTCTATTTTTTTGAAATAGGCTATACCCCTCTATTAGTACATTCCAATCATGATTAGTACATTCCAATCCCCTCATCCCATATGATCCCCCCCGCACATTTCGGTCCTCTGGGAGGAACCTGCTGCAGCCTATGAAAACTAGGCTGTCGCAGACCTCCCAGAGGACCTTCTCTTCTACGGCTCCCAGACTTTGGAATGGCCTGCCGGATGAGATCTGTCTTATCACTACTCTTGATAGCTTCAAGAAAGTGCTAAAGACGGATCTCTTCCGGCAGGCCTTCCCGGAATAACTTCCCGGTTCCAGTGGACTGATTGCTACCCACCCCCTTGCCATCGTTGCCGTTATTTATTTATTTATTTATTTATCATATTTTATTCTTGTTTTAACTCTTCATTAGTTTAATTTAGTTTTAAGGGGTGGGAGGGTTAGGATGGGGAGGGATTGTTTTAACTTGATGTTTTAATCTTGTTGTACGCCACCCCGGTTGCTGAACAGAGGGGCGGGTTAAAAATAAAAATTTATTATTATTATTATTATTATTATTATTATGAGACTCATCCCACCAGGTTTCAGTGATGCCTATGATATCATATTTGTTTTGCTGTGCTAAAAGTTCAAGTTCATCCTGTTTATTTCCCATGCTCTGTGCATTCGTATAGAGACATCTGAAATTGTGGGGCATTTCCCCTATCTGCCTTTTAAAGAGTTTCTTCCTGCAATTGTTGGGTTGTTGTGTTCTTTGCCTTGTTCTCTGTATAACCTTTGGGCTATTATCTCTAGCCCTCAATGAACTCCTGCCTTCAAGAGTACTGTATTCCTCCCCATACAACTCAGTTTAAAGCCCTCCTGATGAGATCTTTCAGACTCTTCGCAAAAACATTCCTACCACTTCTGTAAGGTGCAGCCCATCTCTTGCCAGAAGTCCACTTCCCTAGTATGGAAAGTAATTATTAATTATTATTTGGTAATTATATAGAAAGCTAAGTGAAACATATATTTACAGGTATATATATAAATTATATCTTTACAATTATATAAGTAATTCAACTGGGTCGACACATAGAAGATAACATTAATGAAGTAATAAGATAAGTTGGCTTTTCTTATATAACTTTGAAATGACTTTGAACATTGAGACGTTATTTCCCTAATTGTCATTCAATATTATTTGAGCAAATAATGAAATAGATACATTATTTAGATAAAGGGAATTGACAGAAGACAAACGGGGAAACCTTTGTTAAAAGTACAATTTATTATATAAGAGTTGCAAATTTGATGGTATGATACATGGTAGCAGCTGTTTCAATTGATTACTTATAGGATTTTTTTTTAATAAGTTCTAATATAATATTGGATACAGTGACTGAATTATTGAACGGAGTTAACTGATTAAATACCTGAACTTATGTAAACGACTATATATATATATATATATATATATATAATAGACCAGGTTATAACTAAATATATTGTAAGAAATATTAAAACTAAACTTAAAAGGGGGAAATATGACACGGCGAGTCTCCTAAACAAAAATCAACTGTAGATTTGGATGTGTATATATATATATATATATATATATTTGGCAACTTATAAAATAGATAATGGCGGCCAGTACCAGAGCAAAGACAGGAAGTACACAGATTCAGACTCAAATTGCCTTTGCAAGAAGAGGATCTACTGAAAACCCAACAAAACAGATAGATATAGGATTGCAAATCCTGGAGGAGCTTAAAAGTTTCAAAAAACAGATGACAGATGAATTTAAATCTTTTAAACGTGAAATCAGAGCGGATATAGTGAAAATAGACAACAAACTAGATACACTAACAACAGAAATGGCTGGACTTAAAACAAAGATAGACAACATTGAAGGGAGAACAGAAGAATTAGAAAACAAAATGCTCACATCTACTAAAGAACAAGAGAAAGAGAAAAATATGTTATTAATGCAAGAATTAAGATATAGAGATAAATGTATAAAGCTGAGAGGTGTTGTAGAGACTTTAAAAGAAAACCTCTGGGAAAAAATAATCCCAAACTTAGCAACTTTTATTGGTGTTGAGGAGGATAAAATGGAACTGGCTGTGGACAATTTGTTCCGATTGAGCTCAAGAGTAGCAAGGGAAAAAAAGAGCCCAAGGGATGTAATTATTGTGTTCAACAGAATAAGAATAAAAGAAAAGATAATTCAAAACAACTATACAACTATACAGAAAAGCTTCAAATAGAAGGTAAAGAAATACAAATATTCAAAGACATCCCAAATGAGATTTTAAGAAGGCGACAAGAATATAGATCCCTTACACAAAATCTAAGGAAAAATGGGATTGCATATAGATGGGAGCGTATAGAGGGAGTAACGTTTATGTATAATCAAAGAAGGCAAAGAATAAATACCCCCGAAAAGGTTGAAGAATTTACTAAATTCTTGGAAGAAGAAGAGAAGAAGAAAGCAGAGGCTAGATTCAAAAGTAGGAAAAAAACAAAAGAAGATGAATTCCCAAGAGGCCTGGAGAAAAGAAAGGAAAAAGATAAAGAACTGAGTAAAAATGAACAATTGACAGGACAAAGAGGGGAGAAGGAAGAAGAGGAAGATGAACCTCAAGAAGGGAGATTGGAATATGGGAAAGAAGAATCGGAAGAAGAAGAGATAGAAAGGGAAGAAGAGGAAGAAGAAAGAGAAGAAAAAGAGGGAGAGGATGAAACGAGATAAACCCTTAAAATGGCAACAATAACTATAAGAACTTGGAATGTTAAAGGACTGAATGAACCAAAAAAGAGAAACCAAATTTTCCATCTGTTGGAAAAAAACAAATCAGAAATTATATGTCTACAAGAAACTAAAATCCGGGAGAAGGATAACAAGCTGTTAAATAGACCAAAATTAGGACAAAGCTTCTTCTCAAATTGTAAAAAGAGAAAGAAAGGGGTGGCGGTATATGTCAAAGACACTTATCAGGCAACGGAGTTATTCAATGATAAAGAAGGACACTACATTGGGATAGAAATAAACATGATAAATACAACAATAATTGTAATTGCTATTTATGCCCCAACTGAAAGAAGAGACAAATTTTACGAAAAATTATATCAAGAAATAATGAAACTAAATAGATCAAATATTATAATCACAGGAGACTTCAACGGCATATTGAAAGCAAAAACTGACAGATCAACAAACTCAAACAAAAAACCGCATGGAGAGTTACCAAAAATTTGCAAAAACATGATGGAAGAATTAAACTTAAAAGATGTATGGATGGCAAAACATGGAGAAAAGAAAGGATTTACTTTTTTTTCAGAAGCTCATAAGTCTATGTCGAGGATAGACATGTTTTGGGTATCAGCTGAATTGTTAACCAAAACTAAAGAAATAGAGATAATAGAAAGAATACTGTCAGACCATAACCCTGTGGAAATAAAGATTTCAGCTTTTAAAGGAGAGTATAGATGGAAATTAAAAGAAGAAATGTTAAGAGATGAACGATTTGTGAACAAAGTTAAAAAAGAGGTACAAGAATTTTTTAAAATTAATAATGGAGAAGAAATACCAGCAAAAATAACCTGGGACGCCTTTAAAGCAACAATCAGGGGAATATTCCTACAAAAAGGAGCAGAGATAAAGAGATATAAACAAAAGAAGAATTCAGAATTGACAAAAGAATTAAAAGAAAAAGAAGGAAAGTTAAGAGAAAATCCCAAAAACAAGAAAGTACAAATGGAAATTAAACTAATTCAAGAAGCACTTAAATCTGACCTATCTGAAATAATTGGGAAAAAATTAAGAAGAATTAATCAGAGATATTTTGAGAAAGCCAACAAAATAGGCCGCTGGTTAGCCCACAGGTTAAAAAAAGACTCGGACAAAAGGTTGATTACTGAAATTAGGATGGGAGAAACTAAATCTACAACTCAAGAAGAAATTAAAAATGCTTTTGTAGAATTTTACAAATCCTTATATGCAAAAAAAACTGAACGGGAATTAAAGGAAGAAGAAATAAGAGGTTTCCTAAAAGATAATATAACTGAAAATATGAAACTATCAGAGGAAATTAAAGCCCAATTAGATCAGCCTATTAGTTGTGAGGAAATTCTGCAAGCAATTAGACAATTAAAAAGCGGGAGGACACCAGGTCAAGACGGATTTATCGCAGAATTTTATAAAGAATTTCACGAAGACCTTATCCCGGCCCTGCAACAGATGATAAATAAGATACCATTGGAAGGAATCCCAGAATCATGGCAAAAGGCAAATATCACTTTGATACCAAAAGAAGGGAAGGACAAAACAAATGTGGCTAACTACAGACCCATCTCTCTACTTAACGTGGATTACAAAATTTATGCGGCAATATTAACAAATAGATTAGAAAAGGTAATAAAAGATATAGTCCATGAGGATCAAGTGGGATTTATAAAAGGAAGGAAGCTATCAGACAATGTGAGAACAATGATCAACGCAATAGAATATTACGAAAGGGTAAACAACAAGAAGGCCGCACTCATCTTTATAGATGCAGAAAAAGCTTTCGATAATGTGGTCTGGGAGTTTATGTTAAAGACACTAGAAGAATTAAACTTTGGGGAAACCTTCCTGAAATATATACGGGCAATATATGACATACAGAAAGCATCTTTGATAGTTAACGGAGAAAGTACTGAGAATTTCAACATCTTTCAAGGGACAAGACAAGGGTGCCCCCTCTCTCCACTGTTGTTCATTCTAACATTAGAAAGTTTAAACAATGGTATAAGGTATGACAAACAAATTCCGGGATTAAAGATAAAAAACCAAGAATATAAAATAAAGGCTTTTGCCGACGATATTGCTATAATTTTGGAAGATCCCTTGGAAAATATAGGAAAATTATTTAATATGATTAAAAAATACGGAGAACTAGCGGGATTAAAACTTAACAAAGAAAAAACATCAATAATAACTAAGAATCTATCAATGGAAGAAGAAAACAAACTGAAAGAGAAATCAGGCTGTAAGATTGGGAAAAAAGTTAAATATCTAGGGATATGGATAAGCAAGAGAAACATAGACCTTTATGAATCAAACTATAAAAAATTATGGATGGAAATAAAAATGGATCTTCATCGTTGGAATAATTTGGATCTATCTTTGTTGGGCAAAATAAATGCGATAAAGATGAACATCTTGCCAAAATGCATCTTTCTCTTCCAGAACCTGCCAATACTCCAGAGTGAAAAAACGCTAAAACAGTGGACTTTTGACTTGAGTAAATTCATTTGGGCAGGAAGGAAGGCGAGAATCAAATATACAACTTTAACAGCTAACAAGAAAGCTGGAGGTGCCTCCCTTCCAAACTTGAAAATATACTATACTGCTGCAGGCCTCATTTGGCTGATGGATTGGATTAAATTAAAAAAATATAAGAACACTAACTTTAGAAGGCCATGCATTAAGATTCGGCTGGCACGCATATTTAGGTTACGGAAAACAAAAAGTGCATAAGGATTTTGAAAACCATATAATAAGAAAATCACTATTAAGAATCTGGCACCTAATAAAAAAACAATTCTATCCAAAATTGCCTCTGTGGATCTCATCACAGGAAGCTTTCTTAGGAAGATGGGAAGAAACAAACAAATGGTTGAGATACAGTGATCTGATAAATCAAGAATTATGGAAAAAAGAAAGAAAAATAAAAATCTTCACGCAAGAGGAATTAGAAATAAAAGGAATACGTATGAACTGGCTAAAATATTTACAAATTAAAAATAGATTTTTGGAAGACAGTATAGAACCTGGAATAGGAATGACAGAAACAGAGATGGATAAAACGATCTGGGGGAAAGATGAAAAGAAAATATCAAAACTTTATAAATTACTGTTAGCGAGGGACCTGGAGAAAGAGACTGTAACGGAGGCAATGACCAAATGGGCGCAGGATGTGGGAGAGATAATAACGATGGAAGAATGGCAAAATGCTTGGGAGGATACGGACAAATTTACGGCGTGCCTAACTTTGAAAGAAAACCATTTAAAAATGGTCAACCGGTGGTACCTAACACCAGCTAGAATTAGTAAAATATATAAGACAGAAAATAATAAATGCTGGCACTGTGGAAAAGACGTAGGCACGATATACCATATGTGGTGGGGCTGCCCGAAGATACAAAAATTCTGGAGGAAAATACATAAAACAATACAAAAAATCTTTAAGATCCAGTTTGTAATGGACCCTAAAATATACTTATTAAATATAACAATGAACTTGGAAAAAAATTTTAAACATCAATACGGAAGAATATTATTATATTTAATCACATCAGCAAGACTACTTCTAGCCCTTAATTGGAAGGGAAAAGAAACCCCTACGATAGAGGACTGGAGGGAAAAAGTCAACGAGATGAGAGAAAATGATAGGTTAACGCACATTGTAAATAAAAGAAGAATATTAAAGATGGAAGAAGAATGGTACCCAATCTGTGATCACTGGAGATTAAAATAGAAACTTAAAAATTTATGTAGAACCGGTCAATGAATTGGAAAGAGGAAATATTGTAAGAGAAGAATAAAATTTAGAGGCACTAATTAGCAGAAAAATTTCAGTGACAGAATCAAAAGTAATCAAGAAAGAAAATAAATAAGAAGGGAAAAGGAAATATTGGGAATTTTTGAATATTATTTGGCTAAGTGAAACAGGAGGGAGATAAAGAGAAATTGAAGCTAATGAAATATACGTACACAACCCAAATGAAGGGTAAAAATTTTGGAAGTTAAGATGGATGGTTAGTTATGGATGTGAGGAAATGATGGGAGAAAATGTTGGAAAACTATGTTAGTATTATTAAGAAAACATTGTATAAATGCTTAACTTGTATGTATTTTGAACTATGTGTCAAATAAAAATTATATAATAATAATAATAAAAAAAAAGAAGTCCACTTCCCTGAAACCACATGTAAAATTTTCCACACAATGTCTTTGTCAATGTTCATAACTTCCAGCTATCATACGGATACTGAGTTGGCGGTCTCTTCAAACAATCTGGCTGATTTTTTCCACAATTTCTTCGGTTCTTGAAATGCAAGGTCATCCAAGGTGTTCTTTGTCTTCCACATTCTCACGTCCTTCTCTGAATCTTTTGCGCCACTCAAACACACATGCATGAGACATGCAAGGCCCATCTACACAAGGGGAAAAATCCAGAATACCTCGTACTATTGGCATCTTGCAGCAGCAGCAACATAGAATCATAGAATTGTAGAATTGGAAGAGACCAGAAGGGCCATCAAGTCCAACCCCCTGCCACGCAGGAAATCATGATCAAAGCATCCCTGACAGATGGCCACCAAGCCTCTGTTTAAAGACCTTCAAGGAAGGAGACCCCACCACGCTCCGAGGGAGTGTGTTCCACTGCCGAACAGCTCTTACTGTCAGAAAGTTCCTCCTCATGTTGAGGTAGAATCTCTGTTCCTGGAGCTTGCATCCATTGCTCTGTGTTCCAGTCTCTGGAGCAGCAGAAAACAAGCCTGCTCCATCCTCAATGTGAAACCCCTTCAAATACTTAAACAGGGCTATCATATCAGCCCTTAACCATCTTTTTTCCACGCTAAACATACCCAGCTCCCTAAGTCTTTCCTCATAAGGCTTGGTTTCCAGACCTTTCACCATTTTAGTCACCCTCCTCTGGACACGCTCCAATTTGTCAATATCCTTTTTGAATTGTGGTGCCCAGAACTGAATTTAGACATTTAGAACATGTCTAAATGGTTTTTCTTGCCTCGGAAGCCCCCATAAGCCTCACATTCCTGAAGGTGGCTGCAAGTGATTTACTTGTGTTAGTTCTTCACCACCTCTGGATTTTTAAAAAAGTAATCCCAAGGTGTGCTGGTGCAATACAGTGATTCTCCAAAGTAAAACCACCAGTTGAACATGAGTCAGCAGTGTGATGCGGCAGCTAAAAAGGCCAATGCGATTTTGGACTGTATCAATAGAAATATAGTGTCTAGATCAAGGGAAGTAATAGTGCCACTCTATTCTGCCTTGGTCAGGCCTCACCTAGAATACTGTGTCCAGTTCTGGGCACCACAATTCAAAAAGGATATTGACAAATTGGAGCGTGTCCAGAGGAGGGCGACTAAAATGGTGAAAGGTCTGGAAACCATGCCCTATGAGGAGAGACTTAGGGAGCTGGGTATGTTTAGCCTGGAAAAAAGATGGTTAAGGGGTGATATGATAGCCCTGTTTCAGTATTTGAAGGAGTGTCACATTGAAGATGGAGCAAGCTTGTTTTCTGCTGCTCCAGAGACTAGAACACGGAACAATGGATGCAAGCTCCAGGAACAGAGATTCCACCTCAACATTAGGAGGAACTTTTTGACAGTAAGAGCTGTTCGGCAGTAGAACACACTCCCTCAGAGTGTGGTTGGGTCTCCTTCCTTAGAGGTCTTTAAACAGAGGCTGGATGGCCATCTGTCGGGGATGCTTTGATTGTGATTTCTGCGTGGCAGGGGGTTGGACTGGATGGCCCTTGTGGTCTCTTCCAACTCTACAATTCTATGATTCTATGAAAGTGGAAAATATTGATCCTTTTTATCACCTTAGCGAGCGATCGCTAAGGTGAAAATCCAACATGGCAGCAGTGGGCACTTGCTCTCCTAGCAAGCCCTTCCCTTGCTGTGGACCAGCCTATCAGCTTTGTGCTTCCCTTCGAGTTTTTTATTGTTCCATAGTCCAAACAAACAAAAATGCACACCCGCATCACAGTTTGTGAAAAAGTATAAGGCTTTTACCCCATTGTTTTTGCCATTTTGGGCCCGCTTCCTTCTGAATATTGTGGATTGGTGCTGATCCCGTTTAGACTGGTAGGATTCCCAGTGAATTCCATGAGGGGTATTTTCACCATTTAGACGGGCCTGCAGTCTTCCCTGTAGGCCTCAGTAAGCATTTGAAAAGATACCGTTGGTGTCTTTTATTGTTCAATTTTAATATTTTAATAAAATTTTAATAAATTTTAATTTTATTACAATGTTAATAAAAAGTTCAAATTGTCACGTTGCTCAACTATTAAACTTAGCATTTTCCTGGCACACAACAGACAACAAAGCTGCTTTAAACTATGGCTGATAATTAACTGAATGGCCGAGAGCATTGATATTTGTCATGCAGGTTCAGACATGTTCAAGGTCACCACTCAAGCATTCACAATCAGTTCTCCCTGATTTGTTTGAAAGGTAGAAACACAGTTTTGTTATTTAATAGACCTCATACTATATCTGGAGAGACACTGCCCATGCGACTCTGGCCAAATTGAATCTGTGGAACACATGTTTTTTTCAGTGCTTGTTCTATAGAGATTAATAATCTGATTTTATCCTGCCCATACTCCACATATATACAGGATAATCTGAGCAGTTTCATATTTTCCTGTTACTATCTGATACTAATCCTTCGATAACATACAAGATGGCCAAATACTGTGCAGCAGCAATTAAAATGAGATGAGCAATGATTATCATCAATGTTTAGTATAATAATGTAGTTCTGCACCCTTCTAGGTCTAGTAGGGCTCCTTCTCCAATACATAAATGCT
This sequence comes from Gambelia wislizenii, assembly GCA_030847615.1. Taxonomy (NCBI): domain Eukaryota; kingdom Metazoa; phylum Chordata; class Lepidosauria; order Squamata; family Crotaphytidae; genus Gambelia; species Gambelia wislizenii. The sequence continues at coordinate 17,103,118 of JAUMIR010000010.1, read as the reverse complement.
TTTTTTGGAACTGCATTCTTTTATGTACCTAACATGTAATTTTACCTTGTTTTATTTAGTTTATGTTTTTTAATGTATAAATGCTTGTAATTGGTTTTTACATACCTGTCTATGATTGCAATAAATATTTTACTCACTGCCTACATCTATTGTCTCAGCAGATTCCAGTGCCTCACTTCCTACTTCCTTATTAATAGTTTGTAAGTTTTCTGCAGGCATTTGGATGTGCATGATGGACACCCTGTGCAGAACTAGACAGGTCTTTGATCTGACACAGTATCCTTCTGTTCTCATGTATGTTGCAACAGAAGACAGCAATGTGGAATGCTCCTCTGTGATCCTTGCCAAGAGTGCTCCATTCTGTTCCATTTCTTTCTCTTTCCCCCACTTTTCTTAAAACATTGGGAAGACTCCTCTAGGTTTTCCCCTTTTAGATACCTCCTCCTAAGCAGCTGAAGATCAGGTGTGATACGAACCTTGTGCAAGATACACTTAAGGTGTCATCCATCTTGTTGTTAAAGATACCTTCACCATCAAACAGTAAGCCCTCTATATGAGATTTAGGTCAGGGGAAACTGGTGTAACATCCAAGAATGGTGATAGAGAATAACAGTTGCCACCATTACCTTGGATGAGCAGTCAGTTACATGGTTGGCTGACTTTATCTGATTTGCAGCTAACCAGTGTGCCTCTGTATGGAAGAGGTTGGCCAAGATGTTTTGTTACTGAGGAAGAGATTAAAGCTGGAATTGGACCTTCTCCCATGATAGCTGCTGGTATGCAGCCATGCAAGCCTGATAATTTCCTACTATCATAGTCAAGGCAGCCAGAGCAGAGCCTCTTGTCCATTAAGTTCAATTTTCTCCCTTCCCTGTCAGGAGAGATGGCCTTCTTTTGGTTTATGAGGCCTCCACAATAACAAAATTAGGAGCAGGGTGCTGAAACAGAAAGCCAACCCCTTCCTGTATTGTGTAGTAGTTTTCAATTCTTTGTGAAGTTGGTGGTATTTCAGAAGACTTGGCCAGGACTCTTTGATAGGTTTTGACAGGTAAAGGTAATATAAACAGTCTTGTCACTTCTAAGTGGATCTTTTGGAAAACAGGGTCCTGATCCAGAGGAGAATGCATTTTAACCTCAATTCTGAACGTACATGCCATCCACAAGATCTGCTCTGAATAAAAGCCAACATCCTCCAAATGTGATAGCAGAGTCATGTCACCCACTTATGCTTGAGGTGAGTTAAGTGGAGAACTGGTGAACAAAAGGATGATTCATACGTTCTCTTTAGGATAATTATCTGCACATTCCCATGATGTAACTCACCAATCTCAGTTTGCTGTGAAACTGGCAATCCAAGTCCCTTGAAGTCAGTGAAGGAGGCACCACAGATGTTGTGGCAAGCTCAAGGAAGGACAGGTTGCTTACCTGTAACCATAGATCTTCAAGTGGTCTTCTGTGAATTCACACAGTGGGTTACTCCTGCGCCTGCGCAGAGCGTTCGGAACTATCTAGAATCGCTAGGCAGAACTAAGTTTGCAACATTTTGGCGGTAACTCCGCCCACCCTAACGGTCCCTATATAGGCGCTCCCGCCTAAATCCCCTCAGTTCCATAAAGGACGCCGCAAAGAGCAGCATCAGGAACATTAAGCATGTAAGCCATAGCAGGACACAGAGGGTAGGATGGGTGGGTCTGTGTGAATTCACAGAAGACCACTCGAAGATCTATGGTTACAGGTAAGCAACCTGTCCATCTTCTTCGTGGTCTCTGTGAATACACACAGTGGGTAGACTAGCAAGCTTCCTGCATAGGAGGAGGGTTGTCATGCTAGAGTTTGACGAGGACTAGCACGTGATACTAGTCGTCAACAAAGGAGAGTGCATTTTATAGATATGAAGCCCAAGTATGAAATTGGAATTGGGTATATTTGAAGGAGTTACAGCAAACAGATGAATAAAACATTTACAGTTGCAGATGAAAAAGTCAAAAAACAAGTACACTTGCACATGAAAGTCATAGCACAATATAACATAGTCACTGAATTGAAGAGAGGAGCACAGCCCTCCCAAAGGCTGCCTCAGCACGGGATCGAGTGTCCAGTCTGTAGTGTGAAATGAAAGGCATCGGCGTGGACCAGGTCGCCGCCCTGCATACATCCTCCAGCGGGATCCCTGAAAGAAAGGCGGTCGACGTGGAGACCGACTTGGTGGAGTGCCCTTGAACTCGAGCAGGGGGAGTCTTCTGAGCGAGTTCGTAGCAGAGTGAGATCAGAGAGACAACCCATTTGGAAAGTCTTTGTGGGGAGATAGGGGTCCCCAGTCTAGATGCAGAGTAAGAGACGAACAGCTTAGGGGATTTGCGGTGCTGAGCAGTCCGTTGAACATAAAAAGCTAACGCTCTCCTGGCTTCAAGGGTGTGCAGAGTTCTCTCGAAGTCATCTTTGGGGTCCTGCATCAGGGCAGGAAGTACAATGGATTGGTTCAAGTGAAAACTAGAAACAAGTTTGGGGAGAAAAGAGAGGTCGGGCTTGAGCACTACCTTGTGCTTATGGAACACCAGAAAGGGAGTGTCGGATCGGAGGGCACAAATCTCTCCAGCTCGACGAGCCGACGTGATCGCTACTAAAAACGCCATCTTCCAAGACACAAGCCTGAGGTCGGCGGTGGCAATAGGTTCAAACAGTTTCTTCGTGAGTTGTGATAACACCAGTTCTAGGCTCCAGGCAGGGGTAGGTTCTGATACCGGGGGGTGTAAATTAGTGTACCCCCGGAGGAACTTCTTCACCGTTGGATCTTTGAAGGGTGAGGGTTTACCCCTTGCCTGAAGTTCCACGGATATTGCCGCTAGGTAAGTGCGGATGGAGATCGAGAGACCGGAGGTAGAAAGGTGAAGAAGGAAGCGGAGAATTATCGGTACCGAGATAGAGCTTACTGGAACGCTAATTTCAGCCAGGTAGGACTCAAATCGTTTCCATTTATAAGAGTAGGATCGTCATGTCGACGGTCGGAGCGCTGCATCCACCACAACTTGAACCTCTGGAGGCAACGAATGGTCCGAAGGACCTTCTGCTAGTGGTGCCGCCTCTACGGCAGGATCCTCCACGCCGTCAGCCGAAGAGTGTCCAGGTCTGGGTGCCTGACCCTCCCTTCCTGCAGGGTCAGAAGGTCTGGGTCGCGTGGAAGATGCATGAAGCGTCTGTCGGCTAAGCGCAGAAGAGGAGCAAACCATGCCTGTCGAGGCCACCATGGGGTGATTAGTATGGCGTTCGATTGATCCCTGCGTATCTTGGCTATAACGCAGGTGAGGAGTGGAAACAGCGGGAAGAGATACAGGAGAAGGCCCTTCCATCGAAACAGGAATGCATCGCCTTTCGAACCCCTGTCTCGATTCCGGGAGCAATACATGGGGCATTGTGTATTGAAAGCTGTGGCAAACAGGTCGATAACCGGAGTTCCCCACTTCCGGAACAGGGTCCGAGCAACAGAGGGGTGCAACATCCATTCGTGTACGGAGGAAGTGGAACGGCTCAGTTCGTCTGCAAGAGTATTCTCCTCCCCAGGCAGGTGGATGTTCCTTTCGATGCACCAGTCCCAGATTTCCATTGTCAAGGACAGAAGGGGCCGAGAATGAGTGCCTCCCTGCTTGTTGAGGGAGTACATTACCATGGTATTGTCGGTCGTGACCAGGACCACCGAACCCGACACCAGAAGCTCGAATGATTTCAGGGCTTTCTTCACCGCCAGAAGCTCCAACATGTTGATGTGAAGCTGTTTCTCGTCGTGGGACCACGTTCCCTGTACCGAGCAGTCGTTGAGATGGGCCCCCCAGCCTGTCGTCGAAGCATCGGTGGTGAGGGTGACATGAGGTTGAGGGGGCTCGAAGGGCATGCCAGAAAGGACCATCACCGGGTCGAGCCACCAATCCAAGGAGCGCTGGACAACTCGAGGCATTGTGAGGAGGGTTCCAGGAGAGTCCGTCAGGGGGTTGAAGACTCCCAGGAACCAGGACTGGAGTGGTCGCATCCTGAGTTGGGCAAACTGGGTAACAGACGTCCTGGCTGACATGTGGCCCAGGAGTGTTTGTACCGCCAAGGCTGACACCCTCCAGGATCGATGGCAGAGATGGATGGTAGCGCAGAGGGCGGCGAAGTGGTCCCGGGGTAGGCGGGCGGTCGCTGATTCAGAGTTGAGACAGGCTCCAATAAACTTGATGGACCGGGTGGGTTGAAGCTGGGACTTCTCCATGTTTACTATAAGTCCAAGCGAATCCTGCAGTTCCAGGACGAATCCGACGTCGAGGATCAGTTGCTGACGGGTCCGGGCTGTTATCAGCCAATCGTCGATGTACGGAAACACCACGATGCCCTGCTGCCGCAGAAAGTGAAGGTGCCATGCATTTGGTAAAAACCCTCAGCACTGTGGAGAGGCCGAAGGGAAGAACCCTGAACTGTAAGGAGTCCGTCCCTACATGAAAGGACAGAAATCGCCTGTGGCCGGGATGTATCCTGATATGAAAGTAAGCGTCTTTGAGGTCCACCGAGGCAAACCAGTCGTCCTGTTGAAGGAGAGGCAGAATTGTCCCCAGAGTCACCATTCTGAACTTCTTCGGGGTTATGAAGAAGTTCACTCCCCGCAGGTCCAAAATCGGTCTCAGTCCGCCCCCTCTCTTCTTTACCAGAAAATATCGGGAGAAGAAGCATAGATGACGTTGGGATGGAGGTACCATCTGAACCGCGCCCTTCTGAAGCAGTGTTTGAACCTCCTCGAGGAGGGGAGGGGAGGGCGGAGTCTTCCGGATGTAGTCTGTTGGTGGGAGATGGTCGAATTCTATTTGGTAACCCTCCTGGACGATGCATAGCACCCAACGATCCAATGTTATAGACAGCCAGTTGGGTAGAAACCGAGACAGGCGACAACCGAAGAGTGGAGTCTAGAAGGAAAGATAAGAAAATCAAAAATCAAAAATCAGGACTCAGAACTTCCTCTTTCCAAAGTCCTTGGACCTCTGCTTCATGGATGGACAGAAGCGGGAGGTGGAGGATTGACACCTCACTGAAGGAGTGGTGGGGGGCTGCTGTTGGTACCGAGCCCTCCTCGGAGCTTGTTGGCCATAGCTTCTCTTGGAAGAGGAAGGATAGAACTGGTGCCAGGAGGTGCGTGTCTTGGGACGGTAAGTAGAGGGTGGCATACCGTATTTCCTGGGGGTCGACCGCATTTTCTGAGTAAACTCGAGCTTCTCATCCATAGCGGAATTGAAAAGACCCGAGTGGTCGAAAGCCATGTCTTCGATGGTGGAAGCGGCTTGAGGGGCTAAGCCGGAGGAACAAAGCCAGGCGTGCCTGCGGAGTGCCACGGAACTGGCAATCGTCTTCGCGGTGCAGTCCGCGACGTGCCGGGCCGAATTCATCTGTTGGCCCGCCAAGGCCTGCGCTTCTTGTTGGATCGTCTCTGCCATGCGATGACGCTCGTCGGGGAGGTCCTGGATTAAGGGTCCCAGCCGCTCCCAAAGGACCTGCTGGTACGCCCCATACATGCCGCGTAATTTGCAATCCGGAAACAGTCCTGCTGCAGAGTAGAGTTTCTTTCCAATAATATCGATTTTTCGGCCCTCAGAATCAGCCGGGCTCGCCTGGGATCGACGCTGCCGACGCCTCCACCACCACGGGACGCCTCCACCACCACGGAGTTGGGCTGTGGGTGTTCACGGATCCAAGCGATATCATCCCCTGAGACTCTATAGAGGCGGTCTATTCTCTTGGATGTGGGAGGTATTGAGGATGGATTCTCCCAGCTACCCTGGGTAAGCTTCAGTAGGGATGGGAGAATAGGCAACTCAGCCATAGGAGGAGCCTTAGCCTTGAGCCGGCGCTGAATCGGATCCAAGGGGTCCGAGTCCCTTTCTGTGAGCTTCAGGTCTAAGGCGTGAGCCATTCTCACCATTTGCTCAGAGAACGCCCGTATGTTGTCGGTAGGCGACGATGAATCCTCGTCGAGCAGGTGTGGAGGTGGAGACAGGTGTCTCGGTACATATGAAGAAGAGCTGGAAGAGTCCGAAGATGAGTCCACAGATGGGGATGGACTCCGGCTGGTTGGCGATGCCGTCCGAGGAGGGCAGGAGGGTTGGTCCACATTGATGGAGGCTAGAGTAGGCAGTGGAGGCAGTGGCCTGTGCTCTTGCCGAAGAGGGGATACTTGGCTCGCGGTGTCAACCCTGGTGGAACCCCGCAGACTGATGGCTGGATCAGCTTGGCTGCCCGCATCTACAAGGACAGCCCTGCGAGGCAAGTTCCAGTCGACGGCGGACCAATCCGGGACATGGAAACAAAGGCGTGGTGGAGACCAAAAGGAGCTCTCGCAGACGAGATCCCCACTCGTGGAGGAAGGCCGGCGGTACCTGGTGTGACCGTGGAACAGCGTTGGCGGCCGATAGTCGGAGCCTAATGCGGCTTGAGCTGCGGCAAAAGCACCATACGCATAGTGGGCGCTGTATTCGTGCTCCACTTGCATATCATGGTGGACAGGTGAAGGCATAGGGGTGCGCATTGTGTCCCCCGCTGGCTGCGAAGAGGATTCCACGTCGATAACTATCGTGTCTGTACAGAGGAGTTCCTCACGGGACACGATCAATGCAGGCAAGTCGGACCTCGGGTGGGATTGTGCGTGGTCGTCATCAGAGATTTCCCCTTCTTATAGCTGGATCACATGGGGGATCTCAACGGTCGAAGTGGAGCCCTCCATCACTTGCGGTATAGGACGCGGTTCATGTTCAGGCATCAAGGTTGGATTTGTCGGGTCCAGGGAACGGGGCAGTTCCGTAGGAGCTGAAGTAACAGCAACCGAGGTGGCAGGTTTTGGCCTGGGGGAGGCATGTTTGGCCTTCTTCTTCTTGGGCTTTCCTTTAGAAGAGGGACCTGCCCGCTCGTGCTCCGCGGTCGGTACCGAGGATCGGTCCCGAGTCGAGGTCGAAGATTTCTCGGCCGCCTTCGGACCCGAAGATGTCGAGTGTTTGTGAGACTTTCTGACCGCTTCGGGATCAGAAGCTACCCCTTCTCGATGCTTGGGGCTAGAGGCCCGGTGGTGTTTCCTTGACGGGCCCGCCTCAGGAGACCGGCCCCGTCGTGGGCTCGACCTCTTAGTCGAGGGTCCGGGAGATGGTGACCTGGCCCTTTTTGAGGAAGCGGCCGCAGGTGGAAGCGGAGTAGTGGGCAGACTCAGCGTCTTTTCATAGAGGAAAGATTTTAATCTCGATAGACGCTGCTTACGGGCCTGCGGGGTGAAGTTGCGGCAGTGGGAGCAGGCGTCCACGTTGTGGGCCTCGCCCAGGCAGATGAGGCACTTGGAGTGGCCATCAGAAGCTGGCAACTTAGCTTGGCAGACGGAGCACCGTTTGAAGCCCGCAAATTTAGAGGCCATCGCCACAGAACTGAGGCGGCCGTGAAGCCAGGCGCCAGAAAAGGCTGGGGGGAAAAGTTGTTATCAAAGCCAAGTCATCGTCAGAGAGCAAAATCGTCGTCAAGAGCCAAATCGTCGTCGGAAAACCGTGAAGTCAGGAGTAGAATACGTCAAGCCAGTCCAAAAACCAAAATCCAAGTCCAAAAAACAGTCCGAGTCAAACACGAGTGAGGAGAAAATCTAGCACTAGCGCAGAAAGTTCCCTACTAGCTGCTCACGCGGCGGATGAAAGGAACTGAGGGGATTTAGGTGGGAGCGCCTATATAGGGACCGTTAGGGTGGGCGGAGTTACCGCCAAAATGTTGCAAACTTAGTTCTGCCTAGCGATTCTAGATAGTTCCGAACGCTCTGCACAGGTGCAGGAGTAACCCACTGTGTGTATTCACAGAGACCACGAAGAAGATCTGAGTTAAGAATGGAAGACATTGGCACTAGAAGTGAAACTATGGACACTGCAGAAAGGATGTACATGTTGAGAGCAAAGGGCCTCCCACAAAGGATGTAGTTGTAACTAAGGCAGAATACTGTTCAGGTGTAGAGGTAGCCATTGAGCAGTGGTCACAGAAGAGAGGATCTGCCCACTCCAGGGAGGGGTGGAGAAGAAAAGGTAGTGTGGGGAAAGAAATGGAAGAGAATGGACCACCCTGCAGGAATTTTGAACAGGAAGAGAGCTAGAGATTGATCCTGAGCATCTATTGTATGCTCAGATGGGGAAAGCTCACTCTGCAGTTAAATATCTTAGAACTGCTACTGTTTCCCAGTACATCTGTACACACCCTGCACTCTTTCAGGAACACCAAATCCCTCTCCAGAACTGGCTATGCTCACTGTGGAGCGCTGGGAATTGATGTTCAAAAGGTGGTTTGTCCAATCTCTGTTGTCTTCATCAGGAAATTGTTAACAGTGTTCTCTCCCCCACCCCCAGTTTATACTGTTTATTCAACAGGTCAAACATACAAACAATACAAAACAGGGGAAGGAAAGATGAAAAGAAGATTTCAGACAGCAATACTGAACATTTTGAAATAAGTTAGGAGAGTCCTATGATCCTATTTGAAGGCATATGAGTCCAGAGGGTAGTAGGAAAGGTGTAAATGGAGTATCTGAGGTCCATGCAGCTGCATTATGGGATGGGATCATCAGAATGTGGACTGCCAGAGTGGTCCATGATGCGCAGGAGGCCGAATCTGATGCGTGTCATCTGCTACATAGTCAATAAACATGTGCCAGACATCAAAAAAGTGTCTAGTCTCTTTTGTCCATTGCAAAGACGCATTTTGTAAGATAGTTTCTCTAATAAGCCTAATGACCACACATGATTCCACCATTCAGCAAGTGATAGGGTACCAATCTTCCAGTTTTTAGCTATTTCTAGCCTTGTAGCCATAAGCAAAAAAGCAATCAAATTTCTATGCTTTAAATTCACATTTTGATTCATAAACAAATTAAGTAACAGAAGGGCTGGGCAGAAATCCATCATTTGGCAGGTGATATATGAAATTCGAGAGAACACATCTAACTAAAATTTTCTAACAGTGGAACAATCTACCCACATATGCATAAAGTCCAATATTCCCACACCCCCTCCAACAATACTGGGTAGTTGTTTTAACCATTTTATATAGGTGGACAGGGGTAAGATACCACCTGTGAACAATCTTTAATACACCTTCCCTTGAGTTGTACTGATCAGGTTTTAAAAGGGGGTGATGACCACATTTGTGACCAATTTGCATCAGAGATAGAGCAGCATAATTCAGATTCCCAATATGTTTTTACATGTGTTGAAGTCCCATAAGTATGTTCCAAAAGGGGTTTATACATGTTCCAAAAGGTGTTTACAAAAGGGATGCTGCTATCCCTTTTTTATCGTTTATTTTTTGAAATGCAGAGTTGTTCATATGGTGTTAAGGGTCTAGAGAATTCAAGTGGGGAACAGATATGGGCCAGAAAAGTGGTGATTTGGAAGATTTGAAACCAGGAGGGTTGACTAGGGAGAATACATGTTTTAATTCATCTGGGGGTTTAGGTTTACCTGCTGCATAAAGGTCTCTTATACAATAAAGCCCTCAAGTTTTCCAGGGGAGATATTGTCTATATTTGTGTGCCATAAATAATTGCAGATGAAGAAAAAAGGGTTGTATAGGAGAAGGATCAGGCACGAGCAGTCTCTTCCACTTAGCCCAAACTAGAAGTGTGTTGGCAAAAAAGGGGTTGGGCAATTTTTGTAAAATCAAAGTCGATGGGATGGAATAGAGATATGAAAGTTCATGAGAAGATGGAGAGTTAAGTTCAAAATTAATCCACTTGTTAGAAAAAAATTCCTTGAAGAATTGAGTAGTGTGCCCTAGTTGGAATGCTTGGAAAGTATAACCATAGATCATGGCCAGTCCACTTTAGATGTGACTATATGGCATACAGATTTAGAGAATCTAGGTCTCTTACTGTTAAAAATAAACGGATGTATCAGGAACTGCCATCTTTTAAATTTCTTGAGATGAGGAGTTAGGGGAATAGTTTAAAAAAGAAACAAAAAATGAGGAAGAAGAAACATTTTTAGTGGAAAGATTGAGCAAAGGCCAAGTACGCAGTTTCTGACGCATCCAAATATTCAATTGATTGTAATTTTGGTGAATTAGCTGAGAGAGATCTTTGGTGATGGTGATGCCCAAATATAAAAATCCCAAGGGTCGAAGCTGCAAACCCATTAAGTCTTGACAGGTGGATTTTTTAAAAATTTTTTTGTAGCATTGAGACACATAATGAGTGATTTCTGATAATTTACTTGAAGTCCTGAGTAAGTCTCAAAGTGTCTAAGGCTTATTTCAGTGGAGGGAAAGACCATTCTGGATTAGTGAGATATAGTAAAACATCATCAGCATATAATGCAGTCTTATGCTGGTAACTGTGAGTGTTAATACCAATGATGTTAGGGTCAGACCTTATCAGTTCGACTGAGGGTTCAATCATCAAAGCAAATAGTAGTGGGGATAAAGAGCAGCCTGGGAGCTTGAGAGATTGGGAAACAAGCGAAGTCTATTCCATTGGTTAATACAGATGCTTTGGAGCCTTCATAGATTTGGCAAATTATTACAACAAATTTATGCCCAAAATTAATTTCTGTAAGTGTTTCGAATAGATAGGGCCACTCCAATTTATCAAAGGCTTATAGAATATCTAATGAGAGAAGGGCTAGTGGAATCTTTGACTGGTTTGAATGTTTACTATAGATTTTCCTTCGTTTTTTCCCGGGCTGTGAGGCCATGTTCTGGAATAGTTTCTTTCTGACATTTCGCCTGCATCTGTGGCTGGCATCTTCGGGTAGGAGTGTGTGTGGAGTTTATATATGTGAACCCCTGTTGGGGAGTATATGCAAATTTGTGTAATTGAATGGTTAGTTTCTGGGTGCAAGGATGATTAGTGTCTGTTTGGCTAATGGTTGGTTGATGGGCCATTATCTGCTGGAAATCCCCTTGTCCCTGGGTGGAATTCCTTTGTAAGTGTTGAGTTTTGATTCTATTGTTTTTCAAAACTGGAAGCCAGATTTTGTTACTTTTAGGGTTTCTTCTTTCCTGTTGAAGTTGTCCAGGTGTTTGTGGATTTCAATAGCTTCTCTGTGCATTCTGACATGATAGTTGTTGGCCTGGTCCAGAATTTCTGTGTCTTTAAATAGCATTTTGTGTCCAGGTTGGTTTATAACATGTTCTGCTACTGCTGATTTTTCTGGCTGGTCCAGTCTGCAGTGTCTCTCATGTTCCTTGATTCGTGTTTGCACACTTCGTTTAGTGGTCCCTATGAAAACTTGTCCACAGCTGCATGGTATGCAGTAAATTCCTGCAGCTATGAGAGGGTCTCTTTTGTCCTTTGCTGAGCATAGCATTTCTTGGATTTTCTTGGTTTGTCTGTAGATTGTTTGGAGGTTGTGTTTCCTCATTAGTTTCCCTATTCTGTCTGTGACTCCTTTGATGTATGGTAAAAATACCTTCCCTTTGGGTGGTTGTTTTTCTTCTTCATTCCTGTTTTTTTTTTCTGGGTCTTGTTGCTCTTGTGATGTCTGATCTTGAGTAACCATTAGCCTGTAGGGCCCAGTTTAGGTGCCTCAGTTCGTCCTCCAAATAGATGGGGTAGCCATGGGCAACCCCCTGAGCCCCGTGATAGCAAACTTTTACATGGAACAGTTTGAAAAGCAAGCCCTGGAAACAGCACCCAAAACCCCCACAACATGGTTCCGATATGTGGATGACACTTTCACCATCGGAACCACGGAGAAGAAGCTTTGATCTCATTCCTGAACCACCTGAACAGCATCCACCCAAATATCCAATTCACAATGGAAAAAGAAAAGGAAGGAACACTGCCACTCTTGGATATCCTAGTCATCCACAAACCAAACCAACAGTTAGGCCACAAGGTATACAGAAAACCCACACAAACGGACAGATACCTACACTAGAACTTCAATCATCACCCAGGACAAAAAATAAGTACAATAAAAACATTGGTAGACCGTGCAAAAAGGACCCTCTATTCCCTCATCGAAGTCATTGATAAAGATGTTGAATAGCACTGGGCCCAGGACAGAACCCTGTGGCACCCCACTGGTCACTATTCTCCAGGATGACGAGGAGCCTTTGGTGACTACCATTTGGGTTCAGTCAGTCAACCAATTACTAATCCACCTAACAGTTCCATTGTCTATTCTGCATGTTACTAACTTTTTTGCAAGAATATCATGGGGGACCTTGTCAAAAGCCTTACTGAAATCAAGATACACTACATCCACTGCATTCCCTTCATCTATCCAGTTTGTAACTCTATCAAAAAAAGAGATGAGATTAGTCTGGCATGATTTGTTTTTGAGAAATCCATGTTGACTTTTAGTGATCATGGCATTCCTTTCTAAGTGGTTACAGGCTGTCTGTTTAATGATCTGCTCTAGAATCTTCCCTAGTATTGATGTCAGGCTGACTGGGCGATAATTATTTGGGTCTTCTTCCCTCCCCCCCTCCTTTAAAGATGGGAACAACATTTGCCCTCTTCCAGTCTGCTGGGACCTCTCTTGTTCTCCAGGAATTCTCAAAGATTATTGACAGTGGTTCTGAGATTACTTCTCCTAGTTCTTTTAATACCCTTGGATGAAGTTCATCTGGAAGTTGGAAAAGGGGAAAGAATTAGACACGTTATCCATGAAGTAAGGACATTAGAATTGAAATTTGTAACAGCATTAGCAAGCAAGAAGCCTGGACTTCTCTAAAAGCAGTCAAAAATTATTGTGAATCTGAAAAACACTGCTTTTCTTTCTAAAGTTACTAATTTTGGCTGCACAAGGCAGCAGGAATAGATAGGTTATTATGTTGCTGAAATAAGGCAGATTCATAAATGAATTGCTGCTGTATACTATAGTTCTTTTTCTAATTCTTACTGACCCCTGCCAGAAACCTACCACTTAACGTGAGGAGCAAAGCAGCTTTGTGATTTAGTTGTGTATGTGTGTGCACAGGAGTGCCTGATGGAACATTTGTACAGTTGGAAAATCTGCTTTTAAAAAATACAGCAAGAAGTATTTTTTAAAAAACATAGTAGATATACTAGGGCTGGAAGAGGGGGTAGGGGAAAGAGAGATTAAGCATGGATGATTTTTCTAAAAAAAATTTATTCCATAAAATCTTGTTGATAGGAAGACAGATATACAATGCAATGGTTTCTTCTACAGAGATTTTATACAAAGCAGTTCACATCTAGAGTTCAGCAGTGCCCACCCCTTGGTCTACAATGATAGCTTCTCTCCTTCCAGCATTATCAAGCACTGCTATAGAAACAAGGCCAAACTCCTTTCCTCCAGTCCATGCCACACCACTGCTCAAGGACACAAAAGAGGCAAAGAAAAACAGAAAAAGCTGTCAATTGGGTAATGAGGGATGGAATGAAAATGCAAAGGTGTGAAGGCAGCAACTGAGTTTGGGATGCCTTGGACCCCTCCCCCCCCGTTTACATGTAAGATGTCCAGTTCTGTAGAAGACAGAACTCCAGTAGGTAGAAACTTTTTGCATCTTGATTTCCATTAATTTCCATTCGTCCAACTGAAACAACATTCATAACCAACTTTGATTTAAATTCAGAGCAGGAGAAAGCTTTGGTTCTACACACATTTGGGACTTCATCTCAGACCAGTGTGGCCAATGAAAGCGGAATGTGGGAGCTGAAATCCAAAACTTATGACAGGCCAAGGGTTCCCAATCCCTGAATTAGTCAGATCTAACTCAGTTGTTGCTGAAAACCCATTTTCTGTGGTTTCTGTGCCAGCCTTTGGTCCTCCAGATCTTGTCAATACCCACTTCCCAAATCCCATGCTGGCCAGGGCTCCCAAGAGCTGGAAGTTTAAAACATCTGGAGGGTCAAAGGTTGAGAACCACTGTCCTGTGCAACTATTAAGGATAACAGAAGCACTGCCCTCCTTTTCCATCTGGTCATCCTGCTTATTAGAAGGTTTGGCCACCAGGGAGGCAATAGCAGTATACATATAAGGCCTTTTCTCAAGATAAGGAACTACAGAATTGTTTTGGACATTGTCTTCAGCCCTAAATCAGGTAGCCAGTAATGTGGCATTAATGTTCTACAAGTGAGACCAACAGAGTGATCAAATGCAGAATCAGTTACATCCATACACCCAAATCCTCTATACTTTTCAGTTTATATCTTCTCCCTTCTCCTATATCCCAGCCTTAAAATCTGATAAAAGGGATGCCATATCTCCTGCTTATTTTAGCAAGTCAGGTTGAAGCCCTTTTCAATTATAATAAATTTGGAACCTTCAGTCAGTTTTGCTTCCTGATTACAAAAAGGCCAATTCCGCTCTAGTTTCAGAAAGTTTTTTTTTTTTTTTTTTGGACAGAGGAAATCATGATTAAAAAGCAAACTCTATATTCCACACCTCTGCTTCCCGAGGGACTTTGTTTCAGGTTTTGCAAATCCTGTTGCACAGGCCTAACTGTGTATAAAAGAAACAAAAATGAGGTCTCTGAGCAGCATTTTGGGTAGGGAGGCTGCTGTTGTCCATTGCAAAAAAAAATTAAAAACATTTCCGCACACCCCAAGACACAGATATGCCATTTAAGACCTTTACAAGTCCTCCACAGGATAACATAAAACTGGTCAGTAGTGATTCTGCATATTAAGTACATCAAAAAGACAAACAAAAAATCCCAGAAGACCTCTGTTAAAGTGTCCATTTCTTGCTAGGACTGCATGTTTAAGTTTCTTTTGTACAGAGCAAACAGACACATATACACACGAGCCTCCTGCCCACCAGCTTCAAACACTGCTCTCCAATATTATTTCTCTTCCAGTGGGGGGGGGGGGAAGGGACATTAAGTGAACCAGTCCATATTATTTACATCAGAACAGAAGAAGGGGGGAATTACCCTCACATATGTTGGAACTGTCCAGGACTAATGTGAGCCAGAACACTCAGCTATAAGCAAACAAGGGCATATTGCTGTATCATCTGAGGTATAGTTTTTGTTTTCTTGCGTGATCTGATGGCACTCAAGGCAAACTCCTTGCAATGAAAGGCTTCTTCTGGACAAGATTCTGTCCTAGCCTTCTCCATTCCCTGGAGAAGAAAGAGTCATTTCCTGGATATGTTATGAAGGCAAATCTTGGGCAAGCCTCAAGAGTCCTCTTTGACTTGGAAGAAGAAAACAGCAGACGTTCCAAAGCTTCTCCTCTTCAGCTATATATATTTTTCTTAAAAGAAAAATTCATGGTCGATGATATCTGGAACAGAGATTAAGAAAATTATATTGTGTTTTGTGATGGCAATTACTATGGAGCAGAGCATAGAGAAGTTACCTTTCTGCACTCTGATCTTCCACAATCCCCTAGCCAACAAAGGCATTGGCCACTAGGATTCTGGAACTTACATTATGAAGCTTTGCATTAGATTAGTGCTTGTGAAAATGGTGACCCACAGATTGGTACCAGTCCACAAGCCATTGACTGCCCCTCTGAAGAGTTTCCAGGAAACTATGTGAACATAATAATATGTCACAAATATGAAAGTGGTTCCTAGCACATCTGGGGGGAAATATGGAACTTTGGTACTTACAGTGAAGGTCTTTTTTCAACTGCAGACATAGGTATACTATTCTGGGTTGTATCCTCCCACTGGAGAAGCAGGGTTTGTGCTAAATAGTTGACACCTTTACCTGCTGTGGGGGTGACGTCTGTCAAGTTTCAGGTAATAAGTGCCAGATTAGAGAGAAATCAACAACTAGTAATTTACACAACTAAAAGTATTGTGGGCTCAGCAAGCACAGCCAAAGAACATAATGGGTGGGATAGTCTGGGGCTGATGTCCTCATGACCAAATAGCCTCCCAAGTAACAATTTACTTGTTTGAGATCCAAAGTGGACCTGTAGTCCACACTGAATTTGACATGATAAAGTCAATGGAATAGGAGCCATGACATGTCTATGAGTGGGGACTTCTTCTATTTCCTGGGTGTCCAGCAGGTGCTGAACGCTTAAAGGACTAATAGCTGTTTTCTTGAACAATTTCATAGAATCATAGAATTGCAGAGTTGGAAGAGACCACGAGGGCCATCCAGTCCAACCCCCTGCCACACAGAAAATCTTGATCAAAGCATCCCCGACAGATGGCAATCCAGCCTCTGTTTAAAGACCTCCAAGGAAGGAGACCCCACCACGCTCCAAGGGAGTGCGTTCCACTGCCGAACAGGTCTTACTGTCAAAAAGTTCCTCCTAATGTTGAGATGGAATCTCTGTTCCTGGAGCTTGCATCCATTGCTCCGTGTTCCAGTCTCTGGAGCAGCAGTGATGTGGGAGACTATAGAAAAAGGTCCAGTGGGGAGTGGAGAAAATGCCAAGAGATGGTGTTTAAGACCCAAGAGTCTGTGACCATATTCATCCACTTAGGAACAAAATGCTGGAAAGTGTGTAAAGTTAATGTTGTTTTCTACCCTTCTTGTTTTAGCCTGGAGGGGCCCTATTAAAGGGCTGTGTCTGCTGCTTGCACTGTTGTTTAAGTCCACTCATGGAGGGCTTGCAAGGCCTCTGATCTTTTGGATGAAAAGAAGGCCAAAAGGAATGAAAAGGTTGAGAATATTGTGGCTTTTTCTCATGCTTCTTGCTACCAGCATACCTTTTTCATATTGCCTTTTTCTTCTCCTGTAATAGATCCCCAAACCACATCCCACCCTTGAAGGAGATTAGGCCTAGACTTGGCATCCACATTCCAGTTACAAGTGCCACCTAGTGTTCACATCAGATGCCATAGCCATTGCAGCATACTGAGGGGAGTCTAGGCTTGCATTTGCTATGAACTGTTGCCATGAAAGCATTGGCCAACTTGTTAATTCCTTTCCATACTTTTGTAGTCTCTACAGGGATTTCAGCAAAGAGTTCTTTAGCCCATCTTATGGATACTCTAGCAAGCAATTAAGTGACTTCTGAAAACCTTAAACAAGGACAGTTGCCTCCTGAGATCTTTGGTGGTCTCTCTAGTTTGGTTTTTGTTTGTTTGTGTGTGTGTGTGTGTGTGTGTTTGGTCATCAGAAGCCTTAAGTAGGCCATCTGAATCCTTGGGATAAATAGAGCCTGAGACGAATGACTGGGGCATACACACGGACAGATTGCTTACCTATAACTGTGCTTCTTCGAGTGGTCATCTGTGAACACACACACATTGGTTATCTGCGCCTGTGCTGAGCATCATCTGGAACTTTCCATAGCTGTAAAGCAAGGCTTTTGGCAGTAGCCACGACCCTCCTATAAGTATCCCTCTGGCTCCCACCCATCTCCTCAGTTCCATGTCCACTGTAAAAGCAGTGAACCTAGAAGAGGAATGGCAAGACATGACAAGGGGAGGAAGGGAAGGGTTGTGTGAGTTCACAGATGACCACTCAAAGAACCACAGTTACAAGTAAGCAATCTGTCCTTCTTTGTGGTTTCTGTGACTCACAGACATAGGAGATTAGCAAGCTACTAACCTTGGAAGGTGGGAATGTCTTGCCAATACTCCAAAAGGTGACATCAGTGGGGAAGCAGTGATGATAGCATGGCCCTGTCGAAGGTCATGTTAGCTTGAGCCTGTGAGTTGAGTCTATAATTGGTGACAAAGGTCAGTGGTTGTGACCAAACTGCTGCCTTGCATATGACCTGTAGTGGAACGCTGGCTAAGAAGGCTTTGGAGGCCGCCATGGCCCTAGTTGAGTGTCCCCTGATTCTTTGAGGGGGAGCCTTAGCCATCTGGTAAGTAAGATATATGGTGGAGACCACCCATTTGGAGAACCGTTGAAGAGAAACTGGTAGGCCTTGTTTGGCTTCAGAATAACCTATGAAGAGCCTGGGGGATTGTCTGAAAGGTGACGTCCTGTGTACATAGAAAGCTAAGGCCTGTTGTGCATCCAGGTAATAATGGAGATTCTGATCCAAATCTGCGGATGGGTTCTGCGTAAAAGAAGGGACAATGATGTCTTGATTTAAATGAAATGCCAAGAGAACCTTTGGAAGGAAATGACTTGGATGAGGAAATAGAGGGTATGCTTATCAAGTTTACAGATGACACCAAATTAGGAGGAGTAGCTAATACCCTAGAGGACAAGATCAAAATTCAAAATGACCTGAACAGACTAGAAAGCTGGGCCAAAGCTAACAACTGGATGGCCCTCGTGGTCTCTTCCAACTCTGCAATTCTATGATTCTATGAAAATGAAATTCAATACGGAGAAATGTAAAGTACTGCACTTAGGATGGAAAAATGGAACGCATAGATATAGGGTGGGGGAGACCTGGCTGGACAAGACTATGTGCGAAAAGGATCTAGGGAGTCCTAGTAGATCACAAGTTGTACATGAGTCAACAGTATGATGCGGCAGCTAAAAAGGCCAATGTGATTTTGGACTGCATCAATAGAAGTATAGTGTCTAGATCAAGGGAAGTAATAGTGCCACTCTATTCTGCCTTGATCAGGCCTCACCTAGAATACTGTGTCCAGTTCTGGGCACCACAATTCAAAAAGGATATTGACAAACTGGAGTGTGTCCAGAGGAGGGCAACTAAAATGGTGAAAGGTCTGGAAACCATGCCTTATGAGGAAAGACTTAGGGAGGTGGGTATGTTTAGCCTGGAAAAAAGATGGTTAAGGGGCGATATGATAGCCCTGTTTAAGTATTTGAAGGGGTGTCACATTGAGGATGGAGCAAGCTTGTTTTCTGCTGCTCCAGAGACTAGAACACGGAACAATGGATGCAAGCTCCAGGAACGGAGATTCCACCTCAACCTTAGGAGGAACTTTCTGACAGTAAGAGCTGTTCAGCAGTGGAACACACTCCCTCGGAGCATGGTGGGGTCTCCTTCCTTGGAGGTCTTTAAACAGAGGCTGGATGGCCATCTGTCGGGGATGCTTTGATCAAGATTTCCTGCATGGCAGGGGGTTGGACTGGATGGCCCTTGTGGTCTCTTCCAACTCTACAATTCTATGATTCTATGATGTCTGGTCATAGTACTGCCCTATTGGAGTGGAAGTGGAGATAAGGTGGGTCAGAACAGAGGGTGCAAAGTTCGCCAGCTTACTCTGTAGATGTGATGGCAAGGATAAATGCCATTTTCCAAGTGAGCAGACCGAGGTCTGTGGTAGCCATGGGCTTGAAGTGGGGTTGGGAGAGATGGGTGAGGATGAGGTCCAGATTCCAGTGTGGCATAGGGCCGAGTGTTGGGGGGGATAATTTGGATGCCCTTAAGGAGCCTTTTAACCATGGGGTTCTGCTCAAAATAAGTAAAGAGGTAGTACAGGAATACCTTCTTAATCTAAATGAATTTAAATCTCCAGGACCAGATGAACTACATCCAAGAGTATTAAAAGAGCTGGCAAATATAATCTCAGAGCCATTGGCAATAATCTTTGAGAACTCCTGGAGAACAGGAGAAGTCCCAGCAGACTGGAGGAGGGCAAACGTTGTTCCCATCTTCAAAAAGGGGAAAAAAGAGGATCCCAACAATTATCGTCCAGTTAGTCTGACATCAATACCAGGGAAGATTCTAGAGCAGATCATTAAACAGAGAGTCTGTGAACATTTATAAGGCAATGCCATAATCACAAAAAGTCAACATGGGTTTCAGAGAAACAAGTCATGCCAGACTAATCTGATCTCTTTTTTTGATAAAGTTACCAGCTTGGTAGATGAAGGGAATGCTGTGGATATCGCATACCTTGATTTCAGTAAGGCCTTTGACAAGGTTCCCCATGACATTCTTGCAAACAAGCTTGTAAAATGTGGGCTAGACAAGTTAACTGTTCAATGGATTTGTAATTGGTTGACCGGCCGAACCCAAAGGGTGCTCAGCAGTGGCTCCTCTTCGTCTTGGAAAGATGTGACCAGTGGGGTGCCACAGGGTTCTGTCCTGGGCCCAGTGCTATTCAACATCTTTATCAATGACTTAGATGAGGGAATGAGGGGCATACTTATCAAATTTTCAGATGACACCAAATTGGGAGGAGTAGCTAATACCCTAGAGGACAGGATCAAAATTCAGAATGACCTGGATAGACTGGAGAGCTGGGCCAAAGCTAACAAAATGAAATTCAATACGGAGAAATGTAAAGTACTGCATTTAGGGCGGAAAAATGAAATGCATAAATATAGGATGGGAGAGACCTGGCTGAATGAGACTACGTGCGAAAGGGATCTAGGAGTCCTAGTAAACCACAAGTTGAACATGAGCCAACAGTGTGATGAAAAGGCCAATGCAATTTTGGGCTGTATCAATAGAAGTATAGTGTCTAGATCAAGGGAAGTAATAGTGCCACTCTATTCTGCCTTGGTCAGACCTCACTTAGAATACTGTGTCCAGTTCTGGGCACCACAATTCAGAAAGGATATTGACAAATTGGAGCGTGTCCAGAGAAGGGTAACTAAAATGGTGAAAGGTCTGGAAACGATGCCTTATGAGGAGATACTTAGGGAGCTGGGTATGTTTAGCCTGGAAAAAAGACGGTTAAGAGGCGATATGATAGCCCTGTTTAAGTATTTGAAGGGATGTCATGCTGAGGATGGAGCAGGCTTGTTTTCTGCTGCTCCAGAGACTGGAACACGGAGCAATGGGTGCAAGCTCCAGGAACAGAGATTCCACCTCAACATGAGGAGGAACTTTTTGACAGTAAGAGCTGTTAGGCAGTGGAATGCACTCCCTCGGAGTGTGGTGGGGTCTCCTTCCTTGGAGGTCTTTAAACAGAGGCTGGATGGCCATCTGTCGGGGATGCTTTGATCAAGATTTCCTGCATGGCAGGGGGTTGGACTGGATGGCCCTCGTGGTCTCTTCCAACTCTGCAATTCTGTGATTCTGTGAAAGAGGGAACACCAGAAGGTAGATGAAAGTTAATAGCTGACAGTTAGCCCTTGGAGTAAGGATACAGAAAGTCCCTGGTTAGATAGTTAGAGGAGAATGTCCAGAACACGGGTTACTCTGGTTTGGTGTTGTGTATCCATTCGTGGAGTGAGAAATTATAGGAACTTCAACTACTTGTAGGTGTAGGCTTTTCTGGTGGAGGGCTTATGTGCTGCTGCAAGGTGGTCTTGGATCTCCTGGGAGAAATGGTCTATGGACGAATCCTCCAGACGGTTAAGCGAAGGATATGCACATCTGGGTGCTGGATTCAGCCTCCGTGTATGGAGAGGAGGTCTTGCCGATGTGGGAGCCAGAGGTAAGTCCATTTCGATAAGAGGAGTGGGGAGAACCAGGGTTGTCTGGGCCACATTATGAGAATGTAGTGTGCTCCATCCCTGGAGATTTTGGATATTACCCTGGTGATGAGGGAAATGGGGGGAAGGTGTGACCAGTTGTGGAGATACTCCTTTTGATCTGCAGGATGTTGTCTTGTCAAGGAAAATGGACATTGCAGTGCTATTATGTCCATGGGCCTTGAATTTTCAAGCTAGGCAAAATATGGTCTAATTTTTGGCCTGTTCTTCCGCAGTCCTGGCTGTGACATTGTCGGAGGTCAGACAGAATGTAAACATCCATTTACTGAGAGAAGTGTTCCAGGCTTTTTCTGTCTTATCTCTCATTCTCTCACGGCCTCGCGTTTTTGTTGCGTGTCTGTGAGAAATACACAGAGCTGCTTTTTGCTTTCTAGCTAGATGGCTGCATCATATTTATTTATTTATTTATACCCCGCTCTTCAGCCACAAGACTATCAGAGCGGCTTACAAATTGTTTTAAGCAATAGCAATTTTCAAGCAGCCAGAATGTAGCTTCTTTTAAACATTCAAATAAAAAGCCTGAAAGGGATATTTTTCATCTGTCTCCATGTTTTCATGCATCTACACACCTGGTATGCAGGGAGGGCATAAAGTCCTCATGTTTTTGCTGTTTCTACTATTTGTTCCCTCTGGACAGAATGCTCAGAGGGACAGCATACCCTGACAGGTTATGGGCCTAGAACTGGATTTATCATGGGCATGGGATTGTCCAGGGTGTCCTTTTTGCTGCCTTGGTGTGTTATCTGATTTTGATTTAATTTTGGAGATGTTTTTGGGATTCCTGTCTACACCTGGCAAGTCTCGAGGAGTTGATGAGCCTGAGGGAGCAGATCATCAATCCTGGATGCTGAGATGCCTGAACGCTGCTGAGAAGAGCTGTCTGATGGTCCTGTCTGGTAAGCTACCCTGTTAAGGAACTTACCCAGCTGAGAGGGGCTTGATAGTTCAAAGTTGCAGCCATGGCATTCTGTCCGAGAGGAGGAGGGATTCTCCTCTTTGAAAGATTAAATGATAGGAATTACCATACATGGGCTGTGAAGATGGAGGCCTATCTGCGCCAGCAGTTGATTTATGGCCCCATCGTAACAACCCCAGGGCCCAATGCTTCAGCTGAAGACAAATGTGCTGAGGAAAAGGCCAAGGCTTCAATCATTTTGGGGTTGGAGGACAGCCAACAGATGTATGTGAGAAGATGTGTTTCGGCTCAGTGGACCTGGCAAGTTTTAAGAGAGGTTTATGTGCATGAATCCACCCGCTCCCAGATTATACTGACGTGTAAGCTGTACCAGTCGAGGCTGCAACCTGGAGGGGATGTAGCTGCCCACATAGCATTGCTGCATGATCTGTTTGACAGGCTACATGAAGTAAATGTGGATTACTGTGAGCAGAGTCAGTGTCACATCCTATTATCATCCTTGGATGAATCTTATGATAGTTTGATCCAAAGTTTGGAGCAAATTCCAGCCAGAGACTTGACCATGAACTATATTACTGGCTGTTTGCTGGAGGAGCAGAATAAATGGCTTGAGCACAGGCAGGTTTTACAGCTGCCTCAGTCCAAGAATTCCACAATCAGCTCTGCAGCTGGCTCTAAGCTGTACAGTGAGAGCGAAGGACCTGCTTTTGCTGTGAAAGCAAAGAGTTGCTGGAGCTGTGGTGAGAAAGGACATTCTTCCAAGGATTGTAAAAATAAAGCCAAAAAGAAGGGTAAAGACAGTAAGTCTAGCCAGAAAAAATCTGGCACTAGCATGACTGTTTCTGCTGTGGTCTTACAGGCAACAAAAGAACATGGAAAATGGCTATCGGCCTGGGCACTAGATAGCGGGTGTTCTGAACACATTTCCAACTCTAAAGACTTTTTTGTGGATATTGAAATGGCTAACCCTTGCAATGTGAGTTGGGTCACATTGGGTCAATGTCAAAATGTCTGGGTGAGGGTACTTGCTTTATATCATGTCTTAACACAAATATAAAAAATGTCCAGTTTGTTCCTGATTTAAAGATGTGTTTGCTTTCTGTTGCAAAATTGACACAGGAAGGTTGTTTTGAAGGATGATGCTATTTTGGCTGAGGGTGTGTTTCACAATCAATTATATTACATGTATGATTGTCCCCAGCAGCCTGAAGCTCATTCTGTGATGTCAAATACTCCCATGCATGACAATTGTGTTCACTTGATGCATAGGATGTTTGGACATCCCAGCTATAAGGTCCTTAAACAAATGCCTGACATGGTAAATGATTTAAGGATACAGGAGTGTCACAAATTCTTGGATTGTGGGGTTTGTAAACAATCCAAAAGTAAGATCCTTGCTATTCCAAAATTCAGTGACAGGAGGTCAAAATGAATTCTGGAGTTGGTGCACGTGGATCTGGCTGGCCCCTTTCCAGAATCGTTTTGTGGGGGAGGTTTGCCCTGGTAATTGTAGATGACTACAGCTGTTACTCATTTTGTTTCCTACTCAAGAGTAAGGATGAAACTTTTGAGGTTTTCAAACAATGCTTTTCTTTCATTGAAAGGCATTTTCCTGAGAGGCTCTCTGCTCTTCAGTCAGATAGAGGGGGGAATTCATGTCCCATGAGTTCCAAAGGTGGCTAAAGCAGAAGGGAATTTTCCATAGGATGTCAGCCCTAGGACCCCCAGTCACAACGGAGTTGCGGAAAGTTTGGCGTTCTGCAAACAATGAAAGATAGCCTGATGATTGATGCAAACTTTGAAAAGAAATACTGGCGGGAGGCCATGTTGACAGCTAATTATTTGTGTAACCGCATTCCAAGTTCTGTGGTGTCAAATACCCCATTTTTCATGTTCTATGGCAAGAAGCCAGCTGTGAAGCACATTTGGATCTTTGGATCCTATGCATGGATAAACATTCCCAAGGTAGCCAGGTGAAAGGGTGATCCTAAGGTTAGAAGGCTGAGATTTCTGGGTTATGAGCAAGGCAGTAAGGCATGGTGTTTTGCAGTCCCAAATGGCAAAGTTCTGATTTCTAGAAATGCTAAGTTTGAGGAGCATGTAAATTGGAGCCATGTGCATTCTAACCCAGAAGTGCTTCTGCCTTTAACAAGTAGCTGGATCAGGTGCTAGCTCTTCCCCAAGACCTGAATGGAGAGCTCCACAACAGGAGAGTTCTGACACAGAAAGTGAGTCTAAAAGTGACTGAAAGTGAACCTGATCCTGTCATTCCCCAGGATTCAAGCAGAGGTTTACTGTGCAAAATGTGAGAGTGTGTCACCTCAGAGGTTTACTGTGCAAAATGTGAGAGTGTGTCAGGTAACTTTTGAACCTGACAGTTACACTGAAGTTCTGAAGTTAGCTCAGGATGAGCAACAAAGGTGGAAATGTGCAATGGAGGATGAAATGAAATCCATTGCAGACCATGATGTGTATGAAGTTGTCCTACTGCCAGAGGGGCAGAAGGCTGTTGGGTGCCATTTATTACAAAAAGAAATAAATGCATGATGGTAATGTCAAATACAAAGCACATTTAGTGGCAAAGAGTTATTCACAAATAAAGTATCTGAATTATGATCAAGTGTTTGCACCCACTGCCCGGGCCCCAAGTATCAAGATTGCTTTGTCTGTTGCAAGTTTGCACAGGTTCAAAGTTAACCATTTTGATGTGGAAACTGCCTATCTAAATGCCCCACTGGATGAGTGCATTTACGTACAGCAGGTTTACTATTAACCCAAGGTCTGAGAGGAGGTGAAGAGTAACTTCTGTGTCCCGTAGCAGTTGTTCTCTTGAGTCGGAGACAACTAGCCAGTTGTCTTTGTACAGGAATATTATTATTCCCTGTTGTCAGAGCCAGGCCACCACGACTGCCATACATTTCATAAAGACACGTGGGGCAGTGGACAATCCAAAAGGAAGGACATGGAACCTGAACATGCTCTGCCCTATTGAGAATGCAAGGAACCATCTATAAGAAGGGTAAGTGTCTCGGAGAGCGATGGTTGCAAACCAGTCCCCTTTCTTCAGCAGTAGGAGGATGGAGTGGATTGTCACCATGCAGAAACGCCTCAGTTTAATGAAGCTGTTGACTGCCCTGAGGTCTAGAATGGGGCAAAGACCTCTGTCCTTCTTTCTATCATGGATGTGTTGATCGGTTTGATGGTTCCCTTTTGGAGGAGCGTATGGACTTTGTCCATTAGAGTGGGTAACAGGGTAGTGGATTGAAGGACACCCACAGGGAGAAGGGAGTCCAATTCTATGGCGTATCCTAAGGATGATCCTTAGGACCCATTTGTCCGTGGTGATACAGGACCAGATGTCTATATGGTGAGCAAGTCTGCTACCGAAGAAAGGAGGGCTCGATAGGGAGAGTGGGGGAGTAAAAAATGGCATTTGGGCTGGCCGTTGCCCTTTTTCTTGTAAGGCTGGTGGAATTGGTTTTGTGACTTCCTGGGTACATTGGCAGGAGGTCCCGTGTCCCTTGGGCAATGGAAGGTTGGTGGGCTGTAGGCCCTTTGTGTACTGACGGGGGGGGGGTTGTGCCATGAAGATCTTGGTCTGGAGTAGGAAGGGGCTTGAGAAGAGAGACCGAACTTCCTTACCATGAGTCACATTTTGTGCATTAGCTCCAGTTTGTTATCTGTCTCCTTGTCGAATAGACTGTCTTCGCTGAATGGGAGATCCTGGACTGTGGCTTATGTTGAGAGTCCTATAGTGTAGCCAGGCACGCCTGCAGAGAGGTATCACTGTTGGTTTCTGATGTGCAGTCTGTGACATGAAAGTATGGATTGATTTGTTGAGCACCGAGGGAGTGTGTCTCAGTTTGAATGGTGCAGACAAGGCGTTTGTCCTCCTCCAGGAGCTTGTCTATGAGAGGTATCATTCTCTCCCAGAGGTGCTGCTAGTAGGCACCTGAGCAGGCCGAGTTGTTTGAGACACCTAGAGTGAGGGTGGCTGTAGAATACCTTTTTGCCCATTGCATCCAGTTTCTTGCCCTCCTTTTCCAAGGGAGAGGAGTGCTGTTTTTGTGAGGACTTTGACTGGGCTGCGTCAATGATGACAGAATTCGGTCTTGGATACCGAAGTAACCACTCTCTGTCTGGTGTTACTTGATAGAAAGAGTCAACCTTTTCCGCTGTAGGTGGTATTGTTGATGGGGTTGCCCACAATCAGCGTGAGATCTTAAGGATTGAGGGTAGAATAGGTATGGAAGCAGGTGTTGGTATATTTGCATGGATACGGTCATACACAGGATCGACGGATTTGGGCTTGTGTTCCCTACACTGGAGGCCCAGGGCTTGTACCATCCTAAGGGTCCGTTCAGCAAAATCCCTGATGTCATCGGTGGGGAAGGACAGGTCCCTTTACCCTAGGTTAGATGGTGGGGAGGTTTCGCCATGGCCTATGGATGCGACCGACTCAGCATCTGAGAGCATGAGGGTGTTGGAGAAGTAGACTGCTCTGGGGATGGAGTTCGCGTCCTTGGTTATAAAGAAGTTGACCTAGGAGGGACCAGTGGGGGTGCCTCTGTGGTATGGATGGGAGGAGGAGGAAGTGGCTTGACTGGTGCTGTTGGGTGAGTGGGAGCCAGTGGTAGTTGCTGAGGCGGTCAAATTGGTTGGGTGGATTCATGCTGAGGGTGAGGTATGTTGTAGATGTGTCAGAGATATGGATCCCAAAGATGGTAGAATAGATCCCTGTATAAGCTGTGTGGGGAGCAGTTGTGGGATCTAGACCTTGTGCGGCTACTGTAGCAGCTTCAGTTTGAGGAGTTGCAACTACAGGAGCAATGGTCTCTACAGCATCTATCCCTCGATCATCTACTGCAGTGGTATTGGTTTTATGAGTCGTGATCCCTTGATCTGTGTCCTTGGAGTGGTGGGTTCTGGAGTGTCGATCCCTAGGGTAGTGATGTGTTCGAGAACATCTATCCTGGGGGCTCCATTCCCTGGAGCGGGTGCACGAGCATCTGTCATGGGAGTATCTTTATCTGGGAGTACGGTCTTGAGACGGGGTGTGAGAGCGATCCCTGGGTTGGGGGGTCGGTTAGTGGACAGAGCACTGTAAGGAGGAGGCACATGAGTGCAAGCATCTCCTGTTGGCCTTGGATTCAGAGGCAGATCTTTGATTGACAGGGTTCCTTTTGTCAATGACCTGAACAGATTCCTCCCGTATGGGTGAGTGATCCAGGTCAAAGTGTTTTCGAAGGTGAGCCTGAGTGGGCTGTCCCTGTTCAATGTCCTGTGTTGAGGAGCAGTTGCTCTTGATCTGGGGGGATGACTTGGTTGAGGTTGACAAGTTCCACCTCTGAGACAGAGCCTATGCCGACTTGGATGATCTGGGAGCTGGCAGGGGAGACTTCTCTGTGTGGTAGGGTCAGTGCAGGGGATGGGGTGAGCTCTTGTCAATGCATGGGAGGATTAAGGTTCCCACTGTTGCTCCTGGGTGAGAAAAGCTGAGATGGAAGGAGCCTCCCTGGGTTAGTGAGGTTTCTTTTTCTTTGTCTTCTTTGGGAGAGAGTGCCCGTGCAAATGGCTCTCCAATTGAACCATCGGAGTGGAGGTCCATTTTGGGGCTTTCAGTGCAGTGGCTGAAATCATAGTGGGTTTGTCCAAAAGAGAGCACTTGGTAGCGATTCAGATAGATGAACCTGAAATAGTCTCTCCCGGAGGTGATTTCAGAGGAACCGAGACTGTGGCCAACAGAGGGACTGGGGGTTTTAGGGCTTGCTCGTATAGAAGCGCCTTCAACCTGGATTCTCGCTCCTTTCGTGCTTGGGGAGTAAACGCCTTGCAGTGTGTACATGACCCCATATTGTGCTCTTCTCCCAGGCAGAGTAGACAGCGCGAGTGACCATCGTAGGCAGGCATCTTTGCACTTCAGGTCAAGCACCTCTTAAAAGAGGACACAGTCGAGGAAAGCATGGCAGCCACCTTGGAGAATGAAGTCAGGAGAAAACCAAAGGTCTATTACCATTAGATCTCAGATGAAGCTAAATCCAGAGGAAAATCCAAAAGAGTAGTCGAAAAAAGTTCCGTGGTGAAAAGGGAAAACCAAAGTGAAACAGAGAGCAAGGTTCCTTAGATGCTGCTGGTGCAGCTGATGAAAGGATGGGCGGGAGCCAGAGGGATAGGAGGGGTGGGGATACCGCCAAAAGCATTGCTTTACAGCTATGGAAAGTTCTGGATGATGCTCTAAACAGGTGCAGAGAACCCATGCGTGTGAGTCAATGAGACCATGAAGAAGGAAAAGAAGAGGGAGCTTCAGCTTGGACATCATTTCAGAGGAAAGCTCACTCTCCTTCCATCAGGTCCAAATTTCAGGGCAGGGAATGAAGGTTTGATCCTGTTTGAGCTTGTCCCTTCACATTCATGTGTCTCACATTCACGGTTTTGCATATTTGCAGTTTGTAGCTGCTGCTCAACTAGCTCAAGCCCCAAGACCCGACCCTCCTCCCCTCTCCTCCTGTCCTGCCAACAACACAACTCCGTCTTCCTTTCTTACCTAGCACCAAAACAGCACTGCCTGTTTAAAACAGTAAGGTAGTGAAAGCTGATGAAAGCATTCAAGGAGTTGTAGGTGGTGGCAATAGGTGATCCATGTTTCCCAAACCAAAGCTAAAAGTTGCAACCAGCAACACTTGTCCTCCCCCATGCACAAATCATGCCCCTCACCCACACTCACCTCCCCTTCAGCTCTCCCCCCCTCTGTCCTGGCAACAAAACACTCCATCTTGCTTTCTTACCTTGCACCAAAACAGCACTGCCTATTACTTTAAACATTACTGTTTTAAATGGTCAGCGCTGTTTTGGTGCAAGGTAAGAAAGCAAGCTGGAGTTGTGTTGTTGGCAGGGCAGAGGGAAGGAGAGATAGCAGGGAGGTGAGTGTGGGTGAGGGGCATGGTTTTTGTGCCTGGGGGCAGGTGTTGCTACCACGGTAGCAGGTATTGCAGTCCTGTTGGTGGGAGAGAAGTTTACAATACTGTAGTGTAGTATGCACGTTGGGGCGGGGCTTAACTTAATTGCGTTCTTTTCAGTTTTGCAGGGGTGCTCC
This sequence comes from Gambelia wislizenii, assembly GCA_030847615.1. NCBI lineage: Eukaryota > Metazoa > Chordata > Lepidosauria > Squamata > Crotaphytidae > Gambelia > Gambelia wislizenii. The sequence goes on along the minus strand of JAUMIR010000010.1, from coordinate 17,073,878 downwards.
ACTCCTAACCCCAGCGAATGTGAAAGGACAACTGTAATTCTGGGACTTTTTCCTGACTCAGCTTGCTCCTCTGAGGTCCTCCCTTGAGAGATAAGACTAAGTACCGTATATTCCGGCGTATAAGACGACTTTTGAGCACTCAAAAGTGCCCTCCAAAATTGACAGTCGTCCTATACGCCGGATACACTTTGCTTCGCCCACCTGCCTATCTCCTGCCTCTTCGCAAATGGAGCGAAGAGGCAGGAGATGGGGCAGGGGGGTGAAGCAAAGTGTTTTGAAGATCATTCGCCCCCCTCCTCTGCCTTATCCCCCTTTGGGGAGCAACGGAAGAAAGAGGAGGGGGGCGAACATTGCGGTTTGCTGCTGCCGCCGCTGGAGCACTTCTGCAGCGGCCGAGGCAAACCCGCGATTCGGGCGAACGTGCCCCATTTGGCCGCACAGCCTCCGGATCCCCCTCCTGCGCTCTCTCCTGGAAGGGAGCGCAGGAGGGGCATGCAGAGGCTGCGCGGCCAAACCGCGATTCGCCCCTTCTCCCCACCTTCCTGGAAGGCGAGGAGAAGGGGCGAACGTGCCCGGTTTGGCCGTGCAGCCTCCGGATCGCCCTCCTGCGCTCCCTCCTGGAAGGGAGCGCAGGAGGGGCATCCAGAGGCTGCGCGGCCAAACCGCGATTCGCCCCCTCTCCCCACCTTCCTGGAAGGCGAGGAGAAGGGGCGAACATGCCCGGTTTGGCCGTGCAGCCTCCGGATCGCCCTCCTGCGCTCCCTCCTGGAAGGGAGCGCAGGAGGGGCATGCAGAGGCTGCGCGGCCTAACCGCGATTCGCCCCTTCTCCCCACCTTCGTGGAAGGTGAGGAGAAGGGGCGAACATGCCCGGTTTGGCCGTGCAGCCTCCGGATCCCCCTCCTGCGCTCTCTCCTGGAAGGGAGCGCAGGAGGGGCATGCAGAGGCTGCGCAGCCAAACCGCGATTCGCCCCTTCTCCCCACCTTTCTGGAAGGCGAGGAGAAGGGGCAAACGTGCCTGGTTTGGCCGCACAGCCTCCGGATTGCCCTCCTGCGCTCTCTCCTGGAAGGGAGCGCAGGAGGGGCATCCAGAAGCTGCGCGGCCAAACCCACGATTCCCCCCTTCTCCCCACCTTCCTGGAAGGTGGGGAGAAGGGCCGAACGTGCCCCTTTCGGGCGCACAGCCTCCGGATCGCCCTCCTGCGCTCCCTCCTGGAAGGGAGCGCAGGAGGGGCATCCAGAGGCTGCGCGGCCAAACCGCGATTTGCCCCTTCTCCCCACCTTCCTGGAAGGGAGCGCAGGAGGGGATGCAGAGGCTGCGCAGCCAAACCGCAATTCGCCCCTTCTCCCCACCTTCCTGGAAGGTGGGGAGAAGGGGCGAACGTGCCCCGTTTGGCCGCACAGTCTGCGGATCGCCCTCCTGCGCTCCCTCCTGGAAGGGAGCGCAGGAGGGGCATGCGGAGGCTGCGCGGCCAAACCGCGATTCGCCCCTTCTCCCAACCTTCCTGGAAGGTGGGGAGAAGGGGCGAACGTGCCCGGTTTGGCCGTGCAGCCTCCGGATCGCCCTCCTGCGCTCTCTGGAAGGTGGGGAGAAGGGCCGAACGTGCCCCTTTCGGGCGCACAGCCTCCGCATCCTCCTCCTGCGCTCCCTCCTGGAAGGGAGCGCAGGAGGGGCATGCGGGGGCTATGCGTTGGAAGAGGGGGGTCGTCTTATAGGGCGAACATATAACAAACTCTGCATTTCTCCTTAAAATTGGGGGGTCGTCTTATACGCCGGGTCGTCTTATACGCCGGAATATACGGTACTCCTATAGCTCATGTCATTCCTCAATAGAAACCCCCTGAAGAAAACAGTGTGTTGTCAGGATAATGGGATATGTAACTCAGAAATTTATAATGTTAAAGAGAAAGTATGACATGTTACAGCCTGCAGGAGCCAGTAGTGAGAAGGCCAAATGCAGCTGGCTAGAATATCTTGATTACACCTGGGAAGCTGGCGTGGGAAGTGAGAAGGCCTGAAGCCTTATCTCTGTGAGAGAGAATGTGTGTGGGGAACCACTGTCTCTGTATTATTGAGTGATGCTCTGTGTCTATATAGCTCTGTCTGAACTTTGCAGTGACAGGACTGCACTGTACATTGAGCTGTGATACATAGTCTTTATGAGAGGCATCTCAGACTCATTGTAAATATCATGATAATATCACGATAGTAATATCACGATAGTAAATATCACGATAGTAAAGAGAAATAGTTTAGACACATGTCTGTGTCTGTGTGCTCATTTCTTTGCCTGATGAATGCAACTCTGCTACAACAACTTTTGCTGCCTTGATATGCTCAGAGGTACCAGTGTGCTACTGTGTCAGGTTATGGACCCAGTCTGCACCAGTCTGCTGTGGTCAGTCTATGCCAATATGCTGTGGAGTGCTGTCTGTGAAGTTCCTGGCCAAGAGTGCGGACCTATGAGTGAGAGTACAGCTATAGAGGGGCTTGGCGGCTTGATTTATTGCTGGAATGGCATTGACAACTAACCTGAGAGGATTGCCTCTGGAGAGGCTCAATGAGCAACATTATCTGGACTGTTGCATGAAAATGAAAATGTTTTTGTGCCAGGAAGGTCGCTGGGATGCTGTGGTGAATGCTGTTGCTGCACAGCCTACACTGGCTGAGAGAAAGGCTAAGGAGACAGCACATGCAACCATTATATTAGGGCTGGAAGATGCACAGTTGGTCTATGTATGAGATTTACAAATAGCCAAAGAACGTTGGGACACTTTGAGGTAGATTTATGTTCGTGAGATGGCTGGATCAAAATTTCTACTCACGAGGAAGCTCTACAAAGCACAGCTCAGACCAAGTGATGATGTATCTTTGCATTTGCAACATCTAAGGTCTCTGTCTGGCCATTGCATGAGATGGGGCTGTATTATAATGATGCGGAGAAAGTTTATATAATTCTTAGCTCTTTGCACTCAAATTGGGATGCATTAATTAACAGTGTGGAAGGGGATTCCTGAGTGAGAGTTGTCGGTGAATTTTATCTCTGGGAGGCTTCTGGAGGAGCAACAGAGAGACAGGGTTATCTCTCTGGCTTTTCTTCTCAAGTGAAGATTCAGGAAGGACTTATCCCGCGCTTTCTGCAAGCGCGCTGATGACTAAAAAGGCCAATCCGAGATAAACAAGTCCGGCTGCAGAAAGCACAGCAGAAGGTCTCCCTGGGTGATGTTTCAGGGTTGTGATTCTTTCTGCATTGTCGTTTCTCTTCAAGACTTGTTCGGAGTGAGTTTTCAAATAAGGCTGCAGCATTGTGGATAGTGCGTCTCCATGCCTCCCGATGTGAGGCCAGGGCAGATCATTGTTGGTCATCAATTTGGCCAAGCCTGAGATGTTGTTTCAGGGAGTCCTTGTGTGAGAATATGCTTGCAGGTATGATTGTGGGCATGTATGGGTTCCTGGTGAAATAAGGCCCTGAAATGAACCAAGAAAATGGATGCCGCGCAATGCATTGCTGGAGGCGTAACTTGGAAGCCGAACCGAGGAAAGGAGAAAACTTGGAAGCTGAGATGAGAGGCTGACCAAGCATAGCCAAACACAATGGAACTGATAACAGAGTTCGGGAGTGTCCTGTACAAGTAAGTGGACTGCTGGCCAGGCATGACAGAGACAATACCAGCTGTCGGTATGATTGAGGAAGTTCTGAGTGAACATGAAACACACCTTGATCTGCCGAAGGAACTGTCTAATGAACTGTCATGAGATCATACCAGCCCGAAAAGCATGCAGTTCTCAAGGAAGGAGATGGAAAAGGTATAAGAGCTGGGACATTTTCGGCTTGCTTTTATGGTTCCTGTACCGCGGCAACAGACCATCCACACCTTCATGGACGTCTGATCACCGTTCAGGGAAGGATCGTTGTGAGTATGTGGTGCGAGTGTGTGTGTGAATGGAAGAGAGCTCTTGATAGTTAACTGAATGTTTAATGTCTTATATCTAAATAAATGTTACATGCATAGTGACTGAAAACCAAATTTGGTCTCTCTGTGCCTTTTTGCCTGTCACTTGTCTGGGAAAATCTTAAACACTACCTGATTAAAAAGGACCTCTATGTGGTCATAACACTTGTATCATTTTTTTGGAGCACCCCTCTTACGCTGACCCGTGTCGAGTTCACTGTAGAGTACTATTTTTGGGAGGCGATGGTCCTCCATCCTAGAAACGTGCCCTGCCCAGCGCAGCTGTGTTCTCAATATCATGACTCAATGCTGGTGATCCCTGCTTGCTCAAGGACAGCAACATTCATCACATAGTCAGTCCAGTGTATATTTAGGATTGTGCGTATACAGCGCTGATGAAAGCATTCGAGGAGTCGTAGGTGGTGGTGATAGGTGACCCATGTTTCAGACTCATAAAGAAGAATAGACAGTACAATGGCTCTATACATATTGATTTTTGTGCTTCGCCTCAGGTGTTTATTACTCCAGACTCTTTTGTAAAGTCTTCCAAATGGGCTATGTGCCTTTGCTAATCTGTGATCGATCTCTGTCAATCTTGGCATCTGAGGAGATGATGCTTCCCAGGTAGGTGAACTGCTGAACGGACTTGAGCACAGATTTGCCGACAGCAATGTGGGGATGGTGGTGTTCGTCCTGTGGTGCAGGCTGGTAAAGAACCCAAACACCTCTGCAGCTGTTGTAAAGCAGGATGTTAGGTGCTGCAGAGCTGCTTCTGTGTGGGCAACAAGGGCAGCATCATCAGCGAAGAGCAGCTCACGGAATAGATAGTTTAGAGTCTTAGTGTGAGCCCTCAGACGGCTTAAGTTAAACACGCTACCCTCAGTACGGTAGCGTATATAGATGCCGTCGTCTTCTTCAAGCTCTGCCATAGCCCTTTGGAGCATCATGCTGAAGAAGATTGTAAATAAAGTTGGAAGAAGAACACAACCTTGCTTCACCCCATTAGTTATTAGAAAGGGCTCTGAAAGAGCATCTCCGTATCTGACTTGACCGCGCTGGCCCTCGTGTAGCAAGATAATCATTTTAAGGAATTTGGAGGGACATCCTAGTCTTTCCAGGATCTGCCACAGACTTTTTCTACTCACATTGTCGAAGGCTTTGGTGAGGTCGACAAATGTTACATAGAGACCCTTGTTCTGCTCCCTACATTTTTCTTGCAGTTGTCTAAGGGCAAATACCATATCTGTAGTACTCCTATTGGCTCTGAAGCCACACTGGCTTTCAGGGAGAAGTTCTTTTGCAATAGCAGGAACTAATTTGTTCAGGAGTATCCTTGCAAGGATTTTTCCAGCAATAGAGAGCAGTGTTATGCCTCGATAGTTTGAGCAATCGGATTTTGCTCCTTTTTTCTTGTACAGGGTGATGATGACTGCATCTCGGAGGTCTGATGGCAGTTCCCCTTTTTCCCAGCAATTCACAAGGAATTCGTGGAATTTTTCGTGGAGTGCATGACCTCCGTGTTTCCAAACTTCAGGTGGGATTCCATCAATCCCAGCTGCCTTGCCGTTTTTCATCTGCTGTATGGCCTTAAGGGTCTCTTCCAAAGTGAGAGCTATGTCCAATTCATTTTTCATTGGTTTTTGTATCATATGTTGGATAGCTGAGGCTTGGACTACTCGGTTGGCACTAAAGAGACTTTGAAAATGTTCAGCCCAACGATTCAGGATGGAGGCTTTATCAGTAATTAATGTTTGACCATCTGTACTGTATAAGGAGCTTTGGACCTGATAAGTAGGTCCAAACACTGCTTTAAGAGCTTCATAAAATCCTCTATGATCACCCAGATCTGCACAGCGTTGTGTCTTTTCTGCTATATTGATCCACCACTTGTTCTGCATGTCTCGGAGTTTTTGTTGTAGTTTGCTACATGTGAGGCGGAAAGCTGCTTTTCTTACATGACAGGTTGGCTGGGCGAGGTATGCCTGGTGAGCAGCTCTCTTCCTTGCCAACAGCTCCTGGATCTCTTGGTTGTTTTCCAGTCTTGATTTTTCTTGTGGGAGAACCCGAGGGATTCTTCTGCAGACTGGAGGATACTGTTTTTGATATGTTGCCAAAGCACTGTAGGAGAAGGATCTGTAGGATGGTCTTCAAGTTTCGTTTGTAGGTTTGCCTGGAAGTTGTCTCTCATGGTAGCTTGTTGAAGGTTGTTGACTTGGTGTCTCCTCTTTAAGATGCCACCCCTCTTAGGTTTGAACTTAAGATGAAGATTTAGTTTACATCTGACGAGGCGATGATCTGTTTGGCATTCTGCACTGGGCATCACTCAGGTATGATGGACATTGCGAATGTTTCTCTGGCGGACTAGAACATAGTCAATGAGGTGCCAATGTTTGGATCGGGGATGCATCCAGGTTGTCTTCAAGCTATCTTTCTGCTGAAAGATAGTGTTTGTAATAGTCAGCTGTTGTTCTGCACAGAACTCTAGCAGGAAGTGTTCATTATCATTGCAATTTCCAACACCATGCTTGCCTAAGACACCTTTCTAGGCTTCGGAGTTCTTTCCTGCTCTGGCATTGAAGTCACCAAGGATAATAATTTTATCTTCTACAGGGATTTTTTGTATGAGGTGGCATAGGTCTGTGTAGAATTGGTCTTTCTCAACAGGGTCGGCTTGCATAGTTGGGGCATATATACTAAAGAGAACAACATGTGGGAGGCATAAGGAAATAATGCGATCAGAGTGTCCTGTTGGCAAGGTTTCGAGTTTGGAGGCAATGGAGTTTTTAATCATAAAGCCTACTCCTGAAAGATGTTTTTCGGTTTTGGGTTTGCCAGACCAGTAAAGTGTGTAGCCAGCGCCGTGTTCTTTAAGGCTGCCTTCCTTATGGAGACGAACTTCACTAAGAGCAGTGATGTCAATATTAAGTTGTGATAGTTCATGGGCTATTAGGATAGAACGACACTCAGGCCGTCCACTATCTGCAGTCTCGCATGGTTCTGATGTTCCAGCATGCAAGTGTCAGTTTATTTACACCTTTGGAGACCGGTGTGTGCCTTTGTTTCTTTGCCTTGGTTTGACCGCATCAGAAGATGCCCATTGGCCATGGCTACCCAACCAGGTAGATGGGGATGAGCTTTTGTTAGGCCACCTTTTCTAGGCCCCTCTCCATATGGAGCAAGCAGTGCTCTCCTTAAAAAAGGCTGCTTGGTCATTCAGGATGCTGCTGAACAAGACTGTCATCTCAGCCTCGAGTGACCAAAGTCCTGAACCACCTGCATGCAGGGTTGTGTCTGTGGTTTCCAGTGCATCTTTATACCTGCCGTTTCATCCCTCGCCTATCGCTACAGGACTTTTTTGGAACTGGATTTGTCCTTCGAGCTTGTGCAATGGATTTTTCTGGTGGAGAGCAGCATGCACAGAACTGGCCTCACCCTTTAAACCAAAGGTTCATCTGCTGTGGCCTTGCAAACATGGACGCTAGCAGCGAGGTCCTTGGGTCGTAGGTTTGATTAGAGTTTCCTTCTCTTAGATGGTTGACCTTACACGGTTGGACGAGCACCATCTGCCCGGGTTTGGGATTAGAGTTTTCCTTTTCCTAGGATGGTTGCCATAAGTTTAGAGAGCCCATCCTGCCCTTTCACGCTCTTTGTCAGACCCTTCGATTTTGACCTGTCTGGCATGGGAAACCCTACCGGTAGCTATTATGGGTCTCCCCTGTAGGGAGTATTATTTAAGTTATAGGGAAATGGGCACTGAAGAGTATGTTTGCCTACATACAGTATTAGCAAAACCGCCACATTCCTTCAGAATGAAGCTTCAGAATGAAGCTGAGATGTTCTGATGTTGTTCTTGCTGCTATCTGCCATGAAGTTAGCTTCAACTATTGTGACCCTATGAATGACAGACTAAGAGCCCCAGTCATCAACTGCCCTGCTCAGGACTTGCAAAATCCAGACTGGATCAATCCATCTGCAATGTGGTCTTCCTCTTTTCCTACTTCTTCCCATTTGTCTAGGCATTATTGTCTTCTATGAGTACTGTGGTCTCACTGTGTGACCAAAGTATGATAGTTCAGTCCAGTCCTTTTGGCCTCTATGGAGAGTTCAAGCTTAATGAACTCTATGGGGAATTCAAGCTTAATCTGCTCTCAGACCCTTTCATTGACCTCAGACCCATTCATTGAGTCCTTGAGTTCAGGATACGCTTATAAAGATGAAAAACAGATCAGACCCAAGAGTAAATATGGTAACTCTAACTCCAACTCCAAAGTAATCAATATTGAATCTACTGAGTCTGCGTTTGTAGCTAGGAAGTACTGGGAATGTAGATCTACAAATCATTTAGCCAAGCAGTGTCTAAAGAAGGAGCAAGATAGCAGCCGTAAATCAAAGAAGAAAAACAAAGGCAGTCAGAGTACTCAAGCTGTCTCAAGCTGTGGTGAGAAAAGAAAATTCCACAGAATTAACTCGCTTGATTCTGGGTGTTCTGTACATCTGGCTAACAGTGACTCTGAATTTATGAAAATGTCACATGCTAAAATTCCTGATGTAAAACTTGCAAATGGCTGTAAATCCAGTGTGAAAGCAGAAGCTACATGCTTTATTCCCTGTGTTGACAAAATATTGTATGTCCCATCACTTGAAATGTTATTGCTAAGTGTCAGTGTTCTGGCTGCTGATGGGTATGAAATCAGTTTTACTTGTAACAAATGTTATATGTCTAAGAATGGGCAAATATGTGCTGAGGGAGAATTGAAAAATCATCTGTACTACATGCACCCAGAAGCTGAGAGTTCAGTCAAGGCTGTAATGACTAATCCATGACTTGTTTATCTATGTAATGCACAGAAGATGAGGACATGCAAGTTACAAAGTATTAAGAAAAATGCCTGAGGTATGCCATGATATGCAGGTAAAACACTGATATTTTTCTAGACTGCTCAATTTGTAAACAAGCTAAAAGTAAGGTGGCACCTATTCCTAAATTCAGTGACAGGGTGTCAAAAAGAATTTTTGAACTGGTGCACACAGATCTAGCTGGACCTTTTACTCCATCTTTGTGGGGAGCCAGATTTGCTATGATTATTGCGGATTATTTTTCCAGGTTTGGTTTCTGTTATTTATTGAAACACAAATCAGAAGCTTGTGAAGTATTTCAAAATTGGTATAATTATGTGGAAAGAAAACATGATGTGAAAGTTGCTGCTCTACAAAGTGATAGAGGAGTAGAATTTATGTCTGAAAATTTTGAGAAATGGTTAAAAAAGAGGGGCATATTTCATAGACGTTCTGTTCCGTTTATGCCGGCCCACAATGGCATGGCAGAATGCAGATTTGGTATGTTACAAATCATGAAGGATTCCATAATGTTTGATTCTAGAATGGATCAAAAGTATTGGGGTGAAGCAATGCTCACTGCTAATTATATTCGCAACAGATTGTGGAATTCTGTGGTACAAGAAACACCATATTTTATGCTGCATAGCAGGAAGCCACCAGTCAAACATCTGAGAATTTTTGGTAGCTATGCTTGGGTGAACATTCCCAAAGCTACAAGGAGAAAGGGGTCTCCTAAAGCACAAAAAATAAGGTTTGTGGGGCATGAAACTGGCTCAAAGGTGTTTGCACTGGGAAATGGGAAGGTTCTAATTTCCAGAAATGCTCAGTTTGAGGAGTATAGTAATTGGCACCAAGTGCATTCTAATCCTGAAATGCTTCTGCCTGTTAGTGATAATGCTCATGAGCTGCAACAGATGCCAGAGCAGATTTTGTGTAGTGCTAGAAGACCTGCTGTGGAAGTTAAGCAGGAATGGCAGCATGGAGAAGCCCACAACAGGCAGAAAGCAATGAGGAAGAGGAGGTTACTCTATGTTTCATGCCTAGAAGGTCAAGTCTTGAGACAAAAGGCATCCCATCTCAGAAATTTACAGTGCAAAATGCTGTAAGTTTGCCAAGTCACATGTGAGCCTAACAATTACAATGAGGTTCTGCAATTGCCTCAAGAGGAGAGGAAATTATGGGAATCTGCAATGAATTCTGCAATGAGTTCTATGGATGTGCACAATGTTTTTGATGTAGTTGATTTGCCACCAGGGCAACAAACTGTTGGGTGCAGATGGGTATATAAAAAGAAAAAGCTGCATTCTGGTGAAACCAAGTACAAAGCCAGATTGGTTGCACAAGGGTTTTCACAGGTCAAGTATTCTTCATACGATGAGACTTTCGTGCCCACTGCAGAAGCTCAAAGTATAAGAGTAGCATTGTCTGTGGCTAGTCTGAATAATTTTACAGTGCAACACTTTTATATTAGCACAACATATCTGAATGCTGAGTTGAAAGAAACCATTTATATGCAGCAAGCACCTGGGTTTCAAACTAAGAACCCAAACCAAGTGTACAGGTTAAAAAAGGTGATATACGGGTTAAAACAATCTGTGAAAAATTGGAATGAATGTCTGAATAATGTTTTGGTAGCTATTGGTTTTAAGCAATGTATTGCTGATCCCTGTATGTACACAAGGGGAACTCATCAAAAGTATGAAATTCTGATTGCGTTTGTGGATGATCTGTGTTTGATCACTAAAATAAATGAACAGGTGACAACATTAATCCAAGAACTTGGTAACAAAATTCAAATTAAAGATTTGGGTGAAGTGCAACAGTATTTGGGTGTAAATGTAAAAAGACTGGATGATGGGAGTTTTCTGTTTAGCCAAGAGCAGAAAATAGTAAAATTGTTCTCTGATTATAACATGTATGATTGTAAAAGTGCTCCAACACCCATGGTAACTGATTTTGTAAATACCACTGGGGAAACATTGTTTCAGAATACTGAATTGTATCATTCTGCTGTTGGAAGTTTACTTTATTTATCAAACTGGACATGCCCTGACACAGCCTATGCAGTAAACATTCTGAGCAGAATGGTATCAAAACATACACAAAAAGATTGGCAAGGATTGAAAAGAGTGTTGAGATCTGGAATGATTTTTTCATATGCAAATTCACCAATTTTCTTGAGGGCAAAGAAACAGACTATGGTGTCTTTATCGTCTGCAGAAAGTGAATTCACTGCTTTATCAGATTTTTGTTCTGAATTGATTTGGATCAAACAATTGTTCATTGTTCTTGGGATGCCAATACAGGAACCAATTGAGGTCTATGAGAACTCACAAGCCTGTATACAAATGGCAACAGCTGAAGGGGTTAAGCCTCAAACTAAACATGTAGCTGTATGGTATCAGAATGTCCATGATTACCCTGATTTCTTGTCCATCACAAGAGAACCTAGCTGATTTGTTCACGAAACTGCTGGGCCATATCAAATTCCAATACCTGTGTTCAAAACTTGGTATGGTTAAATGTGTGTAAAAACAACTCATTTAAGTATAAATTTAGGGTAGTGTCAGGAAATTTATACTGGGTTATAATGCATATATGGGGTTATAATGCAACCTGTAAAGAGAAAGTATGATATGTTACAGCCTGCAGTAGTGAGATGGCTAAATGCAGCTGGCTAGAATATCTTGATTACACCTGGGAAGCTGGTGTGGGAAGTGAGAAGGCTTGAACCCCTATCTCTGTGAGAGAGAATGTGTGTGGGAACCACTGTCTCTGTATTATTGAGTAATGCTCTGTGTCTATATAAGTGCTGTCTGGACTTTGCAGTGACAGGACTGCACTGAACATTGCAATATGTAGTCTTTATGAGAGGAGTCTCAGTCTCATTATAAATATCACCACAATATGTTTTAGTAAAGAGAAATACGTGAAGTCGAAGGCTTTCACGGCCTGCATCCATAGATTTTCCTTGGTAGCCACAGATGCAGGCGAAACATCAGAAATAAACTTTTCCAGAACACGGCTTCACAGCCTGGAAAAAACCAAGGAAAATCTAAAGAAAAATAGTTTAGATAGATGTCTGTGTGCTCATTTCTTTGTCTGATAAATGCAACTTTGCTACAACAACTTTTGCTGCCTGGACCTCTTGATATGCTCAGAGGTACCAGTGTGCTACTGTGTCAGTGCTGTTGAGACCCAAGTTCTTAGGCTCTGAGACACTGAATCCCCTCTTCCAAGATACAGTTCCCATGTGCTCTGGTGCTGTGACTGTAGCATAGCAGGGCTTTCCCTTTCCTTTCCCCCAACGTTGCCACCTTCTTTGCAGCAGATGAGGGTCAGTCAGAATGCCTAGTGCCTGGGAGGATTGTGAGGAGCTAGAGGATGGACATTCCCATCTGCTTCTCTTCCTAGAACCACCCCACCCCACCCCTCTGAGAAATGGAGGTTTGGTGCACTTAAGGAGTGACTGCAGGATCAGATGCCCCGTTCCACCTTCCCACATTAGTAATGCTCTGGGAAACTCTCCTAGACAAAAGCTGCAATATTCTCCTAGACAAAACTCTCCTAGACAAAAGCTTTGCAATCCAGAGGCAAAAATCAGGGTGGGAGGGAGGATCAGATCCCTTCAGACTCACCCTTTGCACCATGGAGCTGATGGCAGAAAGCAATATAATGACGGTCTCTGCCAGAACACCTGAAGGGACTGAGGGATGACTCACAAAAGGCACTAGAAGTGCCCAAAATCTAATCCCCTAGGAGGGAACTGGCAAGCTTGACCCCCAGCTACCTTGTAGCTGTCTCATTTCTAAGGAAGGTCATCTGAATCATCCTGTAAAAGGGCAAGGTTATCAGCAACCTCCATGAGCAGAAAAGCCATCCAACAAATAAAAGTTGCAAGGGATTAGTTGCACTAAGTTGAACTAGATCCAAGCTAGATATTTTTTAAATCATCAAGCTTAGGCAATTAAGTCTCAGGGCCTGCTATCACACATCCTATGCTGATGTCAGCTGCTCCAGTCCCACTGTGTATCTGTTGCAATTCCAACAGGATGGTGCCCACTGCTTCTTGTTAAAAAGCACACTCTGGGAAATTGTTTTGCTGCTTGCCTTGCTGGTGTACAAATTTATTGCCTAGCTGCAGAAGGTGAAGCCTATTTAATAATACACTTTTAAAGTGTGAACATCCTACAAGCCAGCTGTGGTCATCCAGATATTTTTTTAATCTGTAACTACCACCATCCCTGACCAATAACCATGCTGTCTTGGGCCGATGGAACTCAGGAAGGCCATCAGTTCCCCACCTCTGTCTTTGGGAAAGTCATCACAAGAGCAGGCCCCTCATACGTACCGTGTGAACTGTTTGCTCTCTTCGTGGACTTCCATTTCAGAGCTTTTGAATTCATTCAGTTCCTTCCGAATGGCCGCCTGGGCAAGAGGGAAGAGAAGTTTCATCAACTCAAGTCCCAGCAGGCAGCCCTCACCATTACCCATCTCCAATACTTTCCAACCCAGGGTCCCATCATTGCATCTTAACTTTAATTATATCTTAATCTAGTCAGGAAAAACCCTCTTTAAACCATTGGGTGATGTTTCTTCTTTGAGTGCTTTCTGATCAGGAGCCACGATCAGAGCAAGGAAAGGATGGGGATGTGCAGGATCTGGACCAACTACATTACCCTTTTATGGAGGTGGGCATTCAATGGGGTCTATTTTAATTAGTAGAAAAATGGATATAAATATATAGGGTTATGTTTAGAGTTTATGTAGTCATTATAGCATTTGTTTGCCCTTGGCCATGTTACTTATCACAGAAAGCATCAGTGTATGTGTGTGTGTGGGGATCACAAGATGCAACAGGAATGAGTTGGATGTCAGAGAACCAGAGAATAGGAAAAAAGAGAACAAAAGGCTGAACATTGTGCATATGTGTGTGCATGTACACAGAGGCCTACTTTTAAGTATGTTACTGTTGATTATGTAGCATCTTTAATTTGCACAATGCTTTACGACAGTAGTGGGGAATCACAGGGTTCGAGACTGAATGCAGCCCTCCTAATGCAGCCCCCATCCAGTTCTCTGAAGTCGCCACATAGCCATGTCTTTCTATCCATGACACCATCCTTTGGTGGTTTCAGAGCATTTGTACAGGATTTCCCTTCCCAATTCTAACAGGTTGAAACACTTCTAAGGCTTTGACAGTGAGACTTTTAAGATGAAATATGATATTTTTGGTCCTACCTGTTTCCCTCTGCTCTGCCCACCACTGGAATGTGGCCCCAAAGAACATCTCTGAAAAAAGTTTATCATTCTTGCCTTACAGTAAAATTGGAGCAGCCGTGCCAGTCATAGAGCCATAGGGGAGGGGCCAGCAAACATGTAGACCAGGCCACCCTAAAGACCCCATGGCCTCTCCTTCAAGAACAGGTATGGATTAGCCACTGGACTCACTGGGCTGCACTTGCCTTTGTTGTTGTTGTTGTTGTGTGCCTTCAAGTCATTTCTGATTTATGGCAACCGTATTGCAGGGTTTTCTTGGCAAAATTTGTTCAAAGAGGGTTTGCTTTTGCCTTCCTCTGAGGCTGAGACTGACTTGCCCAAGGCCACCCAGTGGGCTTCCATGACTGAGCAGGGATTGTCTCCATAGTCATAATCGAATGCTCAAACCACTACCTCACACCAGCTCTTGCACTTACCTTGCTGGTTCACATATTCATTTCTTAGCTGCAAGCAGTGAATGCTGTTTAATCATGCATTTAAAAGTATTGCACCTCACCTACTTTTCACTTCACTACACTGGCTAGCTACTCTCATTATACTCTAGCCACACTAACTCCAAATTTCTGGCTATGGGTCTTGGTCCTCTAGATATTCTTGAACTGCAATTCTGATCAGCTGTAGCAAGCACAACCAATAGTGAGAAAATGATGTTAGCTACAATCCAACAAAATCTGGAGGGTCACAAAGGCAGAAAAGCCTCTGCCTTGAGTTGTATAAATCCAAGAGAGAAAGACAGAGAGAAGAGAAAGGGAAGCAAGTCAAGGATGGGCTTCACTGGAGGAGGGACTATAGCTGGGATGAACAACTACCAGGGGTCTGGGAGCTACACTGGATCTTCTTGAGCTCACTGGAGGTGAAACCACCACAATTTATTTATTTATTCATATTTATCTATTTACAGTAGGACCCCTGTATCCGCTGAGGATTGGTTCTGGGGGGCCCCATGGATAGCGAAAACTGTGGATATTAGCGAACACCATTGAAAAGAATGGGACTTCCTGTTTAAAAAACCATACAGTTGCCTTGGAGAACCTAGAAAATAGCTAGAGAGGACACATTTTCTAAGAAGACTATGGTAGGTGTGCTGTTTTGTGTTGTGTGGAAAATTGAATCAGTAGATAATGAATCAGTGGATATGGGGGGGGGTTCCTCCTGTATTTGTGTAATTTCTATGCTGCCTTTCTCCCCAAGGTGGCTCACAGTACAATTAAAATCACAACTGAAAAGCATTTAAAACCAGTTAATACATACAAAGTAAAAAACAGATAAAAACAACATAAAACACACACCCTGATAAAAGCCACAATTATCTCTCTCTCTCTCTCTCTCTCTGGCTTCTCTTCGCAAACGAAGATTCAGGAAGGACTCATCCCGCGCTTTCTGCAAGCATGCTGATGACTAAAAGGGCCTGCTTAAACAAGAATGTTTTTGCCTGCCAACGAAATGAAAACAGGAAGGGGGCCAGCCTAGCCTCCTGCAGGAGGGAGTTCCAAAGGGTGGGAGCAGCCACTGAGAAGGCTCTCTCTCGTGTCCTCACTAAGCAAGCCTGTGATGGTGGTAGAACTGAGAGAAAGCCTTCCCCTGAAGATCTTAAAATCCTTGCAGGTTCATAGAGGGAGATACAGTCTTTCGGATAGTCTGGATGTAAGCTGTGTAGGTCTTTATAGTTCAGCTGAGACCTCCAATTTTTTCCCCCAACAGCAAGTGGAACATCTCTGTACAATGGAGGCAGGTCCCCAACACACCATAGTACAGAGCCCTACCAGTGTGCATCTTTTCCCCTTCAGAATGGGAATGGAGGATAGATTTGCTTGCTTCTTATGTGGTAGCTGCGGCACTATTGCTTCTAGGCAGGGCAGCATGAGGCAAATGGGGCCTCAGCAACAGCCTGACGGCCACATGTCCACATGGGCTGCATGTTGCCCACCTTTGGACTGAAAAATTCTACCCAAGAATTCAGAAAAAAATGTGGGATTTCAAGGGAATACCAAGTGACATCATGCAAGCATCGTGGAAGCTGGCATGAAGGGAACAACAGGAGATCTTTGGATGGATAAAGGTGGTAGAGCTGGAAACAGACAGGGATGTATTAGGATGTATGAGTGTGGATTGAGGCCCAGAAGATTTTATTTCTCACCTTGTCAGCAGGAGTTAACTTTGTCCATGGCTTGTCTGCTCGTCTGTCATAGTCCTGGGCATCTGTTACCTCCACATATTCATTAAACCTCAGAATTTTCCTTGCTTGGAGTTCAGCCACAGTAGGCCGTTGACTAAGCTGAAAGGCAGAGAGAAATCCTGTCTTACAAGCCAGTCATGTGGTCTGCCATGCATGGCAAAAGTGGATCCTGGCATGGTCCCTACACCTTGGCAATGTCTAGTGTGGCAGCTTTGCTCTGCTGTAGTAAGTGTAACTACACATTGATGTACTCTCCTGTGAAAAGTTTCACAATAATCAGATGCAGATACAGAGAGCATGTGGAACAGATAACAAGGATAAGAAGAGGGAACAGCCCACTGGGGTGGGGAACAGTTGGGGTTAGAAAACCTCTACCGCATGCCTCCACAGAAAATTCAATTTTTTGCAACCCCTTTTGCCCTCACCTTTCTCGTGAGCCTCCGTTTTATTTCCCGTTTTTCAGCCTGGCGGTCAGCCTCATTTTTTTCTACCAAGAAAAAAGAAAACAGAACTTCAGTAATGTTTAAAATGGCCTCTTATTCCCAACAGAGTTTCGTACAAATAAATAAATAAATAAATAACTATTGAAATGTAGGACTTTTTTAGATACCCCTTACCGCGCAAGAAGCCTCTGTAACAGCAACGAAGCTGCTGCGCAGCAGGGGGTCCATTTTGGATGACACCATCCCTCTCTTGCCATCGTCCGTGACTGTTCCAGGTAGGATTGAAGGCAGCCGCACCATTTTTTACTCACAGAAATTGTCCGTGAATAAAAAATGGTGCAGCTGCCTTCAATCCTACCTGGAACAGTCATAGATGACGCCGAGAGAGGGACGTCGTCATCCAAAACAGACCCCCTGCCACGCAGCAGCTTCGTTACTGTTACGGAGGCTTCTTGCGTGGTAAGGGGTGTCTGAAAAAGTCCGTAGTCTGTCAATGACTTATGTTTGGATGTACATTGATCACATTACTTCCACACAATTAGATTTTTTGTGAAGGGTTTACTAGGAATGTGGGGATGTAATTTCAGAATATATATAAACATAATACACAAGTACATTCATACCAGCTAGGAAAGTTTGAAAAGTAACCGATTGTTGTTGCTTGTTGCAATGTTCAAAATGTAATGCTGCTCCTTACTTTTTTGTTACCATGGGGTGGCCTTAGGATTGATAAGAGAATGGCTTAAAACTTTCAAAAATTCTGTCAAAATGTCTCTAAAATGATTTTAATTGCTCTGAGAAAGCTACTTTTGCAAGTAACTTGAAAATGTCACTAATTCGACTAATAAACAACTCTTCTACTCATCACATTATTTTTGATATGTACCTCCACTACACCCTCTTTACTCAAAAAGCATAATCAATACTTGTAACATATTATTTCTAAGCTTTGATCCACACCCACTAACATTCCTAATAAATCTTCAATACCATAAGAACTGACAGTACAGAAGGAATTAGATAAATAGACCAATGTGAATGGTCTATTTATTTTAGATCATTTCCAACTTGACAGAATTTTAGAAAATTGCTTACAATAAATGCAATTAGATAAGACTAAGTTTGGTTTTGATCACTTGTGGACTAGTAACTCCTGGCTAGAACCACTGCAGTACTTTCTCCATGCTGCCGCCCTTGAAGACAATCCAGAAAATTCAACTAGTACAGAGAAAGATAAAAAGGAATACTGTGGCATCATTGAGATTAAATCTTTTTATCCAGAAACAGATGAACAAAGCTCTGTCCTTGAAAGAAAGGCCCACCATTCCTCTACTTTTCCATTGGGGGGTGGGGACTGCATGCCCTTTGAGGCGAGAGGCAATACCAACGTTAGCACTGCTGCTGTTAGGTCTCCTGCATCAGACATATTTTTGCTGAGGAGCCATACCAAATGTACTAAACAATGTAACATGGTGGGAAGCTACTAGACAGTAGCAGTAGTGGAGGCTCACATGATATCTAATTCATTCCTCTTTATCAATAGGATTCTTGGCTTCTCTCCACAGCCTGCCGAGCCATGCATCTCTCTTTTGTCATCTGCAACTATCTAAGAAGCAAGAGGACAGACACGCACACACACACACTGCTTTTTCCACCTATAGTAGTCCAATACATCTACTACCTATTACAGCATTGAGGTCCCTGGGAATTTAATTTAAAATATTCCATGTGAGCCAGAGGTGTGGCAGCAAGAATGCTGCATGGCTGGAGTAGCAAAGGAAACTTCTACTCTGTGTTTCAGACAGTAGCCAAAGAGAACATCTTGTAGCTAAAAATCTATAAAACCACATGTTTATAGAAGATAATTTGGACAGCAGCTCCCAGCAGAGCCAGCTACTATAATCAATGGTAGAGATCAATGGAGTTTAAAACATCTGGTGGGCAGCAGACTGAGGAAGGCTAAGGTAAAGTATTTAGCAAATATAGATATGGGAAGCTTCAAACAGCTATTACTCACGTTGAAGTATATTCCTTTGTTCCAGTTCTTCTGGTGTTGGCCTCTGACTTAATCGTCTAATTTAAAAGAAAAAGAAGAATAACACAGATGGACAAATATGCAGAACAGTCTCAAAGAAAGAACACCCTTCTGGAGAACAGCTTCCGGTATCTACTTTGATTTGTTTGTCTGACTACAATCTCAAGATCTGTTGATCAGAGCCATGCAATATAGTGGCTGGTGGGAAAGGGGGAATGTATACTTTGACTTAAAGAAGAGGATACTCAGTACAGCACTTTGCTTTCAACAGCAAAATTGAGTGTTCTGTTCTTTCACATAAAAATCCACCATCTGGTTTCCTCACCTCCCTTACCTTTCTACATTTCAACAGCCAAACTTAAATGAAAAAGTATTTTTGCTATCACTATTGTGAAATAATTAGGAGTCAGAAACCATTTGAGATCTACTGCAAAATCATCTATATATCTACAGTAGATATATACACATCCCTGCTGTAAAGCAAAAACAACAACATGAGAGATAAGGGAGAGAAGTTGGAAAAATTCCTTTTCTGAATGAAGAATGTCAGAGATTCTGGGGGTTCGAGTCTAGAAAAAGGAACTGTTCCAGGCTCATCAGATATTTGTCCCTTGATGTATCCCTGGACATCCTCAAAACAACTGATCCCGTCCAATATCTACTTCTAAGTCATGGCTCAGATCAGCTTTCCAAGTTCTTACACCCCCCCCCATGTTTAGTTTTTTTATTTTGGTTTTAAAGATCTGTAACTATCTTTTCGTAACAGTATTTCCAAATTGCTGGGGTGGTGGTGGAAATTTTAAAATTTCTCTCTATTGGTTTGCATTACAGAAAACAGTCATTTCCATTCAACAATAGAATCTCAATGAAACAAAAAAAGGATAACAGTCAGTGTCACCTGATCACATGACAATAACAGAATACTGCATGTTCCCATTCAAAAAAGATTTCTCCAAAATCACCTAAGGGAGGACAAAGGACCCCACAGAGAGGCTTCCTTATTGGCATATACAATAAAATTAAACCATATTTGCTCAAAATTGTCTTTTCTTAAATTGTTTCATCTCCAGTCCTTTGGGTCATTTTAAATTGTGGGTGAGTCTGTCGGCTAGTGCAGCTGTCCAACTAAGAATGCACAGACAGGTTATTTAATGTCTTCCAGTGTTGAGATATTTCCTTCATAGTGTCTAAGGATAATAATGACAGCTGGTGATTGGTAATATTTGCCTGATGGATTATATTATAAACATGACATATACAGCCTCACATTTGTCTGCCTGGCACAGACAAACTGATCTTTGGGCACATATTATGAGATAAAACAGTTTAACCCATTTGCCATTATTTAGCAAGGAAATTGGTTTGTAGGGCCACTGTGAGTGGGCCACTATAGCTTCAAGATTGCTAAAATTTGTACCAAGTCCCATCAGCTGGGGATGCATCTTCCTTCCAATGCAGTGAAGTGAGGGATTAAGATCTTCTGAAATACATTGTAAAATTCATCATCTGAGGCCAGAAACTTTCCATTTTAAAAATCTTTTTATTGCAGTATTGACTTCTTCTGAAGTAATTGGGCTGTTTAATATCTCCCTACATTCACTGCTGATGGGGTTGGTTGGTAAAGAATACACGTAGCACTCAAGGCCTCCCCGCTCTGTTAACTCTGAAGTGTACAACTTTCCATAAAACTCTCTAAAAGTATCTAGAATTTCTCTGAGAATTGTTGTACTTCCATTGTCTTTTTTAAATAGCTGTGATATTATTCCTCTTTTTTCTTTTTCTCTTTTACAAGACTGGATAACATTTTCAATGACTTGTTTCCAAACTCATAATAATTCCTTTTGAGATAAACCAGTGATGTGTGTAAATATTTATTACAGTCACAGACCAGTACACAAGAACCAGCAATAAATGCAATTGCAATTTACAAACATTGCAATTCACAAACATATAAAAACATTTAAAATATTTGAAAGGTCATACGCAAAGTAAAACAGAATAGAATTACATATTACATATTGATTACTTTAAGAAAAAAACCCAACAATTCTGGTAGGTATTTAGCTATCAAAAAACCCAATCCGTTATATACTAATTCTTGGTGCTAACAGTCGCGCATCTCATTTTGATTGCTGCTGTGCAAAATTTAGCCACCTTATATGTTATAGAATCATAGAATCATTGAATATAGTAGGATTAGTATCAGAAAGTAGCAGGACAGCATAGAACTGCTCAGAGCATCCAGGATATTTGCAGAGTATTGGCAGGATAAGATCAGATCGTATATATAGAACAAGCACTGAAGAAGCACATGTTCTACAGATTCAATTTGGCCAGAGTCACATGGGCAGCGTCTCTCCAGATATGGAATTTTCTTCTAATGTCCTTCAAGGACAGCTGAAGGAAGAACATGACATCAAGCCAAAATAAAGTCACTATGATGTTTTGGCAATTCTAAATTACTTAAATATGCCATAGGGATTGTAAGGTATCTGCTGTATTCACCAACAATAAAGAAATGAGACCTATCCAGATCCGTTTGACAGTCTGTATCAGTGATATGCTGTTTTATAACTGTTTTAGCCTGGTCAAATCCCATATTTAGTAAAAAATCAGGGGAAAGGCCCAAGGTTAAAATCTTGATTGTAACAGTGTTACAATCTACATACAATCTACATACCATGTAGATTGAAAGTCATCCTTCAGAACAAGGCGAGCAAGCCCAATAGGAGAAAAAGATAACCCGAGCCAGTAAATAAGTATGGCCATCCAGACTTTGGCCTCTATACTCTATACCCAAAAAACCTGCCTCTAGCCGCAGGATGGTATCGGAGATGCATTTTGGGACTTGAAGGATTAATCTCAAAAACTTAAGATTGTATGCACTCCAGTGGAGCAAAATTGGGAAAAGAGCCTAGCTGGGCACCATATAAAAGTTGAGCAATTGACTTTGCTTCAAAAAGCTTCAGGGCTGCCAGTATGTAACATCCTCCTTTAGAACTAAAGAATTTTTGTATAGCCATTGAATTCCTCTGAGCATTACTAGCAACATAACCTCCATGTGCTTTTCTGCCTCCTTTAGCATGAAAGACTACACCCAGGTATTTAAAGCAGGAAACCTGTTCTATCCTGTAGCCATCTATGGTCCAGGGGTGACCCCTAGGTTTTTTGGCAAAAGTCATAATTTTAGTTTTTTGGCAATTAAGCACTAAACAATCTTCTTTGCAGAAAAGAGACAGTGCTCTCAGTGTTCTTCTCAGGTCAACGGACATTCTTGATAGAATGGCTGCACCATCTGCATAAAGCAGCATAGCAATATTTCTTCCAGCTAATTTTGGGGGGTGAAAGTTGGTATTATGAAGATAGCCCATCATGGAATTAATGTAAAAATTAAACAGGAGAGGCACCAGTATGCAGCCTTGCTTTACTCCCTTCTCAACTTTTATTGCTCTGGTAAGATGACCCTGGGGTGTATATCTTATTTTAAGGGAAGTCCCTTCATGCAGCATTTGTATTAAATAGAGCAATTGTCTATCGATCAAAGATGCCTCCAATTTTTTCCACAATGTAGTAAGGGATATGGAGTCAAAAGCTGCAAGTCGATGAAGGCAACATAAAGGTCTACGTTATTAGAAGAGCATTTTGCAATCAAATGGTGTAATACAAAGCATTGGTCAGTAGAAGATCACATTTCTCTAAAGCCAGCTTGTCTAATTGCTAGAATGTATTCTTGTTCCAACCAATCCAGGAATTTCCTGTTTAAGTGTCTTGCATATAGCTTACTGATAGAGTTGAGTAAACTAATTGGTCTGCAGTTTGCCGGGTCGTTCTTTGATCCTTTTTTGAAGATGGAAAGAATGACTGCCAGCCCCAAATCTGACAGAGCTTGCCCATATAGATCAATGCACGTGAAAAGAGAAGCCAAAATAGGAGCCCAAAAGTGCAGATTGTTTTTGGGACTTCTGGTGGCGGTGTTGAGATGAATGGCGGCGAAGTGACATAGCTCTATCACTAGCCACTTATTGGGGTCCTCTCCTCTGGGAAGAGAAGAGACAAGTTCAATGGATTTGTAATTGGTTGACCGGCCGAACCCAAAGGGTGCTCAGCAATGGCTCCTCTTCATCTTGGAAAGATGTGACCAGTGGGGTGCCACAGGGTTACGTCCTGGGCCCAGTGCTATTCAACATCTTTATCAACGACTTGGATGAGGGAATTAGGGGCATACTTACCAAATTTGCAGATGACACCAAATTAGGAGGAGTAGCTAATACCCTGGAGGACAGGATCAAAATTCAAGATGACCTGGATAAACTGGAGAGCTGGGCCAAAGCTAACAAAATGAAATTCAATACGGAGAAATGTAAGGTACTGCACTTAGGGCGAAAAAATGAAATGCATAGATATAGGATGGGGGAGACCTGGCTGAATGAGACTACATGCGAAAGGGATCTAGGAGTCCTAGTAGACCACAAGTTGAACATGAGTCAACAGTGTGATGCGGCAGCTAAAAAGGCCAATGCAATTTTGGGCTGCATCAATAGAAGTATAGTGTCCAGATCAAGGGAAGTAATAGTGCCGCTCTATTCTGCCTTGGTCAGACCTCAGCTAGAATACTGTGTCCAGTTCTGGGCACCACAATTCAAAAAGGATATTGACAAATTGGAGCGTGTCCAGAGGAGGGCGACTAAAATGGTGAAAGGTCTGGAAACCATGCCTTATGAGGAGAGACTTAGGGAGCTGGGTATGTTTAGCCTGGAAAAAAGACAGTTAAGAGGCGATATGATAGCCCTGTTTAAGTATTTGAAGGGGTGTCACGTTCAGGATGGAGCAAGCTTGTTTTCTGCTGCTCCAGAGATTGGAACACGGAGCAATGGATGCAAGCTCCAGGAACAGAGATTCCACCTCAACATTAGGAGGAACTTTTTGACAGTAAGAGCTGTTCGGCAGTGGAACACACTCCCTTGGAGTGTGGTGGAGTCTCCTTCCTTGGAGGTCTTTAAACAGAGGCTGGATGGCCATCTGTCGGGGATGCTTTAATCGTGATTTCCTGCATGGCAGTGGGTTGGACTGGATGGCCCTCGAGGTCTCTTCCAACTCTGCAATTCTATGATTCTATAATTCTATGAATCTAAGTTGGGGCTCACAGGGGGTCAGAGGCTTTTGTCTCTGAAGCAGCAGAGACAGAGGTTTCTGCCGAGCATAGTAGAGGAGAAGTGACCAATGAGCAGCTGAGAACCCAGGAGTAGCCTGGATTGGCACCAGCCTTGACTGCCACCAACAGTATTCTTTGGAAGAAGAACAAAGTGAACTATGTAGTTTTTTCTTTTGGAACCAGTGTTTGAACGTGACTTTTTTTTTTAACTTTGGTGACAATTGTGGACCCGTTCACTAAGAAGTCCTGGAAAGAGCAACGATTAAAACACCTGGGAGAGGATAGCGCAGACTAGTTAAACTAATCAGCTGTATGGCTCCCCTCTCAGTTTTTCTCTGATCCGGGTAAGGAAGTTTTTGAGGACTTTAAAAACCTAATTGCAATACTTCCCTATCTACTTTTTTTTCTTTTAAAACTTTATCCTTATTTTCCTTTTGGGGAGGTTTTGGACCCTCCTTTTTTAGAGCACGTGTGGTGGTGTGGCCAACTGCTCTTTTGTTTTTTTATTTTCTTTTCTGGCACGGAGTGGAAGATATTGCATCAGAATAAAATAACGATTCAGCAAAGAAATCTACTAAGTCACTAAGGGTACGGATTTAACTTATTATTGACGTTTGAATTATTTATTCATTTCTTCTTCCTATTTCATGCACTTTTCAATGTAGTAGACTCTTACTTTTACACTACAATTTTTCTCTTTTGAACTTTAGGACTATTAGTCACATATTGTTACTTTGATTTTCTTTTTTTGCCTGGTGCAACCCTACATTGTATTGTACGCAGATGGACATCAAAGACATTTTTAATTTTTTTTACACTCTTGGACTTTTGAGGATTCTGGACTACAGTATATATATATATATATATATATATATTTGTTTTGTTTTTGTTTTAAAAGGACTTTCATTCCTTTTTTTGTTCCCTTTCTTTTTCTTCCTCTCCCTTACTTCTTTTTTTAAAATCTACTGCTGGATTTTGGAAATACATGAAGTAGCTCCGAGATTTTTGCATGTTTGGGATTTTTCAGACACACTGAATAGTTACATACCGGTAGTTTGGTTTGGTTGAGAAGCCACATAACATAACCTAGATTTTTCCCCCACCCCTGTTTTGTGTTGCTTCTATTCTACCAAGGTTTCTTCACCCCTTCCTTTTTTCCCTTTCCTTTCTTTCTTTTTTACTTTAAAGCTACAAATAAAAGGGATTTAAACAAAGGGGAAAGACAGCTTTAGAAGTTGTTTTCTTTTTTTGTAGATATATCTGTGCATTTTATTTTTATTTTTCATTCCTTAACCTATATACATGGGGTACTACTTAAATAATCATTAAAATTAATATTGCTTGTTATTGGCAGTTAGCCAGGAGAACGGAGTGGGAGAGAAAGTAAGAAAAGAAATATTCTGAAACCAGCTGTATGCACTTAGCCTTATCACGCTCTAAGGACAGTTGAAGGCTGTGGAAAGTAAACTTTTTTCTCTTTGAAAATTGAGCAGCTGAAACAGTGTTATAATTTAGAGATACCAATAATAAGCCAATAATAGGACAGAAGTTTTTTTTACACATATACACCCAAACATATACATAGAAAGGTGTGAAGAGAAATGAACATGTGAAAGGGGGGAACAGAAACTAATTAATCTAGGGACTAACGACAGAAAAATATATTAAAATAAATAAATTATAATTTTTGCACTGTCAATCTGGGTTTGTACATATTGACCTTGTAGATTAGAAATAGAAGGAGGAGTAAGAAGAGAAAGGAAGAAGAAAAAAAGAAGAGGAAGAGCAGCAGTGCCAGGCCTTAGGGAACACACAGGAAACCATAGTAGATCCAGCACATGAAGTGACCTCTGCCAAGACTCGAAGGAGGAGGAGGGTGGTGGTGGTGGTAGGGGATTCCCCTGCTGTGAAGAACAGAAGCAGTAGTTTGCAGGCCTGACGAAATGTCTCAGGAGGTATGCTGTCTCCCTGGGGCAAAAATTCAAGATGTAACAGAGAGGCTGACAAGACTCATCAAGCCTTCTGACTGTTATCCCTTCATTTTGGTCCACATGGGAACTAATAATACTGCAGGGCATAGCCTCCAGAAGATCACAAGGGATTATAGGGCTTTGGGTAGGAAGCTGAAGAACCTGGATGCGCAAATAGTCATTTCATCTGTCCTTCCAGTGGAAGGGCATAGCCCAGGAAGGGAGAGAAGAATAGTGGAGGTGAGGAACTGGCTATGCAGATGGTACCACCGGGAACAATTTGGCTTCCTGGACCATGGGATGCGGTTTCAGTGAAATGGACTTCTGGCAAGAGATGGGCTGCACCTCACAGCAGTTGGTAGGAATGTTTTTGCGAAGCGTCTGAAAGATCTCATCAGGAGGGCTTTAAACTGAGTTGTATGGGGGAGGGGGACAGTACTCTTGAAGGCAGGAGTTCATCGACTGCTAGAGATAGTAGCCCAAATGTTATACAGAGAACAAGGCAAATAACACAACAGCCCAACAATGGGAGGAATAAACTCTTTAAAAAGCAGATAGGGAAAATGGCCCATGGTCTCAGATGTCTCTATACGAATGCACAGAGCATGGGAAATAAACAGGATGAACTTGAACTCTTAACACAGCAAAACAAATATGATCTAATAGGCATCGCTGAAACCTGGAGGAATGAGTCTCATGATTGGAATGTACTAACAGAGGGGTATATTTCAGAAAAAAAGACCAAACAGGAAGGGTGGTGGAGTAGCATTATATGTTAAGGCTGTGTACACCTGTGAACAGATCCATGACTTCCTGGGCGTCCAGGTTGAGAGCATCTTGGTAAAAGTTAAGGGAGAGAGAAACAGCAGGGAGGTCATTGTGGGGGCTACTACAGACCTCCAAGCCAAACTGAAGACTTGGATGATGCCTTCCTGGAACAGATGACTGCAGATTCAGAAAGGAGAGATGTAGTAGTAATGGGGGATTTCAACTATCTTGGTATTGTGAGGTCAAAGGCTTTCACGGCTGGCATCCATAGATTTGCCTTGGGTTTTTTCTGGGCTGTGAGGCCGTGTTCTGGAAGAGTTTTCTTCTGATGTTTCACCTGCATCTGTGGCTGGCATCTTCAGAGAATGGTTGGGTAGGAGTGTGTGTGGAGTTTATATACTGTGAACCCCTGTTAGGGAGTATATGTAAATTTGTGTATTTGAATGGTTAGTTTCTGGGTGCAAGGATGATTACTGTCTGTTTGGCTAATGGTTGGTTGATGGGCCATTATCTTCTGAGAATCCCCCTGTCCCTAGGTGGAATTCTTTTGTAATTGTTGAGTTTTGATTCTATTGTATTTCAAAACTGGGAGCCAGATTTAGTTTACTTTTAAGGTTTCTTCTTTCCCGTTGAAGTTGTCCAGGTGTTTGTGGATTTCAATAGCTTCTCTGTGCATTTTAACATGATAGTTATTGGCCTGGTCCAGAATTTCTGTGTTTTTAAATAGCATTTTGTGTCCAGGTTGGTTTATCACATTTTCTGCTACTGCTGATTTTTCTGGCTGGCCCAGTCTGCAGTGTCTCTCATGTTCCTTGATTTGTGTTTGCACACTGCATTTAGTGGTACCTATGTAAACTTGTCCACAATCAAGGAACATGAGAAACACTGCAGACTGGACCAGCCAGAAAAATCAGCAGTAGCAGAACATGTTATAAACCAGCTGGCACACAAAATGTCATAAACCCACCAAATGACAGATCTGGCAAATCAAAAAATAATGATAAACTCCCCTTAGCCTTTTTTGATCTAATGGACAATTTAGCTTTAAAAGATGTTTGGACGTACAAACAAGGAAGCAAAAAGCTACACATTTTATTCTGACAGCCTTAAAACAATGTTGAGGATAGACCTATTTCTGACATCTTCACAAATGAGGACAAAAATTATAAATATGTTAATCTTACTGAAACCCATCTCAGATCATAATCCAATATCTTTAACGATTCAATTAGCAGGAAAAGAATGCAACTGGAGATTAAATGAAACACTACTTGAAGACAAAAAATCTCAAGAGAAGATGAAAAAAGCACTTAAACTTTGTGAGGTCGAAGGCTTTCATGGTTGGCATCCATAGATTTTTTTTCCACTTAAACTTTATTTTATAGAAAACAAACCAGGAGAAACATCAATGAAAACTATCTGGGATGCCAGCAAGGCAGTAATTTGAGGACTCTGTATCCAAAGGGGAAGCAAAAAAACTAAGACAGGGGAAGATTAAAGTATTTTATCAGAACTGAAGGAAAAAGAAGAAATATTGAGAAAGAATACACAAAATAAGAAGATATTAAAGGAAATTAATTACTTCAAAACCAATTGAATCCTGAAACTAATTCTGAAGTTAAACAAAAATTAAAACAAATTCCTCAAACACATTTTGAACATGCAAACAAACCAGGGGGATGGCTGGCTCACAGACTGAAAAAAAGAAACTGGTAAGAAGTGGATATTGGATTTAAAGGGGAATGTTATACTACTCAACAGGAGATAAAGAAGGAATTTGTTAAATTTTGCAAAGATTTATATGAAGAAATGGATATGACTGATATGGGGAAAACTAAAATGGAAGAATTTTTAGACAAAACAAATAACTATCTGAAGAACAGAAAAAATTGAATGCACAATTTACAGTCACTGAAATCTCAATGGTAATTAGAAAATTAAAAAAGGGCAAAGCTCCTGGACCAGATGGATTTTCAGCAGGGTATTATAAATATATGGAAGATGAACTTATCTTACCTTTTCAAAAATGCTAAATGAAATAGAATTCCAAGGAAAGCCAAATTCGTGGAATAGTGCTGATATTGTTCTAATGTTCAAAAGAAGATAGAGATCGAACAGAAGTTAAAAATTATAGGCCAATTTCCCTTTTAAATTTGGATTATAAAGTTTACACACCTATAATTGCAGACAGATTAAAAGGAATTTTAAAAGATATAATTCATCTGGATCAAAATGGATTTCTTCCCAGAAGATATATCAGATGGAATATTAGAATAGTAATAGACATCATTGAATATTTTGAAAAACATAACGAGAAAAAAATAGCCATGCTGTTTGCCAACGTGGAAAAAAGTGTTTGACAATACAAGGTGGACATTCATGATCGAGGTTTTAAAAAGAATGAATACTGGCTCAAAATTTATTAAATGGATTGAGAATATTTACAAATATCAGGAAGCCCAAATTATTATCAACAGAGAACAAACGGAAAGCTTTGAGATAAAGAAGGGAACACAACAAGGATGCCCACTATCATTGCTACTATTTTTAACAACACTGGAAGTTTTAAATCAAAATATAAGAATTAATGAGAAGATCCATGGTATCAAAATTAAAGCAGATGAACACAAACTTAGGGCATTTGCTGATGACTTGGTTGTAGAAAACCAAAGGGAACAAATGGAAAAATTCATGAAGATATTTAGAGAATTTGGAGAAATAGCGGGATTTAAGTTAAACAAAGACAAAACTCAAATACTTACTAAGAACCTGACAAAACAGGAGCAAGAAGATGTGGAGAGAATCTCAGGTTGTAAAATAGGGAAGAAAATAAAGTATTTAGGAATTTGGATCACAAAAAGAAATAAAGACTTAATAAAATGGAAGACCATGACTGATGTGAAGAGTAGAGGTGGTGCAGATCTTCCAAACTTCAAATTATATTTTCAAGCCAGTGGATTAATTTGGATATCAGATTGGATAAATTTACAGGATTGTAAATTGTTGAATTTAGAAGGATTTAATCTCAGATTAGGCTGGCATCGGTTATGGTAAAGTGAAAATTAATAAAGAATTCCAACATATGTAATTAGAAAACCATTATTGAAAGTGTGGGAAAAGGTGAAACAAAAATTCTATATGAAAATACCACTTTGGCTCTCCCCACAGGAAGCATTTATGAATAGGTGAAAAAACACAGAAGTCTGGTTAAGATACCATGATTTGCTATTCAGGGAAGGAAGAGGAGAATTTAAAATTAAAACAAAAGAAGAACTCAAAGTATATTGGTTTACATATGAACAGTTAAAACAAAGATTCAAGGAAGATATGAAGGAAAAGGAATTTGAAGATGAAGAAAATGAACTGGATAAAGTTATTTTTAGTCCAATTAAAAATAAAATTTCCAAATTTTATAAAATCTTACTCACAAGAGAATTAGAAGGTGATGTAGTAAAAGATTCGATGTTAAAATGGGCTTTAGGTTTTGGATATAACTTGGAATTAGAAGACTGGGAATAACAAGAGAAAAATCAATCAAATTCTCCACCTGTCAAAAACTTAAAGAAAAATATTTCAAGACAGATGGCATTATTCACCAGCAAGAATAGGGAAGATGCTTAAAACAACAAGCAGGAAATGTTGGAAATATCAAGAAACCACGGGATCACTATACCATATGTGGTGGAACTGCAAACATGTAAAAAATTCTGGGTGAACATACACAGGACCATAGAAGAAATATTTCATATACAATTTCCCATGAAGCCAGAATTCTATTTACTAAACATGACACATATAGTAAAGAAAGAGACTGAAAGAACCAGGTGATATTTGATAACTGCAGCAAAATTAACACTAGCCCAAAAATGGAAGCAAGAAGCAATACCTACAATAGATGAATGGCTAGAAAGAGTATTAGACATGGCTTGAATGGACAAATTTACTTTTGAGTTAAGACAGAAATCTACACAAAACCTAGAATTGGAATCGAAACCAGTAACAGAATTTTGTAGGAAGAAATGGGAGATAAATTGATTAATTATCAAGGAAGAATACCAATTAACAAAATGAACAAAATAAATTTTATTGTAATAAATTAGGGAGGGAGGAATAGAAAGAAATCAGCGCAATAAGAATGATAAATATATACAGATATGATTTGAGAAATACTCTCAAGGGATGCATTATACTATTTCTTTTTACAACGAAGTTAGATTAATGAATAAGGGTTCAAACAAATTACATACATAATTTTATTTGCATAACAATATGAGGTATAGATTTAAATTTTGAACATTTATACAAAGTCAAATGTAATGTCAATTTGATTACTTAAGAAGATTGATAATCATGTGGAAGTCAAATAAGAAGAGAAGCTATACAGTTGTCCCTTCACATTTGCGTGTTTAACATTCGCGGTTTTGCATATTCACAGTTTGTAGCTGCTGTTCAACTAGCTCAAACTCCAAGACCCCACCCTCCTCCTCTTCCTCCCCTCTCCTTCTATCCTGGCAACAAAACACTCCAGCTTGCTTTCTTACCTTGCACCAAAACAGCACTGCCCAATTAAAACAGTAAGGCCGGTCCTTTCCCAAACCAAAGCTAAAAGTTGCAACTGTACCAACACCCGCCCCCCAGATGCACAAATCACATCCTTCATCCACACTCGCCTCCCCGCCATCTCAAAGCAAGCTGGAGTTGTGTTGTTGGTAGGGCAGAGGGAGGGAGAGATGGCAGGGAGGAGAGTGTGAGTGAGGGGCATGGTTTGTGTGCCTGGGGACAGGTGCTGCTACCGCAGTGGCAGGCATCAGCAGTCCTGTTGGCAGATGTAGTGTAGTATGCATGTTGGGGGAGGGGGCTTAACATTTCTTTTTGTTTTTTTCATTTTTGTGGCGATGCTCCATCCCTAACCCCCACGAATGTGAAGGAATAATTGTATTTGTAACTGAGAATATATGGAAAATACATGGAAATGGCAATAATGTAATAATATATGGAGTGGATTTTAATTTGGAGGATATAGGTATATAAGACTGTATATGGACTTATTGAATGGGATGACTGTATAAGACTGTATATGAACTTATTGAATGGGATGACGTGATGTGATGAAACCTCTATGTAAGCATGCTGTAATAACAACAACAACAACAATAATAATAATACAGTTGCCCCTCCACATTCGCGGTTTCGATTATTTGCGGAAAGCTGCCTGCCCCCCCGCCGCTCAACATCCCGTCCCTTCCCAAGGCAGCGAAGGGCTTAGCCCGTTGCTGCCTTGGGAAGGCAGGGTGGAAAGCCGTAGAGGTGGAAAGCCCCAAGGCAGAGAGTGGGGTGGAGAGTGAGCACGCTAGCAGCTTTCCACCCTGCCTTCCCAAGTCAGTGACAGGGATGGGAAACAGCTGGCGCCCTCCCACTTCAACCCACTCACTTCCTAAGGCAGCGAGGGGCTTCTCATGAAGCCCGTTGCTGCCTTGGGAAGGGGGGGTGGGAAGCAGCTGGCGCCCTCCCGCTTCAACCACTCCTTTCCCAAGGCAGTGAGAGGCTTCTCATGAAGCCCGTCCCTGCCTTGGGAAGGGAGTGGGGTGGAAAGCTCCTTGCCCACAGGCTCATTTCTTATTCACAGTTTTTTCACATTCACAGGGGTTGTCTGCCCCTAACCCCCATGAATGTGAAGGGATGACTGTAATAATAAATGTGCAGATTGCTTTTAATAGCTTCTGGTGGAATTAAATCCTCACCTGGAACGTTTCCTGATCTTAATTGGGCTACAGGGCTATTGATTTCAGATAGATATGGGAGGCCAT
This sequence comes from Gambelia wislizenii, assembly GCA_030847615.1. NCBI lineage: Eukaryota > Metazoa > Chordata > Lepidosauria > Squamata > Crotaphytidae > Gambelia > Gambelia wislizenii. The sequence goes on along the minus strand of JAUMIR010000010.1, from coordinate 17,041,456 downwards.
AATGGAAAATTATCTATAGAATGGCTAGAATCTTTTCTTTCAGCATCAGTATCTGAATAAAGTTCATGAAAATATACTTCCCAAATAGATGGAATGATGAAACATTCTAACTGAGATGGACCACTAACTTGCATACCTGATGTAATGTGCCAGAAGAGTGTGGAGTCATTAGATTTAGCACCTGAATGAGACATGAGCAATTATCCTTCATAGCTTCCTTTTTTTTGTTCTTCAATAATTTTTTATATTGCCTCTTTTGAAGAAGCTCCAATTCAGCTGCTGCTGCTGTACTAGCTACATAGACCTGATAGGTAGCAGTAAGATTTTCTTTGGCTCTAACACAATCGTCAAACGATGATTTGGAGTAATACTTGTTTAATCTCGATTGTGTGCTGCTGTTATAAGATAGAAACTGATGTAACTCCCGGGTAATGGTGTTATAGTTATCTAAGAGTGCTGCAGGAAGCTTAGGTGATAGCACTGCAGATTGGAGTGATGTGTGAATTTGATCTGTATCCAGTGCCATTAGCTCAGCTTTTCTTGCATAGCACTCAGAGGCAGTGGTATCCTTGCCTACAGGTCTGTGTTTATATGTCCCAGTTTGCCACTGGACATTGCCAAGGAATTTATTCACAAGTAGCTTCTCTGCTGATGTGCAAAAAATGTTTGTCCCTCCTTGTCTCATAAAGAGATCTCACGGAGCCTACCTTGACTATCCTAGCCTACAGAACCAGAGATTTAATAGGTTAGGACAGAGACGTTTAGATACCCATTCCGACCAGCAAGTTCCTTCTTCACAATTGTGTTTCAACAGAGAGAGTTACATTCTTCTACATTGTATTTAAGGGCATGTCTCTTTAGGAAGCTCTATTGCTTTCAACACATTCTGCCTAGATTTCCATGAATCTTCAAGAATGCATGGTTCATAATAGTTGTTCTCAACCTTTGGTTCTTCAGAAGTTCTGGACTTCAACTCACAGAATCCCTGACCATTGGCTATGCTGCCTTGAAGTCCAAAACAACCTGAGGACCAAAGTTTAAGAACCACTCATTCATAAAGCTGCCAAGGCCCATAGGTACCTGTTGCACTCGTCCCTGTGGAAATTTCAATGATGTTCAGGGGTAAAAAGACCCTATGTTTCTCTGGGCTCTCAAATGTGCACTGCACTTCACATCTAGGTCTAATTAGCATTTGTTTCTGCTTTTTTCTACCTGATCAGTGTTGTCCCAATTTGCTGCCGGATTTCATTCCACTCTTCCTTGCTCTTCCGAGGAAATGTGTTCTCTTCTAGTAACTCACGCTGAGGGACCATACTGCCCACCTTCATAGCTAGAGTATCTTTTCTCTTCACTTTATTGGCTAGTGCAGCTTTGGAGAGGGAGAGGAAGAGAGAGAATTCATCAGAAATCACAGCAAGATGGCTGCCCTTCAGCCTTTTAAATCCACCGTTTCAGATCACATTACCATGGCTGATGTACACAGCATGGTGAATCACAAATCATGACTGCAGGAAAGGAGGATTCAAGGCCAACCCAAGGCATTTTGCTGCCTGGAGAAAAAAAAAAAAGACAGCAGCCTCCACTCCCGTTTCCTATTAACAATCCTGGCTGTTGATCTTCCTTCAATTGGTAAAGGCAGAACATTTTATTATTACATCTGAAAGCAAAAGGATAGCTTAGGAGACACAGGACAAGCTACACAATACACAGCCATTTCCTCCAACAACTTCCTGCTGCTTCCAGACATTTCCAATCTGAATGTTTCCCCTAGTCACCTTAATTTTCCTAATGGCAAGACTGCCCCAGCAGCACCTATCTCCAGGGCAGGCTTTTCCTTTAAAATATTCCTTGGTTCTGCATGTCAGGGAAATGTGTTAGCCAAGAGCCTTACTGTTATGACTTTCATCTTCCTCATCTTCCTCTTCCTCCTTATACAGAATAGGTCCCTCGGAGTCTGAATCACTTGGCCCCTCCTCTTCATCCTGCACAGTCTGGAGTATGAGCCTAGGAATTACTGTCACTGTTGGGCTATCTCCAATGTAAATGCTGGAACTGGAATGATGAACATCTTCTTGGTCCTCTTCCTCATCATCTGGACTAATAACAAGGAACACAATTGTTACTAACAAAAAGGAATACAATTATTCTTTTCTCCCCCACCCGCATTAGTTGGCCTTTATCTAGAGTAGGGATGGGAACTGTGCAGTCTGTGGGCTACACACCAACCCCCCAAAGGCCCTGGCACCCTCTCCACAAATTATTGTGGCTGAGAACACACATGCAAAGTAGGGGAAACCTTTTGTAGACCCCACAAGCAGCTTGAAAGGTAACTGGAAGTGATGCATGTCACTTGCAGTTGTCTAAATGGCCGTCACAGTGGCAGGGGTATGGCCCACTGGAGGAGTTGAAAATTGGGCAGTGTGACTCACTGAAGGAAGGCCTGCTAGGTGGTATGCCTAAAAGCCATACTTGGGATTGAAACATTTAAATTTATAATACCATCCCTTTCCTATCCTCTGCTGTGGAAGTAATCTACATAAGGCCAATCATAGCTGCCTATAAAGGGGCTAGGCATGTTTAGACAGACCAGAGAGATTGTTTATGGCTCTTAGAGGTTTATCTTGCCCCAGGTATATCTCCCTGAGTGTTGCTCCCCCACTTCTTGCTTCCATGCTGACTGTGTTCGGTTTATTTTTTCCTAGCCAACAGAAAATTATAGGCACTGCAGTAGGGATCCTAGCATGGAGGGAAGAAGACTTTTTAACCCTTTGCAAAAGCAGAATAATGGAAAATACATGTTTCTTTGACACATTTTATACAGGATACCAAGCTCCATTTTTCTGGGGTAACAGGGCTGATTTTTCACAAGATGTCCAGCACCTCTTTGTTGAATGTAAATAAATGAATACAGTGCTAATATTTCACAGCCTAAGAAACATTGCTAATGAAGTTTATACCCAACTTTTGTTTTGCAGGGGAGGAAGGATGACCTGTTTTCTAACATGTTGGGAACAAAGAGCATTAAGCTGACTGCCTTGATTTAGCTTCCAGTACCCAAACCTGATACTTGAGGAATGAGGGGGTATTGTTGACTGGAAGATTCTAGGAGTCACAGTCCAAAAAGGTAAAATTTTCAGGCTCCAAGTGAAAAGAAAAAGGAAGCTGAACTGCTTTGCATCCCAGTCACTCCAAAAGTAACTCACACTTTCAGCATTTCAATGGTCACTGGCAGTGATCTTGTTCGGGCCAGGCTACCATTATCCTCATAGGAGCCTTCATTCTCAAAGAGCTGTGAATGGGCCCTGTGGGAGCCCTCAGCAGGTGGGGTGGCTGGCAGGGGGCTTGTCAGTGCCTGCTGGATGCGTATGTGCAGTGGAAGCTGGGGCAGCCGGGAAGTCATCAGAGGCTCTCTCAGTCCCTGCTCGGCCAACCTCTTGACCACATCAGGCATGGAGAGCCCATCTTGTTGGGTCTCCACTCGCAGTTCTGTGGAAACATGAGGCTCTGCCCCATGGATGGAGGTAGGTGGTGGTACATATGGGGCTTCAGAGGAAATGGGGAAGGGCAGAGTGGGGAGAAGGGAGGAGGGTGAGTGAGGCGGGAACATGTACAGTGGTAGCAAGGAAGGGTAGGGAGATGACATGATCTTTTCATTTGATGACTTGGGAGTGGTGGCTGATTCAACCAATGAAGCTGCATTCAATGGAATGCCTCTTTTGGGGGGCAAAGGTGGAGAGGGCTTTGACAATGCTGTGCCACCGGTAATAGCTTGAGATAGTTCAGCTGGAAAAGAAGAGAGAGAGAGACCCCTGTTACATAAATCTGGTGCAAACACATATATCAAAGAAAAAGGTTTAGGAAGTTACACAACCCAAGGCAAATTCTAAAAAAACCAAGGTGTTGTCTATACAAGGCAAAAAAATGTGGATTGCTCTGCGGTAATGGCAATTTGCAGCAGCTGCTATTTCTCTTAACTGTTTTTTTGGCAGATCGCAGGTATGTGAAACTATTCACATTTGCTGTGCAAACGGGCATGCCTGTGAATCAAAATGGTGGCAGCGCGTGAATTACTCACATTTTTACTTACCTCGGTATTTTTAAAAAACCATATCCAAGGTGCAAAAAGCAACCCTCCCATTTTATCGCATTAGCGCTCACTTGCTAAGGTGAAAATCCAACATGGAGGCTCCGGGTGCATGCCCTGTTAGCAAGCTCCGCCCCCCATGCACGTCTAACCAATCAACTTTCAACTTCTGCTCGTATAGGGAAAGTGAATCAAATCAAATTGCTTGTCCTAATGAGCAGGAATGTGCATTCCCCCCATAGTTTTTAAAAAACTTTGGGGAAAGCTGCAAAGGCTTTTTCTGAACAGTACATGGCAGTTTTGCCCCCCCGATACGTTGAAATGATGCAGAATCCCATTGAGACAGATCATATTGTCCTCGCATTCTGTGAGAAGTAGCTTTGCCATTTGGACAACCCCCAAGTGTCTTTTAAAAGCCTTAGAGCAGCCATTCCCACCCACTGCTCTCCAAATGTGTTTGGATTATAGTCCCCATTATACTCCACCTGCATGACTAATGGAGGGTATCAAGTTGAAGAAAGCTGCCTCAGATAAACATTCATACAATGGAAAGCAAAATTTGCCAGGTGTTTATAGGTGATAAGCAGAAATGAGACAGATAATCAGGAGCCCAAAGATAAAAACAGATTGCACTTGTAAAATTCTACTCAGCCTCTCAACAACACTTTTGTTTTACTGCACGTTTCATCTGTTGCTGCTTAACTATTTTATCTGCTGCTTTGGGATTTGATATATGTAGTAGTTGCCATAACCCATCAATGGCACTACCTTTCCGTGGTGGTGGGGGATTATGTGCTCCTGTGACACAAGAGGCTATGCTGATGGTAGCAGTGCTGCTGATAGGGTCTCCCATGTGAGACAGGTCTTGCTGAGGAGTCAGGCTAAATGTGCCAAACAGCTACAGGGCAGCAGAAGTAGTGGATTTCTCCAAGATAATGAAGTGGCACCATAGCTAGCACTTGTTAGTGCTGTGCCAAAGGAGGCACAGCAAACCCCTTTTAAATGACTTTTACCATGAAAACACTAATCATAAATTGGAATGTAAAGGTAGGAAACAGAGTAGAATCAAAGATTACAGGAAAATTTGACCTAGGATCAAGAAATGAAGCAGGCGATGACTGACTGAATTCTGCAATGCCAACAATGCTAACAGCAGACAGAGAAAAGGCAGAATTACCTACTCAACACCTTCTTTGCCTCAGTTTTCAGAAAAGCAAAAGGTAATCAATCTGAGGATAATGGAACAGAGGACACAATACGGGATATCCAGCACAGAATAAGTAAAGAGGTAGTACAGGAATACCTTCTTAATCTAAATGAATTTAAATCTCCAGGACCAGACAAATTACATCCAAGGGTATTAAAAGAGCTGGCAAATGTAATCTCAGAGCCATTGGCAATAATCTTTGAGAACTCCTGGAGAACAGGAGAAGTCCCAGCAGACTGGAGGAGGGCAAACGTTGTCCCCATCTTCAAAAAGGGGAAAAAAGAGGATCCCAACAATAATAGTCCAGTTAGTCTGACATCAATAACAGGGAAGATTCTAGAGCAGATCATTAAACAGAGTCTATGAACATTTAGAAGGCAATGCCATAATCACAGAAAGTCAACATGGGTTTCAGAGAAACAAGTCATGCCAGACTAATCTGATCTCTCTCTCTCTCTCTCTCTCTCTTTTTTTTTTTGTTGATAAAATTACCAGCTTGGTAGATGAAGGGAACGCTGTGGATATCACATTCCTCAATTTCAGTAAGGCCTTTGACAAGGTTCCCCATGACATTCTTGCAAACAAGCTTGTAAAATGTGGGCTTGAAAAGTTAACTGTTCAATGGATTTGTAATTGGTTGACCGGCCGAACCCAAAGGATGCTCCTCAGTGGCTCCTCTTCGTCTTGGAAAGATGTGACCAGTGGGGTGCCACAGGGTTCTGCCCTGGGCCCAGTGCTATTCAACATCTTTATCAATGACTTCGAAGATGGAATTAGGGGCATACTTATCAAATTTGCAGATGACACCAAATTAGGAGGAGTAGCTAATACCGTAGAGGACAGGATCAAAATTCAAAATGACCTGGATAGACTGGAGAGCTGGGCCAAAGCTAACAAAATGAAATTCAATACGGAGAAATGTAAGATACTGCACTTAGGGTGGAAAAACGAAATGCAGAGATATAGGATGGGGGAGACCTGGCTGAACGAGACTACGTGTGAAAGGGATCTAGGAGTCCTAGTAGACCACAAGTTGAACATGAGTCAACAGTGTGATGCGGCAGCTAAAACGGCCAATGCAATTTTGGGCTGCATCAATAGAAGTATAGTGTCTAGATCAAGGGAAGTAATAGTGCCACTCTATTTTGCCTTGGTCAGGCCTCACCTAGAATACTGTGTTCAGTTCTGGGCACCACAATTCAAAAAGGATATTGACAAATTGGAGCGTGTCCAGAAGAGGGCAACTAAAATGCCTTATGAGGAAAGACTTAGGGAGCTGGGCATGTTTAGCCTGGAAAAAAGATGGTTAAGGGGTGATATGATAGCCCTGTTTTTAAGTATTTGAAGGGGTGTCACATGGAGGATGGAGCAGGCTTGTTTTCTGCTGCTCCAGAGACTAGAACGTGGAGCAATGGATGCAAGCTCCAGGAACAGAAATTCCACCTCAACATTAGGAGGAACTTTCTGACAGTAAGAGCTGTTTGGCAGTGGAACACACTCCCTCAGAGCGTGGTGGGGTCTCCTTCTTGGAGGTCTTTAAACAGAGGTTGTATGGCCATCTGTCAGGGATGCTTTGATCGTGATATCCTGCATGGCAGAGGGTTGGACTGGATGGCCCTTGTGGTCTCTTCCAACTCTACAATTCTATGATTCTAACAAGAATTGCAAACACATTCTTCAAGCAACCAAAGAGAAAACTATATACATGGACATCACCTGACAGCCAATATAGAAATCAAACAGACTACATAACTGGAAGCAGAAAATGGAGAAACTCCATTCGGTCTGCAAAAACAAGACCAGGAGCAGATTGTGGCACAGACCATGAACTACTAATATAAAAAATGAGAGTAAAGCTGAAGAACATCCCTGTTGAATTTAAAGATAATATAAAAATAGATTTTATAGAATGATAGAATCATAGAATTATAGAGTTGGAAGAGACCAGAAGGGCCATCCAGTCCAACCCCCTGCCATGCCTAATTGACCAGGAGCCAAAGAACTCTGGACTGAAGCCAGGGAAGGCCAGGTTGCTTACCTATAACTGTAGTTCTTTCAGTGGTCATCTGTGAATTCACACAATGGGTAATTCCTGCGCCTGCACAGAAGTACTGCAGAACCTTCTAGGACCTCATTATACTGATTTTTGACAGCAGCTCTGCCCACCAACCCGTGACCTATATAAGCTCCCTTCCCGCCTAAACACCTCAGTTCCCAATAGCCACGTACAACAGTAGCTCAGAACCGAGAAGACAGGATACTAGAGGGGATGATGGGCAGATTTGTGTGAATTCACAGATGACCACTCAAAGAACTACAGTTACAGGTAAGCAACCTGTCCTTCTTCTTCGTGGTCTCTGTGAATCCACACAACGGGTAGACTAGCAAGTTCACATATGAAGGAGGAGGGAGTGTCCTGGTGCAATAAACCCAGATACAAGAAAGACACAAGCCAGATAACTCCAACAATAATATATTGAGTCAGAAAAGCAACATCACAGAGAAGCAACATTAGAGAGAACATCATGCAACACATGAGAATAGCAGTATCAGCATGTGAGGCAGAGTCCACCTTATAATTCTTAACAAAAGTCAGGGGCATTGCCCACGTAGCCGCCTGACAAATGTCCTGTATGCAGACACCACTAAGAAATGCCATAGAGGTTGCAGCTGCTCTAGTAGAATGGTTGTGCACAGTCTCAGGAATAAGTTTATTAATCAGCTGGTAGAACAGGTGAATAGCCGATGCAACCCAGTTAGAAAAATGCTGTGAGGACACAGGGAAACACTTCCATTGACCCACATAACATACAAACAGTTGACTGGAACATCAAAATGGCGCAGACTTGTCCACATAAAAAGTGAGAGCCCACCAGACATCTAAGGAATGCAAGGAACGCTCCAGCTCTGAAGAAGGGGCTTGGAAAAAGGCTGGCAGAACAATATCCTGATTAAGGTGAAAAGCGGACACCACCTTAGGCATGAAGGCAACATCAGTCAGAGCACCACCTTGTCATTAGGAAACTTGGTATATGACGGATTAACCCTTAACATACACAGCTCGCTTGCTCTACACGCAGATGTGATGGTGACCAAGAAGGCAGTCTTGATAGAGAGGAGACGCAAGTCACACTTAGCTATGGGCTCAAAAAACTCTGTAACTTAAAGGCCTAGATAATGCAGCAAGGATGAACTCTAAACTCCAACTGGGAGTAGGCCCAGTCACAGGAGGATGCACATTTTTGTACACTCGCAGGAAACCATATATGAGCAGCTCCTTAAAGCAAGATGGAAAGCTAAGATGCTGCAAATGCCACAAGACAGCTGCCACATAAGCATGAATAGTGGAGAGCAAGAAACCACATGCGGAAAGGGTGGCAAGAAAGTCCAGGAGCAATGGCACAGTCACACAGTGGTGAGTGACACCCTTCTCATCTAGAAAAGCACAAAACTTTTGCCACTTATAGGTGTATGCCCTATACATAGAAGGATGCTGTGCAGCTTCAACAATGATCCTTGCTGATGCAGACAAGTAGTTTAGGGCTGGATGAGCCATGCCATCAAGTCTGGGTGAAAAACTTGCCCACCCTGCAGAGAGAGGAGAACTGGGCAAAGAGGGGGCTTCCGGTAAGTCCCCCCTCCCCTGATATCAGGAGCAGGGAGAGAGAACCACGCCTGACACGGCCACCAAGGTGTGATCAGGATACACTTGGTGTTGTCTTAGTGAAGCTTGACTACCACCCTGGCCACCAGCAGGAAGGGGGAAAGGCATGCAGGAGAGGTCCAGTCCACTGGAAAAGAAATACATCTCCCAGGTTGTATGTTGACAGGGGTTCCCTGGAGCAGAAGAGGGGATACTGAGCGTTTGACCCAGTTGCAAAGAGATCGATAGAAGAGTTCCCCCAGTCTCTTAAGATCTGTGGGTCACTCTGTGGGTTTGCTGTGTTACCCAGTGTGCATAGCCGTACTTCTCTGCATGAACCTCTGCTCTTCAGACAGTTATAGTATAGCCCATCATCCCAAACTCTGTTCCTGTATCCCAATACTTCCTCCTATTCTTCGCTAGCCTTCTGCGACTGCTTGAGGCTTGAGTAGATTTGTGTGTGTGTGTTCCTGTGATTATTTTTCAATTTTTCAATTTTATTTCCTGGCTATGAGTCTCGTCAGTTAGTACTGGTATACATAGGTCACAAAATCCTGTAGTTACCCGGCCTCTTGCTGCCATATTGAGCTAATTAAGATTCCCCATATTAATATCTGAAGCTAGTGGGGTTCCCACAACCCCCCTGTAATTTGGGTAACAAGGCAAAAAGACGGAATCTGCCACCAAAAAGAAAGAGAAGCTCAATGGACGATGGATGAAACTCTTTAAGTAGTTCAAGACAGATGAGAAGTAAAAGTAAAAGGGCACAGAAACAGTCAGAATCCTGAATGCAACTGCTCAGTGACTTGTGCACAGAGACAAGGAGAACTACTATAAAAATCAATGCTGAGAAATAGAAAGTGAGAACAAAAAAAGAAAAAAGGAAGAACAAGAGACCTCTTCCACAAGAGCCAAGAAATCAAAGGGAAATTTAAACCAAGAACCGGGATGCTCTATCACCAGTGGAAGACTTACTCTTCATTTTAACAGTTTTCATCACATGGATAAATCTTATAAATAAATAAAACAGATATACACATGACCTGATGGATCAATTCCTTCCTGCAATTGCACTGCCAATCCTCCCCATGCAGAGGTTGGAGAAATTACCTTTTGGACTACAATTCCCAGGATCTCCAGCCACCATGACAAGTGGCTATGGGTACAAGTTGTTCCTGGAAGTTGTAGCCCAAAAAGTGATTTTTCCAAGCTCTATATGCACTTACACCCAACATGTACATATACACATAAGCACCTAGCTATCAGGTTGTCACACTATCAGGTTGCTTTGCATTGCTTTTCATTTATGTCCTCCACCCCTTATGTGGTTATATGGTAAGAATTTCCAGTTTGTCATTGTCTTGTTTGTCAGAAACACAAAACAGAACTGTGAAACTTGCCTTACAAAATTCTAAGCAAATGAGCAGGAATAGGTTTGGGATCACAAGATTTGCTTACAATTTACACTCTTTAAAACTCCAGCTGCTGTGCATGAGGAGCTTCCCTACACATTGCTGGGTTGGGTGTGCTACAGACATTCTTTCCTAAAGCCCTTATAGCACCTTTCTATCACTGTTTACATTCCCTTTGTCCTCCCGTTTTCTCAACAGACCAGGTGTGGTGCTGTGCTGGGGTTGCTTTGATCTGAAACACACGGGCAAGTACAGCAATCAAAACTAGGCTTGCAGTCTGAAGCAGTAACAGAAAAACTTGAGCTACACTGGTGCCCCTTTAAACTTTCCTCTGGTTTTTAATTGCCTTATAGTTAAGGTTGCAGTAGTTTTTTTTCCATGGGAAAAAAAAGAGATTTAGGGCTGAAAAAGTGCAGCACTTTAATTTTGTAGCCAAGGTCTCTTTCCTTTGTACAACCTACTTGCCAGGTAAAGATACCTTGGCTATAAAACTAGAGCACTGCACTTTTTCTGCCATAGACCTCTTTCCCAAATGAAAAAAAAACTTACTGCAATCTCAGTGATAATGCAATTAAAAACCAGAGGAAGGTTTACAGGGGCATCAGTATAGGTAAATCAAATCAACTAGCAATATGACAGACTTCTCACACAATGAAAACAAGGAAAAATCACTTGGAAAAGTAACTTCTTGGTCTGTAACTCCAGAACCCCACTCCTTAGTATGTTCTTGGCCATGCTGGCTGGAGGATGCTGAGGTCTGTTGTCCAAAATGGGGACATTTCCAAGTTCTGATGGAAACTGGCAGATAAGTGTAGTAGTCATGTTATAGTTGCTGTTGTCAGTACTGGGGAGGGAGGCACCCTTGATACCGTAGCAGTTGTCTTTGGAAGTGGACAGTGCTGATGATATTGAGGCAATCTCAGAGACCAGTGGAGTGTTAGCATCGGGGTCAGTGTGTGGTGCCACAGCATCTAGGTCCCCCTTGTAGGGGATTGTGAATTGCTACAATACCAGTAACAGGGAGAGTGATGGTATTGGAGATAGTTGTGGTGGTGATACCAGTCCCAGTATGATGGTGAATAAGGGTGGTAGAGGCCAGGGGGTTCCCTCCATGGCTATTCGTCCATTAGCAATCAACATATGAGACTGAGGTAAGGGGTGACTCTTCCTGTTATCGGTGCTGTCGGAACGTCAGTCTTGAGGAGGTGTATGACCCCCTTTGGGAAGGTGATGAGTAATCTGCAGTATCCATCAACATCTCAGCTGATATCAAGTAGCTGATATCAAGTAGCAAAGTGGGCTCTATAGATACTGGGGGCATTGGTATCTGCAGCATCAATACTGGGGGTGTTGGTATTTGTTTGTATGTCTCGGTCAGGCCAGTGCGAACCAACACTTGGAGTGTTTTGCCTTCTTCTCCTTGGGTTTCAGACTGGAGTAGTCCTTTGCAGTTGGGTGGCCATTCGGTGAGGCCAGTCTCTTCCTGGAGGCTTTGGAGTGGCTGGCATGGACCATTTGTGGAGGAGAAGTCAGGGCCGCTTCGAATCCACCCCCCTATGGATACTGCAATAGCCTGTGGGGATGTTGTGGGAGGGAGCTCCATTGGGACCAAGGTGGGTGTCAGTACTTAGGTGGTAGACTGGGAGGCTGCAGGAGTTAAGGCCAACAATGGCACTGGTACTGAAGAGGGCTTCAGCTTCTTTGGATAGGTGGTGTCTGAAGAGGCCATAAAGAGGAGCTTGTTGGTCACAGCCTTCTTGGCAACCTTCAGAGATTTCTCCCAGAGGTAAGACTTGAGCCTGGAAGCCATTTTTTTGAGGGCCTGGGTTGTGAAGCTGCAGCAGATCCTACACTTGTCCACCAGGTGCTCCTCTCCCAAACAGAACAAACACAAGGAATGGCCATATGAGAGGTAGACCTTGCAGCCATAGGAATCACAATGTTTGAAGAGTGAGGTAGAGGTCATAAGAGCAAGGGGAGAAGGGGGAGGAACAAAGGAGGAGCAAGGCAAAAACTTTTTTGTAGTTCAAAAGATGGGGAGAAAGGTGAGCAAGCAGGCTAGGTGAAGAGGTAGGAAGAGTCAGAAGAAAGAAGTGACACAAGGGAGAAGCTATTCAAATGGAGACAATCCAAGGGTAGTCACTCTGCCAGCAGAAGAAGAGAAACTGAGGGGCGAGTAGCTTAGCAGGCTAGAGTATGTGCAGTAGGCAGGAGGGAGTGTGACTTCTCACCAAATTACTCAGCTCTAGAACATTCCAAAGGGAATCTCTGCACAGCCACAAGAACCCCAATTGTGTGAGACACAGAGGCCATGAAGAAGTGTGTCTACATTTACCGGTTGATGTAACCCAGGGTCAAGCACAAGAAGACACATACCTCTCCCTACTCAATAAGAAAATGTCTGTGTCCTTCTGTGACCCCCAGTGAATTCTGGACACCTCTCAATTGTCCAGAATTCACAGGGGGTCACAGAAGGACACAGACATTTTCTTATTGAGTAGGGAGAGGTCTGTGTCTTTCTGTGACCTTTGGTGAATTTTGGACAATTCATCAATTGCAAGTAACAATGAGGTCCTTTTGGCAGATCTGAGTTTTTTCTGCTTCGCTCCCTCCTGTATAAAGAGGCCATGAAGCACTGCATTCATAGTGTCCCATAACAGAGCCTCAGAAGTAGTTTGCGATCTGTTTTCCTCATTGAATAATTTCAGGTACTTTAGAATGTCAGCTCTAAATTGGCCATCTAGTAATAGTCTAGGATTGAACATCCAGATTCTAGTAGGGTAAGCATCTGGATCTAGGAGATTTTCACACGGGGAAAGTGTCCCCCGGAGAAATCAGGACAGGGGTGTTTCTGTCCCGGAGGCAGAGCCGCGGTTCGCGTACCTGCTTCCCTCTCCCGATGTTCCGTCGTCCTCACACTGTCTTTTTTTTTCTCTCTTCTGTCATATTTTATTAATGACGAACTCCCGTTGGTAGAATATGATGGAAGAGAGAGGAGGGGGGACAGCGTGAGGACGACGGAGTATCGGGGGAGGGAGGTGGGTGTGCGGGCCGCGGCGCTGCTTCTGGGACAGAGATATTTCTGTTCCGATTTCTCTGGGGGATATTTTCCCCATGTGAAAATCTCCATTGTGTCCACGTCAAGAGAATAGGGGCATGGTTGGAATGGAGGATGTTTTCAATAGAGACATCTGTAATCTAGGATTTATTTGTAAAAAAGTGATCGATTCTAGAATAGGACCAGTGGAACGAGAAGAAAGTGTAAAGTCTTTCTGTTGGATTGAGTATTCGCCAAGGGTCAATCAGTCCCAGAAGTGCCAGAGGTGTTTCTGGAGTTAGGGGCAGCGGGGAAGAGTTTTTGTTAATTCTAGGGGACCTGTCCAGGACAGGGTCCAGAATCGCATTGGAATCCCCACCTGTAATTATTATGCCTTTCGCAAAAAGGGCTAACTCATGAAAAAAGGATTCTAGGAAGTCTCTTTGGTGGACATTTGGTGTATAGTATGTAGCCAGGGTGACCAAGCGGTTGCAAAGCTACCATTATATATCTACCTTTCCTTTCTCTTTTTAAGTCATAGAGTTGGAAAGGGGTACCTTTATCCAGTATAATTGCCTCCCCTCGCAACTTGCCCGCGCCACCGACCACAAATTGGTTTTCCAAATTTGGAAGCGGGGAGTACCGTTTTTTCAGTTCTATTATGCGTTTCTTGGAGAAACAGAACATTGGGTTTGTGGGGACAGATTTCTCTCAGGATCTTTTGACGTTTTAGTTATGATCCAAGCCCTCTAATATTAAAATATAAGATCGGACTTCACTCATGGCAGGTCACAAGAGGAGAGGCTAACTGTGCCATTTCCAGCAACATTAGGCTAACAAACTTCTGCATTAGAGAACACCAAGTATGGGTATTAGATTTTCCACAGTGCAAAGGTATGCATAAACAAAGTATTGCGTATTCCTTCTCAAAACAGAACAAGAAAAACAAATGTAAGTCAACAATAAACATAGAGATAACCAGAAGGAGGGAGGACATCTGGATGATCACCTCCCTATTGGAATCCAGGGTCATTCCGATCCCCTTCAAAGTGTCCATCCGGGCTACAGGGGGATGGTGTATGTTCAGACTACAACCTCTGTCCTCATGAAAAAGCAAGTAAGATTTGCTGTGAAAAGGAATAAGGAAAAGTATGAACGGGTCAAAATGCATCTGATCAGCTAATAGCTCCAGAAGAAATCCGTGTGAAGTTCATCTCTACCATTGCAGCAGCTCAGTCAGCCGAGCTATACAGAGAGTGACTGGTAGTTGACAGTTGACAGCCGTTGGTTGACAGGATTCACAACATTATAGCCAACAGCAAGGCAGGGAGGAATAATTTCCAACTGAAAAGCTGCTGAGAATCAGCAATGGTGAGTCCCCTGTCGTTTGAAAGAAAACGAAAAGAAGGTGACAATATGGCTGCCATTCTTCTGAGGGGGAGAGGAATAAAGCTGGTAAGTGTCTTGTGGACGTCACTTTCAGGGGATCTTCAGCTCCTTTTGGTTGGCTCTTTTCTCCTGTTTTCGCTGGACAGCTGTCCAGTCCGATGAAGCTTGTCCAGGCAGTGACAGTTGTTCTCTTCTGATCTCTGATATCAGGGTGTTAGGAACCAGGACATCTAGGGCTAGCAACACATCTAGAAGCTGGAGTTTAGTCATCGCAGACATGATGTACTGCCCTTTGTGATCATGATATGAAACGGGAACCCCCAGCGATATTTGATGCCTGCTTCTGTCAGGAGAGAAGTTAGGGGCTTAAGGTCTTTTCTCCACCGTAGAGTTTCAGGTGAGACATCTTGACATATTGATACAGAGAAGCTGTTGAAGGTAAGTGAAGTCAGCTCATTTAGCTTGGAAGTCACCTGCATTTTCTTGACAAAGAAAGAAAATCTCATGAGGCTGTCCCTAGGTAGGTGTTGGGCCAGCTGAGGGGGTATTAAGGATCTATGTGCCCTCTCAATGTCGGCATCGCACAGCTCCAGATCTGGGCAGGAATCAATTAGGAATCCTTTGAGATCGGATTTCTCCGCTCCCTCTTCTAGACCGCAAAGGCAAATATTTAGTCGCCTACTTCTGTTTTCAAGATCGTCCACTTTATCCAGTAAGTACTGGTTGGACTCTTCTAATCGTTGAGTCTGTGGATCTTGGGCCTATGTTGCTCTTAAAGCCTCAGAAGCAGTAGATTATATTGCTGTGACTTTATCTGTCAAAGCTGACAGTTTTACCTTTACCGGCTCGAATGCTTGGGCTAGTTCACGGTGAAGGTCAAGCACGAATAATTCTCTTTGCTTCTCCAACTGGGTGGACATATCTTGATCTAGCCTCAATTGAGCATCAGGTCTGGGTCCCTTCCCAGCTTTGTTCAGGCCGGGGGCCATGCTAGTTTCAGGCTCAACAGAGTTGGTCGCTTGAAGAGACCTCCGCTCTTTAGTCTCTGGGTAAAAGTCAGCAATACTAAACTAATGCTTAGTACCTTGCATTAGCAAATGTGATCAGATTATAGCATATTTTTTGTCATAAACTCCTTTTTGGGTAGAATTTCATGAGGTTTAGGAGGGATGGCCATCTGTAAGGGATGCTTTGATTGTGTATTCCTGGATGGCAGGGGGTTGGACTGGATGGCCCTCGTGGTCTCTTCCAACTCTACAATTCTATGATTCTATGATTCTAAATTCAAGGCAAAAAATACATCTCACATTCCAGGGTATACAGGTGATTGAACTCAAGTCTCTTAAACAGTGGCGGCACTAGGAGGGTGGAGCCCAAACCGCACCAGGTGACACCATCAGGGGAGGGGGTGACACCAGCCTTAGTGATGCCACATCTTTTAAACTTTCTGTGAAGAAACTCCAAAAAAAGATTTTCACTGAGAGATAGAAGTCCCATACCTTTTATGGCAGGACAAGCAGTATATAAGTGTCATACATACAGTACTCCTGCCCCATGAGCAGGAATAGCCTATAATGAGTTGTATTCATAGGTTTATACAAAAAATATCTGCTGTACACAGGACTGGCCCAAGACATTTTCCTGCCTTAAGATATTACCCCTGGAGCCAGCGTGGTGTAGCAATTTGAGTGTTGGACTACAACTCTGGAGACCAGGGTTCAAATCCCTGTTCAGCCATGAAAACCTACTGGGTGACCTTGGGCAACTGACACACTCTGAACCCTCAGAAATCACCATGATAGGGTTAGGGTCACCATAAGTTGGAAGCGACTTGAAGGCACACAACAAGTTATTTCCTTCACATGCGCGTGCATGCAAACACACATATAAAAAGTCAACTGGATTAGTTGGTGTTGGAACAATTTCCTCTTCCACCCCTGAAGGCAGTAGGCTAGGTCAGGGGGTATCTGTCATCCAGCAGAGAAGCAGAATGGAGCTTGCCACTACTGCCTTTTCCATGAAGCTGCACCTTGAAGCAAATGCCTCACTCTGTCTAATGGCAGCCCCAGGTCTGGCTATACAGCATAGGAAGAACATCTTAGAAAGACATACAGTCCTTTAAAATGATTAAACCTGATGCTGTCCAGAAGGGCCACCTACTGAAGAATAAGCATCTTGGGGCCTTAGTTTTCTCTGGGCTAAAACCTTAGAATCTCCTAATCAGCATGAGCATGAAAATAAATAAAAAATAAATTTCGATACTGGCTGGGGGCAAAGGGTGTTCCAGCAGTTATAGGCTCAAAAACTAAATTAACTTTTCCAAGTTAATAATAAATAAATAAGTAATTATATGAACATGGATGCAGTCTTTTCATTCTCTCTCTCTCTCTCTCTCTCTTACACACACACACACACACACACTTAAGCTACCTACTTGCACCAATTTAACTGCTTTAACTCTCTCCCTCTGTGTGTGTGTGCAAACGTGTGTGTGCATTTAAGTCACCTGCTGACTTATAGCAATCCCATGCATTTCACTGTTTTCTTAGGCAAGGAAGACTCAGAGGTGGTTTTGCCAGTTCCTTCCTCTGAAATATAGCCTACAGCACCTTGTATTCATTCCATCCAAGTACTAACCAGAGCTGACCCTGCTTAGCTTCCAAGATCAGATGGGATCTGGTACCTTTAGGGTATCTAGGCCCATACAATCCTCCCCGCGCACGCCGGTCCTCTGGGAGGAATCTGCTTCAGCCACAAAAATCTAGGCTGTCTGCAACCTCCCAGAGGGCATTTTCAGTAATTGCCCCCCCCCCAATTTACGGAATGGCCTGCTGAATGAGATCCGTCAGTTGACAAGCTTGAGTAGCTTTAAAAAAAGCACTAAAGACGGATCTCTTTCACCAGGCCTTTCCTGATTAGATCTCAGTCTCAGGAGCTCAGTCTCCTGGCTTTTAAAAATTATGTATATATTTGTTTTTAATGTGTTTTTAGTTAGAAGGTTTTAATTTTAGTGTTTAATGTCTTTTTATGGGGGTGGGTGGGGGTGGGTGGTCTTTTTAGTCATTATTATAATGTTTTAATTGTTGGAAGCCGCCCCGATTATTTTTAGCAGAGGGGCGGGGTATAAATCAATTTTTATTATTATTATTATTATTATTATTATTAACACTCTAGTTTTTCTGAAAAGTTTTTTTTTAAAGCTTTACAGCAGAGATATAAGCAGAAGAAACAAGAGTGAGGTCAGATGGCTCAGTACTGGAGAGATGGGTGTGCCCTTGATCATGCAAAGAGTATAAATGCAAATAAGATCCATTTACAAAAGTAGAAGATCTGGAATGGGTGTGAACAACAGCAAGCAAAACAAGATGAGAATTGCTTCCTGTAACTTGATGAAAGCTTACACTGAATAGATTAGGTCAGTCTACAGTGTAACAGGACTCTCAGGTTTTCTTTGTTGCAACTTATCCTGTGAAGGTGCATGTACGTGCACACACACACACCCTTGAATCTATCTCTAAAATATTTGAAGAAATCTACTGTAGGTCAACAAAGGCAAGAGAAAAATGTAAAGATATTTTGCACTTTTAGTATTTCTGCCAGCATTTGTGGATCCAGGTGTCCTGTATCCCACTGGATATTTCTTATAATAATTTGGGGTCCAAGAGTTGTCCTGCATCTGCATTATATGGTGTTCCCAAGTGTACTGGGAACTCCAGAATAGGTAGAGTGACTGATGGCTGCTTTCACAATATATCCCCCAGCATTTGGTATGCAGGAGCAGCAGCTTCACAGTGCAATGTACCAAATATGGGGTGGTGGTGTAATTTCTGTCTTTGTGATCACATCATTGTGATTGTGTTTTTGGAAGTCCTCTTTCTCCTCTCTTCCCCTTCTCTACCCCATCATGGAAACTTGATTGCCATCAAAAGGTTTTATGTGGTTTCAAGCTTTCCATGAGAATACACATCTCACCTGAGATAGCACACCAAGCATCTTCCCCCTCTCTCACACTTTCTAGCTTGCCACCATGAGGTTTCACACATTTTATATTAGAAATTTCACATGATTTAAAGCAGTGTAGGTCCTACATATGCCTGCCTGATGTGTAGCCTCCCAGTAATGGCACTACCTTTCCATGATGGTGGGATGGCGTTCCATGTGAGGGAAGAGGCTATGCTGATGGCAGCAGTGCTGCTGGTTGGGGTCTCCTATTTCACACATGTTTTTGCTGATGAATCAAACTAAATGTGCCAAACAGCTCCTAGGCAGCAGCAGTAGTAGAGGGTGACACTGGCAAAAAATCTCTTGGTGCAATGGCACCATAGCTAACACTTGTTAGTACTGTGCAAAAGGAGGCATGGTAAACCCCTTTTGAATTCCTTTACCATGAAAACTCTATAATTAGACAATCCAAAATGAAACAAGAGATAGTGCCAGAAGATGAGACTCCCAGGCTAGAAGGCACACAACCAGCTGCTGTGGAAGAGCAGAGGACAACGGAGAGTAGCGCTGTGGCTAATGATGCAACTAGACTCAAGCCAAAAGGAGGTTCAACTGTTGACGTGCTCAGAGATGAAAGGAAAGTCTGAAGCTGCACAAGGCAAATTACAGGAACATGAAACATGAATCAGGGAAAGCTAGACATAGTTAAACAAGAAATGGAACGTATAAGGGTACTAAAAGAACTGGCAGAAGTAATCTCAGAACCACTGGTAATAATCTTTGAGGAATCCTGGAGAACAGGAGAGGTTCCAGCAGACTGGAGGAGGGCAAATGCTGTACCCATTTTTAAAAAGAGGAGGAAAGAAGACCCAAATAATTATCGCCCAGTCTGACATCAATTCTAGGAAGATTCTAGAGCAGATCATTAGACAGTCTGTAAGCACTTAGAAAGGAATGCCGTGATCACTAAAAATCAACATGGATTTTTGAAAAACAAGTCATGCTAGATTAAACTTATCTTTTTTTTTTCAATAGAGTTACATACTTGGTAGACAAAGGGAATGCTGTGGATGTAGTGTATCTTGATTTCAGTAAGGCCTTTGATAAAGTCCCCCATGTATCCTTGCAAAAAGGTTAGTAACATGCAGGCTAGACAATGCAACTGTAATTGGTTGATGGGCTGAATTCAAAGGGTAGTCACCAATGGCTCCTCTTCATCCTGGAGAGAAGTGACTAGTGGGGTGCCACAGGGTTCTGTCCTGGGCCCAGTGCTATTCAATATCTTTATCAATGACTTGATTGAGGGAATAGAGGGCATGCTTATCAAGTTTGCAGATGACACCAAATTAGGAGGGGTGGCTAATACCCCAGAGGACAGGATCAGAATCCAAAATGACCTCAACAGATTAGAAAGCTGGGCCAAAACTAACAAAATGAATTTCAACAGGTAGAAATGTAGGATACTGCACATGGGCAGTAAAAAATGGAAAGCACAGATATAGGATGGGTGACACCTGGCTTGAGGGCAGTACATGTGAAAGGGATCTAGGAGTCTTAGTGGACCACAAGTTGAGCATGAGTCAGCAGTGTGATGCGGCAGCTAAAAAAGCCAATGTGATTCTAGGCTGTATTAATAGGAGTATAGTGTCTAGATCAAGGGAAGTAATAGTGCCACTCTATTCTGCCTTGGTATTCCAGACCTCACCTGGAATACTGTGTCCAGTTCTGGGCATCACAATTCAGGAAGGATATTGAGAAGCTGGAATGTGTCCAGAGGAGGGTGACCGGGATGGTGGGTGGTCTGGAAGTTATGTCCTATATGTTTAATCTGGAGAAGAGAAGGTTGCAAGGGGACATGATAGCCATGTTTAAATATTTGAAGGGATGTCATACTGAGGATGGAGCAGACTTGTTTTCTGCTGCTCCAGAGACTAGGACACGGAGCAATGGGTTCAAACTACAGGAAAAGAGATTCCACCTAAACGTTAGGAAAACATCCTGAGAGTAAGAGCTGTTCGAAAGAGGAATACACTGCCTTGGAGTGGGGTGGAGTCTCCTCCTTTGGAGGTTTTTAAGCAGAGGCTGGATGGACATCTGTCAAGAATGATTTGATTGTTTATGCCTGCATGATAGGAGGTTGGACTGGATGGCCCTTGTGGTCTCTTCCAACTCTGTGATTCTATAAACATTGCAATACCTGGGGTGAGTGCGCTAAAGCGGACAGGAATGGGATATTTTGAGTCAGATAATCACACAGATTTTTATTTCCTGAGTAAAACACTAAGAAGAGAAGGGGTGGCATTTAGTAGGGAGAGATGTAGAAAAAGCAGTCAAAGGATATAATGCACCACACACCAAAACAAGACTTCTTTTTAATCATGGGGGATTTGAATGCAAAAGTAGGAAACAGAGCAGAATCAAACACTGTAGGAAAATTTGACCTACGATAAAGAAACAAAGCAGGTGAGCAAGTGATTGAATTTTGTGAGGCCAACAGTTTGTTCATTGCAAACACATTCTTCAAGCAACCAAAGAGAAAACTGTATACATGGACATCACCTAATGGCCAATACAGAAATCAAATAGGGTACAAAATTGGAAGTAAAAGTTGGAGAAGCTCCACTCTCTCTTCAAAAACAAGGCCAGGAGCAGATTATGGCACAAACCATGAACTACTAATATAAAAAATGAAAGTAAAGCTAAAGAAGAGCACTTAGCCAACCATCATACCAAAATACCACCTGAAGAATATTCCTGTAGAAGTTAAGAATATAAAGAATAGATTGGCACTATCAAGCATAAATGAGCAGGAGCCAGAAGAACTCTAGACTGAAGCCAGAGACATTGTCAGGGAGGAATGCAAAAAGACATTATATGCAGCCAAAAAGAAAAAGAAGCTGAATGGACGATGGGTGAAATCCGTCACATGGTTCAGGCCAGATGAGAATCAAAAGTAAAAGGGGACAGAAATAGAGTCAGAACCCTGAATGCAACTGCTCAGCCACTTGTGCAAAGGGGCAAGGAGAACTACTATAATAATTAATGCAGAGAAACAGAAGGTGACAATGAAAAAGGAAGAACAAGAGACCTCTTCCACAAGATCTGAGATATCAAAGGGAAATTTAAACCAAGAGTGGGGATGCTCTATGACCAGTGGAGGACCACATTACATAACCTAGTGAAAGTAAAACGCCAATGGAAACAATACACGGAACAACTATATACAAGAGAAAGGATGACAGATTCATTCAAGGAATGAAGATGAATCTCCAGTTTTAGAAAGGGAGGTGGAAGCACACAGAGCACTTGGGAGAAACAAATCAGCTGGAACAGATAATAGAATCATAGAATTGCAGAGTTGGAAGAGACCACGAGGGCCATCCAGTCCAACCCCCTGCCACGCAGGAAATCACGATCAAAGCATCCCCGACAGATGGCAATCCAGCCTCTGTTTAAAGACCTCCAAGGAAGGAGACC
This sequence comes from Gambelia wislizenii, assembly GCA_030847615.1. Classification (NCBI taxonomy): domain Eukaryota; kingdom Metazoa; phylum Chordata; class Lepidosauria; order Squamata; family Crotaphytidae; genus Gambelia; species Gambelia wislizenii. The sequence continues at coordinate 17,019,265 of JAUMIR010000010.1, read as the reverse complement.
CCACCACGCTCCGAGGGAGATGGCATACCAATAGAGCTGCTTCGGGCTACAGAGACAGAATCCACTCAAATTCTAACTAAAATCTGTGAACAAACATGGAAAAGAATAGCCCACAGATTGGAAATGCATTTCAGCCCCAAGAAAGGGGAAAGCAGGGATTACAGTGACCACAGAAACAATTGTATTAATCTCCCACACAAGCAAGGAGATGCTCAAAATTTTACAATGAAGACTTTTACTGTATATGGAGTGAGAACTTCCAGTTGTCCAAGCTGGATTCAGGAAGTTAAGAGGCACTAGGGATCATATTGCAAACATATGCTGGATAATGGAGTGCTCCAAAGAATTACAAAAGAAAACCAGACTTTATGTAGATCAGTGTTTCTCAACCAGAGTTCCCAAGAGGTTGCTAGGAGTTCTTCAAGAGACGGTGATTGGGGGGGGTGTTGGGGAACAACAGCAGTGTATAGAATAATGTTTATGCATGGGTTCCCTGAGACTTGAAAATTATTTCAAGGGTTCCTTCAGGATAAAAAGGTTGAGAGAGGCTGGTGTAGATCATGAAAAACTATAGATCACTCTTAAAGAAATGGGTCTGCCACAACATTTGATTGTCCCGATGCGTAAACTGTATTCCGGACAAGAGTGAGGAAAGAATACAGAGAAATACAATTGTTTCCAACTGGCAGGGGAGTCAGATAAGGCTGCATTTTATCACCTGATCTGTGTAACCTGTATGCTGAACATATCATATGTAAAGCAGAATTACAATAGGAGAAAGGAGGTCTGAAAATTGGAAAAAGAAACAGCAACAATTTAAGATATGCAGATAAAATCATAGTACTAGCGGAAAATAGCAAAGACCCAGAACTATTACTGAAGAAAGTCAAGGAAGAAACCTGCAAAGGCAGGTTTACAGTTGAACATAATGAAGATACTGAAATAGTTTCAAGATTTTCCATACCTTTGTCCAGTCATTAATCAGAATGGAGACTGCAGTCAAGAAATCGGAAGAAGACTAGGACTTGCAAGGTCAGCTATGGAAGAGCTAGACAAGATATATCATTGAATACTTAATGGATTGCCTATTCCATTGTATTTCCAATTTCTATATATGGTTGCGAAAGCTGGACAATGAATAAATCTGATAGGGAGAAAGCCAACTCCTTTGAAATATGGTGCTGAAGAAGAGGTCTACGGATACGATGGACTGCTAAAAAGACCAATAAATGGGTCCTAGATCAAATCAAGGCTGAACTCTTCCTAGAAGCTAAGATGACTAAATTGAGACTATCATACTTTGGCCATATCACGAGAAGGCATGACTCACTAGACAATAATGCTTGTTAAGGTAGAAGGCTGTAGGAAAAGAGGAAGACCACATTCCAGATGGATAGACTCAATCAAGGAAGCCACTGTCAGGCTCATCCCTGAATTCTGGACTTTGGAGTAGAATTCATGGAGGACCCTGACATGAGGCTGCCTCTGGCTTGTTTCCCTTGCCTAGGCCTCTAGAGGTTCTGGAGGGAAGCCAGCCCGCCTTTTTTGCCTGGGAATGCTGCTCTCCACTGCAGCTCAAGGTCAGTTCTTCCAGGTGCAAGCCGGGCCGATGTTCCTCCCCAAATGCCTTTCCCACGCTGGGGGGTTTATCTGGGGTTTTGTTTCAGTTGTATTCAGTTTCGGCTTTGTTCCATGTTCCTGACACACGAATCCTTGCCAATAAAGAAATTTATTGATTGAATGTGAGCGTGTGTGCTTGGTACATCACAGCCACATCCCTGAATCTGCAAGACCTGAGCAGGGCTGCTGATGCTGGGATAACTTGAGGTCACCATAAGTTGAAATCAACTTGACAGCAATTAACAGCATGTGTAGTAGTCTTGTGTGGGTTGGCAGAGAAGTTTTTAGAGTGTCAATTTGGAGCCTCAGTCAACTTCTGTGGGCAGGCAGCCCTGTAGCTAGAGATTACTTTGTTCAAAGGCAAGGATTTGGAGTGGGAAATCAACAATCAATTACAGTTAAAAGAAAGCAAGGCACCACCTATTCAAGAATTATCAAATTCTTCAGACAGGCACATTCATTTTAAGGCAAATATATATTTATTTAGGGGCGAATCATGGACTGGGAAAGGGCTGAGTTATAGGTCCAAGGTGAGGGTGGGGTTGTTGTTTGTAGCCAGGAACAGAGTTTGCTTTCTTTTAAATAAAAACAGCAAAATGTTTGTAGTCAGGAATCAGTGAATGCATTTGTTGTGTTTCCAAGCCCACTTCTGGGATTCACCAATAACACTGAATAACATTCACAATTGTCAACCCCATGCTGTACTGTACCTTATTGCTATTTTGAAAACCTGGCAACCCTACACCATAGGCACTTATCAGAAAAAGAATTCAATCTCAACTTGATCCTCAAAGTGATTTACACTTCTATTTGATAACGTTTCCAGCTACAGCCAAAGTGTGAACAGACACACACTGAAATCCATTTCCAGCCATCCCACATAGTTAATCATTACCACTGGCCTGATGAACACTTTTGCAAAGCAGCAGCAGCAGACTGAGTAGACACTTGTCAATGATCAGATATGAATTGTTAGCACCAACATTTTTAAAAAGATGAAAACTGATAAGAGCACATTCCACTCAGTTTGCAAAACATTTTCAGATTTCTTCCCATCCACATGGAACTAATATCAATTAAAGAAAAAAAATTAAGGAGTGACTTGGAGATGAAGCAAAGCCCAATGTGCATACAAGGTACTTACCTATTAAGGGATTGCTATTCCTATTAATTGGCTTGGGAGGTGGGACAGGAGGCTGTTTTGCAGGTATTGCATTAGTATAATTTGTGGTAGCTGTAGTGTGATTATTTGCTAGAACAGGGGGCACAGTTCTGGGAGCTGGGGAAGGAGTAGTGGAAAAATTCACTCCTTTTGTTGTTGTTGTTGTTGTGGTGGTGGTGGTGGTGGTGGTGGAACCCACAGCTGTAGAGGAAGACATAGTCCTTGCAGTGTTGCTCACAGAGCCAGGATCCCTTGCCTGCGTGTCACTTGTCTCCTGAGAAGAAGATGACAATGGTCGCTTTGGAGGAAGCAATGGTTGTTTAGGAGCATGTGACTCATGATTTTGTTTCTCTTCTGAACAGGGATCATTGCTGAATGTTCCTGCAAATAAATATTTTTTAAAAACCATGTCCACAGCAATACCGAGAAAAGACTATCCTCATCACAGGTTACACTTCTGTATAACTACATCATTTGTATTTTTAAGAAAGGCAAATAGTTTATGAAATATTTCTCTGTGCTTATTTAAAGAATTCACTGAACGCCCCTTCATATTAAAAGAGGGCTGCAGTATCTTAAAAAACTAAGGCATTGTCCTGATACCTATGAAGATTTGTACCACAGCTGACTCTGAATGAAACAGGTACATGCCTATCAAAGTTTAAGCCACTATAAACCAGTCAGCCTAGAGGTGGCACTACATTTCTTTGAGAGCTACAGACTAAGATCATACCCACATGTTTGCTTTTGTACTCCTGACTGAATCACAGAACTATCGAGTTGGAAAGCACCCCTAGGATCATCTAGTCCAGCTTCCTGTTCATGCACAGCACTAGGTGCTGAAGTCAAATGTTCTGGGGAGAAAATAGGTGACATTTTCATCCAGAGTATATAAAGAATCTACTAAAAGTTCTGAGTTTTGAAGCGGGGCAGTGCAAAGGAGGGCTTCTCTGCTAGTTGGGAGAAGAATATCCCTACAGCTTCCAGTCCTAGCTTTGGCCTATGCATGCTAGTAGGGTTCCATTCCATTTAGTGCAAATCCATTGGATCTGCACTCAATTATTCTCCAGGGAATTATGGACGCAAGGCGAACTTGGCTGGATGGTTGGATAATCTCTGAAGAGATTTATTCACGGCCAGAAAGCAGTGAGGGTTGGCGTCAATTCTCAGACTTGAAAACTGAGCTGGAAACTGGCAATCACCACAAAGTGTGGGTAGGCATATGGCTGACAATAGGAGAGACAAACTGAGTGGGGCAGGTCTTTGGAAGTAAAGGTGTGGGGTAGCTTGTGCTAGAATGAGGACACCCCATGGGTGAGGATATTCCACAGGAAGTGATCAGAACATGGGAACATTACTTTTGCAGACTACTGTTTCTACAATAACCCAGTCAGCATGGCTACTGGTTATGCTGGTTGGGGATTCCTGGGAACTGTAGTCCAAAAAAGCAACGTTTCCATGTTCTTGCAAGCATCCCCAAACTGTTGTTATTTCAAGGACATGCTGACCGCCAACAAAATACATTTCTCAGAGACTGTTACTCCTAACCCTCAGTTTCTTACCTTGCATTTTCTTCAGTTCCTCAGATGGAATAGGCTTCTTAAGGCTTGCTCTTTTTCCAGTCTCTTCCTCCAGGTGGGCAAGGTTGACAATACCAGAACAGTTAATGGGGATGGTATGTCCATTTTTCAAGGTGGTGGGGCTTAATTTGTCTTGCTCTTCTCCATCTGTTTGGGTTTTGGGGTGGGGGTAGGAGAATTAAATAAGAACACATCAACTCAATTGAATTGAAAAAGGGGCTAGAAAGGAAGAGCCACTAAGAGTCAGCTCTTACAGCAATAGGCCTGTTTGCCGAGCATTGAGTCTGCATATTGAAGGCCATTCTTCTAATGTTGGTAGCTAAAGTTTAGAACAAACTTGGGGGGGGGGGAAATACTTTTTTGGATAACAACTCCCAGAATCTCTCAGCTGGTATGGCCAGTAGTTTGGAGGATTCTGGGAATTATAGTAAAAAAGTTAACGTTTCTAGTTTCCAACTTTAGCCTCCAACTGCAACACAGGAACCCTTCTCCTTCTGTCTGGTCCTCCTGCTGTTCTCTTCTCTCTCCATTGAGAAAAACAACAATGCAAAGTAGTGGAGGACGTTTGTGATTACCAGGAATCAGATAAATGCTCCTCCCCACCAAAAAAGCTAATGTGCATATGGGGATATGTCTGAATCATTTCATCTATTGGAGAATGATGGTCTGCAGTTAAAATGTACCAGGCACAGGGATCTTCTGGAACATTTCCCTCTAGTCAAAAATTTCAGAGCATTATAAAATATTTTTTCTCTTTTTATTGGACTTGGCATTGCTTACCTGATCCACTATGAAGAAACAACCAGAGCTGGTGGTTTGAGTAAGTGATTTCCATTTGAGTAAATGATTCTTTTATTCAACTCAACCTTTGACTTGCCCCTCAACTCAATTTGTTTCAATTTCAGTCTGCAATAGCCACAAGTGCATTTTTTGTACCCAACTGTTCCACTACTGATAAATTTGGCAGCAGTTTAAAAATGCTTTCAGGAGTACAAGTCTTCTTTGAAACAATGTGCATGCTTCCCCTGCAACTTATTTTAATGTGGAAATGCTGAGAGGTTAAAACTTCCATTAGCATATTTTGGCAGTATGCAGCAGTAGGGGGTTCAAAGTATTACTTTGTGCTACTGCTTGTGACTTGGAGATCTGAAATATTTAAATTGTTTAGCATTGCTCATCTTTATCTCAGTGTAGTTGTTAGCAAAAGACACTATCATTCAAGTTTGCAAAAAATAGATGTTCATAATTTTAATTAACAAAACTTTAAAAAAAATGCTATATGTTTTTTGTACAATACTATTTTCTGCTTCCAGTTTAGCAGCATGGTTCTGTTTAAAGAGGAAATGGGGGCAGATGTTTAGTCAATTATCCTGGCAACATTTTCTTTCAGAAGTGCAAGATATGGGGAAAGTGCATGCCACTAGAGAAGCAGACAATTCCCAAATACAGGGGGCAGATACTTGGAAAAATGTGACACAAAGAAGCAGAACGATCAAGAATCATGTTGCAAGTTTGGAGCTAGGTAATAAATTCCAACCTCTCCCCTTAATTAGTGATTATAAGTCACAGAGTCAGCTGCCACACTTAGAAGGCATGGAGATGACCTTGGAGGGTTCTATCAATGGAAGAGCTCCTGAAAATTCCCAGAGGAAGAAGAGATGTGTGGTGGTAGTAGATGATTCCCTGTTGAGAGGAACAGAAGCTGTTATATGGAGGCCTGAAGATGTCTCACGAGATGCTCTCTCTTTCTCTCTCTCTCTCTGGGGCAAAGATCCAAAATGATTCCAGAGGGCCAGAAGGGGACACCAAGTACTGGGGACGAGAGCCTCAATGATAGAGGAGGAATTGGGCCATAGCATAAGAAATGAACACTGGACAGAAAATAAACAAGGAATTGTCACTGCACTAGCATGGAAAATAAACAGGAACATAGAATCATAGAATTGGAGAGTTGGAAGAGACCACGAGGGCCATCCACTCCAACCCCCTGCCACGCAGGAAATCTTGATCAAAGCATCCCCGACAGATGGCCATCCAGCCTCTGTTTAAAGACCTCCAAGGAAAGAGACCCCACCACGCTCCGAGGGAGTGCGTTCCACTGCCGAACAGCTCTTACTGTCAAAAAGTTCCTCCTAATGTTGAGGTGGAATCTGTTCCTGGACCTTGCATCCATTGCTCCGTGTTCCAGTCTCTGGAGCAGCAGAAAACAAGCTTGCGCCATCCTCAACGTGACACCCCTTCAAATACTTAAACAGGGCTATCATATCGCTTCTCAACCGTCTTTTTTCCAGGCTAAACATACCCAGCTCCCTAAGTCTCTCCTCATAATGCATGGTTTCCAGACCTTTCACCATTTTAGTTGCCCTTCTCTGGACACGCTCCAATTTGTCAATATCCTTTTTGAATTGTGGTGCCCAGAACTGGACACAGTATTCTAGGTGAGGTCTGACCAAGGCAGAATAGAGTGGCACTATTACTTCCCTTGATCTAGACACTATACTTCTATTGATACAGCCCAAAATTGCATTGGCCTTTTTAGCTGCCGCATCACACTGTTGACTCATGTTCAACTTGTGGTCTACTAGGACTCCTAGATCCCGTTCACACGTAGTCTCGTTCAGCCAGGTCTCTCCCATCCTATATCTATGCATTCCATTTTTCCGCCCTAAGTGCAGTACTTTACATTTCTCTGTATTGAATTTCATTTTGTTAGCTTTGCCCCAGCTCTCCAGTCTATCCAGGTCATTCTGAATTTTGATCCTGTCCTCTAGGGTGCTAGCTACTCCTCCTAATTTGGTGTCATCTGCAAATTTGATAAGCATACCCTCTATTTCCTCATCCAAGTCATTTCCTTCCAAAGGTTCTCTTGGCATTCCATTTAAATCAAGACATCATTGTCCCTTCTTTTACGCAGAACCCATCCGCAGATTTGGATCCCTATGCCCCTAATTCCCTCATCCAAGTCATTGATAAAGATGTTGAATAGCACTGGGCCCAGGACAGAACCCTGTGGCACCCCACTGGTCACATCTTTCCAAGACGAAGAGGAGCCACTGTTGAGCACCCTTTGGGTTCGGCCGGTCAACCAATTACAAATCCATTGAACAGTTAACTTGTCAAGCCCACATTTTACAAGCTTGTTTGCAAGAATGTCATGTTGAACCTTGTCAAAGGCCTTACTGAAATTGAGATATGTGATATCCACAGCGTTCCCTTCATCTACCAAGCTGGTAACTTTATCAAAAAAAAGAGATCAGATTAGTCTGGCATGACTTGTTTCTCTGAAACCCATGTTGACTTTTTGTGATTATGGCACTGCCTTCTAAATGTTCACAGACTCTCTGTTTAATGATCTGCTCTAGAATCTTCCCTCGTATTGATGTCAGACTAACTGGACGATAATTGTTGGGATCCTCTTTTCCCCCCTTTTTGAAGATGGGGACAATGTTTGCCCTCCTCCAGTCTGCTGGGACTTCTCCTGTTCTCCAAGAGTTCTCAAAGATTATTGCCAATGGCTCTGAGATTATATTTGCCAGCTCTTTTAATACTCTTGGATGTAGTTCATCTGGTCCTGGAGATTTAAATTCATTTAGATTAAGAAGGTATTCCTGTACTACCTCTTTGCTTATTCTGAGCTGGGTTTCCCCTATTGTGTCCTCTGTTCCATTAACCTCAGGTTGGTCCTCCTTTTCCTTTTCTGAAAACACTGAGGCAAAGAAGGTGTTGAGTAATTCTGCCTTCTCTCTGTCCCCTGTTAGCATTTTCCCATCTTCTCCATATAGTGGCCCTATCATCTCCTTCTTCCCCCTTTTGCTGCGGACATACCCAAAAAAACCCTTTTTATTGTTCTTAACCTCCCTAGCAAGCCTGAGCTCATTCTGCACTTTAGCTTTTCTGACTTTACTCCTACACGTGTTCGCTATCTGTTTGAATTCTTCTTTGGTGATTTCCCCCTTTTTCCATTTCCTATACATGTTCCGTTTAAAACTTAGTTCCGTTGAAAGTTCTTTAGTCATCCATCCTAGTTTCTTGAGACACCTCCCATTTTTCTTCCTCAATGGTACTGTTTGAAATTGTGCCTTCAGTATCTCCCTTTTGAGAAAGTCCCATCCGTCTTGAGGTCTCTTCTCTTTTAGTATTCCTGACCATGGGATCACCCCCAGTATTTCCCTGAGTTTATTGAAATCAGCTCTCCTAAAGTCAAGAAAGTCTAGATGCTCTCCACCTGGCTTCCAGTATTGATGTCATAGATCTCTTCACTGGTGTAAATATCCCTGACATATAATGCTATTCCTCCTCCTTTCCTGTTTGGCCTGTTTCTCCTATAAAGGTTATACCCCTCTATTCCTACCTTCCAATCATGTGACTCATCCCACCAGGTTTCAGTAATGCCTATTATATCATATTTGTTTTGTAGTGTGAGGAGTTCAAGTTCATCTTGCTTATTTCCCATGCTCTGTGCATTAGTGTAGAGACATCTAAGACCATGTGTTCCCTTTACTTGCTGCCTGTGCAAGTTTTTTTGCCTCCCACTGTTGGGTCCTTGCGCTATTTCCCTTGTTCCCTCTATGACAGTTTTCTCCAGCCCTTTTGCCTTCCAGAATACTGTCTCCCTCCCCCATTTGACTCAGTTTAAAGCCCTCCTGATCAAATTCTTGAGACTGTTGGCAAAAATGTTTCTTCCAACTGTTGTAAGATGCACTCCATCTCTTGCCAGAAGTCCCCCCTCATGGAAGCGCAGTCCGTGATCCAAGAATCCAAATTGTTCTCGGTGACACCATCTACGGAGCCAGTTGTTTACGTCGGCTATTTTCCTCTCCCTTCCTGGACCATGCCCTTCAACTGGCAGAAGAGTCGAGATGACAACCTGTGTGTCCATTTCTTTCAGCTTCCTCCCCAGGGCCTCATAATCTCTTCTGATCGTGGGAAAGCTGTGCCTTGCAGTATCATTGGTTCCCACATGGACCAAAAGGAAGGGGTAATGATCCGTAGGCTTGATGAGTCTTGTTAGCCTCTCCGTCACATCACGGATCTTTGCCCCAGGGAGACAACACACCTCCCGAGACATCTTGTCAGGCCCACAAACCACTGCTTCTGTACCCCGCAGCAAGGAGTCTCCCACCACCACCACACGCCTCTGCTGAGGCTTCGCAGCTGCTGTTCTTTGGGGTGGTACTCTCAAGGTCACCTGCTCTACCCCTGAAGTCTGTCCATGCTGTTCTTCCTCGTTGTCCTTGATAAGGGAAAGGCCTTCGAATTGATTCTGTAGCTGCAAGCTGCTCGAAGAATCCCTGGATTTTCTTGTTCTGTGTGTGACATTCCTCCAGCCGTCTACTTCCTGTGTCTGTGAAGTGACCCTCTCCTCCGCAGCCACTTCCTTTGTGCTGTCCCCATCCAAGACTGTCGTTCTGTTCTGTCCAGGAAAACCTCTTGCTTGCAAATCTGTTGAAGTGTAGCTACCCGTGTCTCCAGCTGCTGGACTTTCTCCTCCAAGAGGGCTACCAGCTTGCACTTGTTGCATGTGAACTTCTCCACATCTGTAGACAAGAATACAAACATCACACAAGTGTTGCAAGTGACTGCCGCAGTCCCCTCAGTGTCCATGGTGAGAGCTTTTAGGTAATCTAAGAACTCTTAGTTAATGCTGAGAACACTAAGCTGTACTTTTAGGTATGCTGTATTTTTGTTTGGTCACTGCAATTTGTGCGCCGTTAGGCTTGCGCCTCAGCAACAAGCAGCATCTCCCAACAGTTAAAAAAAATCCAATCTCCCCAGTCAGAATGGTTGTCCAGAAGCTGCTCACCTTCTTCTCCCTGGCAGGAAACTGGCCTGGAAAGCCTCTGCAAGTAGTTATATAGAGCTAGGCTCCCAGCTCCACCCCCTAGTGACTCACAGGTGTGACTCACAGGTGTGACTCACAGAAGCTCCACCTCCTCAGCAACAAGCAGCCTCTCCCAACAGTTAAAAAAAATCAATCTCCCCAGTCAGAATGGCTGTCCAGAAGCTGCTCTCCTTCTTCTCCCTGGCAGGAAACTGGCCTGGAAACTGGCTGTCCAGAAGCTGCTCTCCTTCTCTCTGGCAGGAAACTTTTTAGGATGAACTCAAACTCCTAAAAAGGAAGATATATCTGATATAATAGGCATCACTGAAAATTGATGGGATGTCTCATTACTGGAATGCAGAAACTGAGAGGTTATAACATCTCTTATCCCAAAGAAGATAAGAGAGGTAGCATTTTATGTCACAGATGTATACATTTGTGAGGAGAACCATGACTTAGAGCATGGAAAACAAGTTGAAGCCATTTGGGTAAAAATTAAGGGAGAAGGAAACAATAGTAACATCATAGTAAGGGGGGAGGTCTCTTATAGGCCCCCAAGCCATACTGAAGATTTTGATGGTGCCATCCTAGAATAAATTACCAAAGATTCAAAAAGTAATAATAATAACTCTGCTATTGGTCAAACTCTGCCAAGAATGTTAAGGTATAGCAAATTTATCATTTGCCTTACCAAAAATTTCACTGTCTAGAAGAAGGAGGAGACAACATGTGAATCAACTATTTTGGATTTGATCCAAACCAACAGAGAGGAACAGGGTGGAAATGGTGGGATCTTTGGGTGGGAGTGTCTGTGTCCTCTTAGGATTTGGTATTTAGAAAGGAGAAAGCCAAATGTAGTCAGATATGCACTCTAGACTTCTAGGAAAGTTTATTTCACTAAGCTTAGGGAAATACTGGGTGAGATTCCTTGGTCACAAATACTCAAAGGGAAGGGAGTTCACCAAAGAGGAATATAAATGAATATATGTGGGGATAAAGTCAGAAAAGCTAAAGCTCAAAATGAGCTCAAGCTTGCTAGGCAGGTTAAAAATAATAAGAAGGAGTTTTTGGGCTACATTCAGAGCAAAAGTAAGAACAAGGTAATGGTAGGGCCATGCATGGAGAAGATGTTAAAATGCTAACTGGGCACACAGAGAAGGCTGAACTGTTCAATACCTTCTTTGCCTCAGTCTTCTCCACAGAGAGTATCAGTGTTCTAATGGTGAAAAGAGAACAAATGATACAGTAAAGGGAAGGTAGTCCAGAACTGGTAAAGAAATTACAAAACTACAACTAGTTACTCTAAATGAATTCTAGTCTCCAGGGCCAAATAAACTCCATTTGAGAGTACTTAAGAAACGTGCAAATGTAATCTCAGAGGCACTTTCCATCATTTTTGAGAACTACTGGAGATCAAGAAAGGTCCCAGCAGACTGAAAAAGGGCAAATATTATCCTCATCTTCAAAAAGGGGGGAAAAGAGGACTTGAGCAACTACCAACCAATCAGTTTGACATTAATGCCAGGAAAAGTTCTAGAACAGAAAATTAAACAGCCTGTGAAAACTTAGAAAGGAATGCTGTGATTATCTATCATGGGTTTCTCTAAAACAAGTCATGTCAAACTCTCTCTTACAAGCTTGGTAGATCAGAGGAGTGCTGTGGATCTAGTATATCTTTATTTCTGCAATGTTTTTACAAGATCCCCTTTGATATTCTTGTAGGCAACCTGGTGAATGGTGGGCTAGACAGGGTGGGCTAGAAAGGTGGATTTGTAATTAGCTGACAGAATGAACCCAGGGAGTGTTAACCATTGTCTGCTCTTCATTCTGGAGAGAAGTGACTGCAAAAAGATTCTGTCCTGGGCCAAGTGTTGTTCAACAACTTTATAAATGATATAGATGATGGGATAGATGCCATCTTATCAAATTTGCAGATGATATCAAATTAGGAGGCATAACTAATACCTAGAGAACAGGATCAGGTTTCAAAATAACCATGACAGATTGGAGAACTAGACCAAAAGTAATACAATGAATTTCAATGGGAATACATGTAAAGTACTGCATAGAGGCAGGAAAAATGAAAGGCACAAATATAGGCTGAGTGATACTTGGCTTGAAAGCAATATAAGTGAAAAGGTCCTAGTAAGGATCTTAGTAAACTACAGGTGAAACACAAATCTTTAATTTGTGATGTGGTGGCCAACCCCCCCCCCCCGACAGTAATTCAATTCTAGGTTGAATCAGAAGGTGTATAGTATCCAGATCAAGGGAAGTAGTACTAGTGCCACTCTATTCTGCTTTGGTCTGATTTTACCTGGAATACTGTGTCCAGTTCTGGGCACCACAGTTCAAGAAGGATATTGACACTTGAAATGTGTGCAGAGAAAGATGACCAGATGATCTAGAAACCAAGTTCTATGAGGCATTACTTAGGAAGTTGCTTATGTTTAGGTTGGAGGAGAGAAGACTGAGAGATAACATGGTAAGTGTGTGTGTGCATGCACACACATGTTTCAATTGTTTTTTAATTATGACAACCCTAAGGTGAACCTATCATGGGGTTTTCTTGGCAAGATTTGTTCAGAGTGGGTTGTTATCATCTACCTCTGAGGCTGAGAATCACCCAGTGAGTTTCCATGGTGAACAGGGATTCAAACCCTGGTCTTCAAGAGCCCTAGTCCAACACTCTAACCCAGGGCTTCTCAACCAGGGTTCCCTGGAACCCTAGGGTTCCATAAGAGGTTGCTACAGGTTCTGCGAGATAAGGAGCCCTGGTGGTATAGTGGTTAAATGCTGGTACTGCAGCCACAAGGTTGTGAGTTCCTCCTACAGGGCTCCAAGGTTGACTCAGCCTTCCATCCTTCTGTAGATTGGTAAAATGAGTACCCAGATTGTTTGGGACAATTAGCTAACATGTTGTAAACCACTTAGGGAGTGGTTTGCACTGACAAGTGGTATAGAAATATAATTTTTTTTAATGAGCTGTAGATATAATAATTTTTAGGCAGGGGTTCCCTGAGTCCTGAAAATTGTTTCAAAGGGTCCACCAGGGTAAAAAAGTTGAGAAAGGTTGCTCTAACCACTACACCATGCTGGATCTTTGGTGACATGATAACCACCTTTAAATATTTGAAGGGATGTCAAGTAGAAAATGGAGCAACCATGCTGTCTGCTGCCCCACAGACTAGGGAGATTTTCACACGGGCTATATATCCCATGGCAGGAACAGAACAGGGTTGGGAAAGGTTTTCCCTTTCGGACGACGTTGATCCCGTTCTGTCCTGCATCCATCCTACTCCCATGACTGTTCCAGAACAATGTAATCACGATTTTTAATTGTGAATAGACCTCCCGTTCCGTCACTATCACGCAATCACGGGTGTGCGAACAGGAGCACCATTCCTGTTCCGAAATGACAGCCATGGAGGGGAGGTCCGTTTGAAGCACTTCCTGGTACGATCTGGACATCCAGGTAAGTGGCACCCTTTATTTTACCCTCCCTATTTTGATTATGTGATTTAAAGAGTGTTTTTGTGCTTGGTGAACTGATTTTATGTTGGGGGGAGTTTTTTAAATTTACTGTCCGGTGTTATCACGTGATAACGTGATAACGTTTCAGATGGCCGGTTGTAAAAGCAGCCTTACGACGGCTGCATTTACGGTCAGCCAGCAAAGGGAGGGAGAGCCCATTCCTGCTGCGGAATTAAGGTGAATGTGTGAAAGATTTATGTTATTCCGTGGCAGGAATGGGAGAGGAGGTAGCGGGGCAGTAACGGGGCATTTTAGCCCCATGTGAAAATCTTCTAGGACATAGACCTATAGATTCAAATACAAACCAATAGATTCAAATTATAAGAAATGAGATTCCACCTAAACATTAGGAAGAATGTCTTTACTGTAAGAACCGTTTGACAGTGGAATAGACTGTCTCAGAGGGTGATGGACTGTTTTGTTAGAAGGTCTTTAAACAGAGGTTGTATGGTCATTTGTATATTGTTGCATGGTAGGGGGTTAGACTAGATGGCCCGAGCAGTCCCTTTCGACTCTGTGATTTAATTGAAATAAGATTTGAGGTAGTGCCCTAAAAATGGACCAACCTTCAAGAATGTATGTGTGTGTGAGAGAGAATGACAGACACAAAATAGTACTGAGCAGGGTTTTCTTTCAAAAAAAATATTAGGGATAGGGTATAGCCAGTTAAAATATTGTTTGTAGACCAAAACCAATTTGAACAGGATAAAGGAATGTTGCAGTGACCGGGAAATAGATTTGGAACATCAACACAAAACTAGTCCAAATTGTCTCTCCTTCTCCAATTGTGTGCACAACCACAGAATGCATGTCTGGATTTTACAATTTTCAAAAAGTGAAGGCACAGAAAAGGTAAAAATAAGTTCACAAAATTTAGAGGGGCTTCCTAACACTTACTCATCACCACTTTTTTAAAGGACATAGATAAACAAAAGAGAACAGAGATTTACAAAAATATGCATGTGGTACCTTATAGATGTTAACTTACAAACAATTATTACAACTGCTATAATTTAAACAAAATACTCCTCCCTCTAGTAGGAAGGGCTAACCATCTAACCTGTGAGCCTATCCATTAGCTGTGCAGGTGCTAAGTATTTTTTAATCATTATTTTACAGGAAGCTCTCACTTATCCAACAGGTTAGGACTGCAGTAGTGTCAGAAACCAGAAGCAGTCAAAAAGCAGAACCCATTTAAGGAACATGAGGGAATTACCATGGCATGCTTGGGACTGCCTGGATGCTCCCACTTGCCCACATGTACATTGCTTGCAAAGTCTCTCAGTCACCTTGGTGACTTCCCCCCCTCTCCGCTCGCTTTGTAAACAGTGCGTGGGGGTGCACGCTCAGTCCCAAGCAAGCCTCCGTAGGCAAGAACTGTTGAAAGAGTGGATTCTTCATTGAATGAATGGAACTTATCCTTAATTTGCAAGCTTTGAAAGAGTGAGTGGTCAGATAAGGAGCCATCAAAAGATGGGGGCTTCCTGTATTTAAAATATGTGCCAAGTGCTGAAACACTTAGTGCAACTTCAACACACACAACTTTCTTCCTTTCTGGCATTTATTTATTGCCTCTTGGCCCACCAGGGTCTTCAAGGTGATGTACAGCAGATAAAAGCACTTTTAAAACATTCAATAAATAACTAGAACCCAAAATAAAACACTAAGAATAACTCTCAAAACAGTTTTAAAAACAACTGTTATAAAAGAAATACTTCTAACAACAGTTTAACCAAAGCAGAAACCCTGGTTTTAAGAGCCAAAGGCAAACCAAAATAGCACAGTTTGTCTGAAACTTAAAAGGGACGGAGCCAGCCTGCCCTCCCTCAGGAGATAATTCCACAGTTGAGATGCTGCTATGGAAAAACTCCCATCACATATACCCACCAGCCTAACCTCACAGCATGGTGGGATACCTTAACAAGGCCTCTGCTGATTATCTTAGATTCTGGGTAGGCTCATACAGGATGAGATGGTCTTTCAGCTATCCTGACCCCAAGCTGTTTAAGGCTTTAGAGGTCAACACCTCTAAATTGGGCTTGGTAGCAAATAGGAAGACTTTTAAGACTGGCATTATGTGATCTCTAAAATACACACCTGATAACAGTCTGGCCACCACATGTTGCACTAGATGTAGCATAACTCTTCTGGGGGCAGCCCCATGTGGAACGTGTTACAGTACAGTAGTCTAATTGGGAGTTGACTAAGGCATGAATCACTGTAGCCAGAACTCCTCTCCCTAGGAGAGGGCTCGGTTGGTACACCAAACCAAAGCTGGGCAAAGGCACCCTTGGCTGCAGTTACCTGGCTTTCCAGAAGCAGTGTAGGATCGAAGAGCACCCTTAAGCTGTGAACCTGATCTCTCAGAGGGAGCACAATGCCATCCAGAACAGGTTTTGATTCCAACCCCAAATTAGCTTTCCTACTGACCAACAGCTCTTCTGTTTTGTTTGGACTGAGCCCCTGTCTGTCCACCTGCATCCAATCCCTCATTGAATCCAAATAGTAATTCAGGACTTCCACAGCCTCCTTGACACCAGTTGAAAAGAAAGAGATAAAGCTGTGTATCATCAGCATACTTACGACACCTAATACTGAAACTCTGGATGACCCAGTGACTTCATGTTAAAAAGCACAGGGGACAGTACTGAGCTTTGTGGAACCCCATTGGTTAATACCCAGAAGGCTAAACAACAGTTCTCTAGCCCCACTCTTCTGAGAATGTGTAGCCAAAATGGACCAGAACCACTGCAGCACAATGACTCCAAGACCCACATCAGCCAAACCCAGAAGGAGATCATGACTGATGGTATCAAATGCTGATGAGAGGACCAGCAGAACCAACATAACACACTTCCCATCCAGTTCCCTGTGTAGGTCATCCACCAAGACAACTAAGGATGTTTCTGTCCCATAACCAGGCCTAAACTTAGATTGAAATGGATCTAGGTAATCCATCTCATCCAAGAAACCCTGGAGTTGTGATACCACTACTTGCTCTAAGACCTTAGTTTAAAAAGGGTGATTAGAAACTGTTCAATAATTATCTAATGTGCAGGGGTTCAGTAATGGTTTCTTCAACAATGTTCTTACAAATTGCTTCTTTTAAAGGTATTGGAATATATCCCTCTTTCAAAAAACCATTTATAACCTTCACCACCCAATTGTCCAGTCCTTCTCTGGCAGCCAGGATGGATGTGAGTCTACTATAGACAAGTGGTTGGTCTCATTTCTCCAGCAACTTGTCCACATAATCCTGTTGAAAAAAACTGAAACTCACCCAATCAAAACTGGACAAGTATTACCTCAATCACCTCCCCAGGATTGATCTTCAATGTGGAATGAGTGAATCTGAGCAATTTTCTCTGCAAACCGTTCAGCAAACTCTAACTACATGAAACAACTGTGTTGCTTAATATTGTGCCAATGTAACAGAGGCAGCAAAGTATAATTTCTGCCTCCATTACAATGGCACAATCTCACCTAGCACAATTGTTTCATATAGTTAAGGGGCTACTAGGTGTAGTCAAGGGGCTATTGCAGTGAGGAAAGCAAAGGAAGCAAAGAATCATTTCTTTGCCATCCTCACTGCAGCACAGTAAAACTCTATAACTATAATTTGTACTGGATTGGATTCATTCTGAGTCTTTCTCCACTGTCAATCTAGTTGTCTATTCAGACACTTCATTGATCTGAGCTCTCAGAAAACCAAAAAGCCCGATTACTGGACCCAAATAAACAATGCTTAGGAAATACTGTGTTAACTGCCCTAGTCATCTCCCTCTTCCACAGATGAATGAGGGCACCAAAAGAATTGTCCCTTCTAGCAGCTGGTAGATTCCCCCAGAACATTTGGGAGTCCTTCTGGATCCATTAGCCTCTGAGAATTTTAAGACCCTTGCATTTCCTTCTTATGCTCTTTATCTTTGAACCAGGTTTCGATTAGCTAGTCCTTCAAACAGACGACACTAGAGGATGTTTCCTCCCCCCCCCCAAAAAAAACTTCTTTGGACCCTGGATGGGCCCTGGGAGACCACATGCTGCGACAGGTTGCACTTTGCCCACTTCTGCCAAACATAATATCATTCCACCCTGGTATTATTGGACTATAGCACTATATCACATAGTGTACAAGAAAAGAAAACAAAAGCAAAAAAAAAGAAAAGAAAAGAAAAAGAAAAAAGAAAAAACATTACAGCATAATGGTGTTACAATGCTACACTGTTGTCCCTCCGTATCCACGGATTTAAGTGTTCACGGCTTCAAAATATTCTTTAAAAAATAATAATCCAAAGAGCAAGCCATGATTTTGCCATCTTATATAAGGGATACCATTTTGCTATGCCATTGTATATAATGGGACTTGAGTATTCACGGATTTTGGTTTTCACTGGGGGTCCTGGAACCAAACCCCAGAGAATATGAAGGGACAACTGTATTTCTCTTCCATTAAAAAAAAAAAAAAAAGACGAAAAAGCATTTTAGAGCAAATTAAAGGGCCATTTAAAAATGTATGGGTTCATACAGTGGCGCCTGCCAGAAAGAATAAATGTGCTGACTATAAAAGAGCTCTATCCACAACAGCTGTGGCATGCTAATTTCAGACAATGCTGAGTAAAGGGATTTTTCTGAGCCTAGGTTTTAGGCATGTTAAGTGATATATAAATGCATTAAACAACAACAACAACAACAACAACAACATGACAAGATATTCACATAGAAAAACTTCAATTCCAATTCCACTAGGAGCTAACAGTGGAACTGCAATCACTGGTAGCACCAGGAATCAACTGTCTTGAAGCAGCCATGGCCAGCCATTTTGACTAGGCTGCTGCAGTCCCTCCTCTGCCTGGTCTGATCTTTGACAGGTGAGAAACCTTTAAGCGCATTCCTTTCCTTCAGAAAACAATGTTTTTCATCCTCCAGGAAGAAAACAGGGTCTCAAGGCAAAGAAAGCAAGAGTAATCTGTAAAGTCACAACTATTCTCAGAACCAGATAGAAGAGGTTCAATGTTATTTCCACAACTTGGAAATAACAACTTACTTTCCCCCCATAAAATCTCCCAGAATCCCCAACCAGCATGGCCACTGGCCAGAAGAGCAGTAATCCCAAAAAGGAAATTTTCCAAGCTCTGCTTATTTCTTTCTTCCCTTTACCCACCCCAATACAAGGAAGCTTGCTGTGAAAGTTTAAGAACTTCCTCCTTGCTACAGTTCCTGCATCATGCCTGGGCCTCAATGGCTTGTGAGAGCTCCTCCCTCCATATTCCAACTGCCATTGCTCTAGCACAACTCAACACTCGCAAGGATTGCTGAATTTACTCCCCGCCCCATTCCCTTTCCTTTGTGTGCTGTGTCTTATTTGAATTTGTAAGCTGCCCTGGGAGTCTTTTTTTTTTTTTTGGCTAGAGAAGTGAGTACAGGTCAACCCCTGTATCCACAGATTCGGTAGCCATGGTTTCACTTATCCATGTCAGAAAAAATATGTTCTCTCTGGGCATTTCTAGGTCCTCCTATGTGATTCTATGGTCAACTTCTGGCATTCGTCTCATTGAAGATAATACAAGAAACAAACAAATTTAGCATTCTTCCCAAACTGGACAGGCCATGAGGTCTCCGTAGTGAAGGAATTAACAGACTAAATCAATATGAATTGGCAAGGAAAACATGCCACCATTTCTGCTTGCTTACAAGTTGTCAATTTCCTGCATTTATGGGCAGGAAAAAGAGAATAGAAACAGAACCAGAGTGCTCTAGACCTCAGGCACATATGGGCATTTTCTTTGACTTCACTCATCTCTGTTTTAGGTTGAGGGAAGAGAAGAGGATAGAGATATGATCATACTGAGAACCTGAGAGGAAAGGCTATGTCTTGCTAAGGGCAGAGCTGGATAAACCATTATGCTAAGCACTCTACACTCTTCCATTTAGCTGTCTAGCTGTGTGCAAAATACGCCCAGCTTGGTAATTAAAAAAATAAAAATAAATCACCACACTTCAGAACAGGAGTCTCCCCCCCCCCATCCCCCGGTTAGGATAAGACTGAAGGATTTAGTTCTCAACTGGAGAAAAAACAAAATTATGAGCCTCATGAACATCAAAGGTCTTTCCTGCAGAGGATTATAGGGCTAAGAGTTGGGTACAAAGGGACAATTTGGTCTGTGCCCATTTTTGTGCGTGGTAGGAGTCAGCGTGGCATAGTGGTATGAGTGTTGGACTATTACTCTTGAGACCAGGATTTGAATCCCTGCTAAGCCATGAAAACCCACTGGGTGACCTTGGGTAAGTCACACACTCTCAGCCTCAGAAACCCCCATGATAGGTTCACCTTAGGGTTGCCATAAGTCAGAAATGACTTGAAGGCACACAACAACAGCAACAATGTGTAAGGATGCTGGGCAGAGAAGAGTTCATAGGTATGAGGGAAGACTTCCAGAAAATGACTCTGCATAGCCCCCCTCCTTGCATTGTCCCTCAGTATAGCCTGAAGAGGACAAGCTGTTTGTACTTCAGTTTGCTTCATTCTGCTACAGGCAAGCCAACCACCACTAACAATGCTGTATCCAAGCAGTCATCCTCTGATATTAGTTAGAACCTCTGTCTTAAAATATAGTAAGATGCCTCACACCAAGTCAGAGTGGTCCACCTAGCTCAGTGGGGGAACCTACAGCTAGTGCCAAATCCAGTCCCACTGAGTTCCCAATGTGGTTCTCCTGAGCTGGGCAGAAGGCCATACCTCTTTCCTGTGGTACCATCATTTGCACTGTGTTTTTTCCTTTTCAAAGAGGTTGAAATTGATCTCTTAAGGCTTAGTTAAGAGAAAGTTGAAAGCAGAAAAAGCTTTAAACTAAAATATGTTGATATTTTTGGTACATTTGTTTTTGGCTCCACCCACTGATGGAATGTGGTCCCTGACAACTTCTGAAATGGAATCCTGCCCCCAGGCTAGAAGAGGCTTCCCACCCTTCCCTTGCACAGAACAGCAGTAGTTCCCCTGGTCTTCAGGCAGGGGATCTTTCTCAGTTGTACCTAGAGATGCCAGGATTGACCCTGGGACCTGTCTATATGCAAAGCATGTACCCTGCTGCCAAGCTACTTTGTCTACACTCTGCCTTGTAGGAGGGAAATCCAAGGCAAGATCTCAGCTATGAAACTCTATAGGTGACCTCCATCAAGTTATAACCTCTCAGCTAATCTAGCTCACAGGATCCCAATAGGGCTAAAATGTCACTCTGAAAACTGTGGAGGGAAGGAAAAAAACTGCATTTTTTTAATTGAAAAATTCCATACCAACCTCCCCAGTTTGTTACTTTAGGAGCACAGCATTCATTATATATAACTTTGGCATAAAGGTATCATGTCTGATATATTAAAAGAGCAGCCTTTTCAGAATATAAATACAAACTGAACTTACTTTAAAAAAATATGATTTTTTGCTACAGTTGGAGCTATAAGGTCCTGAACTGGTTTAGGAACACCTAAACTATATGGGACCGCTTTCATTTTGCCAGCTGCAGGACCAGGCAAAAAACTTCCAATAAAAACAAAACAAAGGATCAATATTAGCAAAACAGAGAAAATTATTTTTGTCTTTACTAGTTCTCTCAAGTGTCAAACAGACATAATGCATTCCTTTCTATAAAATGGTCTAAGAAAATGAAGCCAGGACCAGGGATTATATCAATATTGTACACAGTCCTACATAAAATCCTTCCTCTTACATAATTTTTAGAAATAGTTTTGTAGCAGTAAATATGTATACACCTTGTCTTAAACATTTTATTCATCATTCCATAATCTCCCCCACCCCAATTTTTCAGGGAAAAAAGACTGGGGGAGTGGAGAACAGAAAAAAGTTTTCTCCAAAAAATTTATTCCCCCCCTCCGGACCTTCACATCTCTACTTCTGCAACCCAGCTCAAAAGGTGGAAAGGTTGCTCACCTGTAACCATAGATCTTCGAGTGGTCTTCTGTGAATTCACACAGTGGGTAATTCCTGCGCCTGCTCAGAGCACTCAGAACCTTCTGGAATCGCTAGGCAGAATAGTTTTTGATACATTTTGGTGGTAACTCCGCCCACCCCAATGGTCTCTCTGAGGCGCTCCTGCCTAATTCCCCTCAGTTCCCCGAAGGACGCCGCAAGTACAGCATCAGGAACATTAAGCATATGCCATAGCAGGACATAGAGGGGAAGATGGGTGGGTCTGTGTTAACCAAAGCAAGCTCACTTATTGAATGGAAGACAATAAAACAGCTCTACCAAAAGAGGCCTCATTACAAGAACGAGTGTCTAGTTTGTAGTGCGAGATAAAAATTAGTGGCGTAGACCAAGTGGCTGCCTGGCACACATGCTCCAGGGGAACCCCGGAGAGGAAAGCAGCCGAAACGGATACAGCTCTGGCGGAGTGCCCTCGAACCTGAGGAGGCAGGGGCTTTCGAGCCAGTTTGTAACAGAGGGAGATGGTCGATACCACCCACTTTGACAGGCACTGTGGAGAAACAGGGGCGCCCAACATAAATTCTGCATAGGACACAAACAAATTCGGTGACTTTTGAAATGGAGCTGTCCGCTGTACATAGAAGGCAAGGGCTCTCCGAGCATCCAGGGAGTGGAGAGTCCGTTCAAAGTCATCCTTCGGATCCTGCATTAGAGGAGGGAGAACGAAAGATTGGTAGAGGTGGAAACTGGAGACTATCTTCGGGAGAAAGAACATGTCCGGTGTCAGAAAAAGTGTGCTCGTGGTATGTCAAGTATGGAGCATCGGAACGCAAGTCACAAAGCCCACTGGCTCTACAGGCAGACATGATGGCAACGAGGAACGCTGTTTTCCATGACAGGAGTGTCAGATCCATTGTCACCAAGGGTTCAAAGGTGTGTCTGGTGAGTGTAGAGAAGACTAGTTCAAGACTCCAAGCTGGGGTAGGCTCAACCACCAGTAGATGAAGGTTGATGTAGCCCTTCAGGAATTTCTGAACCCAAGAGTCTTGGAACAGAGAAGGTCAACCCTGTGCTTGGGGCTCAATGGAGGGAGCCACCAGGTATCACTTTGGGGACAAGGACAGTCCTGAATCTGAAAGATGCAGTAAGAATTGAAGGACAGTGGTCACTGAGGAGGAAACAGCGGTGAGGCCACAGTCTAATAAAAAGGATTTGAAGCATTTCTGCTTGCAGGAATAGGATCACCATGTAGAAGGGCATAGAGAGGTGTCAAGCACTACCTGTATGTCAGCTGGTAGCGGTAGACGCATGAGACGCCTTGGATCCAAAGACAGATTCAGGGCACTACTTTTCAAGCCATCAGACATAGTGTATCAATGTGTCTGATGTTGCTGTTCTGGGTGGTCAATATATCTGAACGGCTCAGAAGGTACAGAAAGCACCGATAGGCCAGGAGAAGGAGAGATGTGAACCACAGTTGCCGAGGCCACCATGGAGTGAGTAGGATTACATCGGATCGGTCCTGACGCAGCTTGGCCACGACTCATTTTAGTAACAGGTCTGTGGAGTATCCCAGTGCTGAAGCAGTTCTCGTGACCCCGATCGATGTAACACCCATTCATGCACAGATGAATTTGGATGAATAGCCGGCAAGACTATTCTCCTCTTCCAGAAGATGAATGGAGTGGAAAAGTATACCCTTCTGAATGCAGCAGTCCCAAATTTCTAGGGTAAGCGACAGAAGAGACAGAGAACTCGTTCCTCCTTGCTTGTTGAGGTAGTACATCACGGATATATTCACCATGACAAGCAGGACCGTCTTGCTGGATACCAGCTTCTTGAAGGCCTGAGGTGCCTTCTGAACAGCCAGGGGATCAGGACGTCGATATGGAGCTCCTGTTTGTCAGCAGTCCAGGAGCCCTGGACCGTGTATGTCTCAAGGTGGGCTCCCCATCCGAGTGAGGACACATCCGTGGTGACTGAGACTTGCGGTTGTGGGGGTTTGAACAGCATGCCTGATAGGACGTCATTCAGGTCTAACCACCAATCCAGGGAATGTTGAATTGCTTATGGCAAGTTAAGGAGTTTGTGAGGGCAGTCCTGCACTGGGTCGAAGACGCTCAGGAACCATGACAGAAGCGGTAGGAACCGTAGCCTTGCAAATCAAGTGGCCGAAGTCAAAGCTGCCATGTGTCCCAGTAGGATTTGAACTGAACAAGCGGAGATCCTCCGGAATCTGCAGCATCAGTGGATGAGGTTGCAGAGAGTATCAAAATGATCTGCAGGCAGGTAAGCCACAATGGTATTCGAATTGAAGGAGGATCCGATGAACTGGAAAGACTGGCTGCGTTCGAGATGCGATTTCTCCAGATTGATGATCAGGCCCAGGGCATCCAGTAAGTCCAATGTCAGCCAGATGTCATCTAGGAGTTGCTGACAGGACTCTGCCACCAGGAGCCAGCCGTCGATGTAGGGGAAGACAACCCCCCCCCCGTTGACACAGGAAAGCTGCAACAACTGCCATGCATTTCGTAAATTCCCTTGGTGCCGTGGATAGTCCAAAGGGCAGGACACGAAACTAGAAGGCCTCATCCCTGACCAGGAAGGCGAGGAACCGTCTGTGGGCCGGGTGGATTCCGATATGAAAGCACGCATCCTTGAGATCGATGGAGGCAAATCAGTTGCCTCACTGAAGAAGAGGCAGGATCGACCTCAGGGTAACCATCCTGAACGTCTTTCAGATGATGAATTTGTTCACCCCACGAATGTTGAGGATTGGGTGGAGGCCACCATCCTCCTTGGTGACTAGGAAGTACCTCGAGAAGAAGTAGAGGTGGCGATGGTCCAGGTGTGGAAGCGTTTCAAACCCAATCCAGTAACCATCCTGGATGATGTGAAGCACCCATTGGTCCCATGTTATCTTGGACCAGGTGTCCTGGAACGCAAACAGGCGGTTTCCGAACAGATGGTTCTCGGGGAAAGGAATGAGCAGATTGAGAGTGAAAGCAGTTTAAAATTTCCTTCTGCCCTATTCTTTAGCACTTTGCTGGTACCAAGAGGTGGAGGTCTGGCTTCCCACCTAAAAGGTGGATGAAGCGGGTTGCTGGTACGGTGAGCACCTAGAGGACTGTGGAGTGTATCCCCTCTGAAAGGACTGGGTGTAAGAGGAGGAGTGCCACCCAGATCTACCCCTTGACCAATATGCAAAAAACAAAGACGACGGCATACCATACTTCAGTGTGGTGGTCCTCACCTTCTGCGTGAATTCAGGCGTTTAATTGGTCAAGCTGTTGAAGGGGCCGGAATGGTCAAATGATGGTCAAGGAAGTCCACGGCACAAGGCCAGATGAACAGGACCATGTATGCCGCAAAAGTTCCACAGAACCGGCCACCGTCTTCGCTGCAAGCCACATGCCTCGCAGAAGTCATCTGTTGACCCGCCAGGAGCTGAGCCTCAGTTTGGATGGCCTCTGCCATTCACCGTGTCTCTTCTGGAAGATCTTGTATCAGTGGATCCATATGCTTCCACAGGACCTGTTGATAGACCCCCATATGGGCAGAGCAACTTGCAATATGGAAACTCTACCTGGCAGCAGAGGAAACTCCTCTAGACGAGCCTGTTCCATCCTGTTGAGGCAAAGATGAGGGAGAGAGTAATAACCCCCACATCCAGCGTTGTCAGAAAAATGGAACTGAGGCCACTGTGCAAAAGTTAGGCCGTGGCTCCAGGAGGAGAGAGGAAGGGAAGGTCAGAGGCTGATCGGGCCACATCATAAGCTCCATATGAATCCTCGATGTTCAAGACTCTATGTGACAGAGCTGAAGAAGGAGCCTCCCCTGTTGCCTTCTGTGGCGTAGTTTTGATGTCGACCATAACAGTGTCTGTACCGAGGAGCTCGTCTCCGGAGACCAGGAGCACAGGGGATTGAGCCTGAACCATAGGGGAGGAAGCTCTTTCCCCTTCAGAGATCCCTCATTCTCCGGTTTGAACAATCACCAAGGACGGAGTAGGAGTCACCTCTCGTGATGGATCATGGACAGTGGTGACATCTCCGGCTTCTGTAGGAGGAACCGGTACCAACGTATGGTTCGGATCCAAAACAGCCGCAGTGGCAGTAGCTGGCTGTTGTTGCTCCTCAGGCTCCTGTGCCAAAGTAGCCACCGCGGTGGACAAGGGGCGCTCTGTGCCGTAGTGGCAGTAGCTGGCTGTTGTTGCTCCTTGGGCTCCTGAGCCAAAGTAGCCACCGCGGTGGACAAGGGGTGCTCTGTTGGTTTCGGAGAAAAGTGTTTGGTCTTCTTTTTCCTCTTCTTAGTCCTGGCCAGAGAAGGCAGAGGAATCACGGTCTCGACTGGACCCAGATGGCTCCAAGGAATCACGGGCCCGAGTCGAGGTTGAAGGTTTCGAAGAGCCCTGGTCTTTACTCAATTTCAAAGCGGTAGTATGCTTATGGATGATGTACAGTCTCCAGATCCCATGCTACCGATTGATGATGGGCTGATGCCATTTCTTGGACAATGGACTGGCCAACAGAGAGACCTCTCTTCTATGGCAGCGGGGCAGCGGGGTAGAAGCAGAGGGTGGGAATAGCACCTTCTCATAGAAAAAAAAAGATTTCAGCCTCGAAGAGCGATGTTTACACACCTGAGGGGTGAAGTTCTGACAATGTATACAAGCATCCACATAGTGGGCTTCACCCAGGCAGATGAGGCAATTTGAGCGTCCGTCAGGGGCAGGAAGCCTCACCTGACACATGGGGCACTGTTTGAAGCTGAGAGAGAGAATCTGAAAACAGTCCAAAAGATGAAAGAGCCAGAAATCACAACAAGAGTCAAGAGGAAAAGCAAAAAAAAAGAAAAAGAAAAAAGAAGTCAATAAGCAGTCCAAGTCAATCCGTGAGGTAAAATAGAAAGTGAAAGAAGTTCTAGCAAACAAAGGGTTCCTATGTGCTGCTCACGCGACAGATAAAAAGGAACTGAGGGGAATAAGGCAGAAGCGTCTCAGAGAAACCGTTGGGGTGGATGGAGTTACTGCCAAATGCATCAAAAACTATTCTGCCTAGCGATTCCAGAAGGTTCCGAGTGCTCTGCGCAGGCGCAGGAATTATCCACTGCATGTATTCCCACAGACCACGAAGAAGATACAGAATGTGAAAGGTCTGACAAAGACTGAACATTACATTTAGTCCTGAGGGAGAAAACAGTGTTGGGGCAGAGGTGGGGGGCATCCAGGCACAGCATTGTCTTCATCGCAAAGTAGAACACACTGAGATACTCTAAACAAGGGGTAAAAACTCACCCTGTTCAAGATCTTCCAACAGAACACCTCGTTTAATGAGCTCTTCTCTTGGCTTTCGCATTGAAATCTTTCGCTCTAAAACTGACATTAAATTGAAAGGAAAGAAACAGCTCTTCAGAATACAGGCCAAGCTGGAGGTGTTTTACAACGTAGCTGTTTTTCCATTGACTGATATTACAGGTTCTTTACCATTATCTATTAAATAAATATCAAAATGTGCTTTTATAATGGTGATTTTATAATGGTAATTTAATTCTGTCTTGGAATATGTTTTGTGTCCAACTGTACTGTTCTTTTAATTAATGTTACTGTGAACTTTCTTGAGATTTTTGTTTTTTTCCTGAGAGAAAGACTATATAGCCATCTAAAGAGCAGGTTATCCTTTGTCAACCTTGGGCATTTCAGATGTGGTGGACTACAACAACCACATTGGCTGCAAATGGTGGACACAGTAGTGCCCCCATATCCACTGAAGTCATTATCCAGAGGACACAAAACAGCACATCTACCATAGAGTTTTTCTAGAAAATGTGTTTTCTCTAGCCATTTTCTAGGTCCTCCAAGGCAACTCCATGGTATTTTAAAACGGAAGTCCCACTATTTTCAGTGGCATTTGCCATTGGCAATCCACAGTTTTTGGTATCTGCAGGGCCCCCTAGAACCAATCCCCAGCAGGTAAGGGGCTCCTACTGTATTATAGCTCACATCCATGGTGTGCATACTGCATACACAGACTATAGCCCCCTGCCCACAACCCACAGTTCAACGGGAAAATAAAATACCAACATCTTGTTGCAAAAACATACATACCTCTCTACAAATTGAAAGACAGTCAATTGTACTTTGTTTTTAACGAGCAATTCTCAAACATCTTAATAAAGAAAACTCTCTTCAGTATTCTACTCCCATCAAATCTGCTTGCAAGGGCCTGTGACTCCAGTCCATCATGACAGGGCCCATTCCACATGTTTCACCTCATCATTCAGCTTCATTTCCTTCTTACTGCAATGCCACCTGATAACCACAATAGGCTTCTATACCAGAGCGTGAGGAAGTTACTTTTTGGATCACCACTTCCAGTATGGCCAATGACACACAGAACTTCAGAGAGCCAGCTGTGGAAGGAGATCTGGAATCAGCTGTTCATATGTATGATTGCAGACTAGTAACAGTGGTTCAGATTTGAGATGTGCTGACTCTTATCTTTTGCCATAGAAGCTGACAAGGACAGATTGTCCCTTTGTTTCCAACACAGAAAATCTGCATCAGCTGGGGAAGAAGAAAATATCAATGAATCCTACTTTGTTACCTTCTGATGTCTCCTTAAACTTGCCACTGGCTTTCTTTTTCCTCCATTTCCAAGGTTTAAAGATCTTGCCAAAACCTGCAAACTTGCTTTTTCTCTTGGAGGGAGGGGTCGTGTCACCAGATTCCAAAACATCAGTCCCCATTCCAGCATCCTGTGATGGTTGATCCACCTCCTCAGCTACAAAGCAAGCAAGCAAGCAAGAAAGAAAGAAAGAGAATTTAAATACAAAATTGCACTTTCAGGTCCCTTCCTCCCTCTCCCCCTGTCTTTTTGTCAACAAAACATGTAACTCCCTTCTTATGACAGCTTCATTAGCTACCAGTCTGCTTTTCAAGGCACAATTTCATAGTGCTGATCATGACCCATAAAGCCCTATACAACTCAGATCCAACTTTGTTTGTATATGAGCCTTTTCAGGCTTTTTAATTCTTGGGGGAAGGCACCTCTGTCAGCTCTGCCACCCTGGAGATAGGGCAAGCAACTCTCAAGGGTCCAGGGGCTATTTTCCAACATGACGCAGAGCTGCCAGACAGATCCCAGCAATTCTCAGACAGATCCCAGCAAGATAAAACGAAGCTTTGTTTTAGCAAGGAATCATATCTCCTGAAGGCTTCTGAAAGTGCAGTTATCCATGTCTTTTCTTTTGGGGGGGACCTGGGGGCCATGGGGGCTCTGTGGAGGTTCCAGGGGCCAAAAATATGGTGTTGGTACAGCTTATGCAGCCACTGACTTGTGGGTTGTGATTTCCATTCCTGGTCAGAGCTGCACAAGAAAGGGCCTTCTTTGTGGCAGCTCCTAGGCTGTGAAACTCTTTTTAAGGGAGGCTAGGCCGCCTCCGTCTCTGTTATCCTTCTGCCAGTAAGCCTTTTTTATTCAGACATGCCTTTGTCAATTAAGCAGGTTTGCTGTGCATTTTAGCTGGGTGGATGATGTTCTTTCTTTTATTGGTGTGTTTTTATTGGTGTTTCTAATCCATTTTGGATCTGTTTTATCTCTGTTAGCTAACTTGAATCTGGGAGAATGGCAGAATATAAATCAAATAAAGAAAGAAATATTCCTTCCAATAGTCTGTTACTAGTAGAGTAAAATGTACAGTTGTAAAGTAGACAAGGTGGTTCTGAAACTTTCACATAACTGAGTGGTGTCAATTAAGCGCAGGTAGGGAAAAGTAAAGATATAATCGACCACCTATACCTGTTACAGAATGTATTAAAAAATCTTCATTGGCATCTATTATGTCAAACAAATACAAACTTTCTGTTGCACTGATCTTCAATAAGAGCTGCAGAGAGAAGCAGCTGAATGATCTAAGCTATCAGAAAAGCTACACTCGTTTGCTTTTCCTTCCTATTTAAAAAAAGAAAAGAAAGTATTCTGGGCCAAGAGTAACAATCTCAGGAAAGTCACACAATAACACCTTCCTACTCCACCTAATGCTCTGGCAGTCTCCAAACATCTTCAAAAAGGAAAAGAGAATGGGGGGGGGGAATATGACTGCAATTAGAGCACCCAAAAATGTCTTTTATGAAAAAAATGGAAGGTAGGTATTTTTGAAATGGGCCAGAATTTGCCACTTTTGGCAGCCTTTATGGCCGTTGGGCTGTTCCACTGTGTTAAGTGGAAGAAAGGGTGACATGTTCGGGGGGGGGGAGGGGAGAATGAAAATTCCCAGAATATTGCTATGGCAGTGGCAATGTTACATGTGGATTTCTGTGAGTTGTAGTCCAAAAAAGCAAGTTTTCTAGCTCCATACCTAGGACAGAATATTTCTGCTTGAGTTCTTAGAGAGTTTTCTAACTTCTGCATATGATTCCACCACAGTTTCAATAACAACAACAACAACAACAACAAAGAAATAAAATGATGAAGGCACATTTGAAACAACCAAGTGGCTCACAACTGAGTACATATTCCAAGAATGTAGCATGCAACATATGTATAAAAACTTGAGTACATATGTCCAAAGTAACATTAAAACTATGGAACAAGTAACAACAGGAAGAATATCATCAGGAGGACTGATGATGTATCTTTGGCTAATTTCCACAAATAATTCTTCTCCCAGCATTTCAGTTAAATATCAGTGTATTTAGCAACACTGTATGGTTTATCTTCTTTTACAAAGCTGCAATTGTGGGGGCCATGAATAAAGCAGGCAAGCAGAATAAATACTCTTGCTATCTGTTTGCCCCCCAAATTATAGCAAAATTATTCTGCAAAATGAAGGGTAGGGCATGCTTATTTATATTTAGTTTTAATATTATGTGTGAGTGGCTGCTCACTTTTTAAATACTTGGTACGTTGTAACTGAAGCCCTCACTAGATTCTTTGAAGCTAGGAATCAGAATTACTTCCACCCATATTATGTTCACCTTCCTTACCTTGAAGAGACTATTAAGGACATTCTGCTTTGGTGAGCTGGTAAGGCCTGCAGCTCATCTCCAAGTTCCTTCCACATTCTCTTTCTCTTACTCACACATACCGTATATTCCGGCATATAAAACAACTAGGCATATAAGACAACCCCCCCCCCCATTTCCAACCAAAAATCTAGGATTAGGCATATCCTCATGAGTTGGGAAAGTGAACAGGATCAGCTGGCAGGGCTCTCCCAGCCAGCCAGCCAGCCGCAACATTCGCCCCTCTCTTCAACCTTCCAGTCAAACTTGACGCGAAAGTGGAGGAAAGGGGCGAAAATGCCCAGTTTGCCTCAGCAGCCCCTTCCCTCCATATCGGCTCTTCCTAAGGGGACCAAGGCGGGGGAAGCGGGGGCGGCCGCAGCAAACCGCTAAGTTCGCCCCTCTCCCCCACCTTCAAGGAAGGTGGGGAAAAGGGGCAAAAATGCCCCGTTTGGCTCAGCAGCCCCGTTACCTCCGTCTGGGCTCCCTTCGGAAGGGGGCCAAGGCAGGGGAAGCGGGGCCGCCAAGCCAAACTGCTAGATTCGCCCCCTCTCCCCACCTTCAAGGTGGGGAGAAGGGGCGAAAATGCCCCATTTGGCTCCACGGCCCCGTTACCTCCCTTCTCCCTTTGCCCCCTGGGATGACTCTCAGTGGCAGCAATAGCTACAGGGGAGTTCACTATTATCTGTGGATTTCATTATCCACGGGGGACCCTGAAACCAATCCCCTACAGGGGCCCTATTCAGGGCTGGTTTAAGGCACCCGCAGCATCAGCATTTGCAGGGGGGGCATCGTGTGTGGGGGGGCCTTGTGCAGAGCCCCAACTTGTGGCGGTGGCAGCGACTCCAGGCTCCGTGTGCGCCAGAAAGTGGACCAAAGTGCCTCCCCACCACCACCACCACGAAGGGAGGGGAAAGGAGGAGGAGATGGATGGAGGGGGATGGAGCCGCCACCAACGCCAATGCCTGTGAGGCATCTCCACTCTGGCGCCTGCAAGCTCCGGCCCTCCTCTGCTGCTTCCTCTGCAGCCAGGTGGGAAGGGGCGCACACCTAGTGCTGCCGCTGCTGCTGCCTCCACCACCTCCTCCTCTTCCTTGCCTCCCCTGCCTGCCCGGGCCACCATGGCCCATTCAGGAGGTGCCTGTGGCCATCCTTCCCACCGCTGCTGCTGCCACCATTGTGGCCCAGCCCCACTGCTGCCACCACCGCTGTTGCAAAGCCAAGCCAAGGGGCCCTGAGGACAGAGGGAGGCCCCCACCCCCATGCGGCAAAGAGGAAGAGAAGGAAGGGGGACCCTCCCTCCAGCGAAGGAGATGGGGAGGAAGATGGACACCCCTCCTCCTCTCCCAAAAGAGGCCCTCCCTCACGCCCTCTCATGGCAACACTAAGGTAAATCTATCATGAGGTTTTCTTGGCAAGATTTGTTTGGGGGGGTTGCCTTTGCCTACCCCTGAGGCTGAGATAGTGTGACTTGCCTAAGGTAATCCACTGCCACCAGTGGGCTTCTATGGCTGAGTGGGGATTCAAACCCTAGCCTCCAGAGTTGTAGTCAAAATGCTCAAACAACTCTTCCACCCTTAACTAGTGCAAATCAGAGGCGGGAATACTTTGATTGTGTATTCCTGCAGGGCAGGGGGTTGGACTAGATGGCCCTAGTGGTCTCTTCCAACTCTATACTGTAATTCTATTACTTGCCAGTTTATTCATTGGTTACTGCATTACACTAGTGCTTTGGGCAGCAACTAGTGGCATATGGGTGCAAAACTAAGTCTACAGAAGTATGTCAGTTGGTTGTATGGAAATTGAAGGTAAATTGGGAGCTCTCTGTACTGGGTCAGAGTCTGACAGCTCAGCCACGGTTGTTTTTACTGACAGCATGATTTCAAATGGAGCCTTTTTCCAGCCTGATTTAGAGATATTGGGAGAAGAACCTGGGCTGTTTAAGTGATAACCATGTGCTCTGCTTCTGAACGATGTGTTCCCTCCCATGATGAATTAAGGCACAGTTTCATAATGTTCTGGTTGGTTCATGCTGTCTGAGTCCATGTGGCTTAAACTGGGAAGAATAATTGTTGTATATTTTTGTCAGGCAACTCTGCAACTATCTATCATTGTGCATATTGTGTGCTTCAGTTGTTTCTGATATATGGTGACTCTAAGGCAAACCTATCACAGGATTTTCTTGGCAAGATTTATTCAAAGGGAGTTTGCCACTGCCTTCCTCTTGAGGCTGAGATAATGTGATTTGCTCAAGGTGGGTTTCCATGGCCGAGCAGGGATTTGAACCCAGGTCTCCCAGAGTCCTAGAGTCCTTTCACAATATGTACACAATTATAGCAAGTTGATACCACGTTAACTACCAGGGTTTCACTTTATGGAATCCTGGGATTTACAGTTTAGGGAGGGGGTGTTTAAAATTCTCAGCCAGAGAACTCCAGTGTATCACCAAACTACATATCCCAGGATTCCATAGGAAGCAGCTGTGGCAGTTAAAGGGGAATAATAACACTATAGCTCTGTAGTGTGAATGGACCCCTAATCCAGCATTCTAGTCCTAGTCCTACCATTAGGGAGAAGGAGAAAGCAGATTTTGACTATCAGTATCAAAGATCAGCAAATTGTTAACTAAACCACTATTACTGTATTATAATCCAAGAGTTCAGTCTCCCAGAGTCCTAGTCCAACATTCAAACCACTAGGCCCCTTTGGTTCTAGCAATACCTCTAATTAAAAACACTGACCTAGGAGTAGAATCATAGAATCATAGAATTGGAAGAGACCATAAGGGCCATCTAGTCCAACCCCCTGCCATGCAGGTATACATAATCAAAGCATTCCTGACAGATGGGCATTCAGCCTCTCTTTAAAAACCTCCAAAGAAAGAGACTCCACCACACTCTGAAGCAACATGTTGCACTGTTGAACAGGTCATAGAATCATAGAATTGCAGAGTTGGAAGAGACCACGAGGGCCATCCAGTCCAACCCCCTGCCACGCAGGAAATCACAATCAAAGCATCCCCGACAGATGGCCATCCAGCCTCTGTTTAAAGACCTCCAAGGAAGGAGACCCCACCACGCTCCGAGGGAGTGTGTTCCACTGCCGAACAGCTCTGACTGTCAAAAAGTTCCTCCTCATGTTGAGGTGGAATCTCTGTTCCTGGAGCTTGCACCCATTGCTCCGTGTTCCAGTCTCTGGAGCAGCAGAAAACAAGCCTGCTCCATCCTCAGCGTGACATCCCTTCAAATACTTAAACAGGGCTATCATATCGCCTCTAAACCGTCTTTTTTCCAGGCTAAACATACCCAGCTCCCTAAGTCTCTCCTCATAAGGCATGGTTTCCAGACCTTTCACCATTTTAGTTGCCCTTCTCTGGACACGCTCCAATTTGTCAATATCCTTTCTGAATTGTGGTGCCCAGAACTGGACACAGTATTCTAAGTGAGGTCTGACCAAGGCAGAATAGAGTGGCACTATTACTTCCCTTGATCTAGACACTATACTTCTATTGATACAGCCCAAAATTGCATTGGCCTTTTTAGCTGCCGCATCACACTGTTGGCTCATGTTCAACTTGTGGTCTACTAGGACTCCTAGATCCCTTTCGCACATAGTCTCATTCAGCCAGGTCTCTCCCATCCTATATTTATGCATTTCATTTTTCTGCCCTAAATGCAGTACTTTACATTTCTCCGTATTGAATTTCATTTTGTTAGCTTTGGCCCAGCTCTCCAGTCTATCCAGGTCATTCTGAATTTTGATCCTGTCCTCTAGGGTATTAGCTACTCCTCCCAATTTGGTGTCATCTGCAAATTTGATAAGTATGCCCCTAATTCCCTCATCTAAGTCATTGATAAAGATGTTGAATAGCACTGGGCCC
This sequence comes from Gambelia wislizenii, assembly GCA_030847615.1. Classification (NCBI taxonomy): domain Eukaryota; kingdom Metazoa; phylum Chordata; class Lepidosauria; order Squamata; family Crotaphytidae; genus Gambelia; species Gambelia wislizenii. Next base: position 16,984,725 of record JAUMIR010000010.1, on the reverse strand, counting down.
AGGACAGAACCCTGTGGCACCCCACTGGTCACATCTTTCCAAGACGAAGAGGAGCCACTGCTGAGCACCCTTTGGGTTCGGCCGGTCAACCAATTACAAATCCATTGAACAGTTAACTTGTCTAGCCCACATTCTACAAGCTTGTTTGCAAGAATGTCATGGGGAACCTTGTCAAAGGCCTTACTGAAATCAAGGTATGCAATGTCCACAGCATTCCCTTCATCTACCAAGCTGGTAACTTTATCAAAAAAAGAGATCAGATTAGTCTGGCATGACTTGTTTCTCTGAAACCCATGCTGACTTTTTGTGATTATGGCATTGCCTTCTAAATGTTCACAGACTCTCTGTTTAATGATCTGTTCTAGAATCTTCCCTGGTATTGATGTCAGACTAACTGGACGATAGTTGTTGGGATCCTCTTTTTTCTCCTTTTTGAAGATGGGAACAACGTTTGCCCTCCTCCAGTCTGCTGGGACTTCTCCTGTTCTCCAGGAGTTCTCAAATATTATTGCCAATGGCTCTGAGATTATATTTGCCAGCTCTTTTAATACTCTTGGATGTAGTTCATCTGGTCCTGGAGATTTAAATTCATTTAGATTAAGAAGGTATTCCTGTACCACCTCTTTACTTATTTTCAGCTGGATTTCCCCTATTGTGTCCTCTGTTCCATTTTCCCCAGGTTGGTCCTCCTTTTCCTTTTGTGAAAACACTGAGGCAAAGAAGGTGTTGAGTAATTCTGCCTTTTCTCTGTCCCCTGTTAGCATTTTGCCATCTTCTCCACGTAGTGGCCCTATCATTTCCTGCTTCCTCCTTTTGCTGCGGACATACCCAAAAAAACCCTTTTTATTGTTCTTAACCTCCCTAGCAAGCCTGAGCTCATTCTGCACTTTAGCTTTTCTGACTTTACTCCTACACGTGTTCGCTATCTGTTTGAATTCTTCTTTGGTGATTTCCTCCCTTTTCCATTTCCTATACATGTTCCGTTTAAAATTTAGCTCCATTGAAAGTTCTTTAGTCATCCATCCTGGTTTCTTGAGACACCTCCCATTTTTCTTCCTCAATGGTACTGTTTGAAATTGTGCCTTCAGTATCTCCCTTTTGAGAAAGTCAAAACCGTCTTGAGGTCCCTTCTCTTTTAGTATTCTTGACCATGGGATCATCCCCAGTATTTCCCTGAGTTTATTGAAATCAGCTCTCCTAAAGGTCTTATTATCAGGAAGTTCTTCCTAACAATGTTTAGGTGGAATCTCTTGTCCTGGAGTTTGAATCCATTGCTCCATGTCCTAGTCTCTGGAGCAGCAGAAAACAAACTTACTCCATCCTCAGTATGACATCCCTTCAAATATTTAAACATGACTATCATGCCCCCTCTTCACCTTCTCTTCCCCAGGCTAAACATGCCCAGCTCCCTAAGCCGCTCTTCATAGGGCATGGCTTCAAGACCTCCCACCATCCTGGTCACCCTCCTCTGGACACATTGCAGCTTCTCAATATCCTTCTTGAACTGTGGTGCCCAGAATTGGACACAGTATTCCAGGTGAGGCCTGACCAAAGCAGAATAGAGTGGCACTATTACTTCCCTTGATCTAGACACTAGACTCCTATTGATACAGCCTAGAATTGCATTGGCTTTTTAAGCTGCTGCATCACACTGCTGACTCATGTTCAGCTTGTGGTCCACTGTTTTTTTTCTTTGAGGAAATCTACACCATTATGTTAATTGCTAATAAACAAAAAACATTACGTTAGTGCCTATAATTTTTTTTTAGTTTTTTAAACTGAATTATTGGTGGCAAATTATGTAATAATCTGAACATCCTGTATTGTGAATAGGCTAGGTTACATTGACCTGAGATAAACATATGCCCCCCCCCCCAAATAAAGTGTTGCAGGGACCCCCAAAATTCCTTTAACCGGCCCTGGTCCTGCTGTACAACAAAATCCACAATGCACACAACAGTGATACCTTTATTGGACCAACAAAAATGCACAAAATACATCATGCAAACTTCCAAAGCATCACTGGCTTCTTCATCACAGAAAGATGTTTAAAATCATATTGTCCTTATGTACATAAGTCACTGAACAGTTGTGTTAATGGTTCTCACCCTATTTCTGTTACCTTTTACTTTAGCTTCTCACTTGTCCTTAACTGCTTGAAGAGTTTCTTTTGTCATCAAATGAGGGTTTTCATTCTTTTTGGCTGCAGGTAGTGTTTTTTTTGTATTCCGTGACAATGTCTCTGGCTTCAGTCCAGAGTTCTTCTGACTCTCTGTCAATTAGGCTTAATAGTGAAAATGTATTTTTTATATTATCTTTAAATTCTCCAGTGATGTTCTTCAGGTTGTATTTTGGCATAATGATTGATTTATTGTTCTTTAGCTTTACTCTAATTTTTTATATTAGCAGTTCATGGTCTGTGCCACAATCTGCACCTGGTCTGGTTTTTGGAGACAGAATGGAGCTTCTCCATCTTCTGTTTCCAATTATGTAGTCTACTTGATTTCTGTATTGGCCATCAAGTGATGTCCATGTTCATTTCTTGACCCTAGGCCAAATTCTCCTGCAATCTTTGCTTCCACTCCATCTCCTACTTTTGGGTTCCAATCACCTATGATTATCAACATGTCTTCTTGGGGTGTGTGATTAATTTCTTCCTGGACTCCAGCATCTTTCAATTTCTTGAAAGATGCTGGATTTCTTCTTCAGACCTCTATAGTTCGAGCATAAACTTGGAATATGGTTATATACTGATGGGTTTTCCCTGAAATCTTATTGATACTATTCAAACACACTTTGCAATACATCTCCTGACTGCTTTTGCTACATCTCTCCTCATGATAAATGCTACCAACTTCTTCTGAACTTTTCATTTCCAGAGTAAAACATTGTGTAATTGCCTAACTGAAAATGTCCCATTCCTGTCTACTTTAGAATCATAGAATCATAGAGGTGGAAGAGACCTCAAGGGCCATCCAGTCCAACCCCCTGCCATGCAGGAATACACAATCTAATCATTCCCAACAGACAGCCATCCAACCTCTGTTTAAAAACCTCCAAAGAAGGAGACTCCACCACACTACGAGGCAGTGTGTTCCACTTCTAAACAGCTCTTACTGTCAGGAAGTTCTTCCTAATGTTTAGGTGGAATCTCTTTTCCTGTAGTCTGAGTCTATTGCTCTGTGTCCTAGACCATGGAGCAGCAGAAAACAATATTGTTTCATCCCCAGTATGACATCCCTTCAGATATTTAAACATGGCTATCATGTTGCCTCTTAACTTTCTCTTCTCCAGACTAAACATACCCAGCTCCCTAAGCCGCTCCTCACAGGGCATGGCTTCCAGACCTGCCACCATCCTGGTCGCCCTCCTCTGGACACGTTCCAGCTTGTCCATATCCTTCTGGGATTGTGATGTCCAGAACTGGACACAGTATTCCAGGTGAGGTCTGACCAAAGCAGAATAGAGTGGCACTATTCCAGTCATCCCTTCACATTCTTGGGGGTTAGGGGCAGACAACCCCTGTGAATGTGGAAAAACCGCGAATAAGAAATGAGCAGGCGGGCGGGAGGCTTTCCACCTCCCTTCCCAAGGCAGCGATGGGCTTCTTGTGAAACCCCTTGCTGCCTTGAGAAGGGACTGGGGTAGAGAGCGGGTGGGAAGGAGGCTTTCCACCCCCCTTTCCAAGGGGGAGGGGTGGAGAGTGGGGGGGGGCAGGCGGCTTTCCGCGGATAATCGAAACCGCAAATGTGAAAGTCACGAATGTGGAGGGGCAACTGTACTTCCCTTGATCTAGACACTATAATCCTATTAATGCATCCTAGAAATGCACTGACTTTTTTAGCTGCTGTATCACACTGCTGACTCATGTTCAGCTTGTGGTCCACTAAAATGCCTAGATCTCTTCCATATGTACTGCTATCAAACCAGGTGTCACCCATCCCTTTCTGAACATCCAGCCAGTTGTATCATTAGTCACAGGGCTGCTCGTAGTTGTCCTCTGCTGTATCCCAGTAGTTCACCAAGTGCCTTCCAACCTGGGAGTGTCATCGTCTGGTACTATCTCGTTTCATTTTGGACTGCTGCTACTGCCCAGTAGCTGTTTGGCACATTTAGTCTGGCTCCTCAGTCTGGATCCACATATAGTCTAGATCCTACCACCAGCAGCACAGCCTCTTGAAGCACAGGACATACAGTTCTACCACCATAGAAAGGTAGTACCATGGTGGGAATTGGAATACTACTTGAACTAAAATGCAGTGCAGTAAGCCTGACTCATACCATCCAACAATGCAATGTCATCTCCACAAGCTTCATGGGCAAAGCTACCCAAGGCATTTGCCTCCCCCACATTTTTCTCTTTTTGCCTTTTTATCCTGAAAGAAACCCATACTCCTTTTACATGATATCCTCAAGGTGGCATACATTTTCTGACAAAGAATAGGCAATAACTCATTCATAAACTGGAACTCCCATATGATTAAGAGTAGATGTGTGTTATGCAAGCAGCTGTTTGTGATTTCTCCTTTATTCAGGTATGCATAATTCACAAAGAATACTTTTTCTATAGATTTTCCTTGGGTTTTTTCTGGGCTGTGAGGCCATGTTCTGGAATAGTTTCTTTCTGATGTTTCACCTGCATCTGTGGCTGGCATCCTCACAGAATGGTTGTGTAGGGGTGTGTGTGTTTATATGCTGTGAACCCCTGTTAGGGAGTATATGTAAATTTGTGTAATTGAATGGTCAGTTTCTGGGTATAGAAATGCAAGGCTCGTTAGTATCTGTTTGGCTAATGGTTGGTTGATGGACCATTATCTGCTGGGAATCCCCCTGTCCCTGGGTGGAATTCTTTTGTAATTGTTGAATTTTGATTCTATTTTATTTCAAAACTGGGAGCCAGATTTTGTTTACTTTAAGGTTTCTTCTTTCCTGTTGAAGTTGTCCAGGTGTTTGTGGATTTCAGTAGCTTCTCGGTGCATTCTGATATGATAGATGTTGGCCTGGTCTAGAATTTCTGTGTTTTTAAATCACATTTTGTGTCCAGGTTGATTTATAACATGTTCTGCTATTGCTGATTTTTCTGGCTGGCCCAGTCTGCAGTGTCTCTCATGTTCCTTGATTCGTGTTTGCACACTGCGTTTAGTGGTCCCTATGTAAACTTGTCCACAGCTGCATGGTATGCAGTAAACTCCTGCAGCTGTGAGAGGGTCTCTTTTGTCCCAGTCCTGGCAGACTGGGCCAGCCAAAAAAATCAGCAGTAGCAGAACATGTTATAAATCAACCTGGACACAAAACACTATTTGAAAACACAGAAATTCTAGACCAGGCCAACAACTATCATGTCAGAATGCACCGAGAGGCTATTGAAATCCACAAACACCTGGACAACTTCAACAGGAAAGAAGAAACCTAAAAAGTAATCAAATCTGGCTCCCAGTTTTGAAATACAATAGAATCAAAACTCAGCACTTACAAAAGAATTCCAGCCAGGGACAGGGGGATTCCCAGCAGATAATGGCCCACCAATCAACCATCAGCCAAACAGACACTAACGAGCCTTGCATTTCTATACCCAGAAACTAACCATTCAATTACACAAATTTACATATACTCCCCAACAGGTGTTCACAGCATATAAACTCCACACACACACCTACACAACCATTTTCTGAGGATGCCAGCCACAGATGCAGGCAAAACATCAGAAAGAAATTATTCCAGAACACGGCCTCACAGCCCGAAAAAAAACCCCCAAGGAAAATCTTTGGATGTCGGCTGTGAAAGCCTTCAACTTCAGAATACTTTTTCTGTTTACTACATTTCTCTCCCACCTTACCTATAAGGTAAGTTGAAGGTGGGGTACACAGCTCCCCATCATCTTCACTTTATCCTCATAAGAAGTAGATCAGGCTAAATAAAAGACAGTGATTGTGCAAGGACATGAAATGTGCTTCATAGCTCAGTGGGGATTAGTAGCTGGCTCTCTCAGATTCTGGTCCAGTACCTGAACCATTACATCACATTTGTAATGTAACAAGTGTAGCACAGTGGTTTCAGTGTTGGACTACGACTCTGGAGACCCAGGTTCAAATCCCCATTCTGCCATGAAAACCCACTGAGTGACCTTGGCCAACACACACTCTCAGCCTCTGAAAACTCCATGATAGGTTTGCATGAGGGTCACCACAAGTTGGAAATGACTTGAAGGCACACAACAACAAACCACCCAAATACTTCCCAGTTTCTGGACAATGGGATAGTGCATTAAGAATCTGACAGAATTCTTCGTTGGCTTGTACCAATTCTGTGTCTTTCAAAATCTATTCGTACCATTTCATAAACAGGACATAATCACCATTAACTCATAGAAGATACCACTGTTAAAGATGTGATTGCATCATACATTAATGCATTTGACCCCTAGTTTCACTGATGCAAGTACTGAAGAAAAATTTGGAAGCCAGGCAGACAAATGAAGCTTGGGTAGTTACCAGCACTGTCTTAAAAAAATAATTTATATTTCCCACACCTCTTGATCACAGCTTTTTGAACTACAATTCCCCCAACCAGCATGGACAGTGGTGATGCTGGCTAGGGGATTCTGGGAGCTGTAGTAAAAAAAACTTTCTAAACTCTCCTCTTAACACACTAAAAAATGGATGCCCAACAGTTGCAAAGGAAATTAAAAAGAATCAGAGCTACCTTGAAACTCAAAACATTGAAGACATTAGACTATTTTAAAAATATAACATCTCTGGGACTTCGTTAAAAATATGAAAATGAACTATTTGTCCTTTCTTACAGGACGTTATATATATCTAAGATGAAGACAGAGTGGATACATTTCTGCAACAATGAAATGAAGCCTTACAGGAAATAAAATGAAGGCTTTCCACCTCTTCTCTCACATCACTTGCTGAACAGCTTGAGACATTGAGTAGGAATAGGTAAGGGCTAGTTTAATCCACAGCTGCTAATTATGTTGTAGGAATCTGTGCAGAGAATCAGCTGGAATGGAACTTCCTTTCACAGGGAACACAGGAAAAAGTAGAGTGCAGGGAGTGTTTGCCGGATGAATACTGAAAATTATTTTAAACGTCCAGAACAGAAAGTGTAAGTTGATTTCCAGATTTCGCTGCACTTCCACAATGGCACCAGACAACCACACATTAAATATGCTCAAGTATTTAGACTGCTCATGTTACATATGCTCTGAATGTGGAGAAGAACATCCATACCCCAAAGGAGAACAGCCATTTAAAGTGTGGCCCAACACAATCTAATGCTTAAGGAGATCAAGAACCACCGCTCTATTCCATGCATAGAAACCAGGCTGGTAATTGAATCTTATATTCATCCTGTCAATGGGGCAGTGGTTCTCAGCACACCTAAAAAGGTCAGTTTATGGGGTGCATAACTGCCAGGGATCTCAGAATAGATAGCTGAGGGAGGAGCACCACTGTTGCTCTTCCTAATCTACCAATTAAACACTACTCTCATTCTGCCTAATGGTATGATCACCCCTCTTTCTATTCTACTTGTATGGGTTAAAATGGCATTCAGTTGATGAGGTCAAGAAATAAGCATACTGTATTGTTAAATTACTCAATAGTAAAGAGCAACATTTTCAAGGTTTTAGATTTTCTTCCTATCAGCTTTCTTCACTGTCCAGCTTTCACAACCATACATAAAAATGGGACATACAATGGCATGTACAATCCTAACTTTGGCATTCAATTATATATCTTTGTAGCAGCTAAAAAAGCAAATGCGATTCTAGGCTGTATCAATAGGAATATAGTGTCTAGATCAAGGAAGTTTCAATATCTTCAACGTCAACTTTAAAGTTACATAAATCACCTATGGTCATTTTTGGTTTCTTAATGTTCAACTGTCTCTCTCTCTCTCTCTGGCTTTTCTTCGCAAACGAAGATTCAGGAAGGACTCATCCCGCGCTTTCTGCAAGCGCGCTGATGACTAAAAAGGCCAATCCGAGATAAACAAGTCCGGTTGCAAAAAGCACAGCAGAAGGTCTCCTTGGGTGATGTTTTTGGGTTGTGATTCTTTCTGCGTTGTCGTTTCTCTTCAAGACTTGTTCGTCGTGAGTTCTCAAATAAGGCTGCAGCATTGTGGATAGTGCGTCTCCATGCCTCCCGATGTGAGGCCAGGGCGGACCACTGTTGGTGATCAATTTGGCCAAGCCTGAACACAGGCAATAAAATGTAAAATCCATTAGCAGCAGCAAAGTAACTGCCTTTGCATTTTCCTCCTTGACTTTCTTCAGAAATCATTCTAAGTCTTTGCTATTTTCTGCTAGTGGCATGGTTTTATCTGCATATCTGAATCACAGAATTGTAGAGTTGGAAGAGACCATAAGGGCCATCCAGTCTAACCCCCTGCCACACAGGAAAATCTGAAATTGTTGATGTTCCTTCCTCCAGTTTTCATGCTTCCTTGCTTGTCTAGTCCTGCTTTACGTATATGTTCAGCATACAGGTTAAACAGATAGGGTGATAAAATGAAGCCTTGCCTGATCCACCCCCCACCCCCGAACTGGAAACCATTCCATTGCTCCATATTCTGTCCAGCAGTAGCCTCTTGTCCTGCACACAGGTTACACATCAGGACAATCTAAAGTTGTGGCACACCCATTTCTTTAAGAGCAATCCATAGTTTTTCAAAATTAGAAACTTACAATAAATCTATTAGCATTTTCAATTGTCAGAATATTCCACAGTATTTTAAACTACCAGTGCATTACATTTACCAACCATCTGGAATCCAGAACAAAACTACTGCCTACAACCTTTGCAAACAAAAAGAGGTTGCCACTAAACCAACTATGTTAGGGACTATACAGCAAAGCCCCACCCCCAATCCAGTACAAACCAGGAGGTTTTAAAAGGACTTACAAAAAGTCACACAATTCACAAAAGACAACTCACAAAATATATTTGAAATCTATGAACAATTACATTTACTAAACCAACCACCTCCTAAGTTAAAGCCGTTTACTTGTAAAATATTTCTGCAGGCTCATGCCTAAGGAATATCTTAACAAGAAGGGGATAAGCCTGCGGCAGATACACAGAAAGACTTAACCTCCTAGCCTCCTGATCCAGCCCCAAATGGCAGGGAAAGCTCCACAACGGGAACAATCCACTCAAACCACTTGTTCCCAGAAGCATTAAAGATGGCTCCTCAGACTGCCCACTGTGGCCTAATTTAAAAAGTGAGAGAATATGACAACTGACAACAACATGGGAAAGTGGTTAGAGAGTCAGACTAGGAGTTGGAGATTCAGGTGATGGTCCACACTGAGCCATGAAACTCACTGTGTGACTCTTTCAGCCTGATCTACACTGCAAGCTTGTTGCGAGAATAAAGCAGGGAGGAACACAGCTGTGTAATGCCACCTTGTGCCCATTAGAAGAAGAGAGGGATATCAATGCATCAGATAAAACTTCCCACTGGAAGAACAGTGGTAAGTCACATGGAAGACTATTGCTCATTTGTAAAATAGTGTACAGGAAAATAGTTATAGAACTCATTGTTGAGCCCTACATTGCACTGGACACTAGTGCTTCTGGAGGGAGGGGACACAGAGCCCCCCTGTCTCCACTTCTATATGTACCTTTGGATCCTACCCTGCCACACTACTCACCAATGACCTAAACATGTCATTGCAGCAGCAAACACCATATTTGCCCAAACCCTATCAACTTTCTGGAGAGCCTTTCTAGCCACTGTTTACTGGGGGCTTCACATTTCAATTTAATCTCCATCCCCCTCCACCTTTGTATTTCATTTCCAAGAGTGTAAAATCACAGATGCTATTATTTTGTAACACTAGAAAGACAGAGAATGCATGTAAAGATTACAACCTCTTCTTAAACATCACTCATACTTATACTGAGGAGGAATAGCCAATTGGTAACTGTTACTTGGCATAAAATGTTTAATTCCAGCTAAATGCACAAGGTGTTGCTCTGTATTTTCTGCTAAACTCTTGTAAGCCAACTACCCCCACCCCACCCCATCATCTGACCATTTAGTAAGCAGCAAGCAAGATCAAAAGGAATGGCTCCTAGCAATACAGCACCAGAACTTTCCCAAGAGTAAAAACCCCAAGCCCTAGATCATCAAGAGTCAAAAACCCCAGACCCAAAGAGGTTTAAAAAAAAACACAGTTATTTATTTTTCTTTTCAAAAGGATCAAGAAAACAATCCTGCTCAACACCCTTAGCACAGGTTAACACAATCCTAGCATTCTCTCTTGACACGCATACTTGTTCAACTGCTGTTCTCACCCTGCCTTCAGTTACAACTAGACCCTCCATTACTCACCTGAGGGAGCTGGATTTACCGGTCTTGAGTAGCGCGTCTGCCCCATTATGTGATTCTTCAAGGGAGGCTCAGGGAAAGAAAACAGCAAAAAGGAGCGCCTATTCCGGAAACAGACATAAGTCTGAGAGATGACAAACGAACTCCTTGATGTGGAAAAAGTTCTCCACTCTCCAGAGAAAAGTGGCCAGAACTCAGGAAACTGGACAGGGGTGTCAGTCAAAGTACTCTTCCTTCCCCTGTCCCACTTCTATTTCCTGGACCCCTGGCCTGGGCACTTGGGGCAGTTCTCAGCAATAAGCTCCCATGCCAGCTCTCTCCAAGGAGGAATGCCTGTCATTCCACAGTGCATACTCTGTTTAGGGCTGGATCTCAAGAATGGGGAGGAGACTTTGAGCCATGGAAGCTAAATCATCATCTACACCCTCTCGCTTTTTAAAAGCAGGGAAGTTCAGAAGCATAGGAGAGGGAGGGAGCAGGGCAGGGAGAGAAGAATGAGAGCTTGGAAAACTTCAAATGCAAGACAAGCTTATGAAAAAACTGCTACTAACTGCCATCCCTTTGGCTTTTTGGAAGGAAATCAGACTCTAGGAAAAAGACAAGAAACCCTTGAAAGGGATAAGCTGCCCCTTTCAGTACTACTGATGTTTATTTTAATCTTATTTGTATGTGTTTTGACCTAAGTGTTAAAGGATTTTATGCTCAGTTATATATTGTATTTTAATCTATATTGTACCCTGCCTTGAGCCTTGGGGAGAGGTGGGTAAGAATTGTTGTTAATAATAACAATATTAACCATTGTTGTTGTAGTTGTAGTTGTTGTTGTTGTGTTTATTGTATGATTCTGGAGATAAGGGTTTGAATTCCCTGCTCAACCATGGGAACCCACTGGGTAACCTTCGGCAAGTCATACTTTCTCAGTCTCCGAGGAAGGCAAAGGCAAACTCCCGCTGAACAAATCTTGCCAAGGGTTACCTTAGGGTCGCCATAGGTTGGAAACTACTTGAAGGCACACCACAACAACAACTCCCCTGTAGTACCCAAAAGCAATGATTAAACAAACGTTAAAATATGTAGGGATGTCAGGGCATGACTACTATGCCACCAAGATTCTTATAATCTGTTTCTGGTGGCATGTAAATAACCAGAAGGTTCATTCCTCCAGATTAATCGATACAGAGTACAAAGACAGAATTTTATGTGGTTTTTCCCATCACTCTTCTGTTGTGGAGATGAACTCCAACAATCAATATGTGCCACAATATTCCAATGAGATATATTAAATCTCTGAATCTATCTATCATGCTCTAGATCTTATCTACCTATATCTATTAGTAACTGTTTTTCCTGACATACTGTCATACCCAAGAGAAAGCTGTAATTTAACAACTAAACTGAATTTTAAGTGCATAAAATGTTAGCTTCTTGTGAAGACTTTTAGGAGATGTGGGGGCTAAAATAAAATGTTTGCCCTTAAATCTCTATTTACCAGATAATTAATGTTTCCATGGCATTGCGGCCACATGCACACACCACTAGGAAAACACTAGGCACAGTACAGCATATTCTGTTCAAGCCACAAATCCAAAATTACAAATTTTGCTACAAATTCCTCTCTATGGAATCAAAGTTGCAGAACCTAAGAATAGTGTTAAGATTGTGTTTTTTCAGCTATCAGTCTGAAAAGTGATCACTAAAGAGCTAATTAGTGGCTAGCATTTACTTAGTTCTTATGTATTAAATACAGATGAACAACATACTTCACATGAAACCAAATGAGAAAAGGAAAAGGAATGGCACAGCTAAATTGAACATTTCACTGTATAGAACAGTTATGTGTACCTCCTGTTGGAGTCACAAGCCTGCAAGACTTGAACACAACTGTGCTAATCAAGGGCATATTTTTTTCTTTTTAAATTCAGTATATCTTGTCTTATATCAAACAGTACACATCTACTAAAAAAAAAACAACCTTTGTTAGGTTGTGATATTATGTGGGAATCAAGACCTCTCCTGACACCTGACCCAATGTATTTGCCCATTTATCTTCCAATAACTTAATTCCTGTCATTTTGAAACACTGAATCCATCACTACACATCTTTCATTAAAGTGGCCCTTACTAAACAGATGTAGATTGCAGAAAGGCAGCCATAAGATTAACTAATTTCCAGGGAGAAGAGAGCATAATATCCTTGGGGAATTAAAAAAATGTTCAGAACCTACTAATGTCACTGGGTTTGGGTTTCCTCATAGATGAGATTTCCAACTTGGTAAATGGAAGGTGTGTGCGCACGCGCACACACACAGATAAAATCAACTACTAGCATTTTAGACTGCACTTCCTTAAGACTGGAAAATCTATAGTACTGACAACTGAAGTATCTGGTTTCCACAAGAGGTTCCGCTCTAAGTTCTTTACTTCAAAAAATGAGAAAGTCATTTAGTACAAATCACCCATGAAGTCTCAAAAGTCTAAAGGCAGCAAAGAGTCAGTCAGCAGACAGAAGAGCTCTCTGACAACAAAGATTGAATTTTCAGGGAGATTGAATTTTCTCAACACAAAAAAGAATGAATGATAAAACAGGTCAATGATTGTTAAACTAATGATGGCTGTAGTAGCATACTCAGAGGACATTAAACACTAATATAGGGCCCTATAACAGTTTCATAGTTGCCTAAATACCCTAAAGGCACCAGATCCCATCTGATCTGGGAAGCTAAGCAGGGTCACCCCTGGTTAGTACTTGGATGGGAGATTGCCAACAAATAGCAGGTGCTGTAGGATATATTTCAGAGGAAAGAACTGGCCAAACCACCTCTGAAAATTCCTTGTTTAGCTGCCCTGAAATAAATAGTTTCATAAACCCCTATGAAATTCATGGGGTTGCCATAACTTGACAGGCAATTTGAAGGCATATACATACACAATAGTTCCACAGGGTTAAAACAAAGTTTAAATTTCCAAGTGGTGGTTTTGCCAGTACTTTCCTCTATGAATATCATCTTGGGAGTCAGAAGTCTATCATCTCTGATAGCAAGAGGTTCAAACAGTCTCAGCATCAGCTATGACAGTACCAGTGAGAGTGACTAAATTGGCATTGGAGGCTGGACAGGAGGGGAAAGATGCTGTAAGCCCTTCAAGAATCTATTTTCTATTGGATTGGAAAAGAAGGTAGGGGGTGAAGAAGGAGCTGGCTGATGAGCCATTATAGCAGCAAGGTGTACTTTTAGTGAAGAAAATGTCAGACCTTGTCCATGTAAGCCCTGGTGGCGCAGTGGTTAAATGCCAGTACTGCAAGTCACCACATTGCAAGTTCAATTCCAGAGGGCTCCAAGGTTCACTCAGCCTTCCATCCTTTCATGGATCGGTAAAATGAGTACTCGGCTTGTGGGGGCAATTAGCTAACACACACTGGAAACTGCTTAATGCAGTGTAGATATGTAAATTGCTATTGCTTAAAACAATTTGTAAGCCACTCTGATAGCCTTGTGGCTGAAGAGCAGGGTATAAATAACTAATAAAAAAAAATAAGTGCAAGAAGTAGTGCAACACCGTTGATATTGAATGAATGAGTATCTCTTTCGACATACAGAAAGAAACCGAGGAAACTGTAGCTTGGTAGGCTGGATCATGCATAGTAGGTACAGAGGGGGAGAAGTTCCTGCCAAGCTACTCAGCTCTAGAAAGTTCCAATGGGGTCTCTGCAAAGGCACAAAAAACTATTTGTGTGAGGTACAGAGACCACTAAGAAGAGGTCTTTCAGATAGCTAGGTCTGAAAGTTGTTATGGTTTTATTAACTAACGTAAGCTCTTTAAACTGGGCCTGGAAACAAAATCAAAACCAGTGTAACAGATAACAGATTGATTATAATATGTTCTCCTTGCTTGTTCTCCACAAGCATTCTCAGTGACATATTCTGTACCAACTATACTTATAATCATGTTTAAATGCAGACCTAAGTAGAATGCACGGAGGTACTGGGCAAAACCAGAGTAGATGCTCCTGAGCCAAATCAATGTTCTCCAGCTAGGGGTGTAGCTGACAAACTAAGCAACATTGGTAAAAAAAACCATTCTGGACACCCGTCTCATCTGTGGCTCTCCTCACAATGCTGAGGCCAGGAGCATCCCCCAAACTCTATATCTTATTCTTTTGAACATTCACAACAGAAATGTGGGACTCCACATTTTTTTCTTAGGAGCCCCTAAGAGAAACAGACATGGCACTTCTTCTGGCCCATCAAGGCATAGTGTGAATGGGCCAAAGAGAAAGCTGTCCTGCCAAACGTCCAAGCTGCACTAGGAATGACACAGGGAATCAATGTAAGCCTTGCACCACTACAGAATTGGAGGACAGAATTTCCACTAGCAGCTAAAAATAAGCTTGCTCCTTAAATTAATGAGTTTCAAATTCAGGATAGGCCCATTTGTTTCAGGAAGAGCACTAAGGTTGACTGTGGTCAATAACAAATCAATAGAAAATCAGCAGCTTTCTATGCAGGGAAGGTCAATCTTCAGATCCCCTTTACAAACTTTAATAAGAGCCAGCTGGGCTATGAAGAGATTACTGAAGTGGGAAGATCTGGGTTCAAACTAAGCTACAGGTTTATAGGGTGGCCTGCTATGTTCTAATAGTAGGGTGGGAATAATACCTGTATTCATAAAAAGGTGTTGTAAATATCAGTGAGATATGAAAGATGTTGCTATTTATCTGATGCCTGAAGAAAATGATGATCTGTACCTTCAGTTCACCCAGACAAAATTACTTAATTGTAAATTAACTTTCCCTTGTGCACATTGGGAATAAAAGCCAAGTACTAGGTTGCTGCATTCTGCACAAGCTGCCCTTGAACACTGATCCAAGGGTTACACTAAATACAGACCAAGTCTGGACCTCATACAGCTGAACTGCCATATGTACATTATGACGACACTTCAGAGACAGTCTTAGCTTCTATATTGTCAGTGAATGCCACTGAAGTATCTGATACCTTCTATAATATGGACTCTGACATTCCATATTTCACTGTTGCAACATGTAATCCGCAGTGACTCAGACATTCACAGTCCATGAATCAATCATAGTCGAGTTAATGGAGAGAATGGGGGTGGAAGATGCTCGTCCAATCCAAACAAAACCTAAGTGTCAATAAGAACGATGATGGAGCAAGAGCTTTACAACAATTTGGGCTATGGGGAATCTACAGATTAGATAAAAGATCCAAAATGGAAAGAATTTTTTTTAAAAGAGAGGTGAATGCATTAGTACTGGATTTATAAACATTCCTAAAGGTAACTAAAGGCAGGGAGAGGTACAAGCAATAAGCATTCTGAACAAATTCTTAATAGTTTTGCTCTGTTTCATGAAGTTCACTTCCCCTCTCTTCCCTTGGAAATGCCTACTTTGAAGGATTTTAAACCCAATTTCTGTCCCCTGCCCCCAGTTTGCATATTTTGCTCAAGGATTAAGTTTCCCAAGATAATTTTGTAAATATGAATGCACACACCTGAAAGATGCAGAGAAGCCTACCCCTTCCTGATGCCCACCTAAAGTTGCCAAAACTGTCTTTAACATGGGTGGGGGTCAACATTGGTTGGCAGGTCTATCAGGCTCTCACTTTGATTATAGATTCAAAAATGAACTTTAAAGCATTGTATGGCAGAAGCTATTCAGCATGAGGCCCAACTGCTGGCGGGCCAGCAAATGAATTCATCTAGACATATTGCCAACTGTGCAGCTAAGACTGTTGTTGGATCTGTTGCTCTTCGTCACCACGCCTGGCTCCACTCCTCTGGTCTTGCCCCGCAGGCTGCTTCCACCATCGAAGATATGATGGTGTATTCCTGCATAGCAGGGGGTTGGACTAAATGGCCCTTGTGGTCTCTTCCAACTCTTATAATTCTATGATTCTATGATTTTAAATTTTAGCGAAACAAAGGGCTTATAGATAACATATTAAGATACAATAAAGTCATTTTCCGTCTGTATGTATGATGTACAATAAGATCACTAGGAGATTGGTGGACTCTTCTTCATTGGAGATTTTTTTTTTTTTTTTGGCAGAGGTTGTAGGGCCATGTCTCAGAAATACTTTGGATTCATGCATTGGCAGGAATGACCCTTGTACGTGCTGACCTTTGGTTGTTGTGTGCTTCCAGTGGTTTCCAACTTATGGCAAACCTAAAGCAAACCTATCGTGGGTATTTCTTGGCAAGATTTGTTCAGAGGAAATTTCCCTTTGCTGAAAGAGTGTGTCTTCCCAAGGTCATCAAGCTGGTTTCCATGGCCATGTGGGGATTCAAACCCTGGTCTCTGGAGTTGTAGTCCAATACTCAAACCACTACATCATGCTGTCTCTCCTGAACCTCGGGAGCTCTAATTCTCAGTCAGATCTCAGACGGAGATCTGAGCAAACAACGTCTCACAGCCCTAAAGTATTGAGAATAACTAGTACCTGAGCATATGCAGAGTACAAACAAAAATTATAGAAGAAAACATGCTATGTGAATGCTACTCTCTCAAGCATAACTCTGAGTCACAATGCTATTAGCAATAGCATTGATATTTATATACCGCTTATGTACCTATTAACACAGTGCTACTCAAAGCCTAGTCCCTGGACTAGTGCCAGTCACTGATGAGTTTCCAGGAAAGAAAGAAAAAACAATTGTAAGCATAGACAGAAATGACGCTGGTTCCTGGCACATCGTGGGGAGGAAACAGCTTGTCCTCAGATCAGAGGGCCTGAGAAGCATTGCTGTAGGAAACCTTTTTTACTCTAGCATATAAAGTAAAAATGGCTGCTGCAAGCTTCCTTGTCCATTCTCCTATGTCAGGAGGTAAGTCCACACTTGGCCAATTACCAAAGCTGGTGGAAACATAACTCATTAGCTAAACAAAACCTCTTTAAGCTTTACACATGATGCATTCAGCATTCAAGTTGAAATGCAGACTTGACTGACCTCCTTGCCAGTTGGAAACTATTATGTTTCTCCATATTATAGCAATAGCAATAGCATTTATATTTCTATACTGCTTATCAGTGCAAAGCACTCCTGAAGCGGTTTACAATTCTTTTTTAGCTAATTGCCTCCAACAAGCTGGGTACTCATTTTACGCACCTACGGGAGGATGGAAGGCTGAGTCAACTTTGGAGACCTCTGGAATTGAACTCACAACCTGGTAGCTGCAGTACCGGCATTTAACCACTGTGCCACCAGGGCTCCCTAAATATTCTGTTCAGATGGTGGCTTCTTGTCCAAAGTACACATGCACCAGGACAATCAAATGTTGTGATATATCCATTTCTTTAAGAGCAATCCAGAGTTTTTCATAATTCATTCAGGTTGACCACTGTATCCACAGGACTAGTATGTGTAGTTTCACTTATCCACATAAAAAAAGAGTCTTCTCTAGGCATTTTCTAGGTTCTCCATTATGATCCACAGGATGTTGAGCCAGAAGTCATTCATTTCAATAGTGTTCACTATTATCCATGGTTTTGCATATCCACTGTATGTCTGGGAACATATTCCCCGCAGCTTGTGGGAGGGCAACCTGTACTATCAAAAGCTTTACTATAATCTATAAAGCACAGGCTGATTTTCCTCTGAAATTCTTTGGTGGAGGCCATTATACAGCATATGTTTGCAATATGATCCCTACTGCCTCTTCCTTTCCTGAATCCAACTTGGACATCTGGCATTTCTCACTGTTGGTCTCGCAAAATTCTGTCAGTCATCTCCAGTTCCATTTCTTGATCCTAGGCTACATTTTCCTACAATCGTTGATTCTGCTCTGTTTCCTATTTTTTGCATTCCAATCACCTTTGGTTAATAAAAAGCTGTGTTTTGATGTGCAACCAATCCTAGACTCCAGCATGGAATCTTTCAATTTCTTCTCCTTCTGCTTCTGTAGTTGGAGCAGAAACTTGGATTAAGATTATATTGACGTGTTTTCCCTGAAGTCTTATTGATATGATTCAGGCAGACTTTGTATTATTTCCTTTGACTGCTTTTGCCGTATCTCTCTCGCTCCTCAAATGCCACCCCAATTCCTCTTACATATTTATTTCCTGAGTAAAACATTGTATAATTAGCTGACTAAAAATGTTTCATTCCTATCCCCTTTAGCTTGCTTACCCCAAGTATTGCAATGTTGATACGTTCCATTTCTTGTTTTACTATGTCTAGCTTCCCCCTCTCACATTCCATGTGTCTATAATATGTGTTGTGAAGCTCTGGACTTTCCTTTCACCTCTGAGCATGCCAACAGCTGAGCTTCCTTTTGGCTTGTCCAGTTGCATCATTAGCCACAGTGCTACTCGTTGCATCCCAGTAGCTCATTGAGTGCCATCCGACCTGGGAATTTCTTCTTCTGGCATTATCTCTTATTTCATTTTGGATTGTTTCATCATAGGGTTTTCAGGGTAAAAGATCTTCAAAAGGATGTTTACAGTGCAAACCAGAATAGACAGTACTTGCATAGAAGACAACAGGCGCTTCAATTCCTGACCATGTACTATGAAACTATGAGTGTTCCAAATCCAAATGATAATGCTAGAGTAATGAAACCTTAGAGCATTCTAACAGATCCCAAACTTGTTCCACAAATTTGTCCTCCCCCTCCCCCCCAAAAATTCTAGCTGCTTTCAAAATAATAATTAGTTTTTCTGTTTTTCATCCCTGAGTTTGGGCTGTACAGTTTGTAACCGCAAGCATAGAAGACACAAATGTCCCCTTCTCAACAGAAAAGAGAGTAAAGCCTTTCCTCAATGACGTCACCTAAGCAGCTTTGGAGGGAGGCGCTGAGCAAGGAACAACTTTACCATAAGTTTTATCGTGTTCCTTGTAATTCCCACTAGCTGCTGCATAAGAAACCCCCAATTTTATCAGGAGGGGTGGGATGTCCCAGGCCCTTTAAGTTGCTGGAAAAGCGTTAAACATGGGACTATGAGCTCCCCCCACCATAACTGCAACAAAGGAGTGAGGAGGAACCTGCACATTGTTCAAATGAATGAGGGCTTCTGCATTTCCCACAATATGTAGTAGACAGATTGTTGCTAGCTGTCTGTCCAAAGACTTAGCATCAAAAACATTGTAAGGGGTGGTGTTGGAATATAGATCTAACTCTAAAAGCCTGATAACCAAGGAATACTCAGTTTAGTAACATCTGTCCTTTTAGAGGGAATAAAACCTTTTAGAGAGAAGAGCAAGCCTCTCCATCCCTTCTAGTTGTTAAATGCTTCACAGAAGTTACTCTGAGGGGGAGGAGCCAAGCTTCAATGGTGTAGGAACAATCCCCAGGACGGGTGCTCAAGGTAATGGAATTAAATGAATATTTTCCCCTCAAAAAGGCATGAGGAGAGCTCTTGAGGGAAGATTTATGGTTGTGAATTACTAAGGAATGTTAATAGAAGGGAAAACTGCAGATCAAAGAAGCCTAAAGTAAACAGATAGTTACTTTCGGTTTTGTCCGATCTTGATCTTGGAACTATCTCCAACATAATTAAAAAGAACATTTGGCTAATAAATCACTAAGGTTGGAGAAAGCAGCGAACAATTGTAGGGAAATGAAAAGGATAATTTAACAGAGGAAGAAATATTTGATCTAACTGGAGAATAAGTGGAGAGCTTCTAAAAAAAAATAAGTGGTGGAGGAAGGAGGGGCGATTAACAGAAGGGAAGAAACTAAAGTTTGGAGTGTTTTGATTTTCTTATGTCTAAAAAAAGAAGCAATATAGCAGGAAAAAGCTGGTTGAGACCACAAGTATTAAGCAAGCCATTGGATAGATCGTGCAAGAGCTTGGAGAGATTGGAGAGGATATCTCCGGAAGTACAGAATAACAAGGGTGAACCAGAAGGACAAAAGATGGAAAAAGAAATTAGCCCTCCATTAGGTGCCTCAGCTTTAAATCCCCCATCTCCAAAAGGGAGGGAAAGAAGGGGAGAAAGCACAGAGGATATTAAAACTCATATGGATTCTCTCTTTACAAAAATGATGACAGAATTTAGAGAAGATAAAAAGAGAATGTTTTCAGAGTTTGCAAGCATAAGAGAAGAAATGCAGAAGGAGAGGAAAAGATCTGAAGAAAGATTTGTGGAAATGAGTACAAAAATACAAGGAATACAAGGAGATATTCTTAATATAGTAAAAGAGAACAAAGAAATAATTAAAACCCAAACACTTCAAGGCAGTCAGATCCAGGACAATATGAAGAAAATCACAGATATGGAAAAAAAACCTGATATACATGCAAGATTATCAACACAGGAATAACTTCAGAATAAGGTTCCTGCCAGAATCTGTGGAGAAAGATCAAGGATCTAACCTGTAATCTGAAGTGTTGAAATGGCTACAGCAAGTGACCCCAGCTATGAAATGGAGGGAAGAGGACATTGAGCGGATCCATAGAGAACTGACAGGAAGGAGAAGTATTTTGCCAAGAGATGTTATTGTCAGAGTTATTAATTACAATAACAAGGAGGAATTGATGAGAACAGTCAAGAAATATCCAGAGAGACTGAAGTATGGAGATGTAAGGGTGGAATTATATAATGACTACTGTCCACAAACAGTAATCTGGAGAAACTCGATGAAGCCTTGTATTGCTACTCTTTTGAAAGCTGGTATAAAATATGCTTGGGATATCCAGTGTTTTTGAAATTTGAATGGGCAGGAAAAAGATATAGAATGGAAACACCAGAAGAAGGACTGTGATTGTTGGAGGAGTTGGGAGTACATAAGAAGGAGTATGGAGCTGATGGAGGAGCAGACAGTGGAGGAGGAAAAGTTTAGACAGATGAAGAAAGCAGAAGGAAGAAGAAGGAAAAAAATTACAGGGGGGGAAAGAGGGGAAATGTTTTTATTTTTTATTTTTATGAGCACTCGGGGGGAGGGAGTTGTTCTGGGCCATTGGAAGATCTCTTCACCACTCCTCACCTGGAAGACCTGGGGGGTCATGAGCAAGGCAATTTGCCTTGGGAAGACAAGGTGGGGAGGTAAAGAAGGGAAAGGGGGAAGAGAATGGGGAAGAATTGGGAAGGGGTGGGTATGGGGAAGGGAGGTCACTTTTTGGAGCTAGAAGATCTTCTAGAAAATGTAATAAGGAATCTAATGGTTAATAAATTAAAGATATCAACCTTAAATGTTCATGGCCTTGGCACGGTAATAAAACGAAAAAGGATTGAAGCACTATTGAAGAAGGATCAAGCGGATATAATATTTTTGCAAGAGACACATCAAAAAAGGGAAGGAGTAAATGAATTGAAATTGAATTGGGTAAGAGTTTATGAAAAAGCATATGGGAATTCAAAAGCTAGAGGGGTGGCAATATTAATAGCAAAAAATGTAATTTTGTCATTAAAAAGGTGAAAAAAGATGAAAATGGTAGATATATTATAATGCAAGGTGAAATGGGAGAAGATAAATATGTTCTAATGAATGTATATGCTCCAAATGAAAAACAAGAGGAATTTTATGAGAAAGTATTTAAAGAAATGGAGAATATGCAAGAACAAAATATTGTTGTAGCAGGAGATTTTAATATGCAAATGGAAAGAATAAAAGACAAATCAAATTATTCATTAAGTGATAAATATGATAATATTACAAATTTAAATAAAATAATAAAAAGAAAGGGGTTGAAAGATGTGTGGAGATTGGTAAAGGGAGATGAAAGGAAATATACATACTTTTCAATGGTACATAAGAGTTATTCAAGAATTGATTATATTTTTGTATAAAAAATTTGATTGATAAAATTATAAATTCAGAGGTAGAAAATATAAAAGTAACAGACCATGCCTTGGTCAATGTGGAGATTATAATGAAGAGAGATTATGAACAGGTGAAAAGGTGGAGGTTGAATATAAAGATTTTAAATTATAGAGAAATAGTAGAAAAAATTGAGCATGAATGGCAAGAATTATGGGAATTAAATGATAAAGAAGTATCAAAAGGAATTTTGTGGGATACTATGAAAGCTGTGACAAGGGGGATATGCATAAAAGAAACCTTTAACTTAAAAAAAAGGCAAGAAGAAAGAAAAGGGAAATTAGAAAGGGAAATAGAATTATTCGAAAATAAATATATATTAAACAAGGAAAAACAAACTTATATTGAGTTACGAGCAAAGAGGGAGGAATTGGATAAAATGGAAGTAGATGAAGTACAGGGCAATTTAATTTATTTAAGAAGGGAGTATTTTGAATTTAGTAATAAATATTCAAAAATGTTGGCTAGATCCACACAGAAGAAAATGGAAAATATGATAAATGGGATTAGAGACAAAACAGGTAAAATGTGTAGAACAATGAAGGAAAAACTAACAATTTTTGAGGAGTTTTATAAAGACCTGTACCAGTCAGGGAATAAATCAGTGGAACAAATAGAAAAATACGTAGGGGAAAATTGGAAGATTAAAATAGAAGAGGAAGATAGGGATTTATTAGAAAAACCAATTACGAAAATGGAAATAGAGGAAGCAATAAACAATTTAAAAAGCGGGAAAGCTCCAGGAATGGATGGGTTAGGACCAGATTATTATAAAGTATTTAAAAAGAACTTGATAACTAAATTATTAGAATTATATAATAATATAAAAATGGGAGACAAAGTCCCTCCATCATGGCAACAATCATTGATAATATTGATACCAAAGCCAGATAAGGATTTGTTGGACCCTGGATCATACAGGCCTATATCATTGATAAATCAAGATGCAAAGTTACTATCAGCAATAATGGCAAAGAGAATGAATAGTTGTATGTATAAATATATACTAAAGGACCAATGTGGATTTGTGAAAGGAAGACAAATGTCAAATTTAATAGGAAGAATGTTAAAAATAAAATACATATAATTGGCAAAACAAAAGTAAAAGCAAGGATATTAGCATTAGATATATTTAAAGCATTTGACTGTGTGGAATGGCCAACATTAAAAATAATAATGAAAGAATTTGGAATGGGGAAGAGGTTTAGAGGATTAATAGATCAATTGTATTCCCATAACACAGCTATAGTGATGGTTAATGATGGAATAACAAGAGAAATAAAAATAACGAGAGGAACAAGACAAGGTTCCCCACTTTCTCCAATATTGTTTGCAATGGTAATAGAAATTCTAGCAAATGTGATAAGAAATGATAATAGTATAGAAGGAATTGGAGTAGAAACAAAACATAAGATAAGCTTGTTTGCTGACGATACATTGCTAACAATTAAGGAACTGATTAATGGAATAGAAAAAATTAAAGAATATTTAAAATTATTTGGGGAGATGACAGGCTTACAGGTTAATTGGAACAAATCAGATATGATGTTGTTTAACTATACTAAGGAAGAAGAAAATATATTTGTAAAAGAGAAAAAATTAGAAGATTAAAAAGTAATATTAAGTATTTAGGAATAAATATTACAAAAGATTTAAAAGAACTAGAAGAGAAAAATATTATGGTACTAAGGAAAGAAATGGAAAAGAAGGTGGAAGAATACAAAAATATTCAATTATCATGGTTTGGAAGAGTAGCTTTAGTTAAAATGAAAATATTACCTAAACTAAATTTTTTGTTTAGAATGTTACCAATAAAAGTATCAGAAGTAGAACTGAAAACAATGGCAAAATATGTTGAATAAATATTGTAATCGAGGGGAAAAGACAAGATTAAATAAATTATTTTGGTATATATCACAGAAGGAGGGAGGAATTGATCTTCCCAAAATAAAAGGATATTATGAAGCTAATCAATTGAGATATGTTATAGAAGGAATTGGAGGACAGGGGGATTTAGAATGGTTAGAGATAGAAACAGGGAGAATAGAAAAGAGAATATGGAACATATTTTTTGATAATTTTACAAAAAAGGAAATTAAAGGAATTGAGAACCCACTTCTGCAAAATATATGGGAAAATATGGTATAAATATAAGAGAGGATTTTTGCCTATTGATTCAGTATTAACACCGGTTATAATGGGGAAAAAAATTCCCAAATAATTTGAAGGGAAAAATGGGGAACGAATTAAAGAAAAGAGGACTAGATAAAATAGAGGGATGGATAGGATGGATGAATGAGAAAGGGAGTATAAGAGAGAAATTAGGTGGAATGAAAATTTCATGGTTTAATTGCATATAGTTAGAACAATGGATTAAAAATTGGAAAAAGAATCATAAAGAAACAAGGGAATTTACAAAATTTGAAAATTTGGTGAAAAAAGGTGAAAAGAGGGATGATAATGAAAGTATGAAAGGTATTACAAGTGAATTATATAAAATATTGATAAAAATTAAGGAAAAAAGACAAAGGGGAATATTTAAGGAGAATATGGGAGGAAGATCTGAAACAAAAAATTGGAGATCATGAATGGGATAAGATATGGAAACAAAGACATCTAAAAAATATGTCGATACGGATAAAAGAAAATTATTATAAAATAATATGGAGATGGTATTTGACACCAGCAAGATTGCATAATATAGATAAGAATAACTCTAAATATTGTTGGAGAGGTTGTCAAGAAATAGGTACATATATGCATATGTGGAATTGTAAATTTGTACAGCAGTTTTGGGAAATGATTTTCATAGAAATAGAGAATATTCTGAATAGAAATATAGAAAGGAAACCTTCTCTCCTACCAGAGAGAAGGAGAGCAGCTTCTGGACAGCCAGTTTCCAGGCCAGTTTCTTGCCAGGGAGAAGAAGGGGAACAGCTTCTGGACAGCCATTTTGACTGGGGAGATTGAATTTTTTTTTAAAACTGTTCGGAGAGGCTGCTTGTTGCTGAGGCGCAAGCCTAACGGCACACGAATTTCAGTGACCAAACAAAAATACAGCATACCTAAAAGTACAGCTTAGCGTTCTCAGCATTAACTAAGAGTTCTTAGATTACCTAAAAGCTCTCACCATGGACACTGAGGGGACTGTGGCAGTCACTTGCAACACTTGTACGATGTTTGTATTCTTGTCTACAGACGTGCAGAACTTCACATGCACCAAGTGCAGGCTGGTAGCCCTCTTGGAGGAGAAAGTCCAGCAGCTGGAGACACGGGTAGCTACACTTCAACAGATTTGCGAGCAAGAGGTTTTCCTGGACAGAACAGAACGAACAGTCTTGGACGGGGACCGCACATAGGAAGGGGCTGTGGAGGAGATGGCCACTTCACAGACACAGGAAGTAGACAGCTGGAGGAATGTCACACACAGAACAAGAAAATCCAGGGATTCTTCGAGCAGCTTGCAGCTACAGAATTGATTCAAAGCCCTTTCCCTTATCAAGGACAACGAGGAAGAACAGCATGGACAGACTTCAGGGGTAGAGCAGGTGACCTTGAGAGTACCACCCCAAAGAACAGCAGCTGCGAAGCCTCGGCGGAGGCGTGTGGTGGTGGTGGGGGACTCCTTGCTGCGGGGTACAGAAGAAGTGGTTTGTGGGCCTGACAAGATGTCTTGGGAGGTGTGTTGTCTCCCTGGGGCAAAGATCCGTGATGTGACGGAGAGGCTAAAAAGACTCATCAAGCCTACGGATCATTACCCCTTCCTTTTGGTCCATGTGGGAACCAATGATACTGCAAGGCACAGCTTTCCCACGATCAGAAGAGATTATGAGGCCCTGGGAGGAAGCTGAAAGAAATGGACGCACAGGTTGTCATCTTGTCTCTTCTGCCAGTTGAAGGGCATGGTCCAGGAAGGGAGAGGAAAATAGCCGATGTAAACAACTGGCTCCGTAGATGGTGTCGCCGAGAACAATTTGGATTCTTGGATCATGGACTGCGCTTCCATGAGGGGGGACTTCTGGCAAGAGATGGGATGCATCTTACAACTTTTGGAAGAAACATTTTTGCCAACAGTGTCAAGAATTTGATCAGGAGAGCTTTAAACTGAGTCAAATGGGGGAGGGAGACAGTATTCTGAAAGGCAAAAGGGCTGGAGAAAATAGTCAAACTGTCATAGAGGGAACAAGGCAAACAGCTGTTCGGCAGTGGAACACACTCCCTCAGAGCGTGGTGGGGTCTCCTTCCTTGGAGGTCTTTAAACAGAGGCTGGATTGCCATCTGTCGGGGATGCTTTGATCAAGATTTCCTGCGTGGCAGGGGGTTGGACTGGATGGCCCTCGTGGTCTCTTCCAACTCTACAATTCTGTGATTCTATGATTCATATCATTGATGTCAATTTATAATGGAGAGAATGAGAACCAAGCAGAAAAAGATTTAATAACAAATTTATTAACGGCAACAGGGTGAATTATAGCAAGACATTGGAAAATGCAAATAAATGGACAAGTGGAGGAGTGGTATAAAGAAGTTTGGAAGATGGCAATAAATGATAAGTTAACATGTAGACTCAAAGTAAGAAGAGGAAGTTGGAAAGAAAGCGACTTTGATAAAATTTGGAATGTATTTGTTAAAAAAGTATTACAGACAAAAGATGGGAGGTTACCTCCACGAGAAGAAATGAGATTCTGGAAAGATTAGGTAAGGAATAATGGCTCCAGTGAAGGGGAGTACTGAGGTGGGGAGGTAGGGGAATTAATATTTTTTTTTATATGTTTTTATTAGTTTCCATATAAACATACAATCCACACTCAATTACATCCAATATATATCCGAACTTGCTCGTCTTCCAAACTCCCCCCTTCCCTTCTCCCCTCCCCCCCTTCCCCCCTGTCTCTTATCACTTCTTCTGTCATCCTTCCGTCCTCTCACATTCTGCGTTTACATAATTCATCCTCTGTCTATTCTTCTTTCAGCATTCCTCCTTCCCAATCAATCTTGACCTCCCTTGCCCCCCCTCCTCTGGGCACTGCAATGCAGATATATCATATATTAATCTCCCTTTTCCCTATCCCGTCAACATTGTACCATTATGTTTTCTTAACCTTGTAGTTCAATTAAAGCTATCGTGTTTACCTTATGTACTCTTATTCTTAATCACACTCCCATCATTATCCTTTCATAACGGATGTTTGTTAGTTTCAGATTTTTAGCTTATCATTTCCATGCTTCTTGTTTCTACAAGTATCATATCCCTTAATTTCGCTATATGCTTTCTTAGTTCTTTATTTAGTTATAAATTTATATCTGTATTCCATGCCATTTTCAGATATTCACAAACTGGTTTCCACTCCTCCTCCCATTTCTGCATCTTTTTCTTATTAATGATATAAGTTAGTTTGTCATTTTCGAACATCTCTCTCAGTTTTATTATCCATTCGGTTATTGAGGGTAACTTTTTACTCTTCCAGTTCGCTGCCAGTAATAATCTTGCCGCCGTTACTAAGTACAAAAGTGTTCTTCCGTGCTTTTTTATAACATTTGGTTCTAAGGCTGAGGTTATATTTAACAAATACAGCTTGGGATCCATCAGAAAATGTATCTTGAATATCTTTTCTACTTTCTTATGGATTTTGCCCCAATACTTTTGCACCTTGGAGCATCCCCACCACATATGGTAAAGCGTACCAATGTCTTTTTCACAATGCCAACACTTGTTTTCCTTTGTTTTATAGATTTTGCTAATTCTTAAAGGTGATAAATACCACCTATTCACCATTTTAAAGTGGTTTTCTTTAAGTGTTAGACTTGCCGTAAACTTGTAGGTGTCTTTCCACGCTTTCTCCCATTCTTCCATCAAAATTGGCTCTCTAAAATCTAGTGCCCAAGTTGTCATAGCAATTGATATTTTGTCTGTTTCTGTCTTTCTATTCAATAGGAGTTTGTAGCATTTTGATATCAGTTTATCTTTTTCTCTCCAAATTGTTTTATCGAATTCCGATTCGAGGATTTCAAATTCCTGATTTATTTTATCTTCGTGGAATTTCCTTTTAATTTGTAGAAATTTAAACCAGTTCATGATCATGCCTTTATTTTCCAATTCCTCTCTCGTGTACATAATTGTTGTCCCTTCCCTTTTGGTGCTCTCGTAGTTTATCAGATCTCTGTATCTCATCCAAACCTCAGTAGTTTCCCATCTCCCAAAAAACACCTCTTGCGGGGAGATCCAAGTAGGTAATTTAAAGTAAAATTGACTTTTAATTTTCTGCCAGATTCTTATAAGGGATTTCCTAATTATATGATTCTCAAATTCTTTGTTTATATTTTGTTTATCATATCCCAAATAGGCGTGCCATCCAAATCTCATGTTGACACCTTCTATCGTCAGAATCCTTGTGTTTTCCAATTTAATCCAATCGATTAGCCAATTAAGCCCGCATGCGGCGTAATAGGTTTCCAAGTCTGGTAGAGATGCACCACCTTCTTTGTGACTCAGTAATAATATTGACCTCTTAATTCTTGCTTTTCTGCCGCCCCAGATAAAGTTGCTTATATCATATGTCCATTTCTGAATTGTTTTCTCACTAAGTAATATTGGCAGGTTTTGAAATATAAAGATGCACTTTGGGAGGACATTCATTTTTATGACATTTATCCTGCCAAATAGGGATAGCTCCAAGTTGCTCCATCTTTTCAAGTCTTTTTTAATCCCCTCCCATAGTCTTTTATAATTATCTTCATAAAGATTGATGTTCTTTTTGTTTATCCAAACACCAAGATATTTGACTTTATTTTCAATTTTACACTCTGAAATTTCTTTTAATTGAGCTTCCTCTTTTTTCGTTAAGTTTTTAGTTATTATTGCCGTCTTTTCTTTATTTATTTTTAAGCCTGCCAGCTTCCCATAGTTTTGAATTAAACCAAATAGTTTTTGCACATTCTCTACTGGATTCTCCAAGATCACTGCGATGTCATCTGCAAAGGCCCTTATCTTATACTCTTGATTTTTAATTTTTAAACCCGGCAGTTGAGTGTCATTCCTTATTTGGCTGTTTAAGCTCTCCAGTGTTAATAAAAAAAGAGAAGGGGACAGTGGACATCCTTGTCGTGTGCCTTGGCAAATTTCAAATATCTCTGTGTTTTCGTTGTTTATTGTTAGATATGCCTTCTGTGTGCCATATATTGCCTGTATCCTTTTTATGAAAGTTTCTCCAAAGTTTAAACTCTTCAAGGTGGAATTAATGAATGACCATTTAACTTTATCGAAAGCCTTCTCTGCGTCCAAAAATATAAATGCCGCTTTCTTGTCAACAGATTTGTCATAATATTCATTTGCATTTATTATCACTCTAATATTATTTGATAAGTATCTTCTTTTGATAAAGCCACATTGGTCATCGTGAATTAAATCCTTGATTATGGAATTTAATCTGTTTGTTATAATAGTTGTATATATTTTGTAATCTACATTGAGTAGCGATATCGGTCGGTAATTTGCCAAATTTGTTTTATCTTTGTTCTCTTTTGGAATGAGTATGATATTTGCCACTGTCCATGAATTTGGTATCCCTTCTAGTGGTATCTTGTTTAATAGTTGCAGCAAGGGCATAATCAGGTCGTCTTGAAATATTTTGTAAAACTCTGGTATAAATCCATCTGGTCCTGGCGACTTTCCGGGTTTTAGCTGTCTTATTGCGTCTTGAATCTCCTCACCCTCTATGGGCCTTTCCAACATCTCTTTCGTCTCCTTCGAGGTCATCTTATCCCAGTTTTCTTTAATGTAATTAATTTGGTCATTTTCCTGCTCATCTGTGTTTGCATCGTCCGATTTTTTATACAACGTTTTGTAGTAGTTTACAAATGCTGTCATAATCTCTTTCTGAGTTAGATACCTTGTCTCTCCCACTTTTATTTCCGCAATTGCTTTCCTCTCGGATTCTTTTTTCAGATGAAGCGCTAACCAGCGACCCACTTTATTAGCCCTTTCAAAATGTTTTTGTTTTAGCCTTCTTAATTTGTTTCCCATTTCCCGCGTTAAATCCGCCTTCAAGATTTCTTGAACTAATTTTATTTCTGTTTGTAATTTCTCGTTTTTTGGGTTTAATCTTAATTTCTCTTCTTTTTTTTTAATTCCTCTGTTAATTTTCCCAGTTTTTCTTGTCTAGATCTTCTCAATTCTGCCCCTCTTTGAAGAAATGTTCCTCTAATTGTGGCTTTAAAAGCATCCCAAGTTGTTTTTGCCCTTACATCCTCAATTTTATTATTTTTAAAGAATTCTCGAATTTCCTTTTTGACTTTATCTGTGAAATTTTCATCTTTCAACAGTCCTTCTTGTAATCTCCAATTGTATTGTCTTCTCAAATTAAATAATTCGATTTCAATTGGGTGATGGTCTGATAGTATCCGCTCCACGATTACCATATCCTTCACCCGGGTAGTCAATCCTGTAGAGATCCAACACATGTCTATTCGTGACATTGTTTTATGTGTCTCGGAAAAGAAGGTGAAGCCTTTCTTCTTTTCCCCATATTTCATAGTCCAGACATCAACCAAGTTTAAGTCTTTCAAGATATCTTTACCTACATTTGGCAGCTCTCCTTTTGCCGATTTACTTGCTCTGTCTCTCTTGGCATCTAACACTCCATTAAAGTCGCCTATAAGAATGATATTTTGGTTGTTCAAACCCTCAATTATTTGATATAATTTTCTGTAGAAATTTTCCTTCCTTTCTAATGGAGCGTAGATACCAATCACAATCACTTTTATGTTTATCAGATTTATTTCGATTCCAATGTAATGTCCTCCTCTGTCATTTAACACTTCTATCGCTTCATATTTATTTTTGATGTATAGTGCTACACCCTTTTTCCTTTTTGAGGCGTTTGAGAAAAAGCCTTGACCCAATTTGTTTCTACGCAATAACTTATTGTCTTTTTCTCTAATTTTTGTTTCCTGCAAGCAAACAATGTCTAGATTACTTTTCTCTAATAAGTGGAACACCTGGTTTCTCTTCTTTGGTTCGTTAAGTCCTGTAATATTCCATGCTCTAATTCTTATTGTCATTTTGCTCTTTTGTTCTTGTTGTTTGTCTATTATATATTAGTTATATATCTTCGTCAACTTGATCTCCAATTCCCATCTCCGTCTCATCTAGGTCTTTCTCTTCCCCACGCAGTTCCTCTCTCTCTTCTAGGCCTTCTGTAGTTACATCTTCCTCCTCTTCAAATTCCTCTCCTGATTCGTCCTCTTCTTCAGTTCTGTCCATATTTTTCTCTTCTTTTTGGGTTTGTTCTCGCTTGTTTAGGTACTTCACGTTGGGTGTCTTTCCCTTGCCCTTGTCTCTGTATGGTGGTTCCTTCTCCTCCTTCCTTTGTTTGACACCTCCCATTTCTGTATGTTTCTTGCCTTCTGCCTCCATCAGCTTCAAAAACTGGTTCGCCTTCTCTAGTGTATTTATTTTTTGTCTTCTTTGGTTATACATGAAGGTTATTCCCTCAATTCGCTCCCATCTATACGGAATTCCTCTGTTTCTTAATTTCTGAGTCAGTTGTCTGTATTCTTGTCTCCTCCTCAAGATTTCAGCCGGGATGTCTTTGAAAATTGTAATCTCATTCCCTTCGATAATCAATTTCTTTTGATAGTTTGTTTGTATTATTTTTTCTCTTATTTTTAGTTGATTAAAGCAGATTATTACATCCCTTGAAACCTTCCTCTCTCTTGCTGCTGCAGAATTAACTCTGAAGACCTTAGCAGTTAACAATTGAATTTCCCCTTCCTTAACTTCTACAAACTTCGCCAAATTCGAAGTTATTTTCTCCCATAGATCTTCTTTTAAGGATTCCACTACTCCCCTCAGTTTTAAACATTTTTCACGGTATCTCAACTCTTGTGTGAGGATTATGTTTCTTTCTCTCTTTTGCTCCTCTTTCGTTTCCTCTACTTGTCTTTCCAAGTTATCTGTTTTACTTTCTATATCGTTCACTTTAGTGCTAAGTTTTGTCATTTCAAAAGAGAGATTATCAAGCTTGGTTTCCAGTTTTTCCATGCTAACTCTTGTTTCTCTTACTTCTCTCTTCAAGTATCAAGTATCAATGATTAAACCAGCAATATCAGACGTTGTCTCAATATATAAGTTCCCCCTGTTTCAAATCTCATATGCATCCTCCATATTGTCAGCTTTAATTATTTAGCAACTTCTAAGTCAATAATCTGAAATAATCTAAAATTCTAGAATGACACCATGAGTATCTTCATCTAACAATATTCTGACTGCAGTGTTCCCTACACGCTATGTCGATATATATTTGTCTTCTTATAGTAATGTTCAGTGCTTTTCAATGTTTTCTATATGCCCTGCTATCATCAATAATAATCATCAGGAGACAATGTCAAATACCACTACATAACTCATATTACTATTATTGTAATCTTCCTGTTTTCCTTTCTATGCTCAGTTCGTGTAATGTAGCACTTAGGCCACCAGATGGCAGCAACAGAGTTGATTTTCATTCATTGGCAGAATGCCAGCGATAAAGTCGCTTCCCCCTTCCCTCTGCAAGCATATAATTAATTACGCTGGAGTCTCTGATCCTTCGCTTTCCGGATTAGCTTGTTTAGTGTTTAATGTTACCGTTCACAGTACAGATTGCTGCCTTCTAGATGATATTTTACTGGGGGCCGAACAAAGCTAAAACAAGCAACAATGTTTCCAGCCACGCTCCAAAACAATCAATTTTTACCAAGACCATCAGCTTTCCCAAAGTTTGTTGCTCTTCGACCCCTTGAACGGTCTACATCCACTAGACTCAGGGTTTTTTTGATTATTGTTATTATTGTTATTTTGTTGTTATCAATCTTCAACCTCTTGCTGGTCTAATCCACAACAATTAGATCCCTGTCCTCTTCTGTCCTCTTCTGTCCACTTCTGTCCTCTTCTGTCCTCTTCTATCCTCTTCTTTTTTGCTTTATCTTCTATAGTCTATATCTCACTCTATGTTACGATCGTCTTAGGGGGGTGGGCAGAATCAAATAAAGTAATGTCCTTGTTATTGCCCTACTTCATGGAGCCCCATCACAGATCTCGTTCCACATTTGTCTGCTTAGGGCTCTCTCTCTACCCCCTTGTATTCTCGAGACTCCAAACTACTTTTACTCAATCCTTTCTGTCTCTAAGTTAAAGTCCCGTTTCACTGTCATTCGTCACTCACCAAGTCACTTCAAAGCTCCAGCGCCATGTTCTATTCCGTTTCGTATTCCATGTGCTCAGTCAACTCGCTCTCTCCGGAGCACTGTAATTCGCGGAGATCTCAAACGTGCTCAAATTCAGGGTGCTTCTAAATCCGTTTGTTAAATTTGTAAGTTCAAAGCTGCTTTAAAGCCGAGGAGCTTGAGGGTCGGGTCCTAAGACTGTCTAACGCCACAATGGCTGCCACCAGTCTCCTTGCTGAGGACATTCGCCACGCTGGGACCTCCGTCCCAGTGCGGTAAATGCCCCTCCAGCCGAGATTGTGCTGGCCCCACGGAGTTCGGGTCTTCCTGTCCCGAGCTGCTGCCCAAAGAGGAAAATTTCGATGATTTTCCTCTTGGATTTGTGGCGATTAGCGGACAGTCAGGAGAAAAGATTCTCCAGACCTCCTTCCCCTCCGCTCGTCCGCCGGAAGTCTCCGGGAATTAATATTTTTGAATAGAATTATAGTAAAGAATCTATGTTAGTTTTTGAAATTAGTTAATAGAAAAATTGCGATGTTTATAGTAATTTTATGTGTTATACTAACTAAGTATTGATTGTATAATATAATGTATGATTATAAAATTAATAAAAATATAATGAACTTAAAAAAAAAGAAGTTACTCTGTTTTCCTCCAAAGACCTCCTAATATCAGCTTCTGATACATCTAAAGGAACACCTAATGTAACTCCCTGTTTTTGTGCTAGGAAGCAAGGAAATTGGTATATCTTAAGTTTTTCCAAGGTCCTAAGACTGAACAATTTAGCTGCCTGGACCTTGCTTTTGCATGTCACATTGCATGTGACATGCCTGAACTATGGACATTTTCAGACGACGCTTACTGTGCAAGCAGCCTCCGGAGCAGTAACGAGGCTGCTGCGTGGCAGGGGGTCCTTTTCAGATGCCGCTGTCCCTCTTCCGTGACCA
This sequence comes from Gambelia wislizenii, assembly GCA_030847615.1. Lineage (NCBI taxonomy): Eukaryota > Metazoa > Chordata > Lepidosauria > Squamata > Crotaphytidae > Gambelia > Gambelia wislizenii. The sequence goes on along the minus strand of JAUMIR010000010.1, from coordinate 16,950,450 downwards.
TTCATGGCACATACGTGAAGCTTTGGAAGCGGCCACATCATATTTCAATCACGGAAGTTGGCCTTTGCCTGCCAGTGAAAGGAAAACACGGAGGGGGCCAGCCTACCCTCCTGTGGAGGGAAATTCCAAAGAATGGGAGCAGCCACAGAGAAGGCTCTCTCTCATGTCCTCACTAGACGAGCCTGTGATGGTGGCAGGACTGAGAGAAAGCCTTACCCTGATGACCTGAGAACCCTAGAACACTACTACAGGAGGGTTTCTCAACAATAGCCAAAACCAGTCGGGAGAAATATAAACAATGGCAATATAATATTGACTTCTGTTATAGAATTGTATTCATGTTACATTTCCAACAACATATAAATGTACCAATAAACACCCTTCTATACAATATAATTATTCCTAAAGAGTCAAAATTACTCTTGAGAAGTCTAAAAGATATTACTCTTCTTCCTTCGCTGTAACCAACAATGATGACTGCTGTAGTTGAAAATAATTTTTCTTCACCAATGATCCTGTAACATGTTCATCCTGAAGTGTATTATAATGTGATACTTGATAAGGGCAGTCTCTGTGCAGTAATAATTTGAATAAAGCCAGATATCCATGTAGCAAATTAACTAGGTAGCAATGGTAGCAAAATAGCCAGGTAGCAACAACACAGCTACCTCTGGAGTTGTAGAGCCGTTTTGACATCCACATTTTCCTCAGTTGATACAACAATTTCTCTTAGCTCTGGAATAATTTTAAATTACATTAGGCTTTTCCATATTTCTAAATGTAAAAAAATTAACATTGGATACATATTATCTTTATATGCAACAATTATCATGTTTATATCTACTATCACAAGCTTACCTCTCTCTTACGATGTGCCCTTTTGCATATAGCAATTAAGTGTGTGTAAATCATTGTATCTGCATGTGATTGTATATGCGATGTTCAGGTGTTTATATGTTACATATTATCTTAAAGGTACATGTAGTTCAGGCATTAGTTCTCCCATAAACAGAAACCCTAAGATCTGGCTACATTACAATACCATACATTTAAAAATATTTCGTGTATAGTTCAACAAGAGTCAATGTATACATGCCATTATGCCGATAATGCTTTCATCAGCGCTGTCTACGCACAATCCTAAATATACACTGGACTGACTATGTGATGAATGTTGCTGTCCTACAGCAAGCAGGGATCACCAGCATTGAGGCCATGATATTGAGAACGCAGCTGCGCTGGGCAGGGCACATCTCTAGGATGGAGGACCATCGCCTCCCAAAAATACTACTCTACGGTGAACTCGCCACGGGTCAGCGTAAGAGGGGCACTCCAAAAAAGCGATACAAAGACTCCCTGAAACAACATCTCAGGCTCGGCCAAATTGATCACCAACAGTGGCCCGCCCTGGCCTCACATCGGGAGGCATGGAGACGCACTATCCACAATGCTGCAGCCTTATTTGAGAACTCACGCCGAACAAGTCTTGAAGAGAAATGACAACGCAGAAAGAATCACAACCCAAAAACATCACCCAAGGAGACCTTCTGCTGTGCTTTCTGCAACCGGACTTGTTTATCTCGGATTGGCCTTTTTAGTCATCAGCACACTTGCAGAACGCACGGGATGAGTCCTTCCTGAATCTTCGTTTGCAAAGAAAAGCCAGAGAGAGAGAGAGAGAGAGAGAGAGAGAGATTATGCTATAAAAAAGCTGTTAACTCCAAATATTCATTTAAGCCCTTGGGTTGACTGGATTTTAATTTGTGTATCCAATAGCCTTCTCGTTTTGCAAGTTTATTCTGTAATGATCCTCTGATAAAGGAGTAAGACTCGATTAATTCTATAGCAAAAAACTTTAAAGAGTCTGGAGAATGACCATATTGTGAGCAATGTTCTAACAATGGGATTTCTTGATTTCCACTCCTAATTCTACTCTTGTGTTTGATAATTCTAATTTTCAAGTTTCTTGTGGTCTGTCCCACATAAATCTTTTGGCATGGACATAAATCATATAAATGACATCTCTAGAGTTGCAATTTGGAAATTATCAAGTGAAAATACTCCTTAGAAATTGGGTGTGTGAATGTTCTGATTTCCAGTGTCTGCATACAACATGAACAGTGTTCACAGCCTGTGAGTTGAAGACATCCTTGTTCAGGTGAGTAAAAATCAGTATGTACTAGTGCGTCTTTGATGTTTCTGGTCCTTCGTAATCCTATAATGGATAACTCCACACAGCCTGGAATATTTTGGACCCTGTGCCAATGCTTGTAAATAATTCTTTTAATCTGATGGGAAACATGATTAAAGGTTAAGCAACATATTATTCTCCCATCTGATGTCTTTTCCAATGATGTGAATAAAATACTGTGTGCAGTTCTGGGCACCACAATTCAGGAAGGATATCGACTAGCTGGAACATGTCCAGAGGAGGGTGACCAGGATGGTGGGCGGTCTGGAAGCCATGCCCTATGAGGAGCGGCTTAGGGAGATGGGCATGTTTAGTCTGGAGACGAGAAGGTTGAGAGGAGACATGATAGCCATGTTTAAATATTTGAAGGAATGTCATACTGAGGCTGGAGCAAGCTTGTTTTCTGCTGTTCCAGAGACTAGGACATGGAGCAATGGGTTCAAACTAGAGGAAAAGAGATTCCACCTAAACATTAGGAAGAACTTCCTGACAGTAAGAGCTGTTTGGAAGTGGAATACACTGCCTCTTATTTTGGTGGAATCTCCTTCTTTGGAGGTTTTTAAACAGAGGCTGGATGGCCATCTGCCAGGAATGATTTGATTGTGTATTCCTGCATGGCAGGGGGTTGGACTGGTTGGCCCTTGAGGTCTTTCCCAACTCTATGATTCTAGGAACGATGTTCTATCCCTTGATGACATTCTATTTCTGGCTTCCTTCTGGGGATATGCCCTGTCATTAAGTTCTTGCTGGTATTGATCTTCAGCCACCTCATAATGACTGTCCTTAGTGGAATTTTTCTTTAATCTTAAGAATTGAGAGTATGGCAATTTCTTTTTTAATTGGTACAGCTGACAATTTGAAAAGTGTAACATCGAGTTGTGATCTGTAGTTTTATGGTAATTACAGACTCCTACCATAGAATTTTGAATATAAACCGTCACATCTAAAAATGAAATGTTTTATTTTGTATTTTATTTTTTTAATATATCTTTTATTTTATTTGCACATCAAGGTTACCATGACATATACATCGATTTCTGAATGCTCAGTATATGTACATGTATATATTTATACATATTATGCTTAGATTCTCTTCTTATATCTTCCTGACTTCCTTTGTAAAAACAATCTAAAGTTTTTATTGTGCTTATGTAATCTTCCTTTGTCTCCAACCCATTTCTTTAAATACCTTTCTCTTCCTCTGTATCTTTTATACCGTAATATTGCTAATTTCCTCTCATCTCTCTTCCCTTTCTTTTCTCTTACATTCCATCCTTCCTCATTCATTCTTTTCTCCACCTATTTCTTCCTCCTAAATCTTAGTTCTCCTCTAAATCTTAGTTCACCTCTCCAAAAACATTCCCACCTTGTTGTTCCTTATTTCATATCTCAATATCCTTATCTATACACCACCTCAATTTACAGTATTTAGTTACCGGTAGCCATTCTACATCCGTCTTTTCTGCCTTGTCTTGATTTAATATTCGTGTTAATTTATCATTGTCTCTCATTATTAATATCTTGTTTAGCCATTTTTCTATTAATGGCTCTTCTTTACTTTTCCATTGTGCAGCCATGACCATACGGGCTGCCGTGCATAAATACAGTAATATTCTCCAGTGTTCTCTCTCCACTTTTTGTGATAAAATAGAGGTGATATTAAGAAGATAAAACTTTGGGTTTAACTCAGATTCTATATTGAATATCTTCTGAATGATCTTATGTACTTTTAACCAAAATTTTTGGATGACAGGGCATGTCCACCACATATGTTTAAGCGTTCCTGTTTCTTTCTGACATTTCCAGCAGGCTTTCTCCTTTAGGCCATATACTTTGCTTAGTCTCTCTGGAGTTAAGTACCACCTGCTGTTTATTTTAAAACTGTTCTCTATCAGATCCTGACACGCCGTAAATGTTTTCGTCTTTTCCCATGCGCCTTCCCATTCTCTCATCTGAATTTCTTTGCCGATATCTTTAGTCCACTTTGTCATTGACTCTCTTACTGTTTCTACTTCAAGAAATTCCGAAATAAGTAAGCTATACAATCTTGCGACTTTCTTTTTCTTGTTGTCCCACATAATCTTCACCACTTCCGTATCTTTTTCTTGAAAGCCCGACTCCTTTTCATCCTTCTTAAATCTGCTATATGTTTGTTGATATGTGAGCCAATTGAAGGTCCACCCCTCCTGCTGGAGTTCTTCTCTCGTTTTTAATTCCGTCTTTCCTTCTTTTTCTCTTTTAAGCAGCTCTTTGTAGGAAACCCACCTATCCAAATTACCTAATTGTCCCCATCTTCTACTGAATGCTTCAGCTGGAGATATCCACTGTGGTATCCTCCCGTAATATTGTTTATATACTTTATTCCAGCTTATCAGCAGTGCTCTTCTTAATATATGATTATTAAAATCTTTATGTATTGTCGCTTTATTATACCCTAGGAGGCATGCCAGCCTAAATGTAACCCAGCTCCTTCTAGAGTCAACAACCTTCGATCCTCCAGTTTAATCCATTTGCTTACCCATACCAAAGTACAGGCCTTATGATACGTTTGTAAATCTGGCAGGTCTAACCCCCCTCTTTCCGATCTTTCTATTAGTGTTAACCATTTTATTCTCACTTTCCTCCCATTCCAGATAAATTCGCTTAAGTCTTTCTTCCATAGTTTATATGGTTTTTCATTGATTACTATTGGCAGCGTCTGAAATAGAAACATCATCTTCGGGAGGACTGACATTTTAATCACAGCTATTCTCCCCAGTAATGAAAGGTTCAGTTTGGACCAGATCTTTAAGCTTGCCATAATCGTTTTCCATGTTTTTTCATAATTATTAACATAGAGATCCAGATTTCTGTTCGTTATCCAAACCCCAAGATATTTAACTTTCGACTCCATTTTACATTCGGATCTCTCTCTCAGTAACTCCTGTTCCTTTTTTGATAGGTTTTTTGTTAAAACTATAGTTTTCTCTTTGTTCATTTTAAATCCTGCATAATCCCCAAATTCTTCAATAGTTCTTATTAAACAGTTCACACTATTAGCAGGGTCTTCCAAAATAAATGCTATATCATCAGCGTACGCTCTGATCTTATATTCCTGAGTTTTAATTTTTAATCCTTGTATTCCTTTCTCTTTTCTGACCTTATTCAACAGTACTTCCAGTAGCGTTATAAATAGTAGCGGCGACAGCGGACAGCCTTGTCTGGTTCCTTTATTAATTTGAATTTCTTGTGATTTCTCTCCGTTTATTATGATTGAGGCCTTTTGTTCTGTGTATATTTTACCTATATTAGCTGTTAAAAATTGGCCAAATCCTAGCTCTTCTATAGTTTTTACCAAGCAGCGCCAGTTAACGTTGTTGAATGCTTTTTCAGCATCCGCAAACATTATTGCTGCCTTACGCTCGTTATGTTTCTCAAGAAACTCAAAAATGTCAATAATATACCTAATGTTTAGAGATAATAATCTTCCCGGGAGGAAGCCGCATTGATCATGATGTATCACTTCTTTTTACACTCCCTTTATTCTGTTGGCTATTATGCTTGCAAAGATTTTGTAATCCACATTAAGGAGAGAGATTGGATGGTAGTTCTTAACATCAGATTTCTCCTTGCCCTCCTTCCAGATCATTGTAATATTTGCCATTTTCCACGTATCCGGCATTCCCTCTTTGTAAATCCGATTAATAACCTCCAAGAGGTGACTTGAGATTTCCTTTTCCAGAGCTTTATAAAAGCTTGCCGTAAACCCATCTGGACCAGGTGCTTTACCGTTTTTCAATTCTCGAATAACCTTAGACAGCTCTTCCAGAGTGAAGGGTTCTGACAGTATTGTTCTTTGCTCCTCTGGAATCATCGCAAATTTATTCTCCTCTATATATCTATTCATCTTATTAATCCACTCCTCTTCGTGCAGTTTTTCTTTGTACAGAAGAGAGTAATATTCCACAAAACCTTTTTTGATGTCCTCTTGAAGGGTCAGGGATTTTCCATTACTTTTTATTTCAATTATCATCTTCTTCTCTTTTTCCTTCTTTAATTTATAAGACAGCAATCTGCCTGTCTCATTAGCCTGCTCAAAAACCCTTTGTTTTATTTTTTTCAGTTTCAATCCAATCTCCTCAACCATTGTTTTATTTATTGACTTTTTTATCAATTCGATTTCTCTAATTATGATTTTATCATGTGGTTTTTCTCTTAACTTTTTCTCTTTTTCTTTTAGTAGTTGTTGAATTTCTTGATTTCTGTTTCTTCTCAACTTCGCCTCCTCAGCTCCTCTTTGTAGAAATGAGCCTCTAATAGTCGCTTTAAAAGCGTCCCACACTACCTTCATTTTCATACCCTCTTTGTTCTCTTTAAAGAATTGATTTGTTTCCATCTTAATTTTTAAGATGAATTTGTCTTCCTTCAATAAATCATTCTTGAGCCTCCAGGTATATTCCTTTTTTGACAAAGTCATTTTCAAATTTATAGGATTGTGGTCAGATATAATTTTGGGTATTATATCCATTTCGCTTATCCTTGGTAGCAATGTTTTTGTTACCCAAAACATGTCGATTCTTGACATTGTCCTATGGGTTTCTGAGTAGAACGTGTAGCCTTTTTCCTTGTGATGTTTAGCTGTCCAAAGATCAGTCAAATGAAATTCTTCCATCAAATCGAAGCACACCTGCGGCAGTCGGCCTTGGCTTTCCCTGTTCCCTCCAGATCTGTCTCTTTTGCCATCTATTACGCCATTAAAGTCGCCTGTTAATATTATTAAACCTTTTCCCAATTTTATCAACTCCGTCCGCAGTTCCTTATAAAATCTTTCTTTATTTGCTAAGGGACCGTAGATTGCTATTATATAGATCTTTTGATGTGGTATATTTAGTTCCACTCCGACCAAATGGCCATCGTTATAATTCATTACTTGTTTAGCTTCATACTTTTTATTTACATATATCACCACTCCTTTTTTCTTTTTTGCTGATAGGGAAGCAAACTCTTGTCCTAATTTTTGATTTTTTAAATATTTTTCCTCCTTTTCATAGAATCACAGATTTGCAGAGTTGGAAGAGACCACGAGGGCCATCCAGTCCAACCCCCCTGCCACGCAGGAAATCTTGATCAAAGCATCCCCAAAAGATGGCAATCCAGCCTCTGTTTAAAGACCTCCAAGGAAGGAGACCCCACTACGCTCCGAGGGAGTGTGTTCCACTGCCGAACAGCTCTTACTGTCAAAAAGTTCCTCCTCATGTTGAGGTGGAATCTCTGTTCCTGGAGCTTACACCCATTGCTCCGTGTTCCAGTCTCTGGAGCAGCAGAAAACAAGCCTGCTCCATCCTCAGTGTGACATCCCTTCAAATAATTAAACAGGGCTATCATATCACCTCTTAACCATCTTTTTTCCAGGCTAAACATACCCAGCTCCCTAAGTCTCTCCTCATAAGGCATCGTTTCCAGACCTTTCACCATTTTAGTTGCCCTTCTCTGGACACGCTCCAATTTGTCAATATCCTTTTTGAATTGTGGTGCCCAGAACTGGACACAGTATTCTAAGTGAGGTCTGACCAAGGCAGAATAGAGTGGCACTATTACTTCCCTTGATCTAGACACTATACTTCTATTGATGCAGCCCAAAATCGCATTGGCCTTTTTAGCTGCCGCATCACACTATTGGCTCATGTTCAACTTGTGGTCTACTAGGATTCCTAGATCCCTTTCGCACGTAGTCTCATTCAGCCAGGTCTCTCCCATCCTATATTTATGCATTTCATTTTTCCACCCTAAATGCAGTACTTTACATTTCTCCGTATTGAATTTCATTTTGTTAGCTTTGGCCCAGCTCTCCAGCTCTTTTGACGTATTCTAATCTCCTGAAGGCAATTTATATCCGCTTTATTCTTTTCCAGAAAATGATATACCTTCCTTCTTTTAATTAGCGTATTTAGGCCATTCACATTCCATGATGTCAAATTCAATGTCACTGTTTATATATCTTCTTCCTCCTCCTCTTCCGCTCCTTCCGCTGCTCCTTCCAACTCCTCTTCCTCGTCGCCTTCATCCTTTTCTTTCTCTGAACCTTCACTACGGACATCTTGTTCTACCAGATTATCAGTTCTTCCTTTTGCCTCCTCCTCCTTTTCTTGCCTTCCACCATTTCTTGTCGTTCTATTTTCTTCTCGTCTGGGTTTCCTTCCCCTCCTGTCTCTCTCTTCCTCGTCCAGTCTTCTCAGCATCTCTTTTATTCCATCCGGTGAATTTATCTTATGTCTTTTCTGTTTAAACATAAAGGAGATACCCTCTATCCGATCCCACCTGAAGTTGATCCCCATACGTGTTAGCCTTTGTGTGAGTTGTTTATAGCCTGCCTTTTTCTAAGGATCTCACTTGGAATATCCTTATAAATTTGAATTTCTTGCCCCTCGATAATTAATTTACGTATGTAGTTAGTTTGAATTAGTTTATCTCTAATTTTCGATCTTGTAAAAGAAATCACAATATCTCTTGGCAGTTTCCGCTCTTTCGCTATTATCGAACTCGCTCTGAACATCTTATCAATCTCCTTCTCTATTGTTTCTTCCGCTTCCTCCACAAAATTCACAATTGCTGGGATCAATCTCTCTTGTAGATTTTCATATCTCATCTTGGACAGTCCTCTCAATTTCACGCATCTCTCACTATATCTTATCTCTTGCATAAGATTTAAATGCTTTTCTTTATCCAAGTCCTTTATCAAGTTTACTGTTTGCTTTTCTAAATATGTTGTCCTGTTCTTCACCGTATCAACTTCTCCTTTCATTTCTTTCAAATTAGTAGTTATTTTATCCAGTCTCTTTTTAATTTTATAAAAATCTTGCCTGATATCTTTCTTCAGATTCTGAATTTCATCCCTCATTTCCTTCTTAAAAGATTTAAGCTCTTCCAGGATCTGAGCATTGATGTCCACTTGTTTTGGCGACATCTCTGTAGAACCCCTCCTTACAACCGCTATTTGTGAAGTTGTATATGCTCTTGTCCTTAGACCGGAAGCCATCCGCCAGGGAAGTTAGCCCCTATTGCTCTGTCTAACCAACAGTTTTTATTCTACGTACTCCCTTGCTTTCTTACTATTTAATTTTGTGCGTGTCCTATATTCCTACCAAATTACTCTATAGTTATCTCCTAAATATCAAGGAAGTTTATTCTCAAAATAATGAGGAGTCACCAACAATCAGCCACTACCACAAGCTGTATCCTATGGGGGGGAGATTTATATACTAATATATATTTCCCTCTCTCTCCCCCCTTTATATCTATATACTTATATCTATATATAGATATCTGTTTTGTTGTATGTGTTTTTTTAAAATATTATTATCTGTTCCTCTTAACCCTCTTTCCAAGTCAATCCTTCGTATTCCCGTCTGCTTCTTCTCCAAAACCGTCTACTCTTTCCACCCCTTCTACTTCCGCTTCTGCCCCGTCTGTCCTTTCCGTCCCGTCTGCGCCCTCCCGAACCGTCTGTTTGTCTGTGTCACCTTCTGGCCCATCTGTCCTTTCCGTCCCGTCTGCGCCCTCACAAACTGCCCGTCTGCGTCACCTTCTGGCCCATCTGTCCTTTCCGTCCTGTCTGCGCCCTCCCGAACCATCTGTCCATCTGCGTCACCTTCTGCCCCGTCTGTCGTTTCCATCCCATCTGCGCCCTTCCAAACCGTCCTTCCAAACCGTCCTTCCTTTCTCCTTCCGCTCAAGCCTCTGCCAAAACCATCTGTTCCATCTCTCCGTCTCCTCTTCCTTCTAGCCCGTCTGTCCTTTCCACTCCGTCTACACCTCCTTTCGGACCGTCCGGGCTTTTCACTCCGCCTGTATCACCGTCCAAGCACTCTGGCCCTTCAACGTCTTCTACTCCGTCTGCTACGCCTAGCTATCTCCTCTTTTATCTCTGTATCTCTATTGCCTCTATTGCCTCAATGCCTTGCTGCGCCTGCTCAGAGCTGCCAACTCTATATCCGGACAGCGGTTTACAATCTACCATTTACAATTCTTCTTTGCAGCCAAAAAGTCATTCCGGATTAGGCCCCACCTATTTCTTTGCCCTCTCCACCTCTTCTTTCTCCCCCTCCAACCTAAATGTTCAATTGCTGCTGCGTAGTACCTCTGTCGCAGGTTTATTCCCTCTCTTTGTTTGTTTGTATTTTTTTCCCATTCTTCAAGCACTCTATCTACCAGCCTCTACCAGCCTCTCTTAACCCTACCTTTTCCCTCCCAATTTCTTTTGTTATTTTTGTTTTACTTTGTTTCCGCTATTAAATAACCTTTCTATCAATATCTCTCTGATTTCTTCCTCAGGGTTAAGGTAGGGCAGAATGGGTATCAGAATAATGCTGGGGAATGCTTAATGAAAATATGCTCAACAAAATCTACCGTTCTAAAGTCTGTCTTATAGACAGAATTCCACTATATTATTGTCCAGATGAGAGCTCACTGTCTGGAGTTGACAGACTTCTTTAGATTATTTTTCGTCAGTGTTGTTATTACTTCCCCCAAATTGTCCTGCTTAAAATAGGGTAGAGTTATGAGGACTTTGTGCCTTAAGGCTCCGGAGCAGCAATGGCTGCTCAGCCTGCCTTCAAGAAGCTGAGGGTTAGGGATCCCCCTTTCACCCCCCAGACTCACTTTAGACAGCTACTGCAAGCCCCTCTCTTCTTATACCTTCCCAGGTATAAAGTTGGGGTTGTCTTCTCACCAGACTCCCCTTTGCTGCTCACGGACAACAGGTCCCCACGGAGCCCCGTTAGGTCCTGTCTGGCATCCTCGCTCCCCCTAGTGGAAGTCCAAAAAATATTTAATAAATGTATTCTTCTCTACATTGTTAAAATGAATGGACTCCAAATGAATCATGTATAGGTTAGCTATACTGGGCACTGCTGGGCTGCCCATTGTGACATCTTTGATTTGCACAAAGAATTAAGTGTTAAATCTCAAGTAGTTCTTTTCCAAGATTACATCCAAAATATCTAATAAAATGTGATGGTGGTTTCTGGATGCTTTGTGACTGTAAAAAAATTCAATCACTCTGAATATTTTTTAGCCTCTGAATGCAGTATAGCAGTGTACAAAGAATTGATGTCTAAGGTAATCAAGCAAGTTGACACATCTACCTTTCTGTTTTCTATATTCTGTATGAAGTAGTGTGTATCTTTAATGTATGATGATGCTTTCACCACTAAAGGGGCTAAGAATGAATCCAAGAATTGTGATAATGGTTCCAAAAGGGATCCAGACCCTGAGATGATCAGTCTAGCAGGTGGTGGGAAGCCTGCCTTATGAATTTTTGGTAAAATGTAAAAAATCGAAATATGTGGGTTCTCTTGTATTAGGAAGGATCCTGTAGAGGAATCTATATACCCTAAAGTTACTGCTTCTTGTACCATAACTTTTATAATGAATTCAATAGAAGCAGTGGGATCATGTTTTAAGGGTTTGCAACTGATGTCATTGAGTTGCAGTTCCACCTCCTGTAGATAAAGTCTATCTAACAGAACTATGGCTCCTGTTTGTTAGCTGGTTTTATTATGGTATCTTTTCTACAGGATAACGACTGAAAAGCTGTAAATTCATTGTAGCTCAAATTATACCATGGTCTTTTAAAGGATTTTTCTAACTTATCAATGTTTCTTAATACCATCTCTTCAAAGGTGGCAATGTTATGATTGTTGACTACAGCAAGGCAATGTTATGATTGTTGACTACAGGATTAAATTTTGAAGGACGCCTAAACGCACTAGCTAAATTATTTGAAGATTCTCCAAAGAAACTATGTAATTTAAATTGTCTAATTAGTTTGAAAATGTCAATCCTAGTTTGAAATGAATTGTAATTTGGAGTCGGTATGAATGAATGAATTTACTTTATTCAGTAAACCATATTCTTCCTGACTTAATACATATGATGAGAGATTAACCACTAAGTCCTGGCTTTTTTTCTCCGCAATTATTTTAAATTGTGTGGTCCTCTTCAATTTGATCTTCGTTGATCTTATTTTCATCATTGTTGGTTACAGCAGAGGGAAACGGGTAATATCTTTTGGACTTTTCAGGAGTAATTGTATGGACTTCTCAAGAGTAATTTCGTATTGACTCTTTAGGAATAATTATATTGTATAGAAGGGTGTTTATTGGTACATTTATATTATACTAGCTGTATCTGACGTAACATATGCCAGTGGTGCATTAAGGGTGAGTGGCTCTGTTCCCCTGCCCCCACTGCTGCCACTGCTGCTACCAATTGACTGCCTGGGTTCCACTGCAGCGGCAGCAGGGGCAGCAGGGCGATGATGTGATCCCCTGGGTGCCGGGCAATATCAAAATCCATATAAAAAGTTGGTCTAGTTCTATAACAGAGTAAATAATGTCTGCTATTCCAAAAATTCAATTAATTAGTTGGGAGGTCCATCTTCACTGACTCAATTCTTATAAAATAAACCATCTATGTCTTATATATATAGAGAGAGAGGGAGGGGGAGAGATCGCTTGTGTATGTTTCCTTGCCTAGTGTGCTGATTGGCGGCTTAGGAAATATACCCAACCAATCCCCTCACTCCCTCAGCCAGTCACCACCCACATGCAAATTCCCTCTCCACTTCACAATCCACTCCTGCCACTCAATCTGCAACTATACCCCAGCCTCACAAGGGCCCCTCCCTCCTCTCACTCCCTTTGCCAATCACCACCCATACATAAAAAAATGCAGCCCCCCTAAAATAATACCATGTAGCTGAACCATGTGAAAGGAACACTGCCACTTCAAGCTCCACGCTGCAACCACCACTTGAAAACCCAGCAGGGCACACAACGGTGTATGTTACGCCAGGCACACCTATACTAATACTAATACTATTACACAAGTGGCTCTTAACCTTTTCTTTACCAGGGACCCACTTTAAATATATTTTGTTGCCATGGCCCTCCCAAGATTTAACTCAAGATTTAAAACCCTAACAACAATAAACTCTTCGGAGAGGCTGCTTGTTGCAGAGGGGTAGAGCTTCTGTGAGTTTGAATTTTTTAAAACTCTTGGGAGAGGCTGCTTGTTGCAGAGGGGTGGAGCTTCTCTGAGTTTGAATTTTTTAAAACTCTTTGGAGAGGCTGCTTGTTGCAGAGGGGTGGGGCTTCTCTGAGTTTGAATTTTTAAAAAACTCTTTGGAGAGGCTGCTTGTTGCAGAGGGGTGGGGCTTCTCTGAGTTTGAATTTTTTTAAACTCTTGGGAGAGGCTGCTTGTTGCAAAGGGGTGCAGCTTCACTGAATTTAACTGGCCAAGCCAATATATATATATATATATATATATGCACAGCATAGAGTTTTCAGAATTAACCAAGAGTTCTTAGATTACCTAAAAGCTCTCACCATGGACACTGAGGGGACTGCGGCAGTCACCTGCAATGCTTGTGGGATGTTTATCTTCTTGTCTACAGATGTGGGGAACTTCACATGCACCAAGTGCAAGTTGGTAGCCCTTTTGGAGGAGAAAGTCCAGCAGCTGGGGACCAGGATAGCTACACTTCAACAGATTCATGAGCAAGAGGTTTTCCTGGACAGAACAGAACAAACAGTCTAGGGCGGGGACCACACAGAGGAACTGGTTGGGGAGGAGACTGTCACTCCACAGACACAGGAGGTAAACAGCTGGAAGAATGTCACACACAGAACAAGAAAATCCAGGGATACTTCGAGCAGCTTGCAGCTACAGAATCAATTCGAAGCCCTCTCCCTTATCAAGGACAATGAGGAAGAACAGCATGGACAGACTTCAGGGGCAGTGCAGAGGACCTTGAGAGTACCACCGCAAGGAATAGCCACTGCTAAGCCTCGGCAGAGGCGTGTGGTGGTGGTGGGAGACTCCTTGCTGCGGGGTACAGAAGCAGTGGTTTGTGGGCCTGACAAGATGTCTCGAGAGGTGTGTTGTCTCCCTGGGGCAAAGATCCGTGATGTGACGGAGAGGCTAACAAGACTCGTCAAGCCTATGGATCATTACCCCTTCCTTTTGGCCCATGTGGGAACCAATGATACTGCAAGGCACAGCTTTCCAAAGATCAGAAGAAATTATGAGGCTCTGGGGAGGAAGCTGAAAGAAATGGATGCACAGGTTGTCATCTCGTCTCTTTTGCCAGTTGAAGGGCATGGTCCAGGAAGGGAGAGGAAAATAGCTGACGTAAACAACTGGCTCCGTAGATGGTGTCGCTGAGAACAATTTGGATTCTTGGATCATGGGCTGTGCTTCCATGAGGGGGGACTTACGGCAAGAGATGGGGTGCATCTTACAACATTTGGAAGAAACGTTTTTGCCTACAGTCTCAAGAATTTGATCAGGAGGGCTTTAAACTGAGTCATATGGGGGAGGGAGACAGTATTCTGGCAGGCAAAAGGGCTGGAGAAAATAGTCAAACTGTCATAGAGGGAACAAACCAAACAACGCAAGGATCCAACAGTGGGAGGCAAAAAAACTTGCACAGGCAGCAAGTAAAGGGAACACATGGTCTTAGATGTCTCTACACTAATGCACAGAGCATGGGAAATAAGCAAGATGAACTGGAACTCCTAGCACTACAAAGCAAGTATGATATAATAGGCATTACTGAAACCTGGTGGGATGAGTCACATGATTGGAAGATAGGAATAGAGGGGTATAACCTGTATAAGAGAAACAGGCCAAACAAGAGAGGAGGAGGAATAGCATTATATGTCAGGGATATTTACACCAGTGAAGAGATCCATGACATCAATACTGGAAGCCAGGTGGAGAGCATCTGGATAAAAATTAAAGGGGAGGGAAACAACAGGGATGTTATTGTGGGACTCTACTACAGACCACCAAGTCAGATGGAGGAATTGGATGATGCCTTTCTAGAACAGATGAACACACACGCAGAAAGGAGAGATGTAGTAGTGATGGTTGACTTCAACTATCCTGATATTTGCTGGAAATCTAACTCAACCCAAACTTCAAGGTCTAGCAAATTCCTTACTTGCCTGGAAGACAATTTCATGGTCCAAAAGGTGGAAGAGGCAACAAGGGGGTCAGCTATTTTAGACCTGGTCCTTACCAACAGGGATGACCTGGTTAATGGGGGCAAGTGGTGGGATCCTTAGGTGAGAGTGATCATGTTCTCCTGGAATTTGTTATAGAATGGAAAGGAGAAGCCAGGCATAGTCAGACACGCATTCTCGACTTTAGGAGAGCTGATTTCCATAAACTCAGGGAAATAGTGGGGGTGATCCCATGGTCAGGAATACTAAAAGAGAAGAGACCTCAAGATGGATGGGACTTTCTCAAAAGGGAGTTACTGAAGGCACAATTTCAAACAGTACCATTGAGGAAGAAAAATGGGAGGTGTCTCAAGAAACCAGGATGGATGACTAAAGAAATTTCAATAGAGCTAAGTTTTAAACGGAACATGTATAGGAAATGGAAAAAGGGGGAAATCACCAAAGAAGAATTCAAACAGATAGCAAACACATGTAGGAGTATAGTCAGAAAAGCTAAAGTGCAGAATGAGCTCAGGCTTGCTAGAGAGGTTAAGAACAATAAAAAGGGTTTTTTTGGGTATGTCCGCAGCAAAAGGGGGAAGAAGGAAATGGTAGGGCCACTACGCGGAGAAGATGGCAAAATGCTAACGGGACAGAGAAAAGGCAGAATTACTCAACACCTTCTTTGCCTCAGTGTTTTCAGAAAAGGAAAAGGGGGACCAACCTGAGGATAAAGGAACAGAGGAAACAATAGGGGAAATCCAGCACAGAATAAGCAAAGAGGTAGTACAGGAATACCTTCTTAATCTAAATGAATTTAAATCTCCAGGACCAGATGAACTACATCCAAGAGTATTAAAAGAGCTGGCAAATATAATCTCAGAGCCATTGGCAATAATCTTTGAGAACTCCTGGAGACTCCAGCAGACTGGAGGAGGGTAAACATTGTCCCCATCTTCAAAAAGGGGAAAAAAGAAGATCCCAACTATTATCGTCCGGTTAGTCTGACATCAATACCAGGGAAGATTCTAGAGCAGATCATTAAACAGAGAGTCTGTGAACATTTAGAAGGCAATGCCATAATCACAAAAAGTCAACATGGGTTTCAGAGTAACAAGTCATGCCAGACTAATCTGATCTCTTTTTTTGATAAAATTACCAGCTTGGTAGATGAAGGGAACACTGTGGATATCGCATACCTTGATTTCAGTAAGGCCTTTGACAAGGCTCCCCATGACATTCTTGCAAACAAGCTTGTAAAATGTGGGCTAGACAAGTTAACTGTTAAATGGATTTGTAATTGGTTGACCGGCCGAACCCAAAGGGTGCTCAGCAATGGCTCCTCTTCATCTTGGAAAGATGTGACCAGTGGGGTGCCACAGGGTTCTCTCCTGGGCCCAATGCTATTCAATATCTTTATCAATGACTTGGATGAGGGAATTAGGGGCATACTTATCAAATTTGCAGATGACACCAAATTAGGAGGAGTAGCTAATACCCTGGAGGACAGGATCAAAATTCAAAATGACCTGGATAAACTGGAGAGCTGGGCCAAAGCTAACAAAACGAAATTCAATACGGAGAAATGTAACGTACTGCACTTAGGCTGAAAAAATGAAATGCATAGATATAGGATGGGGGAGACCTGGCTGAATGAGACTACGTGCGAAAGGGATCTAGGAGTCCTAGTAGACCACAAGTTGAACATGAGTCAACAGTGTGATGCGGCAGCTAAAAAGGCCAATGCGATTTTGGGCTGCATCAATAGAAGCATAGTGTCCAGATCAAGGGAAGTAATAGTGCCGCTCTATTCTGCCTTGGTCAGACCTCACCTAAAATACTGTGTCCAGTTCTGGGCACCACAATTCACAATTCAAAAAGGAAATGGAATAATAACAATAATACCTGATAATAACAATAATAATACAATGACAACAATGCCTCTTAACCTTTTCTTTACCAGTGGCCCCTTAAAATATCTTTTCTTGCCATGGACCCCCAAGACTTTAGATTTAAAACCCTAATAATCATAATAATACCTAACAACAAATATAATAATACAATTATGGCATCCATGAAATCCTTCCTCAGAGGCACTGGAGTGGGAGGGAAGACTCTTCTCCTGCTTCTTCCTGCAAGTTTGTGGCTGGAGTGGATTGAATGGCAATGTGCAGGGCAAGCCAGCCAGCCTTTGCCTTGACTCCTGCCACATGGCCACTCCACTGCAGGCAGGTGGTGGTCTGAGCAGCTTTCAAACCTTCGCGGACCCCCTGTGAGGACATTGTGTGTGATGTACCAAGCACACATGCTCACATGCAATCAATAAATTGCTTTATTGATATGGATTCATGTGTCAGGAACATAGAACAAAGCCGAAACTGAGTACAGCCAAAGCAAACCCTTACATAAACCCCCACAGCCTGGGAACAGCTGTTAGGGAGGGAAGACGCCTTTCTCTCTCTCAGGCTTGCACCAGGGGAAAGCTGACCTTGAGCTGCTGTGGAGAGCAGCGTTCCCAAGACAAGGTGGTCTGGCCTCTCTCCAAAACCTCCAGGGGCCTAAGCAGGGAGCCAGGCCAGAACCAGCCTTATGACAGGGTCCTCCATGAATTCTACTCCAAATCCCAGAATTCAGGGATGAGCCTGACATACCGCCCACCTGAAGATAACCCCCCTTTCAGCCCGGCTTATCAGGAAAGCGGGCATGGAACTTGCTCAATAAGCATGGAGCATTCACATGTTCACAATTAACCCACTCGGCATGACCCAAAGGCAAATGTTTCCATTTTACAAAGTACTGCAAAACACCCCTGTGAACCCGAGAGTCCAACACTTCAGAAATTTCAAAGTACTGGTCTTTGTCGACCAGAATAGGATGGGGTGCAGGTCCAGGGTCCAGATGATGGCGGTCAGGAGGGCACGCCAGCTTGAGCAAGCTGGAGTGAAACACAGGATGAACATTTCGGTACAGTTTAGGCAATGACAGTTCAAAAGCTACTGGGTTTATCACCCTAGTAATAGGAAAGGGACCAATGTACTTGGGCCCCAACTTCTTTGAAGACTGGGGACTTTTAAGAAACTTGGTGGACAAAAAAACTAAGTCCCCTATGGCGTATCCCAGGGAGGGATCCCGTTTCTGGTCAGCATGATGTTTGTAACGTGCTTTGGCAATGTCCAAGGCTGAGACCACATTGGGCCAGGCATCTCTAACCTTTTGACTCCACTGGGTCACTGAGACCGGGTCCGGAGAGGACCCCTCCCCTAGAGGCAGGGGATTGAAATCCTGCCCTGAGACAATATTGAAAGGGGAGAGGCCAGTGCTCTGGTGAGTGGCGTTGTTATAGGCTACCTCCGCAAAAGGCAAGAGGTCCACCCAGTCAGATTGTTGGAAGTTCACATAGCATCTCAGGTATTGTTCAAGAACCTGATTAATGCATTCGCTTTGTCCATCACTCTGGGGATGATGGGAACTGCTGAGTCCTAACTCAACTCCCAGGTTTGTGAACGCCTTCCAAAACTGGGAAGTGAACTAGGCCCCCCGGTCAGACACAATCTTGGCAAGAACTCCATGTAGTCTGTAAATGTGCTGAATGAAAAACCTGGCTAATTGGGAGGCTGTTGGGAGTTTCTTGCAGGCCACAAAATGTGCTTGTTTTGAAAACATGTCAGTAACCACCCAAATAACAGTCTTTTTCTTACTTTCTGGCAACTCCACTACGAAATCCATACTGATGACTTCCCAAGGCTTGGTTGGGGTAGGTAAAGACTGTAGCAGGCCTTTTGGCTTTCCTGCCCCCCTTTTTGCCATTGAACAAGTGGAACAACCTTTTGCATACTCTTCCACCTCCTTTCTCATCTTTGGCCACCAAAACTGTCTCCGGGCCAAGTGCAAGGTTTTTATATACCCAAAATGCCCAGCACTTTTAACATCATGGCATTGCCTGAGAATGGATGCCCTCATGGCCTCTGGGACATATAGACGCTCCCCCATCCAGGCCAGGCCCTCCCTGATGGTCACCTCCCAGGGGTGGGTCAAAAACCATGGGTCCTTGGGAAGGACCAACGCCAATTGGGACTGCCATCCACCCCCATCTCCCCGGGGGAAGGGGGAGGCGGAGCGTGCTCCGGCATAGCCGGGGCTTCACTGGGGCCAGTGTCTACTGGTGGTGGGATGGCTTCATTGGTTGCCTTAGGATCACGCCCTGGCTCCAAAGAGGGGCTGGATTGGGCCTCCTGACGCTTGGCCTTGCTACGTGTTTGGACTGCCAGTCCCAAGTGGGAGGGGGAGAAGACTGTGTCAGTAACCTCTTTTCGTTTGCTGTCATGTTGTGGAAGTCTGTACAAAGCGTCAGCTAGGAAATTCTTTTTTCCCGGGATAAATTTCAGGGTGAAGCTGAACCGGTAGAAGAAACTGGCCCACCTAACCTGCTTGGGGCTCAACCGCCTTGGGGTGGCTAAAACTTCCAAGTTCTTGTGATCTGTCCAAACTTCAAAGGGTTTGGGAGATCCCTCCAGCAGGTGGCGCCAAGTTTCTAAGGCCAGCTTGATTGCACCTGCCTCCTTTTCCCATACAGGCCAATTTCGCTCAGTCTTATTAAATTTATTGGACAGGTATGCACACGGCCTGAGCTCTCCCTCCTCCCCCCTTTGCAATAGTACCCCTCTCATTGCAACATCGGAAGCGTCAACTTGGGACTACAAAAGGTTGGGAGGGGTCAGGGTGTTTGAGAATTGGTTCAGATGTGAAAAGTTTCTTCAATTTATCAAAAGCCTGTTGGCATTGGTCAGACCACACTATTTTTGGGGGAGGCTTTTCCCCCTTCCCCAAGCCCTTTCGAGCTTTCTTCCACACCTCTTTAGTTTTTAACAGATCAGTCAGAGGGAGGGCTACCGTCGCAAAGTCAGGGATGAAGGACCAGTAAAAGTTAGCAAATCCAAGGAAGCTCTGCAGCTGCTTCCTGGTTCTAGGGGCTTCCCATGCCAACACCCCTTTGACCTTTTCCGGGTCCATTTCTATCCCCTTATTTGAGATGCGGTACCCCAGGTAGTCCAAGTGGCTTTGGTGGAATTCACACTTTGAGATCTTAGCATACAGATGGTTCTCCCCGAGCCTAGCAAGCACCTTTTTCACCAGTTTCACATGGGACATATAGTCCTCAGAATAAATCAATACATCATCCAAACACACCAAGACCCCTTTGTACAGAAATTCTCTCAAAAATTCATTAATCAAGTTCTGAAATATGCCTAGAGCTCCCTTTAATCCAAATGGCATTACTCGGAATTTGAAAGCCCCCAAGGGGCAATTGAATGCAGTTTTCCATTCGTTCCCCCTCCTTGATTCACACCCTGTAATAAGCCTCCCTTAGGTCCAATTTGGTAAATATCTTCCCCTTGGACAAATGAGCCAGTATGTCCTTCATCAAGGGCAGGGCTGATTTGAAACACTGATTGCATTTAACCCTCGGTAGTCTTGGATCAGACCAAGACACCCATCTGCTTTTCGCCTGAACATCACCGGGGCCCCCACAGGTGAGGTCGAGGGCCTAATGAACCCCCGCGCTAAGTTTTTATCTATGAACTCCCGGAGGGCATCCATTTCAGCTGGCGTCATGGAATAAATCCTGGGTTTAGGTAGTTTAGTCTAAGAAAGTATCTCGATGGCACAATCAAAGGGCCTGTGGGGTGGCAAAATGTCGCACTCCCTCTCCTCAAAAACATATTGCCATGCCTTGTATTCCACCAGCAATCCTTTCAGCTCCCCTTGGACTAAAGCAGTCGTGCAGTTCCGTGAATTGGCCTCTAGAGGGACTCCTCCCCCTGGGGAAGCTTCCCCCACCCGGTGCTCCTGCACACACACAAGATCTGCAAAAGTCATTGTCTCTTTTACCCAGTCTATGATGGGGTTGTGGAACTTTAGCCAGTTTAGGCCCACTACTGCAGCGGGAACTAGCCCTGGGGCAATCACAAATTGAAGTTCCTCTTGATGATTCCCCATTCACATGCATATTGGACCAGTCATTCGCCTGGTGGGGCCCCCATTCATCATCCCGCCATGCATCTATGACAGCCACACCGACTTGTCCAGCTTAATAGTACTAATGTCCAGTTCACTGCCTAGGGAGGGATGCATCAGGACTTGGGTACATCCGCAGTCAACCATTAACATTACTTTTTGGGTGACCCCCCTTTCCAACACCTAACCTGGCTTTTATGAAAAAAGGGCCTTTCACTCCACTCACCACAGCCTCCGGGCACCCTTCAGGGTTAGCCCGCCCTCAGGCACTTAGTAGGGCGGGCTGGAGCCATTTCCCGCCGGCTCTGCGTCGGAAGAATAAGATCCACTGTCATCTGGGTCATCCAAAGACTCCCCTGCTGTGTGGCCTGGTACCAAGGCCCATACTGCTACTTTAGGCTTGGGCTTGAGTGGGGTCTTTGACGACACCGACCTCCCTTCGCTCCGCTGGGGCTTGTCGGCTGCCGCTGGTTCTCGAGGGCTCCTTTCCGGGCTATGCGATGCTATGCAATGGCCTCCTTTCCCACAGTGCAGGCACAAGCCCTTTCTCATCCTTCGCTCTCTTTCTGACTCTCCAGTCATGGTTCCACCTGGGCGGGCCAGTTTACCTTTCTTTCCAGTAAACCCGGTGGTCTTCCCCTCGGATCCTTGCTGGCGCCGAACCAGCTTGACACTCCGTCTCAGCGTCTCCACTTCTCCGGCAAGCCGAACCCACCCCAAGAGGGTCTCGGGGCTCCCCTGGAATAATGCCCATTTGAGGATGTCTGCATTCAGGCCATCCTGGAAAAACTGCACCTTTATGTCCTCCGACCATTTGGGCACTTGACTGGCCAGGCGTCGGAACTCAGTGGCATACTCTCCCACTGTCTTTGAACCTTGCTTCAGTTGCCTGAGATCCACCTGGGCCCTTCTCACTCTCAGGGGGTCTTCATATTGGGCCCACAAGGCCAGCAGGAACTCCTGGAAGTTTCCCAATTCTGGGGCTCCCGTATCATAAAGCCCCACCAACCACTGTGCCGCCTCTCCCTCTAGCTGGTTGGATACATACTGCACCTTCTCAGCCTCCGTCTGGAACTCCTCACCCCACTGGGACATAAACCCCACCATTTGGTTCAGGAAGTATGGAAGCTTCACCGCCTCTCCATCAAAGGTCGCCTTTAAATCTCAGTGTTTCAGGCCCCGGGGTCTTTCCCGTGGCTTGACCGGTCCAGCCACTCCAGGGGGGGTCCAGGGGGAGGCTGGGGAGGCTGGGACCCTCCAGGGGTGGGTGGAGGCAACCTCTGCAGGATCTCTATGAGGCTCGTCTGCATCACCCCCATTTGCTGCTTCAACTGCTGGACCTCTGCTCCCACTTCTGCCAGGGAAAACATCACCCCTGGCTCTTGGTGCCCCTCGCCCAAGGGCCTGTCCCACCAATGGGACCGACGTTCCTCTCAGCTGCGGTCGCTTGGCCAAGGCCAACTGGCTCCCAGGGCTCCCCGATCTGGAGTGCCAGAGAGTGGCAGGCTGCCCCTCCCCGGGGCTTGCTTGGCTCCCAGCTCCATTGGGTCGAAGGGATGAGTAAATCTCCCAGCCCTCCGGCGGGTCTGGCTTGTGTCTTCTTCAGAAGCTGCTGCAACATCCCCCGATGCACCAGCCCCCGGCCCCAAGGCACCAGCTCCCTGGTCGCCGTTTGCAGCCAGGTCTTTCTTCGTCTGGGTTCCAGCCTCCGCGTCTTCCGACACTGCGGGTAGAACCACTCAAAAGGATTAGGTTTTAAAGTAGAGTTTCGGCTTACTGTGATGTACCAAGCATACATGCTCACATGCAATCAATAAATTGCTTTATTGACATGGATTCATGTGTCAGGAACATAGAACAAAGCCGAAACTGAGTACAGCCAAAGCAAACCCTTGGATAACCCCTCCCCCAGCGTGGGAACAGCCGTTAGGGGGGGAAGATGCCTTTCTCTCTTTCAGGCTTGCACCTGGGGAAAGCTGACCTTGAGCTGCTGTGGAGAGCAGCGTTCCCAAGACAACAAGGCGGTCTGGCCTCTCTCTCCAAAACCTCCAGGGGCCTAAGCAGGGAGCCAGGCCAGAACCAGCCTTATGTCAGGGTCCTCCATGAATTCCACTCCAAATCCCAGAATTCAGGGATGAGCCTGACATTGCAGACCCCAGGTTAAGAAGCACTGGTCTAGATGCTTGGCGAAAGTAGCGTGCAAAAGCTCTGCCTCTTTTACAGAAGAGGGGGCCCAGGGACCCTTGTCTACTGCTTGTTAAAACAGAAATGAATAGAAAAGGGAGCAAAGGAGTCTCTCCAGCAAGGGGTAGAATGGTCACCTTTAACTTTTTCATGAATCTTTGGGCTCACCTTTGCTCCGCCCACAGACTGCAAAGCCTCCGACACCAGCTGCCCTTTGAGGGCAGCATGCTGGATTACCATTGAGGGGCAGCTGGTGGCTAATGAGAGCCCACCTTGCTCTGTTCTATTCCTCCTCCCTCACCGACTTCAGCTCCTCCCACTGGCCTGAGGTTTTTTTAGCAGGCAGCAGCCCATCCGGTGAAGCATTTGCAAGGAAAGCCTTTCTTCCCATGAGAAGCAGAGGCAGGGGCAGCCAGAGGACCCCAAGGAGGAAAAAGAGGACCTGGAGCCCCAGGGAGGCCTCTCACCGCTTTCCAGGGGTTTTTCTTGCAGCCTGTAAGTTCCTCGGGGCAGAAGTACAGGGAAAATGGCTCAGATTTTTGGGTGGAGAAGGGGTGAAGAGCAGAGGAACAAGAAAAAACCTACCCTGCAAGGTAGGGCAGGAGGAAAAAGAAGAAAGAAGAGGGTGAGGGACACATAGAAAGCAACATTATTTTCCCCCATGCATGCATATTAAGACAGCAAGGGGAGCTGGCTAAGTATTTAGTTACTGCATCTCAACTGGCAAAGATGAGGCTGTAGGCCTAGGAGGTGGTATTGAAAAATGCCCTCAAGCTGCTGATTAGCCAGCCAACAGAGCACTACAATTGGTTGGGTATGTTTTCTAAGTGGCCAGTCAGCACACTGAAAATGGCAACATACTCAAGAGAATTGTATATATAGATGTTGATGGAAATATAACACGAATACAATTCTATTACAGAAGTCAATATTATATTGCCATTGTTTATATTTCTCCCAACTGGTTTTGATCTGAGAACCCTTGCAGGTTCACATGGGCAGATACAGTCCTTCACATAGTTTGGAACCAAGCCTTATAGGGCTTTATAGGTCATCACCAGCACTTTGAATTGTGCCTGGAAACGAATAAGTAGCCAGCTGTTTTAACATGGGAGTTATAGGGTCCCTGTAACTGGTTCTGGCACTGCAGAGTTTAGTGTGACAAAAAGAGCCTTGCTTCTTCCCCTTCTGGGATCACCACTTTCTTCTGGTCCCTGCAATGAATATGCATCCTCACCACAAGCTGGTGCCTCCATGCCTGTTGATGCTGACAGATTAATTTGACATTAGATGTGCTGGCCTCCCATAAATACCATGGCAGACCTCAGTAACTGGGCAGGACATGTGCCAGTCCTCCCACTATTGGGTTCTTGTACTATTCAACCAGTTCTCTCTACAGCATTCAGGCTATTAGCTCTAGCACTTGATGAACTCCTGGCCTCAGGAATATTGTCTCCCTCTCCCACATAACTCAATTTAAAGCCTTCCTGATCAGGTTTGTGAGAATTAGTAAAAGTGTTCCTGCCAATAGCTGTGTATAACCCTTCATTTGCCAGAAGCCCCTCTTCATGAAACCGTGGTCCAAGAAGCCAAATTGTTCCTGCCAGCACCATTTGCGGAGCCAGTTGGTCACTTCCACTATTTTTCTCTCCCTTCCTGGGTCATGTCCTTCAACTGGGAGGAGAAATGAAATGACAACCTGTGCATCAAGGTCCTTCAGCCTTCTATCCAGAGCCTCATAATCCTTTATCCTGGCAGTATTATTGGTTCTCATATGGACCAAAAGAAAGGGGTAATGGTCAGTGGGCTTGATGAGTCTTGTCAGCCTGTTGGTTACACCATGGATCTTTGCCCCAGAAAGACAGCACACCTCTCAAGACATCTTGTCAGGCCCACAAGCCACTGCTTCTGTTTCCCTCAGCAGGGACTCCCCTATCACCACCACATGTCTTCTCTGAGGATTGACAGGAGCCATTCCATGTGCTGAATCTGTTGTTTTTCTTCCCCTTAATTTTTACTCAGATGCTCTCTGGGTACAAATCCGTTGTACCTTCCTGGACTGAATGCTCTCAAGAAAACTTAGTTTTGTTGCAGTCAACAGGCACTGCCAAACCCTCTCTTCACTCCTTAAAATTTACTCTCACTAAACCAAAGGAGATGCAAGATGTTTACAGCTTTGTTTGATGTTTGCCCTTTGTTACTCTTGTATTTACCTTTTTATCGCTTCTAAACATAATTTGAAAAAGGAAAAAGAAAAAAGAAATTGGGGGAGACATCAGAACACCTAAATTCATGGGGTCAGGCAGAACAGGATACTATACTGCCATTTATACCTAATTAGTTCAGTGAAACCTGCCCAGATCTGTGTGTGTACGTGCCTTCATGTTGCATGCTGACTTATGGAGATTCCATGAATTTTCATATGATTTCCTTGGGCAAGGAATACTCAGAGGTGATTTTGTCAGTTCCTTCCTCTGAAATATAGCCTGCAGTAATTGGTATTCATTGACTGTCTCCCATCCAAGGACTAAGCAGAACTGACCCTGCTTAGCTTCCAAGATCAGACAGGATCTGGTGCCTTAAGGGTATTTAGGCCCTTTAATCTGTTTAGCAATCATAATTCTATATGTCATAATTCTATGAATATACTGTAATTCTATGCCAGTTTGTTCAATGAATAATTTGCTACTGAACTTTTATGAAGTTTGAAGTGGTTCTGACAGATCAGTTCAACACTAGGCAACTCTCATCAACATATCCCAGGGGTGATCATTCTCGGCACATCTCCCTCCTTGGGAACCTTTTTTTTTTTTTAATTGGCTGATACAGCTACATTATTTGTTTCTTGATTGAAGATCAAGGGGACTTCAAATTTAGTGGGGGGACTTCAAATTTAGTGGGGGGGCTTCAAATTATTTTCCAAAGTTTTTTTCTGGAAAAAATTAAAAATAGATTTTGCAATATTTTCTTTAAGAATTATGAATAAAATGATTAAGACAATGAGTTCACATATTTTACTGCCTGACAATCACTTCTAAAAACTATGCAAGAAAAAGACTTTAATATAGACTAAGTATCAGATCATTATAACTGCTGGTCTTCGTTTCCTTTTCTCAGCTGGTTTTGTGGAAATAAGTGCATTATGACTGCTTGACACTATGGAGATTAGTGGGGACAAAATAAGTTTCTCTGTCTATGTTGATGGTTTGTTCAATTTTTACTTTTTTACTTTTCCTCAAATTGGCAAAGCCAAAGAGCTGCAAGGCCTTTTATATAAAAACAATTTTTTAAGTTCAATTTCTAATTATATTCTGAATAAACTGTATTTTAATTTACCAACATGATAATTTTATGTCAAACAAATTTTTATATAATGGATTTTATGCTCCTAAAGTAACAAAACAACTTTCAGTCGGGGGAGGATATTAATATTGCATTATTCAATTCTTCAATATTTGGGAGAGGTCTTGCCTATTCCACATAAATCCACTCCAGCCACAAACTTGCAGGAAGAAGCAGGAGAAAAGTCTTCCCCTCCAGTGCCTCTGAGGGAAGGTTTTATGGATGGTGTAATTGTATTATTATTATTAGGTGTTGTTGTTGCTTTAAATCTCCAGTTAAGTCTTGGGTGTCCGTAGCAACAAAAGATATTTAAAGGGGATCCCTAGTAAAAAGAAGATTAAGAATCACTGGCTTGGACCCCAGCCTAAGCATATAAATGTAAATATAGGTGGAGCTTTCTGAAGACCTGGATAATGGACAGAAAGAAAAGAGCTAAAAACCATACACCAATATGACTCCTATCCTACATTTTCACTTAATATCCAGTTCATTCACAGTGTGACCACAGAGTTTCAGAGTGTGGTGATCTTTGGGTTTAGCTAAATGAAGATGAATAAAAGCTCATCGGTTTAGATTTTGGGGAACAACCAATGCTTACAAGGGCCTCATCTACCCCAGTTTCTAACTGGACTAGAAGCCACTTATTAAAATATAGAACAAGTTCATCATTCACAGGCTCAGCAGTTGATCACACTGGGAAGAGTTTAACCACAAGTCAGTGGTCAAAAATAACTTTTTAAAGAAAGACTAGTTAAACCCCTTGATTTTGAAGAACGGAATTCTGGGACAGAAATGCTTTTACGTTTTATCTAAATTTTAAGACTTTCTAGATTTCCAACTAATTTGCTCATTTCTCCAGATACATACAGGATACTTTTTCCAGAGCTTCTCTCGTATCAATAACCTAAATATAATTGCAAGTTTGACCTCGCACAAATATACCTTTTGAAACAATTTATGAATAAATATTTGCCAAAAGAGAAGAGCAGCTCAAAAGAAACTCTTCCAGTTTAACAGCCTTCCTAGTTCAGGTTACTACAAGCCCAACAGTAGATCTGCCCCAGAATTATGAACAAGACTAAATTGTGCCATCTCAGGGCTGATCTTGTTACCTCACTGGTGTTGTGAGTCACTTCCCCAGGCCACTTCTCCAAGCTCCCTGGAAGACACATGCAGTGGTGTTGCAAGTGATCAGACGCTGGGAGTTATCCACTGCCAAGTTCATCTTCCCATGTCCATGATAGGGAATGTATGCCTGCAACTATGAAATGAATTACAGTTGCCCCTCCACATTCGCGACTTTCACATTCGCAGTTTTGATTATTCGCAAAAGACTGCTTCCCACCCCCGCTGCTCAACACACCCTCCCTTCCCAAGGCAGCAAAGGGCTTAGCCCTTTGCTGCCTTCGGAAGGAGGGGTGGGGAGCAGCTGGCACGCTGCCTCTGCACCCCACTCCCTTCCCAAGGCAGCGAAGAGCTTCTGAAGAAGCCCTTTGGTGCCTTGGGAAGGGGGGTGGGAAGCAACTGGCCTGCAGGCTCATATCTTATTCACGTTTTTTTCACATTTGCGGGGGTTGTCTGCCCCTAGCCCCCGCGAATGTGAAGGGATGACTGTATAGTGGGCCTTCCGTATCCATGGGGGCTTGGTTCCAGAACCACCCCCTGAGGATAGCAAAAACTGTGGATAGTTGAGTCCTATATTAATCAATGAGTGTCACCATTTTAGTTATGGATGCCACCATTTTAGTTATGGGCTCCGCCATTTTAGACATGTGGTGCCACCATTTTAGGTATGCAGTGACAATCATGTATGCTCAAATACACAGATATTGACCCCATGGATACGGAAGGCCCACTGTATATTATGGGACAAGAGAATTGGGAAAACACTTGGAAGAACATAAAAATATTTAGGGCCATTTATCTTAAGATTTGGAGAATGGCTGTAACATGCTTTCACAATCTGAAGGTTTCCAGATGTGTTGCACTTCTAGATGCATCTGGAAATCACTGGGTTAGAATAGACAACTGTGAGTATTAGAAGGTCAAAGAATTTCATCATGTTAGTCCTTCTCTAGATCTCAACTTTCTATTCCAACCCAGCAGCATCTAGATGTGTTGAACTTCCTACATCCCTATACATTCTTTGGGGCAGCTCTGAAATAGCATAATAGAAAGCAGTGTGAATCCTGCCACCCATACCGAGACAGATCTTATATGAACCAGGTTAGTTTCCCCATCTTTTTTTCCCTTTCTTTCAAAGAGAAGGAATAATGTGAACTGAGTGATACTGAGGACTTTTTCGGACGTCTCTTATACAGCGCAAGCAGCCTCGTCGCATTGCGAGGCTGCTGCGCTGCAGGGCGTCCCTTTAATCACGCTGTCTCTTATACAGCGCAAGCAGCCTTGTCGCATTGCGAGGCTGCTGCGCTGCAGGGCGTCCCTTTCGGATGACGCTCTCCCCTGCCGGTACTGTTGCGGTAGCGCGGGGACATTTGAGCGTTATATTTAGCCATATTTTAATCATGATCGTGATTAAAATACGGCCAAATATAACACTCAAATGTCCCCGCGGTACCGCAACAGTACTGGCAGGAGAGAGCGTCATCAAAAAGGGACGCCCTGCAGCGCAGCAGCCTCGCAACGCAACGAGGCTGCTTGCGCTGTATAAGAGACGCCCAAAAAAGTCCTGACTGGCATACACCTTGCTGATTTTGTCCTATTTTAATACTTTCTGATTTAATATCTGCCCATAGGTCTTGAAACAGCTCACAAAGCTAAGAAGAAATCATAAAATACTATGCTCAAACAATAAGAAAAAGAAGACGCACTGCAGCAGAACAACTCCAGTGTCCACAAAAAGTCCAGACAGAGAAAGAACACAGATCAGTGCATGCCTAAGTGGCCCAAATGTAGACTTTAATGGCCCAAATGTGGACTACAGAGTAGGGAGGGTTGCAACTACAAGACTAAAGCAAAGCAGCCTTGACCCATATAACTGCATGTTCAGATTTGTCTTCGGTGCTTCTAAAATGACAACTCTGGATGCAAAGGCTAGATTCATTATTTGAAGCAACCCAAACACCCTGATAAGACAAGGCAAGATGGTTTGGCTTGTTTACATTACACTGGAGGCCAAATAGAGACATTAGCTCCCTAACCCAGGCTAATAAGGATCATTGTTTGTCAGGCATGCTAGAAATGTGGAGGAAAACAAAGACCTAGCATAATGAGCTCCAGCCTTTCTGACAATGAAATTATGGCTGTTTACAAGGTCAAGGGCATTCTGAAAACTAAAAGGAAACTGGTAAGAAGTGATATAGTGCTATCTTCACTGTAAAAAAAAAGCTGCTAAAAATGTTATCTTTTGTCAGATCTGATCTTCCATGTCCTCTGAAGTGATCTGTCTCCCTCTATTTCACACAATTTACATCCCAAATTAGGACATTGTGGGGGCAGGGAAGCCCACTCTCTGTGGGCTTTCCAAACATTGCCCTAGCTTGCAGACAGTCTGTGGCAGAAGTAAAAAAGCAATTAACTTTTGAGTTCTATGTAGGTAATCTACTGTGAATGGAAAACCATGCAAAAGCTCCACTGACATCATTTCCTCCCTTTTGAATTTATTAAAAAATAAGAAAACATAGGGAGAATTTATCCTTAGGAGGGTGGTGAAAAAGAACCCACTTTTTCAAACGGCTATGTAATTCTCACCCCCAAGAGATCCACCTGGCACTGTCTATGACAGTTTTTAAAGATTTGTTTATTGTAACATGCATTTTATACATCTCCATGGCTGGGTTTTATTGGCATTTATCTATTGCTGACTCTTAAATAAAGAGTCATTTACAAGCAGCTGAGACTATAAAATAGCCTAAAAATCATAAAATTATCACATACTCTAAATGTTAATATTAATATTGTGATTGTCATATATTGTTTGCTGCTTGGGAATCAAGGTGAGGTTTGTTGTTGTTAATTACCAGCGAGCCAACTTGCTGTAAGCTGCCTTGAATCCTGACCTGGGAGAAAGGTGGATATTAATTAATTAAATTAATTAATTAATTACTGTTTACCCACGTGAACTGCTCTTCTGTGAACGCTGATACCTAGACACTTAAAATGAACACAGCACCCTGTTATGCTCTACTGTGACAACAGTCCTAAAACAGAAATAACTGAAGAATGAAGCCAAATGAAAGCCCCTCATGAATGTATGTGGGAGCCAACACCAAAGCTACTCAACATAGTATTTTAGTACCATTGACTCCCCTGGAACAATCTCATTTTAATGGCCATGCAATAGTTTTGGAACTAATGGAAATAGCTTCCCACACAGTACCATTTGAAACTGCTGAACTCTGCACAGTTCTAGCTTCCACTGTTCAGATGGAAGATTTCTTCACACACACACACACACACACACACACACTCCGTAAGCTTTTGGCTACTTCTTTGAGTCAGCATGTATACAATTATACCAATTACTTGGGCCTCTTACGTTTCACTAAAACATGCAGGTCCAAGCAGTCATGCACACTTGAAATGTCACTGAAATTGTGATGGAAAAATAGACCAGACCAAAGGTCTATCTAGTCCAGAATTGAGTTCCCACAGTAGTCAATCATCAAAAGGAAAAGGGAGAGGAGAAATCTAGCAGTACCTTTAAGACCAACTAATTCAGCCTATGCTGAAACAAAACAATCTTAGGGCTTGTCTATACGAGGCAATAAAATGTGTATTGATGTGTACTAATGCCAATTCGCAGCAGCTTTCATTTGTCTCCACTTTTTTTCAAGCTCACAGGCATGAGAAGCTGTCCGTGCTTGATGTTCAAATGGGCATACCTGCCACCTTACTCTCTGCGAATCAAGATGGCAGGTGCAACTGAATTACGTTTTTATTGTCAGCAGTTACTGGCGCCAAACAGTATTTTTTTAAAGCAAATCCAAGGTGCGGAAGAGCGACCATTCACTTAAATAAACAGGGGGGGGGAGGGGGGAGGCTGTTTCATCTCCTCAGTGCACGATCGCTATGGTGAAAATCCAACATGGCAGTTTCAGGTGCTTGCCTTCCCAGCATGTTCTGCCCCCTGCACATGTCCAGCCAATCAGCTTTCCATGTCTACTGTTATCGGGAATATGCAGCAATGCAACTTGGTTGTCCCAATGAGCGGGAATGCACATTTCCTTTGGAGTTTTTTTTAAAGTTGGGAAAAGCCACAAAGGGTTTTCTCGCAGAGTATTTGGAGTTTT
The DNA here is from genome assembly GCA_030847615.1 of Gambelia wislizenii. NCBI lineage: Eukaryota > Metazoa > Chordata > Lepidosauria > Squamata > Crotaphytidae > Gambelia > Gambelia wislizenii. The sequence goes on along the minus strand of JAUMIR010000010.1, from coordinate 16,918,480 downwards.
ATACCCCCCTCCTTCTGAATATGGTGGATTGTTGTGGGATGCCATTTAGACAACACAAATTCTCCTCAAATTCTGTGAGTATTTTCATCATTTAGACAAACCCTCAAAGGTACTGCTAGGTTCCTCACCCTCCGCTTCCTTTTAATGATACGATAGACTAACATGGCTATTTCTGTGGAAAGTGGTCAGCAACTTGCTTATGGGAAACCTGAAAGCAAGACATGAATACAACAGCAACTGCCCTACAGAGGAGTATTACTTCATGACTGAAAGGCAACTTAAAATCTTAGCAATGGAAAGCTGCATACAGCACTGTGCCTTCCATTAGAGTTCTAAGAGCAATGTGTTATAAACGTGATGTTCCTAACAGGCAGCTCAAAGTAACAAATGCCATCTGGTGGCTCTGGAGCAGAACAGCTTGACTAAATAATGCAGAGATGCATGAGGGAACTCTAACTGGAGCAACTGGAAAAGTTGGGCATGAACATCAAGTTGAAGCTTGTCAGGCAGGCAAGTAGAACTGGAACAACTGCATTCTAACAGAAGGGAGAACAGCTACAGAAGATTTTGACATCAAATAATTCAGCATGAACATAAGCCAACAGTCATTTTGCTTAGGGTGGGCACAGATAAAGCCTGTGCAAAAAGCTACTGATTACACATGACAGTAGCAATCGTATTTATTTTATTCTAACTTCTTTTTCAAAATCTATCTGATTTGATATTTTTGCCACAGGTAGCATCCAGGGTGGTTTAGCCAAATTGTATAAAATACTGGGCCCACCCCACTTGTATATAAAACAGCATCCAGAAAACAATGTTATGGATTTATGGGGATAAAAGGTTCATGTGGGCAGCAGTCTCTGAATCAAGGGAGGCTACCTCTGGTCTTGAAGCCCTGATGGGGTGAAAGCATCAGAGGCTGCTGGGATATATGTGTAGATGCCCTTTGTGGTAAGTCAATGAAATGGCCCTGAACAGATTCTGCCCCCCACCTCCCACCCCGTGCCAGACAGGCTGGTCATTGAATCCTCCTGAACAGTAAGAAGGATAAGGCGGCTTCCTTTTCAAGTCACCATTTAGTCAAGAAAACAAGGTTCCCTTGAGGTCTGGTGTGTTCCTGGATTATTGTCTGTCTTTGGTCTAGTGTTATAACAGTAAATTTTGAAGTACAGACTCGTCTCATGGTAGTCCCTGAAGCCACATATCCAAAGAGTCTAAAAACGCAGGCAATTGTTTTGATCCATATTAACAGACTAGTTCCATGGATTAATTTAATTGCTTTTTAACAAATTTTCAAGAAAATTGCAACCAAGAAGTGAATAGATGACTTTCACATTTTCCAGAAGACCTCCAGAAGTAAACTTTTTGGTCAATTTTGCAGTTTTAGCAGGTTTTGGTGGCTGAGCTGTTTTGATGCCTAATACTGTTTCTGGTGGCATTTTCTAGGCAATTCTTCATCCATATTTTTTAAAAATTGGGAGCTTGCAAGGACTTGGGATAAGGCTACATGCAGCCCATGGGTCGCAATTTTCTCAACCCATGGTCTACAGCACAAGGAGCTGAAACTGGTTTTATCTAACACAAATACAGAGAATGCGTGAAACAGAGACTAACAAATTTGGGATTTGAAAGACTGCAGCGGGTCTTGAGATTTTCTAACACCAGCAATAACTACCTATATCCTTGCTTCTGAGCTTCGAGAAAAAGATTTAAGAAAATACCGTATCTTAAAATAATACTATATTTTACATTCTATAAATGCTGCCACAAATGATTAATTTTCCACATGGGGAAGTGGGCATAAAAGCCATCATTTCAGGATACTATCATAAGCAATATCCTAAAAAACTGCTTGCCTGCAATCTGGGATAAAGATGGTTTTCATTCTTGTAAGAACACTTTGGGGGTAGAGGACTGTGTTGTCCTCTCCATTGACGCCCCCTTGTTGTGGGAGAGAGGCTTACGTACCCTAATGATGTTTTGAGCTATGCTGGCGGTGGCATAATAGCCACCAGTAGGGTCTCCCATGCCAGAGAGGTCAAAACGGAACGGTCTGACAAAGAGTGTCAAAGGGCAGGATGGGCTCTCTAGCCATATGGCAACCATCCTAGGAAAAGGAAAACTCTAATCTCAAACCCGGGCAGATGGTGCTTGTCCAACCCTGTAAGGTCAACCGTCTAAGAGAAGGAAACTTTAATCAAACCTACGACCCGAGGACCTCGCTGCTACCATCCATGCTTGCAAGGCCACAGCAGATGAACCTTTGGTTTAAAGGGTGAGGGCAGTTCTGTGCACGCTGCTCTCCACCAGAAAAATCCATTGCACAGGCTCGAAGGACAAATCCAATTCCGAAAAAGCCCTGTAGCAATAGGCGAGGGACGAAACAGCAGGTGTAAAGATGCACTGGAAGCCGCAGACACAACCCTGCATACAGGTGGTTCAGGACTTTGGTTGCTTGAGGCTAACCCAGGAGATGACAGTTTTGTTCGGCAGCATCCTGAATGACCAAGCAGCCTTTTTAAAGGAGAGCACTGCTTGCTCCATATGGAGAGGGGCCTAGAAAAGGTGGCCTAACGAAAGTTCATCCCCGTCTACCTAGTTGGCTAGCCATGACCAAGCGGCATCTTCTGATGCAGTCAAATCAAGGCAAAGAAACAAAGGCGCACACCAGCCTCCAAAGGTGTAAATAAACTAACACTTTGCATGCTGGAACATCAGAACCATGCGAGACTCTGCAGATAGTGGACAGCCTGAGCGTCGTTCTGCTCTAATAGCCCATGAACTATCACGACTTAATATTGACATCGCTGCTGTTAGTGAAGTTCGTCTCTATGGTGAAGGCAGCCTTAAAGAACACGGCGCCGGCTACACACTTTACTGGTCTGGCAAACCCAAAACCGAAAAACATCTTTCAGGAGTAGGCCTTATGATTAAAAACTCCATTGCCTCCAAACTCAAAACCTTGCCAACAGGACACTCTGATTGCTTTATTTCCTTACGTCTCCCCCATGTTGTTCTCTTCAGTATATATGCCCCAACTATGCAAGCCAACCCTGTTAAGAAAGACAAATTCTACACAGACCTACGTGACCTCACACAAAAAGTCCCTGTAGAAGATAAAATTATTATCCTTGTGACTTCGATGCCAGAGTAGGAAAGAACTCCGAAGCCTGGAAAGGTGTCTTAGGCAAGCATGGTGTTGGAAATTGCAATGATAACGGACACCTCTTGCTAGAGTTCTGTACAGAACAACAGCTGACTATTACAAACACAATCTTTCAGCAGAAAGATAGCTTGAAAACAACATGGATGCTCCCCGATCCAAACATCGGCACCTCATTGACTATGTTCTAGTCCACCAGAGAAACATTCGCGATGTCCATCATACTCGAGTAATGCCCAGTGCAGAATGTCAAACAGATCATCGCCTCGTAAGAGGTAAACTAAATCTTCATCTTAAGTTCAAACCTAAGAGGGGTGGCATCTTAAAGAAGACTCCAAGTCAACAATCTTCAACAAGCTACCATGAGAGACAACTTCCAGGCAAATCTGCAAACAAAACTTGAAGACCACCCTACAGATCCTTCTCCTACAGTGCTTTGGCAACATATCAAAAACAATATCCTCCAGTCTGCAGAAGAATCCCTTGGCTTCTCCCACAAGAAAAATCAAGACTGGTTTGATGAAAACAACCAAGAGACCCAGGAGCTGTTGGCAAAGAAGAGAACTGCTCACCAGGCAAACCTCGCCCAGCCAACTTGCCATGTAAGAAAAGCAGCTTTCTGTCTCACATGTAGTAAACTACAACAAAAACTCTGAGACATGCAGAACAAGTGGTGGATCAATATAGCAGAAAAGACACAATGCTGTGCAGATCTGGGTGATCTTAGAGGATTTTATGAAGCTCTTAAAGCAGTGTTTGGACCTACTTATCAGGTCCAAAGCTCCTTATACAGTACAGATGGTCACACATTAATTACTGATAAAGCTTCCATCCTAAATCGATGGGCTTAACATTTTCAAAGTCTCTTTAGTGCCAACTGAGTAGTCTAAGGCTCAGCTATCCAACATATGATACAAAAACTGATGAAAAATGAATTGGACATACCTCCCACTTTGAAAGAGACCCTTAAGGCCATACAGTAGATGAAAAATGGCAAGGCAGCTGGGATTGATGGAATCCCACCTGATGTTTGGAAACATGGAGGTCATGTACTCCATGTTAAATTCCACGAACTCCTTGTGAATTGCTGGGAAAAAGGTGCAGTCATCATCACCCTGTACAAGAAAAAAGGAGCAAAATCCGGTTGCTCAAACTATCGAGGTATAACACTGCTCTCTATTGCTGGAAAAATCCTTGCAAGGATACTCCTGAACAGATTAGTTCCTGCTATTGCAGAACTTCTTCCTAAAAGCCAATGTGGCTTCAGAGCCAATAGGAGTACTACAGATATAGTATTTGCCCTTAGACAACTAAAACAATCATACAATCATAGAATTGCAGAGTTGGAAGAGACCACGAGGGCCATCCAGGCCAACCCCCCTGCCATGCAGGAAATCTTGATCAAAGCATCCCCGACAGATGGCAATCCAGCCTCTGTTTAAAGACCTCCAAGGAAGGAGACCCCACCACGCTCTGAGGGAGTGTGTTCCACTGCCAAACAGCTCTTACTGTCAAAAAGTTCCTCCTCATGTTGAGGTGGAATCTCTGTTCCTGGAGCTTGCATCCATTGCTCTGTGTTCCAGTCTCTGGAGCAGCAGAAAACAAGCCTGCTCCATCCTCAGCGTGACATCCCTTCAAATACTTAAACAGGGCTATCATATCGCCTCTTAACCGTCTTTTTACCAGGCTAAACATACCCAGCTCCCTAAGTCTCTCCTCATAAGGCATGGTTTCCAGACCTTTCACCATTTTAGTTGCCCTTCTCTGGACACGCTCCAATTTGTCAATATCCTTTTTGAATTGTGGTGCCCAGAACTGGACACAGTATTCTAAGTGAGGTCTGACCAAGGCAGAATAGAGTGGCACTATTACTTCCCTTGATCTAGACACTATACTTCTATTGATACAGCCCAAAATCACATTGGCCTTTTTAGCTGCCGCATCACATTGTTGACTCATGTTCAACTTGTGGTCTACTAGGACTCCTAGATCCCTTTCACACGTATTCTCGTTCAGCCAGGTCTCTCCCATCTAGCAGACTCCCTAACCGAGCTGACACAGCTGGTCTCAGAGTTGCTGTTGGAGTCTCCCAGACTTTTAGTTTTGGGGGACTTCAACATTCCACTTGAGAACAGCTTGACAAATTTGACTGGTGCAGCTCGGGAGTTCATGGAAACCATGACAAACATGGGCCTATCCCAAATGGTCATCGGGCCCACACATTGTGCGGGTCATACCCTCGATGCGGTCTTCAGTACGGAACAGGAATATCCGTGGGCGGAGGTTATAAAAACCACCGCGTTGTCATGGACGGATCATTTCCTGGTCAAGATGGAGCTAAGAGCCACTGTCTGCCCCACCGGTGGTGGTGGACCTATTAGAATGGTCCGCCCTCGAAAGCTAATGGAACCAATAGGATTCCAGAAAGCCTTGGAGGGTTTAATGGTTGGTAACGCCGGTGACCCTGTCGAAACTTTGGTTAATACCTGGAACAACGATCTTACCAAGGCTATCGACACGATCGCTCCCAAGCGTCCTTTCCAACCCGCTTCAAACCGTAAGCCATGGTATACAGCAGAGCTTAGGAAAATGAAGCGGGTTGGACAACGACTAGAGCGCAACTGGTGGAAAACTCGACTCTTATCCGACAGGACTCGTCATAGGAACTTTCTTTGGTCCTATCGAGAGGCAATACGTGCAGCACAGCGATCCTTCTCCTCTGCACGTATTGCGTCTGCAGAGTCCCGTCCAGCAGAGCTGTTTAGGGTGGTAAGGGAGATGACGCAGGTTATTCCTGCGCAGAACCCGTTGCTTAACCCAACGACGGCCTGCTGTGACGCGTTTAACAATTTCTTTGCAGATAAAATCTCTCAGATAAGAGCCGACTTAGATACCAGTAATTTGGCAGAAACAATTGACGAGGTGTCCAGCAAATGCGTTGATGTCAGTTTACTGGATCAATTTCAATCTGTGAGTACTGAGGACGTGGACAAGCTACTTGGTAGGGTTAGGAAGACGACCTGCCCTCTTGATCCTTGCCCTTCATGGCTGGCCATCCAGGGGGGGACTGCCTTGATGATGTTCCTTAAGGACATCATCAATGCATCCCTCAGAGAAGGGTGTGTTCCATCTTGTTTAAAGGAAGCAGCCGTTAGGACGCTCCTGAAAAAATCTTCCCTTGACCCCCTGGACATGAACAACTATAGGCCAGTTTCTATGTTACCATTCTTGAGCAAAGTGATTGAGAGGGCAGTTGCGCTTCAACTCCAAGTGGTCTTGGATGAAACCGATTATCTAGACCCATTTCAAACTGGCTTTAGGACGGGATTTGGAGTTGAGACTGCCATGGTTGCCTTGACTGATGACCTGCGTCTAAGCATTGACAGGGGTAGTGTGACCCTGTTGGTGCTTTTAGACATCTCAGCGGCTTTCGATACGATAGATCATAGCATCCTCTTGGATCGCTTGAGGGGGTTAGGAATCGGAGGCACTGCGCTCCAGTGGTTCCGGTCCTTCCTCTCGGGCAGGTCCCAGAGGGTGTTGCTCAGGGACAGCTGCTCCAGCAGAAAGGAGCTTACTTGTGGTGTTCCACAGGGCGCCATCCTGTCCCCGATGCTGTTTAACATTTATATGAAGCCGCTGGGTGAGATTATTTGGGGTTATGGGGCTGGGTGTTATCAGTATGCTGATGACACCCAGATCTATTTCTCCTTGCCCCGATCATCGGCCTCGAATTCCGATGGCGTCTCTCCTCTTAATGATTGTCTTAAAGCAGTAATGGGCTGGATGAGGAAAAACAGATTGAGATTAAATCCAGATAAAACGGAGGTGCTCATGGTAGCGGCCCCCAAACCAGGAGCTGGGTTGCAACCTCCAGTCCTGGACGGGGTCATGCTCTCCGTTAAGGACTGTGTTCGCAGTCTGGGGGTGCTCCTTGATTCATCGCTTCAGATGACGAGTCAGGTGAATGCGACAGTCAGGAGCGCCTGTTATCAGCTTCGGCTGATACGCCAGCTGCGCCATTTCCTGGAAGTAAGGGACCTTGAGACTGTGGTGCACGCGCTGGTAACCTCCCGTCTAGATTTCTGCAATGCGCTCTACATGGGGCTGCCCTCATGCTTGGTCCGGAAACTTCAGTTGGTACAAAATATGGCAGCCAGAGTGGTCTCGGGAACATCTCGGAGAGACCATATAACTCCAGTATTAAAATCTCTCCACTGGCTGCCAATCAGTTTCCGGGCCCAGTATAAGGTGTTGGTTATTACCTTTAAAGCCCTAAATGGCTTGGGTCCAACTTATCTCCGGAACCGCCTCCTCCCATACAATCCTCCCCGCGCACTCCGGTCCTCTGGGAGGAATTTGCTTCAGCCACAAAAATCTAGGCTGTCTGCAACCTCCCAGAGGGCCTTTTCGGTAATCGCCCCCAAATTGTGGAATGACCTGCCGAATGAGATCCGTCAGATAACAAGCCTGAGTGGCTTTAAAAAAGCACTAAAGACGGATCTCTTTCGGCAGGCCTTTCCTAATTAGATCCCGGCCTCAGGGGATCCTGGCCTCTTCTAGGCTGCTGGCCATTTATTATATTTATTGTATTTATAGTTTTAAAAGTGATTTTAGATTAGTTGTTTTAATTTATATTTGTTTAATGTTTTTTTATGGGGGAGGGTGGGAGTGGGGGTGTTTAGGGATTTTATTTGTATTGTATTTTAAATTTTGTAAGCCGCCCCGATTGTTTTAACAGAGGGGCGGGGTATAAATAAATTTTATTATTATTATTATTATTATTATTATTATCCTATATTTATGCATTTCATTTTTCCGCCCTAAATGCAGTACTTTACATTTCTCCGTATTGAATTTCATTTTGTGAGCTTTGGCCCAGCTCTCTAGTCTATCCAGGTCATTCTGAATTTTGATCCTGTCCTCTAGGGTATTAGCTACTCCTCCTAATTTGGTGTCATCTGCAAATTTGATAAGTATGCCCCTAATTCCCTCATCCAAGTCATTGATAAAGATATTGAATAGCATTGGGCCCAGGACAGAACCCTGTGGCACCCCACTGTTCACATCTTTCCAAGACGAGGTTCCAAAAAGAGAAATGTAGAGAGCAGAACAAGGGACTCTATGTAACATTTGTCGACCTCACCAAAGCCTTCGACACTGTGAGTAGAAAAGGTCTGTGGCAGATCCTGGAAAGACTCGGATGTCCCCCCAAATTCCTTAAAATGATTATCTTGCTACATGAGGGCCAGCACGGTCAAGTCAGACATGGCGATGCTCTTTCAGAGCCCTTTCTAATAACTAATGGAGTGAAGCAAGGTTGTGTTCTTGCTCCAACTTTATTTACAATCTTCTTCAGCATGATGCTCCAAAGGGTTACGGCATATATTGAAGAAGAAAACGGCATCTATATACGTTACCGTATTGATGGTAGCTTGTTTAACTTAAGCCGTCTGAGGGCTCGCACTAAGACTCTAAACTATCTAGTCCATTAGCTGCTCTTCGCTGATGCTGCTGCCCTTGTTGCCCACACAGAAACAGCTCTGCAGTGCCTAACATCCTGCTTTGCAACAGCTGCAGAGCTGTTTGGGCTGGAAGTCAACTTTAAGAAAAAGGAAGTCCTTTACCAGCCTGCACCACAGGACGAACACCATCATCCCCACATTGCCGTCAGCAGATCTGTGCTTAAGTCCATTCGGCAGTTCACCTACCTGGGAAGCATCATCTCCTCAGATGCCAAGACTGACAAAGAGATTGATCACAGATTAGCAAAGGCATATAGTGCATTTGGAAGACTTTACAAAAGAGTCTGGAGTAATAAACACCTGAGGCAAAGCACAAAAATCAATGTGTATAGAGCCATTGTACTGTCTATTCTCCTTTATGGGTCTGAAACATGGGTCACCTATCACCACCATTTACGACTCTTCGAACGCTTTCATCAGCTCTGTATATGCACAATCCTAAATATACACTGGACTGACTATGTGACAAATGTTGCTGTCCTTGAGCAAGCAGGGATCACCAGCATTGAGGCCATGATATTGAGAACACAGCTGCGCTGGGCAGGGCACGTTTCTAGGATGGAGGACCATTGCCTCCCAAAAATAGCACTCTTCGGTGAACTCGCCATGGGTCAGCGTAAGAGGGGTGCTCCAAAAAAATGATACAAAGACTCCCTGAAACAACATCTCAGGCTCAGCCAAATTGATCACCAACAATGGTCTGCCCTGGCCTCACATTGGGAGGCATGGAGACACACTATCCACAATGCTGCAACCTTATTTGAGAACTCACGCCAAACAAGTCTTGAAGAGAAATGACAAAGCAGAAAGAATAACAACCTTGAAACATCACCCAAGGAGACCTTCTGCTGTGCTTTCTGCAACCGGACTTATTTATCTCAGATTGGCCTTTTTAGTCATCAGCGCACTTTCAGAAAGCGCGGGATGAGTCCTTCCTGAATCTTAGTTTGTGAAGAAAAGCCAGAGATAGAGAGAAAGGACTGTGTTGTGATGGCTCACAAAAGATCTTGGTGTCATTAATTATTCAGAAGATAGCATCAGTAGAAATAGCAGGCAGGTGCACTCACAGATTGGAAAATAAAAGACATTCTGCATGTGCTCAGAAGGACTTTCTTTTATTCACACTGGCTACTACAAATATTTGGCTATTATAAACCATAGACCCAGTGTGTGGTGTAGTGATTTGAGCATTGGATTAGGACTCTGGAGACCAGGGTTCAAAACCCCTCTCAGCAAACACAAAACCTCCTCAGAAACATCTTGCCAAGAAAACCTTATTATAGGGTTGCCTTAGGGTTGTCATAAATTGGGAATGACTTGAAGGTACACAACAACAAAACTGCGAATCATACACAGTTTTTAGAATTTTGCCTGTAAGACTTAAGATTTTTGTTAGGAATGCAGGGATTATGCAACAAATATTTGCTAGAAACTAAATTAAAAAGGTATTCCCATATCAATTTATACTAATCAACAATGTACCCACAGAACCCATGCAACAATCATACACCCTCCTTGGAACATTTCAATACCTGCAAGCTTTTAAAAAAATCTAAGAACACAAAGGAAAACGAAGAGGGAAAGTCAGGTTGCTTACCTGTAATCATAGATCTTCTAGTGGTCTTCGTGAATTCACACAGGTGGGTAATTCCTGTGCCTGAGCAGAGCACTCAGAACCTTCTAGAATCACTAGGCAGATTTTTGGCAGTAGCCCCGCCCACTCCAACGGCTACTCTGAGGCAATACTGCCTATTCCTCTCCGTTCCATAAAGGACGCCACAATAGCAGCATCAAGGAATTTAAACATAGAGCAGGACATAGAGGGGAAGATGGGCGGGTCTGTGTGAATTCACAGAAGACCACTTGAAGATCTGTGGTTACAGGTAAGCAACCTGACCATCTTCTTTATGGTCTCTGTGAATCCACACAGCTGGGTAGACTAGCAAGCTTTACCTCTAGGAGGTGGGAATGTCATGCTAACAGTATACACCCTGCCGATAAGAAACAAATCAACAGAACAAGTCAAATGCATTAACTAAACATCATGTATTAATCATAACGTGAGGTACCAAGCGCATGCTGGCATATCAAAGAGACATAACCATGTCATATGAGATAATACATGAAACAACACCTTTAATAGCACTGTTCATTGAATAGTTGAAAGGACAGCTCTTCCAAAAGCAGCATCAGTCTTGGAAATGTTGTCCAACCTGTAATGAGATATAAAAGTCAAAGGGGAGGACCAAGTCCCATACCTGCACACAGTCTCCAGTGGGACGCCTGAAAGAAAGGCTGTTAATGCAGCTACTGCCCTGGTAGAATGCGCTCAAATTCATGATGGTAGTGGTCTTTTGGCCAGTTCATATGAGAGAACAATCGGGGAGAAATCGGAAAGCCTTTTTTGCTCTCAGAATACGCCACAAACAGTCTCGGGGTCTTTCAAATCTGAGTAGTCCATTCTGTGTAGAATGTCAAGGGAATGTAGTGCACGCTCGAAACCGTCGGTTGGATTCTGCATTAAAGTTGGCCACACAATTGGCTGATTGAGGTGAAAACCGGAAACCACCTTAGGCAGGAAGGATATGTCAGGTTTCAGGAGTACCTTATGCTTGTGGAACACAATATAAGGGAAGTTGGCACGTAAAGCACAGAGTTCACCTGCCCGCCTTGCAGAGGTGATGGCCATCAGGAAAGTTGTTTTTCATAATCTGCTGATGCTAGGGGCTCAAAGGGACTTTTTGACAATTGGGACAAAACAAGTTCAAGGCTCCATGCCGGTGTGGGTTCAATTACTGGAGGGTCGAGGTTCACATGGCCCTGCAGGAACTTTTTCACTAATGGGTCCCAAAATGGGGATGGACGTCCCAACATTTGAAACTCCACCGAAATTGAGGCCAAGTAGCATTTCAAAGAGAATGAGAGTCCAGATTCAGATAGATGAAGAAGGAACTGTAATATGGTAGTAACTGTAGAACCCGGTATAGGCAGATTCCGTTCTGATAGGAAGAATTCGGAGCATTTCCATTTGTACTTGTAGGACTGCCTTGTCAATGGTCAAAGGTCGATCACTGCCTGGACCTCGGGAGGCGTGGTGTTTGAAAAACCTGTGGGGTGATTCTCCATGCCATCAGTGTGTGTAGGTGTGTGTGACGAACCCTGCCCCCTGAACCGTCAGAAGGTCTGGTTGGGGTGGTAAGTGGAGATATTGATACCGAGCCAGACGTAGAAGCGGTCCGAACCAGGGCTGTCAAGGCCACCACAGAGCAATCAGTATTGCATTGGAGTTGTCTCTTCTCAATTTCAAGATCACCTTTGTGAGTAATGGAAATGGTGGAAACAGGTAAAGCAGCGAGCTGGTCCACTGGAACAGGAAAGCATCTCCCAAAGACCCCTTCACCCGGGTCTGAGCGCAGAATCATCGGCACTGGTTGTTCACCATCGACACGAAGAGGTTTAACTCTGGGAATCCCCACTGCTTGAACAAGATCAGAGCTTCAGTATGGTGCAACATCCATTTGTGGACGAATTCAAACGGCTGAGTCTGTCGGCAAGAATATTCTCCTCTTCTGGGAGATGAATGGACTGTAGAGAAACATTCCTCTGTACACACCAGTTCCAAATGTCAAGTGTGATCAAAAGTAATGTAGAGGATTTTGTCCTGCCCTGCTTGTTCAGGTAGTACACGACCGACGTGTTGTCGGTAACAAGCAGGATGACATTCCCCATTACCATGCCTTCAAAGGAAGTCAACACTTTCTGAACCGCCATCAACTCCAGGACATTGATGTGGAGCTGGCATTCCTTTGCGGACCACGTCCCTTGGACTGCAAACTGGTCGACATAAGCACCCAAGCCGGTCATGGATGCATCGGTAGTTATGGTGAATTGTGGCTGTGGGGGCTGGAACGGAAGACTCGCCAGAATGTTGTTGGGAATCAGCCACCAGTCCAGAGACCGTTGTACAGCCCTCAGCATCGTAAGCAGTTTGGATGGAAGATTGGCACGTGGATCGAAGACCAAGAGGAACCAGGCCTGTAGAGGCTGGAACTGTTGTCTGGCCAGAGGAGTGACAGCTACCGTGGAGGCCATATGTCTGAGCAGGATCTGTACGTCATGTGCAGAAATCCGTCGGGAACAGCAGCATTGGTGAATGAGGAGTTTGAGTGTATCAAAGCGAGCGTCTGGAAGGTGTGCAGTGGTGATTGTCGAATCCAGGGAAGCTCCAATGAATTGGACCAATTGAGCTGGATCGAGATGGGATTTTTCCATATTCACCACCAGTCCTAAAGAACTGAGAAGATTCAGGGTGAACACAATGTCTTGATGAAGACGAGTTCGAGACTGTGCTACAAGAAGCCAATCGTCTATGTAAGGGAAGATGATCACACCATGTTGCCGAAGAAAGGCTGCCATGACTTGCATTTCGTGAAGACCCGTGGCGCCGTTGCTAACCTGAACAGGAGGACACGAAACTGGAAAGGAGCCTGTGCAACCTGAAAGGCCAGGAAGCATCTGTGGTATGGAGGGATCCCCACATAGAAATACGTGTCCTTCAAATCTATCATTGCAAACCAGTCCTCTCGTTGAAGCAGTGGAAGAATGGATGACAGCGTGACCATACGGAACTTCTTCAGCAAAATGAATTCACTGACATTCCGAAGATCTAGGATGGGATGGAAGCCACCATATTTCTTGGTCACAAGGAAGTACCTTGAAAAGAAACAGAGGTGTCGTTGGTCTGGATCCATGGGTTCGATGGTCCCTTTCTGGAGCAGCATCTGTATCTGTATCTGTATCTCTACGAAGAGGGGCTGGGATGGAGAAGTACCTCAAATTCAACCTGTAGGGGGGTACTCTTCGAATTCTATCTAATATCCATCTCTCACAATCCGGAGAACCAACTGATCTGTCGTTATGTTGGTCCAGGCTGTTTGAAATCAAGCAAGAATAACACCTTCTGGGGAGAGAGAAGGGCAAGAGAACAATGAAATCAAAAGCGGCACTTAGATTGCTCCTTCAAGCGCTGCTTCATCATTGACCTGAACTGCGAAGCAGGTGCCCAGGACCTCACCGATGAGGCAGATGACTGGGAGGGAAACCTCTGCCAACGAGACGACTGGGAGTAATAGCCCCTCCGATATTGATAAGGTTGTTGGGGACCCTGCCACTCTGAACAACTTCTGTAACGGAAAGAGGAAGAAGGCATACCATATTTGCAGGCCGTGTTATGCATCTTCTGAGTGAACTCTAATTTTTCATCAGTTGTCTGATTGAAGAGGCCTGAATGATCAAAAGCCATGTCTTCAGTAATGAAAAATGCTTGAGGGGTTAGACCAGATGACCTAAACCAAGTGTGTCGACGAAGAGATATTGACCCTGCAACCAACTTGGCAGCACAGTCCGCAACATTTCGGACAGAATTCATTTTTTGGCCCACTAAAAGTTGAGCTTCTGTCTGGATAGCATTGACCACTCATCTCTGTTCTAATGGCAGGTGTTGAAGAAACGGGGTCATCCTCTCCCAAAGAACCTGCTGGTATGCTCCCATATAAGCTGGAGATCTGGAAGCTGAGTGCGGCTGACAAGTACAATTTCTTTCCCAATATGTCCAGATTACGGCTCTCAGGATCAGCAGGAGTGGCTTGTGAGCGCTGTTGGTGTCTATGCTGCAAAGCCTCAACCACAACAGAATTTGGTTTAGGATGCTCCTTAAGCCAGCTGATATCATCACCCGTGACTCAGTTCAGTCGGTCAATCCGCTTCAATGTGGATGGCAACAACGAAGGACTCTCCCATGACCCCTGCGTGAGTTTAAGCAGGGAAGGCAAGACAGGTATATTTGCCACAGGAGGAGCTTTGGCCTTAATACGATGGTAAATAGGATCAATAGGATCCGACTGATTTTCTTCAACTCTCAGATCAAGTGCATGGGCCGTTTGTACCATCTGCTCTGACAAGGCTCTAATGTCATCAGTTGGAGACAAAGAGTCATCGTCAAGCAGATCAGGTGGAGACCACTGGAATGTATGGTGAAGATGACCAATCAGAGAAGTTGAAGAGGATGACCGCAAACGGCTTCGGGATCGATGATGCAATGAAGTGGTATGCTAAGGAGGTAGAGGAGGCACATCATCTGGTACTGGAGGCAATGGTCGCAAAGGAGGACGCAATTCCTCTAGCAAAATAATATCTTGTACCCCTGGAGGTGTAATCTGACTGCTGGTGTCTTTTTGTAACAGGCTTTCTCAACAGAGGGTTAGTGAACTGCAAAGACAACGGATCCGGTATATGGTATGAAAGACGAGGAGATCGGTAGCAGTGGCATTCCTGATCTTCAGGAAACACAAATGACCTCCTATGTACAAAGGTGGAAGCATGGACATGGTACAGAGATGATGGAAAGTCCATGAGAGAGGAGCTAGCAATGTCAAATGCCCCATAGGTACAGACAGTGCCCACTCCTCGGAAAGATGTAGTTCATGGAGGACAGGCAGTAGATGGAGAACCTGATCTCGGGATAGAATACTCCACAAAAGGTTACTTCAGCACCTTCTCCTGCATTGTGCCACCTTGCAAAAGCTCTGCACTCAACACAATGAGAGATGGAGAGCTTTGCCCTCTTCTGAGGCGAGGACGCTATCTCACCCTCAGACAACTGTACATTCTCTACATTCATGAGCTCTACCGAAGGGGTTGGAATTGGCTCACGGTCAGGGGCCTTCCTCCTGTCCGGAGTCTCTATTCGAACTGGAGCTGAGGTTTTGGATGTTGAAACATCCTTCAAAGCTGTACAGCAAGGAGAAGTGTGTTTTGTCTTCTTCTTCTTCTTCTTCTCTGCTTTTGAGGAAGTAGAAGAGTCTTGGTCTCGGCTTGATCCAGACGGCTTTGACGTGGATTGATCTTAGTCAGATTCAGATACACCATGGTTGTCCTTAGCTCACTGCGTAGCCATGGAATGGGAAGCATCTCAATCACAATCCCAAGCAGCTGAAGCAGAAGTATCTCAGGTCCAATCCATCAACATCGACTTATGTATTTTGATATCAGATGTCCCATCTCAAGCTAGTCGATGTCAGAGCCTCAGTATCAGAGCCTGTAACCATATGGCGACGTCGAGATGGGCTAAAGGAACAGTCTCTGTGCTGTTCAGCAGGGCTTCTCAAACCCGACCTGCCCCGTTTTCTGGAAGACGTTTCCTTCAGTGGGGTAGTAGTTGACATGGAAGCTGTGGAGACCGATGTTGATGGTGCAGAATACGGCACCAATGCTTTCTCGTATAGGAATGACCGAAGCTGAGACATTTGCTGTTTTCGGGCCTAAGGATTAAAGGCTCTGCAATGAGTGCAGCTTTCCACATTATGGGCTTCACCCAAACAAATCAATCATTTGGAGTGCCTGTTGGAGCTGAGCAACTTAGCCTGGCAGATCATGCACCGTTTAAATGCGGCAAGTTTTGAAGCCATTTTACAGTACCTCAAGAGAATAACCAACAGTCCGAGTCGTTATCAGCCAAATCCAACAAACCAGAGGGTGAGACAAAGAGTAGTCAGACAGTCTAGAGGTCAAAGTACAAGAGACAAATCACCTAAGTCAACAGTCCAAGTCCTAAATCCAGAAAGAAGTCACCGAAATCAGCCAAAAACAAGTTGAAAACTAGACCAAAATCGAAAGCGCAAAAGAAAACAATCCTAAATGGAGCAAGGTTCCTAGCGTTCTGCTTGCGTGGCGGATGAAAAGGAACTGAGGGGAATAGGGGGTATCACCTCAGAGCGGCTATTGGTGTGGGCGGGGCTATGGCCAAAAATCTGCCTAGCGATTCTAGAAGGTTCCAAGTGCTCTGCACAGGCGCAGGAATTACCCAGCTGTGTGGATTCACAGAGACCATGAAAAAGATCTAGGATTTTTTTTCCTATTGATCAGTAATATTACTGTACTTTGTTAGCAGTTTTTGTGTGCTTTCAAGTAATTTCCAATTTATGGCAATCCTAAGGTGAACCCATCATGGGGTTTTCTTGCAAGATTTATTCAGAGTACATTTTCTATTAAATGTGGCACCCAAGCAGAACCCTTTCTGCAGTCCCAGACTCCTGGAAAAAGCAACGAATAGGCATCCTAGGAGACACTTAGTGGTCAATAAAGTGCACAAAAGGCCACCTAACAGGTGAACAATACACAGGGCAAGCCACAAAACAAAGGGCAAAGGCCAGAAATCACCCAAGTCACCTGGTTGGGATACGCATGCAAGTAAACAAAGGTCAAGGGAGAAAGCGTAAAACTCAAAAACAGTCACATAACTTAAAGCTTTACTTCACTGGCTACATATGCATGTCACGTTCAGCTAGAAATTCTGGCTTATTAAGCCACAATGTACACATGCTACATGTTAGCACATTCAGTCTATTTGCCCTTTGCCATTTGCTTTTTCTGGGTCAGCAAACCAGGTGTGGACAGTTTTAACATTATGCTGGAAAGGGGGGCGGAGTCACGCACCACCGGATGTGACCGTAGAATCCAGCTCTCTCCAATGTGATATCTTTGAAACAAAGAAAACACGTTGTTGAAACAATTACAGTAAAAGAAACTGTTCTCCTGTGTCGGAATGCTGTGAGTAAATTCTGCCTTATCTAAAAACTGATAGCTCGGAGTTTGGGGATTTATGAGGGAAGCTGATGTCAAAAGGCGGAAGGGGAGATAAGGAAAAAAAATTCTTGCAAAGTCCCTTATGGACAAGATCTAAAAATAAACCCTCTGACAAAACAATTTCAAGACTTGAAAGAGCTGCTTCAGCTGAGACCTTAACAGCAACTGAGAAGATTAAAAGCTCAAAAGAAGTGAAGGGAAAAGAACAGACCGAAGCATTTTAAAAAAAATGGCGACTGAAGCAGGGGGAGGGAAGAATGGGCAGAAGAATGGGCAGAAGGAAAACCTGACAGGGCAAGAGGATTTACAATCTTTGCTGGCACAGAATAATGAAAAATTACTTCAAAGTTTTAAAGCTCATACACTTGAGCTACGAAATGAAATTCAGACTTTGAAACAAGAAACTATACAGGAAGTTTCTAAGCAACTACAAAGTGCCATGCAGCAAATTAATCAGGAAATGGCAGGAATGTGTAAAAAAATTTAAAAAGTAAACAAACTTGCAAATGATAACAAAGATTGGCTTCAGAGACATGAAGTAACGATTGTTGAGATACAAACACAGATTATTGCCCAAGAGGACAGGGATAGAAGGACAAATATCAGGATTCGAAATGTTCCACACTTTGAAAGAGAAACTGCAACCCAGCTGAGAATTAAAATAATAAACTGGTTCCAGCAACTGATACCCCAGTTACAGTGGGTGCAAGAAGATTTTGAGAGAATTCATAGAACTGGATTCAGGAAAACAAATCCCAGTGATGTATTGGTAAAAGTGGCCAATTACTACAAAAAAGAGACATTTATGAAAGAAATCAGGAAACTGGGTGACCAAATACTTTTTGAATCAACACCTGTGATGATCTTCAATGATTTGTGTGCAAAAACATTGGAATGGAGGAGAGGTATCAAACCCATTATAGCTATACTGAAAAAAAAAAACAATATTAGCTACAATTGGGGATACCCAATATTTTTGAAGTTCAAGTATGCTGAAAAATTCTACAAAATAAAAACACTGGAAGAAGGATTACAACTGCTGATAAAGATGGGATTGAGAGAGGAAGAGCAAGAAGCAGCAAAAGACCAAGTGGAGCTGAAAGGAGCAACAGGAGGAAAGAAGAAATGAAGATATAAAAAGGGACTGAAAAAAACTGAGAGAGATGAGATCAAAGGTGACATCGGTGATGGGTGACACCCCCTCCCCCCTCAACGTTTTGTAGCTATGGCGGGGATAGTAATCCCTGGGATTAGGAGGGGGGTGAGGAAATGTGTATGTGACAGTAGAAAAAATACAGGTAGAATTAAAAGAAATATGGGAAATAAATAGAGTAGGACAAAGCAATCAAGCGTTATTGTGGGATTCAATGAAAACTGTAGCAAGGCGAATATTTATTAGGGAAGCACATACATTGTGGAAAAACCAGGAAAAAAGTAAGAGGAAACTAAAAGAGGAAATTAAAGGTTTAGAAAAAGAATATTTTAGAAACAGAGATAAACAGATCCACGCATTAATACAAGCAAAGAGAAAAGAGTTAGAAAAGGAAGATATAGAAATAGCAAAAAGAAATCTGTTATTTATGAAAAGAGATTTTTTTGAATACAGTAATAAAAAAATTCTAGAATGCTAGTATGAGCCACACAAGCAAAGAAATCTAAAAGTTTGATTGGAATTATTAAAAATGAAAAAGGAGAAAAAAGTAATTTGATGAAAGATAAATTAAAGATATTTCAAGAATATTATCAAAAATTATTTTCAGCAGGTGATCCACCGAAAGACTTAGAGAAATATATACAGGAAAATTGTAAGGATATAATTAGTGAGGAGGAGAAAGAATTAATGGAAAAACCTATACCAGAAGAGGAAATAGAATATATTATAAACAAATTGAAACTAGGGAAGGTCCCAGAAGATGGTTTGGTAGCCAAATATTACAATACATTTAAAAGTATATTAATATCTAGAATGAAGGAATTATATAATAACATTTTAAAAGG
Organism: Gambelia wislizenii; assembly: GCA_030847615.1. Classification (NCBI taxonomy): domain Eukaryota; kingdom Metazoa; phylum Chordata; class Lepidosauria; order Squamata; family Crotaphytidae; genus Gambelia; species Gambelia wislizenii. The sequence continues at coordinate 16,899,148 of JAUMIR010000010.1, read as the reverse complement.
AGATGAGATCCCACCATCATGGAAACAATCTTTGATTATATTAATTCCAAAACCAGATAAAGATTTGACAGATCCAAATTCATATCTGGATCTGAACATGAGTCAACAGTGTGATGTGGCAGCTAAAAAGGCCAATGTGATTTTGGGCTGCATCAATAGAAGTATAGTGTCCAGATCAAGGGAAGTAATAGTGCCGCTCTATTCTATTCTGCCTTGGTCAGACCTCACCTAGAATACTGTGTCCAGTTCTGGGCACCACAATTCAAAAAGGATATGGACAAATTGGAGCGTGTCCAGAGGAGGGTGACTAAAATGGTGAAAGGTCTGGAAACCATGCCTTATGAGGAAAGACTTAGGGAGCTGGGTTTGTTTAGCCTGGAAAAAAGACGGTTAAGAGGCGATATGATAGCCCTGTTTAAGTATTTGAAGGGGTGTCAGCAGCAAGGTTAATAATAACAAAGAAATGGAAAATACAAGGTGAATACAAAATAGAAGAATGGTATAATGAAGTATGGAATATAGCTATAAATGAGAAATTAACAAATATGATTAAGGAAAAAAAGGAGGGTTAAATAAGAATGTTTTTGGTGAAAAATGGAGTAAATTTTTAGAATTTGTATTAATAAAGGGGAGAGGAAGCAAACCTGAGTTGGAAACAATGGTATTTTGGAAAGAGGGATGAATGTAAAGGGAAATCCCTTGGTGGAGGGAATCACTGTTATATGTGTTTGTTAAGTTTTATGTAGATATTGTATGTTGTTTAATTTTAAAAATTAATAAAAAAATAAAATAAAATAAACATTATGCTGGAAACCAGGATTAATGGTTTCTTACACCTGAACAGGCCAGGATTATAAACGGATAACAGTTTTTCTTCAAAATCATATATATTATAATCTTCAAATCTTCCTCTTAATTGAGTATAGGCTAGCCAGTGCATTTCTAAACCTTTTTTTAAACTGTTCTAATTTCTTCAATTTCCATAATCCTTGCTTTTTTTCTAATAAATCTTTATACATTACCCATCTATTGTTATGTCCTATTTCTCTTCCATAAAAAATTTCTTGTGGCGAAAACCAATTGAGAATTTTAAAACCAAATCTATTCTTATATTTAATCCAATTTTTAAACAAATTTATTCTAATATGATTATTAAATTCTTTATTCATTTTAACTTTACCATACCACAAATATGCATGCCAACCAAATTTCAATTCATGACCTTCCAGCTCTAACAGTCTTTTATCTTCTAACTAAACCCATTTCTTAAACCAGTAAAACAACATGCCTCAGAATACAATTTCAAATCTGGGAGTCCTAGACCTCCCTTTTCTTTGGCATCTATTAGTAGTTTCCATTTTATCCTTGTTTTTTCCCCATCCATAGAAATTTAGAGGGGTTTTTTGCCAATTGTTTTTTGTAGATGTTATTAATTCCTGTTGTTTTAATTTAATTTCATCTAGAATCAGTTTTGGTTTTTCCTGTTTCTTTTTTTTTCATTCTATTTTTTTGAATAAAAAATCTTATTACTGCCTTGCTAGCATCCTACACCATTGTGTTTTTTATTCCCTTGTCCATATTTAATTCAAAATATTCTTTAAGAATTTTTTTACCCTCCTCTACTATACGGTCTCTGTTCAGCAGTATATAATTCAATCTCCATCTAGAAGTGTGGGATTCACTTTTCCAATATACCATTACTGGATTATGGTCTGATAAGAGTTTTCCCCAGTATTTCTATTCTATTTACTTTGTTTAATAGATTCTTAGAAGATATCTATTCTTGACCAAGATTTATGGGAATCCAAATAAAATGTATATACTTTTTTTTCTCCTTCTTTAGCCCTCCAAATATCAACTAATTATAATTCTTCCATTGTTTCAAAGAAGTCTTTTGATAATTTGCCTTGGTTACTTTTAATTCTTTTGCTTGATTGTCTATCCAATTGTTGTTCCACAACTCTGTTAAAATCTCCAAGAAGTAACAAGTTGTCATAATTCAAATTTACTAAATTTCTCCTAAGTTCTTTATAAAATGATTTTTTCCGCTTACAGCAGTGTAAATCCCCACTACTAGTAATTTAGTATCATTTATATTTATTTCCACTCCTACAAATTTACCTTTTTTGTCTGTGATTACTAGTTTTGGTGACAATTTGTTATTAATATACATCACCACACCATTTTTCCCTCTGATTACCTGAAAAGAACTCTTCCCCTAAGTATTTCTGAATCAACAAATTGGTATGTTGCTTTTTAATATGAATTTCCTGTGGACAGATTAAGTCAGCTTTTATTTTTTTCAAATAATGAAAAATCAATTTTTGTTTTCTTATACTATTAAGATGTTTTACGTTCCATGTGATATATTTATAATTCATTCAGTGGTATTAAAGTTAGTCTAAACAGTTCAGTCTAATGTAATTCTTCTCTTTCCCCTTCTTTCTATGCTCCATCTTTCCTTCTTTCCTCTTCTCCTTCACCTAATTTCCCCTTTACCTCCCTCTTTTCTCTCTTCTCCTACTCCTTTTTAATTAAGTTCCCTTTCTCCCTTTCTTTTCTACCCCTCCTCCCTCTTATTCCCTCTGCTTCTTTTTCTTCTTTTTTCTTTTCTTCTTTACTCTTTATCAGAAATGTCCAGATTCAGTAGACTGACTTCTTCTTTTCTTGATCTTTGTTCCTCTCTTCTCCTCTTTTTGGTTCACTTTTTTCTCCTCTGAGATCATCTTACTTCTTCTTGCCTCGTATTACTTTCAACATCTTGTTCATCATTTCAGCTTTTGCCTTCTTTTTCTTCTTTATGTTTTACTGTTTTATGTAGCTTTTTCTTGAACATCTTTTGCTTTATCCATTGAGTTAATTTTATATCTTTCTTTCTTATATATACAGTTTACTCCTTCTAATTTATCCCAACTGAAGGGGATATTTTCTTTTTTCAGCACCTCAATCAGAAAGTTGTAGTCTTTCCTTCTTAAGAGCCTTGCTGGCATTTCTTTCAATATTATAGTCATTTTTACACTTTTATTACACCTTTATTTTTATTTACCTTAGAGTAAAAACAGCCAAAAAAACAAAGAGCAGAAAGGGAGTATATAAAAGCTTCTGCTTTCATTAAACAAGTACTCCTCTACTCTTATCTCTTCTAGTTGGTGTTTCCAAGGTCAGACATCTGGTTTCAGATCACCACATATGAATTCCAGCCTTCTTTAGACACCTCACATATTGGGGGGGGGGATCTGTTCAAGTTCAAGTCCATTCAAAATTAATTCAATTTCTTCAGTTAACTCAATTCCTTCAAAGCAATATCCACAGAAGTTTTTTTTTTTTCAAAAAGGCAGGAAAAAAGACAAACTCCCAATATAGTAGAGGGGGGAGAGGGCAGATGGAAAAAATAGCAAAAATAAGCAAAATACCCAACAGTAGTATGGGGGAGTGCAATACAGAGGAAGGAGCTTAAACAAAAAAGGAGACTCAGAGGGAAGAAGGGGAAAAGTCTCTTGAGTCAAAGCACCTCTTTTGATTGTTTCTCAGTTACATTATATAGACAAATCCAATTCCGAAAAAGCCCTGTAGCGATAGGCGAGGGACAAAAGAGCAACTGTAAAGATGCACTGGAAGCCACAGACCCAACCCTGCATGCAGGCGGTTCAGGACTTTGGTCGCTTGAGGCTGACCTGGGAGATGACAGTCTTGTTCAGCAGCATCCTGAATGACCAAGCAGCCTTTTTCAAGGAGAGCACTGCTTGCTCCATATGGAGAGGGGCCTAGAAAAGGTGGCCTAATGAATCACCAACAATGGTCCACCATGGCCTCACATTGGGAGGCATGGAGACGCACTATCCACAATGCTGCAGCCTTATTTGAGAACTCACACAGAACAAGTCTTGAAGAAAAATGACAACACAGAAAGAATCACAACCCAGAAACACCACCCAAAGAGACCTTCTGCTGTGCTTTCTGCAACCAGACTTGTTTATCTCGGATTGGTGTTTTTAGTCATCAGCGTGCTTGCAGAAAGCGCGGGATGAGTCCTTCCTGAATCTTCGTTTGCGAAGAAAAGCCAGAGAGAGAGAGAGAATATCTCTTTTATTCTCCTTTGCTAAAAAGAGAGATACAACGTTTCAGAAGTGCAGGGAAAGCAATCTCCGATCAAACTTTCTCTTTCAGCTCTGAGAGAACATCTCTTAAGAAAAAAAAATGCCATCCACTATATATAGGGAAAGTCTTTTTTTACTCAAAGAAAGAACTTCTGTGAGTTTAAATCAGCTCTTTATCATTCACTTTACTACAAGGGCTTCAGCGGCTTGTCAGCTGTCTGAGCAGGAAGAATGGATTCTCCACTCAGTCACCAATGTGGCTGTTGCCCATACACGCTGCCAGCTCCAACGATCATCGTTCTTCCTGAGCGGTGATCCCATCGCTATTTTCTGGCCAGTGAGAGGGTCTTCAAATCCCCTAGTTCCTGGGGGCTTGAATTTTATGAGCAGGAGATGTCAGTCACTTGTTTTAGCTGCCCCTTGGCGATCGCTCCAAGCCATCAGTGCTCACCAAAGCAGATACTGGAAGTCCTATAACAAACTACTTGTAAAATGGTTTATGAATCCTGGCTTGTCAATAAACCAAAATCTGAGGTTTGGACAGAACTCGAACTTATCCCTTCACCACTTGAGAAGGAAGAAATTGGCCAAGATTCCTGGCATAAAGGGATGGGTTAAGATGGCCACTGTGGCAAAAAGATATCCCAGATCTTTGTTTTCAGCACACAACCATGGAGTCTGAACATGCATAGGAAAGGGAGGGAAATACAGTTTCCCCTCCACTTTCACAGCTTTCACATTCGCGGTTTTGACTATTTGTGGTTTGTCAGGAAGCACCTCATCTAAATCAGCCTCTCTCCCTTGCACACATGGGAGAGGAGCCGATTTAAATGGAGTGCTCTCTGACCAAACCTTGCTGCCTAAGTCCCTGCTCCCCTGGGGCTTGGCTCTGTTTGGGGTGGAGAGCCAAGCCCCGAGAGAGCAGGGAGTTCGGGGCAGAGGTGCTTTTCAGCCACTCCACCGCCCTTCCCAAAGCAGCGATCGGCTTCTCATGAAGACCATTGCTGCTTTGGGAAGGGGGGTTGAAAAGCCTCTCTCACACCCGTCCCTTCCCTTCTCAAGGCAGATCGCTGCTTTGGGAAGGGTGTGTGTGAAAATCTTCCCTCCCACCCATCCCGTCCCTTCCCAAGGCAGATCACTGCCATGGGAAGGTGGGGTGAAAATCCTCCCTCCCACCTGTCCCCATTTGAAACCTTACATTCCCAAGGCACTCCATCTTAGCAGTGGGAGGGGAGGTTAGCCTACAAGCAGAAGCCACATGTGTTTTTGCTCTAAGTATATGTTCAGGCAGAAAAAGTTTGCAAGTGTGGTCTTTACACTGTAAAGGCACTTAAGGATGATAAATGCATCAGAGATACAACTTATACAACCATTTTCACTTAGCTTGCCCTTAGACCATTGTGCAGTATTTCTTGCACTAGATCTAGAGGTAGGAAACAAAAGTTATCAGGAGGGATACATTCAATTAAAAGAGCAGTTGTAACACACAGTAGCAACTTTGCTGCTATTGGGAGAATCAGCATGAAGATATTTCAGTGCACAGCAGAGACAGGAAGCTGAAGCCATGCCAACCAAGTCATTAGAATCTTGGAGACCGATTTCTGCTGTGTCCTAAGCTGGCCTTTCCAGAACAAACCCCTGCCATAATGGGCACTTGGATAATACTCCACAGAACAGTGGCTCCTGATTCCCAAGCCCCAGGAGAACAGCCAAGGACTGTGACAAAAGACGAGCCACTGTCCACATTTGTGCTTCCAAAACCTGGTTGACAGACTAGCCAATTCTCCAGTTTACATCAGCTTTCTGTCCTACCTACTGTGAGTATTCATGTTGATGAAGAGATTTTTACCACTGTTTCAAATAGGTCTGATAGTACTAGAAACACAGGCTCTTATAGAATCTAATTTCATATAAAGGACATAGATACAAAGTTGCCCAAGCTGATTTATATCCTTCCTGTTAAAAGGACAGGCAGGATACTTACAAATCTTGTATCCTCTAGGCAGTAAAGCGATGGTAAAACTGCATTGTTAACTGTCTGGCTGAATTCAAAGAGAAAAAGAATTAATGCCTCTTTCTGGCAATTTTGCTCAATTTTAAAAACTAGCTGGATGTATCTGTTAGATGATGTATCATGTAAACATAAACCAATTTGTCCTGGATAAGTCACTGAAGAGGAACCTAATATAGCTTCACATGTGCTCCTCAAAATAAATTCTTGCATTTCTTTTATTTGTGTATCCTGGTCCTAGAGAAATTCTTCCAAAAGAACAAGCTGATACTGTGAAAGTTAAATTGTATATTTTATTTCTCATGATACCAAGTGCCTGGGGATTGGGTTATGTAACAAGGACTGGAGAGTGGTTGTTTACCTTACAGGAGGCTGTACATGACCAGTTGACACCTAGAAGTCAATATTTCTATCAGCTTTGTTAGCTTCATGGAATTTTCCCTGCATATATGCTTTTCAGTAGTGACTTGGCAATTTTGGCAAACTCTATTAGAACGTACAAGCTCCCATTCTGTTCAGATTCTGATTTGTCAGAGTGGGGGACAGAAATGCGTTTCCCCCCCTAAATAAAGTTGGATCCTTAATTCACCAGCATGGTCTGCTAATCTTTCCTGGTGTGGCTGGGAGAAGCAATTCCACTTCATTTTGGTTCCTTGACCAGGAAAGCATAACTCTGACTGGGGAAGATGCAAAAAACTTCAGCCTGGTGTCTAGAGATAAGAGGTACTATTTTAAAAGCCTCACTGCTGGGAGCTTTTCCCTCCTCATTGGCTGTTCACTCTGGTTGTTGGTGGAATGCCTTTTCAACTCACTTCATCTGGGGAGTCAACAAATCAGTTTATTCTATATTTAGGGGTTTTGCTTGTGTTGGGTTTTTCTGGTCTTTGCTGGTTTGATTGCTGCTGTGCTTTCGTGGGTCGGTTGGGAAGTCCATAATTTAAGATGTGCCCTTCTGGCAACTGAGAGGCCCGCCCTTCCACTTATCAAGAGAAAGGCCTGGATGATAGGGACTGGAAGTTAAAGTACTGAATCCCTTAATAACAATAATAAAAACAAAAGACCCAGAAATGTCTAGTGGCTGGCTTTCAGGATTCCAATAAAAGGCTTGATGCTGAACTGAATTTTAAAAAATCCAATCCGGCCTTAAAAGCTACAGAAGCCTTATATTCAACCATTGCTCAGGTACCCAGCCTGGAATAGGAACTGGAAGATAAATGATTTCTTAGATAACTGCGGACTTCCACCTCCCTACAATCTGCAATAGACAATTCAAATGCCCCCACCTAAATCTCAGGATCAGCCTCAAGCTCTTTCAATGATTCAGGATTCTGCACATGCAAGTACAAGCCCAATTGCATACTGTACTGCCCCAGCTAAATAGGTTACTATTGGATGTAAGAGTTTGGAAGTGCTTTGCAATCTAAATAGGAGCCTCTGTCTCTTTAGAAGACTCCTCAGAGATGTCCCAGACTTTACAAGTTCTCAGACAGTATTAAGGCATGATGACTTGTAGCAGGTCCTGAATAAAGAAAAATGGTGAAACTACGGACCCTAAAACCCCAGACCTAAAAGATCTTACCTTAAAGGGCTGCCCAAACTCTGCAAATTGGTCACACTTTTAAATCAACCTATCAAGCTTTTAAATATCACTGGGAAGCTATAATAGAAAAGACTGGTAACGATATTGAAGCAGGGCAACTAGATGATATACTGTTTACCCCTGCCCAGGCTAGGAAGAAAGTAAGTGTGACAGATCCTTTATATTTTGACATCACAAAACTAGTCTAATTTCACAGTTAGACTAAAAGCACAGAGAGGACAAAGGTCAGCCTTAAAAGACCCTTCTGCTGAGCCACTGAAACCTCCTGGGGAAGGAGTTAGCAGCAACTAGCTCTATATAACTGTTGCTTTCCAGGTTAATCTTGGAAAAGCAGAAGGTGAGTGGTGTGTGAGGGGTCAGCCTTCATTTTTCCACTGTCTTTTTAAAGGCACAGAGGAACAGTTTGTTTTGGGCAGTTTTCTCTCCCTGAGTACATGGTCTGAGGGGATGGGGCGCCTAATTTCACAGCTAGACTAAAAGCACAGAAAGGACAAAGGTCAGCCCTAAAAGAGCCTTCTGCTGAGCCACTGAAACTTCCTGGGGAAGAAGTTAGCAGCCATTAGCTCTATATAACTGCTGCTACAGCCTTTCCAGGTTAATCTTGGGAAAACAGCAGCAAGTGCCTTCCGGTGCGCACAGTTCTAACGTAACAGGGGCATAGGAGCTCTTCTGAGAAAGAAGGCCAACAGGCATTGGGGAGACGGGGGGGGGGGGATACCAGAAGAGTTTGAACAGGGAAGCCCAAAATTCTCTTTCAGTGACTACTTATGAAGAATGAATATGGGCAGTGAGGGAACTGCTGCAGTTACCTGCAGTACTTGTGGAATGTTTGTCTTCTTGCCAGAGGATATAGGGAGCTATATCTGCAACAAGTGCAAGTTGGTGGCCCTGCAAGAAGAGAAGGTCAAGACTCTTCTGAATATTAGGGAGCAAGAGGTTTTCTTGCACAGAGTGAGAAGATTATCCTGGGTGCGGAACACACTGGGGAGGTGTCTGGGTAGGAGGCCATCTCCCATACACAGGAAATGAGCACTTGGAAGAATGTGACACAGAGAAGTAGAAGGGCCAGGGATCATTCAGGCAGCTTGAAGCTACAGAATCAATTTGAAGCTCTCTCTCTTTCCAGAGAAGAAGATGAAGAGCAGCAGTGCCAGGCCGTAGGGAACATACAGGAAACCTTGCTAGATCCACCACATGAAATACCCTCTGCCAAGACTCGAAGAAGGAGGGTGGTGGTGGTAGGGGATTCCCCTGCTGTGAAGAACAGAAGCAGTAGTCTGCAGGCCTGACAAAATGTCTCGGGAGGTATGCTGTCTCCCTGGGGCAAAAATTCAAGATGTAACAGAGAGGCTGACAAGACTCATCAAGCCTTCTGACCATTATCCCATCCTTTTGGTCCACGTGGGAACCAATGATACTGCAAGGCATTGCCTCCAGAAGATCACAAGGGATTATGAGGTAAGAAGCTGAAGAACCTGGATGCACCAGTAGTCATTTCATCTGTCCTTCCAGTGGAAGGGCATAGCCCAGGAAGGGAGAGAAGAATAGTGGAGGTGAACAACTGGCTACGCAGATGGTGCCACCGGGAACAATTTGGCTTCCTGGACCATGGGATGCGGTTTCAGTGAAATGGACTTCTGGCAAGAGATGGGCTGCACCTCACAGCAGTTGGTAGGAATGTTTTTGCGAAGCGTCTGAAAGATCTCATCAGGAGGGCTTTAAACTGAGTTGTATGGGGGAGGGGGACAGTACTCTTGAAGGCAGGAGTTCATCGACTGCTAGAGATAGTAGCCCAAATGTTATACAGAGAACAAGGCAAATAACACAACAGCCCAACAATGGGAGGAATAAACTCTTTAAAAAGCAGATAGGGGAAATGGCCCATGGTCTCAGATGTCTCTATACGAATGCACAGAGCATGGGAAATAAACAGGATGAACTTGAACTCTTAGCACAGCAAAACAAATATGATATCATAGGCATCACTGAAACCTGGTTTCATGACTGGAATGTACTAATAGAGGGGTATAGCCTATTTCAGAAAAATAGAACAAACAGGAAGGATGGTGGAGTAGCATTATATGTTAAGGCTGTGTACACCTGTGAACAGATCCATGACTTAAATCCTGGGAGCCAGGTTGATAGCATCTGGGTAAAAGTTAAGGGAGAGAGAAACAGCAGGGAGGTCATTGTGGGGGTCTACTACAGACCTCCAAGCCAAACCGAGGACTTGGATGATGCCTTCCTGGAACAGATGGCTGCACATTCAGAAAGGAGAAATGTAGTAGTAATGGGGGATTTCAACTATCCTGATATTTGTTGGAAGTTCAACTCTGCCAAGAATTTAAGGTCCAACAAATTCCTCACTTGCCTTGCAGACAATTTCATTGTCCAGAAGGTGGAAGAGGCAACAAGGGGATCAGCTATTTTAGATCTGATCCTAACCAATGGGGATGACTTGCTTAATGGAGTGGAAGTGGCAGGATCCTTAGGGGGGGGGTGATCATGTTCTCCTGGAGTTTGTTATACAGAGGAAAAGGGAAGCCAAGCATAGTCAGACATGCATTCTAGACTTTAAGAAAGCTGATTTCAGAAAATTTAGGGAATTACTGGGATGATCCCATGGTCAGGAATACTAAAAGAGAAGGGAGTTCATGAGGGATGGGAGTTTCTAAAAAGTGAGACATTGAAGGCGCAACTTCAAACTGTTCCAATGAGGAGGAAAAGGGGGAGATGGCTAAAGAAACCAGAATGGATGTTGAAAGAACTCTCAACTGAGCTAAAACTTAAAAAGGACATGTACAAGAAACGGAAAAAGGGAGAAATCACCAAAGAAGAATTCAAACAAATAGCCAGCTCATGTAGGGAGAAAGTCAAAAAAGCCAAAGCTCAGCTGGAGCTCAGGCTTGCTAGAGAGGTTAAAAACAATAAAAAGGGCTTTTTGTGGTATGTCCGTAGCAAAAGGAAGAACAAGGAAATGGTAGGGCTGCTGCAGGGAGAAGATGGCAAAAGGCTAACAGGGGACAAAGAAAAGGCAGAACTACTTAACACCTTCTTTGCTTCAGTCTTCTCCCAAAGGGGGAACAGTGCTCAACTGGGGAAAATGGAGTAGATGATGCAGTGGGAGAAATACAGCACAGAAATGGTAAAGAGGTAGTTCAGGAATACCTGGCCAGTATAAATGAGTTCAGGTCTCCAGGGCCAGATGAACATCATCAAAGGGTATTAAAAAAACTGGCAGAAGTAATCTCAGAACCACTGTCAATAACCTTTGAGAATTCCTGGAAAACAGGAGAAGTCCCAGCAGATTGGTAGAGGGCAAATGTTGTCCCCATCTTTTAAAAGAGGGGAAAAGAAGACCCAAATAATTACAGTTGTCCCTTCATATTTGCTGGGGTTTGGTTACAGAACCCCCCCCCCCATGGATACCAAAATCCGTAAATACTCAAGTCCCATTATATGCTCTCTCTCTGGCTTTTCTTCGCAAAGAAGATTCAGGAAGGACTCATCCTGCGCTTTCTGCAAGCGCGCTGATGACTAAAAAGGCCAATCCGAGATAAACAAGTCCGGTTGCAAAAAGCACAGCAGAAGGTCTCCTTGGGTGATGTTTTTGGGTTGTGATTCTTTCTGCGTTGTCGTTTCTCTTCAAGACTTGTTTGTCGTGAGTTCTCAAATAAGGCTGCAGCATTGTGGATAGTGCGTCTCCATGCCTCCCGATGTGAGGCCAGGGAGGACCACTGTGGGTGATCAATTTGGCCAAGCCTGAGATGTTGTTTCAGGGAGTCTTTGTATCGCTTTTTTGGAGCGCCCCTCTTACGCTGACCCGTGGCAAGTTCACCGTAGAGTAGTATTTTTGGGAGGCGATGGTCCTCCATCCTAGAAATGTGCCCTGCCCAGCGCAGCTGTGTTCTCAATATCATGGCCTCAATGCTTCAATGGCATAGCAAAATGGTTTCCCTTATATAAGATGGCAAAATCAAGGCCTTTGCTTTTTGGATTATTATTTTTTAAAGAATATTTTCAAGTCGTGAATACTTAAATCCATGGATACCAAAACTGTGGATACAGAGGGACAAATGTACTGCCCAGTCAGCCTGACATCAAATATTAGGAAAGATTCTAGAGCAGATCATTAAAGAGACAGTCTGTAAAGTACTGTACTTAGGAATGCTATGATCACTAAAAGCCAACACGGATTTCTCAAAAACAAGTTGTGTCAGACTAATCTTATCTCTTTTTTCGATAGAACTACAGACTTGGTAGATTAAGTGAATGCTTTGGATGTAGTGTATCTTGATTTCAGCAAGGACTTTGACAAAGTCACCCATGTAACCTTGCAAAAAGGTTAGTAACATGCAGGCTAGACAATGCAACTGTTAGGTGGATTTGTAATTGGTTGATAAGTCGAATCCAAAGGGTAGTCACCAATGGCTCCTCTTCATCCTGGAGAGAAGTGACCAGTCCACAAGGTTCTGTCCTGAGCCAGTGCTATTCAACATCTTTATCAATGACTTGGTTGAGGGAATACAGCGCATGCTTATCAAGTTTGCAGATGACACCAAATTAGGAGGGGTAGCTAATACCCCAGAGGACAGGATCAGAATCCAAAATGGCCTGAACAGATCAGAAAGCTGGGCCAAAACTAACAAAATGAATTTCAACAGAGAGAAATGTAGGGCAGTAAAAATGAAATGCACAGATATAGGATAGGTGACACCTGGCTTGATGGCAGTACATGCAAAAGGGATCCAGGAGTCTTAGTGGACCACAAACTGAACATGAGTCAGCAGTGCGATGCACCAGCTAAAAAAACCAATGCAATTCTAGGCTGCATCAGTAGGAGTATAGTGTCTAGATCAAGGGAAGTAATAGTGTCACTCTACTCTGCTTAAGTCAGACCTCACCTGGAATACTGTGTCCAGTTCTGGGCACCACAATTCAAGGAGGATATGGATAAGCTGGAACGTGTCCTCTGGAACTTGTCCAGAGGAGGGCAACCAGGATGGTGGGAGGTCTGGAAGCCATGCCCTATGAGGCATGTCTTAGGGAGCTGGGCATGTTTAGCCTGGGGAAGAGAAGGTTGAGAGGGGACATGATAGCCATGTTTAAATATTTGAAAGGATGTCGTATTGGGGATGGGGCAAGCTTGTTTTCTACAGCTCCAGAGAGTAGGACACGGAGCAGTGGGTTCAAACTACAGGAAAAGAGATTCCACCTAAACAGTAGGAAGAACTTCCTGACAGTAAGAGCTGTTTGGAAGTGGAATGCACTGCCTCGTAGTGTGGTGGAGTCTCCTTCTTTTGAGGTTTTTAAACAGAGGCTGAATGGCTATCTGTCGGGAATTATTTGATTGTGTATTCCTGCATGGCAGGGGGTTGGACTGGATGGCCCTTGTGGACTCTTCCAACTCTATGATTCTATGATTCTAGTCCCACTTCCTGAGGACAGCCAGCCCCCGAAAACAGAGTAGTAGGGTGATATAAAACCCTACATTCTCAGTACCCACCTCAAGATGTCCAATTGTCAATTTGATTCAGCAATCAAAATCTTTTCTTGACAACTTTGACTGTAGTCCACCACAGCCATCCCACCAATGTTTGAGACTTATCATACAAATACCCCATACCCACTTCAAGTGCAAGGAGGACCCTATTACTGTGCATATTCTTTAAGACTTCTACGAGTTTTCACTCGACATTCTCAAAGATGAGAGAAGCCATTTAAATAACATTTGGATCAGCTGATTAAAATTAGAATCTAACCTTTACTGACCTAAATTATCTCCTCTTCTACCTACTACCACCTACTACCAAAAAAATCACTATTGCTTAAAAATGTTAAGATTGATCTCAATGGCACAGCAGCCATTGACAAAAGTATTCCTATTAAAAATGATGGGAATAAAGCAAGACAATATAAACAGCAGATAGATGAGCATCCTGGGGATTTTAGGAACAGACTATCAATGCTAATAGAAATAATACAGATATGAAACCAGACGACCTCTGGTTACTATACTGGTCAAACAAATGCAAAAACCGTTGCAAGCTGCACTGGAGCAGACCCTAGCGGGATGGCAAAACAAGTTCATCAAAGATGTTTTGTCTACCTGTTCCTACATTCATGAACTGATGCAGGCGGGGGGGGGGGACAGCTTTCAAATTTTTTTAAAAAAATGTTACAATGCTCCAGTTAGAAGAATATGAAGGGGAATAGGGGGGTCTTCCTCATAAATTACACCCTCAGTAAATCTCTCACTCTAATAAGCTGGGACCCCAAACTACAATTGTCCCTTCACATTCACTTGGGTTTGGTTCCAGGACCCCCCGTGAATACCCAAATCCATGAATACTCAAGTCCCATTATATGCAATGGCATAGCAAAATGGTGTCCCTTATATAAGATGACAAATTCAATGTTTGCTTTTTGGGTTATTATTTTTTAAAGAATATTTTCAAGTCGTGAATACTTAAATCCGTGAATACCAAATCCATGAATATGGAGAGACAAGGACAGGTTGCTTACCTGTAACCATAGATCTTCGAGTGGTCTTCTGTGAATTCACACAGTTGGGTTATTCCTGCGCCTGCATAGAGCAACAGAACCTTCTGGAATCACTAGGCAGAATGTGCTTTGATACATTTTTGGCGGTAACTCCACCCATCCTAACGGTCCCTTATAAGGGATTCCCACCTAAATCCCCTCAGTTCCTTGAATGAAGCCACAATATGCAGCATTAGGAACATTAAGTATGTTGTATGATGTAGTAGGACATAGAGGGGAGGATGGGTGGGTCTGTGTGAATTCACAGAAGACCACTCGAAGATCTATGGTTATAGGTAAGCAACCTGTCCATCTTCTTTGTGGTCTCTGTGAATCACACAGTTTGGTAGACTGGCAAGCTTCACTCCAGGAGGAGGGTATGTCCTATACATATTGACACTAGTACCATGTTGCACAGTCAAACCTGAGAGTCTAGATAGCACATTCTTAAGAAAAAACTTATAAACTATAACATGAAAATATCAAATGACTTGGCACCATGAACACTCACTCATTGAATAGAAGACAAAAGTACAGCTTTCCAAAAGGCAGCCTCGTTCCTGGAACGAGAGTCAAGTCTGTAATGGGAAATGAAAGTCAAAGGTGATGACCAAGTTGCAGCTCTGCAAATGTCCTCTAGAGGCATCCCAGAGAGGAAAGCTGTTGAGGTGGAAACAGCTCTTGTCGAGTGTCCTCAAATCCATGGTAGTAGAGGCTTCTTTGCCAGTTCATAGCAGAGAGCAATGGTCGATGTCACCCACTTCGACAAATGTTGTGGAGAAATAGGTTCTCCAAGTCTCGATTCAGCATAAGACACAAACAGTCTAGGTGACTTCCTGAAGGAAGCAGTTCTCTGGATGTAAAAGGTGAGCGCCCTCCTGACATCCATGGAATGGAGGGTGCACTTGAGTTCGTCCTTCAGGTCCTCCATCAGGGCAGAGAGAGTGATGGACTGATTCAGATGGAAGCTGGACACCAGCTTTGGAAGGAAGGAGATGTCGGGATGGAGCACCACCTTATGTTTGTGGAAGGCAGTGTACGGAGGGTCCGATCGCAAGGCACAGAGCTCACCAGCTTGACGTGCTGGAGTTATGGCAATGAGAAAAGCTGTTTTCCAAGATAGGAGTCTCAAGTTGGTGGATGCCATGGGTTCGAAAGGACATCGAACCAGTTGCGACAGGACAAGTTCAAGGCTCCACGTCGGTGTAGGTTCAAGCACTGGAGGATGCAGGTTGGCATAGCCCCTCAAGAACTTCTTGACAGTCAGATCCGTGAAGGGGGACGGATGACCTCTAGCCTGGAATTCGACAGATACTGCTGCCAAGTAGCACCAGATCGATGAGATTGAGAGTCCTGTGGAAGACAAGTGGAGAAGGAAGTCTAGAACAGTCGGGATGGAGAACGGTTCAGTGATCAAACCTCGATCAGATAGGAAAGCCTCAAATTTCTTCCATTTGTAGTGGTATGACCTATGGGTAGCAGACCTCTGTGCAGCGTCGATGACAGCCTGGACCTCTGGAGGAAGGGATAGAGTAGAATCCGAGGCTATGGGTACAGTAGTCCTCTGTACAGATGATGGATTCAAGGCTGTAGTCTTCAAGCCGTCAGTCAAAGAGTCTCCACGTCTCGGTGTCTGACCTTGCCGTCCTGAATGGTGAGAAGATCAGGACGGGAGGGAAGTCGGATGAACCGGTGCCTGGATAGACGCAGCAGGGTTGCAAACCAAGGTTGGCGGGGCCACCAGGGAGTGATGAGGATGGCATCTGCTCAGTCCCGATGCAGCTTCGCGATTATCCTCATCAGCAGAGGAAACAGCGGAAAGAGGTAGAAGAGTGGTCCCGATCATCGGAACAGGAATGCGTCGCCCCTCGATCCCAGGGTGCGTCGCCTCGAGCAGAATTGGTAGCACTGAGTGTTCTCTGGGGCCACAAAGAGGTCGACCTGAGGAGATCCCCATCATCGGAACAGGTCTGAGGCTACCGCCTATGCAACCCCCATTTGTGGATGGAGAGGCTGGCATGGCTGAGTCTGTCTGCAAGAGTGTTCCCCAGGAAGATGGATGGATTGGAGAGAGATGTTTCTGCAGACACACCAATCCCAAATGTCCAGTGTGAGTTGGAGAAGCTGAGGGGATCTCGTACCTCCTTGCTTGTTTAGGTAGTACATAACTGAAGTATTGTCCATTACCACCAGAACGGTCTTGTTCATCACCAGAGATTCGAAGGCTCGCAGTGCCTTCAGCACGCCGAGAAGCTCCAGGATGTTGATATGGAGAGTCCGTTCTTTGGCATTCCAGGAACCCCGTATCTCGTAGGAGTCGAGATGTGCTCCCCATCCCAGCATCGAGGCGTCCGTTGTCAGAGAGACGTCTGGTTGAGGAGGGTCAAAGGGCATGCTCGACAAGACATTGCTTGGCACCAACCACCAGTCCAGAGACTGAAGAACCGGTTGAGGCATCGTGAGCAGTTTCTTTGGAGAGTTGCGAAGAAGGTTGAAGGCTTGCAGGAACCAATGTTGGAATGGACGGAAATGGAGCCTGGTGAGACGAGTCACATATGTAGTAGAAGCCATGTGCTCCAGAAGTACCTGGATTGAATAGGCAGGGAGTCTTCAGGAGTGATGGCAGGCATGGATTAGAGACCGGAGGGTGTCGAATCGGTCTCGAGGTAAGTAGGCCGCGGCCATACACGAGTCCAGTCGGGCCCCAATGAACTGGATCATTTGAGCTGGTTGGAGCTGTGACGTCTCTATGTTGACAACAAGTCCCAGGTAGTCTAAGACATCTAAGGTGAGGTTGATATCGCGTTCGAGCTGATGTCGAGAGTTCGCCACAAGCAGCCAGTCGTTGATGTAGGGGAAGACCACTACTCCCCGTTGGCGTAGGAAGGCTGCTATCACCGCCATGCATTTCATGAAGACTTGTGGGGCAGTAGAGTCCAAACGGCAGGACCCTGAACTGGAACATCTCGGTCTCGATCTGGAATGCCAGGAACCGTCTGTGGGATGGGTGGATCCCGATGTGGAAGTAGGCATCCTTGAGATCGATGGACACAAACCAGTCGTCCTGCTGCAGGAGCGGAAGGATGGAGGCCAAGGTGACCATCCTGAACCTCCTTGGCTCTATGTACCTGTTCACCCCATGAAGGTCGAGAATGGGAGGGAGACCACCGTCCTTCTTTGTGACCAAGAAATACCTCGATAAGAAGCAGAGATGGTGGAGAGTGGGATCCACGGGTTTGATGGCCCCCTTCTGCAGCAGCGTCTGCACTTCCTAGAAGAGGGGAGGGGAAGGCGGTGTTGATCAAACCCAACCTGTCGGAGGTAGAGAGTCGAATTCGATCCAATAGCCGTTCTGGATGATTTGAAGTACCCAGAGGTCTGATGTTATTGAAGACCAGGCTTCTTGGAAGTTTCACAATCCCCGAAGAGTGGTGTCTAGGGAGAAGAAAGAGAGAGTGTGAGATGGAGAGTTAGAATTTCCTCCAACCTTGATCTTTTGATCTTTGTCTTGGTGGTGGTTGGTATCTGGAGGTTGACCCTTGGCTCCTCACTGATGAGGCTGGAGAGGGAGAGAGTACGTATTGGGATCAACAATACGACTGGCCAGAGAACCCCCGACAGAACTGCTGGCCTGATGAAGAGGTCTGCCAGGTGGTGTGTCCCCTAGGATGGTAATGAGGAGGTGGCCATACCAAATTTTCTAGCAGTGGTCCTCATCTTCTGAGTAAGTTCAAGCTTGTCATCAGTAGACCCATTGAACAGCCCGGACTCATCAAATGGCAGATCCTCAATAGTTGCCGAAGCCTGTGGGGTGAGGCCCGATGATCGGAGCCACGCATGCCGACGCAGGGCAATAGATCCTGATACCGTCTTGGCAGCGCAGTCGGCAACATGTCAGGCCGAGTTCATCTGTTGTCCAGTGAGTGATTGTGCCTCCGCCTGGATCGCCTCTGCCATTCGACGCCTCTTCTCTGGGAGACCTTGAATGAGGGGTGTCATCCTCTCCCACAGCACCTGTTGATAGGCCCCCATGCAGGCTGAGTAGCTGGCCACACGAAAACTCAGTCCAGCCACCGAATAGATCTTTTCCCCCATGATGTCAAGTTTCCGACCCTCCGGGTCCAGCGGGGTTGATTGGGGCCGGCGCTGCCTCCTATCTTGAGATGCTTTGACCACCACCGAATTTGGCTTCGGGTGGTTTTGAAGCCAGTCAATGTGCTCACCCCCAATTCGGTACAGTCGGTCGATCTTCTTGGAGATAGGCTGTATAGAGGAAGGGTTCTCCCAAGACCCTTGGGCGAGCTTCAGCAATGATGGCAAAACTGGAATCGAGGCCGTAGGGGGAGCCCTAAATTGAATCCGATGGAATATTGGGTCCACCGGTTCGGCCACTTTCTCCTCCACCTTCAGATCCAGAGCATGAGACATCCAGACCATCTGCTCTGAAAAAGCACGGATGTCATCAGTGGGTGAAGCAGAATCATCATCAAGCAACTCTGGTCTGGGAGATGGCAGACAGGGTTGGTATAGGTCCCAGGAAGCAGATGAAGATGATGTCAAGCCCTCAGGTGATTGACTACGATTGCCCTGAAGCAGAGAGGTGGTGCGTGGTGGAGGCTTTGGAGGACTGCGAGGCAGAGGTCGGTGTTCAGGGCGTGGAGGGACTTGATTCTCCACGTCCTTCCTCGGGATGGACCTCGGTTCTTCCAGCTGAAATGGTCTGGGAGAGCGACAAACTGAGCAACTCGCAATAATATTCCTGAGGTCGTCACCACGAGAAGTCAGAATTTGGGAGCCCGTGGGTGACATGAATCCAGTATGGCAAATGGACCGGGCAAGGTCGTAAGCAGTATAGGCCGGTACGTCTTCATGAATGGTGGTAGGAGATGATCGGCCTTGAGCCAAGACCTCGGACTCGACAACTTTGACGTTGACATCAGAGGAAGACCGTTCCAGAAGTTGAGCCCGAGAAACGACAAGGGTGGGTGATCGGCCAAGCCGTTGTGGTGACCTGTCCATCTCAGCACCAGACGGAACCTCGATAGCCACTATTTCCACAGATCCCGGTGGAGTAAGTGAACGGCGAGGAACGCCAGCCTCCGTAGACGCCACAACAGATGGTTTGGAGAATGTAGCCTCGGTATCAGCCTGTTGGTGTGGAGGTGGGGGGACCACAGGAGGATCGGTGGAAGACTTAGCCTTTTTAGAAGCCTCCTTGGATTTACTCTTCGACTTGGAGGTGTCGTCATGTCGAGAGATATGCTTTTCCTTTCTCTTCTTTTTAAGAGATTGAGAGGCCTCAGCAGAAGTACTCGGACGACTCACAGGTTCAGTAGACACCCGATCTCGAGGGATAGCCTTCGAGGTGGAAGGTTCCTGGTCCCGAGCCGACGCCGGTCGAGATCAATCCCGAGCCAAATCCGAAGGAGCATGCTTGTGCGAAGTACGCACAGCCTCAGGGTCAGAAGCCGTCGAACGACGTCGGGATGGGCTCCGAGAACGGTGACGCTTCAGGCCCGTAGACTTTGGAGATGGAGTACGGCCTCGTTTTTGGGGCTCTGAGGCTGGAGTGGAGGCCGGGGCCGACACAGAGGCAGGAGTCGAAGTCACAGCCGGTAGTAAGGCTTTTTCATACAGAAAGGATTTAAGCCGAGAGAGCCTGTGCTTGCAAGCCTGAGGAGTAAAGGCCTTGCAATGCACGCATGAGTCAAAATTATGGGTCTCCCCAAGGCAAATCAGGCAGCGGGAATGACCATCCACGCTTAGAAGTTTAACCTGACATATTACACATCTTTTAAAGGCCCCTCTTCCAGACATGTTTACTCACGAGATGTCAAGTACAGAAGGAAAATCCAGAGAATTGTCAAAAACAGTCCAGGTCAATAGCGATAGTCAGAAATAGAATGCCAAATCCAAGGGGGTGAGAGAAATCGTCGTCAATAGCCAAGCGGTGCAGGTCAAGAGCGAAAATCATAGAATCATAGAATTGTATAGTTGGAAGAGACCATGAGGGCCATCCAGTCCAACCCCCCTGCCATGCAGGAATACACAATCAAAGCATCCCTGACAGATGGCCATCCAGCCTCTGTTTAAAGACCTCCAAGGAAGGAGACCACACCACGCTCCGAGGGAGTGTGCTCCACTGCTGAACAGTTCTTACTGTCAAAAAGTTCCTCCTAATGTAGAGGTGAAATCTCTGTTCCTGGAGCTTGCATCCATTGTTCCATGTTCCAGTCTCTGGAGCAGCAGAAAACAAGCTGGCTCCATCCTCAATGTGACACCCCTTCAAATACTTAAACAGGGCTATCATATCGCCCCTTAACAGTCTTTTTTCCAGGCTAAACATACTCAGCTCCCAGAGAAATTTCCACCTCTGGTACCAACATTTCTGTTAGGCATCAGCTCCTGTCTGATCTTGGAAGCTAAGCAGGGTCAGTCCTGGTTAGTACTTGGATGGGAGATTGCCAACGACCACCAGCTTCTTGGTAACTGCTGTCAAGTCAATACAGATTTATGGCAACCCTATGAATGAGAGACCTCCAAGTCACCCTATCATCAACAGCGCTGCTCGGGTCTTGCAGACTCAGGGCCATGGCTTCCTTGATTGAGTCTATTCATCTGTAATGGAAGCTTCTTCTTTTCCTACTACCTTATCAAACATCACAGTGGACCCTCTGTATCCACAGGGGGTTGGTTCCAGGACCCCCTGCAGACACCAAGAAGTGTGGATACTCAAATCAGCTGCCACTGGTCCTGCCTGGGGAACTGAGAATGCTTCCTGAAGCCGTTACTGCCACCTCAGGCTCGTATACCCCACCCAGGCAAAACGAAGACACTTGTGGCATGCAGGAAGAAGAAAAGGAGGAGCAAGCCCCCACAGGCTGGGGTCCGGTGGGGCAGCTGAGGTGGTGGAAGCATGCAGGGTCTGCTCCTCCTACTGCTATCTGCCACATGCCACCCTCCATGCCTCAGTTTCCCCCACCTGCCCTCACCTGCTAACTGGGCCACAGAGGCTATCGCTGCTCTGGCAGGGCTTCTTCTTCACAGGGAGGTACCCAAGTCTGCCCACCACTGCCACTGCACCCTACTCCTGTGTGCAAGTGGCTGCTCCAGGAGGAGATGGCTCCATGAAGAGGGCCAGGGCTCTGCCATCACCTCCTCCTCATCCTACATTGAGTGCTCCTGCCTGGGGAACCAAGCATGCTTCCCATAACCACTGTTGCCGCCTCGGCTTCCCACGCCCCAGCCTGGGGCATCATCGGTGCTGCCCGTGCAAAACAGAGATAGGCAGGAGCAGAAGTAAAATGCCAAATCCAAGGGAATGAGAGAAAATCGAAGTCAAATATCAGAGCCAAGTCAAAACCAGTGAAAGCGAAAGTGAAATAACTAGCGAACAAAGATTCCTTCAAGCTGCTAACGTGGCGGAAAGAAAGGAACTGAGGGGATTTAGGCGGGAATCCCTTATAAGGGACTGTTAGGATGGGCAGAGTTACCACCAAAAATGTATCAAAGCACATTCTGCCTAGCGATTCCAGAAGGTTCCGTTGCTCTGCGCAGGCGCAGGAATAACCCAACTGTGTGATTCACAGAGACCATGAAGAAGATCTGTAATTCACATCAGGGATCCCAAATGCATGCCAATAGTGAGAGACAATTGCATTTACTTAAATGTCACTTAAAATATATACCTGTATGTATATGCATTTAAAACAAAGAAATAATCACTGTTGAATTCTAATCAATCCTTCTTCATTACCAAGAACACACAGGAACCTGCCTTATGTCAAATTAGATCTGTCTAGTTTAGTATTGCTAACATTGACCAGCAGAGGGTCTCCAAGATTTCTGATAAGAGTAATTTCCAAACATACCTGTTGTACCACCACAGAGCTATGCTTTCCAATCACAGAGTAGTTATTATAGCCCAGTAAATTGGCTTTCTGGAATCTTCCCTGCTTTTCATATTGCTTTTCAAAGTGTCTAGTCCACATATGATCACACATCTGAGTATTTTCAAATCAAAGCTTTATTTACAAAATCTGAAAGCAGTTACTTAAGCAGAATATTCTTTCAAATATTATAAAAATATTCTTACTTATTGACTCGGTATGGAACTATAAGATAAACGCTGTCAAAAAATCAATTATGTTTAAAACATGAGCTTCATCAGCACAAAAAACAAGTTTGATGCTTAGTTAAAAGATTAAGTTATTTAAAATTGCAAAAAAATTGTAAGAGCATTAGATAAGCTTTCAACAAACATGTTACTGAACAGCTCTTCCGGAGTACCAGGCTAAGCTGAAGACAATAGTTTTACATATGAAATTAAAAACAAATAAATCTGAGTAACAGCAACTATTACAAAACAAAATGCTGTTTTTTAGATATAGTCTGCTAGGTAGCAGCAAGTTGGTTCTTCAGACACCATCCACATCATAGTATTATGTGTTTTAGAATAAATGGCTATAGTCAAAACAATAGCTTTCAACTGATTGTATCAGGCTCATCAACTGCCCAGTGTGCCACTGCATCATGCACAAAAGGCAAAGAAAGATTCACACTTAAAATTGATGATGCTCAGGAGCAGAAGATAACAAAAATGGGTTTTAAAAATTAAATAGACACTTACCAATACTATCCTCCATTTCCTGAGACATCCGGAATTCCAGAGCAAATGCTGCAAAGGAAAGAAAGAGAAACAAACTCACAAATAACATTAAACCACAACTTCATTTAACATTAGGAGGTAGAATGTTCAAATACACAAATTCTACACCCAAATCGCTAGAATAGATTTTCCACTGACTTGCTGAGGGTGACCAGAAGAGCTCCTCTCTAGCCTGAAGGAGGGAAGGGAGTGGGGATCACACCCACTAATCCCTTTTCATTTGTGGCCCCAAACCTTTAGCAAGAAAACCCTTCATGTCCTCATCCATTATTGAGAATTTCTTACCACCTGGCTTTTTTGGATAGCTTTGGAAGTAGCTGACTGTCAGTCATTTACTGCTCTTTGGGTAGCACCTGTGCTACTTTTTGTTGTCTGCTTACTACATACAGCCAGCATCAGTTCCAAGGATTGAGGGGGGAACCCTTGGACCACTTTGTCTCAATGGTCCCTATTCTAAGTGGACCCCTTCCTCCTCCTCCTCCTCATAGGTGCTGTCCAGCACTTGTTCCCCCTTTGGACTCAACAGACATCCCCTCCCAGAGAGACCGAGAAAAGGTATGCTAAAGTTACTGTTACATCTATATGCTTCCCTCATTTTAATCTTGCTTGGAGATCAGCGGGTGGTGAAGGCAAGGAAATAAATAATGGGGGACAGTGGCTACCCAGCAGAGGTGCTGGCCTTGGTAATGAAAACTATTTTTGCTGACTCTTTGGCCTGCTACACTGCATGTGCTCATGTACCCTACAAACACTGTGCATTATACATGCACATGTAACACACACACACACACACACAAGTTGCCCACAAGTCACATCCTGAGTGATACAAGATACTTAGGGCCCATCTACACGGTAAAAAAAAATATGAACACCGTTCGGAAGATTGCTCTTCCGTACACATGGCCGTTTGGATTCATATGTGCCATTCAGAAGGGGGGCTAGTGAATCCCCCGTAAACTACGTGGATTTGGCGTTCGGAAGGAGTAGCGGATCTCGGCATAAAATCTGTACAGCCGAGCAAATGGCTGGTGGTCTGTACACCCTGTTCGTACACATACGAGCAGGCAGTGTAATCTGATTGGCTGACCAAGTAGAGGGGGTGGGGCTAGCAAGGAGGGGAATTGGGAGCACTCAGCATGTTGGATTCCCGGTTAAGTGAGAGTCCGGTAAGTCCATGAATTTTATATATATTTATTTTTATTTTACATTGTAAATAGGGAAAAACGAATGTCTGCAAAGCAGGTACCTTTTTAAAAAAAAAATTTAAAAAAGCAGCGGGAGATTTAAAACTGCCGCTTGGCTTGCTCGCTCCAGCCAGCTGGGGAAGGGGGATCATGCGGAGTTTAGGGGGGGTCAAAAATTGTGTAGGCAGATCGTATGCATACGAACGACTGCCTATTCACATTTTTTACCCCCCAAACAGATTTTTTTTAATCATATAGACGGACACTTAGTTTCCAGAAATCTATTACCACCATGACACTACTGTTCCACGGTGGTGGGATTGCATGCTCCTGTGAAACAACAGGCTACGCTGATGGTAGCAGTCCTTCTAGTAGGGTCTCCCATGTCAGGCTTTTGCTCAGGAGCCAGACTAAATGTGTCAAACTGTTCCTGGGCAACAGCAGTAATGGTAAACCCCTTTTGAATGTCTTTTACCATGAAAACTCTATGATGAGATAATCAAAAATGAAACAGGAGATAGCACCAGAAGATGAGATTCCCAGGTTTGAAGGCACTCGACGAGCTACTGCAGTAGAGCAGAGGACAACTATGAGTAGTACTGTGGCTAATGACACAATTGGACTCAAGCCGAAAGGACATTCAGCTGTTACCATGCTCATAGGTGAAAGGAAGGTCCAAAACTGCATACTACATATTATAGGAAAATAATAATAATAATAATAATAATAAAAATTATTTATACCCCGCCCCTCTGTTAAAACAATTGGGGCGGCTTACAAAATTTAAAATACAATACAAATAAAATCCCTAAACACCCCCACTCCCACCCTCCCCCATAAAAAAACATTAAACAAATATAAATTAAAAACAACTAATCTAAAATCACATTTAAAACTATAAATACAATAAAATATAATAAATGGCCAGCAGGCTAGAAGAGACCAGGATCCCCTGAGGCCGGGATCTAATTAGGAAAGGCCTGCCGAAAGAGATCCGTCTTTAGTGCTTTTTTAAAGCCACTCAGGCTTGTTATCTGACGGATCTCATTCGGCAGGTCATTCCACAATTTGGGGGCGATTACCGAAAAGGCCCTCTGGGAGGTTGCAGACAGCCTAGATTTTTGTGGCTGAAGCAAATTCCTCCCAGAGGACCGGAGTGCGCGGGGAGGATTGTATGGGAGGAGGCGGTTCCGGAGATAAGTTGGACCAATAAGTTGGACCCATTTAGGGCTTTAAAGGTAATAACCAACACCTTATACTGGGCCCGGAAACTGATTGGCAGCCAGTGGAGAGATTTTAATACTGGAGTTATATGGTCTCTCCGAGATGTTCCCGAGACCACTCTGGCTGCCATATTTTGTACCAACTGAAGTTTCCGGACCAAGCATGAGGGCAGCCCCATGTAGAGCGCATTGCAGAAATCTAGACGGGAGGTTACCAGAGCATGCACCACAGTCTCGAGGTCCCTTACTTCCAGGAAATGGCGCAGCTGGCGTATCAGCCGAAGCTGAGAAGGCTGAATCAGGGAAAGCTAAGCATAGAATATGAGAAGGCTGAATCAGGGAAAGCTAAGCATAGTAAAACAAGGTAACATATAAACACTCAAATACTTGGGGTGATTGAGCTAAAGTGGACTGGCATGGAACATTTTCAGTCAGATGATTATACAGTGCTTTCCTCAAGAAATGAAAAGCTAAAAAGAAATGGGGTGGCATTAATAGTGAGGAGAGATGTAGCAAAAGCAATGAAAGGATATAATGAAAAGCTTGAACAAAACATATCAAAAAAATTTCAGAGAAAACCCATCAGTATAACCATGGTCCAACTTTATGTTCCAACTGCAGTGGCAGAAGAAAAGGAAATTGAAAGATTCTATGCTGGAGTCCACGAGGAAATTGATCACACACCAAAACAGGACTTCTTGTTAATCATAGGTGATTGGAATGCAAAAGTAGGAAACAGAGCAAAATCAAAAACGGTAGGAAAATTTGGCCTAGGATCAAGAAATGAAGATGATTGAATTCTGCAAGGCCAACAGTTTGTTCATTACAACAAACACATTCTTCAAGCAACCTGAGAACCAACTGTATACACAGACATCACCTGATGACCAAAATAGAAATCAAAATACTACATAACTGGAAGCAGAAGATGGAGAAGCTCCATTCTCTCTGCAAAAATAAGACCAGGAGCACACACACCATGACCTGCTAATATCAAAAAATAAGAGTAAAGCTAGAGAAGAATATTAAACCAACCATCATGCCAAAATAACAACCTGGAGAGTATCCCTGTAGAATTTAAGGATAATGTAAAAAATTGATTTATATTATTAAGAACTCTGGACTGAAGACATAGTCAGGAAGGAATACAAAAAGACACCAATTGCAGTCAAAAAGGAAGAGAAGCCTCAATGGATGACAGAGGAAACTCTTCAAGCAGTTGAGAAGCAAAACTAAAAGGTGATGGTCAGAACCCTTAATACAATGGTTCAGGACTTGTGAGCAAGAACAAAGAGAACTAATGTAATCAATGCAAAGAAACAGAAGATAACAACAACAAAAAAGGAAGAACAAGAGACTTCTTCCCAAGATCTGAGAAATCAAAGGGAAAATTAAACCAAGAGTGGGGATGCTCTATGACCAGCAGAGGAACACATTACATGATAAATGAAAAGATGGTAGAAATGAAAGAATAAAAAAAAAACTGAAGGGTTCTGCCAAAAAATAACCAGGATAAACCAATCCCACTTCCAATTATAAAAGAGCAACAATATGAAATAAAAGGATAACTAAACCCTGGAACAGAGAATCCAAGGGTAAAAATACCCCACTAGAAAGTATACAAATGCTACAAATAAGTATTTAAAGATAATAAAAATACCAAAAATCAAGGCCAAAAAAACCTGACCCCTGAAGTAGATGAGTCAGTAAAATTACTAAAAGGGTGACAATACCCCACTGAAAAGTATGCAAATGCTAAAAATAAAATATAATAATAGTAAATAATAAAAAGTCAAGGCCAGAAGCGTTTCAACAACAGTCTTCCTCAGTGGCCTACAAGCATTCAACAGCTCACACAATGTGACTGCTCAATTCAAAAACAACAAGGTACTTCTGCTCACAGAGTCTTCTATATAACCAGCTGAACTGGTGATGGGAATGATCCTGCCAAGACTCAAGAAAAGATCCTAAGGAAACCTTAGGGTGTGGAAGGACAATGAAAACTCAAACCAACCACTTACACCCCCATCTTTACCCACCAGGGGTACAGATTTACCAACCATGTGTCACTTTGAGTACCAGTCTTGGTAGTGGTTTTATATACTCAGTATTAGATATCCCATCAATGCACAAGAATTTAAATGAAGTTCTTCTCCTGTTCACAGAACCTTTTCTATAACCAGTCAAACGGTAGTGGCAACCATCCTGCCAAGACTCAAGAAAAGAACTAAGGGGAAATTTAAGGTGTGGAAGGACAGCAAAAGACTCAAACTAGCCAATTCACATTTTCATTTAAACCCACCGGGGATTCAGATTTCAAACAATGAATCCATTTGAGTTCCAATATTGAGTTCCAATAAAACAATATCCAATATTGTTTTATGTTTTTAGTATTGGATATCCCATCTATGCACCAGAATGTGAATGAATCATAAGTATGATGTTTCTCAAGAAAATGTTTTACCAATGGGGCTTCTATTTTATGGTTTTTGATACAACTTCTGTGTTCTGTGATCTGAGTTCTTATCGCCCTGCTGGTAATCCCCACATAAATTAATTTGCAAGGACATTCAATTATGTATATGACATTTTTACTAGCAGATGTAAAAAATTTGTATATTTCATAACTTCTACCATCAGCAATATTCACAAAACATTTCAGATTGTTGCTGTGTCTGCATACCGAACAATGTCCACAGATGTAATGTCCCTTGGCAATCACACGATTTTGACCAACCGGAAAATCAAAATCTGCCCGAACTAGTATATTCTTGATGTTTTGAGTACGTTTATAGGCAAACATAGATTTCTTTTTATATCTGGGTATATTTTCCAGCAAGTGTCAATGTTTCATAATACTTTCTTTAACCCTCTGTGAATGTGTGTTAAAAGTCAGTGGTATAACCACCCTTTCGGGAGCTCTCTTAGATCTGGAATCAAACAGAAGCTTCTTTCGATCTAACTTACGAACCTTGTCTTGTGCCTCTTTTATAACCTTTAAGGGATACCCTTTCTCCAAAAATTGGAGGCATGTAATATTCGATTCCCTTTCAAACCCTTCCAGTGTTTTACAATTTTGTCTAATGCGTAGGAATTGTGAATACAGAAGGTTATTTTTAAGAGGCGTTGGATGATAGCTGTCATATCTTAAAAATGAATTAACATCCTTTGGTTTTCTATATAAGTTCTATATAAGTTCATTTCAAATGAGCCCCTATTTGTTTGAATGTTTATATTTAAGAAATTCACTGTAGATGTATTATATACCATATCAAATGTGATGCTTTCATGGATACCATTAAGAAAAACCATAAACTCCTTGAGAGAAGATTCAGATCCCACCCATATACAAAAAATATCATCTAAAAATCTTTTCCATGTATATATATGGGGAGGAAAACTCATTGCTTAATATATAGGAACGTTCAAAATGGTCCACATATAAGTTTGCCAACTCTGGGGCAAACTTACAACCCATTGCCACCCCAGAGGTTTGCCAGTAGAATTGGTTACCGAACTTAAAATAATTCTTAGTTAAAGTTATTTCAATGAGGTGTAACAGAAAATGAATAGGGGGAAGTCCCATAGATTTAGACAACATAGCTGCTTCTAAGATCTCCAAGGCCTCATTCTGGGGAATGTCAGTGTAAAGTGATATGACATCCAATGTCACCAAGAAAAATTCCTCTACAGGTGGTGTTAGTTGTTCCATATATTTAACAAACTCCTTGGTGTCTTTTATATATGATGGTATATCCGGAATTAGAGGTTTCAGAAAAGATGAAATATATGTAGCCAATGGTTCCAGGATAGATCCACAGCCTGATACAATAGGTCTACCTGGAGTAGGAATTTTATCCTTATGTATCTTAGGAAGTAAATAAAATAAAGGAATTCTACCTGGGGAATCCAGTAAATAATCATAAACATTAGTTTTTATATACCCCATATTTAATGCCTCTTCCAGAGAGATTTTAATCAACTTCAAAATATCTTCTGTCGGGTCTTTCATAGATTTCTTGTAGTGTTTTTCATTTGATAATTGGCTGTATGCCTCTATTTCATAATCTTTCCTCCCCCATATGACTATAGCCCGTCCTTTATCCGCTGGTTTAATTATTATATCTTGCCTTTTTTGCAAGTTCTCCAGAGTAGCTTGATGTAGTTTAGATAGATTGTGCCATCTATTAGATTGGGAGGTAAAGATATCCTGCATGTCCTTTAACACTTTGTCTTGAAAGACCTTGATGTATGGGTCGTCTATATTGAGGTTAAAGTTAGATTTTTTTAAAAAAAAAATCTTATATCTATTGCAGTAATGACAGGACCACTGCATTAATGTTCCATTTAAGCAAAGTGATGCTCAAAATTCTACAACAAAGACTTTTACCATATATTGAGTGAGTATGCCAGATGCTCAAAGCTGGGTTCAGGAAAGGAAGAGGCACTAGGGATCATATTGCAAACATATGGTGGATGATGGTGCACACCAAAGAATTTCAGATGAAAATCTGCCCATGCTTTATAGATTATTGCAAAGCATTTAATTGTGTAGCTCATGAAAAATTATACACTGCTCTTAAAAAAATGAGTGTGCCACAACATTTAATTGCCTGGTGTGTAATCTGTACTCAGGATAAGCAGCTATCAGGACAGAATACAGAGAAACAGAATGGTTTCTAATTAGCAAGGGGATCAGGCAAGGCTGCATTTTATCACCCTATCTATTTAACTTGAATGCTGAACATATTTTACAATAAGACTTGGAGAAGGAACCAAGAAACCTGGAGGAAGAAAATTAACAAATTAAAATAAAAATAGCGAAGACTTGGAATTATAACTGAAGAAAATTAAGGAAGAGAGTACAAAGGCAGGTTTACAGTTGACCATTAAGAAAAAAAAATGACCACAGATTACTTACATAATTTTAAAGTAGATGATGAAGGACTTTTTCGGACAAGCTAATTGTAGCGCTAGCAGCCTCGCCACGTTGCGAGGCTGCAGCGCTGCAGGGCGTCCCTTTCGGATATATCACTGAATATTAATGTTAGGATTGTCTATGCCATTGTATTTCCAATTTCTGTATACGGTTATGAAAGCTGGACAGTGAAGAAAGCTGATAGGAAGAGAATCAACTCATTTGAAATGTGCTGGAGAAGAGTTTTACAGATACTGTGAATCGCTAAAAAGACAAATAAAATGGGTCCTAGAGAAATCAAGACTAAAAGCCAAGATAACTAAACTGAGACTGTCGTACTTTGGCCATATCATGAGTGTATGGCTTTGCATGCTTGCGATCTTGGGGGGAAAATGTGGAGAAAAATGAAAGCTGCTGCAAATTGGCATTAGTGTGCATCAATACACATTTTATAGCCTCGTATAGACAAGCCCCTTGTTTACAAGTAGGACTGCACTCTGAGAAGCCCAATTCTGTCTTTAAACAAGGTGTGCTATGAGAAAGGGCATTGTGGAGATTATCAGACATGCTAAAAATGGCATTATAACGATGCCAGATCGCTAAAGGGCTCTCTTTTCAGATGATGTTGTTCCCCACTCGTAATGCACCCATTCTGCTGCTGTTCCACTGGCACTGCTTTTTATTGACAGGAGAAGCCATCAATAGATCCCCCCATTCCATTTTGTGATAGATTTGACAGCGACTGAAAAGGGGCCCCGTTTCGCTGGCAAGATCCCAGCGTCAATGGGAGGTCTCTTCCAGAAAATTTCCTGGTGAGATTTGGGACATCAAGGTAAGTGACACACTTTATTAAAACTTCCCTGGTTTACTTGGAAGTTTTAAAGTGTGTTTTTGTGCTTGATGTCACTTTTTCTCTTGTATTTTGCTTTTTATTTTTGAATTTCTTGCACTCGCGTCTTCTCGTGAGAATCCACAGTATTTTACTCAAGGAAGTAAACAGAGCTCCGTTAGAGCTCCATTCACTCCTGTGCTGCCCTGTCGATGCCAGGAAAGGCAGGTCTGAAAACTTTTATTATTGTGGCGTGACAGGGATGGGAGAGGGACGGAAGAGGAGATTGTGGGACAGCAACACTTTTTTCGTTCCTGTCTGATAATCTCCTCTGTTTTCAAAGAAAAAAACATAGGGTTTTTGCTGTTGCTGTCACAACAGCAAATGCAAGAGCAGCCAATGAAATTTAGTGTCTGGTAGGTTTGTGGCAGAATTGCCAAGGCAGACTCCTCACTTCTAAAATTGCTCACAGGTATTTCGCAAACAGAATGTTACGAGATTACTGATACTTTTAGTGGGGGAAATTTTTGCAGAGCTTGGAATGTTACTTTCTTAAAAGAATTTCATGCCCATTGCTTGTTACAATGTTTTAAAAGAACCTATTACCACTAGCTGGACCTGGCATACCATAAACCATTAAAAAAACTCTCCCAAAATGCCTGGTTGACCTCACAACAACCCTGTAAGGTAGGCCAGTGGATTTAAATTCCTCCCCCCCCTTTCTCAGCATTCCACACTTTTCCTGGAATTGCTGAGGGTTACTTGCTCTGTTGCCCTAATGCTGCTGCTGCTGCCGCTGCCACCACCAGTTGACTGCCTGGGTTCTATTGCAGCAGTGGCAGCATTGTCCCACCCCTGCCAGTCGACTGTCTGAGTCTCAATCTGGGCCACAGACTGAGTGACAGGAGTGCATTGTGAGGTGGAGAGGGAATTTGCATGTGGCCACTGATTAGTTGGGTGTGTTTCCTGAGCAGCCAATCAGCACACTGGGAAAGACAACATACCCATTATACATATATATATATATATATATATAGAGAGAGAGAGAGAGAGAGAGAGAGAGAGAGATTACTGGCAACAAAATTCAAAAAGTATCTAATTACAGTGCTTGATATTTTTCCATTACCTTCTGTAAGTTTCTCATGTAAATGAACCATAAGTTTGATAAAAGAATGGCATAAAATGTGAAAAGTTCCTGTTGAAATGCCTCTAAAAATGCTTTTTTAAAGTAATGTTGATAAGAGGAGAAGGGCAGCTACAAAGATAGCAGCATTTTGAATATGTTGCAATAATTGCCCTGATTTCCTAATCAACAGTACACAATAATGCACAAGGTACTTCTGCCTATTTAAATTCAGGACAGAAAAAAAAGGGAATGATCCCAGGATCAGTAAACACAAAGGATGGTTCTACTGACCCATTCTTGGGTCAACCAAATGTAGAAAGACCCAGAGGCAGACAGCAGAATTATGGGAGAAAGGAGCAACAAAGATCACACTGACAGCCCTAACAAAAATATAAATAACTTTTTAAAAAAGACAAGCCTGAAATCATATCAGAAAATTTACATCAGATTAAGCAAGTGAAACAAGAACTTAGACAAGAATGGCTGGACTTTGAGCTTATGAGAAAATTTGACTCTATGAGCACAACAATGGAAGGCATGTAAACAATGGCAAATGAAGCAATGGAAGAGAATATTAATCATCAACAATTGATCAAGACCCTGTTTGAATGTTTTCTGGAAACACAGAACAGATTTAGACACCTTGGTGCCATTTACACGATGAAAATGTCCCGGGAAGAATTCGTGTCGATCCCTGGCAGCTTACACGTACATCGGGTCGGGTACGTGATTTTTGGAAGGGGGGCCACCTTTTATCCCTCAACCTGCGGGATTTCCAGTCCTGCGGGTTTTGCCAGTTTTTTAAAAAGTCACTGGAGGATTCGGAAAATTCGGAAATGTAAACAGCCTGGGACAAAATATCTCTGTACCAGAGGATGACCGGAAATGGTGAGTGGGGGCGGGCTTAGAGATCAGCGACCAGAAAAGGAGGGGTCAGTCACCCATTCAACAGATCCAGCCTCACCAGCTGAAAACAAAGGCATCCCTTCCAGCTGCACGAAGGTTTGTGTGTGTGTGCGTGTACTAAATCACCTTTTTAAATGGATTTCTACACTGCAAACCCTTCAGCTTTAACCTCTTCCACAACTGCATGTTACAAAGAGATCATGGTGGGCAGAGGGTCACCCATTCATCACCTGCCTTGATCACCTCCCTGGGTCTGAACGGGCACAGTAAAATATTCCAGCGTCTGAGCGAATGAACACATTTTTATTCCCCCCCCCAATGCAGAGTAAAAAAAAATGCCAGCATCTGTGTCTTTCAAAATGTCTGTCTGTCGCTGGCTTGAAATCTTCACTCTGCAGCTAAAACTCTGCTTTAAGGGTTAACATTTTAAAGAGACAAGGGGAATACCAAGCCTCCCTCCCCCACCTCACTCAGCTTGATTTCAAAAGGAAAGCACTCGTTCCTGCATCTGAGTGAAAGATCACATTCTGGGTCTTTCAAAATGCCTTCTGCTTAAAGGGTTGATATTTTAAAGAGACAAGGGGAATCCCAATCCTCTGCCCCCTCTCCCCCCTGCACCAGCCAGCCAATAGCATCGCTCGTGGCGCAGAACTCTAAAGGAAGTGCATCACCGAGGTTGTGAAAACATGACTAATTGCATCCTTGATTGACAGCCAAAAATGTGTAAACAGCAAAAGCACGGGATATATGAGTGCAGGACCAATAAAAACTTTTGTCATGTAAATATCAATCACAGGATCTTCCAGGATTTCCTAAAGAGTGACAACAATTGTATAAACAACGAGGGACGGATATGGGATCAGGAAGTCATGGTAAGCCCCGTGACAAAACTTGTCGTGTAACTGGCACCCTTGAAAATTCAAGAGAGAAAGAAGAACCTGAAACTGAAAGTCATAAAGGACCACCTGGAGGATCATACAGCAAAAAGCTCCTATTACTAACCCCCTTGCAAGTTTGGAAATTAAAGAGGATGACATCACGGCTGCCTACAGACTGCCCAGTCCTTCTAAACTTTCTAATGATAAACCCAAGAATGTTCTAATAAGTGTTAAAAACAAAAACAAAAGAGAGAAAGATGAGGGCTATTAGAAATATCAGATCATACAAACAGCTTCTACAGGACTTCTACCTCGGACCTGGCTGTTTTGTCCAGTTACAAATGTCCTATGGCCTTTTTAGTCATCAGCGTGCTTGCAGAAAGCGCGGGATGAGTCCTTCCTGAATCTTCGTTTGCGAAGAAAAGCCAGAGAGAGAGAGATTACAAAGCTAATACTGGGGCTTTCCTACCAAGCTCTTGATCATAACAAGTGGTCAGGTTGCAGTCTCCTATACCCTTGGGAAGCTACTACTT
The DNA here is from genome assembly GCA_030847615.1 of Gambelia wislizenii. Lineage (NCBI taxonomy): Eukaryota > Metazoa > Chordata > Lepidosauria > Squamata > Crotaphytidae > Gambelia > Gambelia wislizenii. The sequence goes on along the minus strand of JAUMIR010000010.1, from coordinate 16,864,632 downwards.
CTTTTTGTTGTTGTTGTTTAAGGTAAGGAATTGAAAGAACCAGAATTTTTTAAAGGCTTCAGGCTTCAGTACCTTTCCTGCAGTCAATCTTGACAGAGATTAGGCTGGTCCTGAGCTCCAAGTGGGAAGAAATAATATCCATGCAAGCTTTACACTCACAGACAGAAATATCAATCTACTCATTAATATACTCATCGAAAACATGCTTTTATATTTTTATTATTTTATTTTGCTTAACTCGTTGAGAGAACAAATGGTTGGGTCTTATCTGACTTCAATCAATTACTATCTATACCCTACCTTTTCCCCAGGACAGGTAGTAGGGTGGGGTTGTCATAAGCAGGCTAGCATATTATGCATGTTTAAACTTAAATATTACTTAAAGTTTTCAAAATTCAAAATTTATTAACAAGAACAAAAAACAAACAAAATACAATCAAATAATAAAGTACTTTTGATCAGTGTTCAAAATGTCTGTTTCATTGTGTCCATTTTTTAACATTTAATATAGATGCAAAGGCAGATATTCTGTGTTTCTATGAATTGCTGTTGTGTTCATTCAAGTCATTTTTTACTTATGGTGACCCTAAGGTGAACCTATCACAGGATTTTCTTGGCAAGATTTGTCAGAGTGGGTTTGCCTATGCCTTTGCCTTCCTCTGAGGCTGAGAGAATGTGACTTGCCTAAGGTCACCCCATGGGTTTCCATGGCCAAGCAGGGATTCAAACCCTGTCTCTACAGTCATAGTCCAACATTCAAACTACTACACTTAGCCAAAGCCACAGGATCTTAGTCAAAAGGCCGAGATTGAAACGATGTCACATATTCTTTTATTTTGTACCCTTTAGAATCAGTTGTAATCAACTTATCTCTCCTCTATTGAGGCATTTGCCAGGTCGATCAGAAAAGCTATATGTAAAAATCCTGTTAGAGGATATATGCCTGCATGTTCCTCTGTCAGTTGCTAAGTTTTTTCAATGGCTACCAAGATTAAAGAGAAAGAGGGAAGCTCTGAAAATCTGCCAGAATATTTGAAATGTACAGTATTGTAAAATTCAACTCATTCTCATAGGGTTTATAGGGAGGAGTTTGTTGAATGTTTAATTTTTCTTTCTGTATTTAGTATTCCTAATAATATACAATTTTGGTTTATTTTATTTCTTTTTACCATATCTTATTTTGCTTTGCATTTTATATTTTTATATTGTAAGATTTTGTTCATTATATTGTTGGATCTATAGACTGTAAAGTTGTAAGATAAATAAACACTCAAACCACTCCAGGAGCAAAGCTAGGACAGAAAGGACTACTGGTGGAGGGGGACTGCTGCTCACTGCGTTTAAACACAGGGTCTGTCACAGGTGGACCTGCCCACTTCCCTTGCAGTTCAAGTGATTTGGCCATGATCCAAATGTGCATCTTCTGATGGGGACATCAGGGTCTACCCACCATCAGAGAGGTCACTGAAGTTTGAACTGAGGAGGATTTGGATATGGATTCATAGTCACCCTCTGTGTCTGAAGCTGGTTCTGACCACTGAGGAGGAGTCAGAGAGTGGGAACAAGTGGGCCGCATAGTGTCCACGGATTTGTTGGAAGCATGTGCCAGTGGCAACTTGCAGAGGTTGGTATATGGATTGTGATGGGGCTTCCTCTACTGTTGTAATTGGGGCAACACATACTGTGAAGCTGCTGTCAGCAGTGTAGTTGTGGTCACAGTGGGTGCAGTGGAAGTCACAATATGTAGACATGGACCCAAGAGGCTGGGTCAGAAGCTTAGTGGATATGGTAGGACCTGGTATGGTAGGGGGGGCACAACAGGACTTGCAGATATTGTTGTCTGAGCAGAAATGGTTGAAAACTGCAAAGCGGCAGTAATGCCAAATTTGGGTGGTCAGGATAACAAAGCCATGGGCTGCTGTTGGGACCAGTGCAGGGGTGATGTGTGCTTGCTATAAGTGGTGACATCCCCAGGGTGGAGATGGGGATCAGTCCCACAGAGTTGGTGGTGCCCAAAATAGAGCATTCCCACATGAAGACAGAAGGGATTGCTTCAGGTAGGAGAAGAATTCTGACCAAGGATCTATGGAGGCTGGATTGTGGTAGTAGGAAGAAAATGCCACATTGGTTAATTACCGTGAAGGTGCATTCTAGAGGGGAGGGATGATATGGGTCCTTAGCTGTGGGTTACGTCAGTCACCACCCAGGTGGAAGCAGGAAGTTACATCAAGGTCTTTGTAATTCAAATCTCTTTGTTTTCTCCATCCTGAGTCCACGAGGCCAGTTCACTGACTAGCAAAGCCCTGAAAGAAAATAAGGAGAAATTGAGTAACATTGAACAGCCTGAGGACAACATTACAGGCAGTTGCCCTATTTCAGGATACGTTCTAGGATGCAATCACTGGGTGGGGAAGGACCCGTATCATCCCTCCCCTTTACAATGCACCTTCACGGTAAGTAACCAATGTGGCATTCTCTGAGGGGAGGGGATGATACGGGTCCTTAGCTGTGGAACATGCCCAAGCCAGACTGAACAAGAGGGTGGGAAGTGACTGTGGAAAAGGAAAACTATCAGTCATTGATCACCTCCTGGAGCACTCTGCGGCTGAAGGTGGCTTCAGCGGACTGGAATTTGTCCACCTTATAGTGCCTGATGAAGGTGGAAGGAGTGCTCCAGGTCATGGCCCTGCAGAGTTCTGCTAGGGAGGCGTTGGTGGAAAAAACGGCGGTAGTTGCCACCGATCTGATTGAGTGAGCTGTGACTCCCAAAGGCCTGGGGAGCTTGGCTGAGTCATAGGCCTCAAAGATGCAGGCCTTTATCCAGGTGGAAATAGTTTGTTGCAAGGCTCTGGATCCCATCAATGCTGGTGAGAAAGAGACAAACAGGGAATAGCAACGCCAGAAGGGGGCCATGCCACTGATGTAAATCTTCAAGGTCCTCCTGACATCCAGCTTATGCCACAGCCTCTCATTTGGGTCCATTGGGTTTGGAAAGAAGGAGGGCAAAACAATTGGTTTTGACACATGGAACTCAGAAATGACCTTTGGCTTGAACGAAGAGTTAGGGTGAAGTGTCACAACATCTTTGCTGAAAGAACAGAGGTGTTCTCTCACTGAGAGTGCGGCTAGCTCTGAGACTCCCCAAGCCAAAGTGATGTCCACTTCCAACGGGCCGAACCTGGCCTGAATTCTTTGAAACACCTCCTGGTTCAGTTCCCATTCCCCTGAAAGGACCAGGTTCCTGCTCAAGTAATGTACTTGCTGATTGAGCTCCCCCTGGAGGTACTGAGCAGTGAGAGACAGCCTCTAGCTGTAGGGACCTGGATCTCAAGCCACCCTGCTTCGCTATGTAAGAGTGGGCTGTAGTGTTGTCTGTCATTACCATTACATGTCGATTCTTTAGGAGAGCTGTAAAGTGCTGGAGGGCCAGGTGCTCTGCCTGTAGCTCCAGCCAGTTGATGATGTGCAGGTATGCTCCTGAGGGCTCCAGAGCCCCTGTGTCACTTGCCCTTGGCAGTGGGCACCCCAGCTCTGCAGGCTCACATCCAAGGAAAAAAAGAACCAGCTGTGTGATCGTGAACGGGGACCATTTGGATATTGAGCTCTCCTTGGTCCACCAGACCAATGAGTTCTTCACCTGCTGAGGGGTAAGAAGGAGGAGGGACCTCCTTAGTGTGATCTCCTTCTGATAGGGGATGAGAAAAGCCTGTAGGGGTCTGGAGTGGAAACGTGCCCAGGGAACCACCCCAATTGCCGAAATCATGAGGCCTAGCAACTTGGCCAGTGAGGACGGAGGAACTGTCCTCTGTGATCTGACCGAGTGCCTCCTGCCGGAGCACTGCCTGGCGCTCCTGAGAGAGGGTAAGTTTGAATTTGGAGGTGTCCATCTGTACGCCCAGGTGGATGATGGTGCATGCAGGAGTCAGGTTGCTCTTTTTGAAATTTACCAAAAAACCGTGTTCCTGCAGGTAGTGAACTGTGGTCAGCAGATCCCTTCTCGCCTTCGACAGTGAGGAGGCCCTGAGCAGGATATTGTCCAGGTAAGGATATAGATGGATTCCCTGGGACCTCAAGTTGGCTATTAGGACCACCAGGACCTTGATGAAGACTCTTGGCACAGAGGCCAGACCGAAGGGTAGAGCCCTGAACTGGAAGTGCTGATCCCCGAATGTGAAGCGGAGGTTATTGCCTGCTGTCCTTGTGAATCATGATGTGCACGTATGCTTCTGATAAATCCAGGGAGGTTAGAAAGTCTCCCAGTCGTAGGGCCTCCCTGATGGACGTGAGAGTCTCCATCCTGAATCATTTGTAGGTAACACAGGAGTTGGTGTAATTTAGGTCCAGGATCGACCGGAGGGTGCCGTCCTTCTTTGGAACCGTGAAGAAGGAGTACACCTCTGAGAAACATTTGAGATTCTGACACCTCTTCTATGGCGGCGATGTCCTATAGTGAGATATGGCGGTTTTTTTGGGGGGGGGAGTGGGGCAGGGAGGAATCATTGGTCTTGTGTTGAACTCGATCCGGTAGCCCTAGGCTATCGTGTCTATAACCCACTTGTCTGTCGTCGAGTTTGACCAAGTCACAAGGAACAGATTGAGTCTGCTGCCCACTGGGGGCGACTCCAAGTCAGGATTGTTGATGGGGACCTCCCCTTTGCTGTTGGGAGGTTCCCCTTCAGTTAGTGTTTGACTGGGCCCCTGAGGCTTGGTGGATGATGTAATTTGGCTTGACCCAAGTGGGGCGAAAAGAGCTGTAGTTCCTCTGTTTCCCAAATCCTCTTGAGGAATGAAAGGAATGGGAGAACTGAAAGGAACATCTCCCACTCTTCTTGTGTGTCTTCTTGAGGGTAGAAGGCATTGCCTGCTTCTTGTCCTTGGTCTCGACCAGGATGTCCTTCAGAGCCTCTTCGCCAAAAAGCTTGAGGCCCTTGAATGCGGTGGAGGTGAGAGCTGCTCTGGTGGGAGCATCCATTTGCCAGTGCTTCAGCCATATTGATCTTCTGGCTAGCGTTAGGGCCCCAATGGACCTGGCCAAGAAGATCATGGTGTCTTGAGCTGCATCAGCCATGAAGAAGAGGGTACATAAGAATCTCATGAATATCTTATGAAGTACCCTCCGGTCCAGGTCTTGTACCTCCATGAGCTCCTGAAGCCAAACAATGGCGGCCCATGAGAAGAGGGATATGGCCAAGTAGGCTCGTACCCCCAGAGACGATGCTTTGTGAGCTTTCCTAAGGGCCCCACCGGCCCTGTTCTCATCCAGGTCTCGTAGAGAGCCCTCGCCTTCTTTAGGAGCCAGAAAACTGGAAACAAGGGAGGCGACTGGCTTGTTGACCACTGGGGGCTTCTGCCATTCAAGGTGATGTTGGCTGGCATTGTAGTACTTCTGGGCCATAGTGGTGCCCCTCCTTCCCAAGGAGGGTCTGTCCCACTTCTCAGTTACCAGATTCCAGAACGCCTCTGGGAAGGGGAGCTCCGGTTTCTTAAGACACATGGTACGCATCACTGCCGCTACCTTTTCACTGGTGGAGGTTGTCGAAGGTGTCTGCCCCTGGTAGGAAGAGGAGATTTTGAGGGTGGATAGCATCTTGCTGGGCAGATGGGTGTACCAGTCCCCTTGAAAGAGCCTGTCTGAGGTTTCCTGCTCGGATGCCTCAGAGTCAGAAATCTCACCCTCCTCCTTATTGCTCGGGATATCCAGTGCATCGCCATCGGTGATCCCAGATCCCCTAACAGCATCCATAAGCCAATGCTCTTCCTCAGAGTCTATGAGGGACTCCTCAGACGAATGGTTGGAAGGGGGGGTCCTTCCTCTTTTTGGAGAGATTAAGGGCTGCCTTTGAAGAACTGCCCTTGGCTGCCATAGTGTCAGTCTTAGATTTCCCAGGTGCGTTGGACTGGGCCCGGAAGTGTGGTTGCCTGTTGCCTGACTGTCTTGTGGGGAGAGTCCCCGAGGCAGAAGCACTGGTGCTGGGGCCCTCGGAGGAGTCCTCTAGAAGTGCACTAGAAAGGAGATCTAACACTGCCTTAATGACTCCCTTGCGTTTCTTGCGATGACCCTGCAAGGATGTCGCATCCCCCCTGGTGTCGCCCATGCTTCCTTGGACCTCCCCCACTTCGGACTCCTCCCCACTGGAAGGGTGACATGACGAGGCATCCCTCTGCAAATTTCTAGCATTATGGGAGCCTGAGGCCTGGGAGGTTGAGGTCTGGGAGCCAGAAGCCTGGGAGGCTTGGGGTTGGAAGGCTGAGGCCTGGTGAAAGGAAGTGGCTTGCGAGCCTGTGGCCTGATAGGCCATATCCGGGAATGCTGCCAAGCCAACAGTTGATAAGACAGCCCGGCTTCAACAACAGCTCCAAAACACAGTATCTTGTGATGTTAATAGCAGTCCATAGAGTCAGGAATCCAGAGAGAGCAAAGAACAATGAGGCAGTCCAAGGTCAAAGTGTCCCGGCAGGTGGGTCAACGAATACAGTCCAGGGTCAAGATAATCCAAGGTTTCAAGAAGCAAGGTTCCAAGAGCCAGGAGAGGCAGAGGCTTTCTCCAGGGAACGTAGATAGCCTTTGACAAGGAATCCAGCATCTCCCTCAGCTGCTTATGTTGGCCCCAGCTCCCATTTACAGCTGCTTGGTGATTAATTAGCATCTTTCTTTTAGCCTCTGAGAGCATCGCAGCCCCTCTATTTCTGTTCTTCTTTGGCTAAAGGTAGGTACCTGCTCCTCTTCCTCTTGCTGTTGCTCAACTATGTATCCCAGGCTTAGACCCTGTGCTGGGGGAAGGCTAGGCTGCTGAGACCTGGGTTCTTCTGTATCTGGCAAAGCAGGGCTAGATTCAGACTCAGCCAGCTTTTCTGCAACTGGCTCAGCCTCCTCGTCTTCTGATTCCTCAGAGTCCTGGCTGGCCATGACAGGCCAAGGCCAAGGTCTGGTGAAGCACTGGGGCCAGATGAGCCATGTGGTTGAACAAATAAGCCATGTCCCCGCCCCCCCAATTGTCCCGGTGACAGGTGCCTGGGGCTCCATGATGAGAGATGGCTCTGTGCAGGGGGTACTGAGGTGCATGCATCTCCGTCTCCCCCTTGGTTTCCAGAGGGGTTTTGGAGGGTGGCCTGGGAGGACTCAGTCCCACTCCCCTCGCTGGACCTAAATGTTTGGCTAGGGGTCCACACCTCTTTAAGCATTGTGGTCCCCGTGAGTAGAGAAGGAACAATGCTGTGGGGGAGGTAGGACACCTCATCCCCGTTCTCCCCCTAGGCTCTCCTGTACCTGACCTGGGGCTGCAGCCCTCATCCAGCCATAGCAGCAGGGACCGGGAGTGTGCCATGAGCTTCAGAGGGGTGGAGGATGAATTGCAGCCCTGGAGGAGTCCTCGGAGGCCAGCTTCTTCCTTGGCTGCACAAGCCTCCTCCGTGCCTTCGTGCCAGCCTCCTTCCCCTTTGGAGGGGGGGCTGCGCCATCACCCCTTTGGAAGCACTCCATGCCATGATGGCCAGGGAAGCTTTCCTTGCCATCTCTCTCTGGGCGACCACCAGCTGGGGGTTGCCCGATGCGGCAATGGCGATCGTGGCTCTGCTCGCGCTGTCCTGCGCAACCTCAGAGAGGTTGGGGTTGGTGTGAGTTTCCCCCACCACTCTGGAGGCTTTCCCTGCCTGCGTAAGCTTTCTGCTTCCCATTGCTTCTGAGTTGAAGGAGGGAGGAGCCGAAGAAGGAAATCCAAGGGGGGGGTTGAAAAGAGCAGCAAGGAGATGCCATGGGGAGAGAATAAAGAAAAAAGTTTGTTTGTTTTAAGGGAGGGAAATTTGAATTGGTAGGGAGAAAAGTGAACAGGCAAAAGCTTAGGGAACAAGAGAGGTAAGAATTAGAGAGAAAAGGGATTAAGATAGATGGAGGAGATTTTTCCTACGACTGGCTGGGCAAAGCAGGAAGCTAGAACTGGCCTCGTGGACTCAGGATGGAGGAGACAAAGAGATTTGAATTACAAAACCTTGATGTAACTTCCTGCTTCCACCTGGGCGGTGACTGATGTAACCCACAGCTAAGGACCCGTATCATCCCCTCCCTTCAGAGAATATTGCAGAACCTTGTGAGGCATTTCTAGAGTCATGACAGTGGTAATATGCAGACTGGCTCCTATAAGAAGGGAACTGAAAGGGTCAGTTCCCGTATGGTAAAGTGTGGTGTCCATACCCCTGAGCAGTAAGGGAAGAAGACTTTGAATGGGTTCTAAGGTGCTGAAGAGCACTCTGAGATGCTTGATCTGTGGCAATGCAGCCATCTCCTTGGGCCTCTACTGCAGGTACAACATCTGGAACCACTTGTCTGAGGAAAGAGTCTGACAATTCTCCATTTGAGTAGGTTGCTACCAGCTGGACATCGCCATCTCAATCCAATAACATGGCTGGCTGCTGCTCCAACTGCAAGTCTAGCATGTTGCTGACTTAGAGAAGATCCTGGATTTACATAATATTGGTACCAGGGAGGTACCAATCTAACAACTATTTACATTATGGTCTGTGGCAAAACCACCTCTGTGAACCCTATGAAGCCCTATGAACTTCATGGGGTCTGCATAAGTCGACAGGTGACTTGAAGGCACAGACACACACACTGTGAGCCAGGATCAGTGCTGGCCAGAATCAGCAGAGCAGAACCTGTGAGCTTCATAGCTGAGGAGTATTTCAGTGAGTTGATCTGCTCCATGTACTGCGAACAAGACACTGTCAGGGTGTATGAAGACTGAATAGCTTCTTCTAAAGTGTGCACTCAGAGGCAGGTAATATGGTTTTGAAAGGCCCATTTAGTGAAGGCCTGGCAATGACAGCACTTCCCCACAACTTCTTCTTTAACAGGACCTCAGAGGCCATAAGGTGATCACCAAATACCCCCCCCCAAATACTGAAGAGCCGACAAGACAAGACAAATGACGATAAGAGATGAGGTGAAGAAGAACAAGGAAAATTCAAGGAAACCTTTTATAATTATTATTTTAAGAGGATGAAGATATGGATGGAAGAGAAGGATAAGTATTAAGAGGAAACACACTGGAAGGCTACAGTACTGTTTGAGGCTAATCTTGCTACTTACACTGCAGTGGTAGAAAAAGAAATGAAGAAATAGACATGAACTGCTCTGGTCATGCACACAGGGGCAGGGGGACACTGGCAAAATGCTGTTAAAGAACTCTAAAATATTCCGAATCATTGCTGCATTGCAGGATTATCTCATTTATGGGAGTAAGAGATCACAAAGAATAACCAAACACTGTTGGAGAATTTGGCCTAGGACCAAGAAATTAGTAAAAGAGGGACTGATTGGATTTTGTGAGGCCAACAGTTTATAAATTGCAAACACATTATTCAGGCAACCAAGAAGACAACTGTATATGTGGACATCACCTGATGGCCAATATAGAAAGCAACTAGATTACATAATTGGAAGTAGGAGCTGGAGATGCTCCATTCTTTCTGCAAAAACCCAATTCTCTCTGCAAAAATAAGACCAGGACAAGATCGTGGTACAGATAATAAAAACTTCTGTGTGAAGTCGAAGGCTTTCACGGCCGGCATCCATAGATTTTCCTTGATTTTTTTCTGGGCTGTGAGACTGTGTTCTGGAATAATTTCTTTCTGACGTTTCGCCTGCATCTGTGGCTGGCATCTTCAGAGAATGGTTGGGTGGGAGTGTATGTGGACTTATATATGCTGTGACCCCCTATTGGGGAGTATATGTATATGTATATGTATATCTGTACCCAGAAACTAACCTTTCAATTACACAAATTTACATATACTCCCCAACAGGGGGTTACAGCATATATAAGTCCACATACACTCCTACCCAACCATTCTCTGAAGATGCCAGCCACAGATGCAGGCGAAATGTCAGAAAGAAACTATTCCAGAACACGGTCTCACAGCCTTGGAAAAAACCAAGGAAAATCTAATAAAAACTTCTAATTTTAAAAAAATCAATAATAGTGCCAAAATACAATCTGAAGACACCCCAGCCACATTTAAAGACCATGTAAAGAACAGATTTGCATTATGAAGCATAATGGACAGGTAAGCAGAAGAACTCTTGTACTGAAGCCAGGGACATAATCAGGGAAGAATATAAAAAGAGATTTTTCCTTATGTGCCTTTAAGTCATTTCCAACCCTAAGCCAAACCTATCGTCGGTTTTCTTGGTAAGATTTGTTCAGAGGAAGGTTTGAATTTGCCTCCTTCTGAGGCTGAGAGGGTGTGACTGGCCCAAGGTCACCCAGTTGGTTTCCATGGCTGAGTGGGGATCTGAACCCTGATCTCCAGAGTCTTAGGATTTTATCATACTACACTGTTATAGCACTATCATTCCACTTTAACTGCTATGGCTGCCTCCTGTGGATTTTGGGATTTGTAGTTAAGTGATGCCTAAGAGTTCTCTGGCTGAGAGTTATAAATGCCCCTCCCTAAACTGCAAATCCCAGGATTCCTCAGGAAGCAGCCATAGTAGTTAAAGGGGAATAATAGTGCTATAACAGTGTAGTGCAGTAATCTCCTTAGTCCAAACCATACAACACTGGCTTTCAAAAGAAAGATTCTCTATCTCTGGCTTTTCTTCGCAAACGAAGATTCAGGAAGGACTCATCCCGCGCTTTCTGCAAGCACGCTGATGACTAAAAAGGCCAATCCGAGATAAACAAGTCCAGTTGCAGAAAGCACAGCAGAAGGTCTCCTTGGGTGATGTTTTTGGGTTGTGATTCTTTCTGCATTGTTGTTTCTCTTCAAGACTTGTTCGGCGTGAGTTCTCAAATAAGGCTGCAGCATTGTGGATAGTGCATCTCCATGCCTCCTGATGTGAGGCCAGGGCGGACCACTGTTGGTGATCAATTTGGCTGAGCCTGAGATGTTGTTTCAGGGAGTCTTTGTATCGCTTTTTTGGAGCGCCCCTCTTACGCTGACCCGTGGCGAGTTCACCGTAGAGTAGTATTTCTGGGAGGCGATGGTCCTCCATCCTAGAAACGTGCCCTGCTCAGCACAGCTGCGTTCTCAATATCATGGCCTCAATGCTGGTGATCCCTGCTTGCTCAAGGACAGCAATATTCGTCACATAGTCAGTCCAGTGTATATTTAGGATTGTGCGTAGACAGCGCTGATGAAAGCGCTCGAGGAGTCGTAGATGGTGGTGATAGGTGACCCATGTTTCAGATCCATAAAGGAGGATAGACAGTACAATGGCTCTATACACACTGATTTTTGTGCTTTGTCTCAGGTGTTTATTACTCCAGACTCTTTTGTGAAGTCTTCCAAATGCACTATATGCCTTTGCTAATCTGTGATCGATCTCCCAAAGGGTGCTCAGCAATGGCTCCTCTTCATCTTGGAAAGATGTGACCAGTGGGGTGCCACAGGGTTCTGTCCTGGGCCCAGTGCTATTCAACATCTTTACCAATGACTTGGATGACGGAATTAGGGGCATACTTACCAAATTTGCAGATGACACCAAGTTAGGAGGAGTAGCTAATGCCCTGGAGGACAGGATCAAAATTCAAGATGCCCTGGATAAACTGAAGAGCTGGGCCAAAGCTAACAAAATGAAATTCAATACGGAGAAATGTAAGGTACTGCACTTAGGGTGAAAAAATGAAATGCATCGATATAGGATGGGGGAGACCTGGCTGAATGAGACTATGTGCGAAAGGGATCTAGGAGTCCTAGTAGACTACAAGTTGAACATGAGTCAACAGTGTGATGCGGCAGCTAAAAAGGCCAATGCGATTTTGGGCTGCATCAATAGAAGTATAGTGTCCAGATCAAGGGAAGTAATAGTGCCGCTCTATTCTGCCTTGGTCAGACCTCACCTAGAATACTGTGTCCAGTTCTGGGCACCACAATTCAAAAAGGATATTGACAAATTGGAGTGTGTCCAGAGGAGGGTGACTAAAATGGTGAAAGGTCTGGAAACCATGCCTTATGAGGAGAGACTTAGGGAGCTGGGTATGTTTAGCCTGGAAAAAAGATGGTTAAGAGACGATATGATAGCCCTGTTTAAGTATTTGAAGGGGTGTCACATTGAGGATGGAGCAAGCTTGTTTTCTGCTGCTCCAGAGATTAGAACACGGAGCAATGGATGCAACCTCCAGGAACAGAGATTCCACCTCAACATTAGGAGGAACTTTTTGACAGTAAGAGCTGTTCGGCAGTGGAACGCACTCCCTCGGAGTGTGGTGGGGTCTCCTTCCTTGGAGATCTTTAAACAGAGGCTGGATGGCCATCTGTCGGGGATGCTTTGATTGTGATTTCCTGCATGGCAGGGGGTTGGACTGGATGGCCCTCGTGGTCTCTTCCAACTCTGCAATTCTATGATTCTATGATTCTTTGTCAATCTTGGCATCTGAGGAGATGATGCTTCCCAGGTAGGTGAACTGCTGAACGGACTTGAGCACAGATTTGCCGACGGCAATGTGGGGATGGTGGTGTTCATCCTGTGGTGCAGGCTGGTAAAGAACTTCTGTTTTCTTCAGGTTGACTTCCAGCCCAAACAGCTCTGCAGCTGTTGCGAAGCAGGATGTTAGGCGCTGCAGAGCTGCTTCTGTGTGGCCAACAAGGGCAGCAGCAGCAGCGATGAGCAGCTCACGGACTAGATAGTTTAGAGTCTTAGTGTGAGCCCTCAGACGGCTTGAGTTAAACAAGCTACCATCAGTATGGTAACGTATATAGATGCCGTCGTCTTCTTCAAGCTCTGCCATAGCCCTTTGGAGCATCATGCTGAAGAAGATTGTAAATAAAGTTGGCGCAAGAACACAACCTTGCTTCACTCCATTAGTTATTAGAAAGGGCTCTGAAAGAGCATCGCCATATCTGACTTGACGACGCTGGCCCTCGTGTAGCAAGATAATCATTTTAAGGAATTTGGGGGGACATCCGAGTCTTTCCAGGATCTGCCACAGACCTTTTCTACTCACAGTGTCGAAGGCTTTGGTGAGGTCGACAAATGTTACATAGAGACCCTACATTTTTCTTGCAGTTGTCTAAGGGCAAATACCATATCTGTAGTATTCCTATTGGCTCTGAAGCCACATTGGCTTTCAGGGAGAAGTTCTTCTGCAATAGCAGGAACTAATCTGTTCAGTAGCCAAAATGAAAGAAAAGCCTCACTGGAAGACAGATGAAACTCTTGAAACAGTTTTAAGAACAGCTGAGAAAAAAATGAGAGATATAGGGTCAGAATTCTGAATGCAACTGTTCCTCAACTTGCGCATGCAGGCAAAGAGAACTATTATAATAGTCAAGGCAAAGAAATAGAAGACAACAAAAAAGGTAAAAGAAGAAACCTCTTCCATAAGACCTGAGAAATTAAAGGCAAATTCAAACCCAAGAGTAGGATGCTATATGACTAAGAGAGGAACACACTGTATGATCACAAAAAAATAAAAAGACAAGGGAAGCAATGAACTGAAGATCTATATAACAGAGATGAAAGGATGACAAGATTATAACTAAAATCTGCCAACAAATATGGAAAACAAAACAATGGCCCACCGACTGGAAACTCAATGTACATTTCAATCTGAACTCGAAGGCTTTCACGGCCAGCATCCATAGATTTCCCTTGGTTTTTTTTCTGGGCTGTGAGGCTGTGCTCTAGAAGAACTTACAGAACACAGCCTCACAGACCAGAAAAAAACCCAAGGAAAATCTATACATTCCAATCCCCAACCAAGGGAACACCAGGGATTGCAGTAATGGTTGGACCATTGCATTATTCTCCCATGAAAGAAAAGTGATTCTCAAAATTTTACAACCAACACTTTTGCCATATATAGAGTGAAAAATGGCAGCTGTCTGAACTGGGCTCAGAAAAGGAAGAGGCACTGGGTATCATATTGCAAACATACACTGGATAATGGATCCAAGCTATTTAAAGGATCACATCTCCCTTTATGAGATGTGAAACCTTCCCTTTGTATCACTAAAACCTTCTCAAGTTGCTTTGGTGGGGAAAAGGGAGAAGGCCTTTTTGGTGGCTGACCCCAGACTTTGGGACCCCCTCCCTAGAGAGGCTAAGATGGTCTCTCCTTGATCTCCTTCTACCAGGAAGTCAAAATATACTTATTCAGTCCAGCCTTTAGAACCTGACAGGGAAAGAGCTTTTAATGGTGTGCTGTGATGGTTTGCAGTTTGCATATAGTCTTTTAATGAATTTTCATGGTTTAATTTTAAAAAATGTTTGTCCTTTAAGTAACTTTTATATTTAAGGGGTTCGGCCAAATTGATCACCAACAGTGGTCCGCCCTGGCCTCACATCGGGAGGCATGGAGACGCACTATCCACAATGCTGCAGCCTTACTTGAGAACTCATGAGTCTTGAAGAGAAATGACAATGCATAAAGAATCACAACCCAGAAACATCACCCAAGGAGACCTTCTGCTGTGTGTTCTGCATCCGGACTTGTTTATCTCGGATTGGCCTTTTCAGTCATCAGCGCGCTTGCAGAAGGCACAGGATGAGTCCTTCCTGAATCTTCGTTTGCAAAAAAAAGCCAGAGAGAGAGAGATTTAAGGGATACTAGTATTGCTAGGATTGATAGATAAAAATCAAGATTTTTTTCTTTTTTATGCTAATGAAAGGAATGTGGATGATTGATATTGTAAATAGCTTAGTTAAAAAGGGAAATGATAGATAAGGGAGGTAGAATTAATACTATTAATTAAGAAAACAGAGAGTATGTGGGAAATCTTCTTTTAATAGGGAGAGGGAGGGGTTGTTGTGTTAAATGCTGTGTGTCGAGGGGAAGGGGTTGTTGTATTAAATGTTGTGTGTCTGGATATATGTTGGGTTTTTTTATTGTGTGTTGTCATCTATGCATTTAATTCTGAATAAAAATATTTTAACCTGTTATACTTTATACTTTTTATTGATGTTTTGTATATTTTTAATCTTACTTTTTTGCATGTTATAAGCTGCTTTGAGTCCCATTATTGGGGAAAGCGATGACGATGATGGAGCATACCAAAGAATTTCAGAAGAAAATCAGCCTGTGGTTTATACATTATAGCAAAGTCTTTGATTGTGTAGATCATGAAAAACCACAAATCGCTCTAAAAGAAATGAGTGTGTTACACCATTTGATTGCCTTGATGCATAACCTATACTAAAGACAAGGCCACTGTCAGCACAGAATATGGAGAAACAGAATGGTTTCCGAGTGGTAAGGGAGCCATACAAGGTTGCATTTTACCAGCTATCAGTTTAGTTTACAGTCAGACCCGGTATACATGGAACCAATATCCAAAGTTTCCATTATCTGCGGGACACAAAAAGAGGAACACACCATATAGAATTTTCTAGGTCCTCCAAGGCAAGTCTATGGTATTTTAAACTGGAAGTAGCATTATTTTCAATGGCGTTCACTGTTATCCGCAGTTCCAGTATCCGCGATAAGTCCAGGAACTGAACTCCACGGATACGGGATTACGACTGTAAATGCAAAAGATACATTACAGAAAACTGATATGGGACTTTTCCAGACGCCCTAAAACCCGACAGGAGAGGGCGGGAGAGGTATGCGGCTATCGCACGGCAGGGGGTCAGTTTCAGAGTAAAAAATGGCACGTTTGCAATAGATTGAACACAGAAGTTACACGGACAACAACGGGAGAGGGATGGCGTCGTCCAAAACTGACCCCCTACCGCGCGATAGCCACGTACCTCTCCCACCCTCCCCTGATTGATTTTAGGGAGTCTGAAAAAGTCCATAGACATGAAGGAAGGAAGTGCGAAAACGGAGGAAGGAACATCAACAATTTAAGATATATAGACAACACCATATTACTAGCAGAAAATAGCGAACAGCGTGACAGTTGAACATTACAAAACAAAAATAATGACCACAGTTGATTTACAAAACTTAAAAGTGGATGATGCTGACATCAAAATAGTCAAAGACTTTCTATATCCTGGCTCGGTCATAAATTAAAATGGAGACGGTAGTCAAAAATCAGAAGTATAGGATATGTAAGGGCAGCTATGAAAGATCAAGATTCTCAAGGATAAAATTGATGAAACGGAGACTGTTGTATTTTGGACATATGCTCCTGGAAAAAAAATGATAATGCCTGGTAAAGTGGGAGGCGCTTTGAGTCAATCCATTACAGTTGGGTTGACTCAAAGAAGCCACAGTCCTCACTTTCTAGGACTTGAGCAGGGCTATTGATGACAGTATATCTCTGGGTCTCTTACTCATAAGGCTGCTATAAACTGAAGCCTTTATTTCTAATTATTACTTCATGAGACCTTTAAAAGGAAAATTCAGGAAGCCATGAAATGTTTTTACATGGAAAGTAAGATCCCTCACACTTTAGAATCTGTACTTTGGAATACTTTAACATTTGTTCTCAGGGATCTTTTTATCCCTCTTTTTATCCAAGAAGTAAGCAAAACGTAAGAAAATAAGAAGTGTTGTAAGATCATCCCTGCTGGCTGATTTAACCTCTCTACCACATAATCATATGGCAACAAATGAGCCAAGCACCTTAATTGTATTAACTAGGAAAACGCTGTCCTAGCAGTACTTGAATTTGATTCAAACTTCACGTCTGTTTACCAAGGCTTCCCAGCTGATCCTAGAAGGAGGTTTAGCTCTGGTTAGTATTTAGAGAGGAGGCCACCAACAAATACCAAATATTTCAGAGGAAGAAACTGGCAAAACCACCTCTGTGTATTTCTTGTCTAAGAAAAGCCTATGAAATGCATGGGGTCACCATAAGTTGACCAGCAACTTGAAGGCACATACATGCACAGACACATTACTATTTCCAGTTCCACAGTTATAACAGGTCAAGATATGCTGTACAAACTAATTAAAATGGTTCCTATCTTCCCTCTTTGTTTCACTTACTAAACACAGAACAGCTGTGCCACTGCAAGATTAGATCTCAGCTCTAGCATAAAAACATCAATTATATTTTCATGCTACCCCTAGGATTCCAGTTCTTCTTCTTACACAGTAGGACTCCTGTATCCGCTGAGGGGTGGGCTGTGGATACCAAAAACCGTGGATAATAGCAAACACCATTGAAAATAATGGGACTTGTGGTTTAAAATACCACAGAGTTGCCTTGGAGGACCTACAAAATGGCTAGAGAGGATACATTTTCTAGGAATACTCTATGGTAGGTGTGCTGTTTTGTGTCCCATGGATAATGAATCAGTGGATACAGGGGTCCTACTGTATCCTTTGCAGTTCACAGGATTAGGCTGCTCACATAAATATAAATCAAATTACAGTGCTCACTCACATCTCAGGTACAAGACTAGACTGCTCAAATAGAAAATCTGGAGCAAGAGCATCAATGTTTGCTTCACATCACTCAAGATGGAATGATAATGAACTTGTCCTTATCTTGATCAAGTTAATGAACAAGATGTGGGCAAATGATTACAAGATCTGAGAAAGCAGAATGAGGCCCAGAAAATAGCTTTCCACAGTCTTCAGATCTGAAATTTCTCCAGTTCAGATTCACCATGGAAGATTTATTTAATAGAAGCAAAACATTCAAGCAGAGCCTGGAGAAGTTACCTTTTTGGTCTATCAGAATCCCAAGCCACCATGACCCTAATAAATGGCTGGCTGGGAGATTATGGAAATTGTACAAAGAAGTAATTTTTCCAATCTCTTTTTCTCTCTCTCTTTTTTTTAAAGTTATTAATTATTTATTGTTTTTTCATTGTACAGGAACAAACAAAGCATACAATAAAACAGTTCACTTGACATAATTGCTGGAAGATTCAGTGACAGGGAAGCAAAGTCATCTGAAAATAACAAGTAGGCTCAAATATCACCATAGGATTGCAGGGGAAAGTTCAAGGATATCCTTTTAAAAATCCACTATCAGAATTAAAAGCAAAATTGGGCTTACACTATCTTCAAACAATGTGGCAGCAAACTATGAGCTCCACCCTCTAAGTAAAGTTCTGCTGCTATAGAAATAACACATTTCTTTGTGCTGTGCCCGAAACTGAGGAGTGTCTGGAAATTGCATCAGCAGTGCACAGCTACTAGTCATGTTTCTAGCAACCTGTCCCACCCCCTCCCACTACTAGTACAAAAAATGAATAACTTCAATAGGAATAGAATGGCATTTCTTCTTCCTCTTTCCACTGAGAAAAAAATGCATTGGAGACAGCTGATAGGTCTAGTAGAGCTTGGACAAATCATGTTCGACTACATTTTTAAAATGATGTATAGGTGGCACCTCTCCCCTGTAAAAATTGCTAAAATGTCAAAAGGAACCAATACCACATCCTGGAAATGGGAAAAACAGATTGTGGTGGACATGTGAGATTGCCAAGAAATTCTGGAAACAAATTCAGAAATGAATGCAAATCATATTCTAAACTAGCACAGATCTGGAACCAGAACTGTTTTTATTAGGATTACCAATTGAGCAAGTCAGGTGACTAAATTATAAGGTGGTACATTATGTGATAGTAACAGCAAGGTTGCAATATGCTGGCAAATGGAAATGTACACCGACACCATCAAACAAAAGCTGAAATTGGTTGAAATGGACAAATTATCACCGTTAATTAAAGAGAAATTGTTAGGTATCGTAGTTTTGTAAAAAAAATGGGAGCCATTTATAATTTTTTTCAAGAAAAGGGAAGGGAAGAACATGGCTGCAGCTTTTGAATACTGAATATGAAAGATTTTGCTTTTACTTATTTGGTAGAGAGTATAGAATAAATTGAAAACAACAATGAAGAACAATATAAAGAATTAATATTTATATCTGTGGTGGCAGAACATGGGAAGTCATGCGTATGACTGTATATGTATACAGATATGGGGACAGGGGGGGTTAGAGTTTGAGTCAGTTTGTGATTGTTTTGTAAGTTTTGTAAGTGTAAAACCAATTTTAAAAATGTATATAGCAGAATTCCCCAGCTAGCATGGCCCTAGACAGTGGTCATGTGAGACTCTGAGAGTTATAGTCCAAACAATAATTTGTCCAAGCTCTCGGTGAATATGAAGACTACATGGAACCCAAATGTTTCAGAGGAAATATGGCACTGAATACTAGTTCTTAGGAGAAAACAGTGAGGGTGACCTGTAACCTTTGTGCTGCACTGGTGGATTTCTACAGCAAGGATGAGCTTCTAGGATCTATCATATATTCCGGTGTATAAGACGACTGGGAGTATAAGACAACCCCCCCCCCCAATTTTTAAGTTAAAATATAGAGTTTGGGATATACTCACCGTGTAAGACAACCCCTCCTTCTCTTATATGGCAAGTATAGTTGTCCCTTCAGATTCACTGGGGCTTGGTTCCAGGACTCACGTGAATACCCAACTCTGTGAATACGCAACTCCCATTATATGCAACGGCATAACAAAATGATGTCCCTTATATAAGATGGCAAAATCAAGGTTTGCTTTTTGGATTCTTATTTTTTAAAGAATATTTTCAAGCCGAGAATACTTAAATTCATGAATACTCAAGTCCCATTACATGCAATGGCATACCAAAATGGTGTCCTTTATATAAGATGGTAAAATAAAGGTTTGCTTTTTGGATTCTTATTTTTAAAGAATATTTTCAAGTCATGAATACTTAAATCCATGAATATGGAGAGACAACTGTATATCCCAAACTCCCCCTCTAGCCTCCCCCCTCCAGCCACCACCGATCCAAAATTCCCGAAGGAACCCACGCGGAGGAGAGGGGCAAATGTAAGGGTGGCTCAAGGGGGGGCTTTCCAGCCACCCCCCCTCGCTGAAGCTGTGATTGGGAGCCCGATCGTGGCTTCAGGGAGGGAGGAAGGGTGGCTCGAGGGGGGGCTTTCCAGCTACCCACCCCCTCCCCAAAGCCGTGATCAGGAGTCTGATCGTGGCTTCGGGGAGGGAAAAAGGGTGGCTCAGGGGGTGGGGCTTTCCAGCCACCACCCCCTCACTGAAGCCGTGATCAGGAGCCCAATTGTAGCTTCGGAGAGGGAGAAAGGGTGGCTCGGGGGAGGGCTTTCCAGCCACCACCACCCTCGCTGAAGCCGTGATCAGGAGCCTGATTGTGGCTTCGGGGAGGGAGAAAGGGTGGCTCAAGGGGGGGGGCTTTCCAGCCACCCACCCCCTCCTTGAAGCCGCAATCGGGAGCCTGATAGTGGCTTTGGGGAGGGTGGAAGGGTGGCTCGAGGGGGTGGCTTTCAAGCCACCCACCCCCTCCCCAAAGCCGTGACCAGGAGCCCGATCGTGGTTTCAGAGAAGTTGAAAGGGTGGCTCGGGGGCGCTTTCCAGCCACCCACTCCCTCGCCGAAGCTGTGATTGGTTCCTCCCCAAAGGGGGAGAAGGCAGAGGAGGGGGGGCAATGAACCAGTAAACACTTTGCCTCACCCCTCCCACCTGATCTCCTGCCTCTTCGCTCTGTTTGTGAAGGGAGCAAAGAGGCAGGAGGTCGGACGGTGGATGAAGCAAAGTGTATCTGACATATAAGACGACCCCCGATTTTGGAGGATATTTTTCGGGGTTCAAATGTCGTCTTATATGCCAGAATATTTTACCACAACCTCAAAGTCCACCAACCAGATTCAAGTGCAAAACAGCAGATCAGAGAGGTAATCAAGGAATAGCTCTCTGGCCATACCATCTAAGGCTGACTAAAGTTACAGTTCAACCCCATCTAGAGGGTCCAATGTTCCTGGAGAATTAAAAGAGCAGGGTTCCTGTTAGTACACAGGCCTGACCAAGAATTTGTTTTTACTGCCAGAGATGTTCTCACAATTATTTTACATAAAAGTTTACTCCTGGTTTTCCCTGCAACGTTTCATCATATCAACATCATATCAACAGAGTCTGTGCTAGAGGCAGGCCTTTCTGTTATTGTTAAACAATTTTGAGATTTATCAATAGATCCTGATAAACTTTTTTGCCCCTCCTTTTTCTTGTTCATGCACATGTAGTCCCTCAGGGCTTAAAAAAAATCCTTCAAAATGTCACAGAATGACATCTAGGGGACATTTGGAGATGTCCCTGGGCCTCCCAGGAGTTGAAACCTTTTTTTCTTTTTTCTTTTTTTAACAAAATTTCCCCCCTCTGTCTAGGGATACAGGAAAGCCCCCAAAACATGGTGAGAATACCCTCATGCCCCCTAGAGGGCATTTGGGGGCAAAGATTTATAATCATCTCCATTATGAAGGAGCAGGTATAGTGGGGGGGGGGGGTGCAGCCCTCCAAGATCTCACAGGGGGCTAATGCAGCCCCCTAGCCTTCTATAGTTGCCCACCCCATCCTAGAGGAATCTGGTTGGCCAGTGTGGGAAGCAGGATACTAGATTAGAGCTAGAAAACTTGCTTTTTAGGCTGTAACTTCTCTGGGCTATAACCACTGGCTAGGCTGGTTGGCTGGGAGTTGTTATACCAAAAGGAGAAAAAAGCAGGAGGAGGAGGAAAAAGAGATGGGGGAAGAAGAGACACAGTAGCAGTATTAGCAGTACAGTAGTAACCTTCTCAAGCTCTGTGATTGCTTGATTTTATCCTTTAAAACATTATGTTCCATCATGTTTGTTTACATCTTTTAGGTCTTAAACTCTTCCAATGTTAAGTTTCTATCTGCTTATTATTAATTTTTAAATGAGAGTTTACAATTTAAATAAATCTCTCTTAGTCTCTGGGGATAAAGTAGGTTACAAATCTAAGGAAACACATTCAAATGTTTTGAGAAGGCCTTGGAAAGGGTGAGGAAACATAGCCTTGACTGAAGCAAGTGCACCTACTAAAGCTGGTCAGGACGAAGAATTAGAAGCATATTTCCAGTTTCAACACAGCCATCTAGATTTTTAAAATATTTTGGTATCTGGCAGATATTAGATTTTTAAAAAAACTGAAGACAAGTCTTGCATTTAGGCCAACATCCTTGATAAAACAAAATCTTACTGCAGAATTGTCGAAGTAAAGTCAGTATGTAAAAATCAGCCACTCCCAATCATCACTTTGGTAAGACTGTATAGTTTATAGTTGGTTCCATCTGGATTTTCTGGGCAGCAAGTGTCTACCGAAGCTGCCTGCTCTGGGCTTGAACAAGACATGACAAATAAATGGAATAGTTACAACAGCTACAGGGGATGCTCATAGTTATTCCCACATGAATGAATAATGTGAACCACTTTAGAGTCAAGGAAGTCAAGAAAAACTTTCAACACGTGGCAGCCATTTGCATAACGCAAACATATATTACTGAAATCAGCATGCTTTCTTATAACATTAACTGGGACAAGTATATACAAGATGACTACAAGTGGCAACTGCAACAAAATGTTGCAGTGCAGGATAGCAATGCAAAGTCTCTAGACATTTTTAAGACAATGGCTAGTGGGGGTGGGGACTGAAATACATGCAATACTTATTTTCATATCAAACCTAAATGTATTTTACTGCTTTGGCAACATAATATGCTCCATTTCAATACAGCATATGGAATAAACTATTTGGCATATTTATTAAATATAAAATATAAAAATCTAGTTTTGTTGAAGTGAAACTGTTAATACACATTGTACTAATAAGTAAAAGCTGCAAAATGCTTCATTCTACATCACTAAGCACATGTACCTTAGCTTTTGCCATCTAAGAAGGACAAGTATTGAAAAAAGGAAAGCAAACACTTTTTGTTTGGGGGCCGCCATTACTGCCTTCTCCTTCCTGGTATGCTCAGCAGCTGGTAAGGAGCAGGAAAAAAGAGAGCCAATTGGGGCGGGCCAGCCCCGCAGTAATTGGCTCCGGCTATTGGGGGAGGAGGGTCATCCGGCCACGCTTCCGGCGTGGTTGGATGACACAGGAGCGCGCAACGGAGCCGGTATATATGCCAGCCTCTGGCATGCACTCCTTTCAGTCTGGCCCATGGAAAGCCAAAGAGAGGAGCGCTGGGGTCAGAAGCAGCAGCCAGAGCGGTGGACAGCATTGAGAGCGGCAGGCCGGAGGTCCTCCAGTGGCTCCTGCCACTTCACGACCCAACCCGACTACGAAGGCAGCAAGAGGCAGTGGCCGAGGGCAAAGCCAGGAAGCACACCGCAGGCCATTTTGGTGGGTAGGCTGGACTTCCCCTGCCCCCCCTCCAGAGCTAGGAAAGGCGGCAGATGGCATTTGGCCATGGGCCAGGGGCAGCGGCAGCAGCAAGTGGCTTATGGTGGCAGCAGTGGCAAGAGGCTGCGGGTGGAAACTGGGGCCTCGTCAGGCCTCTGGGTGAGCCAGCAGTGGGGTGCTTCGGTCACGGCTGCAGGTCGACAGCCAGCGGGAGGCCAGGAGCCAGAGCAGCGGGAAGAGGACGGCAGGAGCAGTTGAGTGGTTGGGGGGGGCACAGCGCCTGGGGACGGGGGTGGCTTAAACCTCCCTCTTTCCCTCCCTTTCCTTTCCTGCTTGCTTTTACAGGGTTCGGACCGCGGGTCGGCGGCCGGAGTTTAATTTAAAAAAAAGAAGTGACACTGGGACTCTGGTGGGTTGGTAGGCCAGAGCAAAGGGGGGGTCACGGGAGGGGGGCCCTGATCACAGGACTCCACCACGTGGGACAGCCAGGTCCCCTCTACCCCCACTCAGAGGCTTTGGGGCAGTGAGGGCCCAGGGAGTGCAGGGTTGAGGATGGAGGGTCACTAGTGTGGGCTAGCAGCCCAGACAACCCACCCCACTCTCTGGAGACCACCTGCAAGGGTAGCAATTAGGCGCCATGCCTCCCAAGAAAGCGGTACAAAAGAGGCGACACACAGACAAGTCGCCAGAAGGGGTGTGCAGGTTCATGCTGGTTTGCTTGGGGTCCAACATCAGTTTCTACACCAGGCACATATCTGGCGTAGATAACAAGATAGCAGGTGCCTTGTCTCGATTTCAAGGAGAAAGGTTTCGTACACTGGCCCCGGATGCCAACAAAGTCACAGTCCCTTTCCCAGAAGACCTTTGGAGCCTTGGGAGTGGACAGTAATTCAAGGTGTGACAGACTCACTAGCGCCATCTATGACGGCAAGCTATAGAGGGGCAGTGGCTCAGTTTCTGTCTTTCCTGCATCGTCAGGTCTATGGAAAGGCCTGGCCCGCAACGGAGAGGGAGGTGCTGCATTACCATTACCTGGCATCCCTGAAGGGTCGCAGTCTGGCTCCCAGGACCATAGCAGTGCACATGGCGGGTGTTCCTTTTTCAGCAAGGCTGCCGGCCATGGTGACCCGTGCAACATCTTCATGGTAAGGAAAGCCGTGGAGGGCTGGAGGAAAGTGGTGCTGAAAGTGGCGGATACCCGGCACTGAATACTGTACGGCCTGCTGGCACGCTTGGTAGGGATGCTTCCTTCAATTTGCCATTCCAGCCTTGAAGCCCTTCTGTTCAGTACTGCCTATACCGTTGCTTTCTTTAGAGCACTGAGGGTAGGGGAGGCAGTATGCTCTTCCAAGCGGGACACATCTGGCAGGGCATTACAGCTGCGGGATGCAACCATCAGTGAGGGGTCCCCGGCACTTTGCATGCGGCGCTCAAAATGTGATCAGCGTGGACTTGGGGTGACACTGCGGCTGCAGAGGGTGGATGGCCCTGCTCCTTACCCTGTGGCTGGTGTATGGGCATACCTGGAGGCGCGCAGTGAGGAACAGAGGTCCCTGTTCCAGCACAACAATGGGATGCTGCTCATCAGGTTTCAGTTCAACAGTGTACTGAAGGTGGTGTTGAGTCGGCTTAGGCTGCCAGCAGAGGACTTTGGCAGCCACTCATTCAGGATTGGAGTGGCAACCACGGCAGTGCAGGGCGGTTTGTCCGCTGAGACCATCATGAGGATGGGGCAATGGCGGTCCGGGGCCTACACAGTGTACATTCGCCCTGAGAGGATGATCGCTGCCCTGCCTGTGGCCAATTGTGGTCTGTAGGGCTGCCTATTGGTGGTCGTAGGAATGGTTGGCAGAAGGCGCTCCCATGGGGAACGCCTTTTGTGGCGGATGGCATGGGTCCTGATCCAGGTAAAGGGGGAATGGGGGTCTCCATCAAGTTCAAGTTTAAGTTCACAGAGATCCCCCTTCCCCTTTAGTTATTAACACCTTGTCTGCAGGGGAGGGGAAAGCGTCAAGCAGAACGACTTGGCCAGTAGCTCTCCCCTCCATGAGGGGTCAGCAGGGCCGAAGGGAATTTATTGGCCAACGTCGGGTTGGGCAATGAGGAGATCACGACCCATGCATGTATGCCAACCATTTGAAGTCATCAGCAAGTTGCAGCCTTTTATTGCCAATTCATCATTATTAACCTGTACCTAACCATTTTCAAATTTTGTACTCAATAAAATTGTTAACCACACACCAGCGTATGTGTTGTTATTGGGGAGGGGAGCAGGGTTGTACGGCCTGGGTCCGCAAAGCCCTTCCCTACAAATCTTCAAGCTTGGGTAGGCTCATAGAGAGAGATACAGTCTTTCAGATAATCTGGACCCAAGGCATGTACAGCTTTTTAAAAAATATTTTTATTGTGTCATAATTTTAAGTATCCAGATATACAGATGTATATGAACAGCTTTATCTTTTTCTATTAACCAAAAATAAAAAATAAAAAGTATACATCCATCTTATTAATTAATATACTTGCTAACATCAGTCTTCTCTCATTCATCTATCTCATTCATTCTAAATGACTTCCTACCCGACTTATCCATATATTATCAACCCATCACAAGGCATCCTCTTAACATTTATTTTTTATGGTTTTGTTTATTCATTATGTTTACATTCGTTCAAATTTAGAAATCATAATTTCATTTCATCCTCAGTTTCCATCACTTTATACTCTTTATATGTTTCTTTGCCTTCTTTTTCTTATCGTCACATAATATAGGAAAGGAAAACTATTATACTTTCTCTCATTATTAATATTTGATTGTGGCAAATTTCCCCCATTTAGTTTCCAAGTATTTTGATAATATAGTCCAGTCTTCTATGTGCCTTTTAATACTTTTTACTTTTAGAAGCACTGTTAATCTATCCAGTTCTATTGTATCATATAACTTTCCTAGCCATTGATCAATTGTTGGATAGTTCTTACTTTTCCACATTTTGGAATGCATTGTCCTTGCCATTGCTAACATGTAGAATAATATTTTTCCGTGTACCTTTTCTATTTTTTCTATCATTCCTAGAAGATATATTTCCAGGCCTAAAGGAATATAGATGTTTAAGATGTCTTCAATTGTTTTTTGAATTTGTTCCAATATGTTTTAGCATTTTTACAATTCCACGAAAGATGGTAAAAAGTTCCAAAGTTATCTTCGCATTTCCAGCAGTTACTTGTAACATTCTTACACATTTCAGATAGTTTATACGGTGACAAATGCCACCTAAAATACATCTTATATTTTCTCTAATGTTTTGGCATAATGTTAATTTCATCCGGGACGTCCACATCTTTTCCCATTGGTTAAATTCAATAATGTGTCCTATATTCTGTGTCCAGCAGATGTTTCCATCTGAATAAGATGTTCTGTTTTATTACTTCTTTTTGTTTCCCATTTTAATATTAATTTGTAGAATCTTGAGATCATATTTTTGTTCCCACGTTGAATTATGTTTTCCTATTCTGATTTCATTACGTCTATTCCTTCTAGTTTAGAATCCATTTTATATCTTTCCTTTATTTGTTTGTATAGATACCAATGACAATTGATATCATCTTTACTCATTTCCTCTTGAGTCTTAATTATATATTGTCCTCCTTCAAAAAGCAGTATATCTTTATACATAATCCAATTTTTGGACGGTATGCCTTCTCTGCTAAATAACACCTCATGTGGTGATGCCCAGAGTGGAATTTTTAGACACAATCTGATCTTATATTTTTTCCAAACTTTCAGTAGAGATTTTCTAATAAAATAATTACTAAATTCTTTATGTACTATATCTTTACTGTAAAAGAGACAGGTGTGCCAGCCACACCAATTGTTGTCTCCTATCTTTTAACAACTTTTAATCTTCTAGTGTGGCCCAATCTTTTATCCAAAGTAAACAACATACTTCATAATATATTCTTAAGTTTGGCACGCTTAACCCTCCTCTCTCTTCTGCATCCTGTAGGATCTTCATTTTCACTCTCAGTTTCTTCCCATTCCTTGAATACTGTTAAATTATGAATAATGGGAATCATTTGGAATAGAAATAAGAATCTTGGCAGAACATTCATTCTAACTGCAGCTATTTTGCCCAAAAAGGAGTTTCAAATTTTGCCAGTTTTTCAAATCTTTCTTTATTTCTGTCCATATCTTTTTGTAATTGTTTTGAAATGTTTCAGAATTTTTGTTTTTTATATTGATTCCCAAATAGTTTACTTTTTTGGCAACTTAAAACTGGATTTTTCCATTAATTCCAATTCTTCTTATTTGTCATATTTTTGGTGATTATTACTGTTTTTTCCTTGTTTATTTTTAAACCAGTTAGTAGTTTGAATTCTTTCAATATTGGTCATTAAAATTTTTATTTCTTCCAAGGGTTCTCCTAAGGAAATTAACAAATCATCCGCATACTGGTCCTGTCTAAACAAGACAATGGAGGCATTGGGCTTTGGGCAGTTTATTACATCAAACATTGAAAAAATTTATACAAAACAGAAAGCCTCAATTATTATCAATGGAGAAAGAACACGGGAAATCTCAATTCAAAAAGGAACTAGACAGGGCTGTCCTCTATCCCCTCTACTCTTTATAACAGTATTGGAAATACTAATGAGCAAAATAAGGTCTGATAGAAGGATACAGGGATTACAAATTAAGAACTTGGAGTACAAGGTCCGCGCATTCGCAGATGACTTGGCTATAGTTTTAGAGGACCCCATAGAAAATATAAATTATTTAATGGAAACGATTGGGGAATTTGGAAAATATGCGGGTTTCAAGATAAATAAAGAGAAAACTATAATCTTAACTAAAAACATATCAAGGAAAGATCAGGTGATATTAAGAGATACATCTGAATGCAAACTGGAAAACAATGTTAAATACTTGGGAATCTGGCTCTCAAACAGAAATCTGGATCTTTACGACAATAACTACAAGAAAATATGGGAAAAAATAAAAAACGATTTAAGTGTTTCGTCAAAATTGAACCTCTCAATTTCTGGTAAAGTGGCTGCCATCAAGATGTCTATCCTTCCAAAAATGATGTTTTTATTTCAAAATCTACCTGTTATTACAAATGATAAACCCTTCAAAAAGATCTTAGTGACTTTATATGGGGGGGAAGAAAGGCCAGAATAAAGTGGCAAACCTTAATTGAACGATCAGAGTGGGGTGGGCTGGATCTACCGGATTTTCAAAAATATAATAATAATAATAATAATAAAATTTATTTATACCCCGCCCCTCTGTTAAAACAATCGGAGCAGCTTACAAAAATTAAAATACAATACAGATAAAATCCCCAAACACCCCCCACCCCACCTTCCCCCATAAAAAAATATTAAACAATTATAAATTAAAACCAACTGATCTAAAATCACAATTAAAAACAATAAATACAATAAAATACTATAAATGGCCAGCGGACTAAAAGAAGCCAGGATCCCCGAGCTTGCAGCCTAGTATGGCTAGGAGAGTGGTTCAAGCTTCAAGATCAAAAACTACTGCAACTAGAAGGGTCAGGTCTGAGATTTGGATGGCATGCGTACTTAGGTTACGATAAATGTACAATACACAAGGACTTCAACAACTATATTATAAGAAAAGCACTATTTCAGACCTGGAAAAAAATACAAAGATATCAGTTTGGGAAGCTTTCAAGATGGATATCACCATTAGAGGCATTTAGCGGAAGATGGGGCTGTCAGGGAAAATCAGACAAATGGGTCACGTATAAGGATCTATGAAAAAAGAAGTGGGGGCAGCAAGATGGCAATAAAATTGAAAGAAGAGTTAGAGGCTGAAGGATGGAAATTTAATTGGTTTACATACCAGCAATTGCACAGTAGGTTTAACAAAGATAAAGAAGAGCCAGGTCTTTTAGAGGAAGAGACAGAAACAGAAAAAATAATATTGGATAACAAGAAAAAGAAAATTGGAAGACTCTATAAAACCCTTAATCTAAGACAATCGGAGGAAGAGGTGGTGAGAGACTCAATGATTAAGTGGTCTAGGGATATAGGAGAGAATATTACAATAGACGAATGGCAAGATGCATGGACCACAACCAAAAAATTCACGGCATGTCAATCCTTAAAGGAAAATCATTTTAAAATTTGTAATAGGTGGTATCTAACCCCATCAAGACGGAACAAAATGTTTGGAACAAAAGACAAGAATTGTTGGAATTGTGGGAAATCAACTGGAACATCAATACATATGTGGTGGACGTGCCCAAAGATACGTAAATTCTGGATCAAGATTAACAATACCATTCAAAAAATGTTTGATATAGAAATAGATCTAAATCTGAAACTGTATTTGTTAAACATCACAACAGTGCTAACAAAAGAAATCAAAAAACAATTTGGGAGAGTTATTCTATACCTCTGCACAGCAGCACGTTTACTTTTAGCTGCTAAATGGAAAAGTACTGATGAACCGAGAATGGAAGATTGGCTCAATAAGATAAACGAAATGAGAGACAACGACAAGCTAACTGCCATACTTAATCATAAATCAGTGGAGAAAATAGAAGCGGAATGGCTACCAGTGCTTAAGTATTGTAGAAAAAGGTGGAATATAGCGGATGACATTGATTTTTAATAAGAGAATCAATTATGGTTAATTGGTTCAGGAATACAGATTTAGGGCTCGGGAGAAAAGTATTAAGGAAAACGAGAGAGATACATAGGAAATGAGAGAAATCATAATAACTAGGGTGTGATAAAGGAGTCAGCGTTAAAATACAGTTTGAATCTACTATGAAATAAAATGGAGAAAAATTGAGTATTGAGAAGGATGAGAGGAAGGAGGGAAAAATAAAACAAACTCTTAGAGATATTTATCACTAAGGAAGTCGTGGTTTTTAATTTCAATGTTTTAATTCAAATTATAGTGGTAAGTTAAGGCAAGGGAATAAGAAAGGGGGAGGGAGAGGGAATGGGTTACCCCCAACATCTCTGTACCCTTAGTCTGTAATGAATATGAATATGTAAACTTAATAAAAAATATTAAAAAACAACAACAAATCATCCGCAAATTTGTATTGAAAGTTACCAACTTTTACACCTGGAATTCTTGATTCTTCATTAAGCCTTTTACTGAATACTTCCATAATTAGCAAAAATAATAATGGGGATAATGGGCATCCTTGCCTCATACCCTTTTGAATTTGTATGCCCTTTCTATTTTCACCATTTATAATTAGTTTTGCAGATTGTTTGATGTAAATGGCCTCAATCCATCTTATAAAATTTGCTCCAGCATTTATTTTGTTTAGAATTTCAAACACTGTTGTCCAATTAACATTATTGAATGCTTTTTCAGCATCTAAAAAAGGTAAGACCAATTTTTGTCTTTATGATTTTCGTGATATTCAATCAAATTCAATACATGTCTTGCGTTATCTCTCATATATCTTTCTGGTAGGAATCCTCTTTGGTTTTCTC
Source organism: Gambelia wislizenii (assembly GCA_030847615.1). Lineage (NCBI taxonomy): Eukaryota > Metazoa > Chordata > Lepidosauria > Squamata > Crotaphytidae > Gambelia > Gambelia wislizenii. Next base: position 16,834,089 of record JAUMIR010000010.1, on the reverse strand, counting down.
CAATCCAATCTGAAAAAAAAGAACTTGCCTAAAGAAGGATATTAACAATATCAAGAAGGATATTGACAAATTGGAACGTGTACAGTGGAGGGCAACTAAAATGGTGAAAGGTCTGGAAACCATGCCTTATGAGGAAAGACTTAGGGAGCTGAATATATTTAGCCTGGAAAAAAGACGGTTAAGAGGTGATATGATAGCCCTGTTTAAGTATTTGAAGGGGTGTCACATTGAGGATGGAGCAAGCTTGTTTTCTGCTGTTCCAGAGACTAGAACATGGAGCAATGGATGCAAGCTCCCGGAACAGAGATTCCACCTCAACATTAGGAGGAACTTTCTGAAAGTAAGAGCTGTTCGGCAGTGGAACACACTCCCTCGGAGCGTGGTGGGGTCTCCTTCCTTGGAGGTCTTTAAACAGAGGTTGGATGGCCATCTGTCAGGGATGCTTTGATCGTGATTTCCTACATGGCAGGGGGTTGGACTGGATGGCCCTTGTGGTCTCTTCCAACTCTACAATTCTATGATTCTATGTAGTGATTTACTTTGTTCTTAAGAAGACAAGACACTGAAAATTACCAAAAAAATTGAACAAAAATTTCAGATTGAAGGTAGCAAAATCATGATTTTTAAGGATACCCCACTGGGGATTTTTTAATTTTTATTAATTTTTAATTATGCAATACAATAAAATACATACATTATAAAATAAAAATGAAATTGTTACAAACGTAATCTCAAGCATCATCTAGGGTACAACACCATGTTTTCTATTTTCCAGTTACAAGTCTTGAAGGCAAGAAAAGAACAATGCACACTTTTTTCTTTGTCTTTTTTTTAACAGGTTGTGTTAAGCAGTCCTCATGATTCAGGGAGAGTCAGTACATCTGCCCACATATTCAAATGTGCGGAAGGGGGTCCCAGGGCCGTGGTCTATGTGTTTATATACTCAGCCAGGAGAAACCACTTTTCAATAAAGGACCTTTTTTTCTGCTGATCTTGTTGCGAGTTCAATTTATCTGTCAATTTTTCACACACCCAGTGGTCTCAGACTCTCCTCCACCAATCCTCTATTGAAATTTGTCCTGTCTTCCATACTGCGGCTATTGCCATTCTGGCTGCAGCAAGAAGAAATGCTATAAGGTATCTGTTTTTTAGATTTTTATTGATGCCCTTATATATGGAGATTAATAGTAGTGCTGGACAAAAATAGATCAAATCGATCTATTTTGTGATGACCGAAATTTGGCACACTACTTCCTGCCAGAAGCATTGAATTTTGGAGCAGTCTAGCCACATATGTTTATATGTACCCCAACTGTGACATCCCTTCCAGCACATTGGTGACATATTCTGTACTCTTTGGGACATCTGAAATGGGGTCAGTTACCATTTATATACTGTTTTCAGAAAAGATTTTCTAGTGAGAGCGGATCTAGAGTTTAATAATAATAATAATAAAATTTTATTTATATCCCGCCCCTCTGCAACGCAATCGGTGGTTGCAGTCCAAATCTTTTCCCATTCATCACCAGAAATTTTTGTCCCAAGATCATCTTGAGGGCTGTTGCCTTCTGGTGTGTAGCATTGTTTAACAGTGCGTACAGTATTGATGCTAAACCTTTGATATTATAATTGGGGGTCACACATTTAGAATCAAAAAAGGTTAGGGGCTGCAGTCCCTCTCATTCATGAGTAAATATTTAGTAAATGTGGTGATTTGGCCAATGTGAAACCAGGACAACTGTATGGGTAATAGAGCTGTCAATAGTTGTTGAGTTATTGGCTTCCCATCAGGAAAAAGGTCCCATATCCTGTATATGCCCCTCTCCTCCTACACTTTGTATTGTTCGAATTTATCTGGACATACAAAGGAGGGGTGTAGAAGAAAGGGGCAAACAGGAGAGGGATCAGCTGAAACAATGGGATTCCATTTGTACCAAATCTTTAATGAGGTACGGCTCCAAGGATTCTTTACCCCTTTAATAATTGTTTCTCTCAATGATTTCTTGAAAAAGAGACCGTATCTAGTTTCCCTATTTTCATTTAGCTCCATATGGACCCAATAAATTGCATAATTTCCCGAGAGGAGTTGGGCTATTTGGCAAAGTTGGAAATCTGCGAAATATAATGAGAGGTCTAGTATAGCTAGCGCTCCTGCCTTAGATGGGAGATGTCGTACCAACATTCTGAATCTGGGCCGCTTTTGTTCAAAAATGAATTTATTGAGGAGGGACTGCCACTTTTTGAACCTCGTGGGAGATGGATTCAAGGGTATAGCTTGAAAAAGGAAGAAAAGCTTTGGTGCAATGAACATCTTAACCAATGCTAGTCTTCCTAACAAGGAGAAATGTTGTAGCTTCCAGCGAGAGAACTTCTGGACCACCCACTATGTAATCTTATTTTAATTCCTATGCACAGATTGGTTGGTATCCTTGTGAGACATATCCCCAGGTATACAAAGCCTGAAGGGAATGCTTGCAACTTTGTTTATTGTTGTATTTGGATTTAGTCCTCATTAGGAATATTTAAACACAGTAATTTGGATTTAGCAAAGTTAATCCTTAACCCTGCGTAAAAGTCAAATTTTCCCATTGTCTTTTGTAGTGCAGAAAGAGACTTAAGGGGGTATTCAAAAAAAGTAAAACATCATTTGCGAATAAATTCAATTTGTGGGTTCTTTCTCCAATAGTTGGGCCTCGAATGTTAGAATCACCTCTAATTAGGTTTGCCAGTGGTTCTATGGCAATAGCAAATAGGATCGGGGATAGGGACAGCCCTGTTTTGTACCTCGTTGGAGTGGAATTGTTTCTGATAGCATCCTATTGACCAAAATCTGCACCTTTGAGCCTTGGTATAGATTCCTCAAAATTTTGAGGAATCTGTGATCAAAATCCATTTCTTCTAAAATTCCAAATAAATACAGCCAGTTTAGACAGTCAAAAGCTTTTAGCACATCTAGGAATATTAGTGCCAATGGGAATTTTGTATTGCTAGAGTATGAAATGATGTTTAGTGCTCATCTAATTGAGCCTGACAGGCGCCTGACAGGCATAAATCCTGTCTGATCCATATTTATATATTCTGTGACAAATGAGTTTATTCTTTGAGCCAGGATGGCTGTAAGTAGTTTGGCATCCTGGTTTATCAAGGATATAGGTCTGAAAGCTGTGATGGGTGGTGTAGGATTTTGGTCTTGGGAATGGGAACAATGTGGGACTCCAGCTGTGTTTGGGGGAACTGGCTCTGTTGTATGAAATTATTAAATACTTCCAAAAGGTGGGGGGGCTATGTCATTGTACATTATTTTATAAAAATCAGCCAAAAAGCTATCTGGGCCCGGGGCCTCCATTTTTTTTAGTGATTGAACTGCCATTTTAAGCTCTAGTTCTGTAATTTTGTGCCATCAGTAGATCCCTATGTACTCCATTCATTTTTTTTAATATATATTTAGGCTCTGAATAAGTTCAGTCAATTTGTCTGAAGGGATTGAATCTGCAGCACAGAGTGAGGAATAGAAGTTACAGAATTCTTGCAGAACCTCTTTGTAAGAGGACTTTCGACTATCTACAAGTGTTTTAATTGTCGTGATGAGTTTCTTTTCTGCTTTGTGCTGTGCAAGCCTAGCTAGGAGTTTTGAGTTCTTATTGTTCTTATCATAGAAATAAGCTTTTGTAAAGTTTAGAGCGGTTTGGATACTACAGTATCAAGATCTAAACTTTCCAACTCTTTTTTTTTTCTAGAGTAGTAAAAGGTATGTTGGCATGGATTGAGAAAGTTTGTGTGTTTTAATCAAGCTTTCTATCTTGCATTGAAGTTTGGTTCTGTGTTGATCCCTGACTTTTTCCTTTTTGCCCCTTCTTGTATCAGTTGTCCTCTCAGGATAGCCTTGAGGGTGTCCCATAGCAATGCTGGAGACATCCGTTCAGTGGAGTTTTCTGCATAGAAGTGTTTAATGGCCTGTTGGAGTTCAATTTTGAAAGCCTCATTCTTCAGGAGCATGCGGCTAAATTTCCACAATTTATGTGGGCACATATCTTCTTTTAATTTCCAGTCTAACATTATGGGGAAATGATCAGAGTAAAGGATAATATCTATTTCTACGTATGCTACATTTCCCATCTACGTTCTGGAGATTTAAAAAATGATCTATCCTAGAATATGACTTGTGGACTGTTGAATAATATGTGTAGTCTTTAGTGGTGGGGTTGAGTAATCTCCATGGGTCTACCAATTCTGCTCTAGCAATTGAGTTTGCTAGTGTACTACACAAGTGTTGAGATGATTGTAGTTTGTTGGACCAGTCTAGGAAGGGATTCAAAACTAGATTTGAGTCTCCCCCAATTATCACCTCCCCCACCGAAATAGTTTGCAGTGTTTGAAGAAACAAGTCCATAAACTTTTGCTGGTCTACATTGGGTGAGTAGTATGTGGTTAACATATACTGTGATCCCAGGATGGTCCCCGTCAGTATAAAAAGCCTCCCTGCGGAATCGCTATATTCTGACTCGAATATGAAGGGGCACATTTTATTGAACAATATAGCCACCCCTCTTGCCTTACCCGATCCTCCCATGATATGTTGAGTTGGGAAGGATTGGAGAGGGAAGAGCGGTGCAGAGCCTTTTCTATGAGTCTCTTGTAAGAATAATATCCCTGGGTTCAAATGCTTAATTTGCTTGAGAATCTTGTTACATTTGGCACGACAACCCAACCCTCTGACATTAAACGATGCTGCCCATAATGTGCTCATAATTTCAACTGGACATTATCACTGCTTGGTGTCATATTGCCCTCTAAAGGCGACTCCAGTCCCCTATCTTTAGCAGCAAGCAGCCTGGTTGTTTCCCCATGCTTGTAATTGCCTTTCTGGAGACAAAGTTGCAAAGTGTATCTTAGATTAAGCCCAGATGTAACATTATAACTAACAACAATTAAGAACAAGTGAAACAGTAACTTCATCCTACCAAGAAGAAGATGGATCAGAAATGCAGCAGCATCTGACCACCGGCTAGAAGTTTCGCTCCAGCCTCCTCTGGAGAATGCAGGGGGAATTTGACGGACATAAAAATGTCAAATGAGACTCAGGTCTTTGTGCCTGACAATTGCAATTGATATCTTTTGCTAAGGCAAGAATGAAAGTAGAAAGAAGGATGGGGGTTAAAGGATCCTCATACTGACAGTAATTAAGATATAGTGTCCTAATGGCTTTCTTCTGCTTCATCTGGTGAGATTCAAGTTAATTGTATTACCAGCAATCTTCATGCAAGTGCTGGTGGGTGCTACTTTAGCAGTCATTTCACAGCAGGAGGTGTTGATTGAAGGTTGCAGTTGCTGTTTTCCATTTGAGAGCTTGAAATAACAGGTGTCAATAGCCTCTTCTACAGTTCCCCCTGCAATCGCTCTCCCTCTCTCTGTCAAAGTTGCTCTGCCTCCCCGAGGCAGAATGAGATTTGCCAGCAATTGAGTATATCTGTCAAAGAGAGGAGTGCATGGTGAGGGTGCAGAGTACCGAACTGTAGATTCCCGCTCCAAAGTTTCTTTCTACAGTGACAGTTACAGTATTTGGAAAATATGTCAAAAAGACATAACTGGGACAGAATGACAACAGTTTCAAGATGGCCACCAACTTTTTTTAACAGCTCCCTGAATATAGGTCTTGTGAGGATCGGAGTTGGTTGCTTCAATTCACAGTTCTTTGGCAGGAGAGGATCGTGAATTCCTTCCCTTTTTTCCTTTCTTTTTCTGGACTACCTGCCATGCCCTCTTTTGATGAGTTTCCATGAGTTGTGAGATGTCATCTATTCCATTTTTTAGCTGTTCTTCCAATTCCCTTGGTAAGGGAATGTCTAGTGCCTCAAATATAGCTGGTAGTTGTTTGGTTGATGCAGCTGTCAAAGCCCCAATCTTGTGCAGGACAATCAATCAGAAGGGGTATCCCCATTTATATTTGACATTATTCTCTTGAAGTAAGGAAGTGAAGGGCTTAAAGGTCTGTCTTCTTTTTAGTGTTTCTATGGACAGATCATTGTAAACTTGGATTCATTGATCATCAAAGCACAAGTTCTGTATCGAGGCAAGTTTATTCAGTGCCTCTGTCTTTTTTGTGAATCGGGCAAATCAGATTAAAACATCTCTGGGAGGTTTATCCCCAGATCTGCATGGCACCAGTGATCTGTGAATCCGCTCAATGTCTGACTCTGATCATTCTAAGTTTGGGCAGACTTTGGCTGTCCACTCGAGGACTGAATGCAATAGGTTTTTGTTGGTGATATAGTAAAGGACCCCTTTAATTTGGATGTTCTGACATCTTTCTCTATTTTGGAGGTCCGAGTTTAAGTTGCATTTAGAAGTTTGCATCTTTCAGTTTTTTAATGCGGGACTCTTGCCTTACCCCCTGCTGAAATGTTTCATTGATCATTGTTTCCAAATCCTTGATTTTGTCAGTGTTAACTGACAGTTTCACATGGAGGGGTTCCAGGGTTAGAGTCTGGTTATGGATTAGGTTTTTCCCACAACTTTTCCAGCTGTTCAGGAATAGAGAGGTTGGTGGCTGAAGGAGATCCTATCTTGTTCCCCTTTGATAGTCTGGGGGTTCTTGCCATGCTGTCAAGGGACATAGTCTCATCTGCTTCCAAATCAAATTTGATCTCTTTCATTGATGGGTAGAAGTCCGTGATTGGTTGGTCTGCTCCCCTTTTATTTGTAGACTATGTTTTAAATAAAGTATCTGTTGCTTTTCTTGCCTTTACTCCTTTATTCATAAAAAAAAATCATCAGGGCTAATGGAGCATGAAAATTATGCATCTGCCATGTTCTGTGGTAGGCCACGCCCCCCCACTGAGGATTTTGAAAAAGAGAACGAATTATAACACATTGACGGAGCAATTAAGGCAAAACGGAATTCGCTACAGAAGGGAGAAGTTAGAAGGGATTTCTTTTCGATTTAAACAAAACAACTTTAAGATCAACACAGTGTAAAAGGCAGAAGAATTCCTAGAGAAATATAAGAAAGATCTAAAAACAAGATACAAAGACAGTCAAGGACAACAACAAGAAACAGAAAATGCAAAAGGATTAAAAGTGGAGGATAGAGAAGAAGATGAGGGAGAGGAGGAGCAAGAAGAAGAAGAAAAAGAAGACAAAGGAAGCATCAGTGACTTAGATTACAGATAAATAAATTACTAAGAAATCTTTTTTTAAACAACCTTTAATAAGGAATATGAAAGTCATAACTTTAAACATGAAGAGACTAAATCTACCACAAAAAAGAAAGAAAATATTTTATTATTTAGAAAGGAAAAACATGGCATAGTATGCTTACAAGAAACCCATATTAAACAAAAGGACATTAACCTACTGAAGAATAGAAAATTGGGTAAAGAATTTATATCAGCGACAAAAGAATCATAGAATCATAGAATTGCAGAGTTGGAAGAGACCACGAGGGCCATCCAGTCCAACCTCTAGCCACGCAGAAATCACAATCAAAGCATCCCCGACAGATGGCCATCCAGCCTCTGTTTAAAGACCTCCAAGGAAGGAGACCCCACCACGCTCCGAGGGAGTGTGTTCCACTGCCAAACAGCTCTTACTGTCAAAAAGTTCCTCCTCATGTTGAGGTGGAATCTCTGTTCCTGGAGCTTGCATCCATTGCTCCGTGTTTCAGTCTCTGGAGCAGCAGAAAACAAGCTTGCACCATCCTCAACGTGACACCCCTTCAAATACTTAAACAGGGCTATCATAACCGTCTTTTTTCCAGGCTAAACATACCCAGCTCCCTAAGTCTCTCCTCATAAGGCATCGTTTCCAGACCTTTCACCATTTTAGTTGCCCTTCTCTGGACACGCTCCAATTTGTCAATATCCTTTTTGAACTGTGGTGCCCAGAACTGGACACAGTATTCTAAGTGAGGTCTGACCAAGGCAGAATAGAGTGGTACTATTACTTCCCTTGATCTAGACACTATATTTCTATTGATACAGCCCAAAATTGCATTGCCCTTTTTAGCTGCTGCATCACATCGTTGACTCATATTCAACTTGTGGTCTACTAGGACTCCTAGATCCCTTTCACACGTATTCTCGTTCAGCCAGGTCTCACCCATCCTATATCTATGCATTTCATTTTTCCGCCCTAAATGCAGTACTTTACATTTCTCCGTATTGAATTTCATTTTGTTAGCTTTGGCCCAGCTCTCCAGTCTATCCAGGTTATTCTGAATTTTGATCCTGTCCTCTAGGGTATTAGCTACTCCTCCTAATTTGGTGTCATCTGCAAATTTGATAAGTATGCCCCTAATTCCCTCATCCAAGTCATTGATAAAGATGTTGAATAGCACTGGGCCCAGGACACAACCCTGTGCCACCCCACTGGTCACATCTTTCCAAGAGGAAGAGGAGCCACTGCTGAGCACCCTTTGGGTTCGGCCGGTCAACCAATTACAAATCCATTGAACAGTTAACTTGTCTAGCCCACATTTTACAAGCTTGTTTGCAAGAATGTCATGGGGAACCTTGTCAAAGGCCTTACTGAAATCAAGGTATGCGATGTCGACAGCGTTCCCTTCATCTACCAAGCTGGTAACTTTATCAAAAAAAGAGTAACTTTTTTACTCTTTTTAACTTCATCTACCAAGCTGGTAACTTTTATAAAAAAATAAATAAAAATAAAGGAGTTGTTTTATATGACTAAATCTATATTGCTAAAAGCTATAAGCCATCACAATGCGATTTAAGTTAAAACACATATACACAAATAAATTACAAAGCCATACAAATTAGCATGTACATGAATAATAAAACCATAACTATCCAGAATATAAAAGTATAAAAGTATGAGGAATTAAAACACTGTTGTAGAAAGCTGTTTTCATAGCAGCACAATGAAATTTTTATTGGAAGTTTTGATGTCTGGCTCTTATCTTATTAGTGGCCAAAGCAAATGTTGCTACCATATCAGTGTGGTACACATTGTCGTCAGCTAATAGGGCACAGATTTGTTCAAGAGAACGATTAACCAGGGAATGAAGAATGTAATCTAAAAACTTATGTCTTGGAAGTATGTATAGAGGGCATTTCAACAAGTAATGTTGTAGATCCTCCACTTCCCCTGTTTCGCATATACAAAACCTTTGAGTTACTGGAGTATTATTGTATCTTCTTTTCAAATATGCAGACAGCATATTCTGAAAGCGTAGTGCCATATATGCAATGGAAGCAATGTAAGGTCAAAAACAATCTCTCCATTCCAAAATGTTAATTGGGTACTCACTGTGAAGGTACTTTCTGTAAGGTAGGTGGCAGGAACAATCCATTAGCATTGGGAAACTAGGACCCCCCAGCACAAAGCAGGAAGTTGTTCTGGGTCTTTGGAATTTGAATCCTTTGTTCTCCAGTCCTCCTTCCACGAGGCCAGTTCTCTGAGTAGCAAAGCCCTGTAAGTAGAGTGAAACTCCTACCTATGGGAAGAAAATCACATGTTAATGCGGAGCCATACCTGGTGTCACGGCCCCGGGATTTGTTGATCTTCTGCAGTCACAGGGTGGGTCGGATTGTTCCTGCCACCTACCCTACAGAAAGTACCTTCACAGTGAGTACCCAATGTAACATTGTCGGGTGAGGGGCAGAAACAATCCATTAGCATTGGGGCATACCCAAGCTCATTGTTGACCTAGGGCAGGTGACTGCGAGTGTCTATGTATTATGAGCGTACCACCTCGTGAAGCACCCTTCTTCCAAAGGTAGTTTCTTCTGATCTGAACTTGTCCACCTTGTAATGTCTGATAAAGGTGAATGGGGTGCTCCAAGTTGCTGCCCTGCAAATTTCGGCTATGGGCGCGTTCGTAGAGAATTCAGCCAAAGTGGCTGCTGAGAGTGTTGAGTGCGCTACTACCCGAGGGTCTTGGAGTGTTTGCTGCATCATACTTCATGAAGATGCATGCTTTGATCCATGTGACTAGGGTCTGCCTCTATACCCGAGCTCCCATTGACGCCGGGTTGAAGGAAATGAAAAGAGAATCACGGCACCTGAATGCAGATGTGTGCTTGATGTAAATCCTCAGTGCTCTCCTGACATCCAATTTGTGCCACAATTTCTCCGTGGAGTGTGATGGCTTGGGGCAGAAAGACGGGAGAACTATTTGTTGCGACACATGGAACGATGACAGGACCTTGGGTTGAAATGAAGGGTCTGGGCGAAGGCATACTGAGTCCGTGTCAAATGAACATAGATGTTCCCTTACCGAGAGGGCTGTGATTTCCTATACCCTCCTAGCTGATGTGATAGTCACTAGGAAGGCCACTTTGAGTGACAGGACACATAGCAGAATCTTTCTTATTGGTTCAAAGGGGTGTCACATCAGTTGACGTAGAACTAGGGGTAGATTCCACGAAGGGAATCTGTGATGCACCAGTGGTGACAGCAGCATCGCCCCTCTCAGGAACCTTCTGATGTGGAGGTGGGTTGACACCTGTCCCTCTTGTGGACATTGGATGAAGGCCGCCAAGGTGGCCACCTGTCTCTTCAGGGTATTCGGTCGAAGGCCACTCTCGAGCCCTTTATGGAGAAATGTCAGGATGTGGCTTGTTGTGGCCTTGAGCAGGTTCACCTTCTCCGAGGCGCACCATTGTGAAAAGACTTTCCACGTGGCCTGGTATAGCCTCTTGGTCAACGGTCGTCTGGAGGCTAGGAGGGTGGATATTACCTTTTCTTTGTATCCATACTCCCTCAGAGCTTGCCATTCAGTCTCCAGGCCGTCAGCTGTAACCAGGTTCGTCAGGGTGTTTGACAGGCCCCTGGTGTAGGAGACCTGGTCACAGTTGGAGTCTCAGAGGAAACCTACCGACATTTCTGTCAGGTCTGAGAACCATAGGTGCCGTGGGCAATGAGGGGCTATGAGCACCACCTGTGCCCCTTCCTGACAGATTTTCCTGCAGACCTTCCCTATCAGTGGAAGAGGGGAAAGATAAAGTAGACCTTTTGGCCGGGGGGAGCGTAGAGCATCTACCCCCTCCGCTCCCTGGTAGGGAAACCAGGAAAAGAACTGAGGTAGCTTGGCATTCCGGGGTGATACGAAGAGATCCACTGACATCTCCCCGAAGCTGTCTTGGATGTGGAGGAAGGTTTCCTGGTTTAGTTCCCATTCTCCTGGTAACACTGTGTGTCTGCTTAGAAAGTCAGCTTGCGTGTTCATATCTCCTTGGAGGTGTTGTGAGCGGACTGTCGATTCTGCCCAGAGGAGTAGCGTCTCTGCTTCTGCACGTAGAGACCTCGACCTTGATCCGCCCTGTCTCACTATGTAGGATCGTGTCGTCATGTTGTCTGTCAGTAGTAGGATGTGTTGGCCCCGTAGTAGGTGTGAGAAGTGTTCGAGGGCTAGTTGTGCTGCCCTGAGCTCCAGCCAGTTTATGTCAGGGAAAATAGATATTGTGAATAAGTTTTTTCACCAAGGCGCCAGCCGGCTTATCAGAAGCTCATAAATCTGTCTATTCTTGTTATTCTGTTCTTTGGGGGTTGGAAATAAGAAATCGAAACTTGGAATTGGTTTTTCTTTTGTTTCTCGCAAAGACTGGGTGTTCAGGGGCTATATAACTGGGAGGGGTTATTGGAGCTAGTTTTAAGTTTCAAGCCTGTGTGTTTTCTCTTGCTTTTGAGGAGCTCCTTGCCTTAGCTCCAGAAGAATCTTGGACATATAGAAGCATGGGTGCATGTCTTCTAATGTTTATTTTGTTCTCACTTGTTTATTATTAATAAAAGCCATAAAGGATTTTCAGATGGCATTTTTTCTTTGCACCAGAGGAGCACTTGTTTTGCTCAGAAAAGCTCACGCTATTTTGCTGCATGTATCACTGTTCGGATACACAGTGAATGACCGTGCTCTGCATATCAAATGACAGTTTATGCTGTGTTGTTGATCCTCTGGTGACCACAACCCTTGAGTACCACTTGATCCAGGCACTGGGCGCCCCATCCTCTGAGGCTCGCATCGGATGTGACCACAACTTCGTGGCTGATTGTCAGTGGCGAACCCCTGGCAAGGTTCCCTTTGTGTGTCCACCACTGCAGTGAGACCTTCAGTATGTGTGGGATGTCTACTGCCAGGCTCTCCCGCCTAGTTATTCGCTCCTGGTGCGGGAGAAGCAATGCCTGAAGGGGTCTGGAGTGGAACCTGACCCATGGAACCACTTGGATTGCTGAGATCATCAGGCCGAATAATCATGCTAGTGAAGCAATTGGGGCTCTTTGTTTTCTTCTTACTTCCCTGGCTTCTCATTGGAGCGATGCCTGCCTTTCTTTTGATAGTGAGACTGAGTAGTTCACTGTGTTGATCTGTACCCCCTGGTGTGTTATCCATTGTGACAGGATGAGCGTGCTCTTCTTGAAGTTTATTATGAAGCCATGGTTTTGGAGGCAAATGATTGTTTCTTGTATATCCTTCTGGGTCTTGGCCTTTGAAGGTGCCCTCAGCAGAATATCATCCAGGTAGAGATATAGATGTATTCCCTTGATTCACAAGCGTGCTATCAGTATCGCCATTACCTTGGTAAACACTCGTGGGGCCGTCAAGAGGCTGAATGTGAGAGCTCTGAACTGGTAGTGTTCCTTGCCGAATGCAATCCTGAGGAACTGTCTGCTGTCTGGATCTATCCTGATGTGGAGGTATGCTTCCAATAGATCCAGGGAGGCTAGGAAGTTGCCTTCCTGTACTGCCTCCCTTATTGATGATAGGGTTTCTATCTGGAAACGCTTGTAGGTAATGAAGGAGTTTGTGAATTTTAGGTCTAATACTGACCTGAGGCTTCCATCTTTTTTGGGTATAGTGAAGAAGTAGGAGTACACCCCTGAGAAACGTTGTGTGCTTGGTACTTCTTCTATGGCGTCTATCTCCAGTAGGTGGTCTATGGCTGTTCTGAGGTTCCTTGCCTTCTGCTGGTTGGATGGAACTGGGGCAGGCAGGAACAGGTTCCTTGGTCTTGTGTTGAACTCCACCTTGTAGCTTGTAGAGTTACTTGTAGCTGTAGGACCCACCTGTCTGTGGTGGAGATCGACCAAGGGACTAGGAAACTTGACAGCCTTCCACCTACTGGAGTTATCCCCGAGTCATGGTTGCTTTCGAGAGAGGCCCCTTTGTGTCTGGGCCCCCCTCTGTGGTTGAAGGCTGAGTTGGAGAAGGGTGCATGGTGTATGACATAGTTGGTCCTTGACCAGGCTAGTCTAGTTGAGCAGTAGTCTGCCCTTCTGCTGCTGCCCCTAGAGTTACGAAAGGAGCTAGTGTATTAAGATGTACACCTTGCTGTTTTCTTGCCTTGTTTCCTACTTGTTGAAGGCATGGACTGTTTCTTATCCTTTGTCTCTATCAGGATATCCTTGAGCGCTTCCTCTCCGAATAGCTTGGTGTCAGGATCGTCCATGAATTCTGAGACATAGAGTGGAGTTCATGGAGGATCCTGACAGTTTGATGGTTTGAGACTGGTTCTGCCTTGGGCCCCTGGAATGTCTGGGAGATGTTGGTTACCATGGGAACGCTGGTCATCCCGGGAACTCAAGGCCGGCCAGATGGTCTGGCAATTCTCGCTCCTCCATAGTGTGCTTTGATGTGCTGCCCTCCCTTTTCTGCTTTCTCACACTGGGTGTCTCTTATCTGTTTCCACTGTAAGTCTGATCTTCAGTTGCAGCTTTGCCAATGTCCCTTACACATGCTTCTATTCCAATAAAGAACTTTATTGAAGATATGTGAGTTTGTGTTCTGTGTACATCACAGAAAGCTGCAACTCCACTTTTATTTTTCGTCCTGAAACTGTGGAGCCTTTACCTGCAATGTCTGAGGATGCGGAGACTGGCACGCAGATGGACCAAGATCTGATTGTGGCCAGCACCAAAGAAGCCGATGCCTCAAAGCCGAGACCGCCGGAGGGCTGGAAGATTTCCACTCTCCACTGAGCCCTGGGAGCTGGGGGTCGAGCTGGCTCCAGGGAGGGGCAGCCTGCCAAGCTTCGGCACTCCGGTGCAAGAGGTTTTGGGCCCCGCCTGGCCATGGGCAGGGGCCGGTCGCCGAGAAGAACGCAGGTCCCGGTGGGACAGGCCCCAGGGTGAGGGGCCTAGAGAGCCAGAAGCGAAGTTTTCCCGGGCAGAAGTTGGAGCCGAGGTTCTTCAACTGAAACAGCAAATGGGTGAGATACGGGAGGTACTCCTAGAACTCCTGCACAGAACCCCTCCGGCCCCACCAGCCCCTGGAGGGGCCCAGCCTCCCCCAGTGCAACCAGCAGCTGCCCAGGCACCCGGGGATGGGGTCCCCGCTCAGCCCCCTGATGTCCCTGGCCTGCCGGCTCCTGGACCGGCTCCACCGGTGGGGGCTGGGCAGGTTGAGCCGCAGGAGCGACCCTGGGGCTGGAAACACCGGCATCTGAAGGCGAAGTTTGATGGGGATCCAGCAAAACTACCCTACTTCATGACTCAAGTGGTGAGTTACATGACTCAGTGGGAAGGGGAGTTCCAGTCCGAGGCTGAGAAGGTGCAGTATGTGTCCAACCAACTGGAGGGTGAGGCGGCCCAGTGGTTGGAGGGACTTTATGATATGGGAGCCCCTGAACTGGGTAATTACCAAGAGTTCCTGATGGCTCTCAGGGCCCAGTTCGAAGATCCTTTAAGGGGGAAGCGAGCTCGAGGGAAGCTTAGGAGCCTGAAGCAAGGTACGAAGCCAGTGGCAGAGTACGCGGCTGAGTTCCGCCGCCTAGCCAGCCAAGTGCCTGAGTGGTCAGAAGAGGTCAAGGTGCAGTTTTTCCAGGAGGGACTGAATCCTGACATTCTAGAGTGAGCCCTGTTCCAGGGAGACCCCGAAACCCTCCTGGGGTGGATACGTCTAGCTGGTGAAGTGGAGTCGGTGAAAGGCAGCATCAAGATGTTGCGCCGCCAGGCAGGGACGGAGGGGAAGTCCTCAGGGTCCCCGGGGAAGAAGACCAAGGCGGGGCGCTCGGGGGGAGCCACCACTGGAGAGTCCGAACGAGAGCGAAGGATGAGAAAGGGTCTGTGCCTGCATTGTGGGAAGAGCGGACATCGCATAGCGGAGTGCCCAGAGAGGAGTCCTCGGGAGCAACCCGCCGCCAAGCCAGTGCGGAGCGAGGGGAGAACCGGGTCCGCCAAGACTCCCTCCAAGCCCAAGACCAAAGCGACGGCCAGGGCCCTGGCATCAGGCCATGCGGCAGGGGAGTCTTCAGATGATCCCGAGGATAGTGGATCCTACTCCTCCGATGCTGAGCCGGCAGGAAACGGGCCCAGCCCGCCCTACTGAGCACCCGAGGGCGGGCTAATCCTGAAGGGCGCCCGGATGCAGTGGTGAGTGGAGTGAAGGGCCCGTTCTTTATCAAAGCTCGAGTGGGGGTTGGAGGGGAGGGCCCCACCCGTAAAGTAATGTTAATGATTGACTCTGGTTGTACCCAAGTGCTCATCCACCCCTCCTTAGTCAGTGAACTGAACGTTGATACTGTTAAGCTGGACAAGCCCGTGTGGCTGTCTCAGATGGATGGGGGGATGATGAAGGGGGGGCCCGCCCGGCGCATAACTGGCCCCATGAACATGAGGATGGGAACCCACCAGGAGGAACTGCAGTTTGTGATTGCTCCAGGTTTAGTCCCTGCGGCAGTCGTGGGTCTGAACTGGCTAAAGTACCACAACCCCACCATAGACTGGATAAAAGAGACACTGACTTTTACAGACCCAGTGTGTACCAAGGAGCACGGGGTGGGGGGAGGATCCCCAGGGGACGGGGTCCCCCTGGAGGGTGAGTCACAGAACTACACGACTGCCTTAGTAAAAGGGGAGCTGAAAGGACTGCCAGTGGAGTACAAGGCATGGCAATATGTGTTTGAGGAGAGGGAGTGTGACATTTTGCCACCACACCAGGCTTTTGACTGTGCCATTGAGATACTCTCAGAGTCCAGCCTACCTAAACCTCGCATTTATTCCATGACCCCAGCTGAAATGGAGGCGCTCCGAGAGTTCATAGACAAAAATTTAGCCCGAGGGTTCATTAGGCCCTCAACCTCGCCTGTGGGGGCTCCGGTGATGTTTAGGCGCAAGGCAGATGGGGGGCTTCGTTTGATTCAGGATTACAGAGCGCTAAACGCGATTAGTGTCTCCAACCAGTACCCCCTGCCCCTGATGAAGGACATACTAGCCCATCTCTCCAAAGGGAAGATTTTCACGAAGCTGGATCTGCGGGAGGCCTACTACAGAGTACGGATTCGGGAAGGGGATGAATGGAAGACTGCATTTAATTGCCCCTTGGGGGCTTTTGAGTTCCTCGTCATGCCTTTCGGCCTAAAAGGGGCCCCTGGCATTTTTCAGAACAATTAATGATGTGTTACGTGATTTTCTGTACAAAGGGGTGTTGGTATACCTTGATGATGTGTTGATTTATTCTGAGGACTACACGTCCCATGTGAAACTGGTGAAAAAGGTGCTTGCCAGGTTGGGGGAAAATCATCTGTATGCAAAAATGTCCAAGTGTGAGTTTCACCAAAGCCGTTTGGATTATTTAGGGTACCGCATCTCAAACAAAGGGACTGAAATAGACCCAGAGAAGGTAAAGGGGGTCTTGGCATGGGAAGCCCCTAGAACCAGGAAACAGTTACAGAGCTTCCTGGGATTTGCTAATTTTTATCGGTCCTTCATCCCTGACTTTGCGTCGGTAGCCCTTCCCCTAACAGATTTGCTGAAAACCAAAGATGGGAAAGGCAAAAGTTCCAACACAGTAAAGGGGACAAACCTCCCCAAAAGATTGTGTGGTCACCACAGTGCCAACAAGCATTTGACAAATTGAAATCCCTTTTCATTTCTGAGCCAATTCTCAAGCACCCCGACCCCTCCCAGCCTTTCGTGGTCCAAGTGGACGCCTCAGATGTAGCGATGGGTGGTGTTCTGTTGCAAAAGGGGGAGGAAGGGGATTTGAGACCATGTGCCTATTTGTCCAGAAAGTTCAATGACACTGAACGAAATTGGCCGGTGTGGGAGAAGGAGGCAGGTGCTATCAAGTTGGCACTAGAGACGTGGCGCCACCTACTGGAGGGCTCACCCAAACCGTTTGAAGTTTGGACTGATCATAAGAATTTGGAAGTATTGGCTACCCCTAGACGTTTGAGCCCCAAGCAGGTCAGGTGGGCCAGTTTCTTTTACCGATTTAATTTCACTCTGAAATTTATCCCGGGGAAAAGGAATTTTCTGGCTGATGCTTTGTCCAGGCTACCGCAGCATGAGAGTAAGCGTAAGGAGGTCATTGACACCGTTTTTTTCTCCTTCCCACTTGGGACTAGCAGTCCTCACACGGAGCAAAGCCAAACAACAGAAATCCACTGCTAGCCCTGCTCAGGAGCCTGGACCAAATGGAATTGACGGTGGCTCGCCCTTGGTGCCTGGACCTGAGCCCCAGCCCTTGAACCCTGACCCACCTCCCCCAGACCCGGGGCCCCGGGCAGTGACTCCTACGGCGGATGGTTCTGCCACGCCTACAGGTTCTCAAGGGGAGAAAGGGGGTGGCATTCCCAATCGGCCTCGGAACTGCCCACGGATCAGTGGTTCCTAGCTCACCCCAATGAGGTGAAGTGAGGGAGGGTTTGGCTTGGAAAGGGGATCGCCTATATGTTCCTGAGGTCTTGAGAGCGAGCATCCTCAAGCAGTGCCATGATGTCAAGAGTGCGGGGCATTTTGGGTATCTCAAAACTTTGCATTTGGCCCAGAGACAGTTTTGGTGGCCCCGAATGAGGAAGGAGGTGGAGGAATATGTGAAGGGGTGTACCACTTGTGCAGTGGCAAAAGGGGGGTCAGGGAAGCCCAAAGGTTTGCTCCAACCTCTACCTACCCCAAACAAACCCTGGGAGGTCATTAGCATGGACTTTATTGTTGAATTACCAGAGAGTAGGAAAAAGACGGTTATTTGGGTGGTTACTGATTTGTTCTCAAAACAAGCGCATTTTGTGGCCAGTAAGAAACTCCCCATGGCCTCCCAATTAGCCAAATTGTTCATTCAGCATATTTATCGGATTCATGGCATTCCGACCAAGATTGTGTCTGATCGGGGGGCCCAATTTACCTCGCAGTTTTGGAAGGCTTTCACGAACCTTCTAGGGGTGGAGCTCGGTCTTAGTAGCTCACATCATCCCCAATCGGACGGGCAAACGGAACGAACGAATCAGACTCTTGAACAATACCTAAGATGTTATGTGAATTTCCAACAGTCTGATTGGGTTGAACTTCTGCCTTTTGCTGAAGTGGCCTACAATAATGCCACTCACCAGAGCACTGGACTCTCGCCGTTCAAGGTTGTGTCTGGACATGATTTCAGTCCCCTTCCTTTGCTGGAGGGGTCCCCCAACTCCGACCCTGTTTTGGTCTCCCAGTGGAGTCAAAAGGTCAGAGATGCATAGCCTCATGTAATCTCGGCCTTAGACTTTGCCAAAGCATGCTACAAACATTATGCTGATCAAAAGCGGGACCCTTCTCCTAGATATGAGGTGGGGGATCTGGTTTATTTGTCCACCAAATTCCTTAAGTGTCCCCAACCCTCCAAAAAGTTGGGAGCCAAATACATTGGGCCTTTTCGTGTTGTTAGGATGGTAAATCCTGTGGCTTTTGAACTGTCCTTACCTAAGTTGTACCGTCATGTGCATCCTGTGTTTCATTCCAGCCTGCTCAAGCCTGCGAGCCCTCCGGAGAAACACCATCCGGCACCAGAACCTGCTCCTCAGCCGATCCTGGTGGATCAGGACCAGCATTTCGAAATCTCTGAGATCCTGGACTCTAGGCTTCATCGGGGAGGGTTACAGTATTTGGTGAAGTGGAAACACCTGCCTTTGGGCCATGCGGAGTGGGTTGCTTCCGAGCATGTCAATGCCAAACGCTTATTGCGAAAGTTTCATGCCCGCTTTCCCGATAAGCCTGGTTGAATGGGGGGGGTTGATCTTCAGGGGGGCAGTATGTCAGGATCGTCCATGAATTCTGAGACATAGAGTGGAGTTCATGGAGGATCCTGACAGTTTGATGGTTTGAGACTGGTTCTGCCTTGGGCCCCTGGAATGTCTGGGAGATGTTGGTTACCATGGGAACGCTGGTCATCCCGGGAGCTCAAGGCCGGCCAGATGGTCTGGCAATTCTCGCTCCTCCATAGTGTGCTTTGATGTGCTGCCCTCCCTTTTCTGCTTTCTCACGCTGGGTGTCTCTTATCTGTTTCCACTGTAAGTCTAGTCTTCAGTTGCAGCTTTGCCAATGTCCCTTACACATGCTTCTATTCCAATAAAGAACTTTATTGAAGATATGTGAGTTTGTGTTCTGTGTACATCACACTTGGTCCCTTTGAAGGCTGCGGTAGCTAGGGTGTTTCTGGACTGGGCATTCGCATCCCATTGCATGACCCAGAGGGATCTTCTTGCCAGGTTGGATGCTCCCACCGCCCTGGCTGCATAATCTTAATAATAATCTGCATAATTTCTTAATCTCGGGATGCATCTGCGATGAAATGCAGCGCATGTTGAATCCTATTGAACGCTTTGTGCAGAGATCTTGTGTCCAGATCTTGTGCTTCCATGACCTCTTGTAACCAGATGATAGCTGCGTGGGATATTAGCGCTGTGGCCAGTGAGACCCTTATCCCCAGTGCTGAGGCTTTGCTCCATCAGCCCTCTTCTCATCGGTGTCCTTAAGGGACCCTTCCTCTTCCTTATGCACCAGCGAATTGAACACCATGGAGACCACCGGCCGGTCGACCACCGGGGTCTTCAGCCTGTCTAGTACCTCTTGAGGGAAGTTGTAGAACCTCTGGGCTGCAGACATGCCCCGTCTGCCCGAGGCTGGCTTGTCCCATTGTTTGGCTACTAAGTTCCAGAAGGACCCTGGGAATGGGAAGAGGGGTCTCTTTGGTTTGGTCGAGGGCATCAGGGCTGCCACCTTCTCACTTTTTGGGGTATGAGGGCCCCCTCATTGTCCTGTTGAGGAACAGGGGGTGGGATCTCTGATGCTGTCAAGGTCTTGTTCAAGGGGTATGAGAATTTTCCCCCTTGAAAAATCCTATCCACGGTGTCTGGTTCTGAAGTATCAGAGTCAGAATCTGAGAGTTCCCCTGCTTCCCTGCCTGTAGGGGTGGCCTGATCATTGTCCCCCATGAAGTCGCCATCCGGCGCTGTGCACCGCATCAGATCCTCCCCCTCTGAGGACCCATCCAACTCCTTGACAGAGTGCCTCGAGGGGGGTCTTTCCTCTTTTTGCTGTGTGATTGCGTGGGGGGGAAGTCCTCCCCCGACTTTTGGGGGCATTGTCTAGCAGCCTGCTTCTGTGGGGACCCCGGGTTCCCTTTGAGTTGTTGGATGTCTTAAGCCTTTTTATGCTAGTGGCCTCTTTGCGCCTCCCTGGTTTTTTGTGGGCACCAAGGTGCTTGACACAATGCCCTGTTGATCCTCCTGGTCAGAAAGGAGGGCTTCCAAAAGCAATTGGAGTGCCAGCTTGATGGTCTCCTATTTGGCCCTAACATGTCCCCCCCTTCCTTCCTCCTCAGAGTTCTCAAAGCCTTTCTGGCTCTTGGGCTCCTCTACCTCCCCCATCACCATCCACAGATTCCACCTCCACAATCTCTAGGGAGCTATCTCCATCCCCCTCCCCACTGAAGGAAGTTGGGGACGAGGACACAGAATCAGCTGCCAAGTCTCATTTGGACAAACCCTCTTTTGCGGCCCGGCGTGATTCCTCCCCCAACAAGGGCTCTTTTACCACGTCCTGTGTCTTCAGACTTGCTTCTCTGTGGCCTTCGTGGTTGTTCTGGGAGGTCTGGGGAGGCAGGGAGGACACCTCGGCCCCTGTGGTTCCCTGGCCCTCTTGCCACTTTTCCCCTGCTGGCTCCTTCGCTCGCGGCTGGGGCTGTTTTGCCTTTGGTGCATTCCCGGAGCGGCTGCCGGCAAGGGCCTTCTTTGCCTCTTTGGCTGCCCTCCTCTGGGACTCTGGGAAGACCTGGTGGCCAGAGGAGGCAGAGGCGGAGTTTGCTGGTGAGGTCCCTCCATGGCCGCTGTTCTGGGAGCTGGAGACCTCCATGGCTGCCTCCCACGGCAACCTTGCCTCTGTCTGTTTGCTGCTGGCTGCGGCTCCTTTGTTTCCTCCCATGCCCGTTTTCTGGTACAGAACGAGGGAGATAGAGAGTAAACAAGTGAAGTTTGGGTTCAGCGGGGTAGAAGAGGCAGCTGGGTGGAGTGGGGGGGGAGGAGAAAAGAAGGAGTGAAGAATTTATTTTTTTAAAGGAAAGAATGGGGGGAGAATATCAAAGGAGGAACGTTTAAAGTGTGATTGGGAGGGAAAAGGTTCTAAAAAAGAGAAGAAATGGTTCAAAGTCTGAAGGAGTTGGAAACCTATCCTTGCTGGGCGAAGCAGGAAGTTGAACTGGCCTCGTGGTAGGAGAAGTGGAGAACAAAGAATTCAAATTCCAAAAACCCAGAACAACTTCCTGCTTCATGCTGGGCAGTCCTAGTTTCCCAATGCTAATGGATTGTTCCTGCCACCAAACCCTACAGAAGATGTTTTATACAATGGGTACTGTGATGACTCTGCTAACGCTCACACACTGAGACAATTTCCATTGATCAGAAATGGTTTATTGGATCAGAAATTGAAGCATTCAGGTTCATTGCATAAACAGTTCTGTCGGTTTGCGCCAAAACTCAAAAGATAATAGGAAAGCTAAGTTTCGATTACATCACCCACACCTGCAGTGTCCCATGAGAGCATTCCATGCTGTACCATCCTCCCCAACCTCCCTTTGTACATTCCCAAAACATAATGGCCAGACAGCCTTGAACACTCCAGCAGCAGATATCACAGCATTTTTAACCATTCCCCAGCATGCCCTCTACTCATGTCAGCTTCTGGCATGCTAACTACGGCCTAGCAGCAAAAGTACATTTGAACTAACTAACTATACAAAGCCTCTGCCAAGTACCATAATGAGCATGCAGTTTGAGAAAGGGTATATAAATCTCCCCACTTAGAAGCAAGATAAATTTTCCCCTTGACCAGTTGTTTGATTTTGTTAGAAGGATAATTTTGTAAGGCCTCTGGATTGATTCCGTAAGAGAGGAGTATTGCATTAACTGACTTTGCCCACACGCTTTGATCAGAAGACAGTGATTGTTCTATAAAACATTTTTGGAGGAGACAAGAATCACTCATTCCAGCCAGTTTTATCCAATATAGAGCTTGTGCCACATGAACACTGGTTTGCAAAGAGACTAGCCCCATTTTAGCTCTTAAAAAGAGGGTGGGGGTGCCTTTTGGCACAACCAGCAAGGGTTTCAAAAGGCATTTTGTACATGTTCAAGAGGAAAAACACTATTATGTCCCCAGATCTCGGCACCATATAATAATTGTGAAACAATTTTCTTCTGAAAGATCTCAACAGAGGGAGCAACCAAATTCCCCCCTTGAGCTCTATGGAACCTCAACAAGGCACTGATAGGCTAGGAAGATTTTAGCTTAACTGCTTGGAAGTGTGTATTCCAATATAGATTTGATCTGAATCCTACACCCAGGTATTTAAAATAAGATTGTTGTTCTATAGGTTTTGTATTTAGACTCCATCTATGGGGTTTTCTCCCCCAAAACTACCACTTTAGTTTTATTCCAGTTAACAATTAATTGTTCCCTTGAGCAGAAAACATTTAGCTTATTTAATAGTCTCCTCAACCCAAGCATGATGGTGGAAATCAAAACAATACCATCGGCATAGAAAAGTACTGAGAATTTAGTTTCTAGAATGGAAACTGGAAAATATTCTGAACCACATAGCTCTCTAGTAATATCATTTATATAAAAATTAAATAAAAGGGGGGCCAAAAGGCATCCTCTTACTGTGGGTATGTTGTCTGACAATAATCTGTGGTGCCCTAGTCTAAGAGATGTATCGGAATGTAATTTATAAATTAAGAAGAGTAACCTTCTATCAATGTTGGTTGATGCTAACTTTTGCCATAAGCACTCTCTTTCTATGAGGTCAAAGGCAGAACTGAGGTCTATAAAGGCAGCATAAAGTTCTTTTCTATCTTTGTGGATATATTTTTGAATCACATGGTGTAGAACGAAGCACTGGTCTATTTAATTTTCATAAAGCCGGCTTGTTCTTCTGCTATTATAGCATTTTTGGTTGCCCATGCCTCCAGCATACCTAGCAAGCATTTTGAATATCATTTGAATACAATACTCAGCAAGCTGATAGGTCTGAATTTTTTTGGATCAGCTTTAGAACCTTTTTTGTGAATAGGAACCACTACACTCACTCCCAACCTCGGTGGGATTCTCCCATTGTGATTAATATAGGTAAACAGTGATGCAAGCACAGGTGACCACCATCCGGGATTTGATTTAAATAATTCTCCAGGTAACATATCTTCCCCAGGAGCTTTTTTGATAGGGAGGGAGTTAATCAAGCAATTTATTTCCTCAACAGTTACTGGTTCCCATACAGGGTAGCATGAAATTCTGTCATACTAAAGCTATTTCTTGAATTCAATATGGACCTGGATGCATGTTGATTATACAAAGAAGAGAAATGGGTCATTGTGTAGGGATAATTTGATATTCAGTAGTGTCATAGACCTTCCTTGTCCTCTTTTTTATCAAGGCCCCAAATCTTGTTGAGTCCCTATCCATGAGGGCCTGGCCTAGCTCTATCCAGGTCAGGCAGATATATTCTGCCCTTTTCCTTTAAAAATCCTAAATATACACTGGACTGACTATGTGACGAATGTTGCTGTCCTTGAGCAAGCAGGGATCACCAGCATTGAGGCCATGATATTGAGAACGCAGCTGCAGTGGGCAGGGCACGTTTCTAGGATGGAGGACCATCGCCTCCCAAAAATACTACTCTACGGTGAACTCGCCACGGGTCAGCATAAGAGGGGCGCTCCAAAAAAGCGACACAAAGACTCCCTGAAACAACATCTCAGGCTTGGCCAAATTGATCACCAACAGTGGTCCGCCCTGGCCTCACATCGGGAGGCATGGAGACGCACTATCCACAATGCTGCAGCCTTATTTGAGAACTCACGACAAACAAGTCTTGAAGAGAAACGACAACGCAGAAAGAATCACAACCCAAAAACATCACCCAAGGAGACCTTCTGCTGTGCTTTTTGCAACCGGACTTGTTTATCTCGGATTGGCCTTTTTAGTCATCAGCGCGCTTGCAGAAAGCGCGGGATGAGTCCTTCCTGAATCTTCGTTTGCGAAGAAAAGCCAGAAGAAGAGAAGAAGAAGAAGAGATTCTTATACTCTCTATAGAGGGTTATATAAAGACTGTAATTTTCTAATGAGTCTTCCCATCTTAAATTTTTTATAGCCCTTGCTAATCTGCGCTTTTACATGACACATTGTTTGTCAAACCAGCTATGGGTAGGTTGTTTAAGTTTGTGTTTGTTTCTAGCAGTAACCAAAAAAGGCCTAATTTCTTGGACAAACTTATCAAAGCATTCCAGAGGGTCCACAAAAGTTAGAATTTGATCTTTTAATCATAGGCTATTAGGACACCCTAAGAAGGCATTTATAGAATCTTGGACCTTTTCGCTCCAACTGATACTTTTGTCACCATAAGCTAAAATATTTTCAGGGGAAGCGGACAGTTTTTTTGATAAAGATAATTACTTACCTAGAGGCAAAAAAGGATAATTGCAATGGCATATGCTCACTCTCTGGTCTAAACAAAACTTTCACATTTTCAAAAAAATGAGACAGCTGCTTGGGAGAGGATCAGATAATCAATCACACTCTTCCCTTTAGGACCTATATATGTACAGAAGTCAGATTCAGGAGCTCTATCTGATCCATTACAGAGGAACAGCTGAAATTTAAAGATAAGTGAAAAGAGGCAAAGGCCAGCTTCACTGATCCTGAGATCATTAGAGTTCCTGGGAGGTAGATGGGTCAGGTCCTCTGGGATTAAACCCAATTTCTCAGCTATTCTGTAATTGTTGCATCCTAATCTAGCATTAGGGACGACCTGCCCTCTTGATCCTTGCCCTTCATGGCTGGCCATCCAGGGGGGGACTGCCTTGATAGTGTTCCTTAAGGACATCATCAATGCATCCCTCAGGGAAGGGTGTGTTCCATCTTGTTTAAAGGAAGCGGCGGTTAAGCCGCTCCTGAAAAAACCTTCCCTAGACCCCCTAGACATGAACAACTATAGGCCCATTTCTATGTTACCATTCTTGAGCAAAGTGATCGAGAGGGCAGTTGCTCTTCAACTCCAAGTGGCCTTGGATGAAACTGATTATCTAGACCCATTTCAAACTGGCTGCAGGACGGGATTTGGAGTTGAGACTGTCATGGTTGCCTTGACCGATGATCTGCATCTAAGCATCGACAGGGGTAATGTGTCCCTGTTGGTGCTTCTGGACCTCTCAGCGGCTTTCGATACGATAGATCATGGCATTCTCCTGGATCGCCTGAGAGGGTTAGGAATCGGAGGCACTGCGCTCCAGTGGTTCCGGTCCTTCCTCTCGGGCAGGTCCCAGAGGGTGCGGCTTGGGGACAGCTGCTCCAGCAGAAAGGAGCTTACTTGTGGTGTTCTGCAGGGCGCCATCCTGTCCCCGATGCTGTTTAACATCTATATAAAGCCGCTGGGTGAGATTATTTGGGGTTATGGGGCTGGGTGTTATCAGTACACTGATGACACCCAGATCTATTTCTCCTTGTCCCGATCATTGGCCTCGAATCCCAATGAAACAAGGAGTTGGGTTGCAACCACCAGTCCTGGATGGGGTCACGCTCTCTGTTAAGGACTGTGTTCGCAGTCTGGGGGTGCTCCTTGATTCATCGCTTCAGATGACAAGTCAAGTGAATGCGACGGTCAGGAGCGCTTGTTATCAGCTTCGGCTGATACGCCAGCCGTGCCCTTTCCTGGAAGTAAGGGACCTCGAGACTGTGGTGCACGCGCTGGTAACCTCTCGTCTAGATTTCTGCAATGCGCTCTACATGGGGCTACCCTCGTGCTTGGTCCGGAAACTTCAGTTGGTACAAAATATGGCAGCCAGAGTGGTCTCAGGAACATCTCGGAGAGATCATATAACTCCAATACTAAAATCTCTCCACTGGCTGCCTATCAGTTTCCGGGCCCATTATAAGGTGTTGGTTATTACCTTTAAAGCCCTAAATGGCTTGGGTCCAACTTATCTCCGGAGCCACCTCCTCCCATACAATCCTCCCCGCGTACTCCGGTCCTCTGGGAGGAATCTGCTTCAGCCACAAAAATCTAGGCTGTCTGCAACCTCCCAGAGGGCCTTTTCAGTAATCGCCCCCAAATTGTGGAATGGCCTGCCGAATGAGATCCGTCAGCTGACGAGCTTGAGTAGCTTTAAAAAAGCACTAAAGACGGATCTCTTTCGGCAGGCCTTTCCTGATTAGATCCCGGCCTCAGGAACTAAGTCTCCTGGCTTTTTAAAAATTATGTATATATTTGTTTTTAATGTGTTTTTTAGTTAGAAGGTTTTAATCTTATTGTATTTAATGTCTTTTTATGGGGGAGGGTGGGTGTGGGTGGTGTTTTTAGTCATTATTATAATGTTTTAATTGTTGGAAGCCGCCCCGATTGTTTTTAGCAGAGGGGCGGGGTATAAATTTTATTATTATTATTATTATTCATGTCTCCAGCTATTAAGATTATACGGTCAGTATATGATTCACAGAGAGATATAACAGCTAATTCCAAATCCACCCACTTAAAAGCACTTTCATACTTTGAGTTATGTGGGGGACAATATGCATTAATCAAAAAGAGTTGTACCCCACTGGGCCATTGGATTTGAAGGGTTAAAATGTTACTACAAAGCCCTAAATCAATTTGAGAGGTTGTTAAATTGGCATCTAGTGAAACCAAGGTAACCAGGCCGCCATGGGGGCAATCTTTGACCTTTGATTTAAAAGCAGGAAGGGAGTGTACAATATAACCAGGGAAGAAAGTGAAATCAGGGAAAGTAACCCACGTTTCTTGAATACAAAAAATTTGATAGCTTGTACAAAAGTTTTTCAAGTCAATATCAGCAAGCTTATAGGTCCAACCCAATATGTTCCATGACAGAATTTTACATGTATTATTTACCTTGGGTTGGTTGTAAGATTGCCCTAGTAAATCTAGATTGGGGCTAGGGGTTAAGCTTTTATCAGATGTCTCTATAGGTCAATCAAGTTCCACAATTTGATTAAGTTTACCTTCTTTATCCATATATAAAACTCCCCCAAGTAAAGGGTTAAAATAAACATAATAGAGATATAATATAGTCCAACTATACAGTACAATGACCTTACCCTTGGGTTGACCAAGAAGGGAGGATAGGAGGGGTTCCATTTGGACTCATTGAGGCTGCACTGAAAACCTGCTTGGGGAGGGTAGACCATCTATCTATCCAGATCTTCTGGTCATTATCTGCACCCCTCTTCCCAGAGTACCTGACAAATAAGGAAAGGCAGCTGGCTACAAGAGAGAGGCCCTATTCAGTGGTAGCACATCAGTAGAATACCTGCTTAGCCCATAAGTAATTTTTTTTTCTGCACCTTTTAAATCTACCAGACATTTTAAGAACAGCTTTTAGTGCTCTCAAATCTTAGCACATTTCCATTTTGTTGCTGGCTCTACTTTACTTGGTTTTATTCTTTGCTTCTGGCTTCATTATGTACTGTCTATAGTTAGTTTTATTGTTCTTTTTTTAATATTTGGGCAGAGGAGTCTGATTATCGGGCACTGGAGAGGAAAAGGAAGGAGTTGCCCGCTTACTAGATGTTTCTGCTGATTAGTAACCAGCACATTTTACCTTCACGTCAAGCAACTTTCAAATGGGCTGGTAAAACCCCTTGCATAGCCAGCAAGGCATTCCTCTGTAACAAAGAAAGACAATACTATGATTCCTATGCACAAAGGTTTGTGACCTGCTTCTTGTCTGTGCAAGTCTTATATATACACATAATAGCTTATGATTGTTTGCAAATCAACTAGAAATCCAGGCTTTCCCTAGACATCTCCATCACTGAATGTCCTGTGTTGCTTCCTGACTTCCAGAGAGATCTGTTCAATTAGTTCAAAATAATGCAAGCCTCATCTTAATTAAGCAACTGTAAATTGCATTTCAAAATCCACATACAACTGACAGAAAGACAAAAGAACACTGTCACTTGCAAAAAGTCCTTTACCAGACTTTTCCTGTTTTCCCAGCATCACATGGCAGCAGCAATGAGACTGGAATGACACAGACTCCTACTTGCAACACTGGGAGTCCCTAGAGTGTCTGCAAAGGTCAGATGCTTTAGCAACATTTGCATTGCTGCAAGGCAGGGCTACCTCCAGATTTGAGCTGGCTGTCAGGGCAGTGGCATCTAGTGAACCTCTGCATACATTTGGTGGGGTTGCCACATGGCAGACAGCTATCCTGCAATCAGAGCCAAGCAGCTGAAATGCACTCTTTCTCACAATGCCCCAGTGATGCAGTATGTTGGAGGACTGTGAGAAATACAAGTCACCCCCATATCTATGGGGAATATGTTCCTGGACTTACTGTTTATAAGTGAAACCACGAGTAACAGCAAACCCTATTAAAATAAAGGACTTCTGGTACAAACATATCATAGAGTTGCATTAGAGAACCTAGGGATTCCCAGAGAGGATACCACTCTAGGCATGTCAGGGAAAATAAGTGTTGTGATTAGAAATCTATGCCCCCTTTGGGTAATTTTAATCACCAGGCAAACAAGGCGCCAACTAGTCTTGTTGAGAGTCATAAATCTGTCTCTTGGTATTTTGGTTTCTGTTTTCTGTCCTTCAGGGTAAGAAAAGCAGAAACGAAAGCAGTTTAACTTTCGTTTCCCCTCAAAAGATTGGGTGCCTTGAGAAGAATTATAATATATAAGCAGGGAGGGATTTTGGTGCCAGGCGCTTGAAGCTCCATTTTCCCCTCTGTTAGTTCTCAAGAAGCCTTGGAGGATACAGAGGCAGGGATGGATGTTTTCTGTCTTTTATTTTGACTTGTTATCCTTTTTCTTATAATAAAAGCTATGAAAGAAACCTTTAGCTTTTATTGAAATCTTTTACCAGAGGTATGCAAGTTTTGCTCAAAGCCCACGTTTTTGCTATAAACTCTGAAACAAATCTCACTGCTTGGCTAAGCAGAGTGGGAACAGACATTGCATTTTCCCCAACAAGGCATTTTCCAGCATGACTGTAGAGTATAAGTCCCTATTTTCAGCCATGGTTAACTGAAACCACGGATATTGGTTCCACAGAAACGGGGGGGGGGGAGTGACAGGAGACTTGTAGTGGCTCCAAGTCATCTAAGCACAGGAGGCCCAAGGTAGATGTTAGTGCAAATGTGGCTGCAGCCATGGCACTGAATTTCAGTAGCTGTTCCAGGATGCCATATGCCAACACCAGGCATGGTGCAAACAAATGGGTGGCACCTAGCTTGATGGCAGTACATGAAAAAGGGATCTAGGAGTCTTAGTGGACCACGTTGAACATGAGTCAGCAGTGTGATGTGGCAGATAAAAAATGTGATTCTAGGCTGCATCAATAGGTATATAGTGTCTACAAGGGAAGTAATAGTGACACTCTATTCTGCTTTGGTCAAACATCACCATTCCAGAAGGATATGGACAAGCTGGAATGTGTCCAGAGGAGGGCGACCAAAATGGTTAAAGGTCTGGAAGCCATGCCCTATGAGGAGCAGCTGACGGAGCTGGGTATGTTTAGTCTGGAGAAGAGAAGGTTGAGAGGTGACATGATAGCCATGTTTAAATATTTGAAGGAATGTCATACTGAGGATGGAACAATCTTGTTTTCTGCTGCTCTAGGGACTAGGACACAGAGCAATAGACTCAAACTACAGGAAAAGAGATTCCACCTAAACATTAGGAAGAACTTCCTGACAGTAAGAGCTGTTTGGAAGTGGAATACACTTCCTCTTAGTGTGGTGAAGTCTCCTTTTTGGAGGTTTTTAAACAGAGGCTGGATGGCCATCTGTTGGGAATGATTTGACTGGATATTCCTGCATGGCGGGGGTTGGCCCTAGATGGCCCTTGTGGTCTCTTCCAACTCTATGGTTCTATGATTCTATGAAATCAGCACTAAGAAGAAGAGTGGGTGATTCAGCCAGGGCTCCCCCCACATCCTGGGGAAGAATGTGAAGGAAGAGAGCAGCAGCACTACATAAGCATTATAAGAACTTTGAGACATGAATGGGGCCTCTTTGGCAATGGATGGAGAAACAGCTTTCTCAAACAGGAGGCCTCAGAAGGGCTGTAGATGTGATGGTCAAGGTAGGGATAAGTACTGCAGAAAGGGGATGGGGCAACATTATGAGAAATTTTCAATGCAAGCACAAGGGCTGTTCATACCAAATGCTGAAGGGATGACAAACCAGTTATTAGTTTGAACTTACAAGCTTTGGTCTTTGCAACTTATATGTGCATATGTAATTTTATTGCCATTATCTTTTATTGCCATTATCTTACAGGCAGAACTGCATATATTACTAAGACTCCTTGTTTCTTCTGTCTCAACCAACCACCCTTTATTTGCATCAGACTGGTGCAAAGCTCCACCACCATAGCTGTGCTGTTTTCAGCTGTTCATCAAAACAACACTATGAGATACAAAACACTGTGATATTTGATCCTATCTATATAGGCCAGGGGTGGACAAAGTGTGGCTCGTGGGCAACAAACCAAGCACAACAAACTAAGTAATGTTGCCCATTTTACACACTTCTCTCTTCTAAAATAACTTCCTCTAGTCCAGTCTAAGCAAATCAATCAATAAAATGGGAAGAAGGCAGGGCTCATAACTCAGTAGCACCATGTATACTTTGCATGTACAGTGGGCCCTTGATATCCGCTGGGGTTTGGTTCCAGGACCCCCCATGGATACCAAAATCTGTGGGTGCTCAAGTCCCATTATATATAATGGTGTAGTAAAATAGTACACCTTATACAAAATGGCAAACAGAAAGGATTGCTTTTTTTTTTGGAGGGGAGGAATTGGAAATATTTTCAAGCTGTGGATTGGTGGAATCCATGGATACATAATCCATGGATACGGAGGGCCAACTGTATAAGATCCTTGGTTCAAATGAAAACATCTCCAGCTAAAAGCTTTCATGTAGCAAGTGTCAAGAACTCTGTTCCTCAGGATCTTGGGGAGAAAAACATCAATCAGAATGGAGACTATTTTGGGTGCATCTAAGGTGGGAGAACTGAGGACCCCCAGCTGCTGTTGAACTACAATTCCCACCATCCCCAAACACTGCCCATACAAGGTGGGGCAGGTGGCATTAGCGTCCAACCACATCTGGCTAGGTGGCCTACAGGTCAGAAAAAGTGTTTCATGTATAAGGCCGCTTCCTATGTTCTAATACGTCAGGAGAATCATCTCTTCTTTTTTTAGGCATCCTTTTGGAAGGGCACTGCTCACAGCCATAATTATGCAGTCACTTGTACTGTATAGCAAAAACATTAAAACAAGCATTACTGTGTCAATAATGATTTAGCAACATTGTTGCAAGGCATCCTAGCCAAGCTGAAATCAAAGTAAAGTACACAGCCACTGAAAAAACACACAAATTGTTTCTGCATATTTTAAAGTAACACAATACTTGATTTCAGTTCAGAACTACATACAAAATGGCCACAGTTCCTTTAAGCTTCCTTGACAGCATGAAAGAAGCTGCATTCTATTTATCAATTCTAATTTAGCTTAGAAAAAAAAAAGTCAGCAGGACAGAATCTCATTTGCAACAAAAAGCAGAAATAATTGCACTGGTGCTGGCCATAAGAAAAAACCGAAACATCCATACTGTTTGCAACAATTTTGATTGACACACTGAGAACTATAGTGGGCCCTTGGTATCTCCTGGAGTTTGGTTCCAGGAGCCTCCATGAAAACCAAATCCATGGATGCTCAAGTTCCATTATGTACAATAGCAAGTAAAATGGTATCCCTTATATAAAATGGCAAAATCAAGTTTTGCTTCTTAGAATTTATTTTTTGGGGAATATTTTCAAGCTGTGGAATGTGGAATCCGTGAATGCCAAATCCATGGATACAGAGGGCCGGCTGTACAACCAAAAGTGTATCTTGTGATCATCCATCTCAAGAGGGTATAAATGCTCTAAAGCAGTGGTTCTTAACCTATGCGCTGCAGACCCCCAGGAGTCCGCGATGTCCTCACAGGGGGTCCACAAAGACTTGAAGACTGCTCAGCTTGACAGGATCCAAGGCAAAGGCTGTCTGGCTTGGCTTGCCCATTGCCATTTAATCCACTCCAACCACAAACTTGCAGGAAAAAGCAGAAGAAAAGTCTCCTCTCCCCTCCAATGTCTCTGAGGGAAGGTATCATGGATAGTGTAATTGTATTATTATTATTATTATTATTAGTTGTTGTTGTTGTTTCAAATCCTGAGTTAAGTCTTGCAGGTCAACAGCAAATAAATAAATAAATAAATAAATAAATAAAAGAGATATTTAAAGGTGGTTCCTGGTAAAGTAAAGGTTAAGAACCACTGCTCTAAAGGTATCCATGAAGGAAAATACCAAAATATACAACACGGTTTCACTAGGGCAACAGGAGCAACTAAGCAAGAAGCAAATGGAATATGCCCCCAAGGCAATCTTTCCTTTGCTAGAAGAATGCACCAATGTTTCAGCATCAATGAGGTGTTCCTCAGCAAAAACCAACAGACAAAAGCAAAAAAAAAAAAAAAGTCTAACAGAAGTGAAGAGCTAGCTCCTAAAACAAGAGGGAGCTGCTTTGTTAAGAAAAGAATGTTGATTTTGCCCCCAGCCTCTAGGGTCCCCATTACACAGCAAAATATTCCCTTGAATAAATCGCTAAGATTCCTAATCGTTCCCACACATCGCGCCACAGTATCACCTCATTCAGAAGGGGGAAGCTCAAAAACTCAAAAGTAGTATGATGGGGATTTTGTTAATTTTCCTGACTTTTTTGAAAAGTAGTGTGACTTAGCGCACTTTTGCTTGTGTGAACTACCATTTCACAAAGGTCTGTGTGAATTACCAGCAATCTTTCTGATACAGTCACAGCAGAGCTTTGCCGTGATTGGTTGAACTCAGCAGGGAAGGGTTTGGACTGACCAGGAAGGGATAGAGCAGCCGCAGATGAAAAGATACATCCACTATTGTTTCTAGCCAGGGAAAAGACCGAGCGAGTGCTATACCCATCCCAATCGCCCAGCTGTCTCTTGCTCGGCTGCTCCGTGTGTGTGTGTATATGTGTGTGTGTGTGTTCGTTCCCTCACCCTGCTAAGATCCCATTTCTGTGTGTCAAGAGAGGGGGGAAAGAGGGTGAGGGGAAGAGGGGCTTGCTGGGCTGACACTCCCAAAGGAATAAAAATTAGCAGGCATTCTCTCTTTCCCTCCCTCCCTCGCAGCTCCTCAGTATCTTCCTGTTTGGCTGCTACCAGCTGAAGAATCCCCAGCTAGCCTTTTCCCATCTCTGTGTGTGTGTGTGTTCATTTGTTCCCTCGCCCTGCTGAGATGTTTCTGTGTATGAGAAGAGCAGGGGGGTGAGGGGAAGGGGGCTTGCAGGGATAAAAATAAAGGAATAAAAATTAGCAGGCATTCTTCTGGTAATCAGAGGAGGAAAAGGTGCCAGCACTTTCTCTCTCTCTCTCTCTTCCCCCAGAATGTGGGGGAGGTCACGTCCCCCGCCTCAGTCTGTGTGTGAATTACAAAGCGGAAAAAAGCAGAAAACTAAACAGATAGACCAATTTAGCAGTAAATCAGGTGAACTATGCAGCACTGGTGCGAAACTGCAATAAAGTGCAAATTACCGCAATAAAAACTGTTGTGTAATTGAGCCCTAGGTTTCAAACCGATACCAGAAACTGAGTTAGAAACTAAATGTCAACTATATATATAGCTTTAACTTTTAAATGTATACCCATGCACCACATAAGTTCAGAGCCAGTCAATAGAGTTAGCTTCCTGAAATGAAAAACAAGTTGGCAGTATCTGCCTATACCCCCACCCCCAATTCCAGCTACAGATGCTGATGGGTTTAACATTTTTCTTTAACACTGCTAGTGGAACAGCATCCTCCACCTCACCAGAGAGCAGTAGGCTAGCTTAGGGCATGCAAGGCTGCAGGATATCTGGAACACAGTGCACTGTCCTCAAAGAGAGGGAACAGAAAGAAAATGGCAAACACAGCTTCCCTCTCCACCTCACCCAGCAGCACCTTCTACCTGACAATTGACTCACTCTGCCCCAATCTCAGGATTGTCAGCCAAGGTGGGGAAGGAGCTTCCCTCCCTCAGTTTTAGAGTAATAATGTAAAATTGATAAGAGTGGCATTATAGATTCAATATACCGTATATTCCGGCGTATAGGACAACCTTTGAGCCCTGTAAAATAGACTCCAAAATCAGGGGTCGTCTTATACGCCGGATACACTGTGCTTCACCCCGCCGTCTGAACTCCTGCCTCTTCGCTCCCTTTCCAAATGGAGCTAAGAGGCAGGAGATCGGGAGGGGGGTGAGGCAAAGTGCTTACGGTTCATTCGCCCCCCTCCTCTGCCTTCTCCCCCTTTGGGGAGCAACCGAAGACAGAGGAGGGGGGCGAATGTTGCTGGAAAGCCCACCCTCCCTCCAGCCACCCTTCCACCTTCCCCGAAGCCACGATCGGCCAATCGCAGCTTCAGGGAGGGGGTGGGTGGTTGGGAAGCCCCCCTTCCAGCCCCCCTCCACCCTCCATGAAGCCCCCTCCCTCCAGTCCCCTCTTCCAGCCACCCACCCCCTCCCCAAAGCCACGATCGGGTTCCGGATCGTGGCTTTGGGGAGGGGGTGGGTGGCTGGGAAGCCCCCTCCCTCCAGCCACCCTTCCACCCTGCTGCTGGTGGTGGTGATGATGATGATCATCATCATCATGGGAGCAACAATGGTACTTCTCCTTCCATCCTGCCCATAGTGGCTGTTGGCTTCAATGTCTGTGGGGTGGTGAATCCACTCTAGGTCTTCATCTGCATTGTAGTACTGTATAAGTGGCTCAGTATAATGTGGGAACTGCATTCCCCAACTTGGTGCCCACTGGATGGGATGGATTACAAAAGGCAACTCATCTGAAGCATTATGGAAGGCATGCTTATACATTCTGGCAGCAATCCTCCAGGGTTTCAGTCAGGCATCTTTCCCAACCCTATCTAAACATGGAAAAGACACCTTCTGCATGAATAATGCTGCATGATCATGCATCAGCCTTGACATGTGGGCTAGCTACTCCATTCTCAGATCTTTGTTCATGCATTGAGTCAGGACCCAATACTGGAAGAGAGCTGGGTTTAATTGAAAATGTGATGGTTGTGAATCTCATGAAAAGCTACAGGTGTTTTCTTTGACCAAAGTCTTAGTCAAACATTCAAACTACCACACCACAGTGGCTATTCCTTGATTTATGACTATACCACAGTTTGTGTCATTGTTTTTATTAGTGGTTTGTTTATTGGTCACATTTATATGCACCCACCCCTTTTCCTCCAATGAGCTCAAGGTGACATATTTGGCTTTCATACTCCCCACATTAGCATCCCAACTGCCTTGTGAGGTAGGTCAAGCTAAGAGTGATGGGCCCAAGCTCACTGTTGCATTATTATGTGAGTCCAAGTTGACTTCAGTTCATGGCAAACTTTTATTAGGGTTTTTCTTGGCAAGATTTGTTCCGACATTTCCCACTGCTTCTCAGGCAGAGAGAATGTCATTTGTCCAAGATCTTCCAGTTGGTTTCTGTGGCTGAGCAGAGATCTGAACTTTGTCCTCCTAGAGTCCAATGGCTCAAACCACTTGGCCACATGGGTTCCCACATTCCAACGTCACTCAAGGCATTCCTCTCATGTTCTAGTCCAGTACTATAATCAGTGCTGTGCAATCACTTTTTAAGTGTCTCCTTAAACAAAAGCCTGAACAATGTAGCAGGTGGACCTTTTCCTAGCATGGAGGTGGGAATCTTGTTGGTATCTTACATATTTGTAAGTTTCTCTACAGAAGTGGTTAGAGATTTTTTGTCTGATGAGGAATGTCAGCATTCAATTTCAGGATTTGAATGTGCTGTGGGTATGGATATGCATTGTGCATGGATGTACAATGAGCGTTCCATATACATGCACATGCACATTTGGTTGTACATTTCATTACACATCATTGCACAATGTTGCCATTTAACATAAGAGCTACAAATCACAATCACAGCAGAACTCCACATGGGGAGATTTACACTAACACAACTCATCCAGAACCTTTTATGTCACATACTTTGGTAACTAGGCAGGACATGGAGAACAGTGCCTTCTTGACATGAGCATGGAGTCTGCAGAGTGCTCAGAGAAGAAACCCAGCAGTTTTGGCTCCCAGTGGTTTTTGACAGAACTGCTCAGCAGCAGTGACCACACTCTGGCTTTGACTAGCTCGATAGTATTCTTTTATTTTGACTGTTAGTCTTTATTTGGGTCACTTTAGAAATGTACCTTATAAGTTTCAAGACACAAACCCATAAAAAGGAGACAGGGAATAGCTTTCCTTTAACATTGTGCTTCCTTTTCTAGCAACCATCTCAAAGCCACCCTTCAACCCTCTGCGAAGCCCCCTCCCTCCAGCCACCCCTTCTAGCAATACTGGCTGGCTGGGAGAGCCCTGCCAGCTGATCCTGTTCGCTTTCCCAACTCACAAGGAGATCCTCATGAGTTGGGAAACAAAGAGGATCAGCTGGCAAGGCTCAGCCAGCCAGCCAAATTGGGGGGGGGGGGTGGTCTTATATGGTGAATATATGCCAAACCCTAGATTTTTAGTTGAAAATTGGGGGGTCGTCTTATATGCCCAGTCGTCTTACCGGAATATACGGTACCTCATGTTCTCTGCTGCCTGAAAACTCAATATAATGCACCCCCTAACCCAGCGATGGAAATCTAGAGATAGAAAGTGACAGGAAGGAGAAGAAAACATTCATTTCTGGATAGAGCACAAACAAAGGGCAGAACATCTACTCCAGTGACCTGGGGGCAGGGGAAGGGGGAATACAGAGAAAAGTTAACAGAGATGTACACAATGCTGCCAGTCTTGGCATCCCATACCCAAGCCTAGCCAATTTATCCCCTTCAACTACCCATCCCTCTGCAACAAGTCAGGTGGCACATTCGGGGAGGCAGCTATTCCTCTTGAGCCCCCTTAAGTTCTCCTAACGGAGCAGAGAACTTAGTTATCCCTAGTCTTCAAGTATTTTGCAATTTCATCTTCAGACCCCACAGGGTAGAAAAGAGCAGCAGGAAATGGTCACTCCATGACCAAGATGGTCTTCTATCAGCATGAATAACCCCTTATTTCAGCACAAACAACATCTTATTTCAATATAGCTAATTTATTATGATGTATCATTAACCACTGTAACTGGAGTATTTATTATAATCACTGGTAATTGTGCTATCTGTGTCAGGGGATGACAGGACATTTAATCCCCGGCAGAAGCCAAAAACTGTCTCAGCAGACTTGGTAGCAACCCTTTCCCAAGAATACTCACACACAGTGTTTGGCGTCCAGAAAACAGGAGGTGCTTTAATCTCCAAAGTACAGTAGCTTCAGCTATTTACAATATCTACAGTCATCAGTCAAAGTGCTACACCAGGCATCACAGAATCACAGGAAGAGAATGATCTCTGTTCTAGCCCACTTATATACACATCAGTTCAGCATTGGCTTATTCAAGCACATGATACATTGCATCAGATTTCATCTTACATGGCTTTGCACTCTCGTAACCCTTCTCCTCATGCAGCTGTGGCATGATTAGGCATGACTGGCAGTTGATGGAGTCAGTCATCATGACTCAGCATGATTTCTGCAGTTGTTTGGCCATTTTAAAACTTAGAGTTCAGTCACCAACTCCTGATAGTCTGGGGCTGTAGTACTGTACAATGCATCTGGAGAGTAAAGTTGCAAAAGGCTGATTGACGCCAAAATTAGAAGAAACCCAAAATATTTTCCTGAGCTAAGTGGCTATACCATGCAAAGACGTGCACCCAGAACCTATCATTTTGCAAAGAAGCCTAGAGAACAACTATCAGATTACAAATAGTTGAGAAAGAATACTCTCCTAGAGCCATTGAGTACAGAACACTGGGCTAGATGGAGCATTGTTTTGAATTTAGTGTAAGGCAGCTTTATAAGTTCACATATGACTTATTTTATTTTATAAAATTTATTTGCATTCAAAAGTCATCTCAGTTACATACAATACCGTTCCAGTATAACAAGATCAGAAAAATAAAAAGGCAAAAGGAGGAAAAATAGCCATGTTAGTCATAAGTTTCTATAAAAGCTGACCAAATGTCCAAATATAAGTCCATTTGTAAATTTCATCTGTACATCATTCTTTCAAATGTTGCAAACGTTGTTAGATTTTCTATCCATTGGATCACAGGTAGAGAAAAATTATTTCCACTTATGAAATATTAGTCTTTTAACAGTCAAAAGGGCATGAAAAATCCACTTCCACTGTCCCATTTGTTAATTTCTAAGAGGCAGGTAAATAATTCAAAAGCATATGCATGTCCCTGAATATCAAGGAAGTTTCCAAAATGAATTTACTCATGTGATTACTCCCCAAATGTAGTGATTATGAGACAACTCCAAAACATATACATTAAGGAAGCATTAGCAATATTACATGTACAACAATTTGCCAATGTAGAAAGCCCTTTCCTGAATAGACATTGTGTCAACCAACTAACCCAAAAAAGTAGTTTCTTCTGTATAAAACATAGCTGGAGATCTATTGCCATACTAGTTATAGATGTTAAAACAGATGAACACTGAGCAGTCAGAATTGGATATTGCCCATACGAACTTGTCTAAAGAGTTTTGAAGAAAGAGAAGTGAAAATACACAATTACTGACTTGGCTGAAGTCTACCATAATCCACGCAGTGAGACTTAGACTAAGGAATTTCACTACCTGTGGAAAAAGTCAAGAGGGCATCTATCCCTCTGTTCCATGTGCCACACTGGCCTGGCAACTGAACATTATTTCAATGAGATTGGATCACCATAGCCCATGGTATGCACAGCAAGTTGCTTCATTGCAAAGTGGTGGAATCAGGTGCCCCCCGCTCAGACAACCAGTGGCTCTCTACTAACCTTCTGAGGGAGTGCAGGCTATGTGGTGTTCGGTTCTTCAAAAGAAGGGGACAGTTGGAGTCTTCAAGATAACAGGTCTCAACAAGATCAGCTGTTTCCCAGAATAGGCCACCTGAGGCAATTCTTTTGGTCTTCCTGAGAACATGACCAGCGCTGACAAAATTCAGCTCCAAAACAGTTTCCTAGTGGGTTCCTCGCAAAGAGAGAGGCTGCTGCCACATTGCAGAAATAATGCAGTTTGACACCAATTTAACGATCATGCCTCCATCCTATGGAATCCTGGGATCTGTAGTTTGTTGTAGCACCAGAGCTCTCTGACAGAAAGGGCTAGATATCTCACAAAACTACAAACCCCAATGTTCCAAACCACAGAGCCATAGCAGTTAAAGCTGTGTCAAACTTCATTATTCCTGCAGTGTGGCAGCAGCTAGAGTTTTCCAGGTTGTTCCCTGGCTTTTGAACCTTCTTTCACTCATTTAGATATTTCATCCTGAGGCTCTTCAAATGCCACATTTCACATTTGGGAAAAGCATCTTGTCAACAAGAATGAAAGTTCATTCTCTAAATGGCTTTTTAAAATTCTGCAATAAGCTTTCAAAGACCGAAAAAGCCAAACTCCCCATTTCCCCCCCAAAGAAGACTATTGCTTAAATCATTTATGACACCGTTGCTTCTATCATGAATACGACAATATCCAGAAAAAAACCCTATCACAAAGGACTACTGAATCATTGAGTGCTACTAATTAGCAGCTAAAAATAAACATAGGGAGGGGAGGAACAAGAATTTTTTTTTTAATAAAGGCAAGCTCTTAGTGTACCAGAACATTCTACCTCCAGTGTGTTTTAAAATATATGCAATAAAGGCCAATCTACATTTGTATGGGATGGGAGAGAATTGATGACTATACCACATGCATGCAACACAAAATGGATCATCTCTTCTGTTTTATGTATGTTACTTTTTGCTCATAGTGGCAAATACTCTTGCCTCATGCCAATTTTACTCCTAAACCAACTTATGAAGCAGATTAGACTAGGGGTAGGCAACTGTGCCAGGAATGGAAGCCTTTTCCACCACTTCGTAGGGGGGGAGGTTCTCTCCTGTAACTGGAATTGATGTGATATCACTTCCAACTTGATTTACACTACAATAAACATGCAGTGGTAGAATTAGGTAGCTTTAGATTCTGGCCTTCATGGTTCTTATAGAAGCCCACCCTTTTTGCATGGTCATACTTTGAGATACAGCATGTCATCCCCGCTGCATTTGGAATTTCTTTTGTTCAGTCTACCAAGAGAGACCCTGGATCTCTGCCCTCAAATCCTGCCCTGATGGCACCACTGTAAATTTGTTTGTCTTTAAAATACCATGAGACTCTCCATTGATTTTTATGCTACAGATTTAACATGGCTACCCCCTGGCATTTCCCCTGAAATTAATGATTGACCAATACCTTGACATCATCAATTGCAGTGACCTCAGATCAGCATGGGGGCCTACCACAGTTACACACAACCAAGACACAATTCTATTTAGTTCAGCAGAAATGATCTGCCTCCCAAGATTATCAAATTACCTGTAAAGGACAGATTAATTTAGCTAGCGATTGCATGAAGTGGAAAAGTCTGTGTAATCAAGGACTACTAATCGGTGCAAGGAAACAAAAATGTAATCACAACATATTTAGGCTAGATCAGCTCCCCTGCAACAATCTACATTCCTAGTGTGCTATTCTCCTAAGGTTCTAATAGAAACTCTCCTTTTTTAAAAAACTATACTATATAGCTAAAATGAAAATGAATCTCAGCTTACTATTGAGGCTATAACAGTGGTTATTCCCATACTTTTTAAGAATATAGCAGCTGTGTAATCCATTTGACCCATTTCACAAGAATTCTCTTCATTTTAAGAAGACCACTACTTCCTCTTCCACAACATTGCAAGAGGTAACATTGTAAACCTTCACTTCCAATATTTGGGCAATATATTGAAAGCGCATCATATTCAGATAATCTGAGTAGGGAATTGTGACTGTACCCTCATGGAAAGAGGCTCTCAATGCTGTTTTCATTCCTCCTTAATAGCTCTATCTGTTCATCCTTCAGCATAAGAGTGACATATCACAATCAAGTCCATCTTGCAACTGGTGCACAATCCTAGACATCCCAAAGAGTTAAATAATTTAATCAGAAGAGAACAGGGAGGCAGAGAAATAAATGTTCAGCAGAGGAGATGTAATATGATCTCAGAGAGAGCACACAAAACACAGGAATAGGTTTGTTTACAACAAAAAAAAATGCTGCATCAAAATTTATTGTATTTTTTTAAAAAGAAAGTTAATTCTAGATACCTTGAGAAATCAACACTGTACTGCCTTAAATAAGTGGACCCACTTTTTATTTTTTAGAAATTTAGAACACTCATTGCCCTGTTCATCACTTTGAGAATGAGGGCACTTCCCCAAGTAGAGAAGAATCTGTTGGAGCCTAATCTTAGATCTACATGCCTATCAGGCACACAATCCTCCATACTAAATAAAAGTTGCAGTTTCCAAGCTGTGCACTAGGATCTGTTGACTCACTCTGGAAGGAGAGAACATAGTAGTTCTAAAGTTTGAGAATCTCTGGATGAGGAGGAAATGGGACAAAGGAAACAGAAGATCAAACACAGCTCTACAAGAAGAGAGTGGTAAGAGTGGTTAAGTCTCCACCATTTAGGGCATCTTCCCAAAACCACTGAAGTAAATCCTTTAACAAAGATGAACATTTTCCCAAGACGAATGGGGACACAACCAGTTGTTTAGCTGTCATTTCATACTAGAACTGGAGAAATCGAAACTTAAAGAACAGTATAAGAATTTACTTTTTACAAAATAATGTTCTATTTTCCAGAAGCTTGAGGCAGCTAGAAAATATTAAAGTGTTAAAGTTACCCTCCTTTGTGTAAGCAGAGAGGAGGGATCCTAATGGCTCCCCGTCCCAGAAAATTCTTTCACTTAAGCTAAAAGTCACCAATCTTCTCAACCACACGTTTCTCATCATTTATTTGAAGTAGCAAACATGCTCTGAAGAAGTGGGAGGGGGGGAATACACAAGATCGAAACTGTTTTTTTTTAATGCATATACAGTAACAGCATAAGACATTATGCATCTGGGAACTCTCTGATTTTGTTATTAGATTCGCGTCCCCAATAAGCAGATATACAGCTAGAATCCGAAAATAAACCAAGGACAGCAGAACTTTTTAATCGATCGCTTTCGCTGTTTTCAAGCCCTTGACAGGAGAGGGGAGGAGACAACCCATTTCCTGGATCAAATAGTACACTGAAGTCAAGGGGATATTACGGCGGAAGGGCAACAAGCGAGTGAGGGTACTAATAACACACACATACACACCCCAAATCAATGGGCAGGAGAGCACAATGGGAAATGGCCCAACCAAAGGGCGGCACTGAAGGCTATGCCAAACCCCCCCAATTGAAAAAGGAGTTGAAGAAAACAAGAAACGGTCCCATTGCACAGATCGTGGAAGGCGAACAGAGGGCTGAGTGAAGGAATCAAAACCGGGGGTGGGGATGTCAAAGAATTTGACCTCCTGGGAAAGGATCTGGATGTGGCTGTGAGCAAAGCGGGGGGTGGTGGAAAAGGAACTGAAAAGAAAGTGGCTGAGAAGAGAGCGCTCCCTCCCCCCTCCCGCCGAAAGGAGGCTGCGAAAAGGACGGAGAAAGAAGGGCTGCATGAAGACCAGCTGAACTGGTTCCCCAGTTGCTCACCTGGGACAGCTGAGGGGGGACCAGGCGCGCCTCTTCCTCCTCCTCCTTCTGCCTGCCGGCCCGCCCAGCCAGCGGACCCCGGGCTGCTCGGCCTCCTCCCCGCCGCCGCCGCCTGGGAGCCCCGAGAGGAGGAGGAGGAGGAGGAGGAGGAGGAGGTCTGAAGGTCTTCGCGCGTCACCGCCGGAAGGCCCGCTCCGGGGAGGCATGACGGGACTTGTAGTCCGCGGGGAAGGGGGGAGTGGCGGCTACGCCCACCCCAAAGGGGGCTGGGGCCGGGGGGCGGAGTTGGCTACCTGGTTGTCCGGGTGAGCGAGCACCGGGCCCACCGGGGGGAACCTGAGAACGACTTTCCTAAGCAGGCGCCGAAGGGTAGCTGTCGAAACGTTAGCGCAGAACATACTGTGCCGGTTTGAGTCTTGTGCCGCGTGTTTTCAAACTTTAACAAAGTTTTACCTGCCGCTGGCATAGGGTTCTTGTTGGTGAACTACCCACTAAGTTTTGTGCCGCAATAAATGTGTTACCGTTTCAAGGTAGCCCCAGGCTCTTGTTCTTTTCAGCAAAAAAGCCTGACATACCTAATGCTCCCTGTATGTAATGCAGGTAGGGTGACCCACTTGCGGCCATGAATTTAAGGGAGATTTAGTCACGACAAATTTTGCTCATTTTTAGCGGCGCGGCATCACTCCAGCAAATGTTCATTGGTATAGGATTACATCTTTAATGGCCAGGCCATATTGTTTAATATTTTGATTGGCTTTCTATGTTTGTGTCTGTCTGCACTATCCAGGGAACTTAAACAGCAACAAGAACAACAACAAAAACTATTCAAAAAAGATCCCAAGCACCATTAACTTTAAAGAAAACTGAAAGAACCATTACATATATCTTATCAAAACAGACACACGGACGCACACTCACCCCCACACAAATC
Organism: Gambelia wislizenii; assembly: GCA_030847615.1. Classification (NCBI taxonomy): domain Eukaryota; kingdom Metazoa; phylum Chordata; class Lepidosauria; order Squamata; family Crotaphytidae; genus Gambelia; species Gambelia wislizenii. The sequence continues at coordinate 16,790,195 of JAUMIR010000010.1, read as the reverse complement.
AAACACCTTCTTTTATATACAGAGATGCAAATCACACATACTCCATTCCCCCTCTTACAGAGACATGCAAACATTACACTTCCTTTTCTCACATGCTCTCAGATGAAACAACACACATACCCCTCTCTCTCTTCCTCCCTCACATATATACACACACAACACACTCCCCCCTCTCTGACATAAATGAAAACATACACCTCAAGCCAGCAGGAGTTTCCTGGCTTGCTTTTTGATGACACCTCCTCTGCCTCTGTCTCTCTCTCTCACACACACACATACACATCCAGCCTTCACAAGTTCCCTCTGTGCCTGCTTGCCCTTGACATCTGAATGTCAGACCTTTGTAAGTATACATGAGAAATAGAAGGTCAGTAAGGAGCTGGGAGGATCCAAAAAAATAGCTTGGATGAGGGAGATCCCAGGAAATAAGGGAGAGTTGGTCAATCTAGATGTAGGAAGCTATATAGTCTGCAGAAAGCTCAAGCTATAATTTGTTGTTGAGGTACCACAGGTGTCTTCAGTGGGTTTCATGTCTAACATGGGTTTTTCCCATCACTAGGGCGATGATGATAATGATGCTTAATTATAAATCACCACATAGTGCTGGCCATGTTTACTCATGAGTAAATCCCAGTGTGTTCAGTTTGCCCTTCCTCCCAGAGAATTGTATCTGCATAGGGTTGCAACAGAGTAATCCTACACGACTTTACTCAGGGTTTACTACCTGGCAAGTAAGCCTGTCAATCCAATCCTATACAGGTATGCTTAAAATCAAACCCTTTTAAGACTTACTCTAAGTTCCATCAATAGAGGTATAAACAAAAAGTTAAGGAAGGTGTCTTAAGGTTATAGTTTAAATCAAATAACGGGGGGTCATTTTATTTATTTTATTCATTTATGTCCCACTTTTCTCCCAATAATGGGACTCAAGGTGGCTAACAACATATTTAAAACAATACACATTAAAAACATACAAAAGTCAAAATAAAAGTATAAATATAAGATTTAAAAAACAATTAAACAGTTTATAAGGTGATGCATTAAACATGAAAAAATTAGAATGCATTAAAACTATCTACATACCCCAATTTTAAACAACATAAGGTTACTATTTGACTGATCACAAAGGTTAATTTAGCCTCTACTACATGAGATAATGGGAAGACCCCATTTCCCATTATCTGCCAGCTCAGCAATCAGGTAACAAAGGGTTAACTTAGGGTCTGGAGAAAGGTAACACCTTTAGGGGTAGCATCATGACAGATGGCATAGGTCACAAGAGACACTGACCAATCCAAGATTCCAGAGTGGCAAACCCTTGAGATGCTTGCCACGAGGGCAGGAGAATAAAAGTGACCTCGGATGGGAACATCTCATCTCAGCAGGAGAGACAACAAAGAAGCATCCTGGGGTGAGAACCTCAGGCCGCTGGAGGAAGGCTGTTGGACATGGGCTGGACAGCCCTGGCTCACAGCCTCCCCTGAATTCAACAAACTGAATTTCATGGTCAGTGAGTAGATGAGGAAATTTATTAGATAGATTGTGTTAGGAAATTATGTTTATTTTTCCCACTTGGCTGAATGCTTAACTATATCTGTAACTTCTGTGAAGGTACCTGGGAGGGAGAAGCCTTTCCATGAGAATTATTGGCATGTTATGAACTCTGACCTTTCTTCAGCTGATGCGCACATGTGCTTGTTTGCTCAATTGTTTCTCTCCTCTTCAGGACAGAGGGGAGGGGGAAGGTAAAATCTTTGCAAGGGGCAGGGAGTAGAGAAGGAAACCCCACAGTCTCCCTTTGGACTGTGTTATAATGGGGTGCAGAATTCAAAGGGTGGTGGCAGCTAAATAAAAGGAGGCACAATTAAGGGAATTCCCAGGCAGAGGAACCCCATAAAGGCAGCAGAGTTCTCAGAGGCATGTGCGTGAGCGTGCACTGAGGCAAAAGCTGTATCACACTACCAAAAACAGGAACTTGGATATTTAGAATTTTGGTATACATGTAGAGAGAGATTAAGCAACAGCTTCTTCGGAGAGGATATCCTCCAATATAAACATGAGCTACATGGTCCTGAGTCACCAGAACAAGAGGATTCTGGCCCTGCTTCATTCTCCCCTCATAGCCACATGGATTGGTGGGTGACAGCTTAACGATGACAGCTTCCACATCAAGAAAAAATTGTGTCATCCAGTGCTCCATTCCAAGCTTTTGCCAGCTTCTGTGGTAAGGGTGTCATGGTAGGCAGGGCCATGAACCTGCTGCTGCAGCCCCCTCTACTACCATCATGCTTTCCCACCATCCCAGGAGGTAACATCCTTCCATGAAATGTCCAAGTGTAAGGGAAGATGGGAATATTTTAATGAATAGAGGACTGTATGCAATACACATGGCTGTTGGTGTCTTAGAATTACAGGTGTAAAACCATCATGCCACCTCAGCTACTTCATCCCCTCCCTGTGAAGGTGTCTCCCTGCCTGCTGCCTTCTCTTGCTTGCTCACCGTACTACCAGGTTCTGTCATTTGGGCAGCATTGTTAACTGCTGTCAAGTCGATTTTGACTTATGGCGATACTATGAATAAGAGGCTTCCAAGTCACCAACAGCCTGCCTTAAGATTCCTGCTCAAGTTTTGTAGACTCAGGGCCATAGCTTCCTTGATTGAGTCTATCCATACATAATGTGGTCTTCCTCTTTTCCTGCTGCTGTCTGCCTTACCAAGTATTATTGTCTTTTCTAGTGAGTCCTGTCTTCTCATGATATATCCAAAGTATGGCAGTCTTAGGGCTTGTCTAAACTTAGTCAAAATAACCCTCATGGAATTCACTGGGAATACTACCTGTCTAAATGGGATCCTGCATCAATCCACTCTATTTGTCAGGAGGGGGGCCCAAAACGGCAAAAACACCACAGGAAAAGCTTCGATATAAATCACTTTCCCACAGGAGAGGAAACACAAAGCTGATTGCCTGGGTGAGCACAGGGAGCAGGGCTTGCTAATGGGACAAGTGCCTGTTGCTGCCATGTTGGGTTTTTGCCTTGGTGAGTGATCGCTAAGGTGATAAAACAGGGTGTGGTGTGGGGTTTTTGCTTTCCTGTTAAATTGAAAAATCGATCTAGCATTCCTTAGACACTGTCTTTTTTAAAAAAAAGCTTGGAGGTGGCAAATTGAGGTAAGTACAAATGCAAGTAAATCACTCACCACCACCATCTTGCATGTGAAGCTCATGGGGGCAAAAACACCATTAAGACAAGTCGCTGCTACTGCAAAATGCCATTTCTGCGAGGTACTCCATTTATTTATTTATTATTTTGCCTCGTATAGAGGGCCCTCAGTTTAGTCATCTTGGCTTCTAGGGACAGTTCAGGCTAGATTTGTTCTAGGACCCATTTATTTGTCTTTTTAACAGTCCATGGTATCTGTAGAACTCTTCTCCAGCATCACAGTTCAAATGAGTTGATTTTCTTCCTGTCAGCTTCCTGTCATTGGTAAATAGTAACCAACCTTTTGCTATTTTTTCTCTACCATCTTCATTATCAAGAACTTTGTAAGCTTTATTGTTACTTTGTAAGCTTTGTAAGATGGATTTCTGGCCTGAACTTGATCTTTGGCCATGCTTTTTGTTGCTTCTAATAGCCATCTAGTAGTCCCTCTTCAAGGAAAAATCTTTACTAGAGTAAGTAGCTTATTTAAAATACTAATAAAGCTTACAAAGTAACAATAAAGCTTACAAAGTTCTTGATAATGAAGATGGTAAACAGAGGAAAAAATAGCAAAAGGTTGGTTACTATTTATCAATGAAACTCTGCAAATTCCCTTAGGAGAAGCATCCTTGTTTCTTAACTCTCCTTCCTGCTGAGCTAATACATATTGGAGGCCTCTCATTCGTAGGGTCGCCATAAGTCAATGTTAATGTTGATCTTTTTCCAATTTTCACAAGTCTAATCCTGCTTATGTATGATATGTTCAGCATATAAGTTAAACAGAGAGTGATAAAACACAGCCTTGCTGGACCACCTTGCCAATTAGAAGTCATTCTGTTTCTCTGTATTCTGCCCTAATGGTAGACTTTAGTTAGAACTGTCTCTAGTAAATCTAGTAAATCTACTAAACTGTCTTTAGTAGATTCTGTCTCTGTAGCCTGAAGCAGCTCTATTGGTATGCCACCTGTTCCTGGCAATTTATTTCTCCCAAGTGCTCTGAGTGCAGCTTCCAGTTCACTTTATAAAATTGGAGATTCATCTTCAAATGGTTAAACAGTTCTTCCTTGAATAAATCTGTCATCTTTTCATCTCTTTTTTATAGTTCTTCAGTGTGTTGTTTCCATTGGTTTTCCCATTGTACTTGGTCATGTAATGTGTTTCCTTGCTGGTTGTAGAGCATCCCCACTCTTGGTTTAAATTTCTCAGATCTTGGAGGAAGAGGTCTCTTGTTCTTCCTTTTTTGTTGTTGTCATCTTATATTTCTCAGCATTGATTATTATAGTAGTTCTCCTTATCCCTGTGCACAAGTTGTTGAACAGTTGTATTCAGGGTTCTGGCTCTATTTCTATCACTTTTTACTTTTACTTCTTGTCTGTCCTTAACTGCTTGAAGAGTTTCATTTGTCATTTATTGAGGTTTCTCTTTCTTTTTGGCTGCAGACCGTCTTTTTGCATTCCTCTCTGACAATGTCCCAGGTTTCAGTCCAGAGCCCTTCTGTCTCCCCATCAATTAGCTAATACCCCAGAGGACAGGATCAAAATTCAAGATGACCTGGATAAACTGGAGAGCTGAGCCAAACCTAACAAAATGAAATTCAATACGGAGAAATGTAAGGTACTGCACTTAGGGCGAAAAAATGAAATGCATAGATATAGGATGGGGGAGACCTGGCTAAATGAGTCTACGTGCAAAAGGGATCTAGGAGTCCTAGTAGACCACAAGTTGAACATGAGTCAACAGTGTGATGCGGCAGCTAAAAAGGACAATGCGATTTTGGGCTGCATCAATATAAGTATAGTGTCCAGATCAAGGGAAGTAATAGTGCCACTCTATTCTGCCTTGGTCAGACCTCACTTAGAATACTGTGTCCAGTTCTGGGCACCACAATTCAAAAAGGATATTGACAAATTGGAGCGTGTCCAGAGGAGGACGACTAAAATGGTGAAAGGTCTGGAAACCATGCCTTATGAGGAGAGACTTAGGGAGCTGGGTATGTTTAGCCTGGAAAAAAGATGGTTAAGAGGCGATATGATAGCCCTGTTTAAATATTTGAAGGGGTGACACGCTGAGGATGGAGCAAGCTTGTTTTCTGCTGCTCCAGAGACTGAAACACGGAGTAATGGATGCAAGCTCCAGGAACAGAGATTCCATCTCAACATTAGGAGGAACTTTTTGACAGTAAGAGCTGTTCGGCAGTAGAACACACTCCCTCGGAGCGTAGTGGGGTCTCCTTCCTTGGAGGTCTTTAAACAGAGGCTGGATGGCCATCTGTCGGGGATGCTTTGATTGTGATTTCCTGCATGGCAGGGGGTTGGACTGGATGGCCCTCGTGGTCTCTTCCAACTCTGCAATTCTATGATTCTATGATTAGGAATGGTCTCTCATTGGCCAGCTGGGTGGAGATTGAAGCTGACATTGTTGTGGGCTGTAGACTGGTAACTGCCAGCATATTTTCCATGATCCCCAGTGCCTCTTCCTTTCCTGAACCCAGCTTAGACATCTGACAGTTCTCACTCCACATATGGTAAAAGTCTTCATTATAGAGTTTTGAGCATCACGTTGCTTGTATGGGAAATCAATGCAATGGTCCTGCGGTTACTGCACTCCCTGGTCTCCCCTTTCTTGGATACTGCTGGAAGAATGGTGATGGGCATTCTGCTGACATTTCCCCCCTTAGGGTGGCTGACACCCTTCTCCTTGAGTCAAAAAAAGATTTAGGACATTATCAGAGTAGCATCTAAAAACACTGTAATTCCATGACTGAGGAAAGCAAAAACATAGTGGCATGATTACAGTGATATTGCACATCACCATAATCATGCAGTACTACTGCCATGGAATTATCACAGAACCACCACTAGTGATTTAAGAACGGGATTGAAGCTGGTGTTATAGTAACACTTGTCATCACATTGCCTTCTAATGGCAGAGTATTAATGCATCCTGCTGGCCAGCACATGGGCCTTTAAGAAAATTTCCTTTTACTTCCATGATTTTGCATGAGTGAGGTTTCAGCTGTTCTCACGAGAAGATGTGACCGCGCTCTAAAACACTAAAAACAAATAACATAAGAACTTCACTAATACAGTCGTTCCTTCACATTCATGGGGGTTAGGGGCAGAGCACCACCATGAAACTAAAAAAAAACCATGAATAACCTTTGGCTCCCCCCAGGGAAAGAGCAGCAAGTGCAGGGGGGTTGCCAGGCCTTCAGCTCCCCCCCCCCAGGGAACGAGCAGCAAGCATGGGGGGTTGCTAGGCCTTTGCCCCCCCCCACAGGGAACGAGCAGCAAGCACGGGGGGGGGGTTGCCAGGCCTCCGGCTCCCCCCCAGGAATGAGCAGCATGTGCAGGGGGTTGCCAGACCTTTGACTCCACCCCAGGGAACAAGTGGCAAGAGGTGGTGCTTCTTCCTCCTCCTCCCCCTTGGCAGGGCCGGCTGGGAGGCGCACGTAGCACCCAATGTGACAACCACCCGATCATACCCACCACATCCTGCTGGGCTCACAGGCTCCCAGCCCAGCCCAGCTAGGCCTCCGTACCTCTGTCTGTCTGCCACCCTGGATCCATCACTGCTTGGCTCGCCTTCTTAAAACAAGGAAGACAGGAGCGGTGGGTGCTGTGGCATCTCCTCTCCTCTTGGGCCATGGCTGGGCAAGTCGACTCCACTGCTGCAGCCAATGACACCTCTGCTGGGCTCACAGGAACTAGCCACCACCTCTCTCACTTGCCTCTCCAAAATTGCAGCAGAGGGGGAGGCCAGCCAAAGCTGCAGCAGGGGCAGGAGAGCTGCTGTCAGCCCTGCCACGTACCCCTGCCTGCCCGCCTGCCTGCTTGGTGTGTTGCAAGTGAGCACTGCAGCAAGTGGATGGCGGGCTCGCTGGTGGTGGTGGTGCTGCTGCCACCGCCACCCCTTAAGCCTAACTTGGATGCCCCTCCCTCCCTCCGTGGAGCAGCGAATGGATCCGCGAATACACAAAACCGTGAAAGGGAAATACGTGAATGGGAAGGGGTGACTGTAAACACTTAAACAAACATAAAAAGTTAGCAAGAAAAGGTGACAGCATACCTAAAAGTACAGCTTAGAGTTCTCACCATTACCTAAGAGTTCTTAGATTACCTAAAAGCTCTCACCATGGACACTGAGGGGACTGCTGCAGTCACCTGCAACACTTTTGAGATGTTTGTCTTCTTGTTTACAGACGTGGGGAACTTCACATGCACCAAGTGCAAGTTGGTAGCCTTCTTGGAGGAGAAAGTCCAGCAGCTGGAGACACAGGTAGCTACACTACTCCATATAAGTGAGAAAGAGGTTTTCCTGGACAGAACAGAACAAACAGTTTTGGACGGGGACCTCACAGAGAAAGTGGCTGCGGAGGAGAGGGTCATTTCACAGACACAGGAGGTAGATAGCTGGAGGAATGTCACACAGAGAACAAGAAGATCCAGGGATTCTTCGAGCAGCTTGCAGCTACAGAATTGATTTGAAGCCCTCTCCCTTATCAAGGACAACGAGGGGTGCCACAGGGTTCTGTCCTGGGCCCAGTGCTATTCAACATCTTTATCAATGACTTAGATGAGGGAATTAGGGGCATACTTATCAAATTTGCAGATGACACCAAATTGGGAGGAGTAGCTAATACCCTAGAGGACAGGATCAAAATTCAGAATGACCTGGATAGACTGGAGAGCTGGGCCAAAGCTAACAAAATGAAATTCAATATGGAGAAATGTAAAGTACTGCATTTAGGGCGGAAAAATGAAATGCATAAATATAGGATGGGAGAGACCTGGCTGAATGAGACTACGTGCGAAAGGGATCTAGGAGTCCTAGTAGACCACAAGTTGAACATGAGCCAACAGTGTGATGCGGCAGCTAAAAAGGCCAATGCAATTTTGGGCTGTATCAATAGAAGTATAGTGTCTAGATCAAGGGAAGTAATAGTGCCACTCAATTCTGCCTTGGTCAGACCTCACTTAGAATACTGTGTCCAGTTCTGGGCACCACAATTCAGAAAGAATATTGACAAATTGGAGCGTGTCCAGAGAAGGGCAACTAAAATGGTGAAAGGTCTGGAAACAATGCCTTATGAGGAGAGACTTAGGGAGCTGGGTATGTTTAGCCTGGAAAAAAGACGGTTAAGAGGCGATATGATAGCCCTGCTTAAGTATTTGAAGGGATGTCACGCTGAGGATGGAGCAGGCTTGTTTTCTGCTGCTCCAGAGACTGGAACACAGAGCAATGGGTGCAAGCTCCAGGAACAGAGATTCCACCTCAACATGAGGAGGAACTTTTTGACAGTAAGAGCTGTTCGGCAGTGGAACACACTCCCTCGGAGCGTGGTGGGGTCTCCTTCCTTGGAGGTCTTTAAACAGAGGCTGGATGGCCATCTGTCGGGGATGCTTTGATTGTGATTTCCTGCATGGCAGGGGGGTTGGACTGGATGGCCCTCGTGGTCTCTTCCAACTCTGCAATTCTATGAAGAACAGTATGGACAGACTTCAGTCGCAGAGCAGGGGACCTTGAGAGTACCACCACAAGGAACAGCAGCTGCGAAGCCTCAGGGGAGGCGTGTGGTGGTGGTGGTGGACTCCTTGCTGAGGGGTATAGAAGCAGTGATTTGTGGGCATGACAAGATGTCTTGGGAGGTGTGTTGTCTCAATGGGGCAAAGATCCATGATGTGACCGAGAGGCTGACAAGACTGGTCAAGCCTACTGATCATTACCCCTTCCTTTTGGTCCATGTGGGAACCAATGATACTGCAAGGCACAGCTTTCCGAAGAACAGAAGAGATTATGAAGCTCTGGGGAGGAAGCTGAAACAAATGGATGCACAGGTTGTCATCTCGTCTCTTCTGCCAGTTGAAGGGCATGGTCCAGGAAGGAAGAGGAAAATAGCCAATGTAAACAACTGGCTCTGTAGATGGTGTCACCGAGAACAATTTGGATTCATGGGCTGCAGTTTCATGAGGGGGGATTTCTGGCAAGGGATGGGGTGCACATCACAACAGTTGGCAGAAACGTTTTTGCCAACAGTCTCAAGAATTTGATCAGGAGGGCTTTAAACTGAGTCATATGGGGGAGGGAGACAGTATTCTGGAAGGCAAAAGGGCTGGAGAAAATAGTCAAACTGTCATAGAGGGAACAAGGGAAACAGCGCAAGGACCCAACAGTGGGAGGCAAAAAAACTTGCACAGGCAGCAAGTAAAGGGAACACATGGTCTTTGATGTCTCTACACTGATGCGCAGAACATGGGAAATAAGCAAGATGAACCTGTACTCCTAGCAAAACAAAGCAAATATGATATAATAGGCATTACTGAAACTTGATGGGATGAGTCACATGATTGGAATGTAGGGATAGAGGGGTATAACCTTTATAAGAGAAACAGACCAAACAGGAAAGGAGGAGGAATAGCATTATATGTCAGGGATATTTATACCAGTGAAGAGATCCATGACATCAATACTGGAAGCCAGGTGGAGAGCATTTGGATAAAAATTAAAGGGGAGGGAAACAACAGGGATGTTATTGTGGGACTCTACTACAGACCCCCAAGTCAGATGGAGGAATTGGATGATGCCTTTCTAGAACAGATGAACACACACGCAAAAAGGAGAGATGTCGTAGTGACTTCAACTATCCTGATATTTGCTGGAAATCTAACTCAACCCAAACTTCAAGGTCTAGCAAATTCCTTACTTGCCTGGAAGACAATTTCATGGTCCAAAAGGTGGAAGAGGCAACAAGGGGGTCAGCTAGTTTAGATCTGATCCTAACCAACAGGGATGACCTGGTTAATGGGGTGCAAGTGGTGGGATCCTTCGGTGAGAGTGATCATGTTCTCCTGGAGTTTGTTATACAATGGAAAGGAGAAGCCAGGCATAGTCAGACACACATTCTTGACTTTAGGAGAGCTGATTTCAATAAACTCAGGGAAATAGTGGGGGTGATCCCATGGTCAGGAATACTAAAAGAGAAATGACCTAAAGATGGATGGGACTTTCTCAAAAGGGAGATACTGAAGGCACAATTTCAAACAGTACTATTGAGGAAGAAAAATGGGAGGTTTCTCAAGAAACCAAGATGGATGACTAAAGAACTTTCAACAGAGCTAAGTTTTAAACAGAACATGTATAGGAAATGAAAAAAGGGGGAAATCACCAAAGAAGAATTCAAACAGATAGCAAACACATGTAGGAGTAAAGTCAGAAAAGCTAAAGCGCAGAATGAGCTCAGGTTTGCTAGAGAGGTTAAGAACAATAAAAAGGGTTTTTTGGGGTATGTCCACAGCAAAAGGAGGAAGAAGGAAATGGTAGGGCCACTACGCGGAGAAGATGGCAAAATGCTAACAGGGGACAGAGAAAAGGCAGAATTACTCAACACCTTCTTTGCCTCAGTGTTTTCAGAAAAGCCAAAAGGGTGCTCAACCTGAGGATAATGGAAGAGAGGACACAATATGGGAAATCCAGCACAGAATAAGTAAAGAGGTAGAACAGGAATACCTTCTTAATCTAAATGAATTTAAATATTGGCAACACCTTTTTCAACCTTTCTGACAATATTTTTGCAAATATTTTGTAGTCAACATTCAGCAAAGATATAGGTCTGTAACGATGGAAGTGTGGGATCTCTGTCTGGTTTCAAAATCAAGGTTATATCCACTTTCTGCCAAGATGCAGGACAACCTGTCTGATTAATTCTATTAAACAGCCTATATAATGGATTTATTAATTCGTTTTCAAAAATTTTATAATAATTTGGTATAAATCCGTCAGGTCCTGGTGACTTCCCTGCTTTTATGCTTCTTATAGCCTCCCTTATTTCTTCTTTAGTTATTTGCTTTCCTAATTCTTGTCTATGTTTTGCTTTAATTTCATCAATATTAACTTTGTCCAGATAACTTTCTATTTGATTTGTAATGTCCCCACTTGTAATGTCCCTACTCCAGCAACTCCATTGATGAAATTTTATTGGATCAGCTTCAATCTGTGAGTACCAATGATGTGGACACACTCCTTGGTAGGGTGAGGAAGACGACCTGTCCACTCAATCCTTATCCAACATGGCTGGCCACCCAAGGGGGCAACACATTGAGAATACGTCTTAGGGACATTATTAATGTGTCTTTCAGAGAGGGGTTTGTTCCATCCTGTCTGAAGGAAGCGGCAGTTAAGCCACTCCCAAAAAAGCTTTCCCTGGACCCCTTGGATAGGAATAACTATAGGCCAGTCTCCTTGCTCCCTTTTTAAAAGCAAGGTGACTGAGAGGGCGGTTGCTTCCCAACTCCAAGTTGGATGAAACCAATTACTTAGATCCATTTCAAAGTGGCTTTAGGATGGGATATGGAGTTGAGATTGCCATGGTTGCTCTGGCTAACAACCTTTGCTTGGGGATCGATACGGGTAGTGTGACCCTGTTGGTGCTCCTGGACCTCTCAGCAGTCTTTGATACAATAGATCATTCCATCCTCTTGGATCACCTGAGAGGGTTAGGAATTGGAGGCACTGCCTTGCAATGTTTCTGTTCCTTCCTCTGGGGCAGATCCCAGAGGGTGAGGCTTGGGGACAGTTGCTCTACTAGAATAGAGCTTAATTGTGGTGTCCCTCAGGGTGCCATCCTGTCCCTGATGCTATTTAACATCTATACGAAGCCACTCGGAGAGATCATTTGGAGGCATGGAGTGCGGTGTCATCAGTATATTTCTCCATGTCTTGGTTGTCAGCTTCAACTTCAGATGGCGTCTCTCCTCTCAATGATTGTCTTAGGGCAGTAATGGACTATTGAGGAAAAACTAATTGAGACTGAATCCAGACAAAACAGAGGTACTAATTGTCATGGTGAGCCAGGACTCTGAGGACTCAGAAGGCGAGGAGGCTGAGCCATTGGCAGAAGAGCTGGCTGAGTCTGAGTCTAGCCCTGAAGAGCCCAGGGTTCAGCAGCCTAGCCCTCCCCCAGCATAGGGTCCAAGCCTGGGAGACATAGTGGAGCAAGAGCAAGAGGTAGAAGAGTAGGTACCTACCTTTAGCCAAAGGAGAGCAGAGAAGGTGTGGCTTCATCGTTCTTAGAGATTAAGAGACAGAAGCTCATCAATCACCCCGCAGCTGGGAGTGGGAGCTGGGCCAACATAAGCAGCTGTGGGATGCTGAGTTCCTTGTTGCAAGCAGTCTGTGTTACCTGGAGGAAGCCTCTGCCTGTGACCCTTCTGGAACCTTGCTATTTTCAGACTTTGGATATCTTGACCTTGGACTGCCTTCGTTGACCCACCTGCCGGAACCCTTGTGACCTTGGACTGCCTCTTCATTCTGCACTCTCTCTCTCTGTGTATTTCTGACCCTGTAGGACTGCTACTGACAACACCAGATTCTGTGCCTTTCAACTGGGTTGTTGCTGAGCCAGGCTTCTTATCAGCTATTGAGTTGGCTTCTCGACACTAATAGTTACAGGCCCAAAACCTCATTCGGAGGCATAAAGTGCAGTGTCATCAGTATGCTGATGACACCCAGATATATTTCTCCATGTCTCGGTCGTCAGTTTCGACATCAGATGGCATCTCTCCTCTCAATGATCGTCTTAAAGCAGTAATGGACTGGATGAGGAAACACAAATTGAGACTGAATCCCGATAAAACAGAGGTACTAACAGTTACAGCCCCGAAACCAGGTCTGGGAATACAACTTCCAATCCTGGATGGAATCACACTCTCCTCCAAGGACTGTGTCTGCAGTTTGGGGGTGCTCCTGGACCCGTCGCTCCAGATGTCTAATCAGGTAAATGCGATGGTCAGGAGTGCCTGTTATCAACTTTGGCTGGTGTGCCAGCTGTGCCCTTTCCTGGAAATCAGGGACCTAGACACTGTGGTACATGCACTGATAACCTCCCATCTTGACTTCTGTAATGAACTCTACATGGGGCTACCCTTGTGCTTGACTTGGAAACTTCAACTAGTTCAGAACATGGCAGCCAGGTTGATTTCTAGCGTTTCCATGCATAACACCTGTGCTAAAAGCTCTCCACTGGCTGCCTATTAGTTTCCAGGCACAGTACAAGGTGTTGGTTATGACCTTTAAAGCCCTACATGGCTTTGGGTTCAACTTACCTCCAGGACTGCCTCCTCCCGTACGATCCTCCCCACGCATTTCAGTTCTCTGGGAGGAATCTGTTACAACCTATGAAAACAAGGCTTTCGGTGACCTCCCAGAGGGCCTTCTCTGCTACCACTCCCAGATTATGGAATGGCCTGCCGGATGAGATCTGTCTTATTACCACCTTAGACAGCTTCAAAAAAGCTGTCAAGACAGATTTTTTTCCGGCAGGCCTTTCCTGAAAAGCTATCCCAGCCCAAAGATTCGGCTGTCTTTTCCCTTGAGCTGCCATTGAATCATTCCATTTTTTCCCCTCTCCTTTTAATTATTGTATGTTTTAAATCCTTTCTAATTTAGTATTCTTTAAGGGGTGGGTGGGTTAGGGTACTGATGTAATTGCAGAGTTTTTATGCTGTAAGCTGCCCGGATTGAGTTGCAGAGGGGTGGGATAGAAATAATAATAATAATAATAATAATTATTATTATTATTATTATTATTATGTTTCTTATACAATGTTGCATAGAAGTCATAGAAAATATTCAATATATCTTTTTGCTTAGTATTCACTTTTAACTCTGTTATTAACTTCTTTTCATTTTCTTCTCTTAATTTATATGAAAGCCATTTCCCTGGCTTATTTGTTTGTTCAAAAAATTTATGTTTTAAACATTTCATTCTCTTGGCAAACTCATATGTCATTTCTGCATCTAGTTTTCTTCTTAAGTCTGTCAGTTAATGTTTGACTTTTTTATTTTGGGGATTTATTTTTAATAATTTATCTCTTTCTGATATATCTTCAAGCAACTCTTTTTCTCTGTTCTTTTTGTTTTTCTTCATTACGTACTCTTGTTGCATTATACTTCCCCTTATTACTGCTTTCCCCGCATCCCAGACCATGTCTAATGGTGTTCCTTTATCTACGTTTTCTTCAAAGAAAAACTTTAATTCTTTTTTGATTTTATTCACTACGGCTTCATCTTTGAGTAGAATATCATTGAATCTCCAATTATATTGCTTTTTTGTGCTTTTGATTTCTAACCTTATTGGACAATGGTCCAATATTATCTTTTGTAATATGTCCGCTCCCTTTATTTCTCTGATCATTTCCTTAGATATTAGAAACATGTTGATTCTTGACCAAGATTTAAATCAGTCCAAGAAAAAAGTGTAGTCCCTTTCTTTGTCATGAGTATAACGCCAAATATCTACCAGACTTAAGAGCTCCATCATATATTTTATATTTTTTGGTAATTTCCCTTGTTTCTGATGCCTTGCCCTCTTATGTGATCTGTCTATGTCCGGATCCATAACCCCATTCCAATCTCCCATAATAATCATAGAATCATAGAATTGCAGAGTTGGAAGAGACCACGAGGGCCATCCAGTCCAACCCCCTGCCATGCAGGAAATCACGATCAAAGCATCCCCGACAGATGGCCATTCAGCCTCTGTTTAAAGACCTCCAAGGTCTCCAATCCATAATATATCTGTCATAATCAAAATCCAAAATTCTCTTCTGCAATTCCTCTATGTATTGATTCTTATTGTTTTGCAGGCCATACGCCCCCACCACCAATACTTTTTTTCTAGAATATTTACTTCTATACCTAAATATGACCCTTTTTATCTTTAAATATTTCTTTAGATTCATATTTTCATTTTACATAAATAGCAACCCCCCTTTTCTTTTTTTCACCTTCGGTTGCGAATACCGTTCCAAGTTTTGCGTTTCGCAATAGTCTTTGATTATCTGTCTTGATATGGGTCTCCTGCAAGCATATTATATCTGCTTTCTGTCTTTCCAAATAGTGATATACCTTTTTTTCTTTTATGCAGCAAGTTTAACCTTCTCACATTCGAAGAAATCAATTTAGTCATCATTTTCTATACAATTCTTTTTTATTATTCTGATTTTTATGCTTTATGTAGCAGTACCTCCTACTGCCCCTAGTTCTTCTTCGTCTGTTACTTCCTCTGCCTCCTCTATCTCTTTTTCACCTTCTATCTCAGAATTTAATCCCTCTTCTTCTTCCTGCTTCGTATTCCATCATCAATAGCTGACTGATATCAGTTATTTTAGTTGACATGTCCAGAGAGGATCTTCTCATGGTTTGCAATTGTTCTTTTTGCTTTTCTAGTGATAGGCATTACCTTCTTTTCAATCTTGGAAAATATTTTCTTATCCTCCCCTTTTATCCTTCTGTACTCCTCTTCTTTCTCTTCCTTAATCAATACTTCCTAACTTTACCTTATATTCTCTCACTTTACCTCACCTATTGATCAATCTGTATCTCTCTTATCTCCTTTACTTTCTTTTTTCTTTTCTTCTTCTTCAGCTTACACTTTATTCTACTTTAGTTTTCTCCCCAGACTGTCTCATCAGTATTTTGTATTCCCTATTACCTCAGAATATTCCTTTCACCTCCATAACCTTAAACCAATACTCTCATCATGTATTAACATATCACAATACTCAATAAAGTTAATTATATCCCTTTCCAATTAATTAATTAATTAATCATATACATCTCATATATCAACTTAATTATTAATCATTTCATATTTCATGTTATAATTTACACACTATGCTTTGTTGACTCTCAAATCCAAAAACCAATAACATCATTTCAAACTTCTCATAACAATGAATTATAGTTCTATAAGTCAATCAATACTATTAATTAATTAATAAGTAATTTTACTATTCAATGTCAATGACAGTTTCTACTTATGATAACTATTAGCGTATCCCCAAATATTATATAATGTACAATATATATTATTCTTAATATCCAGTGTCCACAGCAAAAGGAGGAAGAAGGAAATGGTAGGGCCACTACGCAGAGAAGATGGCAAAATGCTAACAGGGGACAGAGAAAAGGCAGAATTATTCAACACCTTCTTTGCATCAGTGTTTTCAGAAAAGGAAAAGGGGGACCAACCTGAGGATAATGGAACAGAGGACACAATAGGGGAAATCCAGCACAGAATAAGCAAAGAGGTAGTACAGGAATACCTTCTTAATCTGAATGAATTTAAATCTCCAGGACCTGATGAACTACATCCAAGGGTATTTAAAGAGCTGGCAAATGTAATCTCAGAGCCATTGGCAATAATCTTTGAGAACTCCTGAAGAACAGGAGAAGTCCCAGCAGACTGGACGAAGGCAAACGTTGTCCCCATCTTCAAAAAGGGAAAAAAAGAGGATCCCAACAATTATTGTCCAGTTAGTCTGACATCAATACCAGGGAAGATTCTAGAGCAGATCATTAAACAGAGAGTCTGTGAACATTTAGAAGGCAATGCCATAATCACAAAAAGTCAACATGGGTTTCAGAGAAACAAGTCATGCCAGACTAATCTGATCTCTTTGTTTGATAAAATGACCAGCTTGGTAGATGAAGGGAACGCTGTGGATATCGTATACTTTGATTTCAGTAAGACCTTTGACAAGGTTCCCCATGACATTCTTGCAAACAAGCTTGTAAAATGTGGGCTGGACAAGTTAACTGTTCAATGGACTTGTAATTGGTTAACTGGCCGAACCCAAAGGGTGCTCAGCAGTGGCTCCTCTTCGTCTTGGAAAGAGGTGACCAGTGGGGTGCCACAGGGTTCTGTCCTGGGCCCAGTGCTATTCAACATCTTTATCAATGACTTGGATGAGGGAATTAGGGGCATACTTACCAAATTTGCAGATGACACCAAATTAGGAGGAGTAGCTAATACCCTAGAGGACAGAATCAAAATTCAAAATGACCTGGATAGACTGCAGAGCTGGGCCAAAGCTAACAAAATGAAATTCAATACGGAGAAATGCAAGGGCGGAAAAATGAAATGCATAGATATAGGATGGGGGAGACCTGGCTGAACGAGACTACGTGCAAAAGGGATCTAGGAGTCCTAGTAGACCACAACTTGAACATGAGCCAACAGTCTGATGTGGCAGCTAAAAAGGCCAATGCGATTTTGGGCTGTATCAATAGAAGTATAGTGTCTAGATCAAGGGAAGGACAGGTTGCTTACCTGTAACCATATATCTTCCAGTGGTCTTCTGTGAATTCACACAGCTGGGTTACTCCTGCGCCTGCGCAGAGCATCGGAACCTTCTAGAATCGCTAGGCAGAATGTGCTTTGATACATTTTTGGCGGTAACTCCGCCCATCCTAACGGTCCCTTATAAGGGATTCCCACCTAAATCCCCTCAGTTCCTTGAATGACGCCACAATCTGCAGCATCAGGAACATTAAGCATGTTTATATGATGTATTAGGACATAGAGGGGAGGATGGGCGGGTCTGTGTGAATTCACAGAAGACCACTCGAAGATCTCTGGTTACAGGTAAGCAACCTGTCCATCTTCTTCGTGGTCTCTGTGAATCACACAGCTGGGTAGACTGGCAAGCTTCACTCCAGGAGGAGGGTATGTCCTACGAATATTGACTCTAATACCATATTACACAGTCAAACCTGAAATTGGAACAGTAATAGCACAAACTTAAGTAAAACTACTCAAACCACATAGACATTCCTATATGAAAACATCAACTGACTTGGCAAACATGAACACTCACTTATTGAATAGAAGACAACAGTACAGCTTTCCCAAAGGCAGCCTCGTTCCTGGAACGAGAGTCAAGTCTGTAATGGGAAATAAAAGTCAAAGGTGAAGAGGAAGTCACAGCTCTGCAAATGTCCTCTAGAGGCACTCCAGAGAGGAAAGCTGTCGAAGTGGAGACAGCCCTCGTAGAGTGCCCTCGAATCCGTGGCGGTAGTGGCTTCTTTGCCAGTTCGTAGCATGAAAGAAATGGTCGATGTCACCCATTTCAACAACCACTGAGGGGAAATGGGCTCTCCAAGCTTCGAGTCAGCATACGACACAAACAGTCTAGGTGATTTCCTGAGGGAAGCAGTCCTTTGAATGTAGAAAGCAAGGGCCCTCCTGACGTCCATGAGACGGAGGGTGCGTTCAAATTCGTCTTTCGGGTTCTGCATCAAAGCAGGGAGAGTGATGGATTGGTTGAGATGGAAACTTGACAGTATATGGAAAGCAGTATATGGAGGATCAGATCTCAAGGCACAGAGTTTGCCAGCCCGACGTGCTGAAGTGACGGCCACGAGGAAAGCAGTCTTCTAGGACAGAAGCCGCAGATCTGTGGAAGCCAAGGGTTCGAATGGTCGGCGAACCAGCTGCGAGAGGACCAGTTCTAGACTCCAAGCCGGGGTCGGCTCGGTTACCGGAGGATGCAGGTTGGTGTAGCCCCTCAAAAACTTCTTAACTGTTGTATTGGTAAAGGGAGATGGACGGCCTCTCACTTGGAACTCTACAGATATAGCTGCCAATAGCACCTGATCGATGAAAGTGACAGGCCTGTAGAAGACAACTGGAGAAGGAACTCCAGGACAGTTGGAATGGAGAACGGTTCAAGGCTCAGATCTCGAGAGGCCAGAAAAGCTTTGTATTTCCTCCACTTGTAATGGTACGACTTGCGGGTAGCCGGCCTTCGAGCAGCATCGATAACAGCCTGGACGTCTGGATGAAGAGATGCAGATTGCCTCAGCATCGATGACGAGCCCGAGAGTTCTGAAGTCGAAGAAAAGGTCACAGAACCAGTCTCCATGCTGTCAGATGCAGAGTTTCTAAATCTGGATGTCGAACCTTGCCGTTCTGGATGTTGAGCAGATCCGGATAGGACGGAAGGCGGATGAAGCGAGGTTTGGCCAGGCGAAACAGGGTTGCAAACCACGGCTGACGAGGCCACCATGGAGTGATGAGGATGGCATCCGCTCGATCCCGGCAAAGCTTGGCAACCTCTCTTGTCAGAAATGGGAACGGAGGAAAGAGGTATAGCAGAAGACCCAACCAACGGAACAGAAACGCATCCCCTCTCAATCCCAGGGCACATCTCCTGGAACAGAACTGGGGACACTGAGCATTTTCTGGAGATGCAAAGAGGTCTACTTGAGGAAGGCCCCACCTTCGAAACAGGTCCGAAGCGACCGACCTGTGTAGATGCCACTCGTGGATGGAGAGGCTTGAGCGGCTGAGTCCGTCTGCAAGAGTGTTCTCCCCGGGAAGATGTATGGATTGGAGAAAAACATTCCTGTGGACACACCAATCCCAGATGTCTTGTGTGAGTTGCAGAAGTTGAGGGGACCTCCTTTCTTGTTCAGATAGTACATGACAGAAGTGTTGTCTGTCAGTACCAGGACAGTCTTGTTCCTCACCAGCGATTTGAAGGCTCGTAGCGCCTTCTAAACACCGAGAAGTTCCAGGACATTGATGTGGAGAGCTCGTTCTTCAGTATTCCAAGAACCCCGAATCTCATAGGACCCGAGATGAGCTCCCCATCCCTGTAGCGAGGCATCTGTTGTTAGAGAGACGTCCGGTTGAGGAGGATCGAATGGCATGCCTGACAGGACGTTGTCTGGTACCAGCCACCAATCTAGAGATCGATGAACAGCTCATGGCATCGTGAGCATCTTGTTTGGAGAATCGCGGAGAGGATCGAACACCTGCAAGAACCAGTGTTGGAGCGGACGGAACTGTAGTCTGGCAAAGTGGGTCACATAAGTAGTGGCTACCATGTGACTGAGAAGTACCTGGATCGAATGAGCATCCCTGCTCATTCGGGATCGATGGCAAACATGGATCAGGGACCAAAGAGTCTTGAACCGGTCTTGAGGTAAGTCAGCAGCAGCTGTCATGGAATCTAGATGAGCTCCAATGAATTGGATCACTTGAGCAGGTTGGAGCTGAGACTTTTCGATGTTGACAACAAGTCCCAGGCAGTCTAAGGCATCTAAGATGAGGCCAACATCGAGTTCGAGCTGATGTCGAGAGTCCACCACAATCAGCCAGTCGTCGATGTAGGGGAAGACCACAACGCCCTGCTGGTGAAGGAATGCCACTACCACCGCCATGCATTTCGTGAAAACTCGAGGAGCGGTCGAAAGACCAAAAGGAAGAACTTTGAACTGGAAGACGTCGCTTCTAACTTGAAAAGCAAGGAAATGCCTGTGGGCTGAATGGATCCCGATGTGAAAATAGGCATCCTTCAGGTCTATAGAGATGAACCAGTCGTACCATTGCAGGAGTGGAAGGATGGAAGCCAAGGTGACCATTCTGAACTTCTTTGGGGCTATGTACCTGTTCACCCCACGGAGGTCGAGAATCAGACGTAGGCCGCTGTCCTTCTTTGTAACTAGGAAGTACCTCGAGAAGAAGCAGAGGTGGTGAAGGTCGGGGTCAATGGGTTCGATGGCTCCCTTCTGCAACAGAGTCTGCACCTCCTCGAGGAGGGGAGGGGAGGGCGGTGTTGACTGAACCAGTCCCGTCGGAGGTAGAGAGTTGAATTCGATCCAATAGCCTTTCTGGACAATCTGAAGTACCCAGTGGTCTGATGTTATACAAGACCAGGCTTCTTGGAATTTCGACAGTCCATCCCCGAAGGGTGGTGTCTAAGAGAGAAGAGAAATAGTGTAAGCAATTAAAACTTCTTCCGGCTCTGGTCCCTGGATCGTTGCCTCAGTAGTTGTCGGTATCTGGAACCCGAGCCCTGGCTCTTCACCGATGAGGCCGGAGAGGGAGAGGGAACGTAACGGGACCGGCGGAAGGACTGGCCAGAGTATGCGTGGTGGAACTGTTGGCCAGACGATGGCACCTGCCAGGAATATCGGCCTCTAGGACAGTACTGATAGGCAGAGGTGGAACCCATACCATATTTCCTGGCAGTGGTCCTCATTTATTGGGTGAACTCGAGTTTTTCATCAGTTGACCCATTAAATAAACCGGACTCATCAAAAGGTAGGTCCTCTATGGTAGCCGACGCTTGTGGTGTAAGGCCCGAGGAATGCAGCCATGCATGTCGACGCAGCGCAATAGAACCAGCAATGGTGTTCGCTGCGCAGTCTGCAACATGACGGGCCGAATTCATTTGCTACCTGGCAAGTGACTGGGCCTCCGCCCAAATTGCCTCTGTCATTCTACGCCGTTCCTCAGCGAGGTCCTGAATGAACTGGCTCATGCACTCCTACAATACTTGCTGGTAAGCTCCCATGAAAGCTGAATAATTTGCCACACGGAAGTTCAATCCGGCTGCAGAGTAAATCTTCTTCCCCACAATGTTCAACTTACAGCCCTCGGGTCCGGTGGAGTTGACAGAGGCCGACATTGTTTCTGTTCTGTGCGGCTTCAACAACGACGGAGTTCGGCTTCAGGTGGTTTTGAAGCCACTCCACATGTTCGACACCGACACGGTACAGGCGGTCGATCTTTTTAGAAGTGGAGTGTATAGAGAAAGGGTTCTCCCAAGAGCCCTGCGTGATCTTCAACAGTGATGGCAAGACCGGAATAGAAGCCATAGGGGGTGCCTTTGACTGGATCTGCTGAAAAATCGGGTCCACTGGATCAGCTGCTCTTTCCTCCACTTTAAGGTCCAATGCATGGGACATCCAAACCATTTGTTCTGCGAAAGGGCAAACATCATCAGTCGGAGAGGAGTAGTCATCCTCCATCAACTCAGCTCTGGGCGATGGAAGATAGAGTTGGTACTGGTCCCAAGACATGGAGGAAGAGGACGTTGAACCCTCCGGCGATGGACTACAGTCCCAAAGCGGTGTGGGAGATCGGTGTTGTGGGGCTGGAGGAGTCTGAGGCAGAGGGCGATACTCAGGAGAAGGAGAGACTTGAATCACTGCATCCTTCTTAGAAACAGGTCTCACAATCTCAAGTTCAGAGAGCCGTGGAGATCGAGCAGCCAGTAAAGGTAGTGCCAAGAACATCACCTCTTGAAGTTAAGATCTGTGAGCCCGTGGGAGACGCAAAACCTGCCCAGCAAATGGATCGGGCGAGATCATATGCAGTATAAGCCGGTACATCATCACGGATTGTAGAAGGAGACATACGACCCCCAGGCAGGACTTCAGACTCAATGACTTCAATGTCGACGTCAGAGGAGGAGCGTTCTAACAATTGCACTCATGAAATTACAAGAGCGGGTGATGCCTCCAGCCACTTAGGTGACCTCTCAGTCTCAGTTCCAGATGGAATGTCAACCGCTACTATCTCCACCGATCCCGGTGGCGTAAGAAAATGGCGAGCCACAGACTCTGCTGTGGCAGATACGGGCAATGGTCTGACGAAAGTAGTCTCGATATCAGTCGGTGGGTGAGGTGGGATCACCGGGGTAGCAGCATCAAGGGACTTCGGTTTCTTCAAACCCTCTTTTGACTTAGGCTTAGACTTGATAGACTTGGTAGAGTCATGTCGAGAAACATGCTTTTCCTTCCTCTTTTTCTTCAAGGATTGCGAGGAGGCAGACTCAGTTCTCGGATGGGTCACGGTGGTGGCAGGAGCCTGATCTCGAGGGGCAGCCTTCCAAGTCAAGGGTGTCGGCTCCTGGATCGATGCCCAACGTTCCCGTGTCGAACCCGAAGAGGCATGCTGAAGCAAGGTATGGAGAGCCTCAGGATCCCAAGCGGTTGGATGGCACCTAGATGGGCTTCGGGACCGACGGCTTTTTTGGCCCTTGGATTTCGGAGACAGAGAGCACCCACGGCCTCGGAGCTCAGAAACAGAAGTTGAGGCCGGGGCTGAAGCAGAAGCCGAAGCCGAAGTTGTACCCAGAATCAAGGCCTTCTCGTAGAGGAACGACTTTAAACGAGAGAGCCTGTGCTTACGAGCCTGAGGCATAAAGGCCTTGCAATGTATGCATGCATCAACATTATGGGTTTCCCCAAGGCAAATCAAACAGCGGGAATGACCATCCGCACTTGGAAGTTTGGCCTGACAAATCACACAGCGTTTAAATGCTCCTCTTCCCGACCTTTTTACTCACAAATTAGCTACAGAGAAGCGGGAGCGAAAACGTAGTCAGCAACAGTCCGGGTCAGTAACGGAATCTGAGGTAAATGCCAAAGCCGAGGGAATATGCAAAAATCATTGTCAAAAGCCAAACCAGGCCGAGTAAAACAGCGGTCAGAAGTAGAATGCCAAAACCAGAGGGGTAGAGAAAAATCGTCGTCAAAATCCAGAGCCAAGTCAAAACCAGAGAGATAGAAGTAAAACACCTAGCAAACAGAGGTTCCTTTAAGCTGCTAGCGCGGCAGAAAGAAAGGAACTGAGGGGATTTAGGCGGGAATCCCTTATAAGGGACCATTAGGATGGGCCGAGTTACCGCCAAAAATGTATCAAAGCACATTCTGCCTAGCGATTCTAGAAGGTTCTGATGCTCTGCGCAGGCACAGGGGTAACCCAGCTGTGTGATTCACAGAGACCACAAAGAAGATGTAATAGTGCCGCTCTAGTCTGCCTTGGTCAGACCCCACCTAGAATACTGTGTCCAGTTCTGGGCACCACAATTCAAATAGGATATTGACAAATTGGAGCGTATCCAGAGAAGGGCAACTAAAATGGTGAAAGGTCTGGAAACCATGCCTTTTGAGAGGAGACTTAGGGAGGTCTAGGTAGCAAAGATAAACAGCAGAGCACTGTTCCTTCAGGCATAAATATAAAGGTGACACACATGCTTTGTGTCTAAAAAACAACTTCTCTTTACTTGGGCATAATAAAGAATATTTATAGTAATACACAGCATTCAGAAGAAAAACATCTTCACAGTGAGATTCAAAACAGGACTACATTAGTCCAACCCAGCCCAGACCTGCTCAACTCAACTCCAGGGCTGTGAGCTAATCAATATTGATACATTTACCCAGCTAGCTTTGGCAAACTGCTGCTAGCTCACAGTGTTGCAAACTGCAGACTGCTTGTTACATCTCAGATCTGTACAGGATACATCTACTGTATGTCCCAATATCCTGACAAAAACAGCATCATGTAGGTCCTCTTCATGTTCTCCCTGGAAGTTTAAATGTGTGTTCTCATTGGGAAAGGGGAAGGGAAGAATGCAATTCTTCACACTGGAATTGCATGATTACAGTGGGACGTGATTATTGCATACTGTCAATCCCATGAAAAGAGCAATATTGAGGGCTATTGATGGCTTTTGCCTGTTAATTAAAAGTGGCACCTGATGAACGGGTGGAGCATAGACTGAGCACGGGAGGATGATGACATCATCCAATAATGGGAGCCCATTCATGCTGCCATCCTGTCATAATCACACAGTTACAGCCTTGTGTGATAATGTCCTTAGATTCAGTACAGTTTCAGTCAGCCTAGTGTTGGTTATTTGCTGAGTTAGGATTGTACTATAAGAAACTGGGCTCATCCAGAAAAGAAAAAAAGTCTCTGGAAGTATCAAGAGGTTTCAATTCTCTTTGTTTTGATTTTATCTGTATATTCCCAGCTTTGCATTCAAACTCTTTCTTGTAATATCCTGGGTTTCCTTCACCCCATCCCTTGTGTTGTTCCTTCTCCCACTCCCACTGGTCACATGTTACATCTGGAGTCAGACTCACACCACATCTCAAAAACTGATTTTCCACTTCCATTTCCACTGAGCCTTTTTTAGTATTATTATTCAGGAGTTATAGTCAAAGTGCTTTAGTGATATGACACTAGTTAAAAATTAGTATCATTTTCTTTCCCTTCCTTGATCTCTGTTGAATCTGTGTTCTGGAAACAATAGCTGTGTTTACTGGTAACAGCCATCTTAGCTAGTTCTGGGATAATACAGACAGCCAAGGTGCCGTTTACATGATGAAAATGTAGTGAGATGAATTCGTTTCAATCTCTGGTAGTTCACACTGTGTGACAGTCTCGAGCTTTTCAGAAGGGGAGGTCACCATTTATCCCTCAACCCGTGGGACCTTCCATCCTGTGATTTGTCCCATGTTTTTTAAAAAGTCACGAGAGGATACGGAAACTCGGAAATGTGTACAGACTGGGACAAGATATCTCAGGACTAGGAGATGTTCAGAAATGCAGGTGGGCATGGGCGGGCACACAGCCCACAGAGGGAGGGGGTCAGTGCCCCTTTTCAAACTGATTTTTAAGTTGACGAGGTAATCCTCCCTTGTTCTCCTGCCCATCACCTGAGTGGTCATCGATATGGATGCTGAAAGCGGTACTCGAACCAAGAAAGGTGGCAGCAGGATCTCCTGGTCCTACACAGAGACCATAGACTTGCTAGAAATATGGGGTGAGCAGAAGGTGCAGGAACAACTCAAGGAATGCCATAGGAATATTGAACTTTTTGAAGAAATTGTGGCCGGGATGAAACACAAAGGGCATGATCGCACTGCAGAAGAGTGTAGGATGGAAACGAAACTTATGCAGAAAAATCTTCACCAGATCACAACACTGGGAACGATGCAGCCAAGATGTCCTTCTTTAAAGAGCTCCATGAAATTCTAGCCAGCGATGCCAACTACCATCCTAAGTACCTGGCTAAAACCACCAACATAATTCGGGTACCCTGTGGGTCAGTGACCCCCCCCATCATGATCCCACCCCCAAAGAGGAACTAGTGATGCCCCCGTCACCCCAAGAGAACTTGGAGGGATACTCTGAGGAACTGTTTTCAACCCCACCTGGTAAGTCAAATTTTCCTTTTTTAAAAAAGCAGGTTCTGGTTTGTGAAAACTCGAATAAATAATTTTCCGATTAACTCTCTTACATTACCTAAATACCACCATGTAAGTTTGCTGTTTTGTTTGGATAAATGTTTTACTGTTGCAGGAACCAGACCCAAGACCACAGAGAAATTGAGAAAGTGAGCTTTATTTTCAATTACGCGCGGGCCCTTGGTTGGAATAGCTTCCAAAAGTCCAAGGCACCCCAAGCCACTTTGAAAGCAACTTTTTATAGAAAACTACAGTATGTTGTGAAATACAAACAAGAGCACTTCCCTCCACCCACCTGTTGTCCATATTTGGCACTTCCCTTTCTTGCAATACTGTTTACATTTCAGGAAAGCAGTTTCCCTTGAGTTTTCCTTGAGACAGTGTGTTGATAGTTCAAGGTAAAATAGCTTAGGAACATTTAGGTACAGTTCAACCGTTATTAGAGAAAGAATTTGTTTACCTCAGCATATCATATGTTTCTGGAATATAGAGTTGATTAGTAAGGAACATTGACAAGGTCTGAGAGTTAAAGGAAAAAGACTTTGCAGACTTCCAGAGCCTCATGGGCTATCTAGTCTGAACCCAAATAGTAATTGTAAGTAACAGCATTCAGCAAATAGGCATTAGAGTCGAAATGGCTACTACATTACCTAACACTTCTAAGTTTCATACATTACAGCCACTTGAATAACCGTTTTTATTACTTTTAATCGTGATGTGAAGGCTCGTATATTTAACTTTTCGTTAACCAATGTAAAACATAGCATAATAAAAAGTGTGCCCACTATGTTCCACTAATAAGAAGTTTGTTGCCAGCCAATTGTTGTAAATCTACATCCTGTTTATGAGCCATGGCTCCATGATGCTTTGGTATGCTAATGTGGGCAGTTAAAACAATGGGGGAATCTTGTTTCTGGGGTGGGTGGTAACAGTATGTTACATGCATCCTCGCACCCTGGAGATGGCTGCCGTCAGATATATTTCTCCCTACAGTCCTCAAAGGTACACAAAGTACTGTGAATGAGTGCCACATGTGAAACAAAATAGCTATTATGTGAATTAACATTAAAATATTTTTTGTTGTTCTAATTCACAAAAGGAAATCTAACACAGGCTTCTGATGATGCTACTGTAACACTAACGTTTTCAGAGGATAATGATGCTAGCTTCAGTGTTACCCAGATGAACGACATCTCAGCAGTCGTGGATGCTGAAATAAATGCTGTCTGGACCACCCTACCTGTCCAAAATGGTAATGTATTATGCTACTTGGCAAAAGGGGCTTGATGTGGGGTGCCCTTCTTCAATGTGTAATAATATTACACAATGAATATTGTGTTCTCTTATTATGTTTTCTTTTTATTTTCCCTTTCTTAGTTGCTTCACTTAACAATCCAATTGCTTCACTTACCCCAGCAGAAAGACTCCAGCTGAAAAGAAGGAAACGGCGTTCCTTTGAGTCTGCAGATGTAATTTCTAACTCCAGAGCAATGATGACCCAATTTATTACAAATATGAATAATCATGCAGATAGGGTGGACCACAGGGCAAAATGTTTGCAGGACTACTTTGAAAAGTTCTATCAGCATGAAATAGAAGACAGTGGGAAAATGTTGGCTGCAATAGAAAGACAAAATGACATGCTAAGTGAACTCATAGCCCACATTAAATCCCTTGAGAACATCCCTAGAAGCGTTGTTGTGAGGAGAGTAAAAAATAAAAACCTTCCAGGGGACTGGAAAGGAGAACTCCCTGCCACAAGAAAAACAACTTCCTTGTACAAGTACAGCTGCTGGAAGGTTGGGATTAAGTAGACCTGTTAGAATTTTTTTTAAAAAAAAACATTCTTCTTACTTCATAAAACAAAAAATGTATTAAAAAGTAGCCTTCACATAGCTGTGTTTGTACACTATGTAGTTTTAGACTTATTTTTTCACATTGGACTTTAATAGCTGGCAAATTTATTTAGAGTTAGCATTGCCTTTTTTTAAGACGATCACTCTCTGAAAGGTCTAGCTAAACATATTTCATTCTACCTGTAGTTATATATTTAGATTATGGGTGATATTTCTACTTTTAATTACTAACTAGACTATAATGTTATTACTTTATATTTTCTTGTCCTGATTTACATGTGTCACTGTTACTTCAATTAACATTAATGGAAATGGAATCTGTACTCTTTTTCATATGCAATAACCATAAAAATGCAAAATCTAAAATATGAAGTTTATTTACATTTTTTCCTATTTACATATTTACATTTTTTCTCCAAAATTAAAATAAATTATGTAACATAATTTAAAGACACAATAGGAAATTATTTTAAAATATATGTTACATATGAAAATAATAAACAATATAAAAGTGAATATAAATATCAATATAAAGGGTAAATAACAAATAATATCATAACAAAACAGTACACATTCAGACATAAATACATAACTTATTTGCTAACACACACATAAAAAAATCACAACCCTAAATGTCTTTCTATGTTTCCCACTCTCCCATCAAGCGGCGCAATAGCCTCCTGTAATGATTGCCTTGAAGAAGACAAAAGGTTTTAGTATTCAGCTACTGAAAATAATTGGCTTCCCCCCCATTAATAAAAAAAGTTTTTACCAAGTTCTTCTATGTGGGCTATGATATTGAGCCCAGTCAGCTGTGCAGCTGCCTCACATGCATTAACTGCTTCTAAGAATATCAAGAAAAATAAAAATTCACTATTGGAATAACTATATGAATGTAAGCATTAATGTGTACGGGGGGTTGTAATAAATAATAAAAATAACTTACCAGGTGAGTGGTGCAGCTGGGGCTGGGCAGGGCTCATGTCCCCCCACTTCATTAGAGGAGGACTCTGAAATGGGCTGACCTGCAGCCCTCCTCTGGATCCGGACTGCTAAGGATACATAAAGAAAAATACAGACATGTAATGATATATATTTACCAACACACACACCCTCCTTCAATAAAAAAATCAGTCGATTCACTTACCTCTGGGCAGCCTGTCTCTCAAGTTTGGCTGCCCTGCACGAACCCAAAGTTCATGCAGGATGGCATAAAAAGGTGGCGGCCTTCAGGGGGCCTCCCATTGTTGGCCTCCAGTGCCACAAAAAAATCTTCCTTTAAGATTTTTAAATTTGGAGCAGCACTGGAAACTCGTTCTCTGGAAGCCCCGCTCCCGGAGGAACCGCGCTGCTTCAATAAAGAAATTGCGGTTCCTCCGGTTAGAGGAACGCATCAAGCGATCCAGCGCACCAGCCTGCTGGGACAGGGATTCCAACAGGAAGTTGGTCTCCCTGGTGCCCCAGTAGGTGATGTGCTGACCCGCCCAAAGGCGTCCTCTATCCCCCTCAGCCATCATAATGCCATGCGGCGGGATCCGAAAACTCGAGTTTATATGTTTTCGGAAAGACCGTTATATTTTGAAACAAGCCTATGGAACTATGAGTACTTTTAATTTTGAACCTTGAACACAATTTGTGTTAAAAATTGGCTAATTAACAGAGGTTCCTCCATGTAGGACTTTGGCTGTGCCTGGAACCTTTTTTAAAAAGGCTAGTCCCTGCAAAAGGCACCAGTTCCCCAAAACCACCAGTATTGAAACAAAGTATCGATGGTGGGTCATTGTTAAAAGTATCATTTACAGTTTGCAGAAGGAAGGGAAGATTGTAATGCAAAGTTATACTGCCCCAGGGAAAATAAATTTACAATGATGCCCTTGATATTTTTTACATGTGACTAATTTCTAATTTTAAAAATATGTAAGGAGCTATTCACAACAGTTAGCAAGACAGCATTCCATGGACTTTATTGGATAGGTTTTTGTTTGTTTTGTACAATTAACAGTTATCACACTGTTGACTCATGTTCAACTTGTGGTCTACTAGGAATCCTAGTAGACCACAAGTTGAACATGAGTCAACAGTGTGATGCGGCAGTTAAAAAGGCCAATGCAATTTAGGCTGCATCAATAGAAGTATAATATCTAGATCAAGGGAAGTAATAGTGCCACTCTATTCTGCCTTGGTCAGACCTCACCTAGAATACTGTGTCCAGTTCTGGGCACCATAATTCAAAAAGGATATTGACAAATCAGAGAGTATCCAGAGAAGGGCGACTAAAATGGTGAAAGGTCTGGAAACCATGCCTTATGAGGAAAGACTTAGGGAGCTGGATATGTTTAGCCTGGAAAAAAGATGGTTAAGGGGTGATATGATAGCCCTGTTTAAGTATTTGAAGGGGTGTCACATTGAGGATGGAGCAAGCTTGTTTTCTGCTGCTCCAGAGACCAGAACATGGACGAATGGATGCAAGCTCAAGGAACAGGAACCTTAACATTAGGAGGAACTTTTTGACAGTAAGAGCTGTTCGGCAGTGGAACACACTTCCTTGGAGCGTGGTGGGGTCTCCTTCCTTGGAGGTCTTTAAACAGAGGCTGGATGGCCATCTGTCAGGGATGCTTTGATTGTGTATTCCTGCATGGCAGGGGGTTGGACTGGATGGCCCTCATGGTCTCTTCCAACACTACAATTCTATGATTCTATCTTTAAACAGTATTACATGCACACGTAATCTCAGTTCTGATGCTGCTGCTGCCAAAAGTACTCCTTTAACGCATCACAAACAGCCTCACCCTCAGCTTTTTTACGTGCATCGTCATTTACCAAAGGTGCTCCAAGAGTGTCAAGCACAAACCTCTGAACCCTTCTATTTGGATCTTCTAGAATATTTCCTTTGGTTTCACATATGTTATGGAGAATTACACTTGCACATATCACAGAACAAACATTTTCCTCTGCAAATTCTATACTATATCGTAATGCTCTCCAGCGTTCTTTGAGCACCCCTCCACGGTAGAATGCACCTTATTATGGTACCTGTTATACAGTCTCTGTTTATTATTGGTGGACCCCCTATATGGTGTAAGCAGCCATTTCCTTATTGGGTATGCTCCATCTACAAGGGTGAGAGGAACCATTTGCTGTTCCAGTATAGTAATTGTGGGGTTCCCTGGAATGAAAATTCCTGCCTCCATTGTTTCAAAAAAATGCAGAGTTCCTAAGCATTTGAGCGTCGTGATTCTTGCTGCTCCATCAGATCTCCGCGTCAATAAAAATGCCTCTGTGATCACAGGTCCCTTGTAGAAGTACACTATAGCTATTTTTCCTGTTAATATATTCGTTTCCTTGGCACACAGGTGGAATAATGTTGATGTAACATCCATCCAGGCAGGCAATCACTTGTGGGTATCCAAGGGCAGCGAACCCATCCATTACCTGTACAAGAAAAAAGGAAAAACAATTTGGAAATTATTATTTTCTACCCGATTGAAGCCGAGTATTTGATTTTACACATCTATATAAATATTTTTAAATATTTAAAAGGAGGATTTTTTTCTAATTGAAGTAGCCTGTCAATCAGAATCCTAGAAAGATGTTTCATCATACAATAAAACTTTTTTCAAGTCATTAACCATAACACAATTTATGCGAGTACTCACATTTTCACATATCTAGATTCAGCTTAAAAAAAATCATAAAACTTTACCTGTCTATGGTCTCCCAGGTACACAGTTCACTTCAGAAGTAACTTCTCCATTGCAAGCACAACATCAATAAAGATCTTGCACACTGTGGATCTCCCAACACCGAAAAGCTGGCAAGCAGACGTGTAAGAACATTGGTGGGTGAGAAGCCAAATAGCTATTGCGAGGCGCTTCTCCACAGGAATAGCTTTTCTCGTGTTTGTGTCTGCTTTGGCTATCTCTGGTTGGAGAATGTCCACAAGTTTCATGAAAAGGATGCGCGGCATTCTGAAGTACATGATCCAGCATTCGTTGGACCAGATAGACATTACGCATTTCTCCCACCAGTACTTCATTGTTGGATACACCCACCACTCCCGTAAATGGGGATGTGGGTGAAAAAACTGAAATAATATAGGGGTATCAATGGTTTCAAAATACATAAACTCACTACCAAGGTCATTGGATGAGATAAGTTCTAAATGAAGAAGGATAATAAAAGAGACGGATCATCCTGCATTGGAGCTGGTGACGTCTTCACCTGTGCAACATAGAAAGGGATCTCCTCAACAGTACAGAGATAGCCAAACCGGAGGCAATGTTCATCTCCATTCTGAAAATAATGGCGGGTTAGACAATCTAACAGTTTAGGTAGTAGTCAATGACCAATGATGTTAATTTGTACAGTCCAAGAAATGCCAATCGCTGTGTCTGTAGTGGGAAAGAGCACTGGAAACACATCAGAAGCTTTGTGAAAAAATGAGTAATTGCATCCTAGATTGACAGCAAAAAAATAAAAATAAAAATCCCAGGATCTTAAAGACGTGTAAACAAAAAAGTCACAGGATACTTTACCATGGGAAAGTAATCATATATTAAGACATAACTGTAGTGTAAACAATGATCCTGGGATATTCAGGTAACCGTGATAAATCATTTAAACAGCAAGGGACAAACTTGGGATCAAGAAATCCCAGATCTCCCATGATAATAAATATTGTCTAACTGGTGCCCAGGTAGAGATACATTTAATTTTGGAAAATACTGGGTTAATTTAAACTGACTTGGGAAGTAGGAATGAAAAATCCTTGTTAATGCCAGGAATTCCTTGGGAATACTTGGGATGGGAAAATGTCATGTGGATCTTCAAAATAAAATTGGTTTGTAAAAGAATACAACCTGGGATTTTAGTGACTTCTTTTTAAGGTGCTCACTGACTGATGAGAAAATTCTATTTTGGAATTTTATTTCTGCCACAAAATTCTACACTGACTTATGGTGGAGGAGGGTGGTGGTGGTAGGGGAATCCCTGCTGCAAGAAACAGAAGCAATAGTCTGCAGACCTGACAAAATGTCTTGGGAAGTATGCTGTTTCCCTGGGGCAAACATTCAAGATGTAACAGAAAGGCTGACAAGACTCATCAAGCCTTCTGACCATTATCCCTTCCTTTTGGTCCATAGGAGAACCAAGGATACTGCAAGGCATAGCCTCCAGAAGATCACAAGAAATTATGAGGCTTTGGGTAGGAACCTGGATGCACAGATAGTCATTTCATCTGTCCTTCCATTGGAGGGGCATGGCCCAGAAAGGGAGAGAAAAATAGTGGAGGTGAACAACTGGCTACACAGATGGTGCCACCAGGAACAATTTGGCTTCCTGGACCATGGGGTGCGGTTTCAGGGAGGTGGGCTTCTGGCAAGGGATGGGTTGCACCCATGTTTTGCTAAGAGTCTGAAAGATCTTATCAGGAGGGATTTAGACTGAGTTGTATGGGGGAGGGAGACAGTACTCTAGAAGGCAGGAGTTCAAGTGTTAGAGATAATAGCCCAAACGTTATACAGAGAACAAGGCAAATAGCATAACAATCCAACAATGGGAGGAATAAACCTTTTTAAAGGCAGATAAGGGAAATGGCCCATGGTCTTAAATGTCTCTATACTAACGCACACAGCATGGGAAATAAACAGGATGAACTTGAACTCTTAGCACAGCAAAACAAATACGATATAATAGGCATCAACTGAAACCTGGTGGGATGAGTCTCATGACTGGAAGGTACTAATAGAGGGGTATAACCTATTTCAGAAAAACAGACCAGACAGGAAGGGTGGTGGAGTAGCACTATACATGTGATGACTCTGCTAATGCTCACACGCTGAGACAATATCCATTGATCAGAATTGGTTTATTGGATCAGGAATTGAAGCATTCAGGTCCATTGCATAGACAGTTCTGGTGTTTTGCGCCAGAATCCCGAAGAGAATAGGAAAGCTAAGTTTTGATTACATCACCCACACCTGCAGTGGCCCATGAGAGCATTCCATACAGTACCATCCCCCCTACCTCCCCCAGCACTTTCCCAAAACATAATTGGACAGACGGCCTTGAATACTCCTGCAACAGATAGCACACTCAGCTGCACTAACCCAGCAACCCATCCACCAGGATGCTCTCTACTCATGTCAGGCTCTGACATGCTAACTACAGACTAGCAGCAAAACTACATTTGAGCTAACTAACTATACAAAGCCTCCCCAAAGCCAACCCCCCAACAGAAAGAAAGGCACAGAAACAAAGCATGAAGGGCAAAAAACAAAACAGCACAGTGCAACACCCCCCAAGAACAGTTCATCCCGGCTTGTCAGCGGGCATGGAATTTGCCCAAAAGGCAGGGAGCCTGCACATGTTCAGCATTGACCCACTCAGCATGTCCAATAGGTAGGTGTTTCCATTTAATTAAGTACACAAGAAGACCTTTGCGCCGCCTGGAATCAAGGACTTCAAAAATTTCAAAATGCTGATGGTCATCAACCATGATGGGGGACAGCTCCTCAGGAGCAGGGTGCAAAGTACTCGAGGAGGGAGCAGGCTTCAACAGGCTAAAATGAAAGAGAAAATGAGATAAAGAAATGAGAAGAGAAAATTAAGAGGTGCCATGATAACCATGTTTAAATATTTGAAAGGATGTCATACTGAGGATGGAGCAAGCTTGTTTTCTGCTGCTCCAGAGACTAGGACACAGAGCAATGGACTCAAACTACAGGAAAAGAGATTCCACCTAAACATTAGGAAGAACTTCCTGGCAGTAAGAGCTTTTTGGCAGTGGAATGCACTGTGGTGGAGTCTACATCTTTGGAGGTTTTTAAGCAGAGGCTGGATGGCCATCTGCTGGGGATGATTTGATTGTGTATTCCTGCATGGCAGGGGGTTGGACTGGATGGCCCTTGTGGTCTCTTCCAACTCTATGATTCTGATTCTGTGAGGCTAGAGTCCTATTGAATATGGTGGGACTTATCACAACCTTATTCCCTTCAGCAGGTGGGTGCAATAATTCTGAACTAATCTACAGGGCCGTTGTTATAATGTAAACCAATGGCTCTTAACCATTTCTTTACCAGGGACCCCCTTTAAATATCTTTTGTTGCCGCAGACTTAATTACACCATCCATTAATCCTTCCCTCAGAGGCACTGGAGGGGGAGGGAAGACTTGTTTTGCTGGATAAACCACTAATATTTTATGGTTTAAATATTTGTTGGATGGGGACTTTGGTGAACAAGGAGACAACATCAAAGCTGATCAGTCTGTCTCCAGGTTTCAGTTTGATGTTGTTGATTTTTTTCCAAGAAGTGAGTTGAGCCTTTGATGTAGTGAGGGGTTTGTCCTATGTGGGTTTGTAATTGTGTGGCCAGAAACTTGGCCAAGTCATATGTGGGGGATCCAATGGCGCTCACTATGGGTCGGAGTGGAATGGAATCCTTGTGGATCTTGGGAAGTCCATACAGTCTTGGTGGGAGAGCCTCTGATCTGCATAGATTCTGGTGTATGACTGGCTGAACTGATGAGTTCTAGGGGATTTCTTACTTTACCCTGAGACTATTACCTCAGAAATCACCTTTATTTCAAATGTCAGACAGCCCAGCTCTTAGTTTGCTGGCTGTCTTTCCCTTTTCGTTTTAAAATGGCTCTCAAGGCTTGAGTCACTTTTTTCCCTTTTGTCTTGTATCCCTTACTTTATATCCAAGTCTTTTTACCTCAGGGATACAGGTAATTCTTTTTAATGTGCAGGTCTGTGCTTAATGTCACTTTACTTAGAGGCTTTTCTCTCAGTGAATCCCTCAATTACCTTTGACTGATACCTCAGAGATTGCTATGTCCACACACTCTAGTATCCCCTTACTTAACCCAGTCATTTTTTTTTACCTCAGGGGTATACTGTACTCAGTTTAAACTGGCAGCACTTTTCCTTGAGGCTTGACTTTCAGCTACCTTTACATTTACCTTGTACAATTGCATCAGGGTTTGCTGTTACCACTTACTCCAGTATCCCCTTATGTTACACAAATCTTGTTACCTCAGGGGTATACTGTACTTTTTAGTCACAAGAATTCCTTACTTTACCACAAGACAATTACCTCAGGAATTACTTGTGCTTTTCCTTTTACCACACACACCTGTGCTATCCACACACACAAACTTATATTTGGTTCTTCCTAACCAAATATAGTAACAGGAAACCTTCTCTGGCCACTGGATCATTCTCCCCCAGCACTAGATCTCTCCTAGACCCTTCTGCACTGGCTTTCCTAGATTCCTTCTGCCAGATTCATCAAGGATTCAATCCTGGATTCTCAATCCCTAACTGGATCTTTTGAATCCCTTCACTGGATTCTCAACCCTTCACTGGATCTTTCGAATCCTGATGCTGCCACCACTTTTGTGGAGAAGGGAGCCTTTCCTATCCCACCGCTGCCACCACTTTGTAATGCAGGGGGGATTTCCTCCTCCCACCCTGCTACCACTTTGTGGTAGGCAGCATGCCCCTATTGGCTCACCTCCACGTCACTGCCAAACTACGTCTCCCAGTGGTATAGCATAGCAGTCAGGTGTGGCTATGTATTCCTGGCTGTATCTCCTTCCCTGAGAATCACTCATGCCAGGCTGGATGTTTTTTATTAACTGAAGAATGTTTATTGTCAAACGAATAAACCGTGTAACTGTATAACCCAGTTATTAAGACTGCATAAACATTCACTCTTTCTCTAAGCTTCTAACTTCCAAGGAAGTTGAACTGTCTTGAATCACTCAAAGCCTCATCTCAACTATCTAAACTGAAAAACTCTATTCTCCACCCTCCCCACTCACTCCCCCACCTCCCCCAGAAGCCCCCCTCCCTCCACCTCCCCACAGAGGACGGGCTCCTGGAGCAGCATGCCCCTATTGGCTCACCAGCCATCCGTCACAACAAGTGTCAACCATTCAAAGTCTACCACTGCATCAGTGGTTATAAACTAAAACAAACAATAATAAAAATAGAAATGTAAGTGGCAAACACAAAAACATAGCTGGCATCCCCCATTCTTTCTCACAGGAGGGAATTGCTTCACCTAAGGTTATCGCTGCTTCATCTACATCGTGAGTTTTTGAAAGTACTACTTTTTTTGCTTCAAAACTAACAAAGATGAACTATGGAAGCAGTGAAAATTCAGGACCTTCCACTCCAGAAAAAAGTCAATAAGTAACTTACTGCTATTAAGCAAAATTAGGAGTCAGCAGTCAGGCAAACAGTTTGACCTCGGTCATGCAGAAGAGAATGCTGTTGACTCATACAATAGCATAGCAGGTTCTGCACAGAGACCTAATGCGCAAAGCAGTGGAATAACTTTTGCAACTGTACCTGTGGGAAAAATAATATCCCTTAAATGCAAAAGAGACAGAGGGAGAGAGGTGAAGTGGAACTGTGGTGCCTTAGAGGTTATGGATTGATCATGTATTGAGCTTTCATGGGCCAGGGGCCTACTTCATGCATCAGATAAATGAAGCCAACTGAGAACATGGTTGGGAGCTGAGATACCATTTAAATAAATAAAAACTTTCATAGGTGAAAAGCGCATTGGTGAAAAGACTATTCTCAACCTCAGCAACACCCTTCTGTTGCCTTTCTGCAAGCAGTATAGGCTGGCTCCCTCCTGTTGCCTTTCTGAGGGTAGGCAACAATCTGAATCCAATTGTTACTAGCACCTAGAGCAGATCCATTGAATTAATTAAACTTACCTAAGTGTTAACTTACTAAGTTCCTATTGATTTAGTGGGTCTCCTCTTGTTGGGCCTAATAAAAGGATTCAGCCATTTTTTTTAATATGATAGTCCACACTCTTTTAAACCAAGTCCAGAGGTTTAGAATTTTGAGAGCCTTCAATGAAGATGTGATTTTTAAAGCCTTACCGCACTCCAAGGAAAAGCAGCAAAGTAGCAGGAATGTTCCTTCTTTCCTGCTGTCTTCCTACATGGTGTCATTGT
Organism: Gambelia wislizenii; assembly: GCA_030847615.1. Lineage (NCBI taxonomy): Eukaryota > Metazoa > Chordata > Lepidosauria > Squamata > Crotaphytidae > Gambelia > Gambelia wislizenii. The sequence goes on along the minus strand of JAUMIR010000010.1, from coordinate 16,752,544 downwards.
TTTTTCATTCTGGTCTTGTAAGGGACTGAGGTAAAACTATGCCTTTTTGCTATCGAGAAAAGGCATGGTTTTAGCTCGGTCCCCCATAGGACCAGAGGCAAATATGGCATCATAAAGATGCCTAATGAATGCAAAAGGGTGTGCATATCAGATGATGTCATCCTTTCATGGTCATGTACTGTTAAAAAGCCATTCCTTTTTGTTGACAGCTCAAGCCATCAATAGATCTCCCATGGTACTTTTTTGCCGGCACTGCCAGCATTTGAAACCCTGCACCATTGTGCTCACATGAATACAGCATCAATGACAGAACACTTCCAGGTGAGATCATGACAACCATGTAGGGGCACTCTTTTTCTGAACCTCCCCGGTTCACTTGGGACTTTTAAAGTGTGTTTCTGTGCTTGTGTCTACATTTTATGTCTTGATTTTACTTTATTCTCATGAGAATTTGCAAGATCTCAAACCAGGAAGGTGTCTGGAAAGCAACTAGTTATCAGCAAAGTACAAACAGCACCAGTCTGGGAAGGCAGCCAACTGTTAATTAGCTCACAGGAATGCAAACACAGTCAAAGATTTAGTCCAGTAACAGTCCAAAAGGTCAGAGGCTTACGGCTGTCAGTCAGCATGGGTCCAAAACAGTCTGTGGGTCAATAGGAGCAGGCAGCAGAGTAGTCAGGGACAGTCCAAGCATGAGTTAAGGTAACAGAAGTCAAGATAACTAGAATCCAGGCACTGAAGTCAGCAGGAAGCTTTCACCAGGAAGATCAGTTGATCTCTGACAAAGCCTCCATCACCTCTTCCAGCATATATAAAGCAATTCAGGCTTTGTCAGGAGTTTCTTAGCAAGCAGGTTTTTCTTATAAAGTCTCAGAGATTTCCTTTGAGCTTCCTTTTGAGCTCGCTGCTGTGCATACGATTGTGGAGGTAAGTCTCTCTCCTCTTCATCATCCTTATCCAAGTGGACAGGACTCTCTGCTAGGACTGATGCCAACTCACTTGGACCAGGCTCTTCCTCTGCTCGAGCCTCTAGGTTGGCAGGGTTCCCTGCTGGCACAGGTGTAAATAAATCTGTGCCAGGATCCCTAGGGCCATTCCCTGCCATGCCCTCCTCCTCCTCTGACTCCGTACCCTCATCAGACTCACGGGGCACAACAGAAGGAAACAGAGCTCTATTTGTGCTCTGTTTATGCTGGGGCTTCCTCTTTAACACTGCTCAAGGTAGGTCTGGTAAAGAGTTTTGGGTTTTTTTTGCCAGCATAAAAATGTTTCAAAATATGCCAGCAAAAGAACATTTCTGATAAAGTCCTTCATGAATATTTATTTCTGAAGACAAAAATATTACAACAATGTAAACAAGAATTAAGGAAAATTTTTGAGTGGAACTTAAATAAGGGTACAGAGGCCACGATAGTTTGGAATGCAAGCAAAGCTTACATGAGAGGACAATTTATAAAATATGCTGCCAGACTGATAAAAGAAACAAAAGCTAGAAAGAGGGAGTTCATGAAGGACATTCAGAGGAAAAACATAAGAAAAATAATAATAAAGAAACTCAACATTACTCCAACAACATTCTCATTGTTTACAGTCCTATATATATATATATATATATGGATGCCAAACCTTTTCCTTGCTTAAGGAAAAGAACTCCAAAGTTGCAAATAAACCTGGGAAGTGGTTTTCCTATATGTTGAGATGGGAAAGGATAAAGAAAAATGTCACAAAGATCAAGAAAGATCAGTTTGTAATGGATAATTTGAAAATACTAAAAGCCTTTGAGGAATATTACAGAGACTTATATGCAAGGGGCAATGAGAAAATTTTGGAGATGAAACACTACTTGGATAAACTTGAAACTGGAAGAATTATGCTTGGAATAAAAGGGTAGTTACAACTATGGAACTTATTGAAGCAATCAAAAAGATTAAATCTGGAAAAGTGATAGACCCAGGTGGACTATCTGCAGCTATTATAAGAAATTTGAAGATGAGCTACTTCAACCATTAAAAATGGTTTGTGGTGAGTTATTAAAAAAAGGAAATACAGATGAGATATTAACAAAGAATTATATATCTATCTCACTACTAAATAATGATTATAAGATATTTACTACCATCTTGGCAACCAGATTGAGAAAACATATTTCTCAGGGCTCATCTACATAAGCCAGGATATGCTAGCTCCCCACCGGTATATCCTGGCCACAGATCAGGCCTGTTCTTCCCTCATTACCTCTACGAAATGGCCCAGCCAGATAGGAATGTCAGTCAGCTTTTGGGGGCAATTAGCTAACACACATTGGAAACTGTTTAATGCAGTGTAGATGTGTAAATAGCTATTGCTTAAAACAATTTGTAAACCGCTCTGATAGCCTTGTGGCTGAAGAACGGGGTATAAATAAATAAATAAAATAAGTCTGTCGCTGCAGCTGCCATCTTTCTAGCTTTCCCAGAAGCGAGGAAGCCAGCCCACATGTAACCAAGGCCTCCTGCATGTGACCAGCCTTGGTCACATGCTCTGGGACCCCTTCCTGGATCTGGAAGAGCAAGGCAGACCAGCAGCTGCAGCAACGGGCCAGCCTGAGGACATGCGGGGTCTGATCTGTTTCTTAGTGGCAGGAACAGTTTTCCCCAGGTACTATTTTACAATGGTTTATTGAGCCCTACCCCATCTTAGCCCTGTCTGAGCCCTGTATTTACCCCAGGAATGGCCAGGACTGCAGTGCTCTAAGACAGGGTCAAGACAGGGTATATTGCCTGTCTAGAAAAACCCTCAGAATATCCATGAGTATCAGAGTGTTTTGGGGGGTTTTGCCAAAAAGACAATTAAGGAATAATGTAAGAACTGTTCTTAATATCATTGAATTTTTGGAACATTACAATGAGCAAAAAGGCTGTTTTGATGTGTGTATATATGTGTGTGCGCGTGTGTGTGCGCATGCATGCGTGTGTGTAATTTTAGATGCACAGAAGGCATTTGATAATATTTCTTGGAATTATTTATTTCAAGTATTGGAGAAAATAGACTTTGGTGAAAAATATTATTTGAGCAATAAAGACAATCTACTTAGTACAAAAGGCTCAGATATTAGTAAATGGCAATGCCACAAGATCAATTGAAATGAGTGTGAAAAAATGTGGGCCAAAATATCTATGAATATTTCAAACCAATGCTGGGCTGTCAGAATAAGGAGGGTTCCATTTTTCTTATGTCATGGACTTACAAGAAAGTGAAAGCTTTTTGGTCTGAGATTTATATGCTAATTCTAAAAAAGATAGACCATGCAATGTCACCCAAATTTACCTTGTTCACCAAAGTCCCCATAATGGACACTATGGCACTCATCCAACAAATATTTCCAGAAGACATCACAGCCTTGTACAAACATTGCCTCACCACAAGCTACTTCCAGTGGGATAACGAATTCTTCGAACAGATAGATGGGGTAGCCATGGGCAGCCCCTGAGCCCCATGACAGCAAACTTTTACATGAAACATTTTGAAAAGCATGCCCTGGAAACAGCACCAAAAAAGCCCGCAACATGGTTCCAATATGTCGACGACACTCTCACCATTTGGAGCCACAAAGAAGAAGATTTGGTCTCATTCCTGAACCACCTGAACAGCATCCACCCAAACATCCAATTCACAATGGAAAAAGAAAAGGAAGGAACACTGCCATTCTTGGATGTCCTAGTCATCCGCAATCCAAACCAACAGATAGGCCACAAGGTATACAGAAAACCCTTACACATGGACAGATGCCTACATAAGAACTCCAATCATCACCCATGACAAAAAAGCACAATAAAAACATTGGTAGACCACCCCAAAAGTATCTGCGAATCCCACTATCTGGAGGACAAACTGAAGCACCTAAACTGGGCCCTAGAAGCTAACGGTTAGTCCAGATCAGACATCTCAAGAGCAACCAGACCCAGAAAAAACCACAGGAATGAAGAAAAACAGCCACCCAAAGGGAAGGTATTTTTACCATACATCAGAGGAGTCACAGAAAGAATAGGGAAACTTGAGGAAACAACCTCGAAACAATCTACAAACCAACCAAGAAAATCCAAGAAATGCTACGCTCAGCAAAGGACAAAAGAGACTCTCATACAGCCACAGGAGTTTACCGCATACCATGCAGCTGTGGACAAGTTTACATAGGGACCACTAAACGCAGTGTGCAAACAGGAATCAAAGAACACAAGAGACACTGCAGACTGGGCCAGCCAGAAAAATCAGCAGTAGCAGAACACGTTATAAACCAACCTGGACACAAAATGTTATTTGAAAACACAGAAATTCTGGACCAGGCCAACAACTATCATGTCAGAATGCACAGAAAAGCTATTGAAATCCACAAACACCTGGACAACTTCAACAGGAAAGAAGAGACCCTCAAAGTAAACAAAGTTTGGCTACCAGTCTTGAAAAACACCAAAATCAAAATTCAACACATGTAAATGAACTCCACTCAGGGACAGGGGGATTGCCAGTAGATAATGAACCATTAGCCAACCAGACACTAATCCTCCTTGCATGTCTACACCCAGAAACTAGCCATTCAAATACACAAATTTACATATCCTCTCCAACAGGGGCTCACCATATATAACCCCCCCCCTACTCTCCTACCCAACCATTCTCTGAAGATGCTAGCCACAGATGCAGGTGAAACGTCAGAAATAAACTCTTCAAGAACATGGCCTCACAGCCCAGAAAAAACCCCACGGAAAACCTATGGATGCTGGCTGTGAAAGCTTTCGACTTCATGTCACCCAGATTGTTTTTGTTGGGCATTATGGACAAAGAATTGGATAGTAAGTATGGACTACTTCTTTAATATATGATAGCAGCAGCTAAAACATTGTTTGTTCAGATTTGGAAGTGTACAGAAACATGGAAGAATGGATTCTTAAGGTTGCAGAATTGGCCCATGTTGCCAAACTAACATGGGTTTTTAAGGATAAACCAATTGGGGACTTTTTGAAAGACTGGAAATCATTTATGGACTTTTTGAACAATAAAAAATCTAAACAATGTTACATAGTTGTCCCTTCATATTCACAGGGGTTTGGTTCCAGGACCCCCCGTGGATACCAAAATCCATAAATACTCAAGCCCCATTATATGCAATGGCATAGCAAAATGGTGCCTTATATGAGATGGCAAAATCAAGGTTTGCTTTTTGGATTATTATTTTTTAAAGAATATTTTCAAGCCGTGAATACTTAAATCAGTGGATACCAAATCCGTGGATACAGAAGGACAACTGTACTTTGGGCTATAGTTACTAGTGGGTTAAGTTAATTGGATCTGTAAAATCGTATTTCTCCTTTTGGTTTTTTTATCTTTCATTACAGTTTGGATTGGGGTATCAGAGCCCTTTTGTGTTTTAGTTAGTGTTTTAGTTAGCTACAGTTTATTGTTTCAGTTTAGTGTGTTAGTATTGTGTTTTAGCCTTAGGTTAGTTTTAATTTTAGTCTTTGTTTTTATATATGCATATACATTGTATTTATATATGCATATTATATATGCATATTGCCTTTTTCTCCCCCCATCCTTTCTTTCTGTTTTGTTCTTGTTCTTTTCTCTAATTTGGTGATGGATTATACTGTCTGTGTTGAAATTAATAAAGAAAAATGTTTGCCATATTTTTTTCTAGAAATACAAAAAGAGACCAGACAAATTTGTCCAGGTCATTAACTGCCCTGCTCAGGTCTTGCAAATGCAGGACTGTGGCGTCCTTGATGGAGCCTATCCACTTGTTATGTGCTCTTCCTCTTTTTGCATTGCCTTTCACTTTATTGAGTGTTATTCTGTTTTCCAATGAGTAACATCATCCCATGATATGGCCAAAGTATGAAAGCTTCTAGTGAGAGTTTGGACCTGATTTGGTCTTGGACTCTCATGTAAATTAAGAAAGCTGATAAGAAGAAAATCAACTCATTTGAAACATGGTGCTAAAGAAGAGCTCTGTGGGTACCATGGACAGCTAAAAAGACCAATAAATGGGTCCTAGAGCAAATCAAGCCTGAACTCTCCCTAGAAGCCAAGATGACTAAACTGAGACTGGCGTACCTTGGCCATGTCATGAGAAGACATAACTCACTAGAAAAGACAATCGTGTTTGGTAAGGTAGTCGGAAATAGTAGTAGGAAAAAAAGGAAGACAGCATTCAAGATGGATAGATTCAATCAAGGAAGCCAATGCCCTGAGTCTGCAAGATCTGAGCAGGGCTGTTGGTGATGGGTGATTTGGAGGTCTCTCATTCATAGAATCACCATAAATCAAAGTTGGCTTGATGGCAGTCAACAACAACAAAAACAGATGTTTCTGAATTGGTTGCCAGATTGAAAACTGGAGAGGATTCCTTATGGTCACCATATGTCCAAAACAACATGAAGGCAGTCAGCAGCAGCAGCAGCAGCAGCAGCAAGGATTTTCAGCAGATGTTGCTTGTCATGGAACCAGGTAACAAGCAACACTTGCTGAAAATCCCTCTTCTGCACAACTATTAAAAGTTTTCACTCAGGCAACCCTATCTCCAACCAGTACAGCAAATTATGAGGATTGTCAGAAGTTGCAGTTCAACAACATCCCAGTTCCCACTCCTGCATTATTGAGACCCACGTTTCAGTTTGACAGTTGCTGTCCTATGCAGTCTTTCTTTTAATAAAGAACTGCAACAACTGAGTTCTCTATAACTTTCATGATGTTATTTTTTTAAGAAGTGTACTGGCAACAGCCAGAAGGTGGCTCTGTTGAATCAAGAAGCTGTAATAGTTTCTACTATCATTCAAGGTTACAGTAGGGAAAGAAGACCATTTAATTGAAAGAGGGCCATTTAATCCTATCATGGCAGAGTGAGTTAGCTGCCTTAGGCAGCAGATTTTGGTGATCGTGAAAGGGTAGCAATTTGGTTAGCTATTTACTTTCTTATTATTGTATTTTTACTACTGCAGATGGGAAGAAGTGCTTATGGGATTTTCTGCCTCAGATGCCAAAATAAACTTGGCTGGGGGTAGAGACTGAGCCAGTGTGGTGTAGTGGTTTGAGTGTGGACTGTGACTCTCTGGAGACCAGGAGGTTGTGTACATGGCAAAAAAATATCTGGGAAGAATTTGGGATGAATCCCATTGGTTCCCATGCACATCGTGGCAGACTCACGCTATTTGGAAGGAAGGGTAGCAAAAAAAAACAAAACAAAACAAAAACAAAAACAAAAAACAAAAAAACACCAGTAAACCCGTGACTTTCCATCCCTCTATTTTCCACGGCCTTTTTTTGAAAGTCCAGGAAAAACCACACTATTGGTTGTCTGATGAATCAGCAACCATCCTGGGAAAGCAGAGCTGAATTATGATTGGTCGGACCTTGGAGGGAGTGAGCTTGCAAGGGAAGCCTTGCAATTTAGGATCTGCCATTTTTGAATGGCCCTGCATAGGGTCCTCGCTGCCTCTGAAGCCCAGATGGAAGAAGCCGCTGCAGCCAGCAGAGAGCCAGGCAAGGGCCAAGCAGGTCAGACCTCCCCACTCCCCTAGTTGGCCGTTACTCCCTGCTCCCACCGAAGGGCGTTCTCTCCAGGGCAGAAGCTACTGTAGCCAGCGTAGAGCCGGACAAGGGCTGAGTGGGCCAGACCTCCCCCGCACCAGGCAGAATGGGCTTCCGTGGGCAATGACACTTTCTCTGTGACTGTCTATCATAGAGGAAGTGTCCTCGGCCAAGGACCCTGCAACTCCCGTGGCCTAGGGCACTTCCTCCATGAGCGTCAGTCATGGGAGCTGCAGGGGCACCGGGTGGAATGGGCTGCCGTGGCCCAGGGCACTTCTGACACTCATGGTGGAAGCACCCTAGGCCGTGGCATCCTGTTCCGCCAGGTGCCCCCACAGCTCCTGTGGCCTAGGACGCTTCCTCCATGAGTGTCAGTCACAGAGGAAGGGTCCTCGGCTGCGGGAGCTGCAAGGACGCCAGGTTTAATGGGCTGCCATGGCCTACAGCACTTCTGACACTCAGGGAGGCACATGGTACATGTAAACAACAAATCTGAGACTTTGCTACCCATGACAAATTGTGGGTACAGTGGGTGGCAGAATCAAGTTCTCTATTTCTCGCTTCTTCCTGGAATGAAAAATGCCATGTAGCTGAGCCCCAAGGTTCAAATCCCTGCATGGACATGAAAACCCACTGGATGACCTTGGGCAAATCACCGTCTCTCAGCCTCAAAGGAAGGCAATGGCAAACCTGCTCTGAAGAAATCTTGCCAAGAAAACCCTGTGATAGAAAGGCACAAAACAACAAACCCTGACTTGAGAGAGTTACACAATTTGCTGTATCTGTAGCACAGAGAAAGATACTTTAGGCTACCAATGCTGACAAAGATGGGATGTAAAGGAACCTGACAAATATAGACACATTGGATGGCAGCCTATTTGTTAGTTACAAATTGGTGAGCTGGACTTACAATCTCATAACTTTGGGGATTCATGTATATGGTTGTTAACAACCAATCATGACTCGCCCCAAACCTACCATTTCAGCCAAGCAGCATCCCAGCTGAAGGGTTTCTGCAGATTGGGGCCCTGGGAATGGATGTCTGCAGTGCTGTCCTGGTCCTGGGGCCTATTGGGAGAAGCAATTGCAACAGGACCCCAAGGGGGTTTCTCAAGCAGCCTGTTCTCAATGTGATGAGGAAGGTGCTGCAGACATAATTTGCCACAGCCCCAATCTGCAGGGCCTCAGAAACAGGGGCATAATTAGGGGGATAGAGGGGGTGGTCTGCCCTGGATGGCACTCTTTTGGGGGGACAGCACCTTTCATGTGAGACACAATTTTATTTTTCGATGATTTAAACAAATCTTTCATACTTCTGCGTGTTTGTAGCATTTAAGGCGATCAGGGAGCCACGGCGAAAACACAGGCCAATCTGATGAGTCTGACTAAGCCTTAGATTGTTATAATTTCATCTCGTTAAGTGCGCATAATATCTTTGTGATTTTTTACATTGTTCTTTGTTTTTCTGAGGTGAGCAAGAGTATCACAGTTTTTTAGGTGTGCAGACTACACAAAATAACATTTTAAAAGGGATTTATTTATCCCTGCTATTCCTTATTAATTTGTTTATTTATTTGATTCCCCTATACGTCATTTTGATTTTTTGTAATATTTTCGCTGTGCATTAAGAGGGGTGGCAAACTCAGGAACTGCCCCCAGGTGGCAAAAGCACTAGCTACGACACTATTCAGAACCACTGGGGCACTGCCTGGCTGAAAAAGGTAGGTTTGAGCAGGAGGGTGGCATCGTTAAACATAGCTACAACAATGAAGCTTTGTTGTCATAGTTATGTTTGATGAGGCAGGATCTCAGCCACAATTTTAAAATAATCATTTACTTTCAAATGTGTCAAAAACAACCACTTACTTACTTTTAAAGAATGTCATCTGACTGTTATCAGCCTTTGCTCATTGGTACAAAATATGTGTAAGAGTAATGAGTCTAAAAATAAAATTGTATTTAAAAATTGCAGGATCTAGTCCTTTTAAAAAGCAACAAAAATTATCTTCTTTAAAAAAAGTTTAAAAAACATTCATTTACTTTTAACTTCATGCAGAGTGCAACTTAGGAATGCTAAGACAAGCTCAATTAACATTTAAAAGGTGTGTTCAGAAGTCTGAGATCACCCAGTTAAATTAGACTCATTACAAAACAAAGGAGTCAGTTTAAAATGCAAATCAAAGTTTACTGAAGGTATATCAATCTCAATCTACATACTAAAACAAACTTTAAAAAGAGGTTCCTAACTAACTAATGGTATTTAGGGTAGGAAAAACTCACCCAGCCTACAGCGGTAATAGGCTGCATGGTAAACATCATGGCATGGTTGCAGAAAAGATGGCTTAAGATGGAGAAAGATGGCTAAAGATGGCTTCAGCCTCATGGAGACTCAAACTTAAAAGAGAACTTACACACAGCAATAAAATTTAAATTAGGTCATGTGTTGAATGACCCAGCACTCCAGTTGGCTGGAAGTGCCCAGTGGAATAAGAGAAAGGGAATTTTGGGAGAACAAGAGCATGCAGGGAAAAACCCTAGACTTATCTTAGGATGTGAATGAGGTACACAAGATTGCTTTTACATTACAATGATTATTTCCCCACATACTACATTCCCCTTCTCAATCGTACGATACTCCATGAACAATCTTCATTTCTTCTCGTAGTCTAAGGAAACTGTCCTTAGAAAGAGGCTTAGTTAAAATATCAGCTATCATTTCTTCTGAGTTGCAGTACTCCAGTTGAACAAGTTGACTCTGGCATATTTCTCTCACCTTGTGGAAAACAATGTCTATGTTCTTCTTCAGAGGCTTGCCACTCTGAGAAATTTTGATACAGCTTTGATTGTCTTGCATCAAAATGGTTGGCTTGGGTTCCTCTATCCCAAGATCCAGAAGCAAATTCTGCAGCCATTTGATTTCATCACAAGCTGTTTTTGCTGAGATGCACTTGGCACCTGTGGAACTATCCACCACTGTACTCTGCTTCCGACTTGTCCAACTTACTGCTCCACTACTGTAGAAGATGATGTTTCCACTGGTTGATTTTCTCTCCACCAAATCACTGCCCCAATTGGCATCTGCATAGGCAATCAGTCGTGGCTTGTCTCATGCTGGCAGCATCAGTTTGAAGTCAGTGGTCGATTTTAAATATCTTGAAATTCACTTCACTGCAGTAAAATCTCGAAGAGTAGGAGAATTAACCATTCTACATAAGATGCCAACAACATTTGCAATATCAGGTCTAGTGAAATTAGCTATGTACAGAAGTTTTCCAACTGCAGTTCTGTACTTTTCACGGTCTCTCAAAGGTTCAGATGCCTCATTGTTCTTTAAGAAACCTACTTCCATTGGAGTTAGAGCATCCTTTGCATCTTTTAAGCCAAAACAGTCCAAAAGATCTATAATCTTTTGCTTTTGATTAAGAAAGAAGCTTCCATCACGGTCTCTTTCAATTTGTATTCCAAGATAGTGTGAGATATCTCCCAAAGTTTTAATATCTATTTCTTTCTGGAGATTCAGGAGTATCTCTTGACTATCTGCTTTGTCTTGACTGCACAGAATCAAATCATCAACATAACTTGCAATGTAAGTCCATCTATTGTTTCTGAATCTTTTGTAAACACATTGGTCAACAGTGCCTGGAGTAAATCCTTCTTTGATAAGGAGCTGATTTAGCTTTTCGTGCCATCTCTTGGCTGCTTGTTTTAATCCATACAGGCTTTTCTCAAGTTTACATACTAGATGCTCCTTTCCAGGTACTACAAATCCCGAAGGCTGTTCCATGTACAGTTCCTCATCTAGATCTCCATAAAGAAATGCTGTTTTCACATCTAGATGTTGTACATGCATTTTCTTGGAAGCTGCAACAGCCAATAAGGTTCTGATAGTTGTGTGTGTAACTATTGGGGAGAAAGTTTCATGAAAATCTTCTCCAAATTGCTGATTGTAACCTTTAGCTACAAGTCTGGCTTTATATCTTTCAATCTCCCTGTTTGCATTTTGTTTTGTTGTAAAGACCCATCTGCAGCCAACACCCTTCTTGCCTTTTGGCAATTCTGTCAAAGTCCAAGTTTTATTTTTATATAGGGATTCCATTTCCTCTGTTGCTGCTTTCACTCATTTCTCAGAATCAGACTTTGGCAGTCCTTTGATCTTCTGTCAGTCAGAGGATTCCAGAAGGCTTTCCCCTGTGGCTAGATAGGAGAATCTCAAAGGAGGCAGTCCCCTGTTACTGCTCGTAGATTGTCTCACCTGGACTTGAGTTCCTGGCTCTGCTCGTGGTGCGCCGTCCGGTCCTCTGTCCTCTGGTAAGTCCTGGGCTGAGGGAGCCCCTTCTGGATGCGAAGCACTTGCAGGAGGGTGAAAGAGCTGCACACACTGTGGCTGCCGCTGAGAATCAGGGACAGGGTCTTCTTCCACTGCAAACACATCTGAATAGAAATCTTTGTTTGGATTAGAATTAAATTGAGGTCTTTCATCAACATAAACAGCACTTGTTATTCTCATTGTGCATCCATCAGGGTTTAGGATTTTGTAAGCACCTTTGGCATAGCCAATAAAAATTCCCTCTTCACTTCTACAGTCCAGTTTGTCTCTTTTCTGTTTGGGAATGTATGTATAAGCTTTTGATCCAAAAACCCTGAGATGGTTCAGTCTGGGTTTCACACCATGCCACAATTCAAATGGAGTAACATCTCTGGATCTGGTTGGAAGTCTATTGTATAAGTATGTGGCTGTGAGAATTGCCTCAGACCAATAAGCTTTAGATATGTTAGCCTGCAAAAGCATTGCAACTGCCATTTCCTTTAAGGTTCGGTTCATTCTCTCCGAGAAACCATTTTGTGGAGGACTATAAATCCCAGTAGTCTGGTGTCTGACGCCATGTTCCTTTAAGAACTCATCAAATTGAGTATTGACAAATTCAGTCCCATTATCCATCCTCAAATTTTGAATTTTATAATTAAATTTATTAGTGACATAATTAAAGTACTCTTTGAACTTTTCAAAAGCTTGACTTTTCTCCCTTAGGAGGTAGCAATGGGTGTACCTGCTAAAATCATCTGTGAGGGTCATAAAATAGAGGTTTCCATCAACTGATTTCTGTCTAAATGGCCCACAGAGATCAGAGTGTATCAACTCAAGAGGTTTAGTAGATTGTCTTTCTGTGAGAGGCTTGTGTGAAGGTGCAGTAGCCTTAACTTTAATGCATTCCACACACCTTTCATTCACACAACAGTTCTTGAAATGAAAGTCTCTTGCTAGCTCTTGATTAGCCAATTTCTTTATGCATTCAACATTTCGATGAGCAAACCTTTTATGCCATAAATTTATGCACTCTTTCTGTTTACACTGAGTGGCAACATTGGCATTTGAGTCACTGATCTCCATGTGATAAAGGCCATCATCCTTTAGAGTGCCTTTAAAAATCAAATGCTTGCCATGAAGACCATAACATGCATTCTTTTTTAAAACTACTCTGTTGCCTCTAGATGTGCTTATTTTGACTGAATAGAGGGAGCTTTTGAGCTCGGGGGCATAAACTGCGTCTATAATTTTCAATATCTCTGTCCTAGCTCCCAATTTCATACGAAGATACACAGTCCCAATTCCTTGCACTGTAACAGAATCTCCATTGGCAAGAAACACAGGGAATTTTACTTCTTCATTAAAATCTTGGAAATATTCCCTTTTATTGACAAATGTGTTGCTAGCGCCGGAATCTACAATAAAGGCATCTTTATATTCATTTCCAGAAGCTTGCATTACTTTTTCATAAGCCATAAGCCAATGTGAAATTTCTGTTTAGCATCAGCTTCTCTATCTCTATGGCCTTTTGCATTCTCTTGCCTCTGGCCAGTCATCTCTTGCTGTGAGAATGACTTCCTGTTTCCCTGTGAAGCCTTAAATTGCACCCCATTTGGCTCAGACGAGGAGGGGGCTTGGTGTGGGTAGCATTCCTTTTAATATGCTCCTTTTCTTTTCCAGCCAAATTTACTTGCTGGTTAAAGTTAGAATTTCTGAATTCAACCTTATCATTTTGCATCAAGTTTTGCCTATGTTGAAATTCTCTTATTTGAATATAGGCTTCTGGTAGGGTTAAATCATTTTTCAATTGCAAAGTGTTTATGATGGGATTGTAAAACTTTGGTAAGCTTGCTAAGAAAATCCCAACTTGCATAGACTTTGGAATCTCTTCTCCAGGAGATTGCAATTCTGCTAATGTAGCTCTGAAATCATTAATGTGTTCATCTAGACATCTTGGATTTGATAATTTCATGTTCACAAATTTTATCATCAATGCAATTTTATTTCCCATGGATGGAACATCACATAGGTCTTTCAAAGTGTCCCAAGCAGCTTTTGCTGTTCTCTTATCTTTGATTTCAGAAACTAATCCTTCATCAGTTGTTAGAATTATGAATGCTAATACTTTTTGATCATTCCTATCAAAATCATTCCTCTCTCTTCCCTGAGGAGGTCTGGGATTGTGTAAAACATCAATAAGTCCCATGGCCTTCATGTATGTTTCAAAAGAAAACACCCATTTTCTATAATTTGGACCATTCAGCTTCTCCATGCTTAAAAAGGCAGAGAGGCTAGCCTCAGCCATAATTGCTTTATAGCTTTATTGCATTTGTCTTCAAGCCGAGAGTGACCAAAAAAAAAACAGCAACTCTGAGGTGATCAGATAAAATGCTAACTTGTAGTGGCTCTCCAAATTTTAGATAGGTGAGTTTCTTGGCTGTTATCTGGGGATAAAGAGGATTGGTACCAAGGACCTTTTGCATGCAAAGTGTGTACTCTTCCACTGAGCTGCCATGGCTAGAGCCTTTTCTCTGAGGCTATAGCCACAGGGAGAGAGAACCACAGGGAGCTACTCTAGTACATGCTGCCTGGGGAGTTCTGGGAGTTGTGATCCCAAAAAGTCCTGATATTGCACTAAGTGGGACAGTAGGTTGACTCAGAATAAGTGAGTGTCATCTCAACGTAAGTCAGTTTTATACTTATAGAGTGAAACCTGTTGGTTTTCCAATTTTGTTTGGCCTACATGTGTCCTTGCCTTTAAAAACCCTATGAAATTCATGGGGTTGCCATAAGTTGACAGGTGACTTGAAGGCACACACACACACATTTCATCAGTCCAACCAGCATGGCCAAGACTAAGGAACGGTGGGAAATGTGGTCCAAAACATTTCAGTGGTGAAAGTTGTTCACCAGCTGATCGAATAACTGGATAGGATAGTGCAGAACATCCCCTAGAAGACTTTACTGGAAGCCATGCCCTATGAGGAGCAGCTTAGGGGGCTGGGTATGTTTAACTTGGGGAAGAGAAGGTTAAGAGGTGACATGATAGCCATGTTTAAATATTTGAAGGGCTGTCATACTGAGGACGGAGTAAGCTTGTTTTCTGCTGCTCCAGAGACTATGGCATGGAGCAATGGATTCAAACTACAGGAAAAGAGATCCCACCTAAGCATTAGGAAGAACTTCCTAACACCACCTAAGCATTAGGAAGAGCTTCCCTGACAGTAAGAGCTATTCAACAGTGGAATGCGCTGCCTGCGAGTGTGGCGGAGTCGCCTTCTTTGGAGGTGACAGAAGCGGGATGGCCATTTGTTAGGAATGCTTTGATTGTGTATTCCTGCATGGCGGTGGGTTGGACTGGATGGCTCTTGTAATCTCTTCCAGCCTTATGATTCTACTGCAAATATGTTATAGGCTCAGGTTACGTAACTCAGTGTCCTTCCAGGCCAAACTCCTCTTGGGAAATTGTTATGTACTTTTTAGATGCTTGTATAAGGAGGTATCTAGTGCCCTTTTACACAAGCACTTCTCAGTTTGCTCACTCACAACACAATGGGCTGGCTTAAAGGCCAGTCAGCACTCCAGCACAGTTCCATGTCCACCCCTTGAGCAGGAACAACCATTAGGCTTGTCACTGCTGACTCACCAAGAATGGCTACATCAGGCAGAACTTTATTCTCTACTGAGATTGAACAAGATGCACCCTATATGTTTTGAACTACAATATTCATAAGCCTCAGATAGCCTAGGATAGTAGGCCTTGTAATCCAAAATATATGGAGGACACCAGGTTGCTTTCCTTTGGTACAGACGGTCTAGCATCACTCTAATTTGCAACTGTCTGTCCAAAGCAGCAGAGCTATTTAAAGAGGAAGTATTAGAGACTGTGCCAGAATATTAAGTGGAACCGTTGTAACAAGATTATGGAAGCGCCAAGAACAAGGATTGCTTAAGTTTAGGGTGCTTTGATGGAAGAATGTGCTACGAAGATGGGTTTCTTCTGATCTGGAGACTGGATATTCTCTTTTGAAAGTCCAAAGTTGTGCCAAATTGATTTTTGTATAAAGAATGTCAGCCTCACTC
Organism: Gambelia wislizenii; assembly: GCA_030847615.1. Classification (NCBI taxonomy): domain Eukaryota; kingdom Metazoa; phylum Chordata; class Lepidosauria; order Squamata; family Crotaphytidae; genus Gambelia; species Gambelia wislizenii. The sequence continues at coordinate 16,736,592 of JAUMIR010000010.1, read as the reverse complement.
TTGGATGATGAGAATGGTACTCTGACAGGATGTTGGATTGGGAAAGGCTATAACGGACAAACCTAAAAGTCAAGCAACCTGTTTCCCTTTTAGAAAGCCACTACAGTTACACGGAACAGCAGCTATGCATCTGGAGGCCACTCAGCTGTTAGGGGAGAGGAAGGGCTATGGATCAATATGGCCTGATGGTTTCTATAGTAGTGGGGCAGTGAATCCACGTTTTCATCTGAACTCTAAAGGGGCTCTCCAAGGTACTGAATGCCCCCCCCAAAAGCTTCAGTACTTTGGATAGCTTCTTTACAGTGCAGAATAAAATCAGAGCTGATTCAGTGCCCCACTAATATGGGAAACAGAAACCACCAATGCTTCTCCTCCCCAACCCAACACTATCCTTTTAATCTCCCTCCTCTTCCTACATATGCTATCATTATTCATTAATTTTCATTATTCATATTTGAACGCTCAGTTGAACAAAAAAAGAAATAGAGTAAAAAAAAGGCAGGAAAAGAAACATGGACGGAAACAAATTCAGTTTGCAGTGATATTAATAGCACTGATTGTATGTATACACATGAATGTAAGCAGTCCAGACCATAGGATAAACATTCAAATGCAGATACAGCAGTAAGATCTGTAAATCCACTGAATTATAGATGGTGAGTGTTTATCTTTCTGACCCTGGCAACTATAAGTCTCTGGCTGACTTATAAGGGCACAGAGAATCCAGTTACACTGTCCCCCTGTTAAACTCTGCCTCAGAGGGATATAATCTAGCAGGGGATATCTGCAAACATCAAGGAATTTTGTGCTACTGTGTGTGTGTGTGGCAACATTTTGAAAAGACACCCCTCACAACTCCACAAGAGACAAAATAAAAACAATGCTTTTCAATGGAGAAACATTAGGAAATCAGCTCTTTATCCAGTTTTGAAATACCTGATAACAGAAGATTTTTAATATTTTTGGCATGATGACTTCATTAACTGCTCACTATCCATGTAGCTGTAATTACATGAGCACTTACCATGATTGTAAACACAATAGAAACTATTTAGTGGAACAGTTCTGGCCCATTCTGAAAAGATCCAGCTTGGAGAGTATGAGTCTTAACACCAATTATATAACACAAAAGAAAAACATAGTTTGTCTGTGTGGTACAAAGGATGCTGTAGGCAAAGTTACATTCTGTTCTTGTGAAATAATTAAGCACAACTAGCCAAGCCACAGTGTGGGATCATCACCCTCGAAAAAAAACAGCAGGAATCATTTGTCAATAAAGTGCCTCCATGCAACACTTTGCGTTCCAATGACAAAAACTTAGAGGTAGCAATAGGCTTCAACATTTCCATGGTCTTATCCAGAGGTGAAAAAAATCCTCTTGGAATGTCCAGATGAGCTCCTACAGGGATTCACCATATTCGAAAGGAGGGCAGCCAAAAACTCCAAGTACTTTGCAACAGCCTTCACTGTTTCTCATGAAGTTTTTAAATAAAATATGCAGAAATGTGCATTCCAGTCCATTTGAACAAACAATTTGAATTGGGGCACATCTGGGAAGTCAAAATGTGATTAGTCAGATGTGTGCAGGGGCAGGCTTGCTGGTGACGAAGTGGCCAGAGCTGCCATTGTTGATTTTCACAGAATTGACTGTGTACTGGTTTCAAGTGGCAGAGCAAAAGAATTATTTTTTTAAGCAGAAGATCACTCTTCTGCATCTCTGATTTAACAAGGTGGGGGGAACAGAGGGAGCTTTTGGGGAATAACAACGCATGTAATTTGCTCGCGGCCACCATCTTTACTCATGGCCATTCTCCATGTGAACTTCAAACACAAATAGCTTCCCATGCTGGCAATCTTGCAAATGTCTCATGGGGACAATGCTGCTGCGGTGGGGAGTTAATGCTCTGTTTTCTGCAATTAATTTTCCCATCTAGCTGAGCCCCATGTTTCCAGTGGAAAAAACAGAAAAGTAGCAAATTCGACTCCCTAATGTCTGCCTTTCTTAGCCAGGTAACACGATATTTCCTCCCTACGTCGGCCACATTGCTGTAATTCAAGGAGACTGGGTTAACTATTTTTCAGAGACAGGAAAGTTCATTTTGAAAGGTGATTAGTTAGGATAGAATATGGAGAAACAGGTTGGTTTCCAATTGGCAAGGGGGGTGGGCAAAGCCATATTTTATCACCTTATCTGTTTAACTTGTACACTGAATGTATTATACATAAAGCTGGAAACCCTGTGGCCCTCCAGACTGGACACTGAAGTTGTTTTACACTGACTCAGACCCTGGCCCATCCAGCCCAGTACTGCCAAACTGGACTAGAAGAGGCTTTCTGTGGCATCAGGCAGGGTTCTTTTCTGGCCCCACTTTGTTAACCCCCATATTCCAAGACCATGGATACCTGAAACTGTGGATAATAGGGAACCCTATTATTTTCATGAGAAGAATGCCAGAGGTTGATCATAGAAACACATTGGAGGACCTATAAATGCCTAGAGAGAACATGTATTTTTGGACGTGGGTAAGTGGATAACCAATCCATGGAAACGGGGGTCAACCTGTATTTCCTTCTAAAATACCATCCAAGTACTAACCAGAGCGGATGCTACTTATTCTCAAATCAGACAATATATTGGTGGATGACACCAATTTCTGCAAAAAGGTGGGGAAAAGGAGACCACACAGGACCATCAAAGTCAGCGCCCTCTAGGATATTTGATCTTTTTGTCCTGAATTTATTACCTTGGGAGAGGGAGGGGAAAAACAAGAAACATAATACTCAAATAACCTTCTTTAGCCAATGCAAATTTAATATGCTTCAGTGTACAAAATACAAATTCCAAGAAATAGACATTCACAAAATATATTGAGTTATATAAAGTATTGTGGCAATCCTGAAAACTGGAAGGAAAACAATGGTTCTGGTTCATCTTGCCTGACGAAAATCTGACCACAACTCTCAGATATAATACTCTAGGAGCAGATTCCAACACTGCCAATAGTAACAGTCACCTTCTTAATTTGGAATCACTAGAAAATCATCAATCTGTGAATCAGCATGAGACCAACCAGAATAGCCTAATTTTGCTTTCCTTAAGAGCATATGAGCCAGAAAAGCCTGCCTGCACTGACCAAAGTTTTCATGAATCACCAGTCTTGGTAACAGAGAGGATCCAGGCTTAGATGCAGCCAACCACTCACATCAGCCTTTTAGGATCAATTTTTTCTAAGTGAACTAAAGGCTTGAGCTGCTCAGCAAAACTCCTCATGTCATCTGAAACCATGTCCTGTCCTGCTGGTGCAACAATGCTGAGCTCCACAAGGTAGGAAAGAGACAAGGGCTCAATGTTGTCAGTATTTCCTGGGATCAAGATGCGGAAGATCTTGTACACCACAATCTTCATAATGCCCTTGCGGAATACATGCCCCTTGGCAACAAATTCATGGTCCATACGGAAGCCCATCTCCACCAGGAAGTCTGTCAGGTTCTCAGAGGTGGCAATATCAACACAGTTGCGTACCAAGGCATAACGGTTTTTGTCTCCCATTTCCGGCTGTCCAAGATACCGCAAATGCCAAGGAGTGCCAGGTTTGTCCATTGAGCGTCGTGTGCGGAGGACAAATGGGCTGGCCTGCTGGCCCTTCAGGAGGAACACCATCTCATGATCCAAAAAGGTTTCAGGCTCCATGTTATCACATAGGCCACGGAGTCGATGAAGGAGGCTCTCCAAGCTCTGGTCCAAAACACTCCCTTGCAAAGAAGGGAAGACAAGTTACACAATTTGAATAGGTAATCATCCCATTAGCAAAAGCTGAACATCCATCTGTCCTAACAGTCCTGCTAGCTTTTTTTTTTTTTTAAACTGTGCAGTGTTGAAAATGGTATAGAAGCCTCCCTAAGCACAGTATGATCAAAGGGTCATGAACATAGCCACAAAAACTGAAATTCTGGGCAAGTGCATTTTAGAATAAAAGAGACTGTGTAACAGAAATGTTTACATTTTTCTATTTATCCCAAATGTTACAACTTATCCCAGTTGGCAGTGTTTTTTGTTCCCTTAAATGTTTGATTGATATAATTTATGGTGATTTGTTGTTATATTATCATGCTCATTCCTTGAATAATCTCATATAGAAATGCTGGATGTATTGTATATTTTGTATATATATATATATATATATATATACATACAGTAAAACTGTATATTTTGAAAAACTGTATCAAAAGATTTTTTTAAAGATACAGCCATGATTTTCTCTTGGCATTAGAGGTTAATACACACATTACATTTATATATATATATATATATATATATATATATATTTATATCTGAGGGAAACTTATGTTCAACATAGCCATTACACAGATAACACTGCAAAACCAAGGATCCAAAGGGATGCACAAGAAAAAAACAATACAAGCAGTAACTACATCATACAATGCAAGACAATCCAATAAAGTGATGACTGAAATAAGACCAGCAGACCAACTTTAAGAAAAGATTAACAAAAACAGGTTCTTCAGAGCTTTTAGAAAAAAAGATTTACACAGAAGGGGCCTGATGAACTCCTGATGCAATTTGATTCCACAAGTATGAGGACACTACCAAAAAGGCATCCTGTTTTTCTTACTAACTTGGCTGCTCTTGGTGATGGGCATGAGAAAGGTCTCTGTTGCTAAGCTCAGACACTCATTAACACACCTGGGTTTGCTGTTCCGTAATCATTGCCAGCTCACAACCTAGGTAGCTGACCTGTCTTTTTCACAAACCTGCTGCTATAAAAAGAATGTATCTGCATAACTAAACACCCCTGCATTCTCCCAAAAGAATGTTATACATCATGAATGAGATAGGAGAATCAGGACAATGCTTACTGGTGACTTACCTTGAAGTAAATATTCCATCATGTTAATGGTACCACCAGTGACTGGCATCATTGTGACTGGAGGGGCCTCCATGGTACTGTCTTCCTCACAAGAACACCAGGATCAATAAAGGAAAGAATCTAATATCATTCAGGCTCAACTAGAATATAAACATATTTTATTTCAACACAGGGTAAGTATTTATTTCACAGTTCAGACACAATTAATGTTCCTTCTTCTTTTACAACTTTGTCTATATCATAATACTGTACTTTTCAAAGATCAATTAGGAAACACTGAATCTGGAGGAAATTTTATTATTATTTATTACTATTTTACTTATTTATATAGTCTGATCCCAGTATCCGTGGAACCAATATCCGCAGTTTCAGTTATCTATGAGACACATACCATAGAGTTGTGCTGGAAAATGCCTAGAGATACATCTTCTCTAGCCATCTTTTTGGTCCTCCTATGCAACTCTATGGTAAGTTTTTACCAGAAATCCTTTATTTTACTAGGGTTCGCTGTTATCTGTGGTTTCCAGTATCCATGGTAAGTCTGGGAACAAAATCCCTGTGGATACGCTGGTCCAACCGTACTGCCTTTCCCCCAAGGTTAAAACAAATACAGCTGGAAATTCACATCATACAAAAATTAACATATAATTAAACTATCATTAAAACTAAAAGAAATCAAAAGCATGCCCATTAAAAAAATGAAAACAACAAGTACACTATTAATAATACAGGGCATTATAAAAGGTCCTTTCCCCATAAGCAATCAGTCTTCAAAGGCCTACCAAAACAAAAAGAATTTCACATCCTTATGGAAGGACAGCAAGAAGCGTGCCAGTGGGGAAGCAAGTAAGGACAACAACTGAGCTCTTTCTTGTGTTCCCACCAAATGTATCTATGAGGGTGGTAAGACAGAGAGAAGGGCCTTTCCAAAGATCTGAAAACATGGGCAGGCTCATAAGGGAAAATACAGTCCTGCAGATAACCTGGACTCAAGCTGTATACGGTCTTAAAGTTCTCACAAGGGAGTTGTGTATTCCCTGTAGCCAGCCCATTAACAATCTTACAGCAACTCTTTGGACCAATGGAAGCTTCCAAATGCTCTTTAATGGTCGCCCTATGCATTTATAGTAATCCAAACAAGAGGTAACCAAGGTGTGTGTCACTGTGGTCAGATCCAGCATCTCTAGGAATGTGTGTAAGATCATGATTAATACCACAACCAGTAGAGGGTGGGATGGACTAGAGACTGCAACTGCCATTAGCTCCAGCCAGCCTATCCAATGATGATGCAAACTGCAGTCTAATATGGTCTGGAGTACCAACACTCCCCAGCCGTGCTACAGACCCACTTTCTTTGCCAGGGCAATGAAATCCAGCAATTTGATCTTAGATACACTTACTCAAAAGCCTCACTGATTTCAGAACAGAGCTTATCCACACATCTACATTCATTTGATAGCATGGTTCAAAGGCATCTGTTCCAAAGATTTCCAAGAGGCTAAAGGGTTGTCTAAATGGTGAGAATACTCCTCATAGAATTTGAGAATACGATTTGTCTAAATGTCATCCTGCATCAATCTGCAGTACAGTTGTCCCTTCATATTCGCTGGGGTTTGGTTCCAGGACCCTCCGTGGATACCAAAATCCATGAATACTCAAATCCCATTATATGCAATGGCATAGCAAAATGGTGTCCCTTATATGATGGCAAAATCAAGGTTTGCTTTTTGGATTATTATTTTTTTAAGAATATTTTCAAGCCTTGAATACTTAAATCGATGGATACCAAATCTGTGGATACAGAGGAACAACTGTATTCGGAAGGAGGGGGGCCAAATCCACCAAAAACTTCAAAGGAAAGGACTTTGTAGCTTATCCCGCTCCGCAGGGAATGAGCATCCCCAGTTGTTGGGACAATATGATTTACATTTATTCGCATTCCCGATGAAAGCAGAGTGGAAATCTGATTGGTCTGACGTGTGCAGGGGGTGGACGAAGGCAAGTGCCAGTGCCTTGTTGGATTTTTGCCTTAGCGATCATGTGCTGAGGTGACAAAACAGGCTTCCCCCCACCCTTTTTTTATTTATTTAAGTGAAATATCACACTTTTGCACTTAGATATGCTTTTTCTAAAAAATACTGTTTGGTGGCATCAACTGGTGAAAATAAAAGCATGAGTAATTCACTCACACCCACCATCTTAATTCACAGGCTTGCCTGTTAGGACAGCAAAAGCGGATAGCTTTGCACGCCTGTGGTTTTGCTAAAAACCCATTAAGACAAATCGAAGCTGCTTCAAATTGGCATTAGTGCCCACCAATCCACATTTCCCCCCTGGTATAGACAAAGCCTAAGAGTGAGAAGAACTGGGAAGTGTTGGCGTTACTGGACTGCAACTCCCACCAATGGCTATGTTGGCAAGAGCTGACAGGAGTTCAAGTCCAGCAACATGTGGAGAGCAACTAAGCTGCCCACCCTGGTCAACATAATATAAGCGGGCATAAAATAAAAAGCAAACAAAGGAAGCTACAGCTTATTCCACCTGAAGACCACAGTGCCATGAACGGGCTCCTTCTGTTTCAGACGCCTAAGGCGGGAGCGCGGCCAGCACGGGGCGGGGGGCTGACAGGGCTCTAGCCTGGGGGCCTGGGTATGTAAATCCATTTTTTAAAAATAAAAAATATAAATATTACTTGGGCGTCATAATTTAAACTGACTTATTTTCATTTTTATCCTAAATCCCGTAGAGCCTCTCGCTGCCCTTAGCAACCTTCGCAGCAGGGAGGGGTCCGCTTCAGCATGCGGGGCCACCATGGGCGGAGGCTGCCTCCCACCAAGTCCTGCTTTGCACCGGGAAGGCCGGGGAGGCAGAGGACATTTCTGTAGGCACTGCGATCACCCCGGACCCAAAGGCCGAAACAAGCCGCCGTGGAGCTCAGGCTTAACGAGCAGCAACAAGCCACCATCCCCATTTCCGAGCCGCCCGCACGAGGACGGGGATGTGATTCGCGGCCTAAAGAACAACATCATCACGTATAAGCCAGGGGAGAAAAACCCCTCGGTTCTGGGGAAGCCCAAAGTCGGCTTACCTCCGAACGAAGGGCGCCGGCGCTTCCCACTCGAAAAACAAAAGGCGCATGCGTATTCCCACATACCTTTTTTTAAAGGAGCGTCGCCATCTTTTCCCCCTGACGTCACAGGACGGAAAGCTCCCATTGGTCCTCTCTAGCTTCCGGAAGGAGGCGGAGCTGAAGGGAACCGCTCCGGAAGGCCGGCGCTGGGCTTTCCATTTCTGCCTTGCGGGGGGTGTTGCGGGGCGTCAGTGGAAGGAGCCCAAGGCCGCCTTTGAGCACAACCGGCCCTAAAAGTAATAAATATCGCAAAGAAATCGAGTTCTGTGGCTCTGTGCCGTTTCTTCCGTGTATAACCCTGAGCGGTTTAGGCGGTAGGCGTTGGACTCCCCATATATTCGTGGTTTGTATTTTTAATGTTGTTTTATGGGTGCCTCCTTGGGTCCCATCTTGGAAGAAAAGGGGCATACAAATGAAATAAAATGGTATGCTTTGTTTAAAGACAGCGGGCAGGCTGAGGGCTTGGGGTGGAAGACGGGGGATCCACAGGCTGAGATCCACAATGTGTGCAGGACCAACGTGTGCCCCCTCCCGCCTTATTTATTTTATTTTGTTTTATTTAGTTATATCACACTTCTCCTTAGAGCGGGACCCAAGGCTGCTCTCAACATTTAAAAACAACAATAGCTAAAAAGACATAATAAATAAGAATTAAAAGAGATTAAACTATGATATAATTAAAATTCCACATAAATGATAAAACATTTTTAAACTCCATAAAAATTAAAATAGCTGTTAATAACAGGAGCACCAGCAGTCTAACCTTCATTTGTCAGCAAAGGCCTAGTGGCATAAACATGTTTTTTGCCTGTCGCCTGAAGGCAAGTAAAGATGGGGGTCATCCTAACCTCTCTAGGGAGGGAGTTCCAAAGTCTGGGAGCAGCCACCTAAACACCCTCTCCCTTGTTCTGACGAAATGAGCCTGAGAAGCTGGTGTGACAGAGAGAAGGGCCTCTGGGCTCGTCTATACAAGGAGCGGGGAATACGAACACATTCAAAAAAAGCAGGCATTCACAACAATGGACCTGTTTTCATGGTCAAAAGAACCCCCTAAACTCCACATGACCCCTAGCCAAGATGGCGGATGCAAGTAATTTACTTGCACTTTTAAATCTGCCACAGCCAATTTTTTAAAAAAAGTTTCCCATGGTGCGCACATGCAATATTTTGTATTTACAAAAATAAAAATGAATGAAAAAGAGTATAAGATCATAGTTGGCTCAATTTACCAAACCCTTGCTTAGCCAAAAATCCAACATGGTAGCAGCAGGCAGTTTCCCTGTTTGCTAGCCACACCCCTATGCTCATCCAGCCAAGCAGATTACGCTGCCTGTTCATATCTACGGGAATGCAAGTGTCTGAATGATCGCACATTTGCATGTCATATGGAGCTTTTTTAAAAATCCTGACGAAGCCCCGGATGCTACACACATGGATTTTGCGGTAGATTTTACTGTCCCTTCCTAATGACACATATTTATGCAAATGTCCGTATGAATGGATCGCTTTCTGTTTTCATCCCATTAGGATTATTTTCACCATATAGATAAGCCCTCTCTGTCTTCCTTTGGACGAGGCACAAGGGGCGAGACTTTAGCCCTGTGCAACCTGTCCAGAACCTCACCTGCCACTGCCGCCTCACTGTCAAGCCCCGGGAGGAGCGAGAGCAGGGAGGCAATTCCAACATTGCTGCTGAATTCAGATGTTCCTCCGGAAGGGGGAAGAATATAGACAGGCACTTGCTTCCCCTCAGAGCTACATCAGATGAATTGCCTCACTGCCCTCTCCCCTCTCCACCAGTAAACGACAGGAGATGGGGAGGGTGGAGCTGTGGTGATTGCACAAAGGGCTGTACAAGGCTAGCACCTTCCACTCCATCGAAAAAGAGAGAGGATACTTATGGACCTAAATAGCCTCAAGGCACCAGCTCCTGTTTGATCTTGGATGCTAAGCAAGGTTAGCTCTGGTTACTACTTGGATGGGAGACTGCCAACAAGTACCAGGTGCTGTAGGCTATATTTCAGAGGAAGGAACTGGCAAAACCACCTCTTGAGTATTCCTTGCCTAAAAGATTGTGTATACAAAAAAAAGTGGATTGCTCTGCATTAATGGCAATTCGCAGCAGCTGCTATTTGTCTTAACAGTTTTTTTGGGGAGATTGCAGGTGTTTGCTATGCAAGCAGTCATTCCTGCAAATCAAGATGGTGGCCATGAGTGAATTATTCATATTTTTACTTACCTCAATACAGTGCTGCTGGACAGTTTTTTAAAAAATATATATCCAAGGTGCGAAAAAGTGATCTTTTGCTTTAACAAAAGTGCAAACAAAAAAAAAACCGTTTTATTGCTTTAGCGCTAGGTTGGTAAGGTGAAAATCCAACATGGCGGCTCCAGACACTTGCCTTCTTAGCAAGCTCCACCCTGCATGCTCATCCGACCAATCAGCTGTCCAATTCCACGCGTATGGGAAAGCAAATCAATTCACATTGCTTACCTCAACAAGCAGGAATCTGCATTCCACCCATTGTTTTTTAAAAAAACTCTTGGGAAAGTTGCAAAGGCTTTTCCCGCACAGAGTATATGCTGTTTTTTGTCCCACTCCTTCTGAATACGGTGAAACAATGCGGAATCCATAGATTTTCCTGGGGGTTTTCCAGGCTATGAGGCCATGTTCTGGAACAGTTTCTTTCTGACGTTTTGCCTGCATCTGTGACTGGCATCTTCAGAGAATGGTTGGGTAGGAGTGTATGTGGAGTTTATATGCTGTGAACCCCTGTTGGGGAGTATATATAAATTTGTGTAATTGACTGGTTAGTTTCTGGGTATAGAAATGCAAGGCTTGTTAGTGTCTGTTTGGCTAATGGTTGGTTGATGGGCCATTATCTGCTGGAACTCCCCCTGTCCCTGAGTGGAGTTCATTTACATGTGTTGAATTTTGATTCTATTGTTCTTCAAAACTGGGAGCCAGATTTTGCTTACTTTTAAGGTTTCTTCTTTCCTGTTGAAGTTGTCCAGGTGTTTGTGGATTTTAATAGCTTCTCTGTGCATTCTGACATGATAGTTGTTGGCTGGTCCAGAATTTCTGTGTTTTTAAATAACATTTTGTGTCCAGGTTGGTTTATCACATGTTCTGCTACTGCTGATTTTTCTGGCTGGCCCAGTCTGCAGTGTCTCTCATGTTCCTTGATTCGTGTTTGCACACTGTGTTTAGTGGTCCCTATGTAAACTTGTCCACAGCTGCATGGTATGCAGTAAACTCCTGCAGCTGAGTGTAGCATTTCTTGGATTTTCTTGGTTGGTCTGTAGATTGTTTCAAGGTTGTGTTTCCTCATCAGTTTCCCTATTCTGTCTCTGACTCCTCTGATGTATGGTAAAAATACCTTCCCTTTGGGTGGCTGTTTTTCTTCATTCCTGTGGTTTTTTCTGGGTCTGGCTGCTCTTGTGATGTCTGATCTGGAGTAACCATTAGCCTGTAGGGTCCAGTTTAGGTGCCTGAGTTCGTCCTCCAGATAGTGGGGTTCACAGATCCCTTTTGCACAGTCTACCAATGTTTTTATTCTGCTTCTTTTTTGTCCTGGGTGATGATTGGAGTTCTTGTGTAGATATCTGTCCTTGTGTGTGGGTTTTCTGTATACCTTGTGGCCTAACCATTAGTTTGGTTTGCAGATGACTAGGACATCCAAGAATGGCAGTGTTCCTTCCTTCTCTTTTTCCAGCGTGAATTGGATATTTGGGTGGATGCTGTTCACATAGTTCAGGAATGAGACCAAATCTTCTTCTCCGTGGTTCCATGGTGAAAGTGTCATCCGCATATCAGAATCCCATTAAGATATATAGCATTTTCCTCGCATCCCATGAGGAGCATTTTTGCCATTTAGACAACCCTCAAAATTATGGGGTATCCATAAGTCAACAGGCGAAGACATGTATACACACACACATGAGCCATACATAGGCATCCATATCTCACTGACAGGATTCCAGCCACGGTCTCCACTAAATTTAAAAATAAAAACAAAACAGTAGGGGAGGAAGGTCAAAAATAGCAGGAGACATGTTTGTATGACAGGTGTAAACAGAAACTATTTATTTATTTGCTGTATTTCTGTACTGCCCAATAGCTGAAGCTTCTGGGTAGTTCACAAACTAAAGCTGTTTATTAATTCATTTATTTACTTTATTTTCTGCTGTTCTTCTTCACAGGACCCAAGGCAGCTAAAACCGTAAAATATAAAAAACATTGAACATCACCTTCATAACTATAAGACCACCATTAGTACTAAGATCTAAAAAGAATGAGGAAATATCTACTGGTAAATATATGGGTGGTTTGAAATAGACTGGTAAAGGTTTAAAATTCCCACGTTTTCCACAAGAGCAACAGCAAAATGTAAAGGAAGAACCATAACTCTCCCCAAGTTGCACTATTGAGAAAAAGAAAGTTGAGAGTGGAATCAAGAATGCTTTGATTGTTTGCCCTGCCTAAATATCCTAAAGGTGCTAGAACCCATCTGATCTTGGAAGCTATGCAGGGTCAGCCCTGATTAGTACTTGGGTTTAAAAAACCAATGACTACTAGGTGCTGTAGGCTCTATTTCAGAGGAAGGAACTGGCAAAGCCACCTCTTGAGTATTCCTTGCCTAAGAAAACCCTGTGACATTCATGGGGTCACCATAAGTTGTCAGGCGACTCAAAGGCAGATACACAACCAAGTATGTTTATTTGTGTGAAGGACTGTGAACTTCAACAATGCAGAACAAATTAGTAGACTCAGAATGTTAAAATACAAACTACAGTACTGTACATTCTTTGCATTGAGTTCTATTTAGAGGTTTGTGGCATTCTAGTAAAAAACTAAACCAAGCCACAAATTTGATCTTACAAGAGTGGTACTTGCCCATCCCTGCTATATGGAGAAAGCTTTATTTAGGCCAAAACCACAAAAATGGTTAAGCCTGTATTGCATCAGGACATCCTCTCTTTGATTGTCAGAGATGCTATTACTTTCTGTGCTGACTGAAGGAGATTACTATGTGCAGGCTTTTGAATTATCATATTTCTGAAAGTTTGCAAAGCAGTTGCAAATAGCAGATTCAGAACAGCTGCTTATTTTCTTATTACATAACTTGCATGCTTTCTCAGAAGAATTGAGACTGGTTTACATATAGCTTCTAGCTCAGGTGTGGGGAACCCTTGGCCTTCCAGATGTTTTAGGGCTTGTCTACACTGAAAAAAAATCCTACTCACCTCATAGTCACCATGAGCTGACACACAACATTTCTGATGATTTGCTTGAAATGTGCTTGGAATGCCGTTCATTTCAATCTCTGAGGGTTTTAAAAAACATGCCTTTTACCCCACACTTTCCTGGAAAATCTGGATAATCATGTGTGTGGCTGACCCTCCAAGGCATCCTTCCTATGGAGTCTGAAGGTTTTCAGTGGGCAGAACAGGTTGATGAGTGGTGACCTGGGTCACCTGATCATTCCTGCCAGGAAATAGTACATTTCCTGTTTGAATTTAAGTTTGCCAGTAGGGTCACCATTTTTTTTGGAGGTACATTTGTTGCATACTTGCATATCAGTCTTAGCACCCTTTTGTGTAACAGGATCGCCAAAGCCCTTTTTAGCCATTTTTAGGAAAGAAAGAGGAGTCTTGTGGAACAGTCGACCTCATCTCCATTTGGGATGAAGAAACTTAAGGAATTGTAACAAAACATTGATATATTTGTGAATATCGCTGTACAGGTGAGGAAAAAGGACCATAGGAGAACAGTGGAGGAATGTTGGCAGAAAAGCAAGGCCCTCTGACAGAGAAGTGTGTGATCACAATGTGAAACCAAGCTTGGTACCCCCAGTCCCCATACGCCCTAATAATTGGCAATATTTAATAATTTGGCCTTAGTGTGGCCTTCCACGAAAGCTGCCGTAGACCAGGGACCCCTGAAAAATCCCAAAGAGACACTCTGGAAAAAGCCAAGTCATGTATCACTTTAAGAAGAGGCCATGGGAAATTCCATATCTCAAGGCAACACAAAGGTCAGACTAGACGTAAGCAAACATTCTCTGAGCACACTTGCTGGCAGATAATAAATCCCATCAACTGTAGTTGGGACATCCTTTGCCTGTATGCAACATCTTTCCTGATTCCCAAGCCTAGCAATAAAAAAAGTTAGTCACTGCTTTCAATTTCAAAGCAACGGCTCATCAGCAAGTACTTGACATTGCTGGAGATTCATTGTTCAATCAGGAAACTCTCCTGAAATGTATTTTTCTCACTCAAAATCCCATTACCTCAGGGCACTTTTTGGGTATAAATGGTAGTCCAAAACCAGACCTCAGTGCACACAGATCATTTTCCTGAGGACGCTCTGTTCCTCTGTGTAGCCAGGCGCACAATTCACTTTCCTGGGGACGCTCTGCCCTTCTGCGTAGCTACTCCTGCTTCCTCCATTCACGCTGCCAGTCTGCTCTGAGATTTCGGACTACAGGACCGGTTGTATCACCCATGAAATCCTCCTTCTATTCCCTCTATCCAAATGCCTTCCACCTTTCTTTTGCTAGCCTTGTGTGAATGCTTCCTTGTATGAATGTGTGCATGATTGGTATTACTATTATTGAACCTTCAGTAAAAATCATTGTTAGCTTTTTATCTTGTGTGTGTGTCTATTCAGAGCTGTTAGGGGGATACATAGGCATAAAGATCTCCTTGTTGCCTGCTGTCACATTGCCAAGTCAAGTTGCTGCTAATTTCCCCAATTTATTAATAACTTGACTGGGTGGAATTTCTGTGTCACTAGCAGTTTGACTAACAAATGAACAGAATGGCCATGGCACAGCCACCATGCCTCTTTTTTTAGGGGTTGCACAATATGCTCCAAGGAGATGCCATGATACACCCAAAGCATGTGGCTCGCAAAACAATGATTCTCCAGGTGCCAATAGGGCGGGCTCCTGGCAGAGCACTCAGAGAAACTTTTCCTTAGCACCCCAGGTACCGTGGACTGGAGGGAATTTGGGGCTGTGATGCATGGGGATCCCTCACATATGAGGACTGTCTGTTAAATAACGAGACTGTGTTTCTACCTTTCAGACAAATCAGGGAGAACTGATTGTGAACACTTCAGAGGTGACCTTGAACATATCTGAACCTGCATGACAAACATCTACACTCTCAGCCGTTCAGTTAATTGTCAGTCATTGTTTAAAGCAGCTGTGTTGTCTATTGTGTGCCAGAAAAAAATGCTAAGTTTATAAGTTGAGTAATGTGACATTCTGTGGCAACTTGAGGTGGACCAAAACCTTTTTCAAAAAATCATCACTTGTGATGAAATCTGGATCTTCCAGTAGGATCCTGAGACAAAATGACAGTCAATGCACTGGAAAACACCATCATCACCAAGAATGAAAACAGCACATCAAAGCAAGTCCACATTCAAAGCCATGCTCATTGGGTTTTTTGACATCAAGGGTGTAATTTTGTCAGGATGGTTTCCAGAAGGCAGAACAGTGAACCAGCATTATTATAAGGAAGTTTTGACAAAGCTGAGAAAGAGTCAGAAAAAAAGGCCAGAACTTTGGAAAAGTGGTTTCATTCTTCATCAAGCCAATACGCTTCATCACAAAGCACTTTCTGTGAAGCAGTTTTTGGCCGATAAACACATTACTACACTTGAACATCCTCCATATCCACCAGATCTGGCACCATGCAACTTTTCTCTTTTCCCTAAAGTGAAATCGGTGCTCAAAGGAACATGTTTTGAGTCAATTGATGCAGTAAAGAAGAAAACAGCAGATGTGTTGAAACAGCTGACAGAAACTGATCTGCTCCACGCCTTCAACCAGTGGAAAACAAGATTGCATTGGTGTGTGAGTGTGAACAGGGAGTATGTTGAAGGGGAGAAGCATTAGAATTGTAATACATATAAATAAAGATGGGTTATTGTATCAATCTCGTTATTTAATAGACAGACCTTTGTGTATCTCTCCATTTTGTGATAAGGACTTTCCATGGGCCTCAGCATGGTGGTTGTTTGGGTGCTTTATTTTTGCTCTTCCATTTTATAGGTGATGCTGAGCTAACCAATTCCCAGGCCCTTGATAAACCTTTTGTGTTGTGTGCTGTGGAATAGTCTCCTGCTACAGCATCACAGTTTCTTAATTTCTAAACAAGAAAATATATTCTGTGTGTGTCTGTGTGTGTGTCATGTACTGGCTTCTTCAGGCTCAGTGACCAGCAGTTACATAGTTAAAAACCAAAAACTTTATTTGGCACAGTTATCCAAAGAACTATCCCTACAATATCATTGCTCAGAATGAAACCCATCTACAAAGCATTAAGTTAAAAAGTATTTACCAAATCTGGTGGGCTATACAGTCAATGCTTTTTCATTATCTCTACTCCCAATTCGCACCAGCAGTAGGCACATCCCATACATAGAACATATCCCAAACATAGAGCATATCCTCCCTTCTCCCAGCTAGACTACACACGCATTAGAAAGTACAAAGGAATGCAAACACAATTAGCAACAAAGTGATACAACAGAACTGAACTTGGCAGGAAAAGGTCACATCCGGGACCGATCCTGACAGTGTGTTTGCCATGCTGCAAGCAACCATGGCTGGTACTTGATGCTTAACCATTATTGATATCACTAGGGGCTGTCCCCAAGTCTCAAATTTTGGCCTGGAAACCTCAGAGCCAGGTGTGATCCTGAACTGGCAACCCTACCAGCAGCCCATCCTATATATCAGGGGTGGCAAAAATGGCAATGCAGCCCCTGAAGCCTCCCAGAATATCCCAAAAGCTCCAGACCAGAAAAATGCTGTACTTCAGTTTTGCTGCAGTGGTATAGTGAGGCCCACTGTGGTTCTGAATATGTAAAAATGACCTTCGCCAATGATGCAATTGTCCACCCTTGCAATCTGTTAACAATAGGCTCCTTCTCTGAGTGTGGATCCTTACCAATCACATATAAGAAACAATTATCAGTAGTTTTATGAAAACCAGAGTTTGCACAAGTACTAAACATAATTTTAGGGGCAAAAAACGCAGTGGAACCCCAAAGCGCCCCCCCCCCAGTAACAAGAGTATGCAGAGTGGTCACAAAATGCTTGCTGTGTTGGAAGGGAAAGGGGGGGGGGAAGCAATGGACAGGGAGAGTGAATAGAATGGAGTACCCTAGAAAAGGCCATGGGTAGGTGGCTGGTACCTTGAACAAGATCACTGCACTGCAACATTTTGTTGTGGGGCTTATGTCATTAATTTAGAACACTAGCAGCATTGTGAGGCTTACTGCATGGCAAAATAAAGTGGCAGAGCAGCCAGAAAGTTCCACTTTCCGTGCTACCTTGCTGCATGATGTCATTCTTCTGGTGTTCTTCCGTTCTTTTTCCACGGGAAACCAAGATAAAACTGCATCTTTTTGCAAATGGATTTTCTGGTTAGCAGAAAGATGCAGCTTTGCCTTGGTCTCCCACGGGACTGGAACAGAAGAATGACGACAATGTGCAGTAAGGCAGCATCGAAGACACAACCTTCCAGCTGCCCTGCCACTTTACTTCACCATGTAGTAAGCCTCTGTTTCATGTGCCCTTTCTTGCTTTCTTGACCTGCTTACAATAAGTTTTGAAATTTTTTAAAAAGTAGTTTTTGTACCACTGGCCTCAATATAAGGCAACTTCTGATTTACACTATCTGTTACACACTGTGCTCTATGACATCTATGGTAAGATAGGAACCTGCTGTAATGTGTTTTACTGCTGATGACCTTTACCCTTCTAGAAGCCAATGTGCACTTTAACATGTAGAATCAATTCACACCTGGACTTCAGATAGCTCACCTCACAGGGTAACATGATCCAAGAAGGCTTAGGGAGCTGGGTATGTTTAGCCTGGGGAAGAGAAGGTTAAGAGGGGACATGATAGCCATGTTTAAATATTTGAAGGGATGTCATACTGAGGATGGAGTAAGCTTGTTTTCTGCTGCTCCAGAAACTAGGACACGGAGCACTACAGGAAAAGAGATTCCACCTGAGCATTAGGAAGAACTTCCTAACACCACCTGAACATTAGGAAGAGCTAATTCTATAGGCTGGAGCCATGATTGTTAAAGCGGTGTCAAACTGCATTATTTCCGCAATGTGTCAACAGCCTCTTGAAAAATGTACATGACTTAAAAGGAATACGTTTTTTAAATGCACAGAAAATAATTCAATGAATGAAAAGTTGGCATATAAAACAGTATCAATCTGGGAAAAATTATTCAAAGTGGCATCCATGGGGGGGGGGAGAATGTAGGCCAAAAATGTGTGTGTGTGTGTATCTTACAACCCAATATATAACTGAGATAGGCCAAGAATGCAATGGCATTTTAAGAAACTCATTTAAAAAATGAGTGATAGATGATCACATTTTTATCTGTCTGTGTCAAATAAATTGCAAATAGTCACACCAGCTTTTCAACAGCCCCTTCAGTGCAGGCTGCTCTTCCCAGAATATCATTACAATATTTTGTAGCCCTCGCATTCTAGGGAATAGTTGAACAGTCTAGGAATGGTAAAGATTGCACACTCAGGTCCACTTGAAGTGGGAACCAGTGGGATCTCAGCACAGAAAATTAATTCTTGAAGGAAAATAATTCACAAATAAAATCAAATGCATCTTAAATAACAGCATGAAATTCTGACAACTCTGGATAAGGCTCCAGATTCAAAACA
This sequence comes from Gambelia wislizenii, assembly GCA_030847615.1. Lineage (NCBI taxonomy): Eukaryota > Metazoa > Chordata > Lepidosauria > Squamata > Crotaphytidae > Gambelia > Gambelia wislizenii. The sequence goes on along the minus strand of JAUMIR010000010.1, from coordinate 16,717,852 downwards.
CTTGTGACTACTTTTATAAAACTGGAAATTGAAACAATGACAGTTAAGAAACAAATCTCCAGCAAAGGGTAAGTGTAAATGAATACCATCTTGGGAGAAAGGTGGGATATAAATTAAGTTTATAAATAATTGCAATTCCCCCGCGCCCATCCTTTGGGACTTTGGGAAATTTACTTTTTGGATAACAGCTCCACATGGAGATTGTGGTGAAACAAAACAAAACAAAACAAACAACCCTCTAAAAAAATTTCCAAGCTTTTTTTCTGTTCTCACTAATAATTCACTAGTGATGTAATGGTAAATTCTGGAAGTTCAGGCACATAACCATTGTCCAATGCAAGTCTCAAAAACTGGCAGCTGTGTTGATTCATATCAACAAACCAGTTCTAGCTGTTTTCACAGCCATCAGGGCGGGTCTTTTGCAAATCTATTACTACTGTGTGCCTTCAAGTTGGTCATATATGGTGACCCTAAGGCAGGGTTTTCTTGGCAACATTTGTTCAGAGAGACCATAGCCTTTTTCTGAGGCTGAGAGAATGTCATTTGCCCAAGGTCACCCAGTGGGTTTCCATAACTGAGTAGGGATTAGAACCCTGATCTCCCAGAGTCCTAGTCCAGCACTCAAACCACTACACCACACTAGCTCTTAGTTTTGAAAATTTAATGGGTCTTAATTCAGGACCTCCGCCCCCCCCCAAATACTTTACATAGCAATATTTCAGAGTGATATATTGCTTTGGGGAAATTTTCTTTTGCCCACTCTATCTAGAACTACAGTTTGGCCTTCCACATTTGTGGTTTTAACTTTTGCGGATTTGATTATTCATGGATTATTTGCTATTGCATCTGCTGCTGTCCTATGCCTTTTTAAATATGGACTGCAAGCCTCGTGAGACTGAGAGAGACTGCAAATGCACAGTCAGGCTTGTAAGTCCCTAATAAAAATATTGTAGGGCAGCAGCAGAGGTGGTCACTTGATTCTGCTAGTGAAGGAAGCCCACCATCTCAAAGGCATCTACACTGGGCTGAATCCACGGATTGTACTTTTTGTGTGTATTAAATAACAGGGTTTTTTGAGGGGGTCTAGTGGTTTTCCAACTTTCGTTGGGGTCCTACCTCCAGCAAATGTGGAGGGCCAACTGTACTGTGATGTTTGCTGCTAAGTTAAGAGTGAACAAGGAAGCCAGGTTTGTGTAACAAATGACATCTTCATTCCTGGCATTCAAAAAGTCCTCTGGTTTCAACCCTGTGAGTCAGGGCATTACATTGTTGCTTCAGGTTAGCAGCCTCAGGCAGCAACATTATCTCTGAGCAGTCATGGAGGATGGTCATGATGAATATGTTACTCTGTTTGGTACCTGAAACAACTTACTGTATGCATATCATTTGCTGGGGAGCATAAACTGGAGGGTAATGTGCTCCTGCCCAACTATCAGCTATTTGGCAAAGAAATTACTGGACTAGATAGACCTTTGGTCTGATCTGGCAAGATTTTTTCTGTTGTTAGGTACACACAATTGTGTTGGAGCTGATTCCTATCTACACATCCAACCACTTAAAGCCACATAAATGGCCTTCTCGTTCAATAAGGGGGGAGAGGGAGGAAAGGAGTAGGGAGGATGTAATCATCATGTTCCAGACTTTATCCTTGGGAAGAGCAGCCTGACCTTCTCTGACCCAGAAGGAGCAGTAATCTTCAGCAGCACTTTGGAGACTGCAATCAATTAACAGAGGAGTGTGCATTCTTATCAGCTTTGCAGATTGCTAATGCCTCAAGTCTGCAGAAATGTTTTCCAGAGAGCCCTACAGGGGAAAAAAAGAATGGTGAATTGTGTGACTTTGGTCTGATCTCACGAAAGATCTTTTTAATAGAGCTTATTTGTTTTACTTACTCCTTTCCATTCCATTTACCTGTTGTGTCCTGTGTGTAGCTTGTAAACCTACCATTTACAAACTTATAATTTTTAAATTTGTACAGCAACTCTTCTAAGCGCATCTCACTAAACACCAACAATTAGACAACTTCTGGAGGAGGGGCACTGATTTCCTTCAACCTACTGCAGTTAGATCCTTGTGACCACAGTGTTGCCACACCACTTAATGTTGGTGGTCAGACAGCAGAAGCAGCAACAAAAACCAGCAACTTGCCATTAAAACAGGGTGGATGTAGAGATTTGCTTCCAAGCTGAACTGTACTTCTGGGAGGTTTACAGTTCCACATTTAGCATGAAAAAAAAAAAAAGACATACTATGCTCCCCTGCACATTTTATGAGGAAAATCAAGCTGGGTATTGATGGAGGTGCAGTGGCAAATTAAAAAGCAACAGGGGTGATGGTAGGAGTCACAAAAAGCAGTCAGGGGACTATATGCAGCCTATATTGGCTATGCTTATTGTGAAATAAAAGTGCAATCCTTACTAGACAGGTAGGTCAAGAGCTGGCTGAGCTGACTCTAGGCCGGCTGAAATTGTGCTGCATCTAACCCTCTTTCACTCAGGATGGGGTGGAGTCCCAGCTGGCCTAGTCTTCCAGTGATACCCATGGAAAAAACCCTACCTTTCCAGTGATACCCATGGAAACTATGCTGATGGCTACCAAGCACCAGCCCACAAACACTCCAGCTCCAAACTCCACTGAGTAGCACAGCCCTCCACTGATAGGCTGTTTCCTAACACTAGAGCAGTGGTTCCCAAACTTTGCTTCTTCAGCAGTCTTGGACTTCAACTCCCAGAAGTCCCAGCCAATGTGGCCAACAGCCAGGAAATGTGAGAACCGAAGTCCAAAACTGATGGAGATCCAAAGTTTGGGAAACCCTGCACTAGCGTTACCATATTTTGAAAAGCAAAACAAGAGGACACATCTATTGATGGACTGCTTCAAACCACTGACCACTATGATAATACTCACTTTAAATATACCCTACTATATAAACTGTGATAATTGCTACTAGAAATATTCCTAACCTTGATTGTATTTAAGCAATCAAGGATATGTCTGGTAACACTACCTGACAGACACAGAAACAGTTAAACCATGAAAGATTCAATACTTACCCAGGTCCTGTGTATGCTAATGAAGCCCAGTCAGCCTTCTTAGTCACTATAGTAGGACCCCTGTATCCACTGGTTCATTATCTACTGATTCAATTATCCATGGGACACAAAACAACACACCTACCATAGAGTCTTCCTAAAAACTGTGTCCTTTCTAGACATTTTCTAGGTCCTCCAAGGCAACTCTATAGTATTTTAAACCAGAAGTCCCATTATTTTCACTGTTGTTTGCTATTATCCACAGTTTTCAGTATCCACCCCCCAAACCAATTCCCAGTGGATATGGGGGTCCTACTGTATGCTTATACCAGCTTTCAGGTGTGGTTGTGTGAAATTAGAAGTGCTGCAAAAGAGGCTTGTCAATGGCCTTCCAACCAATTGCAGCTTCTTAAATACCAAGAAGCTTTTTCATTGCAGATATGATCTGCTGGTGCAAACTGAATTGCAGCCTAGTTATGAATCCTTTCTTAAATCCATGTTCTATGCATTGTTGTTAATTGCCATTGAGTTGACTTTGACTTATTACAACTCAGTGAATGAGAGACTTTCAAGTCACCCTGTTATCAGCAGCGCTGCCCAGGTCTTAGAAAGTCAGGGTGATGGATTCCTTGATGGAGGCTATCTACGGTGATGTGGTTTTTCTCTTTTCCCATTGCCTTCAACCTTACCAAGCATATTCTAATAAATCCTGTCTTCTTGTGATATGTCTAAAGTATGACAGTATCAGTTTAGTCATCTTGATTTCTAGGGAGAGTTCAGGCTTGATTTGCTCTTCAACTCATTTATTGTCTTTTTGGCAGTCCATGTGTTGGAAGGTAATGAGTCTAAAAATAAAATTGTATTAAAAAATTCCAGGATCTAGTCCTTTTAAAAACAAGAATTATTTCCTTTAAAAAAGAGTTAAAAACATTCAGTCACCTTTGACTTCACGCTTTATGCAGAGTGCGGTTAGCAAGCAGACTTAAGCTCAATTATCATTTGAAAGCGTATTCAGAGATCTGGGATCCCCCAGTTAAATTAGACTCATTACAAAATAAAGGAGTCAGTTTAAAATGCAAAACAAAGTTTACTGAAGGTATTTCAATCTCAATCTACATACTAAAAACAAACTTAAAAAGAAGTTCCTAAACTGACTATAAGAATGGGTAGGAAAGACTCACCAGCCTACAGCCGTGGCTGGGTTCCGATGCATCATGGCATGGTTACAGGAAAGCTTAAAATGCATCCATTCTCATGGAGAGTCAGATTCAGAAAAAGAGCTTACACAAAAGCAATAAAATTCAAATTAGCTCATGTGTGAATCACCCAGCACTTCTAGTTGGCTAGAAGTGCCCAGTGAAGTAAGAGAAGGAAATTTTGGGAGAACAAAATGCATGCAGGGAAAAAACCCTAGACATATCTAAGATTGTGAATGAGGTACACAAGATTGCTTTTACATTACAATGATTATTTCCCCACATACTACACCATGGAATATGCAGAACTCTCTTCCAGCACCACATTTCAAATGAGTTGATCAGCTTTCACAACCATACATAGAAATTGGAAATATGATGGCATGGACAATCCTGCCTTTGGTGTTCAATGATATATCATTACACCTGAGGATCTTTTCTAGGTCCTTCACAGCTGTCCTTCCAAGTCCAGTCTTCTGATTTCTTGATTGCAATCTCCGTTCTGATTAATGACTAAGCCAAAGTATGGAAAATCTTGAACTATTTAAATGTTTGCATCATCTGCTTTAGTTATGTAAATAATCTGTGGTCATTATTTTTCTTAATCATAGAATCATAGAGCTGGAAGAGACCACAAGGGCCATCTAGTCCAACCCGTGCTGGACCTGTTAATACAAAAAATGTTCAAGTGTACCTTTGCACTTTGTTCCTTGACTTTCTTCCATAGTCGTTCCAAGTCTTTGGTATTTTTTGCTAGTAGTATAGTGTCATCTGCACTTGCGACCGAGTGTCAAGGAGCCCCCCGCCCCTAGGCCTGCCCACAAGGATACACACACTGTAGTAACATGCACAAAAGGTTTATTGTAAAGAAGAAAAGGATGATTGGCGGAAAGGCCGCAACTTTCTGTTTGGTGATAGATGTTAGCGGTTGGTCTGGGCATGAGTCTAAATGGCAGGATGAGAGCCCTCAACCTGCCCGGGAAAAACCCAAGTCCGCCCACCAAGGCGGACCTTCCCAGGACACGTGGGGGATCACGTGATCGAACATGTGCCTGGCCATGAGACCATGTCACGTGTTGGGTCGTGTGTCTGGAAGCAAACTATTCATGTGATGGGATCATGTGACAGGCCCACGTGCCTAAACATATCCCCCTTGGGGGGGGGCTGTCCAGAGGAGGTCCAGGCCCAGGACCTGGCCCACCATCCTTTAACTCCCAACACCCCCCAGATGGGACAAAAAACTCATGCCCACCGCCACAGAGCCGAGCGAAAACCGCTTGGCTTCCGCCAACCCAACAGCTACCACCAGAGAGAAAAGGCCCACTGCCTGGAGGGATCTGTGGCCTAGCCCTAACTGTGGAGGAGATCGAGCTCCAGACGGATGTAGGCGGAGAAGACCTTGGACCGCCATCTTCCGAGGTGCTGGATATCCGAAGTCGACATGCCTTCAGCTGCTGCGGTGGTGGCCGCGCCGATCTTGAAAGAGTGACCGCTGAAGCCGCCAGGTGGTAGTCCAATATGCCTCAAGGCGGCCCGTAGAATGCTGACAAACTGGAAGCGTGTCAAGAAGGATAAGTCTTTGTGGATGAACAGAGGACCAGGGACGTCCGCACGCCGCTCGAGGTATTGCTGTACCAGGTGCACCGGGCAAGCAGGAGATCCCTCCAGGGCCTGAAGTTGGATGATGGCCCCCCGTCCGTGCTGGTCGTTCTTGGACCTCTGGAGCCGCAAGTGGAGAACCCCGTCTCCCAGATCGACATCTGACCGCTGAAGAGCGTATCCAGTCCCGGATGCCTTGGCTCTGCAGACCACCTCCCTGATGCGCAGAGCTATGAAGAAAGCAACCGAGAAGGCTGAGCGAAACAGAAGAGTTTCATACCTGGATTGACAGACGGTCGACAGGGCCGAGATGAGGTTGCATAAGAGTCCGAATGAGACTGGTCTGCGCGTATCCTGTTTGCTTCCTTCCAAGCGGCACCATCCTTCAACAGCTTTGCGAATCAGGAAGGAACCACATGGCTCTGCATGCCCCGCGGCTTTACTGAAGAAGGAGATGGCTGCCAGGTGGAGGGATATAGTTCTGGTGGCGAGGCCATCGTCCTTCAGTGTCCCGATGAAGTGAAGCACTTCCTGTTCCGTGGTAGGCCAGGAGCACCCATATCCGTGATGCCTTCTGAAGTTGCCAAACTGCCGGGCCGCCCGGGAATAACTGGCCCGGGTGGAAGGTGCCAAAGAGTTAAGGACTCCTCGGAGCACCGTTCCTTCCCAAGGTGCCAGAGTTCGACCAGGAAGGTGACTGGAGAATGATCCGCTTCCGGCGCCAGCTCCTGAAATCTGCCATCCTGGAATCGAGATAAAGCATCTGCTATTTCGTTATTTACACCTGGGATATGGCGCGCAGTGAAGGAAATATTGGCTGTCAGGCAGACCAGGACGAACTCCCTGACGAGTCGCATGACCCTGTCAGACTTGGAAGATTGGGAGTTAATAATGCGGACCACTGCCTGGTTGTTGCACCAAAAACACACTCTCTTGTTGCGGAACTCGTCCCTCCACAGATGGACAGCCACTAGAATGGGAAAAAACTCAAGAAATGTAAGGTCCTGAATAACATCAGAATCCCTCCAGGCAGGAGGCCAAGGCTGAGCGCACCAGTGCCCGTTAAAGAAGATCCCAAACCCAGCGCCCCCCGCTGCGTCAGAGTGGACCTGCAACCCTGCCCCAAGTGCCGCCTCCCCCTGCCAAAAAGTCACACCGTTGTAGTATTCCAAGAATCTAATCCACACCCTAAGATACTCCTTGACCCCCTTGGTGAGCTGGATGCGATGGTGAGGGGACTTAACGCCGGCGGTGATTCTAGCCAGTTTATTACAGAAAGCCCTGCCCGGAACCACCACCCTGCAAGCAAAGTTAAGGTGGCCTAGCAAGGACTGGACTTCCTTCAGTGATGCCTTTTTCTGCTTTAGGAGGGATAGCAGCATCCGTTTTATCCCCTCCAGCTTATCCTCAGGTAGTCGCGAGACTTCCGCTACCGAGTCCAACGTGATCCCCAAGTAGGTGATATTGCTGGCTGGGCCCACGGTTTTGTCTGGGGCCAAGGGGACGCCAAGCTCCTGAGCCAATTCCTGAAACGATTCAAGCAGAAAGCCGCACTCCGGCCCCCCGGCTGCCCCGATCATAAGAAAATCATCAAGATAATGAGTGACCAAGGCTGAGCCGGTCCTACGTTTAAGGGCCCATTCAAGGAATGTGCTGAATGCCTCGAAGGCAGAACAGCTGATAGAGCACCCCATAGGCAAGGCCATGTCATAGTACCACTGGCCCTGGAACTTGAATCCCAGCAGGCAGTGGTCCTCGGGGTGTACTGGCAGCAGCCAGAAAGCGGACTGGATGTCGCATTTTGCCATAAGGGTGCCCGAGCCGCATGACCTAACTAGTTTTCCAGCATGATCGAATGATGCATATCGCACCGAGCAGAGTTCGGGCGGTATAGCATCATTAATGGATGCTCCCTTAGGGTAGGACAGCTGGTGGATGAGGCGGAATTCCCCTGGAGATTTCTTGGGGACAACACCCAATGGGGAGACCCTGAGGTTCCTAAAAGGTGGTGCGGGGAAGGGGCCAGCCACCCTCCCCGCAGCACACTCCTTGGCAATCTTGGCGGCCACTACCTCGGGAAGCTCTAAAGCGGACTTGAGGTTGCCTGAATCTGAGGCTAGCCTGGGGCCTAAGGCAGGAATCCTGAACCCATCAGAGAACCCGCCCCTGAGATACGAGGCCGCTTGCTTATTGGGATATAGTGCCAATAGGGGGAGGAGCGCCTGGAGCCTGACGGGCGTAAAAGCCAGGCGGCTCCCCCCTGGATTGCCACTATTGCTTCCCGCTTCCTTGCCCGGCATTGCTGCCCGACCCCGATTCCCTCTTGACGCCGGCGGAAGCAGGGCGTCCTGAGCGAAAGGGCTGGGCAGAAGAACCGGGTCGAGGGCAGCTGACCCTAGGGTGTGATCCATAGCAGTTCTCGCAATAATGCTCGAACTTGCAGCGGGATCGCTGGCATTTTCCCACATTGTACTTCCAACAGACCAGCCGGCAGGCATCCCTCTTACGAGGCAGCTTGCCCACTTCGGTTTTGCCCTTGATGTGGGAACCTACAATGAGGAGCCAAAGTTTGTCATTGATGAGATCCCATCTGGCCCTAGGGTTCCGGGAGGCCCTCTTGCGGAAGGCTGAGTCATACTGGATGGCTGCCGCCTCTCCCGCCAGTGACTTGGCCTTGAGCACGTTGCTCAGGTGGTTGGCCAAGTGCCACCCTCTGTCTGGGTACGCCATGCCTACCACCCCCGTAAAAACTGTGTACCCAGCCAACCAGTTGGGGAACGAACGCTCCACCGGGTCCAGTTTGTCTTTGTCGGAAGCCTTCTCAGATTTTGGGGTGCTGCCTACCTCCCCCTTGGGCTTGAGGAGTGAGAAGACATCCACATAATATCCCTTGAGGATATTATTGCGGGTCTTATGGTCCAAGTGGATCCCGGGAGGGTCCTCGTGGTCCAGAAAAAGGCTGGGAGTGGAAGGCCCCGCAGTGGCCGCCCCATCTCGCCATGCCCTGGATGGCCTGGCCGAGTCTGGAGCTGCGGCAGCCCTGGCCTTAATGGCCCAAGAAGGCAGCCCTGGGACCAACGCTGCCGTGGACCAATACCCAGCCCAATCCACATCCTCATCAGAGGACTCACCTGAGGATCCCTTGCTGTCTGAATCCCTCTTCCTATGCTTGGCCCACCGTTTCTTGTCTTCCTTCTCCTTCCCGCGCTCTGTTCATCCCGAGGCTCTGGCCGCCCGCGCCGGGGAAGAGTCATAGAATCATAGAATCATAGAATCATAGAATTGCAGAGTTGGAAGAGACCACGAGGGCCATCCAGTCTAACCCCCCTGCCACGCAGGAAATCTTGATCAAAGCATCCCCGACAGATGGCCATCCAGCCTCTGTTTAAAGACCTCCAAGGAAGGAGACCCCACCACGCTCCGAGGGAGTGTGTTCCACTGCCGAACAGCTCTGACTGTCAAAAAGTTCCTCCTCATGTTGAGGTGGAATCTCTGTTCCTGGAGCTTGCACCCATTGCTCCGTGTTCCAGTCTCTGGAGCAGCAGAAAACAAGCCCGCTCCATCCTCAGCGTGACATCCCTTCAAATACTTAAGCAGGGCTATCATATCGCCTCTTAACCATCTTTTTTCCAGGCTAAACATACCCAGCTCCCTAACTCTCTCCTCATAAGGCATCGTTTCCAGACCTTTCACCATTTTAGTTGCCCTTCTCTGGACAGGCTCCAATTTGTCAATATCCTTTCTGAATTGTGGTGCCCAGAACTGGACACAGTATTCTAAGTGAGGTCTGACCAAGGCAGAATAGAGTGGCACTATTACTTCCCTTGATCTAGACACTATACTTCTATTGATACAGCCCAAAATCGCATTGGCCTTTTTAGCTGCCGCATCACACTGTTGGCTCATGTTCAACTTGTGGTCTACTAGGACTCCTAGATCCCTTTCGCACGTAGTCTCATTCAGTCAGGTCTCTCCCATCCTATATTTATGCATTTCATTTTTCCGCCCTAAATGCAGTACCTTACATTTCTCCGTATTGAATTTCATTTTGTTAGCTTTGGCCCAGCTCTCCAGTCTATCCAGGTCATTCTGAATTTTGATCCTGTCCTCTAGGGTATTAGCTACTCCTCCTAATTTGCTGTCATCTGCAAATTTGATAAGTATGCCCCTAATTCCCTCATCTAAGCCATTGATAAAGATGTTGAATAGCACTGGGCCAGGACAGAACCCTGTGGCACCCCACTGGTCACATCTTTCCAAGACGAAGAGGAGCCACTGCTGAGCACCCTTTGGGTTCGGCCGGTCAACCAATTACAAATCCATTGAACAGTTAACTTGTCTAGCCCACATTCTACAAGCTTGTTTGCAAGAATGTCATGGGGAACCTTGTCAAAGGCCTTACTGAAATCAAGGTATGCGATGTCCACAGCATTCCCTTCATCTACCAAGCTGGTAACTTTATCAAAAAAAGAGATCAGATTAGTCTGGCATGACTTGTTTCTCTGAAACCCATGTTGACTTTTTGTGATTATGGCATTGCCTTCTAAATGTTCACAGACTCTCTGTTTAATGATCTGCTCTAGAATCTTCCCTGGAATTGATGTCAGACTAACTGGACGATAATTGTTGGGATCCTCTTTTTTCCCCTTTTTGAAGATGGGAACTACGTTTGCCCTCCTCCAGTCTGCTGGGACTTCTCCTGTTCTCCAGGACTTCTCAAATATTATTGCCAATGGCTCTGAGATTATATTTGCCAGCTCTTTTAGTACTCTTGGATGTAGTTCATCTGGTCCTGGAGATTTAAATTCATTTAGATTAAGAAGGTATTCCTGTACTACCTCTTTACTTATTTTGAGCTGGATTTCCCCTATTGTGTCCTCTGTTCCATTATCCTCAGGTTGGTCCTCCTTTTCCTTTTCTGAAAACACTGAGACAAAGAAGGTGTTGAGTAATTCTGCCTTTTCTCTGTCCCCTGTTAGCATTTTGCCATCTTCTCCACGTAGCGGCCCTATCATTTCCTTCTTCCTCCTTTTGCTGCGGACATACCCAAAAAAACCCTTTTTATTGTTCTTAACCTCCCTAGCAAGCCTGAGCTCATTCTGCGCTTTAGCTTTTCTGACTTTACTCCTACACGTGTTCGCTATCTGTTTGAATTCTTCTTTGGTGATTTCCCCCCCTTTCCATTTCCTATACATGTTCCGTTTAAAACTTAGCTCCATTGAAAGTTCTTTAGTTATCCATCCTGGTTTCTTGAGACACCTCCCATTTTTCTTCCTCAATGGTACTGTTTGAAATTGTGCCTTCAGTATCTCCTTTTTGAGAAAGTCCCATCTGTCTTGAGGTCTCTTCTCTTTTAGTATTCCTGACCATGGGATCACCCCCAGTATTTCCCTGAGTTTATTGAAATCAGCTCTCCTAAAGTCAAGAATGCGTGTCTGACTCTGCCTGGCTTCTCCTTTCCATTGTATAACAAACTGCAGGAGAACATGATCACTCTCACCTAAGGATCCCACCACTTGCACCCCATTAACCAGGTCATCTCTGTTGGTTAGGATCAGATCTAAAATAGCTGACCCCCTTGTTGCCTCTTCCACCTTTTGGACCATGAAATTGTCTTCCAGGCATGTAAGGAATTTGCTAGACCTTGTAGTTTTGGCTGAGTTAGATTGCCAGAAAATATCAGGTTAGTTGAAGTCCCCCATCACTACTACATCTCTCCTTTCTGCATGTGTGTTCATCTGTTCAAGAAAGGCAACATCCAATTCCTCCGTCTGATTTGGGGGTCTGTAGTAGAGTCCCACAATAACATCCCTGTTCTTTCCCTCCCCTTTAATTTTTATCCAGATGCTTTCCACCTGGCTTCCAGTATTGATGACATGGATCTCTTCACTGGTGTAAATATCCCTGACATATAATGCTATTCCTCCTCCTTTCCTGTTTGGCCTGTTTCTCCTATAAAGGTTATACCCCTCTATTCCTACATTCCAATCATGAGACTCATCCCACCAGGTTTCAGTAATGCCTATTATATCATATTTGTTTTGTAGTGCGAGGAGTTCAAGTTCATCTTGCTTATTTCCCATGCTCTGTGCATTAGTGTAGAGACATCTAAGACCATGTGTTCCCTTTACTTGCTGCCTGTGCAAGTTTTTTTGCCTCCCACTGTTGGGTCCTTGCGCTGTTTGCCTTGTTCCCTCTGTGACAGTTTGACTATTTTCTCCAGCCCTTTCGCATTCCAGAATTCTGTCTCCCTCCCCCATCTGAGGATACCACACTGACTTCACCAGGCAAAGGCGTCCGGCATTTTCTGCGGCGTCCTGCCGTCCTGGCTGACTGCTGAGCAGCTTGATCCTTGGCGGGCGAAGGAGCCGCAGCCTCAAGGTCCGCACTGGGCCCAGGGGCTGGCGCAGGAGCACCAACCTCCGGTCCCCTGCCGGACCTCAATTCCCCAACCTGCTCAGTGAGGAGCGTGACCGCACGGGTCAGCTCCTGGAGGTTGGGGGTTGCGGTGCCGCCAAGGATGTGCTCGACTGCCCCCGAGCCAGCCGCTGCCCCCCTAGGGGGGTTGGCCTTCCGGGTGCGAGGTGCCAAGGATGCCCAAGATTTGGGCGTCCGGCCGGCCTGTGCCTGAGTTGCAGGCCTACTGGTTGCAGTCTTCTTCTTGGGAGCCATACTCAAGGAATAAAGAGAGTGATAGTGATTTCAGCTCTGTGTGATTTTAGTTGATAGGATTTCTCTCGGCTTGTCCGCCCTGTTATATAAGGCAGCCACTGGTTGGGCTCACTTCCCTGCTGGCGTGCTTGGCCTTAACAAGGCCTCTTGAGTGATTCCAGTTAGGGGTAGCTTCTCTCTTGGCTTGTCCGCCCTGCCTGATAGGGTGCCCTCCCTTTTTTGTCTGCTCACGCTGAGCAGCCTCTCCTGGCTTGTCCGCTCCGCCGGGTGAAACCCGTTATAGCTTCCCCCTACTGGGGGAGCTGCCCTCCTGGCTTGTCTGCCCTGGGTAGCCCCCTACCGGCTCGAGCACCCTGCTGGCCGGGGAGCCCCCTACCTGCTCCCAGCTGGGAGCTATGTCCTGGCTTGTCCACCCCTTAGGTGGGCCACCCGTTGACCCCCTACCACAAGGCTTGTGCCTATGAGCCCCACGTGCCTCTGTGCCAATCGGGCTGCCCAGTGCGAGCCCTATCCCTGCCCCAGGACCCTAGCGAGTCCTCCCCCCAGTGGGCGCTTCCACTGGGTCACGGCGGGCTAGTGGGGTGCTAGCCTGACCCCCCCCCCGCACGGGCGCCGACTGCTGCCCGGCACCGGCTGCTGGGTAACGCTCCCAGCGGGCACCCCAGCTGCGAATTAGGCCTGAACAGGCCTTGCCACTGCCGCTGCTGCCTATTGGGCTACGTGGCCCGCTGCCGCTGCTTATTGGCCCGGCCGACGCCGCCTTTCCCCGCCGACCCTGCCTCTTCGGCCTCCCAGCCTTCTCCGGCCCCTCGCCGACGCCTCCAGGCCTCCCAGCCTCGCCGCTGCTTCTTTGCCGCCTGTGCTCCCTCCTCTTCTCGCTGAGGCTCGACCAGTCAGCTCTCCCCGGAGGCCTCAGCTCCCCGGCTCTTCGGCGGCTCCTCTTGTCTTCTGGAGCTCCCCGGACAGCTCCTTCCTCTTCGGCTCACAAGAGCCAACTGCCTAAGCCGGGAGCCGGCTGGGAATAAATACCCGGCCGGCAGACCACAACAGGGACTATCCCTGCCTCCTGGCCAATCAGCGGCCTTGCTGAGCGCAGGCCCTGATTGGACCCCAGAGAGGCAATCCAGCCAATCAGGTGGGGGCAGCCCCTTCCTGATTGGCTAGCCTAGTATCCTCTTCCCTGCCTGCCAAAGCAGGCTGGGAAGAGGAGGGCCAACATGGTGGCGCCCATGCCGCCATGCGGAGGCTCCGGAGCGGGGGGCGACACCGGCCGCAAATGTGGCCGGCCAGGTAAGTCCTGGCAGCCAGCATCTTAAATTGCTGATGTTCTTTCCTCCCATTTTCACACTTCCTCCCTCTGAGTCTCATCCAGTGTTACGTACAAGTTAAAAAGTGTACAAGTTTAAAAGATAAGGTGATAAAATGCAGCTTTGGCTGAACTCCTTGCTTACTGAAAATCGTTGTTTCTTGATATTCTGTCCTGAGGGTGGCCTCTTGTCCTGAGCCCAGGTTACACATCAGGACAATAAGATGCTATGGCACGCCCATTCCAGTTTAGATGAGGCATCCATGCTTAGTTCTCTGCCACTCCCAACTTTTCATCCATTAAAAACACACAACATTTATTAAAACACATGACATCAATTTAAAAGAACAAATAAAACAAATACCTATTAAAACAATTAATCCATATTTAAAATTGATAATTTAAAATCCACAATTTAAAAATCATCTGGATAGGCCTGCCAGAAAAGATTGATCTTTAATGCTGTTTTAAATCCAGATTGTTCAGTCTTCCAATAGAAACTGACAGGGGGCCTGTCTATATGAGAGGAAAAAATGTGGATTGATGTGCACTAATGCAAATTCAAAGTAGCTTCTATTTGTCTTAATGGCCTTCTGGCAAAATCGCAGTCATGTGAAGCTATCCGCTTTTGCTGTCCCAACAGGCATGCCTGCAAATCAAGATGGCAGGCAAGAGTTAATTGTGTTTTTATTGTTGCCAGTTGCTGCCACCGAACAGTATTTTTTTTAAAAAAAAAAGTATATCTAAGGTGCGAAAGTGTAATATTCCGCCTAAATACATAAAAGAAAAGAAATGAAAAAGGCCGTTTTGTCAGCTGAGTGCAAGATTGCTAAAGCAAAAATCCAAGATGGTGGTTCCTGGCACTTGCCTTGTCAGCAAGCTCGGCCCCCTGCCCACATCCGACCAATCAGCTTCCAATTCTGCTCTTTCGCAAATGTGAATGAATGTGAATCCGATTGTCTAAATGAGTGACAATGTGCATTCTCTATGGAGCTTTTTTAAAAACATAGGAAAAGCTGTGAAGGCTTTCCTGGTGGAGTTTATGGTGGATTTGGCCCTCCTCTTTCTGAATACTGTGATCCGATGTGGAATACCATTAGGACATTCCATGAGGATTATTTGACTATTAAGACAACCCCAGGGGCTCATCTCACCACTGAAAGAAGAAACAAAAGCTATTTGAGCTATGAGTTACTATGCTGAGACACCAGTTGAACTCCCTGCTCACCCACTAAGTTCATGAGTGAACATAAATGCCTAGCTCACTAGGTTGTTTTTGAGGTCCAAATGGGAAAGAGAAGAATTGGCAAACATCATCCTGTGTTTCCTTCATGGAAAAGAAGCAAAAATGACATGAAATAAAGAAAAGGGCATTTGTGGTATTTATCATGCTATGTACACTCTTAATTACATTGTTATGCAATATTCAAAACACATAGAACTCAGTTGGTACAAATATTTTTATTATAGTCGGTCTTCTGTAGCCACGTATTTGGCACCCATGGATTCCACCATCTGTGGCTTGAAAAATATTCCACAAAAAATAAATTCCAAGAAGCAGACCTTGATTTTGCCATTTTATATAAGGGACACCAGACACCATTTTACTATGCCATTGTATATAATGGAACTTGAGCATCCACAGATTTTAGTATCCACAGGGGTCCTGGAACCAAACCCCAGTGGATACCAAGGGCCCACTCTACCTTTAAAAGCAATAGGAGCTATCAGACCAAAGCACTCTGCCTTAAGATGGGTTTCTCAAGACTTCTTGAGAAACCCAGTCAGCTGAATGCAGGCATGCTGCAGAAAATTTTCATTAAAAGCCAGGGTGACAGTGGAAAGGATGAGATTCAGAGAGATACTCAACTAAAGTCATAGGCTCACTCATGTGAGCACTCAAGCCAAATAGTGACTTCTTTCAAGACTGTAATATCATTATTTTACTCTAATACCACAGAATAATGGGTACTTTCAATAATTTTTAACACTACTCAGAATGTGGAAGCAATAAACAAGCCAGAGGAAAAAAGTGTACTCCCATCACCCTGATATTTAAGATGATATGAATGTCTTGTCTGCAGTATTTAACCTTCTGATGGTTTACACAGAAATAATTACATGTTGACCCCTGTATCCATGGGGGATATGTTTCAAGACAACGCCTGCCCCCATCCCCCATGGATACCTGAAACCATGGATAATAGGGAACCCTATCGGTTTCAATGAGATGAATGATGGAAGTTGACCATAAAATTGCATTGAAGGACCTAGAAATGCCTAGAGATAACATATTTTTTTCAGATGGGATAAGTGAAACCGTGGCTACTGAATCCATGGATACAGGGGTCAACCTGTACTTGATACTGCAGTCATCAACCAATTATGAACTTATAAGTGGGAACTCACAGACTATTTCTGCCACAACTTTCCATTCTCTTTCTTACAAATTTGCATTTTCTGAATTTCACCTAAACTATAAAGTTTAGATTCTACAGAATTTGCATTTTTTGTCCATGGAGTTTAGAAAAAGTGAGAAAAAAGCTTTATAAAAGTTGAGGTTTTAGGCTAAAATTCATCTGCAATAACTCGCCTCCTCCTGCACTCAGGGCCAACAAGGGGAGAGGGAGCCAGTACAAATTACAGGAGTCCAGTAGTCCAGAAGGAGTCTTGGGCCTTAGCATCTCAAGGAAGGAGAAGCTTCCAATGCCTGCCCTAAAACTGTAGAAGAGCAACAGACTTATTAGCCAGCTGAGGACTGCATCCAGTGGCCCATGCAAGCACCACATACGAGATACATGACACTGGCTTAGCTCTGTTATCTACAACTCACCAGCTAAGCTTTCACTCTTGGCACAGAACATTCTATGCCTCTCTATGCTGCCCACCACTGATAAAGGTTGTTGTCCCAAAAGTGCTTACAAAATTGGTGTTGAGTAACTCTTGCAACCAAGAAAAAGGAAGACAAAGAATCCATCAGTGCTGGCCCATATGGCTGCTCCCATAATCAGCTGTTGTAGCCTGCCAATGCATGCATCCCTTTCTTGGACTAGCCTGCTTGGGGCGCGCGCGCATGAAGGGAGACCCCGAAGAATATGAGATTTCAAAGGTCACTTCTGTGTGCTCTATCCATATGGAATTTGAAAAAAATCTCAGCAAGTCTTGTAGTACTACAGCTATTGCCACCACCAATGATACATCTAAGCTTTCTTCTTCATAAGGGATGGAGGTAATTACTTAGTTGCATGATAGATGTTTGAGAATTTAGGATTAGCCCTCAGTTATGAAACATTACCAAGAGGTACAAGTATAGTACAGTGGAGAATCAGACATCATAACAAATCATTGTTTCTGATACTGCTGGCCGTAGTTAGCAAATTGCAACATGGTTTGAGCTTCCAGATGTATTATAGGCCAGAGATGGGGAAACTACAACTCCCATCAACCTGACCATTGGCCAAGCCAGCAGGCGCTAATGGGAGCTGGAGTCCAGCAACTTCTGGAGGGCAGTGAGTTCTCCATACCTGCCCCAGGCATACTATGATTGAGAGAGGCTTTAGTTTTTCCATCTACTCAGCACTCACCCCCACCTCCATGATGCAGCCTCTTCTTGAAGCAGAGAAGGAATCTGAATAATGAGTAAAGTCAAGTTTGTGACTTCAGATGTAAAAAGGCAAACCAACATGGCAGTTTGAAAACCAGTTTTTAAACTAGAAGTTTATATTGGTTTGCCAGTTCATTGCAAACTCTGGTTTGTAAGTGGGTGTGGGTTTGGATGTAAAGTAATGCCATTGAATTGGGAGTCATCAGCAGACTGTTAGCATTGCAATTTAGAATTATCTCTCTTAATGGATTAATGTATCAGTTAAACCAGATGGTAACTTAATGCATATCATATACAAGGAGAGGGAACCATGCAGTCCTCCAGATTCTGTTGAACTGCAATTGCTAGCATTCCTCACTATGGTCTATGCTAGTTAGGGCAGCAGTCCAACAACATCTGGAGAGCTGCATGATTTCCACCTTTGCTGTGCATGAACCATGATGGCATTGTATATGAAAGCAACTGCGGACTTAACATGCAATCTCCAAATTTGAATTCCCATCACAATGGAACTTGGGGCAGCTTCCAGAGTTATTTTCTCTCCCCAAACCTCCATTGATATTTCTTAACATGCCAGAAATTAGGCAGCAAATGGCTTCAGAGTTTTGCCTTTGTAAAGTAGACTTGAACAAAATATAGCAACAGGCCTCCTATTCAACAATGTTGGCATTAGTCTATGATGACCCTCAAGATGCCATCCAGTTCTCCAGTCCCTCACATTACTCTCCCTCATCCAGTTCAAAAACTCTTGGTCAGCTGAAAGGCAGATTTGGGAGCAGAGTCTACTTGCTAAATGAAGTTAAAAGCTGCAACTCCCCTTGAAGACCCAGGCTTGCTGTTGTATCCTATTATGACTCCTGGAATGTACCTTATTTGCCTTTGAAAAGTGAAAATCTCAGTTAGTCCGAGATGCTATAGCCAAACTGCTGATCAGCAGGTGTAGTGGTTTAAGCATTGGACTATGAATTTGGAGTCCAGGGTTCGAATCCCTGCTAAGCCATGAAAACTCACTGGGTGACCTTGGGCAAGTCACACGCTCTCAGCCTCAGAAAAAGGCAATGGCAAGCCTCCTCTGAACAAATCTCGCCAAGAAAAACCCGTGATAGATTTGCCTTAGGGCCACAAGAAGTCAGAAACAAAATTTTGGAAGGCACACAACAATAGCAACAACAGCAACAACCTCTAGGCACATTGGTAGAAAGGGGAGGACAAACATGCTATACCTCAAAGCTCCTGAAACTTTTGTTTCATGTAGCCAACAATGTGACCTATAGCACATAAAAGTTTATGTGATAATAGAGGTCGACCCCCATATCCAAGGTTTCACTCATCCTTTCCGAAAAGGTATGTCCTCTCTACGCATTTTCTAGGTCCTCCAGTGCGATTCTATGATATGCTTCCACCAGAAGTTGGGTCAGAAGTCATTCATTTCAATAGTGTTTGCTATTATCCATGTTTTTACATATCCACAGTAAGTCCGGGAACACATCCCCTGCAAATATGAGGGATGGCCTGTATTTAAAACAGAAATGAGCAGCTGTGGCCCTTCTGATGTCAAGATCCTTCAGATTATAATTCCCAACAGTTCTAGACATCATAACCAATGATGGGAGTCATGGAAGCTACAGTCCAACATCTGGAGAATCACAGCTGCTCATCCCCATGATTATGAATCTGGCTAACATAGCAGGAAACTGTCACCTGGTACAGTTACATTGGGCTACCCACACCTATACTGCATACACTGTCCCATCCAATAGTCACAGTAAAGCTGAACATGCAGTTTCTTTCACAACACAAATTAGGGATCTATTGGTGGAGGCAACTTAATGTGCAAATTTGGTCATGAGGCAGAGCTCAGAGGGTTATTAAGGAACATAGCTCTGTACTCTGACCCTTCCAACGTGAATCCATACTGAACCCATAATAAAGAGTTAATAAAGGCCTGCTTTCCCGGCTGTTTTAAGTATTACCAAGACATGGACAGCATTGTTAGGACATAAGATGAGACACTACTGTAGGCTTCCACAAAGTCCTGGACAGAAGCACAAAAGAAACATATCATTCCAAACCAGAACTCCACACTCAACAAATCCTGATCTGCTCATTTTGAGCAGTTTTCAACATCTGACATTTCTTCCTCTTCTTCTATTGACACAGCCGAGAATGAAGTTCAAATAGCCCTTTGGTAAACAGAAAGGCAACTTTATTTCTCAAAAAAATTCAACCATACAAGAACTGGTAGCAAAGTAACAACATTGGTACAGTCAAGAGTAAATACATTTGTTAAAAACAGCTTATACGGAGCTATGGGAGACCACAATCAGGACTGCATTTGTCTTTGACAATGGGGAAGGAGAGGGGAGCAGGTTGTGGATAAGAAAGGCTACTGATGGCAGAGATCTGGGAAGGATTATTTCACCAGGACTGGTACAAGTGTCAAAGACAAGTGTCAACCCAGATAAATGCTACAGACATTCTTTTCTCCATGCCCTCCAACAATTGTTGCCTGCCACATAACATTTATACTATGCCAGGCCATTTGAAGGTCAAAACAGAAATGTGGTCAAAGTCTCACACACATGCACAAAGAAGACTCATTAGAAATGGACACATGATAAACATGTGTCATTCGGTTATACTGCTACATCATTTAAAGAAAAAGAGGACAGTATATTTCAGCTTGCAAAGCCAAACTGGGAAGAAAGAAAGGAAATTTTAAAAAACAGCTTGCAGAAAGAGTTGAGGCCAGCTCAACTCAGTCTAATTAGATAAGCTAGCATTTGAGTTTCACAGTAAATTTATCACCTGAATGTGCAATACACCCATAGACAAAGAAGCAGCAGAGCTTGGAAAAGATACCTTTTGGACTAATAGTCTTAAAAATCTATGCGCTCTACAAATTCTGGGATTTGTAGTACAAAAGGCAACTTTTCTAAAGCCTGGACAATGAGCAAGTGGGCAGCATATCTGCGGAGAAGGTAAGCAGTTTTGAAGAGTAAGCACAAAAATTAACTACACAGGTATCGTATGTTGTCTTCAAACAGGGTAAATCAAGAAAGCAAACAGTCCCAGATGTGGGGGTGTACCATGTGTCTGTCTCAGATGCATGAAAAGAAAACCAAAGTCCTACAGTTTACCAAAAATTACCAAAGCACCCCTTTCTTCTGGCATTTGGTAGAAAGACTAGTTGTGAAAAGGTTCAAAAGACCACCCCAGTTAATGAATCCCAAGGGGAAGGTGGCAGACTCTCCTTCTTTAAAGGTCTTTAAACAGAGGTTGGATGGCCATTTTTCTGGAGTGTTTTAATTTTATATACTTGCATGCCAGGGGATTTGACTAGATGACCTCTGTAGTCCCTTCCAACTTTATGATTCTAAAAGTACCATTTCTCTGGCTTACAAGGCCTGCAAAATAATGCTTTAGCTTCTTTGGGTACAGCTAACTTGTGGTTATCCTTAATTTCCCCAAGGCTTCTACTGACAATAAACACACACTACCTATTGCTATCAAAGAGAACTTCTGGAGCACTCTTACAGTGTGGCCCATGGCCAGTTTAAGTAGTAGTGCCAGACAAGTCTCACCTGACTAGAACCCACACCAAGGAAAGGCCAAAGGGGGCAATGTTGGCTTCCAGTTAGTAACTCTCTCTCTCTCTCTCTGACACACACACACACACACACACACACACACACACAATCCCTCCCTCCCAAGAGCTGTTCAGCCTCAACAAACCTCTGTTTATGCATGCAATGGTAATCTGAGTTGGTTGCTTCAAAATGAGTCTTTCATAGATTTCAGAAATGTCTAGGAGGGTTTGCAATTTCACAGGAAGCCACAGGTACTACTCTAAGAATGTAACAGTTTACTAGCAATCACAAAGTGGTGGTGGGAGGGAGAGAAGGATTGCTTGCTTGATTTTCTTTAGAACTACGAGAATGAGATTTTAGTTCTTAAAGAGGAGCCAACACACAGAGAGGACAAAATAAACAGAGACATGCTCCAAAAATTTAGGATTAACTGTCACACATGAGAGATCTAAGGGGGAAAATGTGAGATTACCAGAACTTAACACAGATGTACATCACCCTGGGACAGGCCGGGCAATATGTCCCCCTCCAGATGTTGTAAGAGTCTTGGCAGGGCATTGGACTGGATGGCATGGTGGCCTCTTCCAGCTCTATGATTCTACTCCAATTAGCCCCAGCCAATTGGGCAATGGTCAGGGACAATACTATGTTGGAGTCCATCAATATCTGGAGAGCCACAGACTCCCCCCACTGCCACCTTAGGAAGGTTACATTTTGAAATGATGGACACATAGTTCTTTCTTCAAGTGGAAAGAAGAGTAGCTGGGTAGATTTTAGAAGCCACCTCTAAATTTTCTTCACAGTTTAGCGATCTACCCTCTTCTTATCTAGACCAGCAGAACTCTCCAGTGAAATCAGTTATGGCAGATAAAGCCGGGAACATGCAAGAAAACTGTGCATGCACATATAACCCCATCAAGACAGAATTATATTGGGATAGCACCCATTTCTTTCAACATGAAGAAACACACTTTAGTTCAGGGTCTGTGTAGTGCTGGGTCTTGGGAAGTCCTTGGGAAAAGGAATAGCAGGCATAGTTCAACAACCCCCTTCCCTGTCTACATTTTAATAAATGGGACACCCTTCCATTTTGGATAAGAATCAGAGACCTGTATATTCCATGCTTTAGCTCAGAAATTGGTTGGTTTCCTGCAGTAAAACCATCATCATCATCATCATCATCATGCCAATCTTTCCACACAATCCAATATTCTACCACTGGGGAGTGTATTGCCCTCCAGATGTGGCCAGACCACAACTCCAAGGATCCCTCACACCTGACTTATGGACTAGGGCTGCTAGGTGTTGCAGTCCAACAACATTTGGAGTAGGTTCCCTAATTCTGCTCTATTCTTGGCCCAGTTTTCTTTCCTCCTCAATGGCTAAGAGATGTGCTTGTCTTCCGGTGAAATAAGATAGGTCAGAGTGCAATCCTCAATTGAGGTTTGAAGCTAAGAGGTGAGTAATGTAGTGCAGTTGCCAACTGCAGTGGCATACAGTTTGTTTTAGATTTATATAAGCCTCCCCCCCGCCCATATATAGATTAATACAAACCCACCCAACCAGTTGTTCACATTTTTAGACAGTAACTTCCTAAGAGAGACATGAAGAATCTGCTTGAACATTCAGAGTCATACATTCAGAGTTCTACAGTCAGTAGACGCCACAAGAAAAGGAAAAACAACAACAGTGCTATGTCACAGCAGAGAGATCTCTTTGGTTGATTCATAGAATCATAGAATTGCAGAGTTGGAAGAGACCACGAGGGCCATCCAGTCCAACCCCCTGCCACGCAGGAAATCATGATCAAAGCATCCCTGACAGATGGCCATCCAGCCTCTGCTTAAAGACCTCCAAGGAAGGAGACCCCACCACGCTCTGAAGGAGTGTGTTCTACTGCCGAACAGCACTTACTGTCAAAAAGTTCCTCCTCATGTTGAGGTGGAATCTCTGTTCCTGGAGCTTGAACCCATTGCTCCGTGTTCCAGTCTCTGGAGCAGCAGAAAACAAGTCTGCTCCATCCTCAATGTGTCACCCCTTCAAATACTTAAACAGGGCTATCATATCGCCTCTTAACCGTCTTTTTTCCAGGCTAAACATACCCAGCTCCCTAAGTCTCTCCTCATAAGGCATGGTTTCCAGACCTTTCACCATTTTAGTCGCCCTTCTCTGGACACGCTCCAATTTGTCAATATCCTTTTTGAATTGTGGTGCCCAGAACTGGACACAGTATTCCAGTTGTGGCTTTGCTTCAGCAGCACCCTTGTCAGAAAGGACACAGCCATGAAATCCAACATTCATTGCACTAATCACCAGTTGTGGAAGGAAAGGGGCAGGAAGGCAGTTAGGAGCAGCCACAGCCAAAAGACAGTGAGGCTACATAGGTTTGGACATATGCCCAGCCAATAAAGGCACACCCGTTCTTCAGCAGTCTTCAAGTTTCTAGATAAGAAGTGGCAGTCGTTGAAGCCATTTGCTTACTGGGGGTAGAGCCTCAACAACAACAAAAAAGCAAGAAACAGGACAACTCCAGAGAATCTCAGTGGAAGAGGCCAGGGCCTGGGCAAAATCAGCATTAACCACATGTGGCTAAACAGTTTGGTGCCCCCCATCTCCAAAACTCAGAACAATCTGTCTCTTGGCTTGTCTCTTGGTGGGAGGTGATCAAGACCCCTTCAAGTCACAGGACACACCCCTCCAAAAAGCCACAGGCAAGGGCGAGGTAACAAAAAGTATTCCCAGCGCCACTCTGCATTCCAGAAAGAAGTCTTTTGAGAAAAGAAATCTCCTGTCCATCAGGTTAGTCTCCTCCTCAAAGGAGGACGGGGAGTGCCATCCAGTCAGGTCATGTAGCGGGTGATGGCACGTAGGGCATACAGCAGGGCAGCTTGCATGCGAGCCTCCAGCAGGAGCAGATTGATGTGCACCTGGAAGATAAGGAGGGACTGGTCAAAATGGAAAGGAAGCATGAAAAGAGAGAATGGGGAGAATGGGGAGATTATCACATGAGGCTGTTTTGCCATGGCAATAGCATTATAAAAGAAAGGAAATAACATACTGCTTTGAAAACATTGAGTATTGCACCTCTCTTCTTTCCCAGAACTGTTCCACTTTGAAAACTCTCCTAGTGCGACAAGTTTCTTCCTTCAAATTTCCTGTCATGCCTCTGTTATGTCATTTTCTGGCATGGTGGGGTATTTAAATAGTAGGGTCCCCCACCCGCCCCAGCAGTGGAGCACCACCATCCTGATTTTCTGTCTTCTCATCTTTGTTTTTGTTGTCTGCCGTCAAAGTCATTTCCAACTTATGGCAACTCCAAGGGGGACCTATCACAGGGTTTTCTGAGGCTGAGAGTGTGTGACTTGCCCAAGGTCACCCAGTGGGTTTTCATGGCTGAGTGGGGATTCAAACCCTGGTCTCCAAAGTTGGAGCCCAACACTCAAACCACTACGCCATGCTGTATCCATCTCATCTGTACCTTTCCAAAACCAGAATTATATGTTAAACAGGACAATAGTTTTCTATAACCCACTAACTAAAATGTA
The DNA here is from genome assembly GCA_030847615.1 of Gambelia wislizenii. Taxonomy (NCBI): domain Eukaryota; kingdom Metazoa; phylum Chordata; class Lepidosauria; order Squamata; family Crotaphytidae; genus Gambelia; species Gambelia wislizenii. The sequence continues at coordinate 16,693,308 of JAUMIR010000010.1, read as the reverse complement.
CTGTAAGAGCCAAGTTGGTATGGATTTGAGCCAACAAGAGCCCAGTTTGCATCCTCTCTTTACCACAGAGTTCACTGTCAGGATCAGCCCCTTATGTTGCCTGTTCCTGCCATTTTCAGTGTTCTTTTGTAACCTGGCTGCTAATTGTGTTTTCATTTCTTTGTGCTTGTTAATGGGTGTTCTGTGGTGACTGTGGAGGGGAGTATAACAGTTGTTAATGGGAATGGAGAAATAAGCCTGCAGCTGCAGAATCGACTTGGGGAAAATGAGATGGCCATTGTATGGGAAGGAAGAGGTGGTCAGGGGATGATGGATAACCAATAGTACTGGAGCATGCCAGATTTCATAGGTTGCAATATGCTTTTGGTACACTGTCTGCCCTCTAAATTTTAATTCTGAGCAACAACCTTGTATGATATGCTTTCTGGATTTCTGTGCCAATAAAGTTTTCTGATTAACTCTGAAAATGCTGGTCACTTCATCTGGGAATGCAAGTGCATGATATTCAGTAGGTGACTTTGGGCCAACTCCTATTTTTCAGCCATCAGAGGGGCCAAAGGTTCTTGTCCTTACTCTGCATTGCCTCAAGCCCAGGCCAGTCTTTAAGGTCCCAGAAGAAATAGCAGAAAAAACAGCACCTCTTCTAGAGAAATGCAAATGTTTTATCACCTTCTCAGAATGTTTGAAGTGCCTCCAGAAATGAGTGTACATTCTCTTGGTAGTTTTCTCTGGGTAGCAGACTACAGTTTTGATGTAGATTTTCAAGCTACGCTCCAAAAGCTGGTTCACTTCCCTATAATCGTAGTCATCGTACCTGGAAAGGGGTGAGGATAGGAACATATGTGGCTACTTTGTACAAGGTCAGTTCATTGGTCCATCTAACCCAGCAGATCAGCCTTCCCCAACCCGGGTCCCTTCTGGTCCTTTTGAATGCAACTCCTATCATTTATGTTCACTGGCCATGCTGCCTAGGGATGTTGGGAGTTGTAGTATAAAACATCTGGAAAGTGCTTAGTTCAGGAGAACTGCAATAGTGTTTGACAAGCACAACTTCCAGATGTGCTTGTCAGAATGGTCAACAACAACAGCCTGTGGGAGGAACTGTGGTCTCAGATATCTGGAGGGCCCACAGTTCCTTATTCCTGCTCTAAAATCTTGGCGGGGGGGGAACACACTTTTCTTGGCACAACTTCTCCAGAGCTTTCAGAATGGAGATGTCAGGGAATGAACTTAAGACCTTGGGCTTGCAAACTACATGTTGCTCCCTCTGTCTGCGGAACCAACATCTATGGTTTCAGTTATCTGTGGCTGAAAAAATAGAGACACATGCCATAGAGTTGCACTAGAAAATGCCTAGAGAGGACCTCTAGGGTCTAGGTCAACCAACACAGCTCTGTGGTATGTTTGTACTGGAAGTCCTTATTTTAATAGGATTCACTATTATTCACCGCTTCTGGTATCCACAGTAAATGCGGGAACCGAACCCCTGCAGATACAGGGGGGCAACCTGTTCATGTTTTGCCATTGGTCTAGGGTTTGTCCAAGGAGGAAAAGTTCCTAGAATTACACCAAGCCAACAAGACCATTACACAATTTTTTTGGCTTTAAGTCCATTGTTCACATGGCAAACCCAGCAGAGGCACTGACAGGACAAGTCCTCCCACATTGTTTGAGTGTGCCTAACATCCTACCCCTCTGGCAATGGAATGACTCAGTTCCTTATTCATACCAATCTGGCAAGATCGAGGCAGGACCATCCATGTGGCCAGGTGATTCATCCAAATTCAGCTTGCAAAACCCACACAACAGATATTCTGCATAAACCAGGCAACTAGACAATTGTTTTTCATAACCTGGTTCATACATAATACCAAACCACAACTTGGCATCATGTGATTAAGCTCTGGGATGGTGCCTTCTCTCTTCCCCTTGCATCCATTGCTCACTCAGTTACCATAGTTTGAGGCAAACTATAGTTTGCTGCTGCTTGCCAGTTCACATGCAACAGCAAACCACAGTGAAACCATTACTACTGAACTAAGTTTGGGGGCAACCAGAAAGAAGCTAAGGCTGCTGCCACACTGAAGAAATAATGCAGTTTGACATGACTTTAACTGCCACGACTTTAACTGCAATGGAATTCTGGGATTTGTAGTTTTGTGAGCTATTTCACCTTTTCTGCCAGAGCGCTCTGGTGACACAATAAACTACAAATCCTAGGATTCCATAGGCTGGAGTCAAGATAGTTAAAACTGTGTCAAAAAGCCATATTTCTGCAATGTGGCAGCAGCCTAATTAAGCAAAGTACATGAGGGAAGGAGATGTATGGAAATGCAGGGCCCATTACGACCCAAACATGATCTGACATTACATGTAAACTGGTTCAATATTTTAATTTCTGACAAGTTATTATCTAGGTAAGTAAAGGTCTAGAAATTGGAAGATAAAAGATAAAAAGGTACGACTGAATAGGAATCAGTGTTGGAATAAGCCAGGCATATAGCTGACTGAAAATTTGAGATTTAAGAGGATAGACCAGTAACTTGAGATTTAGACACCACAACTGGCAAAAATGATGCAAAAGATATCCAAAGGTTCAAATCTGCTATGATATTTGCCCTGGTGGCACAATACATGCTGAACAGGTGGACAAATTACGTACCGAATACCAAAGATGCAGTGAACATAATTCCAGATAGCTCTCCGCAGCATGGATGTGTCCACCCCACTGTGCATAGCTATAGTGTTATATGTTAAGTTGTAGACCACCTGAAATTTCTCATCAAGCAACTGACCCACATCAGGATATAGGCGGTTGATGAGTGAATAGCCATGATCTTCCCACGTGTAGTCCTGTACGGAGAACAAAATCATCTCTCTGATATCTCTGTGCCACACAGCCTGTCACAGGGTTGGGAACATGTGGTGCTCCAGATATTGCCCAGCACGGTCAATAGTGATGGAGGATGGAAGATGCAATCCAGAAAAATCTAAGGGCCACCTTTCCCACTCCTGGCCAAACTGATGACATAGGGCTGTCTATTAAATAACGAGACTGTGTTTCTACCTTTCAGACAAATTAGGAAGAACTGATTGTGAATGCTTGAGTGGTGACCTTGAACATATCTGAACCGGCATGATAAACATCAACACTCTTGGCTGTTCAGTTAATTGTCAGTCATTGTTTAAAGCAGCTGTGTTGCCTGTTGTGTGCTGGAAAAATGCTAAGTTTAAAAGTCAATCAACATGGGAAGTGTCTCAAGAAACCAGGATGGATGACTAAAGAACTTTCAATGGAGCTAAATTTTAAATGGAACATGTATAGGAAATGGAAAAAGGGAGAAATCACCAAAGAAGAATTCAAACAGATAGCGAACACATGTAGGAGTAAAGTCAGAAAAGCTAAAGCATAGAATGAACTCAGGCTTGCTAGAGAGGTTGAGAACAATAAAAAGGGGTTTTTGGGGGTATCTCCGCAGCAAAAGGAAGAAGGAAATGGTAGAGCCACTATGTGGAGAAGATGGCAAAATGCTAACGGGACAGAGAAAAGGCAGAATTACTCAACACCTTCTTTGCCTCAGTGTTTTCAGAAAAGGAAAAGCGTGATCAACCTGAAGATACTGGAACAGAGGACACAACACGGGAAATCCAGCACAGAAAAAGTAAAGAGGTAGTACAGAAATACCTTTTTAATCTAAATGAATTTAAATCTCCAGGACCTGCTGAACTACATCCAAGGGTATTAAAAGAGCTGGCAAATGTAATCTCAGAGCCATTGGCAATAATCTTTGAGAACTCCTGAAGAACAGAAGAAGTCCCAGCAGACTGGAAGAGGGCAAACATTGTCCCCATCTTCAAAAAGGGAAAAAAAAGAAGATCCCAACAATTATCGTCCAGTTAGTCTGACATCAATACCAGGGAAGATTCTAGAGCAGATCATTAAACAGAGAGTCTGTGAACATTTAGAAGGCAATGCCATATCACAAAAAGTCAACATGGGTTTCAGAGAAATAACTCATGCCAGACTAATCTGATCTCTTTTTTTTGATAAAGTTACCAGCTTGGTAGATGAAGGGAATACTGTGGACATTGCATACCTTGATTTCAATAAGGCCTTTGACAAGGCTCCCCATGACATTCTTGCAAACAAGCTTGTAAAATGTGGGCTAGACAAGTTAACTGTAGTTCAGCAGGGAAGGGATTTTGAGTTGTTTTATATTATGTACTATTCTACTGTTGTAAGCCACCCCGATTGTTCGCAGAGGGGCGGGATATAAATAATAATAATAATAATAATTATTATTATTATTATTATTAACTGTTAAATGGATTTGTAATTGGTTGACCAGCCAAACCCAAAGGGTGCTCCTCAGTGGCTCCTCTTCATCTTGGAAAGATGTGACCAGTGGGGTGCCACAGGGTTCTGTCCTGGGCCCAGTGCTATTCAACATCTTTATCAATGACTTGGATGAGGGAATTAGGGGCATACATATCAAATTTGCAGATGACACCAAATTAGGAGGAGTAGCTAATACCCTAGAGGACAGGATCAACATTCAAAATGACCTGGATAGACTGGAGAGCTGGGCCAAAACTAACAAAATGAAATTAAATACAGAGAAATGTAAGGTACTGCACTTAGGGTGGAAAAATGAAATGCATAGATACAGGTTGGGGGAGACCTGACTGAACGAGACTACGTGCGAAAGGGATTTAGGAGTCCTAGTAGACCACAAGTTGAACACGAGTCAACAGTGTGATGCGGCAGCTAAAATGGCCAATGCGATTTTGGGGCTGCATCAATAGAAGTATAGTGTCTAGATCAAGGGAAGTAATAGTGCCACTCTATTCTGCCTTGGTCAGGCCTCACGTAGAATACTGTGTCCAGTTCTGGGCACCACAATTCAAAAAGGATATTGACAAATTGGAGCATGTCCAGAGGAGGGTGACTAAAATGGTGAAAGGTCTGGAAACCATGCCTTATGAGGAAAGACTTAGGGAGCTGGGTATGTTTAGCCTGGAAAAAAGATGGTTAAGGGGCAATATGATAGCCCTGTTTAAGTATTTGAAGGGGTGTCACATTGAGGATGGAGCAAGCTTGTTTTCTGCTGCTCCAGAGACTAGAACACGGAGCAATGGATGCAAGCTCCAGGAACAGAGATTCCACCTCAACATTAGGAGGAACTTTCTGACAGTAAGAGCTGTTCGGCAGTAGAACACACTCCCTCGCAGCGTGGTGGGGTCTCCTTCCATGGAGGTCTTTAAACAGAGGCTGGATGGCCATCTGTCAGGGATGCTTTGATCATGATTTCCTGCGTGGCAGGGGGTTGGACTGGATGGCCCTTGTGGTCTCTTCCAACTCTACAATTCTATGATTCTATATCAATTTGAAATTTTTAGTAAAACTTGACAAACCCCCAATGGAATCTTTTCAAATGCTTACTGAGGCCTACAGGGAAGACTGCATGTCTTATGCATTGTGTTTGAGTGAGTGGCACAAGATTCAGAGAAGGAGTAAGAATGTGGAAGATGATAAATGCCCTGGATGACCTTTCACTTCAAGAACTGAAGAAATTGTTCGAAGAGACCTCCAGCTCAGTGTCTGAATGATAGCTGAAGCTGTAAACCTCCCATGTAGACACTGCATGGAAAATTTTGCATGAGGATCTCAACATGAGAAAAGTTTGTGCCAAGATGGTCCCTAGGGTTCTCACACCAGAGCAAAAAGAGTGCTGCAAGGAAATGTGCACTGACATTCTGTAGCAACTTGAGGTAGACCGAAACCTTTTCTGTGAAGCAGTTTTTGGCCGATAAATGCATTACTATCCTTAAACATCTTCCATATTCAGCAGATTTGGCACCATGCAACATTTCCTTTTCCCTAAAGTGAAATTGGTGCTTAAAGGAACAAATTTTGAGTCAATTGATGTAGTAAAGAAGACAATGGCAGATGTGTACAGCTGACAGAAACTGATCTGCTCCACCCCTTCGGCCAGTGGAAAACAAGACTGCATTTGGTGTGTGAGTGTGAATGGGGAGTATAGTGAAGGGAGAAGCATTCAAATTGTAATACATATAAATAAAGATGGGTAATTGTATCAGTCTCATTATTTAATAGACAGACTTTGGCTGCCCACTTGTTTTGAAAGGACCAACCTCCATTCATCTACCTAAAGTCATGCTTTGAAACACATTATTGTATTATTGCACATTCTCTAGTGACCCACAGGTTCTCCCAATGTGCTCTGACTTGCAGGGAAAATTATTACATGCCTCCTGCAAGTTGCACTCGATAAATCTAGATATTACTATATTGCATTTTGCATGTAACTATAAAGTTGCTAAAGCATCTGTTGCACTATTGACCATCCATAGCTAAAACAGGTTCTGAATCTAGAGCCCTGATGTCACATCACATCTTACCAAAAAAACTGCAGATTGTCACCTTGCTTTTCAATTTCAAATTAAAAGGTGGTAACACACATGCAAAAGCTTTGAGAATGTTTGGAGTACACTATGTAATACAAGCGAATATGCAGTGCAAGCAAACTATGTAAGGGCTACAAATCTACAGGAATGACATCAACACAGGAATAAGGAACTGCATGGGGGGGCCAACGTTTGCTCCTGCAATACTCCTGCACACTGCATCTGTATGTTGGTGGTACACTGGAAGTGACATTAACTGGTTCTCAACCGGGCACAAAAATGAGCTTTGGAGGGAACTGTGGGTTGTACTTTCCCCATCTTACACTAAAGGAAGGAACCGATACTGTGCTTGAGAGAACTGGGAAGGGTTGTTGGAAATTATGGTCATACACCAAAATATAGATCTTGAATTCACACAGATGAGATACCTGAGCTCGGAAAGTTGGAGGTGTTTGTTCCCCTCTTCGAGTAAAATCCTTGTATCCAAACTCAGGATCTTCCACAAAGCACAAGATGTTGGGTGGAAGGGAGTGTTCAGCAACATCTACTGGGAAAAGAGACATTTTAAAAGCTTTCAGGTTGTCAGTGAGAACTGTCCTTTCACCATTTGTTCCCTTCCATGAAGCACTTTTCTTAAAACCAGAGTAGAAATATAAAAAACTAAGTGTTACTGATAAAATTACATCCTATGAGAAACCCACTAAACATGTTTTCATCATGCAATCATGTCCATACCTGATTGAACACCTGCTGCTAGATCAGCCTTCTTCCCAGCTGGGGCACATAATAAATGTTGGACCAGAAATGTTGGAACTGTAGTCCAACACAACAGGTGGGCACCAGGTTGAGACAGGCTGGGCTAGACTGAGCAACCAAAAAGTGAAACAGCAGGAAATGGGTCCCATAAATCATCAATTGCCCCTGCTGTTCTGAAGCCCAAAACCTACTCTGAAGTGTTAGGGATATCTCTGGAGCTGGTTTTTAATACCACGGAGAACTGGAAGAGGAAGAGGAGGGGGGAAAGTCCCAAATCCACTGTTTCTGAATAACAAAGCACACCATCGGATCTTGACTAAGGAGATTTGCAGCCTCTACACCCCCCAGAAAGGATATGTAAGGACAGGTTGCTTACCTGTGGAAGAGGCTTTTTGGCCAATTGGTATGCCAAGTTGAACAAATTAATGACCCAGCAGGCGATCCTTTGAGAGGATACAGGTGATCCTGGGTGCCGCCCCCCGAGAGCCTTGTCCAGAGGTGAGGTCAGATTTGGAAAAAAGGAAGGCAAGGTGGCATCCTGATTCATGTGGTAGGATAAAACCACCTTGGGGAGGAAGGATGGGTTGAAGTGGAGGACCACTTTGTCTCTATGAATTACAAGATACGGGTGGTCTGCCCAGAGTGCCGTGAGTTCACTAGCTTGTTTTGCCGATGTGACCACCATGAGAAATACTGTCGTCAGGGTGAGAAGGTGGAGGTTGGCTGAAGCTAAAGGCTCGAATGGCTTATGTATGAGTTGGGAGAGGACCAGTGAGAGGGACTAAGAAGGCACCGGGTCCCACATGAGTGGGTAAAGATTGGCAAGGCCCTGGATGAAATGTTTTATGGTGGGGTTCCAAAAGAGAGCGGCAGAGATGTGTCCCTCCAGCTGAAAGGTGGACCTTCAGGGAGGAGAATGCTAAGCCTTGTTCCTTGAGGTGAAGAAGGTAAGACATCGTCAAGTGGGCTTCGGTGGGCTGGACCAGAAGAGACAGGTGCTGCGTGAAAGTGCAAAAACAATGCCACTTAGTCACATAGGATCTACGAGTGGCTGGTTTTCATGAGGCTACAAGGATCTGTTGGATGTGTCCTTGGGCCAACAGACCTTCCAAGCAGTGAGGAGGAGAACCCGCGGGTTGGGCTGTCAGAGAGTGCCTGGAGTCTCCTTCTTTGGAGGTTTTTAAGCAGAGGCGTGATGTCAGTCTGTTGGGAATGCTTTGATTGTGTATTCCTGCATGGCAGGGGGCTGGACTGGATGGCCCTTGTGGTCTCTTCCAACTCTATGATGCTATGAGTCAGAAGAGTCGGAGACGACTCCAGACAGGTAGTCCCCCTGTGCCATGTTGAGGAGGGGAGAGAACCATGGTTGCCTCGGCTGCCACTGGGCCAGGAGCTTCCCATGGTGCAATATTTTAGAGTGGTGTTGAAGTGATTGATAGTGGCAGTCCCTCAGGTTGCTGCAGTGTGGACAATGCACCGGGTATGGAAAATAGCACAGGTCCGGATAAGGTAGATACAGTGTGCCTTGGTACCACAGATTGCCAAAGGGGTACCGTGGGTCAGACGGGCAGGGTGAGTCATAGTCCGGTTCTTGGTTAGAGTGGGAAGAGCGTGAGTGGGAGCAGCTTCTGCGGGTCCACATCCAGTGTTTGTCATGTGGGTTGTGGTGAAGCCAGGTGTAGTGGTGTCTGCGGTGGGATCTAAAACGCCAAGATGCAAAGGAGGCCAATGTGGAGTGGCGGGACCAAGACCGATTAAAGCTGGGCCAGGAACGGGATCCCCGGGATCGTGAGCAGTATGATCGGGATCGGCGGAGTCAGTTCCGGTGGGACTGGGATCAAGACCGGGATCAGTGGCAGGACCGGGACCGGCGGCGGGACCAAGATCAGGACCAGTGGGATCGGAACCGGTGGGACTGGGACTGGCTGGATCAGGTCCGGCAGGACCGGGATCGGGACCAGCGAGGCAGAGTGGATCAGCGACGGGGCCAGGATCTAGAGTGAAGCTGGGGTTCGGAGCACGACCTGAAGCCAATTACAGATGTGGAGCGAGACTGGCCATGGTGGACAGTGGTAGACTGCAGCTTTCTTGAAAGTGGTGGTGGAAGGTGTGCACTGGAGGGAAGAGGCTGAGCCTGAGCCACAGCAGTCGGGCCGGTCTTCCTCCTCTATTACAATTACCTGGTCTCGTGGGGATGGGACCATATGGTGGGGCAGTATCAGGTCCGGCAATGGGGCCGACCAAAGGGCTGATTGGTGGGTTGAGTTCAACCACTTCAATGCGAACGGGTCCAAAGCCTCAGTACCCATGACTTTCTTGCTCTTTTTAGCTGTCTTGGAAGTAGCTGCCAAAGGCAGAATTGACTGAGTGTGAGACGGTCCGAGGGCTGAGGCCATGGACTTAGTGGAAAGAATGGAGTGCCCCATACGAATAGAGTGGGAAGCGGTGTCCAGGGGCCGGTTCTTAGTGGTGATGTCCGTGGCCTGTAGGAATTGTTCCCAGAGGTGGGTTCGCAATCAGGAAAGGCGATGTTTGAGGGCTTGAGTTGTAAAGCCTTTGCAAATCGCACAAGAGGAGAACTTGTGCCCTTCACTTAGACAAAACAGGCAGCAGTTGTGGGAATCGGAGTGGGAAATTTAGCCCCCACAAGAAGGGCAAGGCCAAGGAGGCCATACAAGACCGAGCCAGTGAACAAGTCCAGAAAAAGCAACAAGTCTAAGGGAAAAACCAAGGGAATAATTGAAAAACTAGCTGAAGGTCAGAATCCAGAGAGAAAACAGACGAAGGTCAAATAACGGAGGAGAAGGAAGCTACTCAACTACCACATTCCAAGTGATCTAAGTGACAGACAAAAAGGAACTGAGGGGAGTAGCTTTCCAGCACTATTTGTACAGTGCCTTGGGAGGGCAGGGCTACCACCAAAAACCTACTCAGCTCTATAATGCTCCGTGTTTCATCTGTGCATGCATGAAGACCCAATTGTGTGAGGCACAGAGACCATGAAGAAGACTATAAGGCTCCCATGTTTTCCCAGATTATACTTCACAAGATATACTTTGCTAAGAGTGGTTAGAGTGGGAAGAGCGTGAGTGGGAGCAGCTTCTGCGGGTCCACATCCAGTGTTTGTCATGTGGGTTGTGGTGAAGCCAGGTGTAGTGGTGTCTGCGGTGGGATCTAAAACACCAAGATGCAAAGGAAGACTAGCACTAGATCTTCCCTTCTGTGCAGGCACCCTGCTTCTTTTTCACTTCCCTGGCTAGACTACATAAGTTGTCTAAACAGTAAAAAAAAATGCTAATGGAATTTGCTGGGAATACGATCAGTCTTAATGAGAACCCACATCAATGTGCTGTATTCGGAATGGGGGCAGCAAAAAAGTCCCAAAACTACGCTGGGAAAGCCTTTCAGCTTTCCCAAGAGTTTTTAACAAACAGTGAGGGCATGTGCATTCCCGCTGGTTGGGACAAGTGATTTGATTTGAATCTCTTTCCCATACGAGAAGAAGCGCAAACCTGATTGGCCGGATGAGCACAGGGGGGTGGGGCTTGCTAACAAAGCAAGCACCCACTGCCGCCATGTTGGATTTTTGCTTTAGTGAATAGTCACTAAGGTGATAAAACGGGGATTTGTATTATCGTTTTCTCTCTCTTTTTTTGTAAGAGTGAAATATCGCTTGTGTGCACCATGGAAATAGTTTTTTTTAAAGTTCAGTGGCATCAGATTTAAAAACGTGAGTAATTAACTTGCAGCTGCCATCTTGGCTAGAGGGCATGAAAAGTTTATGGTAGCTGTAAAACCATTAAGACTTGCTATTACAGCAAAGCAATACGTTTTTTTCAGGCTCATATAGATGAGACCATAGAATGATTCACAGGAACAGTTTTTAAAAGAAAGTATTTGTGAGGAGGTGTTTTTGAGTGGGTATGGAACCATACTTAATGTTTTCTGGCCTGCTGTTGTTCAGCTGCAACTGCTGCTCCCACAAGTACCTTCTTCTCTTGCAATGTTCAAAGCAGAGTTTAGAAAAGTTACTTTGTGGACCACAGCCCCCCAGAATCCCCCAATCAGAATGGTCAGTGGATAGGGTGGCTGGGGGAATCCCTCTGCATTATCCACCTCAGCTGACCGCAGCATGGTCACCTGGGTGGTTTTCCCTGTCCTTCCCAAGCCCAGCAGAGTCCTAAACCCTCTTCCTTTCCTGCCCCAATCTTACCCTTGTTCTCTCATCTTACCTGAGGAAGTAACGAGTAGGCTCTCCCTTTTTTCCATCTCAAAACAGGTTTCCATTTCCTCTGGGGTGACCTCTTCTTCGTCCAGCTGGCATTCCTGCAAGAGCTTCATTCTTTCCATCAGCATTTCTACCTCCTCCATAGCATCTGTGCCCTGGGAAAGCTGGGAGCAAACAGGGTCAGCTCAGGTAAGGTGGCAGGATACAGATGCACAATGTGCAGTTTCACACACACCCTTCTCACCCCAAGGCATAGTTGGACTCCTGCACTCCTGTTCCACAAATGTATTATGTCTTGGATCGGGGTGGGGGAATAAGTGCCTAGAACCAAATCCAGCCCTCCTGGGATACAATTCTGGACCTTGGGGTTCCCGAGATGTACCCTTCCCCATAGTGCCAGATTGGGGGGCCTCCCAGGTTTTCTATGTGCTCCCGCCCCATTCTAAAAAGTTGAAATGTTTCTCTCATAAGGCTTAGGAGTTGTCTAAACAGAAAACATACTCTTCACAGAATTCAAGGAGAATGTGATTTGTCTAAATGCCATCCCACATCAATCTGTAGTATTCAGAAGGAGGGGGGGGCAAATCCACCAAAAACATCGAAGGAAAAGCCTTTGTGGCTTTTCCTGACATTTTTAAAAAGCTCCACAGGGAATGCACATTCCTTCTCATTGGGACAACTGATTTGCATTCCCAGAAGAGCGGAAGCAGAAAGCTGATTGGTTGGACGTGGGCAGGCGGCAGAACTTGCTAACAAGGCAAGTGCCCAGAACTGCCATCTTGGATTTTTGCCTTAGCAATCGTGTGCTGAAGCAGTGAAACAGCCTTTTTCTTTTCTTTTAAAAATGTATTTAGGCAGAATATTGCACTTTTGCACCTTAGATACACTTTTTTTTAAAAAAAATACTGTTCGGCAACAGAAAATGGTGACAATAAAAACCCGTGTAATTTACTCGCATCTGCCATCCTGATTTTCAGGCATGCCCATTGGGACAGCAAAAGCAGATAGCTTCGCATGCCTGCAATTTTGCCAAAAAACCATTAAGACAAATCAAAGCTGCTTCAAATTGGTGTTACTGCGCATCAATCCACTTCCCCTCCACTCACATAGACAAGCCCTTAGTTACTGGCACTTGAGAGGTTTAAGATGAACTAGCTGGACCCAGCATACCATACACCATTAAAAAAATCCCCCCAAAATGCCTGGTAGACATTGCGCCCGGTTGCCTGGGTCCTGTTGCAGAAGCAGCAGCAGCTGCGTCCCGCCCCTGCCGCCAGTTGACTGCCTGGGTTCTGTTGCAGCGGCAGCCCCCTCCGTGCCCGCCCCCTCCACCAGTTGACTACCTGGGTCCAGTTGCAGTGAGAATAGAAATATTACTGTGTAGACTTAAATCATAAGTGGGAATTGTGCAGCCCTGAGACATTGGTGAACTGGAAAGGCCTGCAGCCTTAGTAACTATAGCCAACATTGTTGCACATTGTTTGGTTGCTCCCAGTATGCAGATTGGCCATGAGGGGCAGGAGTGGATTGTGAGATGGAGAGGAAATTTGCATGTGGGTGGTGATTGGCTGAGGGAGTGACAGGAGGGACCAATCAGCACACTGAAAGAGGCAACATACCTAAACCCATTGTACATACCCAAGAGGCAACATACATACGTACCTAAGGCCATGGTGCATACCCAAGAGTTTTATATAGAGATATATGTTGATATTTTGGAGCCTACCTTGCCCACCAAGAAAACTCAAAGTAAATTTGGTTCTGGGGCTGAAAAATGTTCTGGGGCCACAGCATCCCTAGGCCTGATCTACAGTTTTGCCTGCAGAGGGCCAGTAAGGATGCAGGCATCCTTTTTCTACAGTCATGCTTTTTCTACAGTCAAAATTGCATTGATCTTGTTAGGAGCTAAATGAATAGCACAAGAACCCCCCCTCCCCAAGTATTTGGAAGCCTCAATAGAAGGGTGGCCAATTGTGGTCTCTGAAGGTTTTTGAACTTTATCTCCCATAATCCCTCATCATAGGCTACAGCTCTGACAATCCCAAGCTGGGAAGGGCTCAAAGGAGTTGTAGGCCAAAACATCTAGAAAGCCAAATGTTCCCATCCCCTCCCTTAATTAATCTGTCCCAATATTTTATAGCAATCCAGGATATTTATTATAATCCAGTGTATTCTAGAACCAATGAGCTCTTCTTCAGGAAGATTTAAAGCAAAGATGTTTTCAAGTTCAGGGTGTGCTTCCTGTGCCCCAAATGTCTCCCCCGGTTTTTCCTGCACTTTAAGCAGAGCTCAAAAATTCTGTTTTTTTCAACCACATCTTCCTGATACCTCCACCAGCCATGGCCAATAACCATGCTAAGTGTGGTGTTCTGGGAGTCATAGTCCAAAAAAGTAATTTTTCCAGGCTCCGGATCTAACAGCCCCATAATCCATTCAGATTTTTCAAATACATATGAAGGACCCTTTTCACTTCCTCAACTTACACTTGTGTTCATCCCATCCTCTGAGCCTGGGCTACTGTCACAGCTGTGGGGCTGGAAGACATGGCCTCCTTCCTGGTCAATCTCCAGATTGATGCCGCAGCCAAACACAAAGGAGGCCAAAGAGTGGTAATGGGTGAGGAGAACCAGCGCTTGGATGAGTTCTGCCAATGACCAACTGTTCTCCCCTGTTTTCAGGAGTGCCTGTGAAAAAAACACAACCAGATTCCCTCTTAGCTCCACATATCAAAGAGAACTGCCCATCTCCAAGCAGGAAATGGATGGCATTAATGGGACAGCAGGCGCAGCCTAAACACAAAGTAATCAAGGGTAGCCCAAGATATTTTGCTACTTGAAGCAAAGAACAAGATGCCTCCCATTTGATGAAGAAAAGCTGACTGGATTGGCAGCTTCATCTGTCTGAACACTGGTAAGGAGGCAGTGTTCACTGTACCTAAAGGCAGTAGAGCAGCTTAGGAGGTGTGGCAGTGGAGGCTCCTTCCCACCCACTCTGCACCCCAGTCCCTTCTCACGAAGCCCCTCGCTGCCTTCGGAAGGGACTGGGGTGGAAAGCTGCTCGCCAGCAGGCTCATTTCCTATTCACGTTTTTTTCACATTTGCGGGGGTTGTCTGCCCCTAACCCCCGCGAATGTGAAGGAATGACTGTATTAGCAGTTTCAGGGTGCACAGATCCAATCCCCTTTGTGCCATTCCTTGCACTCACCTCAATGTGTTCCTTGGTAATCAGCCAAGGCCGGTGGGCCAATATCTTGTTAATTTCATTCAGATTCCTCAGCTTCTGGGGGGCGTATTGTAAGCCACGCAGCCACTCTGGATCACCACCCATCTGCAGGAATTCCCCCATGTGGAAGCCAACCAGATATGAACACTGATGTCTAGCAGCAGCCTGTGAAAAAAGAAAAGGAAGGAGACACAACCCATGAGAAAACCATGGAGCACAGACTGCTTGGGATCCTTGTACAAAAGGAACATAGTGGTTTGACAGAGCTGGACCCAAACCGTTTGAGAACCTTCCTCCTTCCCTCATGGGCAGCTCTAGAGAGGACTTCTGAAAACGAGAGATACCTAGGAGGACACCAAACACTGGGGTAGCCATGTTGCCTGTAAGACAAATTCCAAGATGCATATTGTGTCAATTTTGTGCCAACCAAAAAGGCATCAAGATTGTGCAGGCTTTCAGGACCACTCAGTCCCTTTGCCAAGAAAAGATGTTACCAAAAGGAGGCACGGGAAAAAGAAGAGTGGTAAGAAGAAAGACTTCATCTTAAAATTATGCAGCTGTATGAAGCAAATGAAAGGCCCTCCATCCATCCTGTCTGCCACTGCTGGACTAAATTCCCTCCCACTGCCATTCCCTTTTTCTTTTGCCTCTTCATTAGATTGTAAGCTTGAGGGCAGGGAGCTGTTTTATTGTTCCTTTACTTGTAAAGCACGATGTACAGTCATGGCGCTATATAAATATAAGATGTAGTAGTAATAGTAGTAGTAGTCTTAAGACATTATGAGAAGAAGAGCCTGCAGGCTCTGAAAATTCACATCAATGGCCCCTAGGTTCTCTTGGAAGAGTTAACAATACAAGGTAATAAATGCTATCTTTTGGAAATACAAACAACACTTTTGCAAACTGAAAACTGCCTCTGTGCATTGTGAAGCTCACCTACTATTTATAGGAAGAGAGTAAAACATCTTCAGGTAGGCAGGGGATCCCACAAATGTTCCTGGACTACAACTCCCAGCAGCCCTAGTCAACACATCCAATGGTGAAGAATACTGGGAGCAAGACATCCTGGTGCAACATTAAGAGCTGAAGGAAGAGGAATCTAATATACTTTTATTTTATTGTTTAAACCAGGGGTTGGAATCATGCAGACTTCCAGATGTTGTTGGACTGCAACTCTCAGCACTCCTCACCAGCTGCAACTTCCAGCATTTTGCTCTGCTGTCTAGGGCTACAGCATATGGCGGTCTACATTATTTATACATATGTATTTGAGCAAAAGATAATCTTTTGGATTCTTCACCTGCCAGGACAGGTCTCTTTTCTCCTTGCTCACTCACCATGATGGCAATGTAATGGCGTTTGTGATATGGTAGAGGCCCATCCATCCGCAGCAGGAGATACTGTGTCTTCCAAAAGCTTGTCAGGTACTCAGGATGCAGTCCCATCACCATGGTAATGTTATCCACCCTGCCTGTTGAAACAAAGGCCTCGATGAAGAGGTGCCGCTGAGCACTCTCTGCTCCTTCTTGTAGGATCTAGTCAGACAAAAGGTGGGGTAGGAAGGATTAACTTTGTGTGCACACAGTACTTTTCGAACAGCCAAAGCACTCCACATACTTTCTACAAAAACAACCCTATCAGTAAAAATGAGGTTGTAGGTTGAAGGCTGTTGTCTATAGCAGCCCCCTCCCCAACAGGGCTGGACTGTGTCTTGGACTACAACTTCCATTATCTTCAATCAGCATGACAACCATATCTGAAAGGTGCTTAGTTGTGGGAAAGCTGGTCTTCAGAAAGCTCCTGCTATCCTAATAGTAAGTGGTTGACCGGCCGAACCCAAAGGGTGCTCAGCAGTGGCTCCTTTTCGTCTTGGAAAGATGTGACCAGTGGGGTGCCACAGGGTTCTCTCCTGGGCCCAGTGCTATTCAACATCTTTATCAATGACTTAGATGAGGGAATTAGGGGCATACTTATCAAATTTGCAGATGACACCAAATTGGGAGGAGTAGCTAATACCCTAGAGGACAGGATCAAAATTCAGAATGACCTGGATAGACTGGAGAGCTGGGCCAAAGCTAACAAAATGAAATTCAATACGGAGAAATGTAAAGTACTGCATTTAGGGCGGAAAAATGAAATGTATAGATACAGGATGGGGGAGACCTGGCTGAATGAGACTACGTGCAAAAGGGATCTAGGAGTCCTAGTAGACCACAAGTTGAACATGAGTCAACAGTGTGATGCGGCAGCTAAAAAGGCCAATGCGATTTTGGGCTGCATCAATAGAAGTATAGTGTCTAGATCAAGGGAAGTAATAGTGCCACTCTATTCTGCCTCGGTCAGACCTCACTTAGAATACTGTGTCCAGTTCTGGGCGCCACAATTCAAAAAGGATATTGACAAATTGGAGCGTGTCCAGAGAAGGGCAACTAAAATGGTGAAAGGTCTGGAAATGATGCCTTATGAGGAGAGACTTAGGGAGCTGGGTATGTTTAGCCTGGAAAAAAGACGGTTAAGAGGCGATATGATAGCCCTGTTTAAGTATTTGAAGGGATGTCACACTGAGGATGGAGCAAGCTTGTTTTCTGCTGCTCTAGAGACTGGAACACGGAGCAATGGGTGCAAGCTCCAGGAACAGAGATTCCACCTCAACATGTGGAGGAACTTTTTGACAGTAAGTGCTGTTCGGCAGTGGAACACACTCCCTCGGAGCGTGGTGGGGTCTCCTTCCTTGGAGGTCTTTAAACAGAGGCTGGATGGCCATCTGTCGGGGATGCTTTGATCAAGATTTCCTGCGTGGCAGGGGGGTTGGACTGGATGGCCCTCGTGGTCTCTTCCAACTCTGCAATTCTATGATTCTAAGTGGTGTTTTAGACCATTAATCTCCAAGGTTTATCCAGAGCAGAAACCTACACAGGTTCCCCATTTACAGGAGACCCTGCTATAAATGCATTTGACTTAGCAAAGCTTTCTGTGAAGGAACCTTAAGAATGGTAATACTGTGAAGGCATTTGTGTTGGGGTGGGGGATGGAAGACTTTTCAGAAAAACACTACAAGCTTCCAGAGTCTCTTGGTCAACAACAGGAACTGAAGCAGAGATTCCAAAACTGTACTTCCATCTTTCCCATTAAATGTCCATTGTAACTCTACAGAGTCTGAGAGGGTTTGCAGGATCTACTTTGTGTCTAGTTTTGTAATTTTTAAAAAACTTAAACCTTGAGATATACCAGGCAGAACTAGGTGCACAAAAGACATGCTTAGAATTTAAGAACCTTCATTTAAAAAGAGAGTAGCGAGTACTAAAAACTGGACATAGCTTTCATTCCTACCATATAACACTACCCTCCTGGTTACCCCAAGCATTTCAGGGGTATAACTTTTGCATCTGCTATTTTTAAACAACGTGGGGTGTCAGATATCCTATCATTCAGAATCACTGCAAAGTCAGTCAAATCCACTAGTCGATCCAGAATTACCCTTCTGACTACCCTCCTTCTACTGGAGGGCATCTATGCTACCATCAACACTATAAAAACAACAAATGAAAGAAAGTGGGCATTTCTCAAAGCAGCAAAAGTGTTCACCTGTCTGACATGACCTGGCTGTTTGTTCAATTTAACAACAACAGCAACAGTATTATTTTCTTACCCGCCTCTCCCCATGGATTCTCCAGCCCCCATTCGCACAAGGCCAGCCCAATACATACACCTCCCTGCTCTTTCCCTCCAGCTCAGCAGAGGAGCTCCAAAAATACAGTCAAAACCTCCCCAATGACATCTTTGGAAGAAGGAACTGTCCGTGCAGCCAGCATCACACTGTCCAGGAACACGCAAGGATAGGGTTTCCACAGCCCCTTGGCATACACAGGCCACTCTGGAGAGGAGTGAGAAGGAGAGAGCAGGGCCAAGCTAGCTAAAAGGGAAGGCAGCAGCTGCCAGAATGGGAAAAACAGCAGAATGCAAACAGCAGCGGGAGAGGAGCAGCTGCAGTTTGATTGGCTGCCCTGCCAAGGAGGGGCTGTCCTGCAGCTTGGAAGACAGTCAGCACAAGCCCAACAGGTGGATAAAACGACTGGAGAGGTAGCTTTAGCTGATGCTGACTTCCTGAGATATGTTGTTTGTGCATGCCAGGAGGGTGCTTGATAAATATGGGAGATGATGACACCACAAGGCAATGTAACAACATGTGTCACCTCCCATCAACCAAGCAAGAAAGAAAAAAAGAAAACA
Source organism: Gambelia wislizenii (assembly GCA_030847615.1). Lineage (NCBI taxonomy): Eukaryota > Metazoa > Chordata > Lepidosauria > Squamata > Crotaphytidae > Gambelia > Gambelia wislizenii. The sequence continues at coordinate 16,674,443 of JAUMIR010000010.1, read as the reverse complement.
CAACATAAGGAAGCAACAAGGACTTTGTGGCTAGAATAAGCAAACATAGTCCTCCCTCCACACCCCTTCTGCAAGAGATGCCCAGCTACAGAAGTGGTTGGCTGTCCCCTTCAAAACAGAAGTGGGGTGGGGAATTAACATCTCAAATGCCTTCCAGTCTCTTGCAGCGCCAACCAGCTGCGGACTGTTACAACTGTTAGGGGGAGCACAAGCAGGGAACAAATAATATTTCCTTTGCTTTCAGCAAGGAAACAACTACAGTACATAGCAGGAAAAGATTATTCAAGGTGGAGGTAGTATAGGATTTTTTTTGTGGGGGGGGGGAGAGTTCAGTTTGCAACCATGAAATGGGGAAGGTGTTTCAAACTACCCTCTGAAGCAATACTTTAAACACACGTGGCTGTGGGAAACGTTTACAGGAAAAAGCTCTTCAAGACCCACAGATATGGGGAAAACACAGGATTTTGGCAGAGGGACTATTTTCAAGTTTTAGCCATCCCTATGCTAATAAGAGAATTTGTTCTCCAGCTGTACAAAGTTTCATAAAATGAAACCACTCACTCAGGAGAGGGGATGATCAGCAGACTCAGAGAACTCCAAAAGTTTGTCTTAGTTAAAAAAAAATAGGGAGAAAAAACCCTAGGGGTGGGAGAAGGGACCCCAAACAGTTCAGTAAACATGGAGCCTGCTGAGTAGGCATGGATTAATGCTCACTGACTGTTGATGGGGTGAGGATGGAATGGAGTAGTGGAAAGGGGCATGGCTGGCTAGCTAGAATCTCAAACAGTGTGCAGTTTTTAAAGTGCTGTAATGTTTTAATATATTAAGCCTAACTGACCAGAAGCCAGAAGAACTTTGGGCTGAAGCAGGGAAATGTCAGGGAGGAATGCAAAAAGACACCATGCGTAGACAAAAAGAAAGAGAAGACTTTTCAAGCAGAAGAGAAGAAAAAGTAAAGGGGGACAGAAATAATAGTCAGAACCCTCAATGCAACTGTTCAGTGACTTTTGCACATGGACAAAGAGAATGCAGAAAAACAGAAGGTGACAGCAAAGAAGAAAAAGAGACCTCTTTGACAAGATCGAAAAAATCAAAGGGAAATTTAAACCAAGAGTGGGGATGCTCTACAATCAGCAAGAGAACACATTACATGACCAAGTACAAATAAAAAGATGATGGAAACAATACACAGAAGAACTATATGAAAGAGATGAAAGGGTGACAGATTCATTCAAGAACAAACCATTTGAAGATGAACCTCCAATTACAGAAAGTGAAGTGGAAGCTTCACTCAAAACACTTGGGAGAAATAAATCACTAGGAACTGATGGCATACCAACAGAGCTTTTCCAAGCCACAGAGACAGACTCTATTCTAGTTCTAGCTAAAATCTATCAACAAACATGGAAAACAAAACAATGGTCCACAGATTGGAAATGCTCAATAAACATTCCAATCCCCAAGAAAGGAGACACCAAGGATTGTAGAATCACAGGACCATTGTACAATATTCTACAGACTGAACAAAATACAGGGCTGATCAGAAAAAAAGGCAGCTTGTGGTTGCAAAATTGTTGTGCAAAGCGCCATCTTTCCATTCAATCTGAGGACAGTAGCTGCACCCACCAAACCGCTCTTTGGACCCTTTTAAATTACATGTAACCAGAACTCATTACATTACAGTAATTCCATGCATGGTCGAAAGAACAGACCACACATTGAATATATGACACTGGACAGTAATTTAGAATGGTCAAAAGAGCAGATCACCAAAAAGCGAGGTGTCAAAAAGCAAGGGGACACGTGTAGAGAAGCATAGCTTCTTAGAGTTGGAAGAAACCACAAGAGCTGTTTAGACCATGCAGGAATACACAATGACAGCATTCTACTTAAAGACCTCCAAAGATGGGAGATTCCACTACCCTCTGAGGCAGTCTATTCCACTGCTGAACAATGTTTACAGTAAAAAAAAAAATCTTCCTAATGTTTCAGGTGGAATATTTTTCTGGCAATTTGAATCTATTGGTTCATGTTCTAGTCTCCAGAGCAGCAGAAAACAAGCTTGCTCCATCTTCTACATGACATCCCTTCAAATATTTAAAGATAGCTAGCTATCATGTCACAACTCTGTCTTCTCATACCCAGCTCCCTAAGTCATTCCTCACAAGGCTTGGTTTCCAGACCTTTGATCATCTTGGTACCCCTTCTCCAGCTTGTCAATATCCTTCTTGAACTATGGTGCCCAGAACTGGACACAGTATTACAGGTAAGGTCTGATCAAAGCAGAATAGATTGGAACTGCTAACAACAACAATATCCATCATCATCATCATCATCATCATCATCCCTGGTGGAACAATAGTTAAATGCCAGTAGTAGATCAGTAAAATGAGTTGGGGGCAATCAGCTAACACATTGTAAACCACTTAGACAGTGCTTAGCACTATAAAGCAGTATAGAAATGTGTTATTGCTATTACAGTTAATGGACCATAAGGCAACACTATAAATATCAAAACATGTTAAAATATCACTATAAAAGCAAACATTCATGACAAACATACTTACAATCATAACATACTATCTGAAATATATAAAATTGTTTACAAGTATGTTAATTGGAACTAGTACTCCCCTGATATGGGTTACTATACACCCACTGATGCAATCCAGAACTGCATTGGCTTTTTTGGCTGCTGCATCACACTGTTGACTCATTTTTAGCCTGTGGTCTAAGACCCCTAGGTCTTTTCATATGTACTGTTTTCAAGCCAGCCATCCTATATTTGTGCATTTCATTTTTTATTTTTTTATTTTTTGCCTAAATGTACCTTATATTTATCTCTGTTGAAATTTAGCTTGTTAATTTAAGCCCAGTTCTCCAGTTTGCCAAGGTCATTTTGAACCCTGTTCCTGTCTCTGGGATATCAACTATGCCCCCTAATTTGGTATATATACAGTTGTTCCTTCATGTTCGCTGGGGTTTGGTTACAGGGCCCCCATGGATACCAAAATCCGTGAATACTCAAGTCCCATTATATGCAATGGCATAGCAAAATGGTGTCCCTTATATAAGATGGCAAAATCAAGATTTACTTTTTGGATTATTATTTTTTTAAGAATATTTTCAAGCCGAGAATACTTAAATCTGTGGATACGAAGGGACAACTGAAATCTCCAAATCTGATAAGCATGCCTTCTATATCATCTACAACATTTGTAAAGATGTTAATAACACCATGCCTAGGACAGAACACTGAAGCACCCCAGTAGTCACTCCTCTCCAGGATAAAGACCATTGGTGAGTACAGTACTCTGTGGGTTAAGCCTGCCAGTCACTTACAGATCCACCTAACTGTAACACTGTCAAGCCCATAGTTCACCAGCTTGCCTGCAAGAATATCATGGGGCACCTTGTCAAAAGCCTTACTGAAATCATGATATACTACATCCACAGCACTTCCTTGATCTACCAAGCTTATAACTCAATTAAAAAAAAAAGAAATAAGATTAGTTTGACATCATTTGTTTTTGAGAAACTCACACTGGCTCTTAGTTTAAATCACAGCATTCCTTTGCAAGTGCACACAGATTGATTGTTTAATAATCTGTTCTAGAAACTTTCCTAGCATCATCATCAAACTGACCAGCTGAGAGTTCCTCTGGTCCTCCTTTTTGCCCTTTTCGAAAATGGGGAACAACATTTGCTGGCCTCCAATCTGCTGAGACCTCTCCCATTCTCCAAGAATTCTCAAGATTGTTGACAGTGACTCTGAGGTTATATCTGAATCCCACTCTGGAAACTTGAATTCATTTTGAGTAGCTAGGTATTCCTTTACTACCTCTTTACCTATTCTGGGTTGTAGTCCCCTTACTGCCTGATTTAGTCTATTTTTACCAGTTAGAACATTCTTTTCCTTTTGGAAGAAGACTGGCCCCTGTTAGCATTTCACCATCGCTTCACAGTGACTCTACTGTTTCTTTATTCTTCCCCTTTTTTACTCGAAGACTTTCAATCTGTTTTCTATGCTTTAAGACAAGGATATCAATACTACAAGATCATCATATGGCTATAACAGCAGTTTTCAACAATACCCCATTTCCTATAGTATTTACCTCCAATTTACAGTAGGGGAGAAGAAGAGGTAGAAGATTACTTTACCAAGATTCACACTTATTAATCCACACCAGTGAGAGAACCACAGCGCAGTACTATTTGCACAGGAATTCAAGGCATGTGTGCCTATGCCCACATAGAAATGTCTCATTTCTTTCTTTTTTTTTTAAGTAGAATTGAGGGGAGAGGCACAGGAATGCTGAATTTCTACCCCTCCTAATATGAAATTTGGCTTCTCTTTTGGTATCTTCAGCATTCTCCTTCCAAATTACCACCCTAGTAGTGACTTCAGGCAGTGCCAACAGAGGCAGAACCTAACAGGGCCTGAAAAACAATGTTCAGGAATATCTTGAGGTTTGCACAAGTACAAAAAACCCTTTACAAACCCTAGTGGGAGAGACAAACAATACAAAACCCGCCTGCATAGTTAAAGACTGAGCCTGTTCAGAAACCAAAGAGTGTTGAGAGTTAGAAAAGTGGGGGGGGGGGTAGAAAAACTGAAGGAGGAGGTGGAATGTGAAGCTTGTAGCACCTCAGAGGATGACCTGGCTGTTTGGCAGGAATCCTGAAGGAGAGAACTACCCATCAGAGGGAAAGACACACTGCAACATTTTGTGACAAGTCTTACATGTTAGTTACAGTTGTTCCTCCACATTTGCGGCTTTCACGCTCGCGGTTTTGATTATTCGCAGTTTGCTCAGCAAGCACCCCATTTAAATCAGCTTCTCTCCCTCACACACAAGGGAGAGGAGCCGATTTAAATGAAGTGCTTGAGAGTGGGGAGTTGGGGAGAAAGGCGCATTTTAGCCCCCCTGCCCTTCCCAAAGCTGCGATTGAGCTTTCCAAGCCTTGTTGTGGCTTTGGGAGGGTCAGGGGTGGCTGAAAAGCCTCTCTGCCGCGCTTCCTCCACCCCTCCCAACCTTCCCAAAGCAGCTATGGGGCTGTCAGTCCACAGAGTCCCCTCGGGAAGGCAGGGGAGAGGCCGGCCAATGTCCCGCCTGCCCGCCCGCCGCCCTCTCTGGCCTTCCTGAGGCAGCTCTGGGGCTTCAAAGGCCTTGAGCCCCCTCGGGAAGGCTGGGGAGAGGCCGGCCACCCACGCACCTGCCAGCCACCCTCCCCGGCCTTCCTAAGGCGGCTCCAGGGTTTCAAAGCCCCGGAGCCCCTTTGGGAAGGCCGGGGAGAGGCCAGCCAGCCACCCGCCCACCTGCCCGCCCCAGCCTTCCCAAGGTGGCTCTGGGGATTTAAAGCCTCGGAGCCACTTCGAGAAGGCCGGGGGGAGGCTAGCCAACCTCCCGGCTGCCGCCGCTTCGGGAAGCACAGCGGGGCGGGGGTGGCAGCCAGGCAGGCGGAGGCCTTTGGAAGGGTGGGGGGGCTTTTTTTATTCACTGTTTTTTCACATTTGCGGGACTCAAGACTCTAACCCCTGCGAATGTGGAGGGACTACTGTATATCTAAACCACTTGGTACTTTTCCTAAGAAATAAAAGGACCTTTCTTGACATCAGGAGGTCAGGTCCCTTCCTCCCTTCACTTTTTCTTGGTGAGTACACCTTTTCTCCCAATCAGATCCCAAACTGCAAATGATATAAATCTCCAGCAGTTGCACAGTCAGAATTACAAGTTTGAGCTATTTAGAAGAGAAGAATCCTTGTCAGGGAAGGGAAGGTCAACAAAGTTACAAGCCACACACCTTACCTCTCCCACTGGGATGAAAAAACTCGGGCCTCTTCCCAGCTGTCGGGGTATTTTTATTCCTCTGTCCTGAGAAAGAGAAAGAGAAAGACATGGACATTAGACACTCCCATGGAGGTGGGGGAGGGTGAAGGAGAAATCTTAGCCAGCCTCAATGTGAATCAGAAGGCTGAGTTGGTTATCCCCTGCGACCACACTGTGAATGCCACAGGATCTTTGCTGCCTGAAACAGCAAAGTCAGTTGTAAGCAGAGATGTCTCCCTACAGCAAGGTCTAGGCTTACATCAGCAAGAATCTATTGCATTTCATCTGTGCACTGCCCCACCCCCAGTTCTTTAACCTAATTTCGTTTTCTTATTCAGTAGACCAGTGGTGCCAAAGCAAAGAGCCCTAGGCTACTATCTAGACAGCTGATCTAGGGAACAACATGCTGATTTCTACAACTAAGTAAAGAGCAAGCAGAGAAGGAAAAAGGCACAGCCTACAAATAAGTCCTTGGCTGACTCAACTAACTCAGCTGAGGAGTCGCTGTTTCAAGAGTTCCAGGGTGAGGACTGTGTGGCTCTCCAGAACATCTGAGACTGCAATCCCCAATAGCCCCAGCTACAAAGCCAATGGCAAAGGATGATGGGCTCTGCAACATGGCAATATGGGGGGGGGGGAAGCACATTCCCCATCTCTACTGCACTGTGGCTTAGGCATGTGAATCCAGAGCATTTTATTGGACAAACTAGAGTTTGGGAAAGTTACCTTTTTAGATTATAGGCCCCAGAATCTTCTAAACAGCATGGCAACAGGCCATGCTGACTGGAATGCTGGGACTTAGAGCCATCCAGTCCAAGCTTCTGCGATGCAGGAATAAACAATCAAAGCATTCCCAACAGATGGCCATCCAGCCTCTGTTTAAAAACTCCCAAAGAAGGAGATTCCACCACACTCCAAGGCAGTGCATTCTACGATTGTCAAATATGTCTGGTTGTATGCTCAATTTCCTCCAGGACACCAGCACATAATCTTTCAATTTGTTCCTCTTCTGTCTCTATGATGGAAGCATAAATGTGTATTATAGTTATACTGACAGTTTTTCCATGACGTCTGGTTAGACTTTGCATTAGTGTATATCCCCTTACCATTTTTGCTACATCTTGGCTCATTATCAGTACTACCCTATTTCTTTTTAAATTTTCATTTCCAGAGTAAAACATTATAATTATTTGATTGCAAACATTCCATTCCTGTCTAGTTTAGCTCGCTCGCACCAAGTATTGCAATGTTTATATAATCCATTTCCTGTTTTATGATTTGTAACTTTCCCTGGCTCAGGTTTTCACATTCCACTTTCCTACTACCTGCACTGTGTAGCTGTGGACCTTCCTTTCACCTCTGTGCATGCCAGCAGTTGAAAGCCCCTTTGGCTTGAGTCCAGTTGCATCATTAGACACAATGCTACTTGTTGTTGTCCTCTGCTGTACCCCAGTGGCTGAGTGCTCTCCAACATGGGAGTCTCATTTTTCAGCACAATCACCTGCTTCATTTTTGGTTTCTCATCATAGTGTTTTTCAGGTAATCTGCACTCTACCATTCCCTTCTTCTACACATACCAAAAAGAATTAGCTAAAGTGCTACTGCCATTGTCTTTGAGAGATCCTCTACCACTGTGCCCCACTGCTGCTGCCCAGCAGCTGTTTGGCACATTTAGCCTGGCTCTTCAACAAAAGTCTGTCTGACATGGGAGACTCCACCAGTAGCACTTCAATTGTCAGCCTAGCTTCTTGCCTCATGGGAGTACATAGTCTCACAACCATGGAAAGGAACAAACATGTCTGCTCCTCTGGAATCAGATACCTCGGAAGACACAAAAAGCCAGGACTTTTAAGCATGTGTACAGTGTTTTCCATTCTCCACTAACAAACGAAAGCCAATTAGGGTACAATACAAGGGTTCAGCATAGAAAGCTTAACCATGCAGAGATCCTTTTATATCATATCATTTCATTAAGATTTTGGAACAAGGAAGTCAAGTCAATAAACTGAACATTTGCTACAGGTTATTATTACTGTTTTTAAAGGGGAAAAAAAACTGTCAGCACTAAATCAGAACCCCCAACCTGCTGGGCCCCTTTAGATGGACCCTGTGCCTCAGACATACTACTTGGTTAAAATCAAAATCCACAGAAGGATGCAGCAGAAGGGGATTCTGTTAGGGCTGCATACCAAACTACATCATTAGATCCTGGCCTAGATCAGCATTCATCCCCATTTTACAGATGGGTCACTAAAATGGGTAACAGCAAACTTATTAAGACCAACCAAATTAATCTGACACTGAGCTGAGGCTGGAGCTGGAGCTCTCTTGATTTCCATCTACCTGCTTAACCACAGGCCTATGAAAGCCTTCTTCTATAGAAATGTCTTTATATGGATGGAAGTTGCAGAATGACCACTATCTTCATGTACCCAGCAATGGTAACATCTCTTTTCTTCATTATGGTGTCCCCCCCCCCAAAAAAAAGTTCATTACATCCAGGAATAAAATGCAAACTTGATAACTTAGGGAGCATTTTTTGATGTGGCTGCCCAGACCAAAGAAGCAGCTTGACATGGAATGAAGAAATGCAACTAAAACAATTGAGAAGCAGAAGACAGTCTTTTTTTTAAAAAATACAAATGTTAGGGTTATAAATCACTGTATGCAGACAGTTTAAAAATGCTTGAAACAGAGCATTTGCCAAATGAACAAAACCAATTGCCCTAATTTCTAAAATGCATCTGGGTGACCCATGCCCTTTCATATGCTTTTGAACTGCAAATCCAATCATGTGTGACCACTGACTTTTCTGGTTAAGATGCTGAAGTCATGGGGTGTGTGTGGATGCAGGTTCCCCACTGTTGGTTTTAAAAGACCCTATAAGTAGGAAACACTGGGAAATACAACTTCCTTGACTCAGACACACAGAACAGGGTGCTGAAATGGCACTGAGTACCACCTGCAGCAAAATATTTCAAAAGGGAGGGATAGGTAGAAACGTATGGGGGAAAGGGGAGGGGACAACACTGCCTGCTGACATCAACTGTAGTTGGAAAAGTGTCCTTCTTGGATTATAATTTCCAGAATCCATCAACAAGCAACACTACTGGGTCAGATATTCTGGGAGCTGTAGTCCAAAAAGCAACATTTTTTGGAGATGCTGTCCAAAAAGATAAGATTAGCAAGATGTACACCCAAAAAGTGTGAAACCATCTGAAACTGGGATAGTTAACTACAATTCCATTTGAAAGTTATCCCCAAAAAATGAATGTTTTTATAGGACTGAGAGCACTCTGTCTGGAAATGTTCAGAGAAACTGTTCTGTTTCTCATGCAGTCAATACAGTTCGACCCCCGTTCCTGGACTAACCGCAGATACCAAAAAGCGTGGATAATAGAAAACCCTATTAAAATAAAGGACTTCTGGTAAAAACAAACTACAGAGTTGCCTTAGAGGACCTAGAAGATGCCTAAATAGGATGCCTCTCTAGGCATTTTCCAGCAGAACTCTGTGGTATGTGTTCTCTATTTTGTGTCCTGCAGATAACTGAAACCACAGATATTGGTTCCATGGATACAGGGATCTGACTATATATCAAACCTCACAAAGAACATTCTCTTTGTGGAGAACATCCATATTTTATTTTGTTTTATAAAAGTATGCACTGGGAAAAAACATTCTCTTTGTGGAGAACATCCATATTCTATTTTGTTTTATAAAAGTATGCACTGGGAAAAAATGTGACATGCAAAGGTGACAAGCCTGTTTTAAAAGATATGTCTTACAGGTACATTCATCAAACCACTGGGACTGCTTACTTCTGCCTGTTAAGCATGCCCTCAAAAGTAGCAAAACCTGGATTTGCTAATGTGAGAAACTGTTTCTAAATTTTCCCCAGCTAAGGTACAGCCATTTTAAGCAATGCACCAAGTGAGAGAGAAAGATTCTCATGTATATGAAGGATTGGAACGGTCTTCTTTATTCTAGTCATCCCCCCCCCAGGCCCCTAAAATTAAAATGTTCCTGAGAGCAAGTATGGTGTACTTGTTTGAGCACTGGACTTGACTTGGGAGATGTGGGTTCAAATTCCTACTGAGCCACAAAACTCACTGTGTGACCTTGGGCCAGTCACTCACTCTCTCAGCTTCGGCTACCTAACAGAATAATTGTGAGGATGGGTGTAGAAAGGAGGGGGGCCACACACACACACCTGCAGAAAGAAAAGTAACAAACAAAGGGAGGCCAAATCAAAAGGTCTCCCATGTAGCACTCTGGCAGCTAGCTAAAGAGATATTTATTCCACAATATTCCAAAACTCTTATTTAATCTTTTCCTTTTTCTTTTACACTATTTTTTTAAATGGACGTAAGCCATAATCTCACATCTAGAGGTGCAGGCTAGGCAAGACTTTCTAGCAGATTAACCTTTGCCACCTTTCCTCTCTACCCAGTGTCCTGTGTACCCATGTGTGAGCTCAACACACACGCACAATCAGCAAGTCCAACTCAGCTGGAAAACAAAGCTCTCCAAAACTGCTGACTCCACAGACTGGGGGGGGGGGGAAGGGAGGACCATGCATACATGTTGAGAAGCAAGTGTGCTAGAAAGTCTCTAACAAAAGGGACAGGGAGTGGGAATGGGGCAGAAATGGGAAGGTCAGGCTGCACAGCTGCAATTGCCAATCAGCTAGTTAAACTGTACATCTAGTTAAATTTTATTCCATTGTCACCAGACACTAAATCAAGCCAATCATAGCAAGGAACATAATTAGATTCCCAGCCAGTGTTGTTGTGTAATGGCTTCAGCTTCTAGAGAGGCTGTTGTAAAAAGTCTGATAATAAAACCACCATAGGTTGTTATTGCACTTCAGACACTGTTATCTTTTTATTACATCGTATCATGTTAATATGCTACTCCTCTAAAGCTTTTCTTGATCATCTCTACTTTAAACAGCCATTCTCCATCTATCAACCAACACAAGGATTTGCCTTGTCGAACCGTCCAAACGTCTAGGCCGGTATTGCTGGCAGTGACAGATATGGCTCTCCAGGGTTTCAGATAGGAACCTTTTTTGAACCCAACCTAGAGATGAATTAATGAATTCCATAAACTTAGGATAATAGGATAATAATTGCATACAACTTAGGATAAAACAATACAAAAAATGAACAATAGAATAATGACTGAAGATAAAACACAAGAGAGAAAAAAAAGACAAAAAAAAACAAACCCAACTGACACTCTTGATTGAACCTAGGACCTTGTGCGTGCAAAGCTCTGCTATTGAAATGCTCTATGGCGAGCATCTATTTCTTGTGTCCTTCCTTCACCAACCAGAGACAGATCTGAACAGATCTGATCTAAGATCAGAGCTCAGAACAGATAGTTTGGGGGACTACAAACAATCAAAATCCTGTTGGCTACACTGGCCATAGTATTCTGGGAGTTTTAGCCTCCAAAGTGACTTCTCAGAGGTCTGCTATGGATATTATATTTTCAAAAATGGGGAAAGCAGCCATTGTGTCTGTTTCTTTGTCCCAGGGTTCAAGAGTTTAACCTGAACTTCGGGGGAGCCTAATCAAACTGCCTGATCTAGCATCTAAGACAGGGCTTTCCAAACTTTGGTCTTCCAGGTGTTTTGGACTTCAGCTTCCAGAAGCCCAGCCAGCTTGACCAACAGTCAGGAATTCTGGGAGCTGAAGTCCAAAATATCTGGAGGACCACTGATCTAAGGGGTTGTCTAAACGAGAAGACTCATATAATGCCAACTGCTGTGCATTAATGCAAATTTGCAGCAGTGTTCATTTATCTCCATGGTCCTTTGGCAAAATTTGAAGGGCACATGCAGCCATGCCTATGAATCAAGAAGGTGGCCAAGTAAATTACAGTGCATTATTATTCTCCACTGGTTGTTGCTGCTGAAGTTTTTTTTTTTAATTGTAAATTGTGCACAAGTGTGATTTTCTGCTTAAAAAAGCTGTTTGGTCACCTCAGTGCATGATCGATAACATGAAACTCGAAAAAGACACTTCTGGCCAGCAAGCCTATCCCCCGCGCATGTCCAACCAATCCATTCTCTACTTCCTCCCTCACCAAGAATGCATAGCATCTCGAATTCGCTGTCCAGACATGTAATAATGTGCAAGCCCACGCATTATTCAAAAAACCTTGGGGAAAACCACAAAGGCTTTTTCCACACAGCAGATGGAGTTTTTGGGCTCCTCTCCTTCCAAATAGTGTGAATCTCATTCACAGCATGTTGGGACGAAAGATATTCTCCTCAAATTCTATGAGGAATATTTTCATCGTCTAAACAACCCCTAAATTAATCTCCAGCCTTGACAATATAGTCCCTTCCTAAGGAACTCATGACACTCTTCCGACAAAGTAACATTTGAACTTCAAACTGGATAGAGATGGGTTTGAATTTTCAATTTTTTTGTCTTTTCAAACTGAGAAGCAAATTTTATCTCTTCTTTTATTGCCTTTGTTGTTCCCAGTGAGCTCAGGCTGCTGCCTGATAACCTAATCTAACATTCTGCAAACCTTTCCTCCGCACCATCTCAAAACAACATGCAGACTTTGTGACTCTAATATTGTCACATCCCCTTCTGCATCCCCTGCATATTAAAAAAACAAACAAACACCACATCTTTGCCTGATGAAGAAACACATATATTTCAAAAGCTTGCAGAAAATTTTCCGTCTTTTTAAATATAGCTACTAATCCAAATGAGTTATGTCCTGCAAACTTTATGGCTTTCAGCACCAAGATAACACCCTCATCCCCATTATTTATGTAGCATTTTAGTCTGATGAAAAGTTCTGGAGAACTCAAAAGTTTGCCCTCTCTTTTGTAACATTTTTATCAGTCCTAATAAAAGCATCTTCCTACTATGGATTTTGAATTTGCTTTCTGGGAAACAAGGTTACCTTTACTTTTTAAACTGGGTTTAGGTTCCACTTGGTGGATCTTGGAGTTCTAGGTAGAAAACCAAAGGATATCCTTCAAACCAGAAGTCTGCCCACCCATCCCTGTTATACAATGCCCTAGTTTCTTTACCCCCTTAAGAAATTCACAACATCAACACCCTTGGCATAACTTCAGATTATTAATGAAGTCCTGATTTTTCAGACAGTTTACTCTAGATAATAAGCCCTCTAGATAATAAGCCCTTTCATCGTACTCATTCAGGATGTGTCTATGGGGCTGAAACAAGCAAGGGACATATTGATCCTGTTATGTGCTCACCTCCAATGTTTACTGTCTCCCACACATGACTAGCATTATGATTTGATTGTGTATTCCTATATGGCAGGGGGTTGGACTGGATAGCCCTTGCGGTCTCTTCCAACTCTATGATTCTATGTGGAGACAGCTAATCCAGAATGTATTTAAACACTTTGGGAACCCATTTTAAAAAATGCTATTATTATGCCATGAAGGCAACACACATAGAAAAGCAGACCAGAACTTGGAAGTTATTTTTTTTAGACTACAGTACAACTCTCAGAACTCCCCAGCTGGCATGGCTTATTTTGCTAGGCTTCACTATCCTCTCCCATCAAACCAATGTACCTCATTTTTCAGGTGTAAAAAACTGGCAAAAATGCTATTAAATCACTACCCACCTCAAAGGGTTAGCATGTTCACTTTAATAAGTGAACTTATCCTTGGCCTTCATCCACTGTTGAAGGCCAGTGATGGGGCCATGTTCCACCTACCAGTTGGTCACAGTATGACTGAAGGGGGGGTCATGCTATTAATGAGGCCACCATTCTTTTTTTCTGCTTACAAGGTTTGAGAGGGAAGACAACAAGGAAAATTGGGAGAAGGGAAGCAGACCTACATGGTCAAAAGAGAAAAGGATGTCCTGTGTTGGCATCAAAATGTGTTGGGAGTCTGAAAAGGACTGAAAAGGACTTCCACTCTGTTGGAAGAAACCTTAACTTAACCAAACAAATCATTTTACTCCTAAGTACTCCAATTCAAGTCAATGGACCAGCTCAGAGTAAGAGAATTATGACTGCATTCAAACACCTACAGAGATCAGCTGCAACCAAACAGGTCTCTCCCATCCTAATGCACACCTCTGACACAAAACAGCCAAGCCACATTTTTTTACCACTCTCCCTAGAATCCAGACAGACCTACCTTGATTTGAGGGCTTCCTTTTTAAAATAAAATAAATCCTTCTCTTTTTATTCTGTCTACTCTCAACACATACAGCTCAGCTCCAGTCACTTCCCATCGTTGGCGACTGTTGTGTTTGTAGTTCTAATGCTCCCTATTGCTTAATAAGTCCTGTGTCTGCCCACAGATATGTCATGTCATAGTCAATTCAGTATGATGTAACCTGTTTCTACACACAGAGAGAAATGTTGAAATACACACACAGTATGACTCCAGAAAGCAAGCAGGCAGAAGAACTAGATGGAGGACAAAAAATGGTGGAGTCACTGGAGAAGAACAAAAAAAATTAACCACTTGCCTTCTCTTGATGGCTGATTAACATAATCCTGCAGCTGCCACCACCCAACACAACAGCTGAAGCAAACATCTTTACCTTCTATACTAAGAAGCAAACACTACTTACAAATCTTGCAGCCTATTTTCTCAAGGCACCTGACACAAGCTATATAAATGTCTAATATTAATCAAGGTACAAATAGTTCGCTAGAATTTGGAAATAACTTGCTAGAATTAAAGCATTACCCTTACTTTGTTAAACAAAAATTCAAATAATGATTTCAAATACAGATAGACACACATACACAGAATAACATGCCAATGTCAAGCTTGTAAAATGTAGTCTAGGCAAGTTAACTGTTCAATGGATTTGTAATTGGTTGACCGGCCGAACCCAAAGGGTGCTCCTCAGTGACTCCTCTTTGTTTTGGAAAGATGTGACCAGTGGGGTGCCACAGGGTTCTGTCCTGGGGCCAGTGCTGTTCAACATCTTTATCAATGACTTGGATGAGGGAATTAGGGGCATACTTATCAAATTTGCAGATGACACCAAATTAGGAGGAGTAGCTAATACCCTGGAGGACAGGATCAAAATTCAAGATGACCTGGATAGACTGGAGAGCTGGGCCAAAGCTAACAAAATGAAATTCAATATGGAGAAATGTAAGGTACTACACTTACGGTGAAAAAATGAAATGCATATAGGATGGGGAAGACCTGGCTGAATGAGACTAAGTGCGAAAGGGATCTAGGAGTCCTAGTAGACCACAAGTTGAACATGAGTCAACAGTGTGATGCGGCAGCTAAAAAGGGCAATGCGATTTTGGGCTGTATCAATAGAAATATAGTGTCTAGATCAAGGGAAGTAATAGTGTCGCTCTATTCTGCCTTGGTCAGGCCTCACCTAGAATACTGTGTCCAGTTCTGGGCACCACAATTCAAAAAGAATATTGACAAATTGGAGCGTGTCCAGAGAAGGGCGACTAAAATGGTGAAAGGTCTGGAAACCATGCCTTATGAGGAAAGGCTTAGGGAGCTGGGTATGTTTAGCCTGGAAAAAAGACAGTTAAGAGGCGATATGATAGCCCTGTTTAAGTATTTGAAGGGGTGTCACGTTGAGGATGGAGCAAGCTTGTTTTCTGCTGCTCTAGAGACTGGAACATGGAGCAATGGATGCAAGCTCCAGGAACAGAGATTCCACCTCAACATTAGGAGGAACTTTTTGACAGTAAGAGCTGTTTGGCAGTGGAACACACTCCCTCAGAGCGTGGTGGGGTCTCCTTCCTTGAAGGTCTTTAAACAGAAGCTGGATGGCCATCTGTTGGTGATGCTTTGATCGTGATTTCCTGCGTGGCAGGGGGTTGGACTTGATGGCCCTCGTGGTCTCTTCCAACTCTGCAATTCTATGATTCTATGTAATTTCTGAGTAATCATTATCATTTTTCTCATGACTTTTATTCACTACCTTTGAGGGATGTAACTTTGGAGTTTGGGGACTTCTGTCAATAATTTAAATGTGTTATCTAATTTGATTATACAAATGCCTCTTTGTGTTGTGACATTAACAAATTGATTATCTTAACTATCTAGCATCAACGCTTTAGTATGAATAATATTTCCAAACTCTGTCACAGTGTAAATAGAGAAGGGAACTTGAAGGGAAACAGTGCACGTGCTTAGAATGCAAAAGAGCCAAGGTCTATTCCCAGGCACCTCCAGGTAAGGCTGGAACTCTCCTCTTACCAATTAAGTCAACAACACTGGGGTGGATGGACCAATGGTTGGCAGAAGGAATCATCCTATGCAAAAGAAACTAACTCTCCAATGGAAAAAAGAGAGTGTAACACCATTGCAGAAGAGAGAGAACCAGGAAGGAGATTGTTTGCCAGCTTGCTGCTTATACCATCTGCTCCCTGCTCAACTACTTGCAAATGAAACAAAATCCAAAATCCACAAAGAAGCAATACCTTTATCAGCCAGCCAAATGCAAAACGCATGTGGCTTCTTCATCAGGCAAGAGATGTTTAAAAAGAAAAAAAGAAAAGTGTTGGAGTCACAGGCCTACAATGCTGTTTCAGATGTGACTTGCGTTGTTATTCAGGTGAGGGGGTCTCATGCAGAGGTGCTTCCTGGTCATGTGGAGTTGAGACAACGGGCAGTAAAAATTTAAATCCTTTTGCAGCAGTGAGGCAACCTCTCTGGCATCCAGCATGTCCCTGTTACATTGTGAAGCCATGGCCACCTTTGTTAGGTAGAGATCATTGGATTTTTCAAGAAGTTTCTGTACTGCTGCATCTGGAAACAACTTTTAGATGCTGTATAGTTAAAACTAAACAATTATAGTCTGAGGTGTTTACCACACAGAGGTACGAAGGTGCAATGATTCCATCATGTAAATGTCGGATTCATGTCTGTTTTGCACCACATGCATCAGCCCATTCCAGAACAGAGGCAGAAGAACAAGTGAGTGTTGCACTTTTTGTGCACCACATTTGTGGGCTATGACCCTCCTTTCCATCATTTCCCCATTTATGCATCAATCTCCTCCTTCTCACGTCACTTCCTTGCGTGATTGTGCACATGAGCAATTTTGCAGATCTTGCTGTGTTCACGTTTGTATTTTGCGTGATCTTGCGATAATTCAGCCTCTGCCTGGTATTTCCATCAATTAGTGCATGCGTACTTAGCAGCATGTTTGGTGCTATTATATGACATACACTTTCAGGGCGCGCTATTTCCACGTTCAGTAGGCCCATCACTTGATTTCACTGATCAACTTTGTTGTTCTATGCTTCTTTAACATGCTGGGCAGAGCTGGCAAGGCAAGCCTATCTGTTTCCCACTTTTCCCTGTTTTACTGTTCATGCATACACAGTAAGGAATGCTGCAGAGCTTCAAGGGAGGCTGCACTGGTGGGAGCCTGGGATGGCTTCTTTTCCTGGGTTGCGAAGGCAGCTGGAGCCCAGGGCTTGCTTGGCTCCCTCCATTCTCTCCACCATCCCTCGCCTTGGCACATACATTCACTCCCCCCCCCCCGGTTTTTTGTTCCCCCCGCGTGGGCACGCACTCTCCCCCACCCATCCTCCCTCCCTCTGCCTTGCAGCTGGCTGAGCGTTGTGGTGGAGAGGGGCGTTGAAGGGGAGGGCAGGGAGGGGTCTTCTTCATCTCCCCGCTTCTCTTTGTGGGGGGGATGCTCCTCAGCCCACCCCAGTCTGTGGGGAGAGTCTGTGTCTGAGGGTAGGTGGGTGTCTGCAAGCAAGCGAGTGCACCTGAACGAGAGTGCGCGCTCCCCCCTTCCTCTCCCTCTCTCTTCCTGCAGCCATGTCAACCTTCCTTTCGGCTCCATCAGGCTTTGGGGCTCTGGGGGTTGGTGCAGAGCTTCTCCTGGGTCTCAACGAGATGGCCACCGGAAGTTGACTTGAGAAGACTGTAGGGGCAGAGTGCATACTGAGCAGCCTAGACACGCCCTCGTGTGATCACGTGATGAACAGTAGACGGAACAAGCATGCAATTTCGCACCACATGTGTTTTTCTTGTGGGAGTTTTGCGCAACTAGGGGCTACTGATGGGGAGAAATCATCAATTAGTTTTAGCGCACCAGAGATCAAACGGAGACAGAGGGAACACTGCATACATATGGCATCATGTGGGACGTGGAAATACAACCAAATACTGTAGCGCTTTCACAACGGAAAAGGTAAACCTTGTTTGGTAATCGCCTTGTTCAAAACCTTGTTTGGTAATCGCCTAAAAGAGAAGTTTTACCTTTGTTGGAGGTAAAACTGTGAATTAGTGCCTCTTTGCAGGACTGCAGCCAAACCAGCAGTCTCCAGCATTTCCCCAGTTGTATTGGGTCACCTACCTGGGCTGGGAGATAAAAGATGCTGGGGCTGCTGCTGCTAAAAAGGGGTGACCCCTTGGGGATGCAACTTCAGGGAGGCATGAGGGCAACAGCCTGTCCTACTGTTTTACAGAGGGGAGAATTACCTGCTTACTGATACCTTCCTGTTGGGATATGCAGCCAGTCATTTGGGAGAGGGAAGTGTTGGCAACAAAGCGAGGGGCTCAGGGGTTGGAATCCCCTCAAGGTTGTGGTGCTAGAGAATTTCAGCATCCACACTGAGGCACCCCTGTGGGAATAGCTCAGAACTTCATGGCTGCCCTAACAACTATGGATCAGTCTCAAATGGCATCTAGTCACAATCATGCTGCTGGGCACACTCTGGACCTTGTTTTCTGTGCTGGGTGGGATGGTGATCTAGGAATAGAGAAACCTTCTGTAGTTCCATTGTTTGGTTTGTCTCCTCAGCAGATGATTCATGCCAAACCCTGGTTGAACTCTAGAATGGGGAAATTATTAGGGCAGTGGTTCTTAACCTGTGGTCTGTGGACCCCCAGGGGTCAGCAATGTCCTCACAGGGGGCCTGTGAAGGCATGAAGGCTACTTGGCCCACCTCCTCCCTGCAGTGGGGCAGCCACGTGGCAGGAGCCAAGGCAAAAGCTGGATGGCTTGGCTGCACATTGCCATTTAATCCACTCCAGCCACAAACTTGCAGGAAGAAGGAAAGTCTTCCCTCCCCCTCCAGTGCCTCTGAGGGAAGGTTTAATGAATGGTGTAATTGTGTTGTTGTTGTTATTGTTGTTAGGGTCTTGGGGATCTGCAGCAACAAAAGATATTTAAAGGGGGTCCTTGGTATACAAAAGGTTAAGAGCCACTGGAGTAGAGTACTGGACAAGATCTACCCTTCTCACAGAGTGAAGCTAAAGCAGCCCCTTGTTCTCTAGGGAGCTGGCAGTGATGAAATGAATGAGATGGCTATTAGAGCGACCTTTTGGGTTAGAGCCTGTCTGAGCCACAGCAGGCAGGGGGAAAGCAAAAAAATCAAAAATAATGTTTCCCCCCTGCCAGCACTGCTTCTGCAAGGAGTTGTCCAGCAGGGTTGTTCCAAGTGCGTAAGGGTCTTTTACATCCTGGCCCACAAAAGACTCTGACCCACTCTTTACAGATAAAAACACTCAGATTTGTTCTGACTTGGACACTACAGCTGATGCCAGTCTGGTGGTGTAACTTTGGCCCCTGCTTGTCCACTGGTATTGAATACTTTTCTATCTGTACAAGCTGAGGATAACCTATGCTAAGAAAAAGTTCCCTGAACCCTGCTATATTGGATAATGATCAGCCAGTCTCCAACACTGCATTTTTGGGCAAGGTACTAGAGCCATGTGGTAGCCAACCAGCTCCAAGAATAAGATGGATTGTCTAGATCCATTTCAGTCTGGCTTCATGCCTAGTTATCAGATGGAAATGTGCTGGTCACTTTGGTAGATGATCTATGCCAGGAGATGGACAAGGGGAGTGTATCCCTCTTAAGTTCTGCTGGACTTCTCAGTAGTTTTCAATGCCATCAAGCTTCTGGACCACTACTCTGGGGTGGGACTTTGAGGTACTGTTCTACAGTGATTCTGTTGTTTTCTGGAAGGGAGAATCCAGAAAGTGGTGCTGGGGGATTCCTATTTGACTCCTTGGCTGTTGGTATCTGGGGTGTCCCAGGGCTCTGTGCAGTCTCCAGTTGTCTGGAGTTTCAGAGTCGTATGTCACCAATATGCTGAGGAGACCCAGCTCTATTTCTACTTTCCACCAAATTCCAAGGAAGCTGTGTCTGTGCTAAATTGGTGTCTGGCAGCAGTAAGGGACTGTGTGAAGATGAACAAATTGGAGATTAATCCAGGCAAGACAGAGGTGCTCCCGGTCAAATGAAAGGAAGATCAGGGAAAGGGATTCAGCCTGGATTTAATGGGGTTACACTTCTATTGAAGATGCAGGTTCATAGCTTGGATGTATTTCTGGATTCAACCCTGAGCCTGGAGGCCCAGGTTTCAGCACTGGCCAGGAGTGCATTTGCACAATTAAAGTTAATGTACCAGCTATGCCCTGGAAATGTCTGGTATAGTCATGCCTTAGTTCCATCCTGTTTGGATTACTGCTAGGTGTTCTATATGGGTCTGCTTTTGAAAAGTGCTCAAGAACTTAAGGCTGTAAAAGACTGTAGTCCCATAAAGTAACTGTTCCAAGCTGTTTTACCCACAGGTACAAACCCCATTTTCCTTGGGGTTAACACTTGCTTCCATGTTGCTCAGATACAACAAAAACCAGTTGAGTCAGCCACTGAGGTATCCCTTACTCCAACAAATATAAAAACCGTCTGGCAAGGAGCCCAAGGTTGTAGTTAGGTTTATGAAAATATGTGCTAAGTAATAATTAAGCCTTATTAAAACTAATTAACCTTACACCACATCCTCCTCTGGCTGCAATATTTCCACCAAAGGACAGGGCTATTGTTTCAGCTGGTCTAATCCCATAGGACTTGCTGCCATCACCCAATCAGAAACCGAAGCCTGCACATTTTAGCATGGAAAACCTGGCTCCATCTTCCCCTCCCACCAAGAAAAGCCAGAGCCAGTATCTGGTACACAGGTTAGCTAACAAGAGCCAGTGTGCTGACTAGGTAAAGTGATGATGCAGGAGAGCAAGCAATCATGCTTAGTCAGGAATTGGCAAAAGCATACCGGTACTTGATAAGCAAATGAGAAGAGATTAAGCAAATTACAAGCTGTGCTACAAAACAAGGTTATTCCAGCATCACAAACTCTTCCCAATCTCTTGAAGCCCTGGCAAGCAAAGCAGTGGAGCCAGCTCTTTTATGTCAAATGCGGTGCCTTTGTTTTTACAGATTACAGTTGTCACTCCATATCCACAGATATGGTATCCATGGATTTAAGTATTTATGGCTTGAAAATATTCTTAAAAAAATAATAATCCAAAAAGCAAACCTTGATTTTGCCATCTTATATAAGGGACACCATTTTACTATGCCACTGCATATAATGGGACTTGAAAGCCATGCCCTATGAGGAGCAGCTTTGGGAGCTGGGCATGTTTAGTCTGGAGAAGAGAAGGTTTAGAGGTGACATGATAGCCATGTTTAAATATTTGAAGGAATGTCATACTGAGGATGGGGCACGCTTATTTTCTGCTGCTCCAGAGACTAGGACATGGAGCAATGGGTTCAAACTACAGGAAAAGAGATTCCACCTAAACATTAGGAAGAACTTCCTGACAGGAAGAGTTGTTCATCAGCAGAATACACTGCCTTGGAGTGTGGTGGACTGTCCTTCTTTGGAGGGGTTTAAGTAGAGGCTGGATGGACATCAGTCGGGAATGCTTTTATTGTTTATTCCTGCATAGCAAGTGGTTGGACTGGATGGCCCTTGTGGTCTTTTCCAACTGTATGATTCTGTGATTCTGAGTATTCATGGATTTTGGTATCTACAGGGGGTCCTGGAACCAAACCCCAGCGAATATGAAGGGACAACTGTATAACATTTTTATCCTACTTTCCTGTTAACAATCCAAAAATTGGCTAAGTTTTAAATGAGATGCAGTGTCCAATTCAATCAGATCTTACAGCAGCCTCTCTTCAACCCAGCATCCTCCAGAATGGTTGAGCCACAGCTCCCACTATTCCCAGCAAGCATGCCCATAAACTGATGTGAATGGTAAGTACAGTCCAACCCATCTGGAGGATGCCATACTAGAGAGAGCTGCCCCACAGTAGAAACAATAACTATGACTCATGGGAACAAATTAATATAGGTAATTAATATAGACATGACAATTGTCTTACTGGACCCAAAGCATGCTAAGAACAACAGTCTTAGCCAGATACCTCACAGACACAACTGGACTGGACCAGACATCCACTTAGTCCAGCATCCTGTTTCCCACAGGGACAACCAAATGCTTCAAAGAATACTCACATGACCCTAGAGACAGATTATACCTGTCATGACTGAACAAACACTTTACTCAGACAGCAGGGGTACCTTCTACACAAAGAATGGGCTCTAGCCTTACCAACAAAAATGCCATGTGAAGTCATGTGCCAGAAACTTGGAAACTTATTTTTGAAAGTAATTCCCTGCTCTTACTTGTTATAATGGTTAAAAAGTAGTCCACTGTCATTACTTGCTGCAGTATTTCAGTAATTTGTGCTCCTTCTTCAATTCATGGCTTATTTTTATTCCATTCTTTTTTGCTACGGAGGACTAAAGATCTCCGCATGGTTTTAATATTTCTAAAATGTTAAACTGCTTAATAAGCTTTTAGAACATCATGTTTTACTATTTAAAATGTTAAATGTTTAATCAAATTTCATTGCAATCTAATAATAATAATAATAATAATAATAAATGTATATCTATCCCACCCCTCTGCAACGCAATCGGGGCGGCTTACAGTATAAAACTCCATAATTACATCAATACCCTAACCCACCCACCCCTTAAAATAATATTAAATTAGAAAAAATTAAAAAAACATACAATAATTAAAATAGAAGAGGAAAAAAAATTCAATGGCAGCTCAAAGGGGAAAAGACAGCCAAATCTTCGGGCTGGGATAGTTATTCAGGATAGAAAAGAACCGTCTGCCAGAAAAAATCCGTCTTGACAGCTTTTTTAAAGCTGTCTAAGGTGGCAATAAGACGGATCTCGTCTGGCAGGCCATTCCATAATCTGGGAGCAGCAGCAGAGAAGGCCCTCTGGGAGGTCATCGACAGCCTTGTTTTCATAGGTTGTAAAAGATTCCTCCCAGAGGACCGAAGCGCTTAAATTGGTAGCAGGGTCAATGAAGAATCTAATCAAGTTAGAAAATTTGTCTAGACAAATTCCTACATGATAAAAACACTGGGGCACATTTTAAAATAATGTACAGTGGGCCCTTGATATCTGCTGCAGTTTGGTTCCAGGGCCTGCCCATGGATACCAAAATCTGTATATGCTCAAGTCATATTGGTGTCCCTTATGTAGCATGAAAAAAATCAAGGTTTGCTTTTTTGGAATGTTGTTTAGAATGTTTTAAAGTCGTGGAAGGTTGAATCTGTGCAGGCAGAATCCATGGATATGGAGAACTGGCTGTAAAATGCATCCATGCTAATCTGTCCTCCACAAGGGGTCCCTAGATGGGGAGCAAACAGCAAGGAACTCAGTAATTTGTTAAAAACATGAGTTAATCAAAATGGCTGTGTGCGTGTGCGTTTAAGTATTTGCAAGTGGTCTAAACACTCCTTGTGACATGTTTGTTCAATTTAGAACCTGAAATGCTGTTAACTGATAAGTGACAGTAGCATTAAGCTCACCCAAGAGATTTCCCAGTAATTCTAAATGATCTGAACCAAAGAGAAGCTGGGGCTTGTCATCAACATAGATGCCCAGAGATCTTACAATATAAAATGGAATAAGAATATTTTAATGAAAAAAACTGATAAAACTTGAAAATGCTGTTTAAATGCCTCTGACAATACTTTTGCAAAGTAACACTGAAAGGTTAAGTAGAAAATGGTACTTTTTTTACCAGTAAAATGAGTTTGATCCTACACATTATGTTACATCTGAAATCTCATGGTCTTATGTCTTCATTATCAAGAAAACCTCATGTTTCAGTTAACCACAGGTCAACCCCCATATCCACGGATTCAGTATCCATAGTTTCACGTATGCACATCTGAAAAAAAATATGTTCTCTATAGGCATTTCTAGGTCCTCCCAGTGCAATTCTATAGTCAACTTCCAGTGTTTCACTGAAAATAATAGGCTTCCCTATTATCGTTTCAGGTGTCCATGGTGGATTTTGGAATGTATTCCCCGCAGACGCAGGGGTTGATGACCCATACTTAAAAATAACTGTGTCAAATCTTCCGGTTAGAATATTCCCCACTGACTACCTTTACCAGGTACGGAGGAGGTGAACTGCCTCTCCTGGAAACCTCCAATAGTTGCAGGGACACCCTGCTTTGTTTAACATCAAATACCTAGTTTTCCAAATCAGAATTGAACTTCTGGCCACTTCTGGTGGTTTTCTTGCTTTTTGGCACTTGCCTACCTTCTGATGTTGTGGTGGTAGGGGACACAGAAAATTTGTTTCTGGGCCTCTCAGAGTTACCCCTTCCCTATGCTAGATAACTAGGATGCTGGAGTATACACACTTAAATGCACCTTGTTGGCTCTCTAGATTTTCTCAATTTCCAAAGTTATGGGGTGAGGGTAGCCAAATTGGCCCCAACTCTATACAAAAAGGCCCAAAGGAACCCCATGAGCTGTGTGCCCCAAAAGCTTTCAGTGAAGAGGAGCAAATATGGTGCCCACACTTAAAGCCCTCACCATTCCAAAGAGAAGCTCAGTGGGTGCAAAATGCTGACTGACTCCTGGGGAGGGGAGCAGGAGCAGAAAAACACGAGGGGGGGATGGAATTAGGTATTGGGAAGTGGCACAACCAGGTGCGCTCCAAAGTGCAGCACTATATTTTCTGCCTATTTAGCCATACAGGAAAATTATGGAACCTCTTGGCCAAGAGTTGCACCCTCTGGTGGAAGCTAAGAAAACTTACATGTCATCCATGCTCTTACATTAGGCTGACCGTATGTACTGTTTTAAAGGGACAGTCCTGTTTTGTTCATATTTCCCAACCGTCCCGTTGTTTTCATAAAAATGTCAATTTTGTCCCGTTTTGGAAGTGTATGCTAGCTAAAATTTCTGTGCAAACAACAAGTGGGTGCAAACCGTGCAAATTAGCATGTGACCAGTGGGGTGCCACAGGGTTCTGTCCTGGGCCCAGTGCTATTCAACATCTTTATCAATGACTTAGATGAGGGAATTAGGGGCATACTTATCAAATTTGCAGATGACACCAAATTGGGAGGAGTAGCTAATACCCTAGAGGACAGGATCAAAATTCAGAATGACCTGGATAGACTGGAGAGCTGGGCCAAAGCTAACAAAATGAAATTCAATACGGAGAAATGTAAAGTACTGCATTTAGGGCGGAAAAATGAAATGCATAAATATAGGATGGGAGAGACCTGGCTGAATGAGACTACGTGCGAAAGGGATCTAGGAGTCCTAGTAGACCACAAGTTGAACATGAGCCAACAGTGTGATGCGGCAGCTAAAAAGGCCAATGCAATTTTGGGCTGTATCAATAGAAGTATAGTGTCTAGATCAAGGGAAGTAATAGTGCCACTCTATTCTGCCTTGGTCAGACCTCACTTAGAATACTGTGTCCAGTTCTGGGCACCACAATTCAGAAAGGATATTGACAAATTGGAGCCTGTCCAGAGAAGGGCAACTAAAATGGTGAAAGGTCTGGAAACAATGCCTTATGAGGAGAGACTTAGGGAGCTTGGTATGTTTAGCCTGGAAAAAAGACGGTTTAGAGGCGATATGATAGCCCTGTTTAAGTATTTGAAGGGATGTCACGCTGAGGATGGAGCAGGCTTGTTTTCTGCTGCTCCAGAGACTGGAACACGGAGCAATGGGTGCAAGCTCCAGGAACAGAGATTCCACCTCAACATGAGGAGGAACTTTTTGACAGTGAGAGCTGTTCGGCAGTGGAACACACTCCCTCGGAGCGTGGTGGGGTCTCCTTCCTTGGAGGTCTTTAAACAGAGGCTGGATGGCCATCTGTCGGGGATGCTTTGATTGTGATTTCCTGCGTGGCAGGGGGGTTGGACTGGATGGCCCTCGTGGTCTCTTCCAACTCTGCAATTCTATGATTCTATGATTCTATGATTCAAAGCAAAATTAGCCAGAAACTCCCAGCCAAACGCAGAGAAACGCACGTGCATGAAGCGCTCTCACCATTCCCGCCAAATACCCCCGGTTCCTTCGTACCGCCCAGGCTGGGGCCGCTGTTGGAGGCCATCCCCTGCTGTTGCCAGGAGCTCAGACCGCTCAGCGGTAGCAGAAGCAGGAGAGCAAGTACAGAGAGCATGCAGCCAGCCCTCTCCCCGCAGCTGCTGTTGGAGGGCAGAGCAGCGCTGGGCTTCAGCCCCCACTTGCCTCACCTTATATAGGGTAAGGAGGTCCTCTGTCTGATTCATCAGCCTCACCAGCCAGCACTGAACTGCAAATCTTCCTCTCACTCACACACACACACGGACCTTTTGTGCTCCTCATTTCCTTCCTCTAATTTCTCACCTGCCTTCTTTATTAATTTGCCAGATGGTCATTTGAAGCTCGTGTCATTACTAGTATGGACCCCCCCCCCTTACGTGTCTTGCGTACTACAGACTGTAAAACAATGGACTGGAGGAGCCACCAAAAAAGGCACGGGAGAAGGAGCATCATTCCCAGCCCCAGAGGGGCTTGCCTTTGCCTTCCCTGGCTGGGCTGCTCTTCCTCACGCGCCTCTCCCCCAAGGAAAGGCACGGGAGAAGGGGTATCCCAGCCCCAGAGTGACTTGCCTGCCAGATGAACCCACCCCATCGCTTTAACTGCAGCCTGAGATGATGAACCTCTTCCGTCCCTTTAACTGCAGCCCGGCAGAAGAGGTTCATCTTGAAATTTGGGGAATGAAGGACAGTTTCACTGGGGGGTGGGGGAGGCAGAATTCTTATTTGAGTGGCAACACCCTCATTTTGCCCCTTCCCAACACCCCAGCTAAGGACTGAAGCAAGGTTTTTAGCTCAGTCTCAGGTGTTACCCTAGCCCAACCTTCCAAAAGAACTATACTGTACTACACTTTCCATTTTTTAAAGCAGAGCCTGACATTTTATTTGTACAGATGCAAGGCAAGTGTTTTAATTCTATCTCTAGTTTAGGCTTCCGGTGGTGTAGGCGACGGAGGAGGGGAGGATTTGCGGAGCTCGCGAAACTCCGCTGCCTGGTTTGGGGGAGAAACCCCCGTCACAAAGGAAAACAGGGGGACTAATTCACCCTAGGTAAGGACGATCGGAGGAGATGTTGAACAACCCCGACTTTGACCCCCGGTGAGTGGAAAAAGTGGGAGGAAAACAACTAACAGCAAAGACGTGCCGTGGAAGAGTCGAAGAGGGCGGCAACCATTCCCCCCCCAATGCGGGACCGCTGCAATTTGCAGCACAACCGTCGCCACCACTTTTTTTAAATGACAGTTTATGATATAAGAAAATAAATAATCTTCGCTATCCAAGTGAGAAAAGTTCCCAAATTAACTGCTGTTTCTTTAGATCACTGGGGAAATTGAGGAATATATCCCGGATAGACTGTGAACTACGTTCCCTTTAACGGGGAAATTTTGCTTACTAAGACCAGGAAGAAGCCTAATTATTTCCAGAAGACCGTGACTGTTCTCTGTATGGTTTACATAATAGAAGAACTTGGAGAGACTTAACTTGGAGAAATTTTAGAGATTAAGCTTCGAGGCTTTGTGGTAAGGAGCCAACTAAAAGTGCAAAAAGAAAAAAATCACTTAAAAAGTAACGGAAGCTTTCATAAACTCATCAATGTAACAATTAGATAGGAAAGAGAAAGCAACATAGTTTCACGTTAGATTTATAATTTGAAAAAGAATACCTAGAGACTTATAAATTTGCAGAAAAAAAGAAATAAAGAAGCAAAGACAAAGCTGAAAAGGAAACATTATTAGAAGGAGTACAGAAAGGCTTCGGACTTAATGTGAAGAAGAAGAGAAAGGGGAAAGAAGGGAGAGAAAATATATATACTTTCAACATTGCAAATAACTTGTAAGCTTGTGATTACTCCTGATGTTTTTGGACTCTTGGACAAGATAAGTTAAATTAATGTTATGTAAAAATTAAACTTGCATAGGTGTATAGACATATAGCTTAAAAGCCATAAGAAGGGGGAGGGAAAAGGTATTTTCCTTTGGCTTTCTTTGACTTTTACTCTTTCTCTCTTGTTCCTTTTTCTTTTTCTTTTTTTTCTCTCTGCTTTCTCCCCTACTGCTAACTCCCCTCAAGTTTTGCTTCCTCCTCATTTTTTTCTTTCTTATTTTCTTTATATGTCGTGTTAGAAGAAGAGTTGATAATATTGATTAAAATTTACTTGGAATTGTCTTGGAAAATACGGCAAAGGAACTTTGACATTGTCAAGAGAATTATAGCAGGGAACATAATAATACTGTTAAAATCGATGCTATATGGTATGTATAGGGGGAAGAGGTAGAAACTGTGGTGGAGATTAAGAATATCAATATAACAAATATTACTGAATACATAGGTAATATATGATACCAACAAAAAAGTGGGAGAGTTGAAGAGGAGAAATATAAAGGTTGAAATAAGATATAAAAGTAAGAAGTAAATAAAAGAGGATAGAAATAGAAGGAATAAGTAGAAAAAAGGTATTAAGTTGAGGTTGGATATGCCTACTACTAGGAAAAATCTTGCTCAAGGCCAAAACCAATCTCAATCAGCTAGAAGACCATCATTAGAGATGGCAACAAAGATTACAGACACTAACCAATTGTTATTAAGTGAATTCAAGAAACTAAGTAATGGAATAAAAGTAGAAATGAAAGATATGAAAGAAGAAACTAACCAGGATATTCAGAAACAATTGGACAAATTTGGTAATAAATTAGAAGAAGCAACTAAAGACATAGCAAAGATAAGTTCAGAACTTCAGGCTATACAAGACAAAACAAAAAACTTGGAAAGTAAAACAAAGGAATTGGAGTCAAAAATAGAATATGAAAGTACATTAAGGACGGTACAAGAAATAAAAGTGAGATCAAAATGTATAAAATTGAGAGGTTTAGAAGAACAGAAAAATGAAGATCTCCTAACTAGGTTGATCCCGGTATTAGCAGAATATATAGGTTGGTCGTCGGAACAGCTAGATGTGGAGGTGGACAAATTATATCGAATTAACTCGTGGATAGCGAAAAAAAAAGAAGCTACTGCGGGATATTGTAATCTACTTTACAAGAGAGAGAGTTAAAGACATTATTATACAAGAAAGTTATAAAAGAGACTTGAAAATAGAAGGGAAGGATATTAAAATATTTAAGAATATCCCCCTCCAAATATTAAAAAAAGACAAGAATATAAATCCCTGACCCAGCTACTAAAGATGGAAAACATCCCTTATAAGTGGAACAGAATTGAAGGTGTCTCTTTTACGTATAGATACAAAAACTATATAATTAATACACCAGCTAAGGCAAAAGAATTTTTAAGTAAGATCAAGAAGCAGCAGATAGAGAGAATAAGGAAGATAGAAGCAAAAGCAATAATACAGAAATGAGTCCAAAACAAGAGAGTCCAAAAGAATAAAGAAAGAGAAGGGAATTAGATAAAGGAAACCAGGAAGAGAGAGAAGATATCATAGAAACAAGTCAGAAATTAGAAACAGGTCAACTAAAAATGATAAGATCCAGGATAGATAAGGAAATTAAAGGAAGGGATGGACAAACTTCTGGAATAAGTGATGAGGAAGACAGACTAACATTAGAAGAAGAAAGAGAAATGCTAAGAAACGAATCAAATTCAGAAGAAAGCGAAGGAGAAGAGACAGGAGACGAGGAAGAGATAGGAGAAAGAGATGAAAGCGAAGAGATCGGAGATATATAAACAGACTTAAATA
This sequence comes from Gambelia wislizenii, assembly GCA_030847615.1. Taxonomy (NCBI): domain Eukaryota; kingdom Metazoa; phylum Chordata; class Lepidosauria; order Squamata; family Crotaphytidae; genus Gambelia; species Gambelia wislizenii. The sequence continues at coordinate 16,644,716 of JAUMIR010000010.1, read as the reverse complement.
AAGGAAGGAAAGGAAAGAAGGGAGAGGGAGGGGAAAAGAGACAAGGGAAATTATGACGAAGAATAAGATATTAACATGGAATGTAAAGGGGCTGAATAGTCCGGGAAAGAGGAAGAAGGTTTTTCGACATTTAGAGAAATTAAAAGCAGACATTATTACATTACAAGAAACACATATAAAAGAACAAGACATAAGATTATTAAAAAATCCCAAACTCAGAGAACTTTACTCAACAAAATTTGAGGAAAAAAAAGAGAGGGGTGGCGATATATGTCGGAAAGCAATATGTATCTAGGGAAGTGTTTTGTGATAAAAAAGGACGATATTTGGGTGTAGAAATTAGACTATTTGACAAGATTATATTATTGGTTGGTATCTATGCTCCACAAGAAAATAAAAATAACTTTTTTCAAGAATTGTCAAAGGTCATCTCAGAACCAGAATATGAAAGATATATAATAGCAGGAGACTGGAATGCAGTTTCCGATGCAGGGATAGATAGATCAGCTAGATCGGTAAAAAAAGTGAAACAAGGTAATCTGCCCAAATCTGCAAAAGAACTAATAGAAAATCTGGCAATGGTGGATGTATGGAGACAATCACATAAAACTGAAAGAGATTACACATACTATTCCGACCGACACCAGATTTCAAAAACACTACAAAAGGAAGTAGCGAATGCAGATATATTACCAAAAATAATCTCAGATCATGCACCCTTGACAATGGAATTAGGAAAGAGAAAAACACCTTTCTATTGGAAATTAAATGATATATTGTTGAAAAAAGACAAAAATATAGAACATACTAGAAATATTATAAAACAGTACTTTATAGATAATATAGACAAAGAAACAACGGTAGATATAGTATGGGACGCGGGGAAAGCGGTGATTCGAGGGGAACTACTAAAACAAGAAGTAGAATATAAAAGAGAAAAGAATAAAAAAGGTAATAAAATACTGACAGAAATAACGAAAAAAGAAAAAGAGCTCAAATTAAATCCGAAAAATGAGAAATTGGAAAGAGAACTAAAAATACTAAAAAAAACAATTAGATATTGAAATGAAAACCGAACTAGGCCAAAAATTGAAATTTGCTCAACAAAGATATTTTGAACATGCAAATAAGCCAGGAAAGTGGCTAGCATGGAAAATAAGAAAAGAAAGAGAGAAAAAACTAATAACAGAAATAAAACTTAATGAAGAGAGATTTGTTAAACAAGAGGATATTATAAATAGTTTTTATACTTATTTTCGCGAGATTTATAAGGAACATTTAAATACAGAAGAAATGCATGGAAAGGTCAGAAATTACTTAGAAAAAGAAAACATACCCCAGATAACAGAAGCTCAAAGACAAGTGTTAAATGAACCAATCGCTATAAATGAGATTAGAGAGGCAATAAGAAAATTGAAATGCGGGAAGGCACCAGAGCCGGACAGATTCTCGGTACTCTATTACAAAACGTTTATGGAGGAGTTGATAAATCCTTTACATAAGCTATTCAATAGTATTAATCAAATGAATTGTCCAGTAACGTGGAAAAAAGCTGACATTGTGCTTATACCAAAGGAGGGAAAAGACCCAACACAAGTATCGAATTATCGACCAATATCTTTGTTATATATTGACTATAAGATCTTCACAAACATTTTGGCTGAAAGGTTAAAAAAAATACTAGTCTCATGGATAGATGAGGACCAAAATGGCTTTCTCCTGAATAGAGATACAAAAAACAATTTAAGAACTTTATTAAATGTAATAGAATTCTACAAAAAACATAATGAGAAGAAACTTGTGATGATATTCGTAGATGCCGAGAAAGCATTTGATAATATCAATTGGGAATTTATGAGGATGGTTCTGGAAAATATGGAAATTGGTAGTAGATACTTGGATTGGATCAAAAAAAATTATAATAACCAAGAAGCACAAATAATAATTAACGGGGAGAAATCAAAAATATGTCCAATAAAGAGAAGTACGCGTCAAGAGTGTCCCCTTTTCCCGCTATTGTTTATCACAGTATTAGAGGTACTATGTAGAAAAATCAGGTCAAATCAGCAAATAAAAGGGATTAAGATCCAAGATTTTCACTATAAATACAAAGCATTTGCTGACGACCTGGTTTTCTTCTTAGATAATCCATCTGAAAGCATTGAAAAGTTAATTAAAACCATTGAAGATTATGGGGAACTAGTGGGGTTAAAAATAAATAGAGAAAAAACTATAATAATTACAAAGAATATAAATAAAAAGGAGAAACAACAACTTGAAAATATAACGGGGTTCAAAGTAGAAAATAAAACAAGATATTTGGGGATAAATATAACAAATAAAAATATAAACCTATATGAGAATAACTATATAAGAACCTGGAAGAAGATAAAAGAAGAACTTGTGAGATGGAATAAACTGGAGATATCATGGTTGGGCAGAATGGCTACGATAAAGATGATGGTGCTTCCAAAGTTGTTATATTTATTCCAAAATATCCCAATACTAAGTAACGAGAAATTTTTTTGATAAGGTCAATAAAGACTTGAGCAAATTTATTTGGATGAATAAGAAACCTAGAATCAATAGGAAAATACTCTATGATTCTAAAGAGAGAGGAGGCCTAAGTCTCCCAGATCTTAGAAGTTATTACCATGCTAGCTGCATACTATGGATTAAAGAATGGTTGACATTGAAGAACACAAGACTTTTGCAGCTAGAAGGTTTCAATTTGCACTTTGGATGGCATGCCTATGTTTGGTACAATAAAGCTAAGATTCATAAAGAATTTACACATCACTTTATTAGGCGAACCCTTCTAAGAATATGGTTGAGATACAAGAAAAAATTCTATCAAAAGATACCAGTATGGCTGTCCACCCATGAGGCATTCCATAAGAAAGAGAATTTGTTTAGAGATAGATGGTTAACCTATAAAGATTTATTGAAAAAAATAGGAGGAGTTTACATTATGAAATCTCAGGAGGAGTTAACAAAGGAAAATATATGTTGCCATTGGTTTCTTTTTAAGACAAATATTTGAAAAATTTAAAAAGGACTCCAAATCGGAAGGAACTGAAGAGGAAATGTTAGAATTGGACAAAATACTTTGGGGAAGAAAAGATAATATGTTATCCAAGATTTACAAATTAGTCCTAAAAGTGAATCTAGAACAAGAAACAATAAAACCATACATGATAGCATGGGCCTGAAACATTAAGAGACCAATAACCCTAGAAGAATGGGAAAATTCCTGGACAAAAAATATCGGATTTACTAGAAGCTATAGATTAAAGGAGAATTACTATAAATCCATCTTCAGATGGTATTTGACACCTGAGAAGATTGCAAAAATATATAAAAACTCATCAAATCTATGTTGGAAATGTAACAAAGAAGTGGGCACATACTATCATGTATGGTGGGATTGTAGTAAGACTAAAAAAATTTGGAAGAAGAGCCACAATATTATCTGTAATTGTTTGAAGCTAGATTTTCAGTGTATACCAGAGATCTATTTATTGAATATGCTACAAGGAATAAATAACCAAGATTTGAAAAAATATTGGAAAATCATATTGTATATGATAGCGGCTGCTAGGATGCTTTTTGCAAAATATTGGAAAAATCAAGAGATGCCTCAAATTGAAGAATGGGTGTTACGACTTTATGAAATGTATGAAATGGACAAATTAACGATCATATTAGATGAAAACAAAACTCAGAAGAACTGTGAAGACTGGAAGATGTTGATACCCCTGTGGAAAAAAACAGGGGGGAATTAGCAATAATAAGCATTGAATAATCTATTTATAGAAAAAGTGAAAAGGATAAGAAACAGAAACTTTTTTTATTTAAATAGACAAGGAAAGGGGAAGAGAAGAATTATGAACTAAACACACTTGAATAGATGGAAGAAGAAGTATGGAAGTCTTTTTGGTATATATGTTATGTATGTTATAGATTACATGTACTACTGCTGAGATTGAATTGTGTTTGCATGTCTATTATATGTTTATGGTTTTGTCTTTGTCTAAATATTTTATGCAATAAATTTTTTTTTTTTTAAAAAAATCTATCTCTAGTTTAGCTTGTGCAAAATCAAACTGGCCTTCAGTGACTACTAGGGAAAAGGCCGAGGTTGCTGCCTGGAAGCCCCAGTGCATATATTACTCACCAAAAATCACTCTGTAGGGATACTTCCTAAGAAAATATGCAGCGGGTTGCAGCCTGAGTACATTTTAAAGGTGCTTCTAAGAAGCCTTTGATCATGTACTGGATGTTTTTTTTAAAAAGTCACAAAATGTTATGGACAGTGTCCACTTGATACCATCTTCTAGCATTTCTGTGGTCCCCCCCCATCACTTCTCATCCTTTTCTAACTTTTTTCCTGCTGGGGGGGGCACTATGACACACTGTAGAAATAATCCAGTTTGACACTGCTTTAACTGCCATGGCTCAATGCTATAACATTCTGGGATTTGTAGTTTTGTGAAATATTAGCTTTCTCTGTCAGAGAGCTCACAACAAACTAGAAATCTCAGGATTCCATAGGGTGGAGCCATGATAGTTAAAGTGTTGTTAAACTTCATTATTTCTGTATTCATGTATAAGAAGAAAAAGAATTGACAAAAAAATCAACCCCCAAAACCTGATCCAACTTATACAGAGGTCAATGTAAGTACCTTTCTTCATCACCACACCGTTTCTGGCCTTTTGCAATGCCTGGGCAGAAAAATGGTCGCAGCGGCAGTGGCTCTTTGGTGCTCCCCTGCCATGGCAAAGAGACTAGAGAGGGTAAGTGCTCCTTTAGGCTTTCCTGGGATAGACTAGCTCTCAAGGCAAGAGCTTTGTCCATCTAGAGAGAACCTAAAAGAAGCACCAACCCGCTCTACTCACTACAGTGGTCTTTTGGAATGCCTGGGCAGGAAAATGGCAGTGGTGAAGGCTCTTTGGCGCTTCCCTGCCACAGCTGAGAAGCGACACCCTCTATTCTCAACTGGAGTGGGGAAGTACCAATGAGCCACCACCGCCACCATTTTCCCACCCAGGCATTTCAAAAGGCTGAACACAACAATCACCAGCACCATGCTATTCTAATTCTGTTGAACCTTTTTTGAGTGTTATGCTTTGCCTCACTCCCCAACTTCCATTTTAAAACAGAGGTGGGAAAACTTTGGACCTCCACATGCTCTCAGACTCCATCTCCTATCAACCCCCCAGCCAGCATGGCCAATGACTGGCAATGCTGGAAGCGGGAGTCCAACAGAATCTGAAGGAGTGCCACATGTCCAGCCCTGATTTAAGAGCTTCAAAATCAATTCTGTTTTTCCACAATAAAGTACCTTGAGGCCTTGAATCTCTAGCCCACCCTTACTTTTTCTGCTAGAAAAAAAATGCCTTCATTGCTTATTTAACACAGAGCACTGTTTTAGGTTTATTCTACCAGAATTCTCCCTAAAGCATGACTACTTTCCAAAATGGTTAACTTTTTATGTTCTAGTTTTTTTATTTGTTACAACAGGGATAGAAAGCAGATCAGAAGATCTCTTGATTTGGATGATTTGCAGTACAGTTGTCCCTTCACATTCGCTAGGGTTTGGTTCCAGGACCCCCCGTGAATACCCAAATCTGTGAATACTAAAGTCCCATTATATGTAATGGCACAGCAAAATGGTGTCCCTTATATAAGATGGCAAAATCAAGGTTTGCTATTAGGATTATTATTTTTTAAAGAATATTTTCAAGCCGTGAATACTCAAATCCATGAATGTCAAATCCGTGAATGTTGAGGGACAACTGTACATCTGCAACGATTTCTAACTCCAGATTGTTCAACAAAATGAAACACATACTCCTGCTTGTAATTAGGCTGCTGATATGAATAAAGCTTGGGGTAATAACTTGGTTGTGTGGAACAATCGAGAGCTGCATTCATTTCTAGTGCTCAAAATAATACTTAGAATTATTTAATTTTACGTTCATGACTTTTACACGGAATGTCGTGGAATCTCCTTCTTTTGAGGTTTTAAACAGAGACTGGATGGCCATCTGTTGGAAATGCTTTGATTTTGTATTCCTGCAGGGCAGGGGATTGGACTAGATGGCCTCTATGATTCTACACCAGGTTCTGATTGGTGGATCTCAGTTTCAATAAAAAACAAAAAGAAATCTGATAGGCCTGACTTCTACTAACCCCCAAATTATAATATTCTGGAAATACATGGCAAAATTACTTTAGAGTGTTAGTCATCAAACACACTAGCACCACTGAAATCTCATGGAAGTTGTCAGAATTTCACTTTTTCTTCTACTCAACCATGGTGTGTGTGTGTGTGTGTGTGTGTGCCTTCAAGCTACCTTTCAACTTACAGCAACCTCATGAATTTCATAGGGTTCTCTTAGGAAAGGAATACTCAGAGGTGGTTTGCCGTTGCCTATCTCTGAAATGTAGCTGAAAGCACCTGCTTTTCCTTGGTGGTCCCTCATCCAAGTACTAACCAGGATTGATCCTGTTTAGCTTCCAAGATCAGAAGTGATCTAATGTCTTTATGGTATTTAGGCTTTGCCTCTCAATCATGCTACTCAGCATTAATTAAATCAATCTCATTTTACCACCCCTTTCATAACCACACAGTGACAAAGGCAAGTAAGGGACTGATATAAGTGAGTTAAGCCAGGGGTAGAGAAGTTTTTATCCTCACATTTTGGATGACAATTACCACAATTCCTTACTATTGGACATGATGGGAGTTGAAGAAGACATATTTGGAGAGCCAACAGTTCTCCATGCAACATGAAATGGATCCTTCACCTTAATATTACTATAATGTTTCAGGGACAATTTGTATTGTTGTTGTTAATTGCCATCAAGTCAACTTCAACTTATAGCAACCCTATGAATGAGAGACCTCCAAATCACCCTGTCATCAACAGCCCTGCTCAGGTCTTGCAGACTCAGGGCTGTGGCTTCCTTGATGGAGGGCCTTACCGCATTCCGAAGAAAAGCGGCAAGGGAGCAGGAACGTTCCATTTTCTGCACTGCCTTACTGCATGACGTTGTCATTCTTCTGGCATTCTTTCACTCTGGTCCTGTAGGGGACTGAGGTAAAACCACATCTTTTTCCTAACAGGTTTTTCTGGTTAGCAAAAAGATGTGGTTTTATCTCGGTCCCCCATGGGACCAGAATGAAAAAACAACAATGTCATGCAGTAAGGCAACGTGACAGATGGACCATTCCTCCTTTCTTGCCACTTTTCTTCAGAGTGTGGAAAGGCTCTGAATTATCCATCTGTACTGTGGTCTTCCTCTTTTCTTACTGCCTTGTACCTTACCAAGCATTATTGTCTTTTCTAGTGAGTCATGTCTTCTCATGATACATCCAAATCATGATACATTCAAATTGCTTACCTTTACATATCTGATCTGTAACAACATTCTACAAGTGCCCAATGCTCACAAAGCTGTTACGGGACACTTCATTATATAAGAAGTGTCCTGTGCTCACTGAGTTATTCTCAAACATGAAAAAGAGATCCATCCCCAACAGCCAGGAAAATAATGTGATCACAGCCAATTAAACAAAAGAAAACTGTCCCTTTGCTCCTCTGATTCACCACTGTGCCAAGGCATCCTGCTCCTTCAAAAGAACATCCTTTCTCCCTTGCTCTCCTCAACCTAGACCGGTGATGGCGAACCTATGACACGCGGCTAGGTCGCTCCCCCCTCCCTCCCCTGCCCAGAACCTCATCACCCTCCCTAAAGTGGCGATCGGGGTTTCAAGGCCCCGGTCGCCATTTTAGGGAGGCGGGGTGGGGAGGGACTGAAAGTGGCGGGTGGGGCTACGAAGCCCTGGTCGCCACTGGGAGGGTGGCTAACATAGAAAGGCACTTGGGCTTGTAATTTTTTTTTTTAATTGTACTGTATATGTATTTTATGTATTTCTTCTTTTCCTTTTTCTATCCCCCCCCCTCCTTGGTTGCCTCACCATGTTGCATTAAAAACAAAGAGACACTAAGTTCCTCAGGGCAAAGAGCTTTCCTCTTAAACTCTGTGAATCACCACACACAATAATGGCAACATTTAGTCAACAACCTTTTTTCCTTCATCATTCTCTAGTATAGGCAGTGCCATGCAGCAGGAGGAGACAATTATGTTGTTTGTCTACAGTTCCCACCAGCACTAGCCAATGCAGCCAATAGGCATTTCAGTCCAAAAAACTATAGTGCCATATTTGCCTATCCTTACCACAGAGCATGACACTTCATCACCCACCCTTCATGAAAGAATTGCACTGGCTCCCAATTTGTTTCACAACCCCCCAGATAAGCTTTTAAAGCTCTAACACAGGCGTGGAAATTATGTAGCTCTCTAGATTCTGTTAAAGTGCAGGTCCCAGGATCCTCCTTCAATGGCTATGCTGGCTATGACTGATGAAAACTGCAGTCCAACAACAGCTGGAGGGCTGCACAGTTCCTACACCTGCTTTAACTAATCTGAGTCCAAAATACTTTTCTGTAGCACTTACAGTAGCACTTTTTCCAGACATAGTGAGGCTAATGCAAGAACATCAGCAAGAAGAGGCATCACTCCTGGTAGTGAAAGACCTTCAGGGGTAGAGCAGGCAACCTTGAGAGTACCACCGCAAGGAACAGCAGCTGCGAAGCCTCGGCGGAGGCGTGTGGTGGTGGTGGGGGACTCCTTGCTGCGGGGTACAGAAGCAGTGGTTTGTGGGACTGACAAGATGACTTGGCAGGTGTGTTGTCTCCCTGGGGCAAAGATCTGTGATGTGACCGAGAGGCTGACAAGACTCGTCAAGCCTACGGATCATTACCCCTTCCTTTTGGTCCATTTGGGAACCAATGATACTGCAAGGCACAGCTTTCCCAAGATCAGAAGAGATTATGAGGCTCTGGGGAGGAAGCTGAAAGAAATGGACGCACAGGCTGTCATCTCATCTCTTCTGCCAGTTGAAGGGCATGGTCCAAGAAGGGAGAGGAAAATAGCCGACATAAACAACTGGCTCTGTAGATGGTGTCGCCGAGAACAAATTGGATTCTTGGATCATGGACTGCGCTTCCATGCGGGGGGACTTCTGGCAAGAGATGGGGTGCAGCTTACAACATTTGGAAGAAACATTTTTGCCAACAGTCTCAAGAATTTGATCAGGAGGGCTTTAAACTGAGTCAAATGGGGGAGGGAGACAGTATTCTGGAAGGCAAAAGGGCTGGAGAAAATAGTCAAACTGTCATAGAGGGAACAAGGCAAACAGCGCAAGGACCCAACAGTGGGAGGCAAAAAAACTTGCACAGGGAGCAAGTAAAGGGAACACATGGTCTTAGATGTCTCTACACTAATGCACAGAGCATGGGAAATAAGCAAGATGAACTTGAACTCCTCACACTACAAAACAAATATGATATAATAGGCATTACTGAAATCTGGTGGGATGAGTCACATGATTGGAATGTAGGAATAGAGGGGTATAACCTTTATAGGAGAAACAGGCCAAACAGGAAAGGAGGAGTAATAGCATTATATGTCAGGGATATTTACACCAGTGAAGTGATCCATGACATCAATACTGGAAGCCAGGTGGAGAGCATCTGGAGAAAAATTAAAGGGGAGGGAAACAACAGGGATGTTATTCTGGGACTCTACTACAGACCCCCAAATCAGACGGAGGAATTGGATGATGCCATTCTAGAACAGATGAACACACACGCAGAAAGGAGAGATGTAGTAGTGATGGGAGACTTCAACTATCCTGATATTTGCTGGAAATCTAACTCAACCAAAACTTCAAGGTCTAGCAAATTCCTTACTTGCCTGGAAGACAATTTCGTGGTCCAAAAGGTGGAAGAGGCAACAAGGAGGTCAGCTATTTTAGATCTGATCATAACCAACAGGGATGACCTGGTTAATGGTGGGATCCTTCGGTGAGAGTGATCATGTTCTCCTGGAGTTTGTTATACAATGGAAAGGAGAAGCCTAGCATAGTCAGACACACACTGTAGAATTTAGGAGAGCTGATTTCAATAAACTCAGGGAAATACTGGGGGTGATTCCATGGTCAGGAATACTAAAAGAGAAGAGACCTCAAGACGGATGGGACTTTCTCAAAAGGGAGATACTGAAGGCACAATTTCAAACAGTACCATTGAGGAAGAAAAATGGGAGGTGTCTCAAGAAACCAGGACGGATGACTAAAGAACTTTCAACGGAGCTAAGTTTTAAACGGAACATGTATAGGAAATGGAAAAAGGAGGAAATCACCAAAGAAGAATTCAAACAGATAGCAAACACGTGTAGGAGTAAAGTCAGAAAAGCTAAAGCGCAGAATGAGCTCAGGCTTGCTAGGGAGGTTAAGAACAATAAAAAGGGTTTTTTGGGTATATCCGCAGCAAAAGGAGGAAGAAGGAAATGATAGGGCCACTACGTGGAGAAGATGGCAAAATGCTAACAGGGGACAGAGAACAGGCAGAATTACTCAACACCTTCTTTGCCTCAGTGTTTTCAGAAAAGGAAAAGGAGGACCAACCTGAGGATAATGGAACAGAGGACACAATAGGGGAAACCCAGCATAGAATAAGCAAAGAGGTAGTACAGGAATACCTTCTTAATCTAAATGAATTTAAATCTCCAGGACCAGATGAACCACATCCAAGAGTATTAAAAGAGCTGGCAAATATAATCTCAGAGCCATTGGCAATAATCTTTGAGAACTCCTGGAGAACAGGAGAAGTTCCAGCAGACTGGAGGAGGGCAAACATTGTCCCCATCTTCAAAAAGGGGGGAAAAGAGGATCCCAACAATTATCGTCCAGTTAGTCTGACATCAATACCAGGGAAGATTCTAGAGCAGATCATTAAACAGAGAGTCTGTGAACATTTAGAAGGTAATGCCGTATCACAAAAAGTCAACATGGGTTTCAGAGAAACAACTCATGCCAGACTAATCTGATCTCTTTTTTTGATAAAGTTACCAGCTTGGTAGATGAAGGGAACACTGTGGACATCACATACCTTGATTTCAGTAAGGCCTTTGACAAGGTTCCCCATGACATTTTTGCAAACAAGCTTGTAAAATGTGGGCTAGACAAGTTAACTGTTCAATGGATTTGTAATTGGTTGACCGGCCGAACCCAAAGGGTGCTCAGCAGTGGCTCCTCTTCGTCTTGGAAAGATGTGACCAGTGGGGTGCCACAGGGTTCTGTCCTGGGCCCAGTGCTATTCAACATCTTTATCAATGACTTGGATGAGGGAATTAGGGGCATACTTATCAAATTTGCAGATGACACCAAATTAGGAGGAGTAGCTAATACCCTAGACGACAGGATCAAAATTAGAATGACCAGGATAGACTGGAGAGCTGGGCCAAAGCTAACAAAATGAAATTCAATATGGAGAAATGTAAAGTACTGCATTTAGGGCAGAAAAATGAAATGCATAGATATAGGATGGGGGAGACCTGGCTGAACGAGACTACGTGCAAAAGGGATCTAGGAGTCCTAGTAGACCACAAGTTGAACATGAGTCAACAATGTGATGCGGCAGCTAAAAAGGCCAATGCGATTTTGGGCTGTATCAATAGAAGTATAGTGTCTAGATCAAGGGAAGTAATAGTGCCACTCTATTCTGCCTTGGTCAGACCTCACTTAGAATACTGTGTCCAGTTCTGGGCACCACAATTCAAAAAGGATATTGACAAATTGGAGCGTGTCCAGAGAAGGGCAACTAAAATGGTGAAAGGTCTAGAAACGATGCCTTATGAGGAGAGACTTAGGGAGCTGGGTATGTTTAGCCTGGAAAAAAGAAGGTTAAGAGGTGATATGATAGCCCTGTTGAAGTATTTGAAGGGATGTCACGCTGACAGGCTTGTTTTCTGCTGCTCCAGAGACTGGAACACGGAGCAATGGATGCAGGCTCCAGGAACAGAGATTCCACCTCAACATTAGGAGGAACTTTTTGACAGTAAGAGCTGTTTGGCAGTGGAACACACTCCCTCGGAGCGTGGTGGGGTCTCCTTCCTTGGAGGTCTTTAAACAGAGGCTGGATTGCCATCTGTCGGGGATGCTTTGATCAAGATTTCCTGTGTGGCAGGGGGTTGGACTGGATGGCCCTCGTGGTCTCTTCCAACTCTGCAATTCTATGATTCTATGACCTTATCTGGTGGGGGTACTAATGTCACAAACTCCTTCCTAGTGACATTTTTCAAGTCAGCATAGTTTTTATTTACATAACTATGGGCCTATATAGACATGACAGTTTACTGCAAGTGGGTACACATTTTTACTAATTCCTAGTGAAGTTGTTTTTGCTTCACAGTTGTGTGCATATTCGCATCCATTTGCATTCATTCAAATTGATTGTCCATACACATTCACAAAGGGCAATGGAGCGAAAATGCGCAGCAATGTGAATTTTGATGTCCACATGTCCAAAAATGTTCACCCACACACATTTTCTGGAAAACTTTAAGGAAAACCACTAATCCTTTTACTGCATGGTTTGCTGAGTTCTTGGCCACCCTCCTTTCAAATATCACGAATCTCGCTCAGACCTTGTTGGGACAGATTGTATTCTCTGCGAATTCTAAAAGGAGCATTTTCACTGTCTAGACAACCCTTATTTTGTACTCTTGAAAATACTTATTTCAATAGATATTTGGTAGTCTGATTTTGTTGTTGTTTTGCTGAGTGACTGACCAACTCCTAAAAAAAAATATGAGTGCCTCCCCACCCCACAAATCATAAACACATCCACACAAAACCAAACTACTATTAAGTAAGTTTTTTGGATTTGATTGTTTGCAGATTACTGTATTTGCTGAAGCTGCCACCCTATACCATTTTTAACAGGGGCTTTGATAACACCGGTATAGCTGGGAGGAAATCAAACTGGTGGGATGGCTGGGCCGTTGGCAGGAAGAGGATGGGGGGAGTGTGAGGAGGGAGTGTGTATGCATTCACTCGCTCACTTGCACAGGAGGGAGGATGGGGCAGCATCGGGGGAGGGCATGTGCTCATTCGTGCAGGCGGGGCAAGGCATGGGACAGGTGTCCCACACTCCCTTCCTGCCTGCCCCGAGTGAGCAAGGGAACACACGTGCATAGCCGGCCAACCATCCCACCATACAGGTACCTTTTTGTAGGTGTTAAGTTTGGTTTTGGAGGCCTAGAGATATTCACAGTTTTTCCACTTTCGCAGGGATTAGGTTCGCCCCTAACCCCTGCTAAACTTGAGGGCCAACTGTGGCCAAAGCCACACTACAGTTGCCCCTCCACATTTGTGGCTTTCACACTTGTGGTTTTGATTATTCGCGGTTTAGCCCCAAGCCCCTTCGGGAAGGCTGGCAAGAGGTGGGGCAACCTGCTGCCTGCACCTTCCCCAGCCTTCCAGAGGCGGCTCCAGGGCTTCAAAGCCCCGGAGTCCGCGCAGGAAGGCCGGGGGGGGGCAGCCTCCCTCGCTCCCCCGGCCTTCCTAAGCGGGCTCTGGGGTTTCTAAACCCCAGAGTCCACTCAGGAAAGCCAGGGAGAGGCAGGGCAGCCTCCCTCCCAACCACCCGCCCCCTTCCCCGGCCTTCCTAAGCGGGCTCCGTGGCTTCTTAGCCCCGGAGTCTGCTCATGAAGGCTGCGGAGAGGCAGGGCAGCTTCCCGCCTGCTGCCTTCCCCGGCCTTCCTAAGCGGGCTCCATGGCTTCTAAGCCCCGGAGTCCGTTCATGAAGGCTGCGGAGAGGCAGGACAGCCTCCCACCCGCTGCCTTCCCCGGCCTTCCTAAGGGGGCTCCGGGGCTTTAAGCCCCGGAGCCCGCTCATGAAGGCCACGGGGAGGCAGGGTAGCTTCCTTCCCGCCTGCCCACTGCCTTCCCCGGCCTTCCTAAGTGGGCTCCGGGGCTTCCAAGGCCTGGAGTCTGCTCAGGAAGGCCGCGGGGAGGCTGGCCAGGCTGGCCAGACACCCTCCTGCTGCCTCCCTCCCTTTTGAGGGGGGGTCGAGGGAGCAGCATTTTTTATTCCCGGTTTTTCCACATTCGCGGGGGTCTCAAGACCCTAAACCCCGCAAATGTGGAGGGACAACTGTACACAAATAAGTCAGTTTGAAATGGGATTATTTGTCATGGCTGCTTCCTATGGAATTCTGGGATTTCTAGTTTAGTGAGGTACCAGCACTCTTTGGCAGAGAAGGCTAATGGCCTTGTAAAATTACAAGGCCATAAGTCAACAGGTGACTTGAAGGTATAGACACACACACACACACACACATCTGGAAGCAAGTTCCATTGAACTCCACTGTGCTTACTCCTGACTACAAAGGGTTTCAGCCTGGAAAACACACTAAATGAAACCTTTCGCTTTTAAATTAGAAATGCAGACAATCTCACAAAGAATCATTACCATTTAAGTAGCTATCATGAAGTAGGGAACTCATCAAAGAAATGCAAAGAAGCATCCGGTCTCTGCTTATTTTCTTCATTCTCTAGATATCCTCTATACTCTCCTTTCAAACTGTACTAGACACAATCAGAGCCCATTCATTGACTTTATAAACAGGAGCAAGGAATAATGAAAAAGGCTTACTATCATCAGAGAACTATACAGTTGGAAGGTACCTCAAGGCTGATCCAAGCCAACATCAAAGTTAAAGCACCCCATCAAGCAGCTGTCCAATCTCTATTTAAAAACTCTTAATGGAACAGAGTCTACTTTCTCTTGATTCGAACCCATTAGTTCAAGTTCTACCCAGAAGAGCAGCAGAAAACAAGCTTGTTCCATCTTTCACATGATGACCCTTCAAATACTTGAGGATGGCTATCATATGACCTCTGTCTCTCTTGTGCACAATAAACATACCTGATCCCCTCAATCATTTCTCATAGGACTTTTTTCCAGACTTTTACCACCTTGGTTGCCTTCTCTGGACATGTTCCTACCTTCCTTCCCTCTCTCTGTGCACCCAGGGCTGTCACAATCAAAGCACTGGGATTTTGATTAGCATGACTGATAATATCATTTCTCATTATCTTCAAGTTTCCCTATTCCTCTGACTTTAGTTGCAAGATAGCACAGCAGTCAGGGTTTTAGGTGATGGCCTTCTCCTTAATAATATATTCTTGGGAGCCGATCCTTATAGAGTACTGTGGGGTGGTTTACTCTTGAGCAGGCCATTAAGCTTCACAAAAGACCCACTGCTGGCTCTTAGAACAGGTAGTTGGTATGGGTCAATAAAGCTCCCTGCTTCTTTCACTCTCCTGGGTGGGAGAGGGTGTCTATGGGGAATCATGTACTTCCAAATACATGAACTAAGCTCTCCTTGAAAGATGCCTAATCCAACCTCTAAAGACCTCCAAAGATGGCAGGTCCCATGGCCCCCACAAGGGGAGGGGGCTGACAGGGCTCTAGCCTGGGGACCTGGACGCCTGGGATTAGGAGGGGGGCCTGGCGTGGCGGGTCGGCTAATTAAGTGAGATGAACAGAAGACAAAGAGATACTGTAGATTTTGATATTATTGTATGTAAATCCATTTAGTTTTTTAAAATAAATATAAATACTGTATTACTTTGGTGTCATCTAAACTGACTTATTTTAATGTTTATCCTAAATTCTGTAGAGCATCTTGCTGTCCTTAACCTTAGCAGTAGGTAGGGGGCTCACCAAAGATCCTGACCTGGGGCCTGCTTCAGGATGTGGGGGCCATGGCGAGTCCACCACCCTCCAAGACTGTTCCACTATCGAACAGCTCTTTTGGTAAAGAAGTTCTTCCTAATGCTTAGGTGAAATCTCTTTTCTTGTAATTTGAATCCACTGGCTTGTGTTCTAGTCTCTGGAACAGCAGAAAACAAGCTCACTCCATCTTCTATATGACATCCCTTCAGATATTTAAAGATAGCTATCATGTGGGGATGGTGGTGTTCGTCCTGTGGTGCAGGCTGGTAGAGAACTTCCATTTTCTTCAGATTGACTTCCAGCCCAAACAACTCTGCAGCTGTTGCGAAGCAGGATGTTAGGCGCTGCAGAGCTGCTTCTGTGTGGACAACAAGGGCAGCAGCATCAGCGAGGAGCAGCTCACGGACTAGATAGTTTAGTCTTAGTGCGAGCCCTCAGATGGCTTAAGTTAAACAAGCTCACGGACTAGATAGTTTAGTCTTAGTACGAGCCCTCAGATGGCTTAAGTTAAACAAGCTACTATCAATACGGTAACGTATCGTTAACACAGAGTTGGGTCTGTAGCTTCCAGTACATCTTTACACTTGCCGTTTCGTCCCTCGCCTATTGCTGCAGGGCTTTTTTGGAATTGGATTTATCCTTCGAGCCTGTGCAACGGATTTTTCTGGTGGAGCGCAGCGTGCACAGAACTGGCCTCACCCTTTAAACCAGAGGTTCATCTGCTGTGGCCTTGCAAGCATGGACGGTAGCAACGAGGTCCTCAGGTCATAGGTTTGATTAGTTTCCTTCTCTTAGATGGTTGACCTTACAGGGCTGGACGAGCACCATCTGCCCGGGTTTGGGATTAGAGTTTTCCTTCTCCTAGGACGGTTGCCACAAGGCTAGAGAGCCCATCCTGCCCTCTGACGCTCTTTGTCAGACCCTTCGGTTTTGACTTGTCTGGCATGGGAGGCCCTACCGGTGGCTATTATTCCACTGCCAGCATAGCTCAAAACTTCATTAGGGTACACAAGCCTCTCCCCCATGACAAGGGAGCGTCAATGGGGGGGGGCATCATATGCAATGGCATAATAAATGGTGTCTCTTATAGAAAATGGCAACATCAATGTTTTGCTTTTTTCAGGGGGCCAATATTTTCAAGCCGTGGATGGTGGATTCTGTGGGTGCAGAATCCATGGATATGGTGGACCGACTGTACTACTTCTTTTGATCGGGACACTATACTCTTGTTGATACAGATAAGAAATGCATTGGTTTTGGTTGCCACATCATACTGTTTATTCATGTTTAGTTTGTGGTCTGCCAAAAGCCCTAGATCCTTTTCATATGTAGTGCTTTCAATCCAGGTGTCACCCATTCTGTATTTGTGTGTTTCATTTTTTCCTACCCAGATGTAATACCTTATATGTCTCCTTGCTGAAACTGAAAAGGGAGAGAGAAAGGGACAATGTTTAAGCCTTTTGCTTTTGTCTTGATCTACAACATAAAGGAAAATCACTTCCAAAGCCTCCCTAGCTCTCTGCAGTATGGTGGAGTGTCTTTAAAGAGCCCTTTACACCATCCATAGGGACTTGAAAGGGAAACCCTTCTATAGGACTGGTGCAATTCAAAATGTTGCCCCAGCAGTTCAGGACTTTATGACTGTCAGGAGAGGTCCCCTTTGCTCCTGCCATACTCATTAGTTTCCCTGTAGCCTTGGTGTAGAGCGTGCGTAACAGTTTGTGTAAAGGTGAAATGATGCTTGTGTCACTGTTTGGGCTTTAATTGGGAAAAAAGGTACCAAGGCATCTACAATTAACCGTTTTCGTTTCAAGGCTAGAGTCACTGGGAAAATGGTAACTTCTGGTTTAAGGAATACCTGTGTCAGTGGATGATGGACAACCAATAGTTATGCAGCCTGCCAGATTTTGTTGATTGTAAAATACAGTTGTCCCTCCACATTCGCGAACTTGACATTCGCAGTTTCGGTTATTCACGGTTTTGGGAGGGCCCCCCCGGGCCCCCCCAAAACCGCGACACGGGGCCTCCAGAGGCCCCGTGAAAGACCTGGGGAGGGGTGGGGAGGCCTTCGCGGGACGCCCGGAGGCCCTCCGGAGGCCCCGCGAAGGCCTGGGGAGGGAGGGAGGGAGGGCCGGGGAGACCTCCGCGGGGCCTAGGAAGGCCCCGCGAAGGCCTGGGGAGGGTGGGAGGGAGAGCCGGTGAGGCCTCCGCGGGGCCTAGGAAGGCCCCGCGAAGGCCTGGGGAGGGTGGGAGGGAGGGCCGGTGAGGCCTCCGCGGGGCCTAGGAAGGCCCCGCGAAGGCCTGGGGAGGGAGGGAGGGAGGGCCGGTGAGGCCTCCGCGGGGCCTAGGAAGGCCCCGCGAAGGCCTGGGGAGTGTGGGAGGGAGGGCCGGTGAGGCCTCCGCGGGGCCTAGGAAGGCCCCGCGAAGGCCTGGGGAGGGTGGGAGGGAGAGCCGGTGAGGCCTCCGCAGGGCCTAGGAAGGCCCCGCGAAGGCCCGGGGAGGGTGGGAGGGAGGCCCGGTGAGGCCTCCGCGGGGCCTAGGAAGGCCCCGCGAAGGCCCGGGGAGGGTGGGAGGGAGGCCCGGGGAGGGTGGGAGGGAGGGCCGGGGAGGCCTCCGTGGGGCCTAGGAAGGCCCCGCAAAGGCCCGGGGAGGGTGGGAGGGAGGTCCGGTGAGGCCTCCGCGGGGCCTAGGAAGGCCCCGCGAAGGCCCGGGGAGGGTGGGAGGGAGGTCCGGTGAGGCCTCCGCGGGGCCTAGGAAGGCCCCGCGAAGGCCCGGGGAGGGTGGGAGGGAGGTCCGGTGAGGCCTCCGCGGGGCCTAGGAAAGCCCCGCGAAGGCCCGGGGAGGGTGGGAGGGAGGGCCAGTGAGGCCTCCGCGGGGCCTAAGAAGGCCCCGCGAAGGCCCGGGGAGGGTGGGAGGGAGGGCCGGTGAAGCCTCCGCGGGGCCTAGGAAGGCCCCGCGAAGGCCCGGGGAGGGTGGGAGGGAGGGCCGGTGAGGCCTCCGCGGGGCCTAGGAAGGCCCTGCGAAGGCCTGGGGAGGGAGGGGGAGGGGTGTAGTTATTCGCGGATTTTTCACATTCGCGGGGGTCCGCGGAACGGAACCCCCGCGAATGTGAAGGGACGACTGTACTTTTAATTAAGAGTGTGTCCATATGATTCTCTGTCTCAACAACGACTTTGCTTCCTGGATTTCTGGCAAAAAAGCTTTCTGATGAACCCTGAAGCTTGTGCTCTACAAGTTTGGGAATGCTCATACACAACAATGACATCTATTAGTCTCTGTCAACAAAAAGAGAGAAAGGGATCCTATAATACCTTTGTGATTCACTGAAAATAGAAAATTTTGAGCATAAGCTTTTGTGCACCCCTCTCCACTTCATCAAATGCAGAGTGAAGCCCCTGTGGAGAGACACTGAAACCAACAGGTTGGGGATGGGGAATGTGAACTGTAACAGAAATGCAAAGCATGTGGTATGGTGATGGGGGTGATAAGTTCACTCTCAAAAGATGGTAAAAGGAATTGTTAAAGGGACAACAGTTGGAGACAGGGTTTTATTTACACACTGAGATAAGTGGGTAAACATAAGAACAGTAAAGGAATCTTCTAGTCTAATAGTCTAGACCAGTGGCTCTTATCCTTTTCTTTACCAGGGACTCCCTTTAAATATCTTTTGTTGCTGCAGACCCCCAATACTTAACTCAAGATTTAACACCCTAATATTATTATTATTATTATTATTATTAATAATAATAATAATACAATTACACCATCCATTAAACCTTTTCTCAGAGGCACTGGAGGAGGAGGGAAGACTTTTCTCCTGCTTCTTCCTGCAAGTTTGTGGCTGGAGTGGACTGAAGAGCAATGCACAGGCCAAGCAAGCCAGCCTTTGCCTTGGCTCCTGTCATGTGGCCTGAGCAGCCTTCAAGCCTTCATGGACCCCCCTTTGAGGACACTGCAGCCCCCAGGGGGTCTGTGGATCACAGGTTAAGAACCACTGGTCTAGACTAGCTGGGGAGGATGGATGTTGCAGCCCAGCACATGAAGAAAGTTTCACCTTGGGAGGAGAGGCTGATTCATGGAACATGCCTGTACATGTAAGAATGACCACTGAGACCACAATAAAGCTGGAACTTCCCCCCTAATGGTTGATGGACATGCAAGAGAGCCTGATATAAGCCATATCCCATCTCATGTCATGTCTGGATTACTCCCCCCCCACAAACTGGTCTGATTCATGGCTGCCATAAAAACAAACCTCTCAGAACTTTAACAATACTGTACAATTTTAAAAACCCACTGGTGAAAAAGGGGAGAAATTTCATGCACTTTGTTTCATTACTGACAAATGAAGGTTGGACTGCTGGTGCTCCTATTTCCATTTTTATGTAGTTTTAAAAACGTGTTATCACTTGAGTGGAATTTTAATTATATAGTAGTTTAATCTCTTTTAATTCTTATTTATTGTACTACGTTTTCAGCTATTGTTGTTCTTAAAATATTGTGCGCCACTTTGGGTCCTGCCATAGGGAGAAAGACAGGATACAAACAACACCACCAATTTCTTGCAGGGTAGTAGGCGCCCTTAGGGCAAAGGCGCGCAGGCTGGCGGAGAAGCCGGTGAAGCGCCCCCCGTCCGCCGCCGCCGCCAGCCTCGCCCCCCCCCCGCCTGGCCCGCCCGAGCGCGCGGCCCTTCTCCCGGCCAAGGCACCTCCTCAAGGCGGCGGGACCCCCGCACCTCCCCGCCCTTACCGCTTGGCCAGGGGCCGGCGGGGGGAAGGCACCCCTCCGTTTGCGCCGGGGCCCAACCGGCTTCTCCCGCCGCAGCATTTGTCTCCTCCGCGGGCGCCCGGGGGACGAGCCCTCGGCCGGGATCCGCCGCCGCCGCCGCCGCCTCTGGGCCGGACTTTGGCTCGCGGACCCGGCTCTGCCTCTGCCGCTCCGGCCGATGCAACCGGCGCCCGAGAGAACCTCTTCGGAGGCTCACCGTCAAAACAAGGAGCCTTTGCGCAACTTTCCGCAGCAGCAGCAGCAGCGACTGGAGCGCCCCCGCCCCCGCATGGGAAAGAACGGGAAAAGGAAACCCCCACCCCCACGCCGCCGCCAAGGGTGAGAAGGAGCGCCCCGGCCCCCTCCTGCCCCCTCCCCCGGCCGGGTGGCTGCGGCTTTTTCAGGGCACGCGCAGCCTCCCCGCCCGCCGGCCGCGGGTAAAAGTACCTGCCGACTCCTCAAAGTCCCGCACCGCTGGCGGGGCAAGAAGCCTCGGGCGCCGGAGGGGCGGCCACTCTCGGGGTCTGCCACGATCATGGCGCCGCTCTAGCGGGGCTCCGAGGGAGGCGAGCCTCTACGCGCGAGCCCGGGAGGGGGCTGGACGGGGCGCCCCGCGGATGGCTCAGCCCCCGGCAGGGCTCGGCGGCCAAGAGGCGGCCAGCGCGACCCCTCGGACCCTGGTCCGCCCCGGCCACCTGGGGACCCGCCCGCCTTTCCTAGAAGCGCCAGGACAGCGCGGAGCCTCCCGCAAAGCCAACCCTCCGGCGGGGGCGGGCTTTCCCGACCCGTCGCCCCCCCCCCGGCCGACTCTCCGCCACCAATCAGGGGCCAGGGAAAGCGGGCGTGGGCTCCTGGGAAGTGTAGTTTCCACCTGGTCTGTTTGTCTCCAAACTCACCTGGAAGAAGAGGGGGCACTTTCGTTGGCTGTGGCTGCGGAGGCTTTTTCGGGCCGCTTTGAACTCTGGCCCGCAGAACACAATGGCGTGATCCGAAGTCTAGTACCTGCATCATCCTCATCGTCATCATCATCTTTATGTCTATCCCGCTTCCCCCCTGCTGCCGCAATTTGGGATTCAAAGTGGTGTACAATAAAAAGACATTGTTAAAATCAACAAAATACAAAAGTTAAAACACAAAGAACTAAAAAAAGTTAAAAACACCTTAAATTTTAAAAACATACATACATATGCACATGCATATATAACACACACATATACCCCAGCGCAGCCATTAGCAGAGATCAGCAAAGGGCTGCCAAAACAAGGGAGTTTTTCCTTTGCTCTGGAAGGAAGGAAGGAGGTGACTAAACTGCATTCTTCGCTTTTACAAATCAGTTTTCAAGGTAGCTGGTAAATTAAAATTATAGTCACAGGTCCTCTGAAATCAAACATAGAATTTAGTTGTAAGTAATATCCATTTCAATCTGCTCTTAAGTATGCTCTTAAGTATGACTAATCTGATCTCTTTTTTTGATAAAGTTACCAGCTTGGTAGATGAAGGGAATGCTGTGGACATCGCATACCTTGATTTCAGTAAGGCCTTTGACAAGGTTCCCCATGACATTCTTGCAAACAAGCTTGTAAAATGTGGGCTAGACAAGTTAACTGTTCAATGGATTTGCAATTGGTTGACCAGTCGAACCCAAAGGGTGCTCCTCAGTGGCTCCTCTTCGTCTTGGAAAGATGTGACCAGTGGGGTGCCACAGGGTTCTCTCCTGGGCCCTTGCATGTGAGCATGTGTGCTTGGTACATCACAGTAAGCCGAAACTCACTCTTCAATACCTAATCCTTTTGAGTGGTTCTACCCGCAATGTCGGAAGACGCGGAGGCTGGAACCCAGACAGAGAAAGACCTGGCTGCAAATGGCAACCAGGGAGCCAGAGCCCCTGGGGAGGGGGCCGGCGTGTCGGGGGATGTTGCAGCAGCTTCTGAAGAAGACTCCAGCCGGACCCGCCGGAGGGCTGGGAGATTTACTCATCCCTTTGACCCAATGGAGCTGGGAGCCAAGCAAGTCCCAGGGAGGGGCAGCCTGCCACTCTCCGGCACTCCAGAGCGAGGAGTTGGTATGGCCCTGGCAGCCAGCTGGGTGTGGCCAGGCGACCAAAGCTGGGAGGAACATCGGTCTCATCGGTGGGACAGGCCCCTGGCCGAGGGGCACTGAGAGCCAGGGGTGAGGTTTTCTCTGGCAGAAGTGGGGGCTGAGGTCCAACAGTTGAAGCAGCAAATGGGGGTGATGCAGACGAGCCTCCTAGAGATCCTGCAGAGGTTGCCACTGCCACCACCCGCCCCAGGATGGGGCCAGCCTCCCCAAGCTCAACCAGCGGCTGCCCCGGCACCCAGGGCAGGGGCCCCTGCCATGCCTGCTGAGGTCCCTGGCCTGCCGGCTCCTGGACTAGCCCCCCCCCTGGAGGGGCTGGACCAGTCGAGACACGGGAAAGACCCCGGGGCCTGAAGCACTGAGATTTAAAGGCAACCTTTCATGGAGATGCAACGAAGCTTCCATACTTCCTGACCCAGGTGGTGGGGTTTATGTCCCAGTGGGATGAGGAGTTCCAGACGGAGACTGAGAAAGTGCAGTACAGTCGTCCCTTCACATTCACGGGGGTTATGTTCCACGGACCCCCGCGAATGTGAAAAATCAGCGAATACTGTTTGCCCCCCCTCCCCTGCCATAGCGACCATGGAGCCTCCGGAGGCCCCATAGTCGCTTTCCCCCGCCTCCCCAGGGCCTTCGTGGGGCCTCCAGAGGGTCTCCGGAGGCCCCGCGGAGGCCTTCGCGGCCCTCCCCACTCCCCTCCAGGGCCTTCGCGGCCCTCCCCAATCCACCCCCAGGGCCTTCGTGGGGCCTCCAGAGACCCTCCGGAGGCCCCGCAGAGGCCTTCCCGGCCCTCCCCGCTCCCCCCAGGGCCTTAGCGGCCCTCCCCAATCCACCCCCAGGGCCTTTGTGGGGCCTCCGGAGACCCTCCGGAGGCCCCGCGGAGGCCTTCGCGGCCCTCCCCACTCCCCCCCAGGGCCTTAGCGGCTCTCCCCAATCCACCCCCAGGGCCTTCGCGGGGCCTCCGGAGGGTCTCCGGAGGCCCCGCGGAGGCCTTCCCAGCCCTCCCAGGGCTTTCACGGGGCCTCTGGAGGCCCCGTGTTGCGGTTTTGGGGGGGCCTGGGGGGGCCCTCCCAAAACCGCGAATACTCAAAACCGCGAATGTCAAGTTCGCGAATGTGGAGGGACAACTGTATGTATCCAACCAGCTAGAGGGAGAGGTGGCGCAGTGGTTGGTGGGGCTTTATGATATGGGAGCCCCAGAACTAGGAAACTTCCCTGAGTTCCTGCTAGCTTTGCGGGCCCAATTTGAAGGCCCGCTGAGAGTGAGAAGGGCCCGGGCGGATCTCAGGCAACTGAAGCAAGGTTTGAAGACCGTGGGAAAGTATGCCACTGAGTTCCGCCGCCTAGCCAGTCAAGTACCTGAATGGTTGGAGGACATAAAGGTGCAGTTTTTCCAGGATGGCCTGAACGCAGACATCCTCGAGTCGGCGTTGTTCCAGGGGAACCCCGAGACCCTCTTGGGGTGGGTACGGCTCGCCGGAGAAGTGGAGGTGCTGAGATGGAGCGTCAAGCTGGTTCGGCGACAGCAAGGATCTGAGGGGAAGACCCCTGGGTCTACCAGAAAGAAAGGTAAACTGGCCCGCCCAGGTGGAGCAACGGCTGGAGAGTCAGAAAGGGAGTGAAGAATGAGAAAGGGCTTGTGCCTGCACTGTGGGAAAGGAGGCCATCGCATAGCTGAATGCCCGGAAAGGAGCCCTCGAGAACCAGCGGCAGCCGAAAAGCCCTAGTGGAGCGAAGGGAGGTTGGTGTCTTCAAAGGCCCCACTTAAGCCCAAGTCTAAAGCAGCAGTACGGGCCTTGGTACCAGGCCACACAGCGGGGGAGTCTTCGGATGACCCAGAAGACAGTGGATCTTATTCTTCCGATGCAGAGCCGGCGGAAAACGGCTCCAGCCTGCCCTACTAAGCGTCTGAGGGCGGGCTAACCCCAAAGGGCACCCGGAGGCTGTGGTGAGTGGAGTGAAAGGCCCTTTTTTCATAAAAGCCAGGTTAGGGGTTGGAAAGGGGGACCACCCGACAAGTAATGTTAATGGTTGATTGAGGATGTACCCAAGTCCTAATGCATCCCTCCCTAGTCAGTGAACTGGACATTAGTACTATTATGCTGGACAAGCCAGTGTGGCTGAGACAGATGGATGGGGGGATGATGAAGGGGGGGCCGCCAGGCGAATGACCGGCCCCATACACATGAGAATGGGGAACCACCAAGAGGAACTTCAGTTTGTAATTGCCCCAGGTTTAGTTCCCGCGGCAGTGGTGGGCCTAAACTGGCTAAAGTTCCACAACCCCTCCATAGACTGGGTAAAAGAGACAATGACTTTTGCAGATCCTGTGTGTGTGCAGGAGCATCGTGTGGGGGAAGCTTCCCCAGGGGAAGGAGTCCCTCTAGAGGCCAATTCATGGAACTGCACGACCGCTTTAGTCCAAGGGGAGCTGAAAGGATTGCCGGTGGAAATGAAGGCATGCAATATGTTTTTGAGGAGAGGGAGTGCGACATTTTGCCAACCCACAGGCCCTTTGATTGTGCCATCGAGATACTTTCTGAGACTAAACTACCCAAGCCCAGGATTTATCCCATGACGCCAGCTGAAATGGATGCCCTCTGGGAGTTTATAGACAAAAACTTACCATGGGGGTTCATTAGGCCCTTGACCTCACCTGTGGGGGCCCCGGTGATGTTCAGGCGAAAATCAGATGGGGGTCTTCGTCTGATCCAGGACTACTGGGGGTTAAATGCAATCAGTGTTTCAAATCAGTACCCCCTGCCCTTGATGAAGGACATACTGGCTCATTTGTCCAAGGGGAAGATATTTACCAAATTGGACCTAAGGGAGGCTTATTACAGGGTGCAAATCAAGGATGGGGGCGAATGGAAAACTGCTTTCAATTGCCCCCTGGGGGCTTTCGAATTCCTAGTAATGCCTTTTGGACTAAGTGGAGCTCCAGGCATATTTCAGAACTTGATTAATGATGTTTTGAGAGACTTTCTGTACAAGGGGATCTTGGTGTATTTGGATGATGTATTGATTTATTCTGAGGACTATACATCCCATGTGAAACTGGTGAAAAAGGTCCTTGCTAGATTGGGGGAGAACCATCTGTATGCTAAGATGTCAAAGTGTGAATTCCACCAAAGCTGCTTGGACTACCTGGGGTACCGCATCTCAAATAAGGGGATAGAAATGGACCCGGGAAAAGTCAAAGGGGTGTTGGCATGGGAAGCCCCTAGAACCAGGAAGCAGCTGCAGAGCTTCCTTGGATTTGCTAACTTTTACTGGTCCTTCATCCCTGACTTTGCGATGGTAGCCCTCCCTCTGACTGATCTGTTAAAAACCAAAGATGTGGGAAAGAAAGCTCAAAAGGGAACGGGGAAGGGGGAAAAACCTCCCCAAAAGATAGTGTGGACTGACCAATGCCAACAAGCTTTTGAAAAATTGAAGAAACTTTTCACATCTGAACCAATTCTCAAACACCCTGACCCCTCCCAACCTTTTGTAGTCCAAGTTGACGCTTCCGATGTTGCAATGAAAGGGGGGAGGAGGGAGAGCTCAGGCCGTGTGCATACCTGTCCAAGAAATTCAATGAGACAGAGCAAAATTGAGAAACTGTGTGGGAAAAGGAGGCGGTGCAATCAAACTGGCCTTAGAAACTTGGCGCCACCTGCTGGAGAGATCTCCCAAACCCTTTGAAGTTTGGACAGATGACAAGAATTTGGACATTTTAGCCACCCCAAGGCGGTTGAGCCCTAAGCAGGTTAGGTGGGCCAGTTTCTTCTACCTGTTCAACTTACCCTGAAGTTTATCCTGGGAAAAAAGAATTTCCTAGCTGACGCTTTGTCCAGACTTCCACAATATGACAGTAAATGAAAAGAGGTTATTGACACAGTCTTCTCCCACTCCCACTTGGGACTGGCAGTCCTAACACATAGCAAGGCCAAGCGTCAGGAGGCCCAAGCCAGCCCCTCTTTGGAGCCTGGGCCTGATCATAAGGCAACCAATGAAGCCGTCCCACCACCGGTAGACGCTGGCCCCAGTGAGCCCCGACCACGCCGGAGCTCACTCCTCAGCCCCCCCTCCCCCCAGAGAGATGGGGGTGGATGGCAGTCCCAATTGGTGTCGGTCCTTCCCAAGGACCCATGGTTTTTGGCCCACCCCGGGGAGGTGACCCTCTGGGAGGGCCTGGCTTGGAAGGGGGAGCATCTATATGTCCCAGAGGCCATGAGGGCATCCATCCTCAAGCAATGCTATGACGTTAAAAGTGCTGGGCATTTTGGGTATATAAAAACCTTGCACTTGGCCCGGAGACAGTTTTGGTGGCCAAAGCTGAGAAAGGAGGTGGAGTATGTAAAAGGGTGTTCCACGTGTGCAATGGCAAAAAGGGGGGCAGGAAAGCCAAAGGGCCTGTTACAACATTTACAGATTACATGGGGTTCCCGCTAAGATCGTGTCTGACCGGGGGGCTCAGTTCACTTCCCAGTTTTGGAAGGCATTAACCAACCTTCTGGGAGTCAAACTAGGACTCAGCCATTCCCATCATCCCCAGAGTGATGGGCAGAGCGAACGTAGTAATCAGATTCTTGAACAGTATTTGAGGTGTTATGTGAACTTCCAACAATCTGACTGGGTAGACCTCTTGCCTTTTATGGAGCTCGCCTATAACAATGCCACTCACCAGAGCACTGGCCTCTCCCCTTTCAAGGTTGTTTCAGGGCAAGATTTCAATCCTCTGCCTCTAGGGGAGGGGACCTCTAAGGACCCGGTCTCAGTGACCCAATGGAGTCAAAAGGTTAGAGATGCCTGGCCAAATGTTATCTCAGCCTTAGACTTTGCCAAAGCACGTTACAAACATCATGTGTACCAAAAATGGGATCCCACCCCGGGTTACGCCATAGGGGACTTAGTCTTTTTGTCCACCAAGTTTCTTAAAAGTCCCCAGCCTTCAAAGAAGTTGGGGCCCACGTACATTGGTCCCTTTCCTATCACTCAGGTAATAAACCCAGTGGCTTTTGTACTGTCTTTACCAAAACTGTACCGAAATGTTCACCCTGTGTTTCATTCCAGCTTGCTCAAATCGGCGTGCCCTCCAGACCGTCACCATCCAGACCCAGGACCTGCACCCCGTCCTATTCTGGTCATCCAAGATCAACATTTTGAAATTTCTGAAGTGTTGGACTCTCGGGTTCACAGGGGTGTTTTACAATACTTGGTGAAATGGAAACACTTACCATTGGGTCATGCCGAATGGGTTAATTCTGATCATGTGAATGCTCCGCGCTTATTGCGAAAGTTCCATGCCTGCTTTCCTGATAAGCAGGGCTGAAAGGGAGGTTTGTCTTCGGGTGGGCGGTATGTCAGGCTCGTCCCTGAATTCTGGGAATTGGAGTAGAATTCATGGAGGACCCTGACATGAGGCTGGTTCTGGCCGGGTTCCCTGCTTAGGCCCCTGAAGGTTTTGGAGAGAGGCCAACCCACCTGGTTTGCTTGGGAACGCTGCTCTCCACAGCAGCTCAAGGTCAGCATTCCCAGGTGCAAGGCACCCTGAGAAATCCTCCCTAAATGCTTTTCTCATACTGTGGGGTTTATCTGGGGGTTTGCTTTGGCTGTACATGTCAATAAAGCAATTTATTGATTGCATGTGAGCGTGTGTGCTTGGTACATCACATTATCAATTACTTGGATGACAGAATTAGGGGCATACTTATCAAATTTGCAGATGACATCAAATTAGGAGGAGTAGCTAATACCCTAGAGGATAGGATCAAAATTCAAAATGACCTGGAGAGCTGGACAAAGCTAACAAAATGAAATTCAATACGGAGAAATGTAAAGTACTGCACTTAGGGCAGAAAAATGAAATGCATAGATATAGGATGGGGGAGACCCGGCTGAACGAGACTACGTGCAAAAGGGATCTAGGAGTCCTAGTAGACCACAAGTTGAACGTGAGTCAACAGTGTGATGTGGCAGCTAAAAAGGCCAATGCGATTTTGGGCTGTGTCAATAGAAGTATAGTGTCTAGATCAAGGGAAGTAATAGTGCCGCTCTATTCTGCCTTGGTCAGACCTCACCTAGAATACTGTGTCCAGTTCTGGGCACCACAATTCAAAAAGGATATTGACAAATTGGAGCATGTCCAGAGAAGGGCAACTAAAATGGTGAAAGGTCTGGAAACGATGCCTTCTGAGGAGAGACTTGGGGAGCTGGGTATGTTAAGCCTGGAAAAAAGACAGTTAAGAGGCGATATGATAGCCCTGTTTAAGTATTTGAAGGGGTGTCACGTTGAGGATGGAGCAGGCTTGTTTTCTGCTGCTCCAGAGACTGGAACACGGAGCAATGGATGCAAGCTCCAGGAACGGAGATTCCACCTCAACATTAGGAGGAACGTTTTGACAGTAAGAGCTGTTTGGCTGTGGAACACACTCCCTCGGAGCGTGGTGGGGTCTCCTTCCTTGGAGGTCTTTAAACGGAGGCTGGATTGCCATCTGTCGGGGATGCTTTGATCAAGATTTCCTGTGTGGCAGGGGGTTGGACTGGATGGCCCTCGTGGTCTCTTCCAACTCTATAATTCTATGATTCTATGATTCTATGTTTAAATCAGGATTGAAATTTAAATGCAGGGCCCAGTCCTATAGGTACCTTTGTTTGAAGTATCCCACTGAATACAAAAGGCCTTCTGGGCAAGTATGTTTCTGTTTGGCACTGCACTAGAACAATACCATGCAAATTTACACAACAGTAAGATGCCAATAAAATTTACCACCAATTGGCAGGATTGTAAAAATCTTGTAGTGCCTTGCCAATAATGCAAGTTTTCAGCTTTGTAGTAAGCCTGTCTAGTACAATCTACTCCTTACATAGAAGTTCTGTAAACTCCACTTTGTTCAGTGGGGCTTCCTTCCCAGCAAGTGAGTTTAGGATTGCAATGATGGATGCCTTGGATTGCTTCCATTCAGTTCTGACTGTGAAGGAACTGCATGAAACTGGAAAATGTTCACACATTTACACAAACTAAAATTGGTTCAATAAGAGTGCATATTTACATGTGGAATGAACAGACCTCATAGGATTGCTGTCTAACAGAGACTGCACTTTTTTGGCAGTGAGATCTGTGCAAGAATCTACCTTTGTACTTTGTTGTGTGCTTTCCAGTCATTGCCAATTTATGGCAAACCTATCACAGGGTTTTCTTGGCAAGATTTGTTCAGAGGAGGTTTGCTCTTGCCTTCCTCTGAGGCTGATTGTGACTTGCCCAGGGTCACCCAATGGGTGATCATGTCTGTGCGGGGGATTTCAACTTCTTCCTGCCAAATCAGGACTGTTGGATGATATGCTAGTGTGTTGTGGCCTGACTTAAGGTGGACTGTAGCAGAAGCATCACACTTGCTTGAAAAGAGAGACAGGGTGAAAACAGGGAATGGGGAAGGAAGAGTATGGGACTGTGCTGAACATCTCCAAAGTGGTGCTTGTGTTGGAGGAGGCTAAATTTTCAGCCTTATGGGATCTGCTATCCTTTTTATTGGATCCACTAACCAGAGGTTACGTTATAAAAGAAGCATGCTTAGAATTAAGGAATTCTGAATATAGGAATTTGTTGTGAGAACAAGAGCTAACAGATTTTCTCAGATAAATGCAATCCTGCATCCTGTTTACCTTCAGCTCAGATTGTTTCAGCAGGTGGAGGCATGTTATTGTTGTCATTAAACAACTGAGAATCAGAAATCTTTTTTTCCAATGTATTACAAATCATGCAGATATCTGCTAACAGGGCTATCATCTATCTATGGTCTATCATCTATCTATGATCTATGATCTATCTTTTGTTCCATCTTAGGACAACCACAAGAAAAATGAGGACAGGGTTCCTGTACCTTTAATAGGGTTGTTGTTGTTGGAATTTCTGCAGGTGAGGTTTACATGAGAAGCTGCATCTGCAGAAATATAATTTCTACACAATGACTAAAACGTGCAAGAGCCCTGTCTTCTTTTTCATGTATAAGCCCTACGCAGGCTGGGCTACACTATAATTTCATACCTTTTCTGTTCCACTTTAATTATACTTGCTTCCTCCACCATTCACACAAACTCTGGGAATTGTGGTTCAGTATAGATATTGAGAAAACTACTACAGATGTCATCCCACACCGTCCTTCTCCCACTGTCAGGAACCAGCAGGTCTAGGGTTTTACAAGGCCCCATAGCAAAGAACTAACATGGGTGCCATTTACATGATGAAAATGTAGTGAGATGAAATTGTGTTGATCCTTGGTAGTTCACACGTCTTGTGTGATGGTCTCGAGCTTTTCGGAAGGAGGGCCACCTTTTATCCCTCAACCTGCGGGACTTTCTGTCCTGTGGTTTGTCCCATGTTTTAAAAAAAGTCACGGGATGCGGAAATTCAAAAGTGTAAACAGACTGGGACAAGATATCTTGGGACTAGGAGATGCCTGGAAATTGAGAGGTGGGCAGGGGCGGGCACATTGCTCAGAGAGGGAGGGGTCAGTGCCCCTTTTAAACTGATTTTTAAGTTGACAAGGTAATCCTCCATTGTTCTCTTGCCCATCACCATCATAGATATGGATGCTGAAAGCGGTACCCGGACCAGGAAAGGTGGCCGCGGGATTGCCTGGTCCTACACGGAGACCATAGACTTGCTAGCAATATGGGGTGAGCAGAAGGTCCAGGAACAGCTGAAGGAATGCCATAGGAATATTGAACTTTTTGAAAAAATTGTGGCCGAGATGAAAAAGAAAGGGCATGATCACACCATGGACGAGTGTAGGATGAAAACTAAACGTATGAGGAAGAATTATCACCAGGTAATTGATCATAATGCCCTTCTTTAAAGAGCTGCACGAAATTCTTGCCGGCAGTGCCAACTACCAACCTAAGCACCTGGCTAAAGCCACCAACATAGTTCAGGTACCCCATGGATCAGTGACCCCCCATCATGATCCAACCCCCAGAGAGGACCCGGTGAGGTGCCCGCCTTCCCAGGAGATCGTGGATGGGTACTCAGAGGAACTGTTTTCAACCCCTCCAGATAATAATAATTTTTTTAAATAATTGTTCCAGTTTATGAAATCTCGAATAAATAATTTCCCAAATATCTCTCTAAAAGTAAATGAATACCAGCATGTACAGTTGCTTTTTTTGTTTGGATAGTTTTGAAACCTTTATTTAGAATTTTCCAGCATTGTAGCCACTTTAATAGCCGTGTTTCTAAGTTGAAATAGTGATGTGGAAACTTGTATTTTCAACTTAAAATTAAATTATGTTAAACCTAGCATAATATAAATTTTTCCTTGCATCTTCCCGCTTATTGGGAGTTTACTGCCAGCCAATTGCTGTAAATCTTCAGCTTGTTTACAAGCCATGGTTCCATGATGCGACATGCTAATTCAGGCAGTGAAATCGATGTGGGAATGCTATGCTGTGGGTGAGTGGTCACAATATGTTACGTGCTGGCTTGCACAATGAGCATGGCAGGAGTAAGGTATAGTAATAGGTAGATCCTTCAACATTTAAATACTCAGTGTGGATGTTTGGAACATGAGAGAACTAAACAGTGACCTTTGAAATGCTTATGTGACTTACTTTTTTATATTAATTTTTGTTTTATTTCACAGAGGGAAATTTATCACAAGTTTCAGATGACAATACTGTGACTCTTACACTAATAGAGCCTAACAACACCACCTTCAGTGTTACCCAGATAAATGACATGTCTGAAGTTGTAGGCTCTGAGATAGATGCAGACTGAACCACCCTACCTATTCAAAACAGTACTGTATTATTCAAGTTGGTCATTGAGGCTTGGTGTGAAGTGCATGGCTAAAGACTACAAAAAATTAATGTTTTTTTAAACATTTGCTTTTCTAGTTGCTTCGCTCAGCAATCCTGTTGCTACACTTTTGCCTGCTGAAAGACTCCAGTTGGACCACAGAAAATGGAGATCTATTGAGACAGCTGAAATTATTTCCAACTCCAGAGAAATTATGGGATATTTCATTAAAAATATGAATAATAACGCAGACAGGATGGATAAGAGGTCTAAATCTTTGCAGGACTATCTTGAAAAATTCTATCAGCATCAAATACAAGATAGTGGGAAAATGTTGGCTGCAACAGAAAGACAAAATGATATGCTTGGTGAACTAATAGCCCACATTAAATTGCCTGATAACAACCCTCAAAGGGTTGTTGTAAGGAGAGTTAAAAATAAAAACCTTAGTGGGGAATCAGATAAGGAGAACTCACTGCCACAAGAAAATCAGCTACCTTCTTCTAGCAGCAGATCTGCTGGAAGGCTGGGATTGAGTAGGCCAGTTAGAAAAATTAAGAAACCTGTTCCTCTTACTTTATAAAACATACAGTCATTTAGAAACCTTCCTAATGGAGGTATTGGCCATGTTATTGGTTTTTCTTATTCTTTCTACCTGGTCTACCATTGCTAGGAAGCAAAAGTTAAGACATCATTAAAATTGCTAGAATACTAGCAATATGAGACAGGAATTGGCAGTAATATGTTATTCTAACTTTGATTTCCTATTTGGCTGTTCTTTGAAAAATCTATCATTGTGTAAATGCATTCTCTAACTTTTCTTACTCTCGTTAAAACATGTTACTCTATCTTCCTGTAACCATAGAATTACTGGAACAATTAGTATTGTAAAGAACAGACATAACTACTGGAAAATGTACAAAAGATTATGTTTATTTCTCTATTTACATATATACAGGTATTTACATTTCCCCGCCCAAAATACAATAGAACTTAAATACACATATGGCACAACATAAACTATTAATAGCAACATAAACAATGATAAATAAATAACAAGTTTTTTCATACATAAAGAAACACATTTTAAATAGCAAACATTTAACATAGCAGAAATAAAACAAAATCATCAAGAAATACATAAAATACATATACAGTACAATTAAAAAAAATAAATTATAAGTGCAAGTGCCTTTCTATGTTACCCACCCTCCCATCCAGCCATGCTATGGCCTCCTGTAGAGATCAAGCTGAAAAGGAAAAAAAAGAATTTTAGTATCCAAACATATATCATAACAGACCTCCCCCCCAACCAATAACTAAAATAATTACCCAGCTCCTCTATACAGGCTATTATATTGAGCCTCGCTAGCTGAGCAGCCACCTCATGAGCATTATCTGCTTCTAAGAAAAAAAAGGAATAAGGATTTTTTTAAGTTTTGGGAAAAAAAAGACTGCTGCAAGTTGTATTATAGTTGGGGGGATGTAAAAATCTTACCTACTGGTGGGGCAGCTGAGGCTGGGCTGGGCTAATTCCCCCCTTCCTCATCAGATGGGGTTTCCAAAACAGGCTGACCCGCAGCCCGTCTCTGGATCCGGACCACTGAAAAACATTTAAAAGAAAAGGAAACCAAATATTTAGAGTATAACCCCCCCTCTCCATTTGTGGGAAAAAAGGGAAATTCATTTACCTCTAGGCAGCCAGTATCTCCAATTTGGTCACCCTGCATGGACCCATAGGTCGTGCAGGATGGCACAGAATGGCGGCCACCTTCAGGGGGGGCGGCTCCAGTTATTGGCCTCCAGTGCTGCAAAAAACCTACTTTTGAGGTTTTTAAACTTTGAACAGCCGCAGGTTGGTCTCCCTGGTGCCCCAGTAGGCAATGCACCGACCCACCCGACCACATCCTCTACCCCCCTCAGCCATCGTAACGCCATATGGCGGGATGCGGAAATGAGTTTATAAGTTTTTGGAAAGACCGTTATATTTTAAAATAAGCCTATTGACTTATCAGAAGTTTAAATTTTGAGTTTTGAATGCTATCTGTGACATACAATTGGCTAACTAGCGGAGGATGCTCTATTTTTGAGTTCAGCTGTGCCTGGAACCTTTTTTAGAAAGGTTAGTCCCTTCCAAAAGGCGCCAGATCTCCAAAACTACCAGCATTGAAACAATGTATCGATGGAGGGTCATTGTTAAAAGTGTCAATATATGTACCCATTGGGAATGGTTCACTGTAAAGCTGTTACTTATACTGCACCAGGGGAAAGAGCTTTTCAGTGATGGCCTGGATAATTTTTCCATAAAGCAATGTATTCCTTTAAAAAGTTTAAGGGGGCAATTGACAACCGTTAGCATAAATGCATTCAATTAAATTTATTGAAAAGAAATTTATCTGATATTTGCAACTGAAACTTATGCAATCACAGCATTACATTCACAATTATTTTCAGGTCCCATGATGCAGCTGCCAAAAGTATTCCTTTAAAGTGTCACAAACAGCCTCTCCCTCTGCTTTTTTACGTGCATTGTCATTTACCAAAGGTGCTCCTAGAGTGTCAAGCAGAAACCTCTGAATCCATCTGTTTGGATCATCAAGAATTTGTCCTTTGGTTTCACATATATTATGGAGAATTACACATGCACATATAACAGAACAAACATTTTCCTCTGCAACTTCAATGCTATATCGCAATGATCTCCAGTGTCCCTTGAGACACCCAAAACACCTCTCCACGGTAGAATGGACCTTGTTGTGATATCTGTTATATAGTCTCTGTTTATTATTAGTGGACCCCCTATATGGTGTGAGGAGCCATTTCCTTATAGGATGTGCTCCATCTACAAGGGTTAGAGGAACTATTTGTTGACCCATTATAGTTATTGTGGGGTTCCCTGGAACGAATATTCCTGCGTCCATTGTTTCAAAAAAAAAAGTAGAGTTCCTAAGCATCCTAGCATCGTGATTCTTGCCGCTCCAACCGATCTCTGCATCAATAACACCCCCTTGTGATCACATGTATCTTGTAGTAGTACACTGCAGCTATTTTTCCTGTTTATATATTTGTTTCCTTGGCAAACTGGTGGAATAATATTGACGTGACATCCGTCCAAGCATGCTACCACTTGTGGGTACCCCAGAGCTGCAAATCCATCCATTACCTGTGCAAGAGAATTTTTTTTAAAAAAAGAAGGAAGTTTTATCTTGGGACCGGAGGTCAGCCAACTACTTGATTGTTCACATCTATAAATGAAGTGTCAAGCCATATATTGCCTATCTCAAGTTGCAATCTCAAGCAGAATTCTTATTAGATGTATCATGTTATAAAAATAAATTTCAAAAGTCAGTGTCCAAAACTCAAATGATGCAAGTACTCGCATTTTCACATACTTAGAATTATTTTTTTTTAAAAATACCTTCCTATGGTCTCCTAAGAACATAGTTAACTTCAGAAGTAACTTCTCCATGGCAAGCACAACCTCGATGAAATCTTGCACACCATGGATCGCCCAATACCAAACAGCTGGCAAGCAGACACATAGGAGTATTGGTGGGCGAGAAGCCAAATAGCTATAGCTAGGTGCTTCTCAACAGGAATAGCCTTCCTCATGTTTGTGTCCACAAGTTTCATGAAAAGGAATTGCATCATTCTGAAGTACATGATCCAGTGTTTGTCGTACCAGACGGACATGAGGAATTTCTCCCACCAATCCTTAGTTGTCAGATACACCCACCACCTTCATAAACAGGGATATGGGCAAACACACTGAAATAACCGAGGAGTGTTGATGTTTTCAAAGTAGATTAAATCACTACCAAGTTCGCTGGATGACATAAGTTCTAAATGATGTAGCAAAAGGAAGAGACAGGTCATCCTGCATCGGTGCTGATGACATCTCCACCTGTACAATGTTGAAAGGGATGTCCTCAGTAATACAGAGATACCCAAACCAGCGGCAATGTTCAAATCCATTATGAAAATAATGGCACATCAGGCACTACTGCAGCTTTGTAAGTACTCACTGACCAATGAAGTTAATCTGTTCAGCCCCAGAAAGAGCCAATCGATGAGTCCGTGGTGGGAAAGAGCTCTTGAAACACATCAGCAGCTTTGTGAAAAAAACGGGTAATCGCATCCTTGATTGACAGCAAAAAAATATCCCGAGATTTTAAAGTGTGTAAACAAAACAAAAAAAGGGTCTAATTATCACTGTAACGCCATCACATCTCACAACATACTGCCGTGTAAACAACGATCCCGGGTTATTCAGGTAAGTGTGATAAATCATGTAAACAACTAGAGATAAACTCGGGATCAGGAAATCCTGGTTCTCCCCGTGATAATTATTGTCATCTAACTGGCACCAAGTACTTCTATTGTATTCCTAATACACTAAAAGACAAACCCTGTGTAACTTTAGAGGCCATTTCAGCAGTCTTTGCTTGTTCAATCATATCAACAGAGCACAAGGAGGAAAAGCTGGCAGCCCAAACTCCCTCTTGTCTTTTTGTCAACTCAGGCTGCTGCCACACTCAGTTTGACACCACTTTAACTATCATGGCTCCATCCTATGGAATCCTGGGATTTGTAGTTTGTTGTGGCAGCAGAGCTCTCTGACAGAGAAGGCTAAATATCTAAAAAAACTAAAAATCCCAGAATTCCATAGCATTGAGCCATGGCAGTTAAATTGCTGTCAAACTGCATTATTTCTGCAGTGTGTCAGCAGCCTCACTGTTCTTATTCACAGTACGACTCAAAAGTAAATCCCATCAAATTCAATAGGACCTACTTTCTAGCAAGTGAGTTTAGAACTACAGCTTTAGTCAGACATGAAAAGGAAATGTGGGTTCTTATCTGTAACACATTCATTTACAACAGTGTTAGGCTGAATATCCTGTGATGAGTTGCTCCTGCCTCTTGCCCCAATAGACAGGAATGGTACGGACCTCTAAGGACCACCCTTTAGTGAGAGCAACTTCAGGTAAGGTCAGTCTTCATTCCTGCCCCATGCCCTTTAGGCTATGCTTTTCTCTTGCTGCTCCTTTTGGCTTCACAAGATCTCTCTGACAACAACAGCAACCAGATGGCTTCCTCCTATTCTTTGGTGAGACCCTCCCATGTGAGAATTTTCTCTCTCACACGGAGGTTATTTTACCCACCGTGGACAGAGGAAGCTAGTCCAGGCATGTCCAAGGCTTTGCCTTTTCACACAAAAGGCAGAGCCAATGGGGGGAGCTGTGCAGGGATAGCAGATAAGGGAAAATCCCTCCGTCTTTACACCACCAATGCCCAGTGTGTTAGGAGGCCACGGATGAGGTTGAGGACCAGACAGCAGCAAAAAAATAATAAAGTTTCCCTAGTCTGCCTGCAATTCCATTGGAACTGTTCAGCCCTCTAGATGTTGCAGCTGTAGTGGTACAGCCAATATTGAAGGATACTGGGAGTTGCATTCAACAAACCCTGGAGAGCTTCACAATTCCAAACCCTGAGCTGCACACATAAAGGTCTCAATCCAAATGTGCTATTCCCAAATAGAGCAGACCCACTGAATCAACAGCTATGTAGATGCCATTGATTCAATGAGCCTGATCTAATTTGAACTACCATATATTCCGGCGTATAAGATGACATTTGAGCCCTGAAAAATAGCCTCCAAAATTATACGCCGGATACACTTTGCTTTACCCCGCCATCCGATCTCCTACCTCTTCGCTCCCTTCGCAAAACGGAGCGAAGAGGCAGGAGATCGGGCAGGGAGAATGAGGCAAAGTGTTTCCCAGTTCATTCGCTCCCCTCCTATGCCTCTCACCCTTTGGGGAGCAACTAAAGACAGAGGAGGGGGGCAAACATTGCTGGAAAGCTCCCCTCCAGCCACCCTTCCACCCTCCCCAAAGCTACAATCAGGCTCCTGATCGTGGCTTTGGGGAGGGGGTGGGTGGCTAGAAAGCTCCCCCCCTCCAGGCACCCTTCCCCCTCCCCAAACCCTCCCCCCTCCCCCCTCCAGCCACCCTTCCACCATCCCCAAAGCCAGGATCGGGCTCCCGATCGCAGCTTTGGGGAGAGGGTGGGTGGCTAGGAAGCCCCCCCTCCAGCCACCCTTCTCCCCTCCCTGAAGGGTGATCGGGCTCCCGACTGCAGCCTTGGGGAGGGGGTGGGTTGGGAGGAAATCCCTCCTCCAGCCACCCTTCCGCCCTCCCCAAGGGTGATCAGGCTGCCGATCGCAGCCTCAGGGAGGGGGTGGGTGGCTGGAAAGTCCCCCCCTCAGCCACCCTTACAGCAGCTGAGGAAAACCTGGTAAGTTTGCTCCTTTCTTCCACCTTCCTGGAAGATGGAAGAAAGGGGCGAATCTTACGGTTTGCCATGGCTGCTGCCCATTCTCTGTGTCTTCATTCCCTTCCAAAGGGAATGAAGATGGAGGGAAGGGGGGGCAGATGAGGGAAACCGGGTATATTCGCCCCTTTCTTCCATCTTCAAGTCAAGGGTGACTGGAAGGTGGAAGAGAGGGACGAATGCCGCAGTTTGCAACGGAGGCCGCCCATCCCCTCCGTCTTCATTCCCCTCGGAAAGGGAACGAAGACTGAGGGAATGGGCAGTGGCTGAGGCAAACCGAGTTCATTCAGCCCCCTCCTCTGCTTTCATCCCCTTTGAGGAGCAACCACATGTGGAAGAGAGGGGCGATTGTTGTGGCTGGCTGGCTGGCTGGGAGAGCCCTGCCAG
Source organism: Gambelia wislizenii (assembly GCA_030847615.1). NCBI lineage: Eukaryota > Metazoa > Chordata > Lepidosauria > Squamata > Crotaphytidae > Gambelia > Gambelia wislizenii. The sequence continues at coordinate 16,605,694 of JAUMIR010000010.1, read as the reverse complement.
CTGATCCTGTTCGCTTTCCCAACTCACGAGGAGATCCTCGTGAGTTGGGAAACAAAGAGGATCAGTTGGCAAGGCTTTCCCAGCCAGCCAGCCAGCCAAATTGGGGGGTGGTCTTATACGGTGAATATATGCCAAACTCTAGATTTTTACTGGAAAATTGGGGAGTCATCTTATATGCCCAGTTGTCTTATACGCCAGAATATACGGTAGTAATGTGTCTTTAAAATAATTTACAGGTCGAGTTGCCCTTACCTGGAATTTGAAATCCAAAATATTCCAAAATGCAAAATTGTCCACATCAGTAGCTGTGAGTAGTATGCAGTCGTCCCTTCACATTCGCTGGGGTTAGGTTGCACAGACCCCCGCAAATGTGAAAATTCCGCGAATAATGACAGCCCTCCCCCGCCCTCCTGAAAGTGGTGATGGGGCCTCCGGAGATCCCGTCGTCATTTCCCCCTGCCTCCCCACTCCCTCCTGAAAGTGGTGACAGGGCCTCAGAGGCCCCGTTACCACTTTCCCCAGTCTTCCCTCAGCAAACCGCGAATATGCAGAACTGCAAGTGTGGAGGCCGCGAATGTGGAGGGAGGACTGTATAACCTTGTTTCATACACAAAAATGTTTTTAAAATATTGTGTATAAAAATACCTTCAGGCTATGTGAAACATAAATGAATTTCATGTTTAGAATTGGATCCCATTTCCAAAATACCTCATTATGTATATGCAAGTATTCCAAAATTTGAAATACTCCAAAATCCAAAATACCTCTGATCCCAAGCATTTCGGATAAGGGAGACTCAACCTGTACCATTTTAATTCCTTTTATTTGTTTCTCACCTCAGGAGCCCTTATGGGCTGAGAGGCGATATAGAAATGTCTTAGACAAATAAATACATGGAATTAGGCCTTCGTAACAGATTTTGTTGTTGTTGTTGTCAGGTATACCTAGATTCTTAAAGAAGGAAAATAAGATCCTATATTCTATTAACAGATAACGACTCATCAGCTATAAACCACAAAGGAGGAAAGAACTGTCAGGATATATATTAGTTGTTTACAAGGTAATTATGAGATGCTAATACAATGGGGTTCCAAAGAGGCAAAATTATACTGTTTGGATGTGTTAAGCAAGGCATTTCTAACAGGTTTAGAAAACTGTAAGTACTTTTAAGACACTGAAGAGTACATAACTACAATTTTAGTCACTAGTACTAATGGAGGATGAATTTAAATTGAGTTTTAAAAAAAGGCAGCCTGTGTCCCCCAGACTTCCTGTAGCTGCTGTCAGCTGAAGAGGGTAAAACATACAACCAGAAGACTCTTACCCTAAAGGATAACATATAACACCATCATCCATTTAAGGATGTTGGGAATACAATGTTATTTATTGATGTGTGCTTTCAAGTCATTTCAGACTTACAGTGCCCCTAAAGCAAACTTATCATGGAGTTTTATTGGCAAGATTTGTTCAGAGGGGGCTTGCCTTTGCCTTCCTCTGAGGTTGAGAGAGTGCATCTTGCCCAAGTCACTCAGTGGGTTTCAATGGCTGTGTGGGGATTCAAACCATGAAAACTCCTGGGTCCTAGTCCAGCGCTCCAACCACTACATACATACTGCTACCTGAATGCTGCTTACTTTGTCTTCACCAACTGAAGAAGGCAGAAGCCTCAACATTTTCCTGAATTGTTTAAGTTCTGTTTAACAAAATCCAGAATCTAAAAGAGAGTGATACTTTTATATGGTCAACCAAAATGCAAAACACATGATGAAAGCTTTCGAAGATCTACTGGCTTCTTCATCAGGCAAAATATGTTTAAAAAGAAAAAAGAAAAGAAAAGTGACAATGTTGGAATCACAGGCCAAATGTTGTTTCAGATGTTCCTTGTGCTGTTGTTCATCTTTGCCCGCTGGCCAATAAAAGTATTGCTTTTTTGTGGATTCTGGATTTTGTTTTGCTGCGTGGCTAACACGGCTACCCCCTAATGTGTTAAGTTCTGTTTGTTAACTACTCTAATAAAATTCATCTCTCTCTCTCTATCTATATCAGGAAGAGGGCCCTAAATAGCAATCTCAGGTCTGTGGTTTGACAAGTTCCATGCAGCAACGTCCAGAAAACAGAAATAGCTGCCACAAACATCCCACGTTTCTCTCTCTCTCCCCAGCAACAGCCTCCTTCTGCTTGCATTAGGAAAGTCTGTCAATAAGAGTGAACTGTCTTTGTACCTTGCCTTGAGAATGTTTTCCATAGCAGCCAATGTGTGTGCAGTTGAGTGAAAGGAGAGGCAGAGCCAGGGTTGGGTGGAAAAGGTGGCTGTTCAGCTAATCTGGACAAAGAACACTGCAAAAGTTTGGGGGCAGGGAAGAAAGAGGAAGTTTGTGGTGGAGCTCGTCCCACCCTGTATTGACTCATTAGCAGCAAGGGATGGAAAAAAGGCACACGGCACCCAAGGGCTATTTTTATACCATGTTTCATCACTGCAAAACTGGCTCCACAAGGGCTTTAACAGTCTATCTGGGAAGGTGGTTGTTATTGCCAGGGGCTGCTGTTTTCTGAAGTGCCACAGTGCAAATACAGTTGCCCCTTGACATTCGTGGCTTTCACATTCGCGGTTTTGATTATTCGCGGTTTAGCCCCAGCCCCTTAGAGGAGGCTGCCGAGAGGCGGGGCAACCTCCTGCCTGCACCTTCTTCGGCCTTCCAGAGGCTGCTCTGTGGCTTCAAAGTCCTGGAGTCTGCTCAGGAAGGCTGGGGGGTGGGGCGGGCAGCCTCCCTCCCTCCCTCCGACTTTCCCGGCCTTCCTAAAGGGACTCCGAGGCTTCTAAGACCCGGAGTCCCCTCAGGAAGGCCGGGGAGAGGCCGGGCAGCTTCCTTCCCGCCCACCTGCTGCCTTCCCCGGCCTTCCTAAGCGGGCTCCAGGGCTCCAAACCCCGGAGTCCGCTCAGAAAGCCTCCTCCCCGCCCACCCGCTGCCTTCCCCGGCCTTCCTGAGGGGACTCCAAGGCTTCTAAGCCCCGGAGTCCACTCAGGAAGGCCGGGGAGAAGAAGGCAGACACCCGCCTGGTGCCTTCCCCAGCCTTTTTAAGCGGGCTCTGGGGCTCCAAAGCCCTGGTGTCTGCTTTGGAAGGCCGGAGAGAGGCAGCGCAGCCTCCTCCCCACCCGCTGCTCCCCCCGGCCTTCCAAAGAGGGCGCCGGGGCTCCAAAGCCCCAGCGCTCGCTTCAGAAGGCCGGGGGGAGCCAGTGCAGCATCCTCCCCAGCTGCCCGGCCACCCACCCGCCCGCTCACCCGCTGCTCCCCCAGCCTTCCGAAGCGGGTGCCGGGGCTCCAAAGCCCCAGCGCTCGCTTCGGAAGGCCGGGGGGTGGCAGTGCAGCCTCCTCCCCAGCCGCCCGCCCACCCACCCACCCGCCCGCCCACTCGCTGATCCCCCCGGCCTTCCAAAGCGGGCGCCGGGGCTCCAAAACCCCAGCGCTCACTTCCAAAGGCTGGGGGAGCCCAGCTGCCTGCCCGCTGCCGCCCGGCCTTCCTAAGCGGGCTCCGGGTATTCTAAGGCCCAGAGTCCCCTCAGGAAGGCTTGCGGAGAGGCCAGCCAAGCTGGCCAGACACCCTCCCGCTGCCTCCCTCCCTCTGGGGGGGGTTGCGGGAGCAGTTGTTATTCGCGGTTTTTCCACATTCGCGGTGGTCTCAAGAACGCAACCCCCGAGAATGTGGAGGGACGACTGTAATCTCACTATGTTAAAACGGTTGCTGGAAAAACACGGGCTAGTAGCATCTTAAAGATAGACACATTTATTGTGTGACACGGAGAGCTTTCCATAGTCCAAACGGCTGCTTTGTTGGGTACCTGGAGTGTTATCATGATCACTATGCCCCAAACTGGACCTGCATTTTTTTTTTTAATTTTAGGGTTGCACAATGATGGGCCACAACTGTCTCAGATATCTTCTTGTCTGTTTGCCTTCTTCTCTTTTAAAAAGTAAGGTAGCCATGCCAGTCTATAAGAAAAGAAAAGAAAAGAAAAGAAAAGAAAAGAAAAGAAAAGAAAAGAAAAGAAAAGCAAAACTTACAATTGGTGAATACAGGTCAACCTCCTCCCATATCCATGGGTTCGGTATCCACACCCTTAAAAATATATTCTCTCTAGGCATTTCTAGGTCCTCCAATATGATTCTATGATCAACTTCTGGTGTTTGTCTCATTAAAATAATAGGGTTCCGTTTTATCCATGGTTTCAGGTATCCACGGTGTGTGTGTGTGTCTTGGAATGTATCCCCCGCGGATACAGGGGTTGACTTGTACGTACCTGTGACATTTTGTGGCATTAGAACCAAATGCCACAAAAGCGTGTAGTCCTTTGAGTTCTCAAGAACTCTTCCTCAGGCTAAATGGTACATTTTGTACTGTCTAGTTTGACAAAGAATACTTTTTGTGGCATTCTCTTTGGTCCTAATGAAAGTATTGTCCAGCTCCAGATAATATTTCACACCACGCAGGCTGAGGTATTCTGGGAACTAATGCAAAATATAACTTTCCCAAACTCTGATAAATATAAAATAAACCCTTGCCTAATAATGATTGATCATGAAGTGAGATAAATTAATATTCTTCCCCCCATACCCATGCCATCAGTCCTGGGAGCCTAGCTGGAGAAGAGTTCAGTATCAGCTTTCTCCTTGAAGACAGCTTCCCTCAAGTTAGTCCATCAGCACAGGCCCAGTCCTATTTGCATTCTCACAAAAAGGCCAAAAGTTCAGGGAAAGTTCAAAAGGTTGAGGAAGACTTTAACCCCCAGACCCAAAATTATTGATTGGATATGGCCAATTTAAATGCTGATTAGAATCATAGAGTTGGAAGAGACCACAAGGACCATCTAGTTCAACCCCCTGCCCTGCAGGAATACACAATCAATGCACTCTTGACAGATGGCCATCCAGCCTCTGTTTAAAAATCCCCAGAGAAGGAGACTCCACCACACTACGAGGCAGTGCATTCCACTGTCAAACAGCTCTTACCATCAGGAAATTCTTCCTATTTAGATGGAATCTCTTTTCCTGTACTTTGAATCCATGTCCTAGTCTCTGAAGCAGCAGAAAACAAGTTTGCTCCATCTTCAGTATGACATCCCTTCTAATATTTAAACATGGTTATCATGTTACCTCTTAATCTTCTCTTCTCCAATTTAAATATATCCAGCTTCTCAAGCCACTTCTCATAGAGCATGGCTTCCAGACCTTTTACCATTTTGGTCACTTTTACCATTTTGGCTCTGGACATGTCCAGCTTGTCAGTATCCTTCTTGAACTGTGGTGCCCAGAACTGGATACAGTATTCCAGGTGAGGTCTGATCTGAGAGTAGGAGCCATGGAATTTCCCATCCACAGGTACGTAGTACCTGGCCAGTGGATTGGGCAGCAAGCACACAGGCCATTGGATTATCGTCTTCCTCACTTTGTTGTTGTTAATTGCTGTCAAGTTGACTTTGACTTATGGTGACCCCATGAATGAGAGACCCCCCAAGTCACCCTAGCATCAACAACCCTGCTCAGGTCTTGAAGACTCAGGGCTGCCATGGCTTCCTTGATTGAGTCTCTCCATCTGTACTGCCTTTTACCTTACCAAGCGTTATTGTCTTTTCTAGTGAGTCATGTCTTCTCATGATATTTCTCATGATATGTATGACAGTCTCAGTTTAGTCATCTTGGCTTCTAGGGAGAATTCAGGTTTGATTTGTTCTAGGACCCATGTATTTGTCTTTTTAGCAGTCTACGGTATCTGTAGAACTCTACTTCAGTACCATACTTCAAAGGAGTTGACTTTCTTCCTATCAGCTTTCTTCACTGTCCAGCTTTCACACCAATACATAGAAATTGGAAGTAGGATGGCATAGACAATCCTAATTTTAGCATTTGATGATATAAGATTTTCAAATATATAAAATAAAACAACAATACATAGAACAAAAAAAACAAAAAAACAGAAAGATCCATCAATACCTCTCTCATACAATACCTCCTCAGCCTCCTTTCTATAAAGTACAATTATTAATAATCAAAATCAAAATGTATACCCTTATAAGTATATTCCCAACAAAAAGTCAATCAAGTGTACAATAAACATTAATCATCATTATCAACTATTACTATTCCTCCTCCCCTAACTTACATTAAACAAATCTATAATATCTTGTCTCTTAGATATACATATTTCTATTGAAGTAATCAATTTACCCCCTTTCACTTTCCCATTTAACCTCAGTCTGTTATCATGTCAGCTGTATCTCCCAGCTATTGCACAGCTTAAATTTAACCTTGGGTTTTCTACCAAATCTTTGCAATTACACAAATTGGTCATCAATCCTCAACTTACATAAAACTGGGTGTGGGGGACAACATTCCATGAACATTCCTGTGTCCCTCCCAACCCCCCTACCCATGTAACCATCCTCTCTCTTCCACTGTTGGTTGTTTCCAATGCCCCTAATGTTCTCTTCTGGCTCCTTTGGGATAATCTCTGGGACCCCAAGATCTTCTGCCTAAATTGTCTCTTCACACTCTTCCAACTTCAAGCTGGCTCCTCTGTCTTTATCCTCCATACGAGGCCCTGGTGCGTCCTTCAGTTCCCCCACTTGATCCTCCAATTCTCTGGCTTCACTCATGTCATCCCTGAATCCAAAATTCAATCTAAATTCCAATCTAAAATTCTTAAAGTACTTTTTATCAGTTTATATTCCTCCAATATCTCTTGCAAAATTCCTGCATTTCATCTTACAAAGGTTGCATCTTTGTCATTCTTCTATTAAGCAAGGTCCTGACATACAGAAAGTTAACACTTCTGCTTCGACAATGCCTCTTTGTGTTGTTTAGATTGTTTCCAATGAGATAACTCTCCCAGCCAAAACAATTCCACTTCCTCAAAACAAACCAGTCTCTTTAATCCATTTTTACTTGCAAGATGTTTATAAAATCACCCTATCTTCCAGCTTTAAACATTACTTCTGTCATTTCATATTGCTATGTCCTTTATCCACTTAAGAAATTTATTTTATGTTAGACTTTCTGATTTCAATTTGCAATTGTAAAATTTATTAGAAATAATCCTCAAGATCTGTCCCATTAATACAAAAGGCAGGAAATTCACCTAGGCATTGATGTAACCACTGAGTCAAAGATTTCTTTTTATCCAATAAATTCACTTATTTTCCTTGGTTTTTTTCCGGGCTGTGAGGCCTTCGACTTCACAAATCCAGTTATTATTACAGAAATAGATTAAAAAAAAAGAAAAAAAAGAAAGTGCAGTTTGCTGGCCTGATGTTCCAAAGGGTGAGCTGATGGCATTTGTCCCTCCCCACCACACACTTTACTTGTGATCAACTGCCACAATCCCTGTGAGCTTGACAGGGTTCTCAGACCCTTTTGGGTGAACTCCTCCTTCTCCCCTAATTCAGGGAGATAATTCACCAGTTGGAACTTGCCTCCCAACCAGTGGATGCACCAGTACCACTCTCTCTTTCATGGAGCCCCATGACTGAGAAGTCAGTTGGCTAGCTGGAAGTCCCCAGTATTCAATGATATATCTTGACACTTCAGGATCTTGTCTAGTTCCTTCATAGCTGCCCTTCCAAGTTCTAGTCTGGGCTAGTCGCAGACCTCCCAGAGGGCCTTCTCTTCTACGGCTCCCAGACTTTGGAATGGCCTGCCGGATGAGATCCGTCTTATCACTACTCTTGATAGCTTCAAGAAAGCGCTAAAGACGGATCTCTTCCAGCAGGCCTTCCCGGAATAACTTCCCGGTTCAAGTGGACTGATTACTATCCACCCCTTGCCGTCGTTGCCTTTATTTATTTATTTATTTATTTATTTATTTTATCTTTGTTTTAATTCTCCATTAGTTTAATTTAGTTTTAAGGGGTGGGAGGCTTAGGATGGGTAAGGATTGTTTTAACTTGATGTTGTTTTAATCTTGCTGTACGCCACCCCGGTTGCTGAGCAGAGGGGTGGGTTAAAAATAAAAAAAATATTATTATTATAGTCTTCTTCTGATTTCTTGACTGCAGTCTCCGTTCTGATTAATGACTGAGCCAAGGTATTGAAAATCCTGAATGATTTCAATGTCTTTATTATTACCTCTCCCCACATCATCATCATCTTCCTCCTCCTCCTCTTCTTCTTCCACAGATGCCACCACTAGTGGCTGCTAATGCTGTGGAGGCAACACAGCAGCAGACCCCAGTGGAGTCTAACAGCTTCAATCCGGTTATGGCCGAGGAAAGAATCTGCCCTTGCCATCAAGCACCACAATAGGCAGTTCATGGAGATGCATCCACCTGGAGTTGCCACTGCTTGCACACAGGAGGAGGGCACAGTAGTGGCGGTGGGCAGACTTGGGCACCTCCTGTGAAGAGGCCCGGTGGAGTGGCAGCAGCCTTCATGACCCAAGTAGTAGGCGAGGGGGGAGGCAGATAAGGATGAGGGGGAGAACTGAGGCATGGAGGAAACTGAAGCATGTTGCCACCGGTTGCCCAGGCAAAACAAAGACACAAACGTAGCGGAAGGAGGAGGAGGAGGAGGAGCAGACCCCGTGTGCTGCCACACCTCAGCTGCCCCGCTGGTCCTCAACCTGTGGGGGCCTGCTCCTAATCTTCCACTTCCTGGATTTATAACTGGATTTATTAGGGAACTGACCAACCAATCACAGGTCTGTTGGGCAGCCAATCAGCACACTGGGGGTGGGACCATGTAGATTTCAAACATGGCAGCTGGAGAGGGAGAGGGAGTAGCATGGGGGTGGGGGTGGTGTGTGTGTGTGTGCCGGAGTGCAGGGGGTGGGGGCAGTTCGGCAGCAGGGGGGTTGAATTTGGCAGCATGGGAGGCGAGTTTGCCAGGGGGATGGCAACTGGTGGGGGGGCGAGTTTGGAGAAGGGGTGAATTCAGCAGGGGGGAGTTTGGAGGTGGGAGGACGAGTGGGGGAGCAGGACGAGCAGCAGGGGGGCCAGGGTGAGCAATGGGAGGGCAAGTTAAATCCACCAGCCTACCTCAAAGGGTCATCATGAGGTCTCCTGGGCATTTTGGGAGGAGTTTTTTAATGCTGTATGGTACGTTGGGTCCAGCTAGTGGATATGAAAACTGAACAGTGAAGAAAATTGATGGTGGCGGCAGAATCAGTTCATCTGAAATGCAACAGTGGCAGAGAGTTCTGTGAATACCCTGGACCACTGAAAAAGACAAATAAATTGGTCCAAGAGCAAATCAAGCCTGAACACTAGGAGCCAAAGTGGCTAAACAGAGGCTGTTGTACTTTAGATATATGACAACATGACTCACTGCAAAAGTTGTTTGGTAAAGCAGTAGGAAAAGAGGAAGCACACATTACAGCTGGTTTGATTCTCTCAAGGAATCCATGGTTCAATGAGTCTGTAAGACCTGAGCACGGCTGTTGATAACAGGGTCTCTTGGAAGTCTCTCATTCATAGGGTTGCCATAAGACAAAGCAAACTTATCTAACAAAAAATACTTGCTACTCTCTTCTGCAGCACTGTAGATGTTTTCAGACCTAGAATCATAGAATTGTAGAGTTGGAAGAGACCACAAGGGCCATCCAGTCCAACCCCCTGCCACACCTCCTTCAACAAAAATTTCCTTCATTCCCCAAATTTGCAGCACCACCCCAGGGAGTGAGGCCTTGAAAATCCTCCCTCACGCTGCCTGCTGCCTCCGCCTTCCCTTTGGCCTTCCGCCCTTTGCTTGGCCTGCCTGGACTCTGTTTCTCAAGGGTCAGCTGACGGTTGCAGTTACCGCCATCCTAGAAAGACCGTCCCTCTGCTATGAACCTGCCAGAACTTTAAGATCTTCAGGGGAAGGCTTTTTCTCAGTCTCGCCGCCATCATGGGCTTGCTTGGTGAGGACGCGCGTGAGAGCCTTCTCAGTGGCTGCTCCCACCCTCTGGGACTCCCTCCCGCGGGAGACTCGCCTGGCCATCTTCCCTGTTTTCCTTTTGCCAGCAGGCAAAAACCTTTTTGTATAAGCAAGCTTTGAATATGTAACTGCGCCCACGAAGGCTTTTTTTTAATTGGGGGGGGGTGTTTTATTTTTTAAATAAAATTTTAAAATTTATTTAAACTTTTGTATATTTTGAATAATTTTTAATTGTTTTAATAGCCTCATTTGAAATTACAAAGGTAAAAAAGTCTGTTTCCCCCCCACATCTGTTATCTTAACAAATCTCCCAGTACAATTCTAAAATGATTTTTAGAACTAGATGATTTCTTGGTCACACTGTGCAAATATACAAATTGGTACTAACTAAACCTAGCTAGCTTGCATTAAATGTAGGTTACATGGGGACAGTAAAATACAGAACATAATCTCCTATGACAACAAGTTATCACTTACTCTGGTACATAATATTGCTTAATTCTGAGCTAGGACTGTAAGGATTTTTTTTCTCTATCCGAAGCTACAGGCCCTGTGAGAAATATGTGAGAGCCTCTGATCAACTGCAGAGTGTCTCTTGGCACAAGCAACCACAGTTGACCTTCAACCCATCTTAAATATAGAGGTGCAGTTCCTGGTTTTAAAGGCAGTTTCCATATGTGTCTGCTTTGGAGCAGTTCTCTCTCATTTCAGTACAGATTTACAGAAGTTGTGTGCTGTAAGTATGGGCTATATATAGTTTACATGCATAGTTTAGAAGATCTGTCATTG